>OY728151.1:1023062249-1028062249 GCA_963277665.1 Viscum album | reverse complement strand
GAATCAAATATAAAACATAATTATTTCAAAAACAATATATTTTATAAGACTCTATATTCCATAAGTCTATTTATTTTCCAAAAGCTAACATTTCACATGATTTTAAATTTAAAATTCAATAATATTTTAGGACTGTCATTTCATTATAATTTCATATTTTCCAAATGACATTAAATTTTTATGAATTTTAGGTATCCTATAAGATGTTTCCATTTGTTAAAAAACCTAATCATAAAAAAATAAAATATTTTTAATGTAAAAATATAGGTTCTTAAATATTATATTGTCCTAAAATTTCCATATATATATATTTTCTAAATTCTATTTAATTATTCCGAGACTAGACATTTTGACAACACATGATTCTAAGGCCTGGTGAGCCCTGAATGGAGTTTTGAGTTTTTTTTAATGTTCGTTTAAGTAAATGTGCAATTTAGTTTTTCAAACTTTTAAACATGTGCTTAGATCAAAGATCTGAGGAAAATATTGAACTCAATATGCTATGATTTTCCTAGAAAGGACCTCGCATTGACCAAAAAATGGCTAGACCGAAAATTTAATTTACGGACTTTCTGATAAAAAATGATATAAACAGATATTTTATTTTGTTTTTTTGAAACTGTTTAGAAACGGACAATTACACTACGATGCGGCGAAGATGCACATTAAATGAAGCTCATTAATGGCTCATTTTTATGTTGCATAACGACATGATGACCCAATATAATAGAAATGATGCAGATTTTTTTCTTTTAATGTGTTAACAGATTATTAGGTTATGAATAAAAGGATGGAATTTTTCTGAAAAACTTAAGTAGAGAACACACATCAATGAAAAATGATTAATTATATTAGATCTTTAAGGAATTCAATGTGCCTCGAAGAATAGGAATAGTGATTGAAGAACAACTTTTACATTGGAAATTTTTATGGGGTGACTGCCTCATTGTCTGACTACATCGAGGTAGGGGTTTGTGTTTTTTGTTTACCTCATTCTTATTCTATGATGACGACCATAGATCAACCCATGAAAAGTTTTTTCTAGAGAATGTCCATTCATGCATGAGGGTATTATTCTTGGTTTTTCTCTAGTCTGATTAAATTATTGTTAATAAAACTGTGATTCCAAACCTCTCATTTTTTAACAAACTCTTAACATGGAGTGCACGAGCTGACACAAACAAGGCCTGAACCACCGATGTCTTTTGTGTTCTTGTAGTATGAACATTCAAAATGGAGACAAGGCAAATTGTAGGGCTACACAGAGAAGGTGACACCACAAAGTGCCTAGGGGTGAAGTCAATGCGAAGAACGGGCCCCTGGTGCAGACCTAGAGGCCCGTAAAAAGACTCGTCAGTGTGTCGGCACCGGCTGTGGAACGCCACGACGGCACACCATTGGTGGATTCTAGGGCTGACTTAGGACGCGGTGAATTGGGAGGATCCACCATTTTGGCCAGCCGCTGAATGTAGGGATGTAGACCCTCAGCCATGTTGGTGGAGTGGCCCGCTGCCTTGGGCCACACTTAATGGGAGCACGCAGTCCTCAGACTGTGTGATGGAAATTTGGATGACCGCATAGTGGCCAGGACAAGGTACATTGACTGTGGCAGGGAATGAAGCCCCACAGATGACCCGTGGGGTGAACGGGAGCTGAACGTGGCTTCGATCCATATCCCAGTAAGGCGGACCCAGAAGGGCTTGGGCCACCCCAACTGGCCGGAGCCCAACTGGCCGGACACACACCATCGGGCCAGAGTCAGACGGACCTAGGCCCTGAAGGGTTCAGGTCGGGAAAGCATACCGTGGTCTGGTTAATGGACCTGGGCCGGGTAGGGTTTCTTAGGTTCGGCGAAGTCAGACAGGACCCGAATCCAACCTACCATTTTGAATAAAACACCAATATCATATAAATTCAGCATTTCATTGATGAGATATTTGCTGTGTTGGGACCCTTGTGACGGAGAAGATATTTTGGAATACTCTATGGAGGCTTTCATTGATGCTGAAATATAAAAAATGGCTTGGGGAGCGATTCTCTCGAGATCAAGCATGCTACGTGCTGAAATCCTGTGTTTGGCTAAGACCTAAATACTTCTTACAAGAGACCCTACATGGATCAGATACTATAGCCTAGTAGAAATTTGATTCTTTGTGACCTGTAAGGCCCAATGAGGGGAACACAATTTATGTGGCCAGGATTCCCATGATACTCGATAGGAGGAGTACCTTATTATGGCCAAGGTGGGAAGTGACTTCTCTGTGACCCTACATAACCACGGTGGGGAGAGACTTCTATGTGACCCAACATACCCATGGTACTAATCATGGATGATTACCACATAAGTCTTAGGTTAGTGGGAAGAAGCACCTCTGTGACCCGGAAGGCCCCCAATACTCATTGAGGAGGAGTTCTCCAGAATCCCATGGTGTTCGATGATATGAGTAATGGTCCTACTGTCCAACTCTAAATTATACTTGGTGTAAACTATCTTGCTTTTTGATAATTATATGTGATCATTCAGCATGGTTTGCTTATATATTTCTTTTTGGTCATTACAAATTATTTTGGGGTTCCATTTGATTATGTTGTCACTCACCCCTTCACTAGCTTCACCCTCACTTGTTGTGTCTCGTGCAGACAACTGCCACCTTGACGGAGGACTTGGTGGCCGAAGACCTGATGGTACCTAGTGATACCATGAAGGCGGGGCATATTTATATGGGTTTTAGAAGAAACATTGTACCTAGACATCATGTGGGGTTTCCATTAGACCACTTTTAGTGTTTTCCTTCTACAATCCTATAATTAGATTATATTTTTTCTGGGTTTGTATTCTGTCCCATTTGTCCTAACATTTTTACTTTTAATCAGTGTATATTTACTGGCTTGCATGTTTAATTTTCTAGCTCAAGGATTTGGTTGTATGTTCATGTGTACAAGTACTCAAGAAAATGCATCCCATTTGTAGGTTGATGACATTGGTGCTAGTTTCCAACCCCTGTATTCAGAAGGTGGGTTTGGTGTACTTCACATAATGGGTCATGGGGTACGGGTCGTGGAAAATTATTATTAGATGTGGTCAATTGTACCAGAAATATTGAGAGTTTTCATATTATTTTAGGGAAATAGTGTTTAATGTTTTGAGTTTAACTTTCATAGTCAGGGAGTCCAGTGTTTGTGTTGTGGCTGATGTATACATACATCATGACCCTGAATTTTTCTTTTCTTCAGTATACAAGAAAACACAGGTTGCATATGTGTTTCCTTATGCTTATCTTGAATAAGAGTCAGCTTAGTAGGTATAATATTTTATAGGTGGTAGATCTTGATCTGTATCAAGATGCCTCAATGTTGATGGCCATCTCAGATTATTTTGCATGACCACGTGGACAACCCGCATAATGATGATGGGTCGGTTCAAGGACTAGTGCTAGAGAAGGCCCCGTCAGATGGTGCAAGAGTGTTTCACCACCCATTGATCAGAATCTACTACCAGAATTACAAGTAAAGTATACCTGCAGGGTTAGCTCCTTGTAGGAGTTCCAGAGACAGAGACCTCCTCGGTTCAGGGGAGAGATAGATTCCTAGGTCACTGAGGATTGGCTAGAGGCAGTGACATGGGTCTTCTACTTATTAGAGACATTGCATGACCAGATGGAGATATTATCTGAAATTATTCTCCAAGACTCAGTAGGGATATGGTGGAGTCTAAAAATTTAAACTCATTATGAGGCAACTCTTACCTCAAAATAATTCGATCATCTTTCCCAGGTGTAGTTTTTTCCCATGAATATGTGCTCTATGAACATAAAAGAGCTACTTCCCGAACAATAGGGAAGCATGTCAATGGCTAAGTACTCTACAAGCTTTACAGACCTCTCTCGTTACTCTATAGGCACGGTGTGATACCCTTTTTTCAAGGCCAAAACTTTGATCAGAGAACCATATGGGAGATAAGGGAATCCACGGTGTCTCTCAGCATCCCCAATTAGGATGTTGCGCTAGAGTGAGCTCTTCCTTTGAAGAGCATCCTGGCAGAGGAGGCATCGATGGCTAGAGCCACTAGAAGACCTCAGGTGATATATTCTTTATTAGTGAGCATCAAGATGCATACCAGGGGACCCAATGAGTTAGGTCTTTTAGGGGACGAACCTTGGACTCGATGTCGGTAGTGTGGGTCTCCCAAAGTAGATGGAGTCACTAGGGAACCCGGTTGTGCTTGATATGCAGTGGGAATGGACATATGTATCGTGGCTTCCGGACCCACCGCACACATGATTAGAAGATGGTTGAGGGATCTCCATGAAGAGGCATAAGTTTGAGCGAGGAAGTCTGCAAGGTTGTGGATGATGTAGGGGTGCAGGCCAAGCGGAAAGTTATGGTTGATGGTTTGAGGTGATACCACCACCTCTAGGTAGTCCACCAAGGCCTCATAGAGACAAAAGATAGGGGTGGGGAAAGATTGAGGTGATTGAGGCCTACAACCTCAGAGATCCAGAGATGATTAATGGTTTGATATATGTCATCTCCACCTTATTTTTAGTTTATATAGACACATGTACAAATCACTCTTTCCATTCCATGGATCTCATTGGAGGCTCGTAGATTCTGGTAGAGCCATATGCACGATCCATACAATTAGAGACTCCTACGGGAGGGTATTCGAGGATTGCATACTAGTTCTGATAGTGGGAGTTTACTCTAGGAGGCGAGATATTTAGATTGGATTTCATAGTATTAGCATCGAGGACTTACGAATTCATCTTTTTTATGGAGTGGTTATCTACAGTCCATGATCAGACCAACTATTTTAGGCATAATGTGCGATATGTTTGTGGGGATGGGACTATTTTTTCCATCACCAGCGAGATGGGATGTTTTGCAGCACATGATAGACATTATCGAATGATGGTGCAACTGATCACTTACCAGTAGTCTAGCCTCACCCTCGGTGTACTGGACAAGAGGAGTCCGAGCATTCCTAATGTGGTGGATGAGTATAGGGATTTGTTTCCTTAGAATGTTATGGGACTACCTCCCCACCATTAGGTAGACTTATGAATCGATCTGTACTCGGGGACAACACCGAGATCCACACCAGAATATCGGATGGCTCCTATGGAGCTTTGAGAATTGAGGATTTAGTTATAGGACTTGTTGGAGAAGGTCTTCCTGAGACTCAACGTTTCACCATTGGCAGCCCTCGTGTTATTTTCCAAGAAGGTATATCAGATCTTGAGGCTATGCATGGACATCCAGCACCTAAACCATGTTACTATGAGGAAAAATTATTCACTATTGATTATTTATAACCACTTCAATCAACTGAATAGAACGAGTTTGTTCTCCATGATAGACCTCAGATCGGGCTATCATTAGCATTAGGTATAAGATGAGGGCGTACTGAAAACATTTTTCAGATTCTGGTATGGATTCAATGAGTTCTTGGTGATGCCCATCATCCTAACTAATGCCCCATCATTGTTCATTGGAATCATAAACAAGATCTTCCAGCCTTTCCTTGATCATTTCGTTGCGGTCATCATTGATGACTTCTTGGGGTACTAGGTGTCGGAAGAGGAGCACACTACAATCCTACGGATAGTCTTGGATACACTCTGAGATCACCAATATTATGTTAAGATCTAGAAGTTTCAATTCTGGATATAGGAGGTCCACTTTCTGATATAAGTCATCTCAGAGGATGGAGTTGCAGTGGATCCAGTGAAGATAGAGGTAGAACTTTCTTAGGATCCACCTAACAGTGTGACTAAGGTGTGGAGTTTCTTATGGTTAGCCGTATACTACTAGTGGTTCGTGCACAGCTTTTCAAAGTAACTGAACCCCTATCTTCTTTGACAATGAAGGGATAAACCATCATGTAAAAGAAGAGGTGAAGGATGAGTTTCCATGAGTTGAGATGGTGACTGACGAGTGCCCCTATATTGAGGCTACCAAAATAGAGAATTGGGTATGTAGTCTTCTTTGAATCATCAGGGACCAGACTGGGTTGGGTCCCAATGTAGTATTGATAAATGATCACATATGTCTCACAGTAGTTGGGTAATCATGAGAAGAACTATGAAACCCAGACCCGAGAGTTCACAGAAGTGGTAGTTCCCTTGAAGATGTGGTGACACTACTTGATGGGTGAACAGTTTAACATCTTCTATGAGAATAAGAGTCAGATGTATATCTTCTCACAAATGGAAATGAACATGAGACAACATCAATAACTATATTGATATCATAACTATCCCATTGAGATGGTCTAAACACCTAGTAAGGGGAACGTGGTGGAAGAGACACTCACCAAGAGGTCTAGTTTATAGTTTCCAAGTGCGGTGATGGAGTAGCTAGTCGTGACACATATTTCCTTCATGGATGGTGATGGAGAAGCTTAGATTCAGTCAATGAATGTCACTCACCCACTCTTACAGTGAGTTAGGGTGGTATACATAGTAGATGTGCACTGGGAGGCCCAACTTTCTCAGTTATCCACAGGATAGTCTCCTGAGGTATTTACGATAGTGGGGAGAGTATCAAAATTTTCATAGGATGAACTGTAGTACCTGTGATGTTGTGGGAGGAGGTGTTGAGGGAATTCCATACGTCCCCCTTGGAGGTACATCATTTTGTGGAGAATATATACCATGACCTCCAATGTGTGTACTGGTGGCATGGGATGAAGAATGTGATGGCATAGTTCATTTCATGATGCCTCACTTGTCCATAGGTGATGGATGAGTATCACATCTTATCAGGCTTGGCACAACCACTCGAGGTACTAGAAAGGATGTCAAATGGAATCTCCACATAATTTGTGATGTGATTACCAAGGAATTTCTAGTTCCATGTCTTTATCTGGGAGATCATTGACTGAATCACCATGTCGGCTCACATCCGACCCATTCATGATCTCTGATCAGTAGAGGGATTGAGATGCCTCTATATATAGGAGATAACAACGATTCACATGGTTTCATTGACGATTGTATCAGAACATGATGAACGATTTACATACTAGTTGTGGAAGGGATTTTAGGATGTGTTTAGGACTCAGTTGTGTTTGAGAATAACTTCCCCCCCAGACAGAAGGTTAGACGTAGTAGACTATACAGGCCTTGTATAACATGATTCCTGCTTGGGCCATTGATTTTGGTCGTAGTTGGGAGGATCACCTACAAATGGTCAATTTTTATACAACTATAGCTATGACTCCACCATTGGAAGGACACCATTTTAGGCCTCGTATGGGTGGCCATGAAGATAACCTCTATACTGAACAGACCTAGGGGAATCAACACTCATGGGTCTAGAGGTGGTACGGGCTACCACTGAGAAGTTATAGATCATCCAATAGAAAATGAGGACTGTAAAGAGTAGGAAAAATAGTATGCTGATAAGAGGTGGAGACCTTTAATGTTTGAGAAAGGAGACCATGTTTTCCTTCAGGTGTTACCTCGATGGGTTTTGTAGAGATTTGACCACGGAGTCAATTTATCTCTGAGGTTCATCAGAACATTTCAAATTCTATTTAGATTTGGCGAGGTGGCGTACTACCTAGATCCTCCCACAAATATTCCCCGTGTGCATGATATTTTTCATGTATCCTAGTTGGGGATGTACATTCATGATCCATCACACATCATCTACTGGGGTGATCTGAGCATTGATGATGTGGCGATGTTTCCTAAGATCCTCACGGAGATAGAGGATCGACAAGAGAATGTACTTAATGTATGGTCTATTCTTCTAATGCATGTTCTGGGGCAGCACAAGAATCTCCAATAGAGAACATGGGAGTGGGAGGCTCATATTAATGCACAATACCCCCATTTTTTATTAGCCCTTATTTTTGCTTTTGTGTATGTCAATCCTTAAGGTGGGGAGAATTTAGTGTCCCAAATTTTCTATATAATTTATTTAATATTGAATGGAATTATTTCAAGTCCAGATACTTTGACATTATGTGATTTCGAGGCCCAGTTAGTCTAGGATGGATTTTTGAACTTTTTTATGTTCATTTAAGTAACTGTGAAAGCAGGGTTTTCTATATTATAAAAATGTTCAAATATCAAAAATATGAATGAACCATTGAGATAAAAAATCCTGGATTCTCTTAAAAAGGACCTAAAATTGACCAGAAGGGGTCAGCCAGAAATGTTAATTTTAAGACTTTTCGGAAAAAAATAACTTATCCTAAAAATATATTTTACTTTTTTTTAGAAAATGTTTGAGCTGCAGAGGATGACACTGTAGTTATGTGAAGAGGCACATTAAATGAATCTTATTAATGGTTAATTTTTTTGAAGTGTAACGATGCATTAATTTAAGCATAACAGATACACTATTTTATAAATGAAATAGCATAAATAAATGACATCGCATCATAGGAGAAATTTAGTGATGTGTTTTCTTTTAATTTGATACTGAATTGGACAGTTGAGAATAAAAGGGTGGAATTTATCTGATGAACTGATGATGAGAAATCTCTCCAACAATGAACGATGAACAACGATATATCATTAATGGATGGACGCATCTCTAAAGGTGGGACCAGTGAGTGAAAAATTCCATTGAGCTCTTCAATCTTCGTGGGCGAACTTCCTCATCGTTGGACTACATCAATGTAGGGGTTTGTTTTGTTTAATTTTTTCCCCATTTTTATTATAAAATGATGAACATTGATCTCCCAACGAATAGGTAGATCCTCAAATTTTTTATTTTTGTAGGAGTGTGTTTATCTTGGGATTTCTATAGTGGGAATAAATTATTGATGGTAGGACTCTGATCTCAAGCCATCACTTTTTTTAAAACTTATAATGTGGAGGGAATGTGCCGAAATGAACAAGGCTCCACCCCATCCTACATTTCCATTCATGGTTTCTGAAAATTATAAACGATAGAAAGTAAAATTCGTGGCCCTGTTAGGGATGTCGAAACCCAACGAAGGCAGGTGGTGGAGTAGGTGTGAAGAACAGACAACTAGTGTGGACCCGATGGCCGAGAGAAAGTCCTTCTATTATGCTATCACATGTGGAAGCATCAGAAATCACCGGAGGTGGACCACCGAGGCAGTAGTGGGTAGAAGGTGGGGCACCACGATAGCATGCCAAAGGTGGCTACTGCGGCCAGTTTGGGCCGCGGAAAATCAGGAGGAGCCACCGACAGGGATACGACAAGATGAGTTTGGTCATGCATCTCAAAATCACGCCTTCCCCTGACTATGTGTATAAAATCTACCTGACCAAATTAATTGACCGCATAGCAGCAAGACGACAGTTGATTGACCACAACATAGAAGGTGCACCCACAGACAACCCAAAAGGAAATGGGGATCCGTACGCACATTCTAGCCACGTCCCGACCTTGTGGACAAGGAAGTGTGCGGGGAACCCTAGTGGGTTAGATCCTCCCCTACAGAATGGACCCTAGTGGGATGGTCCCACCCAATCTGGCCAGACCCAAGCTGGGCTGGGTCTGAGTCGGGTCCTGTCTGGCAACCTGGGTTGGACTGACCCCAGACCCAACCGTCCCCTTTTTAGAAAAACACCAATATCTTTAAATCAGGCATATGATTGATCAGCTATTTGTGTCATTGGGACCCTCACGACGAGACTGATATTTTGGGATACTATATGGATGTTATCATGGATCATAAATTACATTAAATGGTTTGGGGAGTGGTTCACACAAGATCAAGCGTACTACATGCGGGAACCCCGCGGTTGAATGAAAACTAATGATTGTGGACAAGTGAATCTATGTAGATCATATACTTTGGCCTAGTGGTAAGTGGTTATTGTGTGATCCAGTAGGCCCATGGTGGGGAGAATATTCTATGTCACCCAATAGACCCACAATACTCGATAGGAGGAGTACCTTAGAATGGAAAAGGTGGGAAGAGGGTTTTGTGTGACCCGATAGGCCCATAGTGGGGAGAGGCTTCTGTGTGACCTAGAATACCCATGGAAGTCATCAAGGATGAGTACCATAGTAGTATATGGTTAGTGGGATGTGGTTTCTGTGGGACACGACAGTCCAAATGTACTAATTAAGGTGAATTTATCTAGAAGCCCATGGTGATTGTTGATTGGACTAACGCACCTATATTCATACTCTAAATTATAAAATGTGTGAGCTATCTTTCTTCATTATTATGCTTCAGGATCCTACATCATGGTTCTTTTTTTGGATTTATTTGTGGTATTTCCATGTTATTTTGGAGTCCCTACTAAGTATTTTGTTACTCACCGCTACACGGGCTTTGATAGTACATGTTGTGATGTGTAGAGACAACCTCCACCTTGACGGAGGACATGGTGGCCCAGGACCCAGTGGTGCCAAGTGAGACTAGGCATGTGGGGCATAATTCTATATCTTCTAGAAGCTACTCTGTAATTATACATCTGGTGGGTTTCAAGTTGACATATTTACGAGTTTTCCTTGTAATTTCCTATCTTCAGTTTATCTTTTGTTGGGTTTCTATTCTGGTCCATTTGACATACATCTTGTACTTTTACTCAATGGTTGTTTAGTGGCATGCATGTTTACTTTTCTAGTTCTACAATGTAGTTTTGTGTGAGTGCATACAGGTACTCAGGAAAATTCCCCCCACTTGAAGGTTTACGCCATTGGCACTAGTCGCCAACCCTTGGCCTTCGGGAGGAGCACCTAGGATATGTCATAGAATAAGCCTCAAGGGACCGGTCATGACGAAATCATAATAGATTCAATATAAAAAAAAATTCATACATAATATATTTATACACATTGAAAACATTTATGCAGAACAGTTATACAACTTATATTTAAAAAATTATAAATTAATATCTTTATAATAGAGAATAAAACGTAATAATAGATTCAAAGTACACCATTTATTTAACACCCACCTCTAGTTACCTCAAGATAGGAGAACTCATGAAACTCTACCTTAGTTGATGAAAGAACTGCTTGAATCCTTCTATCTAGACGTAGGGTTTTCCCTTCTGGTTCAATGTTGACATTGGTGTTTCTTATCTAGAGAGCTTGGGTAAAAACCTTTGATGGTACCTATCCAACCCAAGGAAACTCCACACCTCAGTAATAATCATAGGTGGATGCCAAGATAGATCTTTATCGATCATTGTTGGATCCTATGAAACTCTAGCCTCTTAGATGACTTGTCCCAAAAATTGGACCTTTAATATCCATAACTCACACTTAAAAAGCTTTCTGTATTGATGGTCCAATCGGAGTGTATCCAGAACCATCCTTATGTGTATCGTGTGCTCCTCCTCTGAAACTAAATACACAAATATGTCAATAATGAAGACCACTACAAACTAGTCTATGTACGAATCTAAGATATTCTCAATGATTCCCAGGAACAGTACTGGAGAATTTATCATTCCAAATGGTATCACTAAGTACTCTTAGTTTCTATAGAGAAATATGAATGCTATCTTGGAGATTTCCTCATCTTGTACTTGAGGATGGTGATTGCCTGATCTGAGTTAAATCTTCACGAACCATCTGGCTCCCTTCAGCTGATCGAAGAAGTCATTCATCCTTGGTCGAGGATACATGTTCTTCACTATCTCCTGGTTCATGCATCAATAGTCCATGAATAACCTAATTCATCCATTTTCCTTCATGGAAAAGAATACTAGGGATACCCTATAGTGAAATGTTGTCCCTTATGAACCCCTTCCTCTACAAATCTTCCTACTCTACCCTCAGCTCCTTGAGATCTACATAAGCCATCCGATTAATAGGTGTAGATAATGGTGTCAAACCTAGGTATATATCCATGCGAAAATTTAACTATTTACAAATAGGTTGTCTTGGAACATATAATAAAATCCAAAAAGGGAAGACATTTTCCTTTAAACCTGTACATAAGCACATAGCTCAATGTGGGGAAAGTAAACACAAAGAAAACAAAAACCTTCACTAATAAACTATAGGGGGTAAAGTACAAACCGAATGTAAAAAGGTTCCATAATAAAAGCCCAAATCCATAAAGTAATTTACATCTACCTTAGCCTGTCCGTTTGAGACCCCACATGAAGGGGAGGTGAAGGGTATCTTCCTGTAGCCGTAGATGTAGGCTCATCCATCCCGTCTCACTGAGCACTACCTGGTCCATGAAAACCATGGTCTCCACCAAATCTTCCTTCTATCCAATCTCACAGTGCACCACCTCGACCTAGACCACCAAGTTATCCTTCAAAGCATTCATCTGTCCCATATCCCGGAGCACCAACTAGTCTAGGACCACCAAGGTCTATCTCAAAGCGTCAATCAAATACATGAGACATGACATGTGTGGGTGATGACCCTACAGGGGTGAGTAACACAATAATTAGTAGTGACCTAGAACTATAACGTAAATACCACAACACAATCCAAAATGAAAACCATGAAGCATGATCACAATGAAATTTAACATATTCAAATATAATATTAAGTATGACAAGAAATACTATAATTCATAACACTGAATACATAGGACTAAGGAGGTACCCATATATAATGAGTACCCTGGGTCTGTTGGGTAACACAGAGCCACTTATGGCTTTTGATTTCATAGCTGGTCCACACATGTCAACTTGTAGTAGATCCATACAAGGTTGCTCAGAGATGATCCACACAGGTGTTCTTGTAGATGATCTATACAAGGTCTCTTGTAGAGGATCCATAATGGTTATCCTGTAGCTGATCCAGGTAGGGTGGCTTCTAGCTGATCAGCACAGGATCCCTTGTAGCTAATCTACACAATCTCTTTTTATGAGTCTTCAGGTCCCAACCATCCGTAGGATTTCCACATGTAGAGTTCTTGATTCTGAAAGAATCCACTCCTCATGCCATTCGTCATATATAAACATCCATGAAAACATAGTTAGAGCATTCCAAAAGAAACGACTCGTCATGTGGGTTCCAAAACAAAAAATGAGTGATTAATCATATTCCTGGTCTGAAAGATATTTGTGGTTTGTAAATAGGGTCTGGTTGTGTCTGGGCTCAGTCTGACCCAGGCAGACCAACACGAACAACTAATATTGGGGGTCCGGTTTGTCCCGACCTGATCCTGTTGGGTCTGGGCCGGCTCGTTCTGCACTGGACACTGGGCCATGCGCATTTGACTTTGTAGGTCCTGGATTGGTTTGGGCATCGATCCAGCCTGTTGGGTCGCCTTGTGACCCTGTTCCATCTGGCCTGTCCAGCAACATGCAGGCCGGCTGTTCCTAGCCCAGGGCGCCTAGCAGCACAACTTTATCAGGTTGGATTTACTCCCGCCCTGGCCACCCCGAGACCAGGGCCACCCCGAGACCTGGTCCCCCTACCCAACATGCAAAACAAACCAATATCCTCTATCCTAGATGGAAAGAGGGTATCCAGATAGTTTTCTTCATAGCAGGCATATTTGAACACCCTATCATGTATTAAACATTCTCTCTACTGGACGGTGTGCCAGTGCCTATCCATGACAAGTATGATGTGGACCGCTCCACTGACATGGCTGGTTGGCCGCGTCCCACCACTACCTGCCGTTGGCCCACTGCCGGCGTATCATGTCGCTCTTCCACGACCCCCCCCCCCCTGATGCACCATCATGGCGTGCCACCTCCCGCACACGAGCTGCCGCCACCGGTCACAGGCACCAGTGTCTACCTGACAACATTATTTTTCATGGACCATTGTTCCCACTCTGATTTTCCGTTCATCAGACCAACTATTACTTCGACCACCATGGTGTTCCATCATCCCTTCTATGACCTCAAAAATGATTTTCCACCAACCTGGAGGTTCATATACAAAGAAAACACAAGAAATAACAAAGGTGGGGGGGAGGGGGGCAGGCCTTGATCATGTTAGCCCGCACCCCCGACATTAGAGTTTAAAACACCGAGGATGAATATTTACGTTCCATCAACAATTTAACACTTTTGAAAGAACCTAAGAATAACCACCCTACCATAGGAACAAGCAAACCACAGATCAACATATTTTTGGGTTGATCTGCATTTTTTTTATAATGTAGAATGGGGAGTCTCAAAACAAAAAATGTAACCCCTGCCTAGGATAGACGTTGGTCGGGGAAGAGTGGGTAGCGCACATTCGTTCTATATTGTTGATCCACCACTCACATTGCTAGAAATTCATTGAAGTGTTGAAAGGGAATGCAATAATATTTCATCACTGGAGAGGATTCCTCACTGTATATTCGTTAGATAAATTCCATGATCTCCAACTGTTTCTCTATCACGATATCTCATTAAAAGGGAAATGTGTCACAATGTTTCTGTTATGTTGTGTCATCACATCATTAAGTAGTTTCATTTATGAAATATCATATATATTATTCTTATGTTAAATAGACCCATTAATGGGATTCATTTAACGAGTTTCATCATTCCCTAATCAGTGCACAGTAGTGCTGAAAGACAACCACTCTATGGTGAGGAAAAAAATAAGTTTTTAATTTATTTTAATTCTCTTATTAATGTTCCAAAAATAATCTTTTTTCCCTAACCTGCACCGGTCAAGGTTAGGTCCATTCATAGGTATTTTCACCCTTCCAAACACCATGATTACCTTTTATTTTTGACCTGGGAAAGCATTTAGTAGTTACAAATACCGCTCATGCGCACCATTTTAATTCCCTTAAAAATGTTCCAAAAACAATCTTTCAACCTCAAATCGTTCCTACAGAGGATAATATCCTACTGAGGGAAATACAACCTCAAGAGATCAATGGTACCCTCATATTTTAAATCTAAGTTATCATTTAGGAGTTATAAGGATTTGACAATAAAATAACTGTTACTTAATTATTTTATTTACAACTAAAAATAAATTATACTGTTGGTTCGCACGAGCCAATATTTGGATCTACCAAAGGAAGGAATACCATCAAGAGCTCAACCATGGTCTCATATATTCATTCTGAGTAACTATCCATGAGTCTTATGACTATGAAAATTAAAATCATATTATTTAAATATTTTATTTACGATTATTCAATTTTCGGGTTTACACACTAGGGGCCTATGCTGACTAAAAATATGTCAACCCTAAGGTAAACCCGTCATCCTAAATGAAAATGTACCCTCATGATTTTGATCTAGGAACAGGTTTAAGAGTTATTTATATCTTTTTAGGAAAATAGATCACGTGTTATATTTAAAACATAACATTTTTCGATGTATCATTCCAAGAACACCGGGTCACGGAATCACATGATGTCTCAGTGTCTCGTCTCAAAATAATCCCATTGAATTTAAAAAAAAAAATTCATAGAATTCTGGGTAATTACAAATATTTATAACCAATGTTGATAATTTTGGATCCTCTTTATTATTATTTTTAAAAAAATGTTATTTGAATATTTTAATTTAAACATTCTTATCGAGAAATTCATCTCTTTGGTTGATTTTCAAATCCCATAAAAATTATTATTATAATAAAAAATGTATTCATGAAATTATTTAACTAAATTTATTATAATAATAAACATTATGCTTAGAAAATTAGTTTTTAAAAAATATTTTTCTAATGTTATTTGAATTAGTATTGACAATAATTGTTTTCTCAAATTTAGAAATATAATTCTATAAAATGAATTTACATTTTTGAATCAGAATATAAAAATTATTGGGTAAGGATAAATTTATTTTTAGTTAATAAAATATCATTATTATGGGAAATAAAATTACACCCATAAAATTAATATTTTTATAAGGTAATGATAAAGAGAATAATCCTAAAATTCCATTATCACATATAATAAATTAGTTGATGACAGTTTTTTTTCGATCAATAATCTTCTTATCCTCATTCCTTCTTGAAATGGTGACACAAACCTTGAATATCGACTTGTGGTTTTATTTTTTTTACCAAAGGCCACTCTCCTCACTTAAAAAAGGAGACTTATACCACCACTTTTATATTAAATCAAAAAAATATAATTCATCTTGAACAAATAGCCATTTTACTTCTCCTAAATCTAGTTCCTCATTCAATGTACTTCTTTCACAATATTGTCACATAGGTCCTCTATTTGGAAATGATATACAAAGAGAAAACTCAAACTCCAAAAATGAGTATTATACACTCCACAACATTCTTATATATATCATTCCCATCTAAAAATCTCTAGAATTAATAAAACCATTAAAAATAGTTACATTAGTAACGATAATAATAATGTTTTTTATATATTAATGTTATAACCATTTTAAGTTCCTCACTCATCCAATAGAATTATGAAAACACTATAGGTGGATATATATCAAATACATCAAACATGTGAGACATGTTCATTTTTTATAATTTGAATACATGTAATTTTCTTTGATATCCTAATATATTTTATCTATTTTCTTTAAAATAAACATGAAGTTTTTGGCAACATTATTTACACATAACCCGAATTATAAATGAACCATGATATAATAAAACATTAAAACCTATTCATTAAATTATTAAGTATAGAAAATGAATCAAATTTTTTTAAAAAAAAATTATAATTTTTTTACGTAATGAATTTTTTTCAATTAATTAATAATATATATGTACTAAATTTTCGTTTATTAATGTTTAAGATTTAAAAATTTGTTTTCCTTGAAAATGGGCAATATCCCTTTCTTTCATTGTTGAATAATTAATTTCCAATACTCTAATAAATATTATTTTATTTAATTAACATAATTATTGATATATTAATTTAAATACTATAATGGGTTATGTTTTATGATTTTTTCTAAAAAAGTCTATTTTTAAGGGAATTGTAAAAAATACCATTTATTATATAACTGTGATTTCTTCTCATTAAAAAATGAAATTAAGAAATTACAATAAATATTTTAATTTTATATTAATGTATTAATTTTTGCATTAAGTTATAAATAATATAATTAATTACTTGGGATTAAACATTATTCTTGATTATGGTGTAATTTCATTTTAATGATTCTGAACAAGATTGGACTTTGAAACATAAGCAATGAGTTTTTATCTTAATAAATCAAATTATTCTATATTGATTAAATTATTTAATGAAATTTATAGATTATATATTCAATAAAATATTTTAATAATGATCTTCTTGTTTTTATAAGGAAAATATTGAAATTTATTTCAGTTTTGTGATTAAAATCAGTTTTGTTAAAAACATGTTTTCATTATGTTTTGAATGATTTTTTTAAAATTTAGTCCCATAACTTATGGAAATTAAATATTTAATAGTTTAATATATATTTAAAATAAAAAAAATTATTATAATGTGATTGGGTGATCTTAGTTTTATTTTATTTAAAGTAAAAATAGTAAAATTATGTTACCATGGTTAGAGATAAAATGAGTCTACTGGGGTGGAAGTGGGTAAACTATGTGATAATGGATGAACTGAAATATGAACATGTCTAATATTTATTATTTGAATAAATTTGATCATTAAATTATACTTTATTCGAAATATTTGGTCACTTTTTACACTTTTTCATGAATGTGACTATATATGGTTAAAATAATTTTTATAATTCAAAGTGAGTCGCTCCCATCCCATAAAAATGAAATCTATCATAATACCTTATTCACATAAATTTATACATTAGTATTTTAAAATACCTAACACGAACCATCCTATATTCATTAACTAAATCAATGATCCCATGTTCTTCTCACATGATCTCCCATTCAATGATTATGGCAAGAACCAATAGGGAACTCTCAATGAAGAGGTATACATCCTGACAACGCTCTTTTGATTTTTTCAACTTCCACCAAATCCTATAAAACAAATTAATAAATTAAAATATGATTAGTCTAATAGAATAAATATATTGGGAAGTTATTATGATTATGAGACAACCATTTCCCACATCTTCTCTATCATATGGGAAATGAAATTACAACTCAGGTGCACATATGGACTACCACATCCTTAGATTGATATGGTTTATTTTACATGACTATTATTGATGTATAGTTATTAAGGTGTATTTAATGTTTATATTTTATATTTATAAACTAATTATGAATCTATAATTATACCATTTTATTGACAATATTAATAACCCATCTGTTGAAAAATCATAATATCGAAAATGCGTACGTATGGACTACCACATCTATGAAGTGATGTGATTCCAATTTTAGTTTTAATTTACAAGGATAGAAATTATGGCAAATTTAATGAAAAAATATGATATTTTTGATATAAAAATGATTCTGTAAAGATTAAATATCCTTTACCTTTCTTTCGTTCCATCCATTGAATAGTTGAAACATCACTTTTGTGTATGTATAAATTACCATATATATGAACTGATGTAATTAATTTATCATCATAAAATTATATAAATGGTAATTATTTATTTATAAATAAATTAAATATTATAATTATGAAGTAATTATAATTCTAAAGATGATGTAACCATTATTATAATACAAAGACCATATCTTATAAAAAAATACTTGAGAAATGAAGCAGTTAATACTAGAAATGAATACATAATTAGGGAATTATTATTAAAATGGAATTAAAATTTTATAATTTCAGCATATATGAAGTTTCATGTATAAATATGATTATAATATTGAATTTATATAAGTATAAATTTATCATATAGTAGGTTATAGATATTATAAATTTATTTGGATAATGGTAAGGGTTATCCATATCTTTTTGACAATTTGGTTTCTAGGTACTCAACATATCCCTACAAATGAAATAGTCACTTCTTGTATATCATCAAGTGGTCATTCCATTTACATATGAATCATGATGATCCAACTTTAGATAATTGGAAATGTTCATAGAACCCCCACTTCCATTTCAAAACCCCTCTATAATGAATGATCTCATAATTCTATTTAGGAGATTCTTGTGCTTTGATAGTCGAATATATGTTCTCAGTCATTCATTTTCCCCCCGTTTCAATATTGAGGTTGATGCATTGAAGAAACTACTATATTGGGTATGGTTAATAGTCATAGTGGTTTATTAGTAAGCAGGCAGTCATTTATGAGTCATGGACAAATTTATGTATTTCCTATCGTCATCGTGGACATCTGGGTTATGTGTTGCATTGTGGTCGGTTTAGATATGTTCTAATTTTGGAGGAGATGGATTTTAATCATGATATTTTGTGAGTGGTTAAGCTGAGATATCTTATAGAGGAACATTGTAAAACCAATAAAATGAGGTCTATACTATTACTCACAACCCCTTGGCTACATAAACTATGTCATCTATGGTTTCAACAACTAAGTGAGATACAGAGGCATTGGTTGACAATGCAAAGGGGGTGTGTGTTTTTTCCCAACTAAAATAGGATGTGGGTGTGTGTAATTAGATATAGGTCACTAAATGATGTAAAGAGGATCATGCAGCAATTGTTTTGAATTCAGGGATAGATGTTCTGTGAATTGGTAATGGACTGTCCCTCATGGAACATGTATAGATTCCATCAGTTTTTTTTGACCAAAAAAGAAGAGACCATATGATACTTTTCCATATAATGGAGGTAAAGAAAAAATGGATTTATAAAATCCAAGAATAATTCAGAAAACCATTTTATAGGGTTGGCTGTAGAAGGGACGGACCAAAAGTGTGCCTAGGAGGAGCATCAAGGTGGTATGGGTATGGGAATATCTTTTCTAGCGGATAAAATCAGATGTGATTAATAACTATCTAAGGCTGATTATAATGCATAAATAGCTCTCCAAATATCAATTGACACTGTGGTTGAAATATGTGATAGAGGGAATCATATCCCCATAATAAAAAAGAGATATAAGGGGAGTGATGATGCTGAAGGGTGTATTGTATTAAAGGGTAAAAGGGATAATGGAATAAAAGACTATTCCCAGTTTCTGAAGATGATAGAAACTAGGTCTACAAGTATATCAAAGGAGAAAAAATTAGGTCCATTAATCTAGGATCTTGTAATAACGTAAATTCAAGCCTTTTAAATTGAAAAAATAGTGTTTAGAGACATGATATGTGTAATATAAGGGGTTACATGGACGGGAAAAAAGAATAAGGGGAGGAAAATTGGGACAAATAACATGTTGTTTTTGTTTTACATTCCAATAAAAAAATGAATTCATGTCCAAGACAACTCGAAAGACTCAGTTAAAGAGAAGGATATAACATTATAAGGATAACTACATGTGAATGTTGATGAAGAACACGAGTTATAGATTTGTAAGAAGTATAAATTCATAGTAAGAGTCATTGATGAGGAAAAAATAATTCAAAAAAGAACATTAAAATATTAGACAGGTTGGAGAACCAATTTTAAGATCTACTCCAAGATGAACTAGACAAGAATTTGAATACAATTTACTAGAAGAAATATAAAACAATAATTTCAGCCATTTTTAATGATTTTATCTTATAGTATTTTGTTTTACCTTATTTGGACAACTTCATTGGTTTCTCACATTTCCACAAAAGTGTTTTTGAAATAAAAATTAAAATTTAGTTGTTTTAAGTGTACATAATATACCTTTTACATCTTATATCATTTTACCTCCCTAATTTATATATATTTATTTTTACATTCAAAATAATTCAACCAAGGGGATTTCATATTAATGATAATAATGTGGTAAGAATTTATCAACTCATATTGTCTACATTGAGACATATGTTATATAATAAAACAATCTAATTTTCTGAGGGGTATCTACTCACACATTAATATGTTATAAAATTAATCTATTTATATTCATGGAATTTAAATTTAAAATTTAAATTTATTTCATTGGGGTTAATATACAAAATTTACCAATGGTGTATGGTTTTTAAATTATATATCTCAATAATAACCGGAATTTTTATACTCTTGTTTATGATGATTAAATTAGATGATCTATCTCTTAAAAATAATATTTATTCTTTTCTTATCTTGTTTTATAAATTTATTTTTACCATTTCTGGATTTTAAAAATATATTTAAATTGAAAATTGTTTTCGATTTCATAATAATTAAATGTTGACTCTTTACTGAAAATGTAATAGGATTCCTTGTGTTAGCATTAACCATATAAATTGATTTCCCCTTTTTCAGGACTAATAATTCATTTTAACATTCATTTATATGTTTCCATGGTTTTTTTAGATAAAATATTTTCATTATTATTTTGTAAATATTTAGATTTTAAATATAGTTTTTCCAAATGAAAATGGGACTTTCATAAATAAATAATTGAGTTGTATTTTAAAGTTATTTTTGTCTCTAACAACATGCCATTAGGTTTCCAATAATTTAATTGTGATATGATCCAATGTAACCATATTTATTCTTTCTGAATATGATTTATTTTTATAATGATGAAAAATTGATGAATCAAATTATATTTTCAATTGGGTAATATTGGAGTTAATGATAATTTTTTTCCTGATATTATGACAAACATAAGAATTGATTATGATTATGTGATGGGTTCCTTAGTTATATCCCTCCAATTAATTTTGTAAATATTAATGTTTTATGATATCAAAGGGTACACATGTGGATATATTGAGAAAACAATTTGGTATATGGGAGGTTATCTGAAGCACGGTGTTGGTACACAAGTGGTTATTCTAAGATTAACATGATATGAATGAGTTTTTGGGTAGCATTGAAATTTTATTTATATAATTATGATTATGAAAAATTACATGAAACACATTTATCACATGATATGATGCCAAAATTATGCTATCATGGATTATATTATTTAATTCTATTTTGTTTCATGTATAATGAACTACCATCATTTATTTCATGCTTATCATTAATATTTATGAAATGTTGAGTATGATTTAAAATGCTATTATCATGTTCCCATTATCTTATACTCATTTTATGTATAAAATGATAATTGAATAATATATTACATGTTTACCATTACTGAGAAACATAGCTCACCATTCATATGTTTTCCTTTCCCTAGGATATGAAGAAACATTTTTCATATTTATTTCCTAATAATTGTCCTAATCATGATAAACATAGAGGGAGAATTTTAAATGATTTTATGTACATGTTGTTTATGTATAAATATTTCCAGATACACTAAAACATTATGGTTTTGGTGTATATCAAAATGATTTGTAATGAATATGAATATAACAAGATATCATATTTATGAATGAGATGTTTGGTTCACCATAGTTGTTATCAGAACCAGGTACATTTATTTCTTGATTTTAGGATGAGAGAACATTAGTGAGAACCCATATGATAAGAATATGTATACGAGAACATCAAAATTTATTATAAATAAAGGTTTATATTTTTTTAGAAAACATTTCCCTATCAGAAGACTAGATATTTGAGGTATTAAGGGTATAAACAACTCTAGGTGTAAAAAATCTAAATGTGGTTGATTGGGAAATAAATTGATTATACATGGATCATAAGCTGTGGTCTAGAGAATATAAACCCATCTTGACAGTCATAAGAAAGATTCTTGGATTAATTCAAAAAATTTACAATAAACCTTGATGAATAATTTTAATAGATAATGACCATGGATGACCTAGGTTAATCTAAAGGATTCATTGATTAAAAATTTGGTGTTATAGTTTAGAAATATTAAAAATTATTATTATTATTATGTTTTTGTCAGCCAATTTCATGTTTCTATCACTGTACATGTTGGTTTTAAAAACTAATTAGAATAATTTGGAATCATTTTTATCAAGAATCTAACGAACAATGTAATGAATATCCTTCTCTTAAAATCAATGTTATTAGAGAGGGAATTCAAAATATATCTTATCAATTATGAAATATTATCAATCCATGAATCATGTTCAGATTAAAAAAAGGAAATAATGGAAAAACATACCTTTGAGTCATTTATGAGGCCAAATCAACATTTTTTTGGAGTGTTTTATAATACATTAATTTCTATGAAATATATCAGTACCATTGAAATGATAGATTTCATTCTCCAGTTCTCAGTGCCTAAAATTTTAATTTATATTTTCATTGTATTGATGGTGAAGAAAATCAGTAGTGTACTCTAATCATATTTAGGAGGTAATGAAATGAAACTGATGCCTTGGTTATTTAAGATATTAGAATTATATTTTCATATAAGTACATCCCAATCATTCTTCTTATAAATAAGTATAATTAATTCCTTAATCCAAGGTGGAATGATGAAAAATAAATTAGAACCTCAGAAGAAAATATTACATGAATTTCAAGGTGTGTTTGAGCTATTATCATTGAACAAGAAGGTAAGAGTTTCTATTTCATAGGTGGATGAAAATAAATTCTCTAATAGGAATTATCCGAATGAAACATGAGTAGATATGAATAAATTATTATATTTTATATCATGGTTGAAATTTATATTGGATTCACTAATAATTATCCATGTTTTAATAAAAAAATAAATTCATATTTCATTAGAAATAATAACCACATAAATAATTGAGGTGTGAAGATCAGTATTCAATTATACTCGGATTGTTGAAAGAGTCACAATGAAAATTAACTTAATGAGACTACTGAATTTTTTTTAGTGTGGAATGGATGGTCATCACGTAATCAAATTTTTATGGAATGGGAAGAAGCCCACTAATGATTAGAATGGATTGAAATCTTTATATATCACACCAATCACACTCCAGTTTTTATAATGTAAAGAGTATCCTAATTATACCATCCTATTATCAAATCCATGGGCTTATAATGACTATTAATGATGGAAACCTTTTAATCACAGAGGAAAATAGAAATATCATGCACTCACCATTTATGATGTGGGTTATGATATTGATTCAATGGAAGGTATATAAACCATCTACCCTAGAACTGCAAATATCTCATTTTAACATGGTTATACCCACTCTTTTATATTTGAGGAATTTTCTAAAGGTATTACATTAACACAAAAACTGTTTGATGTTAATTTATTTTTATAATCTATGAATGGTATGATGATCCCATATCATCCATAATATACCTATCTGATTTAGTATTTTTGAAATATACCTCTTGAAAATCCACATATTCACCCCCAAGATGAATTTTTTGTGATTTTTTAAATGGAATTGTTATCGTTATATAAAAACCATATTAATTATTAAAGAAGTGTTAACTTTTTTTAATTAATAACCGACCTATGATTTTATATTTTTTTAATATTAATCTGAACATCCAATGGAAATTATATCTATTAGAAGGCTCATGATTTTTATTTAACCAGTTTCTTTTCTCTGATGGTTGGGGAGAAACCAAAAATCCATGATATCCCAATTTTAATTTAGTTTCTTATGTCTCCTTGTATGAGATTCCATTTCATTATCTAAATTGAAAAATTATGTTTTCAAAAATAAATAATATATATTTATACACATATTTCAATGAATCCATATAGAATTACTCTAATTGAGTTGTTGGAATTTAAGAGGAAACAACAAGAGAATCATGATGAGGGATCCATTCATCCATATGAATTACTATGGTGTTGTCCTATTCTTCAAGTTAAGAATAAATATGGATCGATGTGTCCATTTATTACTAATTAAGAACTTAACAAGATGAAAATTAAAAATAAGTATCCTCTTCCACTTAATGATGATTTTTTTTTCAATTATGAGGTGTTTTATATTTTTTTATATGATTTCTATTTAATATGGATACTGTTAATTTAGTTTCCAATGAGAATATATACCTAACACAACCATTCTTAAGAGTCGTCTAGACTATGAATTTATCGTGATTCTATTTGGTGTTACTAAGTCCAAAACTATTATTATATATTTGATGAATAAATCCCCTAGATATTACATGGATTAATTTGTGGTAGTATTTATGGTAAATATTATTAATTATTCTTCTTGAATTTTTGAGCATGATGATCACTTGTCGATTGGGAAAATGAACCAAATAAAGAAGAAACTATATCTATTATTTTAGTATTTTTAATTTTGTATATAGGATGATTCTTTCATGGTCTAAAATATACCAAGAGAGTTTATACAAGATGATTCTTCAAATATGGATGTTATTAAACATTAGAATAGAACAAAAACTGTGATAGAGATGCAAAATTTTATTTTATTGGTGGTTTATTATCCATGATTTGAAAATAATTTTAATCATTTATCTAATCAAGCCACAAAATTAAAATGGAATGGAGTCAAGTTCCATTAGACTAATGAATGTGTATAAAATTTCATGGAACTAAAGATAATTTTTTTTTGTTCACATATGATCACAATACCGTGAAGTAAAGAACTATTTGTTATTTATTATGACGAATTGATGAAATGGTTGTGATATTTTCTGATACTGAATTATATGGAGCTTGTTTTTTCATACATTGATTGATATTTCATGAATAAATTACACGAATCATGATTTCAACTTAGAAAAAATAATATTTGATCTGTAAATATGGATTAATTTTATTTATGGGTAAAAGTGTAACATTTATATAGATCCTAAAATGTATAAAGTATATATATGGAAATATTTGAAATATATACAGGGGGATGTAGTTATGATTATTGATTCCCAAAACATTGAATCCCTAGTAAAGAGAACAAGAAATTTAAAACTTTGATAAGAAAGGATCTAATATAATATCTATGTTGAGGATAAAAAAGATCTAATATTTATAAATTTTCAAACATGGGACCTTGAAATATTATTGGAAGGAGAGAAATATTTTCCATCCTTTGTGGATATTCGTTTTGTATCCCTGTTATGATTAAAGAGGTTAAAAAGGAGGTATAAAGAGATGAATGAAATGTGAAAAATGTATCTAATTTCATCATTTATTGTAATAGAATGATATGTTTTATGAATTGAGTGGGATTAAAATAAAGTTTTTACATAGAGAAGGATAAATTGGAATAAGATCATTGGTCATAATTATTTATTTAACATAGATATACAATAATGAATAGAGATTAGAAAGAGTACTTTTTTGTGGCAAAAGATGAAGATAGATATTAAAATATCTATCTTGGTGCATTATATGTCAACATGTTAGTACATGGTGATATAATTCTAGGCGGATGTTAGATAAATTACACAGACATAAATGAGAATAAGAAAATATCACCCTGGTGTTTTCCTTCAGACTCACCGTATAATGTAAAACACAAAATACTATTTATGTTGTAGTTGATTTCATTAGAAATTTTAAAACATTTATTTTCTATTATATATGATTTATACATTAATATGCTTGAATATATATGAATGAATAAAGTAGTAGAGTTGTATGGGTAACACATTCTATATTATCTAATAGAGATCAATAGATTACTTTATATTTCCGGTGAAGTCTTTAGTCTATTTGGATATGAAGTTTTCATTCATTATTACATATATTCCTTCGATATATGGAAAACCTAAGAGAATGACTAAAAAACTAATTGATAAGATATAATATTCTTCACCAGCTTCAAATAGATAAAGGGAATAACACTTCCCTTATTTCAAATTCTTTTATAACAATATATTTTATATAAGAATTCATATAGATCATTATAAATCCTTTAATGGAAAAAAAACATGACACTGAAATTCTAGGATAATTTTAGAGAACGAAATATATTTATAACTTAGTAATCTTAGAAAATTGATATCAAGATGAAAACCATTCAGTAGCACATCAAGACATCTTAGATTTGAAAAAACGAATTATACCGAAAATGAATGGAGATATCTCTAATTTAATTTTTTAAGAATATATTCCCTTTAATTTCTCCATGATAGAAGTTTAGAAAATTTAAAATGAATGGAAAGATGAGTTTTAGTTATATTTTAATCACTTTTAATATTTTTCATTGAGTGAAGACTATACCTTATCACTTGGAAATTTCACACAACCTCAATAAAGATCAAAATGTTATCCACACATCTATTTTGAGGAAGTACATTCTTAATAATTCATATGTACAAAGAATAAATGTTTTACCAATAGAGAACGATATTTGATATTATAAATGTTCAATATTGAGCTTGGATTATAGAGATAATGTTGTGTGGAAAAATATTACTAACTGAGTTAATATTTTTTGGAGGAATTGACAATTTGACGAAGCTACATAAAAACACGAGGATGTGATGAAGAAGAGATTTCATAATTTCCATATATCATAGAGAAATAATTTCCATGTGGAATAAAATTTACAGTGTTTATATTATAACACTCCAATTATATATATATATATACATTGAAATAATCTAGAAGGCTTTGATATATTTATTTATAGAAATCTCTGTCTATAAATGAATAGTGATTTTGTAATCCTTTATAAATAATCCATTAATATATAATGTAAAAATACTAATAACCACATTATAAAAAAATTTATAATGTCTTTAAATAATTCTACTATATTGTTTAATGCATAAAAAAAATTATTCAATTTTTTGTATATACATTTTATGCCTCAATATTTTTTTTATAAAAAATAGATTTTTTTTTAATTTTTTGTACAATCCCTATTAATAATTTATTCAATTTAAATATGTTTTATTTCAGGGAGTGAATATAAATTATATACCATAATTTCTATAATCTATTAGTTTTTATTTATTGCATTTGTATAAAAATATTAATTTATCATTTTCTAGTTAAAAAGACAAATTTCTATAAAACTGTGATTTCTTTTCATTAAATCAGTTTATTTAAAGTAACATTATTTTATGAATTTATATTATTAATAATAATACATTCTTAATAATAATTTACATAATTAATTATATGAGAATAAATAATATAGATGGTTTCTTTATAATCTCATTTGTTTCCTACAAGCACCTTTTTCTAATAATAGGTTTTAGGTTTTCAGTGAGTTATTACATTAAAAAATTAAATTAATGTATCTTTATTAAGGGTTTTTATTATATATATACATTATATTCCACAAAATAATTTAATATTAATTTTATGGTTTTTATATGGTAATGAATGGATGTAAAATCCAATTTATGGTTAAAAGAACATTTTTCTAAAATATGGATTTATTCTATTTTACATGTCCAATTAAAAATAAATTCTAAAAAATATTGAAATTTAATATATTATATTTTATTTAAAATTAGATTTATAATAATTAATATAATTTAATAGTGTCGAAAATATATTTTCTCGCATTGAATACGAAAAATATCAAAGTGTTTTTAAATATTTCGTTTATAGTTGATTTACTAGTTTGGGGGAAGGGTTTGGGGGTGGGTGGTGAAAATACATGATAGGGATTGGAATTCCACCTAAAAATATCCAATTGTTATTGGATTATAAAATTTTAACCTGATTATATCTTATTGTAACACCCGTTTATTTTAAAAGAAGAAGGTTATGTTCAATAATGTAAATTACAAGAAAAACTAAGATTAAATGACAATATAACACCCTAATACATAATGATGTATTTATTTTTAAATAAGTTTAATCTATGAAATTTTTATTAAAATATATAATGTTTTTATTTTAATGTTCAATAGCATAATCAACATGCGTCACATTGCTAAAACAACCCACAATACATATAATAGTTATATTTTAGATGTTAAATTGGAGGTTATGAATAGTATTAAGTAATTTTAAATATATATATATATATATTTCCTAATCTATAAATGTTATTTATAAATATTTAGTAAATAATCGATCAATTAATAATAATGTAATTTTATTCTTAAAAACATTTTCTCTTCAAAAATGTTTTTTATATCCGTTTAGGGGAAAAAATTAATTTTTGTAGCCATTTAGAAAAATTATTTGATAAAAAAGAAAATTGTAATAATCATAATTAAATATACTTAAAGTTAATTTTTGGGATTTTTCAGAAAATATTTATTTTTTAGTGTTTAGAGGATTTTTTTTGATTTTGTTAAAAATGTCATATATTTCTACAAATTAAGTAATTATAAAGTTACTTTATGTTTTGAAAATGATTTCACATAATATAGTTATTATTCATTAATATTTAATTTAATAAATTAATTTTTAACAATTCGTGTATTTTATTTTATTTTATTGTTTGTTATTTGGTTTTTAAAAATATTTTCGTGAAAATAGTTTTAAAGTTCATAATGTTTCTCTATATTAATTAATTAAAACAATACATAATAAATAAATATTTAAAACATAATTATATATTTTATATAATAAATTTTCAATTGATTTCCATGCAATGATAAATAGCATATTGGGTTTTAATATAAAATTATCTAGTGCTTGAAAAAAATACCCTTCTCAAATACTCACTTTTTCATATGGTGTGTTAGTTTCAATTTAAACTTAATTTTAAACAATTTTTTAAAATTTTATTATATAACATAAAAAAAATTAAAATAATAACTTAAAAAATATATTACGGTAATTTTTTTTGATTATTTTAGGAAAATATTAATTTTATTGTGGAATAAAAAATATAGGGAGCTTTAATTGAAAACTGAATTTTCATTAAAATTATTTATAATGTACAATTTTATTTTATATATGTTTTAAATTAAAATTAGTTATTTATATATTTATTAATCCAACCTAGATTTAATTAATAAATTTCATGTTGCAATTGGATATAAAAACAATGTAAACATTTGATCATTTTCTCAATGAAAAACCCGATTTCTCATCATGCCTATGAAATTAAATTGGAATTTTCCAAGTCTATGGATTGAATATGGAAAAATGTATTCCATTCTTAGAATATTAATAATTTATATTAAATAATAATTTAAAAATTATTTTTACTGATAATATTATTGAAAAATTTAAAAATTAATTACCGCGATAAAGTTAAAAATTTGTTAGAGGGGAGCTAAACTAAAAGGATATGGATAAAAATATTAAAATACCATTATATAATCTATTGGATTTCCATATTTAGACCATAAAAAATTTAGAATCAATAATACTACATTTTTGGATCATTGTAAAATGAGAAAAAATTTATTGTAATTAATTATTTTCTGTTATTACATGTGTGGCACTGACATCATATAGAAAAAGAAACCATCAATACACCTGTATCTACCCCAAAAAAACCAATTGTTCTGAAAATAAATAAAAATATAACTTATATAATTCCCATCATTAAAATTCGAAATATTATTTTGGGAATAATGAAAACCAAATATGGAATTTGGTGTAAACAAAAAGATGTTACCCGAATATGAGGTAATGTTCTTGAATGGTGTTTTTATTTTATTTCTTCCTCCGCATCTTATATTTATTATTAAACCTATTTTATTTGACAACCATAGTTTCATAAATATTCTTAGATTTTATTTTCTTAATTTTATAAAATAAATCCATATCCACTTCCATTAAATGTATTTTAAAATCATCATTAATGTTAATTGAAGAATTCTATCTTGAGAACTGATGTCATTTTTTCATTATAACCTCTCAGTGATTGATAAAATGATGTATATATATTAAATATATTATATTTATAATATCATTATAAATTTATAGTTATTATGTAATATTTATAATTTTAAATTCAATTATATATTAGTTAAGATAACATAACTCGTGTGTATGGTGGAGAACTACCTCACGAAGAGATGTGATATGTTTTAACAAACACTTTACATAGAAAATAACAATGATAAAGTTTATAAATTTATATGATATAAGAAATATGATAACAATGTAATATTCATTATAATTAAAATATAATGTATAATTTTCTTTCTTATCTTTTCTCTCACTGATTGATGATAATGTTATATGTGTATGTGTGGGATGGTTCTTCACGAAGCGATGTGTCTTTATCTATTCATCTCTACTCAATTTGGGTGTTATATATATTATATTTAAATAATAAATATTATATTTATGATATTATTTTTATTCAAAAATGTTAAAATATTACTTACTTCATTCCCATAATGGTCATTTAAAATTGAAACATTTCTCATGTGTACGTACGACCTGACACCACCATGATTGTAAAATAATTCTTTTTTCAAAACCGTATTTCATAATTAGTCATAAAAGTGTAATTTATTTATTAATATGATAACTATTTCACTATAATTTATATTTATATGATATTACAATATCATATTCATTGGAACAAGATCATTAATCAGAAAGCATGAATGAAAAACAAGGCAATTAACACTTGAAATAGTGAAAATATTGAATGATTATTAACAAACTGGTGATGATATATTATTAAAGGATAATATATGATATTATAAATTTTAAAATGGTTCTTTAATATGTTAATAAACTATTTTAAACCACAATATTTTTTGATAAAAGAGGTTTTACCAAAAGAAAGTGTGCAATAAAGGATTTCATAACTCAATATCGATTCATTTGGTTAATATTATACATCACAGATTATGTCATGAAAAGATTATGTGAAAAAATGAAATTTGATTATTTTATGTTTTATTTCAAAATGTTTATTTAAATTAACAATAAATAAAAATATTAAATCTGTTGATTAATCCCCACTTCAATGATATGATCTTTTTAATAATATTTTGTCTTATTTTTTCATATTTGATAATTATGTCATTTTATGTCCATATCTTATTTTATCTAGTGTATTTTTATATCATTTGATATTTTATATCTTGAATTTATTATTTCTCCTGGTTTATTATGATTAACTCAATATTAATCATTCATCGATATTATGGTTAAATGTTACCAAATTTTTATGAGTTTTTAGTTCTCCAAATGATTTATTAAATATGTTTTAACCATTATTGTATTTTTGTAAAAAATTGAATGGAATAATCATATCATCCTAAAAAAATTCATATTTGGATGTTACTAAATGATCAAATTGAATAGTTGTTTTAACATATATGAAATGAATTAAATTTTCGTACATTATATACACCATTTTCTATGAATAATACAATATATTTGTTCAATATTATTTGAAAAAAGTAATCTTCAAAAACATTTCAAAAGTATATTTCATAATGGAAAGGATATTTTCTGTGAGAAATAAATGATATTATATTTAAACCTTCAGGAGTATTTTTTCAAGTATATTTTTCAAGAAATATTTTTTATCAATATTTTTTTAATTTAATTTTTAATCATATTGAATTTATTTTAAATGAAAAGATTATTTTACTTTAAAATTCATTAATGGTGTTTTAGTGATTTTTCCAATTCAACAACATCAACAACACTTATTGTAAATTATTCTAAAATGGGTATATTTTGTAATGGTAGCATCCAAATTATTTGTTTGGGAAGATAATGATTACTAAAAAGCGATTGTTATAGATCTCATTTCTTTCCAAATTTTAATCATATTTCAATGTTATTTTTATAGAACTGTTTCTTTTTCTTGGGTTATCCATGTTTTAGAGAGAATGTTTTGGAACCCGTTTCATTTTCATGGTTTAACCATGTTTATAAGAGAATATTATGTAACCCTTTTTTATTTCAATGAGTTAATCATGTTTATATTTTTTTGAAATGAAATTCATTTTGTATTCATGGGTTAAAAAATTTATAAAAGTAATAATTATCATTTTATGTATTTTTTGATAAAATATCTTTGTAAATTATACATTTTTTGGTTGGTGGAAATTATATTTTGTTGGTGTGCCTAGATTAAATTTCATGATTTTATTATAACTTATATAATAAGTGATCCTAGATATCATTGGGTGAGACCATTATAAATTATATGATTGGTGCACCTGATAGAGTTATGTGACACCATTATAGATGATATGATGGGTGTACCCAAATAGCACCGGGTGAGATTTATATAGGTTTAATGGTTGGTGTGACTAGATAGTACTTCAATTAATTAGGTAATGATTAATTTCTCACAATAATTATATAGTATTTGAATTCTATTTTTATTCAATTTTTAATGGTTCTATATAGTATTTGTTGGTGTTTTTTGATGATGATGTTCCATGAACCTGACATAATAAATATTTGTTTTTAATGGGAAAATAGTGTTTCCTTTCATCAATATTAATATGAATTGGATTATGATTATTGATTATGATTAATATTTCATAAATTTCACATTCAATATTTCCCGATTGACAATTATGTTATTGATGGGTATGTTTTAACTTATTATTTACTCATGGACTCTGAGTTTATCGTTATACAATTATTTACTTATTATTATTATTATTGATGTTATTTACTTGGTAATTATTATGTTTACCATTACATGGATTTCAAGATCAAGATTCTAATAATTTCTTTTCCCAATGGTATCATGAAATTATATTTCATGAATAATATCATGAAGGTATTTCATTTGGATGATGATGATGATGAAATAATATTTAATAAGAAAATCAGGGTTAAGTGGGGTAAATTATCATTTAACGACATGAGTATTATTAATGTATGATTTCTCATAAAAATATTGAACTCTAAAAAATATATAATTGAGAATGTATTTGATAAAATATTCGTATTTGAAGTTGTAATGATATATTGAATAAAATTCGATCAAAATTATCAGTATCGTATCCAGAAGTTTAATGTTTATAAATTTAGCATCAGATTTGGGATTGTGGATTATGAGACCATGTAGTTGGTATTAGAGGAAGGGGTTAGATAACACTAGGGATTTTGATTTTATCATGCGAGGTTATTTTGTGGGTTATAGATACCATCATTGATCCACAAGATTAAGGATTATCATAAGTTCAAATTCATTGAAAAACATTTAATGAATAAATTAATTAGATCATAGGGTGATAAATAATGCATCAGGAAATGTTCTGTTTGGTTGAATTATATATAAATGTTTGGTTTAACATGAATTATGTATTTACATTTTGTGTAAATAATGTTTATAGTATTGCTAAAAATTAGGGTTTATATGGTCTTAGATGTTGAGGTAATTATTGGACAACCTGTTTTTTCATATATATTACAAAAATATTGGAATGGGTGTTGGTAAAAAAGTTATTAATGTTATTGAAAAAAATACCACAAAAATTTTTTATTTCAAGATAAATTGTGTAATATTATAATTTAGGTTAAAGAACTATTTAATGTTTATGTTATTTGGGAATTATTTAGTTTGAACATTGGTTGTTACAGTTTAATTTTGAAGATTAATTTAACATATGAAGGATTAACCATTTTGGGAATTATATTCTACTGTTCTAACTATGTTGTTTTAAATTAATTTGTAAAGATTGGTGGAATATAATGATTATCCATTTCATGGTGATGTGGTATTTAAAATTTTATTTTTGTGATTTATACATGAAAAAATCAGCATTCACTTATTTTTTTTACCAATAACTATAGTCACTCTCCATAATTCTGGAGATCAATTTTTTTAATTTTCCAAAAGTCGGTTTAGGGTAATCGGTAACCGTACAACCAATCCCCAAAATACATCAACTGTGAGTCTAGAGAAACCCCAAACTCTCCTGATACAATTCAAAATTCATAATTCCAAATTCAAACTTCATGCGAACAACGTGTCCTCCTCGATCCACACAACCACCTCGAGTTGCAAGTCATCGCATAACCCCAACATCGCCTCCGATCAGGTCGCTGGTGAGACAATCCGACCCCTCCACCATCTTCTCCTAACTTCTGAATCGTCCACACCACAAGCAGCATCACCTCATGAATCCACACCATTAGCGCCTCCATTATTATTTAAGATTTTCTTCCTAGTCATAATCTTTAATTCCCACCTAAATTCTCTTAGTTTGTAACACTGTATGTGTTATTCTAGATGACCATTGTTCCACCATTTCAAATTTATCAAGAAGTTGTTTGCTTAACCATTTTTTCAATGTGCACTTAAATCAAATTTATTTTCAAGTATCATAAATTATATTAAAAATATAATGTTCAAATTTTGAGGATAAAATTTTTAAAAGGGGTGGAATATGTAACACCTTAGGATTTTAAAAGATGAAAATTGTATTTCATAGTGTTAAATACATGAAATATTGAAATTATATATGAATTTTGTGGGATTGAATATGTAAAAATGAGATGCTCAAATACAAGAGGGGGAGGGTGGGGGTGAATTGTATACTTTAAAACTCCATTGTAACCTTTGAAGTTATGTTTAATAAGGTTAAACAAAGATTTACAAGACCTCTTAAAGAAACCATTTCTATTTTCTTAAATGAAATATTCTACATTAAATCATATAGAATCTATAATATAATCAGAGTAACAGAATTACAATGTATAAGAAGGTTATACTTTCTGACATTAAAAAATTGACCAATACAACAGAAGTAAAACAACTTGAAATAGGAATCATGTAACAATGGGATTAATTTAACCCAAAGATAAGGGTATCCAACATCATTGGATAAAGGTTCATTGATTTATAATTTCAAGAGAGTCTGTCTTACCCAATCATAGGTAAGCCCTCAATCTGATGATCGGTATCTGTCTTGTTATCCCCGCATTCCCTCGATTTAGAAGGAAATCAGAACATCTATCTTCCAAAACTGGAAGCCCATGATCAACACGATCGGATTCTGCACTGCAAATCTGAACATGTTTTTCACGCCTGAACATGTTGTTCATAACATCCACAAAAATCACTATTAGTTGTAAGAGCCTCTCTCTCTAGAAGTCACTTCACAATCTTGTTCACTGTCAAGTCAGTTTATCGTTCAAATGAGATTGTATTTATAGGCAAGACTTCCCAATGGTCGACTCCTCTCCAACGGTAATTTTTTCCTTATTTTTCGGAGGGACCTAGACATGTGGAAAAAATACAACAGTCAATTTATAATAGATCATATGAAATCATTTAAAGTAACAGAAATGATTTTAAGCATTAGAGAACATAGATTCTGATATCATTGGAATGATACATTTAAATAACTATAACATTATCAAGAAAAAGTAATCTTAGAAAATTAGGAAAACAGATTCTTAGAAATAAAATTATCAAGAAAAAAGAATCATAAAATCGGAGTCACAAATACACCGGATCCATAATCACGACGATCAATAACATATATTCCCTGGATTCGGTATTGAAAATTGGCATCACATATTCACTAGAATCAGTACTGAAAATCGGCATCATATATTCACCGGAATCGGTATTGAAAATCGGCATCATATATACACCAAAATCAGCATTAAAAATCAGCATCACATATATATCAGAATAGGTATTTAAAATAGGCATCACATATACACTAGAATCAGTATTGAAAATCCGCATCATATATACACCGTAATCGGAAACATAAAAACTGACTGAAAAATCATAATGATAGGTCTATAAGTATAACAGAATGGAAAATCATAATGATATATCTGTACATCTAATAAAATGGTAAAACGTAATGATATAACTGTAATCATAACTGAATGACAATTCAAGATCTTACGAAAAATACAAAAATTAAAAAATATTCAGAACTTAGAAAAAGTGTTTGAGATTTTCAAAACATAAAACCATAAGGAATCGAGAAGTCATAAGATATCCTTATTGACTCAACAATCTCCCCATTTTTTGAAATAACAAACAACTTTGATAAAGAAGAATATATTGACTTAGATAAACAAGTATTAAAAACTTATCTCCCCAATTAAATAAGATTTTGGATGAATACGACTAACTCCCCCTTAGATTATGTTTCCAAAGGATCGTTTTCTTAATATTTTATGTTAGGTCTCCTTAAAGAAATATCTCCCCCATAGATATAAATTTCATCTTAAGAGAAAAATCACCCTCACATAGACATTATCATTTCTTTCCATACTCCCCCTTACTAGATTGTCCTTCTAAGGGATTAAATTATTCCTTTAAATAAATTATCCCCCTTTGTGATTTTCAAAAATTGGGGAAGGAATGGAGAAGAATAAGATGTACTTTTAAGGTTAAGAAATCATAAATCACAAAAAAAAATAAATATATGTAATAGAATTCTTTAAGAAAATTTTAGAATAAAAATATTTTAAAATAAAAAAAACATCGGAATGTAATGAAAAGTCATCCACTCTTCTTCTGGATAGACAACATCTTCTTTATCATGGCTTTTAGTTTTTCACTTACTTATGATATTATTAAAACTTTTTCAATAAGATCTCCTGATCCTGATTATTATTCTCTAAATAAAATATCCTTTCTTCTTGAGAATCCACCATTCATTCTAATTCTACTCAGACTTCCTTCTCACTGCTAAAAGATAGGGAAACAAAATTAATTTGACATTCTTTCTCAGAGAATGATGTCCTGACATTGTTGAAATCAGTTTTACATGTATTAAATTCTCCTTTTTTTGAATCCATTAAGTCAATGAATTGTATTTTCTCATCATTGATAGTTCTGGTATGGCTAAAGACTTTTTTACATGTCACCTTTTGAGCTTTGTAATCAATCAAAATGTTACTGAAGTCTGCTTCTTACTTGAAAACCATGTCCATAAGCATATTGGTCGATTATGCCTTTTGATTTAGGGTCTCTTTCATCATTTTACTCTGAGAATCTTTGTTTTCAAGAACTATAATGGTGCTGGCCAACTTTCTTTAAGATAACTTGAAAAAATAATTTTCAACAGATGTAGAGGACTCCGATACTAAAACATCTTTTCCTTTATCAAATACTCTTGGAGTTAAGGAAGCTGGTCTCTCTATTCTCATAGCAGACTTCTGAGGATTTTCCTTATATGATGGAGAAACAAAATCATTCTTACCTTTAAGAGGGTCTCGATCTGGAGATTTTTCATCTGAAACATGAAAAAAAATTAGACCTCCTTTTTCATGTTCTTCTTTTTCAAACTTATGATGTTGAGATCCTCCTTGTCCCTCTTCTTCTTGAAATTATTCCTCTTATTCACCTTTTTGTTCAACCTGTTCTTTCTCTACTTCTTCTTCTAGTTCTAATTCAACTTCCTCTTCATCTTCAACTTCATCATTTTCCTCAACTTCTATTTCTTCCTCAACTTCTTCTTCAACTTGTTCTTCAACTTGTTCTATAGATTGGGAACTTGAACTCAAGGGATTTCCAACATCAACTTCTACTCCCTTAAAAAATCATCATCAATATCATTTTGGATTATCTGATCTTCCATTTCTTGAATTGGTTTTGACAAGACTAGAACTTTCTTAGTTTTTTGAATTTCAGGAGTTACCAACGTTTTATTATGAGTATCTTGAGAATTATCTACTTCTGGAGATTTCATTTCTATATCTTTTAGAAGAGACTGAAAAACATGTTTCTCCAAATATATCTTCTTTAACTTCTTCTCTTTATTTTCTTTCTCAGTATTTTCAGCCTTCTAGATTCTTAGATCATTTTCCTCTATAAGATTTACAAAAAAGAAGGGTCTCCTTCCTTTCTAGTAGCTACCATTTCTCTCCACTTTGCAATTGTTGCATCTAAATATGATTTTGGTTTCTTTGAAGGAGGGGGTGATGAAACCAGAACTGCAGGAACCAGAACTTTCAGGCTTGGTTCATCAAGTTTCCTTTTCTTAGGATCTAAATTTTAAGATTCTAGAACATCACCCTAGTTCTGGATAACCATTTCTTCAATGTTTTTTGATTCTGGAATAAACTATACTTTCATCCACCTTAGAGTGTCGTCACTTAGCAACAATATCTTGAACGGATTTGTGACTGAATGACATGGAACATTAATTTCATGAAGGAAAAAAACAATTATCCTTGAAATAGTTGCTGGGTACATAAGGATCTGAGATCTGATGGTTCCGACTTTTATTTCTTGAATGGTGAGAAATATGTACTTCACCATGTTGAACTTACATATGATGACAAGAAAATCTAAAAAAAGATATAACATATATTTAGAGAATTTCTATCTCCCATTGTTGGAATAAGAAATCCTTGCATCCAGAGAGACACTTTCTTGTGATTCATTGAATGATTTCTAATATTTGGATTCATCACATACATAATACTGCGAAAATCCAAAACCTTGACTTTTTCAAAAGAGCCTTCCTTATCAGTGATTTTCTAGGATAAACGAATAGCCTCCCCTTCATATGGTATGTTGAGAATAGTTTCTTCCTTCTTGTAGGGAACTTTATAATACTTATCATAACATTTGAACTTACATAGATCCTTACCATATTTTTGGAAGATAGAAACAGATTCATAGAATTGAATAAGGAGGTTAGGATAAACCGCATCCTTAGATTTCTCTTTAGCCACACACACACTTTCCCATCCATTAGATCTTATCACCTTAGAAATAAGGGAGTCATATTTTTCAAATAAAATAGAAGACACTAACCTTTCCCTAAAGACTGACCAGTCCTAAATCTCATTGCTAACCAACATCTGATCTGTTGAGGATTCTAGAGTCATTCAGGGTAATAGAGAACTTCGGGATGAAAGCTTTGAGGGAAACAGAACTTCGGTACTAAGATCACTAAGGATAGTGTGATACTTGAAAAAGAGGCACCCCTTATATATACAAGGATATCTATTTTAGACTTCCATAAGATAATCAAATGGCTGACAAAAAGCTGATATGACTTGACTGTTGAGAACGAATATAGAAAATATAAATTCCGATCTTTTGATGTAAGGTAAACCAGAATCTAAGAAATTTTGAAATACCAACAACTAAAAAATAATATAAATAGAATGAAGAGTTATAAAGAATACCTTTTGGAATACAATGAGAGATTTATCAGTATTTTAATAATTTATCTTGGGAGTTTTAAAATCCTAAATTTTCAAATCTGAAATTTTCAAATCCAAAATATTCAAATACGAAATTTTCATACCAAAATTCTCAAATCCAAAATTTTCAAATCTGAAATTTTCAAATGAAAAAAAAAATTAAAGAAAGAAAATAAACAAACATATGTACTCCCCTTGAAATAAGGAGTAATTTATTGTTAGGAAATAATTTAAAAAATAAGTAGATGTGAATTACTACATTACAGAAATCATTCCAAGCTTTTGTTTAATATATTAAAATCTATCAGAAGGTAAAGTTTTTGTAAAAATATCTACAAGATCCTCTTGCGTTCCGATGAATTGAAGAATAATATCTCCTTGAAGTGTGTGATCCCTAAGAAATTGATGTCTGATATCAATGTTCTTAGCACGAGATTGATGTGTAGAATTTTTACATAGGGCAATGGCACATGTTTTATGACATATAATTTGAGCTTTAGTAAAACTCATACCATAGTCTGTGAGTGTGTGTTGCATACACAACACTTGAGAACAATAACTTCCTGATTCTACATATTCAGCTTCCTCAATGCGAAGTTTTATAGAGTGTTGTTTCATATAGGACCAATAATGTAAGAAATCTCCTAAGAAATTACTAGTTCTGAATGTACTTTTTCTATTAATTTTACAACCACCAAAGTTAGCATCCGAAAAACTTTTAAGTTCAAAATCATTTCTTGAGTTATAAAATAGTCCGAAATCTAATGTTCCCTTTAAATACCGAAAAATTATTATTACAGATTTTAAAAAGGGTTCTTTATGATTTCCTTGAAATCATGAACATAATCATACTGAGAACATTAAGTCAAGTCGACTATCAGTTAAGTACATTAATCTTCCTATCATCCCTCTATAAGATGTTTGATATACAGGTTTCCTTGATTCATCAATATAAAGAGTAATAGATGTTCTAATAGGAGTACTTATACTCTTAGTGTTTTCATACATGAAATTATTTACAAGATCTTTGATGTACTTATGTTGAGATATGTAAGTTCCGTATAGTTTTTGTGAAATTTGAAACCCAAGAGAAAATTTAAACCCACCCATCATACTCATTTCAAACTCAAATTTCATATGATTCAAAAAGGAATCAACTAAGGATTGCGGAGTTGATCCAAAGATGATGTCATAAATATAAATTTGAACAATCAAAACATATTTATCATTTTTCTTAATGAAAAGTGTTGGATCAGAAGTTTCTTTAACATAGTTATTTTGAAGCAAAAATCCTGGAAGTCTATCATACCAAGCTCTAAGGGCTTGTTTAAGTCCATATAAAGCTTTGGTATGTTTATAAACATGATTAGGTTATTTTGTATCTTCAATGCCAGGGGGTGATATACATAGACATCCTCTTATAAATAACTTTTATGAAAAGCACACTTAACATCCATTTTATAGAGTTTAAAATTAAATAATTCTCCAAAGGATAGAAGAATACAAAGAGCTTTACGTCTTACTATAGGATCATATGTTTCTTCATAGTCTATTCCTTCTTGTTGGTTATAGCATTTTTCAACCAAGCATTCTTTATTTCTAACAATGACTCCATTTTAATTTCATTTTAAAAAAAAACCCATTTTACTCAAATAAGAGAAGTTTCCTTAGGTTTCTCAACCAATGTCAAAACCTGATTTCTTACGAATTCATTGATTTCAATTTGCATTGCCTTTATCCAATCTTCATCACCCGAGGCTTCTTCAGGAGTCTTTGTTTCAAATTGGGAACGAAATGAAATATGTTAAACTTCATTTCATAAAGAACTTCTAGTTATTACTATTTTCTTATCATTTCCAATGATATTATCACTTGGATGATTCATATGTAACAACTAACTTGGATTTTGAAAAACCTTTTCTTCAACATAAGATAGAAAATATTCAGGCGTAAATGTTTCAGAAACATTTTATTGAACATTATCCTTGTCTTAAATATCATCTATCAAAAGATGGTGATCAGTTCTAGAAAATATATCAGGGAAATATTTAGGTTGTTTGAAAACGAAATGATCATTTTCATCAAAATTAACATGTAATGTTTCTTCCACCGGGAAAGTGTTTTTATTAAAAACTCTATATGCCTTAGATTTGGTAGTGTATCCTAGGATAATTCCATCAACAAATTTGGGTGAATTTTTATGTAAGTTATCCTGGGTATTCAAGATAAAAACTCTGCAACCAAAAACATTGATGTAATAAACTTTTGGTTTTCGGCCAGTCCAAAACTCATAAGGTTTTTTATTAAGAAATTTTCTTATTAACACTCGATTTATAGTATAAAAAGAATTACATATAGCCTTAGTCAAGAAATGTATAACTATAGAATATTCACTCAACATGGTTCTTGTCAACTCTTGAAGAATGCAATTTCTTCTTTCGACAACACCCTTTTGTTGACGATTTCTTGGAGCTAAGAAGTTCTGAGTAATACCTTTTTTACTACAAAATGTTTTGAAATTAGAATTTTCAAATTCTCCACCATTATCACTATGAATAGTTATCAATGGTGTGTTTTTATCGTTTTTAACTTGAGCTCTAATGATTTTGAATTAAGAAAAAGCTTCAGATTTCTTTGCGAGAAAACAGACACAAGTAAATCTAGTGTAGTCATCAACTAGGAAAAACACATAGTATTTGCCTTCAATATATCTACTTTATGTTAGAGAAAATAAATTCATGTTCACTGACTGTAATGCATTAGAATTGGTAACTTCACTTATAGATTTCAATCTAGATTTATTTTTCATGCCATATTGACAAGGATCGTAGACATTTAAAGAATCGAAATTACGATATGGTAGATCCTGAAAATGTTCATTCTTAGAATTCTTATATAGATTCCTCAAAATTACATTGTCCAATTCTCCAATGCCAAAGAAATGATTGATCTTTAAATGCACTAAGGCAAGGTAGATCTTTACTTCTACGGTCTTCTAGGTTTATGGTGTAAACATTCTCATGCTAAGGGCAGTGAAAATAAACTCATCCTTGGAATTGTGAACTAAACATCTTTCATTTCTAAAATTTGCAATGTAACCTTTATCACATAATTGACATATTCTTATGAGGTTGTGCCTTAGGCATTTTATAAAAAGAACATTTGAAATAACAGATTTATTAAGAAGAAAAATTTTACCTATACCAAAAATTTCTCCTTAAGTTTTATCACAAAAAGTTACCTTCCCACATTTTTTTAAAAACATCATGAAATTGTATTTGTTACCAGTCATATGCTATGAACATCCACTATCCATATACCATAGTCTGTTGGACCTTCCTTCAATTTCCTGAAAAAGAAAGTGTTAGGCTTTCGGAATCAAAAGTTGCTTGGATCTAGAACTATCAGATAATAAATTCTTGGGTAACCATATTTGTTTAGAAAAATAAGCTTTATGAAACCAATGAGATTTAACTTTATTTGAAGAAAATTTTTCCTTCAATGCCCACCACTATGTAATTTAGTATAAAAAGGGCCACTAGAAGGATCAAATTAATTATTTTTAAAAATAGGGTTTTCACAAGAATAACCTAAACACAGATTCTTACCCTGAGGATGGATTTGAGAGTATATCTTGTCAAAATTTTCCGTACCGGAAGTAAATTTTGCAAGAAGTTTATTCGTGTAAAATATTTCATATTTTAGTCTTAGGACTAAATTCTTATCCTCAAGAATAATATATTTAGAGTTAAGTTTATCATCTAAAACATCTTTTCCTAAAAAAATATTTTTAAGATCCTTAGAATGATTATCCTTACCAGAATTAACTTCCTCAATTTTCTTAGAAAGATTTTTTAAAACATCATTCTTATCATCATGATCTTTGGTAAGATCCTAAATTTCTTTTGTTAAAATATATTCTCTAGAAATTTCATTATCTAGTTTCTTAGAAACCATATAATTTCTTGTTTCAAACATATTATCAAATCTAGAAACTTCTTCATAGGAGGTAAATCATTATCATTATTTGATGATGAATATTCTTCAACTGAAGAAAAACCATTATCTAGAAAATTTTCACATAAAAAACATATTGGTTAAGGATTCATCAGTTCATACCTCAGCCATAAGACAATAATTTTTAAATCAAGATCTGGCTGTTAGACCAATATTATTTCTCCCAAAAGATTCATATTCTAATGATTCATTAGAATAATCTCAACCACTGGCACTCCAAGTGTCATTGTCATTCAAGAATTTCATTTTCTTTTATCTATAGAACATATTCTTGTTTCATTCAGAATTCATGTATTTCTTGTCTCTCGTCCTAAGAAAGGGACAATCCAGTCTGATATGACCAGTTCTTCTATGCTAAAATAAAGTATCTTATCCATCTTTCTTATCATTTACATATTTCTTCTTATACCTATATTGAATGTTCTTCTGCCCAACAATCTTGTTCATCCTCTGAGCAAGATTTTATAATTAATTTTCTGAAGTTTCACTTTCACTAGATTCAGATTGAACAAAAACTTTTTTATCTTTAGATCATGTAATTCTATCTAGAGTCTTGGCTTTTATATGATTTGAAGTAGTTGTAATAGAAACACCTCCATTTCCATTCTTCCACTTAATAGTATTTTCATCTCTATTCATTCTGGTTTCATGTTGAAGAAGGGTTCCAAATAGTTCATCAAGAGAAATCTGAGTAAGTTTCCATTTCCCAAATATAGTTATTCTTTTGGATTCCCATTCGTTAGGAATAATGTCAATAATCTTGTCTACATGAGCTTCATCATCTAAACCATACTCACACATGGATTGTAGGCTCTTGGTAATAGTCATAAATCCTTGTTGTACCTTACATACAGGTTCATCATAAGGGAAGGAGAAACCATGAAACTCAGCCCTGAGCATTGCTCATCGTGTTTCATTAACTATGGAAGTTCCAACGTGAGTTACTTCATGCTTCTTCCAAATACTATTTGCAGCTTCACAAGATCAAATATGGCTATATATGTTTCTAGTCATGGAACATAAGAAAGTATTATGAACTTTAAAGTTTAGCTTACATTCTACCTTCTCTAGATTATTAATGGTCTTAAGTCCCTTATCAGGAATCATATAATCTCTAGTTAACATAATGATGTTGTATACACCTATGTTTATCACAAAGGTATTCATTCTATCTCTCCCGTACTCATATTCATTTCCATTGAAGATAGGTGGTCTAGTATGATTAAGATTTTCTAGAGATCCAACATGATTTCCTTACATACTATAAAGAATTTCCATAGACAAAACTTATTTGTAGTAAAAGTTAAAAAAAATATGAACAACTTACAAAAAAGATAACCTGAGCAAGAAAACATATATGTGGATATATGAATTTCTAAGACCTCCTATGATACCAATTGTAGGAATAAATATGTAAAAATGAGATGCTCAAATAAAAGGGGGGGGGGGTGAATTGTATACTTTAAAAATCCTTTGGAACCTTTAAAGTTACGTTTAATAAGGTTAAAAAACATTCACAACACCTCTTAAAGAATCCTTTTCTATTGTATTAGAAGAAAGACTCTACCTTAAAGCATATAGAATCTTTAATATAATCAGAGTAACAAAATTACAATGTATAAGAAGGTTATACTTTCTGACATTAACAAAGTTACAAATATTGTGGAATTAAAACAACTTGAAATAGAAATTATGTAACAATGGGATTCTTTTAACCCAAAGAGAAGGGTATCCAATAACCTTGGATAAAGGTTCCTTGATTTATACTTTCAAGAAAGTCTGTCTCACCCAAACCCAGGTAAGCCCTTAATTCGAAGATCAGTATTTATCTTGCTATCCCCGCAAGCCCTCGATTTAGAAGGAAATTGGAACCTCTGTTTGCTAAACCTGGAAGCCCACAATCAGCATGATCGAAGTCTGCAATAATCAATTCTAAACAAGTTATTCACTCCTGAATAGGCTGTTTGCAACATCTGCACAAAGCACTGAAAGTTTAAAGATCCTCTCTCTCTAGAAATTACATCACGAGCTTGTTCACTGTCAAGTCAGTTTCTTGTTAAAATGAGCTTGTATTTATAGGCAAAACCTCCCAACGGTTGGCTCCTATACAACTGTCATATTTTAACTATACTTCAGAGGGACATAGACACGTGTAAAACATACAATGGTTATTTTATAACATATTGTATGACATCGTTTAAAATAATAGAAACAATGTTAAGTATAAGAGAACTTAGAGCCTGATATCATTGGAATGGTATATTTAAATAACCCTAACATTATCAAGAAAACTTAATCTTAAGAAATCATGAAAATAGATTCCTAAAAATAACATTATCAAGAAAAAAAATTATAAAATCAGAGTCACAAATACAACGTATTCAGTATCATGAAGATCAACATCATATATACATAGGATTCTGTTTTGAAAATCGGCATCACATATCAACAGAAATAGATATTGAAAATCAGCATCATATATACACCAGAATAGGTATTGAAAATCAGCATCATATATACACCAGAATCTGTATTGAAAATCAGCATCACATATACACCAGAATCAGTATTGAAAATAGGCATCATATATACACCGGAATCAGTATTGAAAATAGGCATCATATATACACCGAAATCAGGAACATATAACGGGAATGACAAATCATAATGACAGGTCTGTAAGTATAATAGAATGTAAAATTGGAATGAGAGATCTGTAAGTCTAATAGAATAGTAAAACGTAGTGATATAACTGTAAGTACAACAGAATGAAAATTCTGGATCTTAAGAAAAATACAGAACATAAAAAATATTCCAAACATAGAAAAAGTGTTTATGATTTTCAAAACATAAAACCATAAAGAATAGAGAAGTCATAATATATCCTTATTGACTCAACAATCTCCCCCTTTTTGGAAATCACAAACAACATTGCTAAGGAATAATATATTGACTTAGATAAAAAGGTATGAAAAACCTATCTCCGATATTGAATAAGATTTTGGACGAATACAAATAACTCCCTCGTAGGTTATGTTTCCCATGGAGCGTATTCATGATCTTTGATGTTAGGTTTTCTTAAGGGAATATCCACCTCTTAGACATAAATTTCATCTTAAACCCCCCCCCTTACATAGAAATTATCTTTTTTTATGCCACCCCCTTACTAGATTCTCATTCTCAGGGATTAAATTATTCCTTTAAATAAATTCTCCACCTTTGTGATTTTCAAAAAGAGGGAAAGGAATGGAGAAGAATAAGATGTACTTGTAAGGGTAAGAAATCATACATTCTAAATAAATAAAGATATGCAGGAAATGTCTTTAAGAAAATTTTAGAAGAAAATGTGTTTACATTAAAAAAACATCGGAATGTAATGAAAAGTCATCCACTCTTCTTCTAGTCAAAAAACATCTTCTTTATCATGGATTTGGGTTTTTAACTTTCTTATGATCATCTTCAAAAAATTTCAATAAGATCTCCAGATCCTAATTCTTCTTCTCAAAAGACAACAACCATTCTTCTTGAGTATCCACCTTTTTTCTAATCCATCTCGGACTTCCTTCTCACTGCTAAAAGATCAGGAAACAGAATTATGTTGACATTCTTTCTCAGAAATTGATGTCTTGACATTGTTGAACTATGTTTCACATGTATTAAATGATACTTTTTTTGAATGCATGATGTCACCGAATTGTCTTATCTCATCCTTGATAGTTTTGGTATGGTTAAATACTTTCTTACAGGTCACCTTCTGAGATTTGTAATCAATCAAAATGTTAATAAAGTCTGATTCTTTCTTGACAAACATGTCTATAAGAATATTGGTCGATTCCATCTTTTGATTTAGGGTCTCTTTCATCATTTGTGTCTGAGAATCTATGTTTGCAAGAACTAGAATGATGCTGACCAACTTTCTTAAAGATTTATTGACAAAATCATTTACAACAGATGCAGAGGACTATAATCCTAAAATATATTTTCCTTTATCAAATCTTCTTGGAGTTATGGAATCTGTTCTCTCTATTCTCTTAGAGGACATATTAGGTGTTTCCTTATTAGATGGAGAAACAAAAACATTCTTTCCTTTAAGAGGGTCTCGATCTAAATAGTTTTCATTATAAACTGGAAAAACACTTAAATCTCTTTTTTCATGTTCTTCTATTTCAAACTTATGATGTTGAGATCCTCCTTGTCCGTCTTCTTCTAGAAATTATTCCTCTTCTTCAAATTTTTGTTCAAACTCTTCTTTCTCTACTTCTTCTTCTAGTTCAAATTCAACTTACTATTCATCTTCGACATCAACCTCTTCCTCAACTTCTATTTCTTCCTCAACTTCTTCTTCATCTTTTTCTTAGACTTGTTATATAGATTCAGAAAATGAACTCAAAGGAGTTCCAACATAATCTTCTACTTCCCTTAAAACATCCTCATTTTCATCATCATGGATTATCTGATCTTCTTTTTCTTGAACTGGTTTTGACAAGACTATCACTTTCTTAGTTTTCTGGATTTCAGGAGTTACCAGTGGTTTCTTATGATCATCTTGAGATTCAGATACTTCCTGAGATTTTTTCCCATAGCTTTTAGAAGAAACTGACAAACTTGTTTCTACAAATATTTCTTCTTTAACTTCCCCTATTTCTTTTCTTTATCAATATTTCCATCTTTATTAATTCTTATAGCCTTTTCCTCTATAGGATTTATAACTAAAGTAGGGTCTCCTTCCTTTATAGTAGCTTCCATTTCTCTCCACTTTGCAACTATTGCATCTGAATAAGCTTTTGGTTTCTTTGAAGTAGGAGGTGTTGAAACCAGAACAGAAGGAACTGGAACTGGCAGGCTTGGTTCATCAAGTTTCATTTTCTTAGGAACTAACTTTGAAGAATTTAGAACATCACCCTAGTTCTGGATAACTATTTATTCAATGTTTTTTGATTCTGGAATAAACTATACTTTCATCCTCTTTAGAGTGTCATCACTTAGCAACAATATCTTGAACGTATTTGAGACTGATCAACATGGAACATTCATTTCTTGAATGCAAAAAACAATTATCCTCGAAATAGTTGTTGCGTACATAAGGATATGAGTTCTGATCGTTTCAACTTTTATTTCTTGAATGGTGAGAAAGATGAACTTCACCAAATTAATCTTCCTTATGTTTACAAGAAAATATAAAAGAATGATATAACATATATTTAGAGAATCCTTATCTCCCTTTCTTGGAATAAGAAATCCTTGCATCCAGAGAGACACCATCTTGTGATTCATTGAAATATTTGTAATATTTGGATTCTTAGCATACTGAAGACTGTGAAAATCCAAAACCTTGAATTTTTCAAAAGAGCCTTTTTTATCAGGGAGTTTCTGGGAGAAAAGAATAGCATCCCCTTCAAACGATATGTTGAGAATATTTGTTTCCATCTTGTAGGGAACTGTATAAGACATATCATAACATTTAAACTTACATAGATCCTTACCATCTTTTTGAAGGAAAGAAAAAGATTCATAGAATTGAATAAATAGTTCAAGATAAACAGGATCCTGAGATTTGTTTTTATCCACATAGACACTTTCCCATCCATTAGATCTTATCACCTTAGAAATAAGGGAGTCATATTTTTTTAATAACATAGGAGACACTAACCTTTCCCTAAAGGATGACAAGGCCATAATATACTTGCTAACTGGCATCTGATCTGCGGCGGAATCTGGAGTCATTCATGGTGATAAGGAACTTCAGAATGAAAGCTTTGATGAAAACAGAACTTCGGTACTCAGATCAGTAACGACGGTGCGATACTTGAAGAAAATGCACCCCTTATATAGACATGGATATGAATTTTCAACTTCTATAAGATAATAAAACAGCTGACAAAAACATTATCTGAATTGACAGTTGAGAATGGATATATAAATTATGAATTCCGATCTTTTGAAGTTAGGTAAACCTGAATTGAAGAAATTTTGAAATACCAACAACTAAAACATAATATATAGAGAATAAAGAGTTCTAAAGACTACTGAATACTCTAATATATTTATCGATATTATAGGAATTTTTCTTAGGAGTTTTAAAATCCGAAATTTTCAAATCTGAAATTTTCAAATTCAAAATTTTTAAATACAAAATTTTAATACTGAAATTTTCAAATCCCAAATTTTCAAATCCCAAATTTTCAAATCCCAAATTTTCAAATTAAAAAAAATTTAATATTGAAAATAACCAAACATATGTACTCATACTGAAATATGGAGTAATTTATGGTTAGGAAACAATTTAAACAAGAAGTAGATATAAATGACTACATTTAAAAAATCATTCCTAGCTTCTGTTTAATATATTCAAATCTATTGGAAGGTAAAGGTTTTGTAAAAATATCTGCAAGATGCTCTTGTGTTGCGATGAATTGAAGAATAATATCTCTTTTAAGCGTCTGATCTTTAAGAATGTGATGTCTTATATCAATTAGCTTTGCATGAGAGTGATGTGTAGGATTTCTACATAGGGCAATGGAACTTTTGTTATCCCACAAAATTTGAGCCTCAGTAAAACTCATACCACAGTCTGTGAGTGTGTGTTGCATCTACAACACATGAGAACAATAACTTCTAGCTGCAACATATTCATCTTCAGCGGTGGAAAGTGCTACATATTCTGACCAACAATCTTGTTCATCCTTTGAGAAATATTTTTTAATTTATTTTATGATGTTTCACTTTCAATAGATTCATATTGAACAATAAACATCTTAGATTTAGATCTTGTAATTGTATCTAGAGTCTCGGCTTTCATATGATTTCAAGTAGTTGTAAAAGCAACACTTCCATTTCCATTCTTCTTCTTAATATTATTTGCATCTCTCTTTATTCTGGTTTCATCTTGAAGAAGAGTTCCAAACAGTTCAACAAGAGAAATCTGAGTAACTTTCCATTTCTCATATGTAGATGTTATCATGGATTCCCATTCGTTAGGCATGATGTCTATAACCATTTTTACAAGAGATTTATCATCTAAACGTTACTCACCCATGGATTGTAGGCTATTAGAAATAGTCAAAAAATCATTGTTGTGCCTTATATATAGGTTCTCCATATGGGAAGGACAAACCATGATACTCATCCGTGAGCATTTCTCTTCATGTTTCATTAACTTTGGAAGTTCCTAAGTGAGTTACTTCAAGATTATTCCAAATACTATTTTCAGCTTCACATGATGAAATTTGGCTATATATGTATCTAGTCATGGAACATAGGAAATTATTATGTACTTTAAGGTTTAGCTGATATTCCACCTTTTCTGGATTAGGAAAGGTTCTAAGTCCCTTATCAAGAATCATATAATCTCTAGTTAACATAATTAAGTTCTCTACACCTGTGTTTATTACAAAGATCTTAATTCTATCTCTCTAGTACTCATAGTCATTTTCATTGAAGATAGGTGGTCTAGTATGATTGAGATAATCTAGAGATCCAACATGAATGCCTGACATACTAAAAGGAATTTCCTTCCACAAAACTTATTAGTATTAAAAGATAAAAAAATATGAAGAACTTATGAAAATGAAAACTTGAGCAAGAAAACTTATATGTGGATATATGAATTTCTAAGACCTCCTTTGATACCAATTGTAGTATCGAATATGTAAAAATTATATGCTAAAATATAATAAGGGGGGGTGAATTGTATACTTTAAAATTACTTTGGAACCTTAATAGGTAAGTTTAATAACGTTAAACAAAAATTCACAAGACCTCTTAAAGAAACATTTTCTATTTTCATAAAAGAATTATTCTACCTTAAAGTGTATAGAATATGTAATGTAATCAGAGTAACAAAATTAAAATGTATAAGAAGGTTATACATTAATACTTTAAATGTATAAGGAGGTTATACATTAATACTTCTTCACATGTATTTTTATAAGATAAATATTTTTTTATTTTTTAATATTTAACGTAGTTCAATAATTATTAATCATCTTTTCATTTTTTTTAATTTTATTTTTGTGTTAAAAAAGAGGGGTTTTCTAAAAACTATTTTAAATTGAACAATATTACTATATTTTAGATAAATAAAATAATCCATAATGTGTAATTTTTAATAATAAAATTTTATATGATATATTATACATTTTAATTGATATTCATAAATAATTATTATTATACATATATTTAATATAATATCATCTTGTGCTTAAAAAAATAAACATCTCAAAAAAAATATTATTTTTCATGTTTCATTTTTTTGTATTAAATTTAAAAATATCAATTACTAAGATATTTATTTAAAAAATGATTTTTATTTTTTAATCATAATATAAAAAAATTATATTAAGGTCAAATTTTGAAAATATTCTAAAAATATTAATTTTTTTCTTTACATTAAAAAATACAAAATTTTAACTGAAAACTATATTATCATTCAAATTATTTTTCAAATGAAATTAAATATTATTATTTTTAATATGTAAAATAATTAAATTTATATATTAAATAAAAAAGATTATGTTATTTTAATCACTTTCATATTGAAATTGTTTATAAAAACATCATAAACATTTGGGCATTTATTCTTTGAAATCATTCTTTATGATTACGTCTATGGGGTTAAATTAAAATATTTGACTTCTAGGAATTAAAATTGGAAAAAATGGATTCAATATTTGGAATCAAAAAATTTTATATTATATAATATGTTTAACATTAATTTTTTACCAAAATAAATAGTGAAAACATAATGAATTAATTTATGTAGTTAAGTTGAAAATTTATTTATCGTAGTGTTAAACTACAAATGTTATTTTTAAATGGACAATAAAATTGAATAAAATATATTTTTTTGCACATATATAATTATTATAATGTCTATGATTTATAAATATTCATTATTGGATCCATATGATATGAATACAATGTGGGTGGAATTTATCCTTTTCAAGAAAAATTAATTGTTCTATTACCATCACTTATAAAAGTCCACCCACTTTTATCCTCTAATAAAACCATGAAAAAGAATTTAATCATCCCATACCTACCAAAATAACTTATTTAAGTCCCTAATATCATCATAGAATCCTTTTTTAAGAAATAAATCCAACCATGGAAGGCTTTTTTTGGAAACTAATAGATGTCACCTAAAGAATGGGAAATGTTCTTCCAATAGAATTTATATTTCATTTCATTAATCCTCCTTAAATTATTTATGAACCATGATTATATAATATCATATGTATCTTCCATATATATATATAAATATTATTATGTGTATTTAATAATCTAAATCTTACTCGTTTTCCATCAAATTGGGAATGAAGTCATCATTATTGTGTATGGAAGACTATAGGCCCATGAGTTAATGTAACTCATTTTTTTATTACCACATATCATAGTTGGGTATGATGATGGAAAAAAGTATATATTATTATAAAAATTTATTAATTATACTATATATATATATTACTTTCTATTTTTTAGGGGGTACGATAACATCGCTCATGTGTACGATGGAGTATAACATTACAAAAAGTTATTACTCGTTTTCACAATCCCGTTATCTGTAAACAAATAAAGATAAATTTTATAAATATAAATGATCTAAATAATATAATTATGATATTACTTTCATATTTATAAATCATAAAATATAATATATTGTTTTTTTCTTACAATTTCACTCACCGAACAATTGCAACATCATTCATTTATGTATTGACAACGTCCTTCATAAAATGATGTGGCTCTCTGTTTTTATAACCACACCACATGGATTATATATATAAGTATATTTAAAAATAAAAATATTTTAGTTAATCTATAAATATCATTATGTAATGCTAAAATTTTACCTACCACCTTTCCATAATGATAATTTATACAGCTGAAGTGTTAGACACACATATATACAGTCTACTATGTCAATGATCATAAGAAAAATTCATTTTTCAAAAACAACATTCATAATTGGTCATAAATGTATAATTTATCTATATATATGATATTTATTTCGTTATTATTAATTTAATGATGATTTAAATAAATTATATTCCCTGGAACTAGATTACTCATAACAAAAAAAGAATGAGAAACAAGCTAATAAACATATGAAACAACGAGAATAATGAATGGTTATTAGAAAATAGGAAACATGTTATTACAAAATTATCATATTTGATTTTAAAAAAAAATTCTATTCTTTAATAATTTAATAACATGTATAAAATGACTATAAAGGGGGTTAATTGACATTCAACAAAAAATGAATTTTGAGTTAAAGGATTTCATAAATTAATTTCTATTCACTAAATTCAACTTATACATCAATGATTTAAACATTATAAGATTATATGTGTAATAAAATATGTTTAATTTATGTTGTATGTACAATTGTTTAATGTGGATTCACATTTTATAAATATAAAATATTTTTTATTTACCCCAAGTTAAATGATATTATCTTTGAAAGGATTTTTGTCTCAATTTTCTTTATTTGATGATTATACCATGTTATAAACAAATATAATTTTATGAGGTGTATAAATAGATACTCCTACATTTGATATAATTTATTATATTATTTTAATATTAGTTTTTTAATTTTATCAGTTGAAGGGGCTTACGATTGAATGTTCAAAGTGGTATGATTTTTTATCTTACAATCTCATAGATTGTCATGATTGCTTATGAATAAGTCTCCAATGTGGAATAATTATAATATAAATCTCAATTAATCTCATGTTTTTTCTATATACTGGTTTATTCAGGATATTATCAACCAATAGTACCATTTTACAACTCTTTGGTACTTAAAATAATATAAAAATCATTTTTAATAAAAATCATTTTTATTTTTACCTTTGTAGAAAACCATTTTCTTCCAATTCCATTAATTTTAAAACTATTTTCTTGAATATTTATAGAATTATTCAACTGATTTATTAAAAAAAATTTATACACAATTTTTACTATTTTAATTTTTTTGAATGGAATCCTTATATCATCATCCAAATAATTTCTATTTGTATTTTACTTAAAATGTGAATGGAATACTTGTTCTAACATGTATAGAATGAATGGAATTTTCCATTGTCATGGAAAATATTTTCTCTTAATATTCATTTATATTTTATTATGTTAATTTTCAATAAAATTATTTAAAAAAAATTGAAAAGATTTTTTATAAAAATAGAAAGGATATATTCATCAAGAAATGTTTAAAATTATTTTTAAATATTATTTATATGATTCTATGATTTTACAAAATAAAATAATTTTCACAATATTTTTTGAACTTTTAATCATAAAATGTTATTTTTTTCAAAATGAAAATGTAATTTCAGTCCAAATATAATGAATTATATTTTAATAGTTTGTTTATTCATGATTTTCAATAACCGTTATTGTTACTTATTCTCCAATAGGGATATTTTGGAATTACAACATCATCATTATTTATCTAGAATTATTATTTTTCTTACAATGAAATTTTTATTGAACTTAATTAATTATCACGGTTTAATTATATTTTAATGTGATCATTATAGAAACTATTTCTTTTCTAAGGTTTAACCATGTTTTAAAGTGATTGTAAGTGAAGAAGTTTTATTTTAACATGTTAATAATGTTTCAAAGAGATATTTATCGAACCAATTTATTTTCGTGGAGTTATTAATTTTTCATAGTGATTGACATGGAACACAATTATTTTCTATATGATAATAAATTTATAAAAGGAATAATAATTTTTATGAGTTTTATGATGAAATGTCTATGTAATTTATTTTAGTTTTGGTTATAGTACATTGTATATGATGTGTGCACCCATATAGTGGTGGCTAATATTGATATACATTATATGATGGGTGAGACCAGATATAAATTGATGACCCATTTATAGAGTATATAATATACTCTTCCATATATCATTGGGTGATATTATTTTAGCTTATATGATAGGTGCACCCTCATAGCTCCAGGTGATCCTAATATAGCATGAATGATGGGTTCACCTATATATCTCACTATTTCATTGGGTATTGATTATGTTCATTGGGTAATTTTTTGGATATAAATCATATGGTAATTCCATTTATAAGGATTCTATAAGGGAAATGTAATCATTCTATGAATATGATGTTCCAATATACCAACCAATTTTATCAATGATTTCTATGGGTATATAATGTTACCCTTGACAAAGATTAATATCAAATCGTTCATGATTATTGAATCTAAAGTTCCTTACCTTTACTAAATATATATTTCATGTTTCATGAGTTATAATCCATAAATTAATGGGTATGCGTAATTTTATGATTCACTAATGTTCTCTGATTATGTCTTCATACCCATATAATAACATATGATCATTAATGAAATTCACTTGTTAATACATATGTTTAACCTTAATGATATTTTAAGCACACCCTTATTATGTTATCTTTTCCACTGCTTATCATGGGATGATGTTGAGAGAATTATGACTGGAAGAGATTTTGTGTGGATGATGATGATGAATTAATGTGAATTAATAAAAGCATGGTTATGTTGGAGAAATTATCATTTAACTACATGGGTAATATCTATGTATAAGTTTTTCCTAATACTCTAAAACACTAATAAAAAAAGGACATTGATAAAGTAAGTGATACATTTTTTTCTTTTTATGTTGTATGGTTTGTATGGAATGAATTTGAGTCACAATTATCAAAACCGATGATTAAAATGTAATGATTATGATTTCAGCACCATATCACAGAGTTTGAGTTCTGGTATATTATAGTTTATATGAAAGGAATGGTATAGATAACATTTTATATTAGAATTTTATCAAGTGAGTTTATATTAAGAGTTTTAGATACCAGCATAGGTCTATAATATTAAATATGATTATAAAATTAATTAATTATCACCATTGTTGTGGTTTAAAGTTATGTGATCTTAAAGGGATTAAAGAAAATTTTGGATATTTTTTGTTAGGTTGAATTATATGTAACGATATGGTTTAACATGAAGTATTCATTTGAATTTTTTTGTATTCAAGATTTAAGGTATTGATAATATTTAGGCTTTATATGATCTTGGATATTGCGTTAATTATGGGAACTGATGTTTAATCATATATATGACCAAATGGTGGAAAAGTGATTTACTAACTTGGTGATTAATGTTATATTAATAAACTATCACCATATTTTGGGATCGATTGATGAAATATGTAAGGAATAATTTGTGGTTAAAACATTATTTAATGTTTAGACTTTTAATGATTAATTTAGTTGAACATTGGGTATTACCATTGAATTTTTAGGATTACTGTATCATATGATGGTTTCTCTGTTTTGGTAATTTTTATTAAATGTAAAACCCAAATTGGTTTTGGTTGATGTATAAATAAAGGTATAATTTGTTTAATATCCATTTTATGGTTATTTTTTTTAATAATTCATTTTAATGTATCATGTAGCGACCCGAACTAGGAATTCCAGAGATGATGTCTTCTACCATTACATTGGCATGATTACAAGGAATCTAATCCCAAAGGACTAAAGAGTTTAGTAGTCTTGGTAAACCATATACATAAAATATTCTTGTATTATAATGGATTACACTAATTACAACATAATTTCTATGTTTTGAGATTAATAATAACTTTATTCCATCTAATTTAACCCAATATATCTTTTTTTGTTAAATTTTTGGATTCATGGGGAAGGGAAGAAAAATAAGGGTGACCCTAAATGCCCAATAAGTTAAACTATGTAGGAATAAATAACGAATCAATGATAATAAAAAATATGTTAACATAATAATTGGACACTCATTCTATGTAATAGATACACTAAATGGACAAACAATTCGATACTGTATTGACTGAAAATACATGACATGTAATTATAAAATTGACAAGGAAATGTGTAAATAATATGCGAGGTAAAATAATTAAAAACACATGACATTGAAATAGATAGTAAAGACATAATCAGTATGTATGGAATATTACAGAAAAAGTTGACATTTATTCACTGATATGTGAATCAAATGCATCCTCATATATATTAAGGAAAAATCTCACATATAAATAACAACATTATCTAAATGAATAAAATTCTGAATTGTTGGATTCCATTTTTTCTATATACATGGTACCTTAACTATAACTACCTTTCCAAAGAAGGTTTATGAAAATGGGTAAATAACTATATATAGATAGCCAACTTATTCATTCAATTGGACTAATGATATATCAAGTGTCTATCTATAACTAGGGACCACTCATGTTTTACCTATCCAAACCATTACTCATATATTGAATAATCAATTTAACAATATGCATTGTAAAATATACAAATGAAGTAGAAGATATATATTTATCAATATTTCTTTAGTTGATGATAACAACCAACATGGGTTGTTGACGTTGATGAATGTGGATAGCATTTAAGGACCATTACGATATTTTTGTGGAAAATAATCTATAAACATTTCAACGTGTCCCGTACGACTATGAAATAATTTAATCATAATTTCTTTTGAATTAAATTAAATTTTGAATATTATGAGAATCCGGAGGTTCATGAAATGAAATGTCAATATAAACACTATATGTAGAAATTTTATATCGTTTCAGAAACAAAGAAATTCCATGATAAATTATATGTGTAATTACGGAAAATCAATCTTAAATGATCATAGGAAATTAAATATTTGAAATGTATTAAAAGGAATCAAGGAGATGAATGTTAAATAATTCCTTTATAAAATAAATTACAAACCATATAGAGTAATAATTAGGTTGATATCAATACAACATATCCCATGTGTTGTAAAAAAATAAATGGTTGTTGCCATTGATGAATATAAATATTATAAAAATATACATTGATGAAATTCTTGAATAAAATAATTTTTTTATTTTTAAAAACTTTTTATTAATACTATAATTTGAAAATATGTTTTGAGAAAATCTTATTTAACAGGAAATGTTTTAATCATGAAAACGTTGCTTGGATGAAATAACTTTGGTAAATCTATAACTTTCATACCAGGTAAAAATAAAAATCTATTTTCACTATAAACGTCTAGAGAAGTCCATTATTCAGAAAGAGACCTGAACATTACATTGAAAAAAAATTAAATGAAAAAATGTTAAAATTTATCTTAATAAATCATTTTGTATAAGTTAATACATATTAGAAAAAAGTTCTTGAAAATTTTGGTTTTAGAATAAATTTGTTTCTCTAACTAATGATGGAAATGAAGTTGAGTTTAATAAAAAAGAATTATAAACAAAATTTAGTACCAAAGAATAGAAAAATGGTATTATTACTTGAATATTTCCATGAATAACCAGAGTAGAATAAAATTTAATGTTTTCCTATAAAATGAACGAATAATTTCATCTATTTTAAATTAAAGGGTAAATAATCCCAAACAAAATGAGACTGTGAATTAAACCCTGGAAATAATGATTAAACTAATATAAGAATAAATAAATGAATATATTATGCATATACTATTTAAATATTAATAAAAAAAATTATAAAAAAAATAATACAACGTAAAAATTTATTAGATACATAATATTTAAATATTAACGATATTATGAATGTAATACAACCCAATGAAATGGAATTTGGTTAAAAAATTATTTACTACATGGTTTTATTTAATTATAATATGCCTATAAGAAATAAATAAAATTAAAACCCAAAATAAAAATTATATAAATAAATTAATGATATAATACATCAAAAAATAAAATTATTTACACCATCTAAAAGTAGTAATTGTTGAATACTACATTAATCCCACGGATGTAAGAAGTGAGACCAAAATACCTTACATTGGGTTTCCCTTGATGTGAATATCCATTAAATTCAGTTATAATGGTTTATATCATGTTAAAAACTAATTATAGAACCATATTAAAATTTATTATTTCATATATGTTATTATTATAATATAATATTACTCATTTGGAAGTAAACATTCATTATTTTCACTATTTTATTTGTTAATTTCCTATTTTATTGTGTATGTTGTGACTTGTTACATGTTATTACTATTTTATTGATCATGATTTAATCAAAAAAATAATCCTAAATATGATTTAATTTTCATATATATTCATTGCATATGTATTTTTAATAATCCTTAATATTTGGAGATAATAAATAAATTCAATGTTTATGAGAACCGTTGGTTGTTCGTGCACATGAACAATACTTTGATTTATTTTTTGTTCTTAAAAGAATGGAAATATTATTATATATATGAATATTTTAATTCCATTGTCATATTTATTTCATATATGTCATATATTTTTATTAAAACCATACTTTATACACACTATGTATGGATTGAATGAATAATAACGCTTTGAGGAAGCAGTAGTCCACTCTTCCACAAATGATATTATCGTATTTAAAAAATGGAATGCATAAGGTTTTATGTTATATAAAAGTTTAATAAGAATTAAGGAATTATAAAAATAATATTTATCATATATGAAAATCATCTTCATCCAAATTCCAAACCATGAGAGGTGATAATGGAAAACCGAATGACATCGTTTTGTGATGCTGTAGTTAACTATTCACTAAAATGAATAGTTTGTTACACAATAGATGGAAGTTTGTGTAAGATTAGGGTGGACCATTAAAATAAAATATATCATTATATTTATGAAACTGGTATTATTTATAATCAGGTAATAATAAGAATTTAAATGGTGGATAATGTAAATAAAATAATAGAGCTTCATCAAAGCAGTTACATCTTCTTTGGGAATCTTCTTTTGGTCTTCAACAAAGGGCTTAATTGGATGAAATTATTCCAAAAGGGATAACTATAGGTTGAGGGAGGTATGTTGAGAAGTTATTTGATAATATATTATTCAATCCAATGTTTCATGAGAGGTGTGAGGTTGGGGAGGGGCGGGTGCCTTTTTATAGTGAAAGTGTAGTGGCATTTTTGTAGATATTTTAAAATGGAATTTAGACCATATTTTTTCAATAAAAAATGGCACCCAAAATATTTAATATATTTAAAATGGTAGGACATAGTCAAAAAATGGGCAATTAATGATTCTTTTAAAAAAATTCAAGGTCATTTTGGCCCTGAATGTAATTGTTTAGTTTCCTGTTAAGCTAATTTTTGTCTTAATTGTTTTAACTAATTTTTAATATATTCTCTAGTAATTTTTATAAAAACTAAGTGAACATATAATAAAATATATATTATTATAATAACAAATACAGAATCAATATTTCCAAATATAAATAACATAATTCTCATAAATTAATTTTAATTTAATCCCACAAACAGGAAGTCAATGCATGTTTTTAAAGTAAAATGTTCAGATGTTTTCTAAGTTTTTATATTATATTTCAAACTAAAATTCATTAAAATGAAATACAGTGTATTAATTTATAAATAATTTATCTAATTAAATAATAAAACTAATCAAAAATATAATTTAACCTTGTAAATAAATTAGACAAAAATTTAGTTTTGAATGAAAATTATATATTGTTCACTATTTATCAAAAAATGAAACATAAGAGAAAATGATGAATAATTTAACCTAACCTGATTTTGATGTAATGATTTCAAAAATTAAAAATAATTGACATATAAATGTTGTAAACTTTTCAAAAAATTGGACTGGTAATTGGTTATCCATTAAAAGGAGGTAAATATGCCTTTATAAAAATATATCTCTTTTATGTGTAATACAGGGTTTGTTCTTATCATATACATATAATACATATATGATGAATTAAAAAAAATTACTGAATTTATAATTGATATATTTCAATAATATTATTTAGTAATATTAGTTAATTTAATTTATTATGGTAAAACAACATTGTGTCCATAAAAAAATTTTCATTATATTCAATTGGGTTATATATTAATTTGTAATAACTAAAAGAATTTTATATTGTTACAAAAAAAATATGTTTACACAACTAAAAATATAATATATACCAATTGTTTGAAACAATTGGTATAGGCCTCAAAACCACTGGTATACTATAAACAAATAGTTTTGCAAATAGGTGGTTAGTAAGCCGTTGCAATATGCATATACCAACAGTTTTCCCCTATCCATGGGTATATGCCACTCTAATGTTCAATATGCCAATGGTTTTATAAAATTAGTTTGTATATGTATTACCAATGGTTCCTTAAAATCATTGGGACAATTATTTTGAAGAAACACTATAACATCATTTCAAAACCATTGGTATAGTGTATTACAAACGATTTAAATAAACCATTGGTAAAACTATTCTCCCAAAACACATTACCAACTGTTTAAAACCGTTGGTATAATGTTTTTCTAGAAAACAACATAGCCGCCACCAACCATCCATTCCCTCCACTACATACACCTGCAAACACAGGTTTCAGTGCATACACCTACAAACACAATCGCAAAAACACTCACTTTTCACTTAAAAAAGAACAAAAACCCCACACACAAAATACAGAAATTTTCACATAAAGTAGAACAAAACAACACCTATAATATCACAAAAAAAGTAGACACTTCCATCCATGAAATATACCATTACATATTTTTTTCTATTTCAATCTTCACATGACAACCACTCTCCCAACTAACCCATTTCAATTAATTTTTTGGAGACATCTCATAATGGTGAGAGTATAATCACATTTCTATGACCCCATCATAGTCAGAGTTACATAGACCATTAACAGAAATAAAACATAATTTTGAAGGTGATTACAAAAAATATACACATAAAACAAGTATACCCATATGCCATTAACACATAATTTATAAGTGAATTAAATACATAAAGAATTATTCTCACATTTCAAGGGGTTGGGAGGATTTTCAGGGGTTTGGTGCGGCTTTCCAAGGGGGGTAGGGGGGGTCCAGAGGGGTATGTGTATTTGAAGGGATGGGATTGTTTCGAGGGGGTAATGGGTGGGGGCGGAGGGGGGATCTCAAGGGAGGTTGGGGGGCTTCCCATGGGGGTGTCCGAGGGGGGGGGGGGGGGCTATCCATGGGGGTGTGTAGGGGGTGGGATGGTTTCGAGGGGGTTGGGGGACTTCTAGGGGTGGGGGTTTCCAGGGGTGGGGTGGTGTCAATGGGGGTGGGGAGGTCCGGGGTGGGGGGTGTCCATGGGGTGGGGGGATGTCCAGTGGTGGGGGTTGTCTAGGGGATGAGGGCGGTCCACAAGGGTGGTAGGGTTGTCCAATGGGTCAGTGGCGTCCATGGGGGGGCTGTCAACGGGGGTGGGGCTGTCTAGGGGGTAGTGGGTGTTCTTGTGGGTGGGAAGGGCTTTCTAGGGGGTACGAGGTGTCGAGGGGGTAGGAAGGCTATCCACAGGGGGTAGGGGTGTCCAGGGGGATGGGCGTGCTATCTAGGGGGTGTGTTGTCCATGGGGGGGGGGGATTGTCCAGGGGGTGGGTGGGGTAGTCCAGGGGGTATAGGGTGTCCATGGTGTGGGGGGATGTCCATGGGGTACAGGGAGTCCAGGGTGGTTGTTCACAAGGGGAGGGGCTGTCCAGGGAGTGAGCGTGCTATCCACGGGGGTGGCGGGGCTATGTAGGGGGGTACAGAGTGTCCAGGGGGATGTGGGGGGGGGGGGCTATCCATCAAGGTGGGGGGGGGGGGGGGTGTCCATGGGGGTGTCAAGGGGTGGGGTGGTGTCTGGGGGGGGGTGTCCTGGGTGGGGTGGTGTCCAGGGGTCTTAGGTTGTCCACGTGGGAGGGAGGGGGTGTCAAGGGGGGTACGAGGTGGCCACAGGGGTGGGAAGGCTATCCATTGGGTTGGGCGGGCTGTCCAAAATGGTATGGGGTTTCCAGGGGTGGGCAGGCAGTCCAGGGGGTGGGCGAGCTGGCCACGGGGGGTAAGGGCGTCCATGGGGGTGGGCAGGCTGTCCACGGGTGTGTGTGGGGGGGGGGGGTGTCCAGAGGGGGAGGGGGTGTGCAAGGGGCGGGCAGGCAATCCACTGGGGTGTTCAGGCTGTCCAGGGGGTAGGGGTGTCCATGGGGGTGGGAGGGCTGTCTATAGGGGTGGGCGAGGCTGTCCGGGGGGGGTGTCCACAGGGGGAGGGGCTATCCAGGGGGTGGCAGGGCTCTCCAGGGTGTACGTGGTGTCCAAGGGGTGGGGGATATCTAGAGGAGGGGTGAATCAGTCACAAAAAATAATTTAGTCAAATTTTATTATTTATAGATTAAAAAATAATGATACTGTGACCTACCTAATCACACATATATTCAGGCACAACAAATCAATAAACATCAAAGGTCTGTAATATCAGTAAAAATGAAACAGATCAATCTATCCCTCATCACCATGAATATCATCACCATCATCATCACCCTCACCCTCTTCATCATCGTCATCCACATCGTCAACCCCGCCCTCCTCCATCCCTCGTACTCAGCCTCGACCTCCTCATCTCCTTCCTTCTCTACCTCAGCCTCCTCCTCTCCCTCCTCCTCTGCCCCAACCTCTTCCTCACCCTCCTCCTCCGCCTCAGCATCCTCCTTTACAGCATCTCAACCACCACTAGAACATCCACCTAGTTCACCATATATAGAATGCATCGATAAAATATTTTCTTCACAAGCTGTGTTGGCCTTTGGTGGAAGTGTTGGATGTAAAACTACCATCAGTTTCATAAATTCAGTGTTTTCCCTAGAAGACTGTTCTGCCATCTTTGTGGCCCTTTTTTAGCCAGTTATGTCTGTGCGTTAACCTGCTACAACTAGATGACATTACAACTTGTATCTGATGAGGGCCAATACCTCGTCACAACTATACTCTTCCCAGGTCTGTAGCATACTCTACCTGGGTGCTCATCCCCCAACACCTGATGTGAGAGATCGTTTAAGCCAAAAAATTTAGGATCCTTGGCATCAAGGGCCTCTAAAGCAGCCTGTTAGAAATACTAATATATTATTATGTTACAATACAAATATTAAAATTTTAAATCTATAAATTAAAACATAAAATCTTCTGCTGAGTCGGTTCATTATCCGCACTTACATCCTTCTTCTTTCTACTCGAGAAAATTAGTTTTTCTGAAGGCACATTACCTTCTATATTCAATTTATTCCTATATATTTACATTGAATGTAGGAAACCATAATTTAAAACAGGATACCAAAAAAACATTAATTTCATAACCAAAATTAAATAACAACTTTTGCAATTGAACAAATTATGGAGGAAGTAATAGAAAGTTTAGTTCGTAAAGAACAATTATAAATTGTCATACCTGCTACCTCTCATGATCTGACGTCATAGTACGTCCCAACGTGTGGACATATTTCTTAGTATCAATGTTTTTTATTTCTTCTAGATGAATCCTAAATAAGATTCAATAATTAGTAATAACGAAAAACATGAAATTTTTTATTTTAATAACTCTAATGTGATTACTACATTAAATTGGCTAGTTTTCGAATGCGTAATCATCTGTCGGTATATTGTTTAACAGACAATCATCCATTATAGGGACCACCTCTAATTTTGTGCCCAATCTAGCACACCATCTAATGTACAGATCATGCTTATAAGCTCTCCAATGCTCTCCTGAATCCTTTAGACATTTTGGTCGTGCACCCTCACCATCGGGGAAATAAAACCGCAACTGACACCAAAATATTAATTCATATAAATACAGAAATTAATATATGCATTAAATAAAAAATATTTTTTACCCATATATCTACCCAGGCATTATCCTTGATATAATTTCCCCTATCTCCATGAGAGCAGGCTAATAGGAATGATGTCAGAGTATCTGGTAAGCATCACAAAAAAAATTCAACATTGCTTCCCTGATTTTTCAATCAATTGACTATATTCTTTATTGTCCACCATCAATGGCGTGTTGCGGTTCCACACCAAATGCATTCATGTATTCCCCCACCCTTTCCTCCTATCTGTAGATGAATCTTTTATAAAATAAAAACAAATATTTTATCAACACATGTTATAATAAAAATAAATAATGGTGTAAAAATTTGGTAGGGTGGTATAAGTATACCTACAGTATTATGATAAATGGGAGCCATTAGATCCACATAAACTGAAGGAACACCCTGTACAGATAGATTGGGTCCCAATGTATGCTCTATAGGGACATAATTTGGTAGGACATGAGTCAAAGAAGATGGAATATAAAATCTAAGAGAGAAGAAAGTAGAAGAAAAAGAAGATGACAGGGATGGCTAGCTGAATGCTGGATTGGTAGTGGGAATCATCATTGGATATAGTACAGATGGGAGAGGAGGATCATATGTAAACGATGGTGAAAAATGGGAGGCCTTGATATCCCGTGTTCCCCTATCTACACACCAGGATCACCATGTGGGATGGATGTAATGTCAGTGGGAGGGGCATGGTCTAATCTGGTATACTGACTAGATCGTCTAGCTCTCTTACCACCCCCTCATAAGAACACCCTATATACTGGGACCACTACTAGGATTCTCATCAGATAACTATTTCATAATAGATGGATCCTACAAAAATGATAAAAAACACTAATCACAAAAGATCATATATTATTTAATTATTTATATTTGAAATAATATACTCACTGCAGGCACTAGTAGTGGAATGTGTAGCTCAGTCATGCAACTATTATTGTCCATAATCTATTTTCATCGCCTCTCTTATATTGGTTTCATTTCCTGCATTTTATAACAAATATGGATATAAATAGAAATGGATAACTAATGTGTAACCCAAAAAATAAAATAAATGAGAGGGAATATGGGGATTAATGGATAATTTAACTAACCATTGTTTTAGGTGAATTGAACAAGTATATAATGAAGTCAATAAACCATATAAGATGAAATAATGATATTTAATTTTTATAAGGATGATTATTTTTTAAGAGCCATCAGTCTATTAAAATCATGGAACATTGATTCTACCAGATTCATATGTGGTAAAACACTTTTCAAAATTAATGAAAAATTTAATTTCTTTAGCCTAGGTAGATGATGGAGGTTTCAATATGTGTTTTGTAGAAGAATACAAAATAACAAGTTCATTAACTTGTAAAATGTTATCGAGAGGTCTTAGAGTCATAAATTTTCTTATACAAATCATAGTTGAAGCATTGAAATGTTAAACAAGTTAGAAATGTTGGTTTTGTTGGTTTGAATACAATTCAATTCCAAATTATAAAAAGAAGTTCAAATAAAACTGAAACCAATAAACATTAAAAATTATCATAATGGTCAAGCCAGATACAACATATTTTTAGTCAATATTAAATCAATTGGAATAGTAAAAACCTTAATATCCCAAGTGAAGGTAAACCAAAATAATTGAGAACATGAATTTTTGATTTTATATATTTCCCAGCACCACATCAGTTTCATTGTCAACTCTAACAATTTAGCTATTGGAGTCATCAAAAGTAATAAATAGATCGTCTCCAATGGAAGTAGAGATAGTGTCAATTCCATCATCACTATCATCAAAAATATTTCTTGGAATTACTTCAATAATGACACCATGTTCTGGTTGAAGATGGTCTTTGACATAAATTTTTTTTTTCTCCATTTATTCCAATAAATATGCTTCATCGGTAGCAACAATGTGAGTCATATCAATTAATAGAAATCCCAAATCAATAATAAATGTGCCCTTCATCTTCATCGAATCAAACCACTTAAATTTCATAAGTGTGACTCGTCCATGAGAATAATAATCCAATATTATTATTTTTAAATGACTCCGTAATAACTATAATTTTCAAATCACGGTCTAATATCTGATGCACTAGCATAACAGTCTATTGTGGAAGTAACCCTAACACCATAATTTTGCGTTCTCATGTTTTTTTCTCATTCAGTGATAATAAATCTGTACCCATTCATAAAAATTGATTTACAATAATGAACCATGGTATTAGGACCAAAAACCAATGCTCTTATTTCCTCAGAGACACGGTTAGTAGGAAAACTCAATACCTTAAATATAAATCAATATTAAACTTAATAAATTACTGTTTTAATTATTTTAAATAGTAATATTATTACCATCAATTTTAACCAATAAAACACTTTGCTACAAAAAGTCTCCCTCCTTATCAAAGAAAAAAGAATATTCTTTCTATTTATCATCACATTATGTTCCCTGTAGATAAAAATAGGAATATTTTACTAGTTATATATATATAAGATATAAATATACAATTTACTTACAAGATGTAGTCATCGAAAAAATCATAGTTGAAAAAAACTGTGCGATGTGCCATCTCCCAGTCTTCAATGCTTAATGTCATCAATGTATATGATCCAGAAATTCTGCCTGTTTGCGGTAGTGATGGAAAACCGGGTTCAATTTTCTCATACTATTCTTCTTTGTTTATCATTGTTTTGTGAATACTTGTAGTAAGATCATACAAATAAATAGATAAGAGATCAATACATTCTTGAGCCAAGTAACCGTTCATTATAGAACCTTTGGGATGATTCCTGTTACAAACATAAGACATTGATATGTACATATTTATTTCAGTTAGATACATAAAACAAAAAAAATAGGTCCTTCGAGATGTATTTCAGTTTGAATATGGACAGTTAGATGCGGAATGCATGTGAAAAATAGAGTAAATAATTCCTCTAACTCACACAAGATTAATGGGGCATCTGCAAACATTTTTTCAAGAATGACTTGGACAACTTCTTAGCACAATGATCTCTAAACAATTGGCACAACCAAATATCATCCACCCTTAAATTATTCGAAAAAATATGACGAATTTATATTGGAATCAACTCATGGAAAAGGATGTGATAATCATGAGTCTTTAAAGATTATATATTCCAATCTCTTCTATTGACCCGTTTGTATATGTGGCTCTAATAGAAATAAGGAACTTTAATAAACTCTAGTACTTCTAGAAATAGCTGTTTTTAGTAAGTTTCATCACATAAGAAGCACATGGAAGTTTCCATTTATTTTCACTGATACACACAAGATGCAATTCTGGTCCGATTCCGAAATCGACTAGCTCACGTCGAGACCATAAGTCATCTTTTATCATTCCCTTAACACTTAGAATAATCTAAAGAAACATTTCACATGTATTTTTTTAAATTTACATTACATATAAGTAATTAATTAACAAATTGGATGACCAATAAGATAAATCAAAGAAGATACTTCTCTTCTTCAAATTGTTACATGTTTCCGCGAAAAAATTATTCCTCTTTCCAGATTTAATTTGACCATTCTAGAATGAAATAAAGAAATCTTTCAATTCATTAATCACATCAGTTCCTGACATATGATGAGATAGAACATCATTCTCTATGGTATTGTAAAATATTAGACGATTATTTCTATATGGATGGTCCATTGGTAAGAATTGTCGATGTCCCATAAAATAGAATCTACAAATATGTTTTTATCTTCTGGATCGTGTATTATTCTAAAAAATAAGATATCATTGTTTTTCCTTTGTTCTCTATCCAGATATAATTCAATTAGCAGGAAAATCATTGATCGTCCACATAAGCACAACACGCATCTAAAATATGTCTTTCGAACATACATCATTTTTGTGTACACCCATATACCAATGAAGTTTCAACTATTTTATTAAAGGTTTATTATATTCACCTATATCCATATCGGGATCAAAAGGGCTAGATATGAGTATACTCTTGAAAGTGAAAGGTTTTTTCATACACAACTATGGGGGAAGATTATAAATGTGTATACATTTTGGCCATGTGTTCTGTGATTTAAGCATCTTCCCAAACGAATTAAAATCAATACATGAAAGACCCAACCTCACATTACGCACGTCATATGCAAAATCAGGATATCGAAAATCAAATATCTTCCATAAAAATCCATATGCAGGGTGAAAAAACTCATCATTATTCTTCTTTATCTCTATATCATGCCAATGAATTTTTATTGACATTTCATCCGACATAAAATATTCTGGATTATGGGGATCAATGGAAAGTGCCTCATTACATTCTATGGCACACAGGATGGTGTTCCATCAGCTTTTGGATTCCAGAAGGATGTTCCACATTTTATACAATCATTTCATTCTGCATTTTTCACCTAGAATAAATTGAAATGTTTCAGGAAAGCATAAATATTGTTTCTTAAAAATCCATATTCCTCATATAACTTTTGTGCCATATAGTGGTTTAAAGGAATATCTGCATCATCTGGAAGTAAGTCCTTCAAGAATTTAAGAATGTAATCGAGACAATATTAGAAATCCCATACATAGTTTTCTTATGAAACCATCAGATTAAAAATTCCTTCTTTTTCATTTTACCGTATTGTCGATATACTAGAGTCGTGGAAGATTTATTCAATTTTTCACCCGGACAACAACAAAAGATTCATTAGACGCATCATCTGTGCTCATATTGAAATCGTCATGGGTCAGAATCCTATATTTGTATTAATGATGAATAAACAGAAACAGTTCATATAATAAATTCTCTAATCTAGTCCACTCATTTGGACTATCAGCAATTTGATATTTCATTTTCTCCCCAATATGATACCACACAGAGTAGTTTACATGAAAAACATATTTGTTTATGTGGTAGCTGACTTCTTTACGACCCAACCATGGTCTTCCAATGCACTTGAAACAGGGTCAGTGTATGTGACCACGATCTGAAGCATTGTGAAATGAAAAATCTAAAAATATCTCTAAATTGATTTGAAAATAGGTTGAGATCCTATCAGTTTAATACATCCAACTTCTATCCATTTTGTAAAAAAAACTATTATAAGTCATTTCATCAAAATAAATTCAATAATATTGAAGTATCATCGAATATATATTTAAGTAAATGAAAATTTTTCCCTTTATATGAAACCATAATTGACACACTATAGTATATGAGATTCATAATATAAAAGACAAAAAAATAATATATTTATAATAAAATAACATTGAAGAACTATACATGAGTGTACAAGATCATGTACATTTTTGTGGGTGAATTATTTAGGAGTTAATGAAATTTTTTATTGACTAACTTTTATATTTTATTAGATAATTTGAGTGATCACATACATTTCCCAAGGGGGTGGGGGTGTCAAAGGGAGTGCGAGGTGTCCAGGGGGTGGCAGGGCTACTCTGGGGGTCAGAGTTGTCTAGGGGTTGGGGGCTGTCTAGGGGGGTCGGGGTGTCCAGGTGGGTGGGAAGTCCATGGATGTGGGGCTGTCCAGGTGGGTACATGGTGTCAAGGGGGTGGGCGGGCTTTCCACAAGCCTGGAGAGGGTGTCCAGGGGTCGGGGGTCCCTAGGGGGTGAGGGTATTTCTGGGGTGGGGGCTGTCCAGGGGGGTACGAGGTGTCCAGGGGGGTGAGCGGGGTGTCCAGGGGGTGGTCGGGGGTACGAGGTGTTCGGCGGGTGGTCGAGCAGTCTATTGGGGTGGTGGGGCTGTATAGGGGGTACGAGGTGTCCAAGGGGGACAACGGGATGTCCGCGGGGGGTGGTCGGGCTGTCCACGGGGGTGGAGGGGTTGTCCAGTGGGGTCAGGGGTGTCGGGGGGGGGGGGGTGGGGGCTTTCCCGGGGTGGGGGCGTCTGGGGGGTTGGGGGTGTTTGGGGGGGGGGGGGGGGGGTTGGGCGAGTGTGTGGGGGGGGGGGGGGCTTTCCATGGGTGGGGGGGGGGGGGTGCTGTCGAAGGGGTGGAAGGGCTGTCTAGGGGTGGTAAGGGTGACAGGGCTATCCAGGGGGTACAGGGTGTCTAGTGTTGTGGTCGGGCTGTCCTCAGGGGGTGGTCGGGCTATTCATGATGGTGGGTGGTCTTTCCATGGGGGTGGGGGCCTGTCTAGGGGCGTATGAGGTGTCTATGAGTGGGCGGGCTTTCCACGAGGGTGGTAGGGCTATCCAGTGGGTTGGGGTGTGGGGGGGTCTAGGGGGTGTGGGGTTTCATGGGGGGGCGGGGGCTGTCCAGGGGGTACAAGGTGTACATTGGGTGGGTGGGATTTCCAGGGGTTCCAGGGCTTTATAGGGGGTACGAGGTGGGTGGGAGGGCTATCCACAGGGGTGGCGGGGCTGTCCAAGGGTGTACAAGGTGTCCAGGTGGTGAGCGGGCTGTCCACATGGGTTGGGAGGGCTATCCACTAGGGTGGCAATGTAGTCCACTATGGTGGCAGGGCTATCTAGGGGGTGGGGGTGTCAGGGGGTGGGGGCTCTCAAAGCGGAGGGGGTTCCACCCACCAAACTAGGGTCATAAAATCCAATCTTTATCCAATTGTAGCATGATTTCAAGCTGATTATAGACAAACCAGAAGACTATTGGTGTAAACCATGAATATCATACATATAAATCAAAACTCACCCAATTGTAAACACACCACCAAATATCATATGTGGATCATATTTTATGATCCTTGTTTCAATGGGACACTACTCGTAGAAGTATGAGCCTTGTTATATCATTAGGTGATATGGTGTTGTAAGAATGCTAAATTTGTATAAGATCAATATTTACAGTGTAAAAAACGTGACTCAGATTTCATTACATAGATCAGTTCTTCTTTGATTGCTAAGAGTTAGTGTTGGTATGGAACTTCCAGAAAAGTCTTAACCATTGAAAGATTCTATAAATTGGTTATATTTTATTCCTATTTTTTGTATAGTATAGGAGTGGAAAACCCACCCCTCCCATGACATACCACACCCCCACACCCCTGAAGCCCCCTAACCCCCCCTTTATCCCCCACCAGGATAGCCCCATCCGACCTGGACACCCCTCACCACACCTGGATAACACACACCCTCATCCCTAGACAACCAACCCCCCCTCCCACACCTGGATAACCCACCCGCACCCCCTAGGACAGCCCACACCACCTTGATTGCCCCCACCCCTCCCCCACTGAGATAGCCCAGCCCCACCACCCCTAGACAACCCACCCCTCCCTGGACATCCCACCCCTCCCCTACAGCCCCCTGAAATCCCCCTGGATAGCCCCCCCCACCTGGACAACCGACGCTCCTACCCTCCACTGGACAACCCCCGCCCCCTTCTTGGATAGCCCATATCCCCTCCCCCACATGAATAGCCCCCCCCAGGATTGCCCACCCCACCCTGGATGGCACACACCCCCTCCCCTACAACCCCCACCTAGACAACCCACCCCAACCACCAACATGGACAACCCACCCGCACCCCACCTGGACATCCCCCCACATAGACATCCACCACCCCCACCCCCACTGGACACCCCCCTACTTGGAAAACCCACACCCCTCACCCACCTAGACAGCCCCCAGCAAGGCAGCCTACCCCTACCTAGACAACCCAGACCTCCTCCCTTGTAGCCCCCATCTGGAAATCCCCCCACCTGGACAGACCCCAACCCACCTGGATAGACACCCCCCAATAACTTGACACCCCCACCTGGACATCCCCCTCCCACATGGACTATGCACCCCTCTTCCTGGACACCCCACCCTGACCCCCTAGACAACCCACACCCCTCCACGGGGAAGACCGTACCCCCTCCCCCACACCCATATAGCCACTACCCCCTTCCTGCCCCCGTACCCCCTGGACAACCGTCCCCCACCAAGAATTCCCCCCACACCAGTATAGATCTCTACCCCTTGTATATCCCCTTTATAGTATTTTTATATAAAATCATATTATTCATTAAAATTCAAAACTATCATGCATTAGCAGTTTCATTCCAAACAACCCATTCATTTTATCAAAACATGACAAATTCATTTTATCAAAACATGACAAATTCAATTTAAAAAACATGAAAAATTAAATTTATAAGGATATATGGGTAATATAGAAAATGTCATTGGGTAAATAGGAAATTAACTTCATTGTTAATTCAAATTAAAAAATTGGGTCAGCCTCTTAGGAGGTGCGGTGGTGCCTAGAAGGTGTGGTGGTGCCCATGGGGGCTGCCAAAGGGGGTGGGGTGGTGGTGTCCAAGGAGGTGGAGGGTATCCAGTGGGGTGGGGGTGTGTAGGGGTGGTGGGGGTGTCTAGAGGTGGTGGATGAGGTGGTGGTTGTGGGGGGGGGGGTGTCCATGCAAGTGAGGGGTGTCCAGGGATGGTGGAGGTGGGAGTGTCCAGGGGGGCTTTCTAAAGTGTGGGGGTGTCCAGGGGATTGGGGGAGGGGGTTGTGCAATGGGTGGGGGGGGGGGGGTGTCCACGTGTGTGGGGGGTGGGTGGGAGGGATATCCATGGGAGGTGAGGGTGTCCATGGAGGGTGGGGGTGGGGTGTCCAGGGGGATTGTGGGAGGTAGTTATCCAATTAGTTGGGGTGTCAAGGGGGTGGGGGTTCCAGGGGTGGGGGTGAAGGATATCCAATGGGGGGTGTCTAGGGGGTGGGGGGGGGGGCTACCCTGGGGATGGGGTGTGGGGGGGGGGGGGGGGTGTTCACAATTCTAATCCATCATCCAACCTATGCCAAAATCCATATCATTTTTTCAACTAAAATAATGTTCAAAAAAAACCCTTTACCCCCCCCCCCTGCACTAAACAAACACTTTTCCATGTTTGATGTGTATAAAAAAAATACATAAAACAAACCAAAGGGTTCGGTATGCCAAAGAAATCAATAGCTATTATTTAACAGAAATCAAAATAGAAAAAAAAAGATGAAGAACAATAAAAATAAGGTAACACGTACTAATTTGAAGTGTAGAAATAAAAATATGTTTGAATTAAGATGGATCTATAGGAGGAAGGAGTTTCACGACAGAGAAGACTTCGGTAGGATCCCTATATTAGGTCTGAAATCAGGCCGAGGGGGAGTTGTGGTTCTAGGTATTTGGGGGAAAACATTCCCAACTATTTTTAAATACCATTTGGAAAGCCTCCATTTACCAATAGTTTAGTAAAACTATTGGTAAATGTTAGAGAAACTAAAGCTTTCCCAATGCGTTTTTCAAAACCTTGGGGTAATATTACTATATTCACACATTTTATAATGGTTTAAGAAAACCATGAGAAATGTGCGTTTTTATAGTGTAGCAACATTTTCTTAAAACTGTTGGTATATATCCCTTGGGAAAACCACCATTTATAGTAGTGTTATATTTTAGTTAATAATATTCATAATAATTACTTACTGGTTGGGATACGTATTATTATAAATAATAATATATATTTAATTATATATTGTTTCTCGGTAAAACTCTATCTTTATTATAACAGATGTTATTGAAGAAAGTCATCATTGTGTGTATCAGAAGATATATAAACATTGAATTAATAGAAATAAATATATTGATTTTTTTAAATATTAATTTTTTAATGTCTTGGGATATTATATTCCCATATGCAGTTGGTGTTTTTCTTCATACACGCTATTGAAAACAATGTAATTATTTTAGTATTTATATACCTTAAATTCTCCTCACCATAGTTGAATTTTGTTCTAACAATTTGAACATGACCAAGGTAATTGATTATGCTATATACATTTTTTGAAATCCAACATCAGGATAATTATTTTTGAAACATTATTTAGAAAATAGAAAATGGGAACTAAAATGGTCACACGGTATACTATGTAATTAGGTCTCTATGTATGATAACATTAGTGACAGGTGAAAATATGTACTTGGAGAAAAATCCTAAATATTTTTATGAATTTAATTAGCTAAAATATAAAAAAAACATTGAATAATAAATTGAAATTTTGGGGTCTAAAATTCATAAATCATTAATGATTTATAGAACCATAAGTTCAACAAAAATTATGGTATTCAGATAAAAAAAATTTCTAGATCATTTCCATAATTTTTCATTATTAATTTACATCCTAAGGAAAGAATGAAACATATTTAATTAACATATTTCTATACATACAATTTCATTTTTTATGTTACTTGATAAATATATTATTTTCTCAATACGTCAAGAAATGGATATCCAAATACTAAAATTGATGATCGACGCAGTAAAATTAAACTTTAGGGGAACATAAGGCCCCTGAAAGAGAAACATATATTTTAATTTTTTAGTAAATGTTATCTATATCCATTAGGGATAATGAATTAATCTCTAAACCAAACAAAATAACTACCGGTTCCTCAATAATATTTATTTTTGAAATTTTTTGAATAAAAATAATTATATATAATGCATGACATTTTTTAGGTCATTGGTTGGCATGAAACCCTTATCATTCTTAGATTAAGGGTATAAGTCCCATGACATTGCCAAATTTGATGGGTTTTAACCTGAAATTCATGTTTTCATTTTATAAATCCATATGAATAAAATTTCCAAAAAAAATATGATGAAAATACTTGAAATAAGGTTAATCACTAAATATCCTTTTAACTATTGTTTTCTATGAAACCACAATACATAAATACTTAATCCATTTTATTTCAATAAATTTCCTTCCTTGGTTTAAGGTTTAACCCAATTCAATCACTGTAATTATCTATTCAAATCCTTTATAACGGGTTGTAATTAAATTGTTAATTATTCTTAGCATATTCCATAGGAATGTCAAACCAAGTATGCTATAATGCACATTATCGTGTTCTAGGTTACAACGAGACCGGCCCAATGCACCTTGTCAGAGTTTCTAGCCCTAGGTACTCCTATTCCAGAACCACATATACATGTAGTATATATATGGGGATTTATTAAAGGAAGATCAAAATAACCTATCCCTTACCAAAATACTAGGATATTCTTCTATACTTATACCAAATGTCTACCTAACTTCTGTGTACTTTAATATACATTTTCCTAAATATACTTTCCATTATTTCTACTAAACATCCATTTGTACAAACTATAGTGGCCCAACCCTAGAAACCAAAAAACGATGTCTACTACCATTATATTAGTATTATTACATGGAAGGAAATCTAGAAGGACTAAAGATTCTATTAGTCTTGGTAAACCAGATTCAATTATCTATTATACATGAAAAATTAAAATAATAAATAAAACATAAATGTTTTTCTTTCAAGTATAATAATATGTTTATTCAATCTAGCTTATACTAGGTTATCATTCTTAATACAATTATTGGATATCTAGTGAATAGAAATAAAATAAAGGTTGTCTCAAATGCTTTGTAAAGTCATGTACAGAAGAACAATAATGATTCAATGATAATAATAAACATTAAAATTTAATAACTCAACAGACATTCCATTAGGTAAATAAACAAAATGGGTATAAAATATGGAATTGAATTAACTGAAGAAACACTACATGAAATAAATAAACTAAAAATGAAGTTTGAAAAAAATTGTAAATTTAAATAATTGAAAACAAATTCCAATCAATAACTAGACAAGGCCAAATCAATATGGGATAAAAAATAACTAAAACACAATCAATTTAATAAATAAAATCATAATGAATAATATTTAATGATATGTCGATGGTAAATATCATGGATAAGTCACAACTAATTGTAAATGAAGGAAATGACTAATTATTGGACTCCATGATTCCTAGGTTTATGGTACCTTTACCTTCAATGCATTTCACAAGACTGATTATAACATGTCGAGCAAAAACTGATTTAATTCTAGCAATCTGATTTTTCTTATGAGAGAACATATATATCAATGGACTATATATATATGGGCCCCACTCATGTCGTACCTATCCATAGAATTCATAATATATAAAATAATAAAGTTAAAAATATTAATTATAAAATATCTATTTAGAGTTGAAGATACATATTTATCAATAAATCCTCATTGGAGGATGACTGACAACAATGGTTTTTATGATTGATGAATAGTGATTCCATTTAAATAACAAAAATATATTTTAGAATAAAATAATTTCAAAACATTTCGATGTGTATCATTCCACTTTAAAACATTTGAATCACAATTACCCTTGAATTAAATGAAACATAGAATATTAAGAGAATATGTATATACTAGATAATACATGTCAAAGTAAATATTACAAGAAAAAATTATATAAAGTTTAGGAAATATATATATCCATGATAAATGATATGAAAAAATGAGGGAAACTTAATGTAAGATGGCCTTATGAAATTGAATTTTTTAAATTGAATAAAAGGAATCAAGTTAGTGAATTTTAATACTCTCTTTGGACAATGAAATCATAAAATATCCATAGGATGAATAATGATGATATCAATACAACATTTTCCACGTGGTGTAAAAAAATAATGCATTGTTTTTTTTATGAATAGAAATGCCATAAAATTTTCATTTCATGAAATTCCTGAGGAAAATATCCATTATATTTTGAAGAAAATTTTGAAAATCATTTTCATAGAAAATAACTTTTGTAAAAGTTTGTTTTAAAATCAACCTTTTAAACATGGAGAATATTCTTCAAATAATTATAATAGTAAATCTATATATATCGTACAACGTAAAAAGAAAATTTCATTTTCATGGTAAAAGGTTAAAAATGATCTTTGTTCATAAAGTTATAAGAATATTACTATGAACACATTTCTAAAATAAATAAATTTTAAAAATTTATTTAATGAATCACTAAAAAATATTTATATCATTTTTGATATTATTTTTACAAAGATGGGGTTTATATAAAGATTTCTTCTTCGAATAAATTGGGAAATATTGTCTTGTTTTCTTAAAAAAATCTCCAATTTGTTTTATTAAAAAAATAGAAAATGAGAATATTATCTATAAAAGTTATTGTATAACTATATGAGAACAATGTTAAAGGTTTTATTACATAATTATCATATAATTTACTAAAATAAAAATTCATGTGAAAACAATCTCGAAAAAAGGAGATTGTGAAGTAATCCCTTGAAAAGGATATTACATTTATGTGAGGATTAATACATTAATAAATAATGTGTTTCAAATGTAAATTCAAATAAATCTAGTGGAAATAAGAAAACATGTATTAAAATTTTTTTACACACACAATCCTATAATATTGATGACAATAAGAAATTAATATAACCTTATTAAAAGAAATCAACATATAAAATTATTTACAATTTGGTTTATTTTAATTAAAATATCATTAAGTGAAATAAATTATATTAAAAGTCAAAATACATTTTATATAAATAAATTAATTATAAAATACATAAAAATGGGAATTAGGTGGACCCCAAAAAATAAGTACATCGTGAAGATGACATTTATATCACATATGTAAAAAGTGAGATGAAAATACATTATCTTTTGTTTATTTATGTGTGAAAAGTGATTAAATTCATATATTATTGTTTTAAACATTATAATAATATTTAATAATTGATTAAATTTAGTTTATCCAATATGTGCATATTAATTAGATTATTTTTTAGATTTAATTATATAATAATTAAAAATGGAGTAAATTTATTTTTGTAATTCCATTAATTTTTTTTAATATATAGAATTTACACTGTACACATGAGTTATTTTTTTTGTAAAACTGTCCCATTTATGGTTTTATAATGAACATATTATTTTTACATTACGATTATTTGTCATTGAAAATATGAAATACCATATGTTACAATGTATTTTTGAAAAATATTTTAAATTCATAATTAGTTTGGAAGGAAATTTGAATATTTTTATACTTTTTGAAAGTAATAGTATGGTTTTAAAAAGTAATTATTGATTTGTAATTGAATTATAAAGTATAGTGTTGTTAAATAAGGAATTGTTCATTTGTTTAATTATTTTTAATATTTTTATTCTTTTATAGGTAAATTTTTAATATAATTTATCCTGATCAGAAATTAAATTTAATATTCAGACACATTGATGGGAATTTATATTATTTAAAAAGCGATATCTATTACGGTTCTATGAAGTGATTCATCCAGTAGTCTTAAATTGGTGTTTTTCATCGTTTCCAATGTCCACTAATATTTTTAGCATTATACATGGGTTATGTTATTATGATACCACTGACCATCAGTATATATATATATATATTCATATATATCGTATTATTATATTTTTTAATGTAGTTTTCATTGATCTCATTTCTCTCCCATGGGATAACTATGCTAGGATGAAATTATATATGATTCTAATTTTATAATATATATGAATCGTTTGTTATTATGACATTATTTTTTCCTAATGAAGACATGATATGATTTGTGTTTGATAAATCCTTGAGATGGCTTTAGTCTTGTAAATTCCAATGATGGTTTAGTTCAGATAAATTTTTGAGACTTCAGTCTTCCTATAAGTCCCTGAGATAGTTTGTGTATTAAAAATACCTATGATGGATTTATTCCCCAAAAATATTAGAGATTGATTGATTCGAATAATTATATAAGAAGGTTTGGTTCTAAAAAATCCTCGAGATGGTTAGGGTATTATAAATACATGAAATGGTTTGGGTCCTATAATGTTCTAAGATAATTTTGTTAAAAAAATACCTAGGATTGTTTTGGTTCGATAAATGCAAGGTATAGTTTGTGTTTTACAAATCCCTAGTATGGGTAGGGTTTAATGAATAACTATGACATATTGATATCATCGAATCCATAAAATGGGTTGTGTTTGTTGAATTTCAATGATTGTAAGGGTAAATTAAACCCCTCCAATGAATTATTAAATGATTTATATGACATAAGATAATGATTTTTTGTGAACATTATCGTTGGTAACTATTTTTATAATCTTATGAATTTATTATTCTTAAATTTATTCCCCATTTTTATATGATATTCCCATATTATGTTTCATGGTCTATGATTAAATATAATTTTTTACATTCTTACACGAATTTATATATTTTATAATTTGATATGATGTTCCTCACAAACATGACTTATGGATAGATCTTTTTGTTCAATGTTATTTTTAATAATACTTTTATTATGTTTTCCAGTATATCATATTCTGATGATCTTAACATTGAGAAAAAGTCAATTAGTTTTTCCCTTACTAACTATCTGATATAACCATTTTCTATTGTTTTTTTCTCTAATTTATGAATATGGCTCTAATTTATTGTAAATTGATAAGAGATTCTGGTATGGATTTATTTTAGAAATTTTCTAAAAAGTGACATAAATTATGTTTCTTATGAATCAAATTCCCAAAATAGAAAACCTTACATTCCTATTATTGTGGGATTATTGTGATATTTAATGTTTAAATTATGGAAATATGAATATAATAAGTTTTTTAAATCACATTTTGTGTAAATGATAAATATAATACTAAAATTTTTATTACAAAGCATGATATTGGAGGGTTGTGTGGCCTTAGTTTCTACCAGAACATTGTTTATTTATTTTTGAGGCATAATATTATAATTTTTAGTGAAAACCCTTGGGATAATTTTATGTATTGAAAAATATCATGATTTGTTTAATGTATATGGAAATTAATTTCCCAAAAATGGAATCTGATATGGGATAATAAAATTGTATTAATGGTGTGGCTCAAATTTACCTAGGGGTAATAACCCTAAAGATGCTTGTTGGATATTAACTAATAATTCACCTAGTTAATAACAATGTGGTTTATTTGAAAATCATGTTTTACATTCTATATGATTTGTATTTTGTGATTATTATATCCTTAACAAATCATTTGGATATATTAAAATTATTTTTTTTGTTCAATGATATAAAAGTATTCTCATGAAAACCTAACAATAAATTTGTGATAGAAATCCTTTTTCATATAGAAGGTGTTAAAAATTTATAAAATTATATCATAGTTGAAAAAAAGTTCTATATTTTCATATAAATGTATTGTCTGGTCCCAAAACCACTAAATGATGACATGTGATGGCAGGTGATGTTGTAACACCCCGAGATTTTATGAAAAATATTATTTTAATTTCATTAATGTCTACTGTTGTATTCTACACAAAGATTACCTTGCACTATACGCAACACCATATTAGCTTGCAGTATACGCAACACTATTCTTGGACCGTGTTACACACAATTTGGATAATAGTTATTCTACACAACATTGAGTATATATATATATATATTAAATGTATAAATGAAATATGGTTGGATTCTGTTATATGAAACAACGAAGGATTCTTTCACAACACGCAACCCTGACTTGGCTTGCATTACACGCAATCACGACCTTCCTCGATAGCGTGTGTTGTATGCAATACCGGGTTTTAATAAAAAATGATATATTATTATAATATTGTCATGAACTAGCCGTTATGAATATTATTAACTAAATTTTGAATTTTATAGCATTATTATTCATCTTACACATTTTCTAGAACATGTTATAAGAACTAAATAAATTTTTCGGGTAAAATAAGTATTTTTCAAAAAAATGCAGTTTTGCCGCCTTTTGATGGAACACCCACTTTAAATCTAGTTTTTGACATGTTTATATGTTCAATTTGACAATTCTTCTTTTGAAAAAGGATGTAAAAATTTACATTAGATAAAGTTTTGATATTTTTCTGATAACTTTCATATTTTAATGAATAGTAAAAACACGCTATATTTTAATTAAAAACAACTTTTTTCATCATAATATATTATGTGGTTAAATTATAATATTGAATGGTTTTAAAGTATAAATAGAATATATTTTTACCATTTAATATAATTTATGTCATTAGCATTGATTTTACCTTGAATTCGTAAGTTAAATCAATTCAATCTTTTGCAATGTTTTAAACAAAAACCTGTTTTTATTCGACAACGAGATTAATTTTAATTTAATTTATGCAACTTCTTTGTTTTGAATTTTAAAAAATGGATTCCATATTTCGAATCAGTGGGTCCTAATTATGTTAATAGGATACTTTTTATTTTTGGGAATTATGAATAGTAACTACGGTAAATTTTATTTACCATAGTTAAAGGTAAATCGGGTAATTAAGGGTAAATATAATATTTTAAAATTACCTTAACAAATGTCAAAATCCTATTGGATGACTAAAAAACGACCCATATCACCTAAGGGTCAGATTAGATTAATTTAATTAAATTTTGTCAATGAAAATAATTTAATTATTATTAAAACCAAAGAATGTGACAACATGTCACTTTCTTAAATCTTATAAGTATAATAATTTTAATCTAGTGATAAACTTCATGAAACTTAGAACATGAATAGTATCCAGAAAGATAATACAATTATCTACATCATAGGAATTTATTTAGAATTTTTAGGGATTAAATAATAATCATTTATTATGACAGAAAGATGATGCAGTAATTGTCTTATTAATGAAATATTGACAGAATTGATGTTATAAATGCCCAAATAAATGTAATTTGAGACTTTTTATGACTTAAACTAATTTTCTAGGTTACTATGATATATTAGTGTTGATTTAATAAACTTTTTCTGAACATATAATTCTGTTATGACTTTCACAAAAATCATATATCAAATAGTGTCAAAATTGACACAAAATAGTTTATAAATCAAATATTATATTATTAATTATTATTTTATTCCTAAAAATATAAGGTTCGGCCAAATTACATATATAAGGATATATATATTAATTATAAACAATTTGGGGTGATTTTGGCATGTTATAGTAAGTGTATTAACCATATAGTGAAAGAAAACAAAAAGACACGGTAAAAGTTAAATTATTTAACTTAGAGTTAAATCTAATTGATAAGGTTAAACTAATACCCTAAACTTGTCTAAATACTATTGGTTGATATGCTTTCGACCCATACCCACTTTACCTTCGATATAATACCCTTTGGAACCATTATAAACCGATTTTGACTTTAATATAAAATAATATTTTGAGGTATTCCTAAGGTGCCCCTCTCCTCCCTTATAAAAGGGCACCTCCTCCCCCTCCTCCTCACACCAATTTGAGCACTCAAGCTCGGCCAACCCCTGCCAAAATCCCTTCTCCACTTTCCTAGAAAAATCCTAGAGGTCATGGCCTTTTTCAAAGACCAATATTAGTTCCCTAAGTGAAGGATTCAAAGAGGCGTTTCAAAGAAGAGGTAATATCCATTACTGATCTTTTCAATTTCTTTATTTTTCAACTTCTTCTTCTTTAGTTGTTTCATGATAAAGTAATAACATCAGTATTACCTGCATACTGATATGTTATTATAAATATGAAACAACTCTAATTAACCTTCTATCCATCCTACAGAAAAAGGAAATCACCGCGCATGTGTACGTACGGAATACCGTCTCCACGCCGTGGTGTAATCTATTTTCCGCCACCACCATAATTGGATGGGTATAATGGTTGAATGAGTAAATATATATTATTATTATAAAGTGATATTGATACTGAAATAGTATACATACACTTCAACACAATTCCACGACCATGGGAATGATATCATCGCTCGTGCGTACGTACAGACTACCGTCTCCACGATGCGATGAGATTCATTCTCAATGATTAAACATTCATGAATGATTATAAAGTATATATAATAAGTTATAATGAAATATATGACATAATAATGATACTGGAATTATTTATATTTATATGTATGTCATCTACTTAATTCCATTCAATTCAATAAGGAAACGAAAACAGCGTTCATGCGTACGTACGGACTACCGTCTCCATGAACGGTGTATTTCTTTTCATTTACTGATTTATTATATGTGTATATTCTGAATATATATATATATATATAAATCATGTTTTATATTCTGGAATTAAGTAATCATGATCTATGTAATCATATGAATAATTACAAGTTAAAAACACGAACGACAAATGAGACGATTTTACCCAAAACGCTTCTTTAACATAAATTTACAAAAGAACGGGTAATATAAAGTCATAAGTGGACCATATATGATATAATAACAATGAATATGATTCTGGAATAAGTCAATAAGATTATTTAAATCATTATACAGGAGGTCCGGACACTTACAAAGCAAGTCGGACCTAAGGTAAGGGAAATATCACAATCTCATTTTTATCCGAGATTGTTTATTCATAAGTATTTACTGGGGTGTATTTTATCATCCACATCCATGTTTCATTAATATGTAATATTATTTCCATCCAACTAAATTTTTTTAAATCCATTTTTACCCTTCGGTGAGTTTTTAGTAATATGTATGAAAGGAATCTTTTGTCGTTTTTCGTACGAGGTACTTTTTGACTTTTCCGACAAAAGTACGAAGAATGTTTCTTTAACTTATACGGCATGAATGGATTTTTAAGAAACTTCCTTTACAAGTTTTCAAGTTTATTTTTAATCAACTTCTTTTATTTTAAAGTCGTATGACATGTTATGAAAGGAAAAATGTTTTTTAAGTAGAAAGGATATTTTCTTCAAGAATGGAGTTCAAGTATTTTATCAAAATTATTTTCCATCTAAGATAATAAAAGGGTTCTGTTTTTATCCCTATTATTACATTGGTTTGATTATGTTGTGATGGAAATATTTTTATGAATTCCTTTATCTTATATGAATTGTTTTATGATGTCATGTTGTTTAAGAATCCCATTTTTATTACATGGGTTACGCTATGATGTATATGTGGCACACATAAGAAAGGATTCATTATAAGATGGGTGGGACCTATATCTCCCTCCAATGCATTGGGTAAAGATTTTATATCACATGAGATAGACAGGGCTGGAACGGTAGGTTATACCGGTTCCGTGAAACCGGACTGAAACGAGGGTTACTCGATTCAGAAAGGGACTTTGTCCACTAAGATAGTCTTGGCAATGAGTCTTGACTAACAATAAATTATTCTCTATGATTATGTGTGAATGCCACAAAGTTTCATGTTTTAAGTTATGATTATTGTGATTACATTTCACTGCCATGATTTACCCCATGTTATGAAATTATGATCTCTTTTGCAGGTTAAGATTACCAAAAGTTATGTGCTTATGTATATGATGTGATTGATATTTCTTTTGTTTACCCTTACTGAGCATTTGAGCTCACCCTTTTATGTTTTCTTTTCCCCAGGATATAAAGAAAGGTTTTAGGTAAAAAAAGAAGATCTTTATGGGAGATTTTTAAGATCTTTCACCACGATTAGAAGATTATATTCTGAGTTTCCAAAGACACTAAACTATTACGATCCTTGTGTGTGTGTTTTTGTTATGTACTAAGTATTCCAAAAAAGTAATGTAATGTCAATGTACGTTAAGCTTCGGGTCTCTACAGTTGGTATCAGAGGAAAGGTTTAGTCAACATTTGGAAACTAGGATGTGAAAACTTTAGTGAGATCCCTAGAGATATTTCTAAGGTATGTCTATGGATGTCTCTAAGGTTAAGTATGCGTATAGGTTATAGTCCTAGAATTGTGCTAACGATATTAGAATTTAACCTAAGATGTTAGATATTGAAGGTACTACCCCTTTATTATGCTGTTTTCTCTAGCATGATTTTTGCCTCTCACAATATTCTTTTTGTGTTTTAGTTAATGAAGGGAACCCGAAGGAATTCGGTTGACATTGAATCCAATGGACAAATTGGTGACTATGAGCAACAAAATTGCGTAATTCCTAGAGAGAAAGATATTGTGATTACGCCGAATCAGTCATCGCGATATATGATTAAAAAGGTGAAATTTAGTGGTATGCCTAATTCATCAAAGAAGAGGAAGATAAACTATTATTCATGTTCTCATGTTGAGGAGCATAAAGAAAGGAAGATTGAGATTTCTAAAGAAGGGAAGAAGAACCTTGAGGAATACCTCAAATGGAGGGACCGATGTTATCTATGTGGAGAAAAGGGTCATAGAGTGACAGACTGTTATGGAGTTCAATTTCTTATTTGTGGAGAACATGGGCATTACCCAACTCAATGCCCGGACCTAAAAAGGTACTTCTAAATCAAGGAAGGACTTATTCCAGGACAATCATTGAAGTGGATGGACTGAAGTGTTTATGTAATGGTATTCAATAATAATGTTGTTGAGGTACTTTTAGGGTGTATTGAAATATTTATGTATTGGTCTATTGTGGTTTTTCAATAATTCTATGGTACCGGTAACCATGAAAAGTGATTCAAATATTTTGGAAAGTAGATGATATGCGCATAATGAAGGAATAAGGAGGAAATGAAATGTTTGACAGTATTCATGAGCTTATGATTGATATAAGGACTAAGTGATATCATGGTTTGAGTATATAGAATTTTGAGGATTTTGGTATGTGGAAGGTGTTAACTTTTAACTACAATCATGTTTTCACTAAGGTTAAATGGGTATTCAAGAAAATACTTGATTTAGGCCTTTGAATGTTTGGAATGTGACCAAAAAAACATATCTTATGATATATGGGGATCAACGATGGTATTAAATCTCTGGTAATCATTTTCACTATGTTATGAGAGTGGACGACAGTATTGTGGATAAGCCTAAAGATTAGAATTGATTATGTTGGACATAAGTTAGGATAAAACGTTTTTCGATATTATTGATGGGATGTTATATTAATATAGCTTTCGAAAAAGGACAACCTGCAGGACGGGCGACAACCCATCACTTCGGAAGAGGCTGTGGGAATCGAACCCACAACCGAAGTGCGACTGGACTTTATCGCCTATCACTGACCTACAGGAAATCCCTGTTTAGTAGAAACTAGTTTTATTATATTAAGCAATATGATATATGAAGTATAAGTCCATTTTAGGAACAATATATGATTAATCTCACTATAGATCGACTTATGTATATAATTTTTGCTAACCTTTTGTTTGAGACAGATGGAATGACCCGTCATTCTATCACATGATCTACTAACACTTCACGAATAACAAAATCAACTTCATTTATTTAAGAGATGAAGTGGAAATTGTTCAAGGCACGAACAACAGTGAGATTGTACCAAAATAAAGTAAGTATTTATTATAATTCAAATTTTCAACTTTAGGGAAATGATCTTGAAAACCAAAAATGTTTTCCTAGTGCCCTTATATCCGATGAATCAGATGGTACCCTAGATCATCACAAATTTATGGCTTTGTGATTGCTAGCTTTTCAATAGCCATGTTCTCTACCACTCTCCATTAGAACATGATGGTTAGATTTCTCTTCCATATCCATATTTTCACCTATGTGGAAACCCAGTGATTAGTTTATTTGGGTAACCGTTACGTTTCATAATTTTGTTTTTAAAGATAAGTTTTGGTATTCCTTTTTACGATGTGGGTTTCTATCAAAGAAACTTTCAAATAGTAAACCATTTATAACCCCGACGAATTTCGAGGGCGAAATTCATTTTAAGGGGGGTAAAATGTAACACCCCGAGATTTTATGAAAAATATTATTTTAATTTCATAAATGTCTTTTGTTGTATTCTACACAAAGATTACCTTGCACTATACGGAACACCGTATTAGCTTGCAGTATACACAACACTATTCTTGGACCGTGTTACACACAATTTTGATAATAGTTATTCTACGCAACATTGAGTATATATATATATATTAAATGTATAAATGAAATATGGTTGGATTCTGTTATACGAAACAACGAAGGATTCTTTCACAACACGCAACCCTGACTTGGCTTGCATTACATGCAATCACGACCTTCCTCGATAGCGTGTGTTGTATGCAATACCGGGTTTTAATAAACAATGATATATTATTATAATATTGTCATGAACTAGCCTTTATGAAAAGTATTAACTAAATTTTGAATTTTATAGCATTATTATTCATCTTACACATTTTCTAGAACATGGTATAAGAACAAAATAAATTTTTCGGGTAAAATAAGTATTTTTCAAAAAATGCAGTTTTGCCGCCTTTTGATGGCGCACCCACTTTAAATATAGTTTTTGACATGTTTATATGTTCAATTTGACAATTCTTCTTTTGAATCAGGATGTCAAAATTTACATTAGATAAAGTTTTGATATTTTTCCGATAACTTTCATATTTTAATGAATAGTAAAAACACGCTATATTTTAATTAAAAACAACTTTTTTCAACATAATATCTTATGTGGTTAAATTATAATATTGAATGGTTTTAAAGTATAAATAGAATATATTTTTACCATTTAATATAATGTATGTCATTAGCATTGATTTTACCTTGAATTCGTAAGTTAAATCAATTCAATCTTTTGCAATGTTTTAAACAAAAACCCGTTTTTATTCGACAACGGGATTAATTTTAATTTAATTTATGCAACTTCTGTGTTTTGAATTTTAAAAAATGGATTCTATATTTCGAATCAGTGGGTCCAAATTATGTTAATAGGATACTTTTTATTTTTTGGGAATTATGAATAGTAACTACGGTAAATTTTATTTACCATAGTTAAAGGTAAATCGGGTAATTAAGGGTAAATATAATATTTTAAAATTACCCTAAAAAATGTCAAAATCCTATTGTATGACTAAAAAACGACCCATATCACCTAAGGGTTGGATTATATTAATTTAATTAATTTGTTTCAGTGAAAATAATTTAATTATTATTAAAACCAAAGAATGTGACAACATGTCACTTTCTTAAATCTTATAAGTATAATAATTTTAATCTAGTGATACACTTCATGAAACTTATAACATGAATAGTCTAAAGAAAGATAATACAATTATATACATCATAGGAATTTATTTAGAATTTTTAGGGATTAAATAATTATCATTTATTATGACAGAAAGATGATGCAGTAATTGTCTTATTAATGAAATATTGACAGAATTGATGTTATAAATGGCAAAATAAATGTAATTTGAGACTTTTTATGACTTAAACTAATTTTCTAGGTTACTATGATATCTTAGTGTTGGTTTAATCAACTTGGTTTGAACATATAATTCTGTTATGACTTTCACAAAAATCATATATCAAATAGTGTCAAAATTGGCAAAAAATAGTTTTTAAATCAAATATTATATTATTAATTGTTATTTTATTCCTAAAAATATAAGGTTCGGCCAAATGACTTAGATAAGGATATATATATTAATTATAAACAATTTGGGGTTCGTTTGGCATGTTATAGTAAGTGTATTAACCATATAGTGAAAGAAAACAAAAAGACAGGGTAAAAGTTAAATTATTTAACTTAGAGTTAAATCTAATTGATAAGGTTAAAATAATACCCTAAACTTGTCTAAATCCTATTGGTTGATATTATTTCTACCCATACCCACTTTACCTTCGAAATAATACCCTTTGGAACCATTATAAACCGATTTTGACTTTAATATAAAATAATATTTTGAGGTATTCCTAAGGTGCCCCTCTCCTCCCTTATAAAAGGGAACCTCCTCCCCCTCCTCCTCACACTAATTTGAGCACTCAAGCTCGGCCAACCCCTGCCAAAATCACTTCTCCACTTTCCTAGAATAATCCTAGAGGTCCTGGTCTTCTTCAAAGACCAATCTTAGTTCCCTATGTGAAGGATTCAAAGAGGCGTTTCAAAGAAGAGGTAATATCCATTACCGATTTTTTCAATTTCTTTCTTCTTCAACTTCTTCTTCTTTAGTTGTTTCATGATAAAGTAATAACATCAGTATTACCTACATAATGATATGTTATTATAAATATGAAACAACTCTAATTAACCTTCTATCCATCCTACAGAAAAAGGAAATCACCGCGTGTGCGTACATACGGAATACCGTCTCCACGCCGTGGTGTAATCTATTTTCCGCCACCACCTTAATTGGATGGGTATAATGGTTTAATGAGTAACTATATATTATTATTATAAAGTGATATTGATACTGAAATAGTATACATACACTTCAACACAATTCCACGACCATGGGAACGATATCATCGCTCGTGCGTACGTACGGACTACCGTCTCCACGATGCGATGAGATTCATTCTCAATGATTAACCATTCATGAATGATTATAAAGTATATATAATAAGTTCTAATGAAATATATGACATAATAATGATACTGGAATTATTTATATTTATATGTATGTCATCTACTTAATTCCATTCAATTCAATAAGGAAACGAAAACAGCGTTCATGCGTACGTACGGACTACCGTCTCCATGAACGGTGTATTTCTTTCCATTTACTGATTTATTATATGTGTATATTCTGAATATATATATATAAATCATGTTTTATATTTTGGAATTAATTAATCGTGATCTAAGTAATCATATGAATAATTACAAGTTAAAAATACGAACGACAAATGAGACGATTTTACCCAAAACGCTTCTTTAACATAAATTTACAAAAGAACGGGTAATATAAAGTCATAAGTGGACCATATATGATATAATAAAAATGAATATGATTCTGGAATAAGTCAATAACATGATTTAAATCATTATACAGGAGGTTCGGACACTTACAAAGCAAGTCGGACCTAAGGTAAGGGAAATATCACAATCTCATTTTTATCCGAGATTGTTTATTCGTAAGTATTTACTGGGGTGTATTTTATCATCCACATCCATGTATCATCAATATGTAATATTATTTCCATCCACCTAAAATTGTTTAAATCCATTTTTACCCTTCGGTGAGTTTTTAGTAATATGTATGAAAGGAATCTTTTGTCGTTTTTCGTTCGAGGTACTTTTTGACTTTTCCGACAAAAGTACGAAGAATGTTTTTTTAACTTATACAGCATGAATGGATTTTTAAGAAACTTCCTTTACAAGTTTTCAAGTTTATTTTTAATCAACTTATTTTATTTTAAAGTCGTATGACATGTTATGAAAGGAAAAATGTTTTTTAAGTAGAAAGGATATTTTATTCAAGAATGGAGTTCAATTATTTTATAAAAATTATTTTCCATCTAAGATAATAAAAGGGTTCTGTTTTTATCCCTATTATTACATTGGTTTGATTATGTTGTGATGGAAATATTTTTATGAATTCCTTTATCTTATATGAATTGTTTTATGATGTCATGTTGTTTAAGAATCCCATTTTTATTACATGGGTTACGCTATGATGTATATGTGGCACACATAAGAAAGGATTCATTATAATATGGGTGGGACCTATATCTCCCTCCAATGCATTGGGTAAAGATTTTATATCTCATGAGATAGACAGGGCTGGAACGGTAGGTTATACCGGTTCAGTGAAACAGGACTGAAACGAGGGTTACTCGATTCAGAAAGGGACTTTGTCCACTAAGATAGTCTTGGCAATGAGTCTTGACTAACAAGAAATGATTCTCTATGATTATGTGTGAATGACAAAAAGTTTCATGTTTTAAGTTATGATTATTGTGATTACATTTCACTGCCATGATTTACCCCATGTTATGAAATTATGATCTCTTTTGCAGGTTAAGATTTCCAAAAGTTATGTGCTTATGTATATGATGTGATTGATATTTCTTTTGTTTACCCTTACTGAGCATTTGAGCTCACCCTTTTATGTTTTCTTTTCCCCAGTTTATAAAGAAAGGTTTTAGGTAAAAAAAGAAGATCTTTATGGGAGATTTTGAAGATCTTTCACCACGATTAGAAGATTATATTCTGAGTTTCCAAAGACACTAAACTATTACGATCCTTGTGTGTGTGTTTTTGTTATGTACTAAGTATTCCGAAAAAGTAATGTAATGTCAATGTACATTAAGCTTCGGGTCTCTACAGATGTTGCCACAATCAATCATCCCCTTATGCAAGCGGCTTCTAACTAGCATTGTGGGTCTAATGTTGTATAGTGGGGAGATTATAAACTAATTATTAGAGTATAAAATTGATCATATGTATAGATAAATAGATGAATCATAATAGTATAACTGAAATTGGTTGGTAAAAATCCAAATGAAAAAAAACCCCATTTTAATAATAACCAATTTCATATATAGAATGATTTAATTCCATGTACCTAAAAATGGAAATATGAGGATATGGAAGCATTCTTGAAACAATATTTATGTAATAAATGATTAGAAACACTAAAAATACTATCTCTAAAATCCTAATGATCTATAAATCCATTAGGTGCTTCCCCAATCCCATGATATAATCAATGAAGTAGTAATAAGAGGGTGTTTACCCTTGTCCCTACCTATATCCACATAATCTTCCTTGGTACCATTAGTGGCCCAGATAAGGTGGGAAATTTTCCCAATAGTCTACTTATAATTGTGTCTATCAATACCCAATAAATCAATATAATATGAGAAATGATCATATATAATATGAAAAAAATATAAAATTTAAAAGGATGTTTTTCGTTCCTGAGGGAAACCACGCAGACAATACCATCTTCGACACAAAGATGACAATTCTATACACATGCCAATATATATTAACATATATAGACAATATTAAAAGTGAATTTTATATACATATGTATGGATATTAATAATAGAATAGACCTGAGGTGTAAGTTAGAAAACTATGAACATTAGTTTGAGTTTTACATGAGTTAAGTGAAGCCGTTTTGGTATTATATGAATAAGACAAACCATTCTTGATTCCACAAGTATAAGGGCCTCCATGCCCATATCGTACGGTTGGGATTCTATGATCCTAAATCGCAAGAATACAAGATTCCATTCTTGAATCATATATTTAGGGTCCTAATGATAGAATCATATCTGTAATGCCACAAATTCCTATACATAATAATTCATATGAATATAAATTACCATCCATCATATTTTATTAGTATACCCATGGCAATATATCAAAATTGTATAAGGGATTCCATTCCATTATATAAAAATAGTAGAAGGGACACCATTCTGATTTATAAGAACAGCATAAGGGACCCAATTAACCTATATAAGAGTAGTAAAAGGGACACCATGCTCCTATATAGAAACATTAGTGTATTTATAGTCTATATCATAATCAAATGGGCATACTTTCCCATTTTTCCTAATAATGATATGTATTCAGATTCTTTAATAAGATTCTAAAGTTAATTCATAGTTGAATAAAATTATTTATTAACAATGGTGCAATGATTTTTCAATTATGATTCGTGACATGGAAACACCACATACCCAAAATTCAATATACTATGGATTTAAATGTATCTTATACATGTTTCAACTTTATAATTACCCATTATCATTTATGATATCAATATTTAGAAGTCAAACAAAATGCACTGAATTTGTTTTGGTTATATAACCTTTAAATTCAATGATGATCATAAAGGGAACCCCCACCAACTGAAACATGTTGAGGATGATTTCCTCAATGTCTACTGTGATATGATAATTTCATTAGGTTCAGGATCCAGGAAACTAATTTATAAAATATTTATTTTTCGTGCAATGTATGATGAAACCAGCATGCAATATATGAAGAATAATATAAAGAATCATGACATTGGGGCATAACTTGTAGTATTCTTAAATTACTCCTATCATGGAAAAACATTCCTAATTAGCTTCTAATTTTGTCTATATCTAACAAAAATGAATACATAGATGAAGGCCCTAAAAATACATCATAAGTGGCAGCGCCAAAATTGAGTTTTCAATAGAAAGACAAATGATGAATGATTAATAATGAGTGAATTAATTACTATTTTCCATCTAATGATATTATTAGAGCTCTTATTAGAGTCTGGATGGAATAATTATATAATAATCTAGTATAGGAGGCTTGATGAGCTCTCATGGGAGGAATTTGGACTTTTTGTATGTGGAAAATGAGAAAGAAATTGGTAGGATGAGTTTAATTAATATAATGAGAAAATGGTAATATTCCCAAATAAAGTGTTACATGGTTTGGACATAGAGTGATGCAAATTATGTCCCAATAGTGTTCCAAACAATCTCTCAAGAGGGAACTCACATGATTCATCCTTATTGTAAGTGAAATTTTTTACAAACAGTGTGGTTTTCCTTTTATAAAAACAATAGAGGCTCCACACGACCATACACTATGGGTCACACAGTCGTATAACACCATATGGCCCAAATCATCTTACTAGACACTAGAAAATTATTGGAGAAATCTAGAAGATTCAGAAACATAGTTTCTACAAACCACACAACCCAACTATTTCATCCACTATTTGGGGATTACAACTCTAAAAAATTCTGATAACCCCTTGATTCCTCTATATAATCCCTGGGAATTAATAATAGGTGAAATAAGAATTAAAATAAAATTTGAAGGATTGTTACATCCTATAAAAACTGGGTTCTTATATCCTTCACCATTAAATGAACTCATAAGAGAGTTTCCCATAGAAAGGAGGTAAAACAATGATCGAGAAAAAATCCATCCACTGAGCACATATGTCACCCTCATTTATACACATATCATCTTGAATTGGGATGTGTTTTAGTAGTTCCCATAGAAAAAGGAAAAACCACCCTCAAAGATCCTTCATTCTTTGATCTAGGATTCATATAGGATATTACTCAAAATAATCATCAAAATCTAAATCTATATCCTTTGGATAAAAATAATGAAATGGGTTATCTTGGAAATGGTGAATCTATGAAATGAGGAAGATTTATTGTTACAAATAGTATCATTGAGTTAATAAAAAACGAGATTCTACCATCTAGAAACATTCAATGAACTCAAATGGCCCAAAAAAGAGGCAACAACTTCCCTTGCCCATGTACCTATTTACACCCATGTGTGGGTGATACCCATAAGAAAACATGATCCCAAACCATGAACTCCAGAGGTCCCCGATTAAGATCAATATATTATTAATTTATTTATAGTGCTAAAGCCATACCTTTTCACATCATCTTTAATTGATTTTTTATCCTGCATGATATATGGACCTATTAGTACTACCTCTCATTCCTCTAACCAGCATAGAGGTGAACGACATGACATACTATATATGGATTCATATGAAGGAATCCAAATTTTTCTTAAAATATATTCCTATATACGAACTCCTATAGAGGGATATAATTTTCCGAAAACCCCCCAAATCAAGAATGCATGTTTACAACTTGAGCCACTACACCGGAATTTTTTTTCTAAGAATCCTTCAGTCTATGGGTGAAAGGCATTAATAAGAAGAACCTATTTAAAAAAATATATCTAAATACCATTCCCGGAACTTGACACAAAATTAGTATCCTAATAAAAATATTATTAAATTAGACCCCATGTAAGTGTATAATCTCACAGATTTAAATTATTCCCATCTCCTCAAATGAGAATGTATTCTATATATAAAGGACGTTTGAAACCTTTTTTAGTTGATCCATGACTACCTAAACCACATCAGTAGCTCAAGGCGACATCATAATTGAAACAAAAAAATCCATCCTGATGTCATTAAATTTTCATTGCATGTTCAGCAATGGAAATAAAATTTAGTAGGCCACTAGTGTACCACCTTCAACTGATGACAGGTGTAAAACCATATGATAAAACCCTCTGTATAACATTTCATCCTAGGACACCAATACTGATGGTTTATATAATGATACATTTAGAGATACCTCAATATACTAAACACTAATAATCTAGTGATTCTCACATAATCTCCCCTCTCATGTCTATAGTAACCCATACATTCCCATCTATACATCACATTTTTTCTATATTTATAGACGAATCTAGAGGTGGGTCCTACCCAAAAATTGGTTTCATATTACCATGTCTTCAAGGCCTATAAAATGTATCATCATCACTCTCTTTAAGTGTGGAAAGGAAACTAATATTGCTGAATGATAATACTATCCCCGAAAATCATTAACCTATATTTTAATCATAGCAAACTAGGCTATATATTGCCACTCTCTTCTAGCCTCATAATCAACATGTATATATGTCCACATACATAGAGAATCAACAACATGGTTTCCATTATTGGGAATATAGGATAATGCAATGTCAAAGAACTCAAGGTATTCAACCCACTTTCCCCACATGATGTTCATGTCACAAGATTCAAAAATATACCAATGTTCCATATATAGTGTAAAATTTTCTCCAAGAAGGTCATACATCTACCAAAGAAAATCATAAACAAAATCTTCCTCCTTGAGATCATGTGTTGGGTAGTTCCACTAATGAGGCTTTAACATATATGAGTTGTAAGAAACTAATTTAACATCCTCTATAGAAACTCATCCTAGAATGATACCTGATGTATCAAAATAGATTTTATATACTCTCAATATATTTGGAAGAAATAGGATTAGTGTTGAAGTAAGTCTTTCTGTCAGCTACTGGAAGGTCATCTTTCACATTTCAGACCAAAATAACTACACAACCTTATTAGTCAAACTAGTAAGAGGTGCTGAAAGGAATTATAAGTCCTATAAAAAATTCCATTAATATCTTGCTATCACCAATGAAATTTTTATATGGAACAAATTCTTAGGCTTATCCAAGGTAGCTAGAGTACTTAACTTCAATATGCCAGCTGATAATCTTGTATCTGATATAACATGGCCCAGTTAGTGAACCATAACAATCCAAAAGTGTCATTTACCTTTCTTATCATACATTTTGTGTTCTCTCAATTTATTAAAAATGACCTCAATATGTTAGGAATTGTAATTTATAGTACGAGGATAGACCAATATGTCATATACAACTACAACCGTGAATGAATAAAAAAATAGGTAGACAATATTATTCATAAAATCCATGAAAATGGAAGGCTTTTTCATGTGACTGAACCATATATCCAAATAATCATATATGTTTTTCCTATAATGGAAAGTTGTACATGGTATTTATAACGACATGAACCAAACATGATGATAATCCAATTTCATGTTGACCTTGGAGAAAATTTTATCTCTATAGAGTTGGTCAAAGATGTCATCTATTTTAGGTTAAGTGTACCGACTCTTTATATTATGATTATTTAACTTATGGTATCCTACACAATTATTGAGTGTTTAATATAGATTATTGTAAAAATGGACTAATAAATCATAGGAAGAAGTACTGGTCCATATAAAATATATGTCTTCCAAATCTTTTATGTTCTACTTAAACTCCATGAGCTCAATAATATTTTTCCTGTAAGAAGGAATGAATATCAATGCATCTCAAGATACTATATAGATAGAAAATTATATATCTCTCATTATAGGTACTCAATAATGGTCATTGTAGAAAGAATCTCTATAACATTTGACTATAGGTGTTATTTTTTTCGATGTAGTCAGAGATCATCCATATAATGGCTTTATATATTATAGGTCACTCCACCTTTCCCAATATTCGTCGGTCCATTTCTACCTTCCTGGACATCCTTTTGACACATCTGAAGAAAACATACACCCTCTAGTGATGTAAAGGGTAACCTATTGTGATATTAGTTAACATACTCTAGATAGGCTTCCATCAAGTCCATCATGAGATTTAAATAAAATCTTGTCATCTTGAGGATGAAAAACTCCGATATTTCACTATGGCTACCAAACTCAAGGGGCCATTCCTTACAATAGGGAACACTTTTTGATCAAATCCCCAATAGAGTATGAAGTTTCAAAATGAATCGTAAATATTAATAGGAATCCCACATATTTCCACATTATCCATATAAATAGAGGAATGTTAATCACTAGTATCATATAAGGTAGGTAAAATAGAAAAGTCTACAAGAAATGTACCCCGAACCGTTGATGGACCGACAACCTACACAACTAGAAGAGGCTACAATGAATAAATATGGATCTCTCTTTGGCCGTGTACTGAAACCTGACAACCCTGAGTGGTTTCATTCTTCTAGAATTGTATATTTGATGTATGGATACCTCATAAGTTACCTACACCTCTAAATGTGTGTAGAGGAGAACTCCAACTACCAGACTGGTGAAGTTTCACTAATCACACTCGTAATGGTGGATATGATAAGGATTATCTACCAATATGTATATAGAGGAAGGTGCTACAAAATAGTTCAAGATGCATCAATAATCTACATCCATATCACTCGGCATGGCCTATGGAACACATGAGAATCATATTCCCATTCCTTTACATGATTGTAGAAAAAAATGTAGCTATTGGTGGGTTTCACTTGACATCCACTACTCATATATGTATTCTTAGTGTGTTTCTTTCGACCATGAGTCAAACCACTTCATTATCTGAATTTTGAACTATTATGGGCCACTCCTTCTACTTCTCTCAGGTTCCATTCAATAATGAGAGAGTACTTTAGATTATCAGGAATCTTAGTTAATTATTAAATGTTTAAATGACAAAGAATAAGATACTTAATTCAACCCCCAAATCAAATACCTTTTTTTGGATGATTAGCTAGGTATATAAGATCATAACACTAGAGAATTATAAAATGAGTTGAGAATTACATGACAGGTATAAAAACCTACTATTGATTTCTTAACAGTATAGAATGGTCTTCCTATTCTGTATTAGAGAAGAGGTATTCATACAATCTAGATTATAAATCACTCTAAATCAATTCTTGATAATGAACTTCCTAGTTTAGAATATCACACTATCATTTTTAGGATCATAATAACATATAATTAGAGATATTCAATCTCATATTAAGAGGTATCTCAAGGTTCTCGAGATAGAAATGGTTTTCTACAGTAATAAGATTGTTGCCTTGGGACCACCATATCCTAAAAAAGAAGGTGGATACTACTTCAATAACACTCTTGTTAGATCTCTAATAGAAGGGGATGTTTATAGATCTCTATGGATATTCCAGGTAGGTTATATACATTATTCATGATACTAGACAACATCACACATGTCATGGTTGATAGGAATTTCTAATGGCGGTTCTACTAGAGGTATCAAGAGTCGATGTGGGGCCACCACCTCTGGAGCATGGTCATCACAATCTAAAAGGCACATGACTAGAGGACATCATGGTGGAATAGCTCTACAAATTCCAAGAAGATCCCTCACATTTTTTGATAATGGTAAAGATCATATATATCTGAATTTGACTTCTTATTAGGAACTTCATCCCTTTTCCTACTCTTAGAGAATGGTCAAGGTGATATGACCATATTTATAGAACACATGAGACATATGCTACTACACACAAATAAGGTTGAGTCTCAGCCAAGCTTCGGGTAATAATTTAACGGTCCTTATATAAATATATTAAATTACAATCTATATAAAAACTCCATTTAAATTATAATTAGAATATCTATTTAACAGTGACCATTTCGTTTTTTATTGAATCGCATTTTATTTTATTATCACTTGTACTGAAAATTCTTTTAATATGTTGACCAATATGGGTCACCACTTTTAATTTAAAGGGTTCTATACACATCATAAATTTAATCATGGTATTCATTTAATCACAAAAACTCACTTATCAATTCAATAACTGATTTTTTAAATTAAAGGACATACTAATAAATCAACAAAACATTTCACCTGGAATAAACATAGTAAGTAAATGTGACATAGAATAATTCATGACATATAAATATTGTGAGGTTCTAAAAATAAATCAGGACCCATGCTTGCTTTACATATTACACCAATGATTATCCTCAATCATATTAATAAGTATAAAAAAATCATCTTCCTCACCCAACAGAGGAATGAAATCAACTATAGTAAACATAAAAGTAACAAAATATCTTATCTTAGGAAAATTGGATTTTTTCTATACATGGGTTACCTTGCCCCAAGCAGAACTGATTAACAAAATACAACTTTTTCAAGTATAATATTTATTATCCCAAAATTTCATGGAATGAAATGATAAAAATTATACCACTTCAAGATGTTCTAATATAGTAACCAATAAATGGTGCTCTATGATGGAGCTTTACATGGCCTCAAGTTACAACATAAAGATGAGAAAATATGACATATTTTTAAAAATTATTCCATCATATTTTTGAAATATTCTATAGAGAAAGAATAATTTACTGAAATCAATCTTATTAAGCACTATTTTACGGGGTACATATGGAATTTAAATGGAATGAGGGAAATAAAAATTGAATTTTTTTTTGAATGATATCACATTTGGAAATTAGAGATCAAATTCATTACCTTCAAAAAAAATCTATGGTAATAAACCCATTCTTGTGAGGATTCATGATAATGAGAAGAGGTATACATTTCTATTCAGGCTCACAAAATTCATCGACTACTCTTCATAAAGGCACAAAAATTGTCTATAATACTTGGACCTCAGATGACTATAGTTACAATTCTCTAGTTTACATATCCAAACTCATAATTATAATGATTAAAATGAAATAATGGAATAATAAATGGTTCATCTACCTCGATGAAGATATTTATTTCCTTGATATCTCTCTCTATTATATCTTAGAATCCATTACTAAGAAGAAATTATTAGGACCCATTTGTCAAGAAGTTGTGATGTCCTCTCAGCTACAAAATCTCATCATGCATAGGTTCAATATAACAAACGAAACATTAAAAATCATGTGGCTCCTTTATCAGTATAAAAACACAACATTCTTATATTCTCTTCAAATAGTGAGAAGGGAAAATAGGCCCCAATCTTTACTCAATGATGGAGACCAAATCATGGATGAATGGGATGAACATTCCATCCACATTGTTTTTATATAATCCATTTTAATAGACCTCCAAGATATGTTGAGTTAATGGAAGATATCATTTGAAAACTAATTACTGAGGATTATATAAATTTTATCTCCTATACACTAAAATTAATGTAGCAATCTATATCCTTAATAAGGGAAGATCACTAAGACATGATGGATTCACTAACTGTTTTTTACAATTCTATAGGGATTTCATGTAGCATGATATTGGAAATCTATTAGAACACTTATTTAAAGGTGGATCCTTCACTAAAGGACTCAATTATCATTTCATTTCATTAGTTACAAATTTTATGACTACATGTGATATCAACAACTTCAACCCAGTTTCTCTTATCACCACAATCCAAAATGTCATTAAAAAATTCCTTCTAATAATCATTCTTGTGTCTAGGACAGAATCATATTCTAGAATTTATTTTTTTTAATTGGAGGAACATACAATAATATCTTCTTACTACCTCATAATGGGTTAAACTTATTTGGAATCTCACTATGGGAGGATGTACTAATCTAAAACATTACATCATGAAATATTTTGAAGTAATGGATTTGGATTTATAGGTAATGTTCATTACAGGTTTTCCTTCACCATGATGTTATTATATTGTATTAAATACAATATTGGGTCTTCTCATAAAACCATATTTTTAAATTCCCCCCTATAAGGTATCTTATAATTCTTAATTGGGAAAGACAATGTTATTCCCTACCAGCTATCATCTTTTATGTTATAGATGATTACCTTAACAGGATTCTTATTAATTTTGTAGACAAGCAAGACCAAAAAACCATATAGGTTGATATAGGTATCTCCAACACTTATCATAACTTTCTTACTAATGATATTATTAACATTAATCATGGAGATATGAGGAATATAAAAAAAATCATGAATTCTATTTTTCATAATGATAGTGTGAAAGGTTTTGAAATAAGTTGGAGAAAGGTTTTTATATATTTTTGAATGAATATTCTAACTTCCAAGAAAAATTATTAGAAAAATGATATGGAAATAAGGGAAGTCACCATCCCATAGATATAAACTGGATTTTCCATATAGAGGATAAGTTCATGGTTACCTCACTTCACCAATTCTTTGAGTTTGTTGAGAATAACCATTTCTTCTTAAAATGGTAAATTCATTTCCATGGCACGAAGAAATTTTCTTGTTGGGAATTTTGTGATTTCAATGTGGGTATATTCTTTAATGGATTATTTTATTCCTACCAAAATCATTTAAAATATCAGCATGTTAATGAGAGTATTTTTTGGTGTGTCATCTTGTTGGAATTATAAATTATTACAGCTCCATGGAAATAATGTTTAATGCCTCATGCTCTAGGAAGCATTGGTATCAAAAATATTAAACTATTAAATTTTTACCTTCATGGAAAATTATTTAGAAGGCTCATAAAAAAATATAAATCCTTGGAGTTTTTTAGGTCTAGATTTGTATAAATACATATATTAGTGAATCTGAGTTATATTGAATCTACTATATGTATTGGTTTTAAAATAATCCTTCAGAAATTGCATGTGCACTCAACTTGGTAGGTTGATGTGAAATCAGCTCTTTGGTATTGGAATGAAAATTGTACTAGAGATCCCCTGATTTATTAGCTCAGTTACTTTGACAAAGAAATTGATTCAAAAAACTCAATAAATGATCAAATGGTCAATCTAGATATCATTCCTAATGACATCACCCCAAGAAATCTACAATTATTATTTCCTTAAACACGAGGATATGCTCATATGGGAACTAACACCAAATTGGTTGATCGACTCGAAGATCTTTTATAATCACCAAATTCAATGAAAATGAAAATGGATTGTTGAATTAAACCAAAAAGTGGTTATCACCATCTAGGTTTTCACTTCTTTGGAGAGTGTTACTGAAAAAGTTTCTAGTTGATGCTAATAATCAACGTGTTTGCAATTCGCACTATTCAGGATATGTTATATGACACCAAAACTAAGATGACATGGATCACCTATATTTTTGTTTAAATATAGACTCTTATATATGGAAGGATGGTTTTGAAAAATTTTAGATTCACCCTCAACCTGAAGACACTTTATAGAACTTTTAACATGCACTTCTCAGCATTTAGATGTACAGTCATCTAAAAACTCACATTAGGGTAGCCTGTGCAGAGATGATTCGCATAATTTGGAGATGAAAAAACATTCCCATTCATGAATATACTCCCTTGAACTCAGAAAAATACCTTTTGATATTATCGTGGAAATGAAGAATGAAAACTCACGGAATGAAGACTGCTCCAGCCATTTAGTGAGAGACCTTACTATTCTGATCTAGAAAAATATATCTAGTAAATTTCCTCAACCTCTTGGCTCACATGAGCGATTTTTGAACCCTCCTTTTTAAAATGGTTATGATTAATCTTATATGGGGCTTTGAGGGTAAATATTTGGCTAGTAGGTCATGGTGTCATATTTAGATATCACAAGAGTGATGTCCTAGAATATCTTCATAAACCCTATGGTCATGTGACCGCCTTGAAAGGGGTAATGTTTGAGAAAATCAAATAAATATTATTTTCAAGTAATTTATAATATAACAACACCAGGTTCATGTCTGACACCACCACTATTGTATATCCTATTAGGCTCGGACAGAATCCCCTTTCACGGAATCTGACAGGGAAATGGTCCAATTTTATTGACATCCTACATGTTATGAATTATATAATCACACATATATTTCATGAGTATAATAATATTGTTAATGGTATTTTAAATAATGTATTTACTGATGTGGTGTTCAGTATATCTAGCACTCCTCTGTATGATATACTTCCCATTTTTCAATGGAAAAATTGTAAAATTCCATCCATCAAACGCTTATATCCTTCATTTCATTCAATATTAATATCCTAGGAGCACACTTTTCTAAAAAAGTATTTCACTTATAATATCACTAGTATAATGGATTACATAACCATATCATACTGTTGGGACCACATGACCAGATATGAAAATAATAATGTAATCTATTCCAGAATCATATATATATATGGTTTCCATTCTCGAATCATTAATATAGGTTCTCCATTATCATCCAAAATAATTCACAAGGTTATTTATTTAATCCCCTTATATATTGTTAGGGTGTATATGACCATATATAACAAAATATTAAGGGACTTCATGCCCTTATATAAATATAGTAGAAGTAACATTATGCCCATCTATAACAATAATTGATAGGACATCCCACTGATATATAATTGTAATATAAGGGATACCATGCCCATATATAACAACATTAAGGTCAACAGAACCATATATCATATGCGTACGGGTCCCCATGACCATTTAAAAAATCAATGATAAGTATTAAAATGCTGAATAAGAGCATAAATATAATTCATAGTTCATTAACATTTTTTATTAACAAGGCTGTAACCAATTTTCTATTAAGTCTTATGAAGTTGTTTCAACAGTCACCCTTTCTTTTTTCCAGTATAGTTTGATATGTTTTTAAGCATGTTACACCTCAATAACTATCTGTTGTCATTTATTATTTCATATGTTATATACAGAAATAATCACACTTATAATGTTTTGGTCATATAAACCTTAAATTCAAAAGGGGGATAAAGGGAACAACCATAGTGGTGGAACATGTTGAGGCTGATGACTAAACATATCTTAGGATATAATAATGTCAATATGTTCCATAATAGGAATATTCATTGAGGATTAATTTTAGGTGAAACAGTTGGTCAAACCTGGGTGTGGGACATGATAAATAATATAAAGATCTGACATTTTTAGGTATAATTATAAGACCACCTACATTAAATAGGATATGGAGAACTCATCCATTATTAGCCTATGTTTTTTTTTCATCACCGAAGAAAATAGAAAAATAGAAAAACTCCCTAAAAATAGTTTATAAGAATATTCACCAAAATAGCATCTCTATTAGGTTGGAAAATAACTAAAGGTGACTATAGATTGAGGCACTTATCGGTCGATATCCAACAATACCATCAAATATCGAATCAGAGTCCAAAAGGTGGAAGTATCCAAGATCTCAACTTAGGTGGCTTGAGGATCTCTCATGGAAGGAAGATGTACCTACTGTATATGTGAAATGATAATGAAAGAGGTGGGAAGAATTGAAATATAATTATGAGACAAATTGTAATTAAAAAAACCTGGTGCCTAATAGTTTGGATTCACGGTTGGCCATATTGTTCACCAACTGTGTGCCATACACTACCTCAAGAGGGAACTGACATGGATCTTATGAACAGTTTGGGGAATCATTCATAAATAATGTATTTTTCTTTGATAAAATACTAAGAGCCCTTTTATGAACATGTGACATTATTTGTATGGTTAAGGAAACCATAACACCATCTTCTGCTCACTGAAGACCCCACGTGGTTTGTAGGAACCATATGGACATGGTGGTGAAGTTTCTATAAAAGGTGAGGCCTTATTGTTTCTTCCACTAAACAAGGTTCTAGGCACTTTAAAATCAACAAATACCCTCTTTTCCTCTAAATACTCATAATTAATTTATATTATATCAAAACAGAATAGTTAAACTGATATTTTAAGGATACGTGTCTCATAAAAATATTGGTTTCTTATAATGATGGTTTCACTAGAGAATAAAATTTCAGATTAAATTTTGATATTAATATAATTATTTATTATGATTATATTTGTTATTATAATAACCATTTGGGTTTAATATATTTTTTAAGAAATGGATAGTAAAAACGAATCTGTTAAATGTATGTCCCTAAAAACTCATATAAAAAAAGGAAGTATAATTGTCAAATTATTTATGATAAATAAAAATGTCAATACATTTCGGTTTTAAATAAAATGAAGTGTCTATATGTTTCTATTACTTTGAAATGGATATCTCAATATATAAATTTATTTTAGTTTCTTCATAATCCTATAGAATGTTTAATTACTGAATTATAATTAACATCATGAGGTTACAATTTATTTAATTGGGCTGAATGTAAGGACCCAAGGATTTAGTATATTTCTTTCTATAATGAAATAGAATTTTAATTTATTACTCTACAAAGAAGACAAAATTAAAACAAGCCATGAAATATTTTATTAATAAAACATGTTTTAATAAAATGAGATCACTTTATTATGAAAATGCATTTTATAAAAATTCAGTTTTTGAGGAACTATGAAATTTTATTTTAAAAAAATAACTAAAAAACATTTTAATGATGAAAAAATATATTTTTTATATGAATAAAATATTAAAAATAATTCAATTATGAATATATTGTGAATTAAAATAAGAATAGTTAATATTTAAAAAGGCATTTTACAATAAACACATTGTGTCACTATATTTTAGAATTCAATGTAAAGGTTAAATTATAATGTTTTATAATTTTTATGACAAAAAGTAAACTTCATTTTTCAATTTATCATGTAAATATTTTATATAGGTAATGTTCTCATATTTTTTATGAAAGGATTATTTTATTTAGAATCATATATATTATGGTATTAGAAATATTTGGACTTTTATAACACCATTAAGATATAAAAATAATTCATGAAATTAATTTTCATAATTAAATGTGTATTTAATAAAATAATAAACTGAAAATATTATCTTTATCAATGAAAACATATTATTATCATTTTAGATCTTATGTTATATTTTATTTAAATGAAAATATATTTTTTGTTTTTTTTCATATTGTAAATATAGTCCTAGGGAAATTATGTTTTGTATTTATTTAATATTGACATAAATATTTTTATTTTATTACAACCCTAATTATGTTATGAAAATGAAAAAAATTATACTCTTTTCAGTCATATATTTTTTATAAAAAATAATAATATTCTAAATACCATTTATATGCTTTATGTACGGAAATACTAAAATTTACATTTTTTACCCATAGGGAATTTATATCACAAAATCATTCTAATAGTTTGAATTATGATAACAAAATTATTGAATAATTATAATTTTTTTTCTTATAAAAACAAGATAGCATTGGTAAAACACAAATTACATCAGCAAAAATAAAATTTGGTAAATTTAAATAGTGAGGATAAAAGACATAAAATGTCTCAACCATATCACCAAAATTACTGTATGAGTGGTTTTCTAAAATAAATATCTCCAATCTATTATTTCCAACATTTCTATCAACATTTCCTTAATAGTTTATTTTAAATATTTTAAAAAAATCTCTACTCTCCTTACTTATAAATGGACACTTCTATAATCACTTTTACATAAAGTCAAAAATTTTAATTTTTCTCGAACTTTTATTTATCATTCATCTCCTAGAATATTATTCCTAATTCATTATAAATTTGTAAGAAGATTTTAATCTATGTCCATAATTTAAAATGGATTAGGTATTGGTAATATCAAAAAAAAAATTTATTATCCTCGTAACACCTTGTGATTTAAAAAGGAAACTATCTTTTATATCATACACAAGAAGCAACATGACGCTTAAACAAACCATAAAATATTATAATTTAATCATTACTGATATATTCTATATGTTGAAATAGATAATATAAAATTAAGAATGGAAATTATGATATACATATATGTATATGAGGTATATACTGAAAAAAAAATTAATTCACTTAAAATAAGAATATATTTCTTCATAACAACATTTTTTTTTCAAAAATGCTTTTTCATAAAAAAAAATAATTATTATGAAAATGTTATAATTAATTTATCAGAATTTTAGAAATTTATTTTGATAAAAATAGTATAATTTTTGAAATTAGTATATCAAAATAATATTTAGGTAAAATTTTGGTATATTTCTAAAAATATTATTTTTATTGAATAGTAAAAAATAACAATCATTGTCAAACCCATATTTATATTGATAAAAATATCCCATATTTATTTAAATTTCGTATTAAAGTTAATTATAATTTTTTAATTATATTTAATATAAGAATTACAATAGAATCATTATTATGTGTAATTATTGTATAAGTTATGTTTTTTGATTAAATATCAATTTTTTTTAAAAAAAATATTTTTCATTGTGTTTTTTCAATATATATTAAAACTAATTTATAATAATTATTTGAAATAAATTTAATTAAATATTTATAGTTTAAGAATTTATCAATTAAAATATATTCCATATTGTGTTTTTGATATTTTCCTAGAAACGATAATTTTTTTATAAATTGTAAAAATAAGGTTTTATGAAGTGCAATATCCTCTATGATATCTCTAATTAATTAATATAATATAAAATTTTATTAAACATATGGATTGAACCATGTAAGATAATATAATAAAAATAAAAAAATCAAAACACAGAAGTTATAATTTAGTCCATGATAAATATGAAAATAAAATTCAATGTCGAAATAGTACACAGAAATCAAATAATAAAAATATGGAGTGGAAATGATAATATTTTAAAAAGTAATATTTTATTTATAGATTTGGCTAAAATATATGAATTATTAATTCTGATTTTGAAGGATTGATATAATTTTTTTTATATAACAAGTGAATCAAATTTGTTTAGGATCCAGCAGATCCCAATCCAATAATTTATTAAAAGAAAATTAAATATTTTGAGAATTAAAAGGGGTTTTGTGATGATGGAAATGAATATAAACATGAATATCCATATACAAAAGGTGTGTAAAAATTTTATATTAAAAAATGACCATATAGATAACATATCCATAACACTTTTCTTCTACAGGGCTTCTACAAACCAGTAAGCTTTCCTTTTTTCCGTTTGAGATTACCACATCGAGGTTATAGTTGGACTTGAAAAATTAAATCCACCAGGAAAGAACATTCCAATGGATTTTCTTAGTTCTGTTTTTTGGGCTTTGATACAATGATATCAAAATTTCCAAAACAATAATGATTTATATCAGTATTGGTCATCATAGTGGATCACATGAGTCACAGTTCACAATTAAGACTTATATATAATTCCAATTATGATAAAGTGGAAGTGTAACCCCTTTATGAAGCCATAATGATTATGGAATACCCCCCCAACATATAGGGGGTCTTGGAATCCTAGAGGATTCACCATCCACATTTACATTGATCAACGAAAGAATTGGTGGAATCCATTGAATGGATGTCAATAGTAGGTTATTTTTAAGACAAACATTAACACCAAATAACAATAATATATTAACAATAGAGAATGTGTTCTCCATAACATTTTTTTATTTTGTAATTAGTGAAAACATACATTTACATGGACATAGTTATCACATGAATGGAGGGGTTCTGAACATCAATGTGCATTACATTTGAGGCCTTTTGAATGTAAGAGATGATATAGGCCACATCTATAAGAGGTATGGAATTTAGTTTTTACTCTATCAATCATTAGTAATGGAACCCAGCAGAGCATTCATTTGATTATTAATGCTTCTAGTTATTAAATAAATATCATTTAAGTGGTCTCATATTATAGATTCATGTTTGTTGTTGGAAGATATATGCGGTACTATTTTTGACCTATCTCAGAGAAAAATTATAGGATAAGGAAATAAGAATACTCATTCGTAAAATTTTATCATGTGTGGGAAAAAGTTCCCTATAGATCATTAATATGAATATCCACATTAAGGGATTAATTAATGTAGTTCTTAGATGTAATATCCACAATGAACGGATTTTTTTCATTATAATACATTTAAAATGTTGTTTGGTGCTCAAGATCCCATCTCAATTCCGTTTCCATGTATCTTTATATCCTATAATACAAGCCTTTTTAGATTTATATACGATTGAAATGGATTGATTCAATTATTTTTTTTTGTTTTTATGGATGAATAGAGAGATATTTATGTTTTTCAGACATAAAGGCACAACCCAAATCTCTAAAAATGGAGTATCAAGGAGTGTCCCTAAAAGTCAAGAAGTATTTCTTTCAAAAAATAAATTTAATATTTTTGAATAATATATTAGAAATAATGAATGATGGCTGGGAAAATATATAAATAAATATAGTTATAATATCTATCCATCCACTTTGGAACAAACCAGTTTACTGGAAATTAATAGTGACATCATCAGATATAATGATATATTAAATGAATTTCCTAAGAAGTGTATCATTCATGATCATGAGTTCCTTGATGAAAAATCCAACCATGTTTGTTTTAATCATAAATTATTTCCTAGAAATAGTTTTATGATAACATCTTGGATAGATCCAATACAAAAGAAATTACAAATCAGTTTTTTTGTAGATTATATATGAAAATTATTTTCCATATATATTGTAGATTAATATTCTAATTTAGATATGACCAATTAGATGAAAAAAAACTCTTCCATACTAAGGAATATATTTATCCTTTCAACTAGATAGTTTATTTATTATGTTAGAATATATTCTCTCAATCTGGTGATGTCAAAATATTCACTGAAAAGCTAGAACCCTATGATAGATTAAAATAAGTGCACCAATTTTCACTAAATGTGTTTTGTAAATATATTTCGTTCTAGGGGTAGGGATTCCATCACAAAAGAATATAATGGAAATGGTCTAGGATGTGAATATATTATGAAAATCATTATAATGACTAAATATTTTTTTGTTAGATGACATAGAGATTTTGGAGGCTTGTCCATGATAGAGAATATTATTGGCATAGGAGAGGTGTGATTTAGTTAATAATATCCTACCAAACCTGGATTTTTTTATATATTACAATATTAGTATGATAAATATGCAAATTTAGTTTGAAGTAGTGGAAAATATAAGTCCTATGTGCGGTTCCCCATAACTAACACCACTATAGCATTAAAATATCATATGGGAGATACATTTATATGAATGGAGATCCTTTTTGTGATGTGGATAGTGAATATTAGTCTAATATAATATTTATAGAATCCATTCATCTTGTGGATAATAATAATTAAACTCTATTTCGTTGTGTTAAAAATATCAAGATTCAAAATTTAAGGGAAATCTTTCCTATATTCACTTTTTTCATTCATTTAAAAAATTCTAAAGTAGTGAAAATAATTCTATTTATATTCCTTAAATGTAAAAAACCAAATAACTTTGTGGTAATTATTTCTTGAATAATAACCTATTATTAAGGGTTTAATGACACTGCTAATGATTTTGGGTTTTTTTTTGAAATTTCTATAGGTCTAATGTCCTCAATGTTGATTGAATATTATTTCTTAGGTATGAGAGTAATGAATAAAAAAATTATTCTATAGACAAGGGAGGTTTTATTAAATTAATATATGATAGAATTAGTGTCTTTGTTATGTATATTTTCCAAATGAATATAAATAAATTTTTGGTGAATCCATTAAGACAAAGAGAAATTTCAATTCTAAGATAGACAAGTGTTTTTTCAACTATTCTTCTTATAGAGATTGTGTAAGGATTATATTTTGATAATATTCAATGAAAATGGGTTGTTATTTCAATCATAATATAGATTATGTCTATTACATTACCATATTATAGAGTTTGGAAGTGACCACTCACAGAATTAGAGAATCCATTTTCAAATATAATGATGAAACCACTAAAAAAAGAATTATACCCGATTATTACGATCTCTAATTGTTAAAATCATAGAAATTATGTGATATATATCTCCTCTGTTAACCTATTTTTCACTTACATGGTTATGTTTTGGACTATATTTGAGTTTGAAATGATGATCAATCACGTGGAGAGTTCTAATTTCCTATGTAAATTGTGTTTCCGGATTCTGGTTTCTATAATGGTATAATGAATATTGTTCTTCAATAAATCTAATGTCATCCTAAGGAATAGAAAAATAGATTTTACACCATTAGCCCTATATTATTTTGTTATTTATTATTTTCATGAAATATTTTGAAGAGGTTTACCAAATGGGTCCTATTTCTATGATTCAAGATCAATCTGGATTCCTCCAAGTGTAACAATCCAACCATTTTTGAATTTAAATGGGAGGGATATGTTCTACTAAGATGTGTGGATGTATCGATATTAATAATATTATGATCTGAATGATATTTGGTAAAGGTAATCCGGGTAACCCTAATGGAATAATTTATTTCATCCAATGTGAAAATAAACTATAAAACTTTCTAGCATGTCTCTAATTTGTTTTGTATCTATTCCAGGTGAGATCTTACCCATAAAATAAGACTTTAGTCAAGTTTCAACATTTATTACAATAATAAATGTTATTCAATAAAAAATTTTAGAAATTGGTTCATGTTGTTTCAATATTTATCAAGAATGTTTTAAAGTCCCCTCCGAGGATCTGTTAAAGTGTCATTTAATCTTATGTTTTTTCAAACTCCCTTTATTGGTATATTACATGTGACTTATCTAAATGCGTGTAAAATGAATTTGGAATGCATAGAAATGAAACATAGTGTATTAAATTTGTTTTAATAATATATATGAGGGTGAAACTATATTTTGATAGATTATTAAAATTTATTTTGTATATTAATTATTTAGTTTTTATATTTATAATTATTTTTATTTTTTACTGTTGATAATATAAACATGAAATCTTACAAAACATTGACACGGTACTTGTGTGGGCAGTATAAAATAATGTAAATGATTTCAAAAACTTGTAAAGGAATATTTTTTAGGTGTATGATAAGTTTCCACCAATAATATGCATAAATATATCAGGATATGGTTTTACAAATATTTATATTAATGTTACATTCCATTCATGATTTTTTCAAAGCCAATTATATGAAAAGCTTTCATAATTTCTTTAATAGTATTTTATGTTAAATAAAACTTTGTTTAATTATTTAAAAATCATATAAAATTTAAAATAGGATAATTAGGATGGAAATGGTCTAAAATGAAATCCCTTGCACTTTAATGAGTCAATATTCAACTTATAAGAATAGTTATTACCAACTAATATTTGAAAATGTGTTACCACGACTATGTTTTAAATTGGTCAATAAAGGATTAGAACAAAAATACAATGTGTAAAATGATATATAAGCATTTAAACGTTTTAATTGTGGATGTTATTAAGCTGATGTAGTTTTTATCATAATGGAATGGTCATTTTGGTTCCATTTTAGATGATTTATACATCCATTATATTATAATATATTTGGTATTCCATGAAAAGACATTAATGATATTTTAAAATGAAAAATATTTAATTAAATGAATGAAACTTTGTATAAATCCAATCTTTATACAAGATGTTGGAAATTTTTTTAAAATAATAATTATTTTCGTTTTATGGGTCACAAATCCTTTTATATGAACTTTCCTGACCCATAAAGAGTAAAAAAAATTGATATCCTGATAATTATCGAAATGGTTAACTGTGGTCAAAACATTAAGATGTGGGTAAATATATTACCTAAATTTGTATGAAATATATTGTATGAGTGTATTTATTCTAATACTCATCTTATCATCTAACAATATCAATTTTGATATATTTTATCTCAAAAACTACTTTATATTAATTTAATTCAATTAGAAATTTTAGTAATTCACCTTCTCTCACTAGTAAAAGGGTTCCCCCTATCATATTTTATTAACACCTAATGATCTATAAGGATTAGTAAATGAAATATCACATCCTTTCATAAAATCCCTATCTATGTTAATGATGTATTATTTTTGTTATAATACCAACCCTATGCGGCTTAAGGTGTAATGACAAGGTGGTTTCCTATATAAGTGGTATAACATTAACTAATTTTCTAGTTTTATTTCTTCATTTATACCCTCAAAATCATACTAAAACAACATGATATAATAACACACATTTTTGAAATACACTGATAATATTTTATTTAATGGAAAAACCTATATCCATATCTTATTCCATAAAATGGGAAATGAAATTGTCATTCTTGCAAACTATAGGTTACCATGTTATAAACCGATGTAATTAGTTTACTATAACCATATCTCATAGTTGGTTATAATTATTTATTTAATATATAATTATATGACATTAAATAAATTTAAATATTTTTTTAAATATATGTTAGCAACTATTTTATGAATTTTCCATCTATAAAAAAAATGATAATATCACAATTATTGTATGTGTGGATTACCATCTATATGAAGCGATGTGATAAATTTTCTTCACCTCATCCCACAGATAATATATTTTAGTTTATTTTAAGAAATATAATGATATTTTTGATATAATAATTATTTTTTTAAAAAAAATAACACTTTCTTTCCATGAGGATCATTGAGAACATGAAACATTACGAAAGTGTATTATGGCCTACCATCTCCAAGATTGTAACATTATTCAGTTAACAAAACAAAATTTTATTACTAATTATATAAATTTAAATTTATGTATAAAAATTATATTTATGTTTGGTCTATGATCTTGTATATGTAATAATAATTTCCTCTTAAACCATAGTCACCAAACAAAAGTCATTTTAATCATATTAGATATATATCATCAAAAAATCAAATGTGAACATAATTAATTATCTAATTTTATTAAAAATGGTATTAAATAAAATAAAAGGAATAATGAACCTAAAAAAGTTCTTAAGTAAGTAATTAGTTATGTATGTTTAAAGTTTATGAGGATATATAATGAATGGGACATGCCCTGCTAGAGGTAGTGGACACTTTAACTTAATACCATCATTTTAAAATTACTTGATGAATTATTTTCTTTATATTTTTCTTCTATTTTCGTATTTTATACATTATTGACGAGATATATTTATATAGAAACAAAATATCAATAAATGGAATTTTATTGATATTTTTTATTTCTTTAAGCGATTTTCAAAATTACACTTTTTTCAGATTTTATACAAAATGTTTCGAAATAAAGAAAAAGGAATGTTATATTTTTACACAAGAGGTGTCTTCAGACTATCCAGACACAACCACTATTATTTTATATTGAGATTAATTTATAATATTCTAGGTTTCTTTAATTAAACCCAGTAATTAAATTTGTTCAAGGTATTATTGTTTCGATAATTTTATTTTCCAAAGGAACGTGTATTTTGATAACTAAAAATTACATTAATAAAAGGTCACAAGACTTTTCAATTTGTTTATGTAAAATATGTGAATGGATAAAATATATTATTTGTGGTATGGAACTTTTTAATTATATATTATGACAATTGATCCTTATATAGCTTAAAAATGGGTTATCATGATCAAAGTTATATAAACTGATGATATTGATATAGTTTATATGACGAGCGAGCCCAATATTTCTATTTGATGCTTTAGGTACTATTCCCTACCTTTAAAGAAAAGGATCAAGATTATAGAGGACGATTCTACAATGGATATAATTTTTATTGAGTTATTTATGAAATTATTTTGATACCTCTTCTCAATATAAATCTATAAGATTCCTAAAAGGGATTATGTTTTCTTGATATCAGTAATAAGGGTTTTATGTTAGAAATATGTGTATGATTTTCATATAGATATGGTTTATTTTTAAGTCTAAAATATCATTTTGATTAAGGGAAAACATTTATGGGTTTAATTGTTTTTCTCTAGACTAGCACATTATTTTATTTTAATTCCATTACGTACCATTTTTATTCATTCCATTTTTTATAAATGTTTCTATAACATTTAATGATGATAGATAACACTGCATAATTCAACATGAAATTCATATATATATTTCAGGAAAATGAATGTTCACAATTATAAAGTTTCACTATATGAAAAAAAATTACACGGAGTAGATATTTCCAAATTATAATATATGAGTTTTTTAGTATAGTGTTATCACCCAATTTCCTAAAACTATAAATTTAATAGATCATGGGTAATGGATGAATGTTATTTATAGTCTACATTCTAGAAGATGAAGAAAATTTTACGGATGGATCCGGAGACAACATACTATAGAATGGTTATGAAAACATTTGATGCTAGTATGTTTGAACAAGATTTTATCATAGGTGTTCGGGATATAATGATGAGTTCATTATTTTATGGTAGACCATATGATAAAATTCATAGAAAACATTTTTGTGGTTTTATGTGTTCATATTATAATGACATTAATGTAATATTGGGATATTTTTTTTAGTTTGTGGTGTATGTGACCCTTAGATATAATTTGACGTATTATTTCACAATAATGTTATTATTTTTTATTAAGAACACTATATTTTTATGGAAAAATATAATTTTAATGAAAAAATATTTTGTTAGATAACATGTGATTTTATTTGAGGAACAGATGATTAATTATCTTTCATAAAAATTTATGATTCTAATGTGACCTTATGTTAATTTAAGTGATTCATGTAAATAAATTTCAAATTTGAGATATTATATGATCCACGAATATAAAATTTTTGTTATATTATTTTATGAATGACTAATGTTGATTAGTGATAAATGAAAATTTTATCATGGAACAATATGAGATCAAATTATTCATATTTATTGGTTTTGAATTTGTTCAAGATTTTTTTGAAGAATATTAAAATTAGATAGTTATCGAATGATAAATATTGAATTGTGGTTATTATTTTTGAGGATTTATATATTAATGTTTTATTCTTCTTATGATGTTTTTTCATTTTCGTAATTAAATTATATAGTTCTAACTATTTTGGTCTTGGTTAATGTCTATGGATTATTTGAATAACATGTTATCCTATTATGGAATATATGATATATTAAATGTTGATTTTAGTGCTTCATGACTGAAAAAATAAGCATAAATACTAATCATTTTGGAAATAAATTGATATTTTTATTGAAAAATATTTTGGTATGAAATTATACTTTTCGATTATGTATATTTTCTTATGTAATTTGAATAATTTGTAAAGGAATTCTTAGAATCTAGAAAAATGATTTGGAACAATAAAATTTATAATAAGACATTAATTTATAATGAATTTAGACGTTTTCTAGACATCATATATTTATATTTTTCCCTTCATTGGATTTCTAATTATAGAAAGTTTTATTAACATATCTTATTTAAAATAAGAATATCAAAATTTTCATAGAACTGTATTTTATTATTTTTTCTAAATAAGAGATTTTTCATTGTATTTTTTAAAATATTTATTTTTGTAATATTGAAATCATTATCATTAAAAAGTCTAACTATGATATTAATTTCATCCTAAATAAACAATATAATTATTTATTTTTATATCATATAATAAATTAAATTTGAATCTACATTATATGTGACTTTAGTAAAAGTTGATTCTTGGGCTTAGAAACCCAGTTATCTAAAAACTATATTCTCCTGCTTTCTCTGGATTTATATTAAAAAAATCATAAATTTATTGGAATTCAATTTGATCAAACAGAGTTTTTTTATTTAGTAGGCCATATTTATCCTAAGATTATATTTTTTCTCTAAACATGGTATATTTATAATTAATAGTGAATCAATATATTTTTTATGAAATACAAAATATTTTATTATATATCAAAGACCTAATTATGACATAAAATTTTTATCAAAATTTGATATGTATAATATAGGATAAAATAATAAAATAACATAAAAAATAAATAAAAAATAAATGAAAAAAATATAAATTATAATTTATTTCATAATAAATTAGAAAATAAATTTTAGTGATGACGCAGTTCATTCCATTTACTGGGAAAAAATTAATTGTCATAAAGATAATATTGGAAAAAAACATATATTTGATATATTTTTTATTATTTTCCATATATTATTGTTTATGTTTATATATAGATATGAATTCAGGGGTTATATGACAAGTGATTAAATTAAATTATTGAATAAGGAGTGCAAGGTGATGGAAAAGTCAAAATAATATTTTAAATTAATTTTCAATACATTTATGGTTATAAAAACACAACGATTGATTAAAATAGTTTATATATACATTAAATACTGTTTTTAGGGTAATTTATTTTAAATTTTTAGTTAAAATTTAATTATATATAATTTTAATGCAATGAATAACAATATTTTTCAAGTAGTATAAAAATAATGAAAAATAAAATTAAAAAAGAAAATTAATATATTTTGATGTTTCATAGTTTCTAAAAAAATATAATATTATATATAACATATTTTGGATGTGCGATTTATTTATATTCCTATTCTATTTCATAATTTTTTTAATGTAAAATTATTCTAATAGTTCACTAATTAAAAATAAAAAAAATTACATTAAATAATATTATATTAAATAATTAAAAAATAATAAAAATATTTACGGAGTACATTTAGGATTTAAAATATTCTAAAATTTTATCACATGGCCAATTATGATCCAATTTTCCCCTTATAATAATAATTATAACCCGTTAATATTGATATATTAATTACTAATGTTAAGGATAACATTTTTTAACCATGGGGTTAGAAAAAAAACATAATGTTTTAAATGATAATTAAACATCTAGAAATAAGATTGGATAAATTTATTAAAACCATATATTAAATATATTCTGATATATGTCATTATAGAACCAATTTACATTATTTGAAAACATATTATAGATAGGCATGTCATTTTAAAAAAAATGATAATAACATTATTTTCAAAGAAATAATAATTTATTAAATGATTCCAAATTTATAAAAATATTATATTCATCCATGGAAATGATAAATTATTTAACATTTCTATCATTGTACATTGAAAGATCAAATATACTTTTATAGTGTCATTAATGATACAAACTTTTCCTGAAAAAATTGATATCATGGTAATTATCAAAAGGGATTACAGTGATTAAAAATGTTATAGGGGTGAAAATATCTCCTAAACATGTATAAAACACGATGGATAATATTTTTAGCCTAATTATTATATTATAGTATAATTATATCAATTTGGTTCTATTTAAATCCAAAAATTAATATATACTAATTTAATATTTAAGGTATTCCTACACTTCCCCTTCGATCACTGATAAAAGGGTACCACCTCTCCTCTTATCCCCAAAATTAATGTGTCATTTGGTGCAGAAAATTCCAAACCAAACAACTTCGTAACATTCCAATCAAATTTTTAATTAAATTATGATGGGATTAATACCAACCATGGAGGGATTAATTTTTATAACAAAGTTGGATGTCCAAGGAAGTGGTACAATTATTTTTCGAATGTTTTAGTTTTATTTCTTATTCTTTATCCTAAAAAACTTATTTATAAATGATGAAATAATAACACTAGTATCTTCCATATACTAATATTTTTCAATCCGTAAAATGGTACAACCTATATCCATCTCCACTTCCATTAAAAGAAAAATGAATCCTTCGTTCATGTGTTTGGCGAAATACCACCTCATGAACTAATGTAATTCATTTTCTATCACTGACTCTCTTGGATGGTTATATTTATTGATTTAATATATATATATATATATGATATTATTTAAATAATATAAATTCTATAATAATTATTTATAATGTATTTTCTAACCTTTCATCTATTGAAAAATGATATTATTATGCATACATGTTTAATACCACCTCTATGAAGTGATATGATTTTTTTGCATAAAAAAATAACTTAGATACTATATATAAGTGTATCTATGGAAATGATATGATATATATGATATAATCATATTTTTTAAAATTTAAACAAACAAAAATATTATTTTAATTATGATTATTTTAAAATAGAAACGTTACAAATGAAAATGTATGACCTACCCTATACATGATTATAATATAGTCAATTTTTCATATCCAAATTTTATTGATAATTTGTAAAATTATAGTTTTTGTATAAAAATAAAAAAATATTTCATGGAAATTATTCGATTGATGAGGTAATAATGAACACTTTGACCACATTCAACTTAAAAAATTTATTTTGGGAAAAGGAGATGAATATCAGCATAACAAGATATGTGAAGATAAATAATTAAGAAATTATATATAACAAGATAATAATTAAAATTAAAAATAATAATAAACATGAAAAAGTAATATAATATTGTATAAAATTATGTTATGATTATTATTTAATAATATAAGGAACTAATTTGATGAGTTTGACTCAGGGTTAGGAAGGCATTACATTCAAAACATCGTTTTATTGTGATTTAGAGACATATTTTCTAAATAATATTCTTCCATATACATATTTATAAAACTATTTTATGTATGTACTTATATGAAAATTTAATAATTAAAGATGATCATTAATTTAACTTTTATCATTAATTAAAGGTATTTTTAAGGAAAAATTACATTTATTTTATATGGAACGTTTTTGAACAAATAAAATAAATATTTAATTTTAACATATATGTTTTCAAAAAATTTCCCCACCTCCACACACAATATTTGATGTAGTTATTTCATTACATGATTAAATTTTATATTCCATAAAACCCTTTTTTCCATTAGTTATATGTATTTTAGTATTGAACATTAGTCTTTAAATAGAAATGAAATTTCCACAAATGAAAATGATTTTGATGTTGCTTCAAAATCATTCTTCGTGTTTCATATGAATAAAACACACATGAATGAAACAATTTATTCATGAGTATATATGGTTACAATTTCAAAATTCAATAATAAATAGATTACAATGACTTTAATTTTATTTGTTATAATATAATTTGTCTACAATTAATTTAAATCGAATTTAAAATATAATATAACAATGAGTATTTTTTTAAACTAAATGGCAGTTTTTAGTAGAAATCATTATTTTTCACTCTTCATTAAATAAAAAAACATTAAAGAGAAACTGAAAAAATTCACAATAATCAAATTTTGATATAGTGATTTCAAAAATTACATTCATTATATGAAATAAATTTCTTAAATTTGGTACAAATAAATATAAAATAATGTCAAATTGCATTTTACTACATTATTTATCATCTTGAGCCGAGATTTTATGTTCTACAAGATATCAATGAGATTATATTTAATAAAATATATCTAATGGTGTTTTAAATATCAGTTTTGTATGTCAATAAGACTGTCAAATAAAATTTAATTATTTTATAATATCTTGGTGTTAATTCCCCCCACCGTAAGTAAATTTCATCCTCACAATTTGATCATATAGTTCTTGAAAATTATTCCAAAACTCAAGAATTATGATACTATGAAATAAAAATTGGACACTCTTGATTAGTTTCCATTTTTTCTATAATATTAAAATTTTAAAATAATTCATGAATTTTATTTTGGGAAAATCACCATAACATTAAATTTGAAAAATTGATCTTTCTTACCCATCCTTAAAGCCAGTGAAAAAACATTTTTATAAATTGGGATGAGAACAAATAGCTCAGTAAAGGACATACATATAATGATTACCATTATCCCATTTAAAATTAGAAAAACTAATATAACTTTTACATTTAACATTAATTTTCATTGAGTATATAAAGTTAAAAAATTCACAAAAAACAAACAAACACAGAGACACAAGTTTTTATCTGTATAATATTTCAAAACTCATTACAAGAAAATAAAACCATTCTTTGGTAATATGGAGAATTGAATTCATAAAACCCTTTCACGAAACATTTAATTGAAATAATGACCAAAATCTAATAAATTATTTTTCCAATTAATTGAATATCTATTATGGGGATCCCCCTTCATTTAATATATTTTAGTCTCAACCATTTTCTATCAGATATAATGGGAATCAACCATTCGTACAATCTATATTAATATATCCTGTGAGTGATAATGGGGATCAAAACAATATATAAGATATATCGTTATCCCCTATTTAATATGATTCTCGAGTAACACATCATGAAAAAACAATCATCATAATACCCCTTAGAAAGCTATTTTTAATCTTATATGAAATTCACATTTGGATAAAAATACCCTTTTATTTAAAAACCCTATTTTCAAGAAAAAAACAACCTTTTAATTAAAAACTATTCTGAATAATAAAAACCCAAACAAGTATGTATTTTCAATGAATAAAATAAGAAATAATGAGAATTATTTCAAGAATTTGATAATGGACATATTGGTGGAAAATTCATGGTTACTGTGTATGTTAATAATAGAACATTCATTGTAGCGGTTGCTTGTCACTGTAGAGGCGGCAGGGTACTGTAGAGGTGGAGGGTACTTTTTGGCGGTAGGTCACTATAGCGGAATCATGGTACTACAGTGGCGGTGGGTAATGTGCGGTACTGTAGCAGCACGAGTACTGTAGCAGTACTATTAACAGAATGGGCCTTGGGCCAATAAAATGGGTCTACGGGCCATGTAATGGGCTAAATGCCCACTGGCCCTTCGGGCTATGTAATGGGTATCCCTCTACCTAGTTAAATAGGTTTTTTCATTGCATTAAAAATAAACGAGGCTTCATCCCCATCCTCTTAAAAAACATCCTTATGACACTTATAAAAATATTAAATTTCAAAAATATGAAAAGAAAGTAAAAATAAAATTAATGTTAAAAAATATATATATTTTATGTTCATATAAATTGAATAATAAAATAATATTAGAAACACGTATAATGAAGATAACTAGTATGAAAGAAAATATTCAAAAGATGATTTTTTAAATGAAATGTCTCTTATATATTAGGGAACAATTGATTCCAAAAAACCATAAAAATATAATAAAAAAAAAATTAAAAATCCTGAAAATATAATAATTAATGATATATCATGTCATATAGAATAAATATATACATCGAAAAACAATACAGGTTCTTAACATCAAGATATGCGTTGAAAAAAGGGAATTGAGATGAAGTCCATTCCCTTAGGTAAAATTCGTGATGTCTTTCTCTCTCTCCGAGAATAATAAAATTATTTTGATTATTTAATTTATTGAAAACTTATTTCATTTTAATTTATTATTTCATTTCACGTATTACAGTGTTTCATACTATTACTTATCCAACTATGTTTACATCAGATGTTTTGACCATAATTGGCTTATGTCTCAGAATCGAATTTGGTAGGTGGACAATGGTCAAAGTGGCCATTATTTGAAAATCTCAGTAATTATAGTCATAAAATAATTATAATGTTTATAAAATAATTATACTTCTAAAACAACATTGAAATATATATATATATATAATATGAATTACGTTACAATTAAAGATACAGTAGGTTTTATGTACTCATGAATAACATTTCCATTTTTCGATTATCATTATCGAAAGATGGTAAGTAATATATTGTATTTAAAGAATGATTATAATATTATATATCCCATATTATATAATTATATTTATCATCCAAGTGTTTTGGTGTTCAAAAGTGAGTCACATCGCTTCGTGAAGGCGGTAGTTCACACATACACAAATGACGTCATTACTTTTGAGTGAGTGAAAATGTAAGAAATATAATGATATATTATATTTAAAATTTAAAAATATTTCATTAATAACATATTTATGTAATTTATCTCACATGTTTTCAGTATGGTTACCATTACTACTTTCCCTGTCACGCGTTAGTGTAAATGAATCACATCGCTTCCTAAGGTGATTGTTCACCGTACAGACAAGAGATGTTATTGAACCACACGTGGAAGAGATTATTAATGGTTATATATGAAATAAAGACACCATATTTATAATTATGTAATAAATATCAAATATATATATATATATATATATATTAAATCCATCATCATAACCAATCATGATAAATTGCAGCGGAAAATGACACGACTTTAATTTGTGAGGCTTTAGTCTGCCGTACAAACAAATGATTTTTTGGTAACCCATATATTGGAAGAGGGGAATGATCTTGGTTATGAAATTAGAAAAATATAATATCTGTATATATTATATAGAAAATTTATTATATCAGTTTTTCATAATAAGAATTGATGTGGGTGGAGAGTGAAATAAAACAAAAATGCTTATTGGAGGACTTTACCTCTTTTTCTAGGAAGCGTCTTTTAGTATAATCCATAGGCCTTACCTGGTTAGATATGTGACCTAAATAAAGATTCTAATATCAATTATGATAATTTGGGAAGTGATTATTGGATGTAATGGATTAATTAATGGAGATTTATTGCATGGATAATGGATGATATGGGTTTTTTTGTAATTTGGGGAACATACACACTCTGTATTTTTTTAAAGAATTGATTACTCCAATTAATCCCATATTAAAATATATTACAAAATAGGTAATTATCAAAAAATATAGATGTAATGGTTTGAATATTCCCATAAAATAGTTTTTAGGAAATTTTATAAGTGATTTTCACCCTTATCTATTTAGTTTAACCCTTAATAAACCCATTTTTTACCATAAACACAGTAATTATCTTTTACAACAATCACTATTTATTTCTGTAAATAATTATGTTGAAATTATTAGAAATTATAAATTTATAAAATTTTAAACATTAAATCCATTTTTCAGATTACATACACATATGTAAAAAAATTAATTGAAAATGAATTCCATAGACACGGCGAGAAGGCATGTTTCTAAAGATAATGGTTCAAAAGATTACATTGTTTTAATATCAAATTCAATACTAAAATGATCAAAATTACATTAATTATTTTAATAAATCTATTATTTAACTAATTTTAATAAAATTAAAATTAAATATATAATTTAATAATTTAAACATTTCAATGGAAATGTCAGTTTTGAATTAAAAGTCATGATTTTTCCACTATTCATCAAAAAATGAAAATTTTAAAAAAAATTCAAAAAATAAACCTAAGATAATTTGGGAATTGTGATTTAAAAAGGGATTATTAATTTTTTAAAAAAATTTCTAAATGTGGTGGTAATTATTTTGGAACTATCATTGTAATGGGCATAAAATCTGTCAATTAGAAAAAATAGAGCATTGAGAAAAATTTTTATTCAAAATTAGTAATATATTATTATTAATAAATAGATAAAAATAATTTTATAAGATAGTAATATTCGTAACCAGAAATTTTATATATATTTTAGAACTATTATATTATATATTTTTATTTAAATAATATTTTATATTTTCTTAAACAAGGTGTCGCATGTAACACATGCTAAATTGAGTGTTTCATGAAATATAAGATAAAAATAGTGTTTCTTATAGTTAAATATAAACACATTTTGTCTTTCCCTGATGAAATAAAAAATAATTTTCTTCTTTTAAAATCTCATAGTGTTACATCACCCCATATAATAAATTTCATCCTAACAATTTTATCATTATCTGTGAAACCAATGGTTGGACATTTGAAAATATTTTTTTTATAAACCCATATAATAAAAATGGTTAATAAAAAAACCACTAAATAATATATAACTGATTTATAGAGGACATATGGGATAAAAAATAATAAGGTTTCCAAATATATGAATATAGGTGACATTTGATGATTTTTACAAGGAATAGAATAAAAAAAATTCCTAAGAGTGATTATGGTCATTGAAAACAAGAAGTTAGATAATTAGTAGAGCATTACAGGCCTCAAAACAAAAATATTTGTTAATATAAAAGTCCATATGATTCATTGAATATGAATTTAATATAATAAAATTTTGTTTTATGATCCATTTACTAAATATTAAGAATTATTTTATTGTCTATGAAATTAAGGAAATATACTCTATACATTTCAGTTTCATAAGCACAATTTCATCCTTTCTATGTGCTTTGATCAATTTAAAATTCATTCATTACTCAAAAAATGATTTTTTTTATGTCTGAATCACAAAAATTCACTTTTGACAGATAATAAAATAGATAAATGAGTGACTTATCATTCCATTGGTCTCGAATGTCTTTCCAAAATAGATATGGTTATCCAAAGTCATCCAACGTACAAAATTAATCTCTATACTTCAAAAGTAAAATCATAGGTCTGTCATTAATTTTATTTTTCCAATCATTTATATAAGAACAATGAAATATGAATAAGGACATTTCATAGGCTAGTGATAGTTGCTATCTTTTGGGCTGTGATTTTTATAAACATGGATTATATAATTACTATAACAATAGAAGAAATTTTGGAAATAATTGAAATAAATTTATTCATTTAATAACCTTTTTACTAATGTTTTCAGTAGAATATATTGTTTTCAATCTAATAATCTTATTTTTCTCTTATTAAAATTTAATTAATGATCATATTAACCTTATGGTTATCAATACTGTTAAACTAATGTCTATAAAATGTATAATAATTATTCTTTAAATATTGTTTCAACAATAAAATATATGTCATATATAAAAAAAAGACACATTATGTGTCTCCAGTTGTAGATCCATTACATAAAACATCAAAATAAGGGATCCTAAAAAATTTAGCATATGGTCGTCCATAACAAAATATGATGCTATATGGAGATGTCACCACTTTAGCAGATGAACCAACATCAGCTGTTGAAGTAGAAGATGATTTTACCATCCACTTTTCTTCAGATCCTGAAAGTTTCCACCTTGAGTATGTAATATCATACACATATTATCATAATTTCCCAACACATTATAGCTAATAAATCTCACTTTTGACTAAATATCTTCTATACCACTCTTGTATTATTTAATATTCTCTTCATCACTTTCCCAAACCATGTATCCAAACTTACCACCCCAGAAAAACATTTTAGATCAAGATATAAATTCCCAAAAATGTATTATTCCTCACATGGAACATGTTTGGGGTGTAAGTATAGTAATATTAGTTGGTTACATCTATATTTCCTTCCAATTGTATTTTTTATTACTCTTTTCATCCCACAGTGCATCAGTGTTCGAAGAAAACATCAAAACCTTCTAAACACAACAATCAACTTTCTCATTACTTTTAAAAAAAATTATCCAAAACATAGGTTTTAATCCTAGGAAAATCTATTAAATTTACTTTTAATGTCCTAGATAATATTTATAATTTCATTGGACATCCTTTAAACATTTTCATTAATGCAGAAAACAAATATTTATCCTTTTTCGTCAATGTAATTATTTTATTTTCAAATTACGAAGATAAAAAACCAAAGCAATATATTTCTCAGTTAGTATATTTTAAATTTTTTCCTATTAAATATCATCAAGATCACATTTTTCCCTGGTATTCATAAATACAGTCCACCATAAATCAAATTTAACTTCTAAATGATAAATGAAAGGAGTTAACTTTTTATGTTATGAACATCAAATGATTTTAAATATCAATTCCAAAGAATAGATCCATCCTTAAAACTATTTTATTTTTATATAAAATGATCTATAAGTGTAAAAAATTATTATTTACCAATTCCAACCATATAGATATTTTGATTTGGATGGATATTTTGTTCTGGGTTCATCCACAATACATCTTTCTCATTTCCACTATGAAAAACTATTCTGAATAGATATAATTTAGATGATGAAACATGGTACTGTTAAAATTCATTATCATTTAATATTAACCATAAACTAGAATATTCAAAGGGTATTATATTAAAACTGTCCTAACCTATAAATATTTCTAAATTATTCCACGATTCCAACTATAAGGGCCCAAATATAAATAGTACCTAATATTTTGTTTTATGTCAAGTATCAATTTTCATATATTTTTGAATCCTTTCATGTTTATAGTTTTGGAAAATTATTCCACAAATCATACAATAATAACCATTAAATACATTATTTAAACTATGGATTATAATCCAATTTTCTACTAATATAACACTTTTAAAATAATGCTTTTTTTCTTTTCAATGAATATATCCATAACATTCAACTTGAAGTCTTCCATTCCCTTTCCAATCAGTAAACCCTCAGAAAAACATTATTCAAATGTAGATGGATGATCAATAGGAGACATTAAAAGAAAGAAAAACATTAATCCACTGAATAAATATAAAAATCATATAAAAATTACCTTTACCTTCAAGGTTCATTGAGTTTGTTATTTAAACATTTTCAATTACAAAATAGACAAACATTTTTTTTTCAATGAAAGACTTTAAAATCAACCATAGGAAATTAAAACCATTTCCAATAACAAAGCACATCAGATTTATAAAACTATTCTAAAATCCTTTTAATTGGAATAACAATGTGTCTTACATCGATTATAATCATTAATAAATGAATTGGAGAGATATAATTAGGATCACACTTCGTTTTATATAAAAAAGGTTCATTTGTTCTTAATTAGCTATGATGGGGATCAATGCTACATATAAGCTATATCTGTATCACTCACGATCTATAATTGGTCTCAACCCTTTGAGTAAGTTATATCTGTCTCACTTGATTCATATAATTCTCAAGAAAAATACTAGGAATAAAAAACATTAATTATAAAACCATTTGAAAAACTCTTTTATACCCATGTAAAAAAACATTCTGATTAAAATAATATTTTCAAATAAAAACCCAATATTCAAAATAGTAAAAATATTTTTTTTGAAAACCAATTTTTAAAAACAAAACACCAAAAATATAAATTGTGTTTTTCATTGATGAAAAAACAAAATAATGCAATGGAATCAAGAAATAAAACCATTTCCATGATGGTAGAAAAGCTATTATCGCCCTGTAAATTATGATTAGAATATTACTTTTGTCATTTTCCAAAAGGTTTCAGATAAATTCACTAAAAATATTTATTTTAGTCATAATAGAAAATTATATAAAAAGAGGCATAAAAATGTAATTTATAACACTTTTATTTCCATATAAAACATTCATTAAACCATTTTAAATACATTGATAAGAAATAGACCTATTATTAATAAAAATAGTAAAAGTTGATATCGTTCTAAAGGAAAAGACCCTTATCACTTGAGAAAAAACATGAAAAATAAATCCTATAAATAATAAAACTAAATGAAAATTAAAATATCATGGTAATAGAGAATTTATAGATACAAAATTTCATTGCGGAAATATGTACACTTTGAAAAATAATACAAGTATATAATATACAAACATTTCTCAACGAATAGAAATTTTTATGAAGTCCGTTACCTTGAGTCTGATTCATCACATGTTTCTATATCATATAGAAAAATAATATTATGTTAGAATATTTTATTAATTAGTAAATTATTATAAAAATGAATAAATTTAATATTGATATATGGAAATTATAAAAATTAAAAAATTGTACAATAAATATTAATGGTATTTAAAATGAATATAATGAAATTAGTAAACAAATAAAAATTAAAAATTTGTAAATTAAGAAAAATATTAAACATTTTATTAATTAAATAATTATTGATAAAAATGAATAAATTTAAAATACATATATATTTATATATAGATTATTTATATAAATAAATAGTCATTATATTAAATATATATATATATATATAATATTATTATAATTTAAAAAATATTAATAAATCATTTATTCCTAAAAATGAATATGATTAATATGTATCCTAAATATTAATAAATAATATATATTAAATATAAATATAATAAATTAATAAAATGAAATAATTAAAAACATAATAGTCTGTTTTTCATTTTAATGATTTTTAAACATAATTATTCATTAATAAATTTAATATAGATGTATAATCATAGATATATATATATATATATATATATTAATATATACAATATTTACCAAAATATGACTTATATATTCCAAAATATAAATTATTAAGTTAAATAAGTCAAATATTTATTGAATATTGGTTTCTAAATTGGCATAAATATTAATTAAAAAAATTGATTAATTGATTCCAGTAAAAAACATAATTGATTGCTGTTTTAATTTTCAATTTTACATATATCCTAGGTGTATTACATTGATTTCATATATATATTCATAATTAATTCATATTTGTATACAAGTTAGTCACACAAATATTTGCGTAATTAATGAAATATTATATAGAAATATATACACCTAATATTTATGTTATTTATTCGAATTTTAGTTTTATTATATCAATTCATTATAACATTGTATATTTAATATATTATGTTTTAAATATTTAAATTTTATTTATTTATTTTTAAATTTATCACATTAAGTTATTATTTATTAATTTTTATTTATTAATTTTTTTATTTTAGATGGAATTTAATAATTTTCTATAATTTATTTATATATATATATTTATGTATATTTATTTGCAATGTTTTAATATTTTTAATATGTATTTATCTTTATTTCACCATATGTACATTTTTTTAATAATTTATATGTTATAAATTTAAAATGTCTGTTTTCAATATTTTTAAAGTGCACTAATTTTTAATTATTCAATTTCAATCATTTTTTAAAACTAATGAATTTATGTTTATATATTAGTTAATAAAGTTAGAAATAAATTTTTAAATAATTATTTACAAATAAGTAAATATTATTTTTAAAAATTAATTATATAATTATAATTATATAATTTCATATATTGAAATAATTATAAATTTTTTTAAATATTGAGAATATGTAGTATATATATATATTTATACTATTTTTTATATTATTATTTAAATTTAAATTTAAATTTAAATTTAAATCTATTTATTACACACACATATATAATATATATAATTTTAAAACATATTTGTATAATTTGTAGTAAATAAATATATATTTAAAAAAATATTTACAGTATTTATATTTATATTTACAAATATTCATTCTATATATATATAATGATATAAATATATTTTTAATTATGATATTAATATATATATATATGTAAAAAATGAATATATTTACTATACATACATATATATATATTATATAAAAGTATATAAATACATATAGTGTTGAGTCAATAAGGTTTCCTTATGAATTTTTCATTCCCCTATCTTTTGAAAATAACAAACACCGTATCTTATGTCAAATTTTATTTTCCCTAAAAATTATCTTAATAAGGAAAAATTTTCTTCCCAAAGGAAATTTTATCTTTACCTATGTTTTCGTTGTTCCTTTATAGTTTCTATAATTCTAATTCTTTTTATTCTTAAGAGTAAAATTTAGTTCCACATCTAAAACATCAGAATCCCATAAATCCTTGGTAATATAGTATTCTGTTTTCAGACATCGAATTCTCTGAAATTATGTCTCTAATTTCTCTAAAATTTAAACTCTGAATTATCTGCAATCCAGACTCTGAATTCTCTGAAATTCAGACTATGAATTATCTGAAATTTGGACTCTGAATTCTCTGAAATTCCAACTCAAATTCCTCAGAATATTGTCTCCGAATTTCTCAGAATTCAGACTCTGAATTCCTCAAAATTCTGAATCTGAATTCCTTAGAATACGGACTCTGAATTCCCCAGAATTCAGACTCCAAATTCTCCAAAATTCAGATACTAAATTAAATGAAATTTAAACTCCAAAATCTATAGAATTCAGATTCTAAATTCATTGAAAAATATAATCCAAATATCCATGTATTATAGTCTACAAATGTTTATTTTATTAGACTATTAACATTTTTCCCTTGTATCTGAAAAATAGTTTTGCTAAAGTAATATTAACATGATTTTAATTGTTATATTAATAAAATTATTTCATATATTTTATGTCTAACTAATCAATGATTAAGTGTCACATGTACGGGTCCATACGTTATTCAAGAAGAAATATAACCATTGGACGATGGAGATGATGATTAGTGAAATGCCTATAAATATGAGCTCATTTAAATGCACTCATAACAGATCCATCACTCTAAATATTACATGCTGTAGAAGTTATTTATAGAGAGAGAGTCTCATGCCTTATGCACACTGAACATCTTGTTCAGCTTTCTTTGTGTGACTCTGATTGTTTCTATGTACAATCGAGGACTTCAGGGGATATGAAGTTAGAGGTTCCGACTACCTTAAATTTCGAGGAATTGTGGGGATAGCCAAACAAGTGTTGATATTCTTATCTATGGCTTACATTGGTGTGGGTAAGACTCACTTTCATGAATGTATAAATCATGGGACGTTTATCCATGGTTTCTGGATACCCTACTCTTTGGGTTAAAAGATTTTATACATGTTACATGTTTTGTTTGATGTTTATTTATGCTATATTTTTGATAAAGGAATAAAGTTTAACCATCTTATACATTCGTGTTATTTTGTTTACTCTGATAATCAAGATTTTATACTCATTAATATTTAATATATTCCCTATAAAATATCTATAAGATTAATTTCGGGAACCATATTTTATGAATCTAAAAAATTGGTAGAACTAGAAGAGGTCATGTAAATTTACCCTGGTTAACATTGTTATGCATAGTTTTCCATAAGGTTAAAAATGAATGTTTTTAAACATACATTTCACCCCCTCTTGTAATTGAGCATATATATTCATATTACAATCCTACAATTGGTATCATAAGAGATTTCTGAAATACTTATATTCACATATATGTTTTTATGCTCATGTTTTCAATTTTCTAAATATGTTCCTTGCATTGGATTTTTATCATTATTTACAAACTTGTACTATTAACAAGTTTTTTGGAATTGTTTTTTTTCTTTTTGACGGGAGGAATAATTGTTTGTTCGATTGACATTCTTAATCATAATAGACCACGTATTTTTTATGGGAATGACTATGAATATTGGAGCGATCATATAAAGACTTTTTTTATTCATATTATAGTGGACAACTTTTTTATGATTAATAGAGATTATAATATTCTTAATAAAGATGTTAGAACTTTTACTAACCAAGATAAGTCAAAATATCAACTAAACTACAGGGTATGCAATAGATTTTTGTCTTCCCTAACTTGGAATATATATAGTTATAATTCTTCTTGTAAAGCAGAAAATTGAATTTGGTTGAAATTTGAGGTTACTCATTCAGGTACATCCAAGCCTATAGAAACATGAAGAGCTACGCTTAGAGCAGAATATCATGTATTTCAATTTGCTAATGGAGAAGTGGAGTGAAAGGTAAAACAATGGTTTATGACTAATGTTAATAGTTTACAATCAATGGATAAAAAAATTTAGAATATGAGGCACTTGTGGACATGATTATAGATATCATGTATAATGAGTGGGAATCTAAGAGAAAAAATATTTATTACAATAGGAAAGTACCTCAAATTACTCTTGATGAGCTTCTTGGAACAATTATTTAACATAAGAGAATAATGAAATTGGATTTTGATATGAATAAGAAAAAAGAATGGAAATAGAAGTGTAGCCTTTACTACTACTAAAGATGAGACTCTTGATAGGGTTACAAGATCCAAGTCAAAGAAAGTCACTGTTTTATCTGAATCAAGAGAATATGAACATTCTATGAATGAGCTAGCTAATCTTTCCCGATGGTTTAACATGATAGTTTGAAAGAAATACTTTCATTATAGGTTTAAGATGAATGAATTAAAGTAAAATAAAGGCATAGAACTCACATGTTATGAATATAAAAGAGCAGGGTATATTAGGCCAGATTGATGTATGCTTAATAAAAATGTTTGAAAGGAAAATAATTCTGAGAGTTATAGAATGAAGTACTACAAATCTAATGAAAAAACGGTTTTCAAATCCAATTAAACTAGGAGTGCATGTGGTGGGGACTCTTATGATGAATACTCATAGTATTAATCTTTTGGTTAAAAGAATTTTGGTCTACAAGCCAAAATACCCATTGAAAATAATTTTCTAATAGACAAGGTACACAATGTTGAATTTATAACTAATGTATCATTGAATGAAAATTATAGAGATGATAAATACTATAAGCCTTTAGATGAAGAATCTTCTTCTGAAGAAGATAATATATTACATACTTATGAAGAAGTTTCTAGGTTTGGTAAACTTCTTGAGAATGAAAATTCTAACATCAAGAAAAATCATGAATGGGAGAATTCTTGAATATTTATTCTTAATAAAGAAATATCAGATCTTTCCAATGATTTTGATAAGAAAATTTATGAGTTTGAAATTATTTCAAAAAAACCTTGATGAACATTATTCTTAGAAAGATAATCTTTATCAGAATCTTGATAATGTAATTTATATGAAAAATATTTTAGAGACTAAATCTGGTGCTAAAACTAATGTTCTTGAGGGTAATAACATAGTTATTAAACTATAGTCAGAAATATTTTCCTTAGTGAAGTGTTTTTCAAACATTACATTAGGTTAGGAAAACTGTGATAAGATGTATTCTCAAATTCGACTTATGAGGAATAATTCGGGATTTGGTTATAGTCATTCAAAACCAGTTCTTTTTAATAGTTATTTTGTCCCTCAAAGTGCTCCATTCTGCATTAAATGTCAGTGTGGGGGACATTGGGCAAAAAATTGTTCACTAATCCAAACATAGTCTTTAGGTATTCAAAAATATAATTTTTCATTTAAATGTGGATACCTAAAATTTTTCTTTATGATGTTTCTAGATCTAAAAAAGTTTGTGTTTTGATAGTCAAACAATCTTAGTTTTATGAAAATTAAGATAGAACCAAAACAAATACATGGTATATTAATAGTGGATGTTACCGACGCATTAATTTTAACAAAAACTTCATTGAAATGATTATCAAGACAAATGGAAGAAAAGTAACTTTCAGAAATAATACTCAAGGATACATTATTAGTATATGTAATATTGTTCTTCTTGGGAAAACATTGATTTCAAATGTTTTATTTGTTAAGGGTCTTAATGACAACCTTATTACTGTATGTCAATTATGTGATGAAGATTACCTTGTGAATTTTAGGAATGTTATGTTATTATTACATAAGTCGAAGAAATATTTTATTCATTCTATCCATAGGAAAGAGAATGTATACACGCTATACATAGAAGACATTAAGAGCCAAGAAATACCTTATTTTAGTGCAATATAAGATCATTCTTGCTTATGGAATGGATGGTTAGGACACTGTTACCCAAGGAATCTATGTAAAATCACTTTGAATAGACTTGTTAAGGATGTAACAGATCTTAGATTTTATTTTTCAAAATTTTGTGATCATTGCTAATATGGAAAGGTATATAATTTAATTTTTAAATAAATTAGTGAAGTCTCAACTACTAATTCATTATAGTTGGTGCATATGGAACTTTTCGGTCTAGCACAAACTAGATGTTTTGGAGGCAAATACTACGTGTTTTTTCTAGTTGACGATTACACTAGATTTATGTGGGTCTATTTTCTAGAAAATAAATATGAAGATTTTTCATATTTAAAAATCATTAGAGCAACATTAAAAAAATTTAAAAACCTTCCATTGATAACTATTTATATTTATCATAGACGAGAATTCCAAAATTCTGATTTTGAAAAGTTTTGTAGCAGAAAAGGAATTACTAATAACTTCTCAGCACCAAGAACACCTCAATAAAATGGCGTTGTTGAAAGAAGAAACTGAATTCTTCAAGAGATAATAAGAACCATGTTGCATGAATATTAGGTAGCCAAATTTTTTTGGGATGAAGGTGTAAGTACTTCTTGTTATACTATAAACCGAGTTTTATTTACTCATTTTCTTATTAAAATACCTTATGAGTTATAGAATGATAGAAAATGTAGATATTCCTACTTCAGGTTATTTGGATGCAAAGTATTCATTATGAACACTAAAGATAATTTAAATAAATTCACACCAAAATATAATGATGTAATTTTTATAGTCTACTCCATAGCTTCTAAGGCTTATAGATTTTTTTATAAAAATATTTAAACTGTTGAGGAAACAATACATGTTAAATTTGATGAAACTGTTCCTATTGTTTTTAAACACTCCCAGCTACTTCAATAGATGTGTTTTCATAAACAGATTATCGCCCCTGGATATACGATCCTTTTGATAAGGAAAATGGCCATGAAAATGTTTCTGAATCATTTACCACAGATGATTTCCTACCATATGTTGATGAACATGTTTTAAAAAACCCAAATCAGTTGTCTCTTAAGAATCATCCTAGAGATAGTATCATTGGTGATGTAAACAAACATGTAAGGACAAGAAGTTACATATGAAACTAAGTAGAAAATCTAGCATTCATTTCTCAATTAGAAACAAATCGATCTGAAGATTCTTTAAGTGTGATGATTGGATAAAATCCATGAAAGATGAGATAAATTAATTAGAATGGAATAATTTCTGGAGTATGGTTGAAATACCTGTGTAATCTTCTGTTATTGGAGTAAAATGGTTCATTAGAAATAAGTGTGATGAAAATGGAATAATAGTAAAAAATAATACTAGATTAGTTACTAAAGTCTATAATAAACAAGAAGGAATAGACTACGAAGAATCCTATACACCAGTAGTGAGACTTGAATATATTAATATTCTATATTCCATAAAAGTATTCATTAATTTAAAACCATTTAATATGGATGGTAAATGTTTTTTTCATAATAGTTATGTTCATGGTGATGTTTATGTTGAACAACTTCCAGGTTATGAAGATAAAAAACATCTTGAACATGTTTTTAAACTTATCGATGCTTTTTATGGACTAAATATAGCACCTAGAGCCGGGTATGATGTACTTACATGATTTCTGTTACAAAAAAAATTACATTAAATAAAATGTTGATCCAACTCTCTTTATGATGAAAGATAATGATAATGTTTTGATTTTTCAAATTTATGTTGATGACATTATATTTCTATTAAATAAGCAATCTTTAACTGATTCATTTGCGAATCTAATGAAATATGAGTTTGAAATGATTATGGTGGGTGAGTTAACATTTTTCTTTGGTTTTCAAATTTATCAAAAACTATAATGATTTTATATATCTCAACATAATTATATTAAAGAACATACTAAAAATTATGGATATGACAACACCAAAATTATTATTACTCCCATTGGTACCTCAAATTCATGTGATCTTGATGAAGCTGGAAAAAATATAACTTCAACATCAATTAGAGGTATGACAGGATGTCTACTATACATGATTTCTAGTTGTACAAACATAATGATTTCGGTATGCATATGTGCATGATATCATTCCAATATTAAGGATTCATATTTAATGGTAGTGAAATAATTTTTTTGGCTACATAATTGGAACCATTGATTTTGAACTCTTTATACTTTTTGAAATGATATTATTTTAAAAGTTTTTCGGATGATGACTTTAGTGGATGTAGAATGGATATGAAAAGTGCATTTAGAACTTATCCATTCATTTGAGATTCATTTGTTTCTGGGTTATGAAAAAAGAAATACTCACTATGACTTTCCACTAGTGAAGATGAATATATACCGGTTGGAAATTGTTCTCTTCAAGTGTTATGGATGCAACACACACTCAGAGACTATGGTATGAGTTTTACCAAAACAAAAATATTGTGCGATAGTACAATTTTCAATGCCCTATGTAAAAACCATGATCATCACTCTCGTGTAAACCCCATAGATACCAGTCATCACTTTATTACGGATCACACACAAAAAGAATACATCATTCTTTAGTTTATCAGAACCCAAGATCAACATGTTGATATATTCCGAAAACCTCTCCCCACTAATATATTTGAATATAATAAATTGAAGATTAGAATGATAACCATATTTTAATTTCCATAATAACTTCTTGTTGAAATATATCTTTTTATAGAAAGAAAATTATTTTCATAGGTGGTGTACATTTTTTATTATTCAGAAAAAAATTTCATAGTCAAATTTTTTATTCGTAATAAAAATTTTCTTAATAAAATTTATCATAATAAAATTTTTTAACCAAACATTTCTATAATATAATGTAATTCAAGAAGAATATTCTTCATTACAATTAATCTTCATACATCGGTTATCATCTCAACCGTCAGATCAGGTCATGAGTATTTCAATCATTGGATCAATCAAGGAAGTTGAACCATCTTATCAAATTACTATTTAAGGAATTCCTGATGTTATTTACCACATTGATCTTCAATACCTTTTCTTGCGGAAGTCCTACCCACCCCTACCTAAGGCCGTTCCAAATAATCGGGTTTTCCTTACATCTGAATGTCTGCTAAAGCCTATCCATATAAAGAAATGTCGACTGTAAAGGAAATTTATAAATTGAAGATATAAGAAGAATGTTTGGACGATCCAAAATTTTATGCAATGTATGACTCTATCATTTCAAAGAATTTTATGTTGAATGGCTGGGAGATCCTATGTATATCGAAATGAATGGAACAAGATCCGTTATATCCATATTTATTGATTGAATATTAAGAGTCAACAAGTTTTTTTAAAGAAGTTGGGAGAGATAAGTTTTCGTTCAAGATATTTGGGACAACTTATTTTATTCCTTACAGTAAGGAAACAATTTTTATTGGAATTCCTTATAAAGGAGAAGCATAATTCTGTACTCACTAATTACTGGACGATTCAAGAAATTTTGATAAGAAGAAGGATCTATCTTATCTTGGATTAAAAGGACTAAAGACTTCGATTATTTTTTATCTATCTACAAACCTTTAGATTCTTGATTTATGGGTCCATGGTTTTATAATTACATTATTAGGGGATAAGGAATCCCTAAAGAAAAGTGATATCTATATTCTGCAATTCTTGGTGATCCTTGGGATTATAAACCAAGTCATGTGTATATTGGATATGATTGAGAATATCAATATTGTAAATTGTATGTCTCAAATTAGAATGTATCCAGCTATACACTTGACAATTATTTCTCTTTCCCTTGTGTCATTCAAAATTACTTCTAGTTATAAGCCACGATATTTCAAATTAATTTTATCGAGTGATGATAATCTAAGGAGGATGAAGGTTGGCTTTAATAGTCAATTCAAAGATTTATATGACTTTTCAAAACTAGATATTGAATCTCTTTAGATGAAACTAGAAGTGGTTGAGACATCCAAGAAGGGTGGAAGGATGAGGAAGGAAAAGAAATTGGAAGGGAAAGGAGACATTCCTTCGTCTTTCGAAACCCAATCTGTACATCCAAAGCCAAAAAAGAAAAACAATTACCTTGATGATGTTGTGGCTAAATGGAGAGAAGACAAGAAGAAACGGAAATAAGGGGAACCTATTTTTGGATTGGATCCAACTAAGGCAGAATCCTTAAAGTTGAAGGCTTCCGAGAATCTATAGAAGCAAGAAAAAGAAAATAAGTAAAGAAAGAAATTGTATGAAGCTAAGATAATACAATCTCTTCTATAGGCTACTGAGAAAGCCTCTAAACAACTTTAGGAACCCGAATTATTTTTGAAATAATCACTCCCTTTGACTACGAGAAAGAAGGGGTTGATTTCTGAACCACATCAAGAAGAAGAAATACTTGAAGTGTATGAATTGGATGAAACAGGGGAAGAAGAATGAAGTGGTGGTATAGAAGGAAATATAAAGCAAGTAGAGAATTATCATGAGAAGGAGATTGCTTATGAGAAGCTTTCAATCTGTACTTCTGAAGCATTGTCCTCAAAACATGCTACTCTAGGAAAAGATGATAAGGATCATGAAAAAGTAAACCAACCATCTGAAGAAGAACACATTAATCAGGACGTCGTTCATCTAGAATATCATGTGTCTGATTCTGAGAAAGAAGAAGTTGATGAAGATACGATTTTTTAGTTATTAGAAAGAAATCATGAATCACCTAATGTTCAAGATAGTATTCCAAGAGCAGATAAATGAAAACATGTGGTAGTCAATACACCTAGTAAACTTGTGGTGAAAAATGAAGAATTTGGTGCTTCGTCGAAGATAAAGGATGAAGAGTTACAAAATCAATCCTCAATAACCAAACACTCTAATTCCGAATTTTCATCCCTTGGACATGATTTTGTGGTACAATATTTGAAAAAGATATTTGGTACTATTAATTATTTCCCAAGTATAGATTCAATGTGTCAGTTGCTTCCACATTCTTTCAAACAAAAATCATTTTCAGTTTCAATGCTTATGGATAAATTTTTCTAAATTGAGGAAGATTTGAAATATTTTCTCATTGGTTATAAGGGTCATAAAGGATCATGCAAGAATATTTCAAGTTGGTCAAGAATGATATTTTAAGACCTGAGAACATTTAATGAATTTCAAGATAACGTGAAATATGCCTTTGACACCGAAGATAGGAGGTTTACTGATATTACTAAGTGTTTTGAGGAAAAGATGAATCTCGAACAGACAACTCAGAAGAAAGAAGTCAAGCACATGAATGGTAAGCTTAATTGTGTGGTGATTAATTGGTTAAGAGAAAGGGATCTCTGAATTGAGTTTGAAGAGAATATCGTTACGCATTAATATGTGTTGAAAGCTCAAGAAAAATATCTTAAGGCATAAGAATAAAAAATTAGATCCTTGGAGAAGAAAAGAAAATATTAGGATCAACTGCTTAAGAATATGGAAAAAGTTCACAAAGAGATAAAGAAGCTGAAAACCATTGTGATGAAGCTAATGATAAATGGGAAAGAATCATAATTTTTACCCATTCTGATCTTTTGTTTTATTTTTCCTACTTGTATGAATTTTTTCAATATTAATGTAATTTTGATTGTTCCCCATATATTTCTTTGTTTAGTAATAAATTTTTAGGTACCATTTTATTCCATTTTCATTATTCCCTTTTTGGAAAATCACAAAAGGGGGGAAAGGAATGATTAAAATAATACTCCATAAGAAGTGATTTTCCTAAGTATGGGGGAGTTCATCTGATGATTTTTTCTTATCAAAGAATATTTTCATATGAAATAAAATTCAAAATATCATTTAGGAAATCAATAACACGATCCTTAGGGATTTAAAAACCTAAGGGTATGTTATTCATATTTACTTTGATCCATAAATAATGGGATATAATTTTTTTTTCATGTTTAGAAAAATTCTAAGTCCTTATGTTCTTTTTTGTAAGGATTTTTCTTCATTCTAAAAGTGGGGATTTTTTTGGGTCAATAAGGTTTCCTTATGACTTTTCCATTCCTTCAGCTTTTGAAAATCACAAACGAATTTTCTTAAGAAAATTTTAATTTCCCAAAAAATTATCTTAATAAAGAAAATATTCCATCCCCAAGGAAATTTTATCATTAAATATGTTTTCATTATTTATATTTAGTTTCACTAAATCTAATTTTTTTATTACTAAGTGTAAAAATAGGGTTCACAACTAAAACCTTCGAATCTCACAAATCCTTGGTTATAGAGGATTCTATTTTCAGATATTGAATTATTTAAAAGTTGGACTCCAGATTCTCTGATATTCGGACTCCGAATTCTCTAAAATTAAGACTCTGAATTCATTGAAATCCAGACTCTGTATTCCTCGGAATTCACAATTTGCATTCCTCAAAATTCAGTCTTCAAATTCCACTTAATTTGTACATTGAATCCCTCATAATACAGATGTTCAATTCCTCAAAATTTAGACACCAAATTCTTCAGAATTCATATTCCGAAGACATTGTAATTCAGAATCTAAAATCAATAGAATTCAAATTTAGAACTCCTTGGAAAACAGAATCCGAATATCTATATTTTATAGTCTCCATGTGTTTATTTTATTATACTCCAATTTTTTTCCCTAGACTCAGAAAAAATTATTTGGTTAAGCAATCATATATTTATTTTACCTGTTATAGTTATGCAATGATGCCATATATTCAGTTTCTAACTAACCATTTTTTAAGTGAAACTTTTACAAGTCCCTCATAAAATTCATGGAAAATATGATTGTTGGAATATGGAACCAATTTTTAGATAATTGTCTATAAATAGAAGATCATTGGAACGAGCTCATAACTGATCCATCACTATAGTGATTACATGCTGCTAATGTGATTTCTAGAGAGAGACTCTCATGCCTTGTGCATACTAAGAATCTTTTTTAGATTGCTTCATGAGACTCTGATTGTTTCTGTGTACAATCTAAGACTTCTGGGGATTTGAAGATAGAGGTGTCGACTACCTTATATTTCAAGGACTTCCATGGATAGGATGATTGTGGTGCCGACTACCTTAATGTTCGAGATATTTCAAGGATTGAAAGACATGTTCGGATATTCCTATAGAGGGCTTACCCTGGTGTGGGTAAGACATACTTTTTTGAAAGTATAAATCAAGGGACCTTTATCCAAGGTTGTGGAAAACCCTAATCTTTGGGATAAAATATTTTATACTTGTTACATATTTTGTTTCAAGTTTTTTTCCACTGTATTTTTGATAATGGAAGAATGTATAAACTTCTTATAATTAATTGTTCTTTTTTTACTCTAATAAGAAATATTATATACTCGTTAATGTAGAATCCTTTCCTTGTAAACATTCTTTAATTTTCACTTCTAGAACCATATTTCCATAACCAAGAAAGATTGTAGAACTAGAAGAGGTGTTGTGAATTTTCTCTATTTAACTTTTTTAAACATTATGTTCCTTAAGGTTAAAAATGAATCTTTTTAAACATATAATTCCCCCCCCCCCTTGTAATTGAGAATCTAAATTAATATTCCAGTCCTACATATAGTGATATAATTAAATTTATAAATTTAAATTTATAATGAATATAATTAAATACAGAATATATTTAATATATTTATATTTACTTATACTTATTAAAAATATATATTATTACTTAATTATATATAATGATATACATAAATTTTTAATGATAAAATATTAATTATAAATTTTTTACAAAAATATGTATTTATTATTACATTTATAAATATATATTTAATATATTTATAAAATTATATATTTAAAAAAAATAAATAAAAAATATATTTTTTAATATGTATTTAAATAATTATAAATAAAAATTGTATATCTAATAAATATAACATTATAATAAATATTTATATCATTAAATAAAAATATTTACAAATTATATATATATATATAATTAAAAGTATAAATAATTTATCAGTGCTAACATTTTAGAACTGGTAGATATGTCTTTTTTTAGAACTTATTTACCGATTATAAAAATATATTTCATCAGCACATGATTATTTAGCTCTGATAGAAAGTATAATTATCAGTAATTTTTTGAAGACACCCATTATGATCTCCCGTGTCTATTTAAAGATTCTGAATAATTCACTTGAAATTCTCTATCATTGGTGGATCTAATCTACTATCCATGCCACTCCTCTATATTCTCTTGTTAAAATAAATGATAAAATGAATGTTATGTTAATTTCTCTTCCATACTCATTGATTTCATGTTTGGGTTCTATGGATTGTGTTATTATACTTTTCCCAAAAGTTTCGATTGATACTTATATTCTCCCATAACCCAAGTCATGATCGTCTCTCAAATTTTTGTTCAATTATTTCATTATTATCACCACCATTATTCATGGTTCTTAAAATTGATAGCACTAATCCTATGACCATCAAACCTGTCATCATCAACGTCTCATTTTCTTCATTTTCTAACCCTACTTCTCTATGATAGTTTTACATGGGTTGTAATCATTTTTTTTATTTTTTACGCAACCTAGGTTGGTTTTATTTGATACTTATCTTCGGACTTATGGTTTTCATGTTTGATTATTTGATTAATGGGTGTTATAGATCATGCCAATTTACTTATAAAAGGGTGTCTATGGTATATTTAATAGGTCATATCAATGAATGAATAATTATTAAATGAGTTTATGGACAGCTATGACATGTTCGATTATATTGAATGATTATTTATCCAGTATTATATTTGAGAAATAATTTTTTCTGATGAAAGGGTGTCTTTTAAATCTGTTTATTCTTTTTCACAGAATTTATAGTATATTCAATTTACGTAAAAATATATTTACAACATTTAGGCTATGTTTTAATTACCAAATCAAATTTTTTATCATTAATGAATGTTGTTTTCTTTTATTGTGAATGGGTGTTTGGAAGGTATAATGAATATTAGAGTTTGAATATGGAGTATTGATAATATATATTTCAATAATCATACTGGGAATGTTATGATTATGTTGATTTTATAATTCCAGTATAGGGGATCTTAGTTAATAATATAGTTTTAATAACACCAGAATAATATAATATATTTTTAGATTTATCCCTCATTTGTTTTCTATTATATAGTTAAATATTTATATTCAATACCTTTGGGAATTATTGAACATATCCCAATTCATTTACTCATGGGATTTCATAAAAACCTATATCCTCTCTAATGTAACATTCTATATTATCTATAGTCAAATCATAAAATAATATTGATCATTCAAAAATTATATTATAATTTGAAGAAGAATTAAATTTCAATTTTATATAAATAGAAAAAAATTTAGAACAATAATATATCCATATTTAATCATGTTCATAGTATATATCAACTTGTATTTACTATATTAAATGCTTTTCTCATTTTCAATATAGTTCAGGATATCATAAGACTCCCTTTGTATCCTTATCACCATCAATATTATATTCTTCACTAATATTTTATCCTAATGTTATTTTATAATTTATATTTATTTATATATTAAGATAATACCAATTACCAAATTATACAATAAAAATAAATGTAATTTGAGTTTTATTTTTCTTTATCATTTGAAAATAATGTTAAGGTTTACTTTTTTGTAATTTTTTCAGAATATATTATAATTGAATAAGTCTGATGTGAAACTTTTTTTTAAATTTGGTGCTATTATTTTATTAGTGAAAATATTTCACATTTATTTGATATTATTTTTATTTATAATGTTTAATATGATATTTTCAATTATATTTAGAACCTGATATTTATTATCAGTGATAATGAATTTTAGTTATATTACAACACTATGAAAAAGTGAAGAATATGAGGAAGGGGTTGATGATTATTTTTCATTTTAAAAATATAATTTTAAAAATAAATTACATGTATTCTATAATAATTTGAATCATTTACATATGATATAGTTGATAATTAGGGAAATTAGATATCAATAATTTATGTGGTTTTAATCCTTGTTACAGTCCTTGGGTTTTTAATGGTGAAATTGGGTAGAATTTAGGATCTATTATTTGTGGCGATTATGAGGTTCATAAATCTTAAAAATTTGAAGAGGGTATTTTTTATATAAAATTAGATAAATTGATAAGATACCAATGATAACAAACTTATATGTTGATATTGGGAAACCCTTTATTCTCGGTTGTAAAAAATTTATATTTTCATTAATTAATTGTAGGAAAAAACAAGGGTAATTTATTGGCTAAGGTATGGGGTTGTTAATTAAATCAAATCATGTTCCAGTTTACGTTATCGACTTTGAGATTTCAATTGAAGGATCCATATCTAATTAGAACATAGAATAATCTGACAAACAGTTTTCTATACTTCCCACATTTTATGTTTCACATAATGCAACTACACACATTACCACATCTGGACCAAAAATGGGTTTCCAATCCAGGTTGATTCAATTTTTTATTCCAAACATATTATAACAACATTCATTTAAAATTCATAAAATAATTTTAATTTTATTGGATTTTGAATAATGAACTTATTAAATAAAATAATTAAAACAATTAAGTATCATAGGTCCAAACCATAATTTAATATAAGAAATAGATTCAAAATGAGTAATCATGATTATAAAGCATTAAAAAATAAACCATGAATTCATATATAATATGAACGAAACATGTGGTCTGATTTCCATCTCAGCAAACATAATGTCATGATAAAACATTATTCACCCATCCTCCTAAAAACTTTTCACTAAAACGTCCCTATTGTACCCATAGATGAACTATATCATCACTACGTCACATTTCCTAAACAATCAATGTCATCCCATGATCTTCTAAACACCTTAAATAAATTAAAACATCAAAATATTGTGTAACATCAGGGCTGGTTCCTTGCCAAAGAAAAAAATAAATTCTCCATCTTTTTCTTACACCAGGTACTAAAGAACCACGAATTCAACTCAAAATTTGATGAATTCTAATAAAACGTATGCCTAATACCACACATGGTCTCCAACTAAAACGTCATGGTCATTTGAAAAATAATTTTAAATTCCATGAATATTTATAAATAATAATAATTTTTTATTGTAAAATAAATTGCATGGAATGTTAAATAATGGATTTTGTTTCTTCCTTTGCTATATTCTATGAAATTGGATTTAAATAAATTAATAATCCATAGATTAAATTATGATATAATTGATTGGGAACCATTGTGTTTAGGCAGGTAGTTTTGTAAAAAAATTCATTTGATGATAATAGTTTTTAGGAAAGGGGATTATATCCCATTATGTGTTTAAAAAATTGTTGCTTTTTATGTTGAATTAAAAAATGGATTTCAATCAAGGTTTTAAAAATTTAATATAATTCCTTTCATATTTTAAAAGTGGTTTTGAAATGAGATTCAAAAATATTAATTTTGTTGTGCTACTTTTATATGTTTTCAAGATACAAATTTAATACACATCAGCTTAAATCCCTAAATAGATATTATTGTAATTTGTATCTTAAGAATCATCCCCCATTACCTTTAGACATGAAAATGTATTTCTTGAACTACTATGAGTAGTATTCATCCCATATTGGGTACCTGTGATCAATTTGGAAGAATTTAGATGATAAAACCTACCTTAGGAGAGTAATTATTTTTTAAACCTCAACCATAAATTTCCTTCAATGCATAATCAAATTACATGAAAAAATAAATTATTGGGTTTAACTATTTATAATTATCTATAAAATTCGGCTTTGATAATTAATATATTATGTGTATTTATTAATTTTTTATAAAAAATGAGTATTTCATGGACCTAATAAAATGTAAATTAAAATAAATGGATGATCACTAAATGTATGGAAAGGGTAAGAAGATAGAGTTAACAAGTTATCCATGAACGTAATTGATCATGCATACTGATTGGAATGATACCGTTGATTATGTATAATTTGAAATGAATACGAGTGTAAATGATAATGGAGATCACAGGGAAGAAATGGTAGTGGAAATTTAATATGGTCCTCATGATTATGAAATGTTATTATAGGAAATAAGTTTATGTTCTATGATACTATTGTATCCTAGATTTAAAAAACCCACAACATTATCTACTGTACTGAAGTTATATAATTTGACAGCTAGTAGTGAATAGAGAGACATAACCATTAAATAACTACCTATTCTACTAAATGATATGCCACAAAAAAAATTAACATCCATGTCGAACATATGATTCTAAACAAATCAAAATTTCAATTGTAATGATCTCTATAAAATTCACATATATCCAAATGATTTTATATTTTGTCTTAAGGACCATGACTGAGTCATAAAATTCCAAATACATTATGTTGATGGATACATGAAAAATGACATACTTCATTCAATATATGTATGGTACATTCCAATTATTCCATGATTTTGAAGTCTATATGGACATTAGAAAACCTCAAAAAAATTAACATGGTATACATGTAAAATAATTGAATATGATAATCTACATCATCGAGTGGATTATTCTTAGTTGGATAAAATTGATTATATGTATCCTAAAAGGACATGAGAAACATGGAACTTGAATTGTATACTGATAGAATAAATAGTTTTATTGTACAAAGTAGTTCTCATAGTACATGTCCCATTGTGTTCAAAAATTATATCTTGCTTCCATGGTTTTGTATGAAGATAAAATACTATTTGTTGTCTCTATTTATATAAGGTCCAAAGAATCCCGTTAATAATATTGATAACTATATTGCTAAATTGATAATAGTTTTGCAATTTATTTGGTATACATGTGTTACAATGTATGATTCTCATCAAATAAAAAATTTACATTAAGTTCCTTGTTTTATTGGAAGATAAATTAATTTACTTATTATAGAAATTTGACAGGATTTAACATTAATGGAATGTTTGGGTGTCCCCTTTTTGAAGAATGCGTAGAATCGGTTAGAATGAATAATTATTTGAATAATGTTCTTTCATGAAAAATGAAAATTTTACACTAATGAAAAAATAATGATCTAGGAATATAGCATTCTATATTAATACTGAACAAATTAAAAAACTATATTTCTTAATAGGTGATATTTCACGACCCATCCCTCGGGGCCTGAATCGTGATTAACCCAAGCCCTCCTTCCATAGGCCAGGAGTTGGCGACTAGAACCAAAGGCGTATTTCCCTAGAACAGGGAAGGCATTGCCTTTATAAAACAAAAACACACAGAACCATAGTAGAAATGGAAGAAAACACTCAGAAAAGATGTATAACAAGTGTGCTGAAAGTACAAAGGGGCCGGAAATACAATCCCAACAAAAAGGTATATCTACAACTGAAATAAGGTACAACATGAAAAGACAAACAACTGAATGGTGAAAGTAGCTCTTGGATTATCCTCCAGGTTCCTTCATGAAGGGTAGGTACAGATGTCCTCTTCAGCACTCCGTGTTAATCGGTCTGCTCCATGTGTCGTCACGCCGAGTGGTCCACCTTCGGTTACCATCCAGTCCTGGAACTCTCGGCCTCTATCAGCACTGTCTGTTGTCTACATCCAACACAACACGGTGCGGGCATATCCTGTGCAAGGGTGAGTATAAGGATACTCAGTAGGGACCCCGAGACCCTCAAGGTCTCACAAAATCCAACAAGTATAAACCACAAATAGTGATACAATCACGAAGTATCAACCAACCCTACATAGGTATATTCCCATACATATACATAAGTTATCAAGTAAATCATCTCAATCATGAGGAAAAAACAAAGGTCACTGACTCAGCTCACTCCAGGATTTTATGCATGATGTCGAAACCATGGCTGCTGGAGAACTCATCCCTTATCGAGAACAGTAGTCATGTCGTGACTCCGAGGTGCTACTCACCAACCATAGACTGCTGAGGTACTCCTCCTATCGAGTACAGCGGGTCAGTTGCCTCACACAGTGGCGTTTCCCGACATGGGTCTGCCACCTCACACAGTAGCGCTCCTCCAGATAGCCTTCAGAAGTACTCCTCAGGTTGAGTATCGTGTGTCTGACACCTCACATAGTAGCGCTCCTCCTCCATGGGTCTACCACCTCACACAGTAGTTCTCCCCACTAGGCTAGTCATGTCACTCCGAAACGAATCGGACAACCAGTCATCAGGTCTAAGCTAGCTACTATGTCTTCGTACTCCGTATTCTCATCTCTGGGAGGATCCGCTACACAAGCTACTGGTTGATACTCCATGTTTCACGAAGTCCCACGAAGAAGTATCTCAAAGGGCGTTCACATCATAGGGGTCTCAATGCAATAGATGGCGCGTCAATTGGACGAACGGTCTGTGAGTTATTAGCAATTTTTTCCCGGGGGCCCGGTTGGTTTTGGGTACGAACCCACCCCAATCCATCTCAACTATACCCCCAAACTCACATGGGGTATGATCAGAGAGACCGTTTCCCAACGAAATTACCAACGCCGCTGATGGTTCTTCAAACGGACATCCGGTCTGAGAGTTATTGGCTATTCTGTTCTAGGGGCCCGGTTGATTTTTAAGCTTAAACCAACCCGACCGTAGTCCAATTGTGTCCAAACCTCAAGTGGAGTAATCCAAAATAACCTTCTCTTCAAAAGGAATCCAAAGTAGTTGATGGCAGGTCAATCTGACCACCGGACCTTATGTTATAAACATTTCCGCTCTGAGGGCACGGTTGATTTTGGTTTCGAACTAACCCGGCCGTTTTTCCAAAGTTGTCCAAAACTCACTTAGAGTATCGCGAAAGGACCGACTCGTCGTGAGAATCCCAGTGACACAGATGGAGCGTCGATCAAACACATGGTCGTGAAGTTATTCACATTAAAGAGAAACGGGCCCGACCTTTTAAGCCTAGTGGGCAGGCGGGTCGGGTCGACCAGGTTTTGGAGGGGCCGCCCCAGCTGATGTCTGACTGGCCCGGTGAAGCGTGCCGCCCGGCCCAGCAGGGTGCGGCCTGTCCGGGCGGGGGGAGGCTTGGCTGCGCGTGGCGCGGCGTTGCTCGCTGGGCCGAGCGCGGCACATCATGGCCTGTCGGGCCGAGCGCGGCGGGGGGTCCTGAACCGGCAGCGCCGACCCCTGTCCGACCGGCTAAAGTCGGACGGTCTTCCTGGCGCGAGCAGCCCTCCCATGCGGGCCGCTGTTTATCCAGCGCGGCGCCTGGGGCCGCGGGGTATTCTGAGCCTGGTCGGATGCCTACCGGTAGGTTCATACACCGAAGAGGACTGCAGAACACGAGTTGTGGTCTTTCCCACTCCATGTGGCTCCCTGTGCCGTGGTCCTCTTCGGGCCGTCCCGCGACCGCCATTGCTGCAGCCACCTTTAGTCATCTCCTTCCGCAATCATCGCCAACTTCGGTCGCCGCCACCTCATCCAACATGATCTCCATAGCTAATAAAATAAACTACTGAGGGTTGTCGGGCCGTGTTCATTCGGTCCGCGCCCTTCCCGTTAGGATATATCATTTGGAAAAAAACGATCACTTGATTCCATAAAAAGGGCATCTTATATTCACATTATATTATACAAACACCGTACCCCATCAGTGATGTCACACATCGTCGATCCATGGAATATGAGCGTCATGTTAGAACGGTGTCGTCCCGTCAATGTTGGAGGAAGAGTGGCTGATTCCGTTGACATTAGGGGAAGAAGAAAGGACGATGTTGCTTCACATACTTCGAGTCGTGGAGCGTTCTTCGTGTTCTTCGTCAGAGTAGAACACTTTTCTCTTATTTCTCCAGAGCCTTCCCAAAGAGAAATAATTACCAAAACAAAATGAAACAATAGGCTTCTCATATTAAAAATAATATTTCCATGCCTTTCGAATTAGTTCAAATGAATCAATTAATTAAGGGTGCTCACTTAATTAAATTGATGAGGTTGGAACATGAATGATGGGAGGGTGTAATGTGGAGAGGCTCCACCAAAATAAATGAGGGGGTGTTGTCAAATTAAATAAAGGGGATTAATGGGGAGTTTAAATGTTAGGGGTTAATGTGGGCCCCACCTCATATTATCCTCTCATGGTAGGTAAGCTGTGTGTGGGCCCCACCTACAACTTACCCTTGTAGGATTTAACTACCATTCTGAAATATAATTGTGTACTACAATTATATTTATTTATTCTAAATCCAAAAAAAAATTAACTCTCAACACGCATAAATCGCAACTGCGGTAAAGATCCCCTGAAGTGAATATCAGTGCTGCAAGTTCTTCGGTGTCCTTAGATTTCAATTCCGGGCCTCGGAATCAAGGGCCGTCAGAAACTGCGGACTCGTAAAAATCCAAAATATATATGAAAAAAATTTCCTTCAACTTTCTGGGTCATTACATGATAAATAGATCAATAATGTAAAAAGTAATTAATTCTATTTTTGGTAAACCAATTATAAAAATCCATAAAAAACATAGTTGGAAAAAGAGAATTTTTTTACTTTACCATATTTGAATTTTTATTAAAATACCCATTATTTATTTCATGTATATTGAAAAAATTTATTTGAGAGTGTTATTAGAACATTACATAATTTTCATGTAAAAAAAAGAAGGAATCAATCATAAGTTGGACATGATTGACATGATAATAATGGAACAGTTGGAACTGATCAATGGTAAATGTTATACTTTTCATCCTCCAGTTTCATACAACCAATCCAAAAAGTGAAAATAACAATTTTTCATTTTCTTTAATGGTGTAAAAGTTACACAAGGGAATTTAGAAAATACCAGAAATGTCATTTTAATGACTAATATGAAACTATATAGACAAAAATAACTAAAACGTCATGTTTTGATGCAATATTTGATTCCAATTTCATTTCATTCCATTCAACATAAAAAGGTTTGACGTATATTAAGAAAGATTTACCTATTTTTCAAATTTATATTCAATGATGTTATTGACCCAAAAAAGTGGAAAATCGTGAATATGGAGGTTGAAAAAATATTAGATCAATAAAATAAGTCCTTCCCACCATCCTTATTTGATATAATGTGTCACATGATGGTTTTATTAAATATAGTGGTATAACTAAGTGGTCCAATCCATTATATATGGATTCCCCCTATTAAATGGTTTTTGATGATTTTGAATGTTTATTTTATTAATTAAAGTCAGAGAGAAGGTTGTAGTATTCAATGATATATTGTTTACCACACTATAGAATTTTGTACCGATAAATTATCATATGTTGACAACATTGGTCTACCAATGTCTTATTACAATGGAAACATAATGACCTATGGGATTTTCATAAGAGATGTTTTAACAATTACCATCATAGAGAGGGAGCATGAACCCCTATAAATTTTAGATAACAACGAATATGTTGATCCATATGGTGAAGCCCATAAATAAGTTCTTCGAGAATTGAACTGATCAAGGGATGAAGGATATATATCAAATACATATAATCAATAGTTTAGATGATAGTTCTAAGAATAATTTTTTAAGGATTTGTCTAACGATATATAATTAACTACCTAAAGATATTGATGGCTAGCCTAGGGACCAAATGAAATTGTCTTATCTTACACTGGTTTTTTATTCAATGTTGATCTGTTATATAAAAATGAACACGATGACTGTAATATGATGAAAAATAGCATAGTTGCACTTATGGAAGAAGTGATTTACATATATTGTTCCAAAGATACAAATTCAATTTATATTAATATGTCATATTTCATCATTATCAAACAGATATATGAATTGTATTACAAAATATTTAATGTACTTATTTTTTTGTTGAAAATAGGTTGTCTATACGAGTGTGATGAATGTTGATGAAATGGACTTAGTAAAGAAAAATTCATGTCTGGTTGAGAAAAAGGATGCTCCTTTCATAATGTAATCACAATCTATGAATGTATTTTACATATGAGATCCAACATAAAAAATTAGCTGATTCTCATTCTGGTTTCAAAAACAAAAAAAATTAGATAAAAATTCAATCGAGTATGACCCATTTATTTGGAGATTACAATCAGTTCATGCGAGTCCCAATGTATATAATTTCATGTATGTGAGTGGGAACTAAAAACAATGGATTTAAATTCATGATAGAGAGGCCAAATATATTCACCATTTTGGAATATAAAGGGATTTCAGTGTGAAGGATAAAGTGTTTTTTATATAAAATGATTTTCCTCATAATATTTTGTATTCTCTAATCCATTAACATAATATAAATTTGATGTTTGACTACCCTTGTAAAATATTTCTTCTAAACATGATGATGTGTCGAATCTCGGAAAAAAAAGAGTATTGATACTAAAACAACAGAATTATTATGAGATAAACAACATGTTGATTTAAAAAATATTTAAATAACATCATAGTGTTGTATAATATTATAAAATAAATATATAAGGGTATTAAATTTGAGGTTTGATAGAATTAATGTTGAAAACCAATTGACCCCAACAATTAAATGGTCATCAGTTATGTTGGTGTCATAATGAGGATTAATGTTCCAATTGATTGAGATTCTTGGAAACATATCTAGATTATAATGAAGGATACCCTTTGGGTTGAAATTAATGTAATGTTATGACATAAATTACATATTTTACAAATTTTTTCTAAAATGATTCAATGATTTATATTAATTATTTTTAATTGTGTTCATTTATTTTAGATTATTGACAAAAAAATATCTATTAATGGATAATGAAAACCCCCTAAAGTATTCTACACTCTTTTTAAAAGGATATATATTAAGGACGTTGAGGGTAAAGTAAACCCCACCAGGCAGTTAGTTATGCAGACATTATAAATTAGGAAACATATAATGATTTTATTAGTTTTCTTGATGATAAGACCTTTATTGTGAATTTCAATTGATAATATATCATTTGAAATTTTTATTTTATCCAATTTGATTCATATTGATAAATTTTCAAACATAAAAGGGTTTTGAAAATAATTAATGTGCATAAAAACCATTGTTCCCTTATTAATAAACAAGGATGGGGTATGCTTTACTTGATAAAAAACTAGTATGTATTTTAAAACAACAATAACATTAATATGTGATATGTAACATCATATGTATCTTTGATTTTATGAAGTATAATGAATCATAATTCAATTCCACATCAACTTAATGTTTTTTGATAAGGAAGGGGGATTGTGTAAATATGAAGGGTAAACTAGATGATGAACTCACAAAAGTAGTATGGTACTCATGTATAAGTATGAAATAATTTTAATTATTTAGGTTTTATAAATGAATTCAATTAAAATTTCATGTTATTTTAAATTTTTTTATACGGTTTAGAAACAAGAATCAATAGTTCCCGTACATGAAGGATAACTACATTCAGTAGCATTGAAGTGACCAATAAAAATTGTTCTGGGTAGAGGAGTAGGTCTTGAAGTGTCTATTTAATCATATTTTTTGAAGATAAAACTACATGAAGAAACCCATATCATGATTAACATATTGATTGAAAAAATAAATTAATTGTTATATAATATTGTTTGGCCTGTTCTACTAGCCCAACATATGAGAATGGATAACTGAGAACCAATTGTGGAAAAAATATCCAATCATGGAAACCCAACTTAAACCACCATTTTTATTGAATTTACTTCCCCTCAAACACATAACATAGCTAAGGTAATCAGTGTTTTTAATTACTCTTTATCATAAATGTGAATAAGAAATATTCGATAGAATAACATTGCATAAATTCTGACGTGTAAATTTGTATTTCATTTCAATATATATATACCCTCACACTGCATATTATGAGAGGTATGGTGTAAAATATCATTATATATATGTTATAAAATATAGACATCCCTAAATATAACATGATAATAGGGAATGAGGTATCTGAAGAGATGACCCTTGAGTTAAATGTTCCACATGATTATACAGACATGGTCACAATCAATGATGATTTTGTAACATTTATACCATTACTATAAAATATTATAAAGAAACATGAGGTATTTATTTAAAAAATTACAAAAAAAAAGTAAATATTGAAGAAAAATTTTGTAAAATATTGTATGGCACTACAGATGAAAAAAGGGATGGGAAAATATATGTTCAGATCATGAGAATCCATTAAATCGAACAAAAAATTAAAACGACCTTCATGGATTGCATTCTTCCCACTAGATCTATATAAATACTTATTATCAATACAAAATAATATAGTGACCAAATTTAAAAATTCTAATAGTTTTAAACTCTATATGAAGGATAAATATTATGAACATTCATTATAGATGTAGTTTTTCTCGACATTATAAATGAGATTCTCAAGTTTGAATTGTTTGGTACCTTAGTTTTGAAAACACGTATAATGTACATTTTCATAACACGTATATACATATAGGGATACAATATATTCATTAATGTCAATCCATATTAATATTTTTAATAGGAGATAATTTTTCTATAATATAAATGAAAAAAATGTGAGAAAGATGTTTTGGATTATGTACTCCTTATATCACTTCTACAGATAGTATTTTTTTGGAGAAGGATTAAATTAATATATCGAAACATTATCTATATGATGTGTTTTTTGAAAAATATAGTAGGTGAATTACTATTTTCGATTCCTACAATATAGAGGTAAAATAATACAATATAATCACATAAAATACATATTTATTTTTCCATAACATATCTTATTTTTTTCGAAGTACTGGATTCTAATTACATTAAATATGGATACATCAAAAATTTATTTCATTGATCCAACACATGGATATCCAACAAAATGACCACAATTAACATGTATTGTAAATTTTTAATACACTAAAATCAAGATTATATATATAGTTTTCAAATTATATGTTTCATTATATGATATAAAAATAATTTAGTTATGAAATGGTGATCACTAAATACAGGATAAATCATGGAATGAGTTCAGTGAATGAAAATAAAAACCAATGGATTAAAAAAATGAAATAGATTAATTTATATGAAGTATTATTTAACTGTGAAAAACTCATTTATATAAAATTACTATTTTGGAAAATGTACCTTCACTTTCTGAAGAAATTTCATGGAAACAATTATGGATATTTTGATTGTAAATTTATTAGAGAGATCATAAAAAAAATAAAAAACCACCATCCCTAGAAATTTAATTACCAAATGTAATTAATATTTAATTAATACTATTTATTAATAATTTTTATATTTCTATTCATATTAATACCAATATTAATAATAACATTATTATTGAAAAGGAGAAGTAAATTTTTTAGATAGGAGACAAAAGTGAACAAGGAGTCAGATTGTTTTCCAAAAATAAATTATAGAGATTACATTCTATGTTTCAGATCATGTTTGAGATATGGAATTAGAAATATATTTTTTGTGTGATTCATAAGTATCAGAATGTTTATATATTTTTTTGATCTATTTTTCAATAAAAATTATAATGGGAGAAATCATTTTTTAAATTATCAGAAAACATGGTGTCATGTTATATATAGGAATAACGATTATATGAATTTTCTCTACTTATCTAGTTACATTAATCATTATTTTACCTATCCTCTTTAGTAATCATTCATATTATTTTTAGAATACAATTAGCGAAGTTCCTTATCTGGGGTCCTATAATGGGTGGTGGAAAATGATAAAAGAAAAGAACAATATTACAATTTCAATATGGGGGTGGTTGAGTTATTTATGTTACTTTATCATCAAATAGTTTCATGATATATTATCACAAATTCTTGAGAAATCAATGAATATAAAATATCATGTATATATAAATGAAATGTAAAATATAAAACAGATTTTATTAATTTACATGAAGTGAAATTAAATCATCCCACAATAATAACACATATAATCACATAATAATTACATTATTAGAGATATTTATCCTTTCTTTAATATTCATATATATAATTGTTAACTAGATCAGAAAAAAATGAAGTGACCATTAGTTCATCAAAATTTTCATTTGAAAATCCATTATTTAAAATGATTAATGTTCTTAAACTCATTAATAAAAAACACATCATTATTCTCAAACAAAATACATGAAAGTATGGATGTTCCCATTTTGAAGAACAAATAATAATGATGTTATGTTACACATTATCATCATATATAATATTTAAAAGGACATTCTAATCTATATTAAAATCCAAGAATAATTAATGGATGCTATATATTTTGGTGTCATTTGGAATCTATATAGGGATATACTTATATTAAATAGTTTCAATGAGGGGTAATCAATTTATAAAAGTGTTTACTTCCATATGAAAATACATAATTGGTCACGCTGATGGTTTTTCCATCAAATAAGGTAAAAAATGTATTATATATTTTCTACTCCCTATGGTGGTGAAATAGAATGATAGAGTGTATTATGTTCCACAAAAACAAAAATATAAATATTTATTTTAGTTCAATAAATGAAAACTAATTGGTTAAATATAATGGTTATTGTTTTCTAGGAATAAATCATTGGCTATAGTAAGGTTTAGAAAAACCTATTAATATATATTGTGTTGTGGTAGTTTTTTGTATCAAATTAAAAGTAAAATTTTTATATATTTATTTTACACCAAACCAAATGGATAAATTTTTTTATGTGAATTTAGGGAAATTCATTAATGTTATGTTGTTGTAACGTGGTTATGTAATCCTATTTTTGGGAAGAATTGCATAAATTATATTATATGTGACCAAAATGGGTTAATAAAAAAAGTTATTGTTTGGAATAATAGTTTAAAACAACGTGACTAAGAATAATTTTTTTTTCATATTTGGGTTAAATTTCACAATTTATCGTACTACTAATAAAGGGATAGTTTTCATTTAAAACATGATTATCTTACTCAAGTTGGGGTTGTTTTTTCAAATATTCTCATGCTCATAAGAGAATGGGGAAAATTTTAATTTCTGATAAAAGAATAAAACTCATGATACATGAATCGTGAGGTGTTTGAGGAAGCATGAAGGTTATGCATAAGTGGTTAGGTATGGACAATTCCCATCGCAATGAGGTTTACTCTACTATAAGAATAGAACAATTTAATATTTTTCTTGTTTTTTTAGATATTGTAATGAAATGTAGAAGTCATGTACTCAATCACCCACACCTCAATATGATACACAATGTGCTCTGTATGAGTCATAATATATGTTTTCAGTCTTTAATTTACAATTTATTTCAAAACCCACATCACATAATCAATATAAGGAAAAAATATTAACATTGTTTTGATACATGTTTATAATAATCCATAAGTAATTTTTGACTTGTATGAATCAACCACGCTGCTATCTAATGCATGGTGTAGCTGACATGACACAATGTGTGTGTTTTTATTTAAAATTGACAATAATTTTTGTAAAATTAAAATAACATACTAATAAATTGTATAAAAAATTTGGATGGTTTTTTGCATTATTAAAATGATCAAAAATTAATTTTTGATATGTATAAAATAAACGCACCTAAATTTAATACATGATGTTCTATTAATGACCCAAAGTGTCCCTTATTAGTAAAAAATTTTCATTTCAGTTAAAAATATGTGAAACTCAATGAAAACCAAGAAAGAACACTAGGATTTTCCTGATAAATAGAAAAATTATTTTTTTGACATTTTAGACCTGTATAAATTAGTCTTATATCAAACCAAAACCTTATGTGACTGATATGACTCAAAGTGTGTGTTTCCAGTTGAAAATTAAAATTTAGTTAAAAAGAAAACTGATAATCTCAAAACTGATTATACACGTTCTTATTATTTTGATAATTTTGGAAATCATATCTCAAATCATTTAGGATATATACTAATTAAACTCATATTAATCATTCACACATTGGGATTAATATAACTACAATTGTTTATTTTTATGTAAAATAATTTTAGAAATAAAGAGAAGTGACTTTCTGAAAACTAATAAAATGAATTCATATTATTTTTATACATTAGTAAAATGATAAATAAGAAATTTTTAACAGATAGGGATCAACCAGACCTCAGTACAATGCATGGTGTGACTTGTATGGCACATAGTGTGTGTTTTTATTTAAAATTGACATTAATTTTGGAAAAAAAAGTTACACTCTAAACAATCAGAACATAGTTGGATTATTTTTAGGATATAAAAAACATTCATAATTCATTTGGGATATGCACGAATCATCCAAACCTCAATATGATGCACGATGGGTCCAAAAAGACTATAAGTGTGTCTTTCATTTTAATATTGACAATAATTGTAGTAAGAATTACAACTGACATAGTTAAAACATTAAAAACTCTATCATATTGTTTGTATAATTTTGAAAAAAATTGATAATTTTTATGTTTTTTGTATGAATCATCTTCAACTTAATCTCATACATGATGTGCCCAATATTTTTCAAAATTTTCATTATCAGTTTAATATTTAAATTTCAGTTAAAAAATATGCAGTAAATGAAAATAGAGAAAATGTTTTTGGATATCCTTTATAATTTATTAAAATGATTAATAAGTAATTTGTTGATGTTTATAAATCATTATCATTTCATAAAAATATATGATGTTACCTATATGATTGAAATTTTATGTTCCCAGTTTAAAATGAAATTTATTACAAAAGAAAATTAATATACTCAAGACTATGAAAATATATTCAGGTTGTTTTTATGCTATAGGAAAATGATCTGTTAATAATTTTGGCATTTAGGAATTAGCATCACCAAAATCCAATGCAGAGTGTTATTGGTATGACTCAATGAGCGTTTTTCATTTAAAATTTCCATTTTTTATAAAATATGCTATACTCAAAACAAATAAAAAGAGTTAATATTATTTTGATAATTTATTAATATTGTTCATAACTTATTTTTTACATGTAGTAATCAATTGTACCACAATTCGATGCACGGTGTGACTGATATGACACGAAGTGTATCTTTATAATATTAAATTTAAAATAATTGTAGTAATAAAGAAATAAATCATACTCAAAACAAATAAAATGAATTCATATTATTTTAATAAGTTATTAAAGATATATATATATATATATATCATTTTTGATGAGTAGGAATCATTTACACCTCAACATGATACACGATGTTCCTGGTATGAGTCAAAGTGTCCATTGTTAGTTTAAAATTGACATCTTTTTTGAATGTGTGACGCGCACTAAAACATAGAAAACACTCGCGTATTCAAATAATAGTTTTTGAAAATGATTCATTATTAATTTAGACATGTTGGAACAAGTCTCAAGTCAATCCAACACACGATGTGACAATTAGGACATGAAGTATGTGTTTCAAAATTAAAATGATATTTTATTACAAAATGCTATTTCCATTATCCAAAATGAGAAAATGAATTATTATTGATTTGATGCGTTAGTAAAATAATCCATATGTAATATGGGATGTTTCAGAATCATATGCATATCAATTTGATGCATGGAGGGACCGATATGATATGGAGTGAGTTTTGTTTTAAATTGACATTAATCTTACTAAAAAAGACTATGAACATACTTAAAACTGAGAAAAAACATTATAATAATATTTATACTTTAGTAAAATTATCCCATTTTCATTTATAAGGTTAATGAATCAGTGACACCTCAATAAAATACCTAATGTTATTTGTATGGATCAAAGTGTGTTAAATGTTTGAAGTTGATATTTTATTTCAAAATGTGTCACTCACTTAAAACTGAGAAAACATGATTTTATTGTCTTTATAATTTAAGAAAAGGATTAATATGTAAATATTGAGGTTTATGAGTCAATATCTCATAAAAATGACTCATGTGGTGACAGTTAAATCAAAAAGTGTATGTATCTTGTTTAAAATGACATTTTAACAAAATACAGAATTGACAAACTAAAAACTGATCAAATGATTTCAGATTATTTTTATACTTACAAAAAATTATATTAACTTAATTTATGACTTTTATGAAACTTCATAAATTCAATCTGATTCATGGTTCGATCAATATGACGGAATTTGCGCGTTTTTATTTGATACTGACATTAATTTTATAAATAAATACAACTGAGATACCCAAAACTGAGAAACCACATTCGTAAATTTTAAAATACTTTAGGAAAAAAACCATAAATCATTTTTGTTATATAGGAATATTTTGTAACTTAATTTGAAACAAGATATTCCCAATACATCACAATGTTTATTTTACCGGTTTATAAATTGAAATTGTAGTTCAAAAAGTGTCACTAAAATATAATCAAGAAAAAGTATTCAGTTTTTCATGATAATTTAAGAAAAATTTTAAAAATTTATTTTTGAAACTTAAAAATTATTCTCATGACAAATTGATACATGATATGGCTTAAATGATTCAAAGTGCTGTTTCTAGTTTCAAAAAGAAATTTTAGTAACAAAACAGATGTGACATACTCAAAACTGAGAAAATACATTTAGATTATTTTATTATTATAGAGAATTATCTATATATCATTTGAGGCATATATGATTTAACTTCTCATCCATCTTTTTATTGGTTTTATTGGTATGAATAAATGTTCATTTTTTTAATATATAATTTCCATTATAGTTTAAAACACACATCACATTGCCAAAACTGAGAAAATGAGCTCAGAATTATTTCTCCTCAATATATCTACATTAACACAATTATTATACTTATAAATTTTATATAATACTTCTTTAGTAAATTTTTATAATGATAATTATTTAATATAAAAAATAAATGGGGTGATGTGTAATAATAAACTACAACTCAATCTGATATATAGTATTCATGGAATGGCTCCAAGATTACATTAATACTTTCATGTAAAATTAAAAATTCTATTTAAGTTGTTTATTTATTGTACATATAACAAATGATTTTTTTTCAAATAGAAGTATATTATTTTTCTCGATATGGTATTGTTTTTATAGCAGTAACATGAGATGGTGAATATGAGAAATGATAAAGGATCATTGATGTTTTTCTTGTCTGTGATAATTTAAACTTACTCATGTAATTTAATAAACCAATATTTTTAATATCTATTATATTGTTTTTGTTTCTAGTATTTTCTATGTCAATTTTATTTCTTTTATAATATTTATATCACCTATCTACTATTTTAGGTGATATATGTATTGTTCCTATGATGTTTGTGGTACATAATTGTTTTTATATTTAGTAGTACACTGAAGTATTCCATTTTGTCATTTATTTTAGAAGTGATGATGATTCTTCCCATTATCAATGACTTTTTAGAATTGATAAAGGCCTAAAGATTTTGATCATGACTTTTTATTCATTTAATTTTTGGTGCTAAAAAGGTCTAGTTTTATCACTATTGATGACTTGTTTTGTTAATGTGAATACGTTTAAAACTAATCCTGAACGATGGATCTGAAAAATGAACCATGTTACAATCATGGAGATGGAAGGTCATATATACACATGAGTAATATTTCCACTATCTAATGATCATTACGGAAAGATGGTATATAATAAATTGTCATTGTATAATAATGAAAATATCATATAACCCATATTTCATACTTATATACAATCATCCATGAGTTTGGTTATGAAAATACAGTCTAGTCTATTTGTAATGGTGGTAGTCCACATGTGTCTGAATGATGTTTTTAGATTTCAGTGATTGAAGAGGTTAGAAATAAAATGTTATATTATATTTATGGATTTATAAAAATGTAATTAATATAATAATTATTTTGTTTTTATAACATATCATAATTATGGTTACTTTAAGAAACCTTTCATGTCACGTGTTAGTGGTAAACGAACCACTTCACATTGCGAGGTGGTAGTTCACCGTAAACACGAGCGATGATATACTGTCTCATATGGAATTGAATATATATAGTTATGTAGTATATGATGAATAAATAGGTATAATAATGTAATAAATATCATATATATATATATGTGTGTGTGTGTGTGTGTTTGTGTGTTAGATCGATCTTAATACCGAAATGTGAGTGGTGGAAATGGAAAAAATGAATGACATCGATTAGCGATGCGATAGTCCACTATACACACGATAGAAAATTTCAAAAAAAATTTGGTGAAATTGGGAATTTATTTAGGTTTCTACATTAAGATAATAACATCCCAATATATAAAATATAATTATGATATTATATCATTGTTTTTTAAAAATATATTATTTGGTTGGATAAAGGAAAAAATAAAAAAACTCACTTTATAACATTACCAATTATGTTGGTAAATTATTTGGGTTTTAACCAAAGGCCCTCCATGGTTGTATATATCAAGAAAATATGGATTATTGGATAAGAGGAGGTAATTTTGGAATTTATATTGGTAGGTATGGAAAAAAACAAACATGACTTGATGGTTATAAAGTAAGAGGAGAGGTGGTGGCCTTTATAAGTGGCAGAAATGACACAAATGACACAAATGTTATTTCTGAAAACAATTGTGTTATATCACATTTTTCATTTGTAACGGTGGTATAATATAGATCATTATCTAAGAATACATGTGGAATGAAAGAAATATGTACATGAAATAGTTTTTATACATGTGTATATGTCGTTTTGACTCATTTCATTTTAATGAATAAATATGTATAACTAATTAGAAAGTAACTGCAATAAATAATTTTTACCGCATGATATATTCATTTTTGTCAAAAATTAATCTGAATAAATTATAAAATAAAAATTATATTGATTAAAAATGTGTTATACATATTCTAAATTGGATTAAAAATTTAAAAATATTTATTTAAAATGTCTCTAACAAAATCGAGTTTTAAGTGAGTTTTTGATGAAAAAAGATAAAATGTTGAAAAAGTATTAATATGAATATTCAATTTGAAAATAATTAAATTGAATGTAAATATACTATTGGGTATATTATTTAAAAAAATTTACTTTAAAAAATTTAACTTATAATGTATCATAATTGAAAACTTAAAAAAAATTCATTTTTCATTTAAAACTCAGTATTTTTTCACAATTTTAAAAAAATTAACCTTTTGAAAAAATTTATAAAAATTCATCTAAATATAATTATTTCAGTGTATTTTAAATAAAGAAGTTTATTATTTCAAATTTATTTTAAAAATTTGGTAAAAATTAGTGTTAATTTATTTGCAGACATATTGATTAATTCTTCATTTTGAAAAAAAATATTATTTAGTAACAAATGGTTCATTTGCATCCAAATGATTTAATTTTACTACTAATCAATAAATTACCATATATTTTAGGATTAAAAACCCCACTAATTCATCATTATGTTTTATTATTAAAATATTTTATATAAAAAAAATGATGATCAATAGGGACAAAAAATGGCGCGTGGTAGGTGAAAAACACATATCATCCTTCAGTTTTGAATTCGAGCCCCAAAAACCTTTTCATAAGCAATTATTTATCCTTTTTCAAATACAATATTAATATAAATCATAGTATTTTTCAAAATTGTGATGTCCAATTATTACTACAACATTAATTATAAGATAAATCATAAAGGTTAACAATACATTTATTATTAACATAAAAATGGTATGGAATTATTCATTATTTTTTTCATATTAATAACCAATGGGTTGAATTCCAAAAAACGTTTTCCAAAAATATCATTAATGTTGTAATATTCCATCAATATAAATTTTCAAAAGAAGTGATAGATAATTTGAACTTATTATCATACATAAACTCCTAAATCCATGATGTAATCAATAACAACTATTTTAATGAAGACATATATTCATTTTAAAATTTATCCAATTAATAGATGATTCAAAATCCTTGTAACCATAATACCTTTGGTAAAATAAATATTAATAAATTGGTTCTTGATTCCCAATACATCAATACTTGAAGGGTTTTTATTTTAAAAAATACTACGTTAGTATACGGATTAACCATTAGATAATGTAATTGACTATAATAATTCCCAGGTTTTTCAAATTTTAGACAATGAACTACATATGGATCCAGAGTATTAGATTTATTTACTTCTATCATACTCATAATTTTTTATCAGAAATATTTTTTTTATTCTCTTTTTTTCTACACATTAAGAATTTAACTGTTTCTTTGAGGAATATTCTTGGGGGACTCTTTCCTCTATTCTCACATGAAGGAAATCCATCTTTATTTCTATAATGGTCTTGAAAACTTATGATATTAGTAAACTAAATACTTCCCTTCAATGGTTAGTTTGATGGCTGGTTATGGTATGGGTTGTTAAACATATTTAAGGATAATTGGTTAGGAATAATTCTGATATATTTAACACCTATAATTATTCAATTTGTTACTCATATTCACCATAGATTCCATCTTGTTCAATGTTAATATTGTTATTTTGGGTTCAATGAATTGACATAACCAAAAACCATAGTGTGAACTAAAATAATCATGGTGGGAAAATAATATAATCATTAATAGAATTTGTCAATACCGACACCTTATTTTCTATATAATACATCAATAGGTTAATCATGGTCATTAATTGTTATAATCTATTCAAATCCTTTCTAATTTTTTTCAATGAAAATATGAATTATTCAATGTATATCCCAAGATATTGTCACAATAACACCACAATGAGGCCTTTTTCAGGCACCTTGTGACAATTTGATAAGTTTTTCTGCAACCATTTCAGATTTATTACCATTAAGAACATATGTTCTAAAACCATGTACACTTGTAGTATATATTCAAATATTAATTTCTTGGGAAAAAATACATTATAAATTTCAAAAAAATATGGATAATTATATATTTTTATTCACAATATAAATCATTGGTTTCTATTTTAGAAAATATTTTTTACTTAATCTAGTTCCTATTGTTTCCCATAAACATACTCTAATACAAACTATAGAAACCTAGACTCTAAAAACTCAAATCTAATGACATAATTTATTACATTGAAATAACATAAAAAGAATAACAGATTGACTAAATTAATATTATAATTTATAATAATCTATAAACAATCATAATTTTTATATTATATTTTAAAACAAAAATTACAAATAATTTTTTTTGAGAATAAAATTTTTCTACCATAATAATTAAATTATATAAGTCAAAGTACAAATCAGGGATTTCTAGGAAAGGAAAAAAATATGATGGGGATCAGATTCTCAAAATGGGTTTTATAAATAAAATACTATAATGAATCAATAAATATAATCATTAATGAATGGTAAATAACAGTACACACATACGATTTTAAAAAGTTGAAAATCATTGTCAATTTTGGAATGTTACAAACTAATTACAGATTTCGTTTAATCTAAATCATGACAATAAATAATGGATAAAGAAAAATAAATATGGGAAGGTTAATATATTATTAATAAATACCATCTATTAAATATCATGAGTATAATAACTGGATAAGGAAAAATTAAATTGGAAATGAAAATATTGGATCACCCTAGCCATTTAATCAAAAAATTATAATTTATTGAAACTAGAAAAATATCATCGAACAAATATCAGGGATATTAAGAACTAAAATCTTTATAATGGAAGAACATAATTATTGGATGTCAATGTCTCTAACACATGATTACTCTACCATCAAGGCCTTTCATGGTATGGTATAAAGCTTTTGGTAGAAATATTTTTAGTGATAATTTACCAATTTAACTAATGAGACTACATATTCATAAAAAATATATATATATATATACCCCACCAGTATCATAATATAAAATGTATTCTTTATAAATTAAATAATCTATTTAATTATTGAAAAATATCCCATCCATTAAATATCATTATTTATGAATGGATATTGATTTTCAATATTTACCAAATCAATCAAAAAACATTCAGAGTAAAATATCATATGTATAAATGGGATAAATTATAGGTTATAAAAATATTCATGATAAATAAAATAGATATTAATGGAAAATTTAATTTATAATATTAATAGGATGGTGAATAAATAATGTTATGGTTAATGGCAAAAAAAATAAATAAATTAAGTGAGTGTCAATACTATCACTGGGGAAAATAATAAAAAAAATCACGAATATTAAAAATGATGTAGTGAATTCAATAAATCCTCAGTGTTATAAATTTATAGTAAAGGTTTTCAACCATTGATGAATATAAGTACCATAAAGATATCCTTCAAAATAGTATTGAGAAAAATATATTTTTCCTTTTAGAAGTCACCATTTAAAATGAAATTTTTATAAAATTTAAATTACATTTCTTTGAAAATATCATTTAAAATCAATAAATGAATATTTTAATCATTTAGTTTTCATGATGGAAAGAAAATTTGTACATACTTAGTATTATATAATAAATATTAATTCATATTATTAATAAAATAAAATGGGCCTTGTTTTGAAAATACAATGAATATTTATTTCAAATGGTTTTGTAAAAATGAAAAAATGGGTAAAAAATTATTTAGTTAATCATTTGGAAAATGGTTAAAAACCATTTTTTATGTATATTTTGGAAAAACAATTGGTGGAATATTTATTTTTGATTTATAAGATAAATACATTATGATTTTCATGTAATATATTATCAATTTGTTTGTTCAACGAATGGAAAAATTTGACCTATTACTTGAAAATTTCATAAATTACTATAGGAGAATAAAATTAAATGGGTTTATTAGAAAATGATAAATATTATTCATTTAATTATACTAAATAATAAAAAATCTTGATTAAAATAAAATTGTTAATGAAATTATTACCATGATCATACTGTTGAAGTAACAATTAATCAATGAGTCAATTAAGGGTATCAAATATAAATCAACATAAAAACGGTATAAACATAAAAAATTTGAAAATTAAATTTAATTACACATATAGTTATATACTATATAATTATTAAATACAATTAATATAAATCAATAAACATAAATTGATTTATGATATTCATTAAGACTTGTGATCTTTCATTTCAAATGAACATGGATGAAATAAATAATATTGAAACATAATATAAAAAATTATTAATTATATATTATATTACAAGTTGAAGGGGAATTATATAAACTATATAAAATAAAATAGACACCTGACATCAAAATATGACTTAATATAGAGAAATTGAAATGAAACACCTTAAAATGACAACATGTCCGAAGTGAGAATTAATCATTGAATATATAATGTGTATTTTGTGTAAATAATAAAATAAAATTTTTAAATAGAATAAATGTTTATTATAAGTAATTATACACATAATCAGAGAATTTTAATGGAAAAAATATAAAGTAATATAACCCAATGAAATGAAATTGGGTAATGAAATTCTTTTCCACCTGGTAACATTAATGTCGAAACCCATTGGAGGAACCAATTAAAATTAAAATATAAATTAACTTAATAATTATTTAATCAACCTAATACATTTCATTAAGGTATTATATACAATATATAAATAAAACTAGGTTCATAATATTATAATATTCCTCAATAAAGGGAAATTGAGATGTATCCCTTTACCTTGTGTCTCTTTCGACAAGTATGTTCTTTCTATTGTTGAATAATATATTTATGTTAGTTATTTACTGTATTTTAAAAAAAAATCAGGATTATAATTAACATATTTCACTTATTACATTTAGTTATATAATTAATTAATCAATTAATTTTATGTCTGGGTTTGAAATGATAATGGACTTATTTATCAAAAAGGACTTCAGTTGGTTGACTATAGGTCTAAGAGGTCATTATTTCAAAATCTAAAGAATATAATTAATATAATAAATATAAAATTTATATATAATGTATACATTAAATAATAATCCAGAAATATTATTTTGAGTAATTAATTACGTTATGATCCTAAAGATGATAGGTCGTACGTACACTTGAGTAATGTTATTATCATTCAATAATCATTATGGAATGGTGGTATGTACAATATTTACAAAAAAATTATCATATTATCATATATACCATATTATTTATTTAAATATTATTAAATATATAATCAATGTGGTGTGGTCATGAAATGGGAGTCAAATTTCATCATCAAGGAAATATTCGACACTTACATGGACATTGTTATCATCTTACAATGAGTGAAAATGTAAGAAATAAAATTATATATTAATTTTTAATATTGATAAATAAATAATTAATATAATAATAATTTCATTTATTTCACATATATACATTAAAGTTTTAATTATTACCTTACATGTAAAGAGTAGGTGAAAAATGAATCATATTGCTTCGTGAGGCGGTAGTCCACCAAACACAGAAGTGATGTTATCTTATCCTATACGAAATGGAATTTGAAATGGAAAATAAAATGTAATGAAAATAATGGAGTAATTTTGTTATTGATATCATATATATACATTTTATGAATCATAATATCCAACCATGGGAGGTATTGATTTAAAACATATCACATCAGTTTGCAAGCATGTAGTGCGATGTTCACAGGAGTGACATTACTGTTTCCCATTTGAGGGAAGAGGATATAGATAAATTCATCGCATCTAAAAAATAAACTATAATTATCTATGATATTATGTTGTTATTGTATAATCATAAGAGAAGAATATTTAAAGGTGATGAAAGTTGAAATAAAACAAAAACACAATAATAGAAATTTTACCACATCTGATTCCACCACATTAAGATTATAGCTAATGTCTTCCTATAATTTATTTATGATGAAAAACATGATTATAGAATTGGTATTTGGATGTCCTGAAGTGATTATAAAATTTAATGTCTAAACCAAAGGTGTTTTATGTTGTGAAGAAGAGAGAATTTGGGGTGGTATTTTATAATTTAATTGAGTGAAACACTAGTATATTTATAAAACAAAAAAAATTCCCTCATTTTTAAATTGCCACATGTTTAAAAATGGTGTATTATATATAATTATACATGATATATGTTATAATAAATCCATAAAATAGATTTTATATAATTCCATTGGTCATTTAATGTTGTATCTTTTTAATTTATCCTCTAGTAAGCCCAATTTTTTCCATAACAATGAGAGTTATTTTCTTTTTTATTTTCACTATTAATCATGGTAAACAATTATTCTAACTATATTGGAAAATATACATTATTATTATTTAAAATATTGATTTAATTTTTTCGAATTCAATTACTATATGTGGAAAAATTAAATTTAAAACCATACCAGAAGACATGATGAAAAAGTGGGGGTTCAAGAAGAAAATTCTTATATGTTTGGAATGGTTCATTATTAAAATTAAAATAAGAAATTTATTCCAATTACACAACATTTAATGATTATAAATTATTTTAATTAACTTTACTAAAAATAAAAATTAAATTCTAGTACATGTTTTAGAATTTTTCAAACTAAAATACGCTTTTCAATAAAAATAAGTATTTCTAAACAGATCCTTAAAAAATATTACAATATAGAAAAATCCTCTTAATTTATATAAAGATAATTTTGATATGATAATTTAAAAAAATAATTTCATTTATTCCAATAAATTTTCAATAAGTGGTAAAAATTAGTTTCAATACATTTCCACTAAGAGTGACTAAAATTCCTTTTTGAATAAATAAAATTTTTCAAAAATTTTTTTTTATACAAATTATTCTTATTTTATATATAATAAGTATATAAACAACAAATTTTTTTCATTTTTATAAAAAATAATTTTCATAATTTTGTATGTACTATTAATACCTAAAAATTTAACAACTTGGTAATAAATGTATATTATATTATTATTTTTTTAGACTAGGGGTTTCCGGTTCTGCAATATATAGAAGAGATTAATTTTAAATAAATATATTATTGATTTATTTTATCTTAGTTTTTCATATCTTATACATTATGAAATATAATGTTATTCTTTTAGTGTTTTAGGGTCTCACACATTAACATTTTAGTGATAATTTTCTTTTTTATCAATGTTTTCTTTCATACTCAATAATTATTTGGACATTAATGTTTTCTTACTATTCAATACATTATCATAAAAATAATTTAATACTATTTTTAATCATGGTTTTTTTATTCATCTTGACTTTGGAATTTCCCATTCCCTATTTTCATGAGAATGTTTTATTAACCATTTTAATATTGTGTATTCATAAAGAGATATTTTCAAATTTTAAAACATTGACTTCAAATATGATATTCATATTTAGTATAAAAAAATTTTAAGTTCAGGAGTAAAATTTTCCACCAAATTATTTTTATTGAATAATATATTTGATATTTTATACACCACATGACATCAAGCTTAATCGAATCAGGAAATATTATTATTTAAACATGAATGATATAACCTAGATGTATAATTAGAGGATATGTATAGGTGTAAAAAAATTAGTTATATTTATATATATATAAGGGTTATACTGAAATCATATTTATTAATCCCAAAGAAATAAGAATTTAATTTTTATTGAAGTCATTTTGTGCATTAGAAAACCATTTTCATAATATATTTTTTTTATATAATATTATAATTTATATCTAATTTTTATTAAATTATATCTATTAAAATGATATCATTTGTGAAATTATAATATTCTATTCATAATAGAGCGAAATATGGAGATTTTATTTAAAAATATTGATTTTTTAATGAAAAATGGAAAATTCCAATTATTATAAAACATTCATTTATATTCAATAAAATGAAACATTATTATTTTAATTTCATCTCAATGTTACATAAGAATCATTTTTTATATAATATTATCAATTACATTTGAATCATAATTATAAATCATTTTATTATAAGTTTTTTTGGCCTTAAAAACCTATTTTTCTAAAAACTATTATCTGTTTTGTTTTCTTAATTTATTTTAAATGAAATTTATTTACCATATAGAATTTTTATTATATAAAATTTTATTATAATTATTATGATTATGAAATTTAAATTTATCCTATGGTTATTTTTTCGATATGTTCGAAAAATGATATTTTTATATAGAGTAAAAAATATAGTTTTTATAAAATACTATATCATTTATGATATCACCGTGAAATTATAATGATAGAAGAAAGTATTGAATATATGTGAAAGAAGGGATGTTATGAATCTAAAAAATTAATAATTATTTCATGATAATATGAAAATAATGTTCATTGCTGATATAGTGCATTCACAACACCGTAAAAATTAAATTTTCTATCCTAGAGATAATATTTTAAATTGAATAATCTTTTAAATGAAAATTAATATGAAATATTTATGGATAATTATATCAATAGTGAAATTTTTTGGAGTAATATAACAAGCGACATATCCAAATGAAAGTGCAGTGGTTACATTTAGTTGGAAAAGACAAAATAAAATATAACATTTTTTCCTAACATATATGTGATTAAAAAAAGATATTAAATTAATATATATGTTACTATTAATTTTTGTTAATTTTCTTATTATGGTAATTTAATATAAATTTGTTGTGATGGAATTATTTCCTTAATTTCATACACAACGACAACATGGTTCTTATGAATGCAGTAAAAAAAGCATGTAAATTATTTTTAAAACACTATAAAATTTTTGTTGTTTATTTATATTATCAATTTAATTTTCGGATAAATATTTCATATTTTGGATTTTTAAAGGTTTTTATTATAATTTTATAATTTTATTTTATTATTCAATGTCAAATTATGGGAAAAGTTCTTAAATGACATTAATAGCATTTTACGTTAAATAATTTTTTATTAAATTATTTTAAATGAATATTTATGATACTTTTGGAAAATTATGATGGTATTTGGAATAAAAATATATAAATCCTAAATTTATTTGTTAATTGTCACCTTGAATGAAATTATAATCCTTTCATAATGAAAAATTCATTTCCACATATAATGTTAAAATTGGTTAATGAAGGTGTTAAACAAAATGATATGGTTTAAATTGAAATATAAATGTAGAAAAAATATTTTATTATTATATTGTGTCATTTCCATGATTATATTTAACTATATGTTATTTTCGAACCATTTTACATGAGTTAGAATAATATTATTTTTTAATATTTTATGTTTTCAAAAAAATTACATTATTTATATTTTAAAGTTAAAAATATTTTATTAAGTAATTTAAAATTCATATGAATGAAATATTTGGAAAATTTAATTTTATATGGTCAAATAATATCAAAAATGCTCTATATATGAGTAATTTTTAATTTTATAGATACTTTATTGACATCAAAGTGTAATATATATATATATATAATTACAACCACATTTAATAGTTGTTAATATAAAACGATAATTTGGAACACTTAATAAAAGTTTTAGAATATAAATTTTTATTTTTTTCTATACTCGTACTCATATTAAATTATAATTATATCAATTTTGTGCCATTTGAAATTGAAAATTAATTTATATTAATTTAATACCTTAAGAAATTCTATAAGTTCCCCTTTTCCCTTTTATTAAAGGGTCCCACTTCCCTCTTTAATCCACACTTTGTGAGGCATTTGGATTATAAATTTCTTATTAAAATCCATTCATATCATCCCAAAAATCATTATATTGGTTTTATTTTAGGCATAGTAACTACCATTGCGGGTTTAAGGTGTAATGTAATGGTTTTTTTCAGAATGAGAGTTATAAAAATTTACCTAATGTTTTAGTTATGTTTTTTCATATACCTCCTTAAAATAATATTCAAATATGTTAATATAATAACATATGTATCTTCTATATAATGATATTATATTATGTTAATGGGATAACCTATATATATCTCCATATCCTTCTAACTGGAAATGAAACTATCATTTGTGGGTATGGGAGTCTACTTCCTGGAGAACTGATGAAATTAATTTTCTATCACAAACTCTCATGTATCGTTAAAATTATGGATTTATTTTGTATAAATTATATTCATGGAATTATTATAATAAATTATTATTAATTTACCATGTATTTTCTAACCATTCAATCAATTGAAAAATTATAAATCCATTCAAGCATACATGTTGATTTTGACATCCATGTATTGTTTTTATTCATTTTTTATAACCATATCACATTGATAAAATATATAAGTGTACTTAAATTAATAGAATTTTTTATAATAATCCTCTTGTAATGATAATATAATACTAACCTTATTTCAATCATGAATGTTAGAAATTGAATAATTACTCATGTGTATGTATATCATATTATCCACATGATTGAAACATATTTCATTTTTTATATCCATATTTCAATATTATTCAAATTAAAATTTATTAATATAAATGGCCATTATTTTATGGATATTATATGAGAATATATATTATAATTAATTTAATCATAGTCATCTATCCAAAGAAATTTTGGATATATGAGCCGAATATCATCAAAACATCCATCATGCACATGATTGATTTAGACATCATGTATATCAAGCACATAAATTACAAAATTGAAAAATATAACATACTATAATGAATTAAAATAATTGATTTTTTATTATTCATGAAGATGAAGGAAATTTTTTAAGATTTAGACTCGAAGAATGTGTCAGTTTCCCTTAAAACATTATTATAAAATGTTTCAAATATTTTTCTTATAAATCCCGGTCTTACAAGTAAATATTTTAAATTTTTGGTTGATTAATTAATATTGACATAAAATAAGTATAAAGAAAATTTAATTCCATTTTTAATTTTTTTTGATTTTTTTAAAAGGAATTATTTTAAAAATTTCACATGGAATGTTTCATATAAAAAGCAAAAGGTATGTACTATATTAACAGTTAGAACATAAATATATTTCCCTTACATCACTAAAATTATTTGATGTTTGTATTCCTTGAAATCATTATATTTATTCACCAATGAATACCATTTATGCATTTTTCATTTTGCTTCATAAATTGGGTTTTAAATAATGATTATTTGAATATTCAATTTTTTTATAATTAGGCTAAAAAGATTTTTTCAATGATTTTTTTATTAAAAGGATCATGAAAATATATTAATGATATGGTACATATTAATTATATATGATGATGGGTAATCATAATATATATTATACCATGGTGGTACCCCCTATAACATACATGAACAAATGATCATAATACAAATTATATGTTGAGTGAGCCCGATATATCTCTCAAATACATTGGTTAACGATCCTTCTCCATATAGTCAAGTAGGATGGAGTAAATTAGGGATTTTTATCTTAATGATATAACTTATCACCGGTTATTTTTTATGTATGTTTAACTGGGGGGATTAATATAATTATCTATGATTCTTAAATGGTTTTTATTTTCTTAAGATAGGATATAAATGTATTAATTTAGACCAAATTGTGTGTTTTAGATTTGGATGTGATTATTTTCATAAAGTAAAAGAATGTTTTTATAATGATAAATACATTATGGGTTTTTATAATTTTCTTTTAAATAAAAAAATTCATTAATTTATATCCATTATATATTTTTTTCATGTCATACAATATTTTTATAAAGGTTATCAATTTTGTGGTTTTCATGATTTTCCTTGAAATTTAAAAACATCATTGATTTGCTTCGCATTAATAATTTTTTGTGCTCATACAATAATTTAATTTATTTCCCATAGGGTTTAAGGAAGATTAAGAACTTATAATAATCAATATTGACATTATATATTATTTTAATTGAGTAGAAATAGTGTTTCATTTTAAAAGATCTATATTGTATGAAAAATTGATACCGAGTAAAAATTTACAATTACTAATATGTAGGTTTTTTATTTAAGAGTTATGACCTAATATTATGAAACTAAAACAATAAAAAAACATTAGGAATTAAATAGTGTTTTTTCATATATAAAGACAGTATATTGAGTAATTTTTAATGCTAATTCCTCAGAATTCTGTCTCTAACTATAATTTCTACATTTGTCTAACACACCCACCTATAATAATATTATCACAATATGTGTATAATTTAATAAATATCATGTTTATACTAAAATATTATTATATTAATGGAATAATAGTTATTTATTCCCCAACCATTCATTAAAAAATTGAAACATCATTAGTGCATATGTGCAGAAAACCGCCTCAATGATTTGTGTGTTTTTGAATTTATTAATGAATTAAATGGATTGCTTAATTTTGGTATTTAAAGAATAAATGTTCTATTTATAACCTTATAAATATCCAAGAGATAAATAATTTTTTCCATTCATTTTATTTTTTGGGGAATAAAAACTTCATCCAAGCATAACTGCAGACTATTGCCTTCAAGAGTGACATGTTCAATTTTAATCACATCCATTATAGTATTATTCTAAAATATATTTTAGGAATATACCTGATATCATTTACTCATGTTTAGCATGGATATTTTTATAATAATTTGAAATAAAAGTGATGATAATTATAGAATAATTAATTTTTATCAGTACATTACCTGAAATAAGTTCATCACTGGTCTCAATTCTTCCAACAATGACCATAAATAATTTAAAATGAACATAAAGATGTATTAAAAATTAATAAATTAAATTTTAATTAAATTTTTATATATATTAATTTTAAAATTTTTATCAATGTGAGTGGTTTTATTCCACCATTATTTATCAATTGTGAAACAATTTTAATTACAACATCCAGTAATGAAAATAAGCAATAACATGGAAATGAATACATAATAAATTATTATAAAAATATAGAATAATATATATATATATATATGTTAATAATTAAAATATACTATTTATATAGATAGTTAGTTTTTTTATACAGGATGTTTAATCTGATTCATAGTAGAGAATAATTATGATAAGGATTTTTCTCATCTTAGTTTCCTTTTTTAAGATAGAAGTCGTAGTAACCACTTATTTTATTCAATATGATATATGCAATTCCAATCTATGTATTTATTTTACAATTATCATGAAATTATATTTATTTGAAGTTACATATATTTTTTCTCATTCATTGGAAATATATTCAAATGTTATTGAAGTCATTAGTGTTTTTTAAAAATCTAATTTTCAAATAGATATTTTTGTGATTTAATTAATTTATGGGAAATAATTATGTGAAATTAGTCTCAAAAAAATATTTTATTATTATTTATGTATTTATTTGGTTTTTACATGTACAGTTCGTTTTCCATTTCCCTTGGAACATTATTTTTTGTATGTGGAATTATATTAGGAAATTGACCCCACATATTATTTCTAGTAAAATATTTTCTTCCTCTATATCAACATTCATAGGATAAATTTATATATTACCTTTAATTTATTATATTTATTTATTTTGGTCATTTTATTGTATTTATAATCCTATATAATTTATGAATAAGAATATTATATCATCTTTAGTAGATGTATTTATTCCGAAATTATCGTATTTATGTTTTCTGTGTCAATAATATCTTTGACCGTTATAAGGGTTCATATTTATGAAGCATCATTTCAATATTTTCAAATTCTGTTTCGTGATATGATTTTTAATGATTTTTTATTTTTAAAAGAATAATATCTATATATATATATATTTCAAATGAAAATATTTCATTTTAAAAGTAATGTTTTATTTTAAAGGCCTATATATTTTTTAAATATAGAATTCATTAGGGATTTTATACAATTTTAACGAATTTTAAAATAATAACAATTTAATATTTTTTTTATTAAATCACTTTAGTGCTTTAATGGTTAATATTTAAAAATTTAATTGTGTTAAATGTATTTCACATTGAAGAAATAAAATTCAATGGAAATTAAAATATATCAATATGGATATTTGTTTCTTGTTTTTTAATGTGATTAATTCAAAAATAATAAATCGGTATTTTTAATGTATGTTTCCATGCTTTAAAATTTGTTATGTAAATAATGGAACATGCTCTTATGTTACTATTCAACTTCTTTCTTTTGATATATTATGCTATTAATTCTTAAATGATGTTTTCATGCATTCCATTTGTTTTCCATGGGTAAATTAATTTTGTATGAAATGATGATTTTTTATACTCATATGTTATATGTTTGAATGGTGTTTAATAATAAGATAGTTTTGTGTTTGGTAAATTTGTAAGAGAGTTTAGGCCTAATAAATCACTTTGACAGTTTGGGTTTGATACTTCGCACAATCAGTTTGGGTCTAATAAATTCAAGATGTGGTTTAGGCCAGAAAAATCCATATCATGATTTCATTTTGATAAATCCTTGAGACAATTTTGGTTTGATAAATCCATGATATGGTTTGGGCCTAACAAAACCATAAGATTATTTTGGTTTAAAATATCGATCATATAATTTTTTTTGATAATGTAACAGTCCATTATTATTATGAAATAGATTTTTTATCTAATTTTATTTCATTGATAGTTTGAATTGCACACAACAACATGTTTAGAAGAACCATGAAATATTATTAAAATATTGAATATCTATTATAAACTATATATTTAATTGAATATATGTAATTTTAATAATTAAAATAATAAAAAAATATTAAGGTACAAATGAATATTAGTTTATTGTCCTTTTAAGAGTAAATTTCATACAAACTTTAGTAAATTCATTTTATTTATCAAAAATATGTTTTTTGAAAAAAATAAATTTTCTTTATTTTATGTGTCATTATAAATTTATATAATTTATGTAAAATTTATTTGAAATTTTTAATACAATTTTAGAATGCATAATTTCTAAATTATTGTATATTAAATTTATTGATAATTTTCTAAAAAATATTATTTTTCAAGGAATAGTGAAAAGTACTTATTTGTATTGAATATTTTGTTTTCATATAAATTCTTTTACAAGATAAAATTATATTTGTACTTTTTTATTGCTTCATTTTCTCATAAAATTATTGATATTTTTAAATATATTTTATAGATTAATTTAGAATTAAATCAATTAATATTTAAAAAATGATTTTTTTTAAATTGAATTTTGGTATGTGTTTTAAGTTTAATTTAAAAATAAATTCTAAAATCTATGTGTTTTTAATTAGATAAAATATATAAAATATCTATAATTACAAAGTTAAAATTGAAAAATTAATAAAAATTTATTTTTAGTCTATGTGAATAATATCTATTATAAAATTTATTACCTCAATAATGGTTGAAATAGTATTATATGAATTAAAAATAAGGGATATGGCCATGAGTTTTTATCCTTGATCATATTATATATATTTAGGTCATTAATTGAAATATATTGATAAAAATGTATTAATTTAATTGAAACATTTCAATGAAAATGACTTCGATATTAATGAAATCAGAGAAAGTAGAAAAATGTTACACTTTTATTTTTTCTAAGAGTAATATTAATAATATGGAGATAAAAATATGTTTTATAATATAAATATTATTTGGAAATATAAAATATTTATCTTCATAATGGGAAATTATTTATTTTTTTAATAATTAATCAATTAACCTAAATTCCTACACAACTCTGATGTTGAAATTTTTAAATAAAATAAAAATTAAAATAGATGACGATAAAAATAATAAAATAATCATAAGTTTTATTAATTTATGTATTAAATAGTTCTCATGGGGAAAATGTTATATTCGGGTTGTATTAAATTTTTATTTTGGAATATATATTTTTATATTTATTTATTTTCATAAACTCAATGTAATTTATAGTTTCTAAATTGAGTGTAATTATATTTTGGGTGTATAATATTTTGCGAAAATATTTAAACATCATAAAAATATTAAATAAGGAAAACTATGATATTTTATGGTGTAGATTTTAATTAATTAGAATGTTATAGTTCAATTGACACTTTATATGTACAAATTAAATCTTTTAAATTTTATAAAAATTTTACAATAATTAAAATTAAAATATTTTATATAAGGGTTAAAAATAAAAATTTTATAATAAAACCCAGAAATTTATATAATCTATTTGTTGATGATTTTAAAACCTTATATTATCTTATTTAGGAATCCATTACAAATTTCTAGTATTTTTATAGAAATTTAATTTATTATAATTTAATATTTTTAGAAATTTTAAAAGTGCTACTCACCTATATTATAAATGGGAACCTCTTAGATAACATCATTACTCAACTTTGTTCAATAAATTTCAACCATTATCTTGCAATTTCTCTTAAAAACATAACTTTATATATTATATTGGTTCTGGTCTTCTCGTAAGTCAAATCCTAGAGATATATAAGGGAGATCCAAAGGAAAATTTGTGTTGAAGATGTAAATGGGCTGACTGATAAATTTTTTATACACTTACATAACTAATATAAATATAATATTTTTTATCATAAAACACTATATTTTAGGGTCTCACACATTAACATTTTAGTGATAATTTTCTTTTTTATCAATGTTTTCTTTCATACTCAATAATTATTTGGACATTAATGTTTTCTTACTATTCAATACATTATCATAAAAATAATTTAATACTATTTTTAATCATGGTTTTTTTATTCATCTTGACTTTGGAATTTCCCATTCCCTATTTTCATGAGAATGTTTTATTAACCATTTTAATATTGTGTATTCATAAAGAGATATTTTCAAATTTTAAAACATTGACTTCAAATATGATATTCATATTTAGTATAAAAAAATTTTAAGTTCAGGAGTAAAATTTTCCACCAAATTATTTTTATTGAATAATATATTTGATATTTTATACACCACATGACATCAAGCTTAATCGAATCAGGAAATATTATTATTTAAACATGAATGATATAACCTAGATGTATAATTAGAGGATATGTATAGGTGTAAAAAAATTAGTTATATTTATATATATATAAGGGTTATACTGAAATCATATTTATTAATCCCAAAGAAATAAGAATTTAATTTTTATTGAAGTCATTTTGTGCATTAGAAAACCATTTTCATAATATATTTTTTTTATATAATATTATAATTTATATCTAATTTTTATTAAATTATATCTATTAAAATGATATCATTTGTGAAATTATAATATTCTATTCATAATAGAGCGAAATATGGAGATTTTATTTAAAAATATTGATTTTTTAATGAAAAATGGAAAATTCCAATTATTATAAAACATTCATTTATATTCAATAAAATGAAACATTATTATTTTAATTTCATCTCAATGTTACATAAGAATCATTTTTTATATAATATTATCAATTACATTTGAATCATAATTATAAATCATTTTATTATAAGTTTTTTTGGCCTTAAAAACCTATTTTTCTAAAAACTATTATCTGTTTTGTTTTCTTAATTTATTTTAAATGAAATTTATTTACCATATAGAATTTTTATTATATAAAATTTTATTATAATTATTATGATTATGAAATTTAAATTTATCCTATGGTTATTTTTTCGATATGTTCGAAAAATGATATTTTTATATAGAGTAAAAAATATAGTTTTTATAAAATACTATATCATTTATGATATCACCGTGAAATTATAATGATAGAAGAAAGTATTGAATATATGTGAAAGAAGGGATGTTATGAATCTAAAAAATTAATAATTATTTCATGATAATATCAAAATAATGTTCATTGCTGATATAGTGCATTCACAACACCGTAAAAATTAAATTTTCTATCCTAGAGATAATATTTTAAATTGAATAATCTTTTAAATGAAAATTAATATGAAATATTTATGGATAATTATATCAATAGTGAAATTTTTTGGAGTAATATAACAAGCGACATATCCAAATGAAAGTGCAGTGGTTACATTTAGTTGGAAAAGACAAAATAAAATATAACATTTTTTCCTAACATATATGTGATTAAAAAAAGATATTAAATTAATATATATGTTACTATTAATTTTTGTTAATTTTCTTATTATGGTAATTTAATATAAATTTGTTGTGATGGAATTATTTCCTTAATTTCATACACAACGACAACATGGTTCTTATGAATGCAGTAAAAAAAGCATGTAAATTATTTTTAAAACACTATAAAATTTTTGTTGTTTATTTATATTATCAATTTAATTTTCGGATAAATATTTCATATTTTGGATTTTTAAAGGTTTTTATTATAATTTTATAATTTTATTTTATTATTCAATGTCAAATTATGGGAAAAGTTCTTAAATGACATTAATAGCATTTTACGTTAAATAATTTTTTATTAAATTATTTTAAATGAATATTTATGATACTTTTGGAAAATTATGATGGTATTTGGAATAAAAATATATAAATCCTAAATTTATTTGTTAATTGTCACCTTGAATGAAATTATAATCCTTTCATAATGAAAAATTCATTTCCACATATAATGTTAAAATTGGTTAATGAAGGTGTTAAACAAAATGATATGGTTTAAATTGAAATATAAATGTAGAAAAAATATTTTATTATTATATTGTGTCATTTCCATGATTATATTTAACTATATGTTATTTTCGAACCATTTTACATGAGTTAGAATAATATTATTTTTTAATATTTTATGTTTTCAAAAAAATTACATTATTTATATTTTAAAGTTAAAAATATTTTATTAAGTAATTTAAAATTCATATGAATGAAATATTTGGAAAATTTAATTTTATATGGTCAAATAATATCAAAAATGCTCTATATATGAGTAATTTTTAATTTTATAGATACTTTATTGACATCAAAGTGTAATATATATATATATATATAATTACAACCACATTTAATAGTTGTTAATATAAAACGATAATTTGGAACACTTAATAAAAGTTTTAGAATATAAATTTTTATTTTTTTCTATACTCGTACTCATATTAAATTATAATTATATCAATTTGGTGCCATTTGAAATTGAAAATTAATTTATATTAATTTAATACCTTAAGAAATTCTATAAGTTCCCCTTTTCCCTTTTATTAAAGGGTCCCACTTCCCTCTTTAATCCACACTTTGTGAGGCATTTGGATTATAAATTTCTTATTAAAATCCATTCATATCATCCCAAAAATCATTATATTGGTTTTATTTTAGGCATAGTAACTACCATTGCGGGTTTAAGGTGTAATGTAATGGTTTTTTTCAGAATGAGAGTTATAAAAATTTACCTAATGTTTTAGTTATGTTTTTTCATATACCTCCTTAAAATAATATTCAAATATGTTAATATAATAACATATGTATCTTCTATATAATGATATTATATTATGTTAATGGGATAACCTATATATATCTCCATATCCTTCTAACTGGAAATGAAACTATCATTTGTGGGTATGGGAGTCTACTTCCTGGAGAACTGATGAAATTAATTTTCTATCACAAACTCTCATGTATCGTTAAAATTATGGATTTATTTTGTATAAATTATATTCATGGAATTATTATAATAAATTATTATTAATTTACCATGTATTTTCTAACCATTCAATCAATTGAAAAATTATAAATCCATTCAAGCATACATGTTGATTTTGACATCCATGTATTGTTTTTATTCATTTTTTATAACCATATCACATTGATAAAATATATAAGTGTACTTAAATTAATAGAATTTTTTATAATAATCCTCTTGTAATGATAATATAATACTAACCTTATTTCAATCATGAATGTTAGAAATTGAATAATTACTCATGTGTATGTATATCATATTATCCACATGATTGAAACATATTTCATTTTTTATATCCATATTTCAATATTATTCAAATTAAAATTTATTAATATAAATGGCCATTATTTTATGGATATTATATGAGAATATATATTATAATTAATTTAATCATAGTCATCTAACCAAAGAAATTTTGGATATATGAGCCGAATATCATCAAAACATCCATCATGCACATGATTGATTTAGACATCATGTATATCAAGCACATAAATTACAAAATTGAAAAATATAACATACTATAATGAATTAAAATAATTGATTTTTTATTATTCATGAAGATGAAGGAAATTTTTTAAGATTTAGACTCGAAGAATGTGTCAGTTTCCCTTAAAACATTATTATAAAATGTTTCAAATATTTTTCTTATAAATCCCGGTCTTACAAGTAAATATTTTAAATTTTTGGTTGATTAATTAATATTGACATAAAATAAGTATAAAGAAAATTTAATTCCATTTTTAATTTTTTTTGATTTTTTTAAAAGGAATTATTTTAAAAATTTCACATGGAATGTTTCATATAAAAAGCAAAAGGTATGTACTATATTAACAGTTAGAACATAAATATATTTCCCTTACATCACTAAAATTATTTGATGTTTGTATTCCTTGAAATCATTATATTTATTCACCAATGAATACCATTTATGCATTTTTCATTTTGCTTCATAAATTGGGTTTTAAATAATGATTATTTGAATATTCAATTTTTTTATAATTAGGCTAAAAAGATTTTTTCAATGATTTTTTTATTAAAAGGATCACGAAAATATATTAATGATATGGTACATATTAATTATATATGATGATGGGTAATCATAATATATATTATACCATGGTGGTACCCCCTATAACATACATGAACAAATGATCATAATACAAATTATATGTTGAGTGAGCCCGATATATCTCTCAAATACATTGGTTAACGATCCTTCTCCATATAGTCAAGTAGGATGGAGTAAATTAGGGATTTTTATCTTAATGATATAACTTATCACCGGTTATTTTTTATGTATGTTTAACTGGGGGGATTAATATAATTATCTATGATTCTTAAATGGTTTTTATTTTCTTAAGATAGGATATAAATGTATTAATTTAGACCAAATTGTGTGTTTTAGATTTGGATGTGATTATTTTCATAAAGTAAAAGAATGTTTTTATAATGATAAATACATTATGGGTTTTTATAATTTTCTTTTAAATAAAAAAATTCATTAATTTATATCCATTATATATTTTTTTCATGTCATACAATATTTTTATAAAGGTTATCAATTTTGTGGTTTTCATGATTTTCCTTGAAATTTAAAAACATCATTGATTTGCTTCGCATTAATAATTTTTTGTGCTCATACAATAATTTAATTTATTTCCCATAGGGTTTAAGGAAGATTAAGAACTTATAATAATCAATATTGACATTATATATTATTTTAATTGAGTAGAAATAGTGTTTCATTTTAAAAGATCTATATTGTATGAAAAATTGATACCGAGTAAAAATTTACAATTACTAATATGTAGGTTTTTTATTTAAGAGTTATGACCTAATATTATGAAACTAAAACAATAAAAAAACATTAGGAATTAAATAGTGTTTTTTCATATATAAAGACAGTATATTGAGTAATTTTTAATGCTAATTCCTCAGAATTCTGTCTCTAACTATAATTTCTACATTTGTCTAACACACCCACCTATAATAATATTATCACAATATGTGTATAATTTAATAAATATCATGTTTATACTAAAATATTATTATATTAATGGAATAATAGTTATTTATTCCCCAACCATTCATTAAAAAATTGAAACATCATTAGTGCATATGTGCAGAAAACCGCCTCAATGATTTGTGTGTTTTTGAATTTATTAATGAATTAAATGGATTGCTTAATTTTGGTATTTAAAGAATAAATGTTCTATTTATAACCTTATAAATATCCAAGAGATAAATAATTTTTTCCATTCATTTAATTTTTTGGGGAATAAAAACTTCATCCAAGCATAACTGCAGACTATTGCCTTCAAGAGTGACATGTTCAATTTTAATCACATCCATTATAGTATTATTCTAAAATATATTTTAGGAATATACCTGATATCATTTACTCATGTTTAGCATGGATATTTTTATAATAATTTGAAATAAAAGTGATGATAATTATAGAATAATTAATTTTTATCAGTACATTACCTGAAATAAGTTCATCACTGGTCTCAATTCTTCCAACAATGACCATAAATAATTTAAAATGAACATAAAGATGTATTAAAAATTAATAAATTAAATTTTAATTAAATTTTTATATATATTAATTTTAAAATTTTTATCAATGTGAGTGGTTTTATTCCACCATTATTGATCAATTGTGAAACAATTTTAATTACAACATCCAGTAATGAAAATAAGCAATAACATGGAAATGAATACATAATAAATTATTATAAAAATATAGAATAATATATATATATATGTTAATAATTAAAATATACTATTTATATAGATAGTTAGTTTTTTTATACAGGATGTTTAATCTGATTCATAGTAGAGAATAATTATGATAAGGATTTTTCTCATCTTAGTTTCCTTTTTTAAGATAGAAGTCGTAGTAACCACTTATTTTATTCAATATGATATATGCAATTCCAATCTATGTATTTATTTTACAATTATCATGAAATTATATTTATTTGAAGTTACATATATTTTTTCTCATTCATTGGAAATATATTCAAATGTTATTGAAGTCATTAGTGTTTTTTAAAAATCTAATTTTCAAATAGATATTTTTGTGATTTAATTAATTTATGGGAAATAATTATGTGAAATTAGTCTCAAAAAAATATTTTATTATTATTTATGTATTTATTTGGTTTTTACATGTACAGTTCGTTTTCCATTTCCCTTGGAACACTATTTTTTGTATGTGGAATTATATTAGGAAATTGACCCCACATATTATTTCTAGTAAAATATTTTCTTCCTCTATATCAACATTCATAGGATAAATTTATATATTACCTTTAATTTATTATATTTATTTATTTTGGTCATTTTATTGTATTTATAATCCTATATAATTTATGAATAAGAATATTATATCATCTTTAGTAGATGTATTTATTCCGAAATTATCGTATTTATGTTTTCTGTGTCAATAATATCTTTGACCGTTATAAGGGTTCATATTTATAAAGCATCATTTCAATATTTTCAAATTCCGTTTCGTGATATGATTTTTAATGATTTTTTATTTTTAAAAGAATAATATCTATATATATATATTTCAAATGAAAATATTTCATTTTAAAAGTAATGTTTTATTTTAAAGGCCTATATATTTTTTAAATATAGAATTCATTAGGGATTTTATACAATTTTAACGAATTTTAAAATAATAACAATTTAATATTTTTTTTATTAAATCACTTTAGTGCTTTAATGGTTAATATTTAAAAATTTAATTGTGTTAAATGTATTTCACATTGAAGAAATAAAATTCAATGGAAATTAAAATATATCAATATGGATATTTGTTTCTTGTTTTTTAATGTGATTAATTCAAAAATAATAAATCGGTATTTTTAATGTATGTTTCCATGCTTTAAAATTTGTTATGTAAATAATGGAACATGCTCTTATGTTACTATTCAACTTCTTTCTTTTGATATATTATGCTATTAATTCTTAAATGATGTTTTCATGCATTCCATTTGTTTTCCATGGGTAAATTAATTTTGTATGAAATGATGATTTTTTATACTCATATGTTATATGTTTGAATGGTGTTTAATAATAAGATAGTTTTGTGTTTGGTAAATTTGTAAGAGAGTTTAGGCCTAATAAATCACTTTGACAGTTTGGGTTTGATACTTCGCACAATCAGTTTGGGTCTAATAAATTCAAGATGTGGTTTAGGCCAGAAAAATCCATATCATGATTTCATTTTGATAAATCCTTGAGACAATTTTGGTTTGATAAATCCATGATATGGTTTGGGCCTAACAAAACCATAAGATTATTTTGGTTTAAAATATCGATCATATAATTTTTTTTGATAATGTAACAGTCCATTATTATTATGAAATAGATTTTTTATCTAATTTTATTTCATTGATAGTTTGAATTGCACACAACAACATGTTTAGAAGAACCATGAAATATTATTAAAATATTGAATATCTATTATAAACTATATATTTAATTGAATATATGTAATTTTAATAATTAAAATAATAAAAAAATATTAAGGTACAAATGAATATTAGTTTATTGTCCTTTTAAGAGTAAATTTCATACAAACTTTAGTAAATTCATTTTATTTATCAAAAATATGTTTTTTGAAAAAAATAAATTTTCTTTATTTTATGTGTCATTATAAATTTATATAATTTATGTAAAATTTATTTGAAATTTTTAATACAATTTTAGAATGCATAATTTCTAAATTATTGTATATTAAATTTATTGATAATTTTCTAAAAAATATTATTTTTCAAGGAATAGTGAAAAGTACTTATTTGTATTGAATATTTTGTTTTCATATAAATTCTTTTACAAGATAAAATTATATTTGTACTTTTTTATTGCTTCATTTTCTCATAAAATTATTGATATTTTTAAATATTTTTTATAGATTAATTTAGAATTAAATCAATTAATATTTAAAAAATGATTTTTTTTAAATTGAATTTTGGTATGTGTTTTAAGTTTAATTTAAAAATAAATTCTAAAATCTATGTGTTTTTAATTAGATAAAATATATAAAATATCTATAATTACAAAGTTAAAATTGAAAAATTAATAAAAATTTATTTTTAGTCTATGTGAATAATATCTATTATAAAATTTATTACCTCAATAATGGTTGAAATAGTATTATATGAATTAAAAATAAGGGATATGGCCATGAGTTTTTATCCTTGATCATATTATATATATTTAGGTCATTAATTGAAATATATTGATAAAAATGTATTAATTTAATTGAAACATTTCAATGAAAATGACTTCGATATTAATGAAATCAGAGAAAGTAGAAAAATGTTACACTTTTATTTTTTCTAAGAGTAATATTAATAATATGGAGATAAAAATATGTTTTATAATATAAATATTATTTGGAAATATAAAATATTTATCTTCATAATGGGAAATTATTTATTTTTTTAATAATTAATCAATTAACCTAAATTCCTACACAACTCTGATGTTGAAATTTTTAAATAAAATAAAAATTAAAATAGATGACGATAAAAATAATAAAATAATCATAAGTTTTATTAATTTATGTATTAAATAGTTCTCATGGGGAAAATGTTATATTCGGGTTGTATTAAATTTTTATTTTGGAATATATATTTTTATATTTATTTATTTTCATAAACTCAATGTAATTTATAGTTTCTAAATTGAGTGTAATTATATTTTGGGTGTATAATATTTTGCGAAAATATTTAAACATCATAAAAATATTAAATAAGGAAAACTATGATATTTTATGGTGTAGATTTTAATTAATTAGAATGTTATAGTTCAATTGACACTTTATATGTACAAATTAAATCTTTTAAATTTTATAAAAATTTTACAATAATTAAAATTAAAATATTTTATATAAGGGTTAAAAATAAAAATTTTATAATAAAACCCAGAAATGTATATAATCTATTTGTTGATGATTTTAAAACCTTATATTATCTTATTTAGGAATCCATTACAAATTTCTAGTATTTTTATAGAAATTTAATTTATGATAATTTAATATTTTTAGAAATTTTAAAAGTGCTACTCACCTATATTATAAATGGGAACCTCTTAGATAACATCATTACTCAACTTTGTTCAATAAATTTCAACCATTATCTTGCAATTTCTCTTAAAAACATAACTTTATATATTATATTGGTTCTGGTCTTCTCGTAAGTCAAATCCTAGAGATATATAAGGGAGATCCAAAGGAAAATTTGTGTTGAAGATGTAAATGGGCTGACTGATAAATTTTTTATACACTTACATAACTAATATAAATATAATATTTTTATCATAAAACACTATATTTTTTTTGTTATAAATATGATTAAATGTTATTCGGAAAATTAAAACCCAATTATAATCCATTTTTCCATTAAATAACTATTTAAAGTGTTGTTGTTGCATACGTAAGACCAAACATCTCCATGTAGAAATGAAAATCATTTTCCAGAACCATCTATTATAGAAAGTATTTTGGATGTTTTTAATTAATACATATAATTTTTTTATATATTAATTATTCTATATATACGAAATATTATTTACCTTTCTTTTTTTAATCATATCAAAAAATAAAAATAGTATACATGTGTACATACAACCAACCATATCCATAAATGGTGTAATAAATTTTTTAATTTATAATATCAATTAATGATTATAAATATGTATATAATTATTTTATTTTTTTATATCTTTATTAAAAACATTAAATTGATGAGCCCATGAGATAATTATAACTCCCAAGGAAATCGAACTGATACATAGGTGGAATGAAAATTACATATCACTAAGAGTTTTATTTTAATAAACAAATTAATAATGAATGGGTTCTCAGATGTAATAAATAAATAATAAATGATATGATAAATTTAAGTTTACAGAATAAATTAATAATATATACATATTTATTATACAGGTGGTTCGATGGCGAATAGAGAAATTTAATACTAGAGGTAAAGGATTTCTTAACTCAATTTCCATTCATTGAGTGAATATTCTAAATTTTTTTAATACTAAGATAATGTAAAAAATTTCTTTTTATAAACATATATTATATTTTCGGGTGTTTATGTGAATTTACAGTGGTTACACATTATTTATCTATTTTATTAACATCAATGATTTGATCTTCATATGGTAATTTTGTTTCTATTTTATGGGCCACACGACTTATACACTAATTAGTTCTTTTTTGTTATGTATATAATTCCCAATAATGTTTTTTATGATTATAATAATGAAAATTATTGTATTTAAAAATCCATCTATGTATATTTCTTTTATAGAGATTTTTATTAAACTGATTACAATATAGTTAGAATTTATTTTAAAATCTCAATATTTTTCGATATTTTTTATGCATAAACATCCATTCCGGAATATTTATGATCTGCATTATTTTTTATTAAACTATGTTCAAAAATTTATTTACTACTCCTATGAATTTAATAATTAATATATATCTATGTTTAACTTTTTATTAAAAGTATTAATATAATACTTCTATCGTTTTCCATATTCGGTAATTTTTGAATTTTCAAAAAAAAACACAGAATGAATGTATTTTTATCATACAAGGCATGAAAATATTTTCATTTATTTATAAAAAATTAATTCCTTGAATATCCCATTACCCATATGATTTATTTTTATGCTGACATGATTTTTTTGAATCTTGGTACATTACTAAATTTCATTTCATGGGTTCTGATATATTGAATGATTTATTTTCTTATATAAGATATATGTATGGTTTTTATTATGTGTTGGGTAGGACCTATATCACCCTCTAATGAATTGGGTAATGATTTATATCTTATGATATAGATAATAAAATAATGAGGAGTTAAAGTGGATCAATAATGGAAGGATGGATTGGGAATTAATCCTAGTTCAGTTATATGGTAATGAATAGGATGTGAAACAAGATATGTAATATATTTAATTAATGGGATATATACAATGTTCAATAATACAAGGTTTGAATATTGTGTAATCCTAATATAGTGAAGATATTTTCCTTCTATGTTTGCCCTGGAAGAGAACCTTGGATAATGTGGAAATGATTTTCTCTAGTTCTGTGTATGTCACAGATACCATTTATTATATCGAAATTATTCTCATCCATCATATACTATTATTTCCTTATTATTCATGACATATGATATTCTAATATTTAGTCAATCGTTCCAGACTATAATCTTTGATATGCATAGTATAATAACTAAAAGTCTTGTTCATATACTCATCCCCTTAGACACACATTGTCATTATGACAGGTTTGATGAATATATATGATATATATAATATATTAATGATCCTAAAAATTTCAAATAATAAAAGTTATTCTACCATTAAATCAATAGAATATTTAAAATAAAATTCATGCTTACGTACACCATATCATCTCTATGAATGGTGTAATTCATTTTTTCATTACTACTTTCAATTAATGATTATAAATATGTATCTAAATATGTATATATTATTTCGATTACTTTATTAAAAAAATTTATATATTTATTTGAATATCAATGTATAAGGTCCAAGACTACAGGACCAAAAAATTCTTGGAAAATAATGCAATTACAACCTAGGACAATGACTTTATTAAAATAGTATTAATAAATTGGTGATAAGATATTTTCAGTAAATAATAAATTATATAATAAAAATTATTTAATGGAATAAATTTAAAATAAATACATATTTATTATTTACGGTATATGAATGGGAACAATTAAATAGAACACTTAAGATAAGTGGTGTCTTAACTATATTTATATTCATTGGTTGAATATTCTTCTTCATTTATTATCTCATGATAAGATTAATTATGAAATTACCCTTAAATATGATATGTTTTATTTCCCCTTATTTTATGTGGATATATATTTTATATACATCAAATTATTTTATTTATTTTAATGATATGATCATTTTATGGTTTTATGGTCTCAATTTTTTTTAGGTAGAGTCATGACTTATAAAATACATCTTTATTTTCATTTGTGTAAATACATCCCATAAATTACTTTTAAGAGTATTTTACAACATATAATTGTAAATATATATATTAATTTATTTTTATTTATTCCATGAGGCATTTGATTATAATAATTACAAAGTAGTAAAATCTCAATATTATTCATGATTATTTATGTTTAAATATTTATTTTTCAATTATAATGGTTCATGTAATTTTTTTTTGTAAATTTTTTTGAAAAATGTTTTTAATATTATCTTATAAAAATTTAATGAAATTATTACACATTTTTTAAATATCTAAAAAATGGTATAAATGGGACACTTGTATAATTTTCTAAATGAGGCACTTTGTGAATTTTTCATCCAAACTAAATAATGAATGTTATAAATTATAAAAAAGAGAATATTTTCCCTATATCATGATTAATTAATGTCTTGAATCTTATTTAATAATATTACAAGGTTCATTTTATGGAAGATGATTTCCTTTAAATTGTTATTCTATTTAAAAAAACAATGTTTTCAAAATGGAAATCTATTTCCCATATATGCCAAATTATTTGATGTTAGATAAGATTTTATAGGGATGTGATCCCTGGATACCGTCCTTATTCATTATCATTGTGTTTTATGTTTATTTTTAAATGATATTTATAAATCCTGAAAATATTAAATGGGATATGAAATTATGAAATGTTTATTAAAACCATTTATATTCATGGTTTCTAATACTATAAATTATTTACATTCTTAGGGAAAACATATGTATGGTTTTAATTATGTGATTGGCGGGATATATATCTAACACCGTTGCATTAGGTAATAGTTTATATCTCATCGAAATTATAGGACTGGAATGATAAGTGAAATCTATTTTTTAATATAATGTTGTTACAAAAAGTTAACCTGGTTTAGTGATATGAGGAAAATGGGAGGTTAACCATGTTCGGAAATATAGGGATTAAACAGGATTTAAATCTAATATATTAATATAGGGTTGTAATAGAGAGTATAACCATTTTAGTAAATTAGTTTTTCTTTTATAATCGTCTTGGCCGTGATCCTTAGCTAATATGCATATTATTTTCTATTCTCATGTGTATGTGAAAAATTCCATGTCTTTAGAAAATTTTATACTAACAGATTAAGTTATTTTATTTTCTTATGGATCATACATTTTAATTTTTCAATAATTATTCCATCATTCAATATTTTGAACTTTCATATTTATGTTATTATTTCCAAAAGTTTTGTTCAGGTACATATACCCTTATGCTCAAATAAAGCATATGAAATCATTATTATATCCATTATTTACCCATTCTAATCACATGAGCTCATCGTTTCTTATGTTTCTTTTCCATAAGAGATAAAGAAAGTTATTAAGTGACATATTTCAAAAAGGGTTCCCATCATGAAAGAATTATAGGGAGAATATATAAATATTTTATAAACCAGTTGTTTATGATTCTATAGTTTCAAATACACTAGACATATATCATTATCTCATGGATATATTATTTTACGTAATTGATATTCATGTAAAAAGTTGTAATATTTATATTTGAAAAAGTATAGACTATTATATATGACCTAGTGAGATATTGTGGGTATGAAAAATTATTGATATCAATGGGTCCTATAAAGACCATAAATGTTTTGGTTTCCATAATACCCTGATATGGTTTTGGTATAACAAATCCCTAAGATTGTTTGAGCCTCATAAATTATTGATATGGATTTGGTCTATTAAATCAAGAAGATATTTGGGGTTAGTTAAATCACTCTAATTTATTGTGAAAAGATTATTTCTCCTCTAACTATAATATATTTTGTGGAGATGATTATTGTTATTGGTATTCATCATGTTATGTTTCACAAAGAATATTTTTATACCATATATCATTGTGATAATATTATATCATGTTAAATTGTCCATGATAGTTTCCATTTGGATTTGAAATATCACACCATTGTATAGGTTTGGTCATGAGAGATTACATGTACTTATATCTTCATACATAGAAAACAATATTGTTCCATATACATTTTAAATATTTATGTCTCCAATGATCATCTACATTTTATGTTTATGATTTAACCCTTGATGAATTGTAGATATACTTTCCCCTTAGTGAAGGTTTGATATCACCCATTTTTTCTGATTCAATTCCATTGGTTATATGTTTTATAATAACTTATGATGATTTTTGAAGGGAGATCAGTGTTGTTCAATTATAGATAAATGTTCTCACGAATCATAAAATAATTTTCTAATGTAAGAGATTATCAAAGACAGTAAAACTTTTATTCATGAAACCGTTTGATTATTTTGAGTTTTAATGTTTAAATTATTTAAATATATATAATTTTGGTTTGATTATTAAAACTTACTATAAATTTTAGTTGTAAAATTATGTATTTATAACACTGGGTCCCTGAGTTTGGGTTTGGAAAATCACAATATATATATATATATATAGATATCCTTAAATGGGATGGATTTGTCAAACCCTAACACCAGTTTCCTAGAGCTAGTGTATTAATTATTACATTGGTATATGATACAATGGATCTCACTACTATTGATCAAACACTTTTTTAGTTTTGATGAACAAGATACATATATTATTTTCAGATTATATTGGAAACATAGAATACATATTATATGAAATATTATTAAATCCTGAATATTATTCATTAAATTATTATTTATATAATAGGGAAAGGAAAAAATAAAGGGTGACCTCATATTCTTAGTAAGGGTTATTTACAATTGATGATATCATGAATAAATTATGAATAATCAATATGGTGAGGAAAATTACTGGAAACACATGTCATATAATAAATAAATTGACCAAGAAATACCTCCATAAATATTTTTAAGGTAATAATATAATGGATAATAATAATTGAATTCACATTAAAATAAATGATTAAAATCTTCTTTTATGAATCGAGAAATCATGAAACATATACCATCAAATCCTTTATTCATGTCAGTTTAATAGATTATTAGTTATACACCTAAAACCCATTATATTTGGCCAACTGATTTGTCTCGTGTTATTTAGAAATGTGTCTAAGGGTTATATATAACTAAAAACCACCCCTATTTCATATCCAATGAATCCCTCATATATTGAATTATTAATTTAATTCACAAAGTGTATTCGTTATCAACATGATTCCATATTGAGTAAATAATATTGATTATCAATATTTCTCTAATCCAACATATAAATTTTAATGTAAACCCCGAAATATTTAAATTTTATACTATTTTGGAAGTTATATTATCCATTCTAAAAAAATATGTATGTTTTTGTCAAATGTAATGTACAACTAAAATTGAGAAAAAAACATTATTTTAAGAGAAAGTTAATGACTATAAAAATAATAATGGATAATAGATGGAAATCATTACATTGGAAATGTAAAATAATGAAATTATATGAAAAAACAAACATTGAAGAAAAAACATAGTATAAAAGCACATAAATGAGTTTTCCTTCTAAAAATAGTAAAATATTTTAGAATAATCTAGTAAAGTATACAATTGTTTGGTTTGTCGGAAAATCTATTATCTTCAAATATGTTAAAAACATTGCGTTTTAGTTTTTATGATATTCGATTAAAATTAATCTTTTAGAAAAATTTGAATTACTTTTTTAAAACATTTTTAAATTTTAGGATAACATAAATTTTTCGTATTAAATAATTTTATTAAATATAGTGAAATTTTTGTATATAAATTTAAAATTTTATGAATAACACAGACACAAAATAGAACATATAAAAATTATAATGAACCATATTTTCATGATTAAATGAATGATTTTTTTTTTCAATATTTTTCCATTATAAATATTTTTAAACATTAACTATATCTTAAATATGGATCTATGAGAATTTGGGGATTCTTTGGGTCCCGAGGATCGCAAAAATAAGGAAAACAGATATACCTTACAGTTACTGCATAGTTTGTTCTAATTGTGTAGAGTCACAATGAATATAATTATGCTATAGGGTTTGTCTGTAACCATGTAACCCTAGGTGAATTCCTATTAAAAAAATACTGGTTAGAAATGTTACTTTCACATGGTTTACGAATGGTTATTAAAACTATGTTTGTTAACCATGTGGGGTTATACATTGAGTAGTGAAGAGATCACAAGTTTTGAACGGTTTGGCCAAACCATGATGAAAAACTATAGACCCCTAGTTCTGAGAGTAAATTTTAAATAGTTACATTAATGAAACTATCAAAGGTGTTCTAGTAGGTTTCCTTGAAAAATGAGTTATTTTTATTTCAACTCTATTTTTCCACACACCAGTCTTTCTGGAATGTCTCCTAAAAATGGATTTCTTCTTTCTAAATTGAGATACTCACCTTTCAATACCCCATTGTGTTTTTTAGGAAAATATGTTATGTAGACCTCAATTAAGGACATCCATTGTGGGTTTCTGAATAGAATTACCCTTTTAATTGTTTTTTTAAAAGACTTTATAACCTCATAAGAGATCACCTTGGGTTCTAATTTCATTTTACAACATGTATAATTTTTTTATAAAAATAGAGAACCTCTTTTATTATTATTTTGATATATAAATGGAATTTACCTTGTTGTTATTTCCTAATTGATAATGGAACCATGAATGTGATTCTATGAACCTTGATGTTGAGATAGACCTACCATTCTTAATTAATAAAATTGAAAATGATGGAATCTTTTTTCATGGAGGTTTTCTTACAAAAAAGAATTAAAGTGATTTGATTGAAATGGACTTTAAAGGGTGGAAATATCACATTTTTTATGATTTATTATAAGCGTTATATAAAATTTTATTCCATTGATATATAAGGCTTACTCGTTATTATTATTATGAGATGATCCCTCAGTTTATTATATCAGCATGATTATGCGATAGAGATTTCCTATAGAATGATGGTTAAGGGAATTTTTGAGTGTTATATTTCAATCACCATTACACCGGTTGTTGTGAATGGAATCTAACACCATTTAAACTATATGGAATATGGGTGTGATGTGCGACGTCTCATTATTTGGGTTGGACTTTAGGAATCACACACCATATTGAGTGATGAGAAAGATGAATCATTTTCATTTTCAGAATTTGTGATTGTACTCGTGTTAGAGATTATAAACTCATTTAGATGTGTTATAGTTGCCTATGTTAGGCCACAATCAATCCAATTCCAAATATTCTAGGTATATTCCTATTAATGTCCACACAAAGTTAGAGTATATATGTGGATAATGTTTATAACTATACTATATATATTGTTTCTAATCATACTATAATTCTTTCATATTCCGCAGAAGTAATAGCCTCTTGGTGTCCATTGGAAACCTGAGTAGGTTAGTATTTACTTATTTATCATTTTTGATAATTTATTTATACATGATAACTTATAAGCTATGTACACTGCATGGATTACTTTTAGGCACTATTTTTGGGGACCTACATAGATTTTATCTCACACCCTACTTGGGATACCTTTTATACCCTAGTAGATTACAATTCTGTATGATTGGAAAAGGGAAAGAACCATAATACAAATATCTGACATGATTTAATTATAGTTAAAGAAAATTATACAAGCACTGAAAAAATACTTTAGATTATAGTAGATAATATTTCTGTATTTTTTTTCAATTTTAATGAATCATGTTGTATATGCTTCTCCCCACTTCCCCATTTGTATATCAGAATGCCATTCCATTATACCTATGGCACTGAATTGTGGATTTCTATTTAATTATTCAATTAATTCATAGATTATTATTCCATAGTTTATTATTATTATTATTATTATTATTATTTAATAAACATTCTAATATGGTGAGTAACAAGTCCTATATTTTAGATTGAATTTATATCATGTTTCTATTATTATATTATTATTGTTTTTCTCCTATTGTGAAACATTGATATGATGGTAATTGTACCATAAAATACCATCACTGATAGTTTGAAACCTCTGGAATGGCGGAATGTGTGCTTAAGACAATGTAATCCACTTGTTAAGGGACCATGTTTATAAGATACTAGGTAAGGATGTTAAATAGTGTTGTCATAGGGTTTCCTTTCAATAGTCTTAATATTTTGGCATTAGATAAAAGATTATAAAATAAATTAATTTTCTTATGAGACTAATCCAAGTTGTACCTAGCCTATATATAGGGGAATCCAAAATTACCAAGAATGGGTTATTATTATTATTGGTTAAGAATGTTAGAGTTGATATGACATCACCATTGGGTGACACACACATCTAATGATTTAATTTTTCTTTTTATTTTTAAAAGAGAATTTATTTATCTTATCCAAATTAAATGAGGTTGTCTCATTACATGCATCATTATTGGCCCCATATGAATAATGTTCCATGAATTTTTGAAAGCCAAATATTCTATCAACAAGAATTCTCTTATTTTATATTATTGGTGCATTGATTATTATATGGAAATGAGCATAAATTCCCTATAGTTTTGGAAAACACAAATTACACATAAGTTTTTTACCTTTACCAATTTTTTTATAAATAGGTTAAATTTGATTCCTCAAGTAGTCTGTTTTGGAATGTTGAGCCATGGAACCCTGGTTTCATGGGTTAGAATGTGTTATGGTATGGGTTATGTGGAATCCATAATTTGTTTCATGTGGAGTATGGGACCCTATACATTTGAAATTGTGATCCATCTAATTTAAACACATAAAAAGATTTATATATTTTAGTAGGCACAAAATTTAAAATGATTTCAACTTTTAAATTAAAAATTTTCATCCTATACGTGGGATAGAAGACCTAGACAAAGAATCGAGTCTATTAGTTGGCAATAGGTATGTCTCTTAAATTCATATGGAAATCTACGGTCTTTATCCTTCATATCGACTATAATTTTTTTATAGTGTGAAAGGGGTGATCGTTTCATAATAAGGTTATGGACATGTCCTAGATAACTTTCATTAATTCATTCAACTATTAAGATATTTACTAAGGCATACATTGAGCATTATAGAATAATTTATACAAAAGTACCACTATTAACATTATTTGAAGGCGATAATGACCATACAACATAGGTGGTGGGACTAGAGCCATTAATGATCCCTCCTATTGTGCCACATGTTAAACCACTTCTTATTCATTATATGGGAAATGACACCCAGTTCATTGATAGTTGGTTTCAACTAATAAAATATATGAATGGTATTGTTCTACCAACCTCGATAATGGAAGTGTTGACTCAAGATTTATAGTAGAATAATCATCCCACCTTTTCATAGGAAGGTTGACCACATGCTATAGAGTCTATGATCAAATCTATTATTTTTATATTTCATCACTTGAAGACACGTTCTAGGAGAATGGTCATACTCGACACGTATATGCTACGATATTTGTCCAATAGATATTTGGATTTTATTAACCATTAATATTAGAATAGAGAAATGGTTTGGGTGGATTTCGTGACAATATTCATTTATTATTTATTTCTACTCACTTCAGGGGATAACCATGGTAGAGAGATTATAAATATACAAAAAGGAGCGATGGTTATCATGTTGTATTCTGCATGCTATAAAATTTTGTAGTTGTTTGATCACACTCTAGAAGGTGACTATCATATAACTGCAAGTTGATTCAATGATGAGCTGCTATAGGCCATCCAATAAATAGTTCAACAAATTTTAGTTGACTACTTTTTTCGAGATAGTAAACCATGCCTATATTATAGAGATAAATATGAAGGAATCAGTTGGTGTATGTCTAAATGTTTGAAACCAATTTATTTTAGTGTCTCATTAAATTGTTGATATAGAAAAATTGATAAAACTCATATAGGTATAATATTCCATGTCCCTTGTGCTGATAGATTCTTGACATGTCACTAGTTCGTATAGATGAGACATATAAAACCTCAATGTTTATGATGTCTACTAGAATGTAGAGTCTTTGAAAGCATAATACATATAACATTCATTTAGATAAATATTCCATCAGTTATTAATGAGCTATAATGTATACTTAATCCATGATTAGGAGTGGGCCCTGTACTATCTCCTCAAATAGTAAGAGGTAATTACATAGGTTGTTCCAGAAAAGGTGTTGGTCGAGGGAGAGGTTGTCATAACCACGATTCTTTGTGCCAACAAATTGGGATTTATTATTGTATTCAAGATATGAAATATAATAATGTTACATTCCAATTACATGTATCGTATCCCACTCCAGGTGAGTTGGGTGTGAGACCTTCTATATTTTTAGGTACTATTATAGTATACCCCAATTTAGTGTCTTATTTATTGGACATAATCACATCTCATTATTTCATAATTGAGACTCTTATGAAGTGTCTAAGCGTTAATTTTAATTTATTTTGGTATTATAATGATCGAAACCCTGTTATTTATCAAATAAGAGAGTGTACGTTGTTGTAAATATTTCCCCTTGAGATTGGAAAATATCTCGTCATATGAGATATTTTCATCCTCGATATGAAGAGTATTGATGTAATCAATAGAATGTAATAATTATCTCCCTATCAATCCCATACTAACTACTATCATTATCAGGTGACCTTTACATAACCATATAATGGTAGGGGCATACATATGGGATAATTATATTTTCAACTCTAATAGGACCCGATTAGTAAAAGCAGTTTAGATATGACATAACCTATTTAAAATATTTTTCAGGATGATAAGGGGTTATTAACCACTATTTAGCCTCCTATAGTGAATAATTTCATTGATGTATTCTCATACTACTTCTCTAGTATACATAAACTATGGGAGGAGGATTTCATAATAGATATAGTATCAATAGATGAAATAGTGTTAATTCCTCCTTATAGGATGGAATATATGGAGCTTCTGGAGTTCATGAAGCTTTTGAAGGATCTGGAGGGAAATGTATTGATATTTTCTAACACTTATCCATTTGGTTCATTGTTCCTTTTCAAAAAGAAAAAATATATTACATTTATACTTTATGTGGATTACAATGGATTAAACCAGTTCACTATAATGAATCATAATTCATTACCTCGTATAATGACTTCTACAAAATTATCCATGGAGTGAGTGTGATTTCAAAAATTAATTTGAGACCAAAATATCGTTAGTTTCTTCTCAGGTAATCATACAAACCTCAGAGATTTTAGAAGATCATATGGCCTATATGAGTACATTATCATGACATCCATTCCCATAAACACACTTGATGTTTTTTGGGGATCTTATGAATGACGGCTTCCACCCATATCTCAATTCATTTTTGGTAGTCATTGTTAATGATATCTTAATTTATTTTCATTATTGACATAACCATTCAAATAACCTTTATTTTAGTTTCAATACAGTAATATAATTTCAACATTATTATAATCATAGTTAACAATTCTTTTGGATAAAAAAATTCCACTTCTAGGGACATATCATTTTGATATCTTGAGTTTCGTAAGACTCAAAGAACATGAGAGCTGTAATTTATTATATACATCCAATTTTTTATTTAATTTGGAGATTCATTTTACTAGTCAGATATATTTGACAATTAATCCTAGATTATTGATGCCTTATAGTGATCCTTAGAGTCCGGAAAAAAAATTGAAATTTGTTTCGTCAGAATGTCATGATTCATCCTTTCTAGAGATGAATAATAGCTTGAATGTAGTGTCGATACCGATTCTTCGACAACCATGAAGGATTTATGATTTATAATAAGACACATCAGGTATCAAATTTTAATGGGTTATAATGTATTAGGATCGTGTAGTAGTGTGTGGTCTTTCCTGATGAGATGACATGTGTAGAATTACTGCACATATGACCTATATCTATATATTCTTGTTCATTCACTATGCTATTAGAGACACTATTTACATGCGGAGAATTTTTTAGTATTCAATGATCATAAAATCCTTAAATACATGTTTACACCATGAGATATAAATATTATATAGTGAAAATGGGTGAGTATCTATAGTCATTTTATTTTGATGTTTTCTACATACCTAGAAAAGGAAATATTGTAATGTATGATCAATTTAAAAATACTTAGAAATATAATGTTTACGAGGATAGTGGAAAGAGGAAACTTATGGACTTGTTTTCGTTGATGCCTATTTATGTTTTTTAGGATCTTGGGAAGAATATCATCTCCACCTCATTTTTCACCTCTACCCCTCTACAACGGGAAAAAATTGATGAAACAATCTGATCCTGACATACATTTCCGAAGTGAATTCATCTCAAATGATGATTCGTATTATTGTTTAACCATTTATGGGAGTGATATATTACTCTTACATGGGTATGTATGGTTCCATGATGACATCATTGAGGAGATGATATGGTAATTTCATGCCTCCTCTTTTGTAGTTAATCCTATAATCCCCAACAAGTATCTTGATTTTCATCAATGGTATTGGTGACCAGGTATAAAATGTAAGACAAGCAGCTTTATCACTCAGTCTTCTAGCTGTTAGTATATGATGATGGAACATTAGTTACCATATGGCATTTACATCAATTGTCCATTCCATAATGAATATGGGATGATTTTTCAATGGAATTCATAAGTGGTTTACCCAAATCACTCCATAGAGTCAATAAGCATTGTCTTGTAATGATAATTTTAAGAAGGTAAAACACTTCATACTAATGAATGAAACCATCTCTCTAGATGTGATATGGATGATATGAATCAAGGTTCCCGCACATATTCTGGGACCTCCTCATCGAGATTTTGGGATAGGGATTCTTTCTTTACATCATGCATCTGCAATGGGTTAAAATAGTCCTTGGGTATATTAGTGATTTTGAGCATTAAATATGACCCTAAAACTGATTTATAGAAATGGAATAAGATTCATAATTTATAGGACATGCTCCATGCTTGTTTCATTGATCTTGGTGTTTTCGGGAGAATAAAAATCCCCTTGTAATATTCTCTTAATATAATAGCTTTTAGGATACCATTGATATGGATCATTTTAAAGACGTATACAGTAGGATATTCCATTCACCATTGCACTAGTTACAAATAGGGGATGTATATACTCTTAGACTATGCCTTGGTAATAAAACTACAAAGAATGTCTAGTTAATAATAATTACATGATTTTAACTCATTCTAGAATGCCTTTGTATGCAAAGTAACATCGATGACATCTTGAGATTGAGGTAAGAGATAGGGTTTTCTTGTCAGTATTTTCCAGTTTGGCCCATAGATGTATTTGTTGTTAGGGTTATGAAACACCTAGATATGTCGGACCCTTTGAGGTTTTGAAACAATTTAAACTACTAGCTTACCAAATTAAACTTACACAGAGATACCTCTCTATGCATGATTTCATTGATTTATAACATCGTTACCAGTATTATCCAGATCTTTCACATGTCTTACCGAATGATGTGGTTGATAATTATGCATATGATTCTTTGGAGTAATATATAGTTTGAATCATGGATCATAGAATTAAAGAACTCTATTGAATGATATATCATTTGGAATGAGTTCTCTTATAGCATGAATGAGTACATTATGGGACATAATAGGGAGAACATGACTTGTGATCATAACAGCATAAAATATTTAATAATGTTACCTATTTTAAAAAATAATAAATACTAAATTATGTGTTTTTTTGTGGAAGGGAGGTTTTAATTGCCCATATTTCATGAAGGTGTGACTAATGATGTTTTAGAATTTTTCCTTTATTAAATATTTGTAAAAAAACTATTATCTATGGATAGTTCCATGATTTCAAGGGGCTTCATAAGACCCTGGGGTTCCGTAAAATGGTAAAATACATTTGGAAGAATAGTTACCATATATCTTGTATTAACTGAGTGGTTTAACTATGTGAGGTCCATTTGAGCATTAGGGGGCCACACAATTTTTCTACAACCACGTGACCCGAGGCCCACACATGTATGTAAAGTTAAAGAGGCTGGATAGTGGGATTTCCCATAGTTTTCAAAAAGTTATAGAAATAGTGTTTGTTAACAAAATGGTGCCTATATTTTATAAGTAATGGAAACATGATTTACGCACTTTTTGAAAAAATTATGTGGTTAAACTGTGTACCCCCAATTTTGAGTATAAATTTAAAAAAATTATAATAATTAATAATCTTATTGTATTTATTATTTCATCATCCTATTTCTAATTGTTGGATCTCACTTTTATTCATTATATGGATTACTATCCCCCATTCACAGGTATTATGAAATCTCTTTGAAATGAACCCCAAATCATGTTCTCTGAGAAGCATTGGAATGATCTTGGTAAAACCATTATTCAGTTTGTGTTTGTTCTTTGTTCATTTTCTTATATGAGGTGTTATTTAGGAATAATTTATGTTTCCATATTTTTATGATTATGGATAATTGATAATATTTATCCCAATATACATTGAATTTATAGACTCCACATGATTATGATTCCTCAAAAACGATAATGTAGGTTGTATAGTTTTTTTCATTGAAATTGTTTTTCGTAGTCGCGCCTTTATGCTTCCTGGCAGACATCTCCTTGAATTTCCATAAATTAAAACTATTTGTAAAAAATTGTTATTATTTCCATTTTATACTCCCATTGATCCATTAAATGTAATTATAGGATATTGAGATTAATTAAGAACACCCCTTGGGCATGCCAACATTGAATTCCACAGGTAATGAATTTATTAAATGACTAGATCACCTCTAAAGTGTTCGATATAAATTTTAATATAATTTTACCAATGTTATATAAATTTTTATACAATGAAAGAACCTCTTATGTTCATTTATTGACATATAAATGGAATTTGTTTATAAAAATTTTCCTAATTGATATTGCAATCATCTAACTGGTTCTTTCAAAATTGAAGTTGATATTCTCATTCCATGCTTAATTAATTAAAATTATTATATTGAATATATTTCTTCATGTTGTTGTGATAGAGTAAATTAATTAAATTTATTTAATTGAAATGGATTATAATGGGTTACAAGGCTACAGAAAACAATTAAGGCCTTATTAAATTCCTTATATCATATTTGATGAAATTGTTATATTAGTATTACTGATTACGATTCAAATGAAGTGACCCGTTCAATTATTAAATTATTAAGATTACACCATATGTATTTTCTATGGAATGATGGTTAAGGTACCTGTGGAGTATGAAATATCACTCTCCCATACAATGGGTGTCCAACGTGATGTCTCACACAATTGACATTATTTGGATTGTGGGTAGGATGCACCACATCCCTAGCTTTGGGTGTTGACATGAAGAATCAACCACCATAATTATTTAAAATAATGATATCTATAATTCACTATTATTTATAATTATTTAACACTTTATAAAGATTATAAGATCATTTAAAAAAGTTATGGATGCTAGAGATACATCCCGGTCGATCCATCACCATGTATTCCAGTTATATGCCTACTTACATATACACATATTTAGACGATATATGTTCATATAGTATATTACTATACTAAATATATTTTGTTACTATATATGTATATAATTATTCATCATAATATCATTACAACCTATACCTATGTTGTTAGAGCTACTAGGTGCGCTCTAGGAACCTGAACCAGATGATATTTATTTATTCCAAATTTTTTGTTATCTACTTATAACTGCACACTTCAAAGTTATGTACACATCATGGAATACTTCTAGACATCATTGGGTGGACTACAAGGATTATTCTCACCCCATACTCAGTCTACCTATGGTACTCTAGTAGATTACTTGTCTAGTAGTATGGATAAATGAGGGTTTATTTCCATATTTATATGACATAATTCACTTATTATTGGAGCATAAGATCGTATGATAGATAAGATTCATGATATTCTAGTAGAGGACTATTTTATTAATTTTTTAATTATTTATAGATTGTTGTATATTCATTTCCCTTATTCCCCTTTTATATATCAGAATGAAATTCTATCCTGCATATGGCAAAACCTTTTGCCCATTTTTATTATTATCAGGTTTTTTATTTGTTTACCAATCCATGGTTTATTTTTATTATCGATCTATTATAATTTATGCTGTTTAGGTTACTACTCCACTCTTACTATAATAATTTATATAATTCTTTTACTATTGAATGATTATTATTATCTACTTTTCCACTCTGATATATGGGATTAGTTGACCCACTATACCACAATAGACCGTCGTTTTTAGTCAGTAGACTCTTTCAAATAAGGAGGCACGGTTAAGGCCATGTGGCCCATCTACTCGGGGCCCCAATTTTGGTAACACTAAATTAGAACATTATAAAAAACCAAAATATGTTCATCTTTTTTTGAAAAAAATTTATTGATTGAATAAAGCTAAAAATAGATGAAACGTATGAAGGTAACATGGAAAATCCATAAATAACACATTCATAATAAAATAGGATGTTCTTATGAAGGATATATATTAATATTTATTTAGTGAAAAGAAGATCAATTCATCAAAATTGCATTGTGAAATAAATTTTTAACTCTTTGATAACATTAAAACATTATTACACTAAAAGAATAAACCTGATTGAAACATTAATAATCATGAAAAAATATATTCATTTTAATTACATTTAATTTTTATTATATACACCCCATAAAAATAATTTCATGCATAATACCAAATATGTCTATATATAGTAGAAATTATAATGAAATACCTTATAAATATTGTATAATTGATGTGAGAATTAATTAATTTAGAGAATATTTATAAAAATAATAAACACAAATAAAAAATTTAAATAAAAGAGATCCAAATGTGATTTTATTTCACTCATAATAATTTCATATAATTTTCAAGAACATAGAATTGTAAACTATAGAACATAAATTGGTTAATGAAACCAAATACATCAAGTTGAAATTTCCGCTTAACTGTTTTTAAGTTCATATATAATATGTTTGAATTTATTATAAATACATTATAGAACCATTTTTACATCTATAATATCATATATTATTCACTTATAAAATCTTATCACCCATTTGTTAATAATCTTTAATGGTTATCATTGTTATGGGTGTTAGTTATGTTTTTTTCATGAGAGTTTTCAGTCGGTTGCTTTAGTAGTAATTTGATTATATTCCCATAATATGTTGTTATCTAATCATAATATAAATATAATATATTTTCCTTATATATTTATATTCATCCAAAAAATATATAGATATTAATATGAATTACACCATTCATGGAAGTTATTGCTTGTACGTACGCATAAATGTGGTTTCTATGTTTTAATGTATTGAATGAATGAAATATAAATATTAAATTAAATTTCAAAAACTAATGATATATCATCAATATCTTATATATAAAATAAATATGTCCTTATTACTATCCATGTAAAATTTAAATGATAAATTTATCACATTGTTTAGGTGATATGGTTGTCCACGCGATCGTAGAAGAAACATTATCGTTTTTAAAAGGATTTGAATGTAAAAATTTATATATTATATTATTATTAAAAAATAATAATATTGTAATAATTTTAATATATATTGATTATTTTTAGAGTTACATACATCCAAATAATGTTGAGAAGGAAAAATCATTACACAAAGAGTTGGAGACAGTAATCCATATGCACACGCCATCACTATTATCACTTTTTTTATAATTTAAAAGATATGGAAAATGGATGTTCTATAATAATAATAAAATATTAGTATATTTATAATAATGGAAATTAAGATTATGGACTTTTACAATACATGAATATGATGTAGAATAAGAAGTAAACATAAAATAGTTGTTACAGATGATTACTTGTTTTCAAGTAGGCTTCCTCTGGATTATTTCTTAAGGATGCTTGGATTGGCATCTCAAAAAGACCATATATTTAATGAAATGGATAGATGAGTGGACATGTATATTTGATAGTGTTTTGACAAGATATATTGCTCAATGTGGTATAGATAAGAGAGATAAGGTTCTTCCTTTTATAAGGCGGGGGGGGGGGGATTCTTTGATTTTTATAATGGTATAAATTTATGTAAATTATTTTTGAATTAAAAAATCGATAAAAATTGATATAATTGAAATATATTATGTGGAGGATTAAAATTTACATCATCTAAAAATAGGAAATATTTAGGTAATGTTTTCTCCCTTATTTATTTTTTTATCTTATATTAACCCTTTTGATAATTACCATGATAACAACGATGATTACAATATAATAACCATGAATGTTATAGTAAATGTAAATTTGGACCATAAATGGAAAATTCATTTCATTTTGGGCCCATTATCCTTTTAAAATATTTTTAGTATTTTTAAATAAAATAATAATATATTATTTTCATAATATATCAATAATGTCATTATTGACAGTATTCAATTAATGTGATTTTAAAACACCGACAAAAATATTGAATTAGAATGTATTCTTTTAACACGTTTGAAATATGATATTTTTATCTATTAAAATTTTGGAATTTAATAATTAATCTCAATTTTATTACATCAAATATTATTAAAATAATTTATTTTATTTTTTTATTAATTAAATGAATACTTTATTGGAGTTTCATTAAAATTTAATGTAATTATTCAATATCTAAAAAAATTTAAAAAATACATGATAAAAATGTAATTTATCATTAAAATAATTTTTTATAAATTAATTGAATTTTTTTATCACATTATATAAGTATACATATTTGAATAGAAAGAGTGTGTAATTTTTAAATTAATAAATTTAATATTATAGATGTAAAATTAAAAACTAAATGACAACAAAAGAACATATATTCTTATGATGAATGATTTTGGAAGGAATATACTCATCCAATGAAACAAATGAAAATTTTATTATTATTTTTAATGCATTATCAAATTATTTTTTACATTCCTAACTCACTTTACCATTAACGAAGATGATGATTTTTACCAAAGATATAATTAATAATGTCAAAAAATAATAGGGAAATATTTAAAAAAAATTAACCAATTTATTCTTGAGTATATAATCCATTTTTTTAAATTATATTCTTATAATTTTTAGTAATTATTATACAAATAATTCTTAAAATGAAGGAAAACAATTTTTAGAAAAATTTAGTATTTAAACCTCAAAATAGTCTTATATCATAATTTAATAAAATCAGAAACCTGATTTAAATAAAATAGATATTATATATCATTATTATAAAATCCAAAATGTAATGGATAATTTAAAATAACTATACATAATTAAAATTAATGGAATTTTTACCTAATAAATATTTTTTCTATTCGCTAATAAATAAATCATTTTGTAAAAATCCCAAAAATATATCCTAAGCTAATTTTTACATGATGAGTTAACAAATGATATAATAATAATATTTTAATATCTCATTATGTTTCATTTAACTCACTATTGAATGTAATGAATGATATTAATGAAATTTATTCAATGGGAAATATATCATAAAAAATTAGGCTACTACATTCTACCCCTTACAATAATCTCACCCTATAAATTCTTTTACTCTAATAAAAAACCGTGGACACCATTGCCTCATCACATCATATGTTTCCAAATAAGATTCCTCAATTTTGTTTTTTCAACATAATTATTTGACTATGTAAGCTGTCTTGTTTTGTTTAACATTCTCTATATAAACAATAATCTGCACGAGTTTTTCCTCAAAACACATATCCATTATCTGTGGTATGAACTCTAAGTTCAGTAAATGTGAATGATTAGGTATGAACTTTCATATGAGATATCCATGAAAAACATCATGATCATGAGAGATATTTTATGCACACTCCATGTGATAAACCAATATCTCAATATTACAATGAATTTTAATGGTTCTAACAAATTTGTGGCTCATCATCCCCTTCTAACAATATCTCAAGACAATATTCCAAGGAGACATTCATTACAACACCTATTCCATAACATCAAACTCTAGATCTCACCGATTATTTCAATCTTAAAATTTTTATGGTAATTTATTCAAATATGTTGTTTTGAATAGATATAAAACTCTCTTCAATTTTCTCTACTATATATGGCACTAATAAATGTATTCCCCCAACTGCATCCAAACACGTTGGTGTTATTCACTTCCTCCCATTGAGGTATTCCTAGAGATAAATCTAAATTATCAATTAAGATATATTGTTATAAAAAATATAAATAAATGAATTTATTGGTTCCAATCACAAAGAAATACATTGAGAGATATCAAAACATGTATTCAATAATTTTAATGGTCATCTCATAATGACCTTTTATTTGTAGATAATATGAAGTATTGGAACTCAAATATTTATCTATATCCTAATGATGTTTTTTCCCAAAAATTTAGGCATTACATAGATCCCAATTTGTTATAATGGAAATTGAAAATCCACAAATATAACTAACACCTTAATTTATAACAATGTATGTTGTTTAATGGATAAATATTCTCTAATTGAGAAAAAATTCATAGATTGCATAAGGTAGTCTAATATAAAAAATATCACTATGCCCATTCTTTGTTTTTGGAATTCTACTAATAAAATACGTGGTAATGTTTTCCCGTTATATTATGTTATTTTTAATAGTGGCGACATCCCCATAATCTTTTTTCTCTCATCCTTAACATGATGAAATGTAAGGTAAAAAAACACAGATACAGAAATATCCATGTTCATGTTATACTAGTAGATAAATTCATTTAGTTCTATTTACATATTTATACTTGTATTATTAATAATGAATGATAGACTATGTTGCTTATCTAATTCATCATTGGTTATTCTATTTGTAGGATCAATACTTGGTTATTGAAATTATCATTCCAATATGATTATGGCTGAATTTATGAATAGTACTAACATTCTACTATAACTAGACATCTTACTTATGTCAATTTCTAATCCATTCATTAATGGATTATTGATCATTAACATGTTAATGATATGTTGTGTACACCCTCCACCAAATTTTAAATCTAACTACCAAAAGTCCAAAAAATAGATCTATTTTAAAAAACATCATGGTTAAAATAACATGATATTTTCAACATAGAGTATCAACTTCCTTTTTTAGCTTCCCAGCAAAGAAATGTATTGGGAGGTCTTAATCATTGTTTTTATATATCCATTTTCTATAAAATATATTCAAAATAGTGTCTATAAATATATACATTAAATAAAATTTATCATCATATGTATCACACATTTCACTATATAGATAATAACTCAATAATTTCCATGAAAAAATATCACAATAAAATCAATGTCAAGATTATAGGAATTTTTCTAATGAAATTTATATTGTAACGTCATATATTATGTTGCAATATAATTATAAATTTGGACACATAAAAATAAATTTTATATGAATCACTATAGAAAACATTCCCTTCTAGACTATAGGGTTCTGTAATCATAATCATGCTAACAAACCTTCTCAAAATTTTCTAGAAGTTTTCATAAGAATCGTCATTCTATAATAACAACCCATCTTTTAGTGTAAAATGAATTATTTTGTGTTTTTTCATGAGATATATCACAAATATCGCCGGTTATTTTTATCTTAGCTAATTAAACTGTGGATATTAATTACCATGGTTGTTTGAGTCCATTACTCTATAACTTTCATCTTGGATGGATCCACCGAGATGGACTCACATAAAATTACATATCCAATATTTGAAAATTTTTTATCCAAAATTCAATTTTTTTTAAATTTCAAATATAGTTTCTCTTTCCTTAGGTTATTAATAATTATCTTAAAATTTTCTTCATAATTTTCATTAATTAGTTAATATAGAATAAATTCATTTTCATGTTCTACGGAAAAAAAAATCAATGTATTATATAAATAATATATTCACTAAATCTATGAAGAATGAATGATTATTGGTAAGTTCAAATTGTGATGATATATATTCATAAAGAACATACATCATATAAAATCATTCATTTTTTAAATACTCATTTATAACCACTAGATGATTACATTCTGATCGAAGATCAAGCCAAGAAAATTATTGTGATCATCACAATCGATAAAATAGATCATCAATATATAGTAGAAGATAGTTGTTCTTAATAGTTTTTTTGATGTTCTTGATATTAAATAAATGATCTCATTGAATATTTTTTCATCTTAAAAATGAAATGGTACACCACATTGTGATGTAATAGGTCTAATGAAATTCTTACCCTGATCCTCAAGATTTTTATTGTTCAATTACTACACTCTATCATGTTCATTGTATAGTATTTCATTGAAAAAGGTATATCACTATGTATGATTTGAATTGAGAACTCAAAATCATGATCTAGGGGAAGAGTAGAAAGCTCTACCTAAAAGACATTCAGAATCTACCATATTGTAGGCATATATACAATTTTGAGTTTCTCCCCAACCATATGATATAAATAATAATGACGAATATGTCATAAAGACAAAATGATTAATGTTATTTCCAATGGTAGTTAAGAACCATCCTCTCACAAAAATTAAATAATTTGATGACTTAATATATATATAAAATTAACATTGTGCAAAAAATAATATCTTTAAGAGTTTATTAATCCATTACTCATATACCAATTCATTAGTTGTTACAACAAAATTTGGTGGCTTTTTTGAATGAAGCAATCCCAAAAAGGTAAATCATTCCCGGAAATCTAGTTTTATCTTTATGAGAATGGAGGTTATTTATTATTTAAGTTAAATTCTGTTATATGGATATGATCATCTCTGTTCAAAAAAATACGTATATTTTATTTATTATTAAGGAATTGCCTAAATTTTCTAAGGCGGTTGTTTCCATTCTTCCATTAGGATACATCAAAAAATAATGGAACACCCAATTTTAGTTCAAAATCATCTTTGATTTTCATCCATAACATAAAAATACCTATATGATTAAATGATCTCTATATTATATGCGGTTTTTAATAATTATAATGTTTCTTATGTTCATTCAGAATCTAGTTCCAATGGTTTTTAAAAATAATTATATGATAAATTCAATATAATCCCAAAATCCAGTATAACACAATTTTTTATTTAATTTTTTAATTTTTACATGATACAAGGGATCTCCCCACACATGATTGATCAGTTTTTCATTCTTGAAGAACCAAATACATATAATATTTCCATATTAATTTATAAATATAAAACACAATTCATATGAAATACTCTCGCATCATTTATGTATTTATTTATATTATTATTCATATCCATAGGAAAGGAAAACATATAAATTATTATCATAGAGGCCCACCATGGATTACTCAAAACAGAATTTATCATGAATCAATATTTCATAATCAATATGGAATAGAAATTTACTGAAAACACATTCCTTTTAATCAGTAACCATAGAATGAAATGAAAACATGTATAACATCAATAAAATAGTTTCATTGATAATTGTAACCAAATTCAAAATGATGTGAATTCATAATATTTTTCTTCATGATATCAAACATTGTGATACTTATACCTTTAAAAAACATGTACCTAAATAGTTTAATTTATGGGATGTTATACACCACATATCAAATTAATTTGACAAATTTATTTTCTTTATGAGACAGATCTAGGTATTGAGAGGTAATCTCTAACCATTCACCACCCATACCTGTATATCCAATGCATTCCTAGTATATTAAATTATCAATTTAATTAATTATCAACATGTATTATCAAAAAATATGTTTATTGGGTATATAATATGGATTATTAATATTTTCAATATTAATTAAATAAAATTTAATGTAAAACAATATATTTATAAGTGGTATATTTTTTAGAAAATAAATATATATATGATAAGATTAATATGTACATTTAAGAGAAATGTAATGTCTAACTAAAAATGATCATTAGAAATTAAGTGTTTTAATATAATTTTAATGAAAACAAAAATAATATTTGATACAAGATACACATCATTTCATTTTAAATATAAAATAATTTCTTTTAGAGAAAAATTGAAGAATGGAATCAAAACACTATAAAAATATTGAAAAAAATATTTTTATTTTAAAACCATTTAAATATTATAGAGGAATCTAATAGAGAATAAAATAGTTTATAGTGCGAAAATTCATTAATTTGTTATACATTAAGAAAACAGTCCTTTTTAATTTCTATAATGAATTTGAAAAATGAACCGTGCCAAATAGATTTATACATATTCCATTCGAAAATAATATACATTATAGGATAAAAAATGACCATAATAAAACATTTGAGTAAATAAAAAGGACACTGTAATATAATTTCAAATAATATGGAAATGGAATAAAAATATATCGGATAAAAAGACTAATAAAAAAACGTTTAATTTAAAAATTTATTTTTTCATTAGAAATAGAAATAATGTTAAATTTGATAAAAACATGGAATATTATTAAATATCTAGTGGATAAAAAAATAGATTAATTTTAGGATGGATAGATTATAATATTACTTTAATAAAAAAAGTTCAATCCTACAAATGAGATTGTAAAATAAATTCTTACATATTTGGTAACTTTAAAACTATAACACCCTGAAATAAAGAACATGAAGTAAAAATTTAAACACAAAAAATAAATATATATTGATGTTAAATATATAATATCTATATTTGATACCCCATATAAAATAAATAGGCACATAATTCAAAATATATATTAATATATTTTGAAATTTAAATCAAATCCCTCACAACGGTTGTATCATTATTATTTGAATGAATCAATGTGGTGATGATGCACAACAAATTTAAATACAAAAAAATTGAAATAAAATATTACACAATTCGGGGTTATTTTACAATAAATCATGGCATAACATTTTCAATGATGTACAAGTATGACTCAATGATTGGAATTCGGGTTAAAAAATCTCTTACCTCTAGTTCAACTATCTTTATTAGTTCTCCAACTGTTTTTAAAAAATTAGTGCAATACCCCAGAATTCCCTGAATTTTTTTAATGTTAAATTGGATTATTTCGAGAGCAGGCTTTGAGAGTGCATGAAATTTCGGGGCCTAGAGTGGCCGGAAATTACCTTTCAAATTTTTTGAGGTTTATAAAATAATTTTTCATGTGGGTCATTCTATCATCTAAAATTGTGCATGAATCAAAAATATGATGGCACTGTTGAATTGAGGGTGTCGGGATTTTCCTAGGAGGGGCCTAACGTTGGACGGTATGGGCCAACAGGGGAATGTATTGTTTTGCCACAAAAAAATAAATTAATTTAAAATTATTTTCTTTTAAAATACTTATAACTCATAAAAAGTAATTAAGATTAGAAATATTGGAGTACCAGTGAGCTCATGAGGTTGTGTTTCCCTTATCCGGTGCTTTAAATTGACCGGAATGGGTCAATGGTGAAAATAGTTTTGTTTTATATTTATTATGAGAATAAAAATGGTGCACGTGCACGGTTTTGGAAAAATCTATAAGGGTACCTAGATTAAAAATATTTGGGGACCATTGTGTCCATAAGAGTGATATTTCATGAGAATGTACCTATCATTGAACGCTGCGAGTCGAGTAAAACATAAATTTGCAGTAATTTTTGGAAAAATAAAATAAATTTAATGAGTTTATTTTAATAAAAAAAACTTCTCCACAACAAAACAATGTGATGAATGTTCATTCCATAAATGTATCAACAATGTGGTTCTTTAATTAATGCATAATAGAAACATTGTTTCATAAATAAAACAACATAATGACGTGATGAATAAGTGTAATAGAAGAATTGTGACACATTTATCTTTTAATGAGATGATGGGGTTGGAGAAATATTTTTTGATTTGAAATTATTATAGGGAATGATATGTGAATTACCTCCGCTGAAGAATATAGGAAAATAAGAAAAGTGGTGAAGACACCTTGGAGAACAAATCTGAGATCAGCGAATGATGAATTCCAATTGATTAGAACGGATCATGAATCCCCACGGATGGATCACCATCAGAGAAGATCCTTCCATCAAATCCAAGCTTATCCATGTAGGGGTTTATATTTTGGGAATTTGAATTCCCCATTATTCTTTCCAAAACAATAAACACAGATCAACCAACTAACAGGTTGATCTGCTGGTCACTTGTTCTTGTGGGATATTATTTTAATCTCATGGTTAAGATTCAAGGATAAAGTTTTTTCAAGAAACATAGTCTTACCTTCCTTTATTTCAAAAACATAATTGAGGTGGAATCAATGCGATGAAAAGAAGGCCTCTATTCCTCCATCAATGGGCATTCCTGGGTCCTTCATGAACTTACATATGAATTTATGTCAAAGCAATCTCATTGTCATATTAGAAAATATGGCACCCCCAAGGATGCCGAATATGTAGAATGTTTGAGGAATCAACCACCAGACTGGACCTCGTGGTCCGCGGAAGGCACCGTAAGTGCCGATGGTGGCCCACAGCTGCGACATGTCGAGGTGGTGCATAAGGGGGTTTTCCACATGTAGTGGGTCGATAATTGGTGGAGATAGATGAGTCCAACCAGTCGCGTCAGAGGGGCGGCAATCGCCATGCATGCCGCAACGCTGTGGAACACGGTCTATAAGGGACCGCATGCTAGAGAATGGGGCAGACAGCTTCAGACTACTGTTTTGTGAGAAAACCAGATGCCCCAAGTGTTTTCAGGCTAGAGGCATCCAACCTGCTTTGTGGGCCATACCAGGGGGTGTGAAGTGGGTTGGTGGGAGGCCTGGGATGTAATACAAGCTAACCTAATTTTGTGGGATGGTCCAATGGGATAAAACTGAGCCATTGGGTGGCCCATCATGGGAAGGAACCTCCACCCCTATTGCAGGTCGTGCAGGATGGAACCAGGTCATTGGTTGACTCGGTGGGCCTGGTTCCAGGAATGCTCAATAGGGAATGGCCCAGTGCCCAGGCCAGACCGGGAAGGCCCAATACTGAACTGGGTTGGGTTGGGTTGGTTGAATGAGGATGATTCATGTGAGACCCCTTGTCTAGGATGGTCAGGTTGGTCTGGCCATGTCAGACAGAGCTTGGACACAACCCATCCCTATTTACTAAAACTACAATGTCATACGGATAGGGAGTCCAATTGGAGATCCATTATTAGAAATGGAACCGACACGATGATAAAGTTATTTTGAAATTATCTAAGGAGGCTTTCATGGAAGATTAAATAAGATAAACGGATTGAGAATTTAATTCTCCTAGAATCAAACACACTACATGCAGGAATATTGTGGCAAGCTGAGACCTGAATATTGGTGAAGATTGGGTCTCTATTGTCACCACCCCCTCCCCACAATGTGTACCCATCATGGGCCGGAAATGTGATAAGGGAGATAATGACCCCCCCGAGTCCTACCTCAAATAGGCCCCGGGTTAGCGACTAACACCGAGGGTTTAGTAAACACACAAATGAGAGTCATTACCCTTTAAGAGAACACATGAAGAAGAGAGAGATAAGATAGGAACCTTCCAACTCCAAGTCAGAACTGGAATATCAAAGAAAACCTAATCACACATATGAAATTTCATCCAAAAGTGCTACAACTGGAAGGGAAAACTACAAATACCCAAAATAATGAAAAAACAACAGCAACCACAAGCCCGAACAGCTCCTTCAACCCCAATCTAGTAGAAGCCAGCTTGATCTCCAACCTTCTGCAAGTGACTTGAAAAACATTTTATATATACATATGGTGAGTATAACAGTATACTCATTAGGATCCTCCCTGAAGCCTCTCGTGCAATAGTAAAGAATGCCTGCTAAAGCACAGTGATCAACAAGAGAAACAAACTCGTCACCTAAACAGGTATACTATGTTCCCAACCTCAACATGGCTACTCTCACCATGTATCTTATAAAAGAATTTATAATAAAGAATATCATGTGTACCCCACTACTACTTCCCAACTTTTTTTCCACTTTTCCCCAATGTCACACATCTGGAGCATCTCTCTTCAAAAAGGCTTCCCACAGACACCTGGGTGAAGCACCACAATATGCACCTCGTGCAACAAAACCACCATGTCCACACACCAAAGTAACCAGGTAGTTTCCGAGAGCCACCATAGCTCGGATAACATGTTTCATATGTCGGGTATTATTCCTCAAGCAATTACAGCCCACACACCAAGTAAGGATCCTCAAGACATCATAGCCAATACACATTACACCTATAGTAGTTCATAGGATAGTATATCCTGAATATATGTGTGTGAATAACCACAGGCCATTACAACCCTCTACACACATACGTTGGGAAAACTAACCAATGTGCCTACCAGCAAAAGTATCTACCAAGAGAAGAGAGTGGGGCCAAAGTGGGTAGTCATCCATTCATCCTCCCACCAGAATTTTTGGGAAAACACCCCTAGGGATCAGAATCCCTGGGGTGTCAATTTCACTTACTGACAGGTTGGAGTAGCTTATAGAAACACAAAAAGTACATAATATAATATAACTCACCAACACACTATGGGAATAACATAGTGTTATTCCCACTATAGCTAACGTCTCTCAGAATCAGGGATGATACTTCTAAGACTAGGTATCCTATATGCACACAACAATTTAAAATGCTTTATTAGCTCACCTCATTCCCTTTTTATTAGTTCCACTTTACGTTAATTAATTCATTAAACATTAATTAACCATGAACAATTCCACATTAGAATTCAATAGCATAACACCCAAAGTCCACTATCCCTTTAAAATTATAGCCACATCATTATGTTCTAGCAAACTACAACCCCCTAGGTTAACACCATTTATTCAAATATTCATTACAGAAACACGTTCCCATATTCCCAGGAATTATACCGAAGCATTCTATGCTAATAACACAAGGGGATCAATATGGTGAGAAGATGTACTACCCGTAGAGTCTTTACCACCTATAGAAAGAGCGTAGACCCATCCTACCTAGAGAAGCTAAACATGGAAAATATGTGGCATACCCCGCGTGTCTTCGCCTCTTTCAAAATTTGGGTAAGCAAGACCAGCTGCCTTGAGCAGTGAGGAAAAGTCAAGTAGATAAACAACCAAAGAACCAACAAGCATCCAACAATCACATCCATCTCACTCCATCATCCATAGTGTCCTCCCTAACACCCACATGCATAAACCAATGCATCTCACCACTCCAGGCGTCATCTGATGCCACAACCAAAAGGCATCCATGCCCCCACAAATCAGAACACCCATCCAGGATCATGTCTCAACACAAGCAGTCGAAAAAACAAACATCACATCACTTCAGCTATTGGACATATAATAATAGAGAGGGTAACTCAGAACCCTTCAAGGGATTATCAAACAATCAATTATTTAATCCATCATGAATTAACAGATTTATAATTCTTTGGTTCCAAAATCTAGAAACATAACCAGTAAGCTATCAAAAATGATTAAACATGATTACTACGCCAATTTGATTAACATAAAATTACAACAAGAACTAGATTCATTCACATACCCCTTTATCTTTATCTAAACAAATATCAATTAATCTCGGTTTACTTTCTTTACCGATTTCCATCAGGAACAATAATAGATATCAAACTCTCTATCAAAACTAGAGGCAACAACATATGATGAAAAATGATAAAGAATCATGGGCAATTCTCAAAAAACCTGCCTTAGATCACTTCCCCTATAATGATCAAGACCAAAGCTCATCATATTTGGAATCGACACACATAGATCTATCTAGAGTGGATGTAGGTCTATGAAATTGAGGGAATATGAGAAGTATATCCAAGTGGATCTAAGAAGTCGATCAAGAACGATTACATACCTCAAGAATCTTGCTTTTATTTTCCAAGAGAAGCCTTTAGATAACCTCCTGAACAATAGTAGAAACCTCTTTTACCTTTGGAGAAGTAAAATCCCGAGTTAGGGCTGCCTAGGAGCATAAACGAACCCTTTAGAGGCAACACGAGTTAGATCCACAATTTAAGGATCTAATTTAGGTTCCCACATAATTAGTCCACACGGTTTGACAAACTGTGTGATAACTGTGTGAGAGCTACTGCCCCGAACACCCCTCTCACAAGGTTTTTCCAGACGGTTAGACAAACCGTTCACCTCCCATGTGGAAGCTACTACTATCAAAACCAACTACGCCCGGTTTGGCCGCATGGTTTAGACAAATCGTGTGTCTCCCATGTGAATGATATTTCCAATTATTTTTCCTTAAAAGTCCACCCAAATGCACCCTCGAGTCAGTACTCCAAACCAAAGGTAGTTAGAAACATTAGAAGTAACTGAAAGCGTAACGTGATGTTACAGTTCACAATTGTCTACCATTTGAACTGTCCACCGAAATGTTAATTTTTAGATAGGTGTTGGGGATAAGTCACCATGACCTCCCGGAATGCCTCTAAGAGCACATTTTCCCAATGTAATGGACTGAAGTGGTCTGGGCCATTACATCTGATACCTCTCAAAACATTCTCATCCTCGAGAATTCAAAACCCACCTAAAGTGAAAATGAAAAAGGGTCTGAAAAACCACCCCTCGAGATACCTCTCGAAAGAGAACAAGCCACAAAATAAGAAAAGGAAGACATCTCATAAACATGAACTTTTCATAACCATATAGTTACATCAATACATAAAAGAGTTAAACAACCAACAACTATTGGTACTAAGCACGTATCTGTGACTCACATTCCCAGGTACTCTCCTCCAAGCCACCGTGTCGCCAAAAGACATGAACTAAAGGAATAGAACACCTATGAAACACCTTATCCTTGTGGTCTTGGATCTCTCTCTACAGGTCTCTCCTCAAAGGTTGCGTCATCATCAAAATATATCTCTCCCCAATCGATGATGTGAGAGTCGTCATAAAGATAATGATGGAGCTGTGATACATGGAAAACATCATGTATCCAACACATCTGTGGGGGAGGTGCTACTCGATACGCCACATCTCCAACATGAGCTAACACCTCAAAATGCCTGAAAAACCAGGGAGAAAGATTACTTCCACGTCCAAACCTAAGCTTCCCACGATGGGGAGTCACCTTCTGAAACACATTATCCCCAAAATTGAACTCTAAGGGTCTCCATATTTCATCGACATATGATTTCTTACGATCTTGCACTGTATTTATCCTCTCACTAATCACCTGAACAATGTATATTGTATTCTGCACTAGTTTCGGTCTGAGAATTGCTGACTCTCTGACCACAGTCCATCAGAACGGAGAACGGAAAGGCTGTACATACAAGGCTTCAAAAAACACCATACCAATGGTGGACTGAAAACTATTATTTAAAGCGAACTCCAACAAGGGTAAGTGTCTCATCCATGAACCTACGAAATCAAGAACACAAGAGCATACCATGTCTTCATGATTCTGTATGGTTCACTCTGTCTGACCATCTGTTTGAGGATGAAAAGAAGTGCTAAGGAATAGTTGAGAACTGAAAGCATGTTGGGGACCTCTCCACACTCTTGAGGTAAAACGATGATCTCGATCAGAAATGATCATTTTAGGGACTCCATGAAGTCTCACCACCTTCTCCAAATACTCCCTCGACAAAACATCCACTAAGCTTCACTCCTTGATTGTAATAAAGTGGGACGATTTTGTTAAATGGTCCAGTACAACCCAAATTGCATCATGTCCTCCTAGAGCTCGAGGTAGAACAGTAATAATGTCCATTGAGATATACTTTGAGTTCCATTGGGGAATCTCAAATGCCTGGAGAAGACCACTAGGAACACGGTGTTCAGCCTTCATCTTCTGGCAGACTAAACATTGAGACACAAACTCCACAACTGCACGCTTCATCCCAAGCCACCCAAATTGACTCCTCAAGGCTCGGTATATCTTTTTCACACCAGGACGTACCAATAAAGGTGAACTATGGAACAATATGAGTATAGTATCATGCAACATCAAAGGAACAAAAATACTTCCATGATATAAAACTCTGTGTTCTTCATCCTTAGTCCAACCATTAGGGGCCTCACCACAAAAAACTCGGTATATCTAGACTTCAACCTCTGGATCTCCCAACTAGGACTCTTCTAAATTCTTCATCAGGGATGACTATACCATCATCTGAAAAAGACAACCTCTACCCCCATCTTCTCCAATATTAATATGTAATGTTGAAATTTCTTCCATTAATTTCTACGAATCACTGGATTCACACATAGAATCACTACGTGACTTTAGGCTCAGCGCATTAGCTACAACATTCCCATTTCCAGGTGTATACGATATTTCTAAGTCGGATTCCTTTATGAACTCCATCCACTGATGTTGTCATAAGATCAGGTCACGTTGTGTGAAAAAATACCTCAAACAATTATGATATGTGAAAACCAAAAATCGCTCACCAATGAGGTAATGTCTCTACATCTTCAGATCAAACACCACGTATACCAACTCAATATCATTGGTGGAATAGTAGAATTCATGGGGACATAACTGATGAGACCCATAAGAAACAAATGACCTCTGCTGCAAGAGAACAGAGCCTAACCCTAGATGTGAAGCATCACAGAAAACCTCAAACTAAAATCCCTCAGCTGGAAGACAAAGGACTGGAGCAGTTACTAACAACTCCTTTAGATACTCAAAATCATCCTGACACTTATCAATCTATATGAATTCCTAATCCATCCTGTTCAAAGATGCTAGAGGAGTTTCAACATGTGATAAATTAGCTACGAACCTTCTGTAGTAGCCTACGAGTCCAAGGAAGCTTCACACCTTCGAAACTATCTTGGGGGATGCCCAAGACACAACTACTTCTATCATCGATGGATCCACTAAAACTCCCTATTGGGACACAACATGCCCCAAGAAAAGGACTTCTCGAGTCCAAAACTCACACTTCGACAACATCCCAAATAGCTGATGTCGACGAAGAAATCCCAAAATGGATTGTATATTCTGTGCATGATCCTCTTTAGATTTGGATTACACAAGGATTTCGTCGATGAAAACTACCACAAACTTGTCTAGGAACTCACGGAACATAGCGCTCATCAATCCCATGAATATAGCTGGATCATTTTTCATGCCAAACATCATTAACACGAACTCATAATGCCCATGACGACAACAGAATATTGTCTTTGGGATATCCCCATCCTTCACACGCATATGATGATATCCTGACCGCAATTCAATCTTTGAGAACCAGCATGCACCCTTCATTTGATCGAATAAATCATCAATCCGTAAAATAGGATAGAGATTATTTATTGTCACTTTGTTTAAGTGACGATAATCGACACACAACTATAAACTATCGTCAGACTTCATCACGAACAAAACTGGCGCACCCCACAGTGACACACTTGGCCGAAAAAAACCAAACTTTAACAGACCATCAAGCTATATACGTATCTCTCGCAACTCATAAGGGTCCATACTATATGGACTCATAGAGATAAGAGACACTCATGGCTATAGCTCAATCCCAAACTCGATCTCTCGTCGAGGGGGTAATGCTAAAACCTCTTCTGGAATGACATCCAGGTACTCCTCTACGACCCTAGGAAACGGAAACTGCTAAACCTCTAAAGAACTCAACATCATCTTAGTCACTATGTATGATAAGGATGAAACATGCCTATGACCCATCCGAGGATCTCGCTCACTAAAAAATACCACTGGCTCTCCATCTGCACCAAAGAAAACGACCTTCTTCCTGAAGCAATCCACGATAGCCTGCACCGAATACAACCAATCCATGCCGATGATGAAATCATACGGTTGTATTCTAGAACATAAGAAATATCCCCAATAGTGGTTTTACCCCAAAAATATCTCACAATCTCTACTTACTACAAAAAAGTTAGCTCAGCCTCCGACTGGCGTAGTCAACGCCAAAGGAAATGGAAGCCTCTCTACCTCAAGTCCCAAAGCATGGATAAGGGTAGGTGATATGGAGGAGTGTGTCACTCCTGAATCAAACAAGGAATACACCAAGGTAGAGAACATGCAAAGGGTACCTCGAACAACATATAGATCACTTGAAGCTGGAAACGCTAGATCATAAAGCTTACCATGAACTCTTCCACGACCTCTCTGACCCTGATGACGACCACCACCATGGCCTTGCAATACTTTCTAAGGGAGGGGAGTGTCATGAGGATGTCCTCTGCCTGCCCCATCTACCCTCTGGTGATCTAAATCTAGTGCAACATGCTAGTGTTATGACCTCAGCTGAAACTACCTCATAGGAGGAACATGGAACGTAGATCTTGGTGCACGATGTCTCCTGTGAAAGGTCAGGCACTCCCGCTGTCGATGACCATGACCACCTTAAGAAAAACAAGCGCATGATCCCTTGGCATAGGCCTGAGAGATGCTACCTCTAGAGAAAGGAGATTTGAAGGTCTAGGGCTTACACCTGGTCGAACAAAAACTCTTCTGCCCTAAAAACTGATAGCCCCGGACTACAGCTCTCCTTCGTGAGGGATCATGAAGATCCCCATATCGTGATGATCTGGTCCTTTCCAAAGTCCTCTAGACAACCCCTGCACTCACCAACAACTTAAGATATGTCTTCAGCATAAATGGGGTGACCTGGCGCTGGATCTATGGACGCAAAGCCTCCAGTAAATGCTTCGCCCTGGACTCCTCATCTGGTAACAGGTCCAAAGCATATCGTAAAAGGTTCATGAAACAGATTCCAACTCTCGAACAGTATAGCTCCCCTGTCGAAGGGTACGAAGCTCTTAGCGACCGGATGCCTTCGCAGTCGAATAAAGGAACTCGACTATAAACCTGTCTCAGAACACCTCACATGAGATCGCTGATTCCTCATGATCCCTCGGGAACAAGAACCACCACTGCCTCACTGCTCAATGCGGCATCGTCACAACCAAGGGCACCTAGTTCTCATTCCGAGCACGAATTGAACTGAAGATGATCTCAACCTCCTCTAAATAGTCTTCTATGACTGCACCTGAAACGGAACCCTCGTACTTTTGCTAGCTCTGGCACTGAAACTCTCGGAGTGTCTTACTCCAAGTGTCTTCATCGTCAACATATACCCTACAGTGACCTACTTGAACATCCTGATGGAAATTTTCTACAAAATCCTGATGAGGATGTCAACCATGATCCATACCTGTAAAAAAACTGTTAGAGCTCCTAAACTTGGAATATCTAAGACTCAACATTAAATAATTAATTATTTTCATTTATTCATTTCAGGTTAACCTATCCCAAGGTCTACCCATTCAAACACAGGCACAAAGAAGAATAATGCATGATATTTTCCTAGGTCTCTACCCTGCAACTAGTATTGCCTTTTTTAGTAGTCATTGTAAACATAAAGGTATGTACATCAGATCATAGGGGCCCCTAAAATCCTATGTCTCAGCTAGTCTCTGGTGTTTACCTCTCTTTATAAACATGAATGACATTGTTTCCCTACCAACCCATGCAACCTCACCAGTGCCTAACTCCAAACTCCATCCTATCACTAAACCAGAGATCTGATACCACTCTGTAAAGACCGCCTCCCCACAAAGTGTACCCGTCCTGGGCTGAAAATGTGAGAAGGTGGATAACGACCCCTGAGTCCCACCTCTAGTAGACCCCGGGTTGGCGACTAGCGTTCAGGGTATAGTAAACAAACAAATGGGAGGCATTGCCCTATAAGAGAACACATGATGAAGAGAGAGATAAGATAGACACCAACCAAATCCATCTCAATATTGGAATATAAAAGAAAATCATAGTGCACATACGAAATGTCATACAAAAGTTCTACAACTGGAAGGGAAAAACTGCAAGTACCCAAAAGAAAGTAAAAACAGCAGCAACCACAGACCCAAACAGCTCCTACAACCACAATCAAGTAGAAAAAAGATTGATTTCCAACCTTCTCCAAGTGGCCTAAAAAACAGTTTTGATATATATATATGTTTAGTATAATAGTATACTTAGTAGGATTCTCCCCGAAGCCTCTCTTGCAAATGTAATGAAAGCATGATAAATCAAAGTGAACAACAACTGTTACTAACTCATCACCTAAACAGGTATACTATGTTCCCAACCTCACCCTGATAACTCTCACCAAGTAACACATACATGAATTTCTAACAAATAATATCAAGGGTACCCCGCTACTACCTCCCCACTAGTTTGCCACTTTTCCCCAACGTCGCATGCCCTAAGCATCTCTCTCCAATAAAGCTTGCCCGCAGACACATGGGCGAAGCACCACAATAGGCACCTTGTGCAATATAACCACCAAGTCCGCACACAAAAGTAACCAGGTGGTTTCCGGGAGCCACCCCAGCTCACATAATGTGTATCATACATCAGGTATTATACCTCAAGCCATTACAACCCACATGCCGAGTAAGGATCCTCAAGCCATCACAGCCTATACATGTTACACATATAGATGTCCATATGATACTATATCCAGAATATATGTGTGTGAACAACTACAAGCCATTATATCCCTCTACACACATACATGGGGAAAACTAACCGATGAGCCTACCAGCACAAGTATCTAGCAAGAGAAGAGGGCATGGCCAAAGTTGGTAGTCACCCATTCTTCCTCCAACCAGAATGTTGGGGAAAACACCCCCAGGGCTCAGAATCCTTGGAGGGTCTGTTTCCATTACTTACATGGTGGAGTAGCGTATAGAAACACAAAAAGTACAGAATATACTATAACTCATAACCACACTATAGGAATAACCTAGTCTTAGACCCAATGCAGCTATTGTCTCTCAGACTCCGGGCTACTACATCTATGACTATATATCTTATATGCACAAAACCATTTAAAAATATTTATTAGATAACTTCATTCCATTTTTATCAGTTACACTTTACGTTAATTAATTCATTAAACATTAATTAACCATGAATCACTACACATTACACATCATCATCTTCACACCCAAAGTCCACTGTCCCTTTAAAATTATAATGTCATCATTATGTTCCTGCGAACTCCAACCCCAAGGGTTAACACCATTTATTCAAATATTCATTACAAAAACACTTTTTGATATCCCCAGGAATTCTAGCGAAGCATTCGATGCTACTAACACAAGGGGATGAACATAGTTATTTGATATACTACCCGTCGAGTCTTTGCTGCCTATAGAAAGAGCGTAGACCAGTGCTCCCTAGAGAGGCTAAACACAAAAAGCACTTGGCATACCCCGCGCATCTTCCCCTCATTTGGAAGAAAGGTAAGCAAGACCAGCTGCATTGAGCAGTGGGAAAAAGTAAAGTAGATAAACAACCAAAGAACCAGAAAGAATCCAACAATCACATCCATCCCACTCCATAATCCCCAGTGTCCTCCCTGACACCCACATGCATAAACCGATGCATCTCGCCACTCTAGGCGTCATCTTATACCACAACCAAAAGGCATCTATGCCCCCACATATCACAACACCCATCCTGGATCATGTCTCAATACAAGCACTAGGAAAAAATCATCACATCACTTGGGCTACTAGGCCTGTAACAATCAAGAGGGTAACATATAACCCTTCAAGAAATTATCAAACAATAAATTCTTTAATCCATCTTGAATTAACATATTTATAATTCGTGGGACCCACAATCGGGAAACCTTACCAGTAAGATATCTAAAATGAATTAACATGATTACTACGCCAATTTGATTAACATAAAATAAAATCAAGAACCATATTCGTTCACATGCCTCTTTATCTTCATCCAAACAAATATCAATTAATCTCGATTTATGTTCTTTACCGATTTTCATTAAGAACAAGAATAAATATCACACTATTTATCAAAATAAGAGGCAACAACATACCATCAATATCAATTTATTTATCCAGTTCAGATATTTATTATGTAAATTCCATTGTCATCCAGTGGGGTAAAACATGCTAACATTATAGTTTCACACAAATGAAAGATAAGCAATGAATCCCCTACCTCAATGGTTTTTGGCGAAAACCACGACAGTCGAAGAACGCTCAAGAAAACCAGATTGATTCTCCAATAACCTACCTTGGATCACTTATCCTAGCAAGATCAAGAAAAAAACGTATTATATTTGGCATCGACACGCATAGATCTACCCATAATGGATGTAGGTCTAAGAAACCGAGAGAAGAGGAGTAGTAGATCCAAATGGATCTAAGAAACTGATCAATAACGATTAAGAACGATCAAATAAATCAAGAATCTGGCTATGATTTTCCTAGGGAAGCCGTCAGATTGCCTCTGGAATTAAGGGAGAAAGCTCCTTGACCCTAGGAGAATCAAAATCCCGAGTTAGGGCTGCCTATGAGCATAAACGAACCCTTTGGAGGAAAAAATATTTGCATCAACAATTTATGGATCTAATTTAAGTGCTTGCACGGTTAGTATGAACGGTTTGAAAAACCTTCCGATAACTGTGTGTTAGATACTACCTCGACCAACCCTATCCCATGGTTTGGCCACACAGTTAGACAAACCATGCACCTCCCGTGTAGAAGCTACTACCTCCAAGACCAACTACGCACGGTTTGGCCGCATCGTTTAGACAACCCGTGTGCCACCCGTGCGAAATATATTTCCATTTAGTTTTCCTTAAAAGTCCAACAAAACGCACCCCAAGTCACTAATCCAAACCAAATTTAGTTAGAAACATTAAAATTACCTGAAAATGTAATGTGACATTACAGTTCCCAATTGTCTACCGTTGGAACTATTCATCAGAATGGAATTTTTTGGCATGGTGTTGGTGATAAGTCACCTGGACAACCCGGAACACCTCTAACAACACATTTTCCCAAAGTAATGGACTGGAGATGTCTGATCAATTACATTTGTGACTCTATAAACCTATATGATAATATTCTCTATGAGAACTAGCTACAAGAGGCTCTGTGTGATCCCGTTACCATTCACCCTATCTGGACCAGCTATAATCGGCCCTATGTGGACCTGCTATGATTGTGTAAGAAGTGAGGGACTATGTATGACCTAGAAGACCTAAAATGGGGAGTTCCTTTTTGTGACCCTGCAGACCCACAATACTCATTAGGGATGAGTACCTCCATAGTCCAATGTGTTTAGTGTGCGACTAACCGTTTTCAATAAATTAATTAGATTATACTTGTGTGAGATGATAGTTCCTAGTGTATAGATTCATTTTTTGTATTTCATTCATTATTTGGGATACCTATTCAGTATTTTTTTAAAAACACCAACATGAGATTCTCCCACATGTGTTACATCTATTGAAAATGACTGACACTTTACAGAGACCTCGGTGTCCTAAGACTAGGTGGTTTCAAGTGACATATGACAGACAGGACGTACTTCCACAGCTTTCGACAGAAACTTTTAGCATACACTTTGTATGGGGTCATCTACAAACGTCTTATAGATATTATTTTCTTCTTTCCTTATATTGGGTTATCCATTGTGTCTCTTAGTATCCCTACTCATGATGGGGTGTTGGAGAGATCCCTACGTCTCGAGAGCTTCCTTGTAGAGCGGGCACCAACAACCAGAGCCCCTAGTAGAAACCAGGTGGCAGAGTCTTCAGTGGTGGGAATTAGGTAGAAAATAGAGGGACCCAAGCATGTCAGGCCTTTTAGAGGAACACCCTAGGACTTAGGGTCAGTAGTATGGGGCTCCTAGGGCAGAGGGAACCAACAATGGGACATGTTATTCTTCTCATGCGGTGGGAAGGGACACATGGCTCATGATCTCGGAACACACATTGTAGAAAAAACAAAACATTCTTCTATTATATCATACGAGTAAAAAATTATATCAAGATATTTCACTTGTCTATAGACTGTAAGAAAACCATACATTTATTATAACAAGTCAAGTTCATTCCCAAAATGATTACACTATTATATTAATATCCAAATCAAATGATCAATTTAAATCATATGATAACCATATAAACTTAATTAACAAATAAACTCAACATTAATTGACTTAATTGAATTCTTAAAAAATAATCTTCTACTATAAATTACTTGTTTGACAATGGGGTAAATAAAAACTCATCCTACTGATTCATTTCCCAAAATATCATTAATCACCTAAAATCCTAAAAATTAAAATATCATTAATTTAAAAAAATGTTTCCCATAATTATTCAATTATTTACCAATGACATTTTCCTAATTAATTTTTTTATTATCCCATACATCATGTAGGCCAATGGAAGTAATTTAACCCATTTGTCACTTTATTTGTGTGTTTATGCCCTATAACCATGCTATATGGGATGGGTTATACCTTAATATGCCTTTTCCATTTTCTAAAACCATATTTATATTATTCAAAAAATCATTCCATAAATATTGTGAAAATACACAAAATAACAATAATAATCATGTAAATTTTTGTCCACAAAAGTTCTATATACATATATTCTTCACTAAAGAAAATAATCGTAATTAACATCAATAATATTAACACCAACAAAATAAAAAATATTATCCATTACTAAATGATGGGGTCTTACATAAAATATCATCGTACTATTAAATAAATATTCTAGGTCACTATTACCATAAAACATATTCTTGGAAATCCTTATAGTGATATTATTGTTGAATGATCAATAGAGGTTTCATTATTATTAATATCAGAATACCATTGAAAAATACTTCAACAACATAATTCTTGAGCTCTAACATAGAAATCAATCAATCATTCAATGTCAATGATTTTGAAAATATTTTCCCTCTTGGAATAATTTTTGTGTTTTGAAATTGGCTTGGAAAATGTACTATTTCCCCAAATTTATTATATTGAACAATAAGTTCCTCCTTTGGATGATAATTATTTCTCTACATAATTTTATACAATATTTTTATTTTTTATTTTATTATCTACACTGTTACCTCTTTTCCCACACCTAACATATCTACCAATTAATTTCATTATTTTTTCAAATTAAAAATTCCAAAAAAATTTAGATATATTCTATTGAAACATATTTAATTTTTAACTCTTAACACTTGAAATTCAATAATAAATCAACCATTTAATCTTTGATGTCTTTGGAAATTAAAATATGTATTATTTGTTAATCATAAATCAGGATACCTCATTTAGAATTATAACCATATGTGTATATACCGTTCCTATTATGTTCAACATCATTTTTGGAAAATCATTATTTCGACCATCACAATAATTATTGGCATTCTTTCCCATATTTCCCCCCATTAACTAATGTGAAAAATATAAACATGATGAGAATGAATTAACATAAAATTGGGAAACATAAAAACCTAAAAGGAATAATATATAAATGATTCATATATCATGACTCTTGAGACTCTATGATTAATTCAAGATTATCAATGGTAATGATTTATATTAGGTTCTATAACCTATAAATTTGTTCAATTTCTTCATAATTTTTTGTAAAGAGAATGATATGTTCAATAATGTATATATAAGGAGTGTCAAACCCTATTTGGAGCATAGATTGTGGTCATGCACCCATTTATGATGAATTACAACCAAATTAACATTTTTCAATGATATCACCACATGCTAAACATATGGTAGAGCCAAATACACTTTTAGTATCAATAAAGGTATGTAATCTCATGGAACCCACGTGACTTATAATTCTCCACAATTACAATATATTTTACTATTTTTAGTATTTATCCGATACAAATCTCTATATTTCTCACTATATTATTCACTCCATTACCCACAAAATAGAAAGACCAATCTTTTATTTCAACTATAACATGATCTATAACATAAAAATAAATTAATTAAAACCCACAGATCATGAGTCATAGTGTCTCTTGAAGAATTTAATCATATGACATCAATGTGAGAAAACTAAAAAAAAATTAATTTGTTTCTATTTTCAGATTCAAAATTCTATCGAGATCCTAAAATTATTTTCATAACCTAAGGAATACATAGTTATAAGTGGTGATCTAAAATACTAATTAGCGAATAATTATGATATGGATGTGTTTCATGTGAGTCAAATGTATAAAATGATTTCATAATAGATAATGATCAAGAGTAATAAAATTAGACAATAACATTAATGGAATGGTATCATAAGATCCTTCCATACATAGAAATGCTGTAGAAACATGTTACAAAGTATATACATCAGTCAAGAATTATTGCATTTACAATATCACATAGTGGAAAACATCCCATATGGAATTATGTATAGTCCATAATCCCATACCTGACACATCATGAGACTAAATATTTATCAAATGAATTAGGGAGCTATATTGATTCACTCATCATAAAATGTTCTTCATTATAATTTCCAAAAAAATGAAATCAATAATAATTCATAAACATAATAAATAGGGATTGAAATATAACGGGTTATTTGATATTATAACAAATAACTACCAAATGAAATTTCATAATAATGAAATTTTAAAGACGAACATATGGATTTTATTACACAAGAAAAGTAATGGGGAACAATATTAGTGTATAAATTAGAGAAATATGTACATAATTTTGAAGTAATATATAACAGGAAGTGTTATTATCATTGATGAAAAAATATTTATAATATAAAATGAAATATTTAATGAGAAAATAACATGTACACTTTGAAAACATATTTTCAATATCTACGAATTTAGAAACATATTGTAGGAAAAAATTTATTAAATGTCAACCGTTGAATTATATACTGGACGTTTTAAATAATCATGTAGCCCTGGCATAAGTTAATTTCAAACATGTCATATATTTAAAAAAAACACACCTTTCAAACTATTGTAAATGGTAGATTATTGAGTTATTGGGGTTCCATTGGAGGACTTTAATGATAGTAAGGGAGAGTTTGGTCAATCTTAAAGGAGTATTAGTGATGATAAATGGGATATTTGTTAGGTTTATATCAAAAAAGAGGGTTATTTCTTTATAATTTATGTTTTGGACTCTAAATAATAAATTATCCAAACCCAAAAACCAACCAATGGTTTTTTACCATTTTTGTTCAAAAATGGGAGTGTTTTTTTTTATTTTATATGGTAATGGGCCGAAAATGTTGAAATAATGTCCTTTCTGAAGGAGAGGTGAGTCATGCTCTATAAGAAATAAATTTAAAATCACATGATATATTATAGGTTTTGGATGATTCATAGTGGTTATAAGAAATAAAACAAATAAAATTAAAATTAAATTATTTTAAAGGGAAAACATTTATTTGGTCATGGATTTCATTTATAGAAAATAATACATCACATTTGGGTTAATATGATGTTAAAAAATAGAAAGTATATTTATACGATATTTAATTTTTACCATAAAATTCAACTGAATAATAAAATTTAAAAATTACAAGTCTGATAAATTCATTGCTATATTTCCATTAATAATAATCATTTTTCTAAATAAATATTTACAAATGTTAATTTTATCTTTTAAAATAAAATATAAAGATTTTATGAAATGCTAGGATTTTTAACGGTAACTGTTTTTTTACACTTATAAAAATCTAATTTGATTATATGATCATTAATACTTTGTAAAACTATTTAATAATCATATTTTATTATGAACTATTTACTTTAAAAATAAATTAATTTCATAAATTCCTTTATTTAATTTGAATATAAAAATAATACAATATGTGATTTATTATATGAAAATTAAAAATCTTCTCAAATTTATAATAATTGGAAGAAAATATATTCATTATTATATAAGAAATAATGTACATAACAATATTTCTAGTTTTTTGATACAAATCCCTTTAATACAACACCATATTCCATAAGTGTAAGGTGGATGATGGTGTGACTTTCATTAGGTTTGATTGGTGAACATGGTTTGGGTCATGATATTGATGTGAATGAAATTATCCTATAAACGATATTTCATAGGTTGAAGTTATTGGATCTCAGCTTGGACATGGTCAATGTAAAATCCAGGATATGTAATATCCCATAAAAAATTCAATAAATAAGATTTATATGGTACAATCCTACTGGTTGCGGCCACCACTTCATTTTTTTGTGATAATTAGATTATATAAAAAATATATTTCTATTAGTAATTTTATCAGGGTTCAATGTCTTTATTATCATTGAAAATAATTCTTAAAGTTCAATTATATCCAATTGGATATTATTAAACCAAATATGTTCATGTTTATTTTATAACCATATTTACATAATAATATGCCTAATTATATAAAAATTGGGATTTTATTTATTACATATTGGGTTATTACAATATTACACCATTAAAAAATTTCATCCTCAACTTTTATTTTCCCACACTAAAATAGAAGAGGGTAACTCTACTACATAAACTCCTTTAATTCCTACATTTTTTCTTCAAAATTGTTGTTTATCCACCCCAATTTTACTAGGTTTATTGTTTTATTTTGTAAAACTTATTCTCTAAGATCTATAATTTTTACCTATTAATCTTCATAGGATAGGTCATTGTCCATTAGTAAAACCTAAATATTGAGTACAAGTGATGGTTATAGTATGTACAACCTCAAGAGTGAGGAATTTAGTACATCATGTACTTGAGTTATGTATGGTAAGAGTTCTAGTTTATAAGAAACCATTCTGATGTAATTAATGATCAATAAAGGGTCGACATACCTTTGACTATGTTTTCCCTTCTTTTCCAATCTCACTACTTTATTCCATAGAGATATCCAGAGGAATACCATATTTCTAACATACAATCTAGGTCCTTTTAATGATTTTCATCATTGTTCTATTTTCAAATATTTGTATCCTTGATGTAATGTTGAATGGTCTTAAACTTTTCCACAATTTCAATGTCCATTTCAGGTACATGTATTTTTCATTCCCCAATTTCATCCCAACATGTAGGTGCTTTACACATCTTCCCATGAAGGGTTTTTTATAGAACCATTTAGATTCTTAAGTTGAACAATTATTTTTAGAGAACTCAACTAGAGGATGATGATGTTCTCATCCTCCATTGAATCCAATTGATCATAGTCTCAATATATACCCTAGTGATTGGATAGTCTACTCAGATTGGCCATTAGTTTTTGGGTGACAAGTTTTACTGAAGTTCATCTCTGTGTTTAGAGAATGCTGGAGGCTAATGCAATCTATAGAGACAAATCATGGTTTTAAATTAGGCAAAAACTATAGTGTAATTCATTCTTCCTCACCATGAATCTAATGTATATCTATGTAAGTTAATTTAGGGAGAAATCCATTTGAATAGCAATGAATCACACAGTATTTGTACGATTATCCCCAACAACCATTATATAATTTTTAATCATTGGATGTATGTGGATGTCCATTGACAATGACTATGATTCTACATTCCAATTTCAATGTTGGTATTGGTAATGGTTTCATCATACCCTTCTACTTCTACCTTTTATCCTTCACTTTCTGACATACCATGAACAATGATGTATATTCAACAAAATCCTCCTTAATTTTTTACCACCAATAATCCGATATGAGATATTGATACATATTTGTGTTTCTAGGGTTAATGGAGAATATCATATTATGTGAATCATCAAATAGATCCTTTACTACCTCGTGATTTTATGGAACACATAGTCTTGTCCTAAATCTCTAAATCCCTTCTTCATTAACATTGAACTTTGTGGATTTTCCTTTTCTTATAGTTTCCACATTCTTATGAATCCTCAAATAATCATTTTTATCATACATCAACCATTCAATAAGAGAAAGATAAGATTTTATTTGTGGATGGATTGGGGATGTTACATCCTTTCTGATTCCCATGTTGAACCTCTTCAATTATAAGAAGATTGGATCCTTCTAAATTATAATCAATGATAAAATTGAGGTATCACTTATACATAGAGAAGCTTCCACTTTATTCTCTTTACTAATATATTTATGAATTGAGTAGTGATATTCCTTGACCAGTTCTGACCACATTCATTGGTTCATATTCTTCTCTTCAATTTTGAATATATATGTTAGAATTTGGTGATTCGAATATATTTCACACATCTCCCCAAAAGAAATAATTCCTCAATTTATCAAAGAGAACCTCACAGTAGCCAAATCTAGATCATGTGTGGAATTTTTATGTTAGTTAAATTTTAACTTACTTGAATCATATTCTATAAGTTTTTCATTTTTATTCATCACACAACTCAATATCGTCTTCAAAGAATCTGTGAATACTATAAAAAGGTATAACATGGTTGTATCATGAGAAAAAGGGCAGTGATAAGCCTCCTTTTTTACTCATTGAAGCTTCATTCATATTCATCATTTCATGTAAACAGGACTCCCTTAAAAGATTGCTCGTCAAGAGGGTGTGGAAATCATGATAAATTTATCATAAATCTACTCTAATATTTTTTAATATTAAGGAAAAAATGGATATATTTCATGGATTTAATACTTAACCATCGTTCAATTTCTTTTCTCATTGCATGATCCCAAGATACCCATTTTTTATGCTAATATCCCTAAATAATGAGACTTCCATCAACTAAAACATACACTTTCTATACATTTTGTAAAGATTGTACATTTGAAAAAGAAAATTAGAACATTATGTAGAAGATCCTCATGCTCTATGGTTTTGAAGTATATTATAATATCATTAAAAAAATACCAAACATTTGTCATGGTGATCTCTAAAGACTCTATTAATCATTTCCATGAAGATTTCTGGACGATAAGTGTTTCCATATAAAATTACTAATAACATAATGTACTTGTACCTTATATGAAATTCAGTATTGGGGATATCCTCATTATACACTCTGAGTTAGTAATATCCCAACCACAGATCCACTGTAGAGATGTATTGTGCTCCATCGAGCTGATTGAAAAACTCATCCATCCAAGGAAAATGAAAAGTTTTCTTTATCTTGATCATATTGATCTCCTGATAATGAATGAAACGGTTCATTGACCCATACTTATTCATGATGAAGAGGACTAGTTCACCAATGGTGAACCACTTGGGAGTAAAAACACTTTATCCAAATTCTCAAATAGTTTATTGTTTAGATCCTCATGTATCACAACACCCATCCTATATAGAGACTAACATATTGTAAATTTCCTATGTAGAAGTTTGACTGAAAATTCAACCTATTGGAAAAGAGGATGACCTGAAAAGTTCTAGAGAAACACGTCTGTGTATTCCCTAAAAATAATAATGTCCTCGAGGATGGTCCTTTAATTAAATTTAACCATTAGGTCTTGATATGATTATTCATAAGGAAATAATATCGATGCTTGAGATGATGGTTCTAAAGAAGAATCATCAACCAATTTGTACTTGTATGGAATCAGAGGATGATTCTTTATATAGAGGGTGATCTCCTTATCATGTTAATTTATGATGTCTCTTTGTAGGTAAATCTATTCCATGCTTATAATTGAATCAAATTATACCAATGGTAATATTAAATGGTTCACTAATATTCTCATAATAAATTTTTTGATAGGGAAGTATTTATGTACCTGGGATTTTATAATATTTCAATTTTCAATTTTCACTAATAGCACTACATATAATCTTTATGGTTGTTTTTGGAATATTTTGACTAGACTGTTATGATATGAAGGAATGTGTAGAACCATAATAAAAAACAATTATTTTTTTCATGAATGATTAACTATTTTACCATTCATGATATAATTTTTTGGATCCAACTCAGAGGTTGTTATGGAAGATTCTATCCCTTTCTGCCATAGAGTATTTTTTTCTCTTTGAATACCCATAGCTTACAGGTTTTATTTTCCATGTTCCCTAGTTAATGGGATTTTAAGCAATGAACAATGATCATAGGGTCGATTAGATTATTCCTTTAATTCATCGCAATAGGTGGTTTCTACTATAAAAAACATTATCCAGTTTTTCTTCCATTCCATATCTAAAGAATATCTTCATTCCCATAAGGAAATTTTAGGGGTTTTTCTTTTCAAACCATTGAAATGTGGGAAGTTGGAATTTCATACCATCATTAGATTTCTCCATCAGAACACCATAATTAAAAACTAAAATATTATTCGTCTCCCCATGGTAACTATGATATTTTTCAATATACATCACAAAATTGAGGTCACATTAGATTATTTCTCCATAGCAACCAATTTCATGGATCTTAGTTTATTTTCTAAGACTATGTTATAGCGATTGAATTTGGGGGGTGATGACAAAACTGGAAGTGTGTCATGCAAGTATTTTAAATTATTCCACTTACTCCCTAATTGAGTTTTCATCTTATTATTTAGTAAAAGAAAACCCCTTTCCCTTTTATTATTGGGAGTGTGAGGAATATATTCCTTGAAAAATAATGTTTTGGACTTCCTTCAACTCCACTGCTTGGTTTACTTATATTGGATTTGAATTCAGGGGAAATATCTGCTAATGATGAGCTTTTCCATCTATATGATAAATAGTTCAATGAAAAAACTAATTTTTGGAACATTGATCATTATAGAAGATCTAATTAATTGAGTTGATCCATTGTTCAATGATTAAGGGACCAGCTGATCTATTAAAATTAGGATACCATTACCACAAGAAGATCTCGATTGTAGATTGTTCTCTATTAAGGATTTTTGGAGACTCCACCTAATATCAGTTTTTATTTAGAACATAAGTCAACTAATGGATTAATTTCATGATGTTCATGAATCCTTCTGCCAAAGTGTTGGGAATATCTTTGTAAATGTTATCAAATTTCCAATCACATTGATTATTTACATTATTCATCAAATTTCTAGAAATTAGCATGAATAAAATGAAAAATAGGTGTGAGTATTTTGAAACCATTATAATTGTAAAATAGGATCCAATTTTGTTAAAATATAACATATAAATTACATTTATCTCTTTATCATATGAATTTCTAAGCCTCAATTAATGTTATCAATGATCTTTTTACGAACATGTATTCTTATTTGATATGTTTGGTTCCAATAATATTGGATCTTAATGATGTTATGAATTTACTAATGAATAACCCCTAGGAGTTTCAAACTAGGGGCAAAGTGGGGCCTATTTTTGTGTACTAGGTTACCCTGATTTAGTCCCAGAACACCATGTTAGATTTGTTACTCTAGGTGCATTTGTGCTAGAACCAAATCCACAAATAGTTCTAAAAAGGGATGTATAATATTGATAAACCACATACTATATAAATACAAAAATTTAGGGATGTTTTTTTATACATTTTATTATCCAAAATGCATTGACTAGAGTTTTAAAATCCTACTCCCAAAATTGCTTAACTTTTTTACTGATATAAACTATATCAACCTGATTATTATTTGGAATTTATACTTGATTTATTCCATGAGAGTACATTAAATAAAACCCAATGGATCAATAATTCTAGTTTATTTATGAATCAGTTAAATTAAATTATAACTTAAATCTAAAAATAAATCACCATTATTGACAACTTTATTAACATGTTCATAATATTTCATCATACTTAAATCTACGTGGGATAATCTAGTGCCAAACAGAAAAATGTGTTGAGATATAATGCCTAGTAAAGAAATAAAAATAAAACATAAATAATATGATAATACATGTCATGCCATAGGCATATGAATGAGGCATAAAAATAGAAAAAATAATAAATATGAAAAAAGTGCCTGATATAGAACGATAATCATATCATGGGAAATGTGAAAACAACTAAAAACTATTCAACAAAACATTTTCCAAGGATAAACATGCCATGAAATCATAGTAGAGAATGTACCACAAAGTAATCAGGTTTAATCAATGTTCCAACTTGATATATCATGATAATTAACATTACCTAATGCATTGGAGCACTGTGTGTGTTCACCCATCATATTTATTTCATACTCATGATTAATTGTGTATCAAAAATTATACAATACAGATTCAGTCATCATTATAATTTTCATCTTGATAAAGGAGTGTGGAATACACATATATATTCCCCCAATCAAAAAAATATGTGAATAAAATTTAATACCCATAATAGGACATGTGTATATTATTCACTACACAATTGTTTTTTTGTGGAAAATTTTGGTGACATTTTAGAAGCATAACGTCATCACATAAAAATAATTAATTTTGTTGATTTGAAGGAAGGGGGTCTTTAAACATTTAGACATTTCACAAAATGGGGAATTCTATTTATAAGGCATACAATATTTATAAAAACATTAATAAATAAGGATAAGGAAAGAACCCTTACAAAAGAATGGCATGGTAATAGATGTACATAATTTTTCATATGAGTGAATTATAAGAGTTAAAGGGGATATAATAATTTATAAACCAATTGGGATTTAAAGGGGATATGGAATAACATATCCCAACATTTAAATATTAAAATTAATATATATAACATAAAAAGAGTTTTTGATAAAAATGGATTGATGAGGATCCCTTACACAATTCTATGGCTCCAAATTCTTGGGAAGGTATTATTGAGAGATTGATGAGCCTTGGGAGGATTCTAGAGAGTGTAGGTAAATGTTTTCTCATGATACACATATTTTTAGTAAGGTGAAATGGGATCATTAGCGTGTTTATATAGAAAAAGTGTGGGTTTTCATTATTTTTTTAATGTTTTTGACTCTATATAATTATATATTGATAACCACTAAAAATACCTTGTGTATTTTCAATGGTTTTTACCAAATGAGACTGTTTTTTTATACATTGATTCATCATTAGAGTTATCCTTAAACATATCCATAGTATCATCAGATATATCTATATGGATTCTCTAAATTTTTATCATACTAGATTATAGATCATATCTAATCCATTCTATTGATTCCAATTGTAGAAACCGAGATATTTAGTTCATAGATATAACATTTTTTTAGATTAATATTCGATACATTAAAAAACACATTCTTGATGACCATAAATCATTAATGTATTTGGAGACTAGGTACACAATATTATGATATTGTTAATTATCATAAATATCTCTCAAAAATATATTCCACTTTATTACAATTTGAAAACATACCAACTTAGAACCATTCTTCATAATATGGGGAAATGAAAAATAATACCCAGTGAGCTCAGATTATCAGCCAGGGTAAAAAAAATAGATACTTAATTATAACATGAATATATGGGTATGAGATGTGAGGAAATATTTATATAAAATATATCATGTAAAATTTTTCATTTCACAATGCATTGGTGGGAGATATAGGTATGACAATTCATATAATGATATCCAAATTTACTTGTGACATAAGATAATAAAATATTAATCAAATCAAAATACCACAAATGAAATGAGTTTAATATATATTTCATCATATCATACAATTTAAAAAAAATATATGGATTTCATAATCATATTAACAATTCATCATATAATATCTAATTAAAGAATAAGAATGTTTCATAATAATTTTATCATAGCACAACATGTATAAGTGAAAATATTCTTATAAAAACCATTCCATAATAAACTTAAACCATTCAATGAATGAATAATAAAACTATACTTGGTTAATATCCCTAATAAAAAAATATACTTAATGGATTATAATCATAGATGGAGAATTATTTTGAAAGATAAAGCATTTAAAACGTTTCATGAGGAAGATAAATTTTCAATAAGAATAATTTTTTAGAACTAAGAATTACTTATAAATTTTGGAAATAATTTTTATAAATATATATGAAGGTTGAATTTAAATAATTAAAATATTTTTGGAGGAAAATATTGTTTCCACTATGAAAAAATTTATTTATTATTTACAAATCCCTTTTTATATTGAAATATTTTTTTTAATATATCGAATTTCCCATATAATGATGATATAAATTAAATTGAATAATAATTTAAAAAATTTCAAGAAATTCTTGAAATCTTTGAGTTTCCCATAAATTAGGAAATACTGTTTATGTAGTTCATGTTAAATAACAAAGGTATACTTTTCATTTTTCATAAAAGTCAAATATGATATTTTCAAAAAACATCATGAAAATTACATTAATTTATTAAAATAGTTAAAATGGGTTAAAGTTTATTGATTTAATCATTTTTATAATATTTAAAATAGTTTTTAAACCCTTTTTAGAAAACATGATTTTATGAAAAATAGGGTTTTCAACTAAACAGATAAATAAAGGAGACTTTTCTAAAAATAAAATCAATTATTTTAAGTATTAATAGTGGGAAAATGGTAATCTTACAAGACAGAATCATGAAATCTCATATTAGCATAAAATTAATATTAAATAATGATAAAAATAGCCCAATATTTCAAAATTGGTTTCATAATTCATGATAATCTTGATAAATGAAGTGATTTTAATATAACACTATTAAAACATTATTGAACTTGAATAATAAAATCCATGAATGAATATAAAAAAATGAGACATATTATATTTTTAAAATAATTATACTCATGATATAACATGTCAAATGGAATGTATATACTTATCATAGAAGAATACAGGTTTAGAAGAGAACATATATCTCAATGAATGTAAATTGAGGCAAAAATCTGTTAAGAATGTTGTAACATTTATCTATAACCCCCATGAAAGGGAGACAATGAAAATTATATTTATATAAAAAAAATATTGGATAATAAAAATAAAATACATTCATGGGTAGTGTAAAGACCACACAATTGAGATACTGAGTTAATTTTCATATGTCTACCAGAAACAAAAGTGAGATTTAAATTCCATTTCGTTAAACTTCATTTTGTATGAAGGAAATTTAATTATTATATCATGGATATATGAATGTTATTAATTCATAAAAAAATTATTTGAACTTGTAATATAATATATTATTCTCTTGTTACATTTTATGACCCTCATATAAATATAATTTAGTTCTTTTCAATTATTTCGGGTCTAAAATTGCATTATTTTCTCACGCGTGTTTTATAATAACTTTTTCGTTTCTTGTACATAGGGTATAAAAAATCATCCCCAGAATGGTATTAATTTTATAAATTTATTATTTAGAATGGTAAATTAATATAACAATTATTATATTTTTTGTAATTAAATTGAGTCATATCTCATCATGGAGACGGTAGGCCGTATGTACTCACGTGCAACAATATCATTTAATTAATGGGTGAAAGGGTAATAAATGTGGTGAAATAATAATTTTAATGAATAAATACCATCTCATATATATTTCATAAATTTATTAGTTTTGTCTTTAAAAAATTAAATTTGAAACATTATTTTAAAACGAACCAAATCACTTAGTGCGGTGACAGTCCGCCGTACACCTGAGTGACATTCTTGTATTTTAAATGGAATGGAAAATGTAAAAGAATACTCTATATTGAAAATAAATAAGTATAATAACATCATAAATATAATATAAAAAAATAAATCAATAATATTTTCTATTATTCTGAGTTAGTAATGTAAAAATAGATTGCATCATATCGTGGGGCAGTTGTCCACCCTATACACGAACAATGATTTTGTAACTCATTTGATGGAATTGGAAATGAATATAGGTTATTATATTAGTATAATAAAATATATGAATATATGATATAATAGTGTTTTTATATTTTATTTTTTAATTCATAAATATTTGTGAAGAAATAAGAATCAAAATTAAAGTAGTTTGTTATGCTTATTACATCATCTAAGAGAATCCTCCCTAAGATCTCCTCTTACGGACTAAATGGATGGTATTTTGAGAGGGAGAGAAGCATATAATGTTACAAAATTACAATGGGCATATAATTTGGAATGTTTTTTCAATTTAAATTTTATTTGGAGGTGTGAGGAAATATGCGGAGGAGTTTCCTTTTATAAGAATGGGAAAAAGAACTCTTTGAAAATTACATGGAAATTCCCCAAAGGGATCCAAAATTATAAAGTTAGTCACATATAAAATAATTTCAATTGAATATAGATATTATATATGCATTTTTACATTGTAAATATTTCCATGAAATATAATTTGTACTTTTTTTAGGTAATTTAAATGCCTATCTTTTTAGTATTACCCTTGTTAAACCTGTTTTACATTAACTGCAGTAATGTTTTTTTCATATTTTTATAATTAATTTTGGTAAAAAATTCATTTGACCCTATAATATAATATAAATAATCATATATCTAAATAAGGATTAATTATTTCCAAATTTTCTCTTCAAAAGTCAAAAATTTTAATTTAAAATTAATCTTGCCAATGCAAGGACAACACTAGTTTTCAAAGTGTAAATGTTAAAAAATTTAAAATGTTTTTTATATCATATTTCAACAAGAAAATGAATTCAATGACCAAAAATTGATTATTTGATATATAAATTAATTAATTTTACTTTAAAAACAATTCATTAAATAATTTAACATTAAAAATAATTATAATGAAAAGAATGTTTTCAATTAAATTTTCAAATTTTTTAATATTTTCAAAAAAACAAAATATTTCCGAAAAATGAAAAAAAATTTACCCAAATATAATTTTGATAATATTTTTTCAAAAATTATTTTCATTTTCATGTTAATTTTCTAAATTTTTATATAATTTGTTTAAAATAATTTTTTCAAACTGCATGTAAACCTTTTATTAGAAAAAAACACTTATTTAGAAAACTGTTCCTTTTTTATTTTAATGACTGATATTTTATATATATTAAATATATAACCATAATTTAGTAGTTAATATTAACACACCCATATTCTAACTACTAGGTCATAAATATATTTTTAAATTATAATATTTTAATATAATATCAAATTTTTTTTAAACTCAATATTATTTGTAGTGCAAGATAGATATTGTTTTTCATGTGCCAAATAATTATCCTAGTGTTGCATGTAATATACTATTCACTATAATTTTCAAGTGACACATGATTCAGATGGTGTTTCATGTACCGAAATTTTTATAAATGATTAAAGTTCTCTTAAAAATAATTAAAAATAAATTGACGTGTAACAGGAACTCTATAACTTGTGGACAAATTTTAAGATGGTATTTGGGGAGGAAATGGTGGAGTTAAATTTATCAATATTTTAGAATAAGAGGGGATATGGGATCCCTATTATAAATGGGGGGTGGATATATTATACTTTAATCAATGTTTTAAAATTAGATATTTATTATTCATAGTAAAGTGGAACTAATTCTAAAAAATTAAAATATGAGGTGATTATGGTAAAAATACTCTCATCTAATAAGGTTTAAGACAAGAAATTTTATACATACCATTTATTTTTATTCATAATTAACCTTCTTCACCATTTACCATTACGATAAATTTTTTAACAGCGTTACTAATTATGACCAAAAAATGAAAATAAACTCATCATCTGAGTTTGAATCTATAGATTCAAACTATGAATCTTATATTTAAATATTGAATTTCAAAAAATGATATAATTTAATTTATATATAAGTTTAAAGAACACAAGGAAAAATGTTTTTTTTTCAAAAACCATTTTATAAACAAATAAATCATATATTTATTTCTGAAAAAGTTAATTAGATTGTATTTAAATAAATATGTATAATATTATATTGCAATTATTCTAGAAAATAATGATTATTTGTAAATAATTTTAAATAAATGTTAGTTTTTATTATAAACATTAGTATTTTTGACTCTTCATAAAAACATAAAACTTATATAAAAGTTTACAAAATTACCCCAATTATTTTTATTATTTTTTATATAAAATATTATCTTCATTTCATAATGTTCTGCCAACAATATTTATAAATTTCACTATAAAATAATAACATATAATACTTTTAAAAAACATTAGTTAGATTAAAAATATTCAATTCAGTGATATGAAAAGTTATATAAAATTAATTAAATCAATTTGAATACAAAAAATTTAGTAGTGAATATTTATAAGACATGAAATTGATTAATTATTAATAAATCCTAGCTTTTTATAGTATTCAACACTAATGAAATTGTACCAATGTAATTTTATTCATAATATAAATAGGGATGGATAATGTTCCCTGATATACATATGATGTTATCATTTTTTTCATCATTAATTTTGTTCTTTAAAAATATCCTGATGAGAAATCTTATTCGAAAACACCTATAGATAGTGATAAGGAATTTATACTGCCTTCTACTAAAGAGATTGATTTTATTCCAACTATACCACCTCTGGTCTCAAAACAATTCAATCATCATATATATTTCCTTAACTATGAATCATGAAATTTATCATCAAAATTTTAATTAGAGGAAAACATACTTGATAATTAGAGTGTTACACCTTTTCTATATTTACATAGTAGTAAAAAACAAGTGAATTAACTTCTAAATTCAAACAAACCACATTATACTATTCAGTAGTTATATTTTTGGAAATATATGATTTTCTATATCAAGAGAATTTTCATAAAACATTTCATATTAATAACTAAAATACTTTCTCTAAATGGCCCTCATGTGCTACTAAATCATCATTACCTTCTTAGACTTTTCTTCTACCAGTTTCTATCCTAATAAATTTATCTTTCTCAATACATACTAATATTTTGGATAACAGCACCATATTACATATAATTCACATAATTTTGGGCTCTGTATAATGTAAAAAAATAATTGTTATAATAAAATTCTACCAATAGATGGTGATGATTTCGTCATCCCTGGTTATCAAATTTGAAATCTAGAATCATATCCATGAAATTATAAATCATTTGTTGTGACAGTCTGATTGATTATGGTTGAAAGGATTGATTTTAATTTAACACAGAACCCAATGTATATTTATTTACATTAACAAAAATATTAGAGAATATATTAACATTTTAAGATATAACTATGATAGGAACTCCATGCAATTAATCTATCTCTTTATGATAACGTCAGGAAATCTGATTCAAAATAATTTTATCTCAAATAGAACATAATCATAGATTTTATCAAAAGATTAAAAATTAAAAAATAAATGTTATCACCTCATGATTTATTTAGTAATCCATTCATGAAATCTACTGAAATATTCTTTCATTTCAATTCAAGAACTAGTGAATGCTAAAGAATACCCCATTGTAGTTTTTTCAATGCATTAATATATTGTAATTTCTATCTTTTAATTGTATAATTATCAAAATCATATTATATTTCATTCATCTTGATTTATTTTGAGATAAAATTATACACCATAGTGAATTAATGATGAAAAGAATATAGAGATATATAATAGTCAACAATAATTCCTTCATAAAATATGGATCACCAGAAAAGACAACATTTTTCAAGTACTACTAAAAATTATTTGGGAATTTTGAATTCAAGAAATATACCATTCTTGATAATATATATTCTTTATTTCAAACCCAAATATGTTTTATGAGAAAGAATATTTCATTCTAAAATGTATAACTGAATTAAAACATAATAAAAATAGTGTTATTTTCAATATACATAATTTTTAGAGAATTATTCATTATATAATAAACCAAAGAATTATGCCCCAAATTGGGAATAATTAACAATCCTTCATATTTTATTCTTAATGAATTAAATACTTTTTTTTATTCCCCTAGATTATAGTAAATTATGAAATAATACTTTTTTATTAGTAATAACCATTACATCTACCTCATGTTCATGTAATTTGTATTGAATATTGACATAAAAATATTATTTCCATTTTATTTCACATTTGGGAACATATAAAGGATTTATATAAATTATTAAATAAAAAAAACTGTTACAATCTCATGATCATGTGAAGAATAATTATAATCAAGGATTTTCAATTCATTTAAATAATAAGAAATTTTTTTATCAAGCAGTATCAACATAAAATAGATTTCATTAAATGTTGTGAACCTATAAATGTAAAAAAATTGTAGTTTATTTCATAAAAGATAACAGTGGACTATCAATTTTTTTTTAAAATCTCAGTATCATTAATCGCACTACTTTTTCATATGAATTTAATCCTATTTTGAGATAACATATCTAGTAAGCATGATAAATGTGAAATGTTTTTAATAAACTCTAGGTTGTAACTTTCTAGAATTGTTTTTCAATTATTCATTTTTATCCTTTAGGTGGAAGGATTAAAAAATATATTTGTGTCCTAACAACTATCGTATGTTCATTCTCCCATTATACATTGTGGGATGGTGTGATAACCGTTATTCATAGATGCAAAATTTTTCATTATATTTGATGGGGTTGGAATACATATAAATAATGCATACTACCAAGAGTGTAATGACTTTATATGGGTGTGTATATAACAAATATTGGAGTGTCATAGGGTGGTATTATAAGGATTTTGACAATGTGATAGAACATTGAGAACACATGAAAAATAAAAGGGGATGATGCTGATGGAATTTTTCTTAGTGTGGCTCGAGTGACTCATACTTCAAGCAACCTTCGATGGTGAACCTCAAGGGCATTCGAATTTTGGGCCTATACTACATGGTTTTTTTGGGATCAATTGATGTCCTTTTGGTAATGTATTTCATAGGCCTATATGCTTCGTGGACAATAGAATTATTTAATTTGATCCCCCTCATAGCATTTTAAAATGGTGCTTTAGTTATTTAACTAAAAATTGGGTAATCCCCAACAATAAATAAAAAAACCTCATCCTAAAAAATGAAACTAACGCATATTGCTTTATAATCAATCGTAGAATGATAAAAAAAATACCATTCCATACCAAGGATAAAATTAATCTCATCTAAATCCAAGGTAACATAATTTAAATTAAATCTCATTCCATATATAATAATATAATGAACAATTTAAATATTTTCTTCTTTAATACTCCCATAATGATTTAAAAAAATTATATCTCAATTTTTTCAAGTGATATTTATATTTAATTATACAATCTTCATTAAATAATAAGATCAATAAATATCATATAATTTTTTTATAATCTATATAACCTATAATATACATCTCACTATTTTATTTCAATGGTCTGATATTTCTAGAGGTTGTGGAAAACAACTTTTCAACATATTTCTATTTTTGTTCTTTATCATTATCATCCTTTGTGTTTATTTTAAAAAAATCACAATGACCCACCCCATTATAATAATAATACTTTATATCATTATTATCATTAAATGTTCAACCATTATAATTTTCATTTCCTTTATAGTCATAAGATCTATTCCACAATATACCACAAAGGAATCGATTCCTAATGTTTAGGAAACCATCACTAGGATATATTATTACACAGCTTTCAGAATAGGTATATTAATCTTGCTAAAATCAATATTTATTATATGGTTGTTTACCGACATCATTCCACATGTAATAGTTGTTTTTTTAAATAAGGAAGCATACTCAACATCAACTTTCTCAAGACACTTCACCACTTTCTTATTGAATTTAAATTCTAGAGAGGCCGACAATTTTCGTACACATTTCCTCAATCTGAAATAGGAAAAATCAAATTCCTATAATGTTCCAGAATAGAATTTTGTGTATTTCTAGAAAATATATTAATTTTTTTATAGGTTGATATATATTTGACTTTATTATGATCATATTCTGAAATAATATTTCCATCCTAAGTCAAAAAATATTATGAAATTTTTTTAAATGAAAATTTATTTAAATACTGAACCCTCCAAGGGATCAATCTTGCCATTCTCTATATTATTTTTAAAAAATGAACACAAGTGATTTAATTCACTATCAAAATGATAAATTATAAAAAAACTAACATTGTATGTTCAAAAAACCAAATCCTTGAATATAATTTCTTGAGCATTGACCAATTCTCTATCCACCACTGGGTATAAGGTTACAAAAAATTCCTGAGAGTGCTATTTGATTAAATGAACCATTATAGATGTGTTAATATACGGATAGTTTAATCACTATCAGAACTATATACCATAATTTTAAACCATTTTTATCTAACCTAACATCACTATATACTAATTTGTTCTAATTCCAACAATTCTTGCGTATCGATTAGAATGGATTTTATCCACCTGTATCCATTTCACATCATTCAACATATTTAATATTTAAAAATCATTATTAAATATAAAAATATTAAATTTTGAAGAAAAAAAACATAATATGTTTCTCATTAGTACTAAATACAAAGATTAATATCCATTAAATTTATTTTCTTAATAACATTCTAATGACTAATGTTATTAATGACATGATCTGATACCAACTATAAAAACATGGTTCTTACAAATTATATAATTATTATTAGGATATAATTTATTTTTTTATGTTCCCATGGAATTTTAGTCTTAGGTTTATTAAAAATTAGGAACAAATCTTACATATATAACCCGTACATTAAAAATTGGAAACTTACTCTCAAAGATATTTTCTAACAAAAAATTGAATCCTAAATTTGAAAATTTCATTGAATCAAATTTATTATGATTCATTTAAATAAATTTGAAAATAGCATAATTATAAAATATTTTACCATTCACACCCATCCTTGTGAACATTTAAATTATTTTCAAAACTTTTCAAGGGCTTCAGATTCTTCTTAATTGATATAAAATTTAATGTATCTCGTTAGTCCATTTAAAAAAAACTAAAACTATAAGATAATTTTATATTTTTGATAATAAAAAATAATATACAATATTCAATTACATTATAATTAAATCATCTTATTACCCAAAGTTATTCATAAAATTTCCAAAAGTAAGAGTTTTGGTAGAATCATAATCATGTGTTTCTCTTAGAAAAACATAAAACTCATTATTTATTTCCATGTAACACAAACCTTAACCCAAAAAAGGTGTCCTAATATTTCTAAAAATATAAGATTGTCTTCATGTATTGATAAAAAATATATTTTCAAAAAACAATTTGTTAGGAATAGAAATATAATTTTATTTCCTTCATGATCCATAATCATATAACCCTTACAACAACCCTCACCAAAACCCATAGAAATAGAATAAACAACATGTTAAATTATTTTACAATTCACTAAAGATTAAATGATTAACCAATGAATTAGAGATGTATATCATATTAAAATTCCATCAAAAAAATTTCCATAGGCTAAAACATTTGTATAACAGATACAAATGTCATAAAATATTATATTTTTAACATTTATAGAAACACTTTTTGGATTCCCATCAAAATAAGGATAAAAATAATTTCTATTTCAAATTTATTAAAATATAAATTCCATAAAAATAGGAAATAAATTATTATAAATAACATTAAAAATACTATAGTAGTATTGATAATGAATAATTTCTATAAAAATAGTAAATTATGGTCATTTAATATTGGCTATGGAAAATATAATTTTGATGTTTGGAAAATAGAGTCAAAAGTGACACATAAAGAAATCCATAAAAATATTCCTTTTAAAAAATATTTACAAATAAATGGATGGTTTAAAACTATTTTAACCAATATTGCGAGTACATATAATAAAAATATTTAAATTTATAATAACATGGATATGATGGGAAAATGTGTTTAAAACATTTAAATGAATATATTAATGAAAAATACATTTCATCGACTCAAACCCACCATGTACATCCATTATCTCTGATATAAAAAAATTAAATTTATTGATTTCATATATAACCACCAATTTACATTTTTATTACACTATAATTAGTTCTTTTAATTCATTTATCACCTTGTATTATATACAAACAAAATCATTTATGGTCATGTTTCTCATTTTAAGATATTAGTTTCATAAACTAAAAACAAATTTAGTCAGTTAAATATGGTCAATAGTTTAATGGTTTTATATTCTAAATAATATTTATCATGATATAATAATCATATTTACACATTTAATACAATTATATTACCATCCTGAAAGGTGAACATGAAAAACCAATCACATCTCTTTAATTAAGTGGTATTCTACACACACATGCTAGTGATGTCATAATTTTCCAATTGATTAATGAATAAGAAGGTAAGTAATAAAATAAATTTATATAATCATAATTGTGAATGTAATAAAATTTATATTCATTAAATCTATCATATTATTAACACTTCTAAAATTATGATGAAAAATTAAACTCATCACTTTGTGGGTGGGGTATTGACACATATATATGAGCGACATTTATATTTCCCATAAGAAACAAATCAAAAAAATATTTTTTCCAATAAAAAAATAAAAATTAAATATATGGATTATACTCTGGTTATCATATCAACATTGTGATTGAATATTTTAATAGGTGGATAAATAAATAGGCAAAAAAATAAATAGTTACGATTTATAAATCTTTTTTGGAAAACCACTTATGTTTTATACCTTATTATTTTTACATTGTTATTAGTGTGAAACCAAGATCTATTGTGTATTTAGAGAGCTATTGTGATAGTATTTTATAGGGATTTTATTTTATGAATAAAAAAAATATATAAAATAATAAAAACTATGGTTTCCCATTTATATGATTGGGGAGTGGCAGTCTTATAATTTTTTCGATGTTTGAAAATAAAATAAATTCATATTATTTGTCAAGTGGAAATAAATATATCCAATTTAAATTAAAAGGTTATATGGGACAAAATAATATCATTCAATAATATTTAACTTCAAAAAAAATTAAACCAAAAAATAAATTTTATAATACTTATTAAAAATATAAATTAAAACTATTACGATTCAATTTTAAGAAAAATTCAGAATTTAATTTTAATATATGTTCTCAAAAATTCAATGAAATGTTTATATTTTCAAAATTATTGTTTAAATATAAAAAATTTAATTCATTCAAAAATGAATAATAATATTGATTATACTTGAATAAATCGAAATAATCTTTTAAAAGTATATTAACAAAATGTTGAATCCAAACGAAAGTATAATGTGAATTTTAAATATAATAAAATAAATGGTAGTTTTTATTTATATTATTACTTTTTAGTGTTATACTTAACAATTTGTTTTTTATAAAAATACTATAGAAAATACACTATGATATATTTGATTTGATGGTCTAAAATATGAATCCAATTATATCAAAATAATCATTCTAAAATTAGAAATTAATATTATAAATAAAACATTATAATATATGGAAAAAATATAGTGAGAATGAAACTATCCCATTATTTGATTTGAAAATTCATATAAATTTTAATAATGAATTTTATTCCATTAAATAATATTACTAATAGTACTAGTATGAGAAATTTATTTCTTATAAAAATTACTTGTTTTCACAGAGAAAGAGTTATTTTAAGGTGTTTAATTTTTAAATCCTCATAGGTAATTGTAAATTCTTAAAATGATAGAGATTTGACAGTGATATGTTTTTGTAATTCCTTGTTATATTAGATTTTTTAACAAGACATAATATTAATTTATATTTTATATATGAGTAATTTATTTATTATATAGGTGACATTTTTATAAATGAGGAAATAATTTCATTAATAGGAAACAAATGTTCTGTGTACTGAATTGATTAAATATTCATTAGTTTTGAAGAATCATTTTTTATAATTTAAAATGTTATTATCAATCATAAAAACATAGTATTTAGGAATGATAAAATATAACCAAAATATCTTTCCATAATAAAAGATCTTAAATTGTATTTTTTGGAATAAAAAATTATATGAACATATTAAATTAATGGTGGCCTTTATTAATTAAATTAAATTAAAAGGAATTTGACTGATTTTTCAATGGTGGAAATCCCTAGAAAAACAAATATTTTATTCATGCATAAAATATTCTAAATTTGGATCACCCTTATAAGAAACTGAGATTTTGTGAATTATTTATTTTTCAGAATAATTTAATCTATTTTATCTATTCAATTTACACAAAACTAAATATATATATATTTTATTATATAAAATATTTTTGTCTAGATTTCATTAAACGCAACACCTTGGGAAGCCTACACTACACACACCACCTACTTAGCTTGTGTTTCATGAAACACTGACTTTCTACCAAACCACACATTACTATTATAATTTTTCAAATGAGATAGTCATAACCTAGCCATTAAACAAGAAATTTGAATAGTAATAACTAATATTCAAATGTTAGATATAATGGTTTTGATAATAAGAAAATTATTTTTTGGTAAAGCCTTTATATGTTTTAAACTACTATTTTCCCTAATAAACTACTTTTCATGTCTTTCTATTAAAAAAATTAAATAAGTTGTACACAGTATTATAAAATGAATTTGATAAAAGAAATATCATTATTGGAATTTGCAATTTCAAATTTATCTTATAATTAATTTTTAGAATTTTTTTTAGAAGTTTCATTTTTTTGAGTCAGTGTAAAAAATAATGCATTATGTATATAAATCGCATTTTTCGTTTAAAAATTTATTATGCATTAAATTTATTTTCAAAGTCAAAATAGTTCAGTAATACATATATTAATATAATTTAGTTCATTGAAATCATCTTGTTAACAATACTAGATATAAAATCTTATATAACATTTGAATGTCTCTTTTACCCTCCTTATCGCCACATTTACGAGATTACTATTAATCGTAATAACATTTCACCTGTGAATGGAATTATGAAAAATGATTATGCATGGTTTTAATTAGTATGATATTTTTTCTAACTGGATCATCTTTTTTTTAATAGTAACTTTTTGTATATTTCTATTTACCATTGTTAAGGGTAAAATGGAGAATTAGATGTAAATAATATTATTATAATATTTGAAATTTACTCAAAAAATAGTCCTAATTTGATTGGATTAGTTGTTTTCGACTAAAACCAACCATATAATTAAACTCTAACATTATTAATCTATCTTGGTTTTCATTTGACATTTATTATATGTTATTTAAAGAAAAGATAAAAATTTCATATTCCTAATTTTAATAAGTAATTTTAAATATTAAGTTATATAAAAGATAAAGTAAACTATAAGTAATAATTTGGATGAGAAAATATTTATCTACATAATAAATTTTATTTATAATTTTTAGTGGTGAAAATATTAACAGGAAATGTTACACCATGGTGATGTAGTAATTGTTTAATCAATAACACGATCAAATTAATGATATTAATGATTTAAAAAAATAATAATTTGAATTTATTATGGTTCTACATGAATGATATATGTGATTATGAAATTTTATGAGTGCCTTGAATGGTTTTATTGAAATTATCTTTCATTTCAGATTTTATATAAAGACAATGATTTGAATAGAGTTATAATTGACAGTAATGATATTGTATAAAATAATATTTTTTTTAATTAACAAATATTCATAAAAATCATTATAATATACAATTATATTATCAAAATGTTTAGATATGATAATTTTTCTATTTATGGAAGATTCTATTCCTATAATAAAGTTTTTATAACCTCTTAATATTTAAAATGTTCTTCCCACAATCAATATTACCACAGAATACATAAGGGTAAATTAAAATGGTAAGGATTAAAATAAAACCATAACATGTCAAAAAAATTATATGATTAAAAAAATTCTACAATTATCACTTTATAATTGATTTTAGTGTTATTAATAAAAATTATTCCCAAAAAATAAATTTTATATTTTTTAAATAAAATATAGTCAAAATGTATCACACTCTTGTAATTAATATATTTCATGACTCCACATTGGGATAAAATAAATATATAAACGAATATAAATTTCTATTTGATATAAATGAAATTATTTTTACTATAAAAAATAATTATGATTTTTTATAAGCGATATAATAACATTAAAAACATCTTCAATGATAAAACTATATTAGATTAATTAACAAAAAATAAGAATAATTTATTACAATAAAATTATTTTTTATATAATTTATATTTTTTTATTATTTATAAATATTTTTATAAATCAATAAGATCCATTATATTTGTTCGAACTAATTAAATTATAATTCCCACGTTATCTTGATGTATTTTCACTCAAATTAAATGAACCACAATAAGTTTTACAATAATTTTATCTTATTGAATTACTTAATTATTCATCATCATCATGATCTACTTTTTTATTATAAGGAAGCAAAACATTCAAAACCAGAAAAATCAAGAAACCACATAATCCAATAAGTCTAGGGGGCATGAAATAGTGAATTCCGAGGGCATCCTCTATAACCAAATTGACGCCATTGGGTTTAATAGAGAAAATATCATGGAGACAAACAAGGTTGTGGCCAAGGACTACCAATGATGCTAGGTAATCCGCCACTTATTTACCTTCATGCCAAGAATGAAGAACCTTGATGTGGTTGTTGTGGTTTTTGATCATTTCTTTACACTTTCGGATTATATAGATGATCGACCATGAAGTAAGGAAATAATCATTCAAGGCATCATTGATAATCTTTGAATCCATTTCCACTTCAGATAAGATAAAACCTTGTTGGTGACAATGGTTGATACCCATGAGCATATCATTGGATTCAGCCTGGAGAGAGGAACCATATCCCAAGTAAGAAGTGAATGGAAAGAGAATCGAACCCCGGGAGTCTTGGATAGGCCCACCCCCTCTCTAGACAGTTGTCATGTATGAACAATTAGTGTTGAGTTTTAGGCCCCTCGAGGGAGGATTCCATCACACCCAGAGACCGCGGGAGCTGCTGTCAGTTTCCTGTGCAAAGTATGAAGTAGGTTTTATCCACCACAAGAAGGGGGCATCCCTCCAGTCGATATATAGACGATCCAAATCATGGATGTTGTCAGTGTCCTAAAGATGATATAATTTCTAGTGGGATAAAACCCCTCCTATCTGAATTTATTTCTCGCTTCCTAGATAGGCCAAAATCCCCACAGGAAATTCTATTATTTTCACAAAATATATAAAAATCACTATTAGATAATTTTGAGACCCTAATTCCAAAAAAATGTTCATTTTATCTAAATAATTCTAAAAATATGTGAATTTTTACTTTTAAAATAAAATATACATTTACTATGAAATCTTGGGTTTTATTGACGACAATAGTTTTCTAACACATATAAAAATTTAATTTGCTTATATGATCACTTATAATTTATTAATATTATTTAATAATAATATTTTATTAAAATATTATTTTTTAATATAATATGTAAATTTCATTTATTCATTTATTGAAATTTAATATTAAAAAAATAAAATTTGTTTTTTATTTTATCAAAATAAAAACATTTCAAAAGTAAAGATTATATGATGAAACTATATTCATTATTCTATACAAAAATAATGCATATATTTATATTCCAATAGTCTTGATACATATCCCATTAATATAGCAACATAATCTCTAAGAGTATGGTGTGTGATGGTGGGAAATTCATGGGGCGGTTTAGTGAACATCATTTAAGTCGTGATCTTGATGAACGTGAACTCATCCCATAAATAGTTTCTCTGATTCTTAAGTTGATTGATCTCAATATGAGTTTTTTAGGAGAAATGTTCAGATATTCTATCTTCCTTGGAAGACCTAATAAATGGTAAATATAGGGTATTATCCAAATGGTTGTGGCAATCACTTCAATTTTCTATGTCAATTGGATTGTTAATACATTATATTTATATTAACTATGTGATCACTACTCAACATCTAAATTACCCATGGAAATTATTCATAATAGTCAATTAAATACGACAGGATATAATTAAAACAATGAAGTAATTTTCTTTTCAATAACCATATTGATTTAATAAGACATTTAATTAAATCAAAACGGGAATTTTATTTATAAAAGTATGGATCATTACATCTGTTATGGTTCATAAAGAGCCTATGAATTTTTAAATAATATCCATAGAAATTATCAAACTAGGTGTGAAGAAAGATCATTTTCTTGCACCAGGTGATGATCATGTCTGACTAAATTCACCATTTTGAGTGATTTTACACCAAAGAACCACTTTTGAAGAGAAAGATCAACTAATAGTATTTGGAATGGGAAGTAATTTCTTATAAACCATTCTCTTCATCCTTCAAAAAAATTCCAATATATTTTAATATACATCGATTCATCATTAGACTTTTCCTTAAACATATCCCTAGTATCATTAGATATATCCCTATGGATTATATAAATTTTTATCATACAAGTTTATTGATCATATCTAATCCATTATATTGATTCCAATTGTAGAAACCGAGACATTTATTTCATAGATATAACATTTTTTTAGATTAATATTCAATACATTAATAAACACATGCCTGATGACCATGAATCATTAATGTATTTGGAAACTAGGTACACAATATTATGATATTGTTAATTATCATAAATATCTCTCAAAAATATATTCCACTTTATTAAAATTTTAAAACATACCAACTTAGAACCATTCTTCATAATATGGGGAAAGGAAAAATAATACCCGGTGAACTCAGATTATCAGCCAGGGTAAAAAACATAGATACTTAATTATAACATGAATATATGGGTATGAGATGTGAGGAAATATTTCTATAAAATATACCATGTCAATTTTTTCATTTGACAATGCATTGGTGGGAGATATAGGTATGACACTTCATATAATGATATCCAAATTTACTTGTGACATAAGATAATAAAACATTAATCAAATCAAAATTCCACAAATGAAATGAGTTTAATATATATTTCATCATATAATACAATTTGGAAAATATATGGATTTCATAATCATATTAACATTTCATCATATAATATCTAATAAATGAATAAGCACATTTCATAATAATTTAATCACATCACAACATGTTTAAGTGAAAAGATTATTATAAAAACCATTCCATAATAAACATAAACCATTCAATGAATGAATAATAAAACTATACTTGGTTAATTTCCCAAATAATAAAATATACTTAATGGATTATCATCATAGATGGAGAATTATTTTGAAATCTAGAGCATATATAACATTTCTTAAGGACGATAATTTTTATTTAAGAATAATGTTTTATAACTAATTATTACTTATACATTTTGGAAATAATTTTTATATAAATATATGAAGGTGGAATTAAAATAATTAAAATATTTTTGGAGGAAAATATTGTTTCCACTATGAAACAATTTATTTATAGTTTACAAATCCATTTTTATATTGAAATATATTTTTTAATATATCAAATTTACTAAATAATAATGATCTAAATTACATTGAATAATACATTGAAAAATTGCAATGTATTCTTGAAATCTTTGAGATTCCCATAAATTAGGAAATACTGTTTATGTAGGGCATGTTAAATAATAATTGTATACTTTGCATTTTTCATAAAAGTCAAATATGATATTTTCAAAAAAAATAATGAAAATTACATTAATTTATTAAAATAGTTAAAATTGATTAATGTTTATTTAATTAATCATTTTCATAATATTTAAAATAATTTTTAAACCCTTTTTAGAAAACATGATTTTATGAAAAATAGTTTTTTCAACTAAAGAGATAAATAAAGGAGACTTTTCCAAAAATAAATTCATTTAATTTAAGTATTAATAGTGGGAAATTGGTAATATTACAAGACAGAATCATGAAATATCATATTAGAATAAAATTAATATAAAATATTGATAAAAATATCCCAATATTTCATAATTGGTATCATAATTCATGATAATCATGACAAATGAAGTGATTTTAATATAACACTATTAAAAATTGTTGACCTTGAATAATAAAATCCATGAATGAATATAAATAAATGAGACATATTATATTTTTAAATTAATTATACTCATGATATAACATGTAAAATGGAATGTATATACATATCATAGAAGAATGCAGGTTCAGAAGAGAACATATATCACAATGAATGTAAATTGAGACAAAAATCTGTTAAGAATGTTGTAAAATTTATCTATAACCCCCATGAAAGGAAGATAGTGAAAATTATATTTATATAATAATAGAATATTGGATAACAAAAATAAAATACATTCATGGGTAGTGTAAAGACCACACAATAGAAATACTGAGTTAATTTTCATATGTCTACCAGAAACAAAAGTGGGATTTAAATTCCATTTCGTTAAACTTCATTTCGTATTAAGGAAATTTAATTATTATATCATGGATATATGAATGTTATTAATTCATAAAAAAATATTTGAACATGTAATATAATATATTATTCTCTTGTTACATTTTACGACCCTCATATAAATACAATTTAGTTTTTTTCAATTATTTCGGGTCTAAATTGCATTATTTTCTCATGCATGTTTTATAATAACTGTTTCAGTTCTTGTACATAGGATATAAAAATTCATCTCCAGAATGGTATTAATTTTATAAATTTATTATCTATAGTGGTAAATTAATATAACTATTCTTATATTTTGTGTAATTAAAATGAGTCACATCTCATCATGTAGAGGGTATGCCGTATGTACGCACGAGTAGCAATATCATTTAATTAATGGGTGAAAGGGTAATAAATGGGGTGAAATAATAATTTGAAAGAATAAATATCATCTCATATATATTTCATATATTTATTAGTTTTGTCTTTAAAACATTCAATTTGAAACATTATTTTAAAACGAACCACATCTCGTAGTGCGGTAACAGTCTGTCGTATACATGAGTGACATTATTGTATTTTAAATGGAATGGAAAATGTAAAAGAATATGCTATATTGATAATAAAAAAGTATAATAATATCATAAATATTATATAAAAAAATTCATAATTTTTTCTGTTATTCTGAGTTAGTAATGGAAAAATAGATTGCATCATATCGAGAGGCGGTGGTCCACCCTATACACGACCAGTGATTTTATAACTCATTTTATGGAATTAAAAATGAATATAGGTTATTATATTAGTATAATAAAATATATGAATATATGATATAATAGTGTTTTTATATTTTATTTTTTAATTCATAATTATTTGTGAAAAAATAAGTATCAAAATTAAAGTATTTTGTTATGCTTATTGCATTATCTAAGAGAATCCCCCCTTAGATCTCCTCTTACGGACTAAATGGATGGTATTTTGAGAGGGAGAGAAGCATATAATGTTACAAAATTACAATGGGCATATAATTTGGAATCTTTTCTCGATTTAAATTGTATTTAGAGGTGTGAGGAAATAAGAGGAGGAGTATCCTTTTTTAAGAATGGGAAAAGGCCCTCTTTAAGAATTACATGGAAATTTCCCAAAGGGATCCAAAATTATAAAGTAAGTCACATATAAAATAATTTCATTTTAATATAGATATTAAATATTCATTTTTACGGTGTAAATATTTCCATAAAATATTATTTTTTCTTTTTTTTATGTAATTTAAATGCCTAACTTTTTAGTATAACCCTTGTTAAACCTGTTTTACATTAACTACAGTAATATTTTGTTCAAATTTTAATAATTAGTTTTTGTAAAAAAATCATTTGACCCAATAATATAATATAAATAATCATCTTTCTAAATAAGGATTAATTATTTCCAAATTTTCTTTAAAAAAGTCAAAAATTGTAATTTAAAATTAATCTTGTATATGCAAGGACAACACTAGTTTTCAAAGTGTAAATGTTAAATAATTTAAAAGGTTTTTTATATCAAATTTAAACAAGAAAATGAATTTAATGACCAAAAATGGATTAATTGATATATAAATGAATTAATTTTACTTTAAAAACAATTCATTAAATAATTTAACATTATAAATAATTATATTGAAAAGAATGTTTTCAATTAAATTTTCAAATTTTTTACTATTTTCAAAAAAAAAATATTTCCGAAAAATGAAAAATATTTACCTAAATATAATTCTTATAATATTTATTGAAAATTTATTTTCATTTTCATGTTAATTTTCTAAATTTTATATAATTTTTCCAAACTGCATCTAAACCTTTTATTAGAAAAAAACTTATTTAAAAAACTATTCCTTTTTTATTTTAATGACTGATATTTTATATATATTAAATATATAACCATAATTTAGTATTTAATTTTAAAACTCCAATATTCTAACTACTAGTTCATAACTATATTATTAAATTATAATATTTTAATATAATATCAAATTTTTTTTAAACACAATATTATTTGTAGTGCAACATTGATATAGTTTTTCATGTGCCAAATGATTATCCCAATGTTCCATGTAAAACACTATTCACTATAATTTTCATGTGACACATGATTCAGATGGTGTTTCATGTACCGAAATGTTTATAAATGATTAAAGTTCTCATAAAAAAGATTAAAAATAAATTGACATGTAACAGGACCTCTATAACTTGTGGATAGATTTTAAGATTGTATTTGGGGAGGAAATGGTGGAGTTAAATTTATCAATATTTTAGCATAAGAGGGGATATGGGATCCCTATTATAAAAGGGGGGTGGATATCTTATACATTATTCAATGGTTTAAAATAAGATATTTATTATTCATAGTAAAGTGGAACTAATTCTGAAAAATTAAAATATAAGGTGATTATGGTGAAAATACTCTCATCTAATAAGGTTTAAGACAAGAATTTATATACATACCATTTATTTTTATTCATAATTTACCTTCTTCACCATTTACCATTGTGATAAATTTTTTACCGTCGTTACTAATTATTACCAAAAAATGAACATAAACTCATCATATGAGTTTGAATATATGGATTCAAACTATGAATCTTATATTTAAATATTGAATTTAAAAAAATTATAAGTTTTAATTTATATATAATTATAAAGAATAGAAGGAAAAATATTTTTTTTCCAAAAACCAATTTATTAAAAAATACATAATATATTTATTTCTGAAAAAGATAATTAGATTGTATTTAAAAAAATATATCAAATATTAGATTGAAATTATTCTAGAAAATAATGATTATTTGTAAATAATTTTAAAGAAATGTTAGTTTTTATTATAAAAATTAGTATTTTTGACTCTTCATCAAATCATAAAACTTATATAAAAGTTGACAAAAATTACCCCAATTAATTCTTTTTATTTTTTATATAAAATATTATCTTCATTTCATAGTGTTCAACCTCCAATATTTATAAATATCACTATAAAATAATACCATATAATACTTTTAAGAAACATTTGTTAGATTAAAGATATTCAATTCAATGATATGAAAAGTAATATAAAATTAATGAAATAAATTTGAATACAAAAAATTTAGTAGTGAATATTTATAAGACATGAAATTGATTAATTATTAATAACTCCTAGATTTTTATAGTATTCACTACTAATGAAATTGTACCAATGCAATTTTATTCATCATATAAATAGGGATGGATAATGTTCCCTCATATACATATGATGTTATCATTTTTTATCATTAATTTTGTTCTTAAAAAATATCATGGTGAGAAATATTATTCGAAAACACCTACAGATAGTGATCAGGAATTTATACTGCCTTTTACTAAAGAGAATGATTTTATTCCAACCATACCACCTCTGTTATCAAAACAATTCAATCATCATATATATTTCCATAACTATGAATCAGGAAATTTATCATCAAAATTTTATAAAATTAGAGGAAAATATACCTGATAAATAGAGTGATACACCTTTTCTATATTTACATAGTAGTAAAAAACAAGTCAATTAAAATCTACATTATAACAACCCGCATTATACTATTCAGTAGTTATATTTTTGGAAAGATATGATTTTCTATATCAAAAGTATTTTCTTAAAACATTTCATATTAATAACTCAAATACTTTCACTAAATGGAACTCATGTGCTACTAAATCATTATTACCTTCTTAGACTTTTCTTCTACCTATTTTTATCCTAATAAATTTATCTTTCTCAATACATACCAATATTTTGGATAACAACACCATATTACATATAATTCACATAATTTTGGGCTCTGTATAACATAATAAAAATAATTGTTATAATAAAATTCTACCAATAGATGATGATGATGTCGTCATCCCGGGTAATCAAATTTGAAATCTAGAATCATATCCATGAAATTATAAATCATGTGTTGTGACAGTCTGATTGATTATGGTTGAAAGGATTGATTTTAATTTAACTCAGAACCCAATGTATTTTTATTTACATTAACAAAAATATTAGAGAATATGGGAACATCTTAAGATATAACTATGATAGGAACTCCATGCAATCAATCTATCTCTTTATGATAAAGTCGGGAAATATGATCCAAAATAATTTTATCTCAAATAGAAAATAATCATAGATTTTATCAAAAGATTAATAATTAGAAAATACATGTTATCACCTAAAGATTTATTTAGTAATCCATTCATGAAATCTACTGATATATTATTTCATTTCAATTCATGAACTAGTGAATGATAAAGAATACCCCATTGTAGTTTTCTCAATGCATTAATATTTTGGAAAATCTATCTTTTCATGGTATAATTATCAAAATCATTTTATATTACATTCATCCATATTTCTTTTTAGATAAAATTATACACCTTAGTGAATTAATGATGAAATGAATATAGAGATATATAATAGTCAATAATAATTCCTTCATAAAATATGGATCACCAGAAAAGAAAACATTTTTCAAGTATTATAAACAATTATTTGGGAATTTTGAATTCAAGAAATATACCATTCCTGGTAATATATATTCTTTCATTCAAACCAAAATATGTATTATGAGAAAGAATATTTCATTCTAAAAAGTATGGCTGAATTAAAACAAAATAAAAATAGTGTTACTTTCGACATACATAATTTTTAGAGAATTATTCATTATATAATAAACTAAAGGATCATGACCCAAATAGGGAATAATTAATAATCCATCATATTTTATTCTTAATGAATCAAATACTTTTTTTATTTCTCTAGATTATAGTAAATTGTGGAATAATAATCTTTTATTAGTAATAACCATTACATCTACCTCGTGTTACGGTAATTTGTAGTGAATATTCACATAAATCTATTATTTCCATTTTATTTCACATTTGGGAACATATAAAGGATTTATATAAATTAATAAATAAAAACAACTGTTACAATCTCATCATCAAGTGAATAGTAATTATTATCAAGGATTTTCAATTCAGGTAAATAATAAGCAATTTTTTTATCAAGCAGTATCAACATAAAATAGATTTCATTAAATGGTGTGAACCTATAAATGTAAAAAAATATAGTTTATTTCATGAAAGATAACAGTGGACTATCAATTTTTTTTTATAATCTTGGTATCATTAATCGCAATACTTTTTCATATGAATTTAATCCCATTTTGAGATAACATAACTAGTAGGCATGATAAATGTGAAATGTTTTTAATAAACCATAGGTTGTTACTTTCTAGAATTGTTGTGCGATTATTCAGTTTTATCCTTTAGGTGGAAGGATTGAAACATATATTTGTGTCCTAAAAACTATCATATGTTCTTTCTCCCATTATACATTGTGGGATAGTGTGGTACCCTTTATTCATAGATGCAACATTTTGAATTATATTGGATGGGGTTGGAATACACATCAATAATTTATACTACCAAGAGTGTAATAACTCTATATGGGTGTGTATATAACAAATATTGGAGTGTCATAGGGTGGTATTATAAGGATTCCGACAATGTGATATAACTTTGGGAACACATGGAAAATAAAAGGGGCTGATGCTGATGGAATTTTTCTTAGTGTGGCTCGAGTGACTCATACTTCGAGCAACCTTCTATAGTGAGCCTCAAGGGCATTCGAATTCTGGTCCTATACTACATGGTTTTTTGGGATCAAATGAATTCTTTTAGGTAATGTATTTTATAGGCTTATGTGCTTCGTGGAAAATAGAATTAATTAATTTGATCCCCCTCATCCCATTTTAAAACGGGGATTTAGTTGTTTATTTAAATACTGGGTAAACCCCCACAATAAATTAAAAAACCTCATCCTAAAAGTTGAAACTAACTCATATTTCTTTATAATCAATTGTAGAATGATAAAAAAATACCAATCCATACCAAGGATAAAAATAATCTCATCTAAATCCATGGTAACCTAATTTAAATTAAATCTCATTCTATATATAATAATATAATGAAAAATTTAAATATTTTCATCTTTAATACTCCCATTATGATTTAAAAAAAAATTATATCTCCATTTGTTCAAGTGATATTTATATTTAATTATATAATCTTCATGAAATAATAAGATCAATAAATATCATATTATTTTTTATAATAATCTATATAACCTATAATATACATCTCACTATTGTATTCGATGGTCTGATATTTCTAGAGGTAGTGGAAAACAACTTTTCAAGATATTTCTATTTTTGTTCATTATCATTATAATCCTTTGTGTTTATATTAAAAAAATCACAATGACCAACCTCATTATAATAATAATACTTTATATCATTATTATCATTAAATGTTCAACCATTATAATTTTCATTTCCTTTATAGTCACAAGATCTATTCCACAATATACCACAATGGAATCAATTCCCAATGTTTAGGAAACCATCACTAGGATACATTATTATACAATTTTCACAATAGGTATATTTATCTTGCTAAAATCCATATTTATTATATGGTTGTTTACCTACATCATTCCACATGTAATAGTTGTTATTTTTCTTTTCAACTATGGAAACATACTCAATATCGACTTTCTCAAGACACTACACCACTTTCTTATTGAATTTAAATTCAAGAGAGGCCGACAATTTTCGTACACATTTCCTCAATCTGAAATAGGACAAAAAAATTTACTATCATGTTCCAGAATATAATTTAGTGTATTTATAGAAAATATATAAATTTTTTTTCATAGGTAGATATATATTCCACCTTATTATGATCATATTCTGAAATTATATTTCCATCCTAAGTCAAAAAATATTATGACATTTTTTTGAATGAAAATTTATTTAAATACTGAACCCTCCATGGGATCAATCCTTCCATTCTCTATATTATTTTTAACAAATGAACACCAATGATTTAATTAACTATCAAAATGATAAAATATAAAAAATTAACATTGTATGTTCAAAAAAACTAAATCCTTGAATATAATTTCTATAGCGTTGACCAGTCCTCTATCCACCACTGGGTATAAGGTTACAAAAAAATGCTGAGAGTGCTATTTGATTAAAAGAACCATTATATATGTGTTAATATATGGATAGTTCAGTCACTATCAAGACTATATGCTACAATTTGAAACCATTTTTACTTAACCTAACGTCACTATATAATAATTTGTTCTAATTCCAACAATTCTAGCGTATCGATTAGAAAGGATTTTATCCACTTGTATCCATTTCACATCATTCAACATATTTAATATTTAAAAATCATTATTAAATAGAAAAATATTGATTTTTGAAGAAAAAAAATAATTTTTTTCTCATTAGTACTAAATACAGAGATTAATATCCATTAAATTTATTTTTTTAATAACGTTCTAATGAATAATGTTATTAATGACATGTTATGATACCAACTATAAAAAAATGGTTCTTACAAATTATATATTCATTATTAGGATATAATTATTTTAAGTTCCCATGGAATTTTAGTCTTAGGTTTATTTATAATTAGGAACAAATCTTACATATATAACCCGTATATAAAAAATTGGAAACATACTTTCAAATATTTTTTCTAACAAAAAATTGAATCCTAAATTTGAAAATTTCATTGAATAAAATTTATTATGATTCATTTAAATAAATTTGACAATAGCATAATTATATAATATTTTACCGTTCACACCCATCCTTATGACCATTGAAATTATTTTCAAAACTTTTGAGGGGCTTCAGATTCATCTTAATTGATATAAAATTTAATGTATCTCGTTAGTCCATTTGAAAAAAACTAAACCTATAAAATAATTTTATATTTTCGATAATAAAAAATAATATAAAATATTCTATTACATTATAACTAAATCATATTTTTACCCAAAGTTATTCATAAAATTTTAAAAAGTAAGAGTTTTGGTAGAACCATAATCACGTGTTTCTCTTAGAAAAATAGAAAACTCGTTATTTAATTCCTTGTAACACAAACCTTAACCCAAAAAGGTGTCCTAATATTTCTAAAAATATAAGATGGTATTCATGTCTGGATAAAGAAAAATATTTTCAAAAAAAAATTTGTTAGGAATAGAAATATAATTTTATTTCCTTCATGATCTATAATCATATAACCCTTACAACAACCCTCACGAAAACCCATAGAAATAGAATAAACAACAAGGTAAATTATTTTATAATTTACTAAAGATTAAATCATTAACCAATGAATTAGAGAGGTATATCAGGTTCACATGCCATCAGAAAAATTTCCATAGGCTAAAAAATTTGTATAATAGATACAAATGTCATAAAATATTATATTATTATCATTTGTAGAAACAATTTTTGGATTCACATCAAAATAAGGATAAAAATAATTTCTATTTCAAATTTGTTAAAAAATAAATTCCATAAAAATAGGAAATAAATTATTATAAATAACATTAAAAATACTATAGTAGTATTGATAATGAATAATTTCTATAAAAATAGGAAATTATGGTCATGTAATATAGGATACGGAAAATATAATTTTGATGTTTGGAAAAAAGAGTCAAAAGTGACACACAAAGAAATCCATAAAAATATTCCTTTTAAATAATATTTAAAAATAAATGGACGGTTTAAAACTATTTTAACCAATATTTCAAGTACATATACTAAAAATATTTAATTTTTTAAGAACATGCATATGATGGGAAAATGTGTTTAAAACATTTACGTCAATATATTAATAAAAAATACATTTCTTCGACTCAAAACCACCATGTACTTCCTTTATCTCTGATATAATAAAATTATATTTATCAATTTAATATTTAATCAACATTTTAAATTTTTATTACATTATATTTATTTCTTTTATTTCTTTTATCACCATGTCTTATATACAAAAAAAATCAATTATAGTCATGTTTCTCATTATATGATATTAGTTTCATAAACTTAAAAAAAATTAGTCAATTAAAGATGGTCATTAGTATAATGGTTTTATATTCTAAATAATATTTATCATGATATAATAATCATATTTACCCATTTAATACAATTAAATTACCATCCTGAAAGGTGAACATGAAAAACAAATCGCATCACTTTAATTAAGTGTTATTCTACACACATATGCGAGTGATGTCATAATTTTCCTATTGATTAATTAATTAGAAGGTAAGTAATAAAACAAATTTATATAATCATAATTTAGAATGTAATAAAATTTATATTCATTAAATCTATCATATTATTAACACTTCTAAAATTGTGATGAAAAATTAAACTCATCACTTTGTGGGTGGGGTACTGACACATATAGATGAGTGACATTTATATTTCGCATAAGAATGAAATCAAAAAAATATTTTTTCAAATAAAACAATAAAAATTAAATATATGGATTATACTCTGGTTATCATATCAACATTGTGATTGAATATTTTAAGTAGCTGGAAAAATAAATAGGCAAAAAAATAAATACTTACGATTTATAAATATTTTTTGGAAAACCACTTATGTTTTACACCTTATTATTTTTACATTGTTATTAATGTGAAACCAAGATCTCTTGTGTATTTAGAGAGCTGTTGTGATAGTATTTTATAGGGATTGTATTTTCTAAATCAAATAAATTATATAAAATAATGAAAACTATGGTTTCCCATTTATATGATTGGGGAGTGGCAGTCTTATAATTTTTTAGATGTTTGAAAATAAAATAAATTCATATTATTTTTCAAGTGGAATTAAGTATATCAAATTTAAATTAAAAGGTTATATGGGACAAAATAATATAAATCAATAATATTTAACTACGAAAAAAATTAAATTAAACCAAAAAATAAATTTTATAATATTTATTAAAAATATAAATTAAAACTGTTATGATTTAATGTTAAGAAACATTCAGAATTTAATTTTAATATATGTTCTAAAAAATTCAATGAAATGATTATATTTGAAAAATTATTGTTTAAATATTAAAAAATAAATTCATTAAAAAATGAATAATAATATTGATTATAATTTAATAAATCGGAATAATCTTTAAAAAAGTATATTAACAAAATTTTGAATCCTAACCAAAGTATAATGTGAATTTTAAATATAATAAAATAAATGCTAGTTTTTATTTAAATTATTAATTTTTAGTATTATACTAAAAAATTTGTTTTTTTATAAAAATACAATAAAAATTACACTATGATATATTTGATATGATGCTATAAAATATGAATCCAATTATATCTAAATAATCGTTCTAAATTTAGAAATTAATATTATAAATAAAACATTATTATAATATATGGAAAAATATAGAGAGAATGATACCATCCCATTATTTTATTTGAAAATTCATATAAATCTTAATAATTAATTTTATTCCATTGAATAATATTACTAATAATACTAGGATGGGAAATTTATTTCTTATAAAAATTACTTGTTTTCACTGAGAAAGAGTGATTTTTAAGGTGTGTAATTTTTAAATCCTCATAGGTAATTGTAAATTCATAAAATGTTAGAGACTTGATAGTGATATGTTTATGTAATTACTTGTTATATGAGATTATTTTAACAAGAAATAAAATTAATTTTTTTTTATACATGAGTAATTTATTTATTATATAATTGACAGTTTTATAAATGAGGAAATAAATTCATTAATAGGAAACAAATGTTCTGTATAATGAATTGATTAACTATTCATTTGTTTTGAAGAATAATTTTTTATAATTTAAAATGTTATTATCAATCATAAAAGCATAGTATTTAGGATTGATAAAATATAACCAAAATATCATTCCGTAATAAATGATCTTAAATAGAATTTTTTGGAATAAAAAATGATATAAACACATTAAATTAATGGTGGCCTTTATTAAATAAAAAAAATTAAAAGCAATTTGACTAAGTTTTCAATGGTGGAAATACCTATAAAAACTAATATTTTATTCATGCATAAAATATTCTAAATTTGGCTCACCCTTATAAGAAACTGAGATTTTGTGATTTTTTTTTATTTCAAAATAATTTAATCTCTTTTATCTATTCAATTTACACAAAACTAAATATATTTTTTTTTATTATATAAGATCTCTATGTCTGGATTTCTTTAAATGCAACACCTTGGGAAGCCTACACTACACACACGACCTACTTAGCTTGTGTTTCATGAAACACTGACTTTCTACAAAACCACACATTACTATTATAATTATTCAAATGAGATAGTTATAACCTAACAATTAAACAAGTAATATGAATAGTAATAACTAATATTCAAATGTTAGATATAATGGTTTTGATAATAAAAAAATTATTTTTTGGTAAAGCCTTTATATGTTTTAAACTACTATTTTCCCTAATGAACTACTTTTCATGTCCTTCTATTAAAAAAATTAAATAAGTTGTACACAGTATTATAAAATGAATTTGATAAAATAAATATCATTATTGGAATTTGGAATTTCAAATTTATCATATAATTAATTTTTAGAATTTTTTTGGGAAGTTTCGTTTTTTTGAGTCATCATAAAAAATAATGCATTGTGTATATAAATCACATTTTTTTGGATTAAAAATTTTTTATGCATTAAATTTATTTTCAAAGTCAAAATAGTTCAGTAATACATGTATTAATACAATTTAGGTCATTGAAATAATTTTGTTAAAAAAATTATATATAAAATCTTATATAACATTTGAACGTCTCTTTTACCCTCCTTCTCGCCACATTTACAAGATTACTATTAATCGTAATTTCACTTCACCTGTGAATTGAATTATGAAAAATGATTATGCATGGTTTTAATTAGTATGATATTTTTTTCAAATTGGATCAACTTATTTTTTTTGTGAATAGTAACTTTTTTGTATATTTCTATTTGTCGTTGTTAAGGGTAAAATGGAGAACTAAATGTAAAAACTATTGTTATAATATTTCAAATTTACTCATACAATAGTCCTAATTTCATTGGATTAGTTTTTTTCGACTAAAAACAACCATATAATTAAACTCTAACATTATTAATCTATCTTAGTTTTCATTTGACATTTATTATAAGTTATTTAAAGAAAAGATAAAAATTTCATATTCATAATTTTAATAAGTAATTTTAAATATTTTGTTATATAAAAGATAAAGTTAACTATAAGTAATAATTTTAATGAGAATATATTTATCTACATAATAAAATTTATTTATAATTTTTAGTGGTGCAAAAATTAACATGAAATGTTACACCATGATGATGTAGTAATTGTTTAATTAATAACATGATCAAATTAATGATATCAATGATTTTAAAAAATATATAATTTTAATGTATTAAGGTTCTCCATGAATGATATATTTGATTATGAAATTTTATGAGTGCCTGAAATGGGTTTTTTTTAAATTATCTGTTATTTTGGATTTTATGTAAAGAAAATGATTTGAATAGAGTCATAATTGACAGTAATGATATTGTATAAATTAATATTTTTTTAATTAACTAATATTCATAAAAATCATTATAATATACTATGAGATTATCAAAATATTTAAATATGATAATTTTTACATTTATGGAAGATTCTCCTCCTATAATAAAGTATTTATAACCTCTTAATATTTAAAATGTTCTTCCCACAATCAATATTACCACAGAATACATAAGGGTAAATTAAAATGGTAAGGATTAATATAAAATCATAACATGTCAAAAAATTATATGATTAAAAAAATTCCACAATTATTACTTTATAATTTATTTTAGTTTTATTAATAAAAATTATTCCCTAAAAATATATTTTATATTTTTTAAATAAAATGTAGTCAAAATGTATCACACTCTTGTAATTAATATATTTCATGACTCCACATTGAGATAAAATAAATATTTAAACGAAAATAAATTTCTATTTGATATAAATGAAATTAGTTTTACTATAAAAAATAATTTTGAATTTTTATAAGCGATATAATAACATTAAAAACATCTTCAATGATAAAACTATATTAGTTTAATTAACAAAAAATAAGAATAATTTATTATAATAATATTATTATTTATATAATTAATATTTTTAATGTTTATAAATATTTTTATAAATCAATAAGAACCATTATATTTTTTCGAACTAATTAGATTCTAATTCCCACATTGTCTTGATGTATTTTCACTCCAATTAAATGAACCACAATAAGTTTTACAATAATGTTATCTTATTGAATTAATTAATTTTTCATCATCATCATAACCTAATTTTTTATTATAAGGAAGAAAAACATCCAAAACAAGAAAAATCAAGAAACCACATAAGCCAAGAAGTCTAGGGGGCAGGAAATAGTGAAGGCCGAGGGAACCCTCTCTAACCAAATTGACCCCATTGGGTTTCAAAGAGAAAATATCATGGAGACAAACAAGGTCGTGGCCAAGGACTACCAATGATGCTAGGTAATCCGCCACTTTGTTACCTTCACGCCAAGAATGAAAAACCTTGATGTGGGTGTTGTGATTTTTGATCATTTCTTTACACTTTCTGATTATATCGATGAATGACCATGAAGGAAGGAAAAAATCATTCAGGGCATCATTGATAATCATTGAATCTGCTTCCACTTCAGATAAGATAAGACCTTGCTGGTGACAAAGGTTGATACCCATGAGCATAGATTTGGCTTCAGCTTGGAGAGAAGAACCATATAACAAGTATGAAGTGAATGGAAAGAGAACCGGAACTGAGGAGTATCGGATAGGCCCACCCCCTCTCAAGACACTTGTCCTATATGAACAATTAGTGTTGAGTTTTAGGCCCCTCAAGGGAGGATTCCATCGCACCCAGAGACCGCGGGTGCTGCTGTCAGTTTCTTGTGCAAAGTCTGAAGTAGGGTTCATCCACCACAAGAAGGGGGCATCCCTCCAGTCACTATATAGACGAGCCAAATCATGGATGTTGTTCGTGTCCTAAATATGATATAATTTCTAGTGGGATAAACCCCCTCCTGTCTGAATTTATTTCTGGCTTCCCAGATAGGCCAAAATCCCACCAGAAGAACCACTGAGCATGCCATATTTCTCCAGACCTTTATCGCCAGACCCATGGAACCACCTAGCCATGAACGGAAGCTCCACGAGGTTAGAGTTCTGAAGGCCTATAAAATCCCCAAAGGCATTCCACACATCCCACAAAAAGCCTCTCCATAATAAAAGGCGATCATCAATTTCATCCCTGAAAACTATACAAACAGAACACCGAGAAGACCGAGGGATGCCACAACATTTAATATTTTCACCCATGGGTATCGCCTGATACCCAATCCTCCATAACAGAAAAGTATATTTGGATGGGATATACATTTTCGAAAGAGTATCATTCCATCTATAATTCTCCTCTATAGAAACTCGAGACCTCCAATAGTCTCGATTGGAGAAATCCCCCAAAGAAGAAAGGTTGATGTCACATTAGTCAGGTTCCTGCAACAGAGAAATGAGATTGATAACCTCTTATTGTGCCTCGTCTAGAAGATCTTTAATGAATTCTGGGTGCAAACAGGCCTCCCAGAAAAAAATGGTGGGGACGGGGCACCCTGGGAAGCCGTGCACAGTCCCAGCCCAGTTGAGGTGATAGAAAGAAAGGTCACAACTCCCAATGATCCACTAAGAGTTTAAAAGGAGCTCTAAAAATAGGTTAGAATTAGTGGGTAGTAAGGAGGAAACTCGACCTTCAATTGGGGGATGGATACTCAATATGGGATGTATAATTTCCCCCCACAGTGTACTCTAATACAGAACTTCCGAAGCCAGCCGTGCACACATACAACTGAGAGTATCGCTCAAGCTATGGACATTTGTGCCACCCTACCTAGTAGGCTTCACAACATTACCCCAAGAAGGCCAATGCTTTTTCCTTTTCCCAAGAGTATCATAGATATATCCTGCGAGGATCTTCTCAATACTGGAAATGACACCCTTAAGTACCTTGACATCAGAGAGAGTGTGGATTGGAGTGGCCAAGAGAACACTATTAATAAGAGAACTGCTTCCTCCAAAAGACAAAACCCTATTTTTTCAGTTCTGAATGTGGTCCGTAATGTTGCTAGAATGAAAGTTGATGTCCGGAATCTGCAATCTACATGGGGTGATGGGAGCTCCAATGTATTGCATGTTAAATCACCCCCTTTGCATGGAAAGAGTGAGATGAAGATCAGAAGACCATCTGGGGGAGAAGTTGTTTGGGATGAATAAGTGACTCTTCTACTTATTGATAAGTATTCCAGTCTAGTGGTAGTAACCTTCCAACATTTTTTACATGCTTTAGATAGGTTTTTACCCCCATTGAGAAAGACCAGCGTTTCACTTGAAAAACATAAGTGAGTGATGGTCGTAACCACCATGCTCCTCCTATAGAGAATAATATCTTCATTGATGATTCTCCTATTAATGAGATAGCTAAGAACCTCTTTTTTATGATGAAAATAATTGGGGACAAAGGATCACCCTACCTTAGTCAATGAATGTATTTAAAGTAACCAAAAGAATTCCCCAAGAATGAGACCTCCATCCATGGGGATCTAAAACATCTGAAAACAAGGTAAATTGTACAGGAAGAGAAACTTGTACATTCTATTACCTTAATGATGAAGCCCCATTCCACTCGATCATATTCTTTGTTCATTTCCTTCTTGAGAGCTACATTTGACCCTTGGGTTTTGAAGTTTAAATCTCTAATAATTTCTTGGGAAAGAGATATATCGCCTTGGATGGATCTACCCCTCACAAAACCATAATGCTCCAAAGAAATCCACCTTGTAAGATGTACGGAAAACCCGACATTGATAACACTTGCAAGAACATTATAAGGGATGTTACACATAGACACTGATCTATAGTGCATAATAGAATAGGGATTCATGTTCTTGGGAATCCGAATCATTGTAGTGGAACATGCAATCCACGGAAAACTACCTCCCTTGAAGAATTATTGGATGGCCATAATGAGATCCCCCTTAACCACATCCCGTGTTTGTCTATAAAAATCGCCCAAAAATCCATCTGGCCCTAGGGCACTATCTGGGCAAAGAATCATCATGGAATTATAAATAACCTTTTCACCTAGAAGAGAGCTCAACCCTTCATTGTCCTAGTCCGAGATACAATGGGAGATCACCTCAAAAATACCATTATTAACTCATGTATATCCAGTGGGAATACAGCAATTGGGACCATCTAGCAGATCTTGTAAATAAGAGAGACCCATAACTCCAAAAATGTCCCTATCATCTGTGTAAGAGCCATCATCTAGAAGAATGTTCAGTATGATAGGTATCTTCCTCTCTTCAATACATGCATGAAAAAATCTGGTGTTTTTATCACCCTCCCAGAGCCACTTTATTCTAAAAGAATTCATGGACAAACGCTCCTGAGCCAAGTTAATAATTGCATGTTCTTCCTTTCTGGTAGTAAGATGGTCAAAAGTATAGTCCTCTCATTCCTCTTCCAGCCTAGCTTCGAGCCACTCATCCTCCTGCATGGTATCACTGATCTTTCTATCAACAAGGGGGAAGTCTTTGGAAAACAAATAAATTCTAGATTTGTGTTGATGTAGTTTATCAAAAAGGGATACCCACAGGCCACTCTATCCAAGAGAATTCCAAATGCCACCAACCACATCCTTGTATCCTGATTTACAGACCCATTGTTGGAGGAAATGGAACCTATCCCAATTATCCATCTCTAGAGAAAAGGATACCAGCAAGGGGGAGTGATCATAAATGTTAAGAACCAGATGGCTCACCTTAATATTGGAGAACCTAGAGATGGATTCCATATTGGCTGGAAATCTTTCCAATCAGCACCACGAATGGTGAAGACCCCTTAGGTTATCACACCATTTAAAGCAGTCACCTGAGATCCCCAAACCATTAAGGCCCCTCTCATCCAAGAACTGTGTAAACTCTCTGCTGGACCTCCTCTAAAAAGGCCCATGACCTTTATTTTCCTCTGGGATGGCAACAATATTAAAATCCCCACCGAAAAACCATGGCTTATTTCCCATGAGAAAACCATTATGATCACTCCAATGCTTGGTCCGTTGGAGGGGATCACAGCTCCCATACACAATGGTAATGAAGTAGGAAAGATACCCCTTACTCACTGTAATAGTTAAGAATTGGTCACATGCCTGGAAAAGCGTCACAGAGGTAATCCTATTCCATAATATCGATATATGGTTGTTGGATGGTCCACCATGCAGATATCCATGCAGCTTAAACATCCAAGAGAATTATAGGATTCTAGAAGATGTGAACTTGGTATCAATGATGGCTAAAAGAGAAAATTTATGTTTTCTTAAGACAGTGGACACAAAATAAAATTTAACCTAGGCCCCAAGGCAATGGGCATTCCAGATTAGAGTAGGTAATCCTTCTAAACAAATTTGGGACTTCACGATCAAAAAAACCCTACCCATTTACCTTCCCATATTACATGTAAACATTCATTAGGATCTGGTCTATAGAAAAGAAAATAAATAGTGTCTTCAAGATGATATCTAGAGAGAGATCACGGAAGAATAGGCAATCCTCATTACATAATATTTCGAAAATATTTATTCTTCTTCATACTTATCATCTATTGATTTAATTATAATGCGACTACCCCAGTAAAAAATATACTTTGTGATTTTATTTTGGTTATGAAACAACCATATTCAACCTTTTATTCATCCTATAAAAAACGAATGTATCATGGATGTGTAGTTATGGCATACCATCTCTATATCGTTGTGTAATCCGTTTTAAATCAATTTATTATTTGGATGGGTATAGTGATGGGTATATGGTATAAAAATAAGAAATATTACATGATATTGTTTCGTTAAAATTAATATACAATCTAATTCTTCACCCTTTTACCAATAAGATATTGATATCATCCATCCTTCATTTGTATGACATACCATCTCATGGACATGATGAGATTCATCTTCCATTTGATAAATTAAAAGAGTGATTTAAAAATGTATATAAAGAAATATATGACATAAAAATTTTAATGTAATTATATATATATTTCATTAAACTTCTTCCATTTTAGCATGATGTGTATTCCGGTTCTTATATCTATATTATATATATATATATATAAAATTTTAAAAAATATAAATAATTATTTACATTCATTATGTAAATAAATCATATTCTAAAAAATACTATGATGAATAACATGTCAAAATATGTACTATAAATAATGTAGTTATTATCAGAAACATTGCATTAACTTCGAATTGTTAATACCTAGTAATATAAAGTCAAAAATGTATCATATATGACATCATAGATATAATTATAATTATGGTATAAGTTAATAGTATATTTAAAACCATTATAATGGAGTCTCAAACATATATGGAGGGAATCAGACCTAAGGTATGTAATTTGTTTCTCACTTTTTTTATGTGAGGCACATGCCTTATACACAACATTCTACTTCTACATGGTCTATATACATCCCATAAATTTTTTAATAAGTCCTACTCAAAATATTATGGTATTTAAATATCCTTATAATTTCATTTTATCCATGGTTAATATTATCCTATTTATTATAATGTGTTGAGAATTTATGTCCGATTCTCTTCAATATTTGGATTGTTTTGTTTTATGTAACTAATGGGAAGTATTTATAATCCATATTTTTTGATATAAATTTTTTTAAAAAGGTTTTTACTATACTCATTTGGATGTTAAATGTCATTTTTACCAATTTTTTACTTTTTACTGAACTATTTAAAGGGAATATTTTGTCATTTTTCTTGCGAGTTACATTTTTTACTTTTACGAAAGAAGTATGAGAAGAATGTTTTTCAACATATACATAATGAATGGATTTTAATTATTTAATTATTCCTTATTTTATTGATGATTCCCTAACTATATTAAAAATTTATATAAATGAAAATGATTTATTTATAAAAAATTTGGGATTTCATGTAATGAGAATGTTATCAAAACAGAATGGAAATTTCCCTCAAGATTTTTTTTCAAGAGATGTCAAAAAATTATTTTCCATATAACATTAAATTTATTATCATTTCTTATGTTTTATTAGATATTTGTTTCAATGATCACATTATTATTTATATTAAAGCTTTATTATGATTATGAACTGATATTTATAAAATTCATTTATTCTATGGGTTATATTATGATTTAATGATGTTTATGAAATCCATTACATTTATTGGGTTATGATATGATAAATGATTTATTTAATTTTAGAACAAAATTTATTGATTTAATTATTATATGGGTGGGACCTATATTCCCATCAAAATAATTGTGTAAATATGGATAACTCATGAGGTATATATGTTATAAATGAACATGATTTCATTTTCACAATTCTATGTGTACACCTAGTTTTCATGTGCATAAAATTATTAATGTACTTGGTTTTAATTTCCATTGTTATGTGAGGGACTGATTTCCTGTCCTTAATTTAATGAGTGAACCTACTATTATTTATTCATGATCACAACGTTACAAGTTTATATATATTCCAAAATTTCATTATTATTTTAATGTTATTATTTCATGAACTATGTTGTTTATTTCCTTAAGATTATTTTCTTATGAACTATAAATATTTATTCGATGACTCATGTATACGATATTTTGATATGTACGGTATGACCATGAAATGTTTTGGTCGTGTTATCATAAACTTATTTTCTTGTTATCATCTCATATAATATATGATTACTCTTACCAGGCATCTGAGCTCAAAAATTCATATGATTATTTCCCCAGGATATAAAGAATAGTAATAAGTCTGACATGTCAAAGAGGGTCACAGTTGTGAATAACTAGGTAAGAGAAGAAGTGTATTTTTATGAACCAGTTTTTTTTCTGTGGTTCTACTGGCACTAGACTAATATGATATTTGGGGTTGTGTTTGTGTGATGTATTATGTATTATTCCAAGTGATGTAATTTCAATATATGTCATGATTAGGTCTCTATAGTTGGTATTAGAGTGAACAGTTTGTTAACCATTGTAAACTTGAATGGGAAAACATAGCGAGAACCCTAGTGATATTTCTAGTGATATTCCTAGAGATGTCTCAATGGATATACTTGAGGTTTTATATTTTTCATATTTGGTGTCATTATTTATGTATCTTGTAAATAAATTTTGAGGATTTTTTATTTTAATGCTATGATAATTATATTTCACAATATGAATTATGGTCTTAGTCAATACTAGGACTAGAGGGAACAAGGATAACATAAAATGATTCAGATTTGGTATGTATGGTAATTATTAAAAACAATTCCCTAAATGTATGTATAGAATCATGAAAGTGGTATGAGAATTTTTTACACTACTGAGGAGAAAGAGAAAGAAAATTACTTCTGAAAGGTATTGAATTTTAATACGATATTATATATATTAAAAATAAAAATCATGATATGATTGAGGTTGATGAACCTTAATACATGAATCATATTTTATATTCGAGGAATGATTAATATAATGAATCCTACGTAATGGTATATGAATAAATTCAGATGATTAATGTTTTTATGTAATGGTATCTAATGATAATGTTGTATAATTTTACATATGTTATTATGGTATAAATGAAAATATAATGATTGGTTCACTTTAGTTTTTCGTTGAGGATTTAATATCATATGATGAATTGTACTGGGATCCAAGAAAACCAATTGATGTAATAATGTAGTATTTTTAGATAAACATGTGATTAATGGATAGATAACCTTTAATATGTGCATGATGATGAGATAATGATATTGGAAAAAATATATGATAGATATTTGTATTTAAATTTTATGGTAATGATTTTCTTGGAATTTAATAAGGATTTTATAAAAAGTGGTTTATGAGACCATGGAAGATGATTAAGTTTTTTGGACATAAGTAATATATCCAAAAAACCATTGACTAAGTAAATATTATTGTTCACTATAATGATACATGGTAAATCACGTAGTTACCATATATTAAAATAATTCGTGATTAATTTATTCTCATGTTTGGAATGTGACCACCAAGAGCTACCTTATGATATATGGTTGATAAATGTTATGCTAATTTATTTCAACTGTTTATAATGTTTTAGATTTAAATAATTAGAATATAATGTAGGATTAAATTTTTTTTTGAAATTTAATGCCGAACATCATATAATTTGGTGATATTTATGTATTATCTCACAATATGTGTATTTTTACATATTTAATAACTGTTGCTAAACATCTTGTTGAAGATTGATAGAAATCAATATCAATCTACTCATGATCTAATAATGCTTTAAGAATGAAAATTTCAAATTAATTATTTAGAATATGAGATGGAGTTTAAATTGATTTAGGAGCACAAAAAGGTGATGTTATGATGAAATCATATAGGTATATCTTCTCTAGAAAATTATTTGACATTATGAAAATAATAGGGATGTAAAAGGTTGTCATGTTGTCATCATTATTGATGATATCAATGACCTATTTCATGTTTTGTTATTTTATGGTTTTTTGATTCTTAAATTTTCTAGATCATGGACTTTATTTAGATCAAGGATATTTTTCAGGCTCTATTATTTTTTACACTTTTCCACCATGCCTGAATTTTTAATTATGTTCTCTTATATGGAAACCTAGTTATGAGTTATGATATGTAACTATTATGTTTATAACATTACATTTTAAAATAAATTTATTTTATGTTTTTTATGATGTATATTTATATGAATATATCTTTCAATTATTAATCATTTAAAATACTAGAAAAATTTCGATGGTGTAATTCATTTTTATGTGGTATAATTTAACACCCCAATATATTTTCAATTATTTCTTTTAAAATTGTTTTAATTTTTTAGCTATATGAACTTCATGAAACACTAAATACATATTTTTTATTATATAAAATCCATATGTTCAGATTATGATATACAAAACATCAAGGTAAGCCTTCACTACACACAACACCGCCTTAGCTGGCGTTACACGAAACACCACATTTCAAAGAAACAAATTAATATTATAATTATTTACATTATATAGTTATAACCATGAATTTAAGCATGTAATAATATTAGTAATAAATATTTTTGAAAATATTAGTTATAATGAGGTTGATAATGAAAGATATAATTTTTTCTGCAGACATTAAATGTTTAAAACTATATTTTTCCCAAATGAACATGTTTTCATGTAATTGTATAAAAAACCACAAAATTAATTATAGAAACTATTATAAATATAATTTCATAAAATAATCTTCATCTTTTATAATTTCAATGTGGAAATTAACATATGGTGAAATTTTATTAATTTTATGGGAAGTTTCATTTTTTATTTAATAGTGAAAATTATTGAAATATAATAAAAACGTTTTGGTTTAAATAATTTTTATTATATAAATTTATTTATAACGTCATAATAGATCAAAAATAAATATATTAATACAATTTAGGTCATTAGAATCTCTTTAATAATGAAATTAGATATCAAACGTGTTGAACTTTTGAGCATGTCTTTTACCCATCTTCTCCCCACATATGTGGGATTAGTGTTAAACCCAATTTAGTTACTTATATTAATTGACATCGAAAAATAATAGATACATGGTTTTTATTGGTATGAAATTTTTTATTTAATAAAATCAACTTAATTTTTAGGTGAATACTAAATTTAGTACATTTTTTTAACTCGGTTAATGGTAAATCGCATAATTAAACCAACAAATAATATTATAATATTATAATATTTCCCCAAAACATATAATTTCATGGTATAATTGGGATTCTACTAAAATATGTCATATAAATATATTATAACCATTTTAGGCCACTTATGTATGAATATGAAATATATTATAATTTATTTTGATATTACTTTAAATGTCATACTCATAATTTTAATAAGTAAATAATTCTTAATATGGGGATATAAAGAAGATAAATTCCTATATAAATAGTATTTTAAAGGATAAAATGTTTATAAACACCATAATAATATATATAATTTATAATGATAAGATAATTAAATTAAAATGTGACACAATGATGATGTAATAATTGTTTAATTTATAAAATGATCAAATTAATGAAATAAAAAATATTAAAATAAATATAATTTGATTTAATTAAGGTGCTCCACAAATTAAATAGGATAGTATGACATAATATGTGTGTCTTAAACTATTTTTTTTAAATTATTTTATTTGTGGAATTTATATAATGAAAATGTTGTGAATAGTGTCAAAATTGACACTTATGATATTTTATAAAATTTTAATTCATTAAATTAACTAAAATTTAAAAAAAAATCTCTAAAATATATAATTTACTTATAATTAGTTATAAAATATCACAATACTTTCATTTATAGATAATTATATTTGAATTACTTACAATTTATTTCTTCTTAATATTGAATTTTTTTACCAAAATTTAAATTACGATAGTTTAATTGATGGTAAATCAAAATGGTATGATTCCAAATAAAACCAAAATCTAAAAAATATTATTGGATAAATAGTATTTTACCACTATCAAATTACTATATATTTTTATTTGTTTAATGGACGGATTGCAATGATTATATATTATATATTATATAAATCAACGATAGTTACAAAGTATCACTCTCCTAAATATAATATCTTGTATATGTCCACATAGGGATAAAATCAAGATATTAAGAAAAATAAGTTTCTATTTTTATTCAAATGAATATATTTTCTGTTTTTTATTTCTTTCTAATTTTTAGAAGTCTTAAAAATTCCTTAAAAAATTTTTCATTCCTAAAACAATATTTATCTATTTAATAGAAAAATAAAATAATTGATTTTAATAATTTAAATTTTGATAAATTTTGGATTTGTTAATGTTTCTAATGAATTTAAAATATATAAGAGGTATATTATAGATATATTATATAATTATACTATAATTTCCACCATTTTTATGTATTTGATGTAAAATAATATGAATATCATTAAATTTGTCAATAATTATATCTTTTTTAATTAATTTATTTTTGAATTATTTAAAAATAAAACAAAATAAAAAATAATCACAAGTAGATAAGACCTGGTAAAATACTTATTCTAAATCTCATTTATTGTCCATTTCTAATAATTTATATCAAGAATAATTTTGTTATATCTTAATATTTTGTGGACTTCCAAAATTCCCTTTAACCTCAACTATAAAACGAAACCTCCTACCTCACTTCCTCACAGAAAATTGAAACCTAAGGCTCTATAAAATCTACCAATAAACCTTCTCAACTTCTCTAGTAACATTCAAGTGGTTTTGGGATTTTCAAAATACCAACAAAAATGTTATTAAGAGGAGATCTAGAGGGAGATCGTTGAAGAGGAGGTAATATCCCTAATAACTCTTTAAAAAATATATCATCTTCTACATCCTCTTGAAATCGTTAATCCATTATGATGTTATAAATCCAATATAAGATATTTTATTATATGTTATTATCATTACATAACAACCATATTATTCTATTTATCTGTCCTACGAAAAATGAGAGGGCTACACATGCGTACATACAGCTTTCCATCTCAATGTTGTGGGGTAATCTGTTTACATCAATAAGTAAAATGGATGGGTATAATTATTAATATAATGGATATAAATAATAAATATTACAAGATATTTATTCTTTATAATTAATATACCAACCAATTTCTCATGCATTTCCATTAATATAATGATATTGTTGCATGTACGACTGTATGACCTACTATCTCCATGATGAGATGAGATTCATCTTCTATGTTAACCATTTAAAGAATGATTTTAAAAATATGTATAATAAACTATATCAAAATATGACTATAATTTAATATATATATATACATATTTTATTTACCTTCTTCAATTAAGTATGATAAAAAAAGGAAATAGTGTTCTCATGTTTGTACGACTTATCATCTTCATGATCAATGTATTCCATTTATTATATCTATCTTATATTTATATATTTAGAAAATATATATGATATATAAATAAATTTTTACATTATTTATGTATGTAAATAATGATCTAATCAATACTATCATGAATAAAAAGTTTAAACATGTATGATAAACAAGGAAGTTATTAATCGAAATGTTGCATTAACATGGAATTTTTAATAAATTGTAATATAGTTTCATAAATGAATCATATATGGTATCATAAATATAATTATTTATTTTTATAAGTTAATAATGTGTTCAAAACCACTATAAAATATCATTGAACATTTAGAAAGTGAATCAAATCAAAGGTAAGGGATTTTTGTCTCACCATTATTTATATGACAAACATGCCTTATACACTACCTTATTTTTATACATGGTGTATATAATTTACATTAATTTATTTTATATGATTATTACTTGGAATATTATGAAAATTTTGTATCCTTATAATTTTATTTCATTCATGTGTCATAGGATTCAAGTTATTATAAATTGATGATTACTTACTTCACAATCTATTCAATATTTGGTATTGTTTAATTTTATGTCTCTTTTGGGGAATATTTATCATCCATTTCAATGATTTGTAAAATTGTTCTAAAAAATATTTTTAATATAATATTACTTATGTTTGAGGTCATTTTTACCCATTTTTCACTTTTTACTAAATGGTTTGAAAGGAATATTTTGTCATGTTCTGGGTGAGGTGATTTTTGGCTTTTTTGGAAAATGTACGCGATTTTTATTTTTAAACTTGTATTGCAATAAGTGATTTTTATTATTTCATGACTCTTTATTTCCTTGAATATTTCCATACAATTTTACAATGTTATTTTCAAAATAAATGTTTTATCTTAAAAAAATTAGGAGTTTCATGTAAATAAAATGTTTTTCAAGTAGAAAATATTTTTTTTCTATAAGAACTTTTATTCCAGAGATATCTCAGAATTATTTTCCATAAAAAATACATTGTTTGATATTACATATTTTTTACAAGGGATATTAATCAATTTTTCCATTTTTAGTCTTTCTATTAATGGTATATTCTTATGATGGAATGATATTTGTTAAACCCATTTTATTTCATTGGTTATATTATGATTGAATTATGTTTATGAAATCAATTTCATTCCATGGGGATTGATATGATGAATGATTTATGGTCCTATTGACCTTATATGATTCATTTAATTATGAGTCACGTGAGAAATATATTCGCCTCTAATAAATTTGGTGACTATTGATAACTAATTACATATATATGTTATGCGTGAACATAATTTAATATTTATAATTCTAGGAATCGACTTAGTTTTCATGTCCATATATTTATGTGTGGACCTAGTATTCATGTAAATATATTTTTCTAGTGACCTAATTTAATTTATTTAATATAACAAGTGAACCATATATTATATATACATGTTCTCAATGTTACACGTTTATGTGTATTCCATAATTGCTTTCTTATTTTAATGCCATTACTTCAGGGATTGTGTTATTTATTCCTTTAAGATTCATGTCTTATAAGCTATCAATATAAATTCCATGAGATAGGGATATGATATTTTTATAGGTTGGATATGATATTAAAATTTTATCCTCATGTTTTCATAACCTTATGTTCTTATTACGCAGACATATCACCCATGATTACATTTTATTGAGAATATGAGCTCACACATTCCAATTTTATTTTTTTAAGATTCAAAGAAAGGTATTAATTCTGAAATTTAAAAAAGGATCTAGTTGTGAAAAACAAGTTGGTAGAAGAAATGGATGATTTGTGGTCCAGTTTTTTATGTTTCCTAGTTTCTTAAGGCTGTAAACTAACACAGTCATTGGGAATGTGTTTGTCTAATGTATTATATATTGCACCAATGATATATAAGGTATATGTACACCATGGTTGGGATGATATTACTCTCCCCAAGGATTCAATAATTCTCATTTATATATTATATTTGATGACTATAGATAATCTTATTAAGACCTATGAGTGACCTCTGATATGGTTCATCCAACAAACTAAGGAGATAATCCATTTGTTATCTGATGTGAGTTCCAATTCCTTATTTTGAGTTCCTTAAAATTTTATTCCCATTGATTATATGGTAGCTAATGAAATAATTTTTTTCTTTCAGTAATGATTTTACGATGGAAATCTATACCCCATGGTTTTATGGGGTTCCTTTCATGTTATTGAATTTACTCTCTCCAAACCTACTGGTCTTTCTCTAATAACTCGCATCTCTCTAAATCTCTTTGTTTTTTTTTAAAAAACCGTTTTGATCCGGGGGACCCAATTCAAATAATTATTAATAATATGTTAATAGAGGTGTATTATTATATTGTACATAATTTTGAAAATATTATTTAATAGTATATATTATATAAAAATATTCTATAAATGAATTTTTAGGGATGTTGATGTTTTTTCACATGGTATGATATTAGAATTCATCTTATATACACATGACGTAACATATATAATTTTATGGCATATAATTATCATTATATATGATTTCATTATATATTTTACATCTATAAAATATATTAAATAAAATAAAAATTATATGACATGGAGGTTATTGAATGAGAAATTATCTGTGTTATTAAACCATTTTTCAAATTTCTTGTCATGTTATGTAATTTATTTTATAATATTAAATTTATTTATTTCAAAATTATTATATATAGAGACATTATTTAGTAGAAATTCCCAAAAATTAATCGTAATGAAGTGATTAGTCATGATGGTAATATTGGATGATTATTTCAGGAATGAGTTTTGGTGTTAAAAACATTCTTTCAAAGTGTTATTTTGTTTTCATGCATTGATTGAATCATTGTATCTATCTCATTATGTTTACATATTTTAATTATTTTTTTCTACCATATTTACATACATATATATATATATAATCCCTCATTATTATTTTATATAAAATCAAGATGTGGTTGATGAAATGTTCAGTGTTGAGTTTATTGAATATTGTTGCAGTTGATGGATAATTAAACAGATGTTGGGATAATGTTGTCAGTTTGAAAAATTATGTGGTTTCATATTGGTATGGTTGTATTTTATTAGAATTATTTCTTCATTTATAGGTTCTTAATTTTATTTATGGCTTTTTTATTACATAAATATTATTTCTCAGTCTTATTTCTACCATATTATTAATTGAATTTTTAATAATTGAGTTTTTGTATATTAAATCAGTGATAGTAATCATTGATGAATTTTTTATGTGACTGGTGATTCATGAATCATATATTGTTTCTAATATTTTTAAGAATTATGGCATTTTGTTTTTCTAATAAAATGTCAATTCAGAATTGTTAAGGAAACTAAAATTATATTTCAAAATCAAATAGATTTGTATGGATATGGATAATTTATGAAACCAAAATTTATGAGGGGATATTAAAAAATAATTAGTAATATATTTATGCGAAAAAAATAAATCATATTATTGAACCATGATGTTAATATTCATAATATGTATTAGCATCAATGCCTTTATTTACTATATCCATGTTTTTTTGTGTTAGTGATAATTTGAGACAGAGAACAATTTCGTAAAATATTAATAACCATGTTCAGTTATTTTATATTCTACCTCACTCATGATAGATGGGGGACTAATGGTCATGTTTATCCTTGGGTTCCCATTGGTTTCCCTAAATATTGGATTTTGAACATAAAAATTGTTATCTAGTCCAGATACCCAACTATATGTTTAATATTTATTATTTTCTATAGGAATATAAAATATAGTATGGCCTTTGATTGTAGATTATGTACTCATTTTAGCAGTAGTGGCTCATAATTTGTATATTAATGTATGAGTTGGCTGTGGCCATCTATGGATATTGAGTATACAATTATCTAGGCTATAATTTTTTATAGTTACTATATGTGTACCTACAAACGGGATGTAATTAAATAAATTATTCAGTACATTTACAAGGTATGTAATGGGTTTTAGACATCATATGTAATAAATGTAATGAAATGGTGTTGAAGTAGTGATTATGTGTTTCATAAATGTTGTTATTTCACATATGAACACAATGTATTATGGAGGGGATGAGAGAACCAACACATAAAACATTTGGTTTTAAGATACCCATTCATTTGGATATGGAAGCAGGGTTCCATTATTATTTATAGTCAATTGATATATTTTAGTAACCAAAATGTGTTACTTTGATGTGGACCCCTTTTGAGGTTACCAAGATAGTCCAATTGATTTAGGTAATGTTTTTGTTTTTTCATACCCCATATTTTTAATAAACATTAATTCATTATTTATTACATAATGGTACACATAATAAAGTCCAAAATGATCTGGAAGACTATTTTATTATGTTAATTAGGTACATAGAACATCAACTTGAACCATGGAAACAACAATATTATTGAATACATATTTAACATGCTATATAAATTCATCATTCTTCTAAAACATATTGGGACAACATACCGTCATATAAAAAAAGGGGGGAGATATAAATCCCAGTATATGAAACATTAATACATAACATAACGTAATTTTGTGCATGTGATCCAAGAGGAATAAAAAGGTAACATAAGAGGGGTGATATATATAATCCTTAATAATTAGGGATGATATAAAATGATATGATAAAGGTAACCTAGAAATTGGGAGACAACATTAATCAAGTCATAAAAAAGTCAAGGAAAGATATAATACATTATCACATGGTATACATTGTATCATAATTTATTAGCTATACTCTCTAATATCATTCATGATGTCTCAATATCTTCAGATAGTACTCAATGAATTTTTTCCATCTAGGATCACCCATCAAAACATATACATGATCTTCTGTTCTAAATCGATCACTCAATAGAATGAAATATTTCATAAAATTTTAACCCATGATTATAAATTTTGTGTTATATAAATGTGATCCAACAATATTTTTTTATAAAATATGGGTAAATCACTTTGAGTTGTAGTGTGTATGAGTATTCACTATGAAAATTTTTTCTATTGAAAAACAATGGATAATTTTAGAAGCATAATGGGGGTACATAATGGTTCATTTAATGGATTAATGGGATTGAGATGGGTCTCTCATCACATGGAAATAATAAGTGATGAAACTAGGTTCTTTCAAAAATATATTGCAGCTTGAAAAAATGTAAAACTAACGAATAAAAAGGAGGTTCTTCAAAAAAGTGTGGAATGAGAGGATCACATATATTGAGAGGTTGGTTATAAAAGAATGGTAGGAAAAAATTTAGAGGTTAGGAACTGAATATTTAGACACTATAGTGGTAAGGGAAGATTAATTTAATGATAAATGTGTATTTAGTTAATATGATTGTTAATTTTTTCTTGTTTATATAGAAACCGATATGATAATATGATATTAATTGTAAAACAAATGTTTTGGACCATATACGGTAAATTAATATTATCTGTAAACCATACCATACTTTTAAAAAATATTTTATTCAAAATTGAAGTGTTATTCATTATTTTAATTGTTTAGGATTCAATATCATCCGGATAATACCCCTGATGATGTGGATGTTAGTCATGTTTACAAAAATAAATTTTTTAAAAAACATAAAATATAATATTTGTTTTTGGTGGATTCATTATGGGTTTGTAAATTTAAAAAACATAACCCCAAAAACATTATATTAATTGTGAAATAACTATTAGTTTATTTTTTTATTTTATTAATTCTATTATATAGCATTTAGGTCATTATGATATCATTATTCACACAGTATATTTATACTGTATATAATTTTTTAAAAAATATTAATCTATCTCATAACATATAAAAAAATCACCATTGGATTATTTTTTCATGATGAATTAAAAATTAATATTTATTTTAGGAAAATAATTATCTAAATATGAAAATTTTGAATTTTAATAAAAATCATTTGTTATTTAAAAATACAAATTTTTTACAAAAATAGTTTTCTAACATGATTAAAAATTTTATTTTCCTTTATAAAATTAAATTTTAATTTATAAATAATAAATATTATTTAGTTAAATTTTTTATTGAGATAAAATTTATTTCAAAACAATCAGTATTCCATTAAAATTTTTATCTAGATTGGAAATATTTTTTTCCCAATGAAATCTAATTTGCGAGTCATTGTATCGTAATTTAATATTTATCAAACTTGTTATTTAGTAATTTAAAAATTTATTATTTAAAATGAACACATATATATATATATAATTATTGTTTTATAAAATAAAAATATAAATAATCATACTGTTAGATTTAAGATGGATAGAATATTATTACTCTATTTAATTTTATACTAGTAAAGTGTGGGATAATGTTATTTTAATGGTTTGGTCCTGTAAACATGGTTTGGGTTGTGGTCTGGATAAACTACAAATTATCACATAAATAGAGTCTTTCATGTTTTAGTTTTTGAATCCCCTATTTGGGATGATCAAGGTAAAATCCATGTGATTTTATTTATCATAGAATATCTAATACATGGGATTCATAGGGTCCAATTTTATTGGTTAAGGTCATAGGTTATTCTAACTATGTCAATTGGACCATATCACAACTCTTGATAGATTCTAGTCATACAATCACTACTTTACCACTATATTGTTGATTCTTATGCTGCATAAAGGTATTATAGATCAGACATGATATATGTTATATTGGTTTAATATAACAAAATTATTTTATCTATTTTCTATAAACACATTACATTATTGAGTGTTTAATTTTATCACATAGAGATCTTCAATTTTTATATATTTGTTCGTAATAATATTTTCTCCATCAATAATTTCATCATCTAGAATTTTATTACATACAATAACATAGATGTTGGTAGTACTTTTAATCACTTATTTTAATCCCATTATGCTTCCAAAAAATTGTGGGATTTCTATAACACTTTGATACATTACATTATCATGTTTCATAGAAAATTTTAACAATGATATAATATCTTCACCAACTACTCTAATTATGAATGGTCATTCTATAATTATACCAGCTTCAGATTTCAAACATGTGAGGTGTTTGGTATGTAGTTATTCCATTTGGATACATAGAATATTTCACGTTCTTTAGATTATTTAGGTGAAAATACTTGTTGATAGGCCACTGATCCCCTATAATCAATGATCTCAAAGGGAATAATGTATCTTCGACTAATATTCTTCTTCTTCCTAATCCTCATGAACATATTATACAGATATAAATAAAAAAGATAACTATATCCTCATCATGATTTTCTAAATAAGATAAATGATTTTTTACATAGTAATTTATCGAATGACTTCATATTTCCAATTATGATGATTTTTTTTATCATTATTAGTCATTTCCTGGATATGATCTATTCCCATAATGTTACAAACTCTAACATCATATTAGAATGATGTATCCTAGAATCTATTCCCATGAAGATCATGAATGTGGTTCCATTATAATACTAGAATAGTAACTCATGTTATATGACAACACCTCTCGGGGAAGGGGTTAATCTAAATATACTTTTAAAACCATTAAACATTATATTAGAATACCCCAAATAGTTTTAGTTGTTAATTTAAACTAAACAATAATCTAAAGGTGATATGTAGTGCATAAGATAAGTTATGTATCAACTTGATTGCTCATGGATTCTCTAAAACTTCTATGTAATCCCTGGATCTCGATAATATATAATATAGAGTTAAACCCCATGTAGTCTTACCACTTCCCTTTTGTATATCCGGGTGAGTTTCTCAAGATTGAAATGAAAATTAATGATTTTTTTTCATATCAACTACTTAATAGATGGTATTATTACCTTTAGATGTCATACGATGTCAGATGATGAAATAAATGGGTATATTTTCCCATTTTCATACCCTTATGAGAAATGATTGAGTCATAAATTTAGAATTTTTTCACCCTGTTTTGAAATATTAGTATAATAATAATAGACATATATGTATATATTGAAATATTCACATTCATGTCATCCCATAATTATTTTCTTCAGATCACTATATATATTAATCATTCATTTATGAATAGATTTTGATTCATTATTTGCATCATCATAAATTTCCTTAATTAGTACTATTTATATGCCATAAAGAACCATGTTTGAAACATTATAACTCCATATTCAACAATATTGAAATCTAAAATATTCAGTATCATATTATGTTTCCCCTCTTGATCTTTCTAGACCTCTTTCACCCTCTAGAGAATATATAGTTGAGAAGATATTTTAGAAATTTTCCATAATGATTTTTTTATTCCAATATCTAAATTCTACTTATTGATGAATATTAAATGCCTTCCAATCCTTATCACGGATAGTGTTTTGGTGATATTTCTACTCAATCCACCGGATATAGCATTTACCTTCACATGATGGTAATGTGTTGAACAATAATAATCTGTTATGTTGTCTAACCTCCTTTATAGTTACGTACTAATCTATATTAGTGAATATGTACGTTAGTATTTTAGGGTACACTTATATTTTAATGTTTTCCCCATGGAGATAATTCTTTCAATTAATTGATGCAAAGATCACTATTACATAATCTAGATCATGATATGTGTAGTTTTTCTAATGGATCATTAGTTGGATGGAAGCATGGGCCCTCACTTTTTCATTTTGTTTGATTACACACCCCAGGATGTTTGTTATGAATCACTCTAGGTCACAAATCCATCTAAATTAGTGGCCTACGTCAGTATAGGTGTAGTGATAAGACTGTTGTTCATCACATTAAAACATTCCTTTTATTATTCCATCAAAATAAAATTACCCCTTCTTTGCTTTCATAGTTAGTGGTCTTGATAAACATGAGTATTTTCCTTAAAATATTCAATAGTAACCATGTAATCAAATAGAACTATGAATATCTATCATATATTATTTCCTAGGACATATTTTAATTTCTTTTTTGGATAAATCCACATATATCACTTTAATTGAGATAATATTCCAAAAGGAATGTTACTTACTACTACCAAAATTCATATTTACAATACATCATATTAATATTTTCTTTTTCCTAGGTCTTTAGTATTATATTCAAATTCTCATCATGTTCTACATTTATTTTGGTTTATATGTGTATTTCATCTACAAATAATGCTTAAAATTTGTTGAGGTAGTATCAAAATATTTTAATCATCATTATTATAAAGAATAAAAGAGAATTAGTGCGTTCAAATTGAATCATTATGAACTAAAAGTTTGATTACCTTGTATAAAAAATTGTATTGGGGATATCCTCCTTCATAACATTTACATTATTATATCCAAATAAAATATCCTCCATTGAGAAATACTAGGATCTTTCAAGCTTTTCAAAAAAATATTTCAATCTATAGAAGAGGATATATTACCTTTATCTTGAAATGATTTAGTTCCGGACAATAAATGGAAATGTACATTGACCAATTCTTCTTATGGATAGAAAATAATAGTTCACCACCTGGGGAAACACATGGTTTTATAAACCAATTATATTTTCACTTACAGTGTATTCTTCAACATCTAAATTAAAAATAATATTTTTATACAAATTCTTGGTTATTGGTAATTAATTAGTTATAATCCCGATTGAAAATTAAAATTAATGATTAGGAGGAAGACCAAGAAATTCATTGGGATAGTAACTAGTTATTTCCCCCACTAATGGCTTGTATTCAAGTATAATATTTTTTTTAGTGTCATTTATTTGAGTTACATATACGTAACCTCAAGTAAATAACATCGATATATGAAATTTTTTCACTCAAAAATATTTATACCCTTATTTTCACCTTTATAGAATTAGAGGGGGATATGTGAAAAATAGGGTGATATCATTTTTGTGGTAATTTATGTTGCAACAATTTGAGGAAGGCTAATCCACAACTAGAATAAAATCAAATTTTTGAAAAGTATGCATCAGAAGTTCTTAAGGTAATGTCATACAAAAAACTTTTATTTGGGAGGAGTAATATACTTTGGATTCTAATATTTCTCTATTTTTAGTTTTCTTCGATAAATCTACTTTGATGATTTCTAGTGGTTTTTGAATAGATCTAATAAAAGTTTGTGATAAAAATAATGAATAAAACAATAGTTAAAAATTATGTTATTTATATTTGAATGAATAACTAGAATAATTGTCTCAACATTTTATTGTGAACTACCTTAGTTTTTTATTGTATAATATCTCCCATATTGTCTTGTACATTTTTGGGGTTGACTATCCCATAATAACATTATCTTAGTGAATTCCCATGAATAATGGACATTCTTGGTGGAATTGAAAAATTGTACTATCATATGAGTATTAATTAGAACATTCCTTTTTTCCATCACAATTTTATGTTTCTCTATTATGAAATAGGTTTCTAGATTCCCTTAATCTATACACCTATTTCATTTCCACATCCCCATTAGGGAATTTATTGGATTCATTTTCCATCACTTTTGAAAAGTTGGTTTTTTGGATTTTATTCCACAATTATATTTCTCCATCACCCTACCAGAATGAAACATAAATTTAAGATTCTTATCTTCATGAATACCTTGAGATTCTATTATCCTAATTTCATCATTAAGGGATCATATGATAATTTAATAATTTAATTTAATGTTTTGAAAGGATAAGGCCTTTAATATAATCATCTTCATCCCACTATAGAAGTATCAACTTTAATACAATCCTAATGAAAAATTCATAGTCATATGATTAAAGTCTTATGATGTATTCTCCCAATATAAAATGCATTTTTTGTTCCTTTTCTTTAGAAATATGATTCCATTCTCCATTTTTAAATGAAGAGTCTGAGGAAAATATAATTTGAAAAATATTTTTATCGAATTTCATCCAATTTATCTATTTTATATTATCCTAGAGAATAATATTTCTTAAAAAATAATGCACCATTGATTAAATTCTCCACGAATATGACAGAAATTCAGCATTACATTCTATATCCCAATGAATTGAAGTATGTGTATAATCAATTCAATTATTTTGTACCAATGTCTATGTGAGTAATGGATTAATAGATCCACTAAATTTAGAGGCCTTTATAACATAAAGGATTCAATTAAAAACTTATCTTTAATATGAGGAGTTGGTTGTTCCTCTTAATTCATGTTCTGGGTAAAAACATAAGTCAATTGGGAAGATTTCATCATGAAGATCCTCGATCCTGCTCCCATTTTAGTGGGTTTCTCATTTAGGAATCCATTATAACTTACATCAAATTTATTGTTCAATCAGTCTCTCATATTTCTATATTTTTTATTCAAAAAAGTAAATATTTGGTATTATTATTTTAAAAATGATAAAAACATAAATTAAAAAGCATGAGAATTAAACATATTACTCATAAATGATATATATTCATTAGACTATTAATTTCTATATTTTAATCTATGTATTCCATGACCTATTTTATAACATAATATATTATGTCCCCTTTTCCCACAATAGTGTTTTGTTTGGAGAATGTGATTTTACCAAATCATACACCTGATTATTGTCAAAATAGGTTTTTATTATAGTCTATTTAAAAATACCAGTATATGATCTAGTCAAGCTCAATATGATACTTTTTGTGAATTTACCCCTAGGTACTTATATGCATGAGCCACATCCACATGGAATATCCAAAAAATGATGTATTTTATTGGAAAATACATTCACTATAATTTACTAGAATTTTGGGATATGTTCATTTTATTAATATTATCAATATGTCTTTTATTATATTTTTAATATCATAATCCTAAAAATAATAGACTTTTATCTAATGGAAAACATGAAAACCCCTAACTGTAATACACATTGATTCATGATTCATCAAAAAATTTTACAAAAAATAAAATATAAAAAGGCTTTAAATCATATTGTATTTGGGAAATTCCCTACATATAAAACAAAAATGATACACAGGTACATCAACATTATTGAAAACATCCAAATCCTGATCATTATATTCATAATTCTTTTAAAACTACATAGGTAAACATAAGGGAATACATATGATGGGGGTGATACATAAATCCTAGTAATGGAATAAAAACTAATAGTATAAGGTAAATCATCACATGTGATCCATGATTAATATCAAGGTTACATAATAGGGATGGTAATATTAATCCTGAACAAATAAGTATGATATAACTTGACACAATAATGGAAACATGAGAATATAGTAACAACATAAATCATTTTATAAGAATAATTAAAGTAGAACCACCATGAAAACATCATATAGTTGATAGACCCCCATAATGAAATATTTTTACTCCCTAATATTATATATGTCATAAGTTGAGACTAAAATATTACCCAATGTACTTTAGTATAATCCGATCACATCCCTCATAATATGTGCATTCATATGTGTGCCACATTGATCATTTAACATAAAGAAATATTTGAAAAAATTTAATCCAACTATTGCGGAGTGTTACTTATATATGTTGAATTCCCCAATCAGTTGATTATAGGTTCATATAGTTGAATAAAAATTATTGGAAATTGATATAGGTATTCACTATATAAATGCTTTTCATGGAAAATAAAATGATAGTATTGGCTTTATAACTATTGCAGATAATGGTTCATGGTAGGGATTAATGAGATTGAAAGGGGTGTAAACTCACTTTGAAATCCCAAGTGATGTGACACTGGTGATTGAGAATATATCCCAATATATTGATATGAAAAATGTTATAACATAATTCTAGTTCTAAGATAAGTGGGAGAAGTAGAGGTTCTCATTCCTTGAAAGGGTTTTTCTAAATGGTTGGGAGGAGAATTTTAAGATCATGAGAGCACCTTTAGAGGATTCTATAGAGGGAAGGGTAGATTAAGGTCAGGTTTCAATGGTTTTATGTAAATATTAATGATTGTTATATGGGTTTATATAGAAATGTGAGGATATTTTTTTTAACAATTCACATACATAGGATTTTTACTATATCAGATAATGTAATGAAAACCAAAAAACATGCCATGGTTTTCTTATTTTTCTCCTTAAATTGTTTGGCTTCTATTTTCACATGTTTATGAACTAAGATGAAAGAAAACAATACCATTGGTGATGTGGAAGTGAGTCCCCAATAAATGGAATTGATTTTAAGACCTTAAAAAATAATATAGGTTTCACGGAATCAGTAATGTTTTTTAAAATTAACAAAATAACGTAAAAACCATTTCTTCTAGTGGATATATATATTTTGTGGGGTACCAATTATGTCTTTTATTACTTTTATTTTCAGTCATTGTAATTTCTTTATAAAAACCATATATTTATTATGAATTTATTATTAACGAAAAAATATAATTATAAAAAAAATTAAATAATGAAATTGTATAATTTTGACAAGATAGTTCAAAAAATAATATATAGTTGATAAAAATATGTTACTTCATTTGAACAAATTACACGTTTAAATCAACATCCTTGCTTATGGAGAAAAATTTTTTTTTTGATAATAATTATTTCATGACTATTATAAAAATTATACTGGATGTAATAAAATTATATATTCATTTATATTATTTAAATAATCTTTAACAATAATTTTTTTTTCAAATATCATTAACTTAAAACATTATGTTATTTTTCAAAAAGAGTATCTGGATTGAAACATTGTATTTCCCAAAACAAATATACTATTGGATGTTTGGAGTTAGTATCTTAAGAGGGGGGTGGGGTGAATTACGTACCGAATAAAAATATCTATCTAAAATAGATAAATATGAAATCCCCCAAATGATTAAATAAGAACCAGCTTATCAAAATATGTAGTAAGATATAAATATCAATCTTTATAAATTTTTTTACTAAAGGTTGATATGGTCTCAAATGAAGAATATAAAATATTATTCCCTAATATTAAATATATTTAATTGGTCAAAATTATATAGGTAAATAAATTAATATATAATGTCAAAGTATATAATTTTTTTATAGTTATGAAAATTTCTAGTTCTAAAGAGGAAATAATGTAAAATAAAATTAATGAACACATCAAAAAGAATGGATAAAAGATGTTCATACTCAATTTGATATATTTTTCTCTCCACTTGGTGATCACCTGCCACCAAGAAGTTTATATAAAGTATACATGATGATAAACAACCTAGATTGAGTTTTTTAATAATTTAGTATTTGTCAGGTCACACACAACCTCTTCCATGGTTTTATGTGGGATAAAAAACAAAAAAAAAATCATAAAATTACCCCTATAAATTTTATCATTAGGAAGAAAAAATATAATATATTTTGACATAATATAGTTTATCCTCTAATTTACCATTAGATATATCATGTTTGTGGTAAAATTGAGCCTATAGACACTTATCAAAATTTGAAAAAATTAATAGAATATATAAATATCAAAGTAAAGATTTTAGGAATGTTATATTTGTTTCAATGTAACTGGTGACTCTTGATTTGTTTTTGTAGTGAATCATATGTTTTTTCTTTTAAAAACATTAAGCAAATAGATTATTAGGATAATTTGTCCTTTCACTGGAGGAAAGAAACAAATGTTAATTTGTAGTTTAGATTCTAGTCGAATGGTTGAAACATGTGAGATATTCTTGTTTTATATTAGGTTCACCTCTATGTGTGCTCAAGAATTTTGAGGTTCTCAGCTTGCAATTGAACCAGTTCATCTAATATTGTTTCTCTCTACAGCACAAGAAAGTGTGACGAACCTTTATTAATAGCAAAAAATATAATATCCAGTTCAGTTTCTCCCTCTACTAAACATCTTGACACCCTCTTTAATTATTTATGTCCATCATTTTAGAGACTATATTTAATATTGGAAATGGAATTTTCTTCAATCAATATATCCATTAAAACAATAATATTCAAAAATATAATTTAAGAAAACAATAGTGGTGTTGTCCTAGACTAGTGGTGTATCATTGAAGGACGGTTTCATGTTATGATTGTATGTAGTTTGTGCAGCATGGAATTGGTGGTGTCTTAGACATAGAAAAATTTCAATTATACTTGTGGCGTCTTAACTAGTGGTGTTTGGTCTAGTGGTGTGTGGTCTGATGGTGTGTCACACTTAGACAAAACTATATGTTGGTCGTATGACATTGATGGTTCCTCATTTGGGGGTATCCTGTACTTATCCAAATTTTCATTCTGGCTGCATGAAATCTTGAAAGTATATCGAAAAAAGGCATCTCATACTATTTCAATATTTTAGTCCAATGGCAGGACATTCTAATAGTGTGATATCCTTGATGCTTCTCATACTTAGTGAGTTTTTATAAGGGCAATGATTCATTGACAACTATGTCCTAAGTTGGGGGTGGTAATCTCAATGGTGTCTTATACATAGACAATTTTATCACCATGATCAGAATACATATTACGTATAGAGAAACATGAAATTAATTGATATCACTAAAATCATGATTTTCTGATCATTAAAACTACGAGGTAAATGATCATCCATTAATTATCGTCACAAATCATGGTATCTAATGTATTAAAAAAGTTTAAATATGCCATTTAAGGTAGTATAAATCTGAATGAGAATATATAAATCCTAGCATGTGTCGATTTTTTCAATGAAAAATATGAAATGAGTAAGTATAAAAGGTAAGTATCATGGATCTAAAGATTAAAGATAGATAGTATGAAATAAAATCTTGAAATGATACTATAAAAAATCATTGTTTTCTAGAAATTTCTTAATATTCCATAATAGTTATACCCATTTAGGGATTACCCAAATGTTAATGAAAAGATGTATAAAAACAGGGATAAATAAACATAGTAATAAATATCATAAGACATCAAAATGATTACCAAAAATTTATTACAACCCATGTCCCTTTAAAACTAACTCTCTAAGCATACATAAACAAGGTTCATGATTTTGGGTGGGGATCAATTGGTTTTTTACCTTTAGTATTATATTTCCTTGGCTCTTTATACACGGAATAAATAACATATAAAGTAAGATATATGGAAAACTAGATGAGATTACAACTATCTGAGGATGATCTTACATAACAAAAAACCTGCCGGAGGTGTCTCAAATCATGAGCAGGAGACATTAGAAAAGGCATGAATGTTTTAGAGATAAATGATCTATATAAACTCTTTGTCTGAGAGACAAATGAGGATTATTTAGAAATACTTTCTAGTAAAAATCTTCATGGAAATTAACAGGAATTAATGGATTCATGAGATTTATAAAATCAATGTGGATTTGGCCATCACATTCAATTTCACTAATGAAATAAAATGATCCTTCCATGAAATGGTTCAAAAATAAAGTCATATTATTGAAGTGTCTTACTGATTCCCTGAAAGCCCATGACAATAGAGGTATCATCAAATTTCATCCAAGAAATTGAAAATGGAATCTATTTAATGAGTATTATAAATTCTGGAGATATAATATCTAATATACTGGGTAATGGATTCTCAGTCATCATTCATTTCATGGTAATAGGTGGTAATCAACTTTAAAACAATTTTTAAATTATACTAAATAATTTTCAAGGTCTCTTGGGGATGATAATTGAAACTTCCAAAACAACTGGATGATGCTTCTCTCAAATAATCTATAAAAATTTTTATTAACTAATCATCAAAAAATATTGTAGGAGGAGGATCCAAAAAAAAATAGAAGTATCTGAAGATCTATCTTCGAGACTTTACTAGATTCAATTAATGAAAAATTTAAAATAGAATAATTTTTTAAAATCAAAGAATACATGGATTCCAGTTCAATACTTATCCACATATTCTCAATCTCAATCTCATAAATGGGAGGCATCATATTTGTTTGGATATATTAAATAACTAATTCTATTATGTATGTTTCATCATTCTCATAGATTAAAATTAGTTGAGGTGGCCCATTATTTTAGCATCAATGTATTTTAAGACATCAAAATTTTACCAAAATCATCCAAGTCACCTTTAGTGACTATGTCAAATAAAATAGAAAAAGGTGTTGGAATAGTATAAAGAGTTCTAAAATAAGAAAAAAATTCTAATAGCCCTGTCAAAATCATCTTGAGCTATCACAGAACCCTTAGGATCACCTTCAATTCTAACCTCAAGTTCAAAATTAGTTTTTTGGAATCCCTAAAACATTGGATACCATTCCTCATTCTACAAACATAAGATCAAAAAATCTCCCAAAAACCTCAGAAACTATTGGAGATGTTATAGAAGGAACTTCAATATCATGTACAACCATCGGTGTCTCAATATTTCTAAAAATATCAAAATTATATCCCACTAAAAACTGTAGAACATGTGTCATTATTTATTTTAATTATTCAGCATCTATGTTGTGAGTAATAACACTGGTAGAGGTGACTTCTTAATTTCTACTAATAGATAGAGCATATATATTTTTAACATCTTTTTCTTTAATATCATCAGTGGATTCACCTTCCAAATTCTCATCAATATGATTCTTATGAACATTTCACTCAACTAACTAATTCTTACATAATTATTCTTAAACAAGCTCTATTTTATCTTATTCATCTATATATTGTTCCATATTAGCAATAACTACAAATTTTATAGAAATATTATAATTAGATATTTCTAGACTAGGGAAAAAAGATAAGGCCTCAACATCATCAATAACTTTTGCAACATGAAAAAATTCTATATATGGGGATTTATCACCCTTACCAAGTGTATGTTGAATATTAAGAGGCTTATCCCATTCATTCCTCTTAATTCGTCCCCTAACACCAATCAGGTATGAATCATCTCCATCATCAAATTCACTACCATATTTATCCTTAGTTACATTTTCACCATTTTCACTTTCCCCTTCTTCATAATTATTTTCTTTGTCAGTTATATTATATTTGGAAGACTCATAGTTATCCTCTATAGATATCTCAATATCTTATTTTACCACTTTAAACTATTTTCACTCTTTTTGGAATCATCCATGATAGAATTGGAGATCCCAATGTAATTTGAGATGATTTGGGAGACAAATATGGATCCCTCCCCACATCAATATATGGTTACATTACTTATTCCATAGAAATAGATTCTTTTTGATCCTCATCATAGTATTAAACTAATGTATCAGGCTCCATTCCTGGATCTACATCATCCCTTGGTTTGGTTGTATGATCAACCAGATTTTACTTAACATATAATTTCTAACAATCTCCAACCCACCATTTATTCCTGGGGTTCTATCTAACCTTTATTAATAAAAAAACTAGAACTGCTAAAAAGAAACCACATTAGTTTATTCCTGTCTATTCATACTTACCTACTAAGAACTTTCCCTTCAACATGGAAGAAATTATCTTTAGGATGATCAAAGAATTAGATCATTATGATAAAATGGTCATATCACACATATACACCTTGAGATATATACAAAGATTGATCTTGATACCATCTATCATAGGAGATAAAAGATAGAAATTGTGATAATTTAATGTAAAAATCACCCTTTCTTTGGAAAACATGTCTTGTAAGAATGTAAAGAGAAACATATATTCTCCATCAAAATATGAGGAAACATTCCACCTTGTGGTGCCATCTCTATTAATCACAATGAGAGAATCCTCATATATAAATAAATTAATGGATACTATAATTCTTCCTTGGTATTCATCAGAAATTCTATCATTCATAACCCCTAAATATGTAGATAATTTCATCGATGAAAAACAAAAAACATTACCATTCACATGACTTATAATCCAATCATCACCAAATTCATCAAACCAAAATTCTATATGCTGATAACACTTATTTACTAGCTCATATTAGTAATATATTATATTTGAATAAAACCACTCCAACCATCCCTGATTATGGAGTAATTTGAGTACCATAGATTTACTAGATAATAGCTAATTCGATTCAACATCCATTTTTGATACCACAATTTTGTTTTCATGATAATGATTAATTGGTGAAACTATAGAATCTCCCTTCAAATCATTGTTCTACTTCTTCAATGATTCTGACATATATGGATAATGTTTAAAATAATGCAATGTTCTTTTCATACTAAATAGTTCAACAAGCTTTTCTGAGGGTATGCAAATGTTTGAAAAGCGGGAGGCAAAGGGTTTCACTAGGCTTGAGAGAGAAAGATATGGGGGTATCTCTTGTCAATTAAGGTATGTTTGGAATATAAATTATTCAATTTTGATATCAAATTTATTATTAGGTATTCTAAAATAGAATTAATACTTTAAATTAAATTCAAAATCATGTGGAAACATGTATAGGGTTATAAAATATAAAATAATTAGGAAAATAAACTAGTGGTTCAAAATAACAAGAAATAGAGAAATTATCAATGGAATGAAAGGAAATGACATTACATAGTAAGGGAATGTCATGCCAATGGAATTTCAAGCCCACATTACAAAAAATAAAATAACATAACTAGACAATGACATTACAATCTAATGGAATGACATGCCAACATCATGAAAATCCAATGGTATGTCATCACAAATTATACATTACAAAAATTTATCATTTGTAATTATTTTCTGATATAATTCATTCTCTTATAATTCGAGGTCTTAGTAAATTTAGTAGCTTACTGATGTGATGTACCAAAAAAATCAAGGGTGATATCTCCATTTTGAAAATTATCCATCAAAAATTGATGACCTATATTCATATTGTTTCCTAGAATATTAAATATGATGCTTAGAAATATTTAATTCACTAGAATTTATATTGTTTAATTGGACAGTTATGAATTAATATTCACAATATTGTTATGAATTTTTTATCTAAAAAATTATTCATAGAAACTACATGCGAATATGTTTCTAGCTTCACCAGTAGAAAATGATATAAATTTTTTCTTCTTACTACACTAGGAAACTAGATACTTATCAAAAAATTAACATGTTTTAGAGGATATTTTTTTAATCTAACTTGCATCTTCCAAAATTAGCATCAAAATAACATTCTAAATAAATTTTTTTTCTTCTAGTGTATAAAAATCATGTGTTAGTTTTTTTACTTTAGGTATATGATTTTTTTTAAATCAACAAGGTGGTATGCTTATGAATTTTAATCAAAATTAGAAGACAAACACACACTAAATGTAATATCTGGACGGATAGCATTTATATTGAAAAAACAACCACTCATACCCCTAGAACTGGATTATCAACTTCATAAATATCCAATTTATAGTTTCTAATAATAAGTGTGTGACAAATATTATTTCTGTCATTGTTCTAACATTTTATAACATATATTGTACACTTACATTAATTTAAAATAAATCCTGATTTTTATGAAAAACCAAATATTCAAGAAAGAATTTGATTTCAACCATTAAACTCATTTAAATTTAATTTTTAATCATTTTTGAAAATTTTGTAGATAATTTTTTATAAATATATGATTAAAATGTCATCATAACATTTTCTTATTGATAGCACATATGTTAATAATCAATTTATGAAATGATTAGAATGAACTATTCCAATTTGAATATTCTTTTTAATTCAGAAAATTTTAGAACCAATCATTTTGTGATCTAGGAGGTTATTTGAAACTATATAATTATTTGATAAAATTAAAGACATGATTTTAAAAAAATTGTATTTTAATTCAAGTGGATGTTCAAAAAAAATCCTCAACTATAAAACCTATTAATAATACACAATTGAAATCTATTGGATGAATTTTGAATTATAGATGTGTTGTATAAGCATAAATGATTTATATGGATTATTTTATGAATCTAGGATTAACGATTTCATCATAATATATTCATACATATATATTATGAAATTGTGAAAAAAGTTTGGCCTTATTCCTAACTATAATATTGGACACATCAAAAATATTCTTAAACAACATTTTAATTCCAATTTTAAAGGTATCGTTGGGTTTATCTACAACATCCCATACATTGTTTCTATAAAAGTGATTTAATTCCTACTATATAGAAATTACATATAATTCATTATTAATAGATTCATTAATGTTCTTATCTTCATGCGGTGCATAGAATGATTAATGATCTACCAGATTTATAATAGAAGATCTGGTTTTTGATCCTTTATTTAGACCACATATAGCTACATCTAAAGGATGGATCATAATGGTTATAATAGCTATATAGAAAGAGGGATTGGTCACTTCTTGGATACATAGGTTCAGGTTCTGGATGTTTTGTAAATTTTTCAAAACAGAATGATATTTCTTCTTATTTTATAGCAGATTGTAATGGTTTGGAATAAAAAATTTTAGACTATAAATCATCCTCATGGTTTTATAAGGAGGTTTTAGGCTCAGGTGTATCAGTTTCATATAATTTGAAATAGAAAAATTCATCCAGAGTTTTGGTCATTTAATTGAAAACTCTCTAGGATTTATAATATATTGAATAACTAAAGAAAATTCCAACATAAATTTTGGATGAAAATTTATCCAAATTATCCCTCGTGTTATAAATAAATAAATTACATCCGAAAAACCTAATGTAATTAACCATAGGTTTACTATTGTTCCATTACTCGTAAGGTTTCTTCATAAGGGTTGGTATAATCCAAAATATATTTATGATGTAGCTAGTGATATTGACATATTCTTCCCAAAAATAGATAGAAAGTTCATCCTCATTCATCATAGTATATGCTATATTTTTTAAAATATTATTTCGTATTTCAAAAACTCCATTCAGTTAGGGATTCCTAGGATCATAGCAGTTTTGACAGTAGACATTTTCTGTTAAAAAATGATTCAAAATCATGAATTTTAGACTCATGACCATGATAACTTCTTAATTTCATAATCCTAATTCCATTGGTATTTTCTATATACTTATCTTTCATATTAAATTATGTGATATCTTAGCTTTTATGATATAGAATGTATACTAATTTATACCATGAAAAGTCATCTACAAGAACATAAAAAATTTTATTCCAATTATGACTTGAAATTATATATGGTCAAAAAAAATCTTATGAACCACCTCAAGGGGTTGAGTAGTTAAGAAATCATTATTTAATTTATGGAAACATAATTTTTTACCCTTTTGGATAGGGGTAACATAGTTTTTCATTTGGGAACTCAAACATAGGTATATCCCAAACACAACAATTCTTAATTAGCTTTCTAAGAGAGTAAATGAAGCAATGGACTAGTCTCTTATGGAAATTCCATGACATTTATTGAATATAAATAATCATGAACCATTTTGAGATATCAAATAATTTATATCTATAATATAAACATTTTCATTTTTACACGTTGTATTAACTAAAATATTTTGAGAATAAATTTTTTTGGAAGTTACATTTTGAAAGATAACATAAAATCCATTATCACACAAAAGAAAAATACTAATCTGATTACAATTTAAACCATCAATATAGAATATTTTAGAAATTAAAACTCATATTTTGTTAATAATAAAGCTAGAATAATGATATTTTTATAATCATTGTCAACAAATGTTATATGGCCACCATTTAAATCTACGAGGATCTTAAAACATGAATAATATCTTGTCATATTCTATGAAAACACATTTTCTAGGAACTATAGTCTTCTAATGGAGTTCATCAAGCATTTTTTATAATAAAAAATTATATAATAATAGATTTAGGTACCCAAATATATTTGGTTAAAAATTCCCTTCATAAAAGCTTTGGGAGCCCAAAATTTTTCTAATCTGTTTCCTATAAACATAATTAATATTCTAATAAATAAAAAAATCATTATGTCATTATGAAAAATGGTTTTAAAAATAACTTTTAGGTCTGGATTTCGGAATAAAATGTGATTTTCGATATTCTTCGTTGTATAGGCTCATAACCTATTCTAGTTACATATTTTGGTGGATCATTCATTCCCAATAATTGTGTTAGTTTCTATATACCATTTTTGAAATTTTCATTATACTTATTCAATTAATCATTAGATAGTATCATTTTATTATATTCTTTGATAAATTGATGAATTTTATCTTTTTCTATTGATAGTTCAGATTTTTTATTTATAGTTAGAGCTTGGTATATTTTAAAACTTCTATGCTTATTCTTTATGTGATTAAATGGGCCCGATAGAATATTGTTGTATTGAAATAATTTTTCATTTTAAATATTATTATCTTTATGTTTTCAATTTTCAAAATTTTGAAACTCATGCATTAGAAAAATACTAGAAACCATATGTAAATCATGTATCTCACTGAATTTAGTTATGAAATATATATTGGCTCTGTCTGGATATACTATAGATGATACATCTGAGTCACTAGATCTATCCTTAGAATAAATCCATGTTACCTTCATGTTCTTTTGGTATCTTCTATAATTTTTCTAATACCATTTTTAGTACTTTATCTTTGGACATTGAGATTTCATGTGTCCTTTTCTTTTCATTCATAAAATTCAACTTATTTTGGATCACCATCCATTATCAAATATTTCTAATATTTTCCTATGTTGTCATACATATCTTTATAGTTTCATTTTATTATAGTTTTGGTTTATGAAATTCAATTACAATCCATATAATTTCTTCAATATAATAGCTAGATGACCCATCTCCTCATGACTATTAGAATCTGATTAATAATCACTAAAACGGGAATCTTTTACTTTTTATTTTTAATTTTCCTTTTTTTATAGGGTATATAGTCATAAAATATATTGATTTTGTCTTAGGCTCACAATATTATTTATTGTTAAACATTAATTTATATTCATACACCATAAACTTTCTAATCAAGTCATTCAAATTCCATTTACTTATGCCTCATGATTATCCAATTATAGATAATGTGCCTCTTTAGCTTTTTGACAATCATCTAATCAATATCGTATTATTATTATTATTATATATTGGTCTTCCAAGAGATATCATTTTGTTGACTGCCTCATTGAACCTGAGAGACATGTCAAAATTTGGTTCATTAGGATTCATCTAAAAATTATCATATTTAATAGTATATGAATTATGCAACATCTCTCTATCATTTAAAATTACCTCTTGTGAAACAAATAGAGTTTCCAAAATATTAACTATTGTTTGATATGTAGAAATTATATTGATCTCTTCATTTACTAATGAACAATAAAGGGAATCTAATGATTTATAATTACTATTTTGAGTAACCTTGGTATCATCATCCGATGTACTTCTAGAAATATCAGGTATAACAAATTCAATTTTTTAGGAGGCCAATTATCAAAACTGAAGCTCTATACCTACATTTTCATTTTAATTATCCATTGTGAATAATTTTTCCATTAAATATGGTGGTCTATTAGTAAAATATTCATCTTGATGATTATCCATTTAAATTACTATATTTAGAAATGATAGAAATAAATATATTTAAAGTACAACCAAAATCAAATTTCTAAATAATTTGAAAACATTAATACAAAATATTTAAATCATGTAACACAAATTTTTTTTGGAGTGGGTATCTCAAGAAGGGGTGAATTCAGTACCCAATAAAAAATTATATCTAATATGGATTATTTTGAAATCCTCCAAAATGTTTAAATATAGATCAATTTAAAAAAAATATTTTGTATGATATAGATATCAATATATATAATTTTTATCTAAATATTTATTATTTATTATATGAATAATATAAAATATTATTCTACCCATTGAAATAAACATAGTTGATAGAAACTATATATGAAAATAAATTACGATAAAATAAAAAAGAATATATTTTTTTACATTTACAACATTATTTGTTTTTAAAGATGAAATAAATAAAAAAATTTAAATAACAAAGTTCAAAGAGTGACTAATAGTTGTTCAGTCTCATGATGGGACATGGCACCCTCCACATGGTGATCAACCCCCAACAATTTTTTTATATAAAATAAAGAAGACGATACACATCATGGATAAGGTATTATAATAATTTAAAATTTTCTAGGTCTAAACAACTTGTTCTATATTAATAGACACGAGGAAGAAATAAACAGGACACATAAATACCTATAACAATATTATCCAATGGAGAAACAAATAGTAAAATAATTTGATAATATACCAAGTATCTTATATTTTATCACATCACATAGTGTGTGTTTGGTTAAATTGAGTATGCATAAACAGTACTCAAAATGTGACAAAAATGAATATAAAATAGAGATATAAAATTATTGATTTTAGGAATTCTTGATCTATTGTAATGTAGCATGTGACTCTTTATTTGATTTTGTAGTGATGATGGAGTCAGGTTCCCCTAAAACCATTCAGAAAGAATATTGTAATATACTATTATTATTTCACTATTTGAATGAACAAAATATAAATGTGAAGTTCAGATTCCAGTTTAATGTTTTAAGTAGGTGATATATTATTTCTTTCTATTAGGTTCATATATATGTGTGATCAGGATGTTTGAGATTTTTACCTTGATATCAGTCCACTTAATCTACTATTTCATATGTATATTGCAAGAGGGAGAGTGTTTCACTACTATTATCATCAGAAAGAAGAATATATGGATCATATTCTTCCTAATATATCACATCCTAACACTCACTTCAAAAAATTCTGTTGAGAATTTACAAGAAATTATTAAAATTGTAAAAGTAATTAACATCAATAAATATAGTTGTTACAATAGTGTGATAAGAAAAAAGATAAATTAAGAAAATAATAGTGGTGGTGTCTTATAATAGTGGTATCTCAATGTACGACAGTGTCACAATGTGATCGCATTCTATTTTGGTAGCATGAATCTTGTGGTTTCTCAGACATAGCCAAATTTACACTATGTCGGGGGCATCTAAACTAGTGGTGTCTATTCAAGAGGTGTGTGGTATGATATTGTGTTAGATTTAGAAAAAATATATATTGGTGGTATGACATTTAAATAGCCTCATCTGCTGGTATAACATACTTAATCCCAATTTTCATTATTATGGAATGACATCATGACAGTATGTCGACTAACAACATCTCAAATTTTTCAATTTTTCAGTCCAATGGTACACCATTATAGTGATGTGATATCCTAGAGGTATCTCATATGTATATATATATATATATATAATTGAGGTGAGTTCTGGAAAATGGTGTCTTGAATTGGTGGTAAAAATATAAATGATATCTTGAGTATAGAAAATTTTATCACCTGTCTCATAATACAAATTTCTTACAGAGAAACATGAAATTCAATAATATCATTATAATCATTATTATTTGTGCATTAAAACAAGGTGTTTAACAAAATCTATGTTTTATCACATCAAAATATAATTTTTATCAAACATATTCCATAATTATTTAATAAGTAATATAAAACGGGATAAATATTACAATTTTTTATTAAATAAATGGTAAAAAAATTAATACTCTTATAGTTTAGATACACAATCCATTATTTAAATAATGTATGTTATAAGGGTATGGTGTAAAATCAAGAGCTTTTCAAGGGCTGGTTCATCAATAATGTGGTCGGTTGTGATCTTTAATATCTTGAAATTCACCCACAAATTGTGTCATTAATGCTTCATTTGTTGAATTTCGTTGTGGGACAATTTAATAGAAAATCAATGTGATTCACTCAACCTCAGAATATATGATAAATGTGATTCATAGGTTTTGACCCTACTGGAGAGTATCATAACTCCTTATATGTATCAATTGCACTTTATTACATACTTTTATATATATTATCATACAATCATTATATATTTTATATATTATCAATAACGGATATAAGAATCAAATTATAAATAATTTATTAATGTCTAAAATATCCAAATTAGTGCATGTGGTTTCTAGACCAATATTACGTAAAAGAGAATTTAATTTATTCACAATGTATACATCATTAATAAATATTGAGTTTCATATATGATTAAATTTTTATTCAGTACTATTTTTTATGCCTCGTGAAAATTTACTTAATTTGATTATGAGAGGTTCCTACTATGTATACCTGCTTGTTCAACTTTATATACATGTATATAGGTTTTTCTGGTGCTGCAATTTGAGTTGGTGACCTGGATAGCCCATAATATCACATAGAGGATGTCTAAATGATTACTAGTGTTAAATGTATCTAAAAAGTGATTTCCATGGTATGTAATACTTTTTTTCATTGAATGAAATTTAATTTAATGGGAATATTAATTTATTTTTATGAAGTTTTATTTTTTCATTATGTATTCTATGGATATCGAGGAAAGTGCCTCCCATATTTATATGTTTTATATACATTGTTCTTGTCCCGAATTTTTGATATATTTTTTATTAAATTTTCATGTCACTCTTATCATTTATTCATGTGAAAATAAGGGTATCATTGGGGGTTTTCATGAGAAACTAGTATCAATTCTTTCAGCTGAGATATATGGTGAAGTGTGCTGATATTCAATAATTATAATTTCATTAGTTTATAAGGAAATAGAATAAGTTTAACATATTATTTGTTGTAATAATGAGAGATAAATTAAGATATAAGTAATTTTTTCCCCATATTATCTAATGTAAGGACTATAAAATTAAAGAACAGACTATGTAATGTGATGTTTCTTATAGGTTGAATATCCAGGAAAGGATCATTGGTGATTATTTTTATTTTTAAAATGAACCTAATGTATTCTATATACATTTTTTGGATTATAATTGATGACCTGATTAGGATAACAGTATAGAATTTTAGAATGATGAAACAAAATATTGTCCCATGATTTTTTATATGATGGTGATTATTGGAGGGTAATGATTTAAGGTTTTAGAATAATTTCATGTAGTAGAATGAGTGGACTATTTACAATTAAAATATTTATGTATGATTATATGAGGTAGATGTTTTCATTAGTTGAATCTATGTTATTAGGACCATTAGATTATAATATCTAATATTTTTTGACATTTAGTTCTTTATAATTAGTGGGTTTTGTACTTCATTGATTGTGAGTATTTGAGAGTTTAATATGACACTATTCAAACTTAGTTCTAGGTAGTGTATATTTATTTGACATTAGAGGTGATGTAGTGACATATGTTACTTTTTTATATTGTGGAAGATACAATATTCATGTGTTCCACATTCCTTTCCTCAACATCATACTATATGATTGCAATTTTACACCAAATAAAGAGCCTAGCGAGATTCATTTTGTTGCGAAAATTTCACAAAATATCATATAACGAGACTCTCGATTCATGATTTCAACATTCCTGGATGTTTCAGTTAATAAAATGATAATTAGGTGGATACTAGCTCATATTCAATCATTAGAATAATGAATTTTTTAAGACACCCTATGTAAATGATCTATGATTAGATGATCATTGTTTATTAGTGTTATAATGTTCAATGAAATGTGGAGTTATATTAAACTTCCTTCTACACATTTCATGATTAAAATAAAATTTTATTACTATATGCAGATAAGAAACAATTTATTATTCTCTTATATATGTCACAACCTTGAAAAATGAATGTTTCCCAAAATCCCCAGTTTTCATTATTTAGCTTGTAAAATGCTTTTGGTTTTGACATTTCTGATTTATACTCCCTAGAAATGAGAATAGATATATATTAATTTAAGTATTGGTTCTTAAAGAGAAGATGATGTTGGTAGAGTATATCCTATTGATTACCTCATTCTTAGTGAAATTTAGTAGAGTGGTAAAGTTGAGGTAGTCACCATCATTGATGTAGAGTTCGTGGAGTGAGACCCATTCTAATCGTTCAATATTTTTTTTGGTTTAATGTTAGATAATAACTATCTAATATACCATCTTCTTATATTACATGTTGTTTTATGTTTTTATAGATTCAAGATATTTGTTTTAATTAATTATTATTTAATAATTTATGATCTAGGATATGAGGTGGAGGAACACTCAATTACCTTTTTTTTGACTATATAATGTCAAGATCGTTTTATCTTATATTATATTTTTATTGATAGTGTGTTGATTTTATCATGTTATCACTAATTTGAATATTTCTTATTTCTATGAATATAGAAATTGATGTCTGACCAAACATGTAATTGGTTATTTGGGTGTAATGTATCATTGGTTACATTAATAAGAAATTTATATTATTTTATCTCGATATAGATCATGTCATGTTCATTTTCAACTGAGATAATTGGATCGGTCAGTGGTTTATTATCTCTTTCTCTTAAATGATTACTATGGTGATATAAATAATTTTGGAGGATTATGTAGTGGGCTATTATGGGGATAATGAAGAGTTCCATTGGGGTTTCATTAAGTTTTTGAAATGATTCCCCCTATAATAATGACTATGTTTAAGATACATTTGTAGCTAAGAGTGTCAATGATATTGATATCTCGTTATATAATGGTACACTCTATGTTTTGGTAGATTCTGATTCAAAATGATAATCATTCATAAGGTTTTTGAAATAACCCCTTGTGACTCCATAGATTGATTTGGTTTTGATCATGAATATGGGTGTGGATGCCCATGCATATTTATGGATTATTTTTTCATGAATTAGGTGAATGTTATGAACACCAATCAAATTCCTATAATTTATGATCTATTTGACCTATTAATGCATAATAAATTGTTGTTAATGTTTAATTTTTTAAGGTATCATTAGTGGATTATTAAAGATGAAGGTATTTTAGAGACTGACATTAGATGATGGCATGGGAGATGTGACTTCATTTTAATAATAATTAGTTTCATAAACACAAATACAGTGTGAATTGTATTAATAAAATATTTGTTATCTTAATTTCATTACAAGATCATGGTGGTGTTAAATAGTTATATTATTATGTATTTTGTGTCTAAAAAAGATCATGTAGACTACATCTCAGATTTTATATATTTCCTTCAAAAAAAATTATTTTGTATTTTACATGAGTGTATGCTCCTGGATTGGTAGGTCTATTACATAGGCAGTATCATACCTTCGAGGGTTGTAGCTATGGATCTGTAGAATATTGAAGAAATTTCTTCTAAGGTATCCCATGAGAATACATCAAACCTAAGTGTTTCCTTGGCCAGGTAGGTTATTATTGGAGGTTCATGAATTATTTCTTTTACATCATGACTCCTTAAACAATAATTAATTGAAATGAAAAATATTTCATAGTTAATAAACAATACTTGGCTAATGTTGAGTATATAAGTGAGAAGTTAGTTAGTAGTCATGTTCTCTATTTAGTAGATTATTGTGTAATATTTATGGTGTTTTTATGCTACTCACCATGTAATGGATTGATTATTGTTGTAGAAGATATAATTCATTTATGATGTGTCATAGTCATGAAATTGAAAAATAATCCCTTTATATTGATATTTCTGTAGATGTTTCTTATATTATGTTTTTGTTACAAAATCTTTTCGATGAGTGTTTTTTGGTATTTACATATGAATACAATTTGATATAGATATTATAAAAATGATATATTTATTTATCAAAATTTCTATGGATGTAATTATTTCTGGATTATGACTTCTATATTTTCTATATAATATGTAAAGATAATTATTTCCATCAAAACAATGAGTATGATGTGAAATGGATGTGTTGTTTTTTAAACTATGGATTATTATAGTGTGATGGGAGTGCGTTTTGTAATGAAAACTTTTATGTAATAAGTTTATAGACATGTTTTTCTCCCTTATATAATAGTTTATTCATCCCTAAAGAATCAATTTAAAGAATATAAATTGTGGGAATTTTTTATGGAAGTATGATGGGACAATTTCATTTTGCTGATTCCCTTGAGGGATGGTCTAGGGAAAATAAACATCCTGGATTTTACATGGGTAGGCTATAAATTAACCTAGTAATTCATTAGGATTTTAAAACAATTTGAATATAGTAACCTATAACCAATGATTATTCTACTACATTGGTACAATTTATAACATATCCATTATGGAATGAGAAATTTGTTTAGCAGTCTTGGGTGACAATATACATTCATGATTATGATATTAAATTTAATAATATGCAGAGAAAAAATATTCTAATGGGAAATTTAATATTTCATATAGTATATCCCTATAATTATTCATAGATCTCTTACTGTAACTTTGATGAAACGAACATATAATAAAGGGTGAGATGAGATTCTTATTAAGGTAGAGCATAAAATATTGGCTATCATAGAAAAAATACTCCCCTAATAATATGTAAGTTGTAAACACTGACCAAATATTTCATATAACTGATATAATAATAGAGGAATATATCCATGAATGAACAAAAATATTACATGGATTGTAATCAAAAGATCACTAATGATAGAGTAAATAATTGCAGAAATCATAATTTCATAATTAAGGCCCAGTGAAAGTAAATCATACAAATATTTTAAAGTGTATGAAAATTTTAAAAAATAATTTACCTTAATAGACATACCTATTTATATTGTAACAAGGAGATATTTTTTTAAATATGACTTTTCAAATTATTAATTTTCTTTGATAGATTACATTACATGCAACATAGTGCTTTAAACGAACCATGATATATTATTAATAATATTAATTATACAAGCCCTTTATAACATAATAATTATTCTTTGAGGAAGGAATAATAATAATAATGTTTTAAACATTAATTATAATTTTTTATATAAACAAATAAACTTGATAAAAATTTCATAATTTTAATTAAATTCAGTATTTACTATGAAGAAATGATTTTATCAAGAAATGATTTGCAGGGATTTATTTTGAAAAAAAATGAACAAATGTTTTTCAACATTTGATAATATATATGATTAAATTAACTAAATTTTCGAATTCATCAGGTCAAAATTATATTTGGGATGGTTTTTTTATTTTTTTAAAGGATTAAATTTTCATGGAATAAAGAAAAATAAAGGTTTTATTGAAATATTTATTTTAAATTAAATTAGTTGTAATGATAAATTTTATTTTAAAATAGTTTTAAAATAAATTTATATCAATTATATTATAAATAATCATTTACATGATACTGGTTTAAGAATTATTTTTATTTATATTATAAAAAAGATTTTAAAAATATTAAAATCATATATTAAAAAAATTCATCATGCCTATATGATTGATTTTGAATTAAATTCATCAACTTGTGTGAATGTAATTTTGAAAAATTGATTCCAAATTTCGAATCAGAATAACTAATATTGTATAGCGAGGTTTTCATTATTTTTCTCCCCAATTAATATGAGAATTAATAAAAATTAGTTACTATGTTTATGTAAAAAACAGGATTACTAGGGGTTAATCGTAATAGATAAGGGGTAAAATGACCAAAAATATGTAAAAAATAATATTATTCACATATTTAATAGTAAATAACTTTATTCATCAATAATTTCTATTATTGGATCTTGGTTTCATGGTAAAACCAATGTCCCACTTTTTTATTTTCAAAAATTCCATTTGTGTTCACTCCCCAAATTATAAAAGGTCAGATGTCCATTACTCTTCACACATAAAAAACCATTTTTCCATCCAATACATACCCATGTATAATCATTAAATCATTATACAAATACTTTATTCCTTCCATCTGATATTGAAGCCTCTTATAAAGACATTAGTTTTTAAATTTAATAGGTTCTCTGAACAGTTTTAATATTCACAATGTAGTGTTTTTAATTATTTCTTCTTCCAGAATAGTAATTTTTTTTAAAATATTATAATATTATAAAAATAGTTCACCAATTGTTTTATAATTTGTTTTTTTAATTTCTTTTCAATGAGATATCTTTTCTTATATCCAATGTTAAATGAAACTCTTGATTGTGTGTACAATGGACTACCTCTTTATTAACTGATGTTATTCATTTTCCTTGACCACATCTCATGAATAGATATAATTATTAATATAATATTTTTATATTTATGATGTTATAATACATTTATAATTATGTTATGAAATATAACTTCTTACTTTTCATTCCTTAGGGGATAAAATAATATCTTTTGTGTTTTCGGTGGACTACCGCCACACGAAGCGATGTGACTCATTTTTTACAGATTCTTTACATGATGGTAATAAGTGTAACATAAATTAAAATATGGGATATATATGGGAAAATATTATTCTAAAAATTTTACTTGTTATTTAAATTTATTTATTATCAACCATCGTGGAAATAGAAGCAACGTTCAAGCTTATATGTGACCTACCATCTCCATAAATTATGTAATATATGTTATATATATTACGTGAATGGATTAATATTAATAATTTTATCATTAATATATAATTTATTTATATAATATTTGAAATTATGGAATTTATTTAAAACATGATCAAAATTAAATCACTAATGTTACTAGGCCATAATATATATGAATAATATAATAGTTATTACCCAGAACGTCATTTCAGAATGGAATTATTAATAAATGGGTGATAAATGGTCATAAATAAATAATATATGGTATGATAAATATGAGTATTTTTATTTGAATAATGTATAGAAAAACGATATTAATTATACATGATGTTTTTTTGTGTATAATTTTTCTCAAGGGAAAAGGTAATAAATTATTGTCTCATTTTTTCTCCGTTGGTTTATATATTATGCTACGACTCGATAGAATTTTTATGAATAATATATATACTCTTTTAAATTGATTATCATGAAATTGGATGTTCTAATTATACTTTATGTTTCATTTAATTTTATTTTTTCATGATACTAATAATAAAATAGATACCAATGTGATAAATGGTTTATGCTACTATCTCATTGATTACTGGGATTGTTTAAGATTATGTTTACAATTATGAAATCATGTGACCTATCTCTCTAAGAAGAACTTGAATTCACTTATCATATATCTATGTCATAAAATTTCATGTGATCCATTATTTTACCTCTTATGTACGGAAGAGTTAAAAATATTTTTTAAAGGGAAATTATTGTTATTTCTATCTTTGATCAAAAAAAAATTCATCCATATCCATGTTTTTTCTAAAAATGTTTTTTAAAATGTTTTATTATAGTCAAGTCATTGTTATATTTCAATAATATAATTTATGATTTTTCCAAAATATAATTAATAAGAATTTTCTTCTCTTTTTTTGAACAATGAGTTTTTGAATTTAAAAAAAATGTGAAATAATTATTTCATAATTTATATGAAAAGATATATATTTTACTCCTTTATGAATGGTAAATTATTTAAATGTTCATTTGGAATTTTCAATGTTATTTTCATGTTAAATTATTTTTATTTTTTATGCTAGTTTGTTATTTAATTTTTATTTCCAAAGTGGAATGTCAATTTTCCTCAAGTATGTTCTATGTGATATTTCAAAATATTTTACCATTAAAGATGAAATTCATTTATGTCATTTATTCTTTAATTGTGTTATGATTCAAGGATATCGTTATTTTTCTTTTTTAATGCTTCTAGATTATATATAATTTTTTATCTAATCCATTTATCTAAAATAGTTTTTACCATGATAAATTTATTATGAATTATGATTTTTTTTCTTTTAGTAATGCTTTGGTGAAATCCTGAAATGATTATGAAACAAATTACTTTTCCATTGGTTATTATATAATGAAATGTTTTTGAATCCAATTTCATTTTATGGATTATGATATAGTGATTTTTTATGATCTTTCGGAACACATAAATATTATTTTCCTTATGTGATGTCTTGGGTGTATATATTCCTCCAATATATATATTAAAATATTTTATCTCATGAGAGAAACATGTCTAGAATTGGGGTGAATATAGTTTATTAAAAGAATATGACAACTAAGATAGTAATGGGAGTTAATATTGAATACTATTATTGTTTGGGGAGTGTTTTAATTCCACTATGATAGATTTTGATATGATCCTTAGCTAATAAGTGAGTGATTTTATATGTTAATTCATATTCCACAGATATATACCTTTATCCTGTGTTATGTTATTATTAATCACATTATTTTATTCCATTATAATTCAAGTATTATGGAATTCCATGATATATTCCATTATTTAATATAATCATCTATGATTTGTGGTGTCTAGTTTTAATGTTTCATCCTCATGTTTTCAAACCCTTATGCTCATGATATGTTGATATATCCCCTGTTTACCTGTACTATGCATTTGTGAACACATTGCTTATGTTTTATTTTCAAAGGATAAGATGATATTTATTATGTTTTATATTTCAATGAAGGGTTATAAATATGAAGAACATATTGAAATATGAAATATGTCACATATGGATTAGATTATGTATAATATTTTTCAAAAGCATTGTCCATAAATGGTTTATACATTGTATGTTATATAATAAATTTAATATTTTTATTTTAATATGTAATTTATCTTTATGAGATCTCTAGGTTACTAAAAATTAATAGGATATGACATCCCCTTACAACATTTAGGATGTTTAGTAAAATCATCATACTATTAAAATGAATAATAATTACCACATAATCAATATAAAAATTCATATCATAAAACTATTATATAATATATTGAAAATTTACCATTACAATAAATATAAAGAGAAGATTTTAATATATCTTTCAGAATAAAATGTTATTTATTATTATAATATATATGATGGAATGAATATCTATTAATTTTGTAATTTTGAAAATAATGATTCCCTTCCCAGTTTTGGTAAAAAGATATAATTATCTTATATGAGAAATGAAAAAACAAAATTCCTTGTAAAACATTGTAAATTAAGTAAAGTGTTGTTGAAAATGAATTAAAAAAATAATTATATATTTTGAAAAACATTCTAGAAAATATTATTGAGAACACAATTATAGATAAGAATGATTCATGACCAAGAAAAAGAAATATAGTATCTTTTTCATTATTTTATCCTACTTGTTCTTTGTACCAAAGGGAAAAATGGAAAAAAAATGTAAATACAATAGGAAAATATATAATATGAAATGATAATGATTATAGAGTTGTATATGATTATAATAACATTCATTAGATATTTATACCGAAATAATATTCAATGAAATTGAGATGGAAGATGAATTCCCTACCTTGATCTTCTAAATATATTGAAATGTTATATAATCATGAATATTCAATTGAAAATTATTAAAAATATTATTAAAAACCTTTTACAATAGTGTTTCATTTAATATATTCTCTTATACTAATTTTAAATTCAATCATTTAATAATTCATATTTACGTTGACCATATAAAATTGTTTAATCAATTTCACCAAATTTACACTGTTATATAGATGGTGGTTATATGTCCTATGAGATGGTATGATAATATTGAGTTTTCATAATTAAATATATATAATTTTTTTTAAATATATTCTATATTATAATCATCCAATCATTATAGGAACAGAAATTGAAATCATATTTTTTCATGGAGGCACTATTCATTATGTATATGTGAAATATGGTATCATTTTTAAACAGACAGAAGGGAATGATGGTATATAATATGTAAATTTTTGGAATAATATTAATTAAAAAATCATATATGTATTCTTTAACTTCATCTTCAAAAAATCATCCTAAATTTATGATAACAAACATTACAGAGCAATGTGGAAATGACATGCCACAAGTACACATGAATAATGTTTATAATTTCTAAATGATTTAATTGGGATGAAAAATGATTTCTACATGAATATAATTATATTAATTTATATTTTATAATTTTCATATTATATCAACAATTTTTTATAATAATTTAATAATGTGAATTTTGAAATAATCATGAAAGCATACAGTTATGTGATATACATATTCATGGAAAAAATCCATAAACTCACACATTAAGACATATAAGATGGTTTTTTAGTTAGGTTTTGTCATCTAATATGTGTTTATGAATTATTTAATGGTATTATATTATTTAATGTTTATTCTAGATGGATTATTTTATGTAAATAATACAATATAGGAAACTCCCTTTTATAAGTTGTGTGAGTGGCATTGTTGAAATATTTATTAAATAATAAATATTATAAGTGTCTTAATAAAGGAATTTTGTCACTTAGATAATTTAAATTTTAATATAAGGTAATATATTTTGATATAAATTCATCCAATAAGATGGAATATGAGATATTATTAATTTATTAAAATGATTTAACTATAATTAAATACTTTACCCATTTACCACCGTGCATTTTTCCCAGAGAAAATTTTAATAATTAAAAAAAATTAAAAATCTATAATATTTTCTGGAACTCCTTATTCATATACTAGATTCATTTTTCAAGACTATATTAGATTACCTTTAATAATTTAATTATAATTAAAATTCAAAAAGCACAATGATAATGAGATGTTTTTAAAAATGTGTTTCTAAAGAAAAAAATAATATAAAAAATAAAATATGATTCATATTACTTTTTAATTGATTGGATATTTTATAATAAAAGTGATATTATGTTACATTACTTACAAAATACAAAATGTATTGAGAATGGAAATAAATAATACAATTTTAGAAAAATTACATTTTCACTAATCACATAGATATCTATTATTTTAAAAAAACCATAAAACTTATCCTAGTATTAATTCATTATTATAAACTCAAAAATGGTATCGATTTAATCAAATTAATATAATTATATTTTTTATTTATATATATTAATGTAACCCTAAACATTTTATATTATTTAAAATCAATAATAAGAAGTTCATTTAATAATATCCTCGAGTTATAATGTTTATTTTTATTTAGTGAACATGGGTTTGGAATTCTCTAATGCATAACTAGTTTAATTACAATTTTTTATATAAATTATTGTTATTAAAGAAATTTTTTTGATCCTTCGTGATATATTATTTAGTATCTGATATTTCTAATTGTGGTCTATGATTTCTCTAAATAATCATCACCAACATAGTTATCTGATTCCAAGACACTATCACTCAAGTGTTAGTAATCTAGATTGTATCCTCACCACATGAGAAATAATTTTGTAATTATATTTTCTCATAGGTGAGTAGATTAATTGGGTCTAGAATATACTTCCCTAATAATGAGATATTGAAGAATTCCTGACCTTTAGAGAGGCTAGGTGGCATTTCCAAATAATAATCCATGTAACCAATTAATTCTTGAATTTAAATGGCCTATTATTCAATAGAATTAATTTTCTATTTGTTTTGACCTTAAAACCCCATTCTATGTAGATAAAATCATGAATATGTGATATCAAAAAGATATTTAGTATGTAAAATATAACAGTAAATTTATTTGAATACTCACATTTAAACTCTTTAATTAATGAAATGATTGTTTGAAAATTCAAATGAATGTAAATATTTTTCATAAATATCATGAAATTAAATATTGAATGAAAAATATATATTATATATTATATGAATATTCCTTTTACACAATTAATTAGTTTGAGGAAGATATTTGGTTATCAAATGTAGCTTAGTGTTAAGAGTCTTGTAAAGACTCTTATGTTATTTCAATATTTTCAACATATCATTATCAAAATCAATTATAATACATGAGTAATTAATAAATATAACATTATTAAAATAGGGACAGATGAAGTAATCAATTGTTAAATTGTCCCTCATAGTTAAGAAATTTGTGGACTTGGTAAGGCAGGAAATAATAACTCATATGGATTGACAATTTATAGGACTCTAGAAACCCTTTGAAATATGATATAGTAATATCATCTCATTTTCACCCACAAATACGTAGATTTTTCATGACTCATTTATAATGTTTTATCTCAAACATAATCCACCATCAAACCTAATATCTTGACACATATTTTATAATTTTATATTTCATATCAACCCACAAAAATTATTATGTAATATTTTTAATCATTAGTAATACTTCTTTATTTTTCATTCTTTTTATGGAATTCACGAAAACATACCTAAAATATGTTTAATAATTTTTTTTCAAATGTGTTTCAGAAATATTGTGTGGGAAAAATTTATTTTTCTGTATATAAAATATGTAACAAAATAAAACTACTATAAAATTTATATTTTTAATTATGATTTTCGTAATTAATTTGTGTCCAATTGATGTAAATCATATTTTACAGTACCAAACAATAAACTTTATATCCTAAATAGAATAATTAAAATGTCATGAAAATTAGACTAATATTAGTACTATTAAAATCGAACCGGTATGCATAATGGTTATTGAAATGAAAATCATAAAGAAGTAAATCGGGATAAATTATGTTCACATTATTATTTGTAATAATTGTTTCTAATTAAATGAAATATTTTACAATGTAATAGTGTAAACCAATATAACACTGTACATTTAATTACGCACGATTTTTATGAGTTGTCAAGTGGTAGGTGTCCACGTTGATCCAAAATATATGGAGAAATATAACAATTGGGAAAGAAATATTATTGTTGGGATGATGCATATAAATAATAGTTCATTTTATCAGCTTAGATATTCATATTTAATTTTAAATTTCTGTTTTTATGAGAGATAAAAATATCTCTTACTGTGGACATGTGGTTCATAGTCTATGAAATATTAATGATTTTTTTAGTTCTATAGAAACCTTGTCATGTTTTCTCCTTATAAACATTTTTCCTTGCAACATTCATTAGATCATCATTATGATTTGGGTATTCATTGGTTATGAATATATCAAATTTGATTATTCAGATCAAGGTTTAGTAGTGATAGGTAGATATAGGATACAATCATCATATTTAGGTATTCTAGGGACAGGAAGACAGAGTCATTCTGATCATCATATAAATGTATTTCCTTAGGAATGAAAGACCTACACTACTGTATCGGTAAAATGCTGGATTCATTTAGTAAGGGTTATCAAATACCGTTATCTTTATGATAGAATGTTTTTTAATATCTTTATATTCATGCATTATTTTGTTATCTATTGTATTACATGTTTCATTAATGTATTATATTCTACTGAACATGTAATAGAAAGTATAAAATCATATTAATATCTCAATTATGTTTTTATCTATACTATTCTGATTTTGATAAATTGACTTTGATTTATCAAATATATAATTTTTTTTATATTTTACTATAACACCCAAACCCTAGTTACCCATATTCAGTGAATTATTATATTACATTGGCATGATAAAAGGAATCCTACACCAAAAGACTAGTCAATTTATTAGCATTGGAAGTACTTGACACATACATAAGTTTAACATTACATTATGAAATAAAAACTACTACACCATTTTTCCCATTTTATCAAACATATATTCCTTAGCCTATCCCTGTAGGTCAACTATAAAATACTTCTTCACATCCTCATAAAAATAAAACATTGAACGAGATGATATTAGATGCTCACTAAGGATAACAATATATCAGAAAAAATCATAAATAAGCATAAACATTTTAGGCAATGTATAAGAATAAAAAATAATACTTTTAAACATAAAAATAAGCATAATATATAAAAGATAAGTCAAATAATTAAATTTACATATTAACATAGATATTCTACTAGTTGAATAATCACATGCATTATCAATATCCAATTTCATAAGGATGGAATGCATAATTCTGGACATCAATAACACATAGTCAAGGCCTCATTCAGAGACTAAAAATAATATTTTGTCATGGCCTTGTGCCAAGGAACTAGTTTTCCTCAGGATACCTATCGATGCATCAGGGAGCATTAGTGTGCTCCACCCTTCACTTACTTAATCCAATGCATTCCTCATATTAAAAGGTATAAACATATGATAAACATTATTATTAAAAATTGCTTAATAAATTTAAATACTTTATCCATAAACCAGGAATGGTATAAAAATTACACATCCACTGTCAAACATATCAAAAAACCTTCATAACAATATGTATGATTTGTATCATAATAAATCAACTTTAAACAAGTTTAAAATCTATCAATGGTTGTTGACATAAATGAAACGAAAAATATTTGAATGAAAAACCTCTTCATATTTTGAATCCATTTAAATGAAATTTAATTATAAAAGTAAACATTTATTTTCAAATTATTCTTGTAAACTTATATGGGTAGCTTTGAGGGTGTTATAACAGCAAGAAATAGCTGCACCCGCAGTACAAGTTAAAAAACATTTTTTCCTTAATTTTTTCGAAAATTTCATAAAGGACCTTGTTTAGAATACAATGGAATGATTACTATATAAAAATATTATAAATATTTAAACAAGGGTATAATTGACTTTATCCCATAGTCTAGGAAATAGTAAAAATGATTTGAAATAATTTTTTTAACAAAACACATATGTAGATGATAAAGAGGCCCTAGTATATGCTCACATATAAACATCCTTAGATAAGTAAATAGATTGTAGAATTACCCCTTACCTCTTAATTTTCCTTGGTTGAGGGAATTTTAAACTTCTGTATAATAGATAAATATAGTTTATTAAATTATACAAGAACCACATACATAAATATGATATCATATATCATCTTCTTATATTTCATTGTTAATTATATATTAGTATTATCATCATTTTGGATGTGTACAGATTCGTTTTCATTTATATGATTTGTTATGTAAGTCATGTTTGTTATGGATATGATGTATTTGATTCATATCCAGAATTATATTAAGTTCATAAACATTATTTTTTTATCACAAGATGAAAATTATTCTTGAATTTATATGATGGGGAATAAATTTCATCGCGTTCGTGGAGACGGAAATCCATACGTATGTACGAGCAACAATATCATTATATTGATGGTGAAATTATATTTAATTTGATAGTAAATCATTTATAAATAGTCATTAACATTTAATATTTATAATTTACAGATGTTATACACATCATTATACACATCCAAATAATGAAGTGTTCGAATAACAAACTACACCATGACGTGGAGACGGCAAGTCGTACGTTCGCACATATGATAGCTTGTCATTCATAGGATGAATAGAATGATGAATATGGTTTTATCATATTCATAATAACATAAATAAATTTATAAGGTACTAGAATTATTATTTTTTTATGGAAACAACAAAGAAAGGTGAAGGGGAAAAGAAAAGAACATTGATGGAGGAGGTGAACTTATAACCACTTTTTTCGGGTTCTTTCTTTTGATTTGACAAACAATGGATCCTTATTTAGAATAATGATCAATGGAAGGCCTCTAATAGGATTTTATAGTAGTTGGGAGGATAATTGGGCAAGGTATGACCTAATCAAATTGATTTGGCGATGTTATTTTGAGAGAAGGGTAAGTGAACGTTTATTATAGAGGTCGGGGTCACTTTATGAAAAGTTTTAAATATTATTCTATTATTCAATCATATTAGGTTTTTAATTTCATAAAAATGATTTATTTCAAGGATAAGGTGGGGATGGGTCTAAAGACTCTCATCCAATAGGATGTAGATAGGTTTAAGTCACCATATTAGCATTATCGTTTAGATTTAACTTTTACCATGTATTCGTGTATTATTATATTATATTGTTAATAATCATACTATAAAAATACAATAAAACCCCAAATGGTTAATTATTAATATATATAACCTTATCTAATTCCTATACCCATGCATTATAATTTTAGTTATACTGTATTAATTAATAATATAGTATTTTTTTAAAACAAATTTTTGTCAATTTAGACAATATTTGTTATTTTTTTCAAAATCATAAATACATGATTAATTCTTCAAAAATTTATTTAATCATCTCCAACATGTAAAATTAATCTATTAAATTTCTGTAATTCATTAAAGCATCAATTTATGTTTATTTTGATATTTATAACATTAATGAATTTAATCATTCTTTAATAAGGTAATTACTGCATCCTTATTGTTTCATAAATCAATTTAATTATATGACGTATAAATATTATATATATAATTCCATTATTTATTAAATATTTTTATCATTATAATGAATTTTTATATTCTAATTTTTCTTATTTATATCCCAATATTTAATATGTTTTAGTTATTAAACATTTATTTGAACATTTTTAACTCTTCTTTAAATAAAATAATAATAAATGTTCGAATCTAATCCATGTGGACCAAAATGATCATATGCTATTACTAAAGTATATTTTATTCGAAATAAACTTATCCAATAGAATTAGGACATATGTTAGGGTAATAATAAAATCATTATTACCTTTAATTACACTATTTTTTTAACCATGTTAAATAAAAGATAAAATTTAGTATTCAAAAAAAATTATTTTTATCTTATTGAACCACATTTTACTTACTGATATCAACTGTGTCTCTAAGATTTCTAAAATTGAATTTATAGAAGTGGTAAAATTATGTTTTATTCAAATTTTAAAATGTTCCTAGAAGGTGGGTAAAAGACTGTAAAAAGTTCCATAAAATTTTATATATCTAATATTACTATAAAATGACTCCAATGAGTTAAATTTTACATAAATTGGTATTATGTATCTTTTTATACTTAATATAAATTTAAATAAAACAACTAATTATTTAAATAAATGTTTTATAAACAATAATTAATTTTTTTCACTATTCATAAAAAATGGAATGATTTCTGAAAAATACAACTAATTCCCCCCTAGCTAATTTTTTTATTCTGAATTCAAAAGTGATTTCCAATTTGAAATATAAAATTTATAAAATTTTAAACATTGGGTATTACTATTCAAACAGGCTAGTTTTATTTGTCCTGGGGTGTTAAAACTCCAAGTTGTGTACCACCCAATATTATAGGATGTTTTTTTATAAAAATCATCAAAGTCTATCTTAGTGAAATGTTCGCAAATTAGTGTTATTCTAAATCTAGCTTCCATGGTTTCTATTAATGTTCATATGATACATACTATAACAATTCTAACCTTGTTACCAATAGTCAGTGCACAATTACATAACATTGTCATAATAAAATAAATCATGTCCTGAAATAACGATCAGTTCAGTATCCTTGTATGTACTATATACATTCATAAGTTTTACATTACATCATGAAATAAAAACAACACCAAAATCATGTCCCTTGAAAAAAAAAATTATATTCCTTAGCCTATCCCTATAGGTTAACCATAATGTTATTATTCACATCCTAGGAAAAATAAAACATAGAATGGGGTGTGATCAGATGATCAGTAAGGAAAAAAATATAGCGAAAACATTCATAAATATTCATAAACATTTAAGGAAATATATAGGACTTAAACATAAGACTTTTAATCTTAAACATATACATAATATGGAAAAGAAAAATCGAATAATTCCATTTACATATTCTCATGGATATTCTAGTGGTCAAATAATCACATGCTATATCAATAGCCAATTTCATAATGATAGAATCTATAATTCCAGACATGATAACCACATAGTTAAGGCCTCGTGATAAGACTACAAATAATATTTTTTCAAGGCCCTTTTCAAAGAACATTTTTTTTATGAGACTTACCGATGCACCGATTAGCTACAGCGGGCTGCACCTGTCACTTATTAAGTCCAATGTATTCTTCATATAAAAAGGCTTAAACATAACATAAACATTCATATTTAAAATAGCATACAAAATGTAAATAATTTATATATAAACCATGAATGGTATAAAAATAACACATCAACGGTCAAAGAAATCACATAACCATCAATAAAATATGGAAGATTATTATTATAAAAATCATCTTAAAAAAAGTATAAAATATATCAAATTATTTTTACATAAATAAAATGAAAACAATTTGAAATAAATACCTCTTATTATTTTGAAACCATTTAAAATACATAAAATTATAAAAGAAAACATTTATTTTGACAATATTATAAAAACCTTGTAATGGAGTCATCGAAGTTGTTGTAACGGTGGAATACTGCTACCCCCATTGTATAAGTTATAAACATAATTTCATTAATTTTGTCAAAAAGGTCATAAAAGACCTTATTTGGTAAATGACATAAAGATTCAATTATAAAAATTTTATAAAATGTCAAAAAATGGTATAAATGTTTTTATCCCATAATATATGAAATAGTAAAAATGTTTTGTACTTCATTTTTTCAAGAAACATGAATTTGAATGATAAAGTGGTCCCAGTAGATACTCACGTTTAAATAACCTCAAATAGGTAAATATATTATAGAATTAACCCTTACTTTTTAAATTTTCTTGTTCGAGGGTACATTAATCTCTTTTATAATAGTTAAATAATTTTTATTAAATTGAAAAATAACCATATACATAAATATGAAATCATATATGATCTTTTAATATTTCTTAGTTTATAATATTTCAGTAGTATCATTGTTTCGGGTGTTAACTGATTCATTTTTCTTTATATGAATGGTTACATTAGCGATGGTTGTTTTGGATAATATATATTTGATTCATATCTATAATGATATTATGTTCTGAAACATTATTTTATTATAATTAAATGAAAACTATTATTGGATGGTTATGATGGGGAATGAATTTCATCGCAGTCCTGGAGTCGGTAATCCGTACGTATGAACGAGCGACAATATCGTTATATTGATGGTGAAATAGTATGAAATTTTATGGTATATCATATATAAAGAATATTTAACATGTTATATTTATTATTAACATTAGTAATACTCATTATTATACCCATCCATATAATTAAATGTTTGAATAACAAACTACACCACGACGTGGAGATGGTAAGCCATACGTACGCATTTATGGTGACATGTCAATCATAAGATGGATATAATAATGAATATTATTGTACCATATTCATAATAACATAAAAATATGTATACGTTACTAGAGTTATTTTTTTTATGGAAACAATAGAGAAATAGGATGTGGAAGAAGAAAAGAACGTTGAAAGATGTAGTGAAATTATTTCTTATTTTTCGGGTTCTTCCTTTTGATATGATTAAAAGGACATCATAGGTTGGATTATGATTAAAGGAAGGCCTCTAAGATGAAGTGAGGGTAGTTGGAAATATATTTGGGCACTGTTTGTCATAGTAATATTGAATTAGAGGTGTGATTTTGAGAGAATTGTATGTGAACATTTATATGAGACGTGAGGGACACTTTTAGAAAATCTTGAAATATTATTTTATTATACAATCATATTCATTTAATAATGGCTAAAAAATGATTTAATTCCTGTATATGGTGGTTATGGTTCTAAAAAATCACAACCAATTGGTTTTAGATAAGCTTAGGTCACTTTATTAACCTTATCTTTATTATTTAACTCTTAGTTAAAGAGTTTAACTTTTACCATGTATTCTGGTAATATTATATTATATTCTTAATACATTTTCTAAAAAAATACAAGAGAACCCCATTTTTTTCATTATTAATATATATATCTTTATTTATGTCCTTTGGTCGATCGTTATTTTTTTAGAAATATTATAACGAATAATAATATAGTATTTTTTTCAAAAACGCATTTATGTCCATTTTGACACAATTTTTTATTTTATTTTTGTTAAAGTCATAACAGCATGATTATTTGGAAAACAATTTATTGAATCAACCCTAACATGTCATATAAATCTTTGAAATTTTTTTAATGCATCAAAGTATCAATTTACATTTATTTTGATATTATAATATCAATTATTTTAATCCTTAATTAATTAGATAAATAATGCATCATCATTGTGTCATGAATAAATTTAGATATTTAATTTCAAATAATTATAAATAAAATTACATTATATAAAAAGTATTTTTATATTTCTAATTAATATTTATAGTCTAATTAATCTTATGTATAACCATATATAAAAAATGTTTTTGTTATTAAACATTGAATTTTACACTTTTAACTCTTCTTTAAATAAAAAAATAAATAATGTTCTAGTCTAATTCAAGTGGATTAAAATGATTATATTTTCTTCATAAGGTTTATTTATTCCAAATAAACTAATTAAATAGAATTTGGACATGTGTTAGTGTAATAATAATATCATTTTTATCTTTAATAACCCTATTTAATTTTAACTGTGATAAATAAAAGTCAAAAGTTACTATTCACCAAAAATTATTTTCATCTTATTATACCCAAATTTACATTCTAATATCAACTGTGTCTCTTCTATTTTGGAAATTCCAGAAACGGAAATGTTGTGTTTTACACAAATTTTCAAATGCGCTTAGAAGGTGGGTAAAAGACGGTAAAACGTTCAATAATATATTATATATATATATTATAATTATAAAATGAATCCAATGAATTACATTGAACATAAATAGGAATTGTGTATCTATTATTACCTAATATTAATTTAAATAAAATAACTAATTATTCAAATAAATTGTCGGTATTAACAATTACGATGTGTTTTTCACTATTCATAAAAAATTTAATGTTTTCAAAAAAATAAAAAAAACTCACCCTAAGATAATTTCAAAATTCCAAATTCAAAAATGAAGTCTATTTTGAAAAATAACAGTAATAAAATTATATAATGTGGGTATTACTATTCATAACAACATGTTTTATTGGTCGTGGTGTGTTAAAACTCTATATTGCATATAACAGAAGATATTGTATGATTTAAATGGAAACTTTTCGTGGAAGATTGAGGTTTTACATACACACTCTAATTTAATTTTATTCATTATTATTACAATTTTTTGATTGTCATTAGACATAGGGCCGAATCCAATTATCATACAAAAGAGTCTTTGGGGATGTGTTGTTTAATTATTTTGGAAAACTTTTTTTTAATCCATAACTCACCCCCTCTTGTTTTTATATTCATCAAATCAAATAATTATGGTCATAATAATTATAATAGATATATTGATTAAAAAACATCAAATAAATATTAGAAATAATATAATCTACAGAGAGTTTCTATTTATCATATTTGTATAATAATAATATTTTTAGGTCTTGAATAGATATAACATAGAACACCATTCCCAAGTTCAATTTACCATATTCAACGATGATGTCTACCATGGTACCAACAATCAACCGGTATGAATAACGACACAATAAGTTAATGCCTCCATATCTTCAATGATACTATTTTGACAAAAAACTCAAGATCCTGGGATAGATAATTATGGCCTTGAATTTTTAACTACATTGATTACATAAAAAATTAATCCACCAATATGCATAAGGACACATCAAATTACACCATTTTATTTATCAATATATATATGAATCGATATACAATATATCTCTAAACAATCGAAATGTAAATATATATATATGTTGAAAATGATCTTCTTTATTTTTATTGAACAATATTTTCATTCATTGTACTAGATGATCAAAGAAATTTTTCTATCTAATTTTCCGATGAGTAAGATAATCTAGTAAAACATAAAACAATTCATAAATAATGACATTCATAAATTTGAAAAAAATTATCCCCAATTATACTAATTGGTTTTTTTTTCATTTCATATATTAGATATTCTTTGAAGGATAACTATGTTCCAATCTATATATTAAATGTGTCCAAGAAAACTAACATTGGGATTCTATAACATTTATGTCTTAAATATTCCATATAAAATTTTTCTCTAATAATATAAATAATGGCCCAAAAATAACTTCTATACTAACCATATATTTTATAGTATACCATGTTATAATTGTAAAATAGAGTAATTTAATTATTGAGATAATCCTTGAATACTATGTTCATCAGATCCATAAAAATAAAGGGTAAATTAGAAAATCCAAAGGAAATTACTCTCTATATATTATATGAAATGAAATATTTTATTGATCATCATTATTTACTCATATCTGATGATAACCAGAAAAAATATCAATTATTTAAAAATAATGAGCATCTTGATTATGATTGAAGATTCCATCAATGTGGGTTAGAGGATAAATATTTTTTATAGTAAATACAATTATTCCCCAATGATTTAATTATAACCAAAAAACCAATTTTCTTATTATAAAATAGAATTAGGGTTTCCCATTGATAAAAACTAAAGAATCTAAATTTCTTATACCTAAACTCATGTAGATGTTTCATTAATTCCATTAATTAAACTATTTCCATTCTATAGGAAGGCATAAATATAGGTTTTGTATTAGGGGTTTGACCAATAGAAATATCAACATCACACATAAGTTTTTTTCTACATATAATGTTAGGTAACGCATCAAGGTATTCTTATACTATAGTTATTTCTTTTATTCGGGATATACTTATGTAATTCAAGAGATGTTCATGGTGTTTATCTTATTGATTTTCAATAGGGATAGATACATGACGTGGATCAATAATTTATTCATATGATGTAGTTTTACCTTTAATGATACAAAGTTACAAATCTCTGTTGTGAATAATAATATGATTCTATTTGAAATATAATTTTACACTTTAATTATTAATAAAATGAATTTAAAATATTATATAAATTTCATCCATGGTTAAAACAATAAAAATTGAAAAGAATATATTATCAATCATAATGGGTATTAAAAGATATATCAATTTAGAAATTTTATTTCTATATGGTCGGTTAATTAGAAAATCCATTTATTTGGTGATAGAGAAATATATATTTTTCATAGAAATCATGGATTATAATAGTGTTTGATGGTCCAGAATCAAATAATGAATTACTTATGTTTGATGATATGATCAAACTACCTACCACCATATATTTTGAATCTTATACATCAATTATTTAAATTTTTTATGAATTTAAGTGTTCTATTAGAATCTTATGTAGAATATACACTAATCAATTGCGGAAATTTGTCAAATATTTCACCATATAGATATAGTTGAATCCTTGAAAATTCATATATTTTTCATTCACTTACAACCATAAGGCTGACAGTCTTTCCCTTTTTACACATGAATAAATCATTCATTACCATCACAATTGTTAAGTGGTTTTTTATACAAAAATTATTATACATTTGATATATTACCCTTCCCTTATTCCATTTGTATTATGTTTTTTATTTCTTATCCTCTTTATTATTTTCATGTCTTCCCATTAAACCATAATACATGGATAAATAATTTTCTAATTGTGTGGAACTTGATACGATACAATTAAAAGAAATTTTTTCAAAGAATATAAAGGTTCACCAAAAATAATTTTTCTTCTATTTACTAAAAATAATCATATTTCATTGAATATATAAAATATTTTTTTATTGATATTTTTTATTTCTGTTATAAATAAATATAAATTATAAATTTCTTAATTTAAAAAGTAATATAATGTAATAACTATGAAATAGGTTCTACAAATATATAAGCGAATAATTGGGGGTATTAAATGTATTATGGGAATCCCTAGTTATATAATGATAAGTGTAATTTGACTAATTTAAAAAGGGTAAATGTGGAAAATAATCTAAATGTGATTGATGTTTCAAAGTATTAAATCTTGAGTTTACCCTCTAATTATTACAATAATTTTTATTCGATCATATCCTAGAAGACCAAATGAACAACTAAAGAGACTTGCGAGTTCCCTTTGATATGATTCATACATCAAAATAGAGAGACCATTGACTTATGATATGATGCATGGTCCATTTACATTATATTAGTTTATCCCTTATTTTTATCCATAATATATGATTTTCATTTTCAGTATTGATTTTGTATTCCATGCATCCTAAATCACTGGGGATATATTGTTACTATAGTTATTGATGCTTTATATTCTTTTACATCAATTTTCCATTATAAATATATATATTTCTTCTCAATGAGTTATTTAGGTAAAAACATTTATGTAACAACTCCAACATCTATTTCCTAAAGATGATATAAAAATTATTACATAGGTGAAAGATTAAATGGATCACATTATGAATGTTCTACCAGTTTCATAGATTTAGAAGAAGATATAGACATATTATTTCAAAATATCAATTTAAATATAAAATGATAGAATAATAAAAATTATTTCATCCTTAAAATAAATCATATAATCTTTCTTCATATCCATGGAATTTGAAAAAAAATAGCAGATGATATCATATTCATAGTATGGGTTACCGACAAGAGAATCTATGAATATTAAATAAGGTCTATTCAATATCAAGGACCGTATAATGAACTGGCATTCTATTTAATCAATAACCTGAGTTCAATGTAAATCAATGGCTATTATCAACATAAAAATCCCATGGATAATGGAAACTAAATTATCAACAAATTAAATGCATAATTATGAACATTATTGATCTTGATAACATTCCCTCAACCACTATATCATTAATCTTACTTGGGAGGAATTGAGAATGAAATTCATAATTAATGTGAATGTGTAAGTTGGACACCGATATAATATATAATTCTTCTTATATTATTTAAGGAGATATATCAGTTATTCAAAGGGTGATCGAAAATAGGGCTATAGTCATGAGGTTAACATCTTTTTTATTCCTTAAATATTGAATGATTAATACAATTAATTATTAAAATTATTTATAAATAAACAATTATTTTTATTTATTCATAAATATAAAATATTTCCACACTAAATGAAAAAACTTTTTTAATAAAATCTATTCAAATGACTAAATATATAAAAATCATATTCTATAATGAAAACATAAATATAGTGGAGATGATATCATATAGATCCCTGATACGTATAGTTGGTTCGTGTCGAAGAAAATAATTTTCAATGAAATGTGGGAGAGAGATATTTAATATTATTATAATAATGTTAAAAAAATAAAAAAAGTGAAAATGATAAAATAATACCATAAATTCATTCGTAATGAATTTATTTTAGTAAAAAAATGTATTTCCAAAATATGAAAAAATATTTAAAACATTTATAATAGTATCCTAGTAATATATATATTTTGTTATAAAGTACATTAAAAATACATTCAAATTCTTTTAAAATATAATATAATATTTATTTGAATTAACAACTTGTTGAAATTAATTTTCTATGATGAACCATAAAAACATATAGATGAATATATATAGATAATTACATAACTATATTTCTATCATTTTTACCATTATTTATCTCAGTTATTTCACAATATCTATAATGCATACATGTAATCAATGGAAGATTACATATTCAAACTCAATATCATGGGATCAGAAATTATATCCATGGATCATTCAATAAAATTATATATTGTATGAAAGGAAATTATTTATTATAAGGATATATCATATTAAATTATTTTAATACATGCCTATTTATTATAAACTAATCTATTACAAATGGTAAATAAAATATCAGTGCATAGACCAATCTTTAATTTAATTCCAAAAACCATTAATTATGTTCTTGTCACCATCAGAGCATAACCCCTATACATGGAAATATTTAAATGTGTTAAGTATTTATGAGAACTCTTGAACACATCCTAATTAGTAAGTAGCTAATCCTTGTAAACTACACACCTTGGATAAATTGATTTTCATTTCCATGATATCACTAACATTTTTTATTAAGGATAATCTAATATTCCATAAACATAGACAATACATCCATTATAAAAAAACATCCTACAACCAAAATTCACCCAAATTGAATTTTCCATATAAATCAATTTATCTTACAATCTAAATAATAATTCAAAATGGATCTTATTTTCATCATATCCTTTATATTAGAGTTACATATCCTTAATAAATAATCTAAAAAAATTATTGATATAATCCTTTAATAAATTTTTCATTTGATCTATAAAATAGAGGGTGACATAGTCTATCCAATGGGAATTGTAAAAAGTTCATAATGTAAATTCCTTGTGAATAGTATGTTATTTATTATATCTTCCCACTTTAATCACAAAATTAGAAAACTATAATAATGATTAATCTTTGAGTAATATTTTTATCCCTGATGTTGATAGAGAAATTCATAAATTTGGCAGTAGAAGATACATTCTCTTTATTATTATATGAATAAATTAACTATAATGTATTATTAGCCTCATTGAAGAATATTTCTTCTTATAAAATTAATATGGACTCACATGGTGAAACAAATTGGTGTATGAATCCCTTGTCACACATGTAACATAGTTTTTTATTTAGATATATAAATTATATAGTAAATAACCTGTAGGGTTTCAAAGAAATATTTTTTTCATTGTGGTTGAGATTAATGAAAAACTCATCTTAACATTTAGGTGGATGGCCAGGTTGTTCTTTAAGGAAAAAATCAATTCATTCTTATAATGCAAGAACATTATCTTTTATATTCATACATGTACCATTTATAGGTTGTTTCGGGTCTTCCTCTCCATGAAATTAATTAATGATGAATATTGGAAATGGATTCCAACATAACATAGATAATTAGGTTTTTTATTTAAAATAATGGATTTCATATATCCTTCATGAATTATTGTCCTCTTGAAAATAAAATTCCCTTATTATCTAGAATATAATCAAAAAAATATTATATCAAATTAATAAAAATTTAATGTAGACAACGACAAAAATAATTATTTTTTATTAATAAAAAAAAGAAAAAAAATTAATATAACATTTTTGTTATAATATTCCATCTCTGTGTTTTTGAATCATAATTATCTTCATAGAGTTATAGGGGAGGATGTATGATTATTTGAAAATTGGGAGATATAAAATAGTATAATGATACATAATATAGAAAATAATTAGATAATATTTATTTTATAGTCAATGTAGCTATATAAAATCTCTAGGAACATCAAACTCAGATGTGATAATTGAATTGGCCTGCCCATGTCCCCATGGAATCCTTACTGGGAGATTCCCTTGATGGTAGGGAAATTTTTTTGAATGTCCCCCATATGGTTTTTTGTGATGCACTATATAAAATTGTATTAATTATTCCCATACATTTATCAACCTTAAAAACCATTTTTCAACACTTTAAATATAATCATATTCACATTTCCCACATACTAGGCATTTATCATCAATAACTATAAAATGTTGGAAATACTATTTTCACTTACTTCATCTTTGATAAAATTATATTCACATTGTACTAAAACACTATCTTTGTTTTCATTATTTATTTTCAAGATACAATATCTATATAATTCATTAAATATTGAGATGGAACATGATAATATATAAATATATAATATAAAAATATGAGAAACTGGATCCCTTCAGGGAGTTTTCTTAAGTTCATGAGAAAAAAATTTTATTTTTCATTCAAAATTATATATATAATCTGTAGTCTTCGAGGTTATTCTGGTAATGTTATTGTTATACTCTAAAATTCGGTCATTTTACTTCCACATTAGTGTGAGGATCCTCATTTCAATTTCATCTTGTTTCTCTTAAGGAATAAATTTTTACGATAAATTAACTATAACATATATCTATTTCAAGTATCTTTTTTTCCTTCCTCTATATGATTTTTTTTCAATATTCAATACTAGTATATATATCTTTAAAATAAATGTAGTCCCAAATTATTCTTTTGAATTTAATTACATCATTATTCTAGAAGTCAATTTTAAAGGACATAATCTATTTTTTAGTAACTAATAGATTATTCATTCCATTAAAAGATGAAGTCTTATATCCCATGAATTGATCCATCATAATTAAATCACGCTCTAGAATAATAAGTCAATCCATGCAAGGAATTTTATTCTTTGTAACATAATTTATTATCCATAATATGGCCATAATCTATGGAGTAACATAATCTATATTGTACTTTTCCATAGGGAAGTAACTATATTGAGTATTGTTTTTGAAATAATTAGAATTTCATCTTATAGTCTCCATATCTAACTAATATTTCACACATCACTATCTCACACATAACTATCTCATAACATCATATATATTGATCCAAAACATAATCGTCTACAATAGTTATCTGATATTCTAGAGGATTACCTTAATTGTTGTACCAGTTATTTTATTCCAGAATCTTGTTTCTAATGGTTTTAGCTAAAATACATTGATACAAACTATAACATCACTAAATCTGTTAAACCAGATATAGTTATTACTTTATTGAATTTGTATAAGATACAGGGTATCTCACTGGGAATGTTTGATCAGATTAGAAGTCTTGGAATACTATATACATATATGATTTTGATATTACATTTTACGCATAAAAACATTACATAAGAAATATTATTGATACCTTTAAATCAATCATATAATTTTTTTTATATATTAGATATGGACAAAACAATGGGCATTCTCAGATTCAATTTAAGGGTCACACAAAAACGAATCTATCATGAGTAATTATTAATAATTATGGTAGATATGATAATCAAAACTATAGTAATTTAATCCACAAACTAGGATAAATGTATATCCATGATCTATGTAAACTTTTCAATCACATTGATAATGGAATATGAAATCTAATCCAAGGAAATCCATAATAATAGAGATTTAGGATGTTACTAAAATTTCCTTGGTAGATATATCTTTAATATTATGATCAAGGACATGGATAAGTCATTATTAATAAATTTAAAAGTGTAAACAAGATACCCACATAAAGGAGATTTTATATTATTTTACCATACATTGCATGATATTTAATCGAAAGTTAATATATAATCATGTGCCACTATTCAATTTTTCATCCAATTCATTCCTCAAATAGTGAATTACCAATTCAATTTATTATTAATATTCATCATAATTAAAAATTTATCCTTATTCAATCATAAATACAATATATTTATACTTCTAATAAAATATCATTTTTAATGTAAATCATTCAACTAATAAAATATTTAAATGTTTTATATGGTTAATAATCTTGGAAATGAGTATAAATTTTATAGTATATGTAATCATACATTAATTTATGAAATATTCCTCTTTAAATATATTTTTTAGATTTCATTACAAGAAAACCTAATTATAAAAAAACCAATAAAACCTATTGAAATATTATTATAACAAAATTATATAGTTTTTGAAATTATATTATAAAAATTATCTTAGGATTAATCTTTTTGATATATTCTTAAAATTTTTAAAAGTCATTTTATTATCATATTTGATAAATTCTATTCATAAATTTCTATCCATGTATTGTATGTGTGGCCACATGTTCACGTTTTTTAGAAACTTTTCTGTATATAACATAAGGAAAAGGAAAAAAATATCACACTGTAGACTTTTTTTCTCTAATATATGTAATCGATGGAAAAAAGTTGTTATTTCGTTTTTTACAAGATAATTTTGATTATGAAATATATTTTTTAGCATGGTAATTTATTTTTTTCATTTACTTATTAAATTAATAATTTAAATTCGTTAGAAATTTTGATATTGTTTTTAATCAATTAATAGAAATGAAAAATTATTGATTTTAAAAATATTAAAATTAATACAATTAGGATGATATTTAATGACGAATTTTTTTTGATAATATATTATATTAGGGATGTTGAAAATGATAATATTTGAATTAAAACTTTTTCATGTGGTCTTTAATGTTTATTTTAATTATTATTTTTAAAATATTTGAATATTAATATTTTATGAAAATAATATTTTATTAAATATATTAAAAAAAATAAGATTATAGAAAGGAAAAATGGGTAAAGATCACAGTTAGAAATATTTTCCCTATTCCATTAATTACAAAAAGTTCACCGTATAAGTAAAATTATATTCCTTTAATATTGAAGTAGTGTTTACCATGGTTAAGGTTTAATTTTTTTTAACAAGGAGTCTATCCAAATGATATGGTTTAAAAAGTTATCTAATGCCATATAAATTTAATTGGATGATTAGTTTAGGAAAATACAATCTTTTTTATATAATTCATTATATTATTAAATAAATTACAAGACAGAGACACATATTATGTTATATTATTTCCTTAATTTCAAAATGTGAGCCTCCCCTAACTTATAAAAGGAACCCACTTCAATATTCTATTTAAACCATGTTGATCCATCTAGATGACCAAAACCGACCCCTACTAATCATTCATTCCCAGGATTTAGTGTTTTTTTATTTTTAAATACAATTACAAATAACATCATGATGGGATTATAAGGAAGTCTTTCGAAGAAGTTGTAATCATATTTCTTGAATAATTATATTTATTTTTTTTATATTTTATCTAAATCTATCAGAACCATCATAAAAAATGAAATATTTTAACTTCAATATTCATATATATAGTTATGATTTTTGGAAAACCATTTTACAATTATTTTCTATCCAATGGAAAGTGAAAACATTACCCGTGCACATATAGGACATTTTGTCTTCATATAGCAACATCATTAATTTTTCATCAACATTTTACATGGGTGATTATAAATATGGAGCTAATGAGTATATAAAATATTTATGGAAAATTTATTATTCTATAAATATAATATAATATCAATATTTTTAACATAAAATCAACTAAATACAATAACATCCCTCATGGGTATGTGTGGACTACAACCATCATAAATTGACTAGATTCTATTTTAGTATTTTATGTACATGGAAGGTAATGAGTATAAATTTAATAATTCTTATGCAATAGTTAATTACTTTTTACCGTTCTATTTTTGTCTTCTGCAAAAATTGAAATCAGTGTTTATTCGTATGTACGACATACCTTCTCCATGTATAGTGTAAATAATTTAACAATGTATATCTTTTATGGGTTAATATAAAAATACACATAATGAATATATTTAATATTTAAATCATGATAATAATTTCTTATTTTAAGGAACCACAGTCAATGTATGAGGACTACACTACACAACCAATATTTTAATGAAAAACAATTGGATTAACACTCAAAACTACAATAATAATAATAATAATAAATGTTTATTTTTAAACATGTGATAATATGTTAAAAATGCAAAACATAAGATTTTATATACTAGTATATAGTTTTTTTAGTAATAAAAAATATAAATTTATTTTACATGGTTTCAAATGAACATACGATGAGTGTCTAACTTGTACATGGGAATTGATATGAATTTCCCCTCCATTGTGATATAATTGGTATAATGAAACAGTAAAAGTTTATGTGGTATATATATTATACCTTTGATGAATTTAACATTAATATATATTTATATGTGATTAAAAATGTTTCTATTAATGTTTATTATTTCAATGGTTTATATTTTTAATATTTCTGAAGGGCTATGGTTTATTTTACAATCTATGTTTTCTTGGATTTCCCTCATTTTTATTGTTAGAGATCTTATAATATACACATCACAGACACCATATAATTTCATTTAAATATATATTTATTGATTTCCCATGTTTTTATATAACTTCTCATTTCATTGGAACCTGAATCATGAAAATGAATCTTTAAAATAAAATTCAATTTTATTTCACTTATAATCAAGTATGTTTTTTTATCCAGGTAAATATTTTGAAAAATATTGTACAAAATTATTTTCGATTTAATAAAATAATTTAACAATTTTATTTTATTTTACACTTATTTATTTATTATATTTTAATAAATATTTCAAATGATTTATGAAAGGGAAATTTTAAAAATTATTTACAAAAATTCAAAAGGATTATTTTCGTGTATACAAATTTAATGAATTTCCCCACCAGTAAAAGAAATTTATACTATTTTAGAAAATTTTAATAAAATTACTGGGTTTACAAAGAATACTATATAATGAAATCATATGTTAATTTTTTCATTCCATATAACAATTTTTTCAAAGTTATATGATTCTTTACAAAACCAATATTTTTGATGAATTAATAGTCATCTGTTATATTTGAATAATTTTTTGGCCATTAAATGTATCCTGAAACATTAACTTTATTGTGATCATTAACAATTATGTATTAATATTAATTTAAATATACTTATTTTTTATCATCGATATTACTATTTCCTAAACCATATAAAATTTTGACATACAATGTTTTATTTTGAATGTTTTTTCATTGACTGGGGAGATATTGATCTTTTGTATTTATTTTTGAATAACACTATTTCATGATAAGATATTTTGATTCTGAAATAATTTTATCATTCAATATTTTTGGATTAATTGGATAAGTAGTGATGGGTGGGGATTGTTTATATATAGTGATAGATGTATTGAAAAGTATCCTAATATATATTTATTAGTGAATATTATAAAAAGGGTTATTCATATATACCTACCCATTGATTGTACTATATTGTCTAAATGATTTGATGATAATAATATGATTATTTATTATAAATTTTCAACCAATATAATGAATTTACATCATTTCTAATTCAATTATTATTCTCTGTGAGATAAAGTCCTTGATTTTATACATGGACACATTTCATGTTGATGTCATTGATTAGATGAAATGTTCTCATGACCCACATTTTCCATGATGGCGGAGGGGATATAAAAGTTCCAATCCATTCAATCCCCAAGATGAAGGATAAATAATGTCCCCCACATCCCTCCTTCAATAGGCGCTGGAGTGGTGACTAGCACCAAGGGTATAGGATCTCACTCAAAATGGGAGGAATTACACATTTTCATAGAACAATATCGGGAGTTAATATGGTAAATCCCAATAAACTCAAAATACTAAAATTAAAAGTAAATCCAAAATCCAATTCACACATTCATGTTCAATCATCAAGCCGAAACAAATATCAACAAAACTAAAAAGTGCAGCACAAAAAGGAAACTGAATAAGGCTCTATATTAAATATCCTGGTTCTTGAGCTAGAATTCCATCATGGTTCTCAAAGTCATCTTGGAGACTTTAAAATAGTTTTTAGAGATGTAGGGTGAGTATACATGTACACCCAGAAGGAAACTAAAGACGCTAGTGTAAGAGTGGGGGAATATAATATTTCTCCTCTGAGAAAACAATAGAACCTAAAGAACCAACCATGGAGTACTAACCATCCAAGCCATACGAAGGGACACACACCAAATAATTCATGTCATGTAAATTAGTAGTAAAATCACATCGGCATTTTAGAACCCCACACTACATTCCCACTGGTTAAATTCACATTCTTGATAGACAGTGTCTTAATTCTATCACTCATTTGAAACAGAGTCCCACTGCCACAACCTTCTCACAAAAAGTAGGCCAGAAACCACAGAAAAATTCCCCCCTTCAGACAGTTGGGCTACAACTACACCACAAATCTTCCCCGAAGACACTTGGACCACGTCCCAATAAAACATGGGAAAACAATCCTATCCCACAAACACCTCATCCTCCCTTCCACAACGATCCTGTTTGACGGATCTTGGACTATGGAAATCCTCATGCCATTACACCCTACCTAATTACACTCATGTGGTATGAACCTGAAAGAGGGTGTGAGGAAGAAATTTTGTAACCAACCATCCATCCTCCCACGGAGATGTTGGGAAAGACACCCTCCCCCTTGAATGGGGGTGTTTGGCACATGGTTCCCAACAAAGGTGTGGTGCATATAAAAATCACAAGGAACTAAAATTTATAAATGTATGTAAAAAAAATTCATCCAAACCTATAAGATTTCTACCCAACAACAAGCCCATCATAACCACTTTCGCTGCAACCCCCACACGCACAACCACACAAACATCCTATGTAAAAGCATAAACCCAACCCATTTTTCATTTAACCACATTTAATTCATTAAATAATTATGGGGTTCAATTTTATCTCTTCAATCAACACCCAGGGACAGATCGTAGACCAACATATACAACCACCTTAGAAGGAAAAGATCCTGATTAACTAAAGACAAAAAAACAACCCACGTCCAGTAATCATTCTTCAATGTTATAAAATAAAATCATTCCCTGACAACCAAACCTACAGTCCCACAATCCAAAAAATTCCAAGATTCATTCCCACTGCATAATATGTTCATAAGCACACTCCAACCCCACTTCTCAACATTACACGATAGCCAAAACACAAACAACAGCTTTCCCACGACCTACTAGTCCCTCCATTCCACAATCAATCACTCTCTTAAAATGGGACACCAACATGCCCCTTGTACCAAACCATGAAAAAATCCCACAAAACCCCCATTAAACCACATCCCTAATGCACACACGTACCACAACCTTCTCATAGAACTAACTCCTCTATCAACCCATGTACCAATTACATTCCTCCCAACAACAGCACCACACAACCCAAAAAATTCACAAAACCAAACAGAACATAGCATACAATGACAACCTTTTTTATTCAGATTAGGTAATCAATTATCTATAAATCCAATTGATAAAAATGGGTGATCACACAATATTTTTCCATTAGGGGAATCCATATATTTTACCAAGTATATGTGATTAAGTAGTTTTTATGTTATAACCATTTATCAAATCATCACAAAAAACATGACACCACCAGTGCACAGAAAAGACCACCAACAATCATGATTTGTATAATTATTTCAACAATTAATGATCAAATCATCAAAGAAAAAAAATTAGGCAATCAACATCAATCCAATCCTAGCCATTTATTTTATTGACATCTTGTGTATTTTGATCGTGTTCCCATCATATTTGTTATCCATTTTAAGAAAAGTATTCACCCATTCATCATAATAAATCATTATCACACCCACCCCTCATGATGTAAAATTAATGTGAGGTAGAATAATCTCTAAATGAATGAATAGATGACATAGATCCTATTTTAACCAAGAATATGGGATTGCAAGAGTTGTCGGATGAACTACAATAAAACAGAGTTGGAGGGCGCTCTATAATAGGTGCACGACTTGTCTAGTGAAAAATTCTTTAGGCACAACAATATGGAATGGAAGAAATTCATCAACGAGGGAAGATCATGTCATTAATGATAATTATCTTATATTAATGTAATAATGGTATAAAAAGTCATTAATGTAGGATCAAAGTCATGATAACTTATTTTGAGTATCCCCAATCTCTAAGAATGTTCGGATTGAAATGATATAATAAATAACCGTTGAATATCCCTTAAAAAACAAAAATGGATTTAAACATGGCTTAAGTAATATTAAATTTTATAAGGGAGAAACTGGAAAAACAAAGAAAACTAGAAATGAGTAACTGATGGGTGGGTCACTGATGTCGAGCCACTAACGAGGGAGCTACCGTTGTGACCCAATGATGTTGTGCCCCCAATACTGATCTACCAACTAAACAACCTATTCATGCCTCGACCAATTTATGCTTCGACCTATCAATTCCCTGACCTACCGATGCCCTGACCTACCGACGTCTAAACATACTGACGCCTCCACCTATCGATGCCTCATCCTACTAATTACATAACATACTGACGCCTAATCATACTGATGTAGACGCCCCTAAATCACCGATTTTGATGCCCATGAATCACCATTGACACCTAACCTTAATCACTAATAAAAAAATAGGATATTTAGATGACTTTTTGAATGATCTATTATTTCCTCCTAGATCACCCTAGAAGATATATTTTCACAATGGAATTTCCATGGGAAATCTGGGATATTAAAAATATGTTTTCATTTATTTCCCTTTCTATGTGGATTATACCTTACTTACTCATGATATAGTTTCATGTACCAAAATATTATAGAGATGTTAACCACTAACATTTTTTCCCTTCTCCAGTGTTATATATAAGGGGATTTCAGTAATATCAGGGATGTGAGAATATTTCATATGCTATCATTTAATATATAATTCAATAGGGTAATTATATATGTATATGGTTCTTCTATGAAACTACATAGATCATTATATTATTATCTGATACTATAGTTTATTCTGCTATAATAAATTCTACATTGGCTATAGGTTACTAGTTTTGAGGTTCCTATAGATTGTATCGAGCTTGATTACTTGAACCTTATGATCTGGTTTATAAGTGTACGTAGATAATAAGTGAATTATGATAATTATTTATATCACATGAGAAATTTTTCCATTATATGGATCTTTATTTTATTTTTCAATATTAATGATGATTTATATCTATCTATATGGATTCCATTATTTATTTATGGTTGCTAATTGAAGAGAGTAAATCAACAACTATAGAAAATATGAGTATTTCCTAATATAAAATTCCAAAATTTATTATATTATAACCATGTCGATCATAGATAAATTTGGAAAACTAATATAGGTTATATCAAACAATACTTAATAAATAAAAAATCATACAGTTCTAAATAAATAATCTTATTATTTTATCACATTATGTGAATGAAAAATACGTTTTTAATGGAACTAATAATAAATTGGTATCATTGTAACTGATTAAGTCCCATAAAATATATTCTATTTTTTGGATGTAGTAAAAGTAAAAATAATATTCTGGAAATTTATTTCTTCAAATAAATACTAAAGAAAAATGTACATTGATACAAAACATTATATAGGAGGTATAAATTGAATTCATGGAATGGGGAAAATTTATGTTTATTTTTATATATAAATACATAACAATATAAAAATGATTAGAGGTTTGGAAATTTTGAGAATAAGGGAAAATAACAATTGTTAGAGTGTGAGGATATCATTACATGATGATATTATAATGTTCCAGACTATAAAAGTCATTTAGAAATCCATATTGACCTTTTAATATAAGGGATTAATAAGAGTAACTAAAGGGTACTAGCTTCCATAATGTTTTCATCATATGACGACACAATATCTTGTTTCATTAATATAGAGATGTAAAATTATATATTCTATGTACTGAATGGAAATATAGGTAGTAATAAATTGTATAAGAACCATGAAAATTAGAATACATCAATGAAGAAGAAGGTAATGAAGAAATTTAAATCATATAGAAATTATAGAATGAAACATCATTAAATATTAAACAATGTGATAGTATTTTATTATATGTGGGAATATTGGTTCATCAAGATAATAATTATAAGTCAATATATAAACCCACTACTACCTAATTTTTAACACTCAAGATATTGGGATTTATTTAATGTATATTCCCAAGAATCAAAGTGTAGAGACCCAAAGCCTGACGTACATGAACATTACATAACTTTTTCAGAATACTTAGTACATAACAAAAACACACACACAAGAACCGTAATAGTTTAGTGTCTTTGTAAACTTGGAATATAATCTTCTAATCATGGTGAACGATCTTCAATATATCCCATAGAGAACTTATTTTTTTAAACCTAAATCCTTTCATTATGTCCTGGGGAAAAGAAAACATAAAAGGGTGAGCTCAAATGCTCATTAAGGGTAAACAAAAGAAATTTCAATCACGCCATATTCATAAGAACATATCTTTTGGAAATCTTAAACTGTAAAAGAGATCATAATTTCATAACATGGGATAAATCATAGTAGTGAAATTTAATCTCAATAATCATAACCTAAAACATGAAACTTCGTGTCATACACACATAATCATAGAGAATCATTTCTTGTTAGTCAAGACTCATTTCCAAGACTATCTTAGTGGACAAAGTTCATTTCTAAACTGAGTTCATTCCTCGTTTCAGTCCTGTTTCACTGAACTGGTATAACCTACCATTCCAGCCATGTCTATCTCATGAGATATAAAATCTTTACCCAAAGCATTGGACGGAGATATAGGTCCCACCCATCTCATAATGATACCATTCTTATGTGTGCCACAAAATCAGAAACCATACATCATAGCATAACCCATGTAATAAAAATGGGAATTTTAAACATCATGACATCATAAAACAATTCGTATAAGATAAAGGATTTCATAAAAATATAATTCCATCACAACATAATCAAATAAATGTAATAATAGGGATAGAAACAAAACCCTATATTATCTTAGATGGAAAATAATTTTGATAAAACTCTTGAACTCCATTCTTGAGGAAAATATCCTTTCTACATCAAAAACATTTTTCCTTTCTTAACATGTCAAACAATTTTAAAATAAAAGATTTTGATTAAAAATAAACTTGATAACTTGTAAGGGAAGATTCTTGGAAATAATGTTTTAAAAATCCATTCATGTCGTATAAGTTAAAAGAAAACATTCTTCTCATACTTCTGTCGGAAAAGTCAAAAAGTACCTCGTACGAAAAATGACAAAATATTCCTTTCATATATTTTACAAAAAACTCACCAAAGGGTAAAATTGGATATAAAATATTGTCGAAGGATATAAATAATATTACATATTGAGGAAACATCGATGTGGATGATAAAATACACCCCAGTAAGTACTAAAGTATAAACAATATCGGATAAAAATGAGATTGTGACATTTCCCTTACCTTAGGTCCGATTTGCTTCGTATGTGTCTGATCCTCCAGTATAATGATTTAAATAATGTCATTGACTTATTCCATAATCATACTGATTGTTATGATATCATATATGGTTCACTTATTTCTTTATATTACCCGTTCTTTTGTAAATTCCATGTTAAAGAGTGTTTTTGGTAAAATCGTTTCATTTGTCATCCGTGTTTTGACTTGTAATTATTCATATGATTACATAGATCATGATTACTTAATTACAGAATATAAAACATGATTTATATATAATATATATTCAGAATATATATATATAATAGATCAGTAAATGGAAAGAAAGACACCGTTCATGGAGACGGTAGACCGTACGTACGCATGAACGCTGTTTTCTTTTCCTTATTGAGTTGAATGGAATTAAGTAGATGACATACATATATATACACATAAATCTAGAATCATTATTATGTCATATATTTCATTATTAATTATTATATACACTTTATAATCATTCATGAATGGTTAACGTGGAGAATGAATCTCATCGCGTCGTGGAGACGGTAGTCCGTACATACGCACGGGCGATGATATCGTTCTCATGATTGTAGAGACCCGAATCTTGACGTACAAGGACATTACATTACTTTTGTGGAATACATATTAAATAACAAAAACACACACACAAGGACCGTAATAGTTTACTGTCTTTGGATACTCGGGACGTAATCTCCCAATCATGGTGAAAGATCTTCAACATCACCCATAAATATCTTCCCTTTTTTTACCTAAAACCTTTCTTTATATCCTGGGGAAAAGAAAACATAAAAGGGTGAGCTGAAATGCTCAGTAAGGGTAAAAAAAAGAAATATCAATCACATCATATACATAAGCACATAACTTTTGGAAATCTTAACCTGCAAAAGAGATCATAATTTCATAACATGTGATAAATCATTGCAGTGAAATGTAATCACAATAATCATAACTTAAAACATGAAACTTTTTGGCATACACACATAATCATAGAGAATCATTTCTTATTAGTCAAGACTCATTTCCAAGACTATCTTAGTGAACAAATTCCATTTCTGATCCGAGTCACCATCGTTTTAGTCATGTTTCACTGAACCGGTATAACCTACCGTTCCATCCATGTCTATCTCAAGAGATATAAAATCTATACCCAATGCATTGGAGGGAGATAAAGGTCCCACCCATCTCATAATGATACCATTCTTATGTGTGCCACAAAATCATAAATCATACATCAATGCATAACCCATGTTATAAAAATGGGAATCATAAACATTGTGACATCATAAAACAATTCATATAAGATAAAGGAATTCATAAAAATGTAATTCCATCACCAAATAATCAAATCAATAGGGATAAAAACATAACCCTTTATTATCTTATATGGAAATTAATTTTGATAAAACACTTGAACACCATTCTTGAGGAAAATATCCTTTCTGCTTTAAAAACACTTTTTCTTTCTTAACATGTCATACAATTATAAACCAAAAGAAGTTGATTAAAAATAAACTTGAAAACTTTTAAAAGATTCTTCTTGGAAATAATGTTTTAAAAATCCATTCATGCCATATAAGTTAAGAAAAACATTCTTCGTACTTTTGTCGGAAAAATCAAAAAGTACCTCATATGAAAAACGACAAAAGATTCCTCTCATATCTTTTACTAAAAACTCACCAAAGGGTAAAATTGGATTTAAAAAATTATAGGTGGATGAAAATAATATTACATATTTAGGAAACATGTATGTGGATGATAAAATACACCCAGCAAATACCAAAGTATAAACAATCTCGGATAAAAATGAGATTGTGATATTTCCCTTACCTTGGGTCTGATTTGCTTTGTAAGTGTCCGAACCTCCTGTATAATGGTTTAAATAATGTCATTGACTTATTCCAGAATCATACTCATTGTTATGATATCATATATGGTTCAATTATGACTTTATATTACCAGTTCTTTTGTAAATTCCATGTTAAAGAGCATTTTGGGTAAAATTGTTTCATTTGTCGTCCGTGTTTTGACTTGTAATTATTCATATGATTACTTATATCATGATTACTTAATTAAAGAATATAAAAGATGATTTATATATAATATATATTCAGAATATTCATATATATAATAAATCAGTAAATGGAAAGAAATACACCGTTCATGGAGACGGTATGCCGTACGTACGCATGAACACTATTTTCGTTTCCTTATTGAGTTGAATGGAATAAAGTAGATGACATAAATATATATACACATAAATATAGTATCATTATTATGTCATATATTTCATGATTACTTATTATATATTCTTTATAATCATTCATGAATGGTTAACGTGGAGAAAGAATCTCATCGCGTCGTGGAGACGGTAGTCCGTACGTACGCACAAGCGATGATATTGTTCTCATGATCGTGGAATTGTATTAAAGTGTATGTATACTATTTGAGAATCAATATCACTTTACAATAATCATATATAGTTATTATGTACACCATTATACCCATCCAAGTAAGGTGGTGGTGGAAAATAGATTACACCACGGCGTGGAGATGGTATTTCGTACGTACGCACGCGCGGTGATTTCGTTTTCCGTAGGATTGATAGATGGTGAAATAGGGTTTTTTAATACTTATAATAACATATCAGTATATGATTGATGCTTATATTATTACTTTATAATGAAACAACCTAATAAGAAGAAGTGGAAGAAGAAATAAAGTTGAAAAAATCGGTAACGGACATTACCTCTTCTTTGAAGAACCTCTTTGAGACCTCCTTTTAGGGCACTAAAATTGGTGTTTGAGGAAGACCAGAACCTCTAGGATGTTTATATGGAAGTGGAGAAGATAATTTGGCAGGGGCTGGACGATCTTGAAGGCTCAAAGTTGTGTGAGGAAGGGAGGGAGGAGGTGCCCTTTTATAAGGGAGGAGAGGGGCACCTTTGGAATAACTAAAAATATTATTTTATTATAAAGTCAAGTTCGGTTTTAAATAGCTCCAAATTGATTTATTTCGAAGCTAAGGTGGGGATGGATCGAAATCATTTCATCCAATAGAATATAGACAAGTTTAGGTTCCTATTTTAACCTTATCATTTAGATTTAACATTAAGTTAAATAATTTTACTTTTACAGTGTCTTCTTGTGTTCTTATACTATAAGGTTAATAAACTTACTATAAGTAGCCAAACAAACCCCAAGTTGTTTATTATTAATATATATAACCTTATATAAGTCATTTGAACGACCCTTAGATTTTTAGGAATAAAATAACAATTACTAATATAATATTTGTTTTAAAAACTATTTTATGTCAATTTTGACACTATTTAGTAATTAATTTTTGTGAAAATCATAACAGAATTATCAGTTCAAAAAAAGTTAATTAAATCAATACTAACATGTAATATTATTCTAGAAAATTAGTGTAATTAATAAAAAGAGTCAAATTTATTTTGGTGTTTATAACATCAATTATGTTAATATTTCATTAATAAGGTAATTACTGCATCATCTTTGTGTCATAAATAAATTATATTATTTAATGTCTAAAATTTACAAATAAAATACCATTATGTAGGAAATATTTTTAGCTTTATAATGAATATTTATAGTCGAATTTATCTTATGTATAACCCCATATTAAAAATGATTTAATTATTAAACATTGATTTTAACTATTTTAGCCCTTCTTTAAATAAATTAATAATAAATGTCCTCATCTAATCCAAGTGGGTCTAAATGGTCATATTTTATTCCTATGGTTGTTTTTGGCCGAATTACACTTATCCAATAGAATTAGGACATGCGTTAAGGTAATAATAATATCATTTTTACCCTTAATTACCCTATTTACTTTTAACCGTGGTTAAAAAAAAGTAAAAAGTTACTATTCACCAAAAATTATTTTCATCTCATTGAACCACATTTTAATTACTGACATAAACTGTGTCTCTCGGAGTTTTGAATTTCCCCTCACAGAAGCGGTAAAATTATGTTTTATGAAAAATTCATTTTTCTTAACTACCACTTAGTGGTTTCACTATTCATCAAAAAAATGAAAGTTTCCAGAAAAATACCAAAAATTAGGCCTATGCTATATTTGATATTATGAACTCAAAAATGATGTCTATTTTACGAAATTCAAAACATATCAGTTTCATTAATTAGTTTAAAAATTATTTCCCGTCGTCAAAACAAATAGCATTATTTAAGAGATAATAACTATCAAAAGATTGACACTTGTTTATGTCTGGTTTAAATGTGAAATTACATCCAATGAACAAAATTGTATTAAATTGTAAAAATATATTATAAATATACTTTAAAACCACTCAAATTAATAATTTATCCCTATTAATTATTTCTATTAAAAAAGTTATTTTTAATTAAAATTTAGTAATTTTCACTATTCATCAGAAAATGAAAGTTATCCGAAAAGTACCAAAATTTCACCCTAAGATAATTTCGATATTATGAATCCAAAAATGAATTCTATTTTGAAAAATAAAACACAAAAATTTTCAAAATGTGGTTATTACTATTCATAACGACTTGTTTTAATAATATTTTATTAGCATATTGTTGTTTAGTGAAACTCGTTATTGCGTACTACACCCGCTATCGAGGAAGGTCGCGATTGTGTGTAATGAAAGGAAATTCAAGGATGCGTGTTGTGCAAGTTCCTTTTGGTGTAGCGTACAACACATTACATTAATGAAATTAAAATGAATATTTTTCATAAAATCTCGGGCTGTTACATTCTACCCCCCTTAAAATGAATTTCGCCCTCGAAATTCGTCGGGGTTATAAATGGTTTACTACTCGAAAGTTTCTTTAATAGAATCCCACATCATAAAAAGCAATACCAAAACTTGGCTTTAAAAAACTAAATTATGAAACGTAAAGGTTACCCAAATTAACTCATCACTGGGTTTCAACGTTGGAGAACATAAGTGAAAATATGGATATGGAAGAAACATCTAATTATCAAGTACTGATGGACAGTGGTAGAGAACATGGCTATGAAAAATCCAACAATCACAAAGCCATAAATTTGTGATGATCCAAGGTACCATCTGATTCATCAGATATAAGAGCACTAGGACAACATTTTTGGTTTTCAAGATCATTTCCCTAAAGTTTATGAAATTGGAATTAGAAGAAATACTTTCGTGATTTTGGTATAGTCTCACCGTTGGTCGTTCTTTGGACAATTTCCACTTCATATCTTAAATAAATGAAGTTGAATTTGTCATTCGTGAAGTGTTAGCAGATCATGTGATAGAGTGATGGGTCATTCCATCTATCTCAAACAAAAGGTTAGAAAAGTTATTAAAAAATACATAAGTCCATCTATAGTGATATTAATCATATATGGTTCCTATAATGGACTTATACTGCATATATCATACTACATAATATAATAAAACTAGTTTATACTAAACAGGGACTTCCTGTAGGCCAATGGTTGGCGATAAAGGCCGGTCGCACTTTGGTTGTGGGTTCGATTCCCACAGCCTTGTCCGACGCGATGGGTTGTCGCCCATCCTGCAGGTTGTCCTTTTTCTAAAACTATATTACAATAACATCCCATCAATAATATCGAAACAAACTTCTATCATTAATACTAACTTATTTCAAACATAATCCATTCCAATTTTTAGGCTTATCTAAAATACATTGGTCCAAGCTCATAGTATAAAGAAAATGATTACTTGTAATGTCATAAACCAAGCATGTAAATACCATCATTTATCCCCAATATATCTTGTTGGTCACATTCCAATCATGTGAGTACCTTAATCATGTATTCTCTTGAAAAATGAACACCCATTAAACCTTAGTGAAAACATGAATGCTATCAAAAGTTAACTCTTTCCAGATACCAAAATCCAAATATTCTATATACTCAATCCATTACATATACTTCTCCTTATATCAGTCATGAGATCATGAATACTATCAAACATTTAATTTTCTCCGTATCCCTTCATTATGCGCATATCATCTATATTCCAAAAATATCTGAATATCCTTTAATGGATACTGGTACCATTAATAATACACTTTCAAAACTCAAGGAAAGACAACAGTGTAACAATCCTTATATGTCTCTTTATTCCATAGTACCATGAGATTACTTATACAACATTACACTTGATAAACATGTAATCATTACACTACCTTCTTAAACCATTGACTGAGCTTCAAAAATTCTTTCAACTCACATATCATTTGTAGTCTCTTCATCGTCATTAATATAAATACTACTCATACGGCCGTACTGATTCTCTTCATGAGACTTTCCCTTAGGTCATTGGTTTTCATAATGCCCGTACATTCCACATTTAAAACATTTCACCATTGTTGATGTCATAGCAATACCATTATCCTCATCCATGGTGTTAATTGAACCATTTCATTTGCACTTACTGGCCTTGTGTCCTTATTTTCCACACCCAAAGCATCTTCCAGTTCCCTTGAATCATTCTCCTCGATTCCTCTTCCCACATGATTTACATAGGGGAAATTGAACTTTCTTTCTTCTATGGTCATCATGAAACTCCATCTTTCTCTTATTAGTCGAGTCAGGAAACTTACCAAATTTTACTTTATTGATCATATTATGAGATTGCTGATTCGGCATAATAATGATGTTTGGACTTCCAAATCCCATTTCATTTGGTTTCTCATCATTCCATTGTCCATCATATCCTCCATTATCGTGAATCATCTTGTTTCGAGCCATTTTCTAATACTCAAAAAGAATACTGTGAGAGGAAAAAATCATAATAAAGGGGGAGTAACTTCAATATCTAACATCTTAGGTTTAATTATATGATTGTTAGCGTAATTCTAGGACTATAACCTATACTTATACTTAACCATAGGGACATCCCTAGACATACCGTAGAAATATCTCTAGGGATCTAACTAAAGTTCTCGCATCCTAGTTTCCAAAGGTTAACTAAACCTTTCCTCTGATACCAACTATAGAGACCCGAAGATTGACATACAAGGACATTACATTACTTTTGCGGAATACTTATTACATAACAAAAACACACACACAAGGACCGTAATAGTTTAGTGTCTTTGGAAACTCGGAACGTAATCTTCTAATCATGGGGAAAGATCTTCAACATCTCCCATAAAGATCTTCCATTTTTTTCTTACCTAAAACATTTCATTATATCCTGGGGAAAATAAAACATAAAAGGGTGGGCTCAAATGCTCAGTAAAGGTAAACAAAAGAAATATCAATCACATCATATACACAAGCACATAACTTTTGGAAATCTTAACCTGCAAAAGAGATCATAATTTCATAACATGGGATAAATCATGGAAGTGAAATGTAATCACAATAACCATAAATTAAAACATGAAACTTTGTGGCATACACACATAATCATAGAGAATCATTTATTATTATTCAAGAGTCATTTCCAAGACTATCTTGGTGGACAAAGTCCATTTCTGAACCGAGTCACCCTCATTTCAGTCATGTTTCACTGAACCGGTATAACCTACCATTCTAGCCATGTCTATCTCATGAGATATAAAATCTATACCCAATGAATTGTAGGGAGATATAGGTCCCACCCATCTCATAATGATACCGTTCTTATGTGTTCCAAAAAATCATAAATCATACATCATTGCATCACCCATGTAATAAAAATGCGAATCTTAAACATTGTGACATCATAAAACAATTCATATAAGATAAAGGAATTCGTAAAAATATAATTACATAACAACATAATCAAATAAATAGGGATAAAAACATAACCCTTTATTATCTTAGATGGAAAATAATTTTGATAAAACACTTGAACTCCATTCTTGAGGAAAATATCCTTTCTCCTATCAAAACACTTTTCCTTTCTTAGTATGTCATAGAATTATAAACTAAAAGAAGTTGTTTAAAAATAAACTTGTAAAGGATTCTTCTTGGAAATAATGTTTTAAAAATCCTTTCATGTCGTATAAGTTAAGAAAAACATTCGTCGTACTTTTGTCGGAAAAGTCAAAAAGTACCTCATACGAAAAATGACAAAAGATTCCTCACATATCTTTTACTAAAAACTCACCAAAGGGTAAAATTGGATTTAAACAATTGTAGGTGGATGGAAATAATACTATATATTTAGGAAACATGGATGTGGATGATAAAATACACCCAGTAAATACCAAAGTATAAACAATCTCGGATTAAAATGAGATTGTGATATTTCCCTTACCTTAGGTCCGATTTGCTTCGTAAGTGTCCGAACCTCCTGTATAATGGTTTAAATAATGTCGTTGACTTCTTCCAGAATCATACTCATTGTTATGATATCATATATGGTTCACTTATGACTTTATATTACCTTTTCTTTTGTAAATTCCATGTTAAAGAGCGTTTTGGGTAAAATTGTTTCATTTGTCGTCTGTGTTTTGACTTGTAATTATTCATATGATTACTTATATCATGATTACTTAATTCCAGAATATAAAACATGATTTATATATAATATATATTCAGAATATTCATATATATAGTAAATCAGTAAATGGAAAGAAATACACCGTTCATGGAGACGGTAGGCCGTACGTACGCATGAACGTTGTTTTCGTTTCCTTATTGAGTTGAATGGAATTAAGTAGATGACATACATATATATACACATAAATCCAGTATCATTATTATGTCATATATTTCATGATGACTTATTATATATTCTTTATAATCATTCATGAATGGTTAATGTGGAGAATGAATCTCATCGCGTCGTGGAGACGGTAGTCCGTACGTACGCACGAGCGATGATATCGTTCTCATTATCGTGGAATTGTATTGAAGTGTATGTATACTATTTCAGAATCAATATCACATTACAGTAATCATATATAGTTATTATTTACACCATTATACCCATCCAAGTAAGGTGGTGGTGGAAAATAGATTACACCACGGCGTGGAGATGGTATTTCGTACGTACGCACGCGCGGTGATTTCGTTTTCCGTAGGATGGATAGATGGTGAAATAGGTTTGTTTCATACTTATAAAAACATATCAGTATATGAGTGATACTGATTTTATTACTTCATAATGAAACAACCTAAGAAGAAGAAGTGGATGAAGAAATAAAGTTGAAAAAATCGGTAACGGACATTACCTCTTCTTTGAAGAACCTCTTTGAGATCTCCTTTTACAGAACTAAAATTAGTCTTTGAGGAAGACCAGAACCTCTAGGATGTTTCTATGGAAGTGTAGAAGAGAATTTTCCAGGGTTTGGATGAGATTGAAGGCTCAAAGTTGTGTGAGGAGGGGAGGGAGGAGGTGCCCTTTTATAAGGGAGGAGAGGGGAACCTTTGGAATAACTAAAAATATTATCTTATTATAAAGTCAAGTTCGGTTTTAAATAGCTCAAAATTGATTTTTTTCGAAGATATGGTGGGTATGGGTCTAAATACTCTCATAAAATAGAATTTAGACAAGTTTAGGTTCCTATTTTATCCTTATCATTTAGATTTAACATTAAGTTAAATAATTTTACTTTTACCGTGTCTTCTTGTGTTATTATACTATTAGGTTAATAAACTTACTATAAGCAGCCAAACGATCCCCAAGTTGTTCATTATTAATATATATAACCTTATCTAAGTCATTTGGCTGAACCTTAGATTTTTAGGAATAAAATAACAATTACTAATATAATATTTGTTTTAAAAACTATTTTATGTCAATTTTGACACTATTGTGTAATTAATTTTTGTGAAAATCACAACAGAATTATTAGTTCGAAAAAAGATAATTAAATCAATACTAACATGTCATATTAATATATAAAATTAGTGTAATTCATAAAAAGAGTCAAATTTATTTTGGTGTTTATAACATCAATTATGTCAATATTTCATTAATAAGTTAATTACTACATCATCTTTGTGTCGTAAATAAATTAAATTATTTAATGTCTAAAAATTACAAATAAAATACCATTATGTAGGAAATATTTTTAGCCTTATAATTAATATTTATAGTCGAATTTATCTTATTTATAACCCCATATTAAAAATGATTTAGTTATTAAACATTGATTTTAACTATTTTATCCCTTCTTTAAATAAATTAATAATAAATGTCATAATCTAATCCATGTGGGCCTAAATGGTCATATTTTATTCCTAAGGTTGTTTTTGGTCGAATTACACTTATCCAATAGAATTAGGACATGTGTTAGGGTAATAATAATATCATTTTTACACTTAATTACCCTATTTACTTTTAACCGTGGTTAAAAAAGTAAAAAGTTACTATTCACCAAAAATTATTTTCATCTCATTGAACCACATTTTACTTACTGACATCAACTGTGTGTCTCGGATTTTTGAAATTCCACTCACAAAAACGGTAAAATTAAGATTTTTGAAACATTCATTTTTCTTAACTACCACTTAGTGGTTTCACTATTCATCAAAAAAATGAAAGTTTCCAGAAAAACACCAAAAATTAGGCCTAAGCTATATTTGATATTATGAACTCAAAAATGATGTCTATTTTACCAAATTAAAAACATATCAGTTTCATTAATTAATTTAAAAATTAATTCCCATCGTCAAAACAAATAGTATGTTTTTAAGAGATAATAAATATCAAAAGATTGACACTTGTTTATGTCTGGTTTAAATGTGAAATTACATCCAATGAACAAAATTGTATTAAATTATAAAAATATATTCTAAATATACTTTAAAACCACTCAAATTAATAATTTATCACTATTAATTATTTCGATTAAAAAGGTTGTTTTTAATTAAAATTTAGTAATTTTCACTATTCATCAGAAAATGAAAGTTATCCGAAAAGTACCAAAATTTCACACTAAGCTAATTTCGATATTACGAATCCAAAAATGAATTCTATTTTGATAAATAAAAATTACAAAATTTAAAAAAGTGGTTATCACTATTCATAACGGCTAGTTTTAATAATATTTTAATAGCATATTGTTGTTTAGTGAAACTCATTATTGCGTACTACACCCGTTATCAAGGAAGGTCGTGATTGCGTGTAATGCAAGGAAAGTCAAGGATGCGTTTTGTGCAAGCTCCTTTTGGTGTAGCGTACAACACATGACATTAATGAAATTAAAAAGAATATTTTTCGTAAAATCTCAGGCTGTTACAATGATCGTGGAATTGTATTGGAGTGTATGTATACTATTTCAGAATCAATATCACTTTACAATAATCATATATAGTTATTATATACACCATTATACCTATCCAAGTAAGGTGGTGGTGGAAAATAGATTACACCACGGCGTGGAGATGGTATTCCGTACGTACGCATGCGCGATGATTTCATTTTCCGTAGGATGGACAGATTGTGAAAAAATGTTGTTTCATAATTATAATAACATATCAGTATATAAGAGATACTGATGTTACTACTTCATAATGAAACAACCTAAGAAGAAGAAGTGGAAGAAGAAATAAAGATGAAAGAATCGGTAACGGACATTACCTCTTCTTTGAAGCGCCTCTTTGAGATCTCCTTTTAGGGCACTAAAATTGGTCTTTGAGGAAGACCAGAACCACTAGGATGTTTCTAGGGAAGTGGAGAAGGGAATTTGGCAGGGGTTGGCCGAGCTTGAAGGCTCAATGTGTTGTGAGGAAGAGAGGGAGGAGGTGCCCTTTTATAAGGGAGGAGAGGGGCACCTTTGGAATAACTAAAACTATTATTTTATTATAAAGTAAATTTCGGTTTTAAATAGCTCCAAATGGATTCATTTCGATTATAAGGTGGGGATTGGTCGAAATCCTCTCATCCAATAGAATTTAGACAAGTTTAGGTTCCTATTTTAACGTTATCATTTAGATTTAACATTAAGTAAAATAATTTTACATTTACCGTGTCTTCTTGTGTTCTTATACTTTAAAGGTTAATAAACATACTATAAGAATCCAAAAGAACCCCAAGTTGTTTATTATTAATATATATTAATTTTTCTAAGTCATTTGGCCGATCTTTATATTTTTAGGAATAATATAACAATTAATAATATAATATTTGTTTTAAAAACTATTTTATCTCAATTTCGACACTATTTTGTCATTGATTTTTGTGAAAATCCTAAAAGAATGATTAGATCGAACAAAGTAAATTAAATCAATAATACTATGTCATGTTAACCTAGAAAATTTGTTTATTTCATAAAAAGTCTGAAATTACATTTAGTTGTGTATTTATAACATCAATTATGTCAATATTTCATTAATAAGATAATTACTGCATCATCTTTGTGTCATAAATAAATTAAATTATTTAATGTCTAAAAATTACAAATAAAATACCATTATGTAGGAAATCTTTTTATCTTTTTAATGAATATTTATAGTCGAATTTATCTTATGTATAACCCCATATTAAAAATTATTGACTTATTAAACTTTGATTTTAACTATTTTAACCCTTCTTTAAATAAATTAATAATAAATGTCTTAATCTAATCCAAGTGGGCCTAAATGGTCATATTTTAATCTAAGGTTGTTTTTGGTCGAATTACATTTGTCCAATAGAATTAGGACATGTGTTAGGGTAATAATAATATCATTTTTACCCTTAATTACCCTATTTACTTTTAACTGTGGTAAAAAAAAGTAAAAAGTTACTATTCACCAAAAAATTATTTTCATCTCATTGAACAAAATTTTACTTACTGACATCAACCGTGTCTCTCGGATTTTCTAAATTCCACTCACAGAAGCGGTAAAATTAAGTTTTATGAAAAATTCATTTTTCATAACTACCACTTAGTGGTTTCACTATTCATCAAAAAATGAATGTTTCCAGAAAAATACCAAAAATTAGGCCTAAGCTATATTTGATATTATGAACTCAAAAATGATTTCTATTTTATCAAATTCAAAACATATCAGTTTCATTAATTAATTTAAAATTTAATTCCCATCGTCAAAACAAATAGCGTGTTCTTAAGAGATAATAACTATCAAAAGATTGACACTTGTTTATGCCTGGTTTAAATGTGAAATTACATCCAATGAACAAAATTGTATTAAATTGGAAAAATATATTCTAAATATACTTTAAAACCACTCAAATTAATAATTTATCACTATTAATTATTTCGATTAAAAAGGTTGTTTTTAATTAAAATTTAGTAATTTTCACTATTCATCAGAAAATGAAAGTTATCCAAAAAGTACCAAAATTTCAACCTAAGAAAATTTCGATATTACGAATCCAAAAATGAATTCCGTTTTGAAAAATAGAATTTACAAAATTTCAACAAGTGGTTATTACTATTCATAATAGCTAGTTTTAATAATATTTTAATAGCATATTGTTGTTTAGTAAAACTCGTTATTGCGTACTACACACGCTATTGAGGAAGGTCGCGATTGCGTGTAATGCAAGGCAAGTCAAGGATGCATGTTGTCCAAGATCCTTTTGGTGTATCTTACAACACAAGACATTAATGAAATTAAAAATAATATTTTTCATAAAATCTCGGGCTGTTACATTCTACCCCCCTTAAAATGAATTTCGCCCATGAAATTCGTCGGGGTTATAAATGGTTTACTGATCGAATGTATCTTTAATATAAACCCACATCGTAAAAAGGAATACCAAAACCAATATTTAAAAACAAAATTATGAAATGTAATGGTTACCCAAATAAACTAATCACTGGGTTTCCACATAGGTGAAAAGATGAATATGGAAGAGAAATCTAACCATCATGTTCTGATGGAGAGTGGTAGAGAACATGGATATGGAAAATCCAGCAATCACAAAGCCATAAATTTGTGATGATCTAAGGTACCATTTGATTCATCAGATATAAGAGCAGTAAGACAACATTTTTGGTTTTCAAGATCATTTTCCTAAAGTTGATGAAATTGGAATTAGATGAAATACTTTCGTGATTTTGTTATAGTCTCACCGTTTTTCATTCTTTGGACAATTTCCACTTCATCTCTTAATGAAATGAAGTTGAATTTGTCATTTGTGATGTGTTATCAGATCATGTGATAGAATGATGGTTCATTCCATCTATCTCAAACAAAAGGATAGAAAAGTTATCAAAAAATACATAAGTCCATCTATAGTGAGATTAATCATATATGGTTCCTAAAATGGACTTATACTACATATATCATACTGCTTAATATAATAAAACTAGTTTCTACTAAACAGGGACTTCCTGTAGGCCAGTGGTAGGCGATAAAGGCCAGTCCCACTTCGGTTGTGGGTTCGATTCCCACAGCCTTGTCCGACGTGATGGGCTGTCGCCTGTCCTACATGATGTCCTTTTTCTAAAGCTATATTACTATAACATCCCATCAATTATATCAAAAAATAATTTATCCTTAAACAATACTAACTTATGTCCAACATAATCCATTCCAATCTTTAGGCTTATCTAAAATACTTCGGTCCAAGCTCATAGTATAATGAAAATCATCACATTAATTCCATCATTTATCCCCCATATATCATAAGATATATCTTTTTGGTCAAATTACAAATATGTGAATACCTTAATCATGTATTCTCTTGAAGAATGAATATCCATTGAACCTTAGTGAAAACATGAATGCAGTTAAAAGTTAACACTTTCCACATACCAAAATCCTCAAAATTCTATATCCTCAAACCATGATATCACTTAGTCCATATATCAATCATGAGCTCATGAATACTATCAAACATATTAGATTCTCTTTATCCCATCATTATTTGCATATCATCTTCTTTCCAAAAATATTTCAATCACTTTTCATGGTTACCGATGCCATAAAATTACTGAAAACCACAATAGACCAAAACATAAATATTCCAATATTCCACGATACTATATACAACATTATTTTGGAATCCCATTACATAAACACTTAATCATTCCACCACATCGTTGTCATATTCAACATCGCCAATGCTGATCGCATGTGACTTCCCTTGGTCCTTTGCCTTAAGTGGTTGCTCACATCGATCATCACTAACCCTTGTATTAGGGCATTTATTAGCATAATGTCCCATTTCCTTGAACTTGAAGCATTGAAGTGTTGTCGGTGCGTTCTCTGCAGTATTTTATTTATCCACATCATTAGAAACCCTTTTTCCATTACTTCGACACTCAGCTGCTCGATGACCTTCTTTTCCACACTTAAAACATTTTCTAGTCCCTTTAAGACAATCTCCACCATGCTTCTTTCCACACTTTGAGCATAAGGAAACATTCAACTTCTTTTCACCATTATTCTTAGATTTATCCTTGAACTCCATCTTTCATTTCTTGTCAAAACTATGAGATGGATAAGTAACACCAACTTCTATTTCTACCTTGATAGCACAACTCACAATTTCTTCATAGCTACTGAAGTCTCTTATAGCTAATGACCTTCGAAGATTTGGTTTTAATCCACTGAAGAATCGATCAACTTTACTTTCAGGTTGGATGATAAATCCAGATGCATACCTTTCAATCCTTGTAAAATTTGCTTCGTATATACCAACAGATTCATCATCCTTTTGCTTTAGTTCAAGAAACTCCATCTCCATCTTTGTTCGAAGAATACGATGGAAGTACTTATTGAAAAATAAGTTCTTGAACTCGTCCCATTCCATGGACTCAATTTCATCTCTTTTCCTCGTATTCTTGATAAGATTCTACCATTGATCAGCTTCACCTTCCAAATGATATACTGCTAAGATGACTTTATCATGTTCAGAACATTGAAGAACTGAAAATATCTTTTCAGTAGTACTGATCCATTGTTCAACAACAAGTGAATCAGAAGACCCACTAAAAGAAGGTGGACGTTTCCTCATAAAGGACTCAATAGAATATTGTTCCCCTCTCTGCTCATTTGGAATTCCAGAATGATTCATAGCTTGTATAAGTATAGCAATAATATTTTTCACTCCATCTCTCATAACATTTGTTTGTTCAGGAGGACAATCATTGCATTGTCCATTGCATTGATCAACACAGTTCGTTCGGGTTCCAGCCATCATCTAAAACCCAAAAAGAATAGTGTGAGAGGAACAAATCATTCTAGGGAAAACAACATAATAAAGGGGGAGTATCCTCAATATCTAACATCTTAGGTTAAATTTAATGATCGTTACCATAGTTATAGGACTGTATCATATACATATACTTATCCTTAGGGACATCACTAGACATACCTTAGAAATATCTTTAGTGATCTCACCAACATTTTCGCATCCTAGTTTCCAAAGGTTGACTAAACCTTTCCTCTGATACCATCTGTAGAGACCCGAAGCCTGACGTACATGGACATTACATAACTTTTTCGGAATACATAGTACATAAGAAAAACACACACACAAGCACCATAATAGTTTAGTGTCTTTGGAAAGTCAGAATATAATCTTCTAATCGTGTTGAAAGATCTTCAACATCTCCCATAAAGAACCTCTTTTTTTAAACCTAAATCCTTTTTTATGTCCTGGGGAAAAGAAAACATAAAAGGCTGATCTCAAATGCTCAGAAAGTGTAAACAAAAAAAATATCAATCACATCATATTCGTAAGAACATAACTTTTGGAAATCTTAACCTGCAAAAGAGATCATAATTTAACAACATTGGATAAATCATAGTAGTGAAATGTTATCTCAATAATCATAACATAAAACATGAAACTTTATGTAATACACACATAATCATAGAGAATCATTTCTTGTTAGTCAAGACTCATTTCCAAGACTATCTTAGTGGACAAAGTCCATTTCTGAACCGAGTTTATTCCTCGTTTTAGTCCTGTTTCACTGAACCGGTATAACCTACCGTTCCAGCCATGTTTATATCATGAGATATAAAATCGTTACCCAATTCATTGGAGGGAGATATAGGTCCCACCCTTCTCATAATGATACCATTCTTATGTGTTCCACAAAATCAGAAACCATACATCATAGCATAACCCATGTAATAAAAATGGGAATCTTAAACATCGTGACATCATAAAACAATTCATATAAGATTAAGGAATTCATAAAAATATAATTCCATCACAACATAATCAAATAAATGTAATAATCGAGATAGAAACAGAACCCTATATTATCTTAGATGGAAAATAATTTTGATAAAACTCTTGAACTCCATTCTTGAGGAAAATATCCTTTCTAATTCAAAAACATTTTTCCTTTCTTAACATGTAAAACAATTTTAAAATAAAATAATTTGATAAAAAATAAACTTGAAAACTTGTAAGGGAAGATTCTTGGAAATAATGTTTTAAAAATACATTCATGTCGTATAAGTTAAAAGAAAACATTCTTCTCGTACTTTTTTCGGAAAAGTCAAAAAGTACCTCGTATGAAAAACGACAAAAGATTCCTTTCATATATTTTACAACAAACTCACCGAAGGGTAAAATTGGATATAAAATATTGTAGAAGTATATAAATAATATTAAATATTGAGGAAACATGGATGTGGATGATAAAATAAACCCCATTAAATACTAATGTATAAATAATCTCGGATAAAAATGAGATTGTGATATTTCCCTTACCTTAGGTCCGATTTGCTTTGTATGTGTCTGAACCTCCTGTATAATTATTTAAATAATGTCATTGACTTATTCTAGAATCATAATCATTGTTATGATATCATATATGGTTCACATAAGGCTTTATATTACTCGTTCTTTTGTAAATTCCATGTTAAAGAGCGTTTTGGGTAAAATCGTTTCATTTGTCGTCTGTGTTTTGACTTTTAATTATTCATATGATTACATAGATCATGATTAATTAATTCCAGAATATAAAACATGATTTATATACAATATATATTCATAATATATATATATATATTAGATCAGTAAATGGAAAGAAATACACCGTTCATGGAGACGGTAGACCGTACGTACACATGAACGTTGTTTTCTTTTCCTTATTGAGTTGAATGGAATTAAGTAGATGACATACATATATATAAACATAAATATATAATCAATATTATGTCATATATTTCATTATTAACTATTATATATACTTTATAATCATTCATGAATGGTTAACGTGGAGAATGAATCTCATCGTGTCATGGAGACGGTAGTCCGTACGTACGCACGAGCGATGATATCATTCTCATGATCGTGGAATTGTATTGGAGTGTATGTATACTATTTAAGAATCAATATCACTTTACAATAATCATATATATTTATTATTTACACCATTATACCCATCCAAGTAAGGTGGTGGGGGAAAATAGATTACACCACGGCATGGAGACAGTATTCCGTACATACGCCCGCACGGCGATTTCGTTTTCCATAGGATGGATAGATGGTGAAATAAGGTTGTTTCATAATTATAATAACATATCAGTATATAAGTGATACTAATGTTATTACTTCATAATGAAACAACTTAATAAGAAGAAGTGGAAGAAGAAATAAAGATGAAAGAATCGGTAACAGACATTACCTCTTCTTTGAAGCGCCTCTTTGAAATCTCCTTTTAGTGCACTAAAATTGGTCTTTGAGGAAGACCAGAACCTCTAGGATGTTTCTATGGAAGTGGAGAAGGTAATTTGGCAGGGTTTGGCCGATCTTGAAGGATCAAAGTGGTGTGAGGAAGAGACGGAGGAGGTGCTCTTTTATAAGGGAGGAGAGGGGCACCTTTGGAATAACTAAAACTATTATTTTATTATAAAGTCAAATTCGGTTTTAAATAGCTCCAGATTGATTAATTTCGAAGATAAGGTGGGTTTGGTCGAAATCCTCTCATCCAAAAGAATTTATACAAGTTTATGTTCCTATTTTAACCTTATCATTTAGATATATCATTAAGTAAAATAATTTTACTTTTACCGTGTCTTCTTGTGTTCTTATATTATAAGGTTAATAAACATACTATAAGAAGCCAAACGAACCCCAGGTTGTTTATTATTAATATACATAACCTTATATAATTCATTTGGCCGAACCTTAGATTTTTATGAATAAAATAACAAATAATAATATAATATTTGTTTTAATAACTATTTTATGTCAATTTCGACACTATTTTGTAATTGATTTTTGTGAAAATCATAACATAATGATTAGTTCGAAAAAAGTAAATTAAATCAACAATAATATGTCATGTTAACCTAGAAAATTAGTTGATTTCATAAAAAGTCTGAAATTACATTTATTTGGGTATTTATAAAATCAATTATGTCAATATTTCATTAATAGGATAATTACTGCATCATCTTTGTGTCATAAATAAATTAACATATTTAATGTCTAAAAATTACAAATAAACTACCATTATGTAGGAAATCTTTTTATATTTCTAATGAATATTTATAGTATAATTTATCTTATCTATAACCACATATTAAAAATGATTTACTTATTAAACTTTGATTTTAACTATTTTAACCCTTCTTTAAATAAATTAATAATAAATGTCCTAATCTAATCCAAGTGGGCCTAAATGGTCATATTTTATTCCTAAGGTTGTTTTTGGTCGAATTAAACTTGTCCAACAGAATTAAGACATGTGTTAGGGTAATAATAATATCATTTGAACCCTTAATTACCCTATTTACTTTTAATCGTGGTAAAAAAATTAAAAAGTTACTATTCACCAAAAAATTATTTTCATCTCATTGAACCACATTTTACTTACTGACATCAACCGTGTCTCTCAGATTTTCAAAATTCCACTCACAGAAGTGGTAAAATTATGTTTTAAGAAAAATTCATTTTTCTTAACTACCACTTAGTGGTTTCACTATTCATCAAAAAATGACAGTTTCCAGAAAAATACCAAAAATTTGGCCGAAGCTATATTTGATATTATGATCTCAAAAAGGATGTCTATTTTACCAAACTCAAAAAATAGCAGTTGCATTAATTAATTTAAAAATTAATTCCCATCGTCAAAACAAATAGCATGTTCTTAAGAGATAATAACTATCAAAAGATTGACACTTGTTTATGTATGGTTTAAATGTGAAATTACATCCAATTAACAACATTGTATTAAATTGTAAAAATATATTCTAAATATACTTTAAATCCACTCAAATTAATAATTTATCTCTATTAATTATTTCGATTAAAAAGGTTGTTTTTAATTAAAATTTAGTAATTTTCACTATTCATCAGAAAATGAAAGTTATCTGAAAAGTACCAAAATTTCACCCTAAGCTAATTTCGATATTACGAATCCAAAAATGAATTCAATTTTGAAAAATAAAATTTACAAAATTTCAAAAAGTGGTTATTACTATTCATAATGGCCAGTTTTAATAATATTTTAATAGCATATTGTTGTTTAGTGAAACTCGTTATTGCGTACTACACACGCTATCGAGGAAGGTCACGATTGCGTGTAATGCATGGAAAGTCAAGGATGCGTGTTGTGCAATCTCCTTTTGGTGTAGTGTACAACACAAGACATTAATAAAATTAAAAAGAATATTTTTCATAAAATCTCGGGCTGTTATACAAAGGAACATACCTTATAGAATTACAAGGTGAGGAGTCCAGACATACGGACTTAATATACATGATGTGCATGTTCCTATAAATGTGGTGACTTCAAAATTGTCATCCTATTTTGAAGAGGTTTGTTATTTTATTGATAATTCACACCCACATTTATATCTAAATAAATTTATAAGTTCATCTCATCACAACCATGATTATTAGTTATTGAGTTGGCATTGAAAACTATTAATGGTTAGTTGATCAAATCTCATGTATTGAGCTCATCTGTGATAAAATATTATGATAATTTGTTTATTTATAATCCTATTTTTCTTCATCAAGATGATTTTGATGTAATTTTGGTCATTATTTGAATTTCTCAGCATAAATCCAATATATATTTTTGAGTTAGGGAATATAAATTAATTATTCATAATAAAAATATAATATTTTTTTAGGATGAACCTTAAATACCATTGGAAATTTATTCAATCATATGGGAACTACTACCTTTTTCTGAGGCATATTTATCTTAGTTGATTGGGTAGTTACTCGATATTGATTATATTACTATTTTATGGGTGTTTTTCATGTCTTTTAGTAGAACTCATTCATGGTACAACACCTACTAAAATGAATCGATATGTAATGTCGCATATTGATTTGATGAAGTAATGAAGAAACTCTTACAGATTATATACATTGTATTCATTCAACATTTTTCTGCTCCACGGGGTTCACCTATTCTGTTTTTTATAATGAATGATTGGAGAACTAGTCTTTATATTTATGAGTATGATATTAACGAAATATTTATTGAGAACAATTATCTTATACCCTATATCCCTGATTTGTTTGATTAAATTGCAATAGATAAATATTTTTCAAAATTAATCATTATTCTAGATAGTATCATCTATAGTTCTAGAAGAAGATTATATATAACATAACATTCCATATGAGGTAAATATATTATGAATTTATATTAATTCAAATTATAATTACCAATTCTCTAGTTATCTTCTTGGATTTGATGAAAAATGTCTTTAGATATTTCCTTTATCTATTTGTTATAGTGTTTATAGATCATATTAAAATTTATTCAAAGGGAAAGCAATGGCAAGAATAAATTTTTTTCAATTTTCATGAAGGACCTAAGTAAGGATAATATATATTCAATGTTTACAATGTTTGAATTTTAGATTCAAAAAATTTATTTATTAGGTCGTATAATCTACAGTTAGTTTATATTAGTTGATACTTCAACGATGCAATTTACATAGAAATTTCATAGGAAAACCATGTTATTCAAGACTTGTATTTTCCCCCTAATAAATGGATATTAATAACCCTTTTTGATATATTTACCAATAATACATCTTCCACTAATTGTGTGTACATGGCAGGGGTAATGTCTTTGGGATAGTTGAATGTTGGTAAAATATAAAATAACTAAATAGATGGTTTGGAAACATTCATGTTCTTGCTGTACTCAACATTGTATTTGGGATTTTGTTATAGGTTAATACATAAAATAAGGGTTTGATATCTCTCTTCATATTAAATATTATAATTGTCATGACCCGTCCTCGGGGCCCGTGCCGTGACTACCCCAAGCCTGACTTTCATAGGCCAGTGGCTGGCGACTAGCACCAAAGGCGTAAATCCCGATAACTGGGAAGGCATTGCCTTTATAAAAGTAAACAAAACACCACAGAGTACAAGTGGAAGTAAAACACTAAGTACAAAAGAAAGTTCTGAAAAGTAAATGGGCCAGAATACAAACCCAACTAAAAGTACAACTACAATTGAACGAAAGTACAACAGAAAAAGACAAACAGCTGGAAGAAAGGAAGAAGCTCCTGGGCCATCCTCCTCGGATCCTACCTGAAGGGTAGGTACAGATGGCGCAGCTCCTAGATCGTCTTCCAAGGATCCTACCTGAAGGGTAGGTACAGATAGCTTCCACAATGTTCTCGCCCGTCAACCTCCTCTGAGTGTCTTCTAGCCGTGATGTCCACCTCCGGGTACTGACTCGTCGTGTAGTCCACCTCCGGGTACCGTCCAGTCCTCGAACACTCAGCCTCCGTCAGCACTGGCCATCATCTGCAACCAACACAACGAGGTGCGGGCATAACCCGTGCAGGGTTGTGTATAACGATACTCAGTAGGGACCTCGAGACCCTCAAGGTCTCACTAAAACCAACAAGGTTAACCAAAAAGAAGATCTAAACAGATAACCTCTACTTAGGTATATGCTCATGCATATATCTAAGTTATCATGTAAACCATCTCAATCATGAGGAAAACACCAAGATCATGAAATCAACGGATAACCACTGCCCAGGTATATGCCCATACATATACCTAAGTTATCAAGTGACCCATCTCAATCATGAGATAAACACAGAGGTCAAAAGTCTCATCTCAAACCAGGATTTTCATTATCGAAACCGTAACTGCTGAAGAGCTCCATCTCTGGAGTGTACAGTGGTCCTGTCACGACTCCGAGGTACTGAACACTAAACTATGACTTCTGAGGTACTCCTCCTGTTGAGTACCATGGGTCAGCCACCCAAACAGAGTAGTGCTTCCCACCGGGGTATGTCACCCAAACACAGTAGTGCACACCACCTAGTAGTCTGCTGAGGTACTCTCCGGATGAGTACCGCGGGTCTGCACTGTCACATAGGTAGTGCTCTGTCCGCCATGGGTCTGCACCCAAACAAAGTAGTGCTCCGTCCACTGGGCTAGTCGACTCACTCCACGTCGAGTCGGTCAAGCAGTCGTCATGTCTCAGTCATCTACACGGTCTCTGTACTCCACACGCTCGTCTCTGGGAGGGTCCGCTCCACGAGCTACAAGTTGATAATCCATGTATCTCAAAGTCCCACGAAGAAGTATCTCAAGGGACCGCCTCGTCATAGGGATCTCAACGCAATAGACGGCCCGTCAATCGGACGTCCGGTCTGTGAGTTATTAGCCTTTTCGTCAAAGGGGTCCGGTTGGTTTCGTGAGCGAACGAACCCATCAGTATCTCAACTATACCCCGAAGTCTCATAGGGTATACTCATAGGGACTGTTTCTCAACGAGATGACCAACGCCGCTGACGGTTCGTCAAACGGACGTCCGGTCTGAAGGATATCAGCTTTTCCGTTCCAGGGGCCCGGTTGGGTTTCGAGTACAATCCAACGAAGCAGACGGCGCATCAATCGGACGCCTGGTCTATGAGTTATTGGCTATTTCGTTCCAGGGGCCCGATTGGTTTCGTGAGCGAACCTACCCGACCGCACTCCGACGGAATCCAAACCTCGAGCAGAGTAATCCAAATGATCCTTCTCACTTAGAAGAATCCATCAAAGCCGACGGCACGTCAATCGGACGTCCGGAACTCAAGATATAAGAGTTTCCGCTCCGAGGTCCCGGGTGGTTTCGTATCCGAACCAACCCGGCCGAAACCAAAGTATTATGAAACCTTGAGTGCGATATACCAAAACGACCGCCTCGATCTAAGGATCGTATCTCTGCTGACGTTGCGTCAATTGGAGGTGTATAGCCTATGATATGGGCAAAAGACCGAAGAGTGTCCGAAAACTGGGGTTTCGGGCCCGGACCGCCCTGGCCCGAGGCCCCCTGGGTCGGCCGGAACCGGGTCGACCCAACCCAGGTCCGACCCGGCGGGGCCCGGTCCGACCCGGCCGGTCCGGCCCGACCGACCGGCGTGGCCCAGCCAAAGTCGCAGAGCGGGGGGGTGTGCGGCCCTCCCTCGCCGTTGATTGAGGCTGGCGGCAGATCCGCTGTCGCCAATCTTCTGGCGGCGTGCTTAGGAGCCGCCGCATCCTGTCGGCCGGACGGCTCCGGCCACCTCCCCCGGTCGCTGGTGGCGCCGCGCCGGCGACCCGCGCCTCCGGGTGTTGCCGCGGGCCACCGGAGTTGCTCCGGTGGTCCGTTTTCAAAACCGTCTGAGCCGATGTTCATCTCGGGTCTCGAACATTACTGCGCAAGCTTCAAAAATAAATTGCGGCCCCATTTGTCATCGCCCGTCAATCCGCACGTCAATTAACAAAACATACCGTCTTTGTTGTTTTCCGGCGCGACGCGATGGAGCTGCGCCCCTTCTCCGCGGCCCGAATCCAGCCGCGGTTCTTTTTCGGTTCTTCGGCACGACGCGACGGTGCAACATAATTGGTTCAAAAGAATTGAATGCACGACATGACGACGTCGCGCATTCTTGCCGCTCAATCCCACGCAGTGCGACGGCACCACGTCACTTTCATTCGATCCACAATAACAAGAAAAACAATAGGGAGGGCGGTGGCTATGTTTGTGCAGTCCGGCCTCCTCCCATTAACTGATATCATGCGGTCTAAATAAACGCGGATAAAAGAAAGAAGAGAATCACGTAAGGAAAAATCACGTAAACCCCCTACCTCATGCGAGGATGAACAGTGGTTCGTCGAATGAGGATTCATTGCGAAAAGAGACGTCGCGGAAGGAGATGTCGCGGAAGAAGATGTCTCCGAATAAGACGTCATGGAAGAACCATCGCGGTAAAAGGCACCACGTAGTCGGTCTCCGAGGACTTGGCATTCTTCGACGGAGTACGATGCGTTCGTCGCGTTCTTCATGTTCTTCGATGAAGAGGATGAAGAACTCTAGATTTCCTTAGCTTTTCTCCCCAATCCTTTCAAGCAACAAATGTTCCAACCCCAAAATAAAATAAGGTTACCTCTTATTTTATTAACATAACAAATATTTTAATTTCAAGAGTTTAAAATTCAAATAACCACACTTAACTCACTTAATTAATAACATAAGTTATTAAACATAAGTTGTCAAATATTAAATGTGAGTTGAGGGGGGTTAATGAATGTGATGAGTTATGGAAGGTTAGGGAAGGTGAAGGGGTAGGATTCATGTGGCCCCCACCACCTTCATAACCTCCCTTGGGAAGTTGGGTAGTAACCCAACTTCCACCCAAATCCTAATCCACTTAGTTAAAATAAAAATTGTAGTTTAATTTTTATTTCAACTTCCACAAATTCTAACAACTTACCGCGTGTAAACGCAACTTCGGAAGTGGTGTTCCTAAGCAATTACTGGTGCTACGGTTCCATCGGTGCCCTCGGAATTCGATTCCGAGCACCGGTTCAAATGATAGGAATTCCCGCTCGTTCGTTCATTGAACGTACCCGAGCCAAACTTCGTAAAATGATTCCGGGCACACCGGGCTTTGGAATCAGGCGCCATCAGAAACTGCGTTTTTGTAAAATTCCAAAGAAAATTGAGAAATAAATTTCCATGAAATTTCCGGGACTTTACATTACTCCCACCTCAGGGCTTTACGTCCCCGTAAAGCTTCAACACAAACTAGGGTCACAAAAGGGGTATTGAGCACGCACCTGAGCCATCCGCTCCAATGTGCTTACCTGGAGATTCCGTACTGCCAAAGAAAGCACACCTGAGGAATCGACTGTTCTCATGGGATCCGCTCCTGTCGATTATCAATCCCTATAGGAACCTCCGTGGAGGAAACCCCATCGCCATCGTCCTGCTCCGCTGGGTTGCTGATATGCGAAGGGTGGAGCGCGTATCTCCTCAGTTGAGATTCCTGGAAAACGTCGTGCACCTGGTGCAACTGAGGTGGATGGGTCAAGCGGTAAACCACCTCGCCTACCCAGTTGAGGACCTAGAAAGGTCCATTGAACCTTGGAGATAACTTGCCGCCCTGGCCACATCTCCATAAACCTCGTCGAGGTGAGACCCGTATAAGGACGTGATCGTCATCCTCGAACTATAGAGGTCTCCAATTCCTATTAGAACTGAAACTCAAACGACTGCTGCCACGGGGGTATGGTTGACCGAATCAAGAGTGATCAGTTTCACCCTCCTGTAAAGGAGTTTATCCTGTGCTGCCTGGGGTTTCCATTTCGCCGACCAAGGAAAACCCATCCCGACGTTTGCCTAAAACCGTCAATTTGAGTATGAATAGTTATTGCCCATTACATACTAAAACTAACATCGTAAGGCCTCGACGCTTCCACCAAGAGATTCTAACCAAAACTCTCGCCTCGGGGGTCTGACCACACCGTCAGCATAAGTATGATTATCGAGTCTCCTCCCAAGGTATCTCCAGACGTGAGGGTCCAGTCCACGGCTTCCGAAAAGTCTAGGTCTGGAACAAGATTTGCGAAATAAAGGAATGGTTCATATCGACATTTGTTACTACAGAAGCTAGTAGTGTACATATACTATCCCTTGAATCATTTTTAGAGCCATTGGGTCACACTCCTTGACCGCATGCAGCCGCACTCTTCCTCCTCCCTCCAGCTCCCTAAGCCTTGTAGGGATAACTAAGGCGGGTGGTAGTAGCATGTTAAGATGTACACCACCACATGCTGCTCTCCTAGGTCTGCCTCCACGTCTGCTGCTCCATAGACTCATCTCTCCTTAAATCTTCCTCTTCATTAAACATTTAACATGGTCAAGTCTCTAAGACTGGAGTCAGTTTCCTGTTTCTTACAGCACTGTGCAGTCTTCATCCGCTCCTGGATGATATGAAGGAGCTGCTAAAATTTCTCCTTTACCGAAAAGAGAAACTAGGTATCATCCCCTGGATGAACCATGCCCATTGCCTAATACAGTCAATCCTGACATGAATGACGCATTCACGCCATGGATGACATTGTAAGGCCTCGACGTAACTACTAAGAGATCCAACTATCACTCTCACCTCAAAGGGTCGAGTCACACTGTCGGCATCAGTGTGTGGTCACTGAGTCTCCTCCAGTAGAAACCTCGAATGTGAGGGTCATGTCAACAGTTTTAACTGGGACCACTTAGTATCAACCAAACAAAAGGACAGGAATGCAAACAATGATAAGTGTCTTTTTATTATTGCAGCTCATAGTACAAAGACATGAATACAACAACAACATGGAAGAAGAAGTACAAGGGACGTATCCACTAGTTCCACTCTTGTCTACCTGCTCCCGGAGCTCTGATGCCCTGTCCACTACTCGGCAGTTTCTCAAGCACCCGCCACTGCTTCTACCTCGGTGGCTCCTCCAAAGCCTGTGGATCAACTGTACAAGGAGTCGGACAGTAACGTGTCAGGTGACCCTTTCCGCCACATGAGTAACACTATCTGATTCTGGTACGCCTAGCTTTGTCCCCATCCCGGGTGCCCCGCACCACCGATCCTAAAACCCGAGATCGGTCAACTGCTGGTCTAGTCCTCCTGGACCTCTTCATCATCTGTATACTACCCACAGATGACTCAGATACTGATCGAAAATCACGTGGCAAAGACAGAATCTCCTGAACACGCTCTGGGTGTAGAGCTACTGGCATAAACTCAACCCTGAAGAAGGTCTCGAAGTCTTCCCTTGCGAAGGTCATCCCATCACAAAACTGGAACAAGTGGCTCCAGCACCTGCCTGATGCTGCCTGAAGAAGGCAGGTGGCAAAGATCACCATGAAGTCTGCAGGCATCCCCACTAGCCTGAAGACTCTCATCACAGCCTCCATCCAAACTTCAGCCGCCTGCGGGTCCGTCTCTCCCCAGAACCTGGGTGGCCTCTGGCGCTGGATCTCGTGCAGCGCACACAAGTGGCGTGCATCGCCTACTGCTGGGGCTGGTGGAATCAGTGGCCCAACGTATGGTAGTACCGACGGTCCCTCCGCTGGTGCCTCAACTGCAAGAGGGCCCTGTACCGAAGCCTTGTCGATCAGCAGGCTGTCAGTACACGCATCCCTATGGGCTCTAGCTGGTCGTCCGTGAAAAGGCATCCGGAAAGAAATATCGTGACACGGTCAAACGATTATACCTGGTGAGCTGACCTGATTTGAAATGATATTTAAATAAAACTAATGGAAACACACACGCAATCAGTGTTTTCATGCACAAAGTCGGAATTCAGTTGTCAGGGTCCTGGTGTATGGATACGTCGGCTGCCCGCACCAACACTGAACTCCCTAAACTGAAGACCACACTCGATACCCTTAACACTATTGCTTCACAGAAAGAAAATATCTGAGTTATAAGGTCTGCAGTAGAACCGACTCCTTTGATACCAATTTGTCATGACCCATCCTCAGGGCCCATGTCGTGACTACCCCAAGCCCGCCTTCCATAGGCCAGGGGCTGGCGACTAGCACAAAAGGCGTAAATCCCGATAACTGGGAAGGCATTGTCTTTATAAAAGTCAACAAAACACCATAGAGTACAAGAGGAAGTAAAACACTAAGTACAAAAGAAATTTCTGAAAAGTAAATGGGCCAGAATACAAACCCAACTGAAAGTACAGCTACAACTGAACGAAAGTACAACAGAAAAGGACAAACAGCTGGAAGAAAGGAAGCAACTCTTGGGTCGTCCTCCTCGGATCCTACCTGAAGGGTAGGTATAGATGGCGCAACTCCTAGATCGTCCACCATGGATCCTACCTGAAGGGTAGGTACAAATAGCTTCCACAACACTCTCGCCCGTCAACCTCCTCCGAGTGTCGTCTCGCCGTGAAGTCCACCTCTGGGTACTGACTTGTCGTGTAGTCCACCTCCAGGTACCGTCCAGTCCTCGAACACTTGGCCTCCGTCAGCACTCCCCAACATCTGCAACCAACACAACGAGGTACGTGCATAGCCCGTGAAGGGGTGAGTATAACGATACTCAGTAGGGACCCTCGAGACCCTCAAGGTCTCACTAAAACCAACAAGGTTAACCAAAAAGAAGATCTCAACAGATAACCTCTACTTAGGTATATGCTCATTCATATACCTAAGTTATCATGTAACCCATCTCAATCATGAGGAAAACACCAAGATCATGAAATCAATGGATAACCACTACCCAGGTATATGCCCATACATATACCTATGTTATCAAGTGACCCATCTCAATCATGAGGTAAACACAAAGGTCAAAAGTCTCAACTCAAACCAGGATTTTCATTATCGAAACTGTAACTGCTAAAAAGCTCCGTCTCTGGAGTGTACAGTGGTCCTGTCACGACTCCAAGGTACTGCTCACTAACCTAAGACTGCTGAGGTACTCCTCCTGTCAAGTACCGCGAGTTAGCCACCCAGACACAGTATTGCTTCCCTCCGGGGTATGTCACCCAAACATAATAGTGCACACCCCCTAGTAGCCTGCTGAGGTACTCTCCGGATGAGTACCGCGGGTCTGCACTATCACACAGGTAGTGCTCCGACCGCCATGGGTCGGCACCCAAACAAAGTAGTGCTCCGTCCACTGGGCTAGTCGACTCACTCCAAGTCGAGTCGGGAAAGTAGTCATCAGGTCTCAGTCGGCTACACGGTCTTCGTACTCCGCACACTCATCTCTGGGAGGGTCCGCTCCACGAGCTACAGGTCTGTACTCCAAGTATCTCAAAGTCCTACGAATAAGTATCTCAAGGGACCGCCTCATCATATGGGTCTTAGTGCAATAGACGACTCGTCAATCGGACATCCGGTCTGTGAGTTATTTTCCTTTTCGTCCTAGGGGCCCTGTTGGTTTTGTCAGCGAACCAACCCGTCCATATCTCAACTATACCCCGAACTCTCATAGGGTATACTCATAGGGACCGTTTTTCAATGAGATCACCAATGCCGCTGACGGTTCTTCAATCGGACGTCCGGTCTGAAAGATATCAACTTATCTGTTCCAGGGGCCCGGTTGGATTTTGGGTACAATCCAACCCGGCCACTATCCAACTGCATCCAAATCTCGGGAAAATTATACCAAAAGATCCGTCTCATCAAGAGGATTTCAATGAAATAGACGGTGTGTCAATCGGATGCCCGGTCTGTGAGTTATTGGCCTTTTCATTCCAGGGGCCCGGTTGGTTTCGTGAGTGAACTAACCCGACCGCATTCCGATGGCATCCAAACCTCAAGCTGAGTAAGCCAAAAGATCCGTCTCACTTAGAGGAATCCATCAATGTCGACGGAACGTCAATCAGACGTCCGGAACTAAAGATATAAGCATTTCGGCTCCGAAGGCCCGGTTGGTTTCGTATCCGAACCAACCTGGCCGAACCCATGTATTCCAAAACCTTGAGTGCGATATACCAAAACGACCGTCTTGTTCCAAGGATTTTATCGCTTCTGACGGTGCGTCAATCGGAGGTGCGTAGCCCATGATATGGGCAAAAGTCCGAAGAGGGTCTGAAAACGATGGTTTCGGGCCCGGACCGCCCCGTCCCGAGGCCCACTGGGTCAGCCCGAACCCTGTCGACCTGACCCGGGTCCGACCCTGCTGGGCACGGCCCGGCTCGGCCAGCTTGGCCGAGCCGAAGTCGCGGAGTGGGGGGGGGGTGCACGGCCTGCCCTCACCTTTGATTGAGGCCGGCTGCGGATCCGCCGCCGCCAATCTTCCGGCGGCGCGCTCGGGCGCCGCCGCCGCCCCCGGTCGCTGGCAGTGCCGAGTCGGCGACCCATGCCTCCGAGTGTTTCCGCGGGCCACCAAAGTTGCTCCGGTGGTCCGTTTTCAAAACCGTCTTAGCCGGTGTTCATCTCGGGTCTCGAACTTTACTGCGCTAGCTTCAAAAATACTTTGTGTCCCCGTTTGTCGTCGCTCGTCAATCCGCACGTCAATTAACAAAACATACCGTCTTTATGGTTTTCCGGTGAGACACGATGGCGTCGCGCCCCTTCACTGCGGCCGGACTCCGGCCGCAGTTCTTTTGTGGTTCTTTGGCACGGCACGACGGCGCCGCAGAATTGGTTCAAAAGAATTGAATGCACGGCGTAACGACGTCGCACATTCTTGCCGCTCAATCCCACGCGGTGCGACGACACCGCATCACTTTCATTCGATCCGCAATAACAAGAAAAATAATAGGGAGGGGGTGGCCATGTTTGTGCAGTCCGGCCTCCTCCCATTAACTGATATCATGCGGTCTAAACAAACGCGGATAAAAGATGGAAGAGAATCACGTAAGGAAAAATCACGTAAACCCCCTACCTCGTGCGAGCTTGAACAGAATTTCGTCGAACGAGGATTTGTCGTGGAAAGAGACGTCGCGGAAGGAGATTTCATGGAAGAAGACGTCGCGGAAGAAGACGTCGCGGAAGAACCATCGCAGTAAAAGGCGTCGCGTAGTCAGTCTCTGAGGACTCGGCATTCTTCGACGGAGTACGATGCGTCCTTCGCATTCTTCTTTTTCTTCGACGAAGAAGATGAATAACTCTAGCTTTCCTTAGCTTTTCTCCCCAAACCGTTCAAGCAACAAAGGTTCCAACCCCAAAATAAAATAAGCTTACCTCTTATTTTATTAACATAACAAATATTTGAATTTCAAGAGTTTAAAATTCTAATAACCACACTTAACTCACTTAATTAATAACATAAGTTATTAAACTTAAGTTGTAAAATATTAAATGTGAGTTCAGGGGGGTTAATGAATGTGAAGAGTTTTGGAAGGATAGGAAAGTTGAAGGGGTAGGGTTCATGTGGGCCCCACCACCTTTATAGCCTCCCTTGGGAAGTTGGGTAGTAACCCAACTTCCACCCAAAGCCTAATCCACTTAGTTAAAATAAATATTGTAGTTTAATTTTTATTTCAACTTCCATAAATTCTAACAACTTACAGTGTGTAAACGCAACTTCGGAAGTGGCATTCCTAATCAATTAATGGCGCTACGGTTTCATCGGTGCCCTCGGAATTCGATTCCGAGCACCGGTTCAAAAGATAGGAATTCCCGCTCATTCGTTCATTGAACGTACCCTAGCCAAACATAGAAAAATGATTCCGGGCACACCGGGCCTCGGAATCAGGCGCCGTTAGAAATTGCGTTCTTGTAAAATTCCAAATAAAATTAAGAAAAAATTTTCCTTGAAATTTCCAGGTCTTTACAATAATAATATCTTATTCCAATCACTAATTGATATTTTAGTAGGAGACTTACCTGTCACATTATTTGGAAAAGGTTACAGTAACTTTTCACATTGAAGATATGGAGGAAATATCTTAATTGAAAAAGTAGTGATATATATTTTTAGTATAAAAACATGAAGAATATATTTAATATGAATAAAATAATATGTACCAAATGAGATAGTAGTAGTTTTCCATTGATTATGTATTATCAATACATTACTAGCAAAGGAAGGAAACCAAGAAGGATGATGCTGTGAGTCAGAAATATTATGCTAGTTTTCTATGATGAGGATTGAAATAGATTAATTATAGATGGATTTTCTAGGGAGGGATATTGAAATCGTGAGTGATAAGAAAAATTATCAAATTTATCACTTCAATTGTTATCACCCATCAATTATTAGATTTTGAGGGTGAAATGGAGATGTTGAATTATAGAGGAAGGTAATGAAATTTCAAAACCTTTACCATGATCAAGAAGGAATGATGAGGTTCATATACGATGGTATTTTTAATAAATATAAGATAAAAAAGAATAATATATTAAATTATTATCATAGATATTAATTCTCTACTCATCCTAATTGTATAATGATTTTTAGATATTGAAAATAGTATTTTTGTTAGGATATCCAGAAAATGAAAATTATTGTGTATGTATGAGGATTAAAAGTATGTCAAAAAGATATTTCTGAGAGATAGACGTCTAAGGAGTTGTTTCAACCATTACTCTTACCAAAATTGAAATGGGAATATATTTCCATGTATTTCGTTATCAGACTCCCCAAAATATCAAAAGGGCACAATTCTCTTTACGATGTATTCACACACCTTAAAAAAACTACAAATTTTATCACTATTATATAATTTTTATCACTTGATAAGTGTACTAATTTATATATGAAAACTGATTTATGATTATATGGTATTCCACTCTAAATCATATATGATTGAGATCCATGTTAAACCGAAAATATCTTAAGAATCTATCATGAGGCTTTGGATATAGGGATGAGTTTCAATACTGATTATCATCATGTTAATGATAAGTAGTTTGAGAGGACCATTCAAATACTAGATTAAATTGTTATTGTAAAATCTATCGATTTCATAGGTGGTTCAGATCAATATCCTTTTTGTAGATTTTTTTACTACAATATATTTTACTCGATAAATAAGAATGATTTATATGAAGTCTTATATTGATGGAACTATATAATTCAACTTTTTTATGAGGTAGGAGAAATAAATATATTTTGACTTGATCTAGAAATGGGAATTGAATATATAGTTATATAGATTCAAATACACATATGTGCATACAATGTTTTATAATAAAATCTACGTTGAAAATCATTTGTTATTTATAAAATATGTCATTAGTGACAATGTATTATAAGGAATATATTCTTTGAAAATGTTAATTAAATTTGAATATAAGGGAAAGATAATCCCAATATATATCAATCTCTCTATGTATTTGGATCATATTAGGATGGTAGATTATAAATTGATACTTCCAATGAATCCCTCTCATGTTCAAGGTTTGTTCCATCAATCTTAAATTAGGAAGTACATACCAGATCCTTCACATATACTAAAAATAGAGGTATTCCTACTCAATAATTTTTAGTCATGTCATTAACAATCAGAAGAGATTCCAAATTGAATGGAAAAAAGTTCTATGAAACATGACCATTCCCCTTGAAAATATTTGATGAAAAAATTATAAAATTGTGGAAGAAAAATATGACACCAAGGATGGGATGATTAATAGATATCCTTAGTTGTTTGTGTTAAGGTGAAGGAATTTGGATGGTTAAATTATGAGAATGGAGTATAATTTCTTGCCCAATATTTTATGAAATATTTCAATTTAAATAGTTTTTTATGATTGCTTTATTTACACACAACTATGAATGTAAAAAAAATTAAAAACATATTGAAATGTTATTAAATCAAAAAAAATTAATTTTTGAATTTATCAAAATAATATTCACATAGGATAAAAATTATGGAAAAGGAATTAAAAAGTGTCTAACAGTTTCTTTTACTATACTATATGAATATAATTTCACCATATCCATAGATTTCTCAAATATATAGAATAATGGTGTAATTTCTCTCCAATATTGAGAATTATATTAAATTTAGAAAAGTATAAAAAATAGGCCATAATTTTCACTTTATTATAACTAGTATTTTTATGTACAAACAGAAAGATATTTTGTAATCTTCTGAATATATTAAATATAAAAACTATGTATGATAGCATAAAAAATACGTAAACTGACCATAATTTTTAATTTATTTTTAAATTTTAAAACATGAAAATTATTACCATGTTTTTAATTAGGTTTGAATTAATAGTATTGAACACATTACATAAATATTATAGTATTACTAATTTCTAAAATTTTAATAAATTCATTATAAATAATCACTTTTTTTAGTAACAACAAATAGTTAATTAAAAATAATTTTTCATCAGAAATTCATTTCAATACACTTTATGATTAAATAATATAATTTATTTCTAGAAATTTTGTGAAAAATTATTTTAAAAAAATAAATTTTTATTTCATCATGTAATAAATTTTTTCAGAATAGGTTTTTAGAAATTTCTGAAAAATATTGATTTATAATTTGATAGATAGAAATAAATTTTTTTAATTAAATCATATTATTTATATTATAATATTAATAAAATAAAAGTCCATAATTTATTATTTTTGTGATTCAATTTTCTATTTATTTTTTAAAAAATTAATTTTTTTTAAATATATATTATATATGATATTAGAAAATAACAATTGAATTTTCAAAAAAGATATTTTTTTCAAAAAACTTCTTTTCATTGTGTTTTTTATGTTAAATATAAAACTAATTTTAACCATATATATGTTTTTAATATTAAAATATTGACTAAATATTTTTAACAATTGGTTCAAAATTTGGTAAATATGATGATTTTATTTTCTTCCACCAATAATAGTAACCACTATAATTGTTTCCCTTGGTAAAATGGTATATAATATAATATGTATAATAATAAAATTATAAAGATAAGAAAATGACTATTAAAATTGAAATTACATTATTGGATGATTAAATTTCCTAAATAATAACCCATGATTCATGTATATTGCAGTTTTTCATTTTTCTGTGATCATCACCATTTTAATATTTTATTTCACCCAATGAAAATGATGGTATTGGGTTTTTTTAAATTACAATAATATTTTTTAACACTGGGATAAGCATGAAATTTGTAAAACATGTGTTTTTATAAATTTTTTGGAATAAATTAATTTTTTTATGTATTATATTTTAAATTAAACCATGTCTAACTTTCTTTAAAATATACGCCTTGTTAATATTTCATTACACACAACACTATGTTTTTTATTATAGACGCAACACTTATTTTATTGGAAACTAACTGTCATTATAATTATTTTCAAAATGTAGTTATAAAATATTCATTAAAAATAGAAATATGAATTAAAATAACGAATTTTTAAATTTTTTCTCTAACGGTGACTTATAAAAAAAATTAATGATAACGAAATATATAATTCTTGGTAAAGTATATATGTTTTGAAAAACTCTACTTTCTCAAAAGAAATATATTCTATGTCCTTTATGGAAACAATAAAAATAAAATTATATGAATTTATAAATTTAATTTCTTAAAATAAAAATCGTTGTTTATTTCATAATTTCGAAATTATCATAGATTTAATGTTTGAAATTATTCTTAAATAGTCTTTCTTTGATGAATATGGATAAATAATGAATTTTAAATTAAAATTACATTTTCATTTAAATTAGTTTTATTGTTAAATAATATATTAATTTAGTTTTAAATTATAATTACATTAACTATAAATAAATTAATCAAATTTAGATAATTGGAGCTAATTTCACATTAGAAATTTCTACAAAAAAATGTCAAACTTTTACAGTTTTTCACATTATAAACACATCAACTCATCCCATAAACGAGATTAATTTTAAATTAATTCCTTACAAATTTTATATTTTAATATAAAAGATGGTTAAATATATGAAATAGTAATAATTTATAATTTATAATAAGTATATCTAAATTTATTACCAAATTGATTAGTCAATGTAGTTAAAATATATAATAGTGATTAATGTAAAATGTTTTTTAATTAATGACTGAACATGGAATATATATTTTAAAATATACACCAAACTTGTAGAAACCTTAGTTTTAGACATATTTATACTTAATAACTTCATTTATCATATGTTTTATGTTATGAAATACAGTTGGTTGGTAAGAATGCCGGGAGAATACAATTGTATTCAATAATGACATGTCCTTCAACCTATTCTTAGAATGAAACCACATATCCCCATTATTCCCATGTCTAGAACAAATTTTTTCATCCAATCCATCTCAAAATCCACTCCACCCATCAATTATTCAATTATATAATCCTAAATTTGAGAATAAATCAACCAAAGGATAGTTTTTTTTATAAACCAAAAATCAGTTACCCGAAAAAGAGGTAACATTCTTCAATGAGAACTTTTCTTTTATTTATTACAACGATACTCTAATTATTATTATAAATTTATTTTATAATACTATCATTATAATAAATATTATTAAATCTTTTTATTTTAATGGTATTATATACACCTTAACAAACTTCCTTTAAATTGGATACAAAATCATTGTTCTCATGTACGGGGGACAACCGGCCCACGAACCAATGTTGTTTCTTATTCCATTAACAACTTTAAAGGATTGGTATAATAATGGTATTACTATTTTTATATTATTTTATGATATTTATAGTGACATTATTATTTCATAATTATTATTTAAAACATAGCATCCTGAATACAATTTGGTGGGAATACGATAACATAATTTGTGGCTGTGTGGACTACCACCTTTTCATTGAGATTTAATTAGTTCATGCTTTATATATAATGTATTAAAGATGGGTAAATTAAAAATATTGTATAATTATTACGTAATATTTATACTATAATATATATATATATATATATATCTCTGTGTGTGTGATTTACTTTTCATTCTTCCAATTAGACAGGTAAATGGAAATAACATTGATGTGTATGTACTATCATCTGTCTCCAGGAACAATGTATTTATTTTCATATATATCTACATTGAATATTATTATTCAAAAATATATACTAAATTCATATGTTATTTATATCATGTTTTACATTTATGAAATATTTAAAACAGTATCTATGTTAGAGGACCAAGAATATCATGTCAAAACATATACGAAATACCGAGTGTATGTTACTCAAAACATAACCTTATCATGAAGTTTTGAATAAATGTGTAATATAATTTCTTAAGTAAATTATATATATTATTATATTATTTAATATGGTTATATAATATGTTTACATTAAGTAATATTTATTATGAATTAGTATTTAATTATCACAAAAAAATTCAAGACATAAGCTAATGGATTTCTCATCTCAATTTTATTTCTATAAGATATATTCAATATTCACCACTCATTCTTTTTGTGTGGTGTAAATAAAACCATAAGAAATGATATATCATGAATTTAATTTATTTAAAATTATTAATATTTTCAATTGATTTTATTCTTTCATGGATGTCACTGTTCAAAAGTTACTCAAGTAGATGGGGGTTTTCAAGACTTACATTTTTTCCTATCATGCTTCTATATAATTCACCATTAATTTTTTTGTATGGTGTATATAATTCCCAGTAATATTTTACTTGATTTTTATAATTAAATTTACTTTTTTTAATTATCCATTTCATCACCTCTATTTCATGGGGTGTGTCATTAAAAGTTATTATATCATTATGGTAATTTTGTCAAAATTTACCATCTTTTACGAACATGATTTGATACAAAGAAATATACTTTTGAAAGGTGTATATATTAAAATTTTAAATGTTTAATCCTAAATCTCATTATTTTAATGATATTTAAAAAATATTTCAGTTTTATTCACTTCAAGGGATTTTTATTCAAAGTTACGAACTCGGTAAAATTTTATTTCTACAATCTCATCATTATCAGGATTGTTTACGATTATGATAAAATTGATAAAATATTATTATATGTTTCAAAAAAATTATCTTAAATTTTCTTCTCCTAATTATATTCATGATATATTCATTAATTGGTACCATATTTACACTTTTTGGAACATAATATAATTAAAATATTTTATAATAAAATCCAAATTTATTTCATTCTTTTTGAGAAATATATTTTATTCAAATTTTGTATTATCAGAAATGTATTTAAAATGATATTCAATCTTATTTTCATGGAAAAATGATTTTAAAAATGATTTATGTTTTAGATTTTATTTAAAAATGTATTTAAGTATCCTTTATAAATTAGAAATTTTATTTTCAATGAAAAGTATATTTAAAATGTTTTATGATTTAGGAAATGATTTTTAATAGAAGAAATTATATTTTTTTGAAGAAGTGTTTTTTAAAAATATATCAAAATAATTATCCATTTAGGATGACATATATTAGTGTTAACTATTCATTCAAAGTTATATGAAACAAAAATTACATTCATTTTCTTTCTTTGGATGGTTTATATTTTTTTCCCATGATGTTTATGAAAGTCTTTTCTCTTCAATGAGACATTCCATTTTAAATTGCTTAAGAAAAATAATTCTTTCCATAGATTATTATTTTATTAAATAAATATGAAGCATTACTCTTTTATAGAGCATAAGATATAATGATATTTTTATGATACCAATTTTTCATTTAATGGGTTATGATATGATTATTTTTTATCATCATGTGGTCTATATATATGTGATTTCATTGTGATATGGTTGGGAACTAGATCTCACTCAAAATGATTTGGTGAATTTTTATATCTAATGAGATACACATGGTTGGAAAATGGAGTAAACATGGTTTACTAAATTACTTTTTTCTACTAATATGGTATTGGAAATGATCCTTCCCTACTATGATGATTTGGATAGTGAGTTCATTCCACTAATGTGGCCCTGGATATAATCCTTAACAACATTATAAATCATTTTATATGTTTATTTCACTTTCATAATTACATGTCTTATTCCTATGTTATTGTTTCTTGGATTATTATCTTTATTAAATTATGATTCATGAATTATGAACCACAAGTATTTATTCAATGAAAATATTTAATTATTTGGTAAATCTTTATATCTCTATAATGAGATCCTAAATAGTTTTGAGATCCTGTACATTTTTGGATATCTTATGGAAAACACAGTTAAAAGTGGTGAGCTAAAATCCGTATCAGTTTATAAATAAGATATGGATGTGTTTCATGTGAGTCAAATTTATAACATGATATCATAATTGAAAAATATTAGGAGTAATCCCATTATATAATAACATAAATAACAAGATATCATAATATCCTTGAATACATTGAAATTTTTTAGAAACATATGATAAATAATATAAAAGAGTCAATAATTATGGCAATGATAATATCAAATAGTGGGAAAATTCCCATAATGATTTAGATAAACTCCAACAACTCATAGCTGACACCTCCTGAAACTAAATATTTTACTAATGAAATAGGGAGCTATCTTGGTTCACTCATCATGAAAATGTTCTTGATTATGATTTCCACGTGATGGTAATCAATAATAATTCATAAACAAAATAATTATGCATTAAATTATAAGGGATCATTTAATATTTTAACATATCATTATCACATACAATTTTATAATAATAAAATTTTAGAGACAAAAATAAGGCTTGAATTACCCTTGAAAAGTGATGGGAATCATTCTTGGTCAATAAATGAGAGAAATATGTACATAATTTAGAATTAATATATATCATCAAATGATATGTCCATTGATGAAGAATTATTTATAATATTAATTGGAATATTTAATGACAAAATACATTTTCCACTTAGAAAGCATATTTTCAATATATAAGAATTTAGAAACATATTCTGGGAAGACAATTTATTAAAATTTAAATATTAAATCATAAAATAGAAGCATAAAATAATAATGTGACAATTAATGAAGGGAATTTTAAACATGTCATCTTGTTAAAAAACATTCCTCTAAAACTAATGTAAATGGTTAAAAAATCGTTGTTCATTAAATGACAAGAAATATTTTTCGACCCAATTTTTTAAAAGTAAAACATGGGTAAAAATAAATTTAATAATTATTTTTAAGAAAAATGAAAATAATAAAGAAAATAATTTTATAAATAACTGAAATTAGAGGAAAATTATTTCCGTCTGAATCTTAAAATGAAGTCATATTTTCATGAAAAACATTTTCTCAATAATTTAATGTAGACATTATAACAAAGATTAAATATTATATGGAAATTTCATGAATAAATTTTGTGGAATAAAATTAAATGGTTTTATTGGATATTGATCATGTAATTTCCTATAAACCAAATTTAACAACTTATAATATATATTAAAATGATATTGAAACATATACCCTTAATAATTTAGTTAAATTTGAAACATGACATCTATGAATAAGGTATATGAATTGTAAAATTATATAAAATTAGTAATAATGGATAAATTGTATAATATGTTAATGGGTACTATAATAAGTATTAAAAAAAATTGGGCATAAAAGAATGGGTTCCTCAAATAAGTTAGTGTTGGGATGAAATAGTTAACTTGATTCTAGAGTTTTTCATGTATGAATTTTGTCTCAAGTATAATAGATATATACATTAACAATTTATTTTATTAATGTAATTTTATTTTTTAATCCCTTATACATAAAAAAATTACTCCATTAATTGTAATGATTTTTTTAATAACATAATCATCCCTTTATACATCGAGTGATTCTAGGATTTCGAGATCGTAATTTAAAAATGGAATCAATGCATTGACCTAGGAAAAAGGGACCATTTATCCATCATTACCAGAATAATAATCATTAAAAAATTACCATTGTAATAAAAAAATTACATATAAAATAATAAAATATAATGTTTTTGAAAAAATAATTTTTTATAATCATTGAGATGACAGACCTTACATACACATGTGTAACATTTCATTTTTTTAGTTTCCATGATGGAAAGAAGTTATTTATTATTTTATATTTCAAAAATGATAATTATATAATGATTATAATATTATATCTTTATATAAACTTACATATAACATTAACAAAATTCTAAAAACAAAGAATCACATCACTTTGTTGGGTGGTAGTACGTTGGGAACTCGAATGATGTAATCATATTCCCATGAATGGTAAGGTATGAATGTATAAGATATATTAAATTTACATAATGACATATATTTAATTAATATGATATATAAAATTTTAGTTAATCTTCATGAACATCCATGAGAGTAATGGTGGAAAAAAATACATCAGTTTTTAAGTAGTTAGTCCACCGTACATAAGAAGAATGGTTTTTCATTCCCAATCAATAGATGATGATATGGAAATAAGTTATTCCATTAATATGATAATATACTAGTATATGGTATATAATTATGTAATTATATCATTATTATTGGGTAATATTTGAATGAGTTTAAATAATAAATAAAACCAAATTGTCCAGTAAACAATAATTCATCTTTTTATGACAACCTCCTGGGATAATACCGAAAGCCTACCAATATTAGATTTATGATAAATAAAAGTATTTTCAGATGTGGGTGGAATTTGAGAAATTTATTTAGGAATTAAATGGATTATCTAGACTTAGTTTATGTTTAAAAAATAAAATTATATTTTTAACATTTCAAAAGCAAGGGAGAGGACACACATAGAATATTTAAAAATATAAAGTTATACTCATGTATTATGAATTACAAAAGGCTTGAAAAAACATCATTATATAAAATTATATTATATGAGGTTTAAGTATTTTCCGAAAATAATATTTTTATATGTTTTTAGGTCATTTCAACTTTGGTCATTTTATTTTAACCCCTTGTAAACTTATTTTAACATTATCTATGATAAATAATTTTGTCTATTTTTGCTATTCATTATTACTAAAGATAATGTTTAACTAAATAAATATTATCAATTATTCATATTCAAAATATGGAATTAATTTTAACAAATTTAACTTCTAGAATTGGTAGAATTTAAATTCATAATAAACTGACAAACCGAATGAAAAAATTGTTTTCACAAGAAAACGTTTTCATAACTAAATACGTTTTAACATCAAAACTCAACATGAAACTGATAAAATTTACCAAAAATAGATTATTATTAAAAAAAATTAAACTAATATAAATTTTAATTTATTTTAAAACAACATATCACTTAATAAATAATATAAATGATCTAGTTGTTAATAATAATAACATTTATATTTTTATATTTATTAAAAAATTAATATTTTGAAAATCTATGAAATCATTCTTAATATAATTTTCACAATTTACATCCAATAATGATGTTTATGTCAATTTTTTTTTGAAAATGGATGAAATTAATATCATTTATGTTTCACAAAAAGTTAAAACCAATATTTTTAAAAATGTATTTTAAATAACTATAATGGTTTTAGAAATATAATTTTATTTTTATTTAAAAATAATAATAAAAATACGGTTATCAATTTTTATAAAACCAAATATAATTATTTGGTTATAATTGTCATATCCAAAAAAATATATTTTAACAAGATATCACGTTACATTTAATCTCAGTGTTTCACTTTGTATACACTATTTAAAATATAGTGGTTTTAAAATCTCAAGGTTTTAAATCGTACCCCCTTAAACAAATTTCCCCCTCACATTTCTTATCTTTTCCAGATAAACTAGGGATTAATATTTTAAATTTTCATTGTGAAACCCAACTTTTATAAGATGGTCAATAAGAATTATTTTGAAAATTTGGTAAATATAAATATGAATGTGATCTCATAACTTTGTTTGTATGCAAGAGATTATTAGTGGGAAGTGAAAAATAGATTTTCAATAAACATTCATTTAGGTGATATAAATATAATATTTTTTAAGATTTAATATACCATCTACTTATAATAAAGGAATATATTTTTTATATCTAGGTCATTCTTCTAAATTTTATCCATACTTTTACCATATAGACTATGAAGATAGCGATGTTTACTTACTCGAGAAGTTAAATTTCATCAATTTTTAAACATTAACCTCATCTTTTGGTCTAAACCTAATTTTAGTCAAGTAAAATTTATCTAGAATTAATAACTAATTTTATCTTGTAATAATCCAAATAATTCCAAAAAATTACTTCATGATATTTATCTAATACTTATACAATATCTCCAGAAATATATGGTTTGAACAGGGTATGATAATCCGAAAAATAAATACACAATCATAATAATCTCTAAATATAAATTTAAAAAGAAATCATTTAATAACAAAATAACATTACCTACTAAACAAAATCAATATACAATTATTTAGTTGTGCTCTTATAACCTAAAAAATAACATTAAATCATATATTATACCAAATATTGACATATAAAACAATCTATAGAATAATTTACCAAAAGTAAATTAATCATGAAACAATAAAAAATATTTAAATCAATTAAATCATAAAATATTATTCCAACAATTATACAATAAATTATGCACCAAAATTCTTATATAATAATAATGAAATACTAACCAGTACCTCACATAGACCACTTTTAGTCATTTATCCCTTCATTCCCTTTAGATATGTGTTAAATCCCCATAGTCATTCAAGATGCAATGGGATATCGCCTGACTAACCTTTTTTCATTTTTTAAAACCACATTTATATAATTCCTATAAAATTTTCAAAAATATGTTTTACATTCACGAAATTATAGTTATCAACATATCTATTTTTAACAACTAATGTCCTTGATAAATATAATTTTATTCACAAAATTGAATAATCTTAATTAACATTAATTAAATCTAGATTAGTCACATCGCAAATATTATAATTTTCTATACCATCTATTTTTTCATAATGTGTAACCTTTACATTAAATAAACATTCGAGTTAATTAGTACCATTGAAAATATTTTTTAAAATCATTAAATAGAAACTACTATAGAATAATCCAAAAAATGTGAAGGGTTATTATAACTAGAATACAGTCGATAAAAATACATTTCAAAAAATCATCAATTCTAAAAAATAATAACTTAATTCAATCAAATTAAATGTTTTTTTATAACATAGGCTATTAGGAATTAAAAATTTGATTAGGTAATTCACTCAGAGATTGGTCTAGTAACCTATATTGATGACATTGAAATGATAGTGGTGCCCTAGGTTGATCATTATCTATTTATGTTTATTTATTGAGGATTATAATTTTTATTAGTTTATTTTCTACACTATTCATTCCTTTAAAAAAACATTAAGAACCTAATAGTTCCTTTAATTAAATTTTTTTGCTTCCTCTTCCTAAATCTTTTAATTGTATGAAATTGAATCCACTTTTTTATATCCCATAACATATGAAATTCAATGAGTCATAAACTTCCTATTCATGAATATTTTTTGAAATAAAGCTAAAATTCAATTGTTAGTCATAATTTGAGATAGATCATTTGGAATTTTAAAAGTATTTTAATATTCGATTTTTATTTTGGTATTTATCACTTTAATTATATCAGAATATTCACCTTTAAATTAATTTTTGGCATGCTTTATCAAAATTCCGTCCAATAAATGAAAATAATAAAATAAACAAAATGTTAATGAGTAAACATTAAAATTAAGAAACTAATAAATCTGTAAGGATTTTTTTGATTATTATTTTATCATCACTCTTGATTAATTGGGATTTATTATATCATTTCCTTGGTAATGTATTATATAATATTTTTTTAACAAAACAATTTTTTTAATTCCTTTACAATGGATCAAAAATTGATTTTGAATTTTAAAAAACCCCCTCCATATTTTCATACTATTTCTTCAGCAAGAACCATGTTTATGCACCCTATGTTGATCTAGTCCAAATTAATTGTACAATTTCAGAGATATCCCTCTATGGTACAACTTTTTTATAGACACAAATGCTTTTAGTATCTATTAAGTGATTTAATTTCATATATCCCACTAAATATGTGTATCACTAAAGATTGATGTATTATTCAACATATAATATTTCCCTTATACTTATTGATATTATTTTCAATAAATTATTCTTTTTTAAATCCCCAAAAATAACCAGAATTTTCTCCAATACAAATTATTTTTACCCATTTATTTTATACATATTATTACCTAATTTATGAAATTATTATTAATTAATTAAAATAAAATTCCCTAGATTACTTGTGTAATTGCATGATTAGGTTCTTAATACATAAATATGTGACTGAAATAAAAATTTTATTTTATTTATTATAACGATATCATTAATAATTTTGAACTCCTAAACATCATGTGATAACATAAAAAATATATATACAAAGGATGTGAGCTAAAAATCATAGAAATTTAACAAACATGATAAAAAATAAAAACTTATTTGGAAAATATATAACAACATATTATATTAAAAATTCCTCATTTGTAATAAAATTAGATAATAACAAGAGAAAAATGGTATGAAAAGATCATAAAATCATAGAGAATGTGGAAAGAACATAAAAAACGAAATACAAATTATTCAAGTATATCTTTCAGGAAAATATCACAAGGTATAATATGTTACATAATGTATCTTATTTATTCCATAATCCCATACATGATGTCTCATGAGAATAAAGCATTAACCAATGAATTTTATAGAAATAAGGAAAAACTCATAATAGAATGTTCATGATTATGAGTACCACATAACGAAAATCAATAATCATGTCTAAGAAAATGATTTTATCATGGATAGAACATGGAATACATAATATTATATCATTTAATAATTAAAAAAAATCAAAATTAAGGAATCTGAGATATGAAAATATTGTATGAATTGCAGTATAAAATTATTAGATTATAGTCTAGTTATATATGTGAGAAATAGAAATTCAAAATTTAGATGTAATCGATAACATCAACGATCCTCATAATTAATTAAAATTCTATAAAAATATTGATGTAAATATTTCTTGGTGACAATAATATTTTCTCATTTGGAAAATATTCATAAAAATATATAAAATTTTCCTTCAAAGGAAACTTGGAAACATATAATGTATTATTCAAATAATTAATTGTCCATGAATATGGGTAATTTTTATCATTATAAATATGAAAGAAAAGCATACCCTTGACAATGGTACAAAAAACGATGAAATTTCTCTCATTCAGAAAACAAAAGTTGCCTTGGATAATTTTTTTTAAAATTAAATCATGGGAAAAAGATAATTTAATATATAATTTGGAAAATTAAAAAAATAATACTTCAAATATTTTTTCAAAACATTTTTTTGTGAGAAAATGGATTTTTTTTACAAATATACTAATGGAGTCATGTTTTATTTAGAACATTTTTTAAATAATTTTAAGTACCTTAGAGAGGGTAATTATATTGTAACATATAAATTTCATAAATAACTCTAAGTGATTACAAATAAATTATTTTATCATACAATATTCATGTATACTAAATCAAAGTAAATTCAATGGTAAACAATATCGATTAAAATTATATTAAATCATAAAACATTACTGCATTAGTAAATTTTGAAACATAACCCACATAAATCATGTTAATGAATTGAAACATAAAATATCATTAATTATTAATAAATAATGATAAAGTATGTAAAGGTGTTGTATATGTAGTATTAATTGAAATTAGGTTCATAAAGGAACAAGTTTCTTAAATAATAATGGTCTAAGATGAAACCCTTACATTGAATTCAGAATTTATCATCTATGTTTTTATCTAATGTATAATTAAAATAAAAAAGACTTGTTTTGTTCTTAATAACCTATTATAGATTTAATACCTAATATTTAAAACATTTAATTTATTTATTTTTATGATATATTTAATTAATCATTATGTTTTTCCCACATCAAGTGTTTTTATGATGTTGATTTAATAATTTCATAACGAAATCGTTGTGGAATCCATTTTCAAAGGGTTAATTTCTCCATAACCACTATAATAATTATCGTTATGGAATTATCAATTATATAAAAATAATAATTTTAAAAATAATTAATTATCATGGCTTTGAAAAATGAACCATGGTACTATCATGAAGAGGATATGTTGTATGTACAAAAGTTTAACGCTTAAATTTTTAGACGGTCATGAGGGAAAGAAAATATTTGTTATTTTATCATTATACAATTAAAATAATATTATAAAGATAAAATTTTTATTTTTTACACTTTTATATACCATTCATATGATGTATTAATAAAAAATTAATCACATCGCTTTGTGTTTTGGTCATCTGTTCCACATATGAACGAGGTTATTATACGTCCATGAATGAGAAGTTATGAAATATTATGATAAATTAATTTCTAATAATTTTTAATATTTCATTTATTTCATATATTTAAATTAAATTCTTCATCATGAATATCTACGAGAGGTAATGATGTAAGAAAATAAATCGATTCACAAGGCCATATTCAGTCGTACACAAGATTGAAGGTTTTCTTCCCCATTCTATAGAAGAGTATATAAATTTATGATATTAAATTAATATAATAAATAATTTTTTTTCTAGAGATACATATTTTATTATATATTCATGATTTATTAATATGTTATAGTGTTGGGAAGATAAATAAAACTAAAATTACCATTAAATAATGATATATATTTAATGGACCACATCTTTAGGATTATACATAACGCCTCCATAAATTTTCATTATGAATAAAAAATTATTCTAGGATTTGGGGAGGTAATTAAAGAAGGTATTTGATTATCCATTGTTTAAAAACATGGATATTATGATTAAATTGAGAGGAGTGAGGATTCCCTTTTATAAGTCTTGCAGACAGAAAAAAATGGAATACATAAAATAAAAAGCTATACCCATATATTACAGATAAAAAATGGATAGATAATTACAAATTAAAAAAATTATATGACATAAGGTCTATATGTGTCCCAAAAAAATATTTTTACCATTTTTTAAGCCATATAAACCCATATATATATAGTTTAACTACATTGTAAGCCCATTTTAACGTTAACTACGATAATTGTTTGTTACTATTTTTACAATTAAATATAACCAAAATTAATTTTACAATAATATATATTATCTACTATTCTAATTGAAAATTTTGAATACATTTTTGTAGATTCAATTGACACACATTGCATAATTTTTTTTAAAATTAATCCCACTAACAAAATGAGAACACAGTTTCCCAAAGAAAAGGTTTTTTAAGTAAATGTTGTTTCTATTTAAAAATCAACATGAAATTGATTATAATAAACTAAATTGGATAAATAATAACACAATTTAAATAATATTACTTTTAAATTAATTTTCAACATAATATAACTCTGTAAATGATTTATTAAAAAAGAATTTTTCAATAAAAAACATGCTTTTTTCACAATTCACTTAAAAATAATATTTTTAGGGAAAAAATCCATTCATAATCTAATTTTGAAAATTTAATTCCTAAAATAATGAATTTTTTTTAAAATATATTATAATATAATTTGATTAAAATATTTTTTTTTTATTTTTCACAAAATGTTATAATGAATTTTTTTGAGAAAATTTTTTTTTCGAAGCTTATAATGTACATTGAAAATTATTTTCAGTATAATTATTACATGATCATTAAGATGTGGTCTTTCATATCAATACAAAAAAATTTATTGATTAGGTTTTAAAGAACTCATTCAAATTATTATATTTTAATATCGTATCATTTTTTTTAAAAAAATCAGTGATGTGGGTGGTAGTGTTATGTTAAATTTTCTAGCTGGTACATTTTGCACCCATAAATATATATTTTCTTCTCAATTTTATCTTATTCATAGAAATACATGGGTTGACATTACGAAATTTCAAATATTAATATCCCACATGGTGAAAAAGTTTAATAATATATAATTTAAGAATAAGGATAATGAAAAAAACAATGTAAAAAACATAACAAGGTTTTCAAATAGGATGTCATTGGTTGAAATTGAAAACATAGATTTTAAAAGACTATCCATTTTTTAGATAATGTTATACTATTTATTACTATATATGAAACAATAGATTTATCAAAAATAAAAATATTTTTTATTTAGAGGACTATTTTTTAAATTTGAGTGATTCGTTTACCATGTTGACTAAAAAGAAAATGAAATATATATACATGAAGAGTACAATTTCATCCTTTTGTAGACATTACCCTCATCATTATCTCTGAAAAATGTATAATCACGATCAATTTTTCAAGTTATATGCACTAAAAATTATATTCTAAAATATCACATGATTCATAAAAAAGATATCATGATATTTTTCTTTTCTTGAGGAACATACCAAAAAGAGAGATGATTAAAAAAATATAAGATAATTCATATAATGAATAAACTATCGTATTAATCTCCAAATATTATGTCAAATTCAATTCATTTGATAGCTGAATAACAATACATCCCATATAACTTCAATATTTAGTGATTAAATTATGTCCACCCCAAATAATAATTCATATTAAATCAGTATTCTATTTAATAGTTACATAAATATTAAATTATGGTGAAATTTCACAGAATATAATTAATCACAAGAAAACCAAAAACTATAAATGGTTTCAAAATTAAATATGATTAATAAAATTATGCTATAATGTATCCATCAAATTTATCAACAAAAAAAATTGATACTAATTGGTATATCACATAGTGCATTGGTAAATTTTTTTACCTTGCCTCCAAATAGTTGTTGGGTGAATCCCCATGTGGTTGACCGATGTGATGGGATATCGCTCGACATACATGTTTTCCATTTCCTAGATCCACATTTTTAGAGTTCTTATAACGCTTCAAAAATAACAATGAATATATTAAAAATATCTATTATATCAAATCAATTTTTTACCACTAAATAATTCTGTACAACATATTTTAATTCAAGAAAATCTATTAACGTTAATGAACCAAAAATACATCAAAATATAAAATTACTAATATAATATTTTCTTCAATCATTCATTTTTACCTTAAATATCACAATACAGTTAAGGGATATTTCTAGTACATTAGTAATGTTCAACATATTCTTGAAAATCATTAAAAAACTAATATAGAATAATCCTGAGATGTTTCATGATTTTTATAACCAAAATAGCAATGATAAAAATACGTCAAAAACATGAATTTGAGTTTTAACAAAAAAAATCATTAATCATTAAAATTTAATTTTCTTCATAACACACGCCTTTTTGAATTAATATTTGATTTTGGAATTGACATGATAATTCCTAGAACCCCATATCAAAAACATTGAACTTTTTTTGGTTACTAAAGTTTAATATTATTTCCCTACATCTTTTTTAATTCTGATTTTAATTTTTTTTCAATATTCTACATTATAACAAAATTTATGAAAAATAAATCTTCTACAAGTTCATTTAAGGCATTTTCAAAGGATCCAATTCCCAGAGTTTTTACATGTATAGAATTTTATCATCATTTATTTATAACCATGGACATTTCATCATCATGGAGACATCAAACTAATGTCCTTTTTAATTTTTTAGAGTTGAACTAAGTTTTATTTTTTATAAAAAAAATTTAGATATCTCATTTTGAATTATAACTAGATGTGTATTATCCACTACCATTAGTTTATGAATATCATTAGGCAAATAATTATATTTCCCATCACATTGGTTGTTGGCATGGTTTCCCATATTACCTACAATTAACTAAAAAAATGAATGAATAAATATGAGAGTCCATTAAAAAAGGGGAAACTTAAAAACATATAGGTAATAGAATATAAATGATTCCTATATCCTATATCATTAATCTCTATGATTTAATCAATTATATAGAAGGTAAATATTCTTAGTAGGTTTTATAACCAAAAAATTTGTCCAATTACTTCACAAAGGATAATAAATTGATTTTGAATTTTAAATACATATACCTGAGGAGATTCAAACAAGGTGTGAAACACGACCCATTTTCAAACAACCAGTAATTATTGATTCTATATAAGTAATAATGTTTTATAGATATCCCCCTAGTTATACATTTATAGACCCATGTCCAGTTATAGAATCAAGAATGGGATAAATATCAGGGAACACACTCACTCTGTGTTTAATAAAAATTAAAGGATATATTTATACATAGAGTCTCCACCTTATTCTTATCCCCAATATTATAACTAAATTATTATTGTCTTAATGATAATAAATAACTATTAATTTTTTGATCAGAACTTTAGAGACCCAAAAACATTATACATATATTTTTTTAACATAAAAATCATTATTTACTACCTAAATATAAAGATTCCCTATGTATTTGGATGATTAAGTTTATAATACATCAAACCCTTTCTATACTAAAACATTTCATTTCATTCTACATAATGATATCTGAAATCATAATGATATCCAAAAAATATAGGTGATATCCTAGGAAATAAATAGACAAAAGAGGTGAGATAAAGATCCTAGTAGGTTGATAAATATGATAAGGTATATTAACATGTGAATCTAATATATAAAATGATTTATTAAAAGAAAAGGATAAATATCTATAACATTATAGTATAATATAATGATCATGGTATAATAAGATCAAGGGATCTTGGAAAATGTGGTTTCAATACAATATAAAGGAATCATGAATCAAGGTTAACTAACATGATAATATCACATGGTTGAAAAAGTATCATAATAGATTATGTATACATCTGTATTCAATACATGAGGTCCAATGAGACAAATGGTTTATAAATTAATTGGATTTCTATATGGGTACATCCATAATAACATGATCATAATTATATATCCCACATAGATGAAATCTATTATCATGCATAACTATATGAAATACACATAAAAAATGGGTTCCATAATCTACCCTCTGTAATGATCAAATATATTTCATAATAATGGAATTTCAGAGATGAAAATAATCCATGTATTAACCAATAAAATTAATAGATATTAATATATTTATATAAGTAATATAAATATTTACAAAATTTAGAGGCAACCCATAACAAAAAAGGACATAAAAGTTGATGTTTTTGGAAATAATAAAATGAATATATTTTATTAAAATACACTTTTAATGATAGAAAAACTTCATAAAAAATCTAGAATATTCTATAAACACATTTCTTTATAAAAAAAATGAATACATAAAATGTATTCATAAAATAATTTAGTTGATATGTCATTGGGTAATTCCATATAAGAATATGTGAATGAAAAACATTTCATTCACACAGTTATAAAAATGTTGAAAAGTTTTTCATTCAAAATACATCATGTAGATTCACTTAAAATATTTTCAAAAACATCAAAAATGGGTAAAAAGTTGAATTAATAAAATTTTATGAGAATGTTAAAAATATTCATGATATGTTTTCAGAAAAACCTATATTGGAGATAAAATGATTTTTGACCAACGAATGAAATAAATTCTTATTTTCCAAAAACATATTCACAATATTTTTAAATAACAAATAGCTAAAAATTTCATTTTTACATGAAAAATTTCTGAAGAAATATAATAGTATATAATTCATGTGTTTTATTATACAAATCTAAATAATTTACTTTAATTTAAATTCGTGAATCAAATATTCCTATTATAATGAAATTTAAACATAAATCATCATTACTTTAGTATCATTTGTATCATAACTGCCATGAACATATTAAATAAATCATAAAATAAAATAACATGGTGTGTGGAGTATAAGTGATATAGTATATACTATAGATTTATATAAACCATTAACAAAAATTATCTTTATGAAATAACACATGTCTCAAAAAAATTAGAGATGCAACATTTACCATATGATCAGACTTTGTCGTGAATGTATTTTATAACATTTATAATAAAAATATATCAACAATAATTTTTATATGATCCATTTTCATAATTAATACAATTTTCATAAACCATTTACAAAATTTAAATTAATTATTTATATAATTATTTTGTCAATTGTATACAGTTACAGTGTTCTGTGGACGCTCTATTCATAATTTCAATATGGAATCACTATGTTGACCACGATTATAAGGGTTATTGTTCCATCATATCTAGTATAATAATCCTTGAATAAAAATAATATTTTTATATAAATTATAAATTAAAAATTATTTATGATTTATTCTCATTAAAAATTACCTATGATTCAATCATGAGGAAATTTGGTTGTAAATACGTATATATAACATTTAGATTTTTCAACTGTAAAAATGAAAATAATGTTGTAACATCCCAGGTAAATAAAGAAATAATTAATTTTCTTTTTAATTAATAATTTTGAAATTATATATTAATTTTACCTTAAATGGGGTTCTATGCTCCATGGATTACCCGATATACAACAATGGGTTTCTTTGAAATTTTACGTTGCACAATAATAATATAATATTATTATTATAAATGTTAGATATACCCTAGCTGTTTTATTGGCTGAATGAATAGAAATTACTAAAATATGATTATACATGTTTGGTAAATGTTTTTACATTTATCAAATAAATGATAGAGGCTTGAAATGTGAATTAATTTAATTTTAAGCATAAATACTCAAATATTAATTAAAAGGACGATTTGCCGCCTTTTAATGGAGAACCCTCTTTAAATATATTTTTGTATGATTTATATTTTAGTTTTTTCAAAAAAATTATTATTTAGAATCGAGACATAAAAATTCACTTTCTATACAATTTTTGTATTTTTCTCAAAAAATTCATGTTTTGATGAATAGTGAAAAATACTATATTTTAATTCAAAAATGCATTTTAATATAATTTATTTAAATGTTTATATTATATTTTTAATTTTTTTAGAAGTTTAATTAGATTATATTTTTTCTATTTTATCCAATTTTGGTTATTGGAATTAATTTCACTTTTAAATTGGACATAAATAAATTTCAATATTCTGATAGTTATAATTTATTAAAAACATGCCTTCTCTTTTGACAGCAGAAATTAATTTAAAATTGATTTCTTCCACTTATGATTTTGGAATTTGGAAAATTTAATTCCATATTTGGAATCTGTATGTTCAAATTGTGTAAATAGGGACCGTTTAATTTTAGACCTTATGAATATTTACTTTTGAAAATATTTTATTTACCTTGGTTAAAGGGTAAATCTGGTAAATAACGGTAAGAAAATATTACTATAATAATTTAAAACTACCTTAAAATGTGATCTAATCTTATTGGATGATACACATCCAACCATTATCATCCTTGGGTAGATTTTAGGACCCCATGGTTCCACCTGGGAATGATATTGTCACAATAATTTAATTAACTTAAAGTAAAGAAAAAAATGAAAAAAATATATATTATTGTAATTAAAATATTATATTGGTATATATAAGTTATCCTTTTGACTATAAATATTATTTGGAAATATAAAAATATTTCATACATCATGGTATTTTTTAAATAATTTTTAGACAGTAAATAAATTAAATTATTTATGACATTATAATGTTGTATTGTTTACCTCATTAATAAATGATTTAAATAAATAAGATTCTAATGATTTAAATAATGTCCAAAACATGTCCAGTTCTTATTTTATGATTATTTTTCGATCATTAGTCATATTATATTTTACTTTAATATTTTTTGGACCTTTAGAAACCTAAAATCATTATATAATAAAATAATATTTTCACATTTTCTTAAAGAGGCCCCCTCCCCCTTATAAAAAGCCGTCACCTCTAACCCATTCCTCACACCTCTCAAGACACTTGTATCATCCAATATATACTCAATTAATCTACCTACATCTCTATTATCCTTTTATAATCCTTAACGTAGGTAGAAGGAACTTCAAAAAAAAATTGGCTCAAACCAAAGGGGGTTACCTGATTTAAAGGCAATGTCTTCTATTAAGTTCTTTTTTTTATTTTACTTTTCCAACCCCCTAAAATATTTTATTAATTTATTTTATAAAAAAATGTATACTAAATATAGTATAATTTTTTATGAGAAGGATTTGAACTAAACTAACTCACATCTCCATCTAATGGGTAAAGAAAATATTGTTTTAGTGGATGGAAAACTAACTCCTCCCAAAACGATGATTGTTCAATTATCTCCTACCGCCGCTAATTGTGACCATTATGATGGAACTGTATTTATATTATATATATATATATATATATATATTATTTTTATGTTTCTTTATGATTATATATTTTCCATTTATTGTATAAAATTATGGTTTCCATTATGGGAAAATATGATAATTTCATTTAAGGAAATGCGGACTACTGCCCATCAAAGTGATATGATCCATTAATGCCATATGTGGGAAATATAAAGGATGGAGTTAATTATATTATATATGATATTATACTAGAATTATAATATGACTATGTATCATTATGTTTTAATTCAATTAAAATGTGAAATATAAATGAAAGTAGCGCTCATAAATACGTACGACTTACAGACTCTGTGAACAGTGCATTTCATCTCTTATCTCCAAATGTAATGTAATATTATAAATACATAAATATACTTGATATATATGTTATATATGATATCTGCATCATGAATATCATTCTGGAGATAATGGAAATTTTACCATATAAACAACTTGTAATTATAAGAACCTCATTTTTGACTCAAGTACCAAATATCTATAAAATGTCCGTTATTAACCTAAATGATGACATTATGATTATAACATTGTAATAAGTCATATAAAAAGAATAATAAACTTTATAAAGGATCTTAATCATGCATAAATAATCATTAGTTTATTATTGAGGATATTAAATAATGAATGGGCCAAAACAGACATGAGGTAAGGGTCATCGTCTCAATCTCCTTTCATTGACGAATATTTCATTTTAATACATGAATTAATTTATTACTCTATATAAACACCTATGAAATTTTATTTCATTCAATGAGAATCTTTTATTATTAAGTGTTTTACTAAACTACATAAAATAATTTTTCTTTTTAATTAAGCTGTAACACGGACATTTTTCCGCCGCAAGTATTATTTGATATATGGCATCCTTAACAAGATATAATTTTTTTGAAATGGATGTAAACACCATTTATTCTTTTTATGAATATTGGTATTTAAAATGGTTTTGATAACAAATTTATTATTTCTATATATTTAAATTTTATATGGTAATTAATATATGGTAATGTTATCTTTATATTATGCTTGTTTTATGTGTTAGGGTTCTTGGGAATTTTTTACATGAATGGGTGGTTCTATGATAAACCTAGTACGGGTGAGCTCGATATATCTCTCCAATGAATTGGTTAACATGAAGGTGGTAAACGTGAATGTTTCTCCTAAGAGATTTGGGGAATATACTATGATAGATATTCTCATGGTAACTCTCTACGTAGCTGTGACAACTACAATGTATGTATGATATGGATCCCACAAGGTACCTTTATGATTTATGATTTATAAGTTTTATTCATAAATATTTTTATATCATAAGGTTTTATGTTATGTATGTAATGATGATCTGATGTTTTCTATATTTTTTTTACAACCCCTACTATGATCTTTATTCTCATTCCTAGTTTTTGAAATTTTTCTCACAAGAATTAAAGATGAATAGGGTCAAGGATGTGATCATGGAAAAGTCATGCTCTCTAAAACATGGAAATATACATGGATATTTTTTCAAGAATTTTTATTTTATGAAAAAAAGAAAACATAGTAGAAGTGTGTACCTTATAAATATTGATATGTAATTTAATTGTAATGGTCTAATTATCTGAAACTCTAAACCTAAAAAGATACCCAATGAGAATTATTTATTTAATAAAATATTATATATAGTTTATGGTTGGGTCCTTATGGTTGGTATTAGATGTCAGTTTTGATATCTTTAGATGTTAGGATATTGTTAAACTAAAGTCCATATATTAATTTATAGAAGGATTGAATTGAAATAGAGTTTACAGATTACCATGATGCTTCAAATAAGATAATTCTGTGTTCAAAATGGTTTTTCATAGAGGAAATAGGGCTGTTATATAGGGACAACATTAGGAAGAAGACACCCTTCCAAATCAGCAACCTGAGATGGTCAAAATCAGAACTAAAAAGTTTGTTGAAGTGATGGAACAGTTGACTCAGGCTATAAATGGTGGTGGTATCTATGTATTAAATCATTTAGATTAACCATAGAGGAAAAAGTCTGTAGTGGAGTATTTCCTGAAGCAACGTCCCCCATCATTAAGAGGATCATCTGACCTTGTGCTAGTAGAATGGATGATTAATGTACTAGAGAAATTTTTTGATATTATGGGGTGTTCAGAACATCAAAATTTTAGTCTCACTAATTACCATTTTGATAGTGAAGCAGATCAATGGTGGTAAATGGTGAAAAATATCAGGGATAGTGAGGAGATTTATGCTCTTCATTGAGATGAATTACATGGTATTTTTATTTATAAAAATTCTCCTAAGGTGGTTCATTTTAGGATGGAAACACAATTCTTGGAATTTAGCCATGGGGATGGCTCAGTGGCTACATATGAAACAATATTCACTCGACTAGCCTGGTATGGTCTAAATTTCATAAAAGATCTTGATAGTAAAATCAACCATTTTTACTTAGGAGTTAATCCAAATAATCGAAGGGCTTTAGCTTATCATGAGTAAAAAAGTTACGAATAACATATTCAATATGCGGAGAAGGTGGAAATGGAGTTTTCTGATGATCATGTCTTCATTGAAAAACAACAGAATAAGAGGTCGAGGTGGAAGATGAAAGGGAAAAACTCTTCAAAAATTTCATATGGTAAGAAACATTAGCTTACAGATTGTGAAAATTTTGGAAAAAACATGGTGGTGAATGTCTTTAGAATTATGGTAAGTGATACTGATGTTGTAAAATGGGATCTAAGGATCATAATTGCAGTGAAAATGATCAGGTTAATGGTAAGACTAAATCTTATTTACAATTATAAAAATGTTTTAAGTTCAATGAACTGGGTCATTTTGAAAATGAGTGTCCAACAAAGAACTCAACTGAGGGAAAGAAACCAAACTACAAGTAGAATGGGGTGGTGATGTCATTTGAAACCACTTCAGTAGATGTTGGTCTATAAAATGATGTAGTATCAGGTACAAGGTTTTTTGTTTAGATTATGCCAATGCGTTTTTTGATTTTGGATCGACACATTCATTCATTTTGGAGAGGGTTTCTAGTAAATTGGAAATTCCATCTCAAGATATGAATCTTGAACTTATGGTAAAAAATACATGGATGAAATGTTAAAGAAAATAAATTATAATAAACTTCTTTTCCTTGTGTGCGGATTGAATCTACCCACAAACCTTACTATTTTTCCACTAGTAGATGTTGATGTAATTTCGAGTATAGATTGGATTTTAGTTTATCATGTTAATATTGACTGCAGAGCTAAAGCGGTTTCTTTTCAAAAATATTTTCTATTTTTTTATAAGAATGAACCCCTACTTTTGATGAAATATTAGGAAGCTAAGAAACTAGTAATAGATGGAAATGAATGTTACCTCTCACATATTGTTGAAAACAAAGGAACTGTTCATATTAATGATGTGCTAGTGGTAAATGAGTACCTTGATGATTTTCCCGATGGGTTGACTGGTATTATACCTGGTCATGAAGCTGAATTGACCTTTGACTTAGTTCCTAAAGCTATAAAATTTTCAAAACCCCCTAATCAAAGAACTAAAATTTAAATTTTAGAGTTAAGGAAGAAATTGCATGAGTTATTAGATAATGGTTTCATTCGGCCTAGTACATCACCATGGGGTGCTCCTGTCATATTTGTTAAAAATAAATATGGTTCAATTAAACTATTCATTTATTATTGAACCTTGAATAACAACACTATTAAGAATAAGTATCATCTTCCTCACATCGATGATTTGTTTGATTAGCTCTAGGGAGCTCAGTATTTTTCAAATATTGACTTGATTTTGAGGTACCATCAGTTGAAATTAAAGGAAGAATACATTCTAAAGACCTCATTTCATACTAGATATGGAAATTATGAATTTTTAGTTATGCCTTTTGTTATCCAATGGACCATCTGTATTCAGGGATCATATGAATAGAATTTTCCCTGAGTTATTCGATATGTTTGTGTTTGTGTTCAATGATAATATTTTCTTTTATTCTAAAAGTAAAGAGGAACATGAAGTACATTTAAGGGTTTTTGTGCAGACTATAAAAGAAAATAAACAATTGTAGGATTCAAATAATGATGTAGATGATCAATATACAAGAGTGGGTGAATTATATACTATAAAAACTCCTTTAAAACCATTAAATTTGATCATAAAACCTTTTTTTAATATTATGGAAAACAATTTTTAACAAGGATAAACAAGGTAACTACACAAGACCACTTACTTCTACAAACTTGTTAGATTCCAGAAATATTGTTCTAAAAATTAAACATAAGAGAAGTTTACAAGGGAAAAGACTCTACCTTAAAGAGTAAAGAATATTACTTATCAAAGTATACAATTATAAGAGAGTATTAGATAGTTATACTTTTTTTAATAATCAAAATGAAGAGGAAAAAACATGAAACAATACAAGTAACGTGTGTGAAAGATATTTCCCCAAAGAGTTGGATATCCAAAAAAACATGGATAATGGTCCCTTGATTTATAATTTCAAGAAAATATCCCTTACCAACACCAATGTAAGAACTCAATAGGATTATTGGAGTTTGTCTTGCTATCCACACAAGCCCTTGAACTTCTAGGTAGTCGACACCTTTTTCTTCTTTATCAAGGAAGTCCTCAAACTTTATGATAGTCTGCACCTCTTTCTTCCTATCCCCAGAAGCCATCGATTGTACATAACAATAATCAGAGTCTCAAGAAGCATGCTGAAGAAGATGTTCAGTATACACAAATCACGAGAGTCCCTCTGTCTATGAATCAATTATGTAACATGTATTCTATAAATTGATCAATGTTTTTCCTCTATTGAGATCGTTCCAATGAGCTGCTATTTATAGGCACATCTCCAACGGTCGGTTCCCTCCTCCAATGGTATTATTCTTCCTCGAATTTTGGAGGGACCTGTACATTTGTCACTCAAACAATGATTAATTATAAATAGAATGCACTACATTATTTTATAACTATAATGATGGTAAGTAAAATATGGTTGCGCAAACAAATCCATTTTTTGGAGTCTAGGAAAATAATTTCCAGAGTGTGAGAAAATAAACTTTCAGATTCTATATTACATGGATATTTAGAATATATTTTTCAATGAATTCAGAATCCTAATTCTATAGTGTTTGGAGTATGAATCCTAAGAAACTCCGAACCGGAATTATAAAAAATTTGGAGTTTAGATTCTAGGGAATTTGAATTCTAAATTATAATTATTTCCATGTCTGAATTTCGGAGAATTTCGAGTTTAAATTTTAGAGAATTTGTAACTTGAATTCTAAATAATTCGGATTCTGAATTTCAAAAAAATCGGAGATAGAATTTCCGATAATTTAGAGTCTTAATTATAAGGAATTCAGAATCAGAATTCCTATGAATTCTGAGTCTGAATTTTAGAACATTCACAGTTTGAAATTCATAAAATTAGACGTCTAAAATTCATAAAATTTGGAGTCTAAATTTCAGAGAATTCAAAATCTAAATTTATTGGAATTAAGAGAATGAATTCTATGAAATTGGGATTCAGAATTTTGAGGAATTTGGAGTCTGGTTTTTAGAGAATTCAGAGTCAAAATTTCAGTGAATTAGAAGTATGAATATCATAGAATTCAGAGTCTGAATTTTTGAGAATTCAGAGTCTGAATTTTAGAGAATCCTAAACATGAATTTAGTGGAATTCAGAGCCTGAATAATAAGGAATCTCGAATTTTTTTTGAGAGATTCAGAGTCTAATTTTTAGAGAATTCAGAGTCTGAATATCAGAGATTTAGGAGTTTGAATTTCAAATAATTTGATTCTTGAAATTATAGGAATTCATAACCTGAATTCAAAACCTGATGACATAATTCTCTATATCTATGTATTTATAGGATTCCTAGTTTTTTAGAAATGAAATTTAATTTTACTCGTATAAATAAAATGAGTTATATTAAGAGAAACTAAATCATGAACATTGAAAATAATTGTAAGGAGAAAATTTCTTTGTGGAAGTAAAATATTTCCTTATTAAGAAAAATCTGGGTAAGGAGAAAATTACCATGAGGATTGAAATATTACTTTATTAAGATAATTCTACAGTGAAATAATACTTTCCTTCTAATAGATTGTTTTTTATTTTCAAAACATAAAGGAATAGAAAAGTCATACGGAAACCTTATTGACTAAACAATCTCCCCATTTTTGGAATGAAAAAAAATCCTTACTTAAAAGAATCTAAGGACGTAGAAATTTTATGGACATGAAAATAAAAACTTATTTCCTTTACTTAAGGATCAGAGTGAATATGAAAAACTCTCCCTTAGACTTTGGAATCACTAAAATCATATTCATGATTTCTTGAATGATATTTTTATTTTTCATGTATTCAAAAAACATCATTGATAAGAACATTCCTCTAGATGAATTCCCCCTTATTTAGAGAAATATTTTCTTTACCTTGAATCCTATTTAACATTCCTTTCTCACCCTTTGTGATTTTAAAAATTCAATTGAGTGAAGGGCATGAATATTTTAGTACCTGAAACATTAGTACTTAATAATGAAATGCTTGAAGAACATAAAAAACTTCCTTTATGTTGAATGAATTTTTATAATTCGGGATATACCACAAAACATCATAATGAAATAAATTTTCCCTCTATCTCTTTCGACATCAAATTTTTCACAATGGTTTTTAGCTTCATGAACTCATTTTGATCCTCTTCTGCTCAATTAAGTGACTGAACTTGATATTCTATTTTCTTCTCTAAAGATTTAATTTTCTATTCCTAATCCTTAATAATGTTTGCCTAATATTTCAATATTTCATCTTGCTTAACAAGCTTATCTTAAATCTCCATTCTATGATATATTTCCCTCTTCCAATTCATGGCTACAGAGTTAATCTTTCCATTCAGGTCCTTAAAATCTTCCTTCCGATTAGTTTGTTCTAGAATTAACTTATCCTCAAAACTATTTGTAAGATCCTTGATATTCACATATTTGGTATCAAATGAATACATCACATTATATTGAAATTTATTAATGATTCTTTTTTTTATGTTGTCTTCTTTGACCATCTTGTCATCTTCATGCAATATCTTTTATGAGCCTCATAAACAATGAGGAAAGTCTTAAAGTCCGCCTCTAATACAGAACATTTATCCACAACCATGGAAACTGAATATGACTTCTGATTTATCCAATGTTGAAGCATCTGGACTATTGAATCTATGCTTACAAATAAATGATTAGTACCAACCATCTTTTTCAATGACTGAACAACAAAATCATGTCCATGGGAAGATGATTCTGACTAGGAAAGTTTGGCTGGTGAGGATTCTTTTCCTATATCCTCAACTTTATTCTCAGATGAAGCACCAACATATTTCTTCCTAGCCACAGATTTACTAGGTCTATCCACTACCACTTTCTTTCTATTATATGCTTTCATAATGATGTATTGTTCTTTGGGAGATTCATTCTCACAATCAGATAGCTGAACAATATAATCTTGATCAACTTCTTCTTTCTCTCCATCATCCACTAGATCTTCCGAATGAATAAAATAAAGATTACTACCATCATCATCTGTTGGCTTATTCAATTCTTATTCACCCTTCTAATCGTTTCATGTTGTAGAAATTTTTTAGGATTCTTCTTGGGTTGTCTAGATAGATAATCTTAGAAAGTTACTTTCCTTTTGATGATAATATTCAACTTGATTTATGATATCATCAGATTCCTTCCCTTCTTCTTACACTTCTTCTTCTTCTTCGTCAGTTTCCTCTTCCACTTCTTCATAATAAACTATTTCTTTTTATTTCTATTATTTAAGAATCACCATTATCTTTCCTAGTTCACTATTAATGGTTCTATCAAAAATGATTCTGGTACCGGGATTTTCTTAGATCCTCTTCCAGTAGCCTTGATAATACATTTAACGACTTCAGCTTCCAACAATTTCAACCATTGCTTATTTTCTTTTTATTTATTTTCAAGATTATCAGCAGACTTTTCTTTCAATGCTTTTTCCTTAGGAGGGTCCAGTGCAATCATAGTCTCCCCTTCCTTCTAGGTTTTTTTCCTCTCTCTACTTGGGCACTCCTCCATTAGGATAATATATTCTCTTCTTTGGCTTTGGAGGCACTTAATGAGTTTCATGGCCACATGAGTTCTTGATTTATATTATGGTTCCTTCACCTTTCTCTTCATTCCAGCACTCTTAGAGGTTTCATCCACTTCCGGATTCATTGACTATTCTTTTAATTATTCTTCGGAAAAAACAAAAAAAATCTCTAGATTTACTGAAAAACAAATTTTCATTCTCCTTTGGGTGTCATCACTCAGCAAAGTCACATTGTAATTTTTTGGCTGGGATCTGCATGAGATTTTGAATGACTGGAGGCAAAGAACAATGATCATTGAAAGAATTGCAAGATAAATGATGATCTGAGACATCAGATTTCCATTCTTGATATTCTAAATTGTAACTAATATATACAAAACCATTTTTATCATTCTGAGGTTCACGACGAAATCCACTTTATATATATCACCCTTTTTCAGAGTATCCTTGTCACATTTTCTTGTAATTATAACTCCTTGAACCCACAATTCATGAATCCTCAAATTCTTTGAGAGATGAAAGATCTGTGGATTCATCAATAAATTCAAGCCAAGACACTGTATTTCCTTATCATTATCAAAATATCCTGATTCATCATGTAATTTGTGAGTGTAGAACTCTACTTCCCCTTCGTAAGGAATACTAATAAGACTATCTGCCTTACTGTATGAAAGAGTTTATGTCGATAACAATTGAGATAAAGCTTATCTTTCCCCCCTTCATTGAAAAATATATATGTTTCATAAAACTCAACCATCAACTCGAGATACACCGGATCCTATGCGTTCGGTTTTGAAATGCAACGGCTCTCCCATAAATTTAACATAATATTCATAGATATGATTGAATCGTACTTATCATAAAATATCAGATCGACCAAACATTCTCTGTATATCTGCCACTCTAATATTTCATTAATAGTTGACATTTCATTTGGATAAGAAGCTTCAAAAGACATATAGAACTGAGGAAAATTTGGAGATTTGGAATGACTTTAAAATAAAGAGGCAGAGCATCAACACAGAAAAACATGAAAAAATGATGTGGGAAAACTAAGGGGATTTATATAGGCTATGTAGGCGTTGGATCAACTTCCATGGTAGATATAAAGGTTGAAAAAAACATCTGATCAAATCTGACGGTTGAGATGGTAACTGAAGAAGGATTTTGATAGGTTCCGATCTTTTGAGGTTTTTGAAAAAACATTCATAATTAAGAAAAACAAATAAATCAGAAAAATTTTAAAAAAGAATAAAAATACCAACAAGTAAAATATGATTAAAAAATATTAGAAAAGAAAAATTCCATTCAGAATGCTCGGAAGATTATTCTTAATGGGGAAAAATTGTTCTTGAATAACATTATATTTCGAAATTTTTATTACAAAAAGTTTAGACTATGAAAATCTTGACTATGATCAATTTAAACTATGATAAATTTTAACTATGAAAATAAATTTATATTATGAAAAATATTGATTATGAAAAATATAGATTACAAAATATTTTGACTATGAAAAATTTTGATATAAAAGCTGTGACTACAAAAATTTTCATTAGGAAAAATTTTGGCTACTAAAATTTTACCTATGAAAAATTTTAGATTAGGAAAAATTTTGACTTCAAAAAATTTGTATACGAAAACATATGACCACTAAAATTTGGACTAAAAATAGAGATTATAGAAAATTTTAACAATGAAAATTTTAACTACGAAGCAAATGTAACCCCCAATATGAAAATGAGTTTCATGCTGTATTGAGATAGGTTTAAACAAGAAGTTAATATTATATATTATCTTATGGTTATCATTCCGAACATCTTTTTATTGTATTCAAATCTATTAGAGGTTAAATATATTATGAAAATATCAGCAAGTTGATGTTGTGTTCTGATAAATTGATGAATGATATCTTCTTTTTGTCTGTGATCCCTAAGAAAATGATGCCTAATATCTTTGTGTTTTTCCTGAAAGTGATGTACATGGTTTTTACATAATTCAATGAAACTATTATTATCACACAATATTTGTGTTTTTGTAATAATCAAACCATATTCTGTGAGTGTGTGTTGCATCAGCAACACTTGAGCAGAACAAATTCCAACTGCTACATATTCACCTTTAGGAGTGGAAAGTGATAATGATTGTTGATTTTTGCATGACAACGAATATAATAAGACTCCTGTGAAATGAAAAGTTCTGGATGTACATTTCCTATCAATTCTACAACCACCAAAGTCAGCATTCTAAACAAATTTTAAAACATAATCATATCCCGATGTATAATAGATTACAAGATCCATAGTTCCCATTAAGTTGTAGAAAATAATTTTCACATCATTTAAATGAGATTCATTTGGATTGTATTGATATCATTCACATAATCATTTTGATAACATTATGTTTGGATGACTATATTTCATGTAAAGTAGACTTCCTATCATATCTCTAAAATATTTTTGATCTACTGGTTTTCCAGATTCATCAAGATCACGTGAATTTTATGTACCAAAGGTAGTACTTATACTCTTATTGTTTTCATATCCATACTTTTTAAGAATATATTCAATATAATTATGTTTGGATATATAGATTCCTTCTGATTTTTGAGAAATCAGAAAACAAATAAAAAATTTTAACTCACCCATCATACTCATTTCAAACTCAGATTTCATTAGATCTGAAATGGAATTAGTTAGAGATAGCAGAGTTGAACAAAATATATTGTTGTCAACATAAAGCTGAACAATAAAAAATTATTTCTTATCTTTATTTATAATAAATGGTTGGATGGTAATTTCCATTAACATAATTTTTTTGAAGCAAAAATCTTATAATTCTATCATACATGGCTCTTGGGGCTTGTTTAAGTCCATATAAAGCTTTGGTATATTTGAAAACATGTTCAAGATGTTTTTTATCTTAAAAAACTAAATGTTGTTCAAAAAAACATCATCTTGAATATAACCATTAAGGAAATCACATTTAACATCCATTTGAAAAAGTTTTAATTTAAAGAATGCTGTAAAGGAATGTAGAATATGAATAGATTCAAGTCTGGGTAATGGAGCATAGGTTTTTTCGTAGTCTATTCTTTCTAGTTTATTATAGTCTTTAACAACCAATCTATCTTTCTTTATTACTATGTTTCCATTTTCATCACATTTATTTCTGAAGACCCATTTTAATCTAATAAGAAAGTTTTCCTTGGGTATTTCTTACAAAATCTATACATTATTCCTTTCTAAATCATTTATCTCATCTTGCATAGATTTTTTCCAATCATCATCACCTAAAGCTTCATTAGTGATTTTTTTTTCAGAAAGGGAATGAAATTCTAGATGTTATACATCATTTATTAATGAACATCTTGTCCTTATAGGTTGATTTACATCACCAATGATACAATCAATAGGATTTTTCTTAAGAAACTACTCAATTGGGTTTCTAAAAACCTATTCATCAATATATGGTGGGAATGTATCTAGGGTAAATTATTTAGAAACATTTTATTGTACATTTTATTTATTAGAAGATATTCAATCAAGGGTTGATAGTTAGTTTTTTAAAACACATCGGATAATATGGTTTGAGGTAATTTAAAAACAAGATGACCAGTTTCATCAAATTTAACATGAACAATTTCTTCAATAGTACAAGTATTTTATTGAAATCTTTATAAGCCTTAGAAGTTGTGGAGTAGCCTATGAATATTCCTTCATTAGTTTTTGGTGAAAAATTTTGTTGATTATCTTTAGTATTCTGAATGAAAACCTTGAAACCAAAAACCATGAAGTATAAATTTCTACGATTTCTACCATTCCACAACTCATAAGGAGTTTTATTAAGAAAATGTCTAATCAAAAAAAGATTTATAGTATAACAAGAAGTACTTACAGCTTTATACCATAATTTTTTGGCTACCAAATATTCAATCAACATGGTTCTTGTTATCTATTGATGAATTTTTTTCTTATTTCAAAAACACTATTTTTTTTGAGGAGTTCTTGGTGCTGAAAAGATATGAGTAATTCATTTTCTATAACAAAATGCTTCCAAATCAGAATTTTGAATTTCTCCTCCATGATCACTATGAATAGTCATCAAGTGAAGGATTTTACCATTTTGAACTTGGGATCTATAAATTTTGATGTATGAAAAAGCATGAAATTTTATTTCTAAAAAATAGACCCATGTAAATCTAGTTTAATCATCAACAAAGAGAGATACATAATATTTTCCTCCAATGCTTCCAGTTTTTACTGGATCAAAAAGATCTATATGCACCAACTGTAATACATCAGTGGTTGAAACATCACTGACTTATTTAAAACCTTATTTGTTCTTCTTTATATAGTAACAAGGATCAAAATATTTTTATGAATCAAATCTATGCTCTGGTAGATCCTTATCTAGTCTTTTCCTATGGAGTTTTTATCTATTCCTAAGGTTACAGAGTTCGATCCTTCTATAACATAACCAAGTATGATAATCCAATGTACTAAGATAAGTTAGATCTTCGAACTTTAGGTTATTTATGTTAAGAATGTAAACATTCTCTCACTATGGGAAGAATGAATAAACTCTTCATTGAATAGTTCCCTAAACACTTATCATTCCCAAAATTCACAAGGTAACTTTAATTACCTAATTGACATATGCAAAAAAGGTTGTTCCTAAGACCCTTAATGAGGAAAAATATTTAAAATAAATATTTTTTAAATAAAAAAATTATTACATATACCAATAATATGTCCCTGAGCATTACTCTGAAATTTACTTTTCCTCTCATTGTCTTGAAAATATTTTCAAAGAATTTTTTGTCACCATTCATGTGTACAGAATATCCACTATCCATGTATCATGTATTACTATTGGTATTATCTTGACAGTCCTGCAAATCATAGTTTTAGACTTTTATAACATATAATTTCTTGCATCCGGAAACTTTTAAAATCTAAATTTTACGATTCCATATTTTCATGATAAAATAAGCTTTTTGAAATCGGAAAAACCATGTTTTGTTTTGGGAAATAAAATTTCCCAATTCCCGCGACACAGACACTTAGTACATAATGGATCACTTTGAGATACAAAATAATTGTTACTAAAAATCAGTTTTTAATGAGTATAACCAAATCTAGAATTATTCCTTAGAGGTCGAATTTGGGAATATATCTTATCAAAATATTCTATACCTAAGGTATAGTTTTATAAAGACCTCATCAAGGAAAATATTTCTGACTTTAGTCTAATAACTATTTTTTTATCACAAAAAACATTAGTTTTAATACAAGAGATAGTATCTAAAAAAATGTTCTTCGAAATTACATTTTCTATATCCCTATAATGATTATCCATCACAGAATTTACTTCCTCATGTGTTTTTCAAATACATTCAAAATAACATGTTTTTTATTAATAACATTAAAAATATCTGATACCAATTTATTAAGAATATAAATTCTAGTATTTTCATTATCAATATATTTATTGACATTAGAATTTTTTATCTCAGGGAGATTAGCAAACATAGACAGTTCATCATAAGAATGTAAAGTAATATCTTCATGAGAAGAAGATTATTCATATGAAGAATCATAATATTCACTATCACTATAATTAGAAATCAAGGAAAACTTTTTATCGAATCGGCATTGTGTACCTAGTCCATTAAACAATGATTTTGAAAATGTGACTTGGCATTTATCAATGATTCTTCTTACATGAAGATTTATACTCTAAGGATTCATTAGAGGAGTCTTCACCCCTGGCACTCTTGGTGTCATTAGCTTTTCAAACCATTCATAGATTTAGCTTTGATGTACTTCATTCTATTCCTCTCAGAAAGATTTTCCTTTTTAACCTCTCTCTTAAGCATAGGACAATTTGACCTTATATGCCCTAATATTATTCATTCATAACAAGTAACTTCAGATCCTTTCTGGTCCATTCATTATTTATCTTATATCTATAATTAATGTCCTTATTCCTAACTATCTTGTTCATCCTTCAAGTAATATTAGCTAGTTCATTCTCATAATGTTCACTTTCACTTGGTTCAGATAAAATAGTGACCTTCTTTAACATGGATATACTAACCCTTTTAAGAGTCTTGGATTTTGTAGATTTAAAGGCTAAACTTCCATCTCCATTATTCTTCTTATTTAGATCATTATATCTTTTCATTCTTGTCTCATATTGAAGAGGTGTTCCAAAAAGCTCATCAAGAGTAATCTGAGAGACTTTCATATTCTCATCAATAGCTGGTCTCTTTGATTCCCACTCATTAGGCATGATATCTATTATCTAGTCCAAAAGTTACTCATAATATAAACATTTTTCACACAAGGATTGTATATTATTAACAATAGTCATAATCCATTATTTTACCTTGCACACCGATTATCCATAAGGAAATAGAAATCCAAGATATTTTTCTCTAAGAATAACTCTTCTATTTTCTATAACCTTGGTTGATCGAGAATGATTAACCTTTAATTTCATCCAAATATAATTTACAGCTTCCCGATAAGAAATATGGCTATATATATTATTAGTCAAGGAACACAACAAGGTATTGTGTTCCATGTAGTTTTCATGATATTCTGAATTTTCATGATAAGTAAAAGTTATGAATTTTTTATCAAGAATCATGTAATCTCTAGTAAGTAAAAAAAAGTTGTCCCCTCCAATATTAATGAAAAAATTATTCATTCAATCTTTCCAATACTCATAATCATTCCCATCAAATATTAGTGGTTTAATAGGATTAAGATTATCTATAGAAATTAAATTTATTCCTTCCATATAAAAGAAAATATCATTCCATATAATCTTGTAAATAATTAATTTTTGTATACATGGATAAAAATATCCTATGAAAAGAAAATATAGAACAATGGAATCTTGATCAAGAAAACATATATGTGAGTATAAGTATTTTATTGAGCTCCTTTGATACCAATTGTAGGATCTTAATATTGATGTAGATTCTCAATTTACAAGAGGGGGTGAATTTTATACATTAAAGATTATATTGGAACCTTTATAGATGATTATAATACCTTTGTTTTTAACCATAAATAAAACTATGTCTAACAATGTTAAACAAGGTAAATTCACAAGACCTCCTTATTCTACAAACTTGCTAGATTCTGGAAATATGGTTCCGAAAATGAAACTTCAAAGAATTTTACAAGGAAAAATATTATAACATATAGAGTATAGAATCATACTAAGCAGAGTATAAATGTATGAGAATGCATAGGATAGTTATACATTCTATAACAATCAAAATGAAGCAGAAAAAATCATGTAACAATACATGTAACATGTATGAAATATTTTATTCCAAAGAGTAGGGTATCTAACATCCTTGGACAAAGGTACCTTGATTTATACATTCATGAAAGTATTTTTTACCCACTCCAGGGTAATCCCTCAATATGAATATCTAATTTTGTCTTGCTATCTTTGTATTCCCTCAAACATCATGGTAGTCAGCACCTCTATATTCCTAATCATGGATGTCGTTAAACTTTGTGGTAGTTGGAACCTCTTTAATTATATCCCCGTAAGCCCTCTATTGTACACAACAACAATCAGAGTCACACTGAGCATTCTGAATAGGATGTTCAGTACGCACAAAGTATGAGAGTCTCTCTCTATAAATCATTTCAGCAGCATTTAATTTGTATATTGATCAACATGTGTTTATTCGAATTAATTTTGTTCAAATGAGATCATATTTATAGTCAAATATCTAACAGTCGGCTCCCTCCTCCAAAAATAATATTTTTTCATTAATTTTGGAGGGACCTGTACATTTCTCACTCAGGAAACGTTATGTTAGAAACAGAATCCACGATAGAATTTCTTAACTATAACCTGTGTAAGTAAAATATTGTTGCTCAACCCAATCCATTTTTCGGAGTTGTGGAAAATATATTTACGAATCTATGAAAATAAAAAATTGGATTTTATATTACATGGATATTTAGATTGTGTTTTTCAAGGAATTAGGAATGAGAATTCAATAAATATCATAGTCTGAATTATAAGGAATCTGGAACCGAAATTCAAAGGAATTCTGTGTCTGAATTCTATTGAATTCAGTGTCTGAACATCGTAGAATTCAGAGTCTGAATTTCAGAGAATTCAGGACCTGAATTCTAAGGAATTCAGATTTTGAATTTCAGATAATTTGGAGTCTTATTTTTAGAGAATTCATAGTCTGAATATTAGAGAATTCCGAGTCTGAATTCTAAGGATCTCAAAATCAGAATTTAGAGGAATTTAGATTCTGAATTTTAGTGAATTCGGAGTCTGAATTTTATAGATTTCAGATTCTAAAATTCAGAGAACTTGTAACCTTAATTAAGAGGATTTGGAAGTCTGAATTCTATGGATATCAGACTTAAAATTCTGAGGATTTCGGAGACCGAATTTTAGATATTTCAGAGTCTAAATTTCAGAGAATTCATAGTCAGAATTTTAGATCATTTAGAGTTTGAAATTCAAGGAATTCAGAGTCTGAATTTCAGAGAATTTGGAACCTGAATTATGAAGAACTGAGAGTCCAAATTCAAAGGAATTCTAACTCAGAATTATGTACAATACGGAGTCAGAATTTAAGAGAATTTTGAGTCTGAATTTCAAATAATTCGAAACCCAAATTTAGAGAAATTCAGAACCTAAATTCCGAACCTAAAAATAGAATTCTCTATATCTATGTATTTACAGGATTCTGAGTTTTTTATAAATGTAACCGAATTTATACATAGAAATAGAAAGAGTAAGATTTATAGATACTATAGAATGAACAATGAAAATAGTGGTATGAAGAAAAATTCCTTGTGGAAGAAACTTTTTTCCTTGTTAATTTAAATATGGGTAAGGTGAAAAATTTCCATGAGGAAAGAAAAATTTCCTTATAAAAATTAATCTTCAGGAAAATAATATTTTCCTTGGGATACAGTGTTTGTGATTTTCAATACATAAAATAATGGAAATGTCATAATGAAACCTCACTGAATCAATAACTATTTGGTAAAGTTAGCAGGTGTGAGTTTTGGTTATAGAAAATTGCATTCCTTGGTCACATTGTTTCAAAAAATGGCATAATTGGTGATCCTACAAAAATAAAAGGTGTTAAAGAATCTCCAAGAACCACAAAAATAACCAAGATCCATAGTTTTTTTGGTTTTTTATGTTATTCCCAAAGGTTTGATAAAAAAATTACATGGTTATCTAGTCAAATGACTAATTTTACTAGAAAAGGTGTTAATATAATTTGGATAAAAGAATGTGATGATTGTTTTCAAGAATTGAATAGAAGACTATTGAGTGTTCCAGTTTTGAAACTACCTTCTATAAATGGTGAGTTTGTTATTTATAGTGATGCTTTGTTCATAGGAGAAGGCTATTTCCATATATAGAATGATCAGGTGATTGCTTATTCTTCACATCCTTTGAAACCTCATGAATTAAGCTACCCTACAAATGATTCAGAATTAGTCGTCGTTGTTTTTACGTAAAAATTTGGCGGCATCATTAGTGTGGAGTAAAATTTGAAATATATACTAACAAAAAAAGTTTAATGTATATATTCACTCACAAATAATTGAACATGAGGAAGAGGAGATGGTTGTAATTAATCAAGGATTATGATTTCAAGATCATCTACCATTCGGGAAAACCATATAAAGTGGCTGATTATTTGAGTCGAAAAAGTAATGTTTCATTAACCATGATACATTTTAAAGAAGATCATTTGGTATTTTGATTTGATGAAAATTGGCATAGATATTTTTGGGGCAGAAAATTCCTCTATTTAGTTTTATGTATTAGTGATACCATCTCTATCGGAAAATATTAAGCAAGCGTAGAAGGAAGATAGTGAGTTGCAGAAAAAGGTAGAGTTGATTCAAAAGGGTAAGTTTCCTGATTTTAAAATTTACAATGAGTGAATTCTAAGATTTGGGAAAAGATTATGTGTGACTTCTGATTCATAGTTGAAGAATGAGTTGTTATGTAAAGCTTATAGTTCCATGTTTTCAATTAATCCTGGAAGAACTAAGATGTACATCGATCTTCGGGAGTATTGCTGGTGGGATGGAATGAAAAGAGATATTACTGATTTAACTAGTATGTGATTGAATTTTCAGTAGGTAAAAGAAGAGAAGCAGCTTCCAAAAGGGATGCTTCAGTCTTTAACAGTGCCAGAGTGGAAATGGGAAAATATATCCATGAACTTAATTGTTATATTACAGAAGAAATCTCGCGGGGATAATGAAATATGGGTTAACATTGATCGATATACTAAATTTTCTCATTTCCTTCCTATTAGAGATACTTTTTATATAGATCAACTTTATTAGTTGATTGTTAAAGATAATTTCAGGTTAAATACAGTTCCCCTCTCCATTGTATAAGATCATGATCCCAGGTTTACTTCTAACATTTTGAAGGGAATTTAGATGGCATTGGGCAATGAATTAAATTTTAGTATCATTTTTCTTCTGCAATTAGATGGGTAATCAGAATGTAAAATTCAATACTTGGAGGATATGCTATATTCTTGTTCACTAGATTATCATGGATGTTGGGACCAACATATTTCTTTTCTTTAATTATATTATAATGATATTTTACATTCCATAATAATGATGGATCCATTTGAGGAATTATATGTAAATCATTGTTGAACTCCAACATTCTGGGATGATGTAGGTCAAAGGAGACAGATAGGACCAAAATTGGTAGAAGACATAGAAGAAAATGATCGGTTGATTCAAAATCACAAGAGAATATCTCAGAGAAGGAAGAACAAATATGTAAATAATCGATGGAAGGATCTTTCTTTTGAGGTAGGTGATATTATCTTTCTCAACGTTTCTCCAAGAAAAATTGTGATGCTTTTTGGTAAGAAGTGAATGTTGAGTCTGATGTTCATTGGACCTTATGAAATCTTGGAGAAAGATAGATCAGTTGCATGAAGAGAGGCTTTATGGAACACCCCAGGTAAATAAAGAATATGACATTTTCATATTTATCCATATTTTTGAATAAAATATTAATATGACTTTAAAGGGGACGCTATGCTCGATGGCGTACCCAACACGCAACAACGAGTTTCTTGGGAATCTTACGTTGCACCCTAATAATAAAATATTATTATTTTAAATGGTAGTTAACATGTAGTCGTTTTATTGGCGGGAATGTATAGAAATAACTAAAATTTTATTATATAGGTTTTTAATTTTTTTTACATTTATCAAATAAATGATAAAGTCTTAAAATATAGAAAGAATTCAATTTTAGGCGTATATGCCCTAGTTTTCACTAAAGGATCACTTATCACCTTTTGATGGAGAACCGTCATTAAATATAGTTTTTTTCACTCTTATACATTCTATTGGACCAAATAAAACTCTTCTTAAGAATCAGGACATCAATATTTACTTTGTGTAAATTTTTGGTATCTTTCCGATAAAGTTCATTTTTTAATGAATAGTGTAAAATGTTGCATTTTAATTCAAAAACTCTTTTTAATCTAATTTATTTATATGATTATATTATCTTCTTAACTGGTTTTAAAGTGAAATTAGAATATATTTTTACCATTAAATCCAATAGTGGTCGTTGGAATTAATTTCACTTTGAAATCGGACTTAAACTAGTGTCAATCTTTTGATACTTTTTATTTCATAAAAACACGCTATTTGCTCTGACAGCGGGAATTAATTAATAAATTAATTAATGTGACTAATATGTTTTGAATTTTTTAAAATATAATTCATTTTTGTTTTCAGAAAATCAAATATAGCTTAGGGTGAATTTTTGGAATTTTTCTGAAAAACATCAATTTTTGATGAATAGTGAAACCACTAAGTGGTAATTATAAAAACTGATTTTTCTATTTAAATGAAAATTTTCCATCTTTGTGTTTTGAATTTAAAAAATCCGACTTACATGGTTGTCATTAAGAAGTAAAATGTGGTTCAATAGGATAAAAATAATTTTTTTGGTGAATAGTAACTTATTAAGTTTTTAATCGCGATTAGAGGTAATTAGTGTAGTTTTTGGTAAGAATAATGTTTTAAAAAAATGGAATGACCTAGAAACATGTCCTACCATCATTGGGTGTGTCATGGCCGACCATGAAAATCCATGGGTCAACTTGGGGACCCCATGGAGCCACTATGGTTGGAAAATGTCATAAATATCTTTTTATTTAATGTTAAAGTAAAAATGACACAAACATGAGATGTTTTACTAAAACAATTTCTACATGGGGTTATAAAAGTCATAATTTTGACTATAAATAGTCATTGTAAATATAAAAATATTTCCTACATCATAGTATTTTTTTTATAATTTTTATACATTAAATAAATTAAATTATTTATGACATCATGATGATGTAGTGATGACCTCATTATTTAACAATTTAAATAAAATGGAATGATAATGTAATATATAAGACCTAAACATGTCCACAACCTATTTTATGAGTGGATTTCGTACCCTTATCACCTTATCCTCCAAATAAATTAATGTGGGACCTTTAAAATCCGAATCTATTTCGAAAATAAAGTATCATTTTGTAACTTTACCAGAGTGCCCCTCCTCTCCTCTTATAAGAGGCCCCCACCACTACCTCCTTACCCACACTCACAAAGCCATTGGCTCGGCCAAACCCTGACCATTTTGTCTCTTAACTTCCCTCTATAACTCCTTGAAGCCTCACATTGGGCAGAAGTCTTCCCAAGGAAGCCTTTGAGCTCAAACCAAAGGGAGTTACCCGATTTTAAGGTAATGTCTTCACTTGTGTCCTTTTGTTTTATTTTGCTTCTCCAACCCCCTAAACTCTTTTTATTCATTTATTTTGTAACAAATCCAGTATCTTAAATATTATATGATGTTTTTATAATAAGGATTCGAGCTACACTTACACACACCTACATCTAATGGTTAAAGAACATACTGTTTCCGTGGATGGCGAATTTCTGCCTCCCGAAACGATGATTGTTCAACATTCTTTTAACACCTTCAAAGGTGGCCATTAATATTTCAATATATTTGTATATGATATATAATATTTTTATGTTTTCCTTAAGCTTCTGTATTTTTCATTTATGGCATACCTTTATGGCTTCCATTATGGGTATACGTGATATCTTCATTTAAGGAAGTGCGGACTACCGCCCCCTCAAAGTGATTTGATTCGTTAATACAATATGTGGTACATATAAAGGATATATTTAATGATATTATATATGATACCATACTGGAATTAAAATACTATTATGTATCATCATGTTTTAATTTCATTAAATATGAAATAGAAATGGAAGTAGCGTTCATGTGTACGTACGACTTACCGTCTCCATGAACGGTACATTTCATTTCTTATCTCAAAATGTTATGTATTATTATAAGTACATATATATAATGGATATATATGTAATATATTACATCTAAATTATGGATACAATTATGGAATTATAACATATATATATATCCATCATTTTGTTTTAATTCCATTAATATGACATAAAATGAAAGTAGCGTCCATGCGTACGTACGACCAACCATCTCCATGAACGGTGCTTTTAATTTTTATCTCAAAATGATATGGAATAGTATAAAATTAATATATACTGGATATATATGATATTTAAAACATCAATACTATTCTGGATATGATGTACCTATAACTACATGGAAAATTATTTTCCAACAAGTTCAATTTTTGACTCAAGTACCAATGATCGTTTAAACGACCGTTATTAACTAAAATAACTACATAGTGTTCATGACATGGTAATAAGTGATATAAAAGTAATAATGAACTTGAAAAAGGTTCTTAAGGAAGTTTAAATTAACTCAAGTTTATTATTCAGGAGATTAAAGAACGATCGAGTCAAGTCGGACCCAAGGTAAGGGATCCTACTCCTCGCTTTCTTTTTAAGTACACTCTTTTATGTAATTCCTTTTAAACTCATCTTTCTTGTGATTAGGAAGTTCTTTTATATTACACTTACTGTAATTTTTTATGTTCATGTGATGAGAGACCCTATTCTCTCTCATCAATCCATTTTGGAAGTTTTGAGTGGCATCGTTAGGCTGCCAAATTTTCATAAGAGATCTAACCTCTCTCTTTCTTTTTAAGAACTCTCCTTTATGTCACTTCTTTTAAGCTCCTCTTTGTTATGTTGGGGGATGTTATTTTATATTCCTATTTCTAAAAACATTATGTTAATATGATGAGATACCCTACTTGATCTTATCAATCCATTTTTGTATGTTTTATGTGGCGTCGTTAGGCTGTCGAGTTTTCGTAAGGGATTTTTCATCTCGCTTTTATTCCCGTGAGATTTATGATACATTTGACACAATTTCCTTTGAGTGGTGTATGTACTTCCCATTATTCTACTCTTCGTGTAATATAATTTCTTTTATGAGTATTTACATCAATGATGTATTGTCCTTATTTCATGGGGTGTATGTTTTGAAAGATACCCAAGACGGTAAGGGAACTTTTCACCCTCCTCTTTTTAAAAGACTTTTTTTGTTGGGTCTTTTAATTTACATATTGTTATGTTGGGACATGTTCTCATATATCCTTATTGATGTAAATTTTATGTCCAATTTATGAGATACCCTTTTTTTTATCTCTCATCAACTCATTTTGATGTGACGCCGTTAGGGTGTCAAGGGAACTTCTTAACCCAATTTCGATTTCTTTGGGTTCAACATGTAGTTATTGAATATGTCATCCTTTGAATATGTGTGAATGACCTTTGATTATTTTACACTTAATATCCACTAATATTTTGTGTATTCGTTTATCACACATAATTATGTAATTGATTTATCCTTAAACCAAGGATATCGTCTTTGTAAGGGACTTCGTCTCAATCTCCTTTCATTGAGGCATATTCTGTTTTACACACAAACTTCTTTTATATAGTGTATATACCCCTTTGACTTTTACGTTTATTCAAAAGGAATCTTCTTTATACGAAGTGTTTTTAAACGAAAAAAGGAAATGTTTTTGTCGTACATATGCTACGACAATGACTTCTCCGCCATCGTGACCATTATTTGAGTTTTGGCTTCCCCTACAAGCCATGCCTTCTTTTTAAAAGAAAAATAAATACCATGTTTTACTTTTCTTTTATTTTGGTATTGAATATGGTTTTCATAATGTTTTTATATCAATGTGTTGTATTGATATCTTGTGTTTGAAAGGTGGAGATGTTATGTTTCCTTTATGCTTGTTTTATGTTATACGATTATGTTGAGGTTCTTGGGCATTATTATGAAGACGGGTGGTTCCGTGATAAACTAAGGGCGGGTGAGCCCGATATAGCTCTCCATTGTATTGGGTAATGCAAAGGAGTGAAATGTTAAGGTTTCTCCGAAGATATTTAGGGAATATACTGTGATGGGTATTCCAAATGTAACCAATAGGGTTACTCCCTACGTAAGAATGTTATGAATGCCTCATGTAACCTTTTATGTCTTATTATTTCTATGATTTATTCATGATTTTATGGGGTATGTTAAAGTGCGTATGTTTTATGGGTGAAGTATGATTTAATTCTTGTGTATATATGAACTCATGTTTCCTTTCCATATTTTTATATCCCTTACTGAGCTTTTTATGCTCATCCCAAGTTTTTGAAATGTTTTTCACAGGTCAAGCGAAGGGTACATGATATGATGATAATGTCAAGGAAGTGTCAAGAAATAATCCATGTTTTATTTTAAATATGTTTCCGTTGAGGGGAAAAATGAATACTATCTTTTATGTAACCACTTTGTTTAAATGTGGAATGTAATGCATGTTTTATGATCTAATTCTCCAAAACTCTAAACCTGAAAAGATCCTCAATGGTAATCTTGTAATAACTCAATATTAAGTAAGGTTTAAGGCTGGGGCCTTATAGTTGGTATCATAGGTTGGTTTCGATTACTTTAGAGGTTAGGGTATTCTTTAAGCATAAGTGACATTACCATATTGGCTAGGATTTTAGAAAGTGTCATAGTTTTTAGATAAAGTGATTGAGTAAGTATATATTAGTGTTTATCATACTCATTAGTACATGATGGTTATGTTTATATACTCACACTGACCTTTTTGGTTTTAATAAATGGCTGGATCTAGCTGGCACCAAAGAGACAATAGGTTTGAAGGAAACTGTGGTGGTTCTATGATTAAGATACTAGATAAAATGGGGGATTCAATGAGGAAACTCATGGTTGTTCTAAACCAACTATCAAGGAGTCATGATCAACCACATTAACCATGTTATGTTCTATAATGAATCATGTACGAGATGACCAATCGATGTGGAAGTTCAGGTAATAATTATAAAGGAAACCATTAGGGTTTATATGATTCTTACTTTTGAGGTAATTATCGGTTATTATATGTTATGATGGAAAATGAAAGGCATGAGATAAACTTGAGGTTAAAATATTTTATGTTTATTTTTGAAGATTTTATCTCCTTTTGGGAATTGTTTTGAGAATTATATAGTTTTGGAAAAAGGAAAACACGCAGACCGTGTGACTACCCGTCGTGTCGGACAAAGCTGCGGGAATCGAACCCACAACCAAAGTGTGACTGATATTTATCACTTACCACTGGACTACGTGAAGTCCCTGGTTAGTTTGATTGATTCTTTTTAGTTAGATGATTTTATGAATTAAGAGTAAGTTTATTTTGGGTAATCTATGGATATTTATTAACCTATCATGGAGGATATGTGATTAGGTTAATTACTTTTAAATACGAGACATTAAGAGCAACTGATGTTGTTTGGAGATAAATGTTACGATTTAACATGGAATACTATGTGACTAAATCCTTCAAATATTTGGGTTTAAATCTTAGTTTGGTTTAGTTTGAAGAATTTTTATGGAAAAATTTGTTTATCGAATTGTCCTCGTTGAACTTTGGGTTTTGTTGGACAAATTTTGGAGATTAAGAATAGATTTTCTTTTTATCAAAGGGTTATCTTTTCTGGATTATCTGATCTTGTACTAACCTTTTTGGTTTTGGTTTTGGTTAGAGTCTAAAGACATGGGAAGTATATTGTTATCTATTGTTGATTAGGTGATTCTCTAGAAATAGATTATAGTTCTTTTAATGCGAACAAGTCTTCCTAAATAATCGTCTTTTGGAAAAAAAATATGAGTTTGATTAAGGAATCTAGTAAAAGTTGAAAGTCAACATGATAAGTGATTCTATTTCCTTATGAATAAATTCCTCAATAAAAATTAACTTAAAACAAAAAAAATTTCTATTAACTTTTCCTACTGGGGAATGGAATACCGTTTAACCCATCACAAGTTTTTGATTTTCTTATGGTTAACTTTCTCATAGACATGTTTACTATCACTCTCCCTCAAGAACATGACCCTTTTATTTTTCTTCCATGTCCATGTTTTTCTACATGGAATCCTAGTATGGGTTTACTAGGGTGACTTATGTACTTATCTTCCTTTATTTTAAAGTGATTGTTTTACAGACTCTTCTTTCGATGTGGGACTTTCAAGGATGTTTCCAAGCTCAATTTTAAAAATTACGAGGACGCAATTCCCAAAAGGGGGGAAGGATGTAACACCCCAGGTAAATAAAGAATATGACATTTTCATATTTATCCATATTTGTGAATAAAATATTAATATGACTTTAAAGGGGACACTATGCTCGACGGCGTACCCAACACGCAACAACGAGTTTCTTGGGAATCTTACGTTGCACCCTAATAATAAAATAATATTATTTTAAATGGTAGTTAACATGTAGCCGTTTTATTGGAAGGAATGGATATAAATAACAAAAATATGATTACATATTTTTTAAAATGTTTTTACATTTATCCAATAAATGATAAAGTCTTAAAATACGGAATGAATTCAATTTTAGGCGTATATGCCCTAGTTTTCACTAAAGGTTCACTTATCGCCATTTGATGGAGAACCGTCATTAAATATAGTTTTTTTCACTATTATACATTCTATTGGACCAAATAAAACTCTTCTAAAGAATCGGGACATCAAAATTTACATTGTGTAAATTTTTGGTATCTTTCTGATAATGTTTATTTTTTTTAATAATACTGTAAAATGTTGTATTTTAATTCAAAATATCTTTTTAATCTAATTTATTTTTATGATTATATTATCATTTGAATTTTTTTTAAAGTGAAATTATAATATATTTTTACCATTAAATCCAATAGTGGTCGTTGGAATTAATTTCACTTTGATATCAGACTTAAACTAGTGTCAATCTTTTGATACTTAGTGTTTCATAAAAACACGCTATTTGCTCTGACAGCGGCAATTAATTATTAAATTAATTAATGTGACTTATATGTTTTGAATTTTGTAAAATAGACTTAATTTTTGAATTCATAATATCAAATATATCTTAGGGTAAATTTTTGGGATTTTTCTGAAAAACTTCAATTTTTTGATGAATAGTGAAACCACTAAGTGGTACTTATAAAAACTGATTTTTCCGTTTAAATGAAATTTTTCCATTTTTGTGTTTTGATTTTAAAAAAACCTACATACATGGTTGTCATTAAGAATTAAAATGTGGTTCAATGGGATAAAAATAATTTTTTTGGTTAATAGTAACTTATTAAGTTTTTAATCACGGCTAGAGGTAATTAGAGTAGTTTTTGGTAAGAATAATGTTTTAATACAATGGAATGACCTAGACACATGTCCTACCCTCATTGGATGTGTAATGTCCGACCAAGAAAATCCATGGGTCAACTTGGGGGCCCCATGGAGCCACTTTGGTTGGAAAATGTCATAAATATCTTTTTATTTAATGTTAAAGTAAAAATGACACAAACTTGTGATATTTTACTAACACAATTTTTACATGGGGTTATACAAGTCATATTTTTGACTATAAATAGTCATTGGAAAGAGAAAAATATTTACTACATCATAGTAATTTTTTTATAATTTTTAGACATTAAATAGATTAAATTATTTGTGACATCATGATGATGCAGCGATGACCTCATTATTTAACGATTTAAATAAAATGGAAATATAATGTAATATCTAAGACCTAAACATGTCCAAAACAAATTTTATGAGTGGATTTAGAACCCTTATCACCTTATCCTCTAAATACATCAATGTGGTACCTTTAGAATCCGAATCTCCTTTGAAAATAATGTAACATTTTGTAACATTACAAGAGTGCCCCTCCTCTCCTCTTATAAAATCCCCCCTCCCCTACCTCCTTACCCACAATCACAAAGCCTTTGGATCGGATAACCCCTGCCCATTTTATCTCTAAACTTCCCTCTATAACTCCTTGAATCCTCACATTGGGCATAAGTCTTCCCAAGGAAGCCTTTGAGCTCAAACCAAAGGGAGTTACCCGATTTTAAGGTAATGTCTTCACTTGTGTCCTTTTGTTTTAATTTGCTTCTCCAACCCCCTAAACTCTTTTTATTCATTTATTTTGTAACAAATACAGTATCTTCAATATAATTGGATGTTGTTATAAAAAGGATTCGATCTACACATACACACACCTACATCTAATGGTTAAAGAACATACTGTTTCGATGGATTGGGAATTTCTGCCTCCCGAAACGATGATTGTTCAACATTCTTTTAACACCTTCAAAGGTGGCCATTAAGATGTCAATATATTTATATATGATATATAATAGGTTTATGTTTTCCTTAAGCTTCTGTATTTTTCATTTATGGCCTACCATTATGGCTTCCATTATGGGTATACGCGATATCTTCATTTAAGGAAGTGCGGACTACCGCCCCCTCAAAGTGATTTGATTCATTAATAGAATATGTGGTACGTATAAATGATATATTTAATGATATTACATAATATACCATACAGGAATTAAAATACTATTATCTATCATTATTTTTTAATTCCATTAAAAATGAAATATAAATGGAAGTAGCGTTCATTCGTACGTACTGCTTACCGTCTCCATGAACGGTACATTTCATTTCTTATCTCAAAATGTTATGTACTATTATAAGTACATATATATAATGGATATATATTTAATATATTACATCTAAATGATGGATATAATTCTATAATTATAACATATATATATCTATCATTTTGTTTTAATTCCATTAATATGACAAAAACTGAAAGTAGCGTTCATGCGTACGTACGGCCTACCATCTCCATGAACGGTGCTTTTAATTATTATCTCCAAATGCTATGGAATAGTATAAAATGAATATATACTGGATATATATGATATCTAAAACATCAATACTATTCTGTATATGATGTACCAATAACTACATGGAAAATTATTTTCCAACAAGTTCAATTTTTGACTCAAGTACCAATGATTGTTTAAACAACCGTTATTAACTAAAATAATTACATAGTGTTCATGACATGGTAATAAGTGATATAAAAGGAATAATGAACTTGAAAAAGGTTCTTAAGGAAGTATAAATTAACTCATGTTTATTATTCTGGAGATTAAAGAACGATCGAGTCAAGTTGGACCCAAGGTAAGGGATCCTACTCCTCTCTTTCTTTTTAAGTACACTCTTTTATGTAATTCCTTTTCAGCTCATATTTCTTGTGATTGGGATGTTATTTTATATTAAACTTACTGTAAATTTTTATGTTCATGTGATGAGAGACCCTATTATCTCTCATCAATCCATTTTGGAAGTTTTGAGTGGCGCCGTTAGGCTGCCGAATTTTCGTAAGAGATCTAACCTCTCTCTTTCTTTTTAAGTACTCTCCTTTATGTCACTTCTTTTAAGCTCCTCTTTGTTATGTTTGGGGATGTTATTTTATATTAATATTTCTATCAAATTTATGTTAATATGATGAGATACCCTATTTGATCTCATCAATCCATTTTTGTAGGTTTTATGTGGCGTCGTTAGGCTGCCGAGTTTTCGTAAGGGATTTTTCATCTCACTTTTATTCCCATGAGATTTATGATACATTTGCCACAATTTCCTTTTAGTGGTGTATGTACTGCCCATTATTCTAATCTTTGTGTAATATAATTTCGTTTATGAGTATTTACATCAATGATTTATTGTCCTTCTTTCATGGGGTGTATGTTTTGAAAGATACCGTAGTCGGTAAGGGAACCTTTCACCCTCCTCTTTTTAAAAGACTTGTTTTGTTGGGTCTTTTAATTTAAATATTGTTATGTTGGGATATGTTCTCATATATCCTTATTGATGTAAATTTTATGTCCAATTGATGAGATACCCTTTTTTTATCTCTCATCAACTCATTTTGATGTGACTCCGTTAGGCTGTCAAGGGAACTTCTTAACCCAATTTCGATTTCTTTGGGTTCAACATGTAGTTATTGAACATGTCATCCATTGAATATTTGTGAATGAACTTTGATTATTTTACACTTAATATCCACTAATATTTTTTGTATTCGTTTGTCACACATAATTAAGTAATTGATTTATCCTTAAACCAAGGATACCTTCTTTGTAAGGGACTTCATCTCAATCTCCTTTCATTGAGGCATATTTTGTTTTATACACAACCTTCTTTTATACGGTGTATAAACCCCTTTTACTTTTATGTTTATTCAAAAGGAATCTTTTTTATACGAATTGTTTATTAAACGACAAAAGGGAATGTTTTTTTTTGTACGTATGCGGCGACAACGACTTCTCCACCGTCGTGACCATTATTTGAGTTTCGGCTTCCTCTATAATCCATTCCTTCTTTTTAAAAGAAAAATAAATACCATGTTTTACTTTTCTTTTATTTTGGTATTGAAAATGGGTTTCATAATGTTTTTATATCAATGTGTTGTATTGATATCTTGTGATTGAAAGGTGGAAATGTTATGTTTCCTTTATGCATGTTTTATGTGATATGATTATGTTGAGGTTCTTGGGCATTATTATGAAGACGGGTGGTTCCGTGATAAAGTAAGGGCGGGTGAGCCCGATATATCTCTCCAATGCATTGGGTAACATGAAGGAGTGAAATTTTAAGGTTTATCCGAAGAGATTTAGGGAATATAATATGATGGGTATTCCAAATGTAACCAAGAGGGTTACTCCCTACGTAAGAATGTTATGAATGCCTCAAGTAACCTTTTATGTCTTATGATTTCTATGATTTATTCATGATTTGATGGGGTATGTTAAAGTGCCTATGTTTTATGGGTGATGTATTATTTCATTCTTATGTATATATGAACTCATGTTTCCTTTCTATATTTATATATCCCTTACTGAGCTTTTTCTGCTCACCCAATGTTTTTGAAATGTTTTTCACAGGTCAAGGGAAGGGTAAATAATATGATGATAGTGTCAAGGAAGTGTGAAGAAAGAATCCATGTTTTATTCTAAATATGTTTCAGTTGATGGGAAAAATGAATACTATCTTTTATGTAACCACTTTGTTTAAATGTGGAATGTAATGCAAGTTTTATGATCTAATTCTCTAAAACTCTAAACCTGAAAAGATCCTCAATGTGTAATCTTGTAATAACTCAAGATTAAGTAAGGATTAAGGCTGGGGCATTATACTTTACCTCTATTATTATCCCAAGAAAACAATTTTTTTCATGTTTCAATTTTGAGAAAGTATATGTCAGATTCATCTCATGTTTTGAGCCTAGAGATAGTTCAATTTGAAGAGAATATCTCTAATGAGGAACAACCTGTACAGATTCTTGATCGAAGAGAGAAAGAATTGTAGAATAACGTAATTCTACAAGGAATGGTTTTGTGGAAAAACTATATGGTTGAAGTGGCAGCATGAAAATCCGAAAATGCTATGAGGGGTAAATACCCCCTTTTATTTGATAAGTGAATAAAATTGTGAGGACGCAATTTCCAAAACAGGGACGGTTGCAACATCCCAGGTAAAAAATTAATTATAAATATTCTTTTTAATTAGTATCTTGTGAACTAAAAATTAATTTTACCTTCAATGGGTTGCAATGTTCAATGACATACCCTATATGCAACAACATGTTTCTTAGAAATCTTAAGTTTCCCAATAATAATATATTATTATTATTTTCAATTGTAGTTAACTCTTATCCATTGTGCAAGAGAGAATGAGAAGAACTAACTAAAATATGATTATTCATGTTTGATAATTGTTTTTACATTCACCAAATAAAATTTACAATCATAAAATGTTAATTAATATAATTTTAAGCATAAATACTCTAATATTCATTGAATGGACGATTTACAACATTTTAATGTATAACCCTCATTAAATCAAGTTTTGGTAACTTTTATATGTTCTATTTGATATCATAAAATTCTTTTTTAGAATTGGTAAACCAAAATTCACTTTGGGTAAAATTTTGGAATTTTTCTGATAAAATTCAATTTTTGAAGAATATTGAAAAACATTGTATAATAATTCATAACTTCCTTTTATTCTATTTTATTTTAAAGAATATATTGTATTTTTATTTTGTTTTAAATTTTAATTACATTATATTTTTACCGTTTAATCCATTTTTTGTTATTGGAATTAATTTCACTTTGAAATTGGACATAAACAAGTTTCAATATTTTGAAAGTTAATATTTCTTAAAAACAGGCCTTTTGTTTTGATAGAGGGAATTAATTATAAATTAATTTATACCACTTCTATATTTTTAATTTGGAAAAACTGATTATATATTTGGAATCAAAAGTTTAAAATTGTGTAAATGGGTAAATATTATTTTAAAAAATTATGAAAATTTACATCAGTAAATATTTATTTACAATTTTTAATGGTTAAATCTGTTAAATAAGTGTAAAAAATTAAATAATGAAATAAAATTACCAAAACAAGTTTCCTAATTATACTAGTTGATACACTTTCTACCATGAGAATCCTATAGTTAATTTTGGGACCCCATGGGTCCACATGGGAATGATAATGACACTTTATTTTAATTAACTTAAAGTAATGACAAAAATTACATAAACAATTATCTTTTAGTAAATTAATTTTTACATTTAGTTTTATAATTTTTCTTCCCTACTATAAATATTCACTGAAATCTAAAACCATTTCCAACATCATGGTATTTTTTTTAATAATTTTAATGCATTAAATAAATTAAATTATTAATGACACAATAATGAGGTTGTGTTTACCTCTTTAATAATTGATTTAAATAAAATAGATTATAAAGATTAAAATAATATCAAATACCATTCCAATTATTATTGGATGATTTTATTTTCAACATGAGTCATATAATATTGGACTTTAATAAGTTTTGGACCTTTAGAAGCCTAAAATCATTATATAATAAAATAATATTTTAACACATTCCTAAAGAGCCCCTCCTCTCCCTTATAAAAATACTTCACCTCTAACCCAATCCCCACACCTATCACGCCATTTGGATAATCCAAAATCATCCTAAGTAATCTCCCTACATCCCTTTACTCCTATTAGAAGCCTTAAAATTGTTAGAAGGAACATCAACAAACAATTTTGGTTCTATCCAAAGGGACGTACATGATTAAAAGGTAGCGTCTTCTCTTATGTTATTAAGTATTATTTTACTTCTCCATCCCCCTAAGATATTTTATTCCTTTTGTTTATAAACACACCAGAATCCGTAATATACTATGATTTTTTATGATATGTATTAGAACTACACTTACACACACATCCATCTAATGGGTAAAGAACATACTGTTTCTGTGGATTGCACACTAATGCCTCACAAAAGGATGATTATTCAATTTTCTCCTATCGCCTCTAATGGTGGCCATTATGATGGAACTATATTTTTATATGATAGATATTATGCTTATTTTTTATTTAAGATTTTTTATTTTCCATTTATATCATACCATTATGGTTTCTATTTTGGTTAAACACGATAATTTCATTTGAGAAAGTGGGGACTACTGCAACCTCAAAGTGATATGACTCGTTAATGCCATATGTGTTAAATATAAAGGATGGGGGTAATAATATTATATATTATATTATACTGTAATTATAATATACATATGTTTAATTATGTTTTAATTCATTTAAAATAATAAACTGAAATGAATGTAGCGTTCATGCGTTTGTACAACTTACTGTCTCCATGAACGTTGCATTTCATTTCATATATCCAAATTTTATGTAATATTATACATTAAATTATATTCTAGATATATATTATATATTTTATCTAAACAACATGAATAAAATTCTGGAGAAAATGAAAATTAGACCACATGAACAACTTGTAATTATAAGAAGTTGTCTTTGGACTCAAGTACCAAATATCGACAAAACGACCGTTATTATCCTAAATGATTACTTAATGTTTATAACATTGTAAAAAGTTATATAAAATGAATAATAAACATGAAAAGGTATATTATGAAATTATAAATTATAATTTATTTTTTATTTAGGAGATTAAAGAACGAATGGGTCAAATCAGACATGAGGTATATGACATCATCTCAATACCATTTCATTGAGGCATAGTTAGTTTCCATACATGAATTTATTTTATAGGTTTTATATACACCTTTGACTTTTCATTTCATTAAAAGGAAATATTTTTCTATGATTATTTTTACTATAAGATATAATATAATGATTATTTTTTACTTAATCGGTGAAAATGACCTTTCTGCCACCACAAGTATTTTTTGATCTATAGCATCCTTAATGAGCCATAATGTTATTAAAAGGAATGTAAATACAATTTACACTTATTTTGAATATTAGTTTTAAAAATGGTTTTGATAATGGATTTATTATTTCTTTATATATAAATGATATATTATGATTGAAATGTGGAAATCTTATCTTGCTGTTATGCTTGGTTGTTTGTGTTATTGTTCTTGGGAATTATTTACATATACAGGTCGTTCTGCGATAGAATTAGGGTGGGTGAGCCCAAGATAACTATGCAATTCATTGGGTTACGCGATAGAAGTAAACATGAATGTTTCTCTTATGAGATTTTGGGAATATATGGTAACAGGTATTCCAAATGTAACTCCCTACGTACTTATGATAACTACAATGTAAATATGATATGGATGCCACATGTTACCATTATCCTTTATAATTTCTTTTTGTTATTCCTAAATTAAAAGATTTCATGAGGTATAATGTTATGTATGTAATGATGAGCTAATGTTTTCTTTCATTGTTTTATAACACTTACTACGCTTTTTATGCTCAACCCCTATTTTTGAAATTTTATTCACAATACATAAAGATGAATAGGGTCGACGATTGGATCAAGGAAAAGTCATGTTGTCTATAACATGGAAGCAGACATGAAATTTTTTTCAAGAGTATTTATTTTATAAATAAAATAGAAACAGAGTAGATGTTTCTACCTTGTATTTTTTGAGATGTAATGTAATAGTTATGGCCTAATTCTCTAAAACTCTAAACCTGAAAAGATCCGGAACGTGAATTATTTATTTAATTCAAGATCATAAAATCTTTAAGGCCATGTCCATTTAAATGTAATAGTTATTTTATAATTATATAATAAAAAAATATAAAAATGTTCATTTTATTTCACAAATACAATAATATATACCATATTTGTCCTATAGAAAAAAACGAATGGGCTCGCTTCCTAAGATGGTAGTCCACCATAAACGTGAACAACATTATCATTTTTGCATGGATGGAAACGTAAGAGAGTATATGATATATTAATTTTATACAATTATTAAAATATACTTAATATTATATATAAATATTAAATCAATCACCATGAAAACCAAAGATACGTGATGATAAAAATAAAATTACATTAGTTCATGAGGCGGTAGTTTTCCATGCACATTAATAATGGTTTCATTACTCATTTTATAGGAGAGGATAAAGATTTATGTGATTAAATTACTAAAATTTAATTATATAGTAGATAATGATGATATTATATCATAATTAGTGAGTAATATTTGAAGGATGTAGATGAAGAAATAAAATAAAAAATCTTGCTATAGAATAATACTACTTCTACGGACCAACTCTATAAGATTATGTATAAAGCCTCCCTAGATTAGATTTATTATCAAAATAAAGAAATGATGATTTGGGGAGGAGGTATTAATGATTATATTCTGTTATTTATTAACATAACTATATTTCTTTCGTTGTGTATAGTAAAGTGGATGGGGATTCTGTTTTATAAGTGTGAGAGTGTTGACACTTGCAATATTTTAAATGAAAATGTTTTACGAATGACATACACATGACACAAGCTACAAAATTTATCATTATCTATCATTAGAATATATTAATTCAAATTATGGAGATAAAATAATATTTTTACATGTTTCAAGACAAATTTCAGAATAATTTACTTAGTAGAATCCCTTATTAAACACATTTTAAATTCTACCATGATAAATAATTTTTATTATCTTTAATATTCATTATTGGAAAAAAATTATGTTTAACATATTTTAAAATAATAATCATTATGATTCCAAAAATTGAATAAATATTTGAAAATTTTAATTCAAAAATTATAATTTATTTAATTTAAAAATAAATGTGAACACACGATAGCAAAATGGTTTTCAACGGATTTTTTTTCATTACTATAAATTGTTTTATATATAAAATCCACATTAAATTTATTCCAATGAATATAATTTATTAAATAATAAAACAATTGAACTAATTTATGTTTTAAATAATTATTTTCTAAAAATATCTCTTCATAAATTATTGTAATGAAAATGAATTTTTATATAAAAATTTTTATTTTCCACTATTAATAAAAAATTAAACCTTTTAGAAAAATAAATAAAATTATTATAAATATAATTTTGAAATAGTAATTCTAAAAATGAATATCAATTTTTAAATAAATTTTCTTAAAGACGAGAAATTAAATTTTATTCATTTTTCAGAAAAGTAGTAAAATTCATATTTTTAGAAATGTGTTCTTGATGACTATAATGAGATTAGTAATATATTTTTTATTATCCTTCAAAATTAATTTTCCAAAAATGATTATTACAATTATTACATTCATATTTAATTTATCGGTTAATTTTTTTTTGTTTATTTATTTATATTTTAATAATATATCATGATTCATTTGAATTGAATGTTAAATTTTCTAAACCCTATCAAACATAAATTTATTTTATAATATTAGTGTATTACACAATTGTTTTAATTTATTTGTTATTAAGGGACTCATGTAATGTATGGTGGACATAAATGAGGTTAGGGAAACATAGGTGTTCAAAAAAGTTGAACTATTTTCCAGAAGGGGGTAGGTATACAATTAATTTTTTCATTTACTTTTTTAAGAAGCCTTGAATAAACATTACATATAAAATTTACCATAGTGATAACCGTTATGTATCACAGTTTTCACCTTAAATGTTTCCATTTTCATAAAATATTTCGTTTTTATTATTTTTTTGTGGAAATGAACATTACCTATGACCTTATTTTCGTGAAATTTCCATTTTATACCCTAGTGAAAACATATACATTACTTAACATAAAATATATTATTGTAATGACAGGGGAACATCTGAATCCATGAATATATGTTTAATAAAAAGGATTACAATGTTCTAATATTCACATGTTCATCTAGGTTTATAGTATCATATAATTTACACAAACACTTATTTTTCAAATCCATACATTACAAGGTGGAAACATCCCCTATATTTAAATTTTTCTCAAATATATGATTTATAAATTTAAACATATATATCAGTCATGTCTCATTCTCCCTTTTAAGGGATTTAAAATTCTATAAAATGTAACTTTGTATTATACATTTTGAAATTATAATATTTCTAAAAAAAATATTTAATCATGAAAATGAAAATTATATTTATTAGGACATCATCTTTATATGTCCCTTAATATATCATACATAATATCACTTATAAATGTAATAAAAACTTGGATAATCTGAAAATAATTATCCGTAAAAAAAAATTAATACTCAATACATTAGAGAGATATGTAAATATCACACATCATCAAAAAAGGAGAAAAATATAATAACATAAGTAAAACACAAGGCTTTATACATAAAAATATTAAAACGTCTTAAATTTTTTGTTTAATACACATGTAGAAAAAAAATTCACTTTATATAAATATAAATATGATAAAAAATTATTTGGAAACACATAAAAAATTCAGAAAAAAATAGAAAAAAATACCTTCATTGAAATCCCAATAGTGTCATATAGATGAATATTGATAATCAATAATGACTATGATAGAAGGAAAACCAATCCAGGCCATATATGTTATGAATCATTTTTTGGCACTTTTATAAAAATAACCCAATGTAACCACTAGTAAATGCTTCAAAATGATTCTATTCCGATAGTAATTTTGAAAATTCAAGGACAGTAGATGATTATTTTAAACAAATAGTGGAGTATAAATAATAAAAATATTGAAACATTTTTTTGAATATGTTTATAGAGGGAAAAGAGTTATTATTTTTTTAAATAATGTGTTTTCTCTACCTATATGACATCGTACCTAACTCATCAAATAAATTATTTGAGTAATTAAATAATAATTTATTAATCATTATCATTAATAAGATACTTTTTTGGTTTTTTTCCATATTATAACTGTTTCATTTCATCTAGTACAAAATCAAATAGTGTTACTAAATCTATTATGTTCTTATTTGTTGTTTAGTTTATAATCCATAAATTATTTTGGTAGTTTAACAAGAGTCAATGTGGTAAAGGATTCATTGTCAATATAATATTTATATTGACAAAATTATCCTTTTTATACATAAAGTTAACTTGTATAAAAATCCATGAAATTTATAAATGAAAAAAGTATCACTGCCCCTGTTAGAGGTAATAGTACAATAGTAGAGACGAACAATATTATCATTTGAAATTAAATGTAAACTTAAGAATTAATGTGAATTATTATATTTTAAAAATAATATTTATATAAAAATTATAATATATGTTAACAAAATACAACATTACAACCATCCTTTTTATTTTCTTATTAAAAATAAAATAGATCACTTTGTGGAGGAGGTAGTCCATACATATACATCAGTGACATTTTAATTTCTTATATGATGGTAATGGAGGAGAAAATGCGGTTAATATTAGAATAATAAAATTTATATATATTCTAAGCCTCCATGTTATCATATTTACAATTTAAAAAAAATTTTGGATGAAATGGATGAATAAATTGACATGAAAACTCTCAGTTAATAGTTATTAATCATTTTTCTAGAAAACCTCAATTGGCATGCACATTAGTAATTTTATATTTTAAATTAGTGAAACTAGTAACTAAATTGAAATAGTATTTTCAAACAAATACATTATATCTATTTAGATTAATATTCAATATATTACACAAACACATTCTTGAGGATCATAATTTTTAGTGTCTTTGGAGAATACGTACGCAATCATCTATTTTAGAGAATGATATTCACCATATATCATAAAAATCATTACCTTTGATATGATTCACAAACATACAATATATAGAACTATTCTTCATAATCATGGGAAATGAAAAATTTATAGGTTGAGATCAGATTTCAATAATGGTAAATATGGGAGATACATAATCATAACATGAACATAAGTTTATGAGACATGATTAAAAGAATTTGAAAAACATAACCTTCAAATCATAGATCATAATATTAAGTCATAACATAAATATTGGAAGTTCAAAATACATGAATCATTAGAATATAAAAAATCATGATCAAAGAGATCATAAAATTAAAATATGTTTGGGAATTGTATATTATAAATAATCCAAGAAAATTCAATTTTATGGATAACTGGTAAGAAAATCATAATTTAATAGGCTTAGTCTTACAAAAAATTAACCTACATAATTCATAAGAAAACTGCATCAATACCCAATCTTTTGGGATTGAAAAAACCACAAACGTACCCAACTTTTTAGTTTTGGGAAAAAACCAATTTACCCTATGATATTATAGATCATTTTTAACTACCCTATAAATTGGATATGTATTTCTGTACCAACCATAACATAATTAAATCCATGTTTTTGCATTATATAGTGTCATTAAACATTCAATATATCATAATTCATTAAAAGAAACGAGTTCATAAACACTTAATCATATCATTACTTATGGAAAATAGACAAGTTTCCTAATCAATTCCTCATTTCACATAGGGAAACCTATGAAAAAAGACATGGTTTTTAAAAGGATTATATCAAGGTGTAACCCATAAAAGAGAATCATGAATTATAAAAATAATTCTATAATAAAAATTAAAAATTCTATTAAATATTGGAAATTATATACTTGGTTTATATCCCCATCAAATCATAATTTACATTAATTGTTGGCATCATAGAAAGAGAATTATTTTAAAGATATATAAGTTAAATCATATCCTAAGGATCACGAATTTTCAATAAGAATAGTTTTATAAAAAAAATAGAAATACTTTATTATCCAGTTATTTAGGATTTAAAATCCTTTAAACTTTTATTATGGAAATTAACCATTTCTATTTTTTTTTAAAACATTCTCAAAATTAATTTTTCACTTTGAAATAATTTATTTAAGAACAATTATTTTAACAAATATAATGTAATTAGTTTCATTGAAAATAAATTTCATTAAATGTAAGGTAATATTGATGTCATAGACCAGTCATGATAAGGGAAAATACTATTTTTGTTATACAAGATAAAAGAAAAATATTATATTTAAATTTTTGGTAAAATTAAAAAAAAATTGTTTTGAAAATGACATGATGATTCCATTAAAAAAAATTTAAAAAATTTATTTGAGAATTAAATTAATAAATAAATTCATAAAATATAAAAACAATTTTGAAATAATTTTGAGAAAACATTAATTTGGGATAAAAAAATTTTCGGCCTGATTGGTAAATTAAGAAAAAAATTTCTTCAAAAAAAATAAAAAATTATTTTAACCAAATTAGTGAGGAAAAATTGTAATATTATTTTAAAAAATCAGGAACAACTAGGGTGGAGTAGATTTTTTTCAAATTCCTGAGATATATATCATAATATTTCATCATGGTATGAATATTAACAAATACTCCTAATATACATTGATACTATATCATAATACTCTTACAACTTTGGTAACATTGAATTATAATCACCATGAAAGAATAAAAATAAATTAAAAGAAAAATATCATTAAAATAAGGATATTAATTATATAACATGTAAAATGGTATATATATACACCTCATTGAATAATATATGTGCATAATAGAGCAGATGTCATAATGAAAAAAAATTAAGAGAAAAATCATGTACCACTTTAGTAACATTTGAACAATATCACTCATGAAGGAAAGATATTCAAATTAATATGTAAATCCAAATAAATAATAATATAAAAATTATAAAATACATTATTGTTTTTTACAAAGACAACATTAAACAAATAGCTGTTGAATTTTCATGTCTCTAAGATTAAAATGAGAGGCTAGAAATATATTACCTCACACTTAATTTTAGTAAATATGATTTATCCTCCAGTATAATGGGACTAATAGTGTTACCAATATATAAAATAAAAATAGTAATAATTATAATATCATATATTATCCACTTATTTCATTTATCCACCAACTTGTATTTCATTGTTTCGTGTATTAACTACATTGTTTTCTATTCCTTGTTTTGTAATTTCTGTTCTGGTTTTGGTTGATTGGATAGAAATAAATCATCCCACAAACGTTAATAATGATATAAATATATATTCTCTTATTTTATTCATTGTAATAATGTTTTTTTAAATATTGGAATTGTAAACTATACCCATCACTTCGTAGAGTTGAAAGGCCGTACATATGAAAGTGTTATGATATCCTTCCATTTACGGGTGAAAGGGAACTGAAGTGTGTGAAATATTAATTTTCATGAAAAAATACCATCTCATGTATATTACACATATCAATTTACTTTATCCTTATTAAATAAAAAATTATCCTTAATTAAAAATAGATCATATCATTTTGCGAGATGGTAGTTTTCAAGAAACCCCAATGAAATTATCCCATTTTAAACATAATGGAATGTAAAAAAAGAATACGTGATATTAAAATTTAAAAATAATAGAAATATGATAAATAAAGAAAATAAATAATAATTAAATCTTTATTAACATCCTATTGATGTGTTAATGAAAAAAATATTCAAAATTGGTATATAATGTGCTAGTCCACTATAGACACGATAAATTATTTCTTAACTTGTTTAAGGGTTGTAAAGATGACTATAGGTTATTATATTAAAATAATAACATATAATTATATATTATATAATTTTAAATTATATTATATGTATAATTGAATAATTATCGGTGTAAAAATAAGAATGAAAATGAATGATCTTTTTTATGATAATTACATACTCTAAGAGAAACCTCCTTTAGATCTTCTCTTAAGGAAACTAGTGATTGTCTTTAGGGAGGACCTGTTGATATATAATGTAACTATTATTTTGGTGATATAATTCACATTTTTTTCTAGATAATTTTTTTGATTTTTAAGAATATTTAAGGGTAGGTAATTCGTTTTACACATAGGGAAATGAGACATCCATGTAAATTACCTAGAAATAACCCATCAAGATCTAATATTATGATGTAATGCACATTAAAAATGTATTCCAAATTATAATATATTTTATATTTGGGTGTTTTTTGTTGAAATATTTCAGTACCATAAAATTATGACTAGTTAGTAAGTATTTTTTTCTTATGTTCTTATTTTAACCCTTGGTAAACCCATTTTAACATTATATATAGTTATTAATTATTCTTTATTTTTAATATTTATTTTTGTAAAAATTTAAGTTAACATTATTAATAAAATAATTTATTCCCTCTCTAGATTTCGAATCCTTTTTTATAAATTCCAACCATATAATTTAAATATTTTAATTTGAAATTATTTTAAGAATCATGAATAGAAAGAAAATTTTCAATGACAAAATGATCAATAATCTCAAATGTTTTTTATATCTAATTTCATATTGAATATTATTAAAATAAAAAAATTGGATTAATTAAAATTTTATTAAACTTATTTTACATTAAAACTAATTAAAAATTTAATTTTAAATTATAAATAATTCCTACAAAAGTGATGAATTCAATACAAATCAATATTTTTCTCTATTTACCAAATAATGACACATTCCATGAAAAATCCCTAGTATTCACCCTTTATATTTTTGAAATTATGTTTTGAAACTGAATTTATTTTTTAAAATAAATTTTCTATAATAGTTACAAATTAATTGAAATGTATATACACAAAGAGTGAAAAAACCATCATATAGAAAAAAAATACATTTTATGAGAGAATATTTGCATTTATTTTAAATTAATGTTAGTTAATTACTAATAACTAGATATCAATAATTTAGTTAGTACTATTAATACCCACACCCCCAATTCTAATATCTAGATTATTAATATCATATTAAATGATAGTATATTAATAACATTTCTTATTTCATTTAAACACAGTATTATGGGTTATACAAGATAAACAAAGTGGTTTATGTAACTCAAAAAACTCAGTTTTGCATGTAACAAAGTATTAACATGGTTTATTTGAATTAATCATTCCCATGTTATTGTTTTTAATAATTCATATTCACATTTTTATGTTTATGTTTATTTTAATTTTTTAGAAAATCAATGTGTGTTACATTTTACCACCTTAACATGAATTTTTCCGAAAAAAAATGTTTTGTTTTAGTAAATAAAAATGAGGATAATTATTCATCATTACACCCTCATTTTCCCACATGTCATTCTTATTATTTTAATTTCACAAGATAAAATTTACCTAGTATGTGGTATTATTTCATGGAAATATCTCTATTCTACCAAGAATCTATACCAATGTTTTATAATAAAAAAAATATGATCTTTTGGGATTCCCTATGTGTTAATTAAATGTGATGGATCAAGAATTTAATTCCTTAACAATTATACATTATACAAATCATGATTCTAGTAGAGGTTTATAGTATGTTCCAAATTATATGCTACATTACATATGTGATCAATTATTTTAATAGGACGGATATACCTAGGGATTTTTTTCCCTTATTTATTCAACATAGAATATCAGAGAAATACCTAATCTGAAACTAAAAAATATAGATCACATTTGTTATTATTAGAATAATATTTCATTCTATATTATAGAGTTCTTCACTATTTTTAATGGCTATAACATCCTTTATAAACAAATAAAATATCATAGGTTCCATTTCTTTCATTCTGCAAATACATTCATTTTCATTTTATTTATACAATTATTTACATAAATATCTTCATCAAGAGATATCTAAATGCTTGATTGAAATATATTTTTTCAATAAAACTAAGCATCAGTATGTTGTTGATCCCAAAAACCTTTTATATCCATGGAAAAATATCAAAACCATTCTTATATGAATATAACTATTCAATCAATCTAAATATATGTATTAGGATGATACATAATGATGAAACTAAACACTATATCATGTGAATTCTAAATACTTCCCAAAACAATGAGGTAAACTCTATGATTTGATAAAATATTATTGAATGGGGTACTCTATCAAACCTTATATAGTTTTTAATGTATATTATGGAAAGTGGATCCAAATAGATGTTTTCTATGATATCATTTATTTGTTATCACTTCTAGAGGTGATAAAAAATAACACATAATTATCTCAACATAAAATATAAGACAATCTCTAATGATTACTAGTACCTTTAATTATATGTCCTAAAAGTGTAGAGGCATTACTCCTCAAAAAACATTGTAACTATACACAAAACCAAAGGGTTTAATTTATATAAGTATATAATAAAATTTCCAAAATTTTTAAAAATACCCATTACCAAAAAAAACTCAAATGGGTTGTTAATGAATTTGAACATATGATCTACCTTTAAACTCAAAAACCCATTATGGTATCCATAATTATTGAATTAATCTTACATGGAGATATAAATTCTTCCAAAATATAACTCACCCTTTATTCCATAAATATGATCACAAATTATGAGAAAATATTTATATTTGATGTTTGGGATCAATGTGTTATTAATAAAACATTAAATTTTATTTAATTATTCTAGAATCCATGTATATGGATATAATCATGTTAACTTTAACTGGAGGATGAACAATAAGATTTTCAGAGGGATAATTCATAAAAAAATTGTTGGTCGGAGTGGATACTCATGAGGGGGGTGAATAGAGTTCCAATTTCTATTTTTTGTTAAAAATATTTATATCAAAAATACCCCAAATTAAATAAAAAGATAAAATGTAGTGAATTTTTCATTTTATAAAGGTTAAGTTTGGTTCTTAAAAGATTTATTAGTTCTCATTTAGTCTAATCTGAAGATTAGATTAGCTTTTAAAACTATCCTACTAGTTTACAATAAATATAAACACTTTCTAGTTTAACTATCAGGGTTAATTTAAAAAAGATTTTCATTTCAAAGTACTTAGCAGTAGAATATTCAATATAGTTTAAAACAAAATAAAGAAGCACAACAGTTTTAACCAAGAGGTTTAGTCTCATGCTGTGACTTAGTCCTCTCAAGATAATTTATACAAATTTTGATCCATACCCTGGATCGGGGTTAACAACAGTACAAAGACTGTCCACGTACTAAGACCTCTACCACAGTTCTTCATGGGAAAAAAAACAATAGCACATAGCTTTCCAAGTCACACTTGACCTCTACCACTATCCACAGTGGGATATAAGAGTATAGGAAAATATTGAGTGAGGATTTATAAATCCTCCAGTTCACCACATGAGACGGTGTGTGTCTAAAAATACAGAGCACACACACTGCTCAAAATGTAAATAAATGAAACACAATACAGCAAAACAAATAGAGATGAGTTTATAATGGTCTATGTGTTTTGAGTGTAGCTATGGACTCTTCAGATTGATGTAGATAAAGCTTTGAGTCATTATCTATTTTTTGTCAAGAAAACAAAGTGTCGTTTTTTCATTTGAATTCCAGGTCGAGGTTGATCAGTCTTGATTGGCTTGAGTATGGGTGAAGTTGTTGAAGCTCTTTACTCCATGAATGTTCACCTTCTACAGATTCAGTATGTATAATTCCTTCTTATTCTATGCATGTATGTCCTTGAGTATCTCTAGAATATTTTCTCTTATGTGCATGGAAAAACTTACTGACCACCACAAGTCTTTAGTAGTTCGAGGTTCCCATATATAGCTTTATCTCCGGCAATCGAAATGATTACCTTTTTAGAAGTACGAGGTACAGTTCTAGAAATTACAACCACTATCATTAATTAATATCAGGTGCATTAAAAACATAAAATATGATTGTTTCTAAATAAACAAATAGTAATAATGTTTAGATAAATAGTTACTGGTTTCCATCAGTAGTTGTTACTCCTTGTAACGGTAGCTTGCTTGAATCATTATCTCCTTCTATCGGTTGCTACATCTATTAGTAGATCCTCTTATTGGTATCTCTTTTGTAACGGTATCCGTCTATATTGGTGGAATGTGTAATAGTAGCTGTCTCTCTGTATCAGCAGACATGTATCAGTATACTTTGTAGTTGTATCAGTGGACTTTCTATCAGTAGTTGTGTGTCTATCTGTTTCTATCTGCACCTTGTATCGGTAACCATGTATTCGTGACTTTTAATTATCTGGAGACTATGTACCAGTAGGTCAGTATTAGTCGACTTGTGCATTTCAGTATACTTGTTCTATCGGTATCCCTTCTTCTATCGGTATCTGTTATGCATATCGATGACCATATCCATATCAGTAGACTTCTGTACTGGTGTAATTATCCTTTTTAGTAGTTGTGTATTTGTTTTTATTGGTCTCTTATTCCGTCTGTATCTATGAACATCATATCGGTAGTGCTTGATATAACAGTTGGTCTGTCTGTATCTGTGAACTTCATATCAGTAGCACTTCATATAAAAGTTGGTCTGTCTATTTGACTATATAATTACCCTTGTTCATACCAGTGGACATAACACTTATCTGTTCTATGCAAAACATATCCAAATTTAGTAAGAATTATTTCAAAATATGTATAAACTTGGATAAACATTGATTATCATATTCTAATGATTATTTTGATATTTTGGTCAACATAATTTAACATATATATATATAGGATTATAAACACATATTAAAGCATGATTGGGATTATAAAAACATATTAAATCATAATTGGGATTTATCAAAACATGTGAGTTCAACAATCTCCCCCATTTTGATAATCACAACTTATGGTATTATAAACAAAAATAACCATTAAGGTATCAGATTATATAGTATTAAATGAAATTTTATTAGAGGAAATAATAAAAACAATGTACTAGAATTATAAAACAAATGTATCAATGGAAAAATAGAATGGTTATTTATATCATAGTTCTCCCCTTTCTTATTATTTCTCCCCTGTTATATTATTTCTCCCCCTATGTTATTAGCAAAAAGTAGGAATGAAGGAAACACAGAAGTAACAAAAGGTAAGAGATAATGAAAGCATTTATATATTTCGTGAGGAAAAAATACATAGAAATATAGAATTCAACCAAAAAATTATACAAGTGATTCCAATAAAAGGTAATAACCACTAATCAATCCACCTATTTAGAGTCCACTTTGGATTTTCCATTGGGTTCGGAGGTAGACTCTTACTAGCTAGCATCTGAAGAATGCTTGGGAATTTTCGAAAGTACTACTGGAGGCTGAGGATCATAGACTGTTCCTGGCCTGTAGTGGGTAGCTCTCTGTGTGATCATAGGAGTGAGGCTACAGATTTCTTGAACTAGAGTCATCTGAGGAATGGAGGTAGACTGAGCAGAGGCAGGCAGAGCTGGTGGTGCAATGATTAGAGTACTGTCCACATGCAAAAATGGAAAAAACAGATTTGTAAAGTCCATTATGATCCCCCCTCCTCTTTCCATAGCAGAAATGAAGGCATCCTTTTTCTCCATAAATTTATCTAGTGTAGGGGTCAATTCCTTGATCTTTCTCACTTGTACTTTGAAAGGATGAGTGACTGGTGCTAGCTTCATGTTTTCTAACATAATCTTGAAATGGTTGTTGAGTTGATCTTTGTATAGACCCTTTGGAAATACTAATCCACTTTGTCTATTGCCTCTTTATGATAAAAAGTTGCTTCTCTCATTAAATTTAGAACTATTTGCTGTATATCACTAGTTGTAGTGACAACATGGGTCAAGGCAGCAGAGTCCACAGAGCCACTGGTAGAAGACTATCCAATCTCTTCTCTCATCACAGCTCGAATCTGATAAATATATAAAGAAGTCTTAGTAGAACTCAGGGATGCAATAGTGAAGGATACAGTTTCCATAAAATATTTAGTCAGCCCACTTATGAGATTTTTTACAATAGAGTCCTTGGTGCTGACATGCTTCTCCATGGATTTCATAAATCCGTAAAAAACATCCAAAAATTTCCTTATTACACATTTAATTTAATGGATATCACCACTCATTTGAGCCTGAGAAATACTCAAGGTAGTTTGATAAGAAACAAAATGCTTCAGGGAAACAACAACTCATGTTCATCTCTCAATGCGAGAATGACATACTCTTATCTCATTCATCATCTCTATCACAGGGCCTGACACCATACACGTGAGAGAGAGTTATAATGATTTTTCCATATTTCTCATCTCTTGAACAATGTGATTCGTTAAATCCGCAACAGATGATGTATGTGTCTCCTTCAACTCTGCCTTTACTGACTCAAGATTAGCCTTAGTAACCAGATTGTTAGGCACAACTACAGGTTCTCTTTCTTTAAAAATAATTTCCATAGATTCATTCATTACATATTGAATGGATGATATTAAAAAGGATTCCATTCTTCTTATCTCTTCCACAAAGTTTGTCTTAAGATCAGTCTTCAATGGGTCTAGATCAGATTTTCTTACCACATCCTCGGGTAAAAACGCAGAAGAGATATTATAGTTAACTTGTAGTCTATTCATGGGTGTCTCATCTTCAGAATCAGAATAGCCCAACCAACAATCTACAAAACCTAGGTCTTCTACCCAGTCTTCAATCTCATGAGTCACTGAAATAGTACCATGTCTAGTTGGATGCTCCCCCTCAACTGGTGAATTCTATTATATAGGTATATTAATAGCACCCTTAGTAGCATGATCTTCCTCAGAAGAATCCTCCATAACCATTTCCATTTCTCCAACAGCAGGAGGCTCCCCAGGAATAGGTTAAGGTCTATCTACTTCAACAATTTCCTTAGTAGGCATTGAGGAGTGCCCAATCAGTGTACTAATACTCAATCAAGCAGAATCATATGATTCAGTTTCATATTTTCTTTCTTCTTCATTCTCTTTGGCAGTATCCCCATGATCTGAATTAGCCTGGTCTTCCTCAGTAACAGGTGCTTCATCATTTCTTTTTTTAGGACTGTTTCCATTCTAGGTGAAAAAACTTCAGAAAGAGGACATGGATGCTAGTCTGGATCCCTTCCATCAGCTATAAAGGTATCCTCTTAATCAATATCATCACTATAATGGGGTTCCTCTTCATTAGGTCCTGACCTAGATCCCTCACATCTTTAAGACTAGAAGGATGGTACACCGGATGAAACTTATCATATATAATCTCATCATCACTAACCCATTGGCTTCTTAATGGATTCCAATTGATCTTCATGTATTTATAGATAGTTTTTGTAATAAAAAAGTTGTCTTTCATAACCACTATCTCATCATCATACATAGACACACCTCTTGCCTTTATCATCACAGATATCAACTTTGAAAAGAATAAAGCATTTGTTTTTTACTATGGCTTGGTCATATCTTCAATATGAATCATTAACAGTCTACAAAAATTTACCTTAACACCATGTCTTAACAAATAAAGAAAATAAATATCTTGGTATTTCAGATTTTCAATTTCCCATCTTCTTGAACATAGCACATGTTGGATGAACTTGAATAGTACCTTGATCACTCCATCTATTTCTATAGAAACTACCTTTCTTAGTGCACCATCTCCTGTTAATTCTTCCAAAGAATCTTCATATTCAATGATGTCACTGGTTGGAGTTACTGATTTAGAGAAATACCAAAAAATTCTTTCATGTGGGACTTTCAGGCACTCTGCCCACTCAACAGAAGAAAATAAAATTTCTATTCCATTTACAACTGAAACCATTTTTTTCTCAGCTTATGATTTATCAAAATGAACAAAATCATATAATTATTTTACCAGCTTTGGATAATAGGGGCCATTGTTATTCAAGAATCACTCTACCCATTTCGGGTCCTCCCGCACCACTAGAACTAAAGACCTAATGGTCATCAACCATTCTGCGCATAGCTCTTTATCAACCACTATCTCCCTTTGAACGAGATGAAGATTTGTAGGTTTTTTCACTTCAAATCCCCCACTAGAATCTCCATTGAGTCTCTTGGCATTCGGCTCATCATTCATTTCACAGACTGATGGTCTCTATACTCTTTCCATTTTGAAAATCGCGAGGCTTAGGGTTCGAAGATTTGGGAGTTAAGGTTTGAAGGTAAAGGGTTCCAGGTGGATCCAGATGAGTTCAAGACTTATGTTTTATCATTAAGGAATAACAAAATAAATAAATAAATCATAATAAATATAATACCGATGATATAGATTCTGGCGGCTAAAGATACAGAAGATTAAAAACAGTGCAACCTAACGGTAACACATACCGGTTATGATTCTTAATGGTGAGGTATTTTTATCGGTGAGGTCCACTAACCATGATTTATAGTAGTTATGTCCACTAATAGTGAGGTATAGCTATGAGGTATAACAGTGAGGTTCATACCAGTGAGGTATCTAATGGTGAGGTATCTAACGGTGAGTTTTCTAATGGTTAAGTTTCTGGCGGTGAGGTTTCTAACGGTGAGGTTTCTAACGGTGAGGTTTCTTATGGTGAGGTTTCTAACTCACAGAGTCTATCATTCCTAACTCATGTCTAATGTAATATAACCTATCAGAACATAAAGTATTGGTGAATATGTTAACTAATTGATGTTTATTACCTATTAATTCAATATTAATATCATTATTTTGGTAATGATATCTCAAAAAGTGGTGGCTTACATGAATATGTTTGGTCCTAGAGTGATACAAAGGATTCTTTAAGATGTTAGTCACACTAGTGTTATCACAGTTTCTAGATACATGTCTAAACTGATATTCGTAGTCTGATAATGTATGTTTCATCCACAGAATTTGTGCACAGTAACTACCAGCAGCAAAATATTCTGCTTCAGTAGTAGACAATGAAACATAATTCTTCTTTTTACTACACCATGATACTAAGGAATTACCTAGAATATGACATGTTCCAGAAGTTTTCTTTATATCTAACTTGTAACTAGCAATTTCAGCATCTGAAAAACTTATTATATCGAAATATTGTCCTTTTGGATAAAGTAATCCAATGTTAGTAGTATGTTAAAGATATTTGAATATTCTATTAACTGCAAGAAAGTGTGACTCTTTTGGATTAGCTTGAAATCATGCACACATACAGACTCTAAACATAATATCTGGTCGACTAGTAGTAACGTAAAGTAGTCTCCCTATCATACCTCTGTAGTTTCTCTGATCCATTGGTTTTTCAATTTCTTTAGAATCCAACTTACAATTAGTACTCATGGGTGTATCACTTTCCTGAATACTATCTAAACCAAAACGTTTTAAAAGATCTTTTGTATATTTACTCTGATTTAATATAATACCATTTTCAATTTGAAAAACATGTAATCCAAGAAAATATTTGAGTCCTTCAATGAAACTCATTTCAAATTGTTTTTGCATACTCATTGAAAAAAAACACAAATTATTTTTAGAATATCCAAATATAATATCCTCAACATAGATTTGCACTATCAAAACATCTTCGAAAGTTATTTTAATAAAGAGTGATGGATCAACAAACATATAAAAAACCTTTTGAAATAAGAAAACTACTAAGTATATCATACCAAGCTCGTGGAGCTTGTTTCAAACCATACAAAGAATTAGAGATCTTAAAAAATGATTTGGGAAATAAGGATTAGTAAATCAAGGTGGTCGTTCAACAAAAACATATTCAATTATAAAATCATTTAGAAAATAACTTTTAACATCCATTTGATATTACATGAAATTCATATGAGTAGCATAGGGAAGTAGGATCCTTATAACTTCTAACCTGGCAATATGTGCAAAGGTGTCCTCACAGTCTATTCCTTTCTCTTGACTATATCCTTGGGAAACTAGCCTTGCGTTGTTTCTAAGTATGTTTCCAGATTCATCATCTATATTTCTAAAAACACATTTAGTGCCTATGGTCAATGTGTGTGTAGGTCTCTCAACTAATTCCCAGACTTTGTTTCTTTCAAATTTATTTAATTCATCTTGCATAGCCATTACCCAGAATTCATCATTGATTTCATTATTTATATTTTTAGGTTATAACTATTAATGAAAGGCTTGATTTTCAACTTGGTTTCTTAGAGAAGCTCTAGTATGTGTCCCTCTATTAAGATTACAAACAATAGCATCCAATGGATGATTCTTTAGAATCCTAGTCGTTCTTGTAAAGGTATGACTATAAATTTCTTGTTCTTTTCTATGTTCGGGATCACCAGGAGCAGATTCTGGAAAATTTCAAGAATTTCTTGGTTTTATAGCAGGTTCTCTATTTTTATCATTAATATCCAAAATAGACAAATCTTCTTTATAATTTTCAAGAGAAGACTTAGGTTCATGTACATCAGTTTCATAAAATTTGATGTGAACAAATTCTTCCCCACATTTGGTTCTTTTGTTAAAGACTCTATAAGATATAATAGTTATAAATTAACCTAGAAATATCCCATCATCACTTTTAGAAGAAAACTTGTTGAGATTATCCATACTATTGAGAATAAAGACTTTGCAACCAAAAAATCTGAAGAAACTAACTTTAGGCTTCCTATTATTCCGCAGTTCATAAGGGGTCTTCTTAAGAACAGGTCTAATCAAGACTCGATTTATAATATAACAAGTTGTATTCACAGCTTCAGCCCAGAAGTAAATAGTAGGTCATACTCATTGATCATATTTCTAGAAATTTTTGAAGGGTTCTATTTCTTCTTTCTACTACACAATTACGTTGAGGTGTCCTAGGGGAAGAAAATTTGTGACTATAGCCATTGTGTGAGCAGTAAGATTCAAACTCATGATTTTCAAACTCACAATCGTGGTCACATCTAATGGTCATAATTTTAAGTCCACATAGGTTTTATACAGACTTGGAATAATTAATGAAATAAGAACAATCTTCACTTTTGTGAGCAAGAAAGTATACCCAAGTGTTTATAGAAAAGTCATCTACTAAGACATAGACATAGTTCTTTCCATTTAATCTAGAAAATATTGAAGTTCTAAACAAAACCATTTGAACCAACTCTAGAGGTTGAGAAGTTTAATCTTATTTCTTTAAATTGAATGAAACATTATGTTCCTTTTTATTTTGACAGGGAGTACAAACATTGTATGATGGGAATTTATGTTGATGTAGGTCTCTAACTATGTTCTTCCTAGTCAATTTCCTATGTGAATGAACATTGTCGTGTCCTAATCATCTGTTACATAGCCATGATTCTCTATGAAAATCATTTAGACAAGTAACCTATTGTTTGGCTAAAGAATATAAATCTACAGCATAAACATTTTAATTTCATAAAGATAAAAAATAATAAAACCTTTTTAAAACTAAAAACAATACAAGAATCATTTTCAAACTAAACATTGAAACCACCATCACAGAACTGTGAAATGATAAACAGGTTGTATTTTAATCCATTAAAAATATAAAACATTAGAAATTAAAACTCAATTAGTGTTACTAATATGTCATATGCCGATGATTTTTTCTTTTGAATTATCACTAAAGGATACATGTCCTCCATCAACATTGATTATAATTTTGAATCATGAGTACTCTCCAGTTACATGCCTTGAGCATCCGCTTTCCATGTACCATATCTTCTTATAGGAACACTTCAACAAAGTCTCCTACAAAACAGGTTTAAACAGAAAATGATTTTGTTATACAGATTTTCTTGGGTCCAGACAGGTTAGCAAGCAAAACTTTTGGTACCCAGATTTTTTTAATAGGTCTTATACAATCAAGAGATTCATAATATTTTGAATGATATACTTTTTTTGATCTACAATTATGTAAATAACTAGTTGAGGAATATGAATTTCCAAAACTGCAACTAGAAACATAATGCCCAGATTTAGGAATAAATATGTTCTTAACAAGTTGTCTCTATCCAGGTTGATAGCCTAAACCTGTAATATAATTTGGTGCCACTTGTTATCATAGAATTAGTATAAGAGTGTTATTTCCATTTGTGAACATTTCTAAGTCTATTATAAGTTTCTCATTGGACAATTTAAGTTGACTATTCTCCATTAACAGTTGAAAAATCTTTACCTTTTCTAATTATAATGCATATTTGACAGTGCTAGTTAAAGCATGAAGATTCTTTAAGGTTTTGTACTTATATTTCTGCCATTTCAAATTTCCTATAGCATGTTATGGAATTCAAATAACTCGTAACTAGACATGTTTTCAGAATCAGAATCACCTCCAGAATAATATGAATTTAAAGAAGGAGTATCCAGTGTAACCTCAGATGTATTTTTCATAATTCACATATTAGCTTTTTGATAATTTTCATCCTGAGTGGAGTCAAAATCACATAAACTATCTTCTGAAGCACTCCAGGTTTCCTTCATTGATTTCTAATATTTTTTGTCCTTGTACTCATATTCCTTCTTTTATTTTATCTTTGGAAAATCATCTTTCACATGTAATTTCCTCTTGCATTCGTAACATACTATATCATCACTTTTATCTATCCTTTTCCAATATTTCTTCCAACAACCTTTGTTATCATACTTTCCCTTATAGTTTGATTTTCTGAAAAACATCTTCTTCCTATAAAACATCTTAAATAACCTGGCTATCTGAGCTATCTGTTCATCACTATCAGAATCTGAACCTTCACTTGTTGAGCATTCAGTAGGTATGTAAGCTTTATCCTTGTTCTTTCTCTTTGGGGAAGTAGACTAAAATGCCACTGACTTCCTCTTTGGTTGATCAACTTCCTCCATGGTTACCTTTAGTTCTTCTTCATACATCAATAACTTACCAATCAACTCTTTAACAGGTAGGGAGCTTATATCACACAATTCTCTTATTTAAAATGATGTGCCCCTCCATCTGTTTGGAAGACATCTGAGTAACCTAATAATTTTCTCTTTTTCTGGAACAACCTTTTCCAGCGAGCCCACTGTATTTACAATTTCATTGAAGCTAAGATACATGTCCGAGATAGTTTCATAATGTTTCATTTTTAAGATTTAAGATTTAATATTTTATGTGTTTAGTCTCATTTCATTAACAATGGTTGTTCCCTCATGGGAAACACCCATAGTATCCCAAATTTCATAAGCAGTTTTACAAGTCGACATTTGATTAAATTCTTCATCTCTTAAAGCACAATAAAGGTAATTAATTAATTTAAAATTATTATTTTATGCAATTTTATTTGTTTATTCCCAAGTAGTTCTTTCAGTTTCTGGAATCTTATACTGAGCCTCTATAGCAGTCTAGACAAAATACGCCATACTTTCTAAATGAATTTTAATTTTTAGTTACCATTGGGAATAATGAACACCTTTAAAGAAAGGTAGCATGTTGGTAGAAACACCTTCTAATCTATTATCCATAATTTTATTTGAGAAAATATATTTATTGATATAAAATTTAGAACTAATAGAAATTTATGATCTTTAAGATAAAACTAAAATCACAGTTGAAAAACAAAATATGTGAAAATCCTTTATAAATAACAAACACCCTCTGATACCAAATGTTGGTCAGAGTGGATACTCAATAGGGGGTTGAATTGAGTTCAAATTAAGATTTCTGTTAAAAATATTTCTATCAAAAATACCCCAAATTAAATAACAAGATAAACTGTAGTGAATTTGTAATATTGTAAAGGTTCAGTTAGGTTCTCAAGAGATTGATTAGTTCTCAATTAGAACAATATGAAGATTGTTTTCGGTTTTGAAACTTACCTACAGGTTTCAATAAATACAAACACTTGATAGTTTAACTATAAGAGTTACATTAAAATATATTTGTATTTCAAAGTACTGAGAAGCAGAATATTCAATATAGTTTAAAAAAATAAATAAGCACAAAAGTTTTAACCAAGAGGTTCTATCTCAAGCTAAGACTTAGTCCTCTCAAAACAAATTATATAAATTTTTATCCACAACCTGGATCAGGGTTAACAATAGTGCGAATATTGTCCAGGTACTAAGACCTCTACCACAGTTTTTCGTGGGAAAAACTAAACAATACCACACCAGCTATCCAGGTGACACATGACCTTTGCCACTATCCACAGTGGGATATAAGTGTATAGGGAGATATTGAGTGAGGATTTATGAATCCTCTAGTTCATCATAGGAGACACTGTGTGTCTAAAATTCAGAGCACACACAGTGCTCAAAATGTAGATAAATGAAACACAATAGAGTTAAACAGATAGAGATGAGTTTAGAATGCTCTATGTGTTTTGAGTGTAGCTCTGGACTCTTAAGATTGATGTAGATAAATATTTGAGTCCATAGCTTGTTTTTGACAAGAAAACAGAGTTTCATTTTTGCATTTTACTTCTAGGTCCAGGGTTATCAGTCTTGATCAGCTTGAGTATGGGTGAAGTCATTAAAGCTATTTAATCCTTGAATTTTATGGTTCTACAGATTCATTATGTATTCTTCCTTCTTCTTCTATGAATGTAACTCATTGAGTGTCTCTAGGAGATTGTCTCGTATGTGCATTAAAAAACTGACATACCACCACACATCTTTAGTAGTTCATTGTTCTCTTATATAGCATTAGCTCTATCAATGGGAATGATTACCTTTTTACAGGTATGAGGTATGATCCTGAAATTTCAACCACTATCATAAATTAATACCAGGAGAATTAAAATCATCAAATATGACCGTTTCTAGATAAACAAATAGAAATAGTGTTTAGAGAAATAGTGACTGGTTTTCATTGCTAGCTATTACTCCTTGTAACAATAGATTACTTGAATCAGCCGCTCCTACTATCGGTAGCTCCTTTTATTAGTATCTCCTATTATCGGTAGCTCTTTCGTAATAGTCTCTATCTGTATCGGTGGACTATGTAAGGGTAGCCGTCTGACTGTATCAGAAAACTAGTATAGGTAGACTTTGTATTTGTATCGGTGGACTTTCTATCTGTAGTTGTCTTTCTGTCGATTTGTATCGGTTTCTTTTATCTGTAACTATGTATGAGTGACTTTTACATATCAGTAAACTATGTAATGGTAGATCTGTATTAGTCGACTTGTGCATATCGGTAGACTTGTTCTATCGGTAGATCTTCTTCTATCGGTAGTTTTTATACATATAGGTGACCTTATCCATATCAGTAGACTTCTGTACAGGTGTATGTAACCTTATCAGTAGCATTTTAACTCTTTGTATTGGTAACATATTTTGTCTGTATCAGTGAACTTCATATCGGTAGCTCTTGATATAACTATAGTTCTGTCTATTTTTCTATATCAATAGATGTGTGCATACCGTTGGACTTAACACTTATATGTTCTATGTAAAACATATACATATTGAGCTATAATTATTTCAATGTATGTATAAAAATATATAAACATTGATTAACATATTACGATGACTATTTTGATATTTTTTAACATAATTTAACATATATATATATATATTGGATTATAAGCACATATTAAAGAATGATAATAATTATCAAAACATATTAAAGCATAATTGGTATTTATCAAAATATGTGAGGTCAGTAAAAATAAAAAACGATGTTCTAAACTATAGAGGGAATGATTAGTGTTTCTTAATTATCGTAAGTCAATTCAACCATCATGATCACATAATATTTTCAAATTCCCTTTGAATTGAGAGGTTATTGTTATTGGTCATCATTACTAACACTCATATTTTGGGAACATGTTATAATATAACATGAACTACTTGAAATTTATACTCTAATGTGTGGGGGGTTTATTGTGTGGAAGTTTCTCATTATTTACAAAATTTTCTATCTTCTTCCAATCACATCAAAATTTAGAATCTCGAAGACCATCCTTTCTACACAATATGATACTTGGTAGTCCCCATGAGATTTTTTTCTCTATTATTTTTTTCACATCATGAGAATGATGGAAATATCATCATATCCTCCCCATGGTTCTTAGATTTTACATTGAATTCAATTTTTATCTATCTATAAAAAACATGATATTGTTATGTAACACCCTCACACATTTTCACCATTCTAATATATAAAAAAATCATTACATATATACTAAATTCTCACTACAATAAATCCTTTTAGAGACCTCGTTTTCAGAAACAATGGAATCAAATAACCTTAAATGAATGTAAGATGATAATAACAAAAGTTTGGATCAAAAGTCATTTAAAATATTCCCCATAGGTGCCAACATATTTTTCATTCTAATACTTTAGATCTAGGAAATCTATCACCATCATTAATTGAATAATATGATGAATTTAATTGTTGAAAAATAATTCCTTGAACTAATCTCAATCCATGGAGTCGATTTCATCATTATACCTAATATTATTGATATAATTTAAATATTGATTAGATAAACTATTCAAATATATCTGGAGAAAAATAAATTATTCATGTTCAAAAAACTGAAAAATAGAAAATGTATTTTCAGGGGCACCGATAGTTTTTTTAGAATCATGTGGATTAGAAGACACATTGAATGAAGGTGGATATTACCTCATGAAGGACCCAATAGATTTTTTCCCATCATTTGGTCATTTGGAAGTCAATTATTATTCATATCTTGTGAAATATGAATTGAGAATATAAATGTGATTTTTTATTTCATCACCCATAACATTTGGATCCTCAAGAGTAAAATTAGTGTATTGTCCATCAAACTCAGCATTGACATTGTTCCTTTCTCTTCCAACTATCACAAAAACCAAAACCATAGTCTTATAAACATGAATCATATTTGGGAAAAAGTAATCATGAAAAATAAAATATACGATGTATAAATCAAGAAATCGTCTTTTTTATCTATGAAACATTATGTATTTCTTAGGTTTTTATTTTTCATCATCTATTTAAATCATCTATAATAATATCTTAGATCGTTATTTCTCATTAATAATTAATTTATTCCATTAGATTACATTTAATAAAATCCAATATATTGATAATTATTGTTTACATCAGAATTAGGTACATTACATAACATATTAAAACATGAAAAATATTTTATTTATTAAATAACTCTTTAACATGTTCATAATATTCTATCATTCATAAAAACATTGTAGACAACTTAAGGACAAACATAAGAATAGGGTTTGATAAAAATCCTAGAAAGGTGATAAAATGTAATAACATGATGAGGACAACAATGTTAAGCAATATGAATATAAATGTGGAATTAAAATAGTGGGAATCATAATCATTAACAAATAAAAATTATATAACATGATAATCATAAAATAGGAAATGTGGAATCATCATAAAACAATACATCCCAAACATATTCCAAAGTTAAACCCTCAATGACATTATGGTGGAAAACATAACATAACAGAATCAGGTTAACTAACTTTCCAAATAGGATGCATCATTATACTAAAAATAACACAATTCATTTTAGTACTATCTTGGCACATCTATGATATTAATTTCATAATTATTCTTAACTGTGCGGCATGGATCATACAATATAGATTCATTCATCAACATAATTTACTCCTTGTCAGATGAGTTTTTAATATACATATGAAAGCACCAAATAAATATTTATATGGGAATAAATTTTAATACCTTTTATAGAAAATGGGTATGGTATCCACTGCACAATTTTTTGGGTATGGAATATTTCGGTGACATTTTGGTAGCATAACGACATCACGTGAAAATTCATAAATTGAGTTGATGAGAAAGAAAGGGTTATCTTATAATTTAGATATTAAATTTTAAATTTATATTAATTTTTAAAGACATGTCCCAACATGAGGAATTGTTAATATAGGGCATAAATTATTTTTGAAACATTAATAAAAAAGAGAAAAAAGTGAACCCTTTCAAAATTTAAGAATATTAATGGGTGATTATAAGGGTTAATTAGAGGGAAAAATGTGAGTTAATTTGGATCTAATAATTTATACATAAATTTGGAATTAAGGTGGATATGAAATAAGATATCACATCATATGAAATTTGAAATTAAAATACAAAACAAAAAGGGTGTTCATGATAAAAGAGGAGAGTGGAGGATATATTCCTTGAGTGTGTGACTCTTAAGGCTTCAGAGGGGACTATTTAGTTTTTGGGGTTCCATGGGAGGACTATAAAGAGTGTAAAAAAGAGTTTGGTCAAGATAATAAGAGTATTATTGATGATAAATGGGATATTTTGGAGGTTTATATCGGAAAATAGGTGGGTTTATTAATTATTTCGGTTTAGGACTATAACAAATAAATTATACAAACCCAAAAACCAACCCCGGGTTTTTACCATGTTCTTTGAAAAATTGGAGTTTTCTTTATTTTATATGGTAATGGGATAATAATATTAATATAATTCTCTTTCTTATGTAGAGGTGAGTCACACTCTTAAAAAAATGAATTAATAATCATGAAAATATAATACAGATTTTGAAGGAATCATAATGGCTATAAAAATTAATTAAAATGACATTAATTTGAAGAGAATAAATGATTTTATAATGGATTCCATTTATAGAAATTATTACATCACTTTTGGGTCATTATGATGTTACAAAACACAAAGTTTATTTATATAATATTTTATTTTTATCTAAAACTTCAACTGTCTAATAATTTTTAAAAAAACAATTTTTGATAAAATCTATACTATAATTCCAATAATAATAATAATTTTTCTAAATAATTATCCAAATATGTGAATTGTATCTTTTAAAATAGAAAATATAGATATTAAGACATGCTTTGTTTTTTTATTATAACAGTTTTTAACACTTATAAAAATTTAATTTTATTATATGATCATTGTTATTTGATAAAAATTATTTTATAAAACTATTTTATTTAAATATTATTTACTAAAAAAATAAAATAATTTAAAAAATTCATTGATTGAATTTGAATATTTAAAAAAATACAATTTTACTTTATTATATCAAAATAAAAAATCATTTAAAAAGTAACAATAATTAGACGAAAATACATTCATTATAATATACAAAATAATATAAATGTTGATATTTCTAGGTTTTTGATACATATCCCTTATTACACAACCATATTCCCTAAGAGTTAGGTGCATGATGGTATGATATTCATTAGGCAGTTTGGTGAACATGGTTTGGGTGGTGATATTGATGAGCTTTATTTTATCCTTTAAACGAGTTTTATCAGGGATAAATTATTGGGACGTAGCTTTTCCTTGGTCAAGGTAAAATCATAAAGATGAAATATCCCTTAAATTATAAAATAAATAAGATTTATAAAGTCTGATCCTCCTGGTTGAGGCCACCAATTCTTTTTTCTATGTCAATTGGATTGATTAAGAAATATATTTATAGTACCCATTTGATCATTGTTCAATGTCATTATTATCAATGGAAATGATTAATAACAATCAATTAAATCCAATAGGATATAATTAAACCAAATAAATTATTTTTTATTCGATAACCATATTTACATAATAATATGCATAATTATATAGAAAGAGGGATCTTATTTATTAAACATTAGATTGTTATAATATTCCCCTATTAAAAAATTTTAACCATAGAAAATTATTTTACCACACTAAAATAGATGAGGGTAACTCTACTACCACAACCCCTCTAATTCCCTCTTTTTTTCTTCAAAATTATTATTCCTCCCCCACAATTGTACAAGGTTCATTGGGTAATTTTTTAGAACTTATTCACTACAATCTACTATTTTCAGAAATGGCTCTTTATATGATAGTTCACTCTCTAATGGTAACACCTCAAGAATGAGTACAAGTGATGGTTATAGTATGTACAACCTCTATAGGGATACATGCAGTACATCATGTATGTGAGATAGGTTTGATAAGATACCTAGTTCATATAAAACCATTTCGATGTGATCAATGTTAAATAAAGGGTCGATATACCATATTCTATGGTTTCCCATCTTTTCCAACCTCGCCACTTTTTTCCATAGAGATATGCAGAGGAATACCATGTTTCTAACATACACTCTATATCTTTTGAATGATTTTCATCATTTGTATTTTGACAAATATTAGTAGACTTGATTACTGTTGAATGGTCAGAACCTTTTACACCATTTCCTCATCCATTTTAGGTACTAGAATATTTCATTCCCCAACTTCATCCCAACATGTAGGTTCTCTAAAAATATTCCCTTAAAGGGTTTTGTATGAAACCATTTATATGCTTTAGTGGAATAATTTTTTAAAGAGAACTCAACTAAATTATGATGATGGTATCATCCTCCATTGAATACATTTAAGGATACTCTCAAAATACCTCAATGTTATTGTATAATCCACTCAGATTGTCCAGTAGTTTGATGGTGACAAGATGTACTGAAGATCATCTCAGTGTTTAAAGAATGCTGGAGACTTTTCCACTGAATATAGGCCAATCATGGATCTCAATCAGACACAATCCATAGTGCTAATCCATTATTCCTCAAAACATCTATGATGTATATCAATTTATGTTGATCTAGTGAGAAATCCATTCGAATTGCAATGAATAACACATTCTTTATTAGGATGAGCCCCAACTACCATTATATAATTTCTTTATTTGGATGTCATTGGAAGTCCATTGACAATGTCTTTGGTTCGAATTTCTCATTTTAATGCTTGTATGGGTAATCGAATCATCAAAACCTTGGACTTATACCTTTTATCCATCACATTACGACTTACCATGAACATTGATCTATATTCAAAAATATCCTATTTAATTTTGTACCACCAATAATCCTATGAGAGATCATGATATATCTTTTTTTATATAGGGTAAATAGAGAAATTCAAATAATGTGTGTTATCAAATAGTTCCATTACTAACACATGATTTGATGGGACACATTTTCTTGTCTCAAATATCACAATTCTATCTGCATTAACATTTAAATTTGGGGATTTCACTTTTCTTATAGATTCCACTTTCTTACAAATCCTCAAATCAACGTGTTTATCATTCATAAAACATTAAATAAGAGACAAATGAGAATTTATTTCTGAATGGATTGATGATGTTCCATCCTTTTTTATTCCCATGATGAACCTCTTCAATTTTAAAATGATTGGATCCTTCTAAATTCTCATCAACGATAAAATCAATGTATCATTTCAACAAAGAGAATCATCCACTTTATTCTCTTTACCGATATGGTTGTGAATTTGGAAGTCATATTCCATGATTAGATGAAACCACATTCACTGGTTCATATTATGCTCTTCAATTATGAATAAATATTTCAGAATTTGGTGATTCATATATATTTCACACTTCTCCCCAAATAGATAATTCCCACAATTTTTTGTAGCAACCACCACTGAAGCCAAATCTAGATCATGTGTTGAATTGTTCTATTAGTGAACTTTAAAAAACCACGAAGAATACTTTATGAGTTTTTCCTTTTTTATCAACACACAACTCAATCCCATCTTCAAAGAATCATTGAATATTATAAAAAGTTATCACAATGGGTGTAGTTTGAGAACAAGGGAAGTGATAAGCCTCCTTTTTAACCCATTGAACCTTTCTTCATATTCATCATTCCATGTAAACATTACTCCCTTCTGAGCTAGCTGGTCAAGAGGGTGTGGAAATCATGAGAAATATATCACAAATCTGATATAATATTTTTTAATAATAAGTAAAAAATGGATATTTGTCATTGATGTTGCCCTCAACCATCCTTCAATTGCTTTTCTCCTTGAAGAATACTAAATACCCATTTCTTGTGATGATATCCACAAATAATGAGACTTCTTTAAACTAAAACTCACACATTATATACTTTTTGTCATGATTATCCTTTTGAAAAGGACATTTGAATATTGTTTAGAAGATCCTCATGCTCTACGGTTTTGTTGTATATTATAATATTATTAACAACAAGTACAAAATATTTGACGAGGTGATCTCTAAAGACTAATTTAATCATGTCCATGATGATTTATGAAGGATAAGTGAGTCTATATAGAATTACTAATAACTCATTGTACTCGTACATTATACGAAATTTATTCTTGTGGATATCCTCCTTAGTCACTATGGTTTGGTAATATCCCAACCACATATCGACCATAGAGATGTATTGTGCTCCACATTACTGATGGAACAACACATCAATCCATGGATAGTGAAACTTGTTATTTATCATGATCACATTATGCTCATTGTAATCAAAGAAAAGGTTCATTAACCCATCCTTATTCCTGATGAAGAGGATTCGTGCACCCACGATGAACCACTTGGGTGTATAAACTCTTTATTCCAATCCTATAATAGATTATTCTTTAGATCCTCATGTTCCACAACAACCATCCTATTTAGAGACATAGATATTGGAAATTCCCCTTGTATAAGCTTGATTTAAAATTCAACATCATGGTAGGAAAATGACCTAGAAAATCATAGAGAAATAGATCAGATTATTCATCCAAAATAATAATTTCATCAAGGATGGTTCATTCATTATATTTAACCATTTGATCTAGATACTATTATTCATATGTAAATAATATCAATGCTTGAGAAGATGGTTCTAAATAAGAATCATCCACCTATTTATACCAGTATTGAATAAGAGGTTGATTCTCTATATAGAGATTTATTTACTTATCATGTCAATTTATGATGGATCAATATAGGAAAATACATTACATTCCTAGAATTGCATCAAATTATACAAATGGTAATATGAAATAATACAATCGTTATGGTTGATTTAAAGTATTTTTACTAGACTATTATGATATGAACGAATGTATAGAACCATAATAAAAAACAATTTTTTTATAATCGTGAATGAATAACTAATGTACCAATCATGATATCATTTTTGGGATCAACCTCAGAGGTTGTTATGGAATATTCTCTCCCTTGAATCCTTGGAGGTTTTTGGTTCTCTTTGAATCCCATAACTTAAGGAATTTATTTTTCAAGTGGTCTTGTTACTGGAATTTCAAGCAATGAACAATGATCTTAGGGTTGACTAGATTATTCATTTCATTCATCACATTATTTGGATTATCCTATAAAAAAATAGTATCTTGTTGTTATTCCTTCCCATATTTAAATGATATAATCTTTGTTTTTAGGATATTTATAGGGTTTTTGTTTTCACACCATTAATATGTTGGATGGTGTAATTTCATACCATCCTTAGATTTCTGCATCAGGCCATCATAATTAAACTCCACATTATTCTTCTTATCCCCATGGAAACCTTGAGATTTGTCAATATCAATCACAACAATGAGGCCATATTAGATAAATTCCCCACAACTATCAAGGTCACAAATATCAATGTCTTTTCATAGACAAGGTTTTATCCATTGCATTTGGGGATGACAATAATACTGGATGTTTGTCATGAAATTCTTTTAATGTTTTCCTCATCAATCTAATTGATGCGTCGTATTTTTTATTTAGTTAATGGAAACACCTTTCTCTTTAAAGGATGAGAGTGTGATGAATATATTCGTCGTTTTTTGGAATTCCTCCAAATCTAATGCTTCGATCACTTATATAGGATTTAAATTCACGAGAAATGCCCCCTAATACTGAGCTTATTCATCTATATGATAAACAGCTCTAAAAACTACTAATTTTTGGAAAAATGATGACAAAAGAAGACGTTTTTAATTGAGTTGATACATTGTTCCATGAATACGGGATCAGATGATCCATTAAAAGTAAGAATCCTTATCCATAATAAGATCTCGATTGCAGATTTTTCTCTATTAGAGAGGTTTTGACACACCTCTTGATCCATAATTTTTTTAGAACAATAGTCAACTATGGGATTATCGTCAGGAAGTTCGTGATTGTTTCTTTCAATGAGTTGGCCATCTTGTTGGGGAATTCATCACATTTCTAATCAAATTTTTTATTTACTTGATTCATTATATTTCTAGAAATTATCTAGAATAAAAGAAAAAAATAGGTGTGACTATTTTCAAACTATTATACACATAAAACAAAATCCAATTTTGTTAAAATATAAGATATAAATTACATTTATTTCCTGAGCTTATGAATTTCTAGGCCTCTATCAGTTTTATCTATGATGTATTAATGAACATGTATTCTTATGGGCGTTTGTTTGTACCAATAATCATAGATCATAATGATCTTATGAATTTTCCAAAGAATAACCCCGAGGAGTGTCACACTAGGTGCGTAGTAAAGCCTATTGTTGTGTAATAGGTTACCCTGAGTCTGGCCTAAAACACAATGATGTAGTTGTTACTATAGGTACATTTGTGCCAGAACCAAATCCACTAATTAACAAAAATGAATGTATAATATTTTTTATCCACATACTATATACATACCAAATTTTAGGGGTGTTTTTATACAATATATTTTCCCAATGGAATTGAATAGAGTTTTATAATCCTACTCCCAAAAATAACTAACAATTTCCTTTGATATAAATTATATCCACCTGATCATTATTTTGAATTTATACATGATTTTTTCCATGAGATTACAGTAAATACAACCCAACGGATCATAATTTATTGTGTATTAATGAATTAGTGAAATTATATAATAACTTAAAACATGAAATATATAACCTTTATCGAAAAAATTCTTAACATGATCATAATATTCCATCGTACGTATAACTACATGGGATAATAAGGGGCTAAACATTAGAAAGGGTTCAGATATAATTCCTAGTAAGGGAATAAACATGGAACATAATAAATATAATAATACATGTTATAAAATAGGCATATTAATGTGGCATAAAAAGAGCGTGAATCATAAATATGAAAAATGTGACATGAAATTGCATGATAATCATATCATGGGAAATGGGACAAAAACATAAAACACTTCATCATAAACATATTCCAAGTATAAACCTTCCATGACATCATGGTTGAAAAAGTCCCATATTGGAATTAGGTTCACTCCATGTTCTAACGTGATATATTATTCTAATAAACATTACCCAATGTATTTGAGAACTATGTGGGTGCACCAATCATATTTATTTCATAATATTTCTTTAGTGTGTATCATAGATCATACAATATAGATTCATTTATCATTATAATTTATTTCTTGAAATGGGAGTGTGGAATACACATATATTTTTCCCCAATAAAAAATACTCATGAATAAATGTGAATACAAATAATAAGAAAAGTGTATTTTATTCAATACAAAATTGTTTTAGTGTGGAAAATTGAGGTGATATTTCAGCATCAAAATGACATAACATAAAAATAAATAAAATTGGTCGATGAGAGGTAATAGGGCCTTTAAACATTATAAATAAAATTTATTTTAATATGAAAATGTAAAATCATTTACCAACAATTGGAATTGGAAATATTTATCTTCTGCTATTGAAAAAATCATTAATAAAGAAGTTAAAGGAATGAACCCTTACAAAGGATTTTCATGGTAACATGTGTAGATAATTTTTATTGGAGTGAATAATTAAAGTAAAATGGGATATAATAATTTATATGTTGTTTGGGATTTAAGGGGGAAATTTAAGTACATATCACAACATCTAAAAATTTAAATTTAAATACATTACATAAAAAGATTTTTTGATAAAATGGGAGAGTTGAGGATTTCATCCATGATTCTGTAGCTCCAACGTCTTGGGAGTGGCTTCTTGAGAGATTGATGAGACTTAGGTAGACTTTAGAGAGTGGAGTTAAAAGTTATTTCATGATGCAATGAGTTTTAGTATGGTGAAATGGGATTTTACATAGATTACATATGAAAGGAGGGGGGTTTAATTATTATTTATGTTTGGGACTCTACATAATAATATATTTATAAATAGTAATAAAACGATGGGTTTTTTTCATGTTTTCTACGAAATAAGAGTATTTTTTAATTATTTTATATGGAATTGGGAAACATGTATTAATATAATACCCTTGGTAATGTGTAGGAGAGTGGCACTATTAAAGAAATGATTTCAAAATTTGAAAATATATTATAGGTTTTAGAGGATTCATAATTGATTTAAGAAATAAATAAAATAAATGTAAGATCAAATTATATTAAAAAGAAAAAATTTATTATTTCATGGATCCAATTTATATTAATTATTACATCACATTTCGGACATTATGATGTAATAAAATAAAATGTACATTTATAGGGTATTAAATTTTTTCCCGAAAATTTGATAGTTTTGGTAAAATATGAAAAATTCACCATTATATAATTTTGAGAAACAAATTCAATAAATAAAATTCATTTTATTTAAATAATTTTCGAAATATATTTTTTCTTAATTTTAAAATAAAACATGCATTTAGAAAGAAATGATGGGTTTTTTTGATGACAACTGTTTTCTAACACAAATAAAAATTTATTTTACTTATATGATCATTTATATTCTATAAATATTTTTTAATAATAATATTTTATAAAAATATTTTTAATTTATAGAAACTATTAATTTCATAAAACCATTAATTTAATTTCAATATTAAACAAAAATACAATTTTTTTTATCAAAATAAAAATCATTTAAAATGTAACGATTATAGGATGAAAATATATTCATTATTCTATAAAAAATTATATATTCATATTTATAGTGTATTGTTACATATCCTATTAATATACCAGCATAATCCCTATGTTTAGGGTGGGTGATGGTGGGAAATTCATGGGGTGGTTCAGTGAACATGGTTTGGGTCATGATCTCGTTGAACGTGAACTCATCCAGTAAATAGTTTCCCTTAATCTTCAGTTGTTTGACCTCAATTTGAGTTTGGCTAGGAGAAAAGTCTAGATATTCTATCACCCTTGGAAGATCTAATAATTGGTCATTATAGGGTACGATCCAAATTGTTGAGGCCATAACTTCTATTTTCTGTGTTAATTGTATTGTTACAACATTATATTTATGTTAACCATGTGTCACTATTCAACAACTCTATTATCAAAATAAATAATTCATACTAGTCAATTAAATATGATAGGATATAATTTTAAAAAATTAACTGAATTTTTTTCTATAACCATATTTAATTAATAAGATGATTAATTTAATAAAAGGAGGAATTTTTTAATAATACTTTGGATCATTACATCTGTGATAGTTCATAAAGAGCATGTGAATTTCCAAACATATCCCTAAAAATTATCAAACCGGGGGTGAATAATGCTCATTTCCATTCACCAAGTGATAATGAAGTTTAACTAAATTATCCCTTTTTAGATATATTACACAAAGGAACCACTTTTGAAGAAAAATATCAACTACTAGTATCTAGAATGAGAATTAATTTCATAGAAACCATTCTCTTTATCATTCACCAAAATTATAATAAATTTTAGTATATGTCGATTCATCATTAAGCTTATCCATAGAAATTTCCCTAATATCATTAGATATATCTCTAGAGATTCTATAAATTTTTTTCATATTTTTTAATAGAGTATAACAATTCCATTCCCTTGATTCCATTAATAGAAACCCAGACATTTAATTCGTAGATATTACATATTTTTTTATAAAAATTCAATACATTAAAAAACACATGCCTGATGACCATAAATCATTAATGGATTTGGAGAATAGGTACAAAATATTATTATTTGTTTAATGATTATAAACATATATCACAAATATATTACACCTTATTACAATTTGAAAACATACCAACATAGAACCGTTCTCAATAACACGGGGAAATGAAACCTTATATGGGTGAGCTCAGATTCTCAATATGGGTAAAAAAGGGAGATACATAAATATAACATGAATATATATATATGTGAAGGGAGGAATTATTTTTATGATATATATCACGGGTAATTTATCATTTTAGAATGTATTGGAGGGAGGTACATGACTGACCTTTTATATAATGATATCCACATGTACTTGTGGCCTATAATCAGAAAACATTAATCATATAATAATTCAACAACTAAAATGATTTTATAATATGAATCATCATATAATACCCTTTTTAAATGATATGGATTTCCTAAAAAATTATTCATTTCATCATATATAATCTAATTGATGAAGAATATTATTTCATAATAATTTTAAGATGGTACAACTCATGGAAGTGAAAAGAGTCTCATAAAAATTATTCCGTCAAAAACATAAATCATTCAAAGAATTAATAATATTACTTTCCTTTTTTAATATCCCAAAAAATAAAATGCATTGTAATTTTATAGCATTATTGATGAATAATTATTTGGAAAGATAGATTATTTAGAATATTTCTTGAGGAAAATAAATTTTCTTAATCAAAATTTTTAAAAAATAAGAATTACATATAAAATTTGGAAATTATTTTTATAAAAACATATGAAGTTATAGTTAAAATAATTATATTATTTTTCATGGAATACATGGCTTCTAATTTGAAAAACAATTTTTAATTTCTATAAATCCATTTCTATATTGAAATAATTTATTTAATGTATAAAAATTTCCCCAATATTAATGATATAAATTTTAATGAATAATACATTGAAAAATTTAAAGGTATTGTTGAAATCATTGTTATTCCACGTATTCAGAAAATAATATTTATGTATTCCATGTTAAATAATAATGATACACCTCACATTTTAATTAAAATACAAAAAAAATTCGAAAAACATAATGAAGATTACATTAATGTTTTTAAAAAGTTAAAATCGGTAATAGTTTCTTGTATTAATCATTTTGGAAGTATTAAAAAGATTTTTTAAACCCTTTTTAGAAATCAACATTTTTAATCAATAAGGGTTTTCCGACCAATGAGATAAATAAAGTGATTTTCGAAAAATAATTTAATTTTTTTAAGTAATAAATAGTTATAAAATTGTAATAGAACATAAATAAATCAAGAGAACTCATACTATTATAAAATTAATTTTAAATATTGAGATAAATATTATAATATTTCAAAATTGGTATCATAATTCATGATAATCCAAATAAATGATAATATTTAAATATAATTTTATTAAAACATTATTAACTTTTATTAGTAATTTCCATGAAAGAATATATATAAATGAGACATATTATAAAATTAAAATAATTAAATTAATGATTTAACATGTAAATTGTGCATTATATACATATCATAGAAGAATAAAATTTCATAAGGGAACATATATCTCAATTAATGTAAATTTAGACAAAAATAACTTATTGATTTTGTAACTTTTCTCAATAACACCCATGAAAGAGAGACACCCAAATTTATATTTATATACCAATAAATTAAAGAATAATAAAAATTAAATACATTCATGTGTGGTATATATACCACACAATCGTAATAGGTGGTGAACTTTTATATTTCTACCAGAAACAAAAGATGGATTTAAATTCCATTTTATTAGACATCATTTTGATTGAAGGTTATTTAATTTAGTATATAATAGATTTTGGGTTGTTATTAATTTATACCAAAAATATATATGTACTTATAAAATCATATAGTATCCTCTTATTACATTTTACTACCCACATGATAATAAAATATCATTATTTTCAATTATTTCATGTCTAAATTGCATTATTTTATCAAGAGTGTTTAAAATAACTATTTCGGTTATTTTACAAAGGATGTAATCAAATTATACCATGAATGGTATTATTTTTATATATTAATTTTTTAAAATTGTAAATTAATATAACTATTCTTATATTTGGGCAAGGAAATCTATCCACATCACCTAATGGAGACGGTTGGCTTTATGTACACACAAGCGATAATATAATTTAATTAATAGGTGAAAGGGTAAGGAATGGGGTTTAATTATAATTTAAAAGAATCTATATAAGATCATATATATTTCATATATTTATTTAAGTTTTCCTAAACACATTACATTTAAAACATTATTTAAAAACGAATCACATCGCTTCGTGAGTTGACAGTTTGTCGTACACATGAGTGTTATTTTTATATTTTAAATTGAATAGAAAATGTAAATGAATATGTTATAATGGTATTAAATATGTATAATAATATCATTAATATAATATAAAAATAATAAATCCATAATTATTTCTATTATTGTGAGTAACTAATGGAAAATACATATGACATCATATCGAGAGGCATTTTTCCATCATACAAACAAAGAATGATTTCGTAACACATTTGATGGAATTAGAGATTTGTGTAGATTATTATATTATAATAATTAAATATATTAATATATTATATAGTATTGTTTTTTATTTTATTTTTTATTTCATAATTAATTGTGAAAAAATAAGAATCAAATTTAAAGTAGTTTGTTATGCCAATTATATTCTCAAAGAGAATCTTCCCCTGGGTCTGTTCTTATGGACTAAAGGGATGGTATTTTGGGAGGGAAAGAACAATATAATGTAAATAATTATAATGGGTATATAATTTGGAATAGGTTTTTTTATTTAAATTGTATTTGGAGGTTTGAGTAAGTAGGAGGAGTTCCCTTTTATAAGAATGAAAAAATTACCTCCTTGAAAAGTACATTGAAATTTCTCAAAGCGATCCAAAATTATAAAATAAATCATGTAAAAAATTATTTCAATTGAATACAGCTTTTAAATTTTGATTTTTATGGTGTAAATATGTCCATAAAATAATATTTTTTCAATTTGGTAAGTAATTTAATGCTTAATTTTTTTGTATAACCCCTGGTAAAACTGTTTTACCTCAACCATAAAAATTTATTTATTTACATTTTTTAATATTCCTTTTGGTAAAAAATTCATTTTTCCTTATTATATAATATAAATAATCTTCATTTCAAATAATAAATAAATATTTCAATAGTTCCACTACAATAGGGAAAAAATTTTATTGAAAATTAATCCCACATATGCAAAGACAACACTAGGTTTCAATGTGTAAAAATTCAAAAATTTACAATGTTTCCATATCAAATTTCCATAAGAAAATGATTTAAATGACCAAAATTGGATTAATTGACATATAATTTAAATAGTTATACTTTAAAAACAACTCAATAAATAATGTACTATTAAAATAATGTTAATGAAAATAATTGGTTCAATAAATATTCCTAATTTTTCACTATTTGTCGAAAAATGAAATATATCAGAAAAATCAAAAATATTATCCCAAATAAAATTAGGATAATATTTTGTATAAAATTAGGTCCATTTTCATGTAAATGTTCTAAATTTGTTTTATAATTCATTTCAATTTTTTTTTGCAAACCATAACTAAACCATCCTTCAGAAAAAAAAACAATTAATCAGAAAAAGTTTCCATTTTCATTTAAATGAATGATATTTTATATATATTGAATAGATAACCATAATTTAGTATTTCATATTAACACCATCATATTATAACTACTACTTCATTATAATCAAATTAAATAACAATATTTTAAGATAATATCATGTTTTTCTTAAACATGATATTATGTATAGTGCAATATAAATATAGTTTTTCATGTGCCAAATTATTACCCTAGTGGTTCACGTAACGTACTATTAACTCTATGTTTCATGTAACAAATGATTCAATTTTTTTATGTACAGTAATATATATAAATTATTAAATTTATCTTAAAAATTATTAAAAATAAATCGTGTTGTAACAGGACCTCTATAACATGTGGATAGATATTAGAATTGTTTTCAGGTTGGAATTGGCAGATCAAAATTTTTCCATATTTTTGAATAAGAGAGTATGTGGGTTCCCTATTATAAGTGGGGGGTTTTCATCACTCATAATTTAATCAAAGGATTAAATAATATATGTATTATTCATTTTAATGTTAACCTAAATCTGAAAAATTATAATATAAGGTGATAAGGGTAAAAATAACCTCATCCGATAAGATTTAAGACACAAATTTGTAATCATACCACTTAGTTTTATTCATAATTTAACTTCAATACCATTTACCATTGAAAAAAAATTTGTACTGTTATTACTAATTATGACCAAAAAATGAAAATAAACATATCTTCTATGTTTAAATCTATTGATTCCACATATCAATCTCTTATTTAAAAATTTAATTTCAAAAATTTATGGAATATAATTTATATTTATGTTTAAAAAACACAATGAAAATGATTTTCGTCCAAAAATGAATTTTAAGAATAAAAATGAATTTGTAAAAAAAATCTTATATTTACTTCTCATGAAGTTAATTAAATTATATTTAATTAAATGGGTCAAATTTTAGTTTGAAATTATTCTAGAAAATATTAATTATTTGTAAATAATTTCAATTAAATTTTAATTTTTTTTAAACATTATTATTTTTTACTCTTCATTAGAAAATAAAACCTTTCTGAAAATTTCCATAAAAATTATGGTTATTATTTATTTTAATATTTAAATATAATATTTTCTTCATTTCATTATATTCTATACCAAATATTTATAAATTTAACTATAGTATAAAACAATACAATACATTTAAAACACTTAATTTGAATAAAAATATGTAATTAAATTATATGAAATGTAATATAAAATTAATTTAATCATTTTGATTTCAATAAATTTAGTAGTGACAAAATATAATACACGAAATTGATTTATTATTAACAACTACCAGTCTTTTACATTATTCCCCTCTAATGAAATTGGGGACATGCAATTTTATTCATCAAATGAATAGGGAGGGATAAATTTTCCTCATATCCTTTTGATGTTCTCATTTTTCTTAATCATCAATTTAGTTCTTAAAAAATAAGTAGGTGATAAATATTATTCAAAAACACCTTCCTACAATGATCTGTAATTTATATCACCTTCTACAAAAGATAATTATTTTATTCCCACTATACCAACTTTGGTCTCAAAACATTTGAATAATCATATATTTCATTAACTATGAATCATGAAATTTATCACCAAAATTTGATAAAATTAGGGGAAAATATACTTGATAAATAGTGTGTTACAGCTTTTCTATATTTACATAGTTGTAAAAATACAAAAGTATTTACTTATACATTATATTATACCACATAACACCATTCAATAGTTCTATTTTATGAAATATATGATTCCTTATATAAATTGAATATTCATACCACATTTTATATTAATTACTCATATACTTTATCTAAAAGGACCTCATGTTCTACTAAATCATATTTATCTTCTCATACTTTTCTTCTTCCAGATCATATCCAAATAACTTTATTTTACTCAATCCATCCCAATATGTTTGATTTCAACAACATTTTTCATATAATTTACATAATTTTGGGCTTGATATATTGGAATAAAAATAATTATTATAATAATATTAAACCAATAGAAGATGATGATGCCTTATTCATGGGAAATATAATGTAATATCTATAATCATATCCATGAAATTCTAAATCATGTTTTGTGACTATACGATTTATTGTGGTTGAAATAATCTAATTTAATTTAACTTAGTACCTAATTAATTTTTATTCACTTTAATAAAAATATTAGTGAATATGGGATCATAGTATGATATAAATGTGATAGGAACTCCATGTAATCTAACTATGAATTTTTCATAAATTCATGAAAGATGATCCAAAATAATTGTATCTTAAATAAAAAAAGTCATAGATTTTATCAAATGATTATGAATTAGAAAATACATGTTATCACCTCAAGATGTATTTGTTAATAAGTTCATGAAGTCTATGGATATATTATTTCATTTAAATTCATGAACTAGAGAAGGTTAAATAATTCCCCAGTGTAGTTGCCTCAAAGCATTAGTATTTTGGAAAGTCTATCTTTTCATGGTAAAATTATCAATATCCTTTTATATTCTATTCTTCCTTATTTATTATTTTAGAACATTATAAACCTTAGTACACTAATGATGAATAGACTATAGAGATATATATGAATCACCCATAATTCCTTATTTAACTATGGATCACATGAAAAGGAATTATTTTTCAAGTATTATAAAAAATTATTTGGGAATTTTGAATACAAGTAACATACCATTTCTCATAAAATATATTCCTTCATTCAAACCCTAGTATGTCTATGAGAAATATTTTTTTATATTAAAAATTTTACTAAATTAAAACATAATAAAAAGTGTTAGTTTCAATATACCCAATTTGTAGCGAGTTATTCATTTTATAATTACCCAATGGATCATGCGCCAAATAGGGAATAGTAAATACTATATCATATTTTAGTTTTATTGAATCAACTACATTATTTATTTTTCTAGATGATAAAGAATTTTGAAATAATAACCCTTTATCAGTAAAAACATTTTATCTTCCTCATTTTTGGGTAGTTTTGAGTGAATATACACATAAAACTCTAAATTCTATTTTATTTCACATTTGGACACCTATAAAAGATATAAATAAATGATTATATAAAAACATATGTTACAATATCAATATCATGTTCAAAGTAATTATGATCATGGATTTTTAATTGATTTAAATATTAAATTTTTTTTACTAACTAGTATGAACGTAAAATCGATTTCGTTCAAAGAAGTGAACCTGTAAATGTGAAATGTTATAGTTTATTTCATGAAAGGATAATAGAGGACTATCAAAAGTACATTTTTAATTGTTGGTGTCATTAATTTCACTACATTTCCATATGAATTTATTTTCATTTTGATATAACATATCTAGTAGAAATGATAAATGAGAAATATTTTTAACAAACCCTAGGTTCTAACTTACTGGAAGTGTTGCTTGGTTCCCCATAAGAACCATTAGGTTGAAGGATTGAAATGTATATTTGTTTCATAACAACTATCAAATGTTCTTCCTCCCATTCTATATTATGGGATGGTTTGGTATCCTTTTTTCACTGATGAAACATTTTTTATTATCATTGATGGGGTCGGAAAACACATAAATAAAGCCTATTACGAAGGGTGTAATTGCTCTATATGGGTGTGCATTTAATGAATAGTGGAGTGTTATATTGTCGAATTGTAATGATTCAAACAATGGGATAAAACTATTGGAACACAAGGATAATTAAAGAGGATGATGTTGATTGCATTGTTATTAGTGTGTCATGGGTGACTCATTTATTCCCATCAGCCTCCAATGGTTGGCTTATATGGCATCAGAATTATAGACCTATACACCATAGTTTTTTGGGAACATGTGAAATATTTTTGTTAATGCCTTTCATTTTTATAGGTGAATCATGGACAATGGAATTATTTAATGGGATCCCTCCCAACCCATTTTAAAAAGGGTCTTTAGTTGTTTTTTTAAAATTTTTGACAACCCCCACATAATTGTAAAAACCTCAACATAAAAATTGAAAATAACGTATATTTCTCTATAATGAATTCTAGAATAATAAGAAAATACCAATCCATTAAAAGGATAAAATGAATCTCATATAAAACCAATGTAATAAAATTTAAATGAAATCTCATTCAATTGATAATTATATAAATAAAAACATAAATATTTTCATCTTTTATACTCCCATAATAATTTTTTAAAATGTTATCTCTTAATTTCATCAAGGTATATTTAAATTTTACAATAGAATTTTCATAAAATAATAAGATCAATAAATACCTTATAAATAATAAATTATAACAATATATATAACCTAAAATTATTTATCACTAATTTATTAAATGGTATGGTATTTCCTGAGGTAATGGAAAATGACTTTTCTACATTTTCTTTTTTTGGTCTTTATCATTTTCAACCTTCATGTTTAATTTAAATATTTTGCAATGACCCAAATAATTATACTAATAATACCCTATATCATTATTATCAAATCATATCCAACCATTTTTGTTTCCTTTTCCCCTATACTCATGACATCTATTCCACAACATACCATAGACGAAACTATTCCAAAATTTCCGGAAACAATATTTAGGATACATCAATCTATAGTTTTCAAAATATGTATATTTATCCTACTAAACTCCATATTTATTATGTAGTTTTTCTACTATATCTTTACATATGGATTAATTTTAATTAGTATTTTTAAAAAATAAACAATCTCAATATCAACATTCTCAGGACACTGCACCACATTCTTATTGCTTTTAAATTCAAGAGAGACTAACACTTTTCTTCATTATTTCCCCAATCCCAAATAAGAAATCCAATTTTAATATAATTTTAAATAATTTAATATATTAAATTCCTTAAAAATATTTTAAATTTTTCTTTATAGGTAGAAATATATTCCACCTCCTTATGATTATATTCAAAAATTATATTTCTATCCTAAGTCGAACACAATTTTGAAAATGAATTAATGAAATCATATTTATATACAGAAATCTCCATGGGATCAATCTAGCCATTCTCTTCGTTATATTTATCCAATTAACACCAATTATTTAATTCACCATAAAAATGATAATATAGATAAAATTAACAATGGTTTTTAAAAAAACCAATAACCTTGTATATAATTTGAAGAGCATTGATCTATCCATTATCCTCTACTGGATATATGGTTACAAAAATATCCCAAGATTTATGTTTAATTAAATGATAAATTAGAAAAATGATATGATATGTGGATTTTAGTCACTACCAATAATATATACGACAATTTTAAAAACAAATCAGTTAAGCTAACCGCAATATAAACTAATTTATTCTAATTCCAGCAATTCTAGGTTGTGGATTAGGAAGGATATTATCCATCTGTAACCATTTCACATCATTATACCTATTTAATATATAAAAATAATTATTAAACAGATATATAATAAACTATGAATATAGAAATCATGATATTTTTTTCATTAGTAAGAAATAAAACCATTATTATCTATTAAATTTCTTTTCTTAATAACATCTTAAAGGCTAATGTTATCTAAGACTTGATTTGATTCTAACTTAAAAAAGTGTTTTGTAAAACATATATTATTTTATGTTGGAAATATATTTTTTATATATTTCCATATTATTTTAGTTTAAGTGTTTTTGATAATAAGGAATAAATCATACATAACAATCCCATATATTAAAAATTGGAAACATCCTCTCAGAGATATTTTTTCACAAAAATTTGATACAAAAATTTGAAAATTAAATTGAATCAAATGTATTATGATTCATTTAAATACGAGTAAAAATAAACCAATTATATACTATTTTACATTTCATACCCACCCTTATGTACTTTGAAACACATTTAAATACATTTTAGGGGCTCAAAATTATTTTTGATTGATATAAAAATGGACATATCACATTAGTCTATCTGAAAAACTATTAAACATAGACAAAAATTTTATCTTTATAATGAAAAACATTAAGATAAAATATTCAATTACCTTATAATGAAATAATTTATATTTTTCCAATGTTTTATATAAAAATTTCACAAGTAAGGGTTTTGGTAGAATCATAATCATGGGTTTCTCTTAGAAATATAGAAAACTCGTCAATTTTTTTCCTTGAAACACATAACGTTATCCCCAAAAAGAATCATAATATTTATATAAAAATATGATTGTCTTCATAAAGTGGTATAAGAAAATATTTTTAAAAAAACTGTAAGAAATAGAAAATTAATTTTATTTCCTTTATGAACCATAATTTTATAACCCAAACAATAGCCCTCACCAAAACCCATATAAATAGATTAACCAAAATGGTAAATTTTGTTATAATTCACTAAATGAAATAATAATTAACCAATCAATTAGAGAGGTGTATCATTTTCACATGACATCAAAAAAAATTCCATAGGCTAAAACATTTGTAAAACACATACAATATTAAATTTAGATCATTAAATATTCTAAAATATTATATTTGACAAATATGTAGAATCAATTTTTTCCTTCACATCAAAATGAAGATAAAAATAAATTCTCTTTAAAAATTATTAATACATAAATTACATAAATAATAAGAAATAAATTATTATTAAAAAACATGAAAATTCTTATTGTAGTGTTGATAATGAATAATTTCTATAATAATAAGAAATTTTGGTCAAGTAATATAGGCAAAAAAAATATTTTTTTGATATTTTGAAAAAAGAGTCAAAAGTGACGCATACAGAAATCCATAAAATGATTCCCTTTTAAATAGAATTTAAAAATGAAATGGATGGTTTAAAACTATTATAAAAAATAGTTGGAGTATAGATAATAATTTTTTTTAATTTTTTTAAGAACATGGATACAATGGAGAAACATGATTTAAAAAATTAAATGAATATATTAAAGAAAAATCCATTTATTAGAATCAAACTCACCATGTATGTTCTTTAAATATGAAATAATAAAATTATTTTAAATGATTTCATATTTAATAAGATTTTTTTTAATTCCATTATAATTATTTATTTTATTTCAGTTATCACCATGTCTTATATATTAATGAGATCAATTATGTTCATGTTTCACATCGGCAGCTATTAGTTTCATAACCTAGATACTATTTTAGTCAGTTCAATATGGACAATAGTTTCATGGTTTCATCTTCTAAATTATATTAATCATGATATAAAAATCATATTTACTCATAAAATACAATTACATTACCTTCCCTGAAATGTGAACTTGAAAAACCAATCACATCGCTTTGTATAGGTGGTATTCCACACACACATGCGACTGATGTTATCATTTAACATATGATGGAGGTATACGAAGCTATGTAATAACATATATTTATATAATCCTAAATATTTAAGTAATAAAATTTATATTAACTAAATATATAATATTAATAAATATTCTATGATTGTGATGAAAAATTAAACCAATCACTTTCTGGTGGTGCTAGTCCACACATATGCATGATCGATGTTTATATTTCCCATATGAATGAAAAGCGGAAAAAATAGTTATTCAAATAACACAATAAAATTTAAATATATGGATTACAAAGTGGTTATCAAATCTATATTGTTTTTGAATTTTTTAAGTAGGTGAATAAATAAATAAACATGAAAATAATTAATATGGATTTATACATCGTCTTTGGAAAACCTCTTATGTTTTAAACCTTATGCTTTTTTAGGTTGTTATTTAGGTGAAACCAAGAAATATTGTATACATCGAGAGATTTTGTGATAATATTTTATTGGGATTGTATTTTATGAATAAAAATGTTACGTAAAATAATGAAAAATATGTTTTCCCATTTATATGTTTGGGGAGTGGCAGTCTTATAATTGTTTCAATTTTTGACAATAAATTAAATTCATATTCTTTTTTTGGTGGAAACAAATCTATCCAATTTTGATTAAAAGGATATATAAGACAAATTAATAACATTTGAGAATATTTAAGGTTACATTTTTGGACCTTATAACTTATTTTTAACATTAATATACCATTTTATCCTTTACTGTGGTGTCAACTATGTACAGTATTTACTATTAACTACAATAAAAAATTAAATTTAAAAAAATGATAAATTTATAAATTTTTATTAAAAATATGAAAAAAAATTCATGATTCAAATTCAAAAAAATTCATAATTTAATTTAAAAATATGTTCTGAAATGTCAATAAGATGTTTTTTTTCAAAAAATTATTGTTTAAATAAAAAATGAATTCACTTCAAAATAAAAAATAATACTAAATATAATTAAATTTTTCAAAATATTTTTTTTAAAAAAATAAGATTAACATAATGTCTAATTGAACCCAAAGAATAATGTGAATTTTTAATATAAGAAAATAAATAGATAATTTTAGTTAATTATTATTTTTAATATTATACTAAGAAGCATGTTATTTAGAAAAAAACCCATAAAAATCACCCATGTGATATATTTTATATGATGCTATAAAATATGAATCCCATTTTATAAAAATAATAATTCTAAATTATAAATTTCTATTTTAAATAAAAAATTATAATATATGGAAATATTATAATTAGAATAAAACTATCTGATATTTTGATTTGAATTTCATATAAAATTACCATAATGAATTTGAATCCATTAAATAATATTATTAATATTATTAGGATGTGAAATTTATATCATATAAAAACTACATATTTTCATTTTGAAAGAGTGATTCATATGGTGTATAATTTTCAAATCATCATATGTAATTATACATACTTGAAATGTTAGAGCCTTAATAGTGATATGTTGGTTTATTTCCTTGATATATTATGTTCATTTAACCAGATATAAAATTCGTTTATTTATATCTAAGATTAATTTATTTCTTACATCGATGATTTTTCTTAAAATGAGGAAATAATTTTTTTAATAATAATCAATAGTTTTGTATGATGAATTTATTTACTATTCACCGGATATGACGAATCATTTTTTATGATTTAAAATGTTATTATCAATCATAAAACCTATTATATTTTATAAATATATTATATAACAAAAATATCATTCCTCAATACAAGGTCTTCAATATAATTATTGGGAATAAAAAATGATATAATCATATGAAATTAATGGTAGCATTTCATAATTTAATAAAATTAAAATGAATTTTATTGAGTTTTCAACGGTGGAAACCCCTAGAGAAAAAAAATTATCCATGCATAAAATTTTCTACATTTAGGTTACCCTTATAAGACACTGAGATATTTTGATTTTTTTATTTTCCAAATTAATGTAATTTTTTTATATTTTCACTTTACAGAAAACTAAAAATATGTTTTGGTTATTATATAAAATCACTATGTTTGGATTTCATTTTACACAATACTTTGGTAAGGCTACACTACACAAAACACCTACATGGCTTGTGTTACATGCATCACTATGTTTCTGCAAATCCACACATTACTATTATAATTATTTAAATGAGGTAGTTATAAACTAGACATTAAATGGGTAATATGAATTGTAATAACTAATATTCAAATATTATATATAATTAGTTTGATAATGAAACATATATTTTTTGGTTATGTATTTATATGTTTTAAACTACTATTATCCCAAATGAACTAATTTTCATGTCCACCTACGAAAAAAATAAGTATTAAGAACTTTTATATACTAGATTTTATAATATAAACATCATTATTTGAATTTTGAATGTCAAATTTAACTTATAATGAATTTTTAGTATTTTTCCAAGAAGCTTATTTTTTTAGGAATAATAGAAAATGTTGATTTGTAGATAAAAATATATTTTTGTGTTTATAAATATATTATGAAATAAATTTATTTTACAAGTCACAATTGAACAATAATACAAATATTAAAAAAATTTAGGTCTTTAGAATCATTTATTTAACAATATTAGAGATAAAAAATTATTCAACAATTGAATGTCTCTTTTACCCTCCTTATCACCACATCTACGGGATTAGTGTTTACCGTATGTTAGTTACTTCTATAAATAAAATTTTCTAAAAATAATATACATGTTGTTAATTAGTACTATTTTTTCTAATCATATCAACTTATTTTTTTTGAATAATAACTTTTGTATATTTCTACTTACCATGTGTATGGGAAAATTAGATAATTAAATGTAAAAAATATTATTATAATATTTTAAATTTAAACAGACAATGCTCATAACATTATAAGAGTAGTGAGATTAAATTAAAAAAAATCTTATAATTAAATTATAAAATTCTTAATCCATTTGGCTACGAATATAAAATTAATTATATTTTATTTAATGAAAAGTTAAAAATGTCATATTTAAAATTTTAATAAGTACTTTTTACTATCTGGTTGTACAAAAGATAAAGTTGATTATAAGTAAAAACTTTAAAGAGAAAAAGTTTTTCTACATTATCATAATTTATTTATAATTTTTACAGGAAAAATAATTAACTTGAAATGTGACATAATAATGATGCACTAATTGTTCAATTAATAATATGATCAAATTAATGATATTAAATATATTAAAATAAATATAAATAGAATTAATTATGGTTCTCAATGAATGTTATATGTGATTATGAAATTTTTTGAGTTTCTTAAAAGGTTTTTTCAAAAATTATCATTCATTTTTGATTTTATGTAAAGACAACGCATTTAATAGAGTAAAAATTGACACTAATGATATTGTATAAAATATTAATTTATTAAATTAACTAAAATTCATAAAAATAATTTTAAAATAAAAACTATTATAATAATGTATAAATTTAATAATGTTCCATTTATGGAATACTTTCTTCATATAAGTAATAATTTTAAACCTATTAATATTTATAATGTTGTTGCCACAATTAATATTACAAAAAAAATACATTAGGGTAAATTAAAATGGTCAGGATTAAAATAATACCAAAAAATGTCCAAAAATATTTTGATGATTATAATTCTACAATTATCACATTATGATCAATTTTCATTTTTTCAACAAAAAAATTCCCCTGAAAATAAATTATATAATAATTAAATTAAATATAGTCACAAATATCACTCTCTTGTAATTAATATATTTTATAAATCCATGTGGGGATAAAACAAATATATGAAAAAATATAAATTTCAATTTGATATTAATGAAATTATTTTCACTATAGAAAGTTATTATAAATTTTTATAAGAAATATAATTACCTTAAAAACACCATAAATGATTAGAAAATATTTGTTAAATTAACAAAAAAATAGAATAATTTATTTCAATAATATAATTTTTATATATTATCGATTATTTATTGTTTCTAAATAATTTTCTAAATATATAAGATATATTATATTTCTTTGAACTAATTACATTCTAATCCCCAAATTATTTTGATGTATTTTCACTCAAATTAAATAAAGATTAATAAATTTTAAAATTATGATATTTTGTTGACGTAATTTATTATTAATTTTTTTAAAAATCACAAAAATGTTAAATAATCACAAGGGGATAGGATATATTCTAAAATTTCAAATAAATTTGATTTATGGTTTGATTGAAAATATATAGATTTAAAATAGTCCTATTATATTATAATATTTTGTGTTTTCAAAAAGTAACTATAACCTCAATTATAAAAGAGAACCTCCTCCTTCAATTCATAACACAAATTTCGAACTTCAAGATAGAGAAAAACCTACCCATTTCCCTTATTATATTTCTTAGAAATGTTTTTTATGTTCTGGTCTTCTGAAAAGACCAACTACAGTGTCTCCAAGAGGAGATCTAGATGGAGATCATCGAAGAAGAGGTAATCTCTTTACCGACTCTTTCAAAAAAATTATTCTTCAACATACTAATCATTTGTTGATTATATTATAATGTAACTTCTCTAGTTTAAAATATATTCGTAGATTTTATTTTGGTTATAGAACAACCATATTCAACATTTAATTCATCCTACAAAAAACAAATATACCATGAATGTGTAGTTACAGATTACCATCGCCATGTCATGGTATAATATTTTTTCCATCAGTATATTCTTTATAATTAATATACCATCAAATTTGTCTCCCTTTACTATTAAGAGAATGATATCTTCCCTCATGCATTTGTACGACCTACCGTCTCCATGACTTGATGAGATTCATCATCAATTTTAAAAATTTAATGAGTGTTTAAAAATATATATATAATGAAATATATAAAATAAAAATTATTATGTAATAATATATATATTTCATTAAACTTCTTCCATTTTTTATGATAATAATATGGAAACATCGTTAATGCGTAGATAGAGTTTTTCGTCTCCAGGAATGGTGTATTCCATTTTTTATATCTATATTATATATATATAATAAATTTTAAATAATATATATAATTATTAACATTATTTATTAAATAATTCATAATAAAAAATACTATCAAGAATAAAAAGTCAAAACCAATACAATAAATAAAACAGTTATTACCAGAAACATTGCATTAACATCAAATTGTTAATACTTTGAAATATAAAGTCATAAATGAATCATATATGACATAATAAATAAATTTATGATTATTTCTAAGTTAATAGTATATTTAAAACCACTATAATAGAGCTTGTACATATATTGAGGGAATCATACCAATGAAAATGTATTTTTCCTCACATTTATTTATGTTTGGCACATGCTTTATACACAACTTGCATCTTCCACAAGGTTTATATACTTACGATGAGTGTATTTTTACATGTCCTACCCAAAATATTATCATATTTAAATATCCTTGTAATTTAATATCATTCATGGTTTATATGATTCTATTTATTATAATGTGTTGATTATTTATTTCATAATCACTTCAATTTTTGGGATTTTTTTTGTTTTATGTAACTATTATGAAATATTTATCATCAGTGTTTATTATCCAAAAATGTTTTAAAAAATGGTTCTACTATACTCATTTAGATGTTAAATTTCATTTTTACAAATTTTATACTTTTTACTAAATTATTTTAGAGGAATATTTTGTCATTTTTCTAAGGAGTTACTTTTTTTTATTTTTTTGAAAATGTATGAGAAGAATGTTTTTTAAATTATACAGAACAAATGAATTTTAATGATTTCATGATTCCGTATTTTTTTTATGAATCCATTACAATCTTATAAAGGTTATTTTAAATGAAAATATTTTATTTTAATTTTTTTTTTGGATTTCAAGTAAAAAAGATTGTTTTAAAAACTGAAACGAAAATTTCCCTCAAGAACTATTTTCAGGAGATATCTCAAAAAAATCAATATAACATATCATTTTAAGACATTACATATATTTTATTAGAGATATGATTCAATTATTACATTGTTATTTATATTAATGCTTTATTTTAATGATGAACTGATATTTATGAAAGTCATTTCATTCCATGGGTTATATTCGGAATGAATGATGTTTATGAAATCCATTTCATTTATTAGTTTATGATATGATGAATGAATTATTTTATTTTAGAACAAATTTTATTGATTTAATTATGATATTGGTGGGACCCATATCCATATCCAATGCACTGGGTAAAGATGGATAACTCATGAGGTATATATGTTATGTAGGAACATGATTTCATGTTCACAGTTCTATGTGTAGACCTTGTTTTGAAGTGCATAACATTATGCATGGACTTTTTATTCATTTACATATTTAAGTGAGGGCCTTATTTTATTCCATTAATTTAATGAGTGAACCTACTACTTTTTAAAAATGTTCGAAATGTTACAAGTTTGTGTATATGCCAAAATTTCATTCTTATGATAATGTTATGATTTCATGGATTGTAGTATTTATTTCTGTATGATTAATTTCTTTTGAACAACCAATATTTATGCCATAACTCATGTACATGATATTTTATTATGTATTGAGCTATCTATAAAAGTTATTCTCATGTTTTCATAATTTTCTTGTTATGAGGTCATATTATCCATTATTACCCTTACCGAGCATCTAATCTCACACTGTCATAAGATTCATTTCCCGAGGATACGAAGAATGGTAATAAGACTGATATGTAAAAAAGGATCACAATTTTGAATTACTAGGTAGGAGAAGAAGAATATTTCTTATGCACTGGTTGTTTATAATTCAATGGTTCTAATGGCACTAAACTAATATGGTATTTGGGATAGTGTTTTTGGGATATATTATATATTCCGCAATGTGATGTAATATATATGAATGTCAACCATGGGATTCTACAGTTGGTATTATAGAAAAGGGTTAGTTAACCATTTTAAACAAGAATGATAAAACATATTGAGATCTCTAGGGTTATTTCTGGTGATATTTCTAGGGATGTCTCAATGGAGAGGGTTAAGGTTTTATAGTTTTGAAATATGGTGTCATGATTTAGGTATCATGTAATTTATTTTTCAAGACTATATGTTTTAATGCTATGATAATTATTTCTCACGATATTATTTCTAGTCTTAGTCAGTAGTGGGAATTAGAGGGGAAAAGGTTAACATTAAATGATTTAAATTTAGGAGTTACGGTAATTATTAAAAAAATTCCCATAAATTGAAATATTATGAATAGAATCAAGAAAGTGGTACGAGAATTGGTTACACTACTAAGGATAATGTGAATGAAAATGGCATGTTAAAGGTATTGGATTTTCATACTGTATTATTTTTATTAAAAATAAGAATCTTGATTAGATTGAGGTTGAGGACCCATAATACATGAGCCACATTTAATATTCGAAGAATGATTAATATTATGATGCCTATATAATTCTTTAAGAATAAATTTGGATTTTTAATATTTTTAGGTAATGGTATTGAATGATAATGTTGTATAATTTCACTTATGGTATTATGGAATAAAGGAAAATTGAAATATTGGTTCACTTTTCTTTTTCGTTGGGGATTTAAGATCATATGATGAATGGTACTGGTTACCCTGAAAACTTATTAAGGTAATAATATAATATTGTTGGATAACATGTGATTAAGGGATAAATAACCCTTAATATGTGCATAATGGTGACATAATTATATTGAAAAAATATATGATGGACATGGGTAAGTAAATTGGACGGTATTGATTTTCGTGGAAATGATTAATGATTTAATGAAAAGAGGTTTTTTCGATCATGGATGATGTTCAAAAACATTTGGACATAATTAATATATCCAATAGTCTTTAGAATGATTAAATATTCAAGTTTCCTATAATAAATCATGGTAAATCAAGTTATTGACTTTTTTTAAGAGAATTCATGATTAATTTATTATTATATTTGGAATGTTACAAACAAGAACTACCTTATGATATATATTAGAAAAACGTTATGCTAACTTATTTCACATATTTCTAATGTTTTTTAATTAAATATTTTGAAAATATTTTAGGATTATCCATTTTTTAAATTTAATGTTAAGCTTTATATATGTTTTTTGAGATTAATTTATTATCTCACTATATGTGTATTTATACATATTTTATAACTTGTTCTAATCTTTTTGTTAAATATTGATAGAATTCCATATCATTATTCTAAATATATTCCAATGATTTAGGAAGGAAATTTAAAATTAATTATTTAGAATATGAGATGAAGTGTAAATTGATTTAGGAGCACAAAAGGGTGATGTTATGTTGAAATCATATAGTTATATCTTCACTTGAAAATTACTTGACATTAGGAAAAGAATCGTGATGTAAAATGTTGTCATGTTTTCATCATTATTGATGATATCAATAAACTATTTCATGTTTTATTATTTTTTGGTTTCTTTATTGTTAACTTTTTCTAGATCACCCAATTTATTTTTTTCAGTGATCTTTTTCAATCTCTATGTCTATTTACGCTTTTCCTCTATTCTTGATTCTTTATTTAGGTTATATTATATGGAAACCTAGTTATGAGTTATGTTTGGTAACTATTATGTTAATAAAATATTTTTTTAAAAGAAAGTTCTTGTATTTATTTTTATGATATATGATTATATAAAAGATAATATAAATAATTAATCATTTAATATACTAGAAGAATTTTGTGGTTGAAATTCATTTTTAAGGTTATAATGAAACAACCTGATATTTTGTGAGTTATTTCTTTTTGAATTAATTTACTCTTTTGGATATATGCACTTCGCACAAGACTAAAAACATATTTTTGATATTATATAAAATCCATATGTTTGTATTATGCAATAAACAACCTAATGTTAAGCCAACAATGCACTCAACACCGCCTTCATTGGCGTCACATGAAACACTATGTTTCTGCGAAAAAACATTAATTAAATAATTATTTAAATGAAATAGTTATAACCAAGTTTTAAAAAATGTAATAATAATAGTAATAAATATTATTCAAATATTAGTTATAATTATTTTGATAGTGAAATATATATTTTTTGTGAAGTATTTATATGTTAAAAACTACTATTTTCTCAAACAAACAAATTTTCATGTACTTGTATGAAAAACCATTAAATTAATTTTAGAAAGTATTATAAATTTAGTTTTTTAAAATAAGCATCATTTTTTATAATTTTAATTTGGAATATAAATTATGGTTAAAATTTAGAATATTTATGAGATGTTTCATTTTTATTGAATAGTGAAAATTATTGAATAGTAGAAAAAACCCTTATTGGTATAAAATATTATAATACTATAAATCTATATTTAATGTCACAATAGATATATAATAAATATATTAATAGAATTTATTTCAATGTAATAAATTTTATAATGAAATTAGATATAAAACATATTTAACTTTTGAGCATCTCTTTTACCAGCCTTCTCACCAAATCAATGGGATTTGTGTTAAACGCAATCTAGTTACTTATGTTAATTAACTTAGGAAAAAACAAGATGCATGTTTGTAATAGATATGAAATTTTTTTTCTAATAGAATCGACTTAATTGTTCCGGGAATACTATGTTTAGTATATATTTATTACCTTAGTTAATGATAAATTTTACAATTATATATGAAAATAATATAATAATATTATAATATTGACATAACACTTCTCTTAATTTCTTTGTGTAATTAGATTTCTAATAAAATAAACCATATAAATAAATAATAACCTTTTTAAGCCACATGGTTATTAATATGAAATATATTATATTTTATTTACAGTTTAGTTAAAAATGTCATACTCATAATTTTAATATGTAAATAATTCTTAATATAGGGATGTATATAGGATAAATTCACCTATAAACATTAATTTGAAAAATAAAATTTTTATAAACATCGTGATAATATATATTTTTTAATATTAAATATTTAAATTAAAATGTGACCCAATGATGATGCAATATTTGTTTATTTAATTAAAATATCAAATAAATGAAATTAATAATATTAAAATAAATATATTTTGATTTAATTAAGGTGCTCCAAAAATTTAACACGTGACAATGAAATCATATGTGTGTCCAAAATTGTTTTATTAATTATTTCAATTTTTATATTATATATAAAAAAGTTGTTTATAGTGTCAAAAGTGACACTTATGATATTTTATAAAAGATTAATTTAATAAATTAAATAAAAATAGATAAAAAATCTCTAAATATATAATGTGATTATAATTAGTTATAAAACATCATAAAGTGTCCATTTAATTATAATTGGTTTCATATTATTAAAAATTTATTACTTCTTAATATTTAAAATGTTGTAACCCCAATTAAAATTACAATAGAACGATTAATGTTAAATCCAAATTGTATGGTTTCAAATAAAGCAAATTCCTAGCAAAAAATTATTGGATATAAAGGATCTGACTATAATCACATTATGATTGATTTTTATTTTTTCACTGGAACTATTTTAATGAATATATATTATATATTATATAAATCAAAGATAGTTACAATGTATCACTCCCTTATCTTAAATATCATTTATGTGTCCACATGGGGATAAAATCAATATATTAGGAAATTTTATTTTTATTTTTATATAAATGAAATTATTTTCATTTTATAATTTTTTTTAATATTTAGAAGTTATAAAATTACCTTAATAACTTCTTCTAATCTAAAATAATGTTTACATAATTAACAGAAAAATAAAATATTATATTTTAATAATTTTAATTTTGATATATTTTGGATTAGTAAATGTTTCTAAAGAATTTAACAGTTCTAAAAGGTATATTATGGAAGTTTTATAACATTATATTCTAATTCAACCATTTTTTGGCATTTGAAGTAAGATTAAATGAATAGCATTAAATATGACAACAATAATATCTTATTGAACTAATTTATTTTTTAATTATTTAAAAATTAAAAAAAATTATAAATAATCACAAGTGGATAAGATATTGTCGAAAATTTCATCTAAATTTCATTTATAGTTCATTTTATGTTTATAGATCTAGGATAATCTTGTTATATCTTAATATTTTGCGGATTTCCAAAAGTGCACCTCCCCTCAATTATAAAAGAGAACCACCTACCTTAATTTATCACACAAAATTGAGACTTAATACTCGATAAAACTCAACCCATATACCTTCTCAACTTCTATGGTAACATTCAAGAGGTTTTGGTCTTCTAAAAATAACAACTACAATGTCCATAAAAGGAGATCTAGAGCGAGATCGTCGACGAGGAGTTAATCCCATTACTGACTCTTTAAAAAATGATTAATATTCTACATCCTCTTGAAGTATTGATTAGATTATGAAGTTATAAATATAGTACAACATATATTACTACATTTTTTTATGGTTACATAATATAAATATTCTACATTTTATCCATCCCACGAAATATGAGACGACCACGCATGCGTACAACAAACGTTTCGTCTATAAGCTGTGGGGTGATCTATTTTTCGTCACTATGTTATTTATATGGGTATATTGATTAATAAAATGGATATAAATAATAAAAATTACATGATATTTATTATTTAAAATTAATATACCATCCAATTTCTCACCGATTTTCCATTAAGAGAATGATATTGTTCCTTGTAAAAATATACGACCTACCATCTTCTCGATGCAATGAGATTAATATTCCATGTTAAATAATTTAAATAATGATTATAAAAAATTTTAAAATGAAATATATGAATTTATGACTATAATTTAATAATATATATATATATATCATTAACATTCTTCCATTTAGTATGATAAGAAAATGGAAATTGTGTTCATGTGTATGTACTACTTATCATATCCATGATCAGTGTATTCCATTTAATATATATATATATATTAAATATGATATATAAAATGTTTTTACATTATTTATGTATTTAAATAATTATCTAATAAATACGATCTGGAATACAATGTCAAAACACGTATGATAAAAAAAGCGGTTATTACTCGAAATGTTTTGTTAACATGGAATTTTTAATAACGTGTAATATAGTTTCATAAATTAATCATATATGGTATCATAAATAAAAATATTTTAATTTTTATTTTAATAATGTGTTTGAAACCACTATACAAGAGCTTTAGACATGTACAAAGGGAATTAGACCTAATGTAAGGAATTTTTGTCTCACCTTTATTTATATGAGACACATGCATTATACAATACATTATTTTTATAAGTGGTGTATATAATACACATTAATTTAATTTATAATAGTATTACATAGAATATTATGTTATTTACATATCCTTATTATTTTATTTCTTTCATAAGTCATATGATTCTATTTATTATAAAGTGATGAGTATTTACATCACAATCTATTCTATATTTTGTTTTGTTTAATATTAATCCTCTATTGGGAAATATTTATCATCTATTTCCATGATTTAGAATATTTTTATCTAAAATATTTTTTCTATAATATTATTTATTATTGAAGACATTTTTTTATATTCAATTTTTTACTAAACGGTTTGAAAGGAATATTTTGTCATGTTCCGAACGTTGTACATTTTGAAATTTCTGGAAAATGTATGAGAAGAATAATTTTTAACTTGTACTACATAAAGTAATTTTTATTTTTCAATGACAAAATATTTCTATGAATCTTCCCTTAAAATTTTACATGTTTATATTCAAATAAAATTTTTTATCTTAAAAAATATAGGTAATTCATGTAAATAAAAATGTTTTGAAAGTAGAAAGGTTTTTTCGACAAAAAAAACTATTTTAAAGAGATATCTAAGAATAATTTTCCATCTACAATTATGTTGTTTGATTTGACATATGTTTTTCTAGGGATATTATATAATGTTTCCATTTTTTGTATTTCTATTAATGGTTTATGCTTATGATGGAATGATATTTATTAACCCGTTTCTTTTCATTGGTCGTATTATGATTGAATGATGTTTATGAAATCAATTTCTTTCCTAGGGTTTTGATATGATGAATGGTTTATGTTCCTGTGGACCAAATATGATTGATTTCATTATGATATGGGTGATAGATATATTATCCTCTATTGAAATAGTTTAATATTGATTACTCATGATGTATATATGTTAAGAATAAACATAATTTAATGATCATAAGTCTAGGAATCTACATGGTGTTCATATCCATAATTTTATATGTGGACCCAGAATTCATGTCCATATATTTATCCAAGATACTTATTTGATTTCCTTAATATAACAAGTGAACCTTTTTTTATTTATACATGTTCTCAAGGTTACGTTTTTCTGTAAATTCCATAATTTCATTTTTATTTTAATGTTATGAATTCAGGGATTTTGTTCATTATATCTGTATGATTCATGTCTTATGAGCTATCAATATTTATTCCATAAGACAAGAATATTATCTTTTTATACGTAGTATATGATCATAAAATGTTATCCCCATGTTATAATAAACTTATGTCCTTGTTACACATATATATCTTCCATGATTACACATTATTGAGAATCTCAACTCACACTTTCCTATATTTATTTTTTCTAGGATAAAATGATAGGTAATAATTCTTAAATGTTAAAAAGGGGTATAGTAGTGAATTAATAGGTGGTAGATTAATTACATGTTTTATGATCTAGTTTTTTATGTTTTAAATTTTCTTGAAGTACTAAACTAATACGGTCTTTGGGCCTGTGTTTGTAAAATGTAATATGTATTGTACCAATGTGGTATAAGGTTAATATACATCATGCGTGGGATTATATTAACCTTCTTATGGATTCAGTAATTTTCATTTATATCATATACTTGATTATTAGAGATACTCAAACTGAGACCTATGAGTGGACAATGATTTGGTTCGTCCCACAACCTTGGGAGACAATCCATTTTTTCTTTGAAATGAGTTATCAATATTTATTTTGAGTTCATTCCATGTTTTATTCCCATTGATTTTATTGTAGATACTTAATTATGTTATTTTCCTATAGTAATGATTTTTTAGAGGATTTATTTACCCCATGGTTTTATGGTTTTCGTTTCATGTTATTTGATTATCTCTCTCCTTACCAACAGGTCATTCTCCAACACCTCATGTATGTCTAAATCTCTATGTTTTAAAAAAATCATTTTTGATTAAGGGCACTCAATTATTATCCATTTAAATTATTTTTAAATGGATGTGTATTATTCTATTTTACGTAATTTTAAAATATTTTTTATTAATATATATTAGATAACAATATCCTGTGAATGAATTTTAAGGGATGGACATGTTTTGTCACATGTTATGATATTGGGATTCATTCTATATCCTTATTACGATACATATATAGTTTTAATGTATAAAAATATACTTAAATATGATTTTTTTATATATTTTACATCCATAAAATTTATTAAATAACATAAAAATAATATGACATTGAGGTTAGTGAATAAGAAATTATTTCATTTAATAATCCTTTTTTAAAATTTCGTGACATGTTAGGTAATTTATTTTATAATATTAAAATTATTAATATAATGATTATTATTTATAGATACATTATCATGAATAAATTCCTAAAAAAAGTATTCATAATTATTTTATTATTAATGAATGTAATGATGTGTGATTTTTTCTAGAAAGAGTGTTTATTTTCAAATTGATCTTTCTAACTTTTATTTAGTTTTAATGAATTTATTGAAGGATTGTATATTTCTCATTATGTTTAATTTATAAAATAATTTTTATTCTCTACCATATTTCTATAATTAAATAAAAAATCCCACATTATTATTTTATATAAAATCAAGAAGCGGTTTATGAAATTTTGAGCATTGAGTTGATTGGACATTATTGTAGTTAAAGGATGATGAAACAGATAGAGGGATAGTGTTGGTAGTTTGGAAAATTATGTGGCTTCATATTGGTATGGTTTGATTTTATTTGAATACTTTCTTAATTTATAGGTACTTATTTATATTTATGGATTTATTATTACATGATGATTATTTCTTAGTCCTATTTCAACCAGATTATTCATTGAATTAGGCATAATTGATATTTTTATATTAAATCAGTGATTGTAAACATTGATGAATTTATTAAGTGAATGGTGATTCATAAAACATATATTTTTTATAATATTTTTAAAAATTAAAATAGTTTATTTTTTTATAAATTTTTAATTCAGCATTGATAAGGAGACTACAATTATATTTCTAAATAAAAGATATTTTGATTTATATGAATAATTTTTGAGACCAAATTTTATGATGGTATATTATGAAATTATGGGTAATATATTTTTGATAAAAATAAATCACAGTGTAGATTCATGATGCTAATATTTATAGAATGTACTAGAATCGATGCCTTTATTTATTATATCAATGTTTTTTTTGTTAGTGATAATTTGAGTCATAGAATAGTTTTCTAAAATATAAACCACCATGTTCAATTATTCAATATTCTAACTCAACCATGTTGTATGGGGGACTGACGATCATGTTTATCATTGGGTTCTCATGGGTTTCCCAACATATTGGATTTTATAGATAAAAATGGTTTTCTAGTCCACATAACCCAATCTATGTTCAATATTTTTTTTATAGGAATGCCAAATATATGATGGCTTTTGACTGTAGAATATGTACACATTTTAGCTGGAGTGGCTCAGATCATTGATTTACATGTATGAGTGGGCTGTGGCCAACTATGGATATTGAGCATACGAGTATCTATGCTACAATGTTTTATAGATAATATATGTGTACCTAAAAATGAGAGTTAATTCAATAAATTATAGTTTTCATTTAATATGTATGTAATGGATTTTAGTCTTACTATGTGATAAATGGAATGCAGTGGTGTTGTAGTTGTGATTATTTGTTGTGTAATTATTGTGATTTCACATATGAACATAATGGATTTTGGTTGGGATGAGAGCACAAATACATAAAAAGATATGGTTTTAGGGATACTCGTTCATTTGGATGGTGGAAGTAGAGTTCCTTTCATATTTATATTCAATTGATATTTTTTAGTCACTAAAATGTGTTACATTGACCGGGACCCCTTTTGTGGTTACAAATATATTTCAATTGATTTAGGTAATGTGTTGGTTTTATCATACCCTGTATCTTTAATACATATTAATTCATTATTAATTACATAATGGTACACATAATCCAATCTAAAAAAATAATGAAGACTATTGTATTTTGTATATTATGTACATAGAATATCAACATGATACGTGGATACAACAATATTATTGAATTTTTTTATCATTCTCTAGAAATTGATCATTCATCTAAAACAACTTTGGATAACCTAGGGTCGTAAAAAAATGGATGAAATATAAATCCCATTATAGGAAAAAATAATTCAGAATATATGGATATGTTGTGCATGTTAACTAAGTGTCATATAAGGGTCACATAAGAGGGGTGATAAGTATAATACTCAACAATTTGGCATGATATAACATGATAAGATAAAGGTAACATGAAAATTGGGTGACAACATAAAACATGACAAAAAAGTCAAGGAAAGTTACAATACACAATCACATGTTATACATTGTAACATAATTTATTAGGTGTAATCTATAATATCATTCAATATGTCTCAATATCTTCAGACATTACTCTGGGAATTTTTTCTATCTAAGAACACCCATCAAAACATATACACGACCTTGTTACCAACATATATCATTCAACAAATGGAATTATTTTTTTAAATTTAATTCAATGATTAAGTATCTTGGGTTATATAAATTTGATCCACCAATAAATTTATTATTTGATAATCTGGGTGAATAACCTTGAGTGGTTGTTTGTATTAGTATTCACTACGAAAATGATTTCAATAGAAAATCACTAGATAAATTTAGATGCATAATAAGGGAATATAATGGTTCATGGAAGGGATTAATATGAGTGAAAGGGGTCTCTCATCACTTGGAAATAATAAGGGATGAAATTGGGTTCTATCAAAATATATCCCATCTTGAATAAATTTAAAATAAAAAGATTAAAAAAAGTAGGTTCTTCAGAAAATTGATGAATGAAAGGATCACATACCTTGAGAGGGTGACATTAAAATTATGGTACGATCCAATTTAGAGGATAGGATAATAATATTTATGCTCAATAGAGTTAAGGGAAGTGTAATTTTTTGTTACAAGGGTTTGTAGTGAATAGGATTGTAAAATTTTTCTTATTTATATAGAAAAAGATTGGATAATATGATAATAATTTAAAAAAAACGTTTTGGACCCTATATGCTAAATTAATAAAAACCATATACATTACAATTGTTTTTAAAAAAATATTTTATTCATAAGTGAATTTTTATTCATTATTTAATATGTTTAAGAACAAATATATTGAAAACAATACCCTTGGTGATGTGTAAGTGAATCATGATTAGAAAAATAAATTACGTTTAAAACATAACATATAATATAGGTTTTGGTGGATTCATTAAGGGTTTGTAAATTTAAAAAACATAACCCAAAAACACATTATCTTAATTTTGAAATATATATTGGTGTGTGCATTCATTTTATGAAATATATTATATAACTTTTGGTTCTTTATGATATCATAATACACACAGGATATTTATATTGTATCTAATTTTTACTAAAAAATTCTTCTACATAAAATATATTATAAAAAACTCACCATTGGATAATTTCTTTATGATGATTCAAAAAATAATATTTATTTTAGAAAAATAATTTTCTAAATATGAAAATATTAACTTTTAATAAAAATCATCTGTTATTGAAAAATACTATTTTTTACAATAATAGTTTTCCAACCCTACTAAAAATTTTATTTTCCTTTATAAAATTAAATTATAATTTATAAACAATAAATATTATTTAGTAAAAAAAAATTATTAAGATATAATTTATTTCAAAAAATAAGTATTTAATTAATATTAGTGTCTTCATTGAAAATATATGTTTCCCAAAAATTATAATTTTTGAATCATGGTATAATAATTTAATTTTTATCACACTCTTTATTTAATTATTTTAAAATTATTATTAAAAAGTGATATATATATATATATATATATAATTAATGTTTTATAAAATTAGAATTTAAACAATCATACAGATAGATTCAGAATGGATATAACATCATTACTCTAGTTAATTATCTACGGGTAAAGTGTGGGATAATGTGATTTTCATGGTGTGGTCCAAATAACATGGTTTGGATTGTGGTCTGGGTAATCTAGATATTATCACATAAATGGAGTCTTTTATGTTTTTATTTTTGAATCCCATATTTGGTTTGATCAAGTGAAAAACCAAGTGATGTTATTTCACATAGAATCTATGATACATCGGATTCATAGGATCCAATTGTTTTGGTTACGGTCATAGGTTATTCAATATATGTCAATAGGATGATATCACAACTATTTATATATTCTATTAATACAATAACTATTCAACCAATATATTATTTATTTTTATGATGCTTAACAGTATTATAGACCTGACAAATTATAAGTTATATTGGTGTAAAATAACTAATTTATTCCTTCTATTTTCCATAAACACATTACAAAATTGGGTATTAAATTTTATCACATAGGAATCATCATTTTTAATATATTAGGTCATAATAATATTTTACCCATTAATTGTTTCAACATATAGAATTATATTCAATATAATAAAATATATGTGGGTAGTTCAGTTTAATAAAATATTCTGATTCCCATTTTTCTTCATCCAACATATGGGATTTCTATAACCCTTTGACATAGTAAGTTATCTTGTTTCATAGAACATTTTCACTATGATCTAATATCTTCACTAGCTACTCCAATTATGAATGATAATTCTCCAATTATACTAGCTTCCAATTTCAAATATGTGATGTGTTCAGTATCTACATATCCTATTGGGATTTGTAGAATACGTAATGATCTTTATATTATTTTCGTGGGATTACTTGTTGAAAGGCCACTGATCCCCCATAATCAATGATCTCAAAGAGTATAATGTATCTTTGACTAATCATTCCCTTCTTCCAAATCCTCAGGAACTTATTCTAAAGATATATATAATGGATAACTATATACTCAACATCAATATCTATGTAATATAAATGATTTTACACATACTATTTTATCAAATTTGGACATATTTCTAATTTTATTGAATTTTTTGAACAATATCTGTCATTTCATAGATATGATCTTCTCCAATAATAATACACTCTCTAACATTATCATAGAAGGATGGATCCTAGAACCACTTCCCATAATGATCTCTATGGGTTTCCAATTGAATACTATAATATGAACCCAGGTTATATGTGAATTCCAATAGGGGAAAAGGTTAATTTAAAAACACTTTGAATTCCATTAAACGTTATATTAGAATAACCCAATGAGTTTGAATTTTTTTTAAACTAACCAATAATATGAAGGTGATATGTAGTGCTAATGATAAGTCATATATCCACTTGACTACTCAATGCTTCTCTAAAACCACATGGAAATCCTTGGATCTCGATAAGATATAATAGAGTGTGGAACCCCATCTAGTCTTACCACTTCCCTTTGCTATATCCTAGAGTTTTTACAATGATTGAAATATTTCATCCTTGAAATGAAAAGTAATGATTTTTTTATTACGTATCAACTACCTACCTGATAGTATTATTACAGTTAGATGTCATAGGGAGTCTGATGATGAAATAAAATGGTATATTTTCGCATTTTGATACCATTATAAGAAAAAATAAAATCAAACATTTAGATTATTTTCACTATGTCTTTAAATATTTTTATACTAACAATAAATATATAAACATTGAAATATCCATGATCATTTCATCCCATGCTTTTTTTTCTTCATATCACTATATATATTAATCATTCACTTATGTATAGAGTATGATGTGCTATGAGAATCATCACAAATTCCCTTCATCAATACAATTTTTATGTGATAAATATTCATGTTTGAAACATTATATCTCTATCTTCAACAATATTGAAATATGAAACATTTTGTAACATATTATGTTTTCCATCCTCAACTTTCCAGACCTCTTTCAAAATCATGAGAATAGATGGTTGAAAATATATTTTAGAAATTAAGCATAAATATTATTTTTTTACTCCCAATATCAAAAATCTACTTATCTATGAATATTAAATCCCTTTCAATCCTTATTATGGATTTTGTTTTGGTAATATTTCTACTGAAACCACCAGAAATATTGTTTTCCTTAACATGATCATAATTTATTGAACAATCATAATCGTTTATGTTCTCTAAACCCCTTCATAGGGGCATACCAAGATATTCTTGTGAATATATAATATAGTATTTATGGTACACTTATTTTTTTAAACTTCTCAAAAGGGATTTATTTTGTCCAATTCATTACTGTGAATATCATTATTACAAATTCTAGATCATGATATGGGTAGTTTTTTAAATGGATCATTAGTTGGATGGATGCATGGGCACTCACTTTTTAATTTTGTATGATTACACACAACCAGAAGTTTGATATGAATCACTATATGTCACAAATCCATCCCTATTGGGGGCCTATGTGAGTATAGGTGTAGTGATAAGACTATTCTTCATCACATTAAATCATTACTTCTATTATATATTATAGAAAAAATTACCCTTTCTTTGCAATCATTGTTATTGGTCTTGATAAACATGAAAAGTTTCTTAAAAATCAGTGATAGTAACCAATGAATCCAACTGAACTATAAATATCTATCATAGATTTTCTCCTATGATATATTTTAGTTTCCTTTTTTGTAACAATCCACACATATCCATTTATTTGTGATAACATTCCCTGGGAATGTTACATACTTCTACTATAATTTATATATACTATACATCACATGCCTATATTCTTTCTCCATGTTCTTTAGTATAGAATTCAAATTCTCATCATGTTCCTCTTTTTTTGTGTATATGAGTATATCATCTACAAATAATGGTAATGATTTATTAAGGTACTATCTAAATATTCTAATAATGATGTCTATAAAGAATGAATAAGAATTAATGCACCAAAATGGAATCATTATGAACTCGATGTTTCAGTACCTTTTATAAATAATAAGACTTGGTGATATCCTCCTTATTAACATTTACATTATAATATCCTAATAAAATATCCTCCTTTGAGAAATACTTGGATATTATTAGCTTATCACAAAATAAATCAATCCATTGGAGAGGATATATGTCATTTATCATGATATTATTGAGTTCAGGACAATCAATGGAAAGGTACATTGACCAATTATTCTTCCTGGTAAATAAGACTAGTTCACCTCATTGAGAAACACATGTTCTTATGAACCCTTTAAATAGATTAACTAGTAGTTTCTTCTTCAGCTTTAATTTTCAATAATATAATTTATATATACATTACATTTTATTGGTAATTCATTGAGTATAATCCTGATCGAAAATTAAAATTCATTATTAGGAGGAAGATCAAGAAATTTATTGGGATAGTCACCCATTATTTCCCCCACCAATAGCTTTTATGCAAGGAAAATTTTTTCTTTAGTGTAATATATATTAGTTAAAAATATTTTATTGCAATTAAATAACGTCAATTTATAAATTTTTGGAACTAAAAAATAGTCATCGAATTATTTTCACCTTTATAGAACTAAAGGGTGATATATGATAAATAGGGTGACTTTTTTTTTGGAACATTATGTTGCATCAATTTAAGGAAGGCTAATCTACATCCAGAATATAATCAAATTTTGAAAGTGGATGCATCAGATGTTTTTATAGTAAATTCTCCCAAAAATCTTTTACAGGCGAGTAGTAATATACTTTGGATTAAAAAATATCTCCATTTTCAGTTTTCACCAATAAATATACGTTGATGATTTACAGTGTTTTTGGAATAGATCTAACAAATTTTTTATAAAAAATAATGAATAAAACCATAATAAAAAATGTTATTTATATTTGAATGAATAACTAGAACTACTGTATCCACATTTTATTTTGAATTATCATATTATGTTTTATGGTATATGATCTCCCTTAAATTCTTGTACATTTTTTGGGTTGATTATATTTTAAAAACATTGGCTTAGTAAATTCACATGAACCATGGTCATGTTTGGTGGAATTGAAAAATTGTACTATTGGATGAGGGTTATTTAGAACATTCCCTTATTAAATCACATTTTTTATGTTTCTAAAGTAACAAATCAGTTTCTAGATTCCATTAATCTAGACACCTAATGCATTTCCATGTCCCCTTCATGGAATTTATTGAATGCATTTTCCATTAATTTTTGAAGAGATGGATATTTTGATTTTATTTCAGAGTTAGATTTCTCCATCACACTACTATAATGAAACTCTAATTTAATATTATTATCCTCATGAATACCTTATGATTTTCTTATATTCATTTAAACATTAATGGAGAATTCGACAATTTACTCATTTATATCAATGTTCCAAATGGATAAATCCTTTAATATAAAAATAATCATCACAAAAAATAAGTATCATTGTTAATAATTGGTCAATGAAAAAGTTATATTCAAATGATGAGTGTATTATTATGTTTTCTCCCAATCCAAAATGGATTTTTTTTTCTATTTCATTATACATAGGATTTCATTCTCCATTTTTATATGAAGATTCCATGGAAAATTGTATCTAAAAATAATTTTTCTAGACATTCTTCCACTTTATCTATTTGATATTATACTAGAGAATAATTTTTTGGAAATACATTAATCATTGATATAATTCTCCATTAATATGAAAAACATATATCATAACATTTTCTTTATCATTGAATTTATGTATGTATACGATTTTCTCAATAGATTTGGTTTATTTCTATATGAGTAATGGATTAAAATATCCACTAAAATATAGAGTCCTTTATCACATAAAGGATTCAACTAAAATATTATCTTTATTAGGATGATTTCGGTGTTCTTCTTGATTCATGTTTTGGGTCAAAACATAAGCCAATTGAGAAAGTTTTTTCAGGATGTTCTCGAATCCGACTCCCATTTTGGTGGGCTTCTCATTTATGAATCCATTTTAACTATAATCCCATTTATTGTTCAATCAGTTTCTCATATTTCTATATTTGTGATTCAAAAAGATAAAAACTATCATTATTATTTTTAAATTATTAAACACATAAATAGGAAACCATGAGCATTTAAGAGATAACATATAAATGATATATATTATTTAGCCTACAAATTTATATGATTTGATTTATGTATTCCATGACTTATTTTCTGACATAATATGTTATGGTCATTTTTTGTTCCCACAATAATGTTTTCATTATAGAATGTAAATTTTTAAAATCATACATGTCATTATTTTCAAACTAGGTTAGTATTGGGGTCTATTTACATAAACTGGTATATGATCAAGTCTATCTCAATATGACACTTTTGGGGGTTTTACCCCTAGGTACTTATATTCATGATCCACTTCAACTTTTAGTATCCAGAAGAGGATGTATTTTATTGGAAGTCACATGCACTATACATTAATAAAAAATTTGGATGTATTCATATGATTAGTCTTATTACTATGGATTTTATTATATTTCTATAATCCAAATCCCAAAAATAAATAGACTTCTCTATAATTGAAACCTTGAAAACCCATATCTATAATACACATTAATTCATGATTCATCATAAAAATTAAAAAAAATTATAAAAAGGCTTTGATTCATAGTGTATTTGAGAAATTCGGTACATATTACAACGAAATGATTCACAGGTACAAATAAATTAGTGAAAACATCATAAAATGACCATAATATTCATCATTCTTTTAAAATGGCATGGGTAAACCTAAGGACACACATAAAAAGGGGGTGAGATATAAATCCCAGTAATGGAATAATAACTAATATCATTAGGTATATCCTCACATTTGATCCAAGATTAATATCAGGGTAATATAATAGGGATGGTAATACTATTCCTTAACAAAGAAGTAGGATATAACATGATAACATAAAGGAAGCATATGAATATATAACAACATAAATACTTTTTTAAGCATTATTAAAGGAGACCTGCTAAGAAAACATCACATAGTTGATAGACCCCCATAACGGAATGATTTCACTGTCTAATATTATATATGATTTCTCATGAGACTAAAATGTTACCCAATGTAAATTAGTCTAATCAGATAACACCCATCATAATATGTTCATTCATATGTGCTCCATATAGATCATTCAACATATGGAATTATTTCAAAAAAATCATCAAACTATTGCAGAGTGTTATTTATATACATAGTATTCACCAATTAGTGGATTATAGGTTCAACTAGTTGAATCCAAATTATTGGATGTAGATATAGTTATTCACTATAGAAATTGATTGCGTGGAAATGAAAATGATCTTATTGGCTATATAATGGTGTAGATGAAGGTTCGTGATAGGGATTAATGAGATCGAAAGGGGTATAAATTCACTTTCAAATATTAAGTGACGTACGAGTGTTGCTTGAGAATATATCCCAATATGTATATATTGAAAAAATTCATTACATAATTTTGGTTCATAGAAAACTAAATGAATAAGAGAATTTGATTCCTTAAGAGGGTTCTTCTAAATTATTGGGAGGATTTTATTTTGAGCATGAGAACACCTTCGGAGGATTCTACATAGGGAACATAAGATTATTTTCATCATTCAATGGTTTTGAGTGAATATTGATGAGAGTACTATGGGTTCATATAAAAAACATAGGATAATTCATTATTAATTTATATACATAGGATTTTGACTATATGAGATAAAGTAATAAAAACAAAAAAAAACATCCCATGGTTTGCCCATTTTTTCTTCCCAAATGGTTTGGCTTTTTTTACATGTTTAATAACCAATATACAAAAAAATATACCATTGAGGATGTGGAAGTGAGTCATTATTAAATGAAATTGATTTTAAATCAATAAAATATAATATAGGTTTCACAGAATCATTAATGGTTTAAAATATTAATTAAATAACATAAAAAACATTTATTATACTAGATATATATATTATCCGGGTTACCTTTTTTTATTATATTATATTAATTTTGAAACCATATGATTTCATTATAAAAACCATATATTTATAAAGATTTTTTTTACAAAAAAATATGACTATCATAGAAAATTCTTAAATAATAACAACTGAATAATTTTGATAAGATAATTCAAAAAATAATATTTATGTGATAAAAATAATTTACATTATATGAAAAAATTACATGGTTAAATCGAAATCCATTCTTATGGGAAATTATTTTTTGACAATAATAGTTTTACATAGGTTATAAAATTTATACTATAAATAATAAAATAATATTATCATATAAATTATTTACATAATTTTTAATAATAATCTTTTTTTTTCAAATATCATTAACCTAACATATTATTGAATTTTTCAAAAAGAGTTTCTTGATTGAAACATTGTATTTCCAAAATAATATACAATTTGTTGTTTGGAGTTTGTATCTCAAGATGGGGTTCATTGAGTACCCAAAAAGGTTTTCAGTCTAAAATATATTATTTTTATATCCAGCAAATGATAAAATATGAACTAGTTTATCAAAATATGCAGTATGATATTGATCTCAATACTTCTAAAAATTCTTCTGATGATTGATGTTGTCTCAAATTAACAAATATATAATATCATTCCATAATATTAAATGAATTTAATTGATTAAAATTCTATATTTACCGGAATTATGATAGACTTTCAAAGTGTATATTTTTTGATATAGTTAAGATATATTTTAGTTTTAAAGAGGAAATAATGTAAAATAAAATTATTGCACACATCAGAAAGGATGGATACAATAATTTCATTATCAGTTTGATACATAGTTCTCTCCAAATGTTGATAACCTTCCACGAAGATGTTTATATAAAATAAACATTATTATAAATAACCTAGATCAGGATTTATAATATTTTATATGTTTCTAGGTCATACATGACCTCTTCCAAAGTTATATGTGGATTAAAAAAACTAAACAAGACACAAAAGGTCCTATATCAATCTTATCTATGGGAGGAAGAAATATAATATATTTTCACAAGATATATTGTATCTTCTAATTTAAAATAGGAGATACCATGTGTGTGGTAAAATTTAATACACAAATACGTATAAAATGTGACAAAAATGAATAGAATTGAGAAATAACAAAGTATATAGTTTAAGGATGTTATGTCTATTGCAATGTAGATTTGGAATCATGATTGGATTTTTTAGTGAATCAGAGGTTGGGTTCTATGGAAAAAATTAGGAAAATAGATTATTAGATACTTATTTCATTCAATAGAGGAAAGAACCAAATGTTAATTTGTAGTTCAAATTATAGTTGAATGGTTGTAGAAGGTGAGATATTCTTTTATAATATTTGGTTCAGATATATGTGTCTTTAGGAAGTTGGAAGTTCTTAGCATGTAATGGGTCCAATTCATCTAGTATTTTATCTATCTATAGCACAAGGGAGTGTGATTTCCCTTTATGAGTAGCAATAAAGAGAATATCCAGTTCAGTTGCTCCCTCATATTAGAAATCAAGACAACCTCTTTAATGCCTTATGTCAATCATTGAAGAGACAATATTTAAAATAGTAAATCTAATTAAATTAAAAATATATATTCATTAGAATAATTCATTTAAAATAGATAAGTTTTTAAAACAATATTTGTGGTGTCCTAGACAGATGGTGTATCATGGTAGGACGGTTTCATGTTATGACTATATGTTGTTCTCACAACATGGCTCTGGTAGTGTCTTAAACATTGAAAAATTCCCACTATAGTGGGGTGTCCCAACTAGTGATGTTTTTTTCTAGTAGTGTGTGGTCTAATGGTGTGTCATACTTAGGAAAAATTCTATTAGTTGTATGAAATTGATGGTTATTTCTTTGGTGGTATCTTGTACTAATCCAAATTTTCATTCTAGCAACATGACATCCTTACAGTATATCGAATAAATGTGTGTCATACATTTTCAATATTTCATTCAAATCGTACCACATTCTTATAGTGTGATATCATTGATTTATCTCAAACATAGTAATTTTTCTTATGATGGCATTGATTCATTGACAATGGTTTCATAGGTTAGAGGATCCAATCTCAACGGTGTCTGGTACATAGTAAGTTTTATCACCTTGATCAAAATACATATTACTTATAGAGAAACCTAAAATTAATTGATATCATTTCAATCATGATTTTTTGATCATTAAAACTTGGAGGTCAGTTATCATCCCCTTAACTATCATCAAAAATCATGACATCAACTATATTACAAAATATTAAACATGATATTCAAGGTAGTATAAATTAAAATAAGAATATCGAAATCCTTGAAAGTATAGATTGTATAAATGGAAAATAATGAAATAATATGTTTCAAAAGTATGTATCAATAATAAAATGATTAAAGATAGATAGTATTAATGAAAACATAGAAACAATATTATAAAAATCATAGTTTCCATAAATTTCTCAATATTCCATAATAATTCTAACCCTTTAGGGATTTCCCAATAGGTAATGAAAAGAAGTAAAAACAGAGATAAATATACATAATAATAAATATCATATGTGTTCAAAAGGATTACCAAAAATACATTACAACCCAAGTCCCATCAAAACAAATTGTCTATGATAATAAAAACAAGGTTCAATATTTTGGAGAGGGATACATTGTTTGTTTACCATTAGTATTGGATTTCCCAGGCACTTAATCCAAGGAAGAATGATCATCTCTAGGTAAGATACATGGAACACTAGATGAGTGTCCAACTACTGTCTGAGGAGTATTTTACACAATAAAAACTAACTGGTGTTGTCACAAATCATGATGAGAAGACATTGGAAAAGGCAGTAATGTGGTTGGAAAAAGTGAAAAATGTTCTCTAGAATCTCTTTTTATGAGGGACAACTAAGGATTAATTGTAACTACTTCCTAGTAAACATTTTCATGGAAATTAAATTGAATAAATGGATTCATGAGATTTATAATGTCAACTATGATTTGTTTAGCATATTCCCTTTCACTAAAGAAATAAGGATTTCATTCTAGGAAATGGTTCAAAACTGGGGTCATCTTGTTCAACTGTCTTAATAATTTATTGAATGACCAATACATATGAGTCATCATCAAGTTTAATCTAAAAAATTGAAAATGGAATCTATTTTATACTTAGTATAAATTTGAGAGATATTATATCTAATAGACTTTGTAATGGTCTCTCGGTCATCTTTCATGTCATGGTAAAAATTGGTAATCAACTTCAAAAAGTGATATAAATTATACTAAATTAGTCTCAAGGTCTCTTGGAGATGATTAGTGAAACAACCATAATAACTAGATGAAGTAGCTCCCAAATCAACTATAACAATTTTTCTTAACTAATCAACACATAATACTAGTGGAGGATGAGAAAAAAATTAGAAGTATTTGAAGATCTATCATTGAGAATTTTTTAGATTCAATTCATGAAGTATTTAAAATTAGATTTATTTTTTATATCAAAGACATAATGGATTCCAGTTCACTACTGATCAACTTATTCTCAATATCAATATCATAATTTTTAGGCATCATATTCGTTTTTATATATCCAATAACTAATTTTAAAATGTATCTTTCATCATTCTAATAGAATAAGTTCTCTTGAGGAAGTGTATTCTTTAGCATCAATGTATTATCCTACCTCAAAAGTTTACCAAAAGAATCCATGTAACATTTAGTTAATATATAAAATGGAATACAAAAAATGGTTGGAGTAGGTTAAGGTGTTATAAAATAATAAAAATATTCCAATATCCTATCAAAATATGCTTGAGCTATCAAGGATCCTTTAAGACCGCATTCAATTCTAACCATAGGTGCATAATAATATTTATCTTGGAATCATTACAACATTAGAGAACATTTCCCATTTATCAAACATAATACCAAACCAACTCCCAAAAACTTTAGAAACTTTTGGAGAAGTTGTATAAGGAACCTCAATATCATGTACAACCATAAGAGTCTCAAAATTTATAAAAATATCAAAACTCTATCCAGCTATAAACTATACAACAGGTGCAATGATTTATTTTAATAATTGAGCATTTGAGCTGTGAGTAATAAAATTGGTAGATAGGACTTCTAAATGTGTACTAATAGTGGGGGAATATAGATTTTTAACATCCTTTTGTTGAATAAAATCAATGGATTCACATTCCACATTCTATGCTAAAATATTCCTATGAACACTTATGTCAACTAACTCTTCCTTCCATAATTAATCATCAAAAAGATCTATTCTCTCTTATTCATATATATATTGTTCTATAGTAACTATAACTGCAATTTTATCAACCATTTAATAAGTATATATTGCTAGACTAGTGGAAAAAGGGATTGACTCAACATCGTCCATAACATTATTTTCATGAAAAAAATAAACATATGGGGATTTCTCACCCATAAAACATGCATCTTGAATCATTGGAGGCTTCTCCCATTCATTCCACATAATTAGTCAATCGACATCAATATGTTCAGAATTTTTTCCATCATCACATTCAATACTGTCTTTTTCTTTAGTTACAGTCTCACCATTTTCAGCTTCCCCAACTGTATCATTATTTTTCTTTAACTGATTTATTGGTTTTGGAAGACTTATAATGCTCATAACTAGAGACCTCAATAACTTATTTATCAGTTTTAACTATTTTCACACTTTCTGAAAACATCGTTGATGGACCAGGAGATACCAATGTAATTCGTGAATATTTTGGAGACAAGTATGGATCACTCCCCACATCAATAGATGGTTACATTTCTTATTATTTAGAAATATATTCTTCTGTATCCTCATCAGAGAATCCAAACACTGTAATAGGCTCCAATAATGGATCAACATCATCCCTTGGTCTTGTTTGATGATCAATCTGATTTTACTCAGCACATAATCTCTTATAATCTCTATCCCACCTTTTATTCATTAGCATCTATATAATCTTTATTATTGAACAATTAAAACTGGTAAATAGTAACCATGATAGTCTATACTAGTCTATTCATACTTACCTACTATTCCCTTTACCCTCAACATGGTAGAAATCATCACTGGGAATATCAATGAATTACATCTTCCTGATAAAATGGTCATATAACACATATTCACCATTAGATATATACAAATATTGATATTAATACCATCTATCATAGGAGATAAAAGATAGAAATCTTGATACCTTAATGTTTAAAAATCACCCTTTCTGTGGAAAATATTGTGCTACTAGAATGTAACGAGAAACATATATTCACCATCCAAATCAGAGGAAACATGCCACCTAGTGGTTCTATATCCAATCATCACAACAAGAGAATATTCATATATAAATAAATGAATGGATACTAGAATTCTCCCTTGGTATTCATCATAAATTCATTCATGATGAGCTCCAAAATTTGTAGATAATTTAATTGATGAAAAACAAAAAAAATTACCTTCCACATGACTTCTTATCCATTCATCACCATCATCATCCATCATCATTTCTATAAGCTGATAACAGTCACATAGTTGCTTAAATTAGAATTTTTTTTGATGAAAACCACATAAAACCATCCCTGATTCTGGAGTAATTTGAGTATTAGAGACTTACTAGATAATAACAACTATGATTCATCTTCCTTTTTTGAGACAAAAATTTTGATGTCATGATAAGGATTAAATGGTGGAGCTTGATAATATCCACTCGAATCATTATGATACATCTTAAGTGTTTACTACATATTAGGAAAAAGATCAAAATAATGCATAATTCTTGTCACACATAAATGTTGTACAATCTTGTTCGAGGGTAGGAACATTTTCTAAAAGTAGGACGAAAATGGTCTAACTAGGCTTGAGAGGGAAAGATATGGGTGTATTGTGTGTAGCTCAAGGTTTGTTTATAATATACATTATTCCATTTTGATATCATATTTGATATTAGGTATTCTAAAATAGATATAATACTATAAATAGAATTCAAAATCATGTAAAAACATTCACATGGTTATATTAAATAAAATAAATAAGAAAATAAACTAGTTGTTCATAATATCAAGTAACAGAAAAAATTTCAACAGAATGAAAGTCAATGAAATGACATAGAAATGGTATGTAAATCCAAAGGAATGAAAATCCAATAAAATGATAATCAAATGACATAACCACCAATTTCATGAAAATCTAATGGAATGACATTCCATCATCATGAAAATCTGATAGTATGTCATCACCAATTATACATAACCAAATTTAATCATTTTTAATTCATGTTTGATATAATTCATTCTCTTAGAATTCATTTTCTTAGTAAATTTATCAGCATACTGAAGTGATGTACCAATAAAATCAAGTGTGATATCTCCATTTTGAAAATTCACTATAAAAAAGTGATGTCATATATTCATATTTTTTTCATAGAATGATTAATAGGATTCTTATAAATTCTTATTTCACATGTATTTTCATAGATTAAGGGGCCATCTTAGAATTAATATTCATTGTCTTGTATTGTGTGTTTTGTCTGAAAAATTTGTTCAACAAAACTACCTACGGCTATGTACCTCGATTCTATATTAGAAAATCCAATAATATTATTCTTCTTACTACACTAGGATACTAGAGACATATCATAAAATTAACATGTTCCGGAGGGTCTATTTTCAATATAACTTGCGTCCTCCAAAATTAGCATCATAATAACCAACTACATCAAATGTTTTTCATTTAGTGTAGAAAAATCTTACATTAGATGTATAGTTGAGGTATAGGAAAATTAATTTTATAAGAAACAATGTGTGATGTTTATGGATTTTTCTCAAAACGAGAATTTATACACACACTAATCATAATATTTGGTCAGCTAGTAGTAATATTGAAAATGAAACAACTCATATATCAATAACTGGTTTCCCAACATCATCATGATCCAATTTATAGGTAATAATAATATGAGTGTCACAAATCTTATTTCTATCTATGTTAAAATGATTTATAATATCTATTGTACACTGACATTGATTTAAAATAAATATGGTTATGTTTTTGAAAAAACTAAAATACAGGAATGAATTTGATTTTAGACATAAAACTCATTTAGAATTAATTATTTGATCTTTTTTTGATAAATCAATACCTCAATATTTCTTCAAAATATCCAAAAATAATATCATCATCACATATTTTAATTGATTACACGTATTTTGAAATTCACACTATGAAATGAGTAGGATGATCTATTCATTTTTAAAAATTAGCCTTAATTCGGAAAATTTTTGATCCATTCATTACATGCTCTAGGAGGTTTTCTGAAACCATAAAATTATTTTATTAAATTAAAAATATAATTAGAAAAAAGTGGGATTTAAAAACAATGTTCACGGGATTAATAAAATATTTTTTATCTGAGTTTCATTATAAGGTCACATTGTTGTTCATTGGATATATTATTAATTATTTTGTGTATAAAAAATATCATGTAGAGTACATCTATATTGTTATTTATTTTCTTCAACAACAACAATTATTTTGGATTCTACATGAGTGTATGTTCATTGTATTGGAGGTGTACTACATATTCAATATCATGCCTTTGAGGTATATATCTATGGATCTGTTGAATATGGAATCAATTTCCTCTAAGGTATCCTAGGAGGATACTTCAAAACATTAGAGTTTTCTTGGTCATGTAGGTTATTATTGGAGGGCCATAATTTATTTCCCTTAGATCATGACTCCTCAAACCAAATTGAATTATAATGAATAATACATCATATTTACTAAAAAATGCGAGGTTAAATTTGGGTATATTATTGAGAAGTTAGTTAGTTTCCATGTTCTCTATTTAGTAGAATATAGTGTAATATTTATTGCATTTTTATGCTACACACCTTGTATTAGATTGATTATTTTTGTAGAATATAGGATTCATTTATGATGTGTCATAAGATTAACAATATCAATAATTTTACAATGAATCCCATAATCTTGATCATTCTTAATATTTGTTTTATATTATGTTTTGGTTACCCAATCTTATTGAAGGGTGTCTTTTGGTATTTACATATGATAAAAATATGAGATAGATATTATAAAAATGTTATATTTATTTATAAAAATTACTATCGATGTAATTATTTTAGGATTATTACTTCTATATTTTCTAAATAATATTTAAAGGTAATTCTTTCCATTGAAACACTGAGTAAGATGTCAAATTAATGTGATGTTTTTAAGACTATGTATTATTTTAGTGTGATGGGACTGCCTTTTGGAATGAATTTTTTTATGTAATATTTTTATATACACGTTTTTCTCCCTTATGTATTGTTTTATTCATCCCCATAGCATTAATTTAAATAATATCAATTGTGGGAATTTGTAGTGGATGTATGATGGGACTATTTCTTTATGTAGAATCACTTAAGGGAAGATCTAGAGAAAATAATCATCTAGGATTTCACCTTGGTAGGGTATCCATTAATATAGTAATTCCTCAAGATTTTATAACATGTTGAATATAGTAACCTATAACCAATGATTATTTTACTACATTAAGACAAGATATAACATATTAATTCCTAGATGAGAAATTAGTTTAGTAGTATTAGAAGACTATATAGATTCTTGATTGTGACATTAAATTTTATAATATGAAATAAAAATAATATTCTAATGAGAAATTTAATATTTCATAGTTTAAATCCCTATAATCATTCATAGATCCTCTATTGGTTCCTCGATGAATGGAATACATAATAAACGGTGAGTTGAGATGCTTATTAAGGTAGAGCATAAAATAATGGCTATCATAGAAAAAATAATTCTTTAATAATATGTATGTTTTAAACAATGAAAAAATATTTCATATAACCAATATAATAAAAGTGGAATATATCTATTGATGACCTGAAGAAAAAATATTTATTACATGGATAACAATAAAAAGTTCTCTAATGATAGGGTAAATATTTTCAGACATCATAATCATATAATTAAATCCTATTAACAAGAAATCATACATAAATTGGTAATGGGTATGAAAGTTAAACTAATTAATTTTCCTCGTGAGACATATTGATTCATATTGTATCAACGAGATATTTCATGCAATATGACTTTTCAAATTATTTCATTTCTTTGATAGATTACATTGCATGCAACATATTTTTTTAAACAAACAATGATATGTTATTAGTATTATTATCTATTCAATGGATTTATAGCATTGTAATTAACCTTGGAGTTTAAAATAGTAATAATAAATTTTCAAGTTTTAATTTTAATTTTTTATATAAATAAATAATATTGACAAAAAAATCATAATTTTTAGTAAATTCTATATAGAATATAAAAAATGATTTTCTCAAGAAATTACTAATAGGGATTCATTATAAAAAATATAAAATAATTTTTTACACCATTTGAAAATTTAAATGATTAAATGAACTAAAATTTAGGAATAATCATGTAAATATTATCCTATATGTGAATTATGTTATTTATTTGAATGATTAATTTTTTGTGTAATACAGAAAAATAAATATTTTTATTGAAACATTTCATTTTAATTAAATAATTTATAATGGTAAATTTTATTTTAAAATAATTATACAACTTTATTAGATCAATTATATTATTAATAATAATATATAGGCTACTGGTATTAAAAATATTTTGATTTGGAATATAAAAACATATTTAAAAAGCATAAAATCTTATCTTTTCAAAAACTACTTCATAACACCTACAAGATAAATTTGGAATTAAATACCCCAACATTTGAGAATGTAATTTTGAAAAATGGATTCCATATTTTGAATCAGAATATTTAATATTATATATTCATAATAACATATTTTTCTCCCAAATGAATAGTAGATACATTAAAAATTTGTTACTATGTTTATGTATAAAACAGGTCTACCAGAGGATCAACTAAAATGATTAGGGGAAAAATTTACCTAAAACATGTAAAAAACATTTTAGTCACATATTTAATACATAATAGCTCTAATAATCGATAATTTCTATTATTGGGTCTTAGTGGCATGGGAAACACAATGTCATGCGTTATTATTTTCAAAAATATAATTTGTGTTCACTCCCGCAATTATAAAAGGTCACATGTCCTTTACTATTCACACATAAAAAAACATTTTTGTCAATCAGATAACTAGTCATGTCTCATAATTATAAAATTATCCACATCCTTCATTCCTTACATTAGATATCAAATCCACCCATGAATACTTTAGTTATAAAATTAAATAAGTTCTTTAAACTGATGTAATATTTGCAAACTAGTGTTTTTGAATTATTTTTACTTTCAACTCACCTATTTTTTAAAAAAATTATAATATATGTTCAGCGATAATTTAATACTACTTTTTGTTAATTTCATGTCCATGAGATATCTTTTCTTCCATAAAATTTGAAATGAAACTGGTGATTGTGTGTACAATAGACTACATCTTCATTAACCGATGTTATTAATTTTAGATTACCACATATCATGACTAGATATAATTATTTATAAAATATTTTAATATTTATAATATTATTATATTTTTATAATTTTTTTATGATATATAACTTCTTACATTTTATTCCAAGGGGGATAAATAAACATCATTTCTGTTTTCGGTGGACTACCGCCTCACGAAGCGATGTGATTCATTTTTTACAGATGCTTTACATGAAGGTAATAGTTATAAAGATAGTTAAAATATGTAATATATATATATAGAAAATAATTCAAAAAATGTTACATGTTATTTAAATTTCTTAATTTTCAAACATCATGGAAATAGAAACAATGCTAAAGCGTACGTAAGACCCATCATATTCATGATTGATGTAATTTATTTTATATATATTACTAGAATGGATTACTATTAAAAAATTTATAAATAATATATAATTTATTTATATAATTTCCAAAATTATGGATTTTTTAAACCATGATTAAAATTAAATGTCTGATGGTACTGATCCATAATATATATGAACAATTTATTAGTCATTACCGAAAACGTGATTTCAGCATGGAATTGTTAATAAGTAGATAATAAATAGTCATAATTAAATCATATATGGTATGATAAATATGATTATGTTTTTTAATTATATTTATAGTAAAACTAGATTATTATACACGATGTTTGATTATGTACAATGTTTGTCGAGAGATAAGGTAATACATTATTGTCTTAATTTTTTATATTTGGTTTATATATTATTCAATTACCCAATCAAATTTTATAAACAATATATATATACTCATTTAAATCTATTATCATGAAATTAAATGTTCCAATTATACTATATATTTTTCATTTAATTTTATTATTTCTAGTGACTAACAATTAAATAGTTACCAAATTGATAAATGGTTTAGGTTACTATCTCATTGATTATTGGGATTTTTTATGATTATGTTTAATATTATGATATCATGTGACTTATCTATATAGAAGATCATGAATTATCATATCATATATCTATTTCATTAAAGTTCATTCAATCCTCCAATTTACCTCTCATTATGTATTAATGAGTCAAAAAAATTCAAGGGAAATTTACATTTTTTATCTCTTTGATCAAAAAAACATTTTCATAAATATCCATGTCTTTTATAAAAACGTTTTTTTAATGATTTTTTATTACACTAAAATAATTTTCAATATTCAATTATATAATTTTAGATTATTATAAAATTGGAAAAAAGGAATTTTCTTGTGGTTTTTTTAACAAGGTGGTTTTGAATTTAAACAAAAATGTGAAATGATTATTTTTTAATTTGTATGAAATGATATGAATTTTATGACATTATGATGGGTGAATTATTTATAACAACATTTTTAATTGTAATTGTTATTTTAATGAAAAATTATTTCGAATTTTTTATGATAATTTAATATATAATATTTATTTTCAATGTGGAAAGGCTATTCTCCTCATGTAAGTTTCATGTTATATTTCAAAATAAATTACCATTTAATATGAAATTCATTTATGTCACTTATTTTTACGCAGGGATATTATCGAAGGATATAATTATTGTTCTCTTTTAACGGTTTTTGGTTATGGAGAACATTTTTATCTAATCCATTTCTCTAAAATAGTTTTGACCATAATAAAATTATTATGAATTTTACTTCTCTTTTTCCTTGAGTTATGGTATGATGAAATCATGAAATGATTATGAATAAAATTTCTTTTCCATAGGTTATTCAATGATGACATGTTTTTGAAACCCATTTCATTACATGGGTTATGATATATTGATTGTTTTATAATCATTTAGAACATGTATATATTATTTTCATTATGTGATGGGTTGCGAGTATATCTTTATCCAATATATATTGAAAATATTTATATCTCATGAGAGAAACATGTCTAGAATAGGGAGTGAATCTAGTTTATTAAAGGACTATGTTAGAAATGATATTAATGGGAGTTAAACTTGAATACTATGATGGTTTGGGGAGTGATTTTATTCCACAGTGATAGTTTTTGATATGAGCCTTGGATAATATGTGAGTGATTTTATATGCTAATTCGTATGCCATAGATGTAAGCCTTATTCATGTGATTTTTTATTATTGATCACATTGTTTTATTACATCATGATTCATGTATTATAAAATTCCATGATATATTACATTATTTAATATTATGATCTTTGATATGAAATTCCTAGTTTTATTGTTTTATCCCCATGTTGGAAAACCTTTACGCTCATGATATGCTGATATATCCTTTGTTTACTCTTACTGAGCATCTGAGGTCACCTGAAATATGTTATATTTTAAAATGATGTGATGATAGTTATTATGTATTATATTTCAAAGAAGGGTTATACATATGAAGAACATAGTGGGATATGGCATATTTCACATATGGATAATTTTATGTGTTAAAGTTTCCAAAAGAACTGGCCATAAACGATTCTAGAATGGTATGATCTAATATGAATTTAATATTTTTCTGTTAATATGAAATTTCTCATTACGAGAAGTCTGGGTTACTACACATTAAGGGGATATAACAACCCCTTACAACATTAAGAAAGTCTAGTGAATTCATCATATTATTGGAATGAATAACAATTTAACACATAATCATTATAAAATTTCATATCCAAAAACAATTATATGATATATTAAAATTTTACCATAAAAATAAATCAACACAGATGATCATAATATATATTGATAAATAAAATGTAATTTATCATTATAATATTTATGATGGAAGGAATGTCTATTCATTCTGTAAATTTAAAAACAATGATTCCCTTAACACTTTTGGTAAAAAGTTAAAAGTTTCTTTTTTTTGAAAAAGAAAATAAGATTCATTTTATAACATTATAAATACTATAAAATTTAGTTGAAAATGAATTAAAAAATAATAATTTTATATTTGTAAAAAAATTATGGAAAAGATTATTGACAGAAAAAATATAGAGAATAATGATTCCTGGCCAAAAGGAGTAATAATATATATTTTCATTATTTTTTTTGTAGTTGTTATATGTATCTAAGGGGAAAAAGGGAAAAATATAAAATAAATAGAAAAATATAAATTATGAACATATATTAATTATATAATCGGATATTTTTATAATTTCCTTTAGTAGATATTTATACATAAATAATCCTGAATTAAATTGAGATTGATGAGAAAATTCCTGCCTTGATCTCTTAAACAGATGGACATGTTTCATAATCCAGAATAATAAATTAAAATTTATTAAATATATAATTAGAAACCATTTCAACAATTTTTAAATTTATATGTTCTCATATAATCATTGGAAATTCAATCATCGAAAAATTATTTTTTATATTTACCTTAAAAAATTGTTTGGTCAATTTCACCAAATTTACTCTAGTATATTTATCATGGATATATGTCATATGAAATGGTATTATAATATATAGTTGTTATAATTAAATGAATATAATTTCTATAATTATATTCTATATTATAATCATCCATTCTAGAAAGTAACATGAAAGCAAATCATATTTTTTCATGGAGGCATTATTCCATATGTATGCACGAATGATATTATCATTTTTAAATAGACATAAGGGAATGAAGGTATATAATATCATAATTTTTGTAATATTATTAATGTAATAAATATCATTTATATATTGTTCAATTGAACCTTTAAATTAATCAACCTAAATTCCTAAAAGAACATTAATGATTAATGTGGAAATAGCTATCCCCATGTAGACATGATTAATGTTTATATTTTATATATGATCTAATAGATATGAACATGAGTCTCTACGGTAATATAATTATATAGATTTATATTTTATAAATTGTTTATTATGCCATCAATTTATATAATATTTTAATGAGGTGAATTATGAAATAAACATGAAAGCACTCAGTTAACTGATATACGTCTTTGTCAAAAAAACATCTATTAACTCACACATTATGACTTATATGATTGATTTTCAATTAGACCATGTCTTTTAATATGTGTTTATGAATTTATTAAAGGAATTATAGTAGTAAATTTTCATGATAAATGTATTATTTTTTGTGAATAATATATTATATGAGACCTCCTTTTATAACTTGTGTGAGTGGAATGGTGGAAATATTTATTAAATAATAAATATTATAAGTTTCCTAATCAAAGAAATTTTTTACATTGAAAATTAAAATTTTTATATTAAGTGATATATATTGAAACAAATTCATAAAATATGAATGATTATGAGACTTTATTATTTTATTACAATGATTTAACCTTAATTAACTAGTTTTTCCATTTACCACGGTGAATTTTTTCCCAAAGATACTCTTCATAATTAACAAAAAAAATTATTCAATAATAATTTTTGGAAATAATTATTCCATATATGAGATAAATTTTTCAAGATTGTATTAAAATAATTTTGATAATTTAATTATTATGAAAATTCTCATAATACTGTGAAAATGATAATTTATTTAAATGTGTTTCTAAAGAACAAAATCATATAACAAATATATTTATTATTAATGTTGAATTAATAGGATATTTTATAATAAAATTTATATTTTTTTACGTTACATCCTAAATCTGAAATTTAATGAGAATGCAAATAAATACTATCGTTACAAAAAAATTACATTTTAACTATTCACTTAGACATATACTATTTCTGAAAAAAAACAATTAAAATTATACTTGAATAAATTCGTCTTTATGAACACAAAAATTTTATATATTTAATCAAATTATAATCATTATGGTTTTTATTTTTGAATATATTTATAACCCTGAGCATTTTCAATTATTTAGAGACAGTAATATGAAGTGAATATGATAATAGTCTAGAGTTGTAATGATTAATTATAATTGGATGAACATGGGATTGGAATTATCAAATGCATAACTAGTTTAATGCCCATATTTTTGATAAAATATTGTTTCTAAATAAATTTTGGTGTTTCTTCCTGATATATTATTTAGGGTCTTATATTTCCTATTGTGGTCTATGATTTCTTTAATTAACCCTCACCAATTGAGTTATCTGATAAAGAAACACTATCTCTCAAGTGTTAGAAATCTAGATTGTATCCTCAACACATGAAAAATAATGTTGTAATTATATTTCCACATAGGTAAATAGATTAATTGGGTTTAAAATATACATCCTTAATAATTAGAGATGGAAGACTTCATGACATTTATAGGGGCTTGGTGGCATATCCAAATGATAATCTATGTAATTAATTGATTCTATAATTTGAAAAGTCTTAATATTCATAGGGATTAATTTTACATTTGATTTCAACTTTATGAAAACATTATATTCCGATAAAATCAGGAAAATTTGATCACCCAATGATATTTAGTACGAAAAATATAACCATAAAATAATTTGTATAGTCCCATTTAATAAAAATAATTGAAGCTTTAATTTTTGAAAATTCTACTGAATGTAATTATTTTTCATATATTACATGAAATTATATATGGAATGAAAAAATTATGTTATCTATTATATGAATACACCCTTTACACTATTAATCAGTTTGAGGAAGGTACTTTGTTCTCAAATGTAGCTTACTGTTAAGAGACTTGTGAATACTCTTCTATTATTTCAACGTAATCTACATTTCATAATCAAATTTAATCAAAAGGCATGAATAATTAATAAACATAACCTCTTTAAAATAGAGATAGGCAAGTTACTCATTATGTATATTTTCCCTTATAGTTTGGAAATCTGTGTACTTGGTAAGATGGTCAACAATAACTCATATGGATTCAAAATTTATAGGACCCATGAAAACCTCGGAAAAATAATATAGTAATATCATCCCCTTTTCACTCATAAATAGGTAGATTTTCATGACTCATTAATAATTTCCTCTCTAAAATATTAGCAACCATCAAACCTAGTACCATGACACATAGTCTGTAATTTTATATATCATATCATCCAACATAAATTGTTCTATAAAATTGTTGAATAATAGATTATACTTCATTATTTTTCATTATTTTTATGTATATCACAAACACATACTTAAAATATGTTTAATAGAAATATTCCAATGGATTTCAGAATATTTCTGTAGAAAAAAATTAATTTTACTATATATAGACTATTTTCCTAAATATTATGTGTATAAAATTTACATTATTCATTATAATTTTTGAAATTAATTTTTTTTCTAATTGATGTAAATCATATTTAACTACTCTAGATGAAAAACATTCAATCATAATTATTATAATTACAATGTTGTAAAATTAAAACTGATTCTACAGGCAAAAAAAGAGGTTGGTATGTATAAAGGTTTTCCAAACGAAAATCATAAGGAAGTAAATCTGGTTAAATTCTGATCACATTATTTTTTGTAATAATTCTTTATAATTTAATGTAATATTTTACACTATAATATTGTAAACCAATATAACGTTGGACATTTAATTATGCCAGATTTTTATGAGTTTTCAACTTCTAGGTGTCTATGTTTTTTAAGAAAACATGGATAAATATAACAATTGGGAATGAAATATTATTGTTGGGAAGATGCATATAAATAAAAGTTTATTATATAAGTTTAGATATTTTAATTTTATTTGAAATTTCACTTTTTGTGAGAGACCAAAATATCACTTACCATTAACATCTGGTTCATTTTCATTGTAATTTTATATATTATTCTAGTTCTATGCAAACCATGTATGGTTTTCTTCGTATAAATTTTTTTAATTGTAATCATCTTTAGATCATCGTAATGATTTAGGAATTCCATGGACAAGAATATATATAATTTGATACTTAGATTGAGGTCCAATGGGGATAAGTAGACATAGAATCCCAATATCATATTGAGGGATTCTAGGGAAAGAATTACAAAGTCATTTTGATCATCGTCTCAAGGGATTTCCTAGGGAAGGAAATACATACACTATTGTTAGTGTAAAATAGTGGATACATTTAGTATTGGTTATAAAATAATTTTATCTTTATGGTGGAAGGGGTTTTTAATATAATTATATTCATTCTATATTTTTTTATCTATTTAATTATTTTTTTCATAAATGTTTTATATTCTATTGGAAATTTAATAGATAGTGAAAAATCATATTAATATATCAATTGTGTTTTTTTATCTATAATATTCTGATTATGATAAACTAACTCTGATCAATCAAATCCATAGTTATTTTTATATTTGAACCTAATATATAATTTTATTTATTCTGATTATAATATTATGACTTATTCATTGGAATGATAGCCAATTCCAATTGTCTTACAAAAGAGTCTTCGGGGATTTCTTGTTTAATTGATTTAAACACCATTTTTTAATCAATAACACACACCCACTTGTTTTTATATTCATCTAATAAAATCCTTACAGTCATAATAATTATTATAGATATATTGAGCCAAAAAAATTTCCAACACTTTTTGGAAATAAAATAATCAGCAAAGAAATTTTATTCATCATATCTGTATAATAACAATATTATTAGGTAATGTGTAGATATAAGACATAACCTCATTCCCAATTTCATGTTGCCATCTTCATTGATGATTTCTGCAATCTTCCAAGCAATCAATAATTTTCTATTCTTCAAATATTCCTTATAATAAGTTAATTAATTTTTTTATCTAATAATGATTGTTTGAAAATCATTTCCTATAAATTTGATATTACCCCACCCTTAATGATTCCCATATCAAAATATTTTTAATTTGTAAATTTAATAAAATTTTTCCCTAATTTTTATTCAAAACTCAATGATATTTATCATTCAACACATCAACCAAATAACTTTCCTTACTATACGGTAGTGTATTTTTAAAATAGAATCATTGAGTATCTCAAACCATGACCTTTTCCTCTTGTTCATATCATTTAATGAGAAGTTTTATATCAAAAATTTTAGATAAATTAATATTTAAAATCCATAACCATATAGGTAATTCCTCAATATCGTTAATGATAATATTTTGATAATAAACTGAATATCATAGGCTAGAAAATTATGGTCCTGAATTTTTATCAACATTGATTACATAAGAGAATAATCTATCGGTATTCATAAGGAAACATCAAATTACATCATTTTATGTATCAAGATATAAATAAAATATATCTCTAAAAAATAGAAATGAAAATATAGATTTATTTAATTTTAACCTCATTAGGTTTATAGAACAATATTTTCATTCATTGGAGAATATGATCATAGAAATTGTTTTATCTAATTTATCAATGAGTAATATAATCTAGTAAAACATATAAAAATATCATAAATAATGAAATATTAAAACAAGGAAATCATGCTCTCAACTATATTAATTGGTTTTTTCCATTTCATAAATTAGATATTCTTTTATGGATAACTATGATTCGATCTATTGATTAAATGTATCCATGTAATCAAATATTGGAATTCTGTTACATTTATATCCGAATTTTTTTATATAACTTTATTTTCTCTAAGAAACTAAATAATGGCCCAAAAATAACCTCTACAATAATAATATATTTTAGATTATACCTATTTATAATTATAAAATAGAATAATGAAATTATTGAGATAATAGTTGAATACTCTTTTTATAAAATCTATAAAAATAATTGGAAAATAACAAAATCCAAAGTAAATTACTATAAAATCTGAATCTCTATACATTTTATGAAATGAAATATTTGGTTGATCAAAATTATTTTCACCTATATGATGATAACCAGAACAAATATCCATCATTTAAAAATATTGAGCTTCATTAAGATGTTTTAAGAATCCATCAATGTGGGTTATTGGATACATATTGTTTATAGTAACTACATCAATTACCCAATGATCTATATATAACCAAAAAAACCAATTTTTTTATTAGAAAATAGAATAAGGGATTCCCATTGTTAAAGACTAGAGATAATCACTTTCATTTCAAAAAACTCAGGTAGTTGTTTCATTGGTTCCATTTAATCTCTTTAATTGAATTATTGATTATTTGAAAATTCTCCTGAATGTAAATATTTTTCATACATTACATGAAAATATATATGTAATTAAAAAATTATATTATCTATAATAATAATACTTCCATTATACTATTAATCAGTGTGAGGAAGATATTTGGTTCTCAATTGTAGATTAGTTTTTAGAGACTTGTGAATACTCATCTATTATTTCCACATAATCTACTTATCATAATAGAATTGAATCAAAAGAAATGAAAATTTAATAAACATAACCTCCTTAAAATAGGGATAAGTGGGGTAATAAAAATTTATATTTTACCTTATAGTTTTAAAATATATGTACATGGTATAATCGTTAATAATAACTCATATGGATTCATAATTTATAGAACCCTAGAAATCTTCAGAAAAAATTATATAGTTATATCATACCCTTTTCACGCATAAATATGTAGATTTTTCATGACTCATTTATAATGTCCTCTCTCAAATATTAACGACCATCAAACCTAGTATCTTGACACATAGTCTATAATTTTATATTTCATATCATCTAACATAAATTGTTCTATAAAATTATTAAATCCTAAGATATTCTTTTTTCTTTTTAATTTATTCTTTGATATCAAAAACACATACTAAAAATATGTTTAATAAAAAAATTCATATGTGTTTCAAAAGGTTTATGAAGAAGAAATTATATTTTACTATACATATAATATTTTCCTAAATATTATTTGTATAATATTTATATTATTAATTATATTTTTTGAAATTAATTAGTGTCTTATTAATGTTAATCATATTTAAATATTCCAGATGATAAAATTTATATCATAATTATCATAATTACAAATTCATACAATTCAAACTGATTCTACTACTAATAAAATATTATTGCTATATATAAAGGTTATCCAAATAAAAATGATAAGGATTTAAATCAGGTTGAATTATGTTCACATTCTTGTTTGTAATAATTGTTTCTAATTTATTGAAATATTTTACACTATAATAGTGTAAACCAATAAAATGTTGGACATTTCGTTCTGCCAGATTTTTATGAGTTTTCAATTTATAGGTGTCCATGTTGTTCTAGAAAACATGGATAAATATAAAAATTGGGAATGAATTATTAATGTTGGGAAGATGCATATAAATAAATGTTCATTCTATGAGTTTAGATATTTTAATTGTTTTTGAAATTTCACTTTTTGTGAGAGATAAAAATATCACTTACCGTTAACATCTGGTTTATAGTCATTATAAATATATATATATATATATTTGTAGTTCTTTTAAAACCTTGTAAGTTTGTCTTCTTATACACTTTTTTTGTTGGAAACATCATTAGATCAACGTTATGATTTGGGTATTCCATGGATAAGAATATATAGATTTTGATACATCAGATTGAGGACTAATGGAAATTGGTAGTCGTAGAATCTCATCATCATATTATGGGATTCTAAGGATAGGAATACATAGTCATTCTGATCATCGTCACGAAGGATTTCCTTGGGAAGGAAAGACATACACTATTGTTAGTGTAAAATAGTGGATACATTTAGTAGGGGTTATAAAATACTTATATCATTATGATAGAAGGGGTTTTAATAGCATTGGTTTCATTATATATTTTGTTATCTATTTCATTACTTTTTTCATAAACGTTTTATATTCTACTGAACAGACAATAAAAATTGAAATATATTATTAATCTATCTATTCATTTTTTTTATCTATACTAATCTGATTATGATAATCTGACTCTGATTAATCAAATCCATAATTATTCTTATATTTTAATCTAATATTTAATTTTATTCATTCTGACTATAATTTTATGACTTTGTCAACAAAATGAGGGCCGAGTCCAAATGTCTTACAAAAGAGTCGTTGTGGATTCATTGTTTAATTGATTTAAACACCATTTATTAATCTATAACGCACCGCCACTTGTTTGTATATTCATCTAATCAAATCCTTACAGTTATAATAATTATCATAGAGATATTGATCCAACAAAAATTCAAAAAGATTTTTGGAAATAAAAGAATCAACAACGAAATTTTATTTCTCATGTTTGTATACTAATATTATTATTAGGTCTTGAATAGATATAACACATAACCTCATTCCCAATTTCAATTTACCATCTTCATCGATAATTTCTACCATGTTCCTAGTAATCAATAATTGTATATTCTTCGATAATTCCTTACATGAAGTTAAAATGTTATTATTTTAACTAATAATGATAGTTTGATAATAATTTCAATTAAATGTGATATTTCCCCACCCTTAATGATTTTTATATCAAAATATCATTAATTTTTAAATATAATAATTTTTTTTTTCAAATTTTATTCCAAACTATATGATATTTATCATTCAACACATAAATCAAATAACTTGCCTTACTATGGGTTAGATTTTTTTAAAATAGAATAATTGAGTAGCTAAAATCGTCATATTTTACTCATGATTATATATTTTAATTAGAAGTTATATTTCAAATGTTTTAGATACGTTAATATTTCAAATTGTTCAGCATATAGGTAATGCCTCCATATTTTCAATGATAATATTTTGATAAAAAAACTGAAGATCATGGGATAGATAATTATGGTCATGAATTTTTATCTACATTGATTACATAATAAATTAATCTACTGGTAATCTTACGGACACATCAAATTACATCATCCTACGTATAAATATATAAATTAAATATATCTCTAACCAATGGAAATGAAAATATAGATGTATTGAAAAATAACCTTTTTAGTTTTATTGAACAATATATTCATTCATTGGACCATTTGATCATAGAAATTTTTTTATCTAATTTATCAATGATTTAGATAATCTAGTAAAACGTATAAAAATATCATAAATAATGAAATTCTAAAACAAGGAAACTATGCACCTCAATTATATTAATTGGTTTTTTCCATTTTATAAATTATAAATTCATTGATGGACAACTATGATCCAATCTATAGATTAAATGTTTCCAGGAAATCAAATATTGGAATTCTATAAAATTTATGTCCGAAATTTTTTATATAACTATTCTTCCCTAAGAATCTAAATAATAGCCCAAAAATAACATCTATACTAATAATAGATTTTAGAGTATACTAGCATATAATTATAAAATAGTATAATTAAATGATTGAGATAATCCATGAATACACTATTTATCAGATCCATAAAAATAATGGGTAAATTAGAAAATCCAATGTAAATTACTATAAAATCATAATCTCTATATATTTTATGAAATTAAATCTTCGGTTGATCATAATTATTTACTCATATATAATGAAAACCAGAAAAAATATCAATCATTTAAAAATATTAAGCTTCATGAAGATGATTTTAGAATCCATCAATGTGGGTTAGAGGATCCCTATTTTTATAGTAACTACATTGGTTACCCTATGATATATATATAACTACAAACCAGTTTTATTTTTAGAAAATAGAATAAGGGTTGCAAATTTTTTAACACTAGAGAATCTCAATTTCTTATCACAAAACTCATGTAGTGTTTTCCTTAGTTCCATTTATTACATTATTTCAATCCTATATGGAGTCATAGATATAGGTTTTTTATTAGGGGTTAGACCAATGGAAAAATCAACTTCACACATAGGTGTTTGTCTTAGTATAATTTTAGGAAACAAATCAATGAAATCATATACTATAATTATTTCCCCAATTCGGGATATACTAATCTCATTCATAAGATATGTATCATGTTCATCTCATTGAATTTCAATATAGAGAGATACTTGAGATGGATAAATAATTTATTCATATGATTTAGTTTCACCTTTAATGAAAAGAAATTACACTTCTCCCTTGTGAATCATAATTTGATTCTCTTAGTAATATATATTCACACTATAATTTTAGATCCAATATATATAAAATATTATATAAATTTCAACCATAGTTAAATTAATTCAAATATAAAATATTGTTTTATGCCTCATAATGGGTATTAAATGATATATCAGTGTAGTAATTTTATTTCCACTAGGACACTTGATTAATAAATACAATCAATTGGTGATAGAAAAATATATATTTTTCATAGAAATCATGGATGATATAAAAGTGTTTGATGATCCAAAATCAAATAAAAAATTTCATATGATTGGAGATATGATCAAAGTACCTACCAACATATATTTTGGAACATAAAACTCAATTATTTATATTTTATATGAATTTATGTTTTCCATTTGAAAGTTATGTAGAAAATATACAAATCAATTTTGGAATTTAGTAAATTATTTCCACATCTTGATATAGTTGAATCCATGGACATTAATACATTTTCATTTCCTTATAACGATAAGGCTGAAATACTTTCTATCATTACAAATGAATAAATCTCTCATTCCCATTACATATGTCAAATGGTACTTTATTCAAAAATTATTATACATTTTATATACTGCCTTCCCTTATAAAAAATTTTATTATTTATTTTTGTTTTTACCCTCTTTCTTATTTTCCGGTTTTCCCTGAAAACCATAATACGAGGATAAATCATTCTTTATGTGGGTGGAACATGATACCATATAATTAAATAAAAATTCCTCCAAGCATAGAAATTTTCACCAAGCATAATTTTTTTCGTTTACTAAAAAAACATAATTCATGGAATATACTGAATATGTTTTTAATGATTTTTATATATTATTTCCTTTATAAAAACATTGAAATTAGAAATTTCATATTTTTATTAAAAATGTTTTCCCAATATAATAACTATACAATAGTTTCTACAAATTTGTATGTGAGGAATTTTTGGTATTAAATTTATTATAGGAATCCTTCAATATTAAGAATAATTTGACTAATTTTAAGAGGGAAAATGTGGGAAATAATCTTGACATGATTCATGTATCAAAATTTCAAAATTTGAGTTGACCCTCCATCTATTTCAATCTTTTTTTATTCTATCAGATCCTCGATGACCAAATGAACAACTTAAGAGACTTGTTAGTTCCCTATGATAAGATTAATCTATCAATATTGAGATACCAATGATATATGATATGATACATGGGCCCTGTAAATTATATTGTTTTTTCGATTATTTTAATCTAGAAGATACGATTTCCATTTTCAGATTCAATTTTGTATGTCTTGCGTCATAAATCCCTAGTAATTTACTGTCCCCATGGTTATTGATGTTTTACATTTTAAAACATAAATTTTAAATTATAAATATATATATCCAGTCTCAATGAGTCTTAAGGTTTGACAGTTTATGTAACAACTTTATCATCAGAAACCTATAGATAATGTATACATTATTACATTGGTGAAAGATTCAATGGATCACGTTATGAAGGATTTACTAGTTTCATAGATATAGAGAACTATATATATACATTATTCCCAAATTACATTTGAAATATAAAACCATAGAATAATAAAATTTATTTCATCCTCAAAAATAATTAATATAATATTCCTTCTTATCCAGGGTATAAGAAAACAAAAAAAACAAGATATCATATCCATAGTATGGGTTCCTGGTAATAGAATCTTTCATGATTAAATAAATACTAATCAATATTGAGTAATGTATTATGGACTTTCATTCTATTCAATCATCAACCTGAGTTCCATTTAAATAAATGGCTACTATTAACAAAAAAATCACATGGATAATGGAAACTATATTCTCAACAAAGTAAATTCATAAGTATAGACGTTATTGATATTAACATCATACCCTCAACCACTATATCTTGAATCTTAACAGTAATGAATCATGCAAGACATTCTTAATACACGAGAACGTGTAAATTAGACACCCATATAATATTTAATTCCACTTATTTTTTTCATAAGTCCTATTGATGTCTGATGTGTTAATATAAAATATGGCTACACTAATGTTGTTACCATCCTATTTATTACTCAAATATTTAATTATTAATACAATTAATTCTAAAAATTATTTATAAATAAACAATTAACTTTGTTTAATCATAAATATAAAATATTTCCACACTCAACGAGATGAATTCTTTAATAAAATCTATTGAAATGAGTAAATATATAAAAAATTTATTCATTAAGAAAACATAAATATAGTGTAGATGATACTATATAAATCCATGATGTTTATAATTGGGTCATGTATAAGAAGATTATATATAATGAAATGAGGGGTATACATGTTGAGTATTATACTAATAATGATAAAGTAGAAAATCACAAATTTGAAGAGGGTAATATATTACCATAAATTCATTAGTAATGAATGTATTTAAATAAAACAATGTATTTCCGAAATATTAAAATATTATATAAAAAATTAAAAATAGTATCATAGTAATATAAATATTTTTTTTATAAATAACCTTTAAAATACATTCAATTCCTTTTAGAATATTATATTTCATGCTTTTAAATTAACAACACATTGAAATTAATTTTCTATGAAGAACCATTAAATCATATTGATGAATATAAATAGATAATTAAATAAGTATATTTCTATAATTTTTATCATTATTTATCATATATTTTTTATAATTAATAAAATAGATACATGTAATTAATGGAAGATTTAATATTCCAACTCAATATAATGGGATCGGTAATTATATCCCCAGATCAAAGAATAACATTATGTATTGTAAATAGGACAATTATTTTTCTTTAGGATACATAAAAGTATCTTATTTTAATACATGCCTATCTATTATAAACAAATCATTTCACAATGGTAAACAATATTTTAGTGCATTGACTAATCACATATTTAAATCCAAAAACCATTATCTATGTTCTTGTAACCATCAGAGATTAACCTCTTTACATGGAAATATTTCATATGGGTTACCTATCAAAGAAAAACCTTGAACACATCGTCGATAGTAAGTTGTTAATCCTTAGAAACTAGACACCTTGGATGAACTCATTTTCATTTCCATGAGATCACTAACTTTTTTTTGTTAAGTATAAAATTATAATCCATTAACAAAGAAAATATTTACATGATAAAAAAACAACCTTAAACCATAATTCACACATAGTGAATTTTCTATATAACTAGTCTTATCTTACAATCTAAATTATGATTAAAAATGGATCATATTTTCTTTATATCCTTTTGATTATAGTTAGATATCCTTAATAAATACTCTAACAAAATTTCTGAGATAATCCTTTAATAAATTGTTCAATTGATATATAATAATAGAGGGTGATGTAGCTTATCCATCGAGAGTTTTTATAAATTCATAATGTCTATACCATGTGAATAATGTTTTATTGAGTATATCATCCCTATTTAATAACAGAATAATAAACTATAATAATGATTAATAATTGAATAATATTTTTATCCATGAAGTTGATAGAATAATTCATCACAGTGTGAGTGGAATATAAATTATCTTTATTCTTATTGGAATAATTTACCTCTAATCGATTTTCAGCCTCATTAGAGCATATTTCATCCGAAAAAATGAATATGAACTCCCAGAATGAAACACATGGATGTATGAATCCCTTATCAAATATGTAACATAGTTGATTCTTTAGTTATAACAATTTTATAGTCTTTAACCTATTTGGTTTCATAGATATATGTTTTTCATTATGTATGGGATTAATGAAAAACTCATCTTTACATTTTATTGGATGTCTATATAGTTATTAATGAAAAACATCAATTATATTCTAAAAAGAAAGTATGTATTCTATTATATGTATACCAATAACATTCATAGGTTGTCTCTGGTCTTCCTCTCCCTAAAATTAATTAATGAGGCCTTTTGAAAATGTATTCCAATATAACGCAGTTAATGAAGTTTTATCTTTAAAATAATGGATTCAATATATCCTTCATTAATTGTAGTCCTCTTGAAAAAATACCCTTATTATTTAGAAAATAACCTATAAAAATTATTATATCAAATAAATACAAATTTATAGTAAACAACTACAAAAATATGTCATTTTTGAATAAAAAAATAAAAAAATTAATATAACATTTTTGAAATAATATTACCACTATGTATTTTGATTCATAATTATCTTTGTAGAGTTTTAGGGGAGGATGTATGATTACTATAAAATTGGGAGACATAAAATACTATGATGATAAATAATATAATAAATCATTAGATACTATTTATTTTATAATCAAGGTACCTATATAAAATTTATAAGAACATCAACTACAGACGTGATTATTGAATCGGATTTCCCATGTCCCCATGAAATCATCAGTGGGAGGTTACCTTGATGGTTGGGACAATTTATTGAATATCCCCGTCTATTTTTATGTGATGATCTGAATAAACTTTTTCTATTTATTCCAATACATTTAGGAGAAATAAAAATCATTTCTAAACACTTTAAATATAATCATATTCACATTTTTCATGTTTTAGGCCTTTTCTTTCAACAACTATAACTTGTTTGAAATAACATCTTCCCTTACTTCATCATTGATAAAATTATTTTCACATGTTACTAAAAATATCTCTTTGTTTTCATTATTTCACCTCAAGATACAATATCTATATAATTCATTCATTATTAATATATAACATGATATTATATAATTATATGATGACAAAAATTGATAAACTGGATCCCTTAAGAGAGTTTTCTTAAGTTCAATATATAAAAATTCAAATTTTCATTCAAAATTATATATATAATCTATAGTCTACAAGGATATTCTAGAAATTTTATTGTTATGCTCAAAAATTCTTTCTTATTCCTTTAACATTAATGTGAGGCACCTCATTTCAATTTCGAATTATTTCACTTGAGGAATAATTTTTTCAGAGAATATCATGATAACATATATATATATTTCAAATATATATTTTTTCATCCTCTCTATTATTTTATATCAATTTAAAATTATAGTTTATATCTATTTAAAATAAATCTACTGCCAAAATATTATTTTAAATTTAATTACATTATAAGACTAGAAGTCTATTTTTAAAGGACTAAATCTGATTTTTAGTAACCAATGGATTATTCATTCCATTAAAAGATGGAGGCTTACATCCCATGAATTGATCCAATATAGGTCAATAATAAATTGGAATAATAAGTCGATCAATGCAGGGAATTCTATTCTCTGTAACATAATTTTTTATCCTTAATATGGCCATCATCTAAGAAGAAACGTAATAAATATTGATTTATCCACAGGGAAGTCCCTATATGGACTAGGGTTTTTAAAATTATTATTATTTCATCTTATTGGATGTATATATAAATAATATCTCAATTGTAATTGTCTCATAAAATCATATATATTGATCCATAATGAAATATTCTATAATAGTTATCATACATTCTAATAATTTTTAAAATGATAATATTTGAATTAACACTTTTTCTGGGTGTCTTTAATGTTTAATTTAATGATTTTTTTAAAATATTTGAATAATTATATTTTATGAAAATACTATTTTATTAAATTTATTTAAAATAATAATATTATAGAACATGGAAATAGTGAAATTCCACAGTTCTAAATATCTTCCCTATTTCATTTATTAGGAAAATTTCACCTTATAAGTAAAATTATAGCCCTTTAATATTGAAGTAGTGTTTAACATGGTTTATGTTTAAATTTTTTATTCAATGTGACTATCCTAATGATATGGTTAAAAAAATTATCTAAACCTATATAAATTTATTTATTTTATTTTATTATGAACATACACTCTTCATTATATAATCCATTACATTTAAAAAAATTAAAACACTTATACACCTACTATATTAAAATATTTCATTAATATACAAATGTGTGCCTACCCTCATATATAAAAGGACACCACTTAAATATTCTCTTTAACCCATGTATAACCATCCTAATGACCAAAACCTACCCCATTAAATACTAAACTTCTCTTAACATGTTGTAAAGTTTTTTTTATATTTTTTAAAGACAATTACAATGAACAACATGATGGGATCTTATGTCTGCTAAATAAGCAGTAATCATCTTTACTGAATCGTTCTATTTATTTGATTTTATATTTTCTCCAAATCTATCACACTCATCAAAAATTAAGAAATATTGTGTCATAAACATTCATATATATAAATATGATTATGGGAAACCATTTTACAATTATTTTTCATCCGATAGAAAGTGCAATCATTACTCATGCATATATAGGACATTCTGTCTCCATGTAGAAGTGTGATTTACTTTTCATCAACATTTTACATGTGTGATTATAAATATGGAGCTAATGAGTATATATATAATTTATGGAAAAATTATTCTTCTATAAATATAATATCATATTAATCTTCTTAACATACAATCCACTAAAAACAATAAAAACACTCATGTTTTTGTGTGGAATACCATCTTCATAAAATAAGTTGATACACTTTTAGTATTTTTTATACATGGATGGTAATGAGTTTAAATTTGATAATTATTATGTAATGGTGAATTATTCATTACCATTCTATTTTTTCAACTTTTGAAAAGTAAAATTAGTGTTCATGTGCATGTACAACATACCTTTTTAATGAATAGTGTAATTCATTTAGCAATGTATATCTTTTGTGGGTTAATATAAAAATACATATAATGAATATATTTAATATTTATATCATGATTATAATTTCTTTTTTGAATGAACCACATTCAACCTAGGAGGAAAAAACTACAAAACCAAAATTTTCATGAAAAAAAATTGAGTTAACGACCAAAACAACAACAATAATAAGATTTTATATACTGCTATTGGTTATAGTTTTTAATTATAAATAATATAAATATATTATAAATGGGTTTAAATGAACTTAGGATGTGTTTCAAACAAGAACATGGGAATTCAAAAAAAATTCCTACTCTATTGAGATATAATTTTTTATTACGTACCTCTAAAATTTTAGGTGGTGTATATAATATGTCATATAATAATATAACATTAATATATATTAATTATGATTATAAATTTTTAAGTTAATGTATATTATTTTAATGGGTTATATTTTTAATGTTACTGAAGTCGTCTAGTTTATTTTATAATAATTTTTTTGGATTTCCCTCATTTTCATTGTATGGGATATTATAATCTACACTTCATAGCCACCGTACAATTTTATTTAAACTATACATTTTGTAATTTTCCATGGTTTCATATAACCTCTCATTTCCTTAGAATATGAATCCTAAAAATGAATTTTTAAAACGAAATTAAATTTTATTTCACTTTTGATCAGGTATGTTGTTCATCCATGTTAATATTTTGAAATATTATTTTACAAAAGAATTCATTATTTAATCAAATAAAATAATAATTTTATTCTATGTTACCCTTTATTATATAAAATTCTTTCTATAAATATTTCAAATTATTTAGGAAAGGGGGTTTTTCAACATTCATTACAAAAATTCAAAAAGGATTATTTTTTTATATACATTTTAAATGGATTTTCCCACAAATAAAACCAATAAATACTATTTTAGAATATTTTAGTAATATTATTGGCTTTACAAACAAGACTATATAATCAAATAATATATTAATTTTTTTCGATATAAAAATATTTTCAAAATTAAATGATTTTTTAAAAAACAAATATTTTTTATTAATTGATAGTCCTCTTTTATATTTGAATAATTTTGTGGCCGTTAAAATTTTCAGGAAAATTTAACATTCTTATGATCATTAAAATTTAGATATTAATATTATTTGAAATATCCAAAAAAAATTATCATGGATATTACTATTTCTGAAAACATATATGATTTGAACGTACATTTTTTCATACTGAATTTTTTTTCTTTGACTGGGGATATATTGATATTCTATATTTATTATTGAATAATAACATTTAATGATAGGATATATTGTTCATAAATTAAATTTATCATTCAATATTTTAGGATTATTCAGAGAAGTATTGATGGGTGGGTTATGTTTATAAATAATCATAGATGCATTGAAATGTCTTATGAGATAAATTTATTAGTGTAAATTATCAAATGGGTTATTTGTATATACCTACAAATTGATTGTACTATATTTGATAAATTATTTGATGGTAAATATTTCATTATTTATTATATATTGGAATCTAATATAATGAATTTACATAATTGGGAATTCAATTATTATTATCCTTGAGATTAAATCCTTTATATTATCTATGGATGCATTTCATATTGATGTCATTGATTAGATGGAATGTTTTCACGATCTTCCTTCTTTAAGATGATGGAGGGGATTGAAATGTTTCAATACCTTCCTTCCTCAACATGATGGAGATATAATGTCCCCCACATCCCACCATCTATAGTCCTCAGAGTGGTGACAAGCACCATGTATATAAAATCTCAAAAAATATGGAAGGCATTAACCTTTTTCGTAGAACAGTAATAGGATTTAAGATGGTAAAGGAAAAGAAACTCCAAATACTAAAAATAAATGTAAATCCAAACCCCATTCCCACATGCATGTTCAATTATAAAGAAGATACAAATTACAACAAAACTCCAAGGTGCAGTACCAAAAGAAAACAGACTAAGCTGAACCATCAACTATCCTGGAGCCTGATCTGGAAAGACTAAAATGTTCCTCAAAGTCCTCTAAGAAAAATGAAAATAGTTTTTTGATACATAGGGTGTGTATAAAACTATACCTAGTAAGAAAATAAATCCACTTGTGCATATGTCAGGGAGAATACTATTGCCCTTGTGAGAAAACAATAGATCCTCAATTACCTACCAGGGAGTACTAACTAGCCCAGCCTCACTAAGAGACACACACCGAATAATGAATGTCACATAATGTAGTAGTATAATCACATCGACATTTTGGATCCTCACACCACATTCCCAATGGTTAATTTCTCATTTATAATAGCTAATGGCTTGATTCTAACACTCATCTAAAATGTATTTCCAATACCACAACCTTCTTGCGAAATCCTGGGCCTCAAAGCACACTAAAAATCCTAACTGTATACACTTGGGCCCAACTACACCACTAATAATTCCTGAAGACACGTGGGCCTCATACCAAACACACTTGGGAAAAAATCTTATCCCACAAACACTTCATCCTCTCATCCATAAATATCATATTCGAAGGATCATTGACTATGGTTAGCCTTAAAAAATTACATCATACCGGATTACCCTCAAGATTCAAGAACCTGGAAGATATTGTGAGGAATAAATTCAGTAACCAACCATCTATCCTCCCACCGAGATGTTAGGGAAGACACCATCCCCCACGAATGGGGGTTTTTAGCACATGGTTCTCAAAAAGGGTGGGGTTCATATAGAAATCACAAGGAACTAAATTTTTTAAATATAAGTAAAAAACAATCATCCCAACATATTGGTTTTCAACCAACCAACAAGCCCTTTATAACCACTTTTGTTAGAACTCCCACATGCACAACCACAAAAACATCCTATGTAAAATCATAAACCGAACCGATTATTTATTTAACAATTTTAAATTCATTATTTAATTAATGTTTTCACATTAATTTATTATAGCACTACCTAGTAAAACTTCTAAGAACATAATTTGTAACCGTCTCAAAATGAGAATATATGAATTAAATAAACAATATGCAACTAACCTACTTCCAACTATCATTCTTCAATGTTATAGCAAAAAATTATGCCCTGAAAACCAAACCTACAGCACCACTACCCCTAAAATTTCCATCTGAATTCCCAATACAAAATATGTTCTTAACCTCACTGTAATCCCACTTCCAAATATTACACGATGACCAAAACGAAAACAATGGTAGTCCCACTGCCTACAAGTCCCTCATTTCATAATCAATCACTCTCTTAAATTGGGGCACCAACACACACCCATGTACCACCGCATGCACAAATCCCATAACAACCAAAATTAAACCACATCCACATTTCACACACTTACCACACCCTTCTCAGAGAACCAAATCCTATGTCCACCCATTTACCCATAACTATGCTCCCAACAAAAGCACCACACAACCCACAAAAAAATCACATATTATAATATAACATTGCACACAAACACACTTATCCAACATTATGTATAAATATTAGTCAATAAATGTTCTCTAAATCCACATGATAAACAGGTGTGATCACACCAAGTTTTTTATCCTTGTTAATATATTTATTTTACAAAGTATACACAATTAAGTAGTTTTTATGCTACAACTATTTATCGAATCATCACTAGAAAAACATAGCATCACTAGTGCGTAGTGAGGACCACAAACATTGATGATTTTCAGAATTAATTCATCCATTAAATATTACATCATAAAAGATAACAAATTAAATAGGAAATCAACATTAATCAACTAACAACTTGGTATTTTATTGACATCCTATATCTTTTGATCATATTACCATCATATTTATTACTCATTTTAAGAAATGTATACACCCGTTCATCATAGGGAACCATTATAACACCAAAACCACATGATGTACAATTAATGTGAGTTATAATAATCTCTAATTGAAAAAACAGGTGGACAAATGACATCTTTAGACCATCAATTGGGGATCTCATGAGTAGATGGAAAAAATATATGAAAACTGAGATGAAGGGGGTTCTATCATCGGCGCATGACTTGTCTAGAGAGAGTATTTAGGATCATTAATAAGGAATGACAAAAATGCATTGGGGAAGGAATATAATGTCTTTTAAGAGCCAGATCATATATTAAATAAAAAATGTGTTCAAAAAGCAATAATGTGGTATCATAGTCAGGATTACACAGTTTGAGTATCTCAATTTTCATAGAATGTTATGATTTTAAATATATACTGAATAAACTTCGAATCTCACATAAAAAGACACAATCAAGGATTTCAACATGGATTAAGCCTAATAATGTTTAAGAAGTGAGAAACTATAAAAATTGGGAAAACTGGAAATGAGTCGCTGATGGGTGGTTCACCGAGATTGATCCACTAACGAGTGAGCTATCATGGTGACCTACTAATGTTGAGCCCCTGATGCCGAGCTATCGACAGAACAACCTTTCAATTCCCTGACCTACAGACACCCTTACCAACCAACGCTCAGTCATTCTGACCCCTCAACCTTCTAATGCCTCAACCAACTAATACCTCATCCAACTTATGCCTCAACATACAAATGAAGATACCCTTGACTCACTGATGTTGATTCCCCTAACTCACCAATGACGATGCCCCTGACTCAGTGATCAAAAAAATTGAAATTTTTTAGACTTTTTAAATGTTTTACTATTACCTCCTAGAACACCCTAGACCCTATATTTTTATAAAGGAATGGCCTGGGGAAATCTAGGTCATTAAAAATGTGTTTTTTGTTATTTCCTATTCAATGTTGATTATACCATATTTACTCAAGTTATATTATCCCATACCTAAATATTATATAGATTCTTACAACAAACATTATTTTTTCAGTTTCCCAATGTTATACATAAGCTTCTTTTTAAAAATACCAAGGATGTGAGAATTTCTCTTATGATATTTTTTTATTTTCTAATTCAAAATTGTAATTATATATGATTCGGGTTCTCTAGACTACTACATATATCATTCTATCATAATGTGATACTATATAATATATTCCTATATAATAAATTATACATTGGGTATAGACTTCTAGTTTTGTGGTTTTTGTAGATAGTATTGAGGTTCATTGCTAGATATTTGTGATCTAGATTTTAAATTAACATTGAGAATAAGTGAATTAGGATAATTATTTATATAATATGAGAAATTTTACCATTATATTGTTTTTTATTTCACTTTTCAATATTGTTGTGGATTACAAGCTAGGTATATTAGTTCCATTACATAGTGATGTTGCATAAATGAAGAATTGGAATTAACAACTATAGAAAATATGGGTATTTCATTATATAAGAATCCAAAATACATTATGTTATAACCATGTTGAATATGGATAAATTTGGGAAACTAACATAGTTTATAATAAATAAACATTCCTCAATAGAGAATCATACTATTATAAATACTTAATCACATTTTTTGATCACATTATGTGATTGAAATCTATATTTTTAATGTAACTACTTATACATTGGTATCATTATAACAAATTTTGTACCTCAAAATATATTCCATTTGTGGGATGTACTAAAAGTGAAAATCGTATTCTGGATTTGTATTTCTTAAAATAATATAGAAATTCATGGTGTTAATTGATACAAAACATTACAGAGGATGAATAAATTGAATTCATGTAATGGGGAACATTTCTATTTATTTTCATAGAGAAATACATCACTATAAAAAATGATTGGAAGTAATGAAATTTAGAGAATAGGAGAGAATAACATGTGTTAGAGGGTAAGGATATCATAACATGAGTATATAATCATGCTCCAGACTACAAGAATCATCTAGAAATCTAGATTGTTGATTTAATAGATGGGACTAAGTTGAGTTTCTAAAGGGTACTAGTTTCTCTAATGTTTTCATCATATGATGATACAATATCTTGTTCCATTAAGTTAGAGAAGGAAAATTATATATTCTATGTATTGGAAGGAAGTATAGATAGTAAGAAGTGGGATGAAATCTTTGAAAATCACAATACATCATTGAAGAATAAGGGAATAAAGAAATTTAAATCACATATAAAATATATAATGAAAAATCAAGAAATGTTTCAAAATGTGATGGGTTTTTATTATATGTGGGAATATAAGGTCGTCAAGATAATATCTATATGTCTATTTATAACACCACCCTACTTAATTTTTAACTCTCAAGATATGAGAATTAATTTAATGTAGTTTCCCAAGAATCCAAGAAATATAACATAGAGATTTCTTAGGTGAGAAGGCTAGATATATGGAATTACTATAGATGATGTGGATGTTCCAATATATGTGGTGAATGTAAAAATTTCATCTACTATAGAAGTGTTTTTTATATTTGATTTATAATTCACCCACTCATTTATATCAAAATAAATTTATAAGTTTATCACATCAAAAGCATTATTATTTGATATTGAGTTGACATGGGAAACTATTAATGGTTAGTTGATGACATCTCAAGTCTAGAGCTCATATATGATAGATTGTAATGGTGATTGTGTTTTTTATAATCTTGTTTGTCTTTATCTAGTTGAGTATGATGTAATTTTGGTCATTCTTTGGATTTTTTTAGTATAAATAAAATATAAATTCTTGAGACTGGGATGTTACATTCGATATTCTTAATAAAAATTTGATAATTATTTTGTAAGGATGAACCAAACTACCATTGAAAATTCAATCCATCATATGGGTACTAATACATATTTATGAGGCATATTTATCTTATATGGTTGGGTAGAAAATCAAAAATTGATTATATTCCTATTTAAGGGGTTTTCTATTGAATTTAAGTTGATCTTATACATGGTACAATGCCTTCTTCAATTAATTGATACATAATGTTCCCAATTGTGTTGAAGTTATTAAAGAAAAAACTCCTAAAAAATATAAATAACATATTAATTTATCCTTCTTCTTCTCCATGGGGTTCACCTTTTCAATTTTTTATAAATAATGATTAGATAATGAATATTTACATTTATTATTATTATATTAAAAAAATATTTAGTGAGAAGATGTTTTTTATACCCTATATACATGATTTGTTTGATCAATTTTTGGAGAACAATATTTTTTGAAATTAATTTTTATTTTGGATTTTATTAGTTATGCTTCATTAAAAAGGTTATACATTAAATAAACATTCATATGAGGTACTTCTATTATGAATTTATATTAATTCCTATTATAATTACAAAATATCTAGCTATCTTCTTTGATTCAACGAATAATGTCTTTTGAGATTTTCTTTATCTTTATGTGGTAGTGTTTATTGAACACATTAAAATTTATTCAAATAGAATGCATGGGAATGAATAACATTTTTCAATTTCCATGAAGGCCCGTAGTAAGGATAATGTATATTCCAAATTTAACATGTGTCAATTTCGGCTTCATAAAATTTCATCCATAGGACGTATAATCTATTTTTTGTTTATATCAATTTATCCTTCAAGGATATAAGTTAAATAGAAATTTCCTAGGACATATAAGGTATTCGAGACCGGTATTTTCTCCCTGATATATGGATATTATCAACACATTCTAATAGATTTACCAATAATTCCTCTTCTACTATCTCTATTGACATTGAAGGGGGTTATGTTCTTTGGGATAAATGAATGTGGAGAGAATTTTAAATAAATAAATAGAAGGTTGGGAAACATTCATGTTCTTACATTACCCACCATGGAAGAAGGGTTTTTGATATAGGGTGATACATAAAATAAGGGGTTGATATCTGTCTTCATATTAAATATTATAATAATATATTATGCCACTCACCAATAGATTATTCCACACGAGAATTTATAGGCACATCATTTCGAGTAGGTTGCAGAATCTTTTTACACTGTTGATAAGGAGAAAATATATTTATGGTTAATTAGTGAAATATATGTTGATTATAAAGAAATTAAAGATACAGTTACAGTAAATTATTGAATATGTACCCGAGGAGACGGTTGGGGTTGTTCAATGATTATGGATTATCAATACATTACTACCCAAGGATAAAAAATAAGGTGGTTGATGCTCTGAGTCAGAAAAATTATTCTAGTTATTTATGATGAGGATAGAAAGAGATTAATTTTATTGGGATTTTTCAATGAACTATTTTGAAATCAGGAGGAACAAGAACAAATATCAACTTTATGATTTTAATTTTTTATCATCCATCCATTATTATATTTTTAGGGTGAAAAGTGAGATGTGGAATTATAAAAAAAGGTAATGAATGTTCTAGGGTTCTACCATGACCAATAAGGAATGTTTAGTTTCATATACAGAGGTATTTTCAATCTATACACGATAAAAATATTAATAAATTAGATTACTATCATAGATCCTAATTCTATACTAATCCAAAATGTATAATTATTTATAGATATTGAAAAGATAATTCATGGTATGATAACAAGAAAAGGAAAATTATACTGTATGTATCTGAATTCAAAGTGTGTAAATAAGATATTAATGTGAGATAGAAGTCCAAGTGTTTGTTTCAACCATTACACATACCAGAATTGAAATGGGAAAATATTACCTCAATGGTAATGATGGATAGTTTTAGAGGCCCATTGAAATCCTAGATGAAATTTTGATAGTATTATCAATTGATTTCATAGGAGGTTCAGATAAGATCCTATTTAAGTTTTTTTTAAATAATATATTTCACTTGATAATTAAGGAGGATCTATATGGAGGACACTATTTATGGAACTATAGAATTCCAATGTGTTTCAATGATGTTGGATAAATAAATCTATTGTGACATGATCTAGATATGGGAATGGAATTTATAGTTATATAGATTCAAATACACATATGTGCATCAAAAATTTTATAAAAAATCTATATTGAAAATCATTAGTGATTATAGAATTTGACATTAATGGAAATGTATTCTAAGGAATATCTACTTGATAAAAGGCATTTAAATTTGAATATAAGGGAAACATAATCCCAATATACATCAATACCTCTATGTTTTTTTTATCATATTATGATGGTAGATTTCTAATTTAAACTTCCAATGAATCACTCTCATGTTTAGGATATGTCCCATAAATCTGAAATTAGGAAGTACATAGCAGATCCATCACATTTACTAAAAACAAAGGTCATCCTACTCAAGAATTTTAAGTCTTATTCATAAAAATCAGTGGATATTACAAATTTTAAGGAAAAAAGATCTATGAAACATTATCATTCCCCTTATAAATATTTGGTTGGAAATTCATAAAATTGTGGATAAGAAATGGGATCCCAAGGATGGGATGGAGAATAGGTATCCTCAGTCATTTGCATTGAAGTGTAGTAATTTGGATTGTGAAATTATGAGAATGGAGTAGAATTTGATTGCCTTGTATTTTATGATATATTTAAATTTATATTATTTTATAGTATTGATTTATTTACACACAACACAGAGTGTAAAAAAATTAAAAAAATCCTATTTAAATGTTATTAAATCAAAATTTTATAATTTTTTAATTTATCATACCCATATTCATATAGATTGAAAATTTGGGAAAAGGAATTAAAATATTTTTAACAATTTATTTTACCCTACTGTATGAATTAAATTTTTCTATATCCATATATTTCTCAAATATATGGAACCATGGTGTAATTTTTCATCAATATTGAGCATTATATTATATGTACAAAAGTATAAAAAATAGGCCAGTATTTTTACGTTATTATCTTTGATATTTTTATATATAGACAAAAAGATATTTTGTATTATCTTGAATATATTAAAATTAAAAACTATGTTACATAGAATACAATATATATAACACCGATTATAAATGTAAAATTAATTATTATTATTATTATAACATGAAAATTTTTACAATGTATTAAAATATGATGGAATTAATAGTAGTGAACAAATTAGTTAAATATTTTAGTATTACTTATTTCCAAACTTTTGATAAATTGTTTATAAATAATAACTTTATTGTTAGTAACAACACATAGTTTATCATAAATAAGTATTCTTCAAAAGCTTGTTTTCATTATTTTTATGATTAAATATTATAATTTATTTCTAGAAATTTTAGAAACATAATTTGAAAAAAATTAATTTTTATTTCATATTTTCATAAATAACTTCGGACTGGTTTTTTGGAATTTTTTAAAAAGATTGATTTATCATTGAATAGAGAAAAATAATAATTTTTAATTAAACACTATATTTTATTATTGTTTTAATAAAGTAAAAATCTATAATTTCTTAGTTATTTGTTTTATTCTGATTTTTTTAAAATTATAAAATTGTGGTTTTTGAAATATATATTACTCATGAAATTATAATACCATTATAGAATAATTTAAAATATTTTATCCATAAATTGGTTTTCATTATTTTTTTCATATTTAATTTTAATCTTAATTCCCCCACATATATTTTTTAAATTTTCAAAGTTTGACTAAATATATATAATAATTGGTACTAACTTATGTAAATATGATTATTTCAATTTTTCGAATATACATACTAACCACGGTAATTATTCCTATGATAAAAGTTTATATAAGTTAATGATGATTAAAAAAATGATAAGGATTAGAAAATGACTTTTAAAATTGAAAACTTTATATTGGATGATTAAATTTCATACATAATAATCCATGATTCATTTATATGGCATTTTTTCATTTTTCTGTGATCATCACCATTCTAATATTATATTTCATGTAAAGAAAACAATGGTATATTACTTTTTCAATAACGAAAATATTTTTAGCATAGGGGTAAACAAATTCTATGTAACAAGATGGTTTTTTATGATTTTTTTGAATAAATTAATTTTTTATGTATTATATTTATAATTAAACCATGTCAAACATTCTTTATAATATATTCCATGTTATTATTTCACTACCCAAAACACAATATTTTTTTATGATACAGGCAACACTTTGTTTCTAGGAAATTGACATTCATTATAATTATTTTCACAATATAAATATATCATATCCATTACACATAGAAATACAAATAATAATTACAAATTGTTAAATTTTATCTATAATGTTGTCTTATAAATAAAAATTATTGATATTGAAATATATAATTTTTTGTGAAGTCTATATGTTTTGAAAAATACTATTTTTCTTAAAAGAACTACATTTTATGTCATTCTATGGAAAAATTAAATTAATTTTATATTCATTTATAAATTTAATTTATTAAAATAAAAATCATTTTTTATTTCATAATTTCTAAATTATAATTGGTTTAAGGTTTGAAATTTACATGAAATGGTCTTTTTTATGAATAGGGATATATAATTAATTTTAATTTAAAATAACTTGTCAATTTAATTTAGTTCTATAGAAAAATTATATATTAATTTAGTTTTAAATTATAATAACATAAATTATACATAAATTAATAAAATTTATAATACTCGATCCAATTTCACAATCGAATTGGATATTAAAAATATCTCAGGCTTTTACACTTTTTTCACATTATTAACTCAGTGAATCATCCCCTATACGAGATTATTTTTTAATAAATATCTTAAATTTTTGTGATTTTAATTTTGAAAAAGGTTTCATATTTTAAATAGTAAAAATTCATTATTTATAATAAGTAAATATAATTTTTTGTCAAATGTGATTAGTGAAAGTAGTTAAAATATATTATAGTGATTAACGTAAAAATGAGTTTAATTAGTGAGTGAAGATAGAATATATGTTATGAAAATGATGAAAAACTTCTAAAAACATAGTTTTTAAGAATATTTACACCTAAAAACTACATTTACCATATTTTTTGTGTTATGTTATCCTATTTATTGGATAGAACGTCTGTAAAATGCAATTGTATTGAATAATTACATGTATATACTTTCACCCAGTTATAAAATGATACTACATATCCTAATAATCACATGTATAGAAAAACTTCTTTCATCCAATCCATACCAAATTCATATCCCCACATATATTCTCGAATCCTATAATCTTAAATTGGATGACAATTCAACTCAAGGATAGTTTTTGTTATAAAACAAAATAAGTTAGGTGAAAAAGAGGTAAAGCTCTTCAACAAGAACATTTCATTTATTTATTTCTACAATCCTCAACTTATTATTATATATATTTTAATACTATGATTATATTAAATATTATAAATCTTTTTATGTTAAGGGTATTACATACATATTAACAAAAATTCATCAAATTGGATACATAATCACAATTCTTGTGTATGGTAGAATACTTCCTCGCGAAATGATATTGTTTCTTCTTCCATTACCCCAATTAATTGTTGGTTATAATAATGTTATTAATATTTTCATATTATATTTATGATACATAGAATTCCTTTGTTCTTCTATAATTATTATTTAAAACATAAATTCAAGATTTCAATTTTGTGAGAATACTATGACATAATTTGTTGTCCTGTGGACTACCACCTTCTCAGAGAGATTTTATTTATTCACTTTATACATATAATGTATTAATAATGGGTAAATTAAAAATAATTTATTTTTTTACATAATAATTATAGTATAATGATAATATATATATATATATTATCTATATTTAATTCTTCTAATGGGACAAGAAAATGGAAATAACATTGTTGTGTATGTACGACATCCTGTCTCCATGAATGGTGTATTTATTTTAATATTTTTATATTTTAAAGATTATTATTAAAATATATATTCAGAATATATATTATATTTATATCATGTTTTATAATTATGAAATGTGTGAATCATTATCTAAGTTATAGGACCAAGAATATCAAGTCAAAACATGTATGAAATACAAAGAGTTTATTACCCAAAACATATCATTAACATGATGTTGTAAATAGACAAGTGATATAATTTGGAAGTAAATTATATTTTTTATTATATAATTGAATATTGATATATAATAAATTTACATTAACTAAGATTTATTATACATTAGTATTGAATGATCACAAAAGTATTCAAGAAATAAGGTAAGGGATTTCTCATAAAACTTTTAATTCTATATGATATATTTTATATTCACCATTCATTCTTATTGTGTGGTGTACATACCACCCTCTGAAATGATATATCATGACTTTATATTATTTAAAAATTTTAAAATTTTCAATTGATTTTATTATTTCATTGATATCATGGTTCAAAAGTAACTCAATTAGTTAGGTTTTTTAAAAAATAATTTTTTTCCTATCAGACATCTATCTTGATCACCATTCATTTTATTACTGTTGTGTATTTAAATCACATTAAAGTTTTATGATATTATTATAACTAAATTTACTTTAATTTAATGATACATTTTTTCATATATTTCATGTGGTTTGGTTTTAAAATTTACTATATCATTATGGAAATTCATTCAAAATTCACCATCATTGACACACGTGATATGATACCCACATACATTCATTTAACATGTGTATATATTTAACATTGACATGATTTATCATGAGTATCATTATTTTAATGATATTTTAATAATATTTTAATGTTATTACCTCATGGGGATTATTATTCAATTTCACCAACTTGGTAAAAGATTATTTCTACAATCTAATCATTATAGATATTGTTTACGATTATGATTACATTTGTGAAATTTTTTTATCTCTATCTTGAGAATTATCACATATTTTCTTCTCCTCTTGTTATTAATGATATATTTATTTATTGGTACTATATTAACACTTTTTGGAACATTATATAATAATGAATTTTTATAATAAAACCCAAAATTGTATCATTCTTTTCATAGAAATATATTTTATTCAAAAAAATATATTATCATAATTGTTTTTCAAATGATATTTAATCTAAATTTTCATGGAAAAATGAATTTAAAATTCTTTTATTTTTTTAAAAGTCTTTAAAATGGTTTCATAGTATCATTTATAAGTTTGAAAATGAATTTTCAATGAAATGTTTATTAAATTGTTTTTATGATTTATAAAAAAATTCAAATTGGAAATGATATTTTTAGGAAGAAGTGTTTTTAAAAAATAAAAAATAATAATTATTCATCAATGATGACATCTATTAGTTTTAACAACTCCTTCAATTTGATATGATCCACAAATTTCATTTATATTATTTCTCTGAATGGTTTATATTTTTATTCCATGGTGTTTATGAAATTCATTTCCATTTTCAATGAGCCATTCCATTATAAAGTTCTTTGGAAAACTACTTATTCAAATGGGTTATTATTTTATTAAAATATGTTGAGACATTTCTCTATTATAGAGCTTATGATATAATGTAATTATTATGATACCCATTTTTATTTAATGGGTTATGATATGATTATTTTTAAGGATCATGTGGTCCATATATATGTGATTTTATTATGATAACAGTGGGAACTACAACTCCCTCAAAAGGATTTGGAGAATATTTATATATGATGAGATATAAATGGATGGATCATGGAGTAAACATGGTTTACTAAATTACATTTTCAGCTAATATGGTTATGGAAATGTTAATTCACTAGAATGATGGTTTGGAGAGTGATATCATTCCACTTATGTGTCCCTGCATGTAATCCTTAACAACTTTGCAAATCATTTTATATGATTATTTATCTATCATAATTACATGCGTTATTACTGTTTTATTCTTTCTTGGATTATTCTCATGATTCAATTATGATTAATGTATTATAAAACACCAATGTTTATTCAATCACACATTTTCATGATCATTGATATGTACAGTTTCATCTTCTAATGTTATTATTTTGTTATAATACCCTAATGATCATGATTATTATTATATATCGCTATGGTTTAATGTTATTAAGCTTCTAATCTCACCGAATCTTATGATTCTAGTCCCTAGGATATGAATATTTGAAATATTAATTATGTGTCTAAGGTGGGTAATTGTGATTGAGAATCTAGTTGGAGATAATGTAGATCCCTTATATATCAGTGTTTATGTTTCCATGTTTCAAATGGACTAATATAATGTGTTCTTTGGACATTTATTTTGGGTAATGTTGTAAATATTCCAAAAAATTGATTTAATGTATAAGTATGTAAAGTGACGGTCAATATAAAATATCTTCCAAATAATGTTTATTTTTAAATAATTTGTTGTTATTATTATTTTGGTTATTTAGTTTTATTTTGTAATGATGAAATACTAACCTTAATTATTTTCATATTTCTAATGCATGCATTATTCAATCAAAGGAAAAAATAAAATAATTAATATTTTCAATATTGTATAAAAAATAATTTGAGATAACTTACATGATACATTAATTAACTAGATTTAAAAAACATCTTAGGGATATAAAAAAAATATTTCTTTCAAATTTAATCACTTTTAATGATGTTATTAAAATCAATAAATTGAATATTTCTAAAACTTGACATTAATTATTTGTTAGAATAAATAATATTTTAATGAATAAAATAAAATTAATAAAAATATTTTTTTTCTTAAAATTTATTCTATAATATTGTATTATATCAACTATATTCTATTTATATGCCATTCTGCATTTATATTAACTATATTAACCCTGAATGAATACAAATATTTTTGATACAGTAAGTGTGAATGGGGTTAATGAGGGTTTAATACACAATATATGAAGAACTATGATAAAAACAGGTATAATTTTTATGTAATTATAATATTTATATCTTTATAAAAATTTTATTCAAAATAAATTTGTTTTGATCAATTTTCAATTGAAAACTAATTAAATATTGTTTTAGAAAATATTCGAAGAGTGTTCATCCCCTCTATTATAAAATAGTATCTACACATCCCATCTTGTAACAATTCATGACCCTTTAGGTATGGTAAACTTCTGTTTGAATACATTATAATAATCCCCTCCATCATTTTATTGGCCTTATTTTAAGCGTAATTCAATTATTATTTTTCTTAAGTTATTAGTTCATGTAGACATTTCAATGAATGGGTATAGTTTTTAACCACATGTTTAAGGTTTATTTCATCTTCCTACATCGTAAAATAATATTAAACCATGATTAAATAAAAATAATTATCATCTGTATATATAGGTTTCTTTATGTTAATGGAACAATCTATATCCATCTTCCCTTATATTAAATGTGAAATGAACACATTTTTCATGGTGTGATGTATTAATAGATTACGAAAAAATATATTTTACTTTTTTTATTACAATACATCATTGATATATTATAATGATGGAGGTAACTTTTATTTATGAAATTTGTGAAATATAAATATTTTTTAAATAATAATATATAATTTACTTTTATTCCATTCCATTCATTGTAAAATGATAGTGAAATTCATGTGTACCTGTGGACTATAATCTTCACAAAGTGATTTGATTTATTTTTCATCATTAAATAACATAGATAACATGTATAATTATATATAATGTAGTAATAATATAATTATGATATTAATATTATTATGTAAATATAAAATAATACGTAACATCTTTCCATAATGATAATTGAATAATATAAATGTTACTCATTTATACCTTTAACCTACCATCACAATGATTTTAACAGTGTTCATTTTTAATAACATTATTAAACATTTCAATATAAGATTACAAATAATCATTGGGATAAGGTTGTAAAATTTCCCTAACTTTTTCCATTATTTTATTAGATGAATAGGGTTCCCAAATTTCTATATAAGTATAGAAAATAAGGTAACATGTTTTCATTTTATTGATATTGTTCATTATATTATTATAAGAAAAACAAAAAGAAAAACAACATGTCACACTTTTTATTTCAACGTCTATAATATTTTTTATCTATAAAGAATGGAGGATAAATTTGGTTTAAAATGATATTTTACATTATGAAAATATTTTTTACCATGTTAATTTTTCATACTTTTAGTGATTAAATATTGAATATAATTTTTTGTGTTATTCTTCCTACTATATATTAAATTAATATAAAATGAAAAAAAATAAATAACATAAAATTAATACAGTTTTTTTAATTTAATTTATTCTAAAAGTATTATATATTGATATATTTTATTTCAGATTTTTTAGATGATTATATTATAATTACATATTTTCAATGTTGTCTTTAGTGTTATATTTAATTTATTGTTTAAAATATTCAACAAAGATTAATATGAAAATAATATTTCTTTAAATTATATAAAAATAATAAGAGTATTAAAATGGGAAAATAGGGAATATAACTAGTTGGAAGTAAATTCCCTATTACATATATGAGGAAATTATTTCATTTTAGGGAAAATTATAACCCTTTAATATTAATATAATTTTTACATAGGTTAAGGTTTATATTTATTAATCAAAGGGATAATCTAAATGATTAAATTTAAAAATATTTGAAATCCAATATAAATTTATTGAGTTGATTATATTGGTATATTAAATCCTTATCATATAATCCATTTAAATTTTAACATTTTTAGAAAAATTATACACATATTATATTATAATATATCTTGAATTTCCAAATGTGCCCATACTCCCACTTATAATATAAAACCACATATCTATTTTCATTACATCCCGATGAGCCATCTATGTTGACCAAAACCTACCCAATTCACTTTTACACATACCTATAAATGTTGTAGTATTTTTTTATTCTTCGAAGACTATTACAAAGGACAACAATATAGGATCTTAAATAAGGATATCGAATAAGATGTAATCATCTTTACTGAGTCTTTTTATTTATTTCTTTTTGTACATCCTCAAAATATATCATACACATATGAATATAATAAATTTTGTATCATAAAAATAAATAAATAAATATATATATATATATTTACTTATGTTAAAACTATATTAAACTTATTTTCGATCTTATGGAATGTTAAAATATTACTAATGCTTTAAAGGGACACTCCAACTCCATGTAGCAGTATAATTAATTTTTCAGTGAAAATTTACATTGGTGAATATAAATAACAAAAAAATGAATATATATATATATATAATTTGTGAAAAAATTATTATTCTATAATTATAATTGTTTTTATACATTTTTTCACTTGAATCTATTGGAATATGAAACTTTCAGTCATGTGTACATGTGGACTACCACGTTTAAGAAGTGATGTGATTATTATTTCACCTTTTCATGGATGATAATAATAATAAATTTCATAAAAATATATAATATATAATATGTAATAATGATTCTATAATGTAGAATTATTATTCACCATTGTATTCTTCTATCTGTAGAAAAATTAAAATAAATTTTCATACATATGTATAACCTACCATCTCCATAAACAGTGTAATACATTTTTCTATGTAAACATTTTTTGGATAAATAAAAATATATATACAATCAATATATTCAAAATTTATATAATTATTAAAACATTGATTTTAATTGACCATAATCAATGTATAATGATAGGAACTACAAAAACAAAATAATCCTGCAAAATGATGTAGTTAACACCGGATAAAACACTAATACAAAAATATAATATTAAAATATGTTATAACATGTTGTAAATGGAACACATCGGAATTTAATTAGAGATATATTATTCTCATTTGTAAATATAAGTAATTTTGATTTATTATACATGGGATTAAAAGAACTTAAGGGGCATTTTAATCATGGGGTAAAAAATTCTACTCAATTTCCACTCCATCGAGTTATATTTATTATTATGAACATATTTAATTTTATGTTTTGTATATTCTATGCATTTTTGGTAATATACAAGAATATATATATTTTTCATATTAAATATTTTAATTAATGTTTATTATGTCAATGAGTTATAATTTTAATGATATCAAATAGGTAAGACTTTAATTTACGATCACATTTTTTTGGGGAATTCATATATTTTCATTAATGGATTATTAAAATATATCCTTCATAAAGACCATATGTTTTCATTTAAAATATAATTTTATGTAATTTTAATTATTTCACCTAAAATGTTCTTTATTTATAATTTTATCCAAGAAAAATAATTTATAAAATTAAATACAATTTCATTTCACAATTGATTGGGTTTATTTTTCTTCCATGTTTACATTTTGAAAAATTATATTACAAAAGTGGATTATATATAAAAAAATAATTTATAAAATATATTTTATGATACCTTTATTTTCAATTGAACAGTTGTAAAAAAATTTAAGGGTTATTTTCAAAAAAAATGAAAAATATAAAATGTTTTTTTCGCATATATATATTGTCAATGGATTTCACACCAACAAAAACAATTTTACCATATTTTAGATACTTCTTAAAAATTTATTGTTTTATAAAGAAAACTAATTATTAAAATAATATATTAATTTTTTTAATTCTATTTCACTTTTTTTGAATGATATTATATTATTAAAATCCCAATATTTCTGATGGATTGAAGATCATATTTTATATCTCAATAATTTTTTATAAATTAACCTTTTATCAAAAAAAATCACATTGTCCTGACCATTAATAATTTCAAATTAAATTTATTTTAAATATTTATATTATTTATTCATGGATATTATTATTGAGTAAACCATATAGAATTTTTTTTAAGGTTTATCACTATGAATTTTGTTTTCTTGTCTTTGAGATATTGATATTCCATATTGAAAACTGAATACTGAAATTTTTATAGAATATATATTGTTTAGGATTTATGCATACTATTAATGATTTGTGGAATGAATTTTACATGTAGTGATGGTTGCGGCCTGGTTTAATATATTCCTCAATGCATTAAAGAGTCTCATAATATAGGCCAATTAGAATAAAATTGTAAATAGATTTCTAGTATATAGCTAACAATTTATTGAACATTAATTTAAAGTAGATTTGATGATAAAGATATCATGACATATTAGATAATGGAGTCCAATATGAAATATTTCCTAGATTCAGAATAAATTTATTATATTCTATGATATTAAATCATTAATATTACCCATATACGCATTTCAATTTAATGTTATTGTTTAAATGGAATGTTTATTCATTTATTTAACTTTCCCTATTTTTATTCCATATATAGTCTTGAAATATTATATTCTACAAAATAATTACTAGCATCAATTATGACCATTTATTTTTTTTATTTTCCTTATGATATGAATAATGATAAAATGACTATTATCTAGGTTTTGAGAATGTAACTTATGATATGTTTTTATATTTTTTTTATCATAATATTTTAATTATAAATGCATATAGTTATTCTAGACTACTATAAGGATTGATACCATATGATAGGATCCCATAAATCTTATGCCTATATAATAAATTTAATAGTTGCTCTAGGATACTAGAGATTGTGTTTCTATTGATGAAAGGATATAAGGTTTCATAAAATACATTGCGAATAGATTTTAAATTAAGATAAATAATACGATAATTATGATAATTTCTTATTGTATATGAGAACCTTTACCCAGATATGTATTTTTATTTTATTTCTCAATAATGGTGATTATTATGAGAAAATTCATTGTGTGTCTTTATTTATTGATGGGGCCTAATAAATTAAAGGGAATCCACACTAATAGAAAATGTATGGATTTCATTATCAAGGAATCCAAATTAAATAGTGTTTTAACAATATAGATCACAGATAAATTTTAGGACAAAATTAGGGGATAACATATAACCAAGTCAAAATAGAGTAGTCTATTTTTTAACATTTTGAATCTATATTTTGGACAGATTTATGTTAAGGAAACCTCCATTATCAATGGATATACTAATAAATTGGAAACATTTTAATGGATTCAATCATAGAAGTATATTCTTATGTTTGGGATATAATAAAGGTGAAAATAATATTATGGAATTGTATTATATGAAATTTAAAACTAGCCAACAGTCATCATTGATATGAAACACTAAGGTAGATTAAAAGTATAATGTATGGGATGAATAGAATTTAATTCTATTTCAATCATGAAATGAATACCATGAGAACAATGATAATACATTGGGAGGAAGATAAAAAACATCAATAATTAGGGAAAATAAATTGTGGTAGAGTATGATCCTAACATGACATGATTATATTAGTATAATCTATACAACAAATATTACATGTAATTACATATAGATCATTTCTTTGATGATCTTATGTAGAGTCTCTGAATGGCACTAGTTTCAATAATTTTTTCTCAAAATGATGTTATTCAACATAATTCCGTTAAACAAGAGAATAAATATTCTAAATCTTATTTATTTAGGAAAAATATAGAGAAACTGGGGTTGGACGAGAATAATTAAAATGAGAACACATCAAATAAGTAGAGAATAAATCAATTTCTTTTATACATAAATTATTTAATGAAAAATCAAGAAATATTATTGGATTTCATGGGAGTCTTTTACAAGTGAGGAGATATGTATATATTGACAAAAATGTTAGGTCAATATATGAAACTACTAATATTTATATTTGTAAAAATTCTAAGATGGGGAATTATTTAAAATAGTTCTCCAAGCATCCAGAGAACCTACCATAGAAAATTCCAAGGGTCGAAGGGTGAATAAAAATAATTAATATATATTAAGTGGATTCTCGTATATATGTGGTGAACGATGAATTTTCATCTAACCTATAAGTGAAAATGGTCAATTTAATTCATGTTTCATGCACTATTTTTTATCCGAATAATTTTATAAGGCCATCAAATCACAATGTCAATGATTATTTATTAAAATGGAAATGAAACTCTTAATGTTTGGTTGTTCACATCTCATGTCTAAATGTTATATCTGATATAAGATTAGTGTAATTTGGATCTTTAAAAACTATTTATGATTCTTATAGTTAATTTTGATGTAATATTGGTTAGGCATTGAATTTCTCATTATATATTTCATAAAAATTGTGTTGGAAGGGAAGTTACATTTGATGTTATTAATAAAATAATTATGAAATATTGATGTTAAGATGAACTTGAACACCTAATTGAAATTTATTATATTATATGGGTATTTATACAAAAACTTTTAGGGGTAATTATCTTATATGGTTTGGTTAAAACTAAATTTCTATCATATTTTTATTTGTTGGGAGCTGGTTTATGTCTGTAAATAGAACTCATAGATGGTGATGCACACATTTTAATGGATAAATATTCAATGTCCAATATAATGTTTCACTAATTAAAGATTAAAATCAGAGAGAATCTAGAAAATATATTCATTTATCCTATTTCTTCTGCATGGGGTTCACATGTTTAGTTTTATTATGAATACATATGGGTTAATGAATCATTACATTTATTATTAGGATCTTGACAAATTATTTATTGAGAACAAGTATCATATACCCTATATTGATGTGTTTTTGACCAAATTTGGGGAGAATAATATTTTTACCAAATAAATATTTAATCTGGATAGTATTATCAAAGGGTCAATAAGGAGGATATACCCATTATAGCAATATGTATGAGGTATAATGATTATTAATTTATATGAATTAAAATTATATTAACAAATTAACTTAATATCATATTGTAGTCAAGGAATAGAGTATTTATAAATTACCTAGATCAATTTTTAGTATTATTTATAAAAATGTTAAATTTATTAAAAGGGAATTGAAGGACATGAATACCATTTTTTGAATTATCTTAAACACCTTGAGGAAGGACAATATATATTCAAAACTTTGAATGTGTGACTATATGTTTCATAATTTTTCATTGTTGGGTCATATAATATCATTTTATTTTTTATCAGTTGATCCTCTAAAGATAAATTTTTTATAAAAATTTCATAGACCAACAATGGTAACCTAGATCTGAATTTTTCTGTGATAGATGCATAATTTCACAAAATTATGATATATTTAAAATACTATTTATTATACTCACTTTGTTTTCTTAGAAGGGGGGATTGTTCTTTTTTATAGATGAATGTGAGTATAATATCAAATATCTAATGAGAAGGTTTTTCATCATTGATTTACATTCAATACCCTATAGAAACGATGGATTTGTTATATGTGGTGATACATCAATGATAGGATTGATATGTTTTCCCAAATATAATGTTATAGTGATAGATAACGCCTATCACTATTTTATAATTCCAAAGGATAATTACCAATATCATTATTTAGAGCATGATGTGGAATATTTTTATATTGATGATATAGACGCAATATAAGTATGGTTAAAGGAGAGAAATATGTTTTTATCATAAAAATAAATATATTCACAGAGAATAATGTAATACAAAACAAAACATATTGTTGGTGTTTTTCATTGATTATGGATTCATAGAACATCACCACCCAAGGAGGCTAATTCTTGAAGTCAAAAATATCATCATTGTTTTTCCCTATTGAGGAATGGAAGGGATTAAATATTAATTGATTTTTTTAAGTTGGATTTTCAAATAATGACGTGAAATGATAAATATTATCTTCCTTATATGATTTTTTTGTCTAAACATGAGAAGAATTTTAAGGCACAAAAACTATATGTCAGATTAATAAAGGAGACGACGAATGTTCCCGAGTTCTACCACAATCATGCTGAGATTAATAGGTTTATGCACTAAGTTGATTTCTATTAAATACTATTTTTAAAGATTAATCTATTGGATTATGATCATAGATCATCATTATCTAGTCATACTCAATGTACAAATATGTATTGTGATTTAAAAGTTGATTTTGGGTTTGATAAAAAAAATGGATATTACAATGTCTGTATAAATACTCTTGGTGTGTCAATTAGTTGATGTTGATATACATAAGTCTAAATGGATGTTTCAACCTTTAAACACATAATAATACAAATGGGAAAACATTACCATGTTTTTCAGCACCAGACTCCATAAAATATCTAAATGGAACATTTCTATTTTGGTTGTAGTCAATCGCGATATAAAATCATCACATTTTTCTACTATGAAATAATAATTATCATTTGATTAGTTTTCTAATTTATTAATTATGGTATTTTTGATATTTTATGTTATATCACTATCAATTATATCTAATTGGGATTTTAAGTTGACCTCAAATATATAAGGAACCCTTCAACAGGATCTAATTATAGAGTTGAGTTTTAGTACTACTTCTCATAATTAAATATGTGGTTAGATTGAGAGGAAAATTCAAAATCTATACAAAATTTTGATATCATAATATTTAGTTTTCATTGAATTTTAGGGTGAAAACCTAAATTTGATGTATTTTTCTTATAAAAGTATATTTTCATTGAGCATTCATAAGGATCCAAATGAATCCCTCTATGAAAGGAAGGGTATAATTTAAATGGATTCAGATGAAGTGAGATCAATAAATATATAAAGACATGATGTCGATAAGGTTTTGTAAGAATTGAAAATAATCATTCAACTACACATATGTAAATTTCAATGTTTACAAAAAATCTAAGCTGAAAATCATTATTGATTTCCAATATTCAAATTATGAGACAATGTATTCCACTTAGTATCTAACACGAAATTTTTTATTATATTTTGATATAGGGGTAAGATAATCACATCATATATCAATCCCTTCAATTTTATAGGTCATATTAGGACAATTGGTTATAAATTAATGAATCCGCTGAATCTCTATCAAGATCATGATGTCTTCCACTTATCTCAAATGGGGAATTACATACAAGGTCATTCCCATATACGGAACATGAAGTTTATCCCAATGAAGATGAGTTTTTTTATGAGGAAAAACATTTGGATATTATATATTTCATGTACAAATTTATATGGAATATTTCCACTAACCATTTAAATATGTTTATGAATAAAATATAAAATCAAACAAGAAACATGTAAACCTGATAATGGGATAAGGAAGATGTTTCCTCTGTTTTTTTCATTAGAGTGAATCAAGGTCAAGGGTGATATTATAATAGTGTTGTATAATTTAAGAGTCGAAGATTTTATTATTTATTTCTATAAAATGAAATTATTTAAAATATTTTTTAACACATAATAATGAGTTTATATGAATTATAAATACATATTGAGATATTGTTCAATGAAAATTATATCATTATTAAATTTATCAATTAAAAATTCACATTGGTTGAAACATTGGGATAAGGAATTAAAATTTCTATAAAATCATCTGTCGCCCTATTAAATGAATGTAACTTAGCCATATTTATAAATGTATTAAATAAACAGCCACTAGGTGTAATTGTTTTTGATATTGGCATTTAATTTAACATTAAGATAAGTATAAAAAATATATCACAATATTTAATTTAAAATCTAAATTATTTTAAATTATGTACTAATTGATGTTTTTAAATATCATGATATTTTAAAAATAAATACTATGTTATATATGATACAATATACACAACATCAATCATAAATAATCAATAAATTATTATTTGTAAAATGTTACAGATGAAAAGCTATATTTTAATAAGTTAGAATTAATAGTATTATACACATTCTAAAAATATATGTTTCTTGCAAATTTTTAATTTTTTAATTTTTATTTTTAAATAAGGATGTGATATTTAGTAGTGTAATTTTATTATTAAAATTATAATCCTTATTAAGAAATATGACTTCTTTATTTTTGTAATGGAATATTATAATTATTTATGTAATTTTTGGAAAAATATATTTGAAAAAAATAAACATATTTTTGGCGTGCATCATGTAAAATTTATCATAGGAATAGTTTTTTGAGAAATTTCATCAAAAATTTATTTTCAAATGAATAGTAACAAATATTGAATTTTAATAGAAACATGTATATTATTTTAGTGTATTTATAATGTAAAAATCTATTATGTATTAGTTTAATAATTAAATTTGATACATATTATAAAAAATCATCCAATTATGCTTACTTGATCTCGTTGATACTAGATTACATTGTCTATTGGGACAAAATTATAATAAGGTAGATCATTATTTAATTAAATTCAATGATGATTTTACATTACTTTCTAATATCATGTTTATCGAACACATGTTTTTTATAATAAGAAATTTAAAAAAATTAAAAGGAATGCTAAGAATGGATAAAGACTCGACATCAATAAATACAGATCAGATAATAGTAAGAAGATTGAATTTTTTCTTATGATTTATTTATTTATAAACATATAATCATGTAAAATCATAGAGAACAAGATATGCCACATGTGAATGGGTAGCTAAATGGATGAACATAAGAATTATTACGAGGAGAATAGAAAAATGGATGAATATAACATCTCAGTTACTTCAAAACCGAATATTTAAAAACTATTATAAACATAAAAACACGGTGTCTACTAATACAAGTCCCAGAAATAACACCTTGAAAATATTAGTACAAGAAGAGACCGAAATTGAAATATTTCAGTGTATCTTGTATTTCCTCAGATCATAAATATTGAGAGAATTAATCTGATAATATTTGATGAAAAGGTAGATAAAAAAGTTGTCATATGATATCTATAAAATGAAAGTGACTACTTATGTTGGAAAAATTGTTACTCTATCTTGTTGAGTGTAACGATTTAAATGTTATTTAAACAAATACAAATTAGACATAAAATTTTATTTTTGATGAAATTATTTAGTATTATATCTCATGAATAAATTAATATAGAAGAATTATGAGGTTATTGAGTGGGATCCAATTACAAATGAAATTGGTTATGAATAAACTAGGGATGAAGTTAATGATTTTGTAAGTGAGAGAATGTGTTACAAAAAATTTATGTGAAATGTTGAATATAAAAATAACAATGTAAATCAATATGATATAGTTCATACAATAATAATATTGAGTTTGGAATATTATACATCACATATTTACCAAATTTAACCTCACAAAATGGAAGAAGATGATGATAATGTGTAGTGGATACAATCTATGAATGATGAACTTGATTTGATTGAGAAAAAATACACATGTAATCTTATACCATGATATAGAAAGAAAAATATAAATATCACCAAGTGGGGTTTTTAGAAATATGATAAATTATAAAGTTAAGATATTATGAAAAAAAATCTATGTTACTTTTTAAAGGATACTCTCTAATAGTAGGTCCTTATATTAAACAAACATTTTCACTGGTGTAAATACTAGTGATTACCATAATGTATTTGGTAGTTTCTGTTAAAAAAATTAAAAAAAAATTGGGACAAGAAATATACCATTATTTATAGTTATATTAAGGATGATTTCTACATTAAAAAGTATTATGGTTTTAATATTTAAAATAATTGAATAATGGTATACACATGTAATAAAGCATTCTTTGGATTGAAATTTCACCCTTGATCCATGTACAATAAAGTGGATGGACATTTAATGGATCTGATATTTACAAAAGGTAACTTTTTTTGTAATAATTATGTGATATATGTTAGTAAAATGATGTTATTTTTATTTTTATATGTGGTTGAAATCAATTTTTATCATGAAAATAATTTTCACTTTGTAGGATTTGATTAGTCAATGGGGAATCATTTTTATTATTACATGTTTAATGAGATGAAAAACATTTTGGTATTTTTGATTTAGTTTATTATGAATTACATTATTCTACCTATATAAAAATATACTTGTGAATAACTAATGAGAATTATAATTGAAAATTAAATATATGTTTCAACTCCCCATTTTAGTTGTATCTATATTGTACAAAGATGAATATTGAATTGAGTTTAACCAAAAGGAAATTAGAAGAATCATTAGAATAATACATTTTCAAATAGCATTATCGATAGATATAACCAATGTAATGACTCTTTGAGGGATATTCTATAGTGATCAAAAAGCATATCACTGGTTTTTTTATGATATAATATAGATCTATCTTAAAGGAACATTCAATTATTGTAATATATACATAATCGATACCAATTTTATCCTAATGGGTTTCACATATGTATATTGGGCAGGCGAATGTATATATAGAAGGTCAACATTATGTAGAACATTATTTTTGAGATTGGTCTATGTTATCTAGTATATAAATACAGATAATTAATGTTCCTTGAATAAAGATGATATATGGACACTTATTTTTCATACATTGATGTTACATCTTATTTTATTAATATTCATTACATTACATAAACTTATTAATGAGAGATGTAATATTCTAGCATCATTGGAAACATAGAAACAAAAAAATTAATCCATGATTAAACTACACCATATAAAACTATGGTCTTCATAACTAGGATCCTTATTAGGGATATCATATGTAATAAATATCATCAAAAACTGGGGAAATGAAACATAATAAAGGGTGGGATCAGATTATCAGTAAAGGTATAAAAGGGAGATAAATAAGAATAACATTAATATAAGGGTATGCGAACATGAAAAGTACTTTTGTAAACCATACATAGTAGATCATTACTCATAATCATGGTTCATTTAATTAATATATGAAGTTCATAAAACATGAATCCTACAAAAATTAATGAACATGATCTACAAGATCACATCATTGGAATAAGATATAGTTTTTTTTAACACACATAATAATATAAAATCAATTACATAATTTTCAACGATCACTACCACACCTATAAAAGTGGAATGAGTTCACTACCCAAACCATCATAGTAGTCATGGTTCACTCCATAAATCATTATATAGGAAAAAGACACTTAATTAACCATGATTTATTCCTAACCTAGTCTAACAAATCTCATGAGAATTAAATTACATAATTAATTGGAGAGAGAAATATAATCCTTCTATCATATAATAAAAATAATATATAATTTTGGGGCAAGACAATATATCATTCTTAATATCATATCCCATTAAATGAATTGGGTATCATAAATAGTTCATTATATCACAACCTATGGAAAATTTAAATATTTCATAATCATTTTTACATTTCATTATATACTAACCATGACAGGAAAAACGTTTCATAAGAATTTATTCCTGTTATAACCCATGGAAGGGAAATGGGTTTCAAAATACCTATATCTCGGTATAACCTATGGAAAATGAATTAGGACTAAAAATAATTCAATTATGTTATAACCCATAGAATAAATGGGAATTAGGAAAAATAATTTTGTTACAAACATTAACCATTTAGATAAATAATAATAATGGTATCCTTAAACCATATCCCCTAAAAATCATATGTTACCTAAAAGGATATCTTTTTAGATGAATAATGAAAAAATGAAAAATAACATTGAATGATTCGTGAGAGAAATAACATGTCCATGATTTTTTTAAAATTTATTTTTTTAAATTTATTTCAAATAATATTCTATGAAAATAATAATTAATGTATATAAAATTAATAATTATAATTAATTGAAATCATTAAATATAGAAAATATCATTTCTTCGTTGAGAAATACTATTTAAAACATAAAAAACTGAATACAATTACATTAATAATAACCCTGACAACATATAATTAATGAATTAAAAGCCATTGAAATCATTCTTTGGAAAAAATAATTTCTAATTTGTAAAACACAGTTTAAATTATTTTTAGAATCAATTTTTTATATAAAAATAAATTTTTAGAATATAAATATTTCAAAAATATTAATATAAAAAAATATTTGAAAATAAATTTGATAAAAAAGCTAGGTATTATGGAAATATATGAGTGGTCATGAAAGATAAAATATTCTTACCTATGTGTATGTTCAGTACAATGATTCTTTTCATATTTTTTATCAAATAGAAATGAGAATTGTTTAGAAAATAGCATTAGGATTGCATTAAAAATAATTTTAAAACATACACAATGGTTAATAATGTATTTAACAAAATATTTTTCACATCGTAAATATATTTTAATTTTTTTTAGAAAACACAGATTTGGAAGAATAAATGGTTTTTACCTAAATGATAAATAAAGGTATTTTTTTATTAAATAAAATCTTAGTTATTTTAAGTGACCAGGAGTCTAAAATGATAAAGTTTAATTCACATAAAATAAATAACCATATCATATTAAAATTAATGTGTTTCATGAGATATGGATCATAATATTTTCTCATATAAAATGAAATCATAACCAATCATGATAAATAATGTGATTGTTACCTAAAATCAATACCACATTGGTAACAATGAATAATAATATCTATAAATAAATAAAATAAAATTAAACATAAAATATTTTGTGGATACAAAAATAATGATTTGACTTGTCAAAAATATTTAATATAAACCTTTTAAAATAATGTATGTGCATAATATAATGTATGTATCAATAACAAAAAATAGGGATACAAATCCATTGCCTAAAGTCTTAAATTATTGAATACATTTTCAAACATCATTTATAATAAATATAAGTTTATAATTCACCTATTTAAGGTCAATATTTATATTTATAAAATTATATATTATTTTTTAGGACCTTTTATTACCTATTTATAAACAATTTAATGTCAATGTTATGTTTCAAATAAAAACAGTTTTTCTTTTTATTGGTGTTTTCAATTATTATTATTTATTCCTATTACATTGACCTTGGATATAAAATCCCCATAATTTTTTACCATTGAATAAATATCATATATATTTATTTTAAATTAATTTATATTTATCTGTAAAATTCGTGATGGAAAGTTAAACACCCAATTCATGTAGAAGGAAGGAAAAACATACGCTTGAATGTTGTTTTTGTTTTTGATTGTAATTGAAATTAATAAAAGTAAAAGATATATTATAATTTTGGAAGTATTTTTATTTCATATATTTCTCATATTTTCATTAAATAAATCCATATTACCACTTTTGTAAATCTTTAATGAATGTCATTTTTTGCGATGCAGTAGTGCACTGTAGGCAATTGCGATGTTATCATATTCCCTCAAAATAGAGAGTATAAAGATATTGTGATATAATAATTAAAAAATTATAATAATAATATAAGTTTCATATATAAAAATTTAATGCATACCTATAACATGATGTCAGATGATGTAATGAAAAAATGAATGACATCATCTCACGAGGCGGTTGTCCATAATAAACACGAACTATGAATTCATAACCCAGTTGATGGATGTGGAAATAGATATTGGTTATTATATTTTTCTAATATAATATAAGCATATATTAGGCACTAGTTTTATTATAATTTATTTTTCATGACATAAAAAAATGGGGAAAATATTGACAAAAAAGAAGGATCTTGGTGAAGATAATTAAAATCACATAGAAGAAGCTTCTTTGGATAGGTTATTAAGGACCCTAGTGTTGGTATTTTGGGAGGAACATAAACCTTATATAGTGGATAAGAATGTTTGGTCTATAGTTTGGTAGTGTTTTATTGTTATATATTTCATAATATGTGTGAACACTTGAAATTTGGTGGCGGCCTTTTATATCTGGGGGAATTAATGCACATGAAAACACATTAGAAATTCCCGCAATGAATCCAAAATAATAAAGTCATTACAATTTGAAAAGATTTATAATGACCATAAATTATAAATCATTCAGGATAGTATTTACATTTGTCTTGAAAATATGAATTGGACAAGTATTATTTTCATTTAAACCATTTTGTTCTTCATTTAACCTCACAGTAATCTGATTTATACCAAAACTATGGAAAATATTTTCTAAATGTTTTCACAAATAATTATTTCTGAAAATTAATATTATCTTATTAGGAAATATAAATTATCCTTATTTTAAATATGAAATTAAATTTTATAAAATCAGTTCATAGAAGTAGAGCAATATAATGTAAAATTCATCCCTCAAACGCGATAAGAAAGTAGATTTTCAATGAGAAAGAGTTTGTATGATTGGAAAGTTTCAAAATCCAAATACAACCTGAAAATTGTTGAAATTGAATCAATTTATTTATGAGATATAAAATTTAAATAATATTAATATAAAAATAATTTAAAAAATAATTTAAATTAGTAAATAATTTAACAGAAAAGTCAATTTTTAATTAAAATTTAGGATTTTTTACTATCCTTAAAATGGATAAATGTTTTTAAAAAATAATTTAAAAAATCTATTGTAATATTTTTATAATATTAATTAATAAGTTGTTTTTCTAAAAAAAATTTATAAATGTTTTCAAAATAAAATTTAAAACAAAACCCAAACACTCGTGGAAAAGGAGGATTCATGAGAAGTATAGTTTTTATTAACATAATTGTTTTATATCTACTCTATATATAATTATATTACTTATATAAATCATTATTAAAAATTATTGGTATATAATATTTACATTTAATTTAAAAAATTATTCATTAGGGATTATTTTAGTTAATTTAAATGAATATGAACTATTCACCATAAAAATTTTACTAATACAACATTTTATGAAAAAAAACATATACATAATTTGAGTATGAAATTAATTATAAGTAATTATGTTGGTAAAACATATATTAAAAATAAATATGTTAATTTAATATATAATTTTGATTTTAAATTAATATGTCTTATGAAAAAATGATTATTTTATAAGAATTTATATTTTCACAATTTATTGAAAATTAATATATTATGAAATATCAAAAAATGTAACTGTAGCTTAATTTTAATATGATGATGTCAAAAATAAAGTTAATTATAATAAATATTTGTTTAAAATTCTATATAATTGTATATATTATAAATTAATATTAAATAAATATTCATAAAAAAAATATTTTTGATGAATACTAATGTATTACAAAAAACTGATTTATTGTTTAATATGAATTTATAAATACCTTTAAATTGAATTGTAAATTTATATGTATATTTCATAATATTGTAAATACAATTCATACCCACCATTTTAATGGATGGGATATAATAGTCATATTTAAACTAATATCAGTTCATGGTTCATAGAAGGTTAGTTCTATGTTCCATGCATGCTGTCGAGAAATTAATTGTTTTGTGTAACAAAAGGTAAAGATAGTGTTTTATATAACACCAGATATCAATAATTTTGAACTAATATGTGAATAAATTCATAAAAGCATTGGATAATTTAGTTTACCCCCTTAAAATGAATTCACGCCCCTCAACTTCATCTTTGTCATCAATGGTTTAATAATTTGAAATTGCATCATATAAACCCATATTATTCAAATGAAAAAAATGGAACCCTTAAAATGTAAATTTTGAATCATAAATATTGACTATTATAAAGCAAAACTAGGATTCCACATAGGAAAACATACAATGGTAGTGAATATTTTACCATAGAAGAAATGAAAAAATATCTCTAGGGAGTGATAGATAACATTGATCAAAAGAAATATCATGATCAACATAATAATAAGTTCTACTAAAACATAAATAAATCATAAATTATAATCCATAAGTTAAAAATAATAATTTATTAGAAAAAAATTTGATTCAATATCCCCTTTCTAAAGAGGAAGAATTATTTTACTATCTAAAAATGAAATGATATATACTTAGTTGATACATTTATATATTTTATGTACAATTTAATAATGTTCATCGATTAAATTTACATTCATCGCTTACACAGTAAAATTGATTTCAAAAAATAATATTTATAAAGCCTAAATCAAAAAATATTACATTTGACATGTAGTATTATCCATAACAGAATGACATGTTATGTTTTTATATTGAGTTGTTATCAAAAAAATTGATATCATAATTTCTGAATAAATACTAATATTATGAACCAATACACTATTATTTAAAATCTTATCTATAATTAAATGTATACCACTCCATAATTTATAACCTTTTGATGTTTTCCAAATAAGAATCGGCAAAATCAGAATGGAGGAAATACCTGAATATGGGTTTTTTTCCAAAAAAAAAAGAACAAATAAAGAGGATGATCGAAGACTCATGAAGACTCTAAAAGACACTCAATTGCCTAAAAATTACAAGGTAATGAAAATTCTCTACACAAGGTTTATTACCCATGGCTAGTCCTATGGTTCCCCTTAAATAAACCATCTTTCTCTAGCGATGTCCCCCAACATAGTCGAATGAGAACCCTCGTGCTTTATGGATTTTAATTGTAATGTTCTTAAACAATTTCCCATAACACTTCAAAAATAAAGGAGTATGGCAATATATTTGAAGAAACCACAAGTAGTCATGATTATCATTCACAAAATAATCATAGGGAATAATGCAAACAATTAGTGTTATCAAGGAAATATAACATGAACTCTAAGTATCCACCACATTAAATGAATGAGATGAAGAGAATTAGAGGAGTGGGGATCTTAGTGTTTGATAGAATTGTGATGTGCATGCTGAGTTATCTTCGAGACACTGTGAAACCTTGTAAATGCTATATAGCATGTAATCCTTTCCACACAGATTTCCATAGACATATCTGGGACACCCCATCGTGCCCAATGGACAGATAGATAAACCTATCCAATACAAGATTTAATAAAATCTATATGACCCATATTGTTCATGTGATACATATTAAATAAATCAAGTATTAATAATAGATATAACTCATGAAAAAATGTCTGATCCATGACCATTGAAAAAAATAAAAATAAGTGCTAAAAATGGGAGAGGTGAGAGGAGATCAAGGTCATTGAATGACAAGTGGCATGCCCCTGACAACCCTCATGGAATAAATAGTCCTCGGTTACATGTACTCCATGCATTATAAGAGAAATTCATCTATTCATCCTCTCTATGCGAAGTGACCCAAAAAAATTTGTGGCACATAAGGACAAACAGATGGGGTTTTCCATGAAATGCTCGTGCACCACCATGAGACTGAAATTGGTCATGAGATTAAACTACAAAAAATAGATAAAACATCCTCTAAAAAAATATGAAATCTCAAAAGACTTCGAAACATTGTTAAATCAAACAAAGGGGATCAAAATTGAAGAGGATAAAGGTATATGAGGTTTCTAAAAGGCATGTGATGCACCCAATGCACCATCAACACTATTTTGTTATTCCCTAGGATGAGTCACCCAAGGTCTCTTGAGTAACATCTCGTATGCACTTGGATATTTTGAAACACCCTTAGACATGTCAACATGAGAACATGAAATTCCTTAAAAACATCCACATTATGAAACAAGTCTCAAATAATTGGAAATAATCCAATAATTCAAGACACTTACGATCAATAAATATCAAGTGATGCACCCAAAGCAGTCTAGGATGGAGACTTGTGAAACTGTTTGTCACCAGATCCATATTGATCATACATGGATGGACCTACATATGATTCCCTTTTCCAATGAAATTACATGTATTACTTGATATCCCTTGTATCTCATAAATGAGGATGGACCATGTGGGCTTATGGAATTGAATTGGTCATATCATTTTCCCTATAAACCTATTCAATGATTTATGGAATTCATAGTGTATAATTCCTATCAAAAAGGAGTATATGATGAATCTTTGTCCTTCCTTACTCATGATATTTAGTTCACATACCTCCGATGTTTGAGCTCCGTATTTATCATCCATCGAGGTACCAACATATCAGTCCTTTTTCTAATGGAATGAAATTGGTTACATTATATCCCTTTTTTTCTCACAAAAAATCATGGATCACATGGTCATATGGAGTTTCGATGGTCATATAATCTACATTATAAAATACTAAAAGGGTATTGGGTAGCCTTCTTTTATAATCCTTTAAATTATATAGATTTTTGAGGACTATGATTCCAATGATAATCGGTAAATGTAAAAGAATTTACCAAGGCCCAATCTCCATGCCAAAAATGCTAAGGTATTTTCCCAATACCCAAGTCCCATATATATATGTTGTGAGGATGATCATCCAATTTCGATGGTTTCTCACAATAAACATAGGTCGTGTGGTCTTAGAGGGATGCAACAAACACCTCATCAGGCATCATTAATCTCCGTAGTATAGGGAACACACATTATGAAAGACCCATGAATCAATTTAACTACAAAAAAAATAATTCATACCATATTTGGGATATATTGGATGCCTTCTGAGGGAATAATCATTATAATAAACAACATAATCACTGTCCCAAAATTCAACATACATGTCGTTAGGTTTGTCAACGATTCTCGTTTTTTCTCATACCAATCATAGCTCATCTGGGATTTGGGTGGTATGAATGAAAATTTAATTAGTCTTCATGAATGAATAACCCTCATATAATGATATATACTTTGTGTCATGTCCCAAGAACCTCAACTAACAATATGGGTTTTGATTCTTTCTACATTCATGTTATATTGGACACCTCATAACAGCCCAATCCCTTACTCAGAAAATCAATTACCTCCTCATGTTGAATACAATTATGATGAATATACTTATATGGTAAGAAAAGATAAAGAATCTATTCCCCAATAGGGACACCAGTTAATAACCTCATATACATACAGATAGATCCCTCAATAATAACTCCTCCTTAGTCTAAAGAGAGAAATAACTGATAATCTATTATTCTATGGTAAATAGTCATGTATCGAGATTAGGAGGAGATTCACGAACATATCTCAAATCTATTAGAGAGTCCTGTAGAAGGATATAATTCCTCCCAAAAAGGTGAGATAGTCCTAAACACCCATTATTTCAAACAATATGAGTCCCGAAGAGTCAATGGCTCTGAAAACCTAGACAACTGCCAGCCTTTGGAATGTAGGTCTATACCCATCTGTGGATATTGTAACCATTGGATGTTTCTAGTGGAGAAGAATCAAATGGAGGGTCCACAGTATGCGATTGAGAGAGGTCACAAAATAAGCCTCAATGAAAACATCAATTGATATCCAACTATACATTACACAACTAAAAAACCCTATGAAATAACAAAGGATCACCCAATGTGAATCTATCAAATGAAATAATAGTTTAATATCAGTCATGACATTATTCCCTTTATTCCAAAAAATGGGGAACATGGTGTGAATCTCTCCAACGAAAACCAATTACTTTGTATTGAATGAGGACACTTTTTCCAATCCCTATACAAAAAAAAGCGATATGATTGGAATTATCTTACAAATGATTCCTTATAATAAGTGTTCTCATAGTCCCTCATCATTTTGATATGTTCAAATGAATGGAATGAAAGAATTGGTAATAAAAGAATAAATGAGTTAGCCATGAATATCTAATTGAGAATATTATGCCTAAGTAAATTCACTAATTGTTAACCATGTTCTTTTTCATCTATATAATTGTAGATACTACTTCAGGTTCATGATTTGAGAAGATTTCTTCATCATCAAGCATTCATTTTGAAAAATAATATGCAATAGAAACATCCATAACTCCAAAAACAATTCACAATCACGGTTAGTCCAATAGTAGGTAATGAATGTGATGTTTTGGGAGTCCCTCAAATATGTTACTTTATTGAGTACAGGGTCTACTCATATTGTTCTTTGTACATGATAATTGGTGAGCCCGCATCGCTAATGGAATGTTGCTTCTAAATGTGTTGTAGTGTCCCAAATCTTGATGTACATGGACATTACATTAATTTTTCAGAATATTTGATACATAAAAAAAACAAACAAACAAGGACCATAATAGTTTACTTTCTTTGGAAAGTCGGAACATTATCTTCTAATCGTGGTGAAAGATCTTCAACATATCCCATAAAGATATTCCCCTTTTGTTTTCTTACCTAAAACCATTCATTAAATCCTGGGGAAAAGACAACATATAAAGGGTGATCTCAAATTCTCAGTAAGATTAAGCATGGAGAAAATAAAACAAACCATATACATTTGAACATCAAAACAAGAACTTAATGTTTACACATAAAAATCATGATTTGTGAAATAAATCGTGGCAGTACGTAAAGCATAGGTCATAATGGAACGTTAATCATGACAAAATAACATGGTAATAAAACATTTAATTGCGTAAAACCATTAATCACATGATATTATTTCCATAGTAGCCAATGCATTGCTTCCAAGACCATCTTAGTGGAAAAAGTCCCTTACTGAATAGAGTTCACTCCTCGTTCCAGTCCTGTATCACTGAACCGAATTAACTTACCATTCCAGCCATGTATATATCATGAGATATAAATCTTTACCCAATGCATTTGAGGGATATATAGGTTCCACCCATCTCATAATGAAATCATTCTTACTTGTGCCACAAAATAAACATACATCATTCATACTAACCCAACGAATAAAATGGGTTTCATAAACATCAGCCAATCATAACATAATCCATATAAAAGAAATGGATATCATTTCATCATAAGAAAAATCAAACCTTGTAAATTATAGAGATATTATACTTGAAACATAAACATAATAAATAATGTCATCATAGATGGAAAATATTTTTGATAAAACACTTCAAATGAATTCTTGAGTAAAATATCCTTTCTTCTTCAAAATCATTTTCTTTTCACAAAATGTCATGAAATTTTAAAAGAAGAGGATTTTGTTGAAAATATTCATGAAATCTTTTAGATTAATATTAATGAAAATAAGGCATTATAAAACCGTAAAAATCTGGTCATTCCGTATAAATAAAAAAACATTGTTCTCGTACTTTTCTCGGAAAAGTCAAAAAGTACCTCATATGGTAAACAAAAGAAAGATTCCTTCCATACTATGTGGTGAAATTAAAAAGGGTAAAAATTACTTTAAGCATACATGGAAGAAAATTAAACATTTTATGAAAACATTTTGATAACATGTGAACATGGATAATAAACATAACCCCTGTAAATACATAGGAATAAACAATCTCAGTTAAAAATGAGATTGAAATAATTATCCCTTACCTTAGGTCTGATATGCTTCATATGTATCCTATCCTACTATATAATGATGTAAATAATTTCATTTACTTATTACAGAATCATATTCATTGTTATGATATCATATATGGTTCACTTATGACTTTATATTACCTGTTGTTTTGTAAGTTCCATTTAAAAGCAGCATTTTGGGTAAAATCATTTTATTTATCGTACGTGATTGGACTTGTTGTTCATGATATTATTATTACTTATATCCTGATTTAATTACTTACAGAATGTAAATCATGATTTATAAATCATATATATTTAGTATATATATATAACAGATAGATAAATGAAATGAAATACATCGTTAATGGAGACGGTAGGTCGTACGTACGCATGAACGCTGTTTTCCATTCCTTAATGACTTGAATGGAAGTAAGTAGATGAAATATAAATATACATAAATCTAGTACCATTATTATGTCATATATTTCATTTTTATTAATTATATATACCTTATAATCATTCTTGAATTGTTAACATGGAAAATGAATCTCATCGTGTCTTGGAGACGGTAATCTGTACGTACGCACGAGAAATGATATCGTTTCCATATTTATTGAATGGAATTTGATTGGATGATATAATATCATACAATCAGTAAGATGTTATAAAAATAATATATAGTTATTCTTTACACCATTATACTCATCCAAGTAAGGTGGTGGTGGAAAAACTAATTACACTATGGCGTGGAGACAATATTCCTTACATACGCACGCGTGGTGATTTCGTTTTCCATAGGATGGATAAAATGTGAAATAGGTTTGTTTAATATTTATAATAACATATCATTATATAATTAATACATATATTATTACTTTATAATGATAAAACTAAATAAAAGGAATTATAAGAAGAAAGAAACATGAAAGAGTCGGTAGAAGAGATTTCCTCTTCCTCAACACACCTCCTTTAAAATTCTTCTTAGGGCACTAGAGATGGTATTTTGAGAAGCCCAGAACATCTATGATATAATTGGAGAGGTTGAAAAGTGTAATTGTCTGGGTTTGGCCATGATACAAAGCTCAAAAGGGTGTGAAGAGAAGAGGGAAGGGGTTCCCTTTTTATAAGGGAGGAGAGGGGCACCTTAGGAAAAACATAAAAAACTATTTTATAATAAAGTCATATTCAGAATATAGTAGCTCCAAATTGATTTATTTCGAAGCTAAAGTTGGTATGGGTATAAATAATTTCAACCAATAGGTTTTAGACATGTTTAGGTTACTATTTTAACCTTATCATTTAGATTTAACTCTAAGTTAAATAATTTAACCTTTACCGAGTCTTCCTGTTTTCTTACACTATATGGTTAATAAGCATACTATAACAAGACAAACGAAACCCAAGTGGTTCATTATTAATATATATAAATTTATCTAAGTCATTTTTCTGAACCGTAGATTTTGAGAAATAGAATATCAATTAATAATATAATATTTGTTTTAAAAACTATTTTTTGTCAATTTTTACACTATTTGCCAATTGATTTTTGTGAAAATCATAACAACATTATTAGTTCAAATAAAGTTCATCGAATCAATAATAACATCTCATAATAACCTAGAAAATTAGTTTAATTCATAAATAGTCTCAAATTACATTTTTTTGGATATTTATAACATCAATTATGTTAATATTTCATTAATAAGATATTTTTTGCATCATCATTGTATCATAAATAAATTAATTTATTTAATGTCTAAAAATTATAAATAAAATACCATTATGTAGGAAATCTCTTTATATTTCTAATGAAAATTTACATTCGAATTTATCTTATGTATAACCTTATAGTTAAAATGTATTAGTTATTAAACTTTAATTTTAACTCTTTTAACTCTTCTTTAAATAAAATAATAATAAGTGTCCTAATCTAATCCATGTCGACCTAAATGGTCATATTATATTTCAAGGGTTTTTTCTGGTCGAATTACACTTTTCCAATAGAATTAGGTCCTATGGTAGGGTAATAATAATAACTTTTTACCCTTAATTACCCTATTTACTTTTAACCGTGGTAAATAAAAGTAAAAAGTTTCTATTCACCAAAAATTATTTTTATCATATTGAACCATATTTTACTCCTTGATATGAACGGTGTCTCACAGATTTTTTAAATTCTACTCACAAAAGCTGTAAAATTATGTTTTATGTAAATTTTCAAATTCTTTAGGAGGTTGGTAAAACACGGTGAAAAGTTCAACAAAATTTTTATATATCTAAAATTATTAATAAATGAATCAAATGAATTACATTGAACTTAAATAGGTATTATGACTCAATTTTGACCTAAAATAAATTTATATAAAATAAATAATTATTTAAAAAAAATTGGTTTTTAAATAGTAACCCAGTGTTTTCACGATTCATCAAAAATTGAATGTTTTCAGAAAAATACCAAAAATTCACCCTAGGATAATTTTGATATTCTAAATCCAAAAATGAAGTCCATTTTAAATGATAAAATTTTAAAAAATTTAAAAATTGGGTATTACTATTCATAAGGGCTAGTTCATAATAATATTAAAATAAAATATCATTTAGTGAAACATGGTATTGCGTACTACACCTGCTATCGAAGAAGGACTTGATTGCATGTAATGCAAGCTAGGTCAGTGCTGTATGTAGTGAATGCTCTGTTTGGTGTTGTGTACAACATAATCAATACATATTTTATATATACATTAAAAAAATATACTTAATGTTACGTAGAATAATTTCCACAAAACAAACTCGAAATTGGGTCTAACATGAGCCAAGAATAGTGTTGCGTATACTACAAGCTAATATAGTGGTTCTTATAGTACAAGATAATCTTGGGGTAGTTTATAATAGAAGAAATAAAATACATTAAAAATAATATATCTCATAAAATCTCAGGGTGTTTCATTCTACCCCCTTATAATGAATTTCAACCTCGAAATTCATCGGGGTTATAAATGGTTTAATACTTGAAAGTTTAATTCATAGAAACGCACATCATAGAAAGGAGTACTAAAACTTCATTTTAAAAAGGGAAGTTAGAATCATAACAGTCACCCAAAGTAACTCAGCACTGGGTTTCCACATAGGACAACATAGGTGAATATATGGACATGGAAGAGTAATATAAAAATCATATTCTGATGAAGAGTGGTATGGGGACATGGCTATGAAAAAACACACAATCACAAAGACATAAATTTGTGATGATCTAAGGTACCATCTAATTCATCAGATATACGGGAACTAGGACAACATTTTTGGTTTTCAATATCATTTCCTTAATTTTGAAGAATTGTTTGCATTAAAAGAAATACTTAATTGATTTTGGTACAATCATATCGTTGCTCATGTCTTGAACAATTTCCATTTCACCTATTAAAGAAATGAAGTTGAATTGGTCTTTCAAAAAGTGTTAGCAGATCATTCGATAGAATGATAGGTCATTCCATCTGTCTCAAACATAAGGTTAGAAAAAGTTATATAAATAAGTCCACCTATGGTGAGATTAATAATATATGGTTCCAAAAATGGACTTATACTTCAACTATCATTCTGATTAATAAAATAAAACAAATTTCTACTAACCATGGACTTATTGCAGGCCATTGTTAGGCGATAAAGTCATGTCGCACTTCAGTAGTGGTTTCGATTCCCAAATCCTTGTCTGATGCAATGGGATCCCACCCATCTTACGGGTTTTCCTTTTTCTAAAACTATACTATTACAACATTCCATAAATAATATCGAAAAAAAAGTTCTAGCCTTAAACAATACTATCTGATGTCCGACATAATCCATTACAATCTTTAGACTTATCCAAAATGCATCTGTCAAATCTCGTTGAATAAGGAAAATGATTACTGGAAAGGTCACATAACAAGCACATGAATACCATAATTTATCCCCCATATATCATAATATATATCCTGTTTATCACATTCCAAACATCTGAATACCTTAATCCTGTATTCTTTTGAAACATGAATTACCATATAACCTTTGGAAAAACATTAATACTGTCAAAAGTTATCTCTTTCTACATACCAAAATCCCAAAATTTTTATATACTCAAATCATGATATCACTTTGTCCTTATATCAGTTCTGATCTCATGAATACTATCATACATATTATTTTCTCCATATACCTTCATTATGTGCATTTCATCTTCTTTCCAAAAATATTTCAATCACTTTTCATGGTTACTGGTACCATAAAATTATTGAAAACCACAATGGACCAATACATAAGTATTCAAATATACCATAAAAGTAACTCAAAAACATTATTCTTGAATACCAATACATAATCACTTCAATCCATCATCTTAAATGATTGTCATGCAATAATTCATTCCTTGATTTAGAATTAACCTCTTAGGTTAGGGAATTGAGTTGGGTAATGCACATATTCTCCACATATAAGACATTGAACTTCATAATAGTCTGTCACTCTATGGCCCTTCTCTCCACACAAATAACAACATCCCCTACATTTGATTTATTCATCATGGTTCTCCTTCCATTATTTACAAAAATCAATCTCCCATTATTTTTGATCCTCACCATGCGATTATGCATAAAATTCTGTCTTCCTCTTATTTGTTGAATTAGGAATACCACTAAAGTTAACCTTGTTAATCATATATCGTGATGACTGATTTAGCATAATCACAAAATATTTCTTTCTAGGAATTATGAAATTTCATTGCTCATAGTCACCAATTTATCCATTGGATTAAATGTTGACCCAATTCCTTATAGTTAACTCCATTGACTAAAACCAAAAACCATGGTGTAAGAAATTGTTAAAATAAAAAGGAACCACATAATCATAAAAAGTCACTTATGGGGTGTATAACTTATCACAATTTCTTTAATCCATGACACCCTAAGTTAAACCTGGTTATTCATGATCTTCAAAATATTTCTAGGACTATAACCTATAGTTATACTAAACCTTAGGGACATCCCTAGACATACCTTAGAAATATCTCTAGGGATCTCATTAAAGTTCTCGCATCCTAGTTTCCAAAGGATAACTAATCATTTCCTCTCATACCAACTGTAGAGACCCATAGCATGATGTATAAGGACATTAAATTACTTTTCCGGAATACATAATACATAAGAAAAACAAACACAAAAGGACCTTAATAGTTTTGTGTCTTTGGAAACTCGGAACATAATCTTCTAATCATGGTGAAAGATCATCAACATCTCCCATAAAGATCTTCCCCTTTTGTTTTCTTACCTAAAACACTTCATTAAATCCTGGGGAAAATAAAAGATATAAAGAGTGAGATCAAATGGTCAGTAAGGGTAAGCATGGAAAAAATAAAACAAACCATATACATTTGAACATCAAAACATGAACATAATGTTTACACATCAAAATCTTGAGTTGTGAAATAAATCTTGGTCGTACGTAAGGCAGAAGCCATAATGGAACACTAATCATGTTAAAATAGCATGGGAATAAAACATTTAATTATGGAAAACCATTAAGAACATGATATTATTTACATAGTATCCATGGAATTGCTTCCAATACTATCTTAGTGGACAAAGTCCCTTACTAAATCGAGTTCACTCCTCGTTCCAGTCCTGTATCACTAAACCGGAATAAATTACCATTCCATCCATGTCTATATCATGAGATATAAATATTTACCCAAGTCATTGGAGGGATATATTGGTCCCACCGATCTCATAATGAAATCATTATTACTTGTGCCACAAAATTAACAAACATCATTCATAAAAACCCAATGAATAAAATGGGTTTCATAAACATCATCCCATCATAACATAATCCATAAAAAAGAAATGGAAATCATTGCATCATAAGAAAAATAAAACCTTGAAAATTATAGATACATTATACTTGAAACATAAATATACTAAAAAATTTCATCATATATGGAAAATAGTTTTGATAAAACAGTCCAAATGAATTCTTGAGGAAATATCCTTTTTTTCTTCAAAATCATTTTCTTTTAACAAAATTTCATGCAATTTTAAAAGAAGAGGATTTTGTTGAAAATACTAATGAAATCTTGTAAAGTAATCATATTTAAAATAAGGCATTATAAAACCATAAAAATCTGTTCATGTTGTATAAGTTAAAAAACATTTTTCTCCTACTTTTGCCGGAAAAGTCAAAAAAGTACCGCATTTGGTAAACAAAAGAAGGATTCCTTCAATACGATGTGGTAAAAGTAAAAAGGGTAATAATGAAGTTAAACATACATGGAAGAAATGTAAAAAATTTATAAAAACATTTTGAGATCATATGGACATGGATAATAAACATAACCCCAGTGAATACTTACGAATTAACAGTCTCAGATAAGAATGAGATTGAAATAATTATCCATTACCTTAGGTCCGATATGCTTAGTATGTATCTGAAACTCCTGTATAATGATTTAAATATTTTCATTGACTTATTACAGAATCATATTAATTGTTATGATATCATATATGGTTCACTTATGATTTTATATTATCAATTCTTTTGTAAATTCAATGTTAAAGCAACATTTTGGGTAAAATCGTTTTATTTATCGTGCGTGTTTCGAATTTTTGTGATTGATATTATTATTTATTATATAATGATTTCATTACTTCCATAAAGTAAATCATGATTTATATATCATATATATTCAGTATATATATATATATATTAGATTGATAAATGAAATGAAATACACCGTTCATGGAGACAGTAGGTCGTACATACGCATGAACGTTGTTTTCCTTTCCTTATTGACTTGAATGGAAGTAAGTAGATGACCTATATATTTAAATATATCTAGTATATTTATCATTTCATATATTTTATTATTATTCATTATATATACTTTATAATCATTCTTGAATTGTTAACATGTAAAATGAATATCATCACGTCGTGGAGACGGTAATCCGTACGTACGCTCGACCGATGATATTGTTCCCATATTTATTCAATGGAATTGGAGTAGATTATATAATATCATAGAATCAGTATGATATTATATTAATCATATATATTAATTCTTTACACCATTATACCCATCCAAGTAAGGTGGTGTTGGAAAAACCGATTACACCACGGCGTGGAGACGGTATTCTGTACGTACATACGCACGGTGATTTAGATTTTGATAGGATGGATAGAATGTGAAATAGGGTTGTTTCATATTTATAATAAAATACCAGTATATAATTAATACTGATATTATTACTTTATAATGAAACAACAAAATAAGAGGAAGTAGAAGAAGAAAGAAACCTGAAAGAGTCGGTAGAAGAGATTACCTCTTCTTCGATGCACCTCCTTTAAACATCTTCATTGGGAACTAGAGATAGTATTTTGAGAAGTCCAGAACCTCTATGATATAACTATAGAGGTTTAAAAGATTAATTGGTAGGGTTTGGTCTAGCATCAAGGCTCAAAAGGGTGTGAAGAGATGGGGGAAGTGGTGCCCATTTTATATGGGAGAAGAGGGGCACCTTTGGAAAAACATAAAATATTATTTTATTATAAAGTCATATTCGGTTTATAATATCTCTAAATTGATTTATTTCGAAGATAATGTGGGGATGGGTCGAAATAATATCAAGAAATAGGTTTTATACAAGTTTAGGCTACTATTATAACCTTATCATTTAGATTTAACTCTAAGTTAAATGATTTAACCTTTACCATGTCTTCTTTTTTTTCTTACACTATACGGTTAATAAACTTACTATAACAAGCCAAATGAACCCCAAGTGGTTAATTATTAATATTTATAACCTTATTTAAGTCATTTGGATGATACATATATTTTGATGAATACAATATCAATTAATAATATAATATTTGTTTGAAAAACTATTTTATGTCAATTTTGACACTATTTGGAAATTTATTTTTATGAAAATCATAACTGCCTGATTAGTTCAAAATAAGCTAATTTAATCAATAAAATCATGTCATTGTAAACTAAAAAATTAGTTGAATTCATAAAAAGTCACAAATTACATTTATTTGTATATTTATAACATCAATTATGTTAATATTTCATTAATAAGTTATTTACTACATCATCATTGTATCATAAATAAATTAAATTATTTAATGTCTAAAAATTATAAATAAAATCCCATTATGTAGGTAATGTTTTCAGATTTCTAATGAATATTTATAGTCGAATATATCTTCTGCATATCCCTATATTAAAAATGTTTTCGTTATTAAACTATAATTTGAACTCTTTTAACTCTTCTTTAAATAAATTGATAATAAGTGTCCTAATCTAATCCAAGTGGACCTAAATGTTCATATTTTTTTCCTAAGGTTGGTTTTGGTCAAATTACACTTATAAAATATAATTAAAACATGTGTTAGGGTAATAATAATATCATTTTTACCTTTAATTACCCTATTTACTTTTAACCGTGGTAAATAAAAGTAAAAAGTTAGTATTCACCAAAAATTATTTTTATCTTATTGAACCACATTTTACTCCTTAATATTAACTATGTATCTCTGATTTTTGAAATTCCACTCACAGAAGCGGTAAAATTATGTTTTATTTAAATTTTCAAATTCTCTTAGGAGGTAGGTAAAATACGGTGAAAAGTTAAATAAAAATTTTATATATCTAAAATTATTATAAAATGACTCAAATAAATTACATTGAACTTAAGTAGATATTATTTATCAATTTTGACCTTATATAAATTTAAATAAAATAAATAATTATTTAAATAAAAATTCGGTTTTTAAATACTAACCCATTGTTTTCATTATTTATCAAAAATTGAATGTTTTCAGAAAAATACCAAAAATTTACCCTAGGTGAATTTTGATATTCTAAATCCAAAAATGAAGTCCATTTTAATAGATAAAATTTATATAATTTCATAAAGTGGGTACTATTATTCATAACGTCAAGTTCATAATAATATTATAATAATATCTCTTTTAGTGAAACTTGGTATTGCGTACTACACACGCTATCAAAGAAGGTCTTAATTGCGTTTAATGCAAGCCAAGTCAGGGCTACGTGTAGTGAAAGCTCGGTTTGGTGTTTTTTATAACATAATCAATACTTCATTAATTTATACATTAAACAAAATCAATACTTAATGTTGCGTAGAATAATTTCCACAAAACGAATTTGAAATTGTGTGTAACACGAGCCAAGAATAGTGTTGCCTATGCTGAAAGATAATAATTTGATGCTTATAGTAAAATATAATCATGGTGTAGTTTATAATTGAAGACATCAATGAAATTAAAAATAATATATCTCATAAAATATCTGGGTGTTACCCGTGTCACCCTCGTAGCAACAACCAACATCTTTAGGAGGTTTTCCAAGGGGCAAGATAACCACCAACTTCCGTATCTAAAGAAGGTGGACCAAGAAGACGGATACAACACCTTATATATTAGAAGACTCCAAATAGGTGTCCTGATAAATGTTTTCAATGACACCACTATGCCCGGACCCGTTGGTCTCCTGATGAGGGTACAATTGGATACATACCACCCTCAAAGACCCATGCATGGGATGCAAAGATAACTAATCAGGGGATAAATGTTTTGGATATCTAAGAGATGGTTCATACAACTAATCCCACCAATGATGACTACATTTATACTCATGAAGGGACCAGTTACCAGGTTTACATCCCTGCACACTCAAAAATAGGCTACAGGCATATTCACTTATGAAGAATGGGGAGGCTCATATTCATCGACACGTATACAAATCACATCAGTATACATCAATGGAACATTGTGGAAATAAGTGAGTACATATCCCCACTTCATTGTAATAATTATACCAGTTCATCATGAAGATAGATAATGTAAAGGATTATATCCATGCAGATAGTTTTCTAAAATTCCTATACATTTTAGCAACAGCTGAAGAACATTGTCAGCATATTTCACCACTATTTCAGATAATGTGATACGAGCATACTGTTATTCCTATATTATAGAAAACAAAACACTTTGATCATCATGAACAAGTGGTTGTATTGGAGTTGGAACACAGACTTGCTCCCAACAGGGAGGATTATCTGCATATTCTGATGAAGGGTGAAGAATCATATTTGGCTCATATCCTCGTTCCAACCAAGGATAACCATGTGATAACATTAGATGCATTGAGATAGTAGCATATTCTAGTAGAAAAATTTTAGTGACATACTCTAAAGGACCAGGATTGGGAATATATCCATGTTCTTGAAGAGGAGGATCGAGTGGGAATGGGACAAACCGTGGGACATGCTCATATTTATGTAAATTCATCAATTTAGGATATTTCGACAAATCAATGATATCATTAATATATTAATACTTCTACTGATGAATGACTACTCAAGCATCATTCCATGGGAAAATAGGGGAAGGCTCATACATCTTCTCCCATTCCAGAGATCCATCAGTATATTCTGACGGGGAATGCATATTTGGACCAGGCATATATTCTTTATCCCACCAGGCCCAACCAAGTGAGTGTATCAGACACCATTGGGTAGTCTCATATTAATTCCTTGAAATACTAGTAGAATATCCCATTGGATCAGTATTGGACTCATAATTTCATCTTGAATGAGGCTCACTAATTGAGAATGGCACACACCTCAGGAAAGGCTCACATTACTGTCAATAACGTCATAGATCATTAATGTATTCTTGCAGCTTCTCAACAGCATGATCATGTCCCTACCACAGTAGATGGTTATATACATGTTTTGAAAACAATCATATTGTAGATACATACACCTCAAAAACTCCCAATGGAAGGCTTCCTTATTCTGACCTTAATATAGAACACGGGCCATATCCCAAATCTTTTCAATGATAGTTTCCTTGAGTTTGTTTCGGACATATTCTCAACACCACAAGGGAACATCGTCTCGTCCATAAAATATGATGTTAAATGCATTCCTAGAAATTATAGTCCTCATCATGGTAGATTAGAGATGGATCACATGGTCTCTACTCCTGAAATACCCCATGTGAAACCTCTCTATAGAGATATCTCCCATAGAAAGGGAACTCCTCTCCATTCCCAAACACCTATTTATGTAGAGTTGTTAAAAACACTAAAAACATTGTATAGAGAGATGCCCGAATCATCATGGTCGATTGTATATGATTCCCCCGTCAAATTCCAGCAACAACCCCATTCTCGTGAGTAGGAACCCATTACAGCCATCCTCTATGGTCTAATCAGATAGAGGCATGTAAGTCTGATTAATAGGATTCGAAAATAGATATACAGATAGGGTTAGCAAGATAAAACTCCCCCATCATGGTCTATCCACTCTCCACCTATGATTATATGATCATTGTGGAGCTATAGAAAGAGTTCAAGCCTTACCATTGGCATAATATGTGGGTCACTCATCTGTGAATTAATGATAAATGTCTACCTTCTCCATTATACAAGTTCCACCTCGAGACAATCAATATACTCTATTTTTTATACCTATCTATTATCATGATAGACCGAGATCCAAAACCAAAACACCACATGACAAATCTGTGTCATGCTTTCCACCATTCCATTACAACTCATTATAAAATGACCTCGGAAGCCATGTCATGAATTCATAATTGAGGATGGGGATTGTATGGAGAATTAACCACCATAGAAAACCTTTTATTAATTATAAAAACAAAGATGCAAAAAATCATAAAATGAATACAAATAGGTTGGTCTAAAATAATGAAACCACATTTCACATAAAATGGGATGGTAGTCGTCCTGAGACGATCTAGATGAAATTATATCAGCAACAATATTACCATTCTTCTAAGTCTGATACATGTAAATGTTATTATCAATAAGGCCCTTGCATCTCTGGAACGAGTATTCAATGATCCATGTAGTGGAACCTTTACCAGATATTTCATTGATGATAACAATCTTGACAGTCTAAAATCCAGGATAGAAAATTTCCTATGTTTACAAATTAGGTGTCCTATGATGCTTTAAAGAGCATATATATATAGATAAAACATATTCCCAATGAAATAAGATAAAGAATTAACAATTATACATTTGGGTCTTTGATAACTCTTACACAATGAATATCCCCCAAACAAAATGATCCACATGTGTTCAATTTGTATCCATAAATGTGAGGCTTCCAACTAATCCCTTTCCCCTTGTTTTCTAGGGAATTAAAAAAATTGGATATTATGGGAAGAAAGAGGAGTATGATACAGTTCCATATTGAAATATTAAAATAGTCTGGTGATGTTTAGAATTAAATTTCTATTGTTTAAGATGATTCCTTTGGGGGATGTTCATAAACACTATTGTTTTTTTTCATTCCAAGATTTCCAATATAGCCAACATCTTGTTGCTAATGTAATTTCTATCTGATGTATGTATGTTAGTTCCATGAAAAAAGTGATAGAAGAAATTCATAGAGGAGTTCACCTGATTGGTCTATCTAGTGAACTAACTAAAGGCATCATAGATAGCATTTTCCAAATTATAGCAAAAAAACAAGTGATCGTTCGACTCTCTTTGAGAATACCTGCATCAGAGACTTATCAAGCATAAAAATACACGACAATGATCCATGTTCTCTTCAGTAGACATGTATTTTTGTATGATACTCCATACTAGAAAAGGGTATTCAGTGGAAGGTTCTTACACCATAAGTTATCCCCCAAGGGTCCCGAGGAGATGTAACATGTCGAATATTATCAATTTCATGGATAGAAAAAATGACAAGAAATATAAGCTATGAAAAAAATTGATCCGAGTAATTGGACATGTCAATACAATCAAAAAGGACCCTTTATACACCATATAGGGTGCCTCGAATGATATATAGGATTTCAATATTTTCATTGAAGTTGATGGAAGGATATGATAAAATCGTAAATCTGAGGACAGTCCCACACCAGTTATGATGCAAGTAATAGTTTTCTTCATTGACAATAATCCAATGTTAGTTTTTCTAAAGGTAAGGAATGTGATGTGAATTCATATTCTAAATTTTAGAGGGACTTATCTAGGTCAACCACCCTTCCAAACCATATGTTCTTTACATGTATTTTCCCTATAGGATTATCCAAAAAATAATCTCCCATGAAATTTTGGGCTTGGAGACCAATCGATGAACCTGAAACACTATTGATATTATGACCCCCTCATTAATGGCATCTTGAGTTTACCCATAAATCCCAGTGCCAAGACATTATAGATAGAGAGGTAGGATAGACAAAATAATCTTGAACTATGCCCATAGAAATAATATGAAAACATTTAAAACATAGGGAACAACATTATGATCACCAAAATAACATACCTTGAGAAATTATTCTCATCACAAGTCACCATCTCTTCCAACACCTTCTTAAAAAAAATTTCACCACATCATACGGGCCACTATTGCAGTTTTGGTACAGGCCATCTAGGAAAAGACTAATCCTGTCAGGCCAGTGGAATATCTACCACTACCTCTACCTATCATGTCATAAATTCTAGGAAGAATTTGGGATTCATAACTAGTATCTACAAGTGAACCCCAACAAGAAGGCCTATTATAATTAATATCCCAATCACCATCACCGAGCTTATCATCCCTTGAGAGTTCCATGGAAATATCATTTGTGATACTAGAACAACCCCACCCCACAAGGATAGGGGAATTTATATCTTCATTCACATCCTAAGAGTCATCAAACCCCCAAATTAATCCATTAGACCCTACACAATTGGACCAAATAGTTCCAATTATGACACTAAATTTCCCCTACCCCAAATTTTTGGGGTCATTTTTGTCATCATCACCACCGTAGAAAGAATCAGGCTTATCTTTATTGGGAGAAATGAACCAACGACCTGTATCTCACCTACTGCGAGACACAACTCTGCTAGTTGGGGCACATTTAGCAAACCCGACCAAACACTCACTAAACATAATTATTCACTAACCAATGTGGGAGGAATGTGATGCAAGTATGATTAAACCCCACCATAGTTTCATGAAGAAATGGCCCAATAAGGCCAAGGTTTTTTGTAATGACCATGACGAAAGCTGTGTAGAATCATCATGTTGTGTTGAAATAAATGGCCCGACCACAATTTCCTAATATGCCTCTATTATTGTATTCAATTTCATCTTAGTAAACATTGATCTCAAAGGAAATAAATTGGTTCATGATATAAAAATGAAACCTCGGTAAGAGGTTGAATTGAATGCAACAAATGAGTCAGTTCACACCAGGAATGAGAGATGGCTCTAAAACATGGAAATTCCGAATATCAAGTTGCCACCTCCCTGATGAAATGCAACCTAGAGGATGGGTAAAACAACATCCCAATCACCTCCTAGTAGGAGAAACATTCCATACCTAGAGGATGTATTGTCTCAATATGAGATTGAAATACATGTAGTTCAACAAAATTAGGAGATGTTACTCAGGGGAAGTATTCCATCTAGGTATCACTTCCTAGGAGAGATAAATTTTCCCCCTTTCGATGCTAATCCATAATTTGAGGAAGAATTTGAATATAATATTGGCTTCGAGTCTACCTAGCCATCCCACATTCCTTTGAAAGTTAAAAATGATCATGAATTCCCACTGTTGCAGTAACAACCTATCGCTCATCAGAATAATTGTTCTGTCCTGAGACAATTTTAAAATTGGAAGGAGGTAGAAACAAGGTGATATCTTCATCCTTTTCTATCTCCCCATGGGTGGGAGATGGTTTAGGAAGCTTTTCTCTAATATATCCTTAATGCCATCAAATCTCTAGATACTCGAATGAAATCCATTGAAGGAAGGCGTGCACATTTCCAACCTAAAATGTATCCATGTCTCGATGGGTCAATGATACCCCATCTCCTTACAACATTTTAAATCCTATGATATCCACATTTTATAGTGTGGGATACCCCAAGGTACATCCTAAAAAATTTCTCTCATGGTGTGGGATGATGATGGGACCCCGATATCCCCAAGAGAAAACAAAATTTATGGTGTTTCATATATATACTAATAGAGAAAACATTCTTTTGGTACAGAAATGTTCTAAAAGGATATGTGTCGGGATGGGAAGACCATAATCAATAATTAAATTACAAATATAGTTATACAATGAGGATGAAAAAGCTCATCAACCAGAAAAATATCACAAAATTAAGAAATGATAGGCTATTGATTTCATAGCAAGGCTTTAGGGCTTGACATACTCACTCAGTATCACTCTCTCATATGAAAGGAGACTAGAACACTATGTTTATAATCACAAATATGAGTTCAAGAATCACATAATTCCAATAAAATATCATGGAAGATTCTACAAATTTTCTAAAGCATCCCATCATCTAGAAGAATCAATTTATTAGACACAATTCACAGGTCGACTCATTCACATAGAAAAGGGTAAAATTCAATCCAGATTTGATGATGAATCTATCACTCTCAGGATAGAATCAACAATAGTAATGATGCCTAAGTAGGGACCAAATTTCAAAGATCCTCCAATCATGTAGTGTCAACCACATAATCTAAATCGGTTAGAAGCATAGTAAAATCTGGGTCATCTGCGATTTCAAGAATGGATGAATAAGGTTTTCTTGGTCTGGAATGAATAGGTCCCTGGTTATTTCTTGGTATCCATGGAAAATAACCTTCTTGAACTTATACAACAAAGGAAGCCTAATGATTTCAACCTCACTGACTAGCCTTACTACTACCATTTCTATAGAAGGGTATTTTATAATATCCAGAACTATTTTTCCTTTAAATATGTCCTTCACAGAATGAGTGATTCCTGAAAGGTGGTATTGTATAATTCTATAGAGAAAGAGGCTTGAATAACCATTTTCTTAATAGGTATATAAGATGATTTATTAAAGGATCCAGATAGATGTTCATGAAACTTTTAAAACATGATGGTTCTCAGGATAGTTTATCTATCCCATTACACTCTAAGAGAACAATTTAACAGGCCAACAATAGCTCCAGCACCCAAAAAATGAGGCTTCATATATGCCTCCCAAAGCTGAGAATGACTACCAGCGGTGGAATGAAATAGAAGTGGAAGATTCATATTATCCTCCAAATTAAGTATTAACCCTCTCTGATTTATTCTCTAAAAAATCGGAAAGATAATTACCCCCACCTAATGGAATCCCCATACAAATAATAACTCATCTCCGGTTGTTTCCACATAATACAAATGACATAGCCCTTCATTGACAATGATTATTCCCCCTAATACGGTTTTCAGACATATTAACAAGTAATGAAATGCAAAATTTGCTAGGGACGAGGCTACATGGGACATCATGGACGAGTTGAAAATTCATATTTTGTTCATATCCCCATAGGAGAAATATATATATTTCTGATACTCTAAGTAAATCATTCTAGTAGGATTAGAAAAGGAATGGGGGTGCCATATATCCCTCTAGAAGTCACCCGCATCAGATCGTCTGGCATGACCACCTATCGAGTGTCAAATCTGATCAACCCGGACAACAGATATGGGCGGTACAACCTAATATATGGGTATAAGATTCCCCTTAACCTCCACACAATATCTAGGTCTATCTACCTTAGTTTCTTTATCTCATAAACATTATTCACAAGCCAGTAAGCCACATTACCAGTAGAAAACCCATATTGGGGAGCACCGACTTCTGGAGAAAAATAATGATGTTATGAAAATGGTAGTTGTGGTCCATGGAAAGCTCTCAATCCTAGATACACAACATCTTTCAAAATAACTCAAGGAGGCACTCACCAAATCACTCGACATCCCACATGAATTCGAGATATAAGTTGCTTCCATGGAGGTATATTGAGTGGAGAATATGTCATTAGGATTCCATGTTTCAATATTCAATAATAAATATCTAGAGGATGTTGTCCAAGGGAATAACATACCCACATACATTTCTTGAAGACACAATAATTTCAATGCCTGAAGGGTGATGATTGATAATGGATCAATGATCAATCTTATCCCAATCTGGACCCTTCGACGAATGGTATATATTGATGGGAAATGATCACCAAAAATGATGAAAATTTAGGGACATGACAGGTGTGGGAAGAGATACCCAGGGATGATTAGACTCAAAGCCCAATTTAGGGATATCACATATGATTCCATGTACATGATTATCAAGAAGGATAACACATATAATGTCTTACATGGAAGGCCATGACCCCATAGCCACGTCCTGGTACCTTCAAAATTCCATCAATGTTTTATGTACCCCAACAATTCAAATGGTGGAATACTATACAGTGATAGCTCACCCTTAGATTCATGTAGAGCCATATATACCAATGTAGATTTCTACAATAAGAGAGGCAATAAACTGATTGAAGTTGAATATATATGTGTTGTACCTCCTAATGGATTAATATATACCTCTTTCAATCCTTTTTTCATGCTTAATGAGGATTATTTTATCCCCATAAACAATTTTTTTGTAGACTATATGATACTAGAGTTTTGATCACCTTATTTCCTCATTGAATATAACCTCCAACATCTCTCTTCAATGACCAAAATACTAATTTAGAGGCCCCCAGATTTCCATTTTCACATAAATATGTGTCCAGAGCCATAAAAATGGATAATGATGACCTCATAAACTCCCAAACAGTATTCAATGATGGAGTATCGACTACAATAGATGAGATATGGAAGATAAATGGGGGAACAAATAAGACTCACAACCTACCTTCATTGTTCCATAAACACCTCTCCAAGATCAAGCTACATACATTGAATTTCAAAATTCATAATGATATATGTTTACCTATAATTACACAAAAAATCTCGGACTGAATTCAGATGTGTCCAAGCACCATCTCAGATTACTTGATGAGTATTAAAGATTCAAGTAATAATCCATAATGTTGTACCTTTAGAATGACACTAATTTAGAGGCAGATGTTGGAAATTTTATCAAATACAACTATATATGAGAAGTGAAATTCCCAAGTTTTATTTCAAGAATCATTCCCATAATGTTGAATGTAAAGAAGATTAAGGTTTCCATTGACATCAAAAACCATAATCGGAATTACCCAAAGGATAATTTCCCATTACAAATAACATAGCTCTTGATTGATGAAACTGCTGACTTTTAGGCCCTTTTTTCATTGATGGGTACTCAGGGTACAATTAAATCAAAATCACCCCAAGGATAATGTATAAAATCCCTTCATATCACCTCAAATGATCTACTACTATCAATTCATTCCCATTGGATGAATGAATATGGGTTCCACATATTAGTGCATCATGCATCAGATATTTATGAAATTATTTGGAGGGATGTCCAAGTTTTTTTTATGACCTTGTTGTTAAATGATGACACCGATGTGATCACTTCACGAATATCTAAGAAATAACTTACAAGATACGACAACAAAGTATAAAGATAAATCATGTGAACTGTGCCTTTGGGGAAACATGAGGCACGTTATTTGGCATCGTGGTATGCCACTACGGTATTGATGATACCCATACAAAACTAGCCTTATTTTGGAAATGTCACACCCCATGAACATGACAGAATTAAGGGGACCCCAAGAAAACCTCGCCATCATTTTTCAATTCAAATCCAATCCGGCTAAAAAAGATCACCCCTTCACCAGGAAAATAAAGAAGGTAGTCATCCATCAATGGGGTGATAAATGTTGGAAATCCTTCAAGAGTAACATGAAGTACTTGTTGCACTCATAGTTTATGATACCCTTGGTTCAATGGAGGACACTCATATTACATTTCACCACCATGGAATTCTCACTGGGTGACCTCCTCTGACAAAATAATGATACGAGAAGTGATAATAGTCTCTATTTCCTTTGTCAGACATTGTTGGGTACTGAGACTTGATCCTTCATGGGTGAAAAGAACTACCTCACACTTGTCTTCATAGTGAAAAATCTTAACCATTTCATTAATAATCACAATGTCCATTTGGTCTCTTGTATTGAACCTCTCAATTAAATCCTTGGCCACCCCATGTTCACTACATGCTTGGCTCGATGAGTTTTAATTCTACAGTAATACAAGAATCAGTTCATATAACAGAAGTCTGTGAAAGGGAAAGACCTAGTTTATTTCCTCACATAACACACTTCCCTATAAAATACAAATTAATACACCTATATCCCCGATGAATATTCCATTTATTCCAATGGAACATCCAAAATTGAGATATGTACTTAGATGGATCCTCCCAATGTCTTGTCGGTAACATAAAAGAGAACTCTAAACTCAAACTAGTTAGTCTAGCATTTTATTTGTCACCCCAAACAGATAATTTTTTTATAATCTTTCTCACTGTCTGAATGCTACAAAAATAATAAGGTAGAATACCGAGGCCTCATATAAAAATTGTAATTAGTCCAGAAAGTACACATAGCCTACCTAAATGTCAAATGGGATTTAGAGATAGTGATAAATCAGTTAAATGGAAAATATTAAATAAAAATGAAGAATCCCCTAGATATTTCAAGGTTTTTAGGGAATAATTACACATTTATCACATACTTCATTATGTCTCCCAATCATCGATTGCTCATGATGAAACGCTGGCCAATATAACCACTGTTCTGTCCAACCCTGGTCAAGAGGATGTAACCTTTCCTATTACACATCAATGAATAGTGTCACCAATCACAATATTTTTTATGGAAGAGATCAACCAGGTCATCACTACATATGAGATTTCTGAAATAATGACACCATCTAGATGGATGTTTCTCATAATTGGTTATGTTTGAGATGGGACTCTCCCAACTGATTGTACTGAAAGGTAATAGAGTTGGCATTATGCAGTTAACTTGACTATGAATGATGGTCCAAATAAGAATCAAATAATCTATCAATGTAGATTTTATTGAAATATACGTAGGTGAATTTCAAAAGGATAATTTCTCATCGTCATAGATTTATTCCACATGAGTTATAACGGAGTCCATAAAACTGGAACCAAGATCTCCCACCAAATCAGGGTGTTGGTATATCACAAAAAACCATGATATATGACTCTGTGGAATTCACTAATAAATTTTATGCATCCCTGATCAATGAAAACATAATCCATTAGCCATTGAAACTCCCTCATGCCGCTAAATATTCCAGTCCATTTACTATTTGGGGATAGATGTTGTGGGGCCATATCCCTAAGCCAATGCTGACTAGTTCATGTATATCCTTACTGTCAGTGTCTTCTTTTCCAAATGGTTTGATGAAATACACCTTATAGAAGTCATGATGAAAATTGTAATAAACATAATGGAGTCTCATGTCATTACCTGGTTCAGTGTTCCTCATAGATTATTTATGGGAAATGGTACTAACTCTTGTGCTATGGAGTTAATGATTCTCTACCAGGATTAAAACACTGAGTCCAATCACTTATCTTGTTATCATGCAACAAAAAATGGATCGATGAAGCCTTTATTAAGACCTTGTTTAACATACTCCATATGATGGTGGACAAGGATAATATGTATTCCCTAGATAAACTCTATTACGAATTGTGGGACTATCGTACCACCAGGTGAACTGTTACACAAGAAAAATCATACTCAGTAGTGTACAACAACAAGGGAGTATTTCCCATAGAGGACATGTTTTCCTCACTCTGAATATCCATTTATAGATATTTTTTAAATGATGAATAGTCTAAAAAATGAATGGATGAATTGGAACAACTTAATAAGAAGAGGTTGTGCATGTTTCATAACCTTAATGTTCAACTGAATTAGATTACCTGAGATCACAAAAAAAGGCTTCCTCTTATCATTAAATCAAGGATAACTGGTGTTGGATATTTAACCCCCAATGAAATAGAGATATAATCCCCCGAAATTAGATTCCATTTGGGAAGGATCATACATCATACATAAGTTCTATCATAATGGAGCCTATTCCTGGGCCACCAAGGATTGGGAGGGTTTCACACCACCCACCAATGTGATATTTGTGAAAAATACATTGAATAATATTTTTTAAGAAAATTTTCATCCACATTAGACAAATCCCCTTAATTATTCCTTCTATCATGATGTTAAAACTTCATAGAACATCGCATCCTTGCCTAATGGTGTTAAATTTCATGGTTTATGTCCTTTTAAAATGAAAATAAACTAGACTATGTATCCAAAACTATGTACAACTTGATTATCATTCCCAATGGGATATATAGGGATTCCTTCATCCTATATAATTTTCTATCCATTGCATCATAAAAAGTCATGTGTTATACCCCTCTTTTTTCTCTACACTGTAGGGGAACCCCTGACACACTAATTTTATCCAACCGAGGATTGCTCACATGATATTAAGAATTATGGTAGGGAAATTTCCTTATATTAAAGTAATAATGGGATTAAATAGATCAATTATAGTATTGTTTGAATGACCATAATAGGCATTCCATAAGTCCTCACTGCATGATGTTAAATTTTATGATTAATGTCCTTGCCACAATAAATTAAATTGCATGGTCCTCTAAGAACTATTTTTTGTGTGATTCTCATCCCCATGAGATATATAGTAATTCCAAATATTCTATCATTTGGAAAAATTGTGATGTTCCCACCAATTCATTTTGATCCACCATAATCATAACCACATGATGTTAAACTACATTGAACTTCAAGAACTACAAGTTTCTTGATTCTTTCCCATACATGATATGTTGTGACTCGTATATATCCTATCCTAGTCATAGCTACAATTTTCAATATATTTACACCCACCTATAAATATGTTCCATACATGTGTAAAGTATTTAATTTAACAGAACTATGTGTGGCTTGATTATCATGTTCATGATATAAATTTTGTTTCCATGATATTTCGTCTTCCGGCCCAGCCACAAACATAACCCTTTATTCCATGTTGTCCCGGTTCTTCCTATAATGGTTTGTGTTGTGATTAAGAACTATATTTCCCTCATTCATGTCATATAGATTCATGGGACCACACTGTGAACCCACCTGACAGGAAATCAACCTTACGGTCTTGTCCACATGTCCCTAAACAATCCACATATATCCTTGAGACAAGATAATAAATTATGTCGCTTCATCCTCATCATAAGTCTTTACACTACATGGCCACCTAGAACTACATGTGTCTTGATTATAATTTTCCTGGAATATAAAGAGGAGTCATAATTCACTTATTTTTTCCCATCTACAACATTCCAAACTCTCACATTGATTCCTACATACTTACCACGTTGAATCAATATTCATGAAAGCATATCCACACCGTATGACATTAAACTGCATAGAAGTATGTCCTTGCTATATGAATTTTAAATACACAACATGATTTCCTCACCACATGATATTAAACATCATGTATAAAATCACAACCCCACTACATGACAATAAAATATGAAGACTATCTCTTATTTTTCACTCCTCAGCTACAGACTACAAGAGACCTACATCAGTCCGCCAGAGTATGAGGAGCTACCAACATCAATTAAGAGCACCTCAAATCCGTATACCAATCTTCATGTCATGAGTGACTCAAGCCACTGTCAACCTTCTCTTTCCATCGGAAAGGATAATCAAATTCAAATACCCAATTATGTTCAATGAATGCATTCACATTGCTCATGAATATGTGCCTATGTCTGTCCACCAAATTAGTTACTCTAATAAAGTGCATTGTAATTCTCTTGAACCCTGGGGTCATCATAGTATCACTAAACACCCTAGTGTATCTGATCCACTCTTTACATTACTATCATATATCTTTACTCATAATCTGAGAAACTCGAGTCATGATTTACAACATTTCCCTTCTATGCATGAGAAGATGTTGGAGTGCTCTTAACACTAGGAATCCTAATTATCCTCTTTTGTCACATCATCCATGATAGTATCATATGAGTCATGAACCTAAACTCTTTTTTCTTTTTTCAAGGATGCACAACCTTAAACTCTAGCCCATGGTTGTCCAAATCGGATGACATTAAACTAACAACATAATTTACAAAAAAAATATGTGAGCCCAGAACCTAGGAAGCACATACTATGAAAAAGACGACTCTCGACCATCAAAAGTCATAATCCATCGAGTTTAGAAAAATATTCTGGTGAAAACATAAATGTTCAATGCTCATATGTTCTATAACCCTATTAAATTCTAGATTATTCTCGCTAGACCAAAAGTTCAAGGAAAATTTTAGAGCGATATTTGACACATCTTCTCATCGTGAGAATATTTTCTCCAAGATTGTACACAACCATTAGGGAATTTAAACCCTCCATGAATTTTAAATCATCCACGACCCACACATCATGATTTGGGGTGCCTCGAATAAATATGACCTTTAATGTAACTTGGAAAGAATTTATGGATTCATTGAGCCGTTGTTTGAAAATACATGCATTCCCATGGATCCTTCATATAAGCATACGGTCATCAACCAAATTTTTCACAATAAAAAATGATATTCTAATTCTAGTGATCCCTTACATCATCAACGTTTTACTAAAATTCCAAGGATTTAATTTACATCATCCATTCCACAATATCCTTAGCGAGTTTTATATCCCTAATATTCCAACAACATATTTACTACCTCTTTTGATCTTTTATATCCCACGGAAAAGATAACTGCCCTTTAGGGACCCCATTTATTGACTATGTATACCTGACCTTGGCTTCTGCGTATCCTCCCATGGTCGTCAACCATGAGTATCACTCTATAAAATGGTAATTTCGATCCTTGTGATCCTCAACATCACCAGGGTAGGATCTTTCACCTAAGAGTGTTTTAGGTCACTCATGGCACGTCTTCACCATATTCCACACTCTGATAGATGGAAGAATCTAAAATACCTTAAACTAAAGCAATATATGGTCCAGGATTAATGAACATAAACTAAGGAAATAAATGTTTCATGCTAAAAGGTCGTAAACTAATGAAATAGATGGTTTGAGCTATAATACCTTAATCTAATGAAAAATATGGTTCAAGGAAAAATACATGAAAATAAATAAATAGATAGTCTGAGAGTAAATAACATAAACTAAATCGATATATGGTCTAAGATAAAAGATATTAAACTAAATAAATAAATGGTTCGGAATAAAAGACCTTAATGTATATACATAGATAATCCGAGATTAAAGTCTTTAATCTAAATAAATAAATGGTTTGAGGTAGAGTTCCTTAAACTAATGTAATAGATGGTACGATATAAAATACCCCAAACTAATGCTATAGATGGACCAAGCTAAAATACCATAAACTAATTCAATAGATGGTACGAGATAAAACAACATAAATTGATGTGTGGGGAAATTATTGTGAGGCCCACTACATGGCCTTATTATAGTTAAGAAACCTTATTATGATATAAAAATCACTCTTTCTACATTACAAATCTTCCGCATATATGATTCTTCTTTATATCTGGTGATCGCATGATCACCAGAATATATCACAAAAATAGAACCTAATATGGGGTGAGCATTCCCGAGCATTCCTCAAAGGAAATATGTTCAAATTTCACCATCCAATTTCACAAATTCATTATCATTAAATATAAATAAAGGCATGGGTTTTGATAATAAGGAGGAAAAATATTGAGATATCATACAAGGAAGGAAATTTAGTAGTAATCTCAAAAAAAATATCCACTTAGAGTATGAAAAGGAGGGAAGGATATCAACATTTTGGAATCTCTATAAAACATAAAAAAACGGTGTTTAGTGAAAAATAATGGGATGTAATACAAAAAAATAAGTCACATAAAAAGATGTTCGTAAATGCTGGTATGATCGACAATAGTTATGCGGGAGGTGACAATTGAGAATTTGAGTGTCATCCATCTCGTGTCTTCCACCTTATCTTAGGGAAAAAACATCTACACGAGTAGTCAACTATATAAAACTCCTCTGATTATCTTTTCATGCCTCTATATATGAACTATCCTAGTATCCTTCTGTGTTTTCAGTTTAGACAACAACTAATGACCCTTCCCAGTGACTTATCCACCTCACTCATTTTTTTGGAAGGGGAAGCCCCATCTTGTACTTCATGAAATAAACATTCTTACATAGAAAAGTCTCTTTCAGTTAGGATGATTTACTATATAATTTCATGCAATGACTGATGATCTAAACCATCATCCCTTAGATCATCAAATAATTATTGAAGCTAATTCCCTTGATGGTAGAATATCACTAGAGGGGTCTTTGTGATCTTGTCATGTATATACTACAATATCAAATAACAATGTGATTGAGCCTAGATACCTAATGAAGAGGTTGTAACAAAAGGATGACCAACCAACTGAATCAATGTTGTAATTGGATAAGATTCCCCATATTCCTCTTTCTCAACACGCTTACCATAGATAACATGCACCGGAGGGGGGTATCCTCCACAAAAACTGACTTACTATTCAACTAAACATTATCATAGTGATGTCACTTCCTTGATTCCTATCCTAAGTCTTTAATAAATTCCATTAGTGCCACAAATAGTGTAATTTGTGATGTAAGGGGTGTGTAAACATGGCATACCAGTTGGCATGGGACCCTATTCTGTTATGTCATCACCCAAGTTTGGGCATAATCTATGGTAAGGAAAGGGAGAGAATTTGTAGGTAGAAAATATGATCACGTCTCTGGTATCATCATGGGATCGTATATTTTGAAATTGTTATGTCAATAATGGAAGTCACTCCCCTAGGACTATGGAAAAACGATTGAGGGAAACTCCCAAAACATAGCTAACATATTAGAAAAATCAGTGTTGCATGTATCTATCATAGATAATCACCTCATCCACCCTGACTACAAGGATCCCATATCAGATAGATATCAAATAAGATCTATCATCAAGAGATTCAATCCCATCATCAATAAAAAAATTTTCTAGTTTATGGATGGTATCAAATTCAAAGTTTTCTAATCAGAAAAGTGCACCTATGACTTCTATTGGGGATACAGACATCGGTCCAACCCTAGAGATGTTAAAAAATATAGGGATAGATACATGATATGTGATCCAAGAGATATTGTAATACACATTACAATAGATGCACTCTGTTATCCATCTGAATTTGATCTAGAGCTGATGACCAATACTGTAGGAATTATAGCCAAGTTAGATATGACCCAACATATAGTAGAGGTGTGCAAGATGTGGTACCTCTAGGTTATGGCTCCCCCTTCCACATGAAATTCCATAATTACCAATGGGCTATCATGAATTCTAGATAATGTGTCCCCATAATGGAAGAGAAACACATTGAGGACCATATAAAGAAAAACAACCAACCTATTGTCCTAAGAACCCTTGATATTCACTTGATATTTTCATGAGGTGTATTCCCCAATACGATCCAGAAATGTCATGGAATTTCTAGGAGGGCTTGGATGGGGTGGATAACATTATACCTCACCCCAAATCCAGATAGAAAAATGTTGACCTAATCATTGAGGGAAATAATTGAGTACAATGTCAGATATCTCCCAATATTTTTCATCACAATGGGGAGAATCTCGTTGACTAGAACTGTATTATTTGGAGGATCATCCTAGACCTCCAAAATAGTAAGAAATTCAGCATTCATCTCTCCATGAGGAGGGATTTCATCTTGTTTATACATATCTTATAAACGAAAACCCACCTCACCATGAGGATGATGGAACATGTTGGTACTAGGACATTAGTGATTAATAATTTCTCAGAGGAGGTTTGGTTAGTGATAAATGATGAATTGAGATATAAATATGGATTAGTGGACATGAACCCTATATAGATCATTAGAAAATTTTGAATTGACCGGCCTCACATTGATTGGTCATGACCATTCATCCGATAAATTTGCATCAGGAAAAAGATCCCATTTTGAGTATCATTAACTACCAGATGCGTCTAGAGAAGAGGATAATAGACATGAGTAAATCTAGAAATTTTTTTTTTATAAAGGTAAAGAAAATCCAAAATCAAGGGTAACTTGCTACACATAAGACAAGCCCTAAGATCGGGCTGTAACTAGCTAACCTTTATTGGTAATTATTTCATGAACGTAGTGCAAACAGCTAGATAACTAAAAAATGGAAGGTGAAAACCCATGAGTTTTATAACATCATTCTCTAGAAAGAAAAACGTGAATAGTGTAATTTGATCAGATAAGGGATAATTATGAATTCTAGATGAAAATAAAAATTCCATGATATCATTATCAGTACACACACGATATCAAGAATCTACATTTGGATTCCTAGAAAGCATGTCCCTATGGTCTGTCATAGTGAACGAACCACGTTTAGAATAAGAAGACATCTAAAAATAAGTATTTGGTAGATGTCAAACAAAGAAAACACAATTTCCTAACCAAAATAAATCATGAAACGATACAACAACATCATAAAAATTGCATGAATTCGTAATGGATTCTAAAAACACACAAATAGGTCACAAATTGCATGATACATAGAGGAAACGTGGGGTGTATAATCCCTGTACGGTATTTGGTGAATCGCATGAACCCCTGAAGAATCACAATCACGTGACCTGTATATCATTACACGAATCATAAAAAATAAAATAATAGGTCCAATAGTTCCCACAAAAACCTCATGACAACCCAAGCATGTATTGCTAAAGTTCGAGAAAAGACCAATGTAAACTGAATCGTGTGGTCTTGTGCAAAATATTTTGCAGATCATGTTCACGAATAAGTCTTGTAAATAGGGTTCAGGATAAGGGTTCACAAAAAGGTCTTGTGACGGGTGAAATAGTGTGAGGAAACTATTAATAGTAAGCCAATGTATATAATAGTCTTCCACGCCCCCTATATATAAGAATTTAAAAAATTACCGAAGGACATCAAATAGAACAAGTGTCACCCAAGGAACTGGTTCACAACATCATCTAAAGCTATGGTGGGCACTATTTTCCATAAAAAATAGACCCCTTTACCCCTTAGACATCACTCCTATGGGAGGAATTTATTGATGTCCACCGAATAACAATCAATATAATTAAAAAAGAGGAAATATATGAATGTGGTTATTATATTACCTAAATAAATAAGACTTTTGAGTCCTCTCAAATACTCATGGCTATGTGACCATTTAAAGGCCATGCAAAGGATCCATGCATGGTGCATCACCCACAACTAGACCTAGAGATCCTCCTTTTGAAAACATTCCATGTATTACAATGGCCTTTAGACAACTAAATGAGAAACCTCCAGCCACATGGTTTTTCATTAATAAGTTACTGATACACCACAAAGAATACATTAAAAATAAATAGCTATGAAATTCTAAGGAAGAGACGCACAAGGGTCATGTATCCCACTCACCAAATCATCATTGGGAAGAAAACAATATTTTGGTGATATCTAGGAAATCACACACGACCCAAGATACGTATCCACATTAAATGATGGTGACAAAGGGGAGGATGTGAGAGGGGTTCATGTTCACTGAAATACACACTCTACGCACCCTGCTCAATCTACAAGACAGTGAAAACCCTCATGGAAACCCCTTATATTTTCATCTTATCCATGTGGAAGACCTCATACATATGGAAGCATTCCCATGAAGCTGTAGGGATATACGGATATATCTATTCACTATGTGCTGGAGCACTCTTCATATGATTCATATTATTAAAGAAAGGAATTTTCCAAAAACCGAGTAAAAATATTGATACTAATCGTCTGAACACTCTTGATCCCAATCCATTATAAAATAAAACAAAGAGAATAAAAATGGAGGATGTGAGAGGGTTCCATGGTCTCAAAAAAACATGGAACACACCCTTGCATAACCACAAATAACTAAAAGTCCTTGAATACATATCTTTCTCACCATCTAAGAGACCTTTGTCTTTTCATCCTCTCTATGTGAAGAACCTCTGACAAATACATGGTTCTTACGAACAAACTGATTGTTTGTCAATGAAATTATCATGCACCCCCATCTAAACCATATTGGTCATGCAATGCATCTCAAATAAATAGAATAAATACCCTAAAAACACACATGCAATATAACATGACTATCAAACATTGATAAATAAAAAATTGGTTAAAAGGGAGGAGGAGAGAGGTACTCATGGTCACTCAAAGGTAGGACATGAACCCAGTACACCAGCAGTGTTGTCCCGAGAGACCCCTCGATGAGTAAATGAAGGTATCACGAGTATCATCTCATATGGACTTGGAACTTTTGAAACACCCTCTGGCATGTAAAAATGACTACATGAATGTCCTTAGACACATCTACATGATAAAAAATTTCACCAATAATCAGAAAAAAAATCCAAAAAAGAAGAGACTCACAATCACTGAAAATCAAGTGGCATGCCTGGAGCAATCCATGATAAAAACTCAAGAAACCTCAAGGTTCCAAAACACCATTTCTAGCACCAGCGTGGACGCCCACTAGTTAAAAAACCAAAACATGTGCATAAAAGTGGTGGAAAGGCCTATAAATTACCTATAGACAAATAAATAAAGGGATTGATCAATGAAAATGACTACTAAATCAGATGGGATTATGGATTACTAGACTCTAAAATATTCAAATATAGATATCTACCAACGTTATGGATCTAACATGCAATCGTCCAGCTTTCCATTTGGGAATACACCATTAGTAATCTGGATCATTAATGTCCTAGGAATAAAGCAATTGATTTGACCATTCGTTGATCGCGTGAAATATCTCTTGTAGGTTATATGAAGACCACTCCACAATTATACTAGATCATGTGAGACTCAATGAAATCAAACACATACTAAAACTATGACATTCACAATACAAGGGTTATAACCAAAATCAAATTCACAAGGAATAAGAAAAACACAAAATCACTCCCCATCATGATCTTCATATGTTTCATATGAAGATAGAAAAAATCACTATGATACATCACCCAATTTTTTTGACACCCATTCAAAATATCACCTGGTACATGTAAATTTATCTAGACATGTCATAACACAACATAGAATTCCCCCCAAGGGAGACAATTTGATCTTGAAAATACTAAGGGCCCATCACCCATGAATAGTGACATCCCTCGAAAACATCACATGACTCACATAATGTAATCCTCTCATGTTTTATGAGTCTCACAAAATCTCATGGACATGAAAACATGCTATCACAATTCCCTCTAAGAATGTCAGATGAGACTCGTAGGTCCCTTCATACATGTCTCTCTTGTCTCGTGAAGACTCTTAGATGTATTAGTCAATATACGTGGCACCAAATGGACTGTGCCACACTGGATTTAAAAACACCTTATATGTGTGTCATCATAGGACTTTTAGTGGATTTCATGACATGTCGACTGGGTTAGGTGGCACTCTCCAGATATGAAGTCTAGACCACCAGGGAATCCCAGTATTTGACAATGATTTATATCCTAGGTGTGTAAGCCCATATCAATTGGGCACTATAGGGTGTAAGCACCCACATAATGGGAACAATGATGACTCTAATTCATTCCATATTTGGGATATGTATTCCACCTCCCACTGAGATTCATGTTCCATATTGGTTATCCATGGAGGGACCGACATATAGATCCCTTGTCCAAAGAAATGACGTTGATTACATATTATCCCTTGTCTCCAACAAATGAGCATGGTTCATGTGGTCCTAAGGAGATTTAATTTCCATATCATCTACACTATGAAAAACTACAATGGAATAGGGAATACATAGTGGGTAAGCCCTAACATAAAGGGATCTATGATGACTCCTATTCCTACCAGATTCAAGATATAGTTGCCACCTTCTTCCATAGTCCGAGCACCATATTGATCATCCATGGAGGGTCCATCATGTGTGTCCCTTGTCCAATAAAATGACATTGAGTACATGTTATCCTATGTTCTAACAAATAAGCAAAGGTCATGTTGGACTAGGCAGTTGTAATGGAAATATCATCTACCCTATAAACCCTTGAAATGGTATAGATTAGCCTAAGTGTATAAGCCAAGAAATTATATCAACTATGAGGAATCTGATTCCCACCATAACCGGGATACATAGGTCGCCCTCCCAAGGCCCAATATCTTTTCCAAACATGAACATTGACTATCCCAGTACACAAATCCCATATCCGTATGTTGTGAGGTAGATCATCTACTTCCCCTTGTTTCTCTCATTGAGCATAGCTCCCTAGGGCTTAGTGGGGTGCAACGAATACCACATTAAGCATTGTATATCTCGATGCAAGAGGGAAGACTAGAAATGTATGTACCATAAATCAGCTTAAAAACTACGACTCTGATTCCATCCTTATTCAAGATGAGTAGGATTCCTTTTAAAGGGATAATATTTATACCAGACACTCCAAGGACTATTCCAGTAGGCATGTCACATACATATATGCCAAGAGCCAGATCAATTATCCCCCTTGATTCTCAAACCAAGAAATTCTCACGTGGTCATAGGGAGGTATGAATGAACATATAATTAGGAATAATGAATTAATACCACTCATATAAGTGTATATAAAATAGTGAGAGTCCCATGAACCTCAACGAAGAGTGTGGGTTTTAATCCCTACAACATTTAGGATACATATGACACCTCATAAAGGATTAATCCACTTCATAAAATATTAACCTCATCCTTATATGAATGTATAATCTCAAACACTTGGTTATATGGTTACAAAACTTATATAATCTACTCCCTAAAAGTGAAATAGATGAATAACATCAGATACATAAAAATGTATCACTCAATAAGACCGCCCTTCTTCATTTAAAGAGTGAACTAACCAACAAACAATTTCCCAAGGTAACTTGTGTTGTATTGGGATTAGGAATAGATTCTAGAACATATCTTAAATCTATAAGAGATTCCTATAGTATTTCATAATTTACTCAACAAGTGTGTGATCAGATAGATCTCTCATCATCTTGACCAATGTGAGTCCCCAAGAGTCTTTGGTCTTGATAACCAATATAGCTTCAAGCCTTCGGAAAGCATGTATGTACCAATCTCTGGATAAGGTAACTATTGGAATATTCTATAGAAGAAGCAACAAATTGTGGGAACAATATATGAGATTGAGAGAGGTGATTAAATACCCTTCTGTCAAACCATCTTAGGAAATCCTAATCCACCTTCTACATTTGAAAAACTAGAGAAAAAAATCCTTACTACCATTCAAAAATAAAAAATTTACATTCAATGTATCTAAATTCATCAAAATAAAAATTCCATTATTCCCCAAAATATCACAAAGTATCTCTCAATAGTCATATAAAAAAATGTGATTACCTTTTCCAAGTATTATTTTGAAACATCTTAACAACATGAATTTCCATAAACCATTTCGAAATCACACATAATTTAATATTCCAAAAAAAACATATATTACTAAATATATTCAATAAATTCAATAATGATATAAACTAAAAATAAGATAACATAAACCACTTTTACTCGGTATAATTAATCAGTTCCAATGAAATCAGTATAATCTAATTTAATTTCATCATATAAATTATCTCTTTATCCCAACATAATTTTCTCAATATAAAGATCATATTAATAGTTATATTTCCATTAATCATATGTTTTTCATGAATATCCTCTTTCCATTAAATTTACATTTTAGGCCATTATCATTATTATTCATATTCTTTCAAATCCATAATGAAAATTTTATAATAAAAACTACATATATATTTCATTATTCTTGAATCCTAATACAAAACCACTTCAATCATACCACCTCATTCAAAATCATTAACCATGCCTCATAATCATATTATGTTGTACCTCATTCTTTTCCTACATCATTCATAGTCTCTTAATCATAAATATTATAACAATTTCATATACCACCTTTCTAATTCTCTTCATGATATTTTACCCTAGGGCATAAATTTTAATAGTTCATATACATTCCACATTTAAAATATCGAAATATTTATATTACATTATGGTGAAAAATATTTCCATCTGTTACTTTAACTAAAAATTTCCTTTTTTCCTCATAAATTACATGCTTTGTGTCCCACTTTTCTAAACATGAAACAACATATTCTCTTTTTATACCTTCCATGGAGTGCTTACAACCACATTCTCAACATATTGGAAAATGAATCTTCTTTACTCTATAGTCTCCAACACCCAGAACAGTCAATGAAATATATCATTATATTCATTGGTGAGTCTGAGAGTTGGTTAAGGTGAAATTTTTTTATCATATATCATGATAATTGATTAGTAATAATCATAAGAAAATAACTCTAATAATGAAACCACATGGATTATCAGTAGAAAATTATTCTTCACATTCATTGTTAACCGAGTTCCATCAAACAACTATAATTGAAAAAAACTTAAAATAATTGCTTTAGATATTCTAGTAATAATATGAAACAAAATAATTATGAAAATAACTTATTAGATGCCTAAAACATAAAACTATGTCTGTAATCCATGAAACATTAGGTTTATCCTAGCTTCTTTATAGTCAACATATATTTGAATCCTCCTTGGTAGTTCATAAAGAGTTTGTAAATTGAAACAACTGGTCCATAGGTAAACAACATCGTATCCCAATATGATAATTATAACTATAAACCTTATTAGATATATCATATTTAATTCTCTTCTTTATAACAATGGTTTATGGAACATAAGAAATGATGAGCTTAGATTCCCATTATCATTATACAAGATAATTAGATTTGGAAAATATAACCTCCATATTCATTGTCATAATATTGTGCCATGGACCAAAAATAATAATATTATAATACATGAATGATAAGGAAATAAAATAACACATTAGATTAAAACATTGGTATAAGAGAAAAATTTGTAGAAAACTTATATGCATGGAAAATTATTTCAATAGTATAACCCAAATAGTCATAGTTTTCATACATCACTCCTAAGACCATTATATTAGATAATGTCCCTTGTTAGATTAGGATCACTCATTATTGCAGTCATATCTATCTGATGAGATATAAATCATGTCCCAAAACTTTTTTGGTGGATATAGGTCCCACCTTTCATATAATGAAAATTATATTAACATATTCCATTTTATTAGAAAACATTTATCATATTGTAACCCATGAAATTAAATGGGTTCCATATACCTTACATCATATCATAACATGTGTAATAGATATTTTTTATGTAATATATTAATAATATGATCATATCCTAACCAATGAAAATAAATGGGTTTAATAGTAATTTTCAAATGGTATAACCCATGAAGGAGAAATAGGTAAAATAAATCTTCTATCATGTTATAAACTATGGGAAAATAATTTTTTTCCCTAAAAGTTATATTGTAGTATAAAAAATGGAAAATTAAATAGGCTTTATAACCATCCTTACATAATTATCATAAAACATTAAAAGAAATAATTTGAATGTTATCTTTGACCCATATCATTTGAAAATAATATTTAACTTTGAAATATATCATTTATATAGAAAATTATTTTGAATGAAAAATAACATAGAATATTTTTTTTAAGAATATAAACATTCTTTTAAAATCAACTATTAAAAATAAACATCATAGAATAATTTGCAAATGATGTTCATTTAAAATTAACTATGAATACAAATAAATAAAATCGTAAACTATTTAATTCATTTCTCGAGGAAAATATAATTTTTTTTATTTTAATATTTTAATACTTTGTTTGTATGTATCCTTTAAAACATATAAAGGTATGTTTTATATCATTTTATAAATTACTTGAGGAATATAGACTTTCCACTTTGACAACAAATTTTTAATACCTTTTGAATAATTTTTTTTAATTTCAATTAATTTATTTAAATTAAAAATATTTCCAAATTATTGAGGATTATTTTTTGGAAATGAAATTATGAACACATGTAAGGGATTTTGGAAATATTTGAGTAATCATGATAGAAATAAATACTATCCGTATTGGGTATGTTAAAAATATATATTATTTTAACATTTTTGGTAAATGAAAAAGGAGTACTATTTGGGAAAAGAAATGAGATTCCATTACTTTTTTTTTGTAAAAATTAAAACAAGGATAAGAAAGTATTCAATAAATCATTTATAAAAATTAAATCCATTTTTGAAAAAAATAATCGAAAACACGGTTTTTTTGAAAAATGTAGTTTTTGACCAAATAAAGAAATTAATATAATTTTTTTAAAATACTTTCATGTAACAAAGAGAGAAAAAATATTATTATTACTATTAAATATCATGAATATTCATTGAAAAATATAATTAATGGGTTTCCATAGAGGTTCATCATAAAATTTGGCCATTTCAATCATAATTATAAATAATCACCAAAAACGATGAGATTTTAACAAAAAATAAATACCACATTGGTAACATTTAATCATTAATCCAATTAAAGAATAAGATAAAAAGAAAAATAAAATACCATGAGGCTAAACAAATGAATGATAGTACATGTTAGTGGGGATGTATATACACATCATTTATAATATAAGTGCATTAGATAACATTCATCTCAAAGATGGTATGTTGAAAAAAAACTACCTTAAGTCTTCACATCAATCAATAAAGTTATAACCTATTGTATAATAAATATATTTATATTAAACATATGTAAAATAAATATATTTAAATATATGATACCATATATGACTTAATTATGACCATTTATTAGTCATTTGTTAACAATTAAATGTAAATGTTATGTTTTAGGTAATAGCTGTTTTGTTTTTAACTTATATTTTTTGTCCTATTAAATTTCACAAGATTTCATAATTTTCATAATTTTAAGCATGATATAAATATTATAATTATTTAATATATATTTATTTAGATTCATCTATAAAATTTAGTGATATAAAATTAAATACATCATTCATGGTGAAAGTAGGGTCATAAGTACACATAAAAGCTTTTTCAATTTTCATATCAGATTGAGGGAATGAATGATAAATTATATATTAGCATTAATTAATAACATTATGTCAAATATATCAAACATATTCACTAAAACAATTATTATTATCATCCTTATAATATGGGAACGAATCACATTTCTTCGTGAGGGAGTAGTTGGTCATACACATGAGAAACATTATCCTTTTCCAAAAACAAATAGTGCTTATAATAGTACGTGAAATCTTTTAATTTGAGATTTATAATTATAAAATAAATATCTTATATGAACATTCCATGCATCTTTATAACTAGACATGACATGTGCTAATGAAAAAATATATTACATCGGTTCACGTGGCGATAGTCCACCGTACACAAGAACAATGATTTTGTGACCATTTGATGGATGCGTAGATGGATTTAGGTTATTATTTTTAAATAATAACATTAAAACATATATCAGATAATTTTTTCATTATATTTTAAATAATTAAGATATACAACGATGTATTTCATGGAAACTACTGGGACATTTCATAAATTAATCCAAATTAATAAATTAATCTACAATGAAAAAGTATCCATATGACCATTGATTCTAACTATTAAAGGATATAATTTAAATATATCCATATAATAGAAATTATTCATGTTTAATAGTATTTTTTTACACTTATATTTATAGTTTAACACCCTGTTAAACTCATTTATACATTATCCATGAAAAATAGATTTTATTGTTTTCACTATTCAACTTGGTAAAAACATAATTAGACGATATTTTATAATATAAAATAATGTAATTCCAAATATGGAATAAATTTATCTACTTTAAATTCATATAATTAGAAGAATATAATGTATAATTAATCATGTATAGGAAATGAGGATGCATACTTTAAGAAACGATTAAAAGTTTACAATGTTCTAAAATCAAAATTATACATTAAAATGATAAAATTGAACTAAATGGTATTAATAGATATTTAATGTATGTCATGATAATTTAAAATAAATTTTTAATATAATTTAACATTTTATATAGTAACAAAGGTGAATTTCAATTAGAAATTATTTTTCTCACTATTCATCGAAATAAACAAAATTTTCACAAAATTCAAAAAGATTATGCCTCTAAAATATTTTAAATTTTGATGTAATAATTGTTGGTTTTTTTCATATAAATTTTATAATTGTAAAAAAAATCCATAGATCTGAAGAAAACCATGCCACTAAGAAGTGTATTTTTTAAACAAAAGACGAAGTTATATTTCATTTATATATAATTTTAATAATTATATAATTATTAATTATAATATATTAATATATAATATATAAATTTAATTTTAAACATTAATAATTTATATATATATTAATTAATTACGAAATAGAATCGTCATGCACTTTAAAGTTATTTTGAGGAAAATAACATTTTAAACAAAAAAGAAACATATACTAAAACCAAATATAAAAATGATTAAAAATTAATTATGTGGGTTATATATAACTAAACTATAATTTTGTTAAATTAAATCATGATTTTTAATTTAAATTACATAATTTATTAAAAATAAATTAGGCTCTTATCAAAATATGTTTTTCACTATTCACATAAAAATGAAACTTTTCTGAAAAAACTAAAAATATGACACTATTTTGATTTCATTATGATTATCTCAAAAATTATTTCCTTTATATTATATAAAATTCATAAATCTTCTCTAATATTTTATATTAAAAATCAACAAAAATATTTTTTGATGAAAAATATTTTTTGTTAATATAATATTAATACTAAAAATTGATTAATTATTTAATAAGAGTTTAAAAATAATTATATATTTAGTTTGAAATTTATTTTTAAATTTTATAAATTATTTAACACTATTCATACCCCATATTTAACATCTATTATATAACATCAATATTTAAAAAATATCATTTTATGGTTCAGATAAAATCATTGGTGCATGTCCTGCACACTTTCAAAAAAAATTGTGGTTTCATGTAATTGAAGCTAAACTACGTGATTTATATAATGATGGATATATAATAATTTCAATTAAATTGAGAAAAAAATATTTGTTAGAAAATTTAATTTTATAGATGAGGTTGAAATTTGGCAGAAATTTATTCATGTACGTAGCTGATTTAGATGTATGTGTAGTTACTGGATTTTGTTATTTAAACTGAATGAATAAAATATTATTGTGATAATAAAAGTGATATTAGTATCTCTAAAAAATCAATGGAACATTAAATATACCAAAAAATGATATCAGTAAAAATTAAATAAATTAAAAGGCTGATAGTAGAGACATTACACTAGAATACATTTATAGAAATGGAATACATTCATATTTTTTCACCAAATAATTCCCATGAGGGTGGTTTTTGGAATTAGGGATGCAAATTCAAGTTCATACATCCCAATAATTTTTTTTAGATTCCCCCATTTTATTTTGGATTCTATTTCCAAAGGGTTAGAGTAATCTATGGTAAAGGATGAATGTATGTTTTAAGGGGAGTTTTACATCTGATTATGCTAATTGTCTTCTCACAATAAGGAATCTGAGAAAGGAGTACTTGGTCTAGGATATGAGTAAGGTGAAAATGATAAAGTAATTGGAAGTTAGTTGACCATAAATGGGTAATAAATGGACATCAATATTTTCCTAGAGATATGATGAATGTAGTTTGACATCGATGTGGGAGAGTTTGTTAAATTATACACTTCAATGTTGGTGAAATGATTATATTATTTCACAAAATTTGTTTTTGAGAGTTTATACATTATTTTTGAAAAGTAAAATTGTGAAAATTTAAGAACACTATGGTATTGTGACTTGGTTTTTGAATACTTGAGGTTTTTATATTTCTTTTTTTAAATGTGTTATTATATTATTTAACAAACTAAAATGAGTATATATTCAATTAGATGGTGTTGGATGTAGTTTGTATAGTGTTAAAATTAATTTTATGAAATTTTCATGATAAGTATATGTTTTTTTAAACAGTTTAGAGACTAGATGAAGTGTTTTTGGTCATATTTGAGTGTCTTTGAGATCCAAGTTATTGATTTTAAAATGGGTGGTTATGTATTAATTGTTTATAGGTAGTTGATTTTTTATAGAATCACATAGCTATTTACATTACATAGTCAAAATAAAATAACCTATTTATCCATGTTTCCATATCTTCAACATAGCCAAATTATTGACACCACCGATTTTGTTATACATGATTCTATTTTCATTCATGTAGATGATTTGTTGACAACGGTGTGACCAGTTGTTAATGAGGATGGTCCATGTTGGAAAATGTTCTACACAAATTTTTAATATATTTTATAATTAAATGAATCTAATTTTTTAATATAATAAAATACTATATTTATATTTAACCAATTATAATTCACATATCCAATTCATATATCACGATACATAACGATATATTTTCTCCAGCAGTTTTCAAAATTGATGTTTTCTAACAAGAACTATTTCTAAAAATGATTTAATGTATTTGAATTCATCAGTAACAATAGGATTTGATTAAGAAACCTTGATTTGTTCATTATTAGGAAGATTTTATTTGTTACATGATCTTATTAATGTTCATTTAAATATGTTATAAAACATTTATTGAGACATGATATAGAAACCTTTTTTAACATCTAGAATATATATTGTGGGACATAAAAAACATGGAGATCATGGAAAATGATCTCAAAAAAACAACATATGAGAGATCCTAGAGATAAGGGGGTGTGGTTCAAATATTGTAACATAAATAAAATTGTATTATGGATGAACATGTAATGACTAGATCTTTTATAAAAAAAATCCTTCTCCGATGAAATTAAAATTATGGTTATAGAAGACACATGAAATTATTTCATTTTATTATATATTATATGATTTAAAAGACCATTAGTAATCATATAGGTCGATAATATTTTTAGGGAATATTAGTCATATTATTATAATAAATATATGGTTTTTTTAAATCAATTTTTCACAGAAAAATGAAGTGATGGCCTTGAGAAGTATGATTGTACCATATGAAGCCCAGTTTTTTGGAGAATATGAGGGATATAGAATCACTATGATTCTCCCATGACCAAGAACAATATAGGATCCAAAAAATAAAACATGGGGAAAAATATTTTATGGATAAGTTTGTGCTCATCGATATAATCTTCCAAACCATGTATGTTGAACCACCCCATGAAAATCTCAATATCACGTAACTTACGCTTAGGGAATTTGTTAATGTGATAAATTTCAATATATAAAGACCCTAATAAGATGAATATGCATATTTTATAAAATAAGTTATATAGTTCCATCTTTTTGTTGTTATATTATAAATTATTTTGAATTTGATATGATAAAACATAAAGTGTACTTTTGAGTATCATGTCATTTCAATAAATACATTCCTTTTTATGAAAAAAATATTTTCATTATAAAAAAATATTTTAATAAAAAAATATTGGTAAATAATTATTATTATATATTTCTGATAATATAATTTGATGAATTTAAATATAATTTTTTACGGGTTTGAAAATTATTATTGTTGGAAAACCAGCATTTCCAAGTAAATGACCACTCATGTTTTAAATATGAAATTTCACATATTTTAAAAACTATTTCAATAAAATAAATATTATTTTTTTAATCCTTATTTCCAAATTATCCTATGGTTATTTTTTCAAAATTTACTGAGAATGTAAAATTTTGGGGCAAAAGTTTAGTAAGGTATAAGTACATGAGTTGTATTATAATATAATAATTAACCAATAGTGATGTAATAAATAATATAAATGTTATCCACAAAAAAATATTTTTATACCATTAAAATTATCTTGTTTATATGGTATTTTATTTGTTTTATTAAGCCTTCAATATTCTTCTAAAATCTATAATATATTTTAGTGTTGTAAAATAATTTCATTAAGAGCTGGACACACTTCCCAATCCCCAAGAATAACATTTTAATAATTTTGGATACTTGAATAATAAAATAATGCAAATAATTATATTTTAATGATACTATTTTAAAAAATCATTGGATTTTTTGATGATTTTATTAAATTATAATAATGATTCCAAAACCAATGTTTAAGAAATAACAAAAAACTAGCCTCAATTTTCCTATAAAACCCACCATGATCCCCAATCATTTCATACCAAAAAATTTAATGGTGTTTTTATTGTTACGTCGCCAATATAGAGTACTCCTTAGGTTCCAAAAATATATCAATAATCCACTCTCAATATTTTTGAATCTCTATATCAACAAAAGTGATCTCCTTCTCTTATTTTTATTCAAGAAGCTATTTTATGTTGTGTCTTTTAATTTCTAAATGTTCCTTTTTGGTTATGTTTTTATAATTAACTTTTACAAACCTTTTATTAATATGTTATCATGGTACCCTTTTACTCATATTATTTCATTACATGAACTGTTATGTACACTAGTTATGCTACTGAAATTGTCCTGAAATTTTCCATACCAAAACTAAGGGACCTCTCTCTATTCTCTTCAATTCAAGCACCTTATTTGTATTAAAAATTTAAAATCTCATATATTTATGTTGTCAGACATTGTAATGATATATATAATTTAAAAAGTATTTACTAATAAGGGGAGATCATTTATAACCTAATATTATAGAATTTATTTAAGGAGTTACCATGCTGATATTTATTAAGGTATTTTCTTCGCTTCCATTAAAATCAAAAACCTTATTTGTAATTAACTAATGACTCTATATTGGTTATGTTTTCATGAATTTTTTAATTTCAAATTAAATTAAAATTAATTTTCTTTTAATTATATATCATTAATCACCTCTCTTTATTGTGTTTATCCATATCGTTACTACGTGTAAATTTGTAATGGACCTCTCTCTCTTCCTCTAAATTCAAGGACCTTCATTGAAATTAGCCTTTTGAATAATAATTTTTTTCATCAATTTATTAACATAAATATAATATTAATGTGATTTTATTTTAATGAGATGTCGCCTCTCATTTTTAGTTTTACCTATGTTGTACCATGTGAAAATTTAGTAAGGAATCCTCTCATATTCCTCTTTATTAATGTATATTCATTATCATTTGCATTTAATATGAAATTCATAATGTTTGGATATTTTATTTACTATCCCAATAACATCCCTTATTATTTTTACATGATTCGATACCATTTAACTGTTATTAAATTTTCACATGTACATATTTGTGCCCATGTAATGTTGCCAATTTTCAATGTGATTGTCAATACAAACCAATTGTGTTGTGAATACCCACACACGTTTCCTATCAAGCGTATTCACCATTATGAAAAAACAATTATTGGAGAAATATATATATCTATTAAACCATCCATTATGTACGTATTAAATGTGTTGAAATATGTTCTTATGTTTAGGATCTATGTGGAAGACTTATGAATGTACATGGGATGATTATGTTCAACAAACCTAAATATAGATACAATCAATTGGGTATCATTTAATTATCTTATGATTCCATTTAAAGGGAATGGGCTTTTATTATATGAACATTATTTTATGACTTCCTGTTACATAAACTTGAATTATTCTTATGATTTTATGTGTAATGTTGTTTTCACATTCCCATGTTTCCTTCATGTTATTATATTATACCATTGATTACTATTTATGATTATGATTTTCACCCATTTATATCCCATTTAAATTCCTATTATCTAACATGTAATAATATCATTTTGTATTATTCTTTTATAAACATAGTAGTATTTATACCCCACCACTTTCTTATGTACATCCCCATGTAATCCCATAAATTATTAAAAACCAATGATTTATATGAGAATGTTAAGGATGTTTTTAAGAATGTTATTTATCCCATTTTCAAGATGTTATGTTATGAACATAATTAATAAATACCTCATAATTCATGACCTTCTTGGTTTTATTATTTGTTTCCTTATGTTATAAATCATGAATTAATATGTAATAAAGACATGTTTTGTCATAGATTGTATTATAGGAATGTTTAGTAATTATAGTATTAATATTAAATAAACTAGAGAAATCCATAGTAATAAGACTGAAGAATTTGAAAACAACACTATGTTTTGTTAAAGTATAGATTAAGTGGTTTCATAGAAAAAATACTTGTCTAGATACTATAATTCAATAGGGATCGGATGTAGATGCACATAGGGGTAACACATTATAACTCTACATTGAGAAAGACTCGATTAGGTCTGAGTGCACAAAAACTAGCCTTGATATACCCCACATTTTAAATAATAGTGAGATATTCAATGGATTATTATGAATCCCATTACGATCTATTATTAAGCGAAAAAATACTAGATTATTATATTATAGGAAATCTATTAAAGATAATTTATTCTAAATCCACAAAATTCATAAATTTAGGTATAAGTATCATTTATAAATTTTCACTGTAGTATTATTTGATTTTCATTTATGTGTTTAATAGATTATAGATACTCATTAATTTTCAATTTATTATATCCAGTGGCCAAAAAATAGTGGATCTAATTTAACAACAATTGTGAATAAAATATGATAATTTCCCAAATGAGATTCCCAACATAGAATAAGGAGGTATCATTAACTATGTGATCATGCCCTCTCATTTGAATTTGTTTTTGTGTAGATATCCAAATCAGGGGGAAGGCCAAAACCACATAGTAAGGAAAAAGATGGAACTGGGAACTTTTTGAATCAAAATCCACTGCAATAAAATAGATCATTTGATCCCTAAATTAGGGAATAATTGATCATGCCCATTGAAAATATCTTCTATGTATTTTAATGATCCATAAAATAAAATTTTATAAATTATATTTGTCATATAGGAGGAAGACAATTAGTGGTGGAAATTAATCCTGAATACAAAGATTGAGGATGATATCAAAACTTTCATACGGAAGGAATTCTAGAAATTATTTTTCAAAAAATTGTTTCCCCTCACTCTAAAACATAAACTGCAATGTAATTCCCATAGCCTCATGTAAAAATAAAATGAATCAATCAATATATTTGAGAAACACATAACAAGTCATGCATGATATGCCTCTACATTATATATTCCCCCAAATGAATATATGAGACCATTTTCAGTTGGATAAATCCAAGTCTATGAAGTTCCCTAGAAGGATGACACTTCAACAAGTTTTAGGGAATTTTTTGGTGTTCCTTAAATGATAAAATAATGATCAATAAATCTCAAGGGTCTCATTGGGATAAGAATCAAAAATTGGAGATTCGTTCTGGTGGTGCGATGGAGAAATCTACATGGGTTAATAAAGTTCAAAATCCCACTTGTCAAAAGTGTGAGAATATGATCCTTTTAAATATCATAAAGTTTGTAAAGAAAATACATTATGTGTGTTAAAGAAGGGAACATAGGAATGAATTTAGGATGGGAGAAGAAAAACAATGAAAAGGAAATGAGGAATTCTCAAAAATATATCCAACATATAGTGTAGTGTTTCAACTGTAAGGAATAAAAACATCATCCAAACCCTTACGCTAAGACAAGGGTTCATGGAGACAATCAATTCCTATAAACTGTAATGCCTAAATGGTGAGCATATTCCATTAAAACTACTAAGTTGGATCCCAACAATGATGTGGTTGTAAGTATGGTAGTTATTTATTTAGGAATAGTGAAAACACTTTTTTAGGATAGTTTTATGAAATAATTAAAATCATTTATGTTTAGTAGAACTATTAAAATACCATCAAAATTAATTGATATTGAGATGTAAGTGGAAGTATAAAATTAGGAAATTATTTCATTTCTAGTATATAACACATCCATTATAAAAATTTGTTTGATGAACATCCCATTGGCCCTTCTAATACTCTCATTAGTGTAATTTGATGAAATTATTGTTATCGGTTAGATTTATTTATATATAGAAAATATAAATATCTATGGGAATGAAATCACTATATGTATAATAAATTATCCATCTATTCTACAAAAGTGCATAAATGATGATAAATCATCTTTAAATCCAACATATCAAGTATCGATAATATTAAATTATGAGAAATAATATCTATATTATATGATCGATTATATGGAAAAGATCATCCTTAATGTGAATAATATTGTGAGGTAATACACTTTTTTTCAAAAAAAATAGTATTTCAACCTTCTTAGAGGATGGATTTTCAATTAAGCATATACCATGTGCGTTTCCATTATCTATGAATCCAAAATTGTATAGAAGTTCTGGAATATATGGTTTTGAAGAAAAACATATTCGAGAATATGGATAAAGGGTTCATACATCTGATTTTTTTTATTGGTTGGTGCAGAAGCCTCATTTTTTATTAAATCAATGTAAAGACCTCTTTTAACTGGTTAGAGAGAAACCCATTACATTTCCCGAATGCCCAATGGGGATTTATCCCATCACATGGCCCAAATGACCAATTTTTTGGCCCAAATCCCATTATGTGAATAGTACATCTACAATACCCTCCTTCTACAGTGCAGCTACTATACCCTTCCACTGCTACAGTGCATGTTGTTGCTATAGTTCCCCCACTACTACAATGTGCTACAGTCCCTAAGCCCAATGGGTTTTGAACTCCCATTTTTCATGAAGTATTATTGGTTTATTACCACTAATCCAAGCACCAACTACCAAAAAAATAAAAAAAATAAAAAATAAAAAAATCATTGGGTGAACCAATTATCATTTTCGAGAATAAACATGGGACAATACATAATTTCATTTATTTTTTTGAGCTAAAAAAAATGATGACAATAAAAAATATCCTCTACCATGGACTTGTGGCTTTTTTTATCAATTATATGGATCCTAGTACATCTCCATAGTGGATCTTCGGCTAGGTTATTACCATGTAACGGTTATGTGTGAGGATACCACTATGATATATTTTTGTACGTGGTATTGTCACTATATGTTCATTTTAATTATATTAAAACCCAATAATTCTTCATCATTATTCATAATCAAGATGAATAGAATATTTATTTAATGCCGCGATTTTTTACTCATTATTAATTATATTCTAATATGGTTCTTAAGAATGGAGGATGATGGGGATTAATTGAGAACTATGTTATAGTCTTTATGAAAGGAGGTGATTTATGAAAAGTATAAAAAGTTGAGTTCTGTTTAATGGAAGACACATTTTTGTGGAATATGATCACATGAAATGGGATATATGTGGACCCTTCAAAGAAAAAATAAAATTAGGAATGGTGAATACCCAAAATGGTGTTGAAAATGAACAGTTTCTTTCGATTAGAGAGAAACTAACGACAATTTTTCATAAATTCCTCATGATTTTAAAACCTTTAACCATGCTAACTCATATGGGTGTAATTTTTTTTAATAATTAATTTCAAGATATCATCATGGAGTTAATAAAATTTTTATCGATGGACATGTAATTATTTTACCCAGAAGTGGGGAACTATTCATGTTACACATTGATGATTTGAAAAAATTATGGTGTATTTTAATATTATAGAATGAAAATGTGAAAATATATTGCTCAAGAAAGTTGAATATTCATTAATAGAACTACACAATTCATTATATTGAGTCCGGTGGAGTGATCTTCACACTGAAAATATATCACCGTTATCTCATTGGTGAGAACTGATAAATATATATGGATCATAAGAGACAAAATTATATATTAACACAGGAAGAGTTAAATAAGTTCCATCATGGATGTTTATAGATTATTAATTACTATCGATACTAAATCAACTACCATCATGGGAATTAAAATGATGTGAAAGATTCTATAAGCATAAAGTATCCTGAAATTTATTTATTGATTAGAATTGAAATGTATTTTATCATCTTTGACATGAAATGGATGGAAATGTGAATTCTAAATGAAGAACCATCATTAATCCATTCACAAATGATTTTTGAAACATCCCTTCTATGGAAGATAATGGATTTCCAATTATTTGGTATGAAAATTCAAAAGATGGTGGATGATATAATGAAAGATGAATAATTAGGATACAAAATAAATTAAATATAACTTTTATGATTTTGTTTACAACAATTTGTAACTTCAGCTACTGATATTTTTAAGGAGTTATTGGATGATGCACAAAGCTCCACTGTCTCTATCCATCTAGGAAGCACAAAGATGTATAAAAAACCCTATAAATGCTATTGGTGGGGTAGTATGAAAAAGGATATCATGGAATATACATCATTGTACCCTATATTTTATCTAGTTAAGGATCAATGTCCAAAATACTTGGGGATGATGAAACGATTACCCATACCAATATATAAAAGAAAACACAACAATATACATTGTCACTGGTTATCCAATGAAAAATGGAGGAAATAATTGTATATGGGTTTTTTAAGGATTGTATTATATTTAAACTGAGTTAATTACAATTCACAGGGGATTATAAGTTGATTGAAATGTTATTACATACCTTAGAGAAGTGGTCGGTCTTCATGAAACAACACTATCAATTGTATCTGATCGAGATCCATGATTTTATTCTATGTTCTATTTTATTATCCAATATGAAATAAATATTTAGTTGACTTTAATCATGGATTATCACACTCAAACTGATGGGATATTTGAGTAGACAATCTAGATATATTAAGACTCATTAAGATCATGCTCAATGGACTTCAACAGCAGATGGGATCAGCATATTCCACTAGTTATGTTATCATATAATTATTGCATCCACTCAAAATTCCCAATAATTCAATTTGAATAAAATTATGGGAATATCTAAATAAAACCCAAATTATGTAATGATGTTTGATAAACCCAATATTTTTTTCCCTTAAATGGTCGAGGAAATGGTAGAAAATGTCAGGATCATTCAATTGGACATTATGGATTCTCAGAGTTGATAACCAATATTAAATAAAAATCATTGAATATATATAATGTTTTAGGGTATATATAAGGTAATACTCCACATATATCAATTGAATAAATTATGTAGATTTGGGAAGAAGGGAAATCTTTGTTCAAGATACATTGGTACCTTTGATATCCTTGATCAAATCAGAGTGATGGCCTATCTACTAGAACACGAAACAAACTTATCTCAAGAATATGATCTGTTCTATGTATTATTCTTAATGATACACATATTGGTCTCATTAAATTTATTTAATAAAGAGGTGGAACCTTTGGAGATTGATCATTCCTTAGTGGAATAATCAGTGAATATCTTAAATCAGAGAGATAATGTTATATGATGTAATATAATGCACCTAGTCAAATATAAATGATGATTTTTTTCATAAATACTTGTGAGAACTAGAGGAGGAGATTAAATATAAATACCCTCATCTAATTTTTTTTAAATTAAAATTTTGAGGGGGGAAATTCTGAAGGTGGATGATTTAAATGACCCAATATTTAATGAATAAAATTTCCATTGTACGTTATTTAAAATTATGATTATAGAAAAAAAATGCACTTAGTTGGTTTTATTATATCCAATATGATTTAATATACCATTAAGAATAATAACAATTGATAATACAGTTAACTAAAAGTGTCCATTTTATTATTATAAGTGTAAGGTTATGATAAATACAATTAACAAATAAAAAGAAAGTGATTTCCTTGACTAGTAAGATTATACCCTATGAATCTCATTTATCAATGAATCGAAGGGATTTAAAATCACATAGATTTTTCTTTGACCAAAACAAATCTAATACCCAATATATAAGTGTAAGAAAAACATTTTTAGGGAAAAGTTAAAGCTCATTACGAGAAAAACATAAACCTTGTAAGAAAAACCACCCCATAATAATCTCACTATGACGCACCTTATCATTAGGGTGTTTTCTAGTGTAAAAAAGGGTAATTATGAAGACCCTAATAATATGAATATATATATTTTACTAATAAATATATTTTCATTCTTATTTCTGAGACATATATTCTTTTTCGATATAATAATAGTCAAATTGTATTTTTGGGTAACATGAAACTGTGACAATGAAATTTATTTTGTTGAATTAATGAATTTTAGAAATAAATGATAATTTAATAAAATATTAATATAAAATAATATTAATTATTTATAGTTGATTATATAATTTTAGGTAGTAAAAAATAATTTTAATATGGGTTCGATGAATTTTATTATCGAGAAACCATCATTTCTCAATAAAGGTAGACTGAGGTTTTAAAGGTGAATATTAACATATTAAAAAATATATATTGATAAATTTTTATTCAATCATCATGTCAAAATTATTCAATTTTGAATTTTTCATAATATTCTAACACATTTAAATGTTATGTAATGATTGGATATGCTATAAATATTTCGAGTGTATTGTGAAATCATAATGATACAATAGTGATGTAATAAATTATATAAAATTTGTCCAAGACCAAATATTTGTTTTCTATTTAGAATATTTTTTTACATTATTTTAATAATTTCATAAATCCTTTATTATTACTCCAAAACCTATTCTATATTATATCATTTGAAAATAATTTCTATAAGAACATGACTCACTCCTACACCACCAAGGTTAATTTTTTAATATGTTTATACCTTATCCTTTTAAAATAATTAACCCACCCCGATAATTTTGAAAAAATCATTTTTAAAAACATTGGTTGGGTTTATATTTTGATTATGTTATTATATTGTATCCAAAACCAATGTTTGGGAATTAAAAAATAACAACCCTCTCATTTCCTATATAAAACCTCCCAATATCCCCTTCCTCTTCACTAAAAAATCGTTGATCAAATTATTAATATTACCTCCCTCTCTATATTTCCATCAAGGATTCCCCAATATCCCTTGAATCCCCTCACATTTATTATTGAATTATATGACGATAATCCAAAATATATAATATTTGGATTAAATATTATGAAATATTGTCATAATTTTATGATCTATGTGGAACACATATGAATGTACGGGATATGACTACGTTGGGTAAACCCAGATAGTGCTCTAATTCCTAGGGTAATGTTTCAGTCCCCTGATATGTCACGTATATTGTGCATGAGGCTATCCTAAACACATAATGATTCTTTTTCATGGTTTTGAACCTTTAATTATGCATATTATTTCATTTTTTATGTTTAATCCACATTCCAATAGTTACATTATGGTGTTATGATATACCAAACCCTATTATTCATGTTTTTGATTTTCACCCCATGTATGCCCAATTTAAATGACTATTTCCCAAAATTGAATACATTTATCATGTTATTAATTTTTTTCATATTATTAGGAATAATAGGTAATACCATTCTTATTTATATCCATTGCTTTTCCCTTATGTTATTAGAGAAATTATGATTTGTAAGATCATGTAAAGGAAGGCTTCAATGATGTTAATTTATCCCCTGTTCGAAATCTTATCGTATATACCTAATTCCCAAAGAAAGTATAAATAATTATCTTATGGTTTTTTAATATGTTTATCCTTAAGTAATATATCATGAATTAATCTGTAACAATGATATAGGTTTTCATAGAATAATAGTGATATTATAATGATAAAAATGTCCACACACTGTATCGACAATATGTATATAGAAAGGCATAAAAATCCAACTATGTTTCCCTATACCCATTATTTTTTTTATTCTATTTGTATTATAATCTGATTAATCTTATTTAATTTTCATTTTTGAGTGTATTTTGAGATTAATAATTTCATTTTATGCTTTCATGATTGCACTCAGATTATTACATCACTATAAATTATAGATTCTGATAAAAGGAGATATGCATTCCTCATTACTGATGAAATATTATTTTATTTATTTTTAATTCTTTTTTACTATAGGGGAATGATGTTTTAGTGGGTGTGACTCCAAATATTTGTTCTTAGATCTTGTATGAGTTCTTCTAAGATGTATTCAATTATTATTATATGGAAATAAATCGGTAATTTAGTAGAATACATGACAATTATTATAAGTAGTATTCCATACTAGATAAGAACCCAATTAAAATTATTCATACTCATAAAAATTATTTTCTACATGATATTGGTAGGATTATTTATTTCTGTTTCAATTGGTTTATAATATAATTGGTAAAATAATATTTTTTATATTAATGGAAATTCAAAAATATACTCCATATATTCAACCCACCCCTCTACTATGGACGAAATCAATCCAGATATGAAATTATCTGATTAATAATGTAGGGTAATATAATAATTTTATTATAAACCATAACACAAAAACACTCAAAATAACATTATATTTTAATAGAAATCACTAACCTTTCATATTTGTTTTGTCCCACAGGTCTAATCCTCTATAAAAATGATTTTATAATGTTTACACTCAAATTTACGAAATATATTCATAATTATCAAACCTTATATTATAATCTTATAACATATATTAACCCCTTAATTTTAAATTCCTCAGTAAAATCATTTTTCATTCTATTAACTACACTATTTTTCAAGCATATTTTAGTTTGGAAGCCCTGGTTATTTCATCATGTTAATAGACAATGAATTTATAGAATTTTAATGTTGATATAAATATATTATTTATTTATCATATATTGTTTTGGAACCAAACATGATATTTGGTAATTAAAAATAAAATACATATTTCCTGAATAAGGTAGTCCATATATACATATGAGCGTTTTTTTCATATTCTTTGGAAAATAGAAAAACATGGGTAAATAATATTACATCATATTAAATTCATATTTCTATTATAACTATTAGATATATTCATTAAATTACTGATTATATCTATAATACCCAACAATATTAAATATATTCATTTGAAATATATTTTAAGAATTCAATGTCAATATTTACACCAAACATAGAGTAGAAATGAGCATGTTTTATAGTATACCATTATAGAACCTATAAAGGATTCATGAGTATGAATATGAGTAACATAATTATTATATATATATATATAATTTCTTTCTAAATATAAAATAATTTTATTCATAATTATGACATAGATAGAAAATTTTGCTGGAATACTTTTAATCATTAAAATCAATATTCTTTTATAAAATTCATGTTTCTATATTTTAGGTTTCATTATATTTGAAAATTATATTTATATGTCTTCTAACCTGATTTTAATGAAATTTATTGATAGTTTTTGAATAAACAACGATATATTAATTTTCATAAGGTTATAAATTAATTTAAATTCCTATAGAGGATAAATGTAACATTTTCAAAAAAAATGATTTTATGTGCACATTGTGTTTTTATCATAATAGATTAAATAAAAAAATTTGTTAATTTTTTATCTGTAATGTTTATATTTAATACTTAATGTAATATTTTAACAATAATTTTATGGAAATTATAATGAAATTAATAATTGGAAATCTAGTTATGTGCCTGAAAATGCATTTTTTATAAAAATTATTTTCCATACTGTATTTCTCACTTATTTAAAAATTATATTCATAAAATTATTATAATTAATTTGGTAAAATTAATTAATATTTGTAATTCATCATTTCCAAAAAAGTTATTATTAAACCTTCATTTTTCTTCTAATGAATTTTTAATATAATGAAAATTGATAACCATGGTTAAGGTTAATAATGTTATAACATGTTTGAAACCCAATGATAAGTGAAACATTGTAACATTAATATCCCTAATTCATATATCATAGATATATTTAGAGAAAATAATTTCATAACCTTAAATCCAATTCCATTAAGATTGACTCTAGTAATAAACTTACATTAAATATTACCTAGATCCCTTTTTCTTTTCATACGACTAATCTTTCAAGGTTTACGATGTTGGCCAATGGATGTCTTTCAAAGAATAGATATTAATCTAGTCAAAATATTTCAATTTTATTTCATTTTCCTACTTCTTTAATCCTATTTTATCAATAATTACCTTTCTATATAATTATCATAAATATAATTTGATGTTATTATTATGATAGATAATTTTTTTTGTTTTCACTATAATCAAATGAGATGTGAATGTATCACTGATGAGTATGTGTGGACTATCATCTCTAGTTAACAATATGAATTAATTTACAATACCACATCACATTGTTTTTTATATTTAAGTAATTAATAAAAATAAATGATTTAAATGACATTATTTTGATTATAGAAAATATAATATATATTTTTCCTTTTTTTATTTTCAATAAAAAAAGAAAAAAATATTTATGTTTAAGTACATACTACCTTGTCAATGAATTGTGTAGTTAAATGTTTAATTTATAAATTTTAATGATGGTTATAAATATTTATATAATGAATATATAGGATATTTTTTTCATGAATAAAATTTTGGAGGTTAGGGAAGCACAATCATTATGTAAGGAATATAAAATCCAAATTGAATCATTTAAGAAAACAAAAACAAATACCACCTATAACAATGATTTTAATAATGGGTTATCAATAACATATAAAAAAATATTATAAGTAAAACATGTATTGTATTATAAGTATGAATGTTCGTTGTTTTTACAATTATAATAACTTTTAATATATTATAATTTAGGTTAGAGTGCTTAATGTAAAAGATGAATTTATGGAAAGGGATTGACATTACAACATCATCTATAGTTGCATTGTCCTTGCATAATTTTTTTATGATTCAAATATATTATATATCTCAATAATATATTATGTTCTTTAAAATCATGTTATTTTTTGAAACCATATGTATTCCCAACATTTTAGACACTATAATTAGACCAAATTCATTATGAATGTTTTTTATAGGTAATCGATATTTTCTAATTCAATGAGGATCTATTTTTTAAAAATATATATTTTATTTAAAATATTTCATAGAATAATTTTATTATTAAAAAAATATTTAATAAAAACAGTTTTACCCATGTTTAACATTTTGTAAAATGATTTTTAGATGAATATTCTTTTAATGTTCATAATGAGGTAATTTTCACCAAATGTGTGAATAGAATCATTATTTTAACATATACTACATCAATTGATTTTCCAAAAATCTAGAATATAACTACCTTTGAAGAATATTTTTTAATTTTTCTAATGGTTATTTCCAAAGTTTATTTTTTCACTGTTACATTTAAATTTTTTAATTTTTAAATAATTTATTTCAAGTTTAAAAGGATCTTTTCTAGAATAAATTATCAATATATTTTTTAAATATATTTTAATATGTGAAATATCCATTGATGTTAGTTTTTCTATACTAGGGATATTATAAAATGGTACCAAAATTATTATTTTTCAATATAATTTAGGATTACAATGATGAAATATTGATGAAACAAATTTTAATTTTCATAGGTTATGTTATGATGAAATTATGAATGTTCTCATGATATTTTTGAATACATAGAAAGGGTTAGAAAATCTATAATGAGAGTGTCAGCTATATCAATTGAATGAAATGGGTAATTATATATGACTTGTGAGATTAGATGTACCACATGAGGTTAAACCAAGACGGAATGACTATACATTGTTTGTTATCTCAATACCAGAGAAGGTATATGTGAGATTAGTTGAAGACTAACATGTTATGAATTCCTTACTGTAAAGAATAGAAAAAAACTATTTTATCTATTTTTCATATCTAACACATTTTCTACCCTTTTATTAAATTATATTATTCTAATGTTATAGTTCTATGGATCATTTGATTTGATTCATTTATGGTTAATGTCTTATGATCATCCAAGAATTATTCCATAGATCATGATTATGATCTACGAATTGGTGGGTATTTTTTTAAAATTTTCATAAAATATTTTTATACCATTATTATCAATTTCTTCACAAATAATAATTGATATATTTCATTTTAACCCCTACATAGAAGTATATATCACGTTTTACTATATTTCCTTTTCTCCATGATATAAAATGTGGTTTATGTAGGATTTCATAATGGTTGGTTCTAGTTTTAAACCATGTACAACTATCTTCATATATCACCTATATAACAGATCCATCTCTAGTTACAAATCTAAAATGTATGGATTGATGATTAACATTATCATCATTAGTGAATGGTTTTGGGGGTTCAGACTACACCACTAGATATACACACCTAGTGGATGTGAATGGTTTATTTTAATTTTAATTTATAATCCATTAGAGGTTATTTGAAATGATATTTAACATAGATTGATATCGTACAACATAAGGAACAATAGATTAAAAATAAGGTACTATGATTTAAACATCTTATAAATATTATTTGGTTTCTTATAATATTTATATTTTCTAAAAATATGATTTTTAATTTTATTAAGTGGGTTTAAACTTAACGAATCATTAAAAATATTATTTTAATAGAGAATGAATTGATAATACTATTGGAAGATTAAATATTATGGATTGTTTATCAAAAAATATATTCTATATGTATATAAAACATTCAATGTCCACGAATCATTCTGAGGATCCGAACAAGAAAAGGAGGGAATAATATTCCATTGATTCCTCCATGAGGAAATATACACATTCTTTTTAAATGTCCTTTTGATGTATAATTTACTGATCAATATATTAAAACCTCTGAAATTATATTTTCTCTCAGATTTGAAACGTGTAAAATTTATTTTTCTATATATATTATAGAAGGATAATAAGATTAATGGTGGTCTATTCTTATAAAAATTAAGAAAAAATAATGAATTTTAATCTATAGAGTGGTATGACATTGAATGTTATTTTTCATCATGTAAATTTCTCATATTATCCATATTAAAATGATAAAATAATTACTTTTGATAACGAATAATGATGTTTAATATAATAACATCTAGGAGGATTATTTTATATAACTTTTTAGGTATTATTATGGAATTTGAAACTAACTTGTAATGAATAAAAATTAATTATTTATAGGCTTAAAACAAATTTTCTAACATGAAGTAGCGGTAAAATTCATGTTTAGTTATAAATAATCCGTTCTATATGATAGAAATGATTATATGTAGATTGGATATACCCATAAATTTAATGGTTTTGATAAGAAAATAATATTTAATTCAAATGAAATTATAATAATGAAAACCATTTTTTGAAGAAGAATATCATTCTTTATGCATAAAATGTATAATTAATCATCAAGGAATTTTTTGTAAGGGTAAAAGAAAATGATTTATGTGTTGAAATTAAGTTCAATCTAAAATCAAATGTTTTATTGATGGGAAATAAGGTGGTAAATTATGTTAATGGAGAGAAATTTCAAACTAATTCCATACCCAAACTCCAATGATTCAAATGTAATGAATATGGGAATTATTAAATGAAGTACTCAAATCCAAGGGTTATTATAGATGTTTGATGTCCCTAACATCATAATCTTAGTGAAAAAGTAAAATATCATGTTATTGGTATTTCTAATGTGGGGTTTAAAAATTATTTGTTGAATGGTATACATTTAAGCCACTCTATAACTACTAATATCATAATGGAATATAGATCTATACAATATTCTATATGAGTTTAATTTTTTAGGGTATCACATTAAAATGATAATAAGTACATATTGAATTATTAATGCAGGCTCCTAATGGTCTAATGACCAAATCTTAATTTTACAATTGTTCTCTAATTGAATTTTTCATAATCGTTCTTCTTAAATTGATTATTATTATTCCACTAGTGTATTTTGATATTATTTTTTGCATGGATTGTTCTTTTATATATATACTGTGATAATTTCAAATGATGGGATATAAAATTCAATATCTAAAACTTTATTTTTATAACACGTTGATGAAAAATATAAACATATTATGGAAATTTCACCCATTGAATTTCTCATGATTCATACTCAATGGGGTTTTTTTATCATAGATGGTTTGGGAGAAAATAAACCTCGATAATATACTGATTATAAAGGGCCATTTTTTATTCCTTTATAGTTTAGATTCCTAATCTTCCTCTCATGAAGCTACTTTTATAAAAGAACTCATATTTTGTTCAACAACTATTTCAATGACTCCATAAATAATGGTGCCAATTAATTTAGAAAAATTGAATAATAACATCTAGGAGCATATTGATAGGTGATTCATTCAGAAAAGAAAATCACCATGTAGTGAACCAAATCATATTTTGATAATAAATATGGTTAAATATGAATCTATATTTATTATTAGGAATATAACATTATAATGATGAGTAATAGTTATCCTTTACTATAAATATTTTATTTATTTGATCAATTTTTGAGGATATCAATACATATCATTAATGTACCTCTATCTTGGAAACTGTAATGACCCAAATCCATAGCCACTCAACTAGCTCCCCGTACTCGGTTCTCCACATGACCACAAGCGCGTTTCCCCAAATGTTGGAGGCTGCCGACTAGCTGCGAGGGCCTAGGCGAGTCAGTGCGGAAACTATGCCCTCATTTGGAAAAGTATGTGGCAAAAGGAAAATAACATAACAATGGCAGAAGTATTAAACAGCACAAGACAACAAAAACTAAACAATGGAAGAAATGTATAATATGATAATGATGCAGCACGACACATGTGTCTATGGAATGTAGTAAACAAAACTACATGCTGAAATACAATTGAAACCCATGTATAAAAAGTAAACAGAAACTCCAGCAGCATCACGAGCCTATTCTCAATCCCATTCTCTCCAGCTCTAACCAAAAATCTAGCACCTGAGGTAGAAGGGCCGAAATCCCAATCCACACCTGAAAACATATATCCTATTTGGGTTGAAAAGCAGGACCCAAACAAGGTGTGAGACTAATCCCAGTATGCAATCATGAAAAGATCTGTGTCCCACTACCAGTGAGTAATATAGAAAAAGTAATGGAAATAAATTTAGCAGAGAAACAAGGGTACACTAATGTAAACAATCCTAAAATTATCAAATCACACTTATTTATTAATTTAATTCAATAATTTAATCATCAACCAATGAATCTTGCAAAAATCTCAATAGTCTAAAGGCATAGCATGTAACACAACATGTATCCCAATAGACTACCTAATCTAAAAGAAGTAAAAACACAAGATTGTTCTTTTGCTTGGTGGACTCATCACAACCAACAAACGATATTAATTACAATGACCCTCTCGGTGGCTCACGTGGGTAGGCCCTTATGGTCGAGCATTCGAACAAAGGCAAAGACACTCTGAGGAATCACTCAACATCAATTCCCTCTATGTTCTTGCAGTGATACTACACACTCTCTGAGGAAGCACTTACATTTAATCCCCCCTTTAGTCTCGATTCTATAATTATTAGACCCTCTGAGAGAGCACAAACTCAATCCCCCTAATGTTCTCGTAACAGTAATAATTAAACAGGCCCTCTGAGGAAGAACCCAACATCAATCCCCCCTATGGTCTAACTACACGAGGTTCCCGCAGCCCTGAGTAAAAGTAATCGTACGTAAATGATTCTTAGCAGCCCTAAGTATGTCCAAAAAACTACTTGGATAATATATTCAAAGCACAAAAATCATATAAATAGTAAGAAATACATGCAATCAACTATATCAATGAAAGAAAGCAATGAAACAAGGTCTACCTCACAGGAAACCTAAGCCAAACGATGATAAATAGCCAAACAAGGAGAAACACCCATGGGGTGATCCTCAAACATTCTAACTAGAAATTATTAATTATCTAATAACCTCTTTCACAAATTCAATCTAAGGCAGATAACAAAGAGGATCAAAACCATAACCCGAGATACCAGATACATGAGTACTCGACACCTTTGTGCCAAAAACTCAGAGACATTCATTTTTGGGCAACAGACCACCTACCGCGATCCTCGTATATTGATATACATGATCATCGGCCTGTGAATCAGCCTAGAATGGAGTAGATAAGCAAAAACGTCTAAAACGTTCAACCTCAGATAACACAAATGAGAGGAAGAATTAGGAAACAAGGCCAAATTCGAACTAATAACTCACCACTGCGATTCTATTTCATTCGACAGTTTTTTATTCGGATCACTGGTGACAGAGCGGTGGCTCGAAGAAGATTTGGCCTCCTCGGACGCTCTGGGCAGAATTAGGCGGAGAAGAAGATGAAAACAGGGTTAAGTTGTGATCCATGTCCGATTAATGAAATAAAAAAAGTACATGGGGTGTAATTTTAGAGTACACGACGTGTACATAGGTTCTCCGTACTCCACTCTAAGAGGCCTCCATGTCAACCCACACGGCTGTGTGTGTGGCCCAGACACAGCTAGCACACGGCCTCGCACAGAAGAAAAGTACACGACATGTACTCTTAAAGTACCTGGCGTGTACTCTGAAAATTTCCAAGTTTTCCCCATTTTCTCAAAAAAGACCATAAAATGAAAACATACCTGAAATGATGATCTGGGTTCTTACAAACATCCCCCCTTAAAAAATTACCCTGAATTTCCCTAACGAGGTGTAGAATAAGAACCCTCAAACAACTCCGACCACTGTGATCGTATGTCAGCCCCCCTTTCACAAGTCTTGTTCTGTAGACGGTCATGCTGCCATAGCACTCGTACCAGAGGAACAGACTGGCCATAGAGTAAATTTTCACTATGATCAAAAATCCTGATAGGATGCTCCTCGAACGATGCATCCTTCTCCATATCAACATCCTCGGGTTGAAAAACATGAGATGAGTCTGAGAAATACCATCGAAGCTGAGAAATATGGAAGACGTTGTGCATACCTTGGTAACTCTGAGGTAACTGCAAACTATAATAAACTATCCCGACTCTCTCTAGAACTGCAAAAGGCCCGACGTATCTCTGTGAAAAATTTATCTCTCTTAATCCTCTTATGTCCCAATCATCGGGGAACACACAAGAAAACCTGATCTCCGACCTCGAATTGCAAGGGTCGTCTCTACTGATCAGCATAGGATTTCTGCAAAGACTGTGCAGTAGCCATCCTCTTCCAAATCAACTCCACCAACTATGTAGTATCCTGAACAAGATGAGGTACCAACATAACTACCTCTCTCACCTCCAGCCAACACAAGGTTGATCGACACGTCCTAACATTCAAATCCTCGTAAGGTGCCATCTGAATAGTTTCTTGAAAACTATTATCATAGGAAAACTCCACTAGAGGTATATGTTTCTCCCATGAACCTCCAAAATCAAGGACGCATGCTCGTAGCATGTCCTCCAGCACCTGAATCATGCACTCTGACTGGCCATCTGTTTGGGGATGGTAAGTTATACTCAGAAGTACCTGTGTACCCAAATCCCTCTGTAGCCCCTGCTAGAAATGAAAAGTAAAGCGGGCTTCCCTATAATAAATTATAGAAATATGAACCCAATGCAACTGTAAAATCTCCTAGATGTACATCCTCCCAATCTCATCCACACCGAAGGTCTCCTTGATAGGTAAGAAATGTGCAACCGTCGTGAGCCTGTACACTATAACCCAAACGGCATCATTCCCTCGAGGAGATCTCAGTAAACCTTTCACGAAGTCCCTCACGACATCATTCCATTTCTACTCAGTAATAGGTAACTACTGTTTAATCACTGCTGGTCATTGATGTTTTGCCTTCACCTGCTGACAGGTGGAGCACCACATAACAAAACCAGCCACATCCTTCATCATTCCTGGCCACCAACACTGACGACGTAAGTATCAATACATCTTTTTACACCAGGATGTACTTCCCAAGATGATGCATGAAACTCCCACATAATCTCCTCACATATGTTCTCTAAAACCCATATGTCTGCCAAAACCCATATGCATCCATGAAAACTTAACACCTAATCATCTCCAACTATCCACCACGGATTAGGGTCTCCATATGACACACCCTCTCGTAGGACTAGGCCTTCTGGGTTCGATAGCTGCCTCATTCGAACTCAATCTAGAAGAGTGGATGTAAAATCTATAGAATAATGAACCGCATATCCCTTTATGTCATTCACCTCAAAATGCATCTCAGAGAATAGAGCCATAAGCTTTCACTCGTTGCTGGCCTCCCGAACTGCCTGTAACTATGTTCTCCTGCTCAGTGTGTCTGCCACAGTATTTTCCTTCCCATGCATATAAGAAAGCTTGAGGTCGAAAGACTGTATGTACTCGACCCACCTCTACTGTCTCTGATTTAAGTCATGTTGCCTGAATATATACATGAGGCTCTTTTAATCAGTATATACCACAAAATGTTCTCCAATATGATAATGTCTCCAACAACACAAAGCATGAAAAAAATCATCCAACTCCAGGTCGTGTGTTGGATAGTTTTTCTCATGTGGCCTCAACTGCCGAGATCTATATGCAACAACACGATCCTCCTGGATAAGCACTACTCCAATTATGATGCCATATGTATCATAGAAAACTTTATAACTCTTTCCCGGCTCTGGTAAAACTAGAATTGGTGTTGATTTTAATCTCCCCTTCAACTCCTGAAAGGATGAATCACGGGCTTCTGAACAAACATACCTTATGCCTTTTTTAGTCAAGCCTGTCAACAGTGATTCCAGGCATGAGAAGTCCTGTATAAACCGTATTTAATAACCATCCAGTCCTAAGAAGCTCCGTACCTTGAAGTCATTCTTCAGTTTCTCCTAGGTAACTACCACTCTCACCTTCTCTGGGTGAATGGATACTTCTGTCTCTGACATGACATGAACCCAGAATTGAATCTCGTCCATCCAGATGTGGAACTTAGAGATCATAGCATATAACTGGTTCTCTCTCAGTGTACTCAATACGATCTCAAGATGGGTATCATGGTCGTGTCGAGTGTAAGAGTACACCAAGATATCATCCACGAAAACCACCATGAATGAATCCAAGTGAGGATGGGAAACTCTGATCATCAGTGTCATGAAGTCTTCTGGCACATTCATGAGACCGAACAACATAACCAAATACTCGTACAGACCATACCTGCTCCATAAAGATGTAAGAGGCATATCCGACGGTCTGACATGAAACTGATGATAGCAGGATATCAAGTCGATCTTGGAGAACACCATGTCTCCTCAAAGCTGATCAAAAATATCATCAATCCTTAGTAATAGATATTGGTTCTTGACCGTTAACTTCTTTGGCATCCAATTATACACAAAAATCTATAAAGTACCATACGCCTTTTTCACAAACAAAACAGGCGATCCCCCAGGGGAAGTACTGGGTCAGATAAAACCCTTTTCCGGAAACTCCTTCAACTGCTTCTTAATCTCTTGCAACTCAGTAATAGAATTACTATAAGGAGGTATGGATACCGGTGCTGCTCCTGGAACATGCTCAATAGAGAATCCTACCTCACGAACTAGAGGCAACGATGAATAGTCATCTGGAAAGACATACGGATAATTATCAACCACTGGAGATTAATCTATCTGAGAAGTCCCCTAATCTTCTAGATATAAACAAGCAATATGAGCTATAACACCACTCAACCCATGATGCTCTGGTCCATCTCTGATTTCCTGGACATCCCATTCACCTTTTTGAAGAAAATATATGCACTTTGGTGACGTGAAACTCATCCTACAGAGATAACAATTGACAAGGGCCTGGAAATTAACTAGCCAGTCCATTCCAAAGATGACATCATAACCTATCATATCTAGGACATAAAGATCCCATAAGAAGTGACACCCAGCAAACTCAAGGGGGAACTCCTTGCACTGACTCACACTAGCAGTTCTAATTCCCAAGAGAGTTTATAGTGTCATAATATCCTCAGAAGTAAAGATAGTAAGTCTAAGGCTCTCTATAGTGTGCAAAAAAATAAATCCATGAGAAGCTACTATATCGAAAAGTGCAGAAGATAAAACTGAGGCTACTAAGATCGTACCTCTCACTGTGGAAGGTCCAGGATCCTTCTCCTGATGAATCTACTCTACCGAAAATGTCTGGCCCATACCAAGGCCCTATGTAAAAGCCTGAGATTCATGAGATGATCCTACTTGAGCATGAACACTACGTTCACGGCCTCTAACCTGGACTAAAAGACTTGTAGAAGTCCAGCCCCCAGTCAGCTACAGAACTAGTAATCATGCTCCTGCACATGGAGTTGAAACTGATCCTCCTTCACTAGCCACTGGGAGAAGAACATTGGAAAACTACTGCAGTTGACCCATCGTGCTGCAAGATCGGCACTCTACTGGTTTCCTCGAGCACTATGTCTTCTTATGAACCTCCTTCCCACACTTTTAGCACACAAATTTTCTGCCTGAAGGAACGTCTCTCTTCCTCGAGTAACCTCGTGTAGACTCTCGATGGCGCTTCATGCTGTCATAGGAAAGGTATTAACTCTAGATGCCGAACCGCCCTGGATCACTGCTCCAACATCTCTCAGATTCCTCTCTGTGATCAATGCCTGTTTAACTATCAATGAGACAGAAGTCAACTAGAAGACGTTTACCTATGATCTGATCTTTGGTCTGAGGCCCACCTCAAACTTCCTTTCTAAAAACAGCTCGACATTCCCCAGAACAGGAGTAAAATTTTGTAACTACGTGAAACGGGAGAAATAATCAATAAATGATAGAGTACCCTACTTCAGGTTAATGAACTCTCTGGATCTATCTGCCCTCAGCATTGCCGGGTAGAAGTAGTCATAGAACGTACACTGAAACTCGTCCTAAGAAACTATCTGATGACGCCCTGCCAGAAAAACTACGTCCGACCATATCTTGGAGGAATCTCATAGCATGTAAGTCACAAGATTCACCCTTCTTTCTGGGGATGTCTTGAGATGATCAATGATTGAAACCATTTCTTAGAACCATGATTCACCAGCCTGAGGCCCTCCATCCTCTGAGAAATTGGGAGGATGTTGATGCTAGAAGACTCATGTAAGCTCTACCATAGACTGTGCAGGTTACTGAGCTCCCTAAAAGGTCTGTATGAACCTCATGATCCCCTCACGGAACTTTGCGTCTACACTAGTATTCGGCATAATTGCATGTGCCATATCCGGCATACGATCGTCGTCACACCCCTGACGTGTGACGGGAGGACGTCTTGGCAGCATGAATCTACAATGTCAAAAAACACCCCTTCATTAACAAATAGAACAGTTTTAACTTAAGATAGTGAAAAAGGAACAAAAAAGGAAAAACTCTTAAAACCGTAAAAACATGGTTACACGGCGTGTATTCCCTCTACACGGCGTGTTCCATAAAGATTTTACTTTGTGTTTACACCATCCAAGATGGCTATCTAAACACAAACTACATGACGTGTTCGTTCATATACATGACATGTACCGTACTTTATTCTCCTACCCAGTTACGCCTACATGACTAAGTCACATAGATTGTCCCAGCCTAAGTCTACACGGCATGTCTATACACTACACGACGTGTCCCTAAGGTTTTTCCCATGTCTGTTTCGTTAGTCACACAGACTGGTACATGGACCTAAACTACATGGCAAGTCAACAACGTACACAACATGTTGTACCTACAATTTTACATCCCATGTATTCAACAACACGACTGAATGATGCGAAAGAAGAGTACATGGAATGTACATAAAAGTACATGGTGTGTAACCGTGAAATATAGTTCTTCCCGAACAGAAGAATACATGGTGTGTGTTCATAAGACCACATGCCCTGTTATTTGAGATTTTGGGCAGTAGGCATACAAAACATCCCAAAACAACTGAAAAACACTAGAAACCAGCACCGATGTGTCAAATTTCAATCAGTGGGGGCCCATACTCCCCGTGAATCAATGATTGAAATCATAAAAATTCATATAACAAGTAAATAGTACGATAATCCTATGATGTGCCAAATTCTGACCCTGGAGGGCCCATAACACCTCTAGGATCATTGCTTGGCGTCCATGCCAAATAAGTTGTAAGATAAACAACACTCTATCAACATAGCAGGTAATTCTATCACAGCAACTATAACATCATCATTCATAATCTATCACGACATCGATCATAACAGCATGAAATTTCTAATGCACCCTAGATGGCATGTTAAAATGCATGACATGTGATTTTTCTAACCAGTTCCTATATGATGAATGAGATGGAATACCCTCATCTCATCATATTGCAACAGAATTGAAACATAATCATATAAACTATAATAGCACAAAACAAGTGCATCATCCAACGGTGAAATAAATTCATGTGTAACACTTGGAAAAACTAAAAAGTGTAGTTACGAGGTAGTTTAGCTTTTCCCTGTACACGGGTTAATTAATCCCGTGCACAGTTAAGTACCAACTACCCATTCCTTCATATCCCTGTCAATTGTCACCAAATAGTAAGGAAATAGAAAATAAAGAAAACCCCCTTTGATACCACTTTGTATTGACCTGAATCTACAGTAAATTTACTGGAGACCCATACTCGGTTCACCACATGACCTTAAGCGCATTTCCCCAATTTCCAGAGGCTGCCGACTAGCAGCAAGGGCCGAGGTGAGTCAATGGGGAAATGATGCCTTCATTTGGTAAAGTATGCAGTGGAAGGAAAACAACATAACAATAGTGGAAGAAGAAACATTACACGATAACTGAAACTAAACAGTGGAAGCAATGTATAATACGATAATGATGCAACATGAAACATGTGTCTATGGAAAGTAGTAAACAAAACAACATGATAAAATAAAACTGAAACCAGAGTAGAAAAAGTAAATAGTAACTCTAGCAGCATCGCGAGCCTAAGCTCGGTCCCATGCTCTCCAACTCTAACCAGCAATCAAGAACCTAAGGTAGAAGGGCTGAAATCCCTATTCACTCTTGCAACCATATAACTTGTTTGGGATGAAAAGTAGGACACAAACAGGGTATGAGACTAATCCCAGTAGGCAACCACCAAACGATATGTGCCCAACTGTTAGTGGGTAATGTTGAAAAAGTAAAAGAAATAAATGCAGCAAAGAAAAAAGGGTACACTAAATTAAAAAATCCTACAATTCTCCATTCAAACATATTTATTTACTTAATTCATTCATTTAATCATCAACCAAAGAATCTAGCAAAATTATCTAAAGTCCAACGGTATAGCAAGTAACACAACAGGTATCTCAATAGACTACCTAAAATACAAGCAGTACAAACCCAAGCTTATTCTTTGGCGTGGTGGACTCATCATAACCAACCAACTATATTTATTACAATGACCCTCTAGGTGGCTCATGTGGGTAGGCCCTTATAGTTAAGAACTCGAACAAAGGAAAATACACTCTGAGGAAAAACTCAAAGTCAATTCCCTTTATGGTCTTGCGGCGATACTATAGAATTTCTGAGGAAGCACTTACGTCTAATTCCCCCTTTAGTCTCGATTCGATAATTATCAGACCCTCTGAGAGAGCACAATATCAATCCTTCTTATGGTCTCATAACGGTAATAATTAAACAACCCCTCTGAGGAAGAACTCAATGTCAATTCACCCTATGGTCTAACTACACCAGGTTCCCGCATCCCTGAGTAAAAGAAATCATACGTAAACGATTTGTAGCAGCCCTAAGTATGTCCAAAAAAATACTGGGATAATATCTAAATTCACAAAAAGCATATAAACAGTAGGAAATACATGAAATAAACTATATCAAGGCAAGTAAGCAATGCAACAAGGTCTGCCTCACAGGAAACCTAAGACAAACGGTGATAAACTGCCAAACAAGGGGAAACACCCATGGGTTGATCCTCAAGTCTGCTAACAAGAAATTATTAATTATCTAATAACTTGAAGAGTGCATGAAATCTAAGGCAGATAACAAAAAGGATCAAAACCCTAACCCATGTTACCCGACACAAGGGTACCCGACACTTTTATGCCAAAAACTCAGAAACATTCAACGTAGGGAAACAAACCACCTACCTCAATCCTCATAGATTTATATACTTGAACCTCAGCCTGTGAATCGTCCTACGATGGAGTAGATCAGCAAAAACCTCTAAAATGTTCAACCTCAGATAACTCACACAAGGGGAAGAATTAGGAAACAAGGCCAAAGAAGAACCACGAACTCACCGATGTGATTCAATTGCAACCGACGGTGTTTGATTTTGATCGCCGGTGAAAGATCGGTGGATCAGAGAAGATTCAGCCTCCTCAGACACTTTGGGAAGAATTAGGTGGAGAAGAAGACGAAACCAGGGTTATGTCATGACCCCGGTCTGATTAATGAAATAATAAGAAGAGTACACGGCGTGTACTTTTAGAGTACACAGTGTGTACTTTGGTTTTTTGTACGCTACTTTAAGTATCCTTCACATCATCCCACACAGATGTGTGTGTGGCCCGGACACGGCCAGCACATGGCCTCGCACTGAAGAAAAGGACTCGGAGTGTACTCATAATGTAAACGACGTGTACTCGGAAAATTTCCAGATTTTCCCCTTTTTCTCAAAAACGTCCAAAAAAGGAAAACATACCTGAAACGACAATCCGGGTTCTTACAGAAACAATCAATTTAAGGACTAATTTCAGATCTTTACATTGATACCATTCTATATAAGTTATTTTAACTATAAATTTTTAGTGATATAATTTAGGTCTTATGAATTCCTATACAATTATAATGAATTTAATTAAAATTTTCTAATGATATTATCATGAAAAATTAATTTGTTTATAGGAAATATTCTAATATATTCCCGATATAAAATGATTATTAATATACCAAAAAGGACTTAATAAAGAAATAATATATTGAGTCACTGAATGAAAATTTATTAAGATTTAATCTTGGTAGTAAAGTTATTCATTTTTTGGTCACATAGTCTCATGTTATGGAATATTGGAGGATTTATCAATGGAAGAAGTTCATAAACATTATCCTAAACCATAAATAGTGACATGAAACCATAGTTGTCCATGATTTTCTATTAATTATAAATTATTTGTGAAATTTTATTAATCCTATCTAATCCACTCACCATGTTATATAAAAAGGGATTAAAGATCATTTATACTGAGGAATGTGAGGAAAATTTTATAGAACAAAAGATAAGTATGGTAAGTGAAATTATTATCACACAACCCTACAGTGGATAAAGGATCGATGTTTAATGTAATGAATCAATGAATGGGATTTTTTGTGTCTTAATATTGAATGATATTGTGATATCTTATGCCTCATGAAAATTGAAGGCTTATAAGAAAAATCAAACTAATTATGATATAGAGTAATCTGTGATAATAATTCCATTAAAGATACTGTGATATTATCTTATAAGATAATGGTGTGACATATAAACTATCCATATATTTTTTATTATATATACACCCAAAAAATGAATATTCATATGAGGATAAGGCCAAATTTGATTAATGATTATGTCTTCTAAAAATATATCAACCCAACAAATACAAAGTAGTTTATTAATTATTTGAGTCGAAAGGATTTTTATATCTTATCTATGGTGAGGATAATAAATGATCCAATATATATATAGTTTAAATGGATGGACAATGTTATATTAAATTATTAGGATAAATCATATATTTCTAAAAATAGTTTTCACCCATCTATTAATTTGAATACTGGCGATGAAGAAAAGGAAGATGAAGAGGTTGAAAAAGTTCTTGATTAAATTTCTTCAGATAAAACAATATTTTCATAGAATGATTATGTTTATAAATAGTTTATGTGTTTCATAAAGAGTATACAAGAATAAGGATCTATTTTAATTATCTCATAGCTCATCATCCTCCATTCATCATGAGAGTATGCAAATGTTTAGAGATCTGGAATAGTATTTCTAGTCAGAGAACTTGAAGAGTTGTATTTTAGAGTTTTTAACATAGTTCTTTGTATGTCCACATGTTAGTGATGATATATAGAATTATAAGGGGATATTATAATAATTACCCATTCCCAAATGAAAATGAGAAATGATCACCATGGATTTCATTTTTGAACTCTCCAAAAAACTAAATTCCAATAAGATATTTGGGTTTCATTCAATTTCCTTATAATGTTATAACATTTCATTTCTGTTAGAGAATTGTTTTCCCTTGATTATAATTATAATATATACATTAAATATGTCGTAAGGTTTCATGTAGTACCAAATTATATTGTATTTTATCATGAAAAATGGATTACCATAATGTTCTAGAAATGTATTCAATATGATTTGTAAATAGAGTTTTGTTTTAGTACTTACTATTTTCCCCAAATAGTCATTTTGATTGATAAAACCATTAAAAACATCGAGTGTATTTTTATATTCTATTTTACTGATTTCAAATGTCACACAGATCAACACATTCCTCTTAATTAATTCAATTATAAAACATTTCTTCACCAATGTGTTGAGATGGATATTTATGATGAAATAGATCAATAGAAGTGACAAAATCCTGAAAATTATGATAATGGTATAAAATTATGTCCCACGGGACTTGATCTAGTTAGTAAATTATATAATTGTCTTGATCAATTTAGCAGCACATCAAGGAAGATGATAGTTGACTAAATAGTTATAATAAATATCATCAACAATAACTTAAATTTAATTTTGGTGAGATGATATGGCTATGGATATATAGATAGAATAAGGATTATAGAATCTGATATAATCGAACCATAACCATGGATACACGATCCCTTTTGAGATTCCAGATCAAATTATGACACTTTCTTATCTCTTAGCACATACACTAAACCTCTCTCAAGTCAATGATATGTTCCATTTTCATCTATTGGAGTAGTACTTAATAGATCATTGTCATGTAATGAACTCATTGGTTGTACCATTGGATCATTCTCTATAAAATAAAGGATATACTATAAAAATCTTGTATCATTGATATAAAGTGATATAGGAAAATCTCACTCGTCAATTTATTACAAATTCTAGAACGCTAGCTGGGATCCGAAAAAATTGATGAAGAATATATATCCTTAAATGTATTCATATCATTTTTATTAGGAGAGATAATTTTATTTAAATTATAATGGGGGTATAATGTAGCAACAAATTATTATTTCATGTATCCATTTGAATTAAATTTAAAAAATTCAATATCTTTCATTATATGAAACCTTGATACTAAACCAAACCATGATGTAGTTTAATGATATAACCAATCCATTGGATTGATGGGTATGAATTGGATTATGAAAATTATGTAATATATCTATATATATATTCATAAATTAAAATGAACTAATTAATACATGTAAAATGCGTTGGAATTAGTGCCCTAGAACCAACTTCTTTGTAAATTTTGATAATTTTTATTCATTGTTAGGAATATAAATAAATTCTTTATCACATTACGGTGGTTCTTCAAAGATACATTTAATGTGATAATGTCATTGGAGTAACTTTGTCACTAAAAGGTTAAATTGGATCTCAAGTATTATGAGAACCCATAAGTGCTATGACATTATTCTTGAATATATGCTCTATGTCCAAAAGATATCATTTCAGAGACACAAATGATATGGGAAATCATTGGTGGAGACACAAATGACTTTAAGATACCTTATAATGGTATTCAATTGGTATTTTCTAGGAGGATATTATAAGAACAATCCCTGCCCGAAGGAAATTCAAATTTCGTTGTTTAATTTAATGATCCTATCATTGTATATATGTGTTAGTATATAGAATTTAATATTATTATTAATTATTATTATGATTCACACACTTAGATGTATATGAACATTGTGATGATAGATGATTTTGAGGTGGTAGGATATATTGATTGTGTCATGAGTAAGACTTCATTAATGAATAATGTGAGAAAGTATGTATCCCTTCTATTATTTAACATAATATAATATATCATGCCCTTTGATGGAAAATATATAGCATAAATAAATCTATGGTCATGGTGATCAATAGGTATGTTTAATTTCGAGAAAATTAATGTAATATATATTAAGGATATATGTTTATGGAACTATCATGAGCCCTTCTCGATTAGAGATATTGTAATAAAGTGATTATATTACATGGTAATCATTCTTATTTTGGTTAAATTTCATTGTGAAATTAACTTTTTTCTCTATGGGTGCCTTTTCATGTTTCTAGACACTAACCATGGACTTTAGGTTGCTCTGCCCAAGGCTAATAAGAAAGAGTCCCAGATGGTCACATAGTAACTGTATCCAGTATCTTAGTTTAACAATATATTATTTATTATATAACAAGTTCAATAAATATTATTCCTAGTTGTGGTTTTATAATTATTCATGGATTCCTGATTGAATTTATTCAAAAAATAGTGATTTGAGAGAATATATTAAGGGTGGACTATTTAATAAATATTATTTACTATTTAGTGAATATAATATATATATATATATATTAGTTAGTGAGTAAGGCAGTGATATGTATTTAATAAATAAATAGACATTATTCAAGTTCCAATAAATTTGGTGGGCGATTGGTGGGCCGAGTTAAAGGGCCTGGTGAGAAAAAATAATGTTGAATATTATTCTATTAAATAATATTTAATTATAATTTTCATATTTTTCATATTTCAAGAATTAATAATAATCATACTATTATAATTTGACATGGGACTTCTCAAGGATTAATAAAATAAATAATGGAACATGTGAAACTATTTTATATTTACCCTATAAATATAAATACCCAATTATGATTATTTTATCATATTAAGAGCCAAGAAAATCATTGTGCAATATAGTTTGGAGAAAAACACTCAATACTATAGAGTTCGTCCCTCCCAAATAATTATCACAAGAAAAATAGATTTCACCCCCAGTAGTTTATGGATAGAACATTGGAAGCAGTTCTCAAGGCCATGAAAGGCAGACATCTCAAGAACAAGGATATTCCATGCTCGCAGCATGATACTCCATCGATGATGTCCGGAGATTCATGTAGCACATGTGGATAACCACTAGAAGAATCCTAATCATGGATTATAAAATGAAACATTGACTCACTGTAGATCTGTTACCTTATGACTCTACTGGGAAATAATTAACTTAGAGGTAATTCTTATTTATTTAAATTAATTAGAAACAACATGTGTTGATCTCATCTCTCTTGCTTCAGCGTTAATAACCATTTCTTTTCCATTGATTGAAATCTATTGATCATGGTGTTCATAATCTCTTGATCATGGATTAACCATTTATAATGTTTAAAAGAAAAGATGGTCACTATCACTCCTGTACATCTACAATTCCTGGAACATATAAGTGGTATCAGCAGGGGTACTTCATTATTTATAATTATTTAGTTTCATTGATGATTTATGAATTCAAAATTTAGTTTTTCAAGTAGAGTTTAATCATTCATTAAATCTGAATTATGATATATATTTCTTCCTCTATTATTTATTATTGATCTAAATGAAATTTATAATTATATGATTAAAATATTATTGTGGATATCTTCTGGAGGTTCCAAGGATCCTAGTCGTACAACACCAGAAAATAAGAAGTGTAATCGGAATTACACGCCTTGTAGTCACGATCAACACATCAAGATTCATTTGGTAATCATATCTATATTTTTTATTTATTAAGGAATTAATTAAATAATTAATTAACCACTTGTTGACTAAGATTATCTGGCCCACTAGACATGGCATGCAATCCCTTTAGGTCAGGGGCCAGGTCGGGTATTCATTACATTGCATACCACACCAGTGACCATGTAACAATGAGTCCATATGACATGGGCCCACTGGACACACTGTTTACTCCAAGATTTCTTAATTAAACCTTACACGTTGAGTTCCTTAGCATGTACATCAGATAGATATTTAATGGTGTACATGTCACATAGATCTGATCTACACACCGTGTACTTTTACCAGTTCACATAGATTTCAAATTTATTTATTTTACTATGTAATAGTTGAGAAATGTACATGTCTGTGGTCATAAATATTGGTCATGGAATGTAAAATAATTTAATATAAATAAATACTGATATTTTTAGATAATATATGTGTAATTTTCATGATCTTCATTTCATGAATGAGTGGTTTTTTAGTTATTATTATTTCTTTCAAGAATGACACATTTACAAAAAAGCAAGTAATCCATGAAATCATCTCTGATGTATACATCTTGAATTTATGTGATATGTCATTCATGCTATGTGTTACAAATAATAATGTGAAAACAATTATAATACATGTTGGGTAGATTTAGGCAAGAATTAACTAGGTTACCACAAATATACAAGTTAAGTACCAAGTTAATTTTAAATGAAATTTTTTAATTTGTTTCAAATTATAAAGGATGAGATATCAAGGAAATTAAGATAAGGATTAAGATAAAAGGATTTATTAGCTAAATATAATAATTAATCGAATTGAGAATGATTTAACTTAAATAATAATTATTTGGAATACAATGATGGTTTTATTATATGTGTAATTCATTTAATGTTATTGGATGATCATGAGCTATACCAGACCATTTTATTTCATTGTTTTCATTTTAGTTTATTATTAAATGAAATGGTTGTCATGCATTCCTTTTCACCTCAATACTACGTGGGGAAAATGTTCCCACAGTTTTTTTTGTAAACCCACTTTTACCCATCACATGCATGTCAGTAAAATCATATGTAATAGATGGAGATCCATAGAGAGTGAAGGAAATTCATGTTAGTATATAAGGTGAAACCAATCCAAATAAGATATAACTATGGATAAGTTGAAAGAAATAAACACAAAACTAATTAGTTCATGGTGCTTCTCACCTAATTCAATGGTTAGATTATCAACGGCTATATAAACTAACCAGTAGAATACGCTAATGATAAAACTCTTAATTTTAATTATTTTATTTTTCAAAGTTATTTTATTATGGATGATTTTTCATGATTACATAATTATTGAATTAACAATCATGAAAAGAGGGAAGACTATAACCCCAGGGATAGGAAAAGACAAAATAAAACATCCTAATCGGGGTGAAATCCCACCAAAAGAGGGAAACCGACATGCGACAAGACAAGTTAGGAGGAACCAAAGGTGGTAAAGGGTGAGACCCAGCCCCTCCTAGAGCAATTATTTTGTTATTATGGAACTGTCGTGGTCTTGGAAACACATGAACAATTCGCATTCTTCAGCACAATTGCGCTCAAAGTCGCCCCGATATGGTTTTCCTGTCCGAAACCATATTGGAAAACAAGGAAACCAATGGTATTTCTTTGAAGTGTGGTTTCCAAGGATGATTTCTGGTGCCGAGAAAAGTTCATTCTGGGGGCCTATATCTCTTGTTGAAAGACAATATTAACATTATAATATTGTCCTTCTCCATGCACCATTTGGATGCAACTCTTAAATCTGACTCGCACCCACCCTGGACTTTTGTGGGATTCTATGGCTATCCATCTCACTTTGATAAGGTGAAGTCGTAGGACCTACATTCCAAGCTATGACAGGATTTACCAAGACCAATTATTCTCGGAGGTGACTTAAATGAGATCATGTTCCATAAGGAAAAGAATGGCAGAATCATTCGTCACTCAGCCTCGATGTCAAACTTCAAGGACACAATCAATATGTGAAACCTGGTCGATTTGGGGTACACATGTAATCATTTTACATGGTTCCGCAACAATACTGAAGGCACCTGCATCGCTGAGCATCTTGAAATATTTATAGGTTTTAATGACTGTATTAATCTAGTCAACATGTTTCATATTGGCCACATGGCCCTTAACTATTCGGATCACTGCCCAATTTTCATTGAGTGTCTGCAAGGTGAATGAAATAGACAACCCCGCAGACCCTTCAGATTTGGGAACTTCTTGTCAAAAGACCAGGAATGTGAGGAGGTGGTCCGATCAATTTAAGGGAGTTCTCACGATGATTTTGGCCACAATCTTCAACAGGTTGCATCTGTTCTGAGATCCTAGAGCAACAAGAAATTCCATCAACCTGATAGGCATTATGATGTCCTTGAAAAGAAGTTACACCATTTACCCAGGCTCCCCCCATCCAATGGAAACATCTCTAAGATTGGTGCAACTCAAAGAGATCTGGACGAGGCTCTTTGTGTTAAGAAAAGCTTCTGGTCCATGTGGGTGCGGGACACCCACATCAAGGAGGAAGACGCTGATACAAGGTATTTCCATCTAAAAGCGTCAACTAGGCGTTGAAAAAATTCCATCATGAGCCTATCTCCACCCGATTTATGCCATTTTTCTGACACTGACGGCATTCACGAATCTTTGTCAGGCTATTTCCAGAACCTCTTCCCCACAGGGAATCCTTTAATGTCTGCTGAAGTGAACAATTGCATTAGACCTGTGATCACCGATGAGATAAACTGGCAGCTTTCAAAATATGTGACGAATGATGAGATTCACATGGCTTTGAAACTTATCCACCCCACTAAAGCCCCGGGACCAGATGGTTTCCACGACCTATTTTTTAAACAATACTGGCACATCATCGGTCTTGACATCTACAAAGGATCAAAAATATATGGGCAGGGAATACAAGAATTTCTTCCAACAGCGAAACTATCCTCTTTCTCATTCCCAAAATCAAGAAACCCCAGGTGATCCCTGATTTTAGACCTCTCAGCCTCTGAAATGTCTCTTATAAGATCTTCTCAAAAATCCTTGGCAATCAGCTACGTCCATGGCTTCCTGTTATTATCTCTGAAAACCAGAGCACCTTAATGGCCAAGAGGCTGATTAATGACAACAAAATTCTGGCACATGAAGTTTTTCACTCGATGAAAATGTGCTCCACTGTGAAAAGAGGAACCATGGCATGGAAACTGGATATGACCAAAGCCTATGATAAAGTGGAATGGAAGTTCCTAAGATCTGTGATGCTGAGAATGGGGTTTTGCACGAAATGGACAGATATTGAAATGCACTACATTTCGATCGTATCTTTTTGAATCAAGGTCAATGGGGATCTGACAAAAGGATTCTCCCCAACCCTAGGACTGTGCCAGGGAGATCCCCTCTACCCTTTTCTCTTCATCTTGGTGGATAATGTTTTCTATAAACAAATTTCTCGGGCTTTATCTGTGATGTCTCTTCATGGAGAAAAGGTCTTCCATGAGAGCCCACACGTGTCACATTTATTCTTCACCGACAACTGCATCCTCTACTCTATAGTAACTATTAATGAATGTCAGGTGATGAGCCATGAGATCCAGTAGTATGAGTGGTCGTCTAGACAGTCTATAAATCATAGAAAATCATAAATATCCTTCAGCGCAGGGGTTCCTCTTACCAAGAGATTTGAGATTTTTGCATCTTTAGGCTTCCATATGGTCGATAAACACCATAAGTATCTCGGGCTCCCTACGATGATTGGCCGGTCCAAAAAAAATCTTTTCTTCTCTGGTGGGAAAGATTGAGAAAAAAATCAAAGGCTAGACCCCAAAAAGATCTCCAAAGCTGGAAAAGGAACCGTCATTAAAGCTGTCATTCAGTCTATCCCCAGCTACATTATGTCCATGTTTAATCTCCCGGTGGCTATCTTCAATCTGATCCATTCACAAACTGCCAACTTCTGGTGGGGGAAATATGATGGAAGGAATAGACCTCACTGCCTGGCATGGGAGAAACTCTGCAAACCCAAGTTGGAGGGAAGGATGGTTTCCGGAATATTCTCTTGTTCAATGATGCTCTTTTGGACAATCAAGAATGGAGCCTTATTAACTACCCATCATCTCTCTGTGCGCGGTTACTCTGTGCCAAATACTTTCCCCACACGGACTTCCTTGGTTCCTCTCTTGGCCCCTGACCAAGCTTCCTCTGGAGAAGTATTTTGGGGGCCCGAAATCTAATTGAAAAAGGGATGGGCTGGAGGATTGTAAATGTCTCATCTTTCAACATTTGGATCGATCCCTAGCTTATCGATAATGATTGTATGCAGGCCACATCCCCCGCCCAACCAGGTCTTGAAGACGCCACTGTTGACTGCATCTTTTCCGACCAGTGTTTGGGGTGGTGTGTGGAAAAGATCCAGGAATGGTTTAATGAAAGAGACCAAATAATTATCCTCAGTATCCCATGGGTCCCTGATGCAGGCCCCGACCATCTTTTCTGGACCAACGATATCTTAGGTGTGTTCACGGTGAGATCCGGCTACAGACATTCTCTTAGCATCCACTCTCTTGATCGTGATGATGTAACATGGAATGAGGTTTGGAAGCTCAACATCCCCCAAAAAATCCTCCATTTCTGGTGGCAGTCATGCACGGTCACCCTCCCTAAAATGAGGCTTCTCACCTTTCGTCATATGGATAGTGCCGAGTCCTTCCCTTTCTGCCCGAATATCCCCTAAACCCCTTGCACGCCGTCATTCACTGCCCGTGAGCTAAGGAAATGTGGAATAAATGGGGACCAACATTGGATGCCTCAATGGACATCACATCTGAACTCCCTGATCATCTGATGCGTTGGTGTTCCTCTCTTTAATCGTCTAATGCTGGTCCACTTTGCACCCTAGCCGGGATCATTTGGGTTCGGCGTAACGATTCAGTTTTCCACCACGTCCATAAAACCCCTAACTTCTAGATTGAATGATCCATTTCATGGATTGAGGGCTGGAAGGACAAAAACGGACACCTTACGCCAGGTGTTACCCCCTATTGTCCCCCTCATTGGACCCTCAATGTAAGGGAGTCTTAAGCTTAATGTGGATTCTTATCTCCCCAAGGATGGGCCAATTGCTCTCGACCTCCTGGCTCGGAATAATCTGAGACTAATCATCGCAGAAAAATATGAATTATAGCATGCCCTCTAGGAACCTATGGTTGCGGAAGCCTACGCCATCCTTGTAGGTACGATGCTCCCTATGGTACATGGATGGGATGATATCATCATTGAGTCTGACTGACTTACTGTTATCAATTCTATTAACCATGATGACATTGGACTCCAGCCTTTTGGCCTCATCATCCAGAGAATCTGCTCACTTTGCCAAGGCTTCTCTTGTTGCACCTTCTCCTTTACTGAAAGGGGAAGGAAACAATGCATCCCCTCATCTTGCGGCCTCATTCCCTTTCAATGTCAACCATCTTTGGATGGACAATTTCCCTTCATGGCTCTACTTATGTTCGGATGCTGATCTTCATCATTAATTTTATCTCTCATTAAAAAAAATCTACATACATTGTTAATCACTTACATAATAACACTAAATATTAACAAGGATGTGGTAATTCAAATATATGGAATTTAAAAATAATTTATAAAATCCCTCAATAAAATATTACATTGGTATAGCCTTCCATTACTTCAGTTAGAATCGATCTATAGTTCATAGTGTTTAACTACGAAAAGTTGTCGTTCTTATAATTATTGGCGAATTCTATCTTGAGTATTTGGATTGACTTGACTTGGTTCACATCAAGGGTTATCCTATAAATAAGGACTTGGTGTAACTGTGAGGAAAAAGTTTAGTAAACACAAATAAAGGAATTCAAGATTTGGTAGTCCACTAAAATAATAAAGGAACAATGAGTTAATATATCTAGAATTTGGATTTCCTACCTAAATTTATTCATGTTTCTTGAATGACCAATGTATAGGTAATGAGAAGGGGAATATTTGTCCATTCAACTTGAATGTCCAAGAATCATTATATTCTATATCCAATAGAGAGGTCTATCTGGTTTTAATGAACTAGTGAGAGATGAATAAATTTAATATATATTTATTTTAAAAAAAATTACAAGATAAGGTACTAAATCTATTCATGTCTTATTTGTAGAAACATCATTTAAAATTAAATCAAACATATCTTTCTAATCCATACCCATATAAGAAAAAAGTTTCATCGGCATGAATTTCTAGCAGTGGAAAAGGCACATGTGGTTCATCCATCTCCCTAAAGGAAAATTATATGTGCTAGAAGAAACCTCACTAGATGCACCTTGAAGGGGGGGGGTAATGAAGAGATCTCTCTATATGGGAAACATATAAATGAGGATACAAACATTTAGTGCTTCATGTTATTATCTATTTCAAAAGGGATTCTTAAAAAACATTAGGATAAAGATTCCAATAGCATGATGAATCTTCTTCAGGATATCATTCAATATAAGTAAAGATAATATTGGAATGAGATAACCAATGTTATGTTCATGACTGAACATAGATATTCTACACTAGATGAGCCTCATGTAGTCAGTCCTATTGTCTACATTGATTTCCTAATCATCATAGAGATTAAATTCCTAGTGGAGGTGCATATAGATCTCATACTTTCATCACTTCCCAATATCATTTAATGTTTTTAGTGATTTATACAATTATAAATAATGAGAATAGTGTATCAGAACATCTGACATTGATTCTATATGTGGATAAGGACATGAGGAGTGAAAAACCCACAATCATTATGGGGAATTGAAGAGGAAGTAAAAGGAAAAGGGGCCTAAGACTTATAAATATTATAAATCCATTGAGCCTCGTCTGACCAAGAAGAAGAAGATACAATGGTAATATATGGAAAATAAGGAATTATCTTATTCATGTGGCGATTTAGGCCACTTGAATAAGAACTGCACCCAAAGTCATGGGGTAGACAATGTTTCATTCATTATCAAGTAAAATATTCCCATTTCAACACATTGGGTTTTTTATTCAACTTGTGGTGCTCACATGTGTATTTAACTTCACTAACAATGTAGTTTTTTGTAAATTTTTAGAGGTGAGGTTGATAAGTGAGCTTCCAATTGTGTGTGGCTGGCTTCTCTTAACGTTTTGTACTACCAACATTCCCTGTTGACATGAATAATTTTGGTTTTACAATATTTTTATGATGTACATACTATTATCAAAAAAAATATATTTTTATCAAGATTATAAATTGATGGGTTTATTTTCATGTTTCTAAATTAAACCTGTTTATTTTACGAGGAAAACATTTGTAATGGTATGGAACAATTAAATAATTATTTATGTGTATTAAATTACAATAAACAAGTGTTATAAATTGATAATGAATCAAATTCACATTACTTATATGAGACCTAATTGTTTCATCACCATCTTGGTCAAGTATACGAGAATAATTTGAGATTACTCTATCAAGATGGTTATTTAAACTCTTATGAGCAAAAAAATATTGATATATTCAATACATGATTACAAGGTAAAATGGTCAGACCTCTATTTAGTAGACAGGGTGAAGGGGAAACAGAGTTTCTAGGATTGGAACACATTGATATGTGTGGACCATTTCTAATAGAAGCTAGAGGTTGATATTCATACTTCATAACTTTTACTGAAAACCTGTGGAGATATGGCTATATCTACCTAACGATGTATAAGCTCAAATAATTTGATAAATTAATGGAATTCAATAATGATGCATAGTATCATCTTGATAAAGAAAATTAATAATATTTGTTAAGATCGGGGTGGATAATATATTAACAAATGGTACATAGACATTCTATAAGAGTATGGGATTCAATCTAAACTTAATAAATGTTATACACCATAGTGGAATGTTGTCAGTGAAAGTAGGTAACAAACCTTGTTGGACATGGTAAGGTCATTGATGAGTAATGTAGTTCTTCCTTGTTCTATTAGAGGATATAAATTACACACTATAGAATATACATTAACCTAAGTACTAATTAAAGTGGAAAACAAAAGTCCCTTCCAGTTATGTAGTATAAATAATTTTTTTTGATGCATACACATAAATGGGGATGCAAGGCATTTGTTATGGATCTCTCAGGAAAAAAACAATAACCATAGGGCACAAGGTGTATCATTATAGGGAACCCATGGAAACAAAGGGATAAAACTTATACTACCACTTAGAAAAGAAAGTGATTTTCTCTAGAAAATTTGTCTTTCAGGAGAGGGAGAAAATATTTAAAAAGTATAGTGGGATTAAAATGGACTTTGATGAAGTTGATTCCCATGAAACATTAGGGTTTGTATCGGAAAACATTTTTAATGTTTTCATGGAAGAATTAGTTCCTGAAACCAAAGTAATGTGTATAAATATTCGAGAGGTAAGGGAACATGATAGATATGATTTTCTAGTCACCGAGTATGATGAATTGTTATTATTTGACAGTGAAGAACATATATCCTATAAAAATGACATAGAAAGCTCAAAAGTTTCTGGACGTCTGTAATCTATGAAATCTTTGATGGATTTCATTTATCATAACCATGTTTTGGTTCTAGCTGATGTGCTAGTTGATGTAAATATTGGGTGATGTGAATGGGTATTCAAGAAGAAACTAGACATGGAAGGTAAAATAAGTTTTTATAAATAATGGATAGTGGATAATGGGTATAAAAAAAATCATTAAATTGACTACGAAAAAACAATTTTTCCAATTTCGGTGTTTAAATCCATCAGAGTCAGACAATCCATAGAATCTTACAAAAACTATGCGATTTTATAAATGGATGTCAAAAATAAATTCCTTAATAGGAATATTATAGATGATTTTTTGTGACACAATTATATGGTTTTAGGGAACCAGGTAATTCCGAAAGAGATTTCAAGTTGTAGAGATGTCTTTAGGGATTGATGAAAGCATATTGGTCATGGATAATCGATTTGATGAAGGCATAAGAGAAAAAAGGGTTTAATGGGAATGTAGCCTATATCCTTGTAATGTATATTGATGAAATATTATTTATTGAAAAAGAAATACTAGTCTAACATTCAGACAAGGACTGGTTAAACATGTGCTTATCCATAAAGGAAATGGGCCAAAGAATCCTACAATATATGGATCAAGATCACTCATGATTGATCCATGAGGCTTTTTGGACTAAGTAAAAGTATATATATATACTAGATAATAAATATATTTACTATGGAAAAATCCAAGAGGGGATTGGTTACAGGGCTACATGGTTTATATATTTCTAATAAAATGTGTCCTTAGACACAATAGGGGAATGTTAGAATGAGTATGATCGCATACGCATCATGGATATGATCAATCATGTATGTTATGTTATGTACTGGATTTGATGTTTCCATTTCATTGAGAATTCTTGGTATTTATCTAGTAGATCCAGGACAAAAGCATTGGAATACAGTTTTGACTATCCTTAAATATCTTTTAATTACAAATGATATTTTCATGGTGTTTTGGGGAGACATAGAGATTTTCATTAGCGTGTATGATGATACTGGTGTTCAAATATATCATAATGATGTGATGTTGCAATCTGTATATGTTTTATTTTTCTACAAAGGAGCTGTGAGCTATAAGATTAAAATACATCAAGTTATAGATCATTCTATATTAGAGTCTAGGTAAATAGAAGCTTGTGATGCATCCAAAGAATCCATCTAGATTTGGAAATTTGTCATGGAGAATTATGTGGTACCTATCAGTAAAAATTTTAACACATTGTATTGTGATAATACTATTGTAGTGGGTCTTACAAAATATCTATGGTCACATTTATGGAAAATCACATACACTGTTAATTTCATCTCTTGAAGGATTTTTATTAGAGGGTTGATGTTATGTGAGATGTGTATCAACATAAGAGAATGTGGAGGACCCCTTAACTAGATGTATATGTCACCAGAAGCATGATTATAATGTGATAGCTAGTAGAGTAATGGTTTATGGATGATAGATCTTTTGAAAGAGGGTGTCTGTTGGATTTGGTACCCTAGAACCAACTTCATTTTTCTTTATAATAAATTGTATTCCTTTTTTAAATATTAAAAAATTCATTATCACATCATGATTTTTCTAATTCATAACATCGAATGTGATAATGGGTAACACTAACTATCACACTAAAAGGTCATAGCAGAACCCAGCTATGGTGAGAACCCAATTGGTCTATGACACTATTCTTGAATATATTTTATATAGGCAGATGATATATTTTTTTGTATACAAATGATAAATTCTATCAGAGATGGAGACTCATTGGATACTGAGGAACCATATCTTGGTGTACACTCAATGTAATGTCCAGGACGACATTATGATAACATGACCCATCAGTAAGAAATCTACAATTATATGTGTGATTGGATGTTCCTATCTTTCGACATTTTTATTATTCCTTATAGATTAAAATTATTATTAATATGAGGATAGATATTTATGAAGAGGTAGAATATATTAGGTTCATCGTGAGTAATACTGCAATAATGAATAGAGTGAGAAATTATTTTTTCATTATGTTCATTAATAGATGATAATATCCCCAAACTTTTTATGGGAATGATATAGCCTAAATAAATCATTTTCCACAGTGATCAATAGGCGTGATATATTTCTATAATTTCAGAGAAAGGGATATCAAGCATATAGTTAGATGGAACTATATTTCAAGCTATTCTATTAGATATAATGTGATAAAGGGATTATATTTCATGGTAAATATTTTTATGAGGTGACATATTATTGCATCATTATCATCCTTATCTATTGTTACCTTGGCGTATTTCTAGATTCAAACCTTGAAATTTAGGTTGTTCTACCTAATGCGACTAAGAAAGAGGCCTAGAGAGAAATAAATTAATTTTGTCTCATATCTGAGTCATATAATGCATGATTTATTATTTATCATGTTGAATAAAAATTATTCTTGGAAGATGTTTAAATTTTATTCATGGATGCCTGATCACATTTATTCCAAAACTAGTTATTTGAGAGAATATATTAGTGGTGTAATATTAATGAATATTAATATTCATTTTACTAAAAACAATATTTATATATTTATTGGTGAATAATGAAGTAATATTTGATTAATAAATTAATACAGACTATTCAATGTTCAATAAATAGAGTGAAGGATTGGAAGAACAAGTTCAAGGGCCCGGTGAGAAATAATAATGTTGAATATTATTCTTTTAAATAATATATTATTATAACTGTCATGTTTGGCCAGTGATATGAAAAAATAATAATAATTCTATTATTATAGGGCATTGGGTTTCTATAGTATTGATAAAAAATAAAGTAACTTTTAATTTTTTTAGTATTTTAAACCTAGTGATATAAATACCCAATTATGATTATTTTTGCATAATGTTATCCAAGATAATCATTTTCTCAATGGATTTGAGAAAAGATATCAAGCCTTGAGAGTTCATCCCTATCCAAGAACCCTCTCGAGAACAAGACATATCATCCACCATCAGATCAAAGAGAATTCCTTGGACGTGGTTCTCATAGAGAACGAAGGTGGACATCACATGCACAAGGATCATCCATTCTAGAACATAGAAACTCATTTAGAGATGTCCAGAGATTAATGGAGCTCATGTGGATCACCTCTAGAGGGAACATATTTTTGGATTCTTCAATCCAATGATAGTTCACTACATATCTGTGTCCAGACTCTTCAATGAAGAAAGAATAAAAAATTTGGAAATTATTATTTAATAAAATTAATTATAAACACAATCTATTGATGACCCTTCTCTTGGTTATGGGTTAATAACCCTTTCCTTTTCATTGATTAAAATCCATTGATCATGGTGTTCATTGTCACTTGAAATTGGATTAATCATTGATAATGGTAAAAAGAAATGTTGGGAACTTCTCGTCCCATGTTTCCACTAAGCCCAAAACCAAATAAATTATTATTAGACTCTTAAAAAAATTAGTTTATTATTTAATGACCAATTTTATAAAGTTAAATATTTTCATAATTTTTATGTATTATTATAAAAAGTATACCGTTAAATATTAAAATTTATTTCAATGAATGTTATTTTAATAGAGGAATATAAATCCATAAATTTGTTAACTAAATCCTAAGAATAAAGAATAATTATTTTAATGGTTTATAAAAATATTATAAATTAAACTATTTCTATGATTTCCCCATGTTTTTATCATCATAAATTTAATAACTAACGATTAATTAATCATTTAAATTAAATTTATAGATTATCTATTCAATCAAATATTTCAACATTCATTTGATTGTTCTTACTAGGAAAATAATGATATTAAATTAATTTTCCTTGTTTATAAATAAATATTGAAAAAATGTGTTTATGTTGTGTTTTTATTCATATTTTGAAATTAAATACTACAAATAATTGTAATTTAATTTGATAAATTTAAATAATTATTTTGTATCATAATTTACAAATTTTATATTGTAGCTACATTCATTACTTTTCATCATGCATAGTAAAAACTCTAAAGAACTATTTTAATAGTTAAGCATTAACAGTTTTATTTAGAGGTGTACAAGTGAAACAAAGATATATTAGTAAGTTGTTATGACCTCAGCATCCAAAGGTAAACCTTATAGAGTGTAAGTGAATAAAGAGAGATAATGACCATCGATTCTCACCTCTTCTAGGCCCTCGGGTGGTGATCAACACCAAGGGTTTAAAAATCTAAAAATGGCAGGCGTTTACATTTTATTGTAATAATGATCATAAGATAAGATGTATCAACCCCAAAAAAACTCCAAGACAGTTAAAAAAACTATCCCACATGAATTTTTAAAATTAATCTGTTTCCAATACATTGAAAAGCCCCAATTTAACACCAAAATAAATCCAATGAAATTACTCAACAGTCTTACAAAATTTCTGAGATCATAAGATTTATCACGGTCCATGTAATCATCATTGAAACCTAAAAGTAGTTTTTATACATAGGGGGAGTATTAAAATACACTAAGTATGAAAAAATTTCTCTCAAGAATTGGTGAGTGAAGCATGCATATTCTCACGTGAGAAAACAAGAGAACCAAAAACATCATACAAGCCATTATAACCATTCCCACCTCACCAAGGAATACTAACCAAAATTATTTAATGTACATAAAGTAATATAATAATAACAAAAATGATTGGGAATCCCACATAACATTCATAATGATTAGTCACTATCACAACCTAACAATAAATATCATGGCACACCCACCTCTTCTGATATAACCACATCACGACCTGCCCATGTACTCCTGGTCCAAAAACAATGTCACAACCCAGCCACACATACATGGTCCACATACCACATCACATTCCACCAACACACCCATGGGACATATACCACATCAAATCCTATCCCCCCTACACTTAGGCCACATACCACAAAACATCTCATCTATATGGAACCGAGGAAGTATAAGACATCTCATCTCATAAAAAACTGGGAAACGCAGCTCTCCCCAAGGCACCTAGGCCTCACGAACCATAGCCCACCTAAAGAAACAAGAGATATCACCTCTTAGAATAATGATTATGGAAGAAATGGTGACCATTCATCCATCCTCTCAATGAGATGTTTGGGAAAGGCACACTCCCCCATGAAAATGGGGGTCTTCAGAACATAGTGGTCAATTTGGGTGTGGTGTGTATAGAATTCAAAAATAAAAAATAAATGTATATATATAATAAATAACTCTCCATCCCAAACTATGGGTTTTCGACCAACAACCAACTAATGGTACAAACTCTACTACTAACCCTAAAAACAACTATTAGTATCTATAATTGTACGTTCAAAAGTTGATAAATTAATGAGGTTTCACAAAGCTAATTCACTTAACACCCATTGAATTCCATACATTGCTTCAACCAAATTATCATTCTCTATTAACAATTATCATATTCATTCCACCACAACCTGGGAAACTACTAAACACAATCCATAATATGCAACACATATAATGTAATATTAGAAGGTGAAGAGCCATATAAATAGATGTATCTTAAAATTTCTATTTGTTTAAAACCTATTCATAACATAAAATTCATCAACAATGAGTGAAGGGGAGTGGATTTATACATTATAATTATGCATAAACTCCAAGTGAATTTCCCATACCATCCACTACCATAATAATTTTTAAATTCATTTCACCCAATGAATCATCTCAACCAAAACCATTCTTGGTTTCCCTACCGAATAACCATAAAACCCATCACATCTAAGAACACAAACATATCTGAACCCAATCACACCCTCACTATAGAAAATTTCCCATTCATTTCATAATAAAACACTCTATCAACATGATATTCCATTATAGAACCCAAAACACTACACATAACCAAACCATGAGCATGAACATACCACCAGGAAAACTAAACAAAAACTATTAATGTTAAAAAATTAACTATTCATTAATTCTACTTGTTAACTTCTAGGGTTATCATAGAAATAGTATCATACTGGTTATCCATTTATTATCTATGTGTATGTGGTTAAGTGATTTCATAAAAAAAATTTATAGGAAACCAAACCACAAGGATTTAAAATCTATTTGATGAAAAAACAAATACTCACAACGACCATGATTTTCAATAGGAATATAGCTCCTAAAATTAAAAAACAATAGAAAAAATTACATGAATATCATACATAACTTTTACCCAACCAATTCATATTGATCTTAGCCAGTATAAATATATTTATTTAGTCTGAATTCAATCACGTTCTGAAGTAACATTGACATACCAACCCCACATGTTGCATAGATAAAAGAGGGGGAAATGAAAACAGGCTTGGAAAAGGAGTTGATCAATACTTTCTCAATGAACCAAAGCATGGGGACCACATGCAGTAAGAAAAAGAACCTAGGGAAAATGTGATCCAAATGATACAGCACAAACAAAAGACTCCACAGGAATAAAAGGTTCTAGGAGCTTATTCTCCAAGAGAAATGGAAAACACATAAAGAACAAAATATCTCATATTTTCAAAGTCCAGATCCTAATTCTATGGGAGAAACAATTTTTAAAATCCATTAAAGGTTGTTCTTGAACAAGGCCATGTTGTTTGGATGTAAAAAAGAGGTGTCATGTTTTTATAAGATAGATAAAATTAAAAATGGCTCCAAATACCATTAAATATGGTATTAAATTCATATTACCTCAAATAAATTGTTAAAGGGGTGGAACTGAAAAAACCGAAGAATTATAGAATTTTGAAAAACTATTGAAAATGAGTCACTAGTGGATGGATCAATAGTGCAAGCTACCAGTTCAACACATTGGTGTGAGTCACTGGTACATTTTTCACTAGTGGATGAGTCATCAATGGATGAATAACTAGTGTGAGCTACCCATGGAGAGCTACTGTTGTGAGTCACCGATGTGAGCTACCATTGCAACCTTCCTGTGTGACTTGCCAATATGAATCAACGCATCAAATAACCACTAAAACTCACCACTGTGACTCACTGCTGAGACTCACCACTGTGAATCACAATTTTAACTCAACATTCTAAACTATAGTTAAAAAACTGGAAATTTGCAAAACCTGTGAAATGGGACACTTGGACCCCCAAGAACACTTCATCCTCTAGAATTTCACAAAGTAATGCACTAGAGAGGGCCATCCCATTTCATCAAATACCACCCAAACTATTCTTGACCTTGAGAATCTGTGATAACCAAAATGAAAGAGGGGTTTGAACAAACACCCTATAATATACCAATAATGAATCATTCTAAACATGATTCACCGCTACTGACTAAATACATCAAGGATTAATGATAAACAGTCCAATGTTGATCGAAAGCTGGAGTGAGAATATTCCACATTCGAAAACACCTCCCCTAAAATCTAATAAACAAAGGACCATGAAACACATCATTGAAAAAATAAAAAGCTATCATGAACTACAAAATCATATAATTGCATCCTCCATATCAAGATACTATCCACTCAAGGTGTTATTGACTCACCCACATGAGTTTAATCACATTGAAATTAATGCATCTTTGTTAGGAATCTATTCCTCCCATCCTCAAATTTCATGAAAATTTATCACACATTATTGTATAAGGAAACCACCCATATCATATAAAATAATGTAGAAACATTATATTACAGGAATGAAATAGGGAAAAACTCGAAACAACCCTAGGTTTGGGGAAATCATCTAAGATTATAACTCCCATGTACTTTCCTCTAGGCCTCTGTGCCTCCACAAAAAACAAAACAAATGAATGATCCATCCATGAAGCACCTTCTTTAAAAGACCCTGGATCTCAACTAGCTACTCTTTATATATCACATCTTCTCTATTATCTACCTCTCCCCAGTTGATGACATGGGACTCATCTTGAAGATACTGGAAATAATAAGAGACTGGAAGGACTTCGAGGATGCTCTTCAACTACAGTGGTTTCACCAACTGCACTTCCACCTCTAAAACTCTTTCCAACACCTCCAAGGGTTCAAAAAACATAGCTGAATGATTTCCCCTCCTCCCAAAACACTACTATCCACATAGATGTTAATCATTCAATAACACTTGGCGCCCAACCTAAAATTCCATGGGACGACTACTACGATCGTCATATGAAATTATCAAGTCTTGTGTTTCTTTTTTCCTCTCACATAGAAGAAGTGCCCTCTATGTCATGCTCTGCACTACCTCTGGACAAAGAACCTCAATCTCTACAACCTCTATCAAGTACAAAGGTGAATGACATGGTCTTATGAACAGAGCATCAAACATAGACATGGAAATGGAAGAGTGATATTAGTTATTATAACAAATCATAACCAAGTGTATGTTTCATGAACAAGATCCTTCAAAGTCTAAGATGTATTATCACAAAATATCCTATAGTTTATGGATAATCTATTCTATCTACACGTCTGTCTGAGGGTTGAATGTAGTGATGAGGTGTAACAAAGGTCCCAATAGAATGCTAAAATAACCTATAAATATCACGATGTAAAATTTGGGTCCTAATATAAGATAATGAGTCTCTTAAATTCATATATAAACACCACCTAATCCACATAAAAATTTTCAAATGCATACACTGCACCTGACTCCTTGCTAGCTAAGAAGTGAGTAGATTTCCTCAACCGATCCACTACTACCAAAATAACATCATAGCATCCCTGATATCTAGGAAACTCTTTGATGATATCCATTAACATTTCATCCTACATCCACTTAGTTACATATAAGGGCTACAACAATCCATTGGGAATGCAGTTCGCAGCCTTCACCTACTAGTAGACAACAAAATTAACCACAAACTCCGACACTTCCCATTTCATCCCATGCCACCAAAACTAATCCCTCAAGCCCCGATACATCTTGGAAACTCTTGGGTGTACCTGTAATGGTGTTCTATGAAACTCACTAAAAAATACCTCATGCATAGGAACTGGATAAAATAGTATTATATGGAATAATATCTTATTATGAATATCATTTGACCATCCCTCTAGATAATTACCATGGTCAACACGAGCACACATCACCTCTACCCCTATGTCCCACTATTGAGACTCCTCCACCAACCACAACAGAAAATATTGAGTTTTCATTAGGAAAACATATCATCTTACACCATCCATTTTCACATCTATTTGAAGGGATTTCAACTCCTCTTTCACCTTTCAAGCATCTTCATATTCCCGAACTACCGCTATCTACAGATTCCTATTGAAGACATCGACCACAACATTCTCCATTCTGAAGGTCGATAAGATCAAAAACACATTGTAATAAAAAAATCCATACACCTCCACTATATAATGTTCATATATCACTTTGATAAGATATGCCTCAAGATATAGTGATCGTTGAAGACCAAAAGGCGGTCCTCAATGAGGTAATGTTGTCACAACATCAGTGAAAATGTAACAGCTTCTTGTTCCAGATCATGTGTGGCATAGTTAAATTCATTGTGAAACAACTATCTAGAACCAAATGTGATAAAAGAACATTTATTAATACAGACACATCCCAATTTCTAATGGGAAGCATCACACAATACCTCGATCATTACCCCTTCCTCTAAAAACTGAAGAACTAGAGCACTACCAAACATCCTCTTTAGATATTTAAATGCTACCTAGAATTTCTCGGTCCAACCAAAATTCGGGTAATTCTTTGTAATATCTATCAATGGACTTTCAACTCGAGATAAACCATGTAAAATTGTCTGGTAATATACCATAAGACCAAGAAAACTTAAAACATCTATCAAATTCATGGTTTATTATGAATAAAAAAATTCCTTAACCTTTGACAGGTCCACTACAACACACAAATATGATACCACATGCTAAAGGAAATGCAACACTATTGTACAAAAAGTAGACTTAGAAAAATTTCTATAAAGATGGGGGCATCAAAGGACCTGGATGAATGTTACTGGATAATCGGTATGCTCCTCTTCCGACTACGACTAGATTAAGATGTCATCAATGAAAACAACAATTTACCAGTCCAGAAACTCACAAAATATAGAGTTCATAATCCCATCGAACATGTCTGGTGTGATCGTAATGAAGAATGAAATCATTATGAAATAAATGTTCCCATAATTACATCATAAAGTAGTCATATGGATATCTCTCGACATTAAACTCAAATGGATTGCGATATCTAGACTTCATATCAATCATAGAAAACCAACTCACCCCTCTAAGAGGGTTGAAAATAATTTCTATCCTCAGAATTGGATAATAGTTCTTGAACATAAACAGATTCAACCTTTGTAAGTCTATTCAAAACCACATAGTATCATCCACCTTCATTGAAAACAACACCAAATCACCCTAAAGTGAAACATTGGGAAAAATGAATTACTTTTTCATTAGGTAATTTTTCAGGATCAGGAAATCCCATAACTCAGATGGAGCCATATAATAAGAATCCATTGAAATAAGAAGATAATTGGGTTACAGGTCTATCCAAAACCCAACATCACATCGAGGGTGTGGTGTCACAACCTCCTCAGGAAAAAAAATCCAAGATCTACCTAACAACCATAGGGACATCAATATCCACTACTTCCACTAACCTCATGGACAAAAAGGATAGAAGAGGATCGTCAAAAGGATTCCCCACCTGATAGCTCTTCTCACCGATGAAATCCACATGCTGACCATCCATGTTTGAAAACAAAACTCTTATCCAAAGTTATTTTATAATAGCATTCAAGGATTTAAACCATTATATGCTCATAATGACATAGTATGGGTACATCTATAACAAGAATAGATCCCCGTTGGAATAATGTGGTCCCATCATCAGTTTATATCCATGGAATACATCCAATAAACTCGTATGACCTCCAACTAGCATCCTCAACATTAGGGGAGTAGGAATCCACTCTATGTATATTCCCATTGAATGGGAATGATTGAAACCAAATAGGAGTGTGAATATATTGTATCAATCAAAGAACAAGAAAAGGTAATAAACAAGCTTATGATACCTCAAAATATATCTGAACATAGTGGAACTTCTACCTTTGAGGATTGCAACATTCCATGCCAAACTACTTTTCCCCTCTGAGGACGACCACCCCCATGACCACACCCATGTTATGATCCCAGATGAACACCCTTAGTTTGGACTCTACCTACTCAATATCCCTTTGATGGGGTCTGAGCATGTTGTACATGCTAGATAAAGGACATAGTTGAAAACTTATTCTTAGGATACTGTTTAACCTATCAACCTCCACTATACTAAAATAGAATTATCGTTGATAAGTGATTTTGTAGATGGTCAAAAACCCCGTAAAAACACATTATCCCCAAGCCCATTGGAAATGCTCAAGGACTGGATGTTCAAAATGAAAACTTCTTAGGTCAACTCTCTATGGGTCAGAACCTCAATGGACCTGGCACCTGATACCCATTACTAGTAACCCTACCACTCAAAGAACACATCCAACACCCCTATTATAGTTTAAATCCTTGCGAGTTAATAAACTCAATCACATATCGTTCTTCTAGACCTGTACATATGTCAGCAATGTAATGGTGGAATCCACATACTAGATTGAAGGAATAATTTCTTGCATTAGGAATTTCAAATGATACTCCTCATTCAGGGAGAGATCTGGGGAAAATAAGGGTGATCATTGAATATAATCCCCATCCCTTGTACCTAAACACTCCCATATTGGAGGGACATTGACTCCTTCCTCTTCGCAGCCTTCGTGGTTGATAATAGGAGTTCTTCATGAGAGCCATTCTCAATATAGACCTATAGAACATAACACTTCATCCAATCTTATAGGTACATCATCCACCAATTAAATGACGCTCGTCACATATATATCACTAGAAAAGGAACCTAGTACTCCATTAGATCCCATATCAATCTGAATGAGATCATATGATCCTTGAGCCAGCTCTTCATATCCATGTTTGAAAAACATACCTCATAATTTCCCAAGGCCTATTTCTAGAAATAAAATAACTCTATCTAACAATGGTATTCTTATTAAATTACAACACCCATTCATTGATCAATTTGATTGGCCTACTGAGCCTCAACTTCTCAAGCCACAAACAGATGATGACTGGGTGCCACAAATGAAAAGGTAAATAAGGAATTTATAAGCTGGGTTGTATGAAATTTTATATAAAATTCATATTAGATCATTTAACTCATTCTATTATCTATTTAAAATTCTAAAAATAATATCCCATTATAAATAAGACCACCATTAATTATAATGCATCTTCCACTTTAAGGGTTTCTACCCTATAGGTGGTGTCTGCTCACTAAGTTGTTTGACTGACTCAGATTCCTTGCATAGGTTCATGGGGGCCCTACAATCCCATTTCCTATCTGGTCATCCCTAGCCTATTTATTGAACCATGAATACGTAAAACTATTTCACTACCAACACATGAAATACTCACTATTCCTAACAAAAAACCCAATCATATCTATCAATAATCTCCTCTAACACCATTCTCTCATGACCCCTTCCCTACAATGAAACCCCTCTTTGGATGGAAGTTAAGAAATGGAGATAATAACCCATGGGTCACGCCTCTAGTAGGAACTGGGGTTTTGACTAGTTCCAAAGGTATAAAAGTTTTTAAAATGGAAGACATTACCCTTTTAAAGTAAACAAGATTAGGAGATAAGATGTATCAACCCCGGAAAAACTCTATGAACGATCTAAAATAAAACCAAAACAATCCTATAAGAATATATAAAATAAACCTATTTCAAATACCATGAAAACTACAATGTAAATACCAACATAAATATAAATTTGTGACTCAACAGCGGTCTAAAAAGTATAAGCTAGTATTATCCAGTATGGTACACGTAATCTTCTGAAAACTTGAAATAAGTTTTATATATGTAGGGTGAGCATACAAGTATTTTCTGTTGGAAAACCAAATAATCATGTGCGCAAGTGAGAGAAGCATAGTAATTATTCTATAAGAAAATATTAGGACTACAAAATACTAATAAATAATATTATCCATCCATGAATTACCAAGGCTTCCTCACCAAAATAATTGAAGTTTAGTAAAGTAATATAGTATGAAAATCGATGATTGGGCACTCTGCATCCCACTAATTTTCTATTGCCACACCCTAACGGAAAATGTCCCCATTTCTTCTGAGAGAAGCACATCATGCCCCAACCGCACACACCTGGGTCAAAAACCACGTCATAACACACCTGCAGACACTTGGTCCATATACCAGGCCTCATCTTGCTCAATACAACTGGTCTGTATAATACATCACACCCCCCCCCCCACCTGTCCCACATACCACATCACATCTCAATCAAAAGAAACCGTGGAAGCCAAAAACATCTCATCTCAGTGAAACATAGAAAAAAAACTTTTCGACACACACCAGGTCCCCATGATCAATAACCCTTTGAAATAAACAAGGGTTATCGCCGCTTGGAAGGAGTAGGGATGAGTGGGTGGCTAGCAATCTATCATCCTACTGGGATGTTTGGGAAAGACACCTGTCCAAATGAAATGGGGGTGTTCAATCTATACAACTAAAATAGGTTTTGGTGCATACATAAATCAAAATGAAAAAAATACAGGTATATATATATAATACCAAACACTCATTCAAACATATGGGATTTTCACCTTCTGCAATCTCATGGTACCACATTCTTTTCTACCTATGAATGCATTTGTTAATATAAAAATAGTCTTTTAATAAGTTGATAAATTAAATATTCTTCAAAAATCTATTCCCTTTAGCAATAATTCATTTCATTATTTACGTTTTTCAAAATACTCATTCTCTATTAGTAGTTCATTTATTCATTCCATCACATCAAGCATATCTACTAAACAGAAGACACAACAGGAAATACAGAAAACGTCATCACAGAAGGCAACGATCCATATAAAATAAAGTATCTTCACATTCCTAATTATTTAATAACCATTCATAACATAACATAAATCAATCCAGATACATGAGGTAAAGCATTATACATGATACTCATGTAGAAAATTAGGGATAATTTCCCATAACAACCACTTCCATCCTCGTTATTCAATGTAATTCTACAGAATAAATCATCTCAACGATAACCATTCCTAGAATCCATACATAAAACCACACCACACCCATCACATCAATCAACCCCAATATAGTACTATCGTATCACAACCCCCCTGCACAACACCGCACATCCATTCCAAAATCATATAATATCTCAACTTGAGATTCCATTCCACCACCCAAACCACCCCACATCCCCCAGCCATTCCCATGACCAATCCACCACAAAAATCAATCAAGAAGTATTCATATTTAACAAGGTTATTTTCTTTATTTCCACTTGGTAACATTATGTTATAATATAGAAATATATTGATCCCAGGGAATCCATATATTACCAGAGTGTATGTAGTTAAATAATTACATAACAACTGATCAAATTGAATCCAAACAACCTGATTTCTATAATATAGTCATTGTACAAATTAAAAAAAAACCCTAAAGACCATGATTTTTAGTAGTCATATATCTCATACAATTCACAACAACGACCAACATAAAATTATAGACATATCATACAACACTTTTCCCAGCCCCTTTATATTGATCTTAGCCAGTTTAATTATATTTATTAATATGAATTAAATCATGTTCTCAAGAAAAAATGATATACACACCAGAAATGATGACGTTAGAAAAATAGGTGAAGTAAAACCGACTTCCAAGATGAAGTGATTTTCACATCCATAATGGGACAATGTAGTAGGTGTGCATGTCACAGGAAAAGCCTACAGGGAAAATGTGATCCAAAGGCTACAACAAAAACACATGATTCCAATTGAAACAAAGGTTATTGGATTGAATCTCAAAAATAGAAAGGGTAAACACAAATTTAATATAAGATATTGACATTAGAAATGATCGATCCAAAATAAACAAGAGAAACTATTTTTAAAATACATTAAAGGATGATCTTGACCATGACCATATGGTTTTGATGTCAAATGATGATTCAGTATTTTAAAAAATAGATACGATTCAAAATGGTCCCAACAACCTTTAAATATGTTATTAAATTCATTTTATGTTAAATAAAATGTTAAAGGAGAGAAACTAGAAAACTGGTGAATTATGGAATTTTGGAGAACTGTTGAAAATGTGTCATTGGTGTATGAGTCACAGGTGGATGAGTAAGTGGTGGATGAGTGAATGGTGCGAGCTACCTTCACAACCTAAAATTATGACTCACCAATATTAATCCTCTCTATGAATCACCATTGTGACTCTCTACATTGAATCACCATTTTGATCCACCATTGGAAAAATTGGAAATTTTGAAGACTCTTGAAATGAGCTACCATGACCTCCATGAAAACTTTTACCACAATATATTCCAAAATTAATGGAATTCAGTGGTCCAATCCATTACATAATAATTCCCTAAAAACATGTATAATATGTTTTTGTGATATCTAAACCTGATATTATTCTAACCATGAAACCTTTTATATTTTAACCCACATGCACAAGAATGTTAAAATATATTACATAATTCATTTATATAATTTAACGTGTTTGTTCTATATTATTTTAATAAGGGAACATTCACTCCCTCATAGGAATTTAAAAAATTCTAGATCATTGAATGATTTACCATATATATTCATATCGTATATCCCATCATCCTGGAGTCTATGGAATTCTCCTAACATAAATATTTTAGGGTATAATTTTTAATCTAATGAAGGTCTCATGAGGAAGTCTTATAAATATGAATCGATATATTTCAATTGTATTTTTTTGTATACATTATATAATCCTATTGTATTCATTTTATAAGTCTATCTGAAATATCATAAATTTTTTGTGATTTTTTTATGATGATGGATGAACATATTTAATCAATATTTCCAATGAAGTTTGAAGAATGTATCAGTTAATATATTTTATGGACTATCAAATCCACATAATGATATGAATAATTTTACCTCACCACTACACATTGAATGATTTAATTGTTATATGTTATATTATTTTTATAATTCTGATACAATAATGATATTTTTTTTAGTTTGTGTTATTTTTTAGGCAATAAAAACTAAATTATAAGTACGTACATACTATAATCTTCATGAATGGTTTAATTATGTTTTCTATATTAAAATTTTAATATTGGTTATCAATTTTTATATAATGAATTTATATGATCTTTATATCATGATTAACATTCTAGATTTTATGGTACCATGATCAAGATTCAAGGACCTCAATGGATTAATCAAAACATTAACGAATAATGAAACAGATATAATAAAAAAAATTGATTTTAATAAATATTTGATAATGAATTTGTAATAATAAGTAACATGTAACGTCCCCAACCTGGGATCCACTAATCTGTTGCCTCGAGTTGGTCGCTATATGACCTCAAGTGTGCATCCCAGAACTCCAATGGTTTCTGAATTGCAGCGACGGTCCAATAGGTCAAGTGTAGAGACTATAACCTCAATACCAGAGTAAGCCACAAAAAATAATAATTGAAATAGTAGAAACAATATAGAACAATCCATAACATGAATACATAACCAAAACCCAAAAATTAGGTACAATAATAAACAAAAATTAATATTTTATGTCATACTACAGTGTCATGTGAACAAAATCCAAGTGAAAGAAAATAGAAAATCCCCCAAAATGGCATGTACTTTGGGTTTGGAACTTCACCAAATATGTCCTATATACACCACAACTTCAATGTATATGGAATTTCCCCTTGTCTTGTCCTGTAAGCATGAAATCTTATAGGGTACCCTACAGTATCCCAAGATGGGTGTGAGTATAACACAACAGCCCCCAACCAACGATATCTACAAAATATCGAGAAAGGTATATAGTTGATGAAATTGATTAAAATTGGAAAAAAATGTAAACTATTCTATAGGAAAATCTTGAATATGTTCCTTTATAATTACACTACAGTTGAGAGCAGTTCACTACATAGGAAATTCATGATTTAACCTATAATTTATCTTGTGATTAATTGATCAGGAATGTTCAGTATTATTAATCACACGAGAATTAAGTCAAGCGATATCTCACTATGCTTTATGTCATAACGATTTCATAATCCTCACCTAGAAGCCTCCATCCAGGTGGACTGAAACCGTTAGGGGAATGGAACTATGTCCCCTTCCCTAACACATGCATTTAAGGGTGGAGCTTGAACCTCGATCAAAATCATCCCATGGGTGTATGACTTCAAGTTGATACCCCACACAACCAAGAAACGTGCACATACTTATTTATCATTCACCACGATTAACCATATCACATAAACATAACCAATATAATTTCCCACATCAAAACAATATCATTAAATGGGAATTTATCATTATGCCTCACTGGATTAACACATTCAATATTCAAATAACCTAACCCCTTTTCCACATTCCAAATTTCCATGCTATATCAATAAGCATAATCCAGTATAAAGCTAATACTCTAGAATTTTTCATTAATTCATTTAACCCTTTTTCCACGCCAACAAAAAAACATCTTAGGAAATTACCAAAAAAAATTGTATTAATAAACACCAATTAAACATCCTTCATTCATATTGACCATTCATCATAGTATCAATGTTCTCGCACAACGGCCTTAAACATAATTAGGTATACTCTAGGTTCGGGAAATATCAGCACACACCATGGGTGGCCCTAATTTGGTCCAGTCATCCACCTTACATCCCTTGGGGATTGAGAGGAGTTCAATTAACTATTTTTCCAAAAGCTAAAACACATCATGTCAAAGTCACTGGGTTGTCATCAAAAGAGGGAAATAATAAAAACCCTATATGTACAAATCTACAAAAAAACCAAGGGATATAACTTGTAGACCACCGATTTTGAATCTTTTGGTGAACACACTCACATCCAAAGCCTTAGATTCCTACTCAAACAACCTCTGAAGCCTCATCCTAAACCACATCGAAAAATAAAGCTTTTAGATATTCGAAAGATGACAAGAGGGTGATACAAACCAAAAACCAGAAAAATAATTAAGGAGGGGTTTACTCATATATAGATCTTCAATATTCATCCAACGATGCTCCAAATGGCCTTAAGATGAAGGAGATTTATCCTCGGAAGCTCTTTGAGACATTGGTTCATCCATAGGGTCCAACGGAGGAAGAAAAGTGGAAATACCGAGTTGGGTATAAAAATACCATCATGGAAGTTGTATAATTTCTCAAAAGATAATGGGATACACCTTTTACCCTCATGGATTATGAAATCATATGAAAACTGCAAAGATGATTCTATCCCAAAATAGTCGCCTCACACGGCTTACCATCATGGTTTTCCAAACTGTGCAGAAACTGTGCGGAAGAAATTATCTGGCCCCCACAACCCTATTGTACAGTTTCTTGGGTATTCCAAATTGTTTTCACTAATCATGCACTAATCATGCAACATTCCCAGAACCCCCTTTTTCTTCCTCTTCCATGTCCCAATCCCCCGAAACACCCTCATTATTTATTAAGGACATAGGAAAAAACTTAATTGAAAAAACTAATGGGATTAAATAGAAACATAATTAAAACATACCTTATTAAGAATATGGGATGTTGCAACCCACCACCTTATAACGACTCGTCACTGAGCCACTCTTAACGAGAATCATTGAGTTCACAATGGAAAAAGATCAGACCACTAGAACCGCATATCAGATTCCTGCTCCCATGTTTCATATATAAGGTTTCCATGCTTCCATGGAACATGAACCAAGGGCACAAACATACCCCAAAATACATTCTAATTATGATCCACAATACGAACCAGAAGATCCTGAAAGGACGCATCGACCACATGCTTGATATCCTCGACATTTATCACATGGTATAGATCTTTTTGAAAATATTGGATTTTTGAAAGATAGAAGACATCATGCATCCCACTATACATATATGGTAGAGCCAATCAGTAAGGCATCAGTCTTATCCTCTCTAAAATAACAAATCGTTCCACTTTTGTAGGTGCCAACATTCATTTCTTCCAAATTAGGTGGTGACCCAACCTTGTCGACACCCGAAGAAAAAACTATCATCTACCTATAAATCTATAGTTCTATGACGACGATCATCATACGACTTCTGCCTACTATGAGAAATTATCATATTCTATTAAATCAAACAAACCTTCTTTGACATCTCATGCACAGTATTCTGTCCTAATAGCTCAGACTCCATGGCCTCTAACCATCAAAATGGTGATCTACACTGCCTTCCATAAAGTGCCTCAAAAGGTGCAATATAAATAGAAGCCAAAAAGTTATTTTTGTATGTAAAAACAATAAGAGAAAATTGTTTATCCCATGAACCACTGAAATACAAAATAAGTTCTCTTAACATTAAATCTAATACATGAATTCTATGCTCTGACTGCCCACCAGTTTGTGGGTAGTAATCCATACTTAAGAACAACCTAGTACCAAGTTCCTTTGGAAGTCCCTTCAAGAAGTTTGATTTGATACTTAGCTCATTATCTGAAACTATATTTCTCTCCACACTATGTAAATTAACTATTTCTAGAACATATAATTCCCCTAACTAGTCGACAATATAGATCTTCTGAAACTGTAAGAGATGTTCTACATTAGTCATCAGATCCACCACCATCAAAATTACATCATTTGTCTGAGTTTTCCTTAGAAGACCCACCACAAATTCCATCATTGTGTCATTCTATTTCCACTCTAGAATATGCAATGACCGCAACAACCCACTTGAACAATGATGTTCATCCTTGACCTACCGATAGGCAAGGCATCATGCCACCAAATATGAAACTTCTTTCATCATTCCCGGCCACCTAAACCGCCTTCAAAAATCATGGTACTTCTTAGAAAAACCCAGATGCACTACCCACTTTAATGCATGGAACACACCCATCAACTCATGTCATACATATATTGGCACCACAAAACGACCATGAACATAATCTACTCTATCATCACTGAATGTCCAACAATAAGTTGACTCCCAATCTTTTTGGATTTTCTTCTTATCCCAAAACCAATGATCCACAAACTACCCCATTTCACTTTTCTAAAAAGCACAAGCTCCACTACTATAGATGCAAGGTTCTTTTTTTCATGACCATATGGTACTTCCTAATTCATCATAGCAAAGAATTTCATCATCACCCACTCTAAACTAGATTCATGAACTACCTGATTCTGATTCTTCTAGCTCAGATAACAAATGACACTATTCCCTTTCCCTGGTGTGTATACCAACTAAAAATCAATATACTAGACGTACATGAACCACCGTCACTTTTGAAGATTAAATACATTTGAGATAACATGTATTTTATAATTTTCTGGTCGGTAAAGAACATAAAGGGATCTCAAAAATAGTAATGTCACTTGCATTTTATGGAAAGAACCACAACATCTAGCACCAGGTCAAGATTAGGATAATTCCATTCAGGTGTTCTTAACTATATAGACCCATATGAAACAACCCGATAATTTTTCATAAACATTTCCACATGTCCTACATAACACACATCATAAAAAAAGGTGTACCTTTTACCTGGTATGGGTAGGATCAAAATTTGTGTCGTATTCAACTGCTTCTTCAGCTCTTGAAAAGCATTCTCACAATCCAATAACCAATCATACATAACCCCATTATTTTTTGGGCCGATGAGATGTGAATGAAAATGAGATAAGTCTCTAATAATCCTCCGGTAATAACCAGACAAACCATGAGACCACATAATGTTGTTAACATTTTTGTCCTACCCATAAGAAACCACATCCAGCTTTATTTATGGATCCACCGACATGCCTAACTATGAAATGATGTGCCCTTGGAAGTAAAACTCATTAATCAAAAAATAAATTTTTTATAGATTGGCATAAGGCCTATGCTCTCTTAGTGTGCTCAATACGATGCCATGATGTTTGGAATGATCAAAATGAGTTCTAGGGTACAACTATATGCCATCAACGAAGACAAATACAAACTAATAAAGATACGAGTAAAATATATGGTTCATTAAGGCCATGAACACTACTTGTGCATTGGTCAATCCAAATGGCATCACCAGAAATTTATAAAAATTGTACCTACTTTGGAAGGCCGTATGATTTATATCAAAAGGTCTCACCCACAAATGATGGTAACCCTATCTCAAGTCAATATTGGAAAACACTAAGGCACCTATAAGATGATTAAACCGGTCATATATTCTAGGAAAAGGGTTCCACTTCTTAGTTTTCATAAATATAGGTATCCTATAATCGACACATAGCCTTAGTGATACAACAACATTCATATAAAATAGCACAAGAGATCCCCAAGGTGATTTACTTGGACATATAAACCCATTATGCTCCAATTATTCTAACTAAACCTTCAGTTATGTGAGTTCTACTAGTGCCATTCGGTATGGTGGAATGGAAACTAACTCTGCTCCTGGAAAAATTTCGATCATGAACTCAACATGCCGACAAGGAGGTGGCCCTCAGAATTCCTCAAGAAACATGCCATGAAACTGGTCCACAACAAAATAGAAGACTGGATGTCCTTATCACCATCATCTAACATATGGCATGCCACATGGGTTATGAGTTCCCCCAATAGTTGGTGTAGCATCCCTGCATGGCCCCCTCAATTATCCCACTCATAAATAAATACGTAAGTACTCCCATCAAGAGATATGAATGTTACCCATCATCGATTACAATCGATATGGGCTTGATATAATACCTTCTAATTCATTCCCATGATTAGGAGAAGTTATAAAATTTATATGACAAACTGATCCCTTTCAAAATGATACCCACCAACCTTCAGAGCACAACCCATAAACTTCCTAATGACCTCAACTTTCACACCTAGAAGAGTATCATGTGAAAAAACTCCACATAAAGTCTCTAAGAGTAATCCCAACACAACTATGAACTAAGAAGAAATAAAGGAATGTGTTGCACATATATCAAATAAATCACTAGAAAATGGGGAAGCTACAAGATTTGTACCTCGCATAGTAGACGACCCTACCCTAGCACCGTCAGGTGCAGCCAAAACTGCATGGTGATGACCGGCCCCTTTACCCTAAGCTCTATCCTGAGTACCCTACATTATACTTATCTATTGGTGATTGTGATCTCACCCTGGAGTCCCACATCCACTACCCCTACCAATACGGCCCATGGATCTCCAACAAACTACCTAATAAAGGGTAACCAACCCCTACCTACAATTAGAATCTTCATACGACCTACATCATTCCCTGACTGTTGTGGGTTACTACAGAACCTCTATAAGTGTCCAATCCAACCTCACACTTGGCACTCGTTCAGTGGCCGGGGACACCGGTCATGCGTGTGCCCCAACCTGCCACACTTATAGAAGATGACATGGTCACCTCCCTAAAAAGTTGTGCCGCTCTTTTGAGTTATTTTTATGCTTCCACCCTCCTTAAAGGATCCAAAGTGGCATTTCCTACTATTATAATCCTCACACTTGTTCGCCCAGCAGTTGACACAAGGTCACTATCTAATGCCCCCTTCAGGTTACCCTCTGAGATAAGGGCTTCATCCACCACATCAGAAATCCTTTTTAGACAAAATATATTCACCTAAGATATGATCTTGTGTCCCGATCCATCCTGGATTCATTTTTTCACATCATCCTCATCTCCTGTCGATGTCAGAGCCAAGCGCCTTAAATCAGTGAAATGACTAGCATAGTCCATCACCTACATTGTCCCCAGAATCAAACTCCTAAAAATTGCATCCTTCTCCCACCTCAAGTATTTTGGGTATAATTTCTCATGAATCATCTCGGGTATATAATTCCACATCATTCCATTAGCATGATTTGTGTGAACTATAATGTCCCACCAATGTATTGTTATACCTTTCATCATATAGGCCTTCAAATTGAATCACTTCTCAAGAGTATTCTCTAAATGGTGAATAATAGTATGTATGGACTCTATCCATAACACTATTTCTTCTGGCCCACCGTCTCCTTTAAAGGTCAGAGGGTGCAGTAGTAGATACTCCTAGGTCAGCTCAAACATACTATGTGCCACCCGCCTTGGGTCTTGTTCAATTATCTAAATAAAATGATCAATGTTCTTGTTGATATACTCTTTCCTATCTAATTGGATCACCACATTCACATGTTCCACAACAGGAGGATCATTCTCGACAATGTCCTCATGTCTCCCAACTAGAACACCTCTTCGAGGTGGAATTTTTCTATAATGACAAACATGAACTGTAGAATGCAACCATAACACTTTAACAAAGTAAAAAAGGGACACATAGTTAGACTCATCCAATGTCATAACCAAACCATTTCACATAAATCACCCAAAAGAGACCACTTTTAATTGGGTCACTACCCTCTACCATCTTCCTAAGGCCACGGCTTACATGGGTACATAATTCACATTTTTAAGAACCTTTTATTTTACACCCATTAAAAACTATTTCCATATAAGAATTTAATCTTACAACACATTAACATGCTTTCTCTTCCTTAGTAAACACCATTTTTAAATTACTAGAGGACATTATCACCTCAATTTTTACCCAGTCATACAATCTCATTATGCACAATTCATTACTTTTAAGAAAACATGTGCATCATATCCTTTATATCCCGCACACCCATCCCATGTGTGTGCCTATTATGATGCATGTATATTTGCAACATAGGTTCCTAGAATGATGAATGAATGCACAACCTCATTTCTTTCTGTCCATGAGAGAAATATCACAAAACCAGAAAATCACATAACAATTGAATCACCCAATGGTGAAATGTTGTCATATATAACAACACACAACAAGAACAACAATCACCACAAAGGGTGAATTGGGGTTTCCCTCTTACATTGGATAGATACTCCCAAGAATGATCTCATTACCAAGGCCGGATGCATTCCTAACCTCTTGTCTACCATCCCCAAATAGTACAAAATAGAAAAGAACACCTCTAATACCACATAGTAACATCCCCACCCCAGGATCCGCTAATTTGGTATCCTGAGTCGGGTCGCTACATGACCTCAAGCATGCCTCCCCATACACCATTGGTTTCTGAATAGAAGCGGTTGTATAATAGCTCAAATGGGGTGACTACACCCTCAATACCAGAGTAAGACAAAATAGATAATAATTGAAATAGCATAAATAAATGGGAACAATTCATAACATGCATAATAACCAAATCTTAAAACTGAGTACAATTGTAAACAATAATAAACATGTAATTGAATGATATAATGTCAAGTGAACAAAACCCAAAATAGTGAAAATAACCGAACCCCCATAATGGTCGAGACTCCATGACTAGATCCTCACCCAAAACATACCTTTTCCAACTCAACAGCCTAGCATAGGGACCTTCCCCTTTTCCTGAACTGCAAGCATGAAATCAGATCAGGTACCCAACGACTTCATAGGAAGGGTGTTAGTGTAACTCAGTAGTCCACCACAAACAGTGTCTTCAAAATATTCAGAAAGGTAGATAGTTAATGAAAAGGATAATTTTTTAAAATAAAGGTAAACTTTTCAATAGTAAAATCTAGTATATGTTCCACTTTAATTACATTTCCATAGAGACCCATTCACTACATAGATAATTCATGATTTAACATTTCTTTTTAATGTGTTCAATATATTAGGCATGTTCAAAATTCTTAAGCATATGGGAAATAAGTCAAGCCATATCTCACTAGGCTTCGCATTATAAAAATCTCATAATCCTCACATAAAATCCTCTGTCTGGGTGGAATGAACCCATTAATGGAATAGAACATTGTCATATTCCCTATCCCGTGCATTTTGGGGTGGAGTTAGAACCTTGTTCCACCTGAACCCGTGGGTGTAAAACCTCATGTCGATACCCCACACAACTAAACCATGTGAATATTCTTATTTATCATTCACCACATTTATCAATATCACAAAAACATAACCAATATCATTTACCACAACACAATAATATCACTAAAAGGGAAATTTTCATTATTCCTAAATCAATTAACACATTCAATATTCATATTAAATAACCCCTTTATCCACATTTCCATTATCCATGCCTTTCACACTAAGAATATTCATGTATAAAGATAATCCCCTAGAATTTTCCCATTAATCAATTTAACCATTTTTCCATGCCAACCAAACAAAATATTAGGCCATTATCCAACAAAAATTTATTACTAAACACCATTTTCACATCCTTCAAGCATATTTACAATTCATCATATTCTCTATGGTCTCTCCAAATGGACTTAAACATTCTTAGCAAAAATCTAGGTCCGGGAAATATTAGCACACCCCCATGGGTGGAATTAATTTTGATAAGACATCCTTCATACATCCCCTGGTGATATAGAGAGTTTCAATTAACCATGTGTACACCAACTACATCAAATCATTTTAATGGCACGAGAAATTTTTAATAGAGGGAAATAATAAAAACCATACACGTTCTAATCTACAGAAAAACTGAGGGATATAACTTGTAGCCCGACTACATTGAATATGTTGGCGAACACACTCTCAACCAAAGCCTTAGATTCTAATAAAAAAAACCTGTCAAGCATCAACATAAAACACATTGAAAAAGAAGGGTTTGAGAGCTTCAGAAGAAGACAAGAGGGAGATACAACCACAAAAAAACCAAAAAAAAAAGAAATGAGGGGTTTAGCCTTACTTGGATGTTCAATCCACAACCAATGACACTCCAAACATCCCTATGATGTGGGAAGTAGATTCTTGGAAGATCGTGGAGACATTTATTCATTCCTAGGGTCCAAAATAGGATCAAAGGTGGAAATTTTGAGTTGGGTATGAAAATATTGTAATTGCATTTTTGTAATTTTTCATAAGATTCCAGGCTACATGGTTTTCCCACATATTTTTCCAAACCATAGGCCAACTATGTGGATGATTTTGTCCCGAAATATTCTCCTCGAATTGTTTACCCACATGGTTTTCCAAATCATGTGGAGGCTACTGCCTAAAATTCCCCTTTTTCAACGTTTCTTTGGATTTCTACTCTGTTTTCAATAACTAGGAGGAAACTGTACCACATGTCCAGAATCCCATTTTTCTTCTTCTTTCATCTCTTGAACCCCCATGACACCCCTCGAGACTTCTTAAGTACTTGGGAAAAAACTTAATTGACCAAGACAAAGGGATTAAACTAAAACACATATAAAAAATATCGAACGGAGAATCCGAGATCTAACATTAATACTTAAACATATATGGAATTATATTTCAAAAATATAAATTTTATAGAATTATAATAGATTTATAATTATCATTAAAAATATTTGAGTTATAATGAAAAATTGTGAGCATGATGTAATGGTTTTAGGTATCAAAAACATTACAATCATGACTATTTATGCATAAATATTATGATCATAAATTATATTATATAACTCTCAAAAATAATATTTATTTTAATATCCAGTATTTATTTGTAGAAATTATATGTTTCCAATTAAATTTTCTATCCCAAAGTTCACCATGTTATGAAATAATGTTTTTATGAAAATAAATTCAGATTTTATATGACTAGGAATAATTTTTTCCAATGTTTATACATTATTTAAAATATTCTTAGAAAATGTTTACTATAAAAAATTTAAATTTTAATTAAATTTTTACAAATTTTTCACATTCTATAAAATTTCATTAAATAATACCACTTTTCATTTTATGCACGAGGGAATTTTTAACAATGTTTCGAAGAGAAAATTTAATTAAATGTATACAATGAAAATGAATTTTATTACATCTTGAATGTTTTTTTCATTACTGATTGCTAAACATATTTATTTATTTATTTTTACAGATATTTTTTTTTCAAATATTCGTTAAATTTTAATATTATAAATTTTTTATATCAAAATAAATATAGTGTCTTCTACAATCATGTTAACAGTTATTTTTAGTGGTATAGTCATCTTTGAAAACATGCAATGATTTTACTAATTATTATAATAGGATTGCATACCATGATTAAAACTCTATCATTTCTCTATATATTTCATGATTATGATGAAGAAATATTCTTGAACCCCATTATTATTAGAATATGATTTATTTTTAAAGAATTATAAATATTTTTATGGTCTTCTGGCATACATATGAATTGATTATGATTTTGTGATGGGTGGGTTTGTTATAGAAGCCCAAAGTATTTAGAAAGTAGTAATTTTAAATTTATATAAAAAGTTAAAAAGTGGTTATTCTATTCCCAAATAATGAAATAACATTGTTTATCTGAAAACCAGAGCAAGTACATTAGTTTTTATCCCAAGCATATCCTGTTATAAATGTCTCAGTGAGAATCATTGAAAAAATATTTATACGATTATTATTATGCCAAACAAAATTCAACAAAATTATAACCTGATCTTGTTAAAATATTATAATATCATATCAAATTTTATTTTATATAATTACGATAAATATATAATGAATCTTCACTATTTATTACATCACTCCTGATTATAATCAATGTATTTATTGGTATAGATTCCCTGACCCAAATGGATGTGTTATGGAATGCAATTAACTGTATAATCAAATCCTATGTGTTATAATGAATTGTGACTTCCTATGTGATAGGGTTCAGACTCTAGTATGGGATGAAGTAGGTATTGAGGTTATGGGTTTTATTTTGAACCCTGGGATTTGGGTGGTTAAATAAAAATAATAAATCTTGTGATGTTTTTATTTATTTTAATGTATTTATTAGTAAACTACATAATCGAATATTTAATATATTTTGATTTAGATAGCATTAGTGGTTGACTGGTGATATCTACTCAAACCCTACTCATGTTCCATGAGGAGTACCTGAATTGACATCATTCATGATAGATAGGATGAGGGAAAGATCTATATGTTAGATGTCTGATTTGGGATAGAGCATTGATAGGGGAACTAGACATGATATCAGGACCTTCTTGGGAGTTGTCAGTTTCTTTTTTTTTTGTTAATTATTTTGACACATTCCACATTCATATGGAATGACTTCTATACTATTTCATTTTTTGATATTATTTCATATATAGGTCAAAATGTGTTACATGTTATTATAATGAATTTTGGTTTTAAAGTGTGATTTGTTTTATTACTTTTGATGTTATAATACTTTGAAAAAGATTTTTTTATCTCCCCATGGCATCTATAATAGACCATCACTGCTATTCAAATGCCTTATGTTTCTGAGGAGGCACACCTAAGGTTATGCATCTCATTGGTTTAGGTAAACAATGTGTGGAACTCATGTCTGAACGTCACACAATTGTATCAATATGGATTTAATTTCATTTATATTATATTTCTATTTGGTAAACCTAAATAGAAGAATACAATGAGTCGGTCCTTGGTTAAAATATCATTCATAGGAGTAACTGGCCCATTTATTGGGGTAAAACCAATTACCCATTGTGGGAAGCGATGTTATTAATGGGTTTTGTTAATGTTGAATGTTATTTCTCCTTCATCAATACAATTATTATGTGATTTTATTATTATCTCTGAATTTATAATATTTGAATCACATCCCATTATGTAACTAGAGTTCAGTATGGAAGAATCATTCTAGGAACATATGATATATTTTGAAATTCATCCTTTTTGGAACACATGAAAAAGAAATATTTGGGAATGTTTGGGAAATTGAAATGTTTGACATTTATTTTTAAATTTAACTAAAAAGGAAACTAATATGATTTTAAAAGTTTATAAACACAAAAATTATAGAAATTGGGTGTCTAATGAGAAATTTGGTTAATAATAATTTTTTTACACCTTGTCAACCATGAATAAGATATATAATGCTTGTGAATGGTGATGGAACCTTGGTTTTGATCATGTGAAGTGATATGGAATATGACATTTTATGGTTAATTGAGAATATATCTTATGTAAATCTGTTAATGTCGTGTAATTTTTCCTATGAAGTTTGTTTAAAATTTTAGAGATATCCCTGCATTGAAATGCTTTTTTGTAGGAATAAAGTATGAAAAGGAGTGAAATTCGCCTCTATTAGTGGAACAAGGGGTATCTATGGTGTGAGGTGATGTAGATGGGGATAAAATCATTGATAAATTCAAACACATAATGAATTTTATAGAATGTGAACATCTATAGGTTTTTAACTATATGACTAGCTAGAGATGGGTGTTTTACCTATAGACTTATCTACATTCAATGGATATGGTGTACATGAGGAATATGAGTTTTTTATTGATTCAATCCATATGATTTTTGACCACATATAGAATCATGATAAGAAAAGATTTAAAAAGTTATCTTATATTTTGTGAGGATAAGAAAAGAGATGGTGGGAGGTCTAGGTTTCTAGCCACCACCTATAGGACATGGAATTGATGGACTACTCAGAGAATTTCCTAGAGAACATTAATCCTTAAACACTAAGAGGATATAGGGAAGAAGATTTTATGTGGCTAACCAAGAAGAGTAATTCAGTGATGGAATATGTTGGTTATGTTAACAATTTACATCACTTCACTTCACTACTACCAAAAGATGAAAAATATATGGAAATAACCATTTAGTACGTGCTAAAATAATATATTAAGTCCCATGTTGACATATTTTTGTAATAAAAATTTATTTAGGTTGTGGATCAATCTCTCATATTTGAATAGAACCTGAAGGAGGAATTTGTTGGAGTATAGGTTTGTTCTCCACGAATATTATGGGAACATGTTTTAAGAGTAGGATGCATATCTATGAGAATGTCGACCGAAGAAGTGTAATGTAGGGTGTTTTGGGGAAGGATTTGTTACTCAAGATCTTACATGAGTTTTCTTCTCCCAGTGTGGTAGGTTTTGTCATATTCATAGTCTTGTTCCCCAACAACCTGTCGATTTATGATTTTAATGCAGGATGGGATAACTACAATTGATCTAAAAGATGCCAAGATTGATGAGTAATGATGGAGTAGCTAGATAGAGTTGGAGCACTGTAAGGGTGATTGAACCCCATATTTGTACGATAGTTATAGTTATACTAGCCATGACGATCGAGGTAGTGAACATGGTTATTATTTGAATGAGTATGCATATTAATAGAGTGGTGCATCCCAGGTAACCCTAACAATGGAACATGGAAAAGAGGAAGGACTATTGAATGTAGTTTATCCTAAATTTGTGGATTGGGAGGGTAGAAAATTGACATTTAGAGGAACTATCCTTTTATATTATACACTATATAGTGAATTTTTTGATAATTGTGCCTCACATTATATCATATCTATAAAAGTTGTGAATCAGATGAGTGTGATAGAGGCATATGTGTGAGGGTTTATGAAGATATATACAACATTATGGACATGGTTGGGAGACCTATGTTTGTGCATGGGATATTATCTCAAGACCTGGGAGTAATATGTTCATTAGGATATTTACATCATGGATATATTAGCATTTGAATTGTTGTTAGGTATATATAGTTTAGAATTATACTAAGCCAACATTTATTGAAACCATCGAAGAAAGACCATAATATATTATAAGGGTGAAAAATATTTTTATCATATAGAATGGTATATCCAAGAAGGATAGGTAGGTCTAATTCATTCAGAACATGGGGATATCACCTTCAATGATGTTGGTATTATTCTCCATTCCTGGGGGTGATGTATGGGGAATTCCTATGCATATTGGATATGTTCCAATATGTAACTCCCCAGTTCCAGGTTCCGCCCATAGGTTGGCCATACCCAGTTGGTCACATGGCCTCAAGAGTATTTCCCCAAATGCTAGAGGATATCAACTAGCAGTGAGGGCCTTAGGTATGATATTGGGGAAACAATTCCCTCATTATAATAGAAATGTAGCGGAAAGAAAAAGATAACAATAATGTACAATAACAGAAGAAGAAATAACATTGCACAAAAAATAATAGTAGAATGAAATTAATAAAAAACTGGAGCACATAAATAAATGATGCAAGATACATATGTCTAAGATGGTAGAAAACTGAGTCATCGTGCTGGAATATAGTATCAATACAAATAATAAAGAAATAAAATTAACACAAACAGCATAACAAGCCTAAGCTTGGTCTCATTCTCTCTAGCTCCGCAATAATCATGTACCTAATGTATAAGGGCACTTTCCCTTATATATACATGAAGTAATATAATCTGTTTGTGCCCAAAAGCATGACCCAAATATTGTGTGAGACAAATCCCAGTAGGAAACCACACAAAGATCAATGCCTAACAGTTGGTGAATATATATGGAAATAAATAATAAAGACTAATCAGTAATCAGTGAAGTAATAATAATTAAACAATCCTATAGATTTAATTATATAATTTACATATTATAATTTAATTAGCCAAACACAAAAACAAGTGACCCTCTTGGAATTTTATCATATCCTATCCCCTATAGTTCAACAAACAATCTAGAGTAGCTCTCTTGGTAGTTCCACGACCTAACCCCTCTGGTTCAATTTACAATAAGTATATAACAATGAATCTCTGAAGATTCACTCACCGTCAATTCACCCTATAGTCTTTTGTAATAAAATACACTATGGGGAAGCACTCACCGTCAAATCCCCCTAATGTATTTTAACAGTAAACTAAAAGAACTCTAAGGAAGAAGTCAATGTGAATTCCTCTTGTGGTCTGGTAACGTATCTAATAACCTCTGAGGGAGCACTCAACGTCAATCACTCATATGGTCTCATTTCATGATAATTATAGCAAATACTCTGGGAAATTCATCAACACAAATATCTTGTGTGGCCTCACTACACCAGGTTCATACATCCCCATGTAATGAAATTTTACAGAAATGATAATCTGTAGCCAATGTAAACCTGAACATACTACATGGATAACTAGCTACAAGGAATGGCACAATATATTAGATAGATAATCACTCCATCCAAACAACACTAGGAATACAAAAAATAGCATAACTGGAAAAGCTATACCAAATGGTCAAAAATAAAAAAGCATGCGAAAAAACATCTATATCGTGGAAATTAACCATATTCACAATAAATCATCCTCTATTCAAACATTAATGGCATTGGAGGCATTATCAGGGTTAAAATCCTTAAACATGCAATACCTCGAATGAGGTTATTGGGAGCCTTTGCATATATAACTCAAATACTAACAACAGAAAGGAAAACCCACCTTCCTCGGTGTAGTAAGATCGATATACGTGAGTCTCATTCATTGAATCTCCCTAGAACTTCATAGATATAAAAAACGCTAAAAACGTTCAACTGAGGATATCTCCCAAAAGAAGAGAAATCAAGATATGAGACACTAGAAGAAGTAAGAGCATACCGATGTGATTTCAACGCAACCAAAAGATTTCTATTTGGATAAAGGACGATGAGTCCGGGTCTTGGAGAAGAAATGTTGGCTATAGATGCTCATGGATGAGACTGACAAGGAAGAAGGGGGTTCTGTCAATTAAACGATACCCCAATCCGTTTAATTAAATAAAAAATCACACAACATGTTCTTAAAGGGTACATGTCATTTACTAGATTTAACCGGACTTCACATTAGGAGGTCATTAGGTCACCCCCACACAGCTATATAATCTTCAATTATACGGTTTGTACATGGCCACCCGCGGAAAATTGGTACATGACAAGTACTCCAAAGTACACAGCATGTACCCCTTAATTTTCAATACACTCATCTTTTCCTCAAAAAACTATTAAAATAAAACACCATACATGAAATAAATATCAGGGCTCTTAAAAACCAATGCACTTATTGGAATCCACCCATGAATTTCCCTATCAAGGAAGAATAGATGAATAATTCTCGATCATATCTTCCCACTATGATCATATATCTATCTCCCTCTCCCATGTCATGTTCATTAATCACTCGTGCTACCATAACACCCGTACCAAAGGAACAGACCGGCCACAGAGAACATTTTCACTACGATCTACAATTTGGATAAGATGATCCTCGAATGATGTGTCCACCTCTAACTCAACCACTCCGAGTTGAAAAACATGATATGGGTCTGAGAAGTAACGTTGAAGATGAGAAATTTGGAAGACGTCGTGCATAGCCCAATACCTATACGGTAACTGCAGTAGATAGATAACCAATCAGACTCTCTCCAAATCCTCAAATGGCCCGATGTATCTCCTTGAAAGATTACCATGTATCTTAGTCTTCTTATGTCCCATCCTTGGGGTGACATGCAAAAACAACTGATCTCCAACCTCAAACTGCACATGTCGTCTATGTCAATCAGCATAACTCTTATGTCGTGACTGTGCAGTATCCATCCTCTTCTAAATCAATTGCACCTTCTCTTCATTCTCCTGAACAAGATGAGGTCCCAACATAACCGCCACTCATACGTTCATCCAACATAGGGGTGATCAGCATGGTCTACCATACAAATCCTCATATGGTTTCATCTGAATAGTTTCTTGAAAACTATTGTTGTTGGAAAAATCCAGAAGAGGTATATGCTTATTCCCAGAACCAAAAAAATCTAGGACGCATGCTCGAAGCTTTTCCTCCAGCACCGATATCATACTATCAGACTGGCCATCTTTCTAGGGGTGGTAAGCTATACTCAGATGTACATATGTACCCAAAGCCTTTTTTAACCCATGCCAGACACTAGAATTAAAATGGGCATCTCTGTCTTAAACAATGGAGTGTAGAACTCCATGTAAATGTACAATCTCATGGACGTACAGTATTCCCATCTCATAAACACAAAATTTAACCTTGATAAGAAAGAATTGAGAAACATTCATGAGTCTGTCAATGAAAACCCAAACTGCATCATTTCCTCGATGTGACCTCAGAAAACCTATCCTGAAGTCCATCGTGACATCGTTCCACTTACACTCAAGAATGGGAAACTATAGAAAATCCCTACTACTATATGATGATCTACCCTCACCTACTGAAAGGATGAACACCTAATGACAACCCCATAAACCTCTCTCTTCATACCTAGCCACCAATACTGACAGTGTAGATCACGATACATCTTGGTGACACTGAGATGAACTTACCAAACCGAGAAATGAAAGTACGACATCATATCCTTGAATATGTCAGGTGACACCCATACGCATCCTTGAAAAAGTAAGATATCATCATATCCTAGTGTCCATCTAGAAATTGGGACCTATACTGACATGATCTCTGGTAGGACTACACCTTCAGTATCTAATAGCATCCTCATTCACAGTCGATCAATAAGAGTAGAGGTAACAACTACAGAAGAAAGAAATGTCTACCTCTGTCTGTCATGCACCACCAAATGAATCTCAAAGAATAGATCCATAAGCATCCTCTCACTTCTGGCCTCGTGACCGGCATGAATATTATTTCTCCTACTCAACGCATCTGCTATAGCGTTCCTTTACAAGGCATGTAGAAAATCTCAAAGCCAATGGAATGAAGGTACTCAACCCTTCCCCACTGTCTAAAATTCAGATCGTGTTGAGTAAAAATGTACATGAGGCTTTTGTGGTTGGTGAAAACAAAAATATTCTCTACCAATAGGTAATATCCCCAACAACATAAGGAATGAAAAAACACAACCAACTCAAGATCATGCATCAGGTAATTTATCTCATATAGACTGAATATCGAAGACCCATACACAACGACTCCTTCCCCCGGCATAAGCACTACTCCCATCCCAATACATAATGCATCATAACAAACTATATACCCCTTCCCCTCTCTAAAAAAACAAGTATCGATGCTGTTTTCTACCTCCCTTTCAGCTCGTAAAAGGCTAGTTCACAAGAATTTGACCACAAGTACTTTGCACCCTTCATAGTCAAGCCCTTCAGTAGCGCTTCATTGAATTAAATGTCCTATATACACAATTTTTAGTAACTTTATAAAACTATAAAACATGGTACCACAAATACATTCTTCTACTGCTCCCAGGAAACTGATGCTCTCACTTTTTCTGGGTCTACTGATACTCCTATCTCTGAGATGACATGACCCATGTAGTGAATCTAGTCCATCCAAAAGTCAAATTTTGAGAGTATAACATATAACTGATTCTCTCTCAGTGTACTCAAATCGATCTCAAGATGTGTTTCATGGTCATGTAGACTGTGAGAGTACACCAAGATATCATTCATGAAGACTACCATGAAAAAATCCATGTATGGATGGAACAAACGGTTCATAAGCACCATGAAAACAACTGGTACTTTCGTGAGACTGAACAACATAACCACATACTCATACATACCATACCTACTCCAAAAGGATATTACAGGTATATCTGATGTTCTAACATGAAGCTGATTATAGCCAGATCTCAATTAAATATTTGAGAACACCTGGGCTCCGTGAAGATGATCAAAGAGATCCTCAATCCTTGGTATGTGATAACTATTCTTGATCATCAACATGGTAAACTTCTAATAAACCAGACAATATACAATGGCACCATCCGCCTTCTTCACAAACATGACGGGGGAACCCCAAGTAGTAGTACGGGGTCAGATGATACCCTTTCGCTACTACTACTCCAACTGCTTATTGAGATCCTGTAAATCTAGTGTATCCATCCTATAAAAAGGAATGGACACCGGTTTCGATCCTGGAATGAGTTGAATAGAAACCTCTACCTCTCTCTATGGTGGAATACCAGGAAGTCCCCCTAGAAATACATCTATAAAACGATTCACCACTAGATGAAATTCCATCTATGAAGTCCCTTGGTCTTCCATATATCGACTAGCAATCTGGGATGTAACTCCTCCTTACCAATGATGCTCGGTTCCTGCCCTGCTTGCCTGGACATCTCATTCCCCCTTATGAAGAAATGATCTTCCCTCTAGTGATATGAATCTCACCGTACGATGATAGAAGTCAACAATATATAATAAGGTAACTAACCATTCCATTACAAGAATGAAATAACATCTTATCATATATAAGTCATAATGGACCAATAAGAACTGACACCCACCAACATCGAGAGGGAACTTCTTTCACTGACGTACACTAGCTGTTCTTGTCCACAACAGAGTGTCTAGTGTCAAGAAATCTATAGAAGTTATGATACATAGCACAAGTATCTCCACAATAGAAATAGATATAAAGATATGGGATTCCCATTTATCAATGATCATAGAAGATAAAACCGAGGAAACTAGAATCGTTTCTTGAACTATAAAGGGTTTGGGATCCTGATCATGTTGGTTTTGCTCCAATGAAAACGTTTGGCTGGTACCGTAGCGTTGTGACCCTACCTAACCACATTGAACTGATCCACCCTGTTGTCCCTGAAATCCTGTTGGCTGCCTACCACGGCTATGACCTCCACGTCTTCTTGAATGGCCAGAAAAACTCTAGTTCCCAGACTGATGAGAAACTGGTGGTGCTACTCCTAAATGCAGATTCATAGTTGAACCCCTATCACCAGCTGCCTGTGAGAAAAATTGATAGAACCGCTATAGATGGCTCATCATGCCATAAGATCGGCACTCCATTAGGTCTCTCGGGCAGTGTGGCCTCGTATTACTAACCTTCCCATATTGGTAGCATACCACCTGGCTGCTTGAATGTGTATCTCACATATTCGGATCCCCACATGTAGTCTCCCGACAGTGCTTCCTACTAGCAGTAGGTGAAACTCTTACTCTGGTTGTTGATCCACATTGTCCCATATCTCCAGAATCTCTTAGGTTGTGGTCCATGATCAGCATCTGATTGACGATTAAAGATATAGTAGTGAGTATGATGATGTTCACCAGATCCAGAATGTCTTTCATGAGACGATCCTCAAACTCCCATGCTAGGAATAACTCATCTCCCCCTAGAAAGTGTGTATATCACTATAGCTCTTGGATGTGAGAAGAATTCTTCATTACTGAAATATTACCCTACTCCAGACTGATAATCTCTCTGGTTCAATCAGCCCTCAGAGTCTCAGAGTAATTGTTATCATAGAAGGTACGCTAAAAAACATCTCAAGCCATAACCTGCTGGAATCCAACCTGTGAGATCACATCCCACCATCTCTTGTCAGAATCCTAAAGCATATATATAAGAATCTTGAACCTCCTCTTTAGAGGAGTCTTCAAATTCTCAATATTTGCAGGAATGGATTCAAACCATGACTCTACATCCTGGGGTACTCCATCGCATGAGAAACTGTGAGGATGATACTTCTAAAAGACCCACATCAATTCTTCTATCGACAGGGCAGGAGGCGGTTCTCCCTGGAAGGTCTGAATCATCCTCATAATTCCAACTCTGAACTGTGTATCGGCACCTATATCTCGAATAACAGCTGATGCCAAGACGTGCATGACTGGAGGTTCTACTGGTGGTCCCAGAATAGCCATATCTAGTGTCTGATCATTTCCCTATAACTAGAATACAACCGGAGGACGTCTCAGTGGAATGACTCTAGCAGGTCAAGCACTCACTTAATTGGGTTACATGGATTGTATAACCCATGAATGGAGTTTTATTTTTATGCCATCACATGGGAATGTACTCATGACAAAACTAGTCATGTAACACCCCATACACACGGTGTGTTTCTCCAAGAAACTGTGTGAACTTGAATCGTGTTCCACTACCCTAGTTCTTCTACATGACTAACCCACATGGTTCCCCTAGAACAAGACTACACAACTTTTTTGTGACGGACACGACATGTACTAGATGAGAATCAGCACTCGGGTTCATAGTAACATGACCTGTTACATGGCTAACTCTAGATGTAATCTTTATTCCGTACACGGTGTGTACTAGCTACCCATCATCCACATGTTTCGTTAGTCACACAACCAAACACATGGTCTCTATAACACGATGTGTACATACGGTACACGGCGTATCCCCTAAAGATTTACCAACACCATGTCTTTTCCCACCCATAAAATGAAATTGTTATAGATTACACGACATGTACATATTGTACACAACATGTACCTATGAAAAAAATTTCCTTCCCAAACAGAAGGATACATGGTGTGTATTTATCATTACACGACGTGTATTATGGATTTTTCTGGATAGTAAGTCTCAGAAAAGACTCGAGTACACATAAAACACTGAAACAATAATTAATGTGCTATATTCCAATCTGTGAGGGGCCATACTCCCTATGAATAAAATCTTGGAATATTCTACAAGTCATATAAAAACATAACAATGCAATGATCCACAAAATTTTGGTCCATGAGGGCCCATAAAACCTCAAGAACCAAGTTTTTGTTTTCATTAAAAGGAAACCTTCCAAATATTCAATACACTATCAAATAAGAGGTATTATATCAAGGAATCTATTACAACATCATTCATATGTAGAAAAATATCTATCACAACAACATGAAATCAGTAATGCACCCTAAATGGCTTGGAAAAATATCATGACATGTGATCTCTAGAAAGTGCCTATAAGAAGAATGATATGGAATACTCACATATCATTAGATTGTAACAGAAATAAAACCTCAATAATATGAACAATAACAGAAAAAAACATGTGAATCTCCTAATGGTAAAATCAAATCTACTGTAATAATAGAATAACTAGAAAAATTGCAATATATGAGGTAAATTGGATTTTCCTTATACCCAGGTCAGCTAATCTTAGGAATAGATTATCAACAAGTAGCTATTTTGTCATATCCTTGGAAATAGGCTTCAAACAATAAGTCAAAAAGAAGAATAAAATTCATTGATACCATTTTCTAAAGTCCTGATTCCTGGTTCCCCCCAGAGGTGCCCCGTAACAGTTTGGTCACATGGCCTCAAGTGCACTTCCCCAAACAACATAGGCTGCTTACTAGTAATGAGGTTCTTAAGGGTGATAGTGGGGAAACTATGCCCTCATTGCCTATGTAATGCAGTGGAAATAAACAGATAAAAATAACATACAATAACTGAAGCAATAATAACATTCCAAAACAAAACAGCAGAAGACTGAAAGTAATAAACAATTGGAGCACACATATAAATGATGCAAGATATATATGTATAACAATGCATCCAAACTAGTCTCAATGCTGAAATACAATACTAATTCAAGGAACAAAGAAAAAAATGAACTCCAATAGTATAGAAAGCATCATCTTGGTGCCATGTTTTCCAGCCCCACATAAATCTTGTACATGAATTAGAAGGGTGCTTTACAATATTTATACCTAGAGCAATATAATATTTTCAAGCCCAAAAGAATGGCCCAAAATATATGTGAGAAAAATCATTGTAGAATACCACCCAAAGATCTATGCCTAACAGTCAGTGAATATATACGGCTGGCAATAACAAATACGAAGTACTAATCAAGGAAGTAATCAAAAGTAAACAATACTACAGTTTCTATTAATTAATTTACATTTGACATTTTAATCAACCAAAAACAAAAACTAGAAACCCTCTGGGAATGTTCTCAAAGCCTATCCCCTCTGGTTCAACTAACAATATCTAGTATCCCTCTAGGTAGTTCTAACGGCCTAACCCCTCTTAATCAATTTATAAGAAGTATATAATTAATACTTTCTGAGAAATAACTTGTTGTAAATTCACCGTATTGTCTTGTGTAATCAATGAATCTCTGAGGTATCACTCACCATAAATTCCTTCTATAGCCATTTTACTGTAAACTATAGACACACTGACGAATCACTCAACATCAAATCCTCATGTGGTCTCACAACATATCTATAGACACTCTGAGGGAGCACTCAATGTCAATCCCCTCTGTGGTCTCACAACAAGATAATTATAACAGACACTCTGAGAATGCCCTCATCGTCAATTTCCCCTATTGTCTCACTACACCAGATTCCCATAGCCTCGTGTAATGTAATAGTACATAAACAAAAATCAGTAACCAAAGTAAACCACAAAGTACTACTTCTCTAATTAGATACAAGGCATGAAAAAACATATCAGATAGATAATCACTCCACCCTGATAACACTAGGAATGAATAAATATATCCTATCTAAAAATCTAAACCAAATGGTCAAAAAACAAAATAGCATGGGAAAACACATCCATAACATGGTAATTAGCCCTATTCACAATCAAACAACTTATATTCAAACAAAAAAGGCATAACAGGCATTAAAAGGGTTAAAATCCCTAAACATAAAATACCCTGAATGAGGGTATTGGGAAATTTTGTACATATAACTCAAAGACTGCCTATGGAAATTCACAAACCACCTACCTCTAAATGATTCTTGAGCTATTGAAGCTCAGTTAGTTCCATTATGTAAGGAGGAAGAGATAGTAACATAACCTCCATCATGATTTAATAGTGAATTTGACATATCTCCCTGGTGGAAACCCTAATATGTATTCATTTAATACCTCTTGAAACTTTTCTACAACTGGGGGAAAGAGGTATTACCTACATTACCCATCATCCAGTAAAAGGATTGAAATGTGGGATATAAGATCTTCTAGTTTCTATGAAAATGGCACTGCTCAAAGGTGTATTAATATTCATTACTCCGTTCATAGACTCCACCTCAATGATCAATCCATTAACAAGATTTGAAGATATAAAGGAATGAGATGCACCAGAACATGGTACTAGGTAATGTAGAGACTCCAAGAATTGTATCTGTCACTGTCGATGGAACAACCTCACTCTCAAAAAGTGTAGTCTAAAATGCATGTAGCCTTCTTACCTCCCTTTTATGGGATGTTTTCTAACAACACTATGTAGCACCACTCTACTAATATGGGTGCTCTTTCCCTGGAGCAGGAGATGCACAACCTCTACCTCTTCTACTACAAGTACTCAACTTGAAAATCCCTATATCATGTAGAAGACCCCATCCCACATTCTAACTCTGTGCAATAGCTCCCCCAACACCAGTCGGTCTCTGTAACCTATAGAACCTCTGCTAGTGCTCCATCATGACGTATCATCGACACTCCACCTATGGTTAAGGAAAATTATTGTGATAGTATCCCAACCTACAATACTAATGATCTTTTAATGAAAATTATATCTCTCAGAAGGTGAACTCCCTAGTCATCCAACAACTATTACACATCTAGTAATGTAAGCCTTCTTTAGGTTCCCCTTCACAATTATATCATTATTAAACTCTTCCAAGAACATCATCTGTATAATGATATTCAACTGGTACAAAATTTTATATATATATATACTAGGAAATCATTTATCTAATGTAGCGTTATCTTCTATGAATGATGGAGAAAAGTGATGTAAATAAATAAAACGCTCGACATAATCCAATATGGACTTGATTCCCTTGGTCAGATTCATAAAATCTAAAGCCTTATCTTGTATCAATGTCTCCAGATATAAGGACTCCAAGAAAATCTCCAGAATTTCCTTCCATTATATATCATCAATATATCTGGATTGTACCATAATTTTCAACCAACTCTTCCCTATCCCCCATTTCATATAAGTATCCTACATGACAATCCTCTCAGATGGAGTCTCTAAATGGTCAAGTATTGTATCTATGTACTGAATCCAAAATTCAACTCCCTCAAGTCCACCCTCTTCTATAAAAGTCAAAGAGTGATAGAGATTAAATTGAATTTTCAACTCAAACATTCATTTTTTGAACCCTTCATGAGTCTCTCTCCATGAAGCGCATGAAACAAGAAAAGATCTCTCTCTCTTTAATAATCTGCTTACTCCTCAACTAACACTAATGATGCCTCATGTTTTCTATCTAGATGTTTTTTCTAGGCCTTACCAATCTTTCCTCCCCTCAACAAGCATCATCAAGGAGTAATATTTATAATTACAAGAACTTGTTTTTTATCTCAAAACACAACCTTACACCATTATGTAAGAGAGAAAAAAAAGACAATATGTATCAACATTTCCTTCACTCATTTCTCACCACGCGGTCAACACCGAGGTGTTGTCACAACCCTTCACTGTCATACCCCTAGGACTTTGTTACAAAGGGTAAATACATTATCATTAACAAGTTTTTCATTTTACAACCAAATTAAATTAAATTTGATTCATTTTTTTCAATATTTATTAATTATTGTTAGTAACCATTTTTAATTCAATCATATTACCAGGAAATTAGTTCAGGTTCAACAACATACCCATAAATTGTATTCACATGACTGCCTAATGATGCATGCCACAACAACCCTGAGTGATTATATTGATTCTTTTAGACTCAAATCTCATCCCTCATTAGTCCATGGATCAATACTAAACAACTCTCAAAAAAATTGTCACATCACACCACATGTGTGTCACCCTAGGTGAAATAATATCTATGTTTAAAAAAAATAAACAATCACAAAAATCCCAACTCGAGTACCCACATGTTCTCCTGTACATGGGTTTGCAACTCCCATGAATGAGCTCATTAACATTCCCAAAATAATTCAAGTATAATTTATTCCTTTCAAAAATTAGTAATACAAAATAAGAAGAAAGAATGAAAACTACTCTCATACCACTTTGTAATGTCCTCATGTAGGTTCCATGCAATGAGCCACTGAGTTGTGTTGTCACATTCCCTCAAGTTCACCAACCCATAAGCTAGAGGTTTAGGATTAGATGTCGGGGTTTAGTAAGTCATTCTTGGTGATAATATACCATATAGTATTAGAGTAAATAACCACATGAAAAAATCAACATTAAACAAGTGCGGATGTGTATAAATCACCATAAAAGTACCTTGGTCAAAAGATAGTCAAACCATGAAATACCATACAAAACTGAAAGGGAAATTATGATATAACAATGCATGTTACATGTCTCTAAAAATAAACTAAATGTAAAGGACTATTGTCTCCAATGATGGTCCTAAACCACGTCTGCTTCCCTCACCCCTGATCCATTCCGAAATAGGAACCTATCCTAGGTCCCTGCCCTTATCTTGTCCTGTAACAACAAATTCAGATTAGGTGTTGATCAGGAAGCCTGAGTATGGCGTGAGTATGACTCAGTATGACACCACCAATGGTGTAAAAAACAAGTCCAGTAAAAATTCATTTTGTACAATTCTATAGATCAACAAGTACAATTCATAATTACACAGTTTTAACATTTTCATTTATTATTTGTTTAAACACAAAAAACATGGGTTTGATTCATTCCATACATTCACTTCATAATTCATTATTTTCATTCATATGATGTTCAATTCCATGTCAAACTCCCCAAAACACATTTGATGTAGGTCTCCAAGAAAAACACCCCAACTATCATCGTGTTTTTATCACCACGTCTACCACCCCAAATTCCAATGTAGTGTGATCGCCATGTCTACCACCTCTTATCACAAGCGATTGGATAGCTATTGTGGTAGAATGACATGTCTAATCCCCAAAATCTTTATTGGTCTTGAAAACATCTTCTTTCACCCACATTCCCAATCAAACCAATCATTTTTTAGTTCATAAAAAATCATTACCATCAATTTCTTATTAATACAGTGATTTGTTAAATACATCAAATCCCATTAGTTTCCCCATGTTTAAAAATGTCCACAACACATTTAATTAATTATTGAATTGATTAATCAATCAAAATTAATATATATTTATAAATAATTATACAAAATTAATTAACCAATTCAAATATTAACATATCTTAATTAATCCATCATTTAAATATCTTAATGAAGTAATAAGACACATAATTAATCCACCATTAATTATCTAATATATTAAATCATTATCTAATAATTAATCCCCCCCCAAATTAATTATCTCCAACCCAACCAAATTAAAGTTATCAATTACATTATCTCATCCCATAAACAATTAACCTAAATGAAGCATCTATTTGGATAACCCATTAGCCACTAGGTTCAATATTCTATTTAATCACTATGGTGTCAACAATTCAAATTCACATTCCCAATTACTGCAATTTCAGATGTTAATTATTATGGGAACTTATAAAATAAATTATCTCATATTAAAATATCTAATCCAAGACTATGGGTGTTAGATTTAGAGCACCTACCTTGTTTTGTTATGGTTATTTACCTAATAAAAATCCCAAAAATCTATGTGTCACAATGATGTCGATCGAAATTCAGATATAAATCACTAAACACAAAATTATGACAAATGAATCAAGATCATGAATATCATGATCTAGGTCGATAATCATAGATCTAGATCTTAAGACATAGTTGTATATCCATGGAAACATCAGTTATCTTCCATGAAAAGGTCAAATAATGATAGATGAAAAACGAAAGAAGAATCAGGATAAAATCCACTTATCCGGAAGAGAGAATTTCTTCATTATGGGATTTTGATCTCGAAGAATACTGTTCCAATTGCGTTGTAATTCCTTTAGAAGGTTATGTGATCACCAAAAATTGGACAATCCTAAGCCTAGGTTGAAATCGATGGTTTTTTAGGATGTGGCTGTTTTTAAAACTAATTTTCAAAACAAAAAATTTGCACGCTTGGTTTCACCTGACAAGGAAACATAACTTAGTAATCCATTCTCAAATCATGTGTATCTCATTGTCTAGGTTCACATGATTACAGTGGTTTGGGCCTACTATTTTTTCAAACTATGAAAAAATCATGAACAACCCTCTTTCCATATATTATTCTAAATGTATCACCCAAATGAACCAAAAACAATGATTCCAAAGAAAAGGTTCTTCAAAAAAACAATAGGTCACCAAAAATGCACCTGATATGATTCCAGAAAATTTCAAGATCTTATAATAATTCATCCTTATATAAACCCATCCACGTGCTTCACTCCCAAACATCACCAATACTCTAAGCCAATAAGAGCGGGCCACTAAGCCATCATTACTGAGTCATGTTCCCATGCTTCCCCTTGAACAGATGCATGTTTCCATAATTAATGAACTATCACCACAATATTTCCTTGCAAAACATTCTTACTGTGATCTAAAACACATATCGGATTCTCCTGAATGAATTCATTTATCTCAATGTCAACTTCATGCTTATCGATCACATGATATGGTTAAGGGTGATACCACCATAGTTGTTACACATTGTAGAAATCAAGCATGGATTTTTATTTCTATGGAAGAGCAAATCAGTATTCCAATGGTTCTTTTCTTTCCACAACATCAAATTTTCCCACAAACTAGGGTGGAAACATTCCCCAACTCTTTAACCATTGATGACTCAACCTTAGAGACACCTGAAGGAAAACACGATCACCCCCCATAAGCTCTCGGGGTTATATTCTCTTTTCATCCTATGACTTTTTCCTACTCTGACATGTAGCCATACATTTCTCAATCAACTACACGTGATTTTATTCCTCTTTCATGAGACTCAATACCAACAAATCTGAATCACCTACCCTCAGCCAGCATAGTAGTGATCTATATGGCCTTCAATAATATTCCTCATATAGTTCCCTCAGTATTGTTTATTGATAACTATTTTCATATTTTAACCCCACTAAATCCAAGCTCTTCTCCCTAGAACCACTGAAATCAAGAACACATTCTTGGAGTATGTCCTTTAGCACCTATATGGTACACTATGACTACCCATATATCTATGGGAGGAAATCTATACTCAACAAAACATTTTTTCCTAGCTCTTTCTGTAGCCCTATCAAAAGTGTGATGTAATGACCAAATCGAGATCTAAAACTATATTCCTTGTCACCCCATTCAAAACAAACTATCACTCAAACATAGAATTCACATAATTTTTTCTCTCTGATGGTTTTCCTAATGGGAAATAAACCTCTCCCTTTTTTGTCAATCAGAAATGACCAAAATATCATCATTAATCCTATGATTCTATAGAATACATACAAAAAACCCACGGTCACATCATCCCACCTAAATTCCCAAATAGTCAAAAACTGCACTAATCCTCTAGGTTGTTGGTGCATTTTCTTCTTCTGCTGACATGTGAAATATTTTTTCAGAAACCCTATTATCTATTTTTTCAGGAATGACCACCAAAACTATCATCATAAGTCATAATATAGGTTTGTATACTAAGGATGTAAGACCCACATTGGTAGATAAAATTCTCGCATGAGTTATTCTCATATAATTATAGGCACAAAAACATGGTGTTCACATAGATGACCTCATCCTGATATATCAACTAGCCTAAATGTGTCTCCACAACATCAAGGAATTCCCTCAACTATATGCTATCTATATATTCATACCCACTATTCCTGATATTTCTCAAGAAAATATACTCCACTACTACAGAAACTAGATTCATTTTCACATAACTCTCATGAGCCACCACATGCATTTCATCCAGCAATGTCATCATCTTCCCCTACACACTCATCTCACACACTAGCTATATATGTGTTCTCCTACTCAAGGAATAAACTACACTATTCCACTTCCTAGGTGTATATATTATACAAATATCAAATTACTATATATACTCAACCCATCATCACTACCAGAGATTAAATTTATGATGTTAAAAGATATACTTCAAGATTTTTTGATCTGTAAAAATTTTAAACTATTCACCCATGATATAGTTTTACCATCACTTAATAACATAAACCACCACATCCAACTCGAGTTCATGTGTGGGGTAATTCAGTTCTTGTGGCCTCACCTGGAAAGACCCATATGCAATAACTCAATACCATTTTAATAACACATCACTGAGTCTTATACCAGATGCTTCATAATACATCGGTTACTCCTCACTCGAATCAGGTAGGATAATGATTTGTGCTGGTGTCAAATACTTATTTGATTCATAGAAACCATTATTATAAAAATCATTCCATTGGAATGTTTTCTCTTTATTTTCCAAACCTAAAAATAGTTCTTTTAACTGGGAAACGTCCTTGATTAACCTCTTGTACTATCCAGTTAATCCAAAAAATCATCAGATATCTAAAGAATTCATGGTTTTCTCCCAATAATCCACTTCTAGAATATTATATAGATCCAATACCCCACGTTATTATGAGGTGATATTCCCAAAAAAGTGTACCTAATCAATCAATAACTTAAACTTATATATCTTGTCAAATAACCAATTCTCTCTTAGTGTACTCAAGACAATGCCAGGGTGTTGGGATTGATCGTCATGAGTCTTGGAGTACACTAAGATGTATTACATGAAAACATCAACAATCTAGTCCAGGTACAGATGAATGATCATGTACATCAAGGCCATAAACAATACTAGAGCATTTTTCCACCGAAACAACATTTTTAAAAACTCATAAAGACCAAACAAGCATCAAATAGCATGCCTTTGTATATCAGAAGTCCTTACTCTCACCTGATAATACCATGATTTCAGATCGATATTTGAGAACACAAAATCTCACTTTATCTATTAAAGCTAATCATTGATACATGCAATGGGTTATCGGTTCATCATAATCATCTTATTCAACTTTTTTTAATCAGAACATAAGTGTAAACCCCCAATTGACATCATTACAAACTAGATAGTTTATCCCCAAGGAGATGATTAGGGAAGGATAAACCCTTTATCCTCCCCCACCTCCAATGGATTCTTGGGCTCTTGAATCTCATTTGGTTTCATTATGTAAGGTGAAATATATACTAATTTGACCCTCAACATGATCTCAATACAGAATTTTACATCTTTCCCATATAGAAACCCTGAGAAGTCATCAAGAATGACATCTTCAAAATGTTATACAACTGGTGGATATACATCTTGCCTACCACATCATCATCCAAAAATAGATTAGAAATTTGGGTTGTATAATTGCCATGTTTCAAGAAAATGGTCATGCTCGACGTTCATAGATATCCCACTCTCTGTGATGAACATACTGGACACCCATATGAGATAAAAGGGTCACTATCATATGGTACTGATCTATGTGGGCTTAGTGAGAAACTAACTAGTCCATAGCCATAGTCACATCAAATCATATCATATCAAGGATATATTGATCCCAAAGTAATTTATACCCTCAGATATTTAGTGAACATCCCTTGCATAGACATATCTATCTAGATCATGATCCCAACTATGTGGCAATATTCATTACATCATTCATGTCCTTAACCTCCATGATCAAGTTATTTACAATATTTTCATATATAAAAGAATGAGACTATCTAATATCAATAAATGAACTAGATAATGTAGAATTCACTAGAATAGTACATATCACTTTCGATGGCCTGGCCTCACTTTCCAAAAGTGTAAGATGACCTTCTTGTAACAATCCAAGCCCTATTCATCAGGATGTTATCTAACTCCCTGAGTAGCACCACTCTACTGATATAGGCACTCTTTACCTTAAGTATCACATCCACTACCTCTACCACATCTTACATAAGAACACAATATGAATTCCCTATTTGGGGTAGAATAACCCCTTCCCACATTATGACTCCGCACAGTTGTTCCCTCACCACCATTTTGTCACTATAACATACAAAACATCTGTTGGTTCCCCGTCATGACAAACAAGGGCACTCCATTGGTGGTCAAGGAATATATTTACGATAATGTCTCAGCCTACCAAAATAGTGAAAATAAACAAGAGTAAGATCCTATAAAACTATTCTTCCGGATTCTCCACCATTCTCTGTGTTTTTCTAACTAATGTACTCGTAACAGCAGTTCCTGATCTAAGAAGGAACAATCACTTTTCATCTAGCGATAGATAACTCTCTAGTACTATAGGGCTCATTAAACATCCCCTTCCAAATGATATTCATATTCCCCACGTCCATGAACTTCTTCAGTCTATTTATATTCACCTGGGATGTAATTTAAAATCAATGTCCATCCAGATATAATTTATCTGAAGTAGACTCATCCTCTACAAAATCTGGGTATAAATTATGTCAATATGTAAATTGGTTTGCGTAACACATTATGGACATGCTTTCCTAGGATAGATTCATAATCTCTAATTCCATACCTTGTCTCAATGTCCATGGATATAATTTTTCCGATAAATTCTCCAAAATGAATTTCTATAACATATCATCAGTATTTCCATATCGTACCCGAATTTTAGAACAAGTGCTTCGCTGACCCCAATAGAATATAAGTAACCAACATGATCCTCCCTCATCCAGAGTCTTCAAATGGTCAGGTATCATATCTATGTATTCAATCCAGAAATCAGCACCCTCATGTCCACCATCTCTTGTAAAATTCTTAGGGTACAACAGGTTAAACTCCATTGTCAACATATAAATGATTTTTAGAACCCATAGTGGGTATCTCTCCCTGATGTTAATCAAATATGGGACATTATCTCTTGTTAATGCTCTTCATACTCCTCATCCATCACTAATGGTGCCTCATGTTCCATATTTGGATGTCCATTATATGCCTTACTGCTCAGTCCTCTCGTCAAAAAGAATCATGGATACCTAATATCTATAATTACAAATACTTGTCTTACATCTCATTCCATAATCTTATACCATTTCATATGAGAATGGAACACCACATGTCTCAAAATTTCCTTCCCTCTTTTCTCTTCATGTGGTCAACACCGAGTCGCTGTCAGTACCCTTAAACATCCTACCCCTATGTCTTGGTTATTAAGGGTCAATAAATTTTCATTAACAGGTTTCTCATTTGAAAACCCCATTAATATCAATTTGATTCATTTATTTAAATATTTTTCAATTCATTATGGGGACCATTTTTATTTCAATCCCATTATATGGAAATTTGTTCATTATCAAAAACATACCCATAACATGTCTTCCCATGAGTTCCTAATGATGCATGTCCCAAAAACCCTAAGGGAATATAACGATGCATTCACACTCAACTCTCATCCCCCTTTTGGACATGAATAAATGCTCAAAAATTCTCAATAACCATTATCATATCACACCACATGTGTGTCACCGAATGTGAAATAATACTCAATTGTAAAAACAAATAAAAATCACTACAATCCCACCCTGTGTAACTGAATTTTCCCCCATACATGTGTTTTAAACTCCCTTGAATGAGCTCAATACCAATCCCCAACTCTTCATATTATCACATCCACCTTTCCTAAATAATTATGATAAAATAAGATGAAAGAAATAAAAATCCTCTGATACCACTTTGTAATGACTCTATGTGGGTTTCGTGCAACGATGCCCCGAGCCGATCCGTCACATTCTCTCATGTTTTCCTCATCATAAGCTAGACGGTGCTGACTAGTAGTGAGGGTATGGTATGACATTTGTGGGGAGACTATACCATTTTTTATGAGATTAATGCACCATAAGAAGAAAACAACAATAAACAACTGTGGAGACATATAAATCAAACGAACAGTAACAATGTCACAAGGCATACAAAATAAGAAATACCATACTCAACTGAAAGGGTAATAAGGCGGTAACAATTCATGTTCCAAAGGTCTAGAATATGACTAAATGTGAAGAAAAAATGACTCCAATGTGAGTCCCAACCCACGTTTGGTTCCCTCACCCTTGATCCATTCCCAAATAGGAACCTATCATTGGGCCTTACCCTTATCTTTTCATAAAACAATAATGTCTTCTCGGGTGAAGATAAGGATGCCCAGGCATGGTATGTGTACAAATAAGTAATCCACTAACAATGATGTCTAAAAAAGTTCCTTTAAAATAAATCTAATGAAATTCACTAAATAAACAAGTACAATACATAATTACAAAATTATCCCATTTACATTTATTCATTATTTAAAAACATTAATCTCATGTTTGATTCATGACTATCATTGATTTTATAATCAATAAATTTCCTTCATTTTGTGTTAAATTCCCTGAAAAAAATCCCCAATCTCATGTGGTCTAGGTTTCCATTCCCATCACCCCTTACCTCATCTAGTGTAGATTTCCCTGTCAACCACCCCAAATCCCATCTGGTGTAGATCGCCACATCTACCATGTCACATCAAAAGCACATGGATAACTATTGGGGTAGAATTCCATGTCTATGCCCCTACATATTTATTGTTATAAAACTCCATGTCAAGCACCAAATTTCTCAATCATTTACATAATTTATTAATTCATACTGATTTATTCACACCAATACCAAACTAGTCCATGTATTAGTTAAACACCTCAAAACCTATTAGTTAACCCATGTTTATCTATGTTGACAACACATTAATTAAATGATCAACTAATTAATCAATCAAGATTAATCTAATTCCATAATTTATTTTCAAAAATTAATTATCCAGAAAAATCTCAAATTATTACCATTTATACAACATTTATTTATCTAAATGATACAACAAGACACATAATTAATCCACCATTAATTATCTCACATAGACAAACCTTATCTCATAATAAATTCTACCGAAATTAATTATATTTAGCCCATCCTAATTCAATACCTTTATTACATTATGCAATACCATAAATAATTTCCAAAAATACCATATCTATTTGAAAAAACCCTTAGCCTTAAGGTTCATTAAACTATTTAATCACTAAGGCATAAACAAGTCAATTTCACATTACAAATTACTCCAAATTAATAAAAATATTATTATGGGAAACATGAAAGTCAATAATCACACATACACAAATCAAATCATGTCATTGGATGTTCGATTTAGACCACCTAACATGGTTTTTTGATGTATTTTTTTCCCAGTGGAAATCCCCAGAATCTGACCCACACAAATATGTCGATCAAAATAAAGATCAAAATTTCTAAACCCAGAATTATGCCCAAAGGAATAAAGATATTTCAAATGTATTTCAATATCCAAAATCTTAGTACTAATATAAACACATACGTTTAGATGCATGGAAATAGTGGAGATATTCCATTGAAATATCAATGAATCATAGATGAAACAATGGAAGAAACATCACACTGAAATCCCCTTACATAGAAGAGAGAAGATATTCAATTCAGCCATTCTATCAGGATAAAGGGTATTCCAATTTCCATAGAATCCACCTAAAAATCATGGGGAACATCTATAATTGGCCAAGCCTGAGGGTAAGTCAATTAAATGGGTTTCAGGGGTCTGAGTGGATTAAAAAATAATTTTTGAAGAAAACTATTCCATGCACACGGCTTCAACTAGCATGAGAACTCAATTAAAGAAACCGTAAGAAATCCATGCAGACATCACTATCTAAGTTCATATGGTTCTCATGGTTACCTAGGATTCGGTGCATAGTTTTTCAATCCTTGTGCATACCATTCACAACCCTCTGTCTATATATTTTTCTTTAAACATTACCCGAATTCACCTAAAACCCCAATTGCATACCAATTGTACTAAAAAATAAAAGAAATTGGCTGAAAGAAATCCTGATATAACTCTAGAAAAGGATGGGATCATATACACCATTGTTATTTTTATCCTAAAAAGATATAAGATAGATGTTTTAATACATATTTTGAAGCCCTTGTACAATATATATGTATTTAACCTCTAAAACTAGTATATTATTAGTCTATGATAGCACATCATACATAGAAAGGGTAAATTAAAACCTCTCATAACGTTATTATGCACATCCCGTGATATGAAAGGTCGTCGAATCCAATAGTATTAGTTTGACCAGGAGGGATATGAGTAGAATGAATACTTAATCAAAATCCAAATCACACTCTAACAACATTGTGATAATATAATGAAATTCAGAACACTAAATCAGGAATTCCACTACACCAAATAAATTATTCATTCAGTAAATACAATTAAATGGTACCACCCACCAAAGAACTAAAATCCCCCATTTTAATAGGTGACAACTATTTAACTCCCATAAGTATCATAAGAACATATGATCAATAATTATAAATATTTAAAATAATGACAAAAGGAAATTAAAAACTAGAAATCAACATAAACTACTTAATGAAAACCTATATATTGTTTTGAAATGAATATATAGTTTAAGTACATAACATTAATATATTACATAACATTGAATTTTGATGAAATATTTTACATTATTAAATTTTTAGAATGTTTATGGATTAGTGTTATAGATAACCTGGGAAATAAATCTTACAAAAAAAAGAACACATAGTACAATGATGACACTTCCTTATAATATCTATTTTTCACATAGTATAATAATTTTAAAATGAAATGTTTCTTCTTTTCATGAAGAAAATTCATGAGATTTAACCTACCTTATTCTGTGTTCTTACAAATCCTTTAATCATGTGGGAAACATTAATGTGGGATTAGCATAAGAAGCTATGTAAGGGATATAAAATATAAATATAAATTTTATTAGTAAAATAAATTCTAACCCATTAAATATTTACCATTTGCATAATATTATTTTAAGCATTCATTGAATCATTTCCACATTAAATAAATACTGAATTAAGACCTTTAATACTTGTAACAAGTTTATAGAAACACATTTAGTAATAATATAGAATTATATTCAATACACATGTTCACTAATTCCAAAAATAAATATTTCCTATACAAATCTATAATACAATCTTATAGGGTTAAATATATCCATACATTCAACGAATATAAAAGGAAATTTACTAAATACATTAGAGGGATTTATTAGGTTCCCCAATTGTATAATAAATATCTGACTCTCATATTGTATAATATGTATCCAGATCACCCATAATCCTTTGTAATTATCAATTACCATGTCACAATAAAAATATTTTAAATCATACTATTTTTTCATCATAATGATCTTAAAAACAATTGATACAAAAATGTGCATTCAATTTTCACAGCATGATACTGAAGATTATAGTTTCCTTTTAAAATCTTTAGAATAAAAAATTTAAAAAAATTGGGTAAATGATTTTATTATAAATGTAGTATGAAAAAATATAAAATATTGATAAAATAAATGATAATTACTTACATTTAAAATTAGATATCATTCTGTTCAAGTTAAAGAATAAATTCATTCAAGACTATTTATATATGTTCATCATTCAGAAAGTGACCATAAGATTCCTTTTAATACCTTAAAATAAAATAATAGGTTGAAAAGATGATGTTTTTATAACACTATATGAAAAAGAAAACATTATTAAATTTTTTTTAATGAACTATATTTTATATTAATATCGTAAAAAGTACAATAATAATTTTGAAATATGTTTTTAATTAAAAACACCTTACCATAAATAATGTATCATATAATATGTTCATTATATCCTCAATAATAATTATAATTTATTTATTTATTATATTAAAATCCTTTTTAATTTTAATCCGATCATAATTTCCCCTTTAATGTCACTTATTTACATTTTTTATTTATTTGCATAATCTATTAATTATTAAGTCATATGTTGTGATGATGTTAAATTATATGTCAAAAGATTTATTTAGTACTATAACAGCAAAATAAGGGGTTATTGTTACACTATCTGAAATATGTTAGTCATTGTATTATAATAATTTAAAACATTAAATAATATTTTATTACTATACATGAATTATTTTCATTAAAAATGAATCATATCTCATCATGGAGGTGGTATTCCACATGTACACATAAACGACATAATAATTTTTCATGAGATAAAAAGGGAAAAAATTGATGTTATGTTATCATTATAGAATGAGTATTATTTAATTAATATCATATATATATATTTTTAATAATTTATCCATCATTGTGAGGTGGTTTTCAAAAATAAAACATGTGGCTTCATAGATAATGTAAACTACACGTAAGCATGAGCGATGTTTTTATTACCCAGTGGATAGAAAAATGATGAAATAGGGTTGTAACATAGTGTTATTAACATTTTATAATACATAAAATACTAATGATATTATATAACCTTGATTAAATAATATTTTTATAAGTTTTAAGGATAAATAAACATGAAATAGGTCGGTTAGGATTTACACATTCTCCCAGGCTATCCTATTTTACTTACTCATACAGACATATTGGTTTTGTATTTTGGTAAAACCATGAAATATGAAATCAAGAGAGTGATGATGGTAAGATAATTATGTGTGTATTTATTGAACTGTTGTTCACAAATGGTGCAATGAAGAGAGGGGTGGTTTCCTTTTTTATATGTTAAGGGGGGTACCCATTGAATCACTTAATGTATTATATTATTATAAATTAATTTTAATGATAATGTAGAAAAATTGATAAATTTAATATCCAAGATTCACATGATTCAAAATAATCTAATACAATACAATTTTATCAGGAGTATGTGTCGATTTCAGGCTTATCTCTTTGTTTTAACACATATTATCACATTTTATTATTTATGTAATATCATTGTTTTTTATCTTAATACAACTTATCGAAATTAATAAAATTTTAAAATGAACCATATGTGGGAAATTGATGATATTTTAGAAAATTTAATATTCTCTTATCCAAATATAATATTTTTATGAATTTTCAATCAATACATAAAATGTTATTTTTCTTATTATACCATTAAATCAAATATAATGAATATTTAAATAGCTTTGATAAAATTACATAAATATATTAATTAAATATGCATATAATATTTAATAAAACAACTAATATGTTATATTTATCAACATTATTAGTATAATAGATTAATAAATCCTATATTTATTTCATCATTTGTTTTTATAACTCATTAACTCAATTTTTTTTCATGAATAAGAAATCTTTCGGTGTTGTATATGAATTTGAGGCAATTATTCTATCACTAAAAATTTGAATGTAATGAACATTATAAAAAATTAATTCCTATTTATATATAAATTTATAAGAATACAATACCTTTTTTATCCCTATGAAAAACCATTATGGATATCAAAAGAAAGAGTGACATTTTTTTTATTTTTTATATAATATTATATTAATGTCATTATGATAAGAATGTGCTAATAAATTTCCATAAATTTAAAAATTGTATATTTATGGTCAAACAAATGATGAGGTAAAATAAGTATAATTTTTATATTTATTTTTAGGTCATGTCGTATAGTTTTATACTATTTTAACTCGTTTTACCTTTATTGAAGTGGAAAATATTACTAAAAATAATATTAACAATGACCAAAATTAAAAAGGAACTATTTACAAAATTTGGACCCCATTATTATAAATTTTGAATCCATTTTTATGATTTAATTTTTATATGTGGAACAAACCAACTAAATATAAATGTGTAGAATTTATTGAAAACATATTTTTAATAAATATGTTTTTCTGTCAAAAAAATGAACTCATATTAAATTTTATTATAATTTATTATTTATTTGTTGTTGTAAATATATATCTTCATTTTTTATATTTAAAATTTTAAACTAAAGAATTTAATTTTAATACAAAACCATAAAATTCGTGAAAATATAATTATTAATAGTAAAAATATTTCTTTATTGGGAAAAAATTACATAATATTCTTATTATGAATATAATGACATAAAATATAATTAATAAATAATAATATGGTTGGATTTTAATTTACTATTTATTTTGTTTTCAAATTAATCACTATTTAAAAATTGTATCCTCATATCGTAATTCATTATTTGTTTGAGTGTGGATATATTTTATTTGTTTCATTTTAGGATTTCCATATTTCTACTTTAATCATATTATTTTCATAGAAATATAACTTGATGAATCATATTATTCCTAAACAACTAATCAACGGCTCCATAAAATAAATGGATTATTCCTCATAAAAAATATTTTATTTTAACTATACTACTTTAGGGATAAATACATGACAACTATTCTATAAATATTTCATTAGTAATGAAATGCGAAAAAAGGTAGGTCTATGAGATAAAAATGGAGGAATAGAAACTAGGTATGAAATTGAACTAAATTACACCATAATTTTCAAACAATGTAATAAACATAACACATCAATTTTTCTATTTACCCCAAAAAATAACACCTCTCAATTTAGTTAATTTAATAAAAATATTATTTCCTTCCTCGAATGAGAGATATTTTCTCTAGTTATATGCATCATTATTTCCATTAACCCTGGATTCTCTAATGTGATGTTAAAAATCATTACTCTTCCAATCATGGCATCTACTAAATATTGTACCAACTACTTCCTTTAGAATATTTCATACCAAATAGTTATATTCTTTCATTGACATTGATATAATAATTCAAAATGTACCATGAATATACAATAATAAGAATATTTATTATATTAAAATTCAACTAATGAATGATGTATATACTAACATCCTTGTTAATACAATAGAAATGATTGAGAAATATCTTCACTCATTGAATCATATACCATGATTGTCCATCTAATTGATGATTAAATGTTGTGATGAAATTTAATTCCTTACATAATTCATTTTTAATTCCATTTAAAAAATAAAATTATGCATAGGATAACATTCATGTAAACTGTAGAATGGAACATTGCATAACCTAATCACCCCTTTGAGATATTGAAGATAAAGTAGAACTAAAGGAAAACTAATTCTAATATGAATAAAATGTAATGATTTTCTAACTATTAAAAAATTACCTAAATCAAATCATTAATTATATTTATTTGGAAATCCCACAACAAAATACATGGATATATTTTTCTATTTCAACTCCAGCACTAGAAGATGGAGAATCAATGTTGTTGACAATTTTCATTTGGGTTTAACATTTTTAGGATTCAGACATATCCTAATAATATTTGTTATACCATTATTCATATGATTCCACTAATAATAAACCTGATGTTTTCATTACATCTTAGTATTTGTGGAATAATTACAAAAGGGATACTTTTGATCATTTCATAAGAATTCTTTTTTCATCTAGGATAATTAATTCCAAAAAAAATATATCATTAAGGATCCCAAAGAGGTATTTTATGTGAGAACCCATGTCCACCACAAATTGTAAAGTATATGTAATCTAGCACCATGTTAACATATCAGTAACATGGGATGCCTTAACATATGTTCCTATACACACACACACAAATCTTTAAGGCCAAGCAAAGCTAAAATATATAAAAACAATGAACATACCTATATAAATACATCTAAATACCACAACCAATATATTATAGGATGTAAATGAAATTAAATAGGTCAAAATACATGCTCAGCAATATCATATGAAAATAAGTACTACTAGAATGTAATGATAGGGACTGTTGTCAAGAAACTAGAGGAACACACCTCGGTCTGTCCAGCCTCGTTAGGAAAATTCTAGTTTGGTTTCATCAAGTAAACATTCAGAAGGTATATCATTTTAATGACACATCAACGTTATTGGAATATATCATTCCTAGGTTAGTATAATAAAACTATTTAGGAAACCATGATATAAAATATGATACAAAAAAGTAAATAATAGTAATCTATTCGCATGTATATGTCTACAATTCCTATAACAAGAAAACAAATACTCAATAAAGTCAATATGTCGAAAGATAATGCCTCAACTATAATGTTAGACTATTACTCTTTCTCGATGTTTCCACATAGCACTCTCCTAGGAGAACAAACTCCATGGGTATGATATCACTAATGTTGTCTATTTGAGAGGTAGTTATCATTGGGTCTCACAATTAGAAGTATAAGATGATAGTTTGACGAGATATGATACCAAAATGAGGATCACACACATGTACATTATGTATACCAATAACTCAATCTAGACTAACCTAATATGTATACGATTAGTATATTTACATTGTTAGTATTGAAAATACTCTGAAATATACATTTAAAAAAGAAGATAATAGAAGATCTCACTTTATCTATATATGATAAAAAACTATATCCATGATGTGATCCTAAAGGGATCAATTTCTTATCTGTAGGATGTTTTTTCATACTAATCCATTAGATATGGATTTAGGGAATTCACCTGAATGAATCATTTTTAAGATACATAAGCAAAGGGATGTAGGATAACATTTGAGGAGTAGACAAAATGTAGTAGGGTTACATCTCATGTCTCCAGGACATTAGGCATTGCCCGGGTAAATAGCCAGTGTCTTTTTTCAACGTAACAGTACATGGTGTGCGGATTCCAATGTAATAATTACCATGTACCAGTACATGTATTAGACCATGTATGCCCAGCCTATCCATGCCCATGTTGAAGTACATGGATGTCCCATGTCCGTGTACTCCAGCCCATGTCTATTTACAATATGATGTGCACCCCAAGACACTTGGGGGGTATTAAACAAAATTTTACATGGTAACATGTTATGTTATCCTTAAATTCATCTCGAAACCCAAGAAAACACTATGAGGGACCCACACACCAGGTAATCCATGATTACATGTAGTGTGTTACATTTTTATCTGGAATCCGAGATATGGATTTTAGGAATCTTTTCCATTGATTAAGAAACCTTTATCTCCATATCCCACACTAGAAAAAATGAGTTTCATTTTTTGAGCCTTGCCTATACTGAATTATAGGGTTCTTCCCCCCAAATCCATTTGAAAAACACCATCAAATTCCATTATTCATTTCATCTCAAAGAACCCTAATATCGGGTATCTCCACTACTATATCCATTTCTTCTGAAATTATTATACTACCATCATGTCATGTTAGGCCTGAATATATGATTTCTAACCACCATACAAACAAATGGGTGAATAGTATATGACTTTCTAACAAAAACTAAATAATGGGACAATGGGAATTTCCCATGAAGAAAAAATAAATATGAGAAAAAATCACAACCAATAACATGAGGAATGAATCTCAACCAATGTATATTTCACGCATGATCCATCACTATTATAAAAAAATGAAGAATCTATAATAATAAAATGAAACTCCAAATAATTACCCAAAAATAAATTCTTCCCAAAAAATGATATATATGTGAAACACATTCTTGGTTTAATGATACACATTTATCATAGAAATTAAAAACCATGATTGAATATAATTAAAAAAACATTCAATCTAGATTCAGATTGATAACTGATGATGAATGAGGTTGTGAAATGATCATTGGGAAGATCCACTTCATCCGTCATGCACCGGTCATCTATCTTTAATGCAATATTCATCAATAATGGAATCCCTCCAACTCTTTACAATGTAACTTCGTGATTTATAGTGTTATGTAAATACCACATTATTTTTTACACAAGCATGTTTATAAATAGAGTATTAGAGTGGGTGTTTAATTAAAAAAATTATTTATTAAATTAATTTTTTTTAAACATTCTTGTATGATCGCGCCTAAATCCAAATGACTGATCTGTTCCCATATTATATTGCACTTAGTGTAAAAATGAAATTCTACAATAAACATTGTCCACATATTTATGACATAATGTGTTATTTAGACTTTATTCCACATTTTAATGATAACTGAATGCACATGTTATTTAATATATCTGATATAGTTAAATCATTTATTATAGCCAATATGGGACTCAAAACATCACATTGTCTCAATTACGGGTCTCAAAAATATTTCAACAAATATCCAGAATCATACTTAGAAAATTTGAGTCATTAAATTTTCCCCATGTTGGGGATTTATGTCCGAAAAATAAAAAAAATGGACTATATAATGAGATGTGTACAATGATAATGAATCTAATCATCCACTCCCAGGTTATGTCCAATATATTCCCATATTACCACTAGAAACACACTAAAGGAATCATTTTCCCATAAAGGTTTCATTCCTTCTGATCCTTGGTCCACAACAAGTAATTTTAAAATGAATCCCCCTACTCGATATTCATCTTGCCCATGTCGATAAAGTGTGATGGGTTATGCATATAACTTCTCAGCTACGAAACATATAATACAATGTGTGTCTTGTATATCTACAGTGGTACATATAAGTGGTATTCCTTTTTTCCAAACTCTACACATTATTTTAAAATGTATAATGAATATAGATGATTTCTTATGGACCCTACCAAATATACATAACCCTCATCATGGTAAAACCCAAAAGAAAATTTGGTCTCACTCTTTGACCACCAAAGCCCCCCATATTATAAGTAGATAAGACTTAGGATAGATATATGTAGTCCTCATCATCTCATGGTTGATATGATCCTTCTTGGTGGTATTTTGCACCAAATTTGCTCTGATAAGTGCTAACAATCCTAGGACAGTCTAGTGAAGTGGTGGTCTATAGGTATACCCCTAAAAAGATTCAAATGGTGTCATACCAATGGTGTAATTATATTAGTTTTTTATGAAAACTCTTATAATGGTAGGGGATCCTCATAGTAACGACCAATGTCTAGCATGTAAACTCACAAAAATTCTTCTAAAACCTGAATGGTCATCTCTCTTTGATCATCTATTGAGGTGGGGGTGAAATGAAAAGATAAAGTGTAACAGAGTCCCAAAAAACTCTTTTAGAACATTCCATAACTGATAGGTGAAGCTAGAACCATGGTTAGATATGATCAATGGGGGATCTATAGGGAGTCTAACTATCTATTTAACATATAGGCACCCCAATCTCCAAAATTAACTCTTATATAAGATAGATAGGAAGTGGGAAGGATTGGTGATTCAGCCTATTATGATCATGATGGAATCATGTCCCCTAGACATATGTGGTAATCTGTTCATGAATTCCATTGATATCCCATCCCACATTTATTCTGGCTCCATAAAGGGATTTTCTAAACCCACCAGACCATGGTTCTTAACCATAACATAGTAAAAAGAATGAATCAAGATAAAAACCATGAAACAACCTTTTTCATCGCTTAACACCAAAATAGAAATTAGAGATCGATGTACAAAATTGCAACAATTGGGTGTACCACAAAAGGAGATGTATATTACTCTTTTATAACATCCAACCAAAACAGCACAACTACCATTGTGGGACCTCTAAAAAGAAAAACATGATACCTATAGAGACCCTTATTTTTTTACATTACCGTTACATAATTTTAACTATAAACAACATATTAGTGTTAAAAATCCAGAATCCAATCTTATGGAATCATTAGAAAAGTTATACCATGCATAAAGTTTACAAAATAAAACATAAACATTTATTTCATTTCATTACCTTTAGATTATTATTGACCCTCGTTTTCTCCTTAGTACAAGTATTCACATGATGATATACATTAACATGAGGTGATCTAGAATCATTATAATAGATGAATAAGAGACAAGAACCAAGGGTTATCATAATCATTAGTAACATAACATAATCATGGGGTGATCATCATTATCATGAGAACAATCATTAAAAAAAGGCATAGATCATCACAATGCATAAAAATAAAACATCAGGTTGTAGTGGTAAAAAGCCCCCCACATTGTTGTGAAACAACACAGAATAATGATTACTCATATTTCCCTTTATCCCAAAATATTATAGAAATTTAAAAATTATTTGGAGTGCTATATATTTATAGTCTCACCCGTCACATCATAACTTTCAAATGTGCTATATAATTCATGGTGCACCCATCACATCATAACATTTACATTATCATGACAAAAAAATTTAATGTATATCAATATTGAAAATAAAATAACTCATATAAGGATATTTGATTAATTTCATAATGAATAAATTCCTAATAGTTGAATTTCCCAAGATAAAAGTTGAGTAAGATGCTGGTTATCGATCTTGATTGAATAATGAACAATCTCATGAGAAGTAAAATATGTGTTTTTTAAAGAATAGTTCCTTTCGAAAAAAATCATTAATAATTTCATAAAACAATATTGGGAAAATGTATATAAATAAAGAAAAAGGGATTGAAAAAATAATTAATATTTTTAGAAAATTAAGGGAACATTAATACTACAAATGATGTGAAAGAGGGAAAACACAAATGAAGAGAGTTGAGTTGTGAATTCCCCATACCTTATGTCCGAAAGATTTATTTACTCTAATATTATGGATAATAAAGTTAAATTCATTAATTTAAAAATCAGTAACACATTATACATTAATTTTATTCATCATAGTTTTCTTAAGTACATTTTGATCATTTTTATGAGTTAGGGATGTCAATTTCATCGTTACGGTGTGTTTGTTTTCGTTGTCTTTATAGTTGTTTTTCTTGTAAATAAGTATATAAATTGATGTACAATTTGAAGATGAATTTAAATTATAGGAAATTAATGATCATAAATTAGTTAAAATGGATATATATATATATATATATAGTTTTTGATATTGTAATAGGAATAATCATTGGATATTAAATTAGTGATAATCGTTTAGAATATTAATGTTGGTTTTTATATCATCAAACTTGTTTTGTATTATAGATTAGTATTTTTTAAATATGTTAATTCCAAAGCACAAAAATGGTTATTATATACACATTAAAATCATTTTTAAAAATAAAAATTCTTTTATGTCTACTCTTAAACGAAGTAAAGTAAAATTAAAACATGTTGTCCTTGAAGGAGATAAATAAACACCACACATAAAATGCATTCATTTTTATAATAAATGGGAGATGAGAAGGGGTTTGATTATGGATTATTCAATTATTATAAACAACTTCCAATAAATTTATTTTTTTGGAGTTTACATTCCATTTGGATTAGAGTAAGTGAGTAGAGAATAATAAAATAAGAGAACATGAAAAAAAAATTATTTTACATATTGAATCCTTCTCCATGAGAACCACTTTAGGGAAATGTGTTTTTCATTTTCATGAGATAAAGTTCTCAAGGATGTGGGTGAGGTTCATGAGATAGTTTTTTGGGGAGAATATATAAAATGATCAAAGATTGGATGGCATATGGAGAAGAGGTGGAGTGGTATATATTTATTGGAAAATAGAGGGATGTTTTCTCATTATTATATTCATTAGAATATTATTTTGTCTCCATAATATTAATAGATTGATAATTATCACTAAATATATTCTAATAAATAATGATAGTTTTAGATTATGGTTCTTACATTAGTGATTACCGAGGTAGTATTTTATATAACATTTAATGTATATATACATTGAATTATAGTATTTTACTATTCACCAAAAATGCATATTTTTTCAAAAAAAATCCCAAAAATACACCCTATCCATTTATTAAAATATATAATGTAAAAAATTTACTCTATTTTATGAAAATAATTTTCTATGTATGATAAATTTAATATTAGAATAAAATCATCATTGACATGGAAAGAGTATATTTTAAAAATATAATTGATTTTATATCACATTCGTAAATATAATTAAGGTCTCATAAAAATATCTTATTATCAGAAGACAATAAAAAAATAAATTCATGAATTATTTTTATGAAAAAAAAATCTTTTATATAATTATGTTACTTATATAATTATAAAAAACATTTCTATTTTATAAAAATACAGACACCTACTTAGTAATTTATTAATCATTTTTTTACTTATTATATTATATAATTATATCATATTTTCCATTATGGGACGCCTAATTTTTATTTAAACTTTCATAGATGATTTTTTGTTCTATTATCCTAATTATCATTCTTAAATTCACAAAACTATTCCAACAGACATGTTACTATTCATTCAAGATAGTTTCCTTAACTTTTATAAATACCACTTATTTAATTCATTACTTTTTTATAAAGTGTTTATTATGTTCTAAAACTGATTTTATGTTTTTTATAGTATACGAAATAATTATAAAATGGAATTTAAATTGATAATGTTTTGGCTCGTTACATTTGTTAACCCTAATGAAATTTCAACTTCAAAATTTTATTTTACATTATACTATGAAAACATGTGAGGGTACTTCACCATTATAACTTCCCCTGGTTCCCATGTTTCCTCTTCATACTTATGGTTTATAAGTAGTACTTTGAACATGTGGGTAGAGATGTTCTGTAGAACGTTATCTCAAAATTCCACGATCATAACTGAATTCTCTCCATAAATATGATAATATTCCAACTATACCACCTTTGGATTCATTAAATGCGAGGAATATAAAATATACATCCTCAAGAGGGATACATAATATACATCTTGTACTTGAGACATGGTTGGTAGAATTTCTAGTTGATATTCTATAACTCAGAAATGATCATGAATAATGAGGGCACTGATGTGCATAGAACATATCTTTAACTTCTTACTTAATCTCATGACCCTCTTCCATGGATATATAAGAAAGAAATACATGTCTCTATCATTTTACTCTACATCTCATTAATGAATATTTACATCGCTTTTCTATCAATGTTGGGATTCATTGTTCTTCTACTAAATGGTTTTCACCTTTTACACTATTTATTTAACCATTTAAGGATCTATAAGCTTACATTCAACAACCTCATCCAAACATCCCCACACTCTTCACCCTTTCCCACAAACAGCTTAATATGGATTCATTGGTATTCTATAGTGCAAATTGTTGTTTTAAGAGAACTCAACTCAAGGTAGATGTTTCTTCCATCCTCATTTCATGTCCATATAACATTCCCTCAACATGACTTATAGTTTTTGAATAATTCATTCAAATTGAGCATCATTTTGAGGATTATATGTCTTATTGAAGATCAACAGAGTGTTCAGATAATCTAGAAAAAATTTCTAGAACATGGGGGTGAATCTGGATTCTCGATCAGATACAATCAATAGTAGCAATCCATATAGCCTTACCACATATCTAATGTATATGCATGATATTACATCTAGAGATAAGTCCTATCAAATTTTGATAATTTATGCTATCTTTGTAAGTTGATACATAACAACACATATAGAATTATTTCCTCTAGATGACCTCAGAACTCTAATGATAAAGTCCATGGTGATTTTTTCTCATTTCCATGATGATATGTTTAATGGATTTGTCATACTCTTATACATTTTCCATTCAGACATCACTTTCTGACACAATGGGAACTTTGATGTATATTTAGTATTTTTCTTCATCATATTGTCCACCAAAAGGTATCTTGGAGATCCCAACCCATCTTTCTCCCGCATGGGGAATATAGAAGTTTTCTCTAATTACATAATTTAAAATCACCTTCTTAATCTCTGGATTATATTGTACACCTAATCCGGACTCTAATATTAAAAAACCTTTCTCATCAATTTTCAACTCTAAGGATTCCCTATTTCTCATCTATTACACATTCTTGTGAATTTCCACATCATTTCATTGAAAAAAATTTATTTTCTCAACAAGTGACTGTTGAGGAATAATTTTAAAAATATTTATGATTATATTTAATTAATAATTCACATAACGATAATTTTAAAATCTAAAAATATTGTATCCATCTCAACTCTCATCACTGATAATGTTATAGGATTCTTTCCACATAGACTATTCGCCACATAATCTTCCTTACCAGTATGGTAGTGGATTGATCAGTCATAATACTCAATGAGATCTGACCATATTTCTCATTTTATAGTATGATAAATCTTTGTGAATATATATTGCAGCATCTTAGGTTCATTTAATATTTTAAACTTCTCCCCATAGAGATAATGCCATTGGATTTTCAATGAAAATGTCACAACTGCCAACTCTATATTATTGGTGAGATTGTATTGGTCAAAAATTTTATTCTTCCTTGAAGAATTGGATATCACATAATCATTATGAATAAGTAATCATCCGAATGAATTTTTTAATAATCAATGAATACTACAAACATTTCCCTCTTTTCAAAACTGGAGTTCGGGAATGATGATATGTCTATTTTTTACTCTTGTAAATAGTCTTTACATTCAGTAGTCTAGAAATTTTTTCCCTTTCAGACTTATCATGGTTAGTATATTTGTAAAATTGGATATTTTTCTTCAAAAATAACTTATAAAAACTAGCTATACCATGAAATCCAAAGATCACCATTACAAATGTTCTCTTGATCCACTCATCGGTTTCCTTTATGTTGGAAGGGTCCAATGATATTGATTTATTGGTGATAGAATTACCCAAAAATGATACATCCTCTATCAAAAACTCACTTTTACTATAATTTACATAATGTTTCTTCCTTCACAATATCTTATAACATTATTCAAATGATCATCATGTTCCTCCTTTCTCTTCTTGTATATCATAATATCATCAATAATGACTCCTAAAAATTTATCTATAAAATATCTAAATATATTATTCATTAATTAAATTAATATTAATGGATAATTAATGAGTACAAAGGGCTCCACTATGATGTTATAGTGGACATAACTAATTAAAAATGAAGTTTTAGGAATATCTTCCTTCTTCTCCATTAATTGGTGATATCTGGATTGATGTTCCACCGTATATAAATACATGGCATCCCCCAGTTGATGAATAAAATTCATATATATATTGAAGATGTTATATTATATTTATCATGATTTTTTTATGGAGATAATCAATATAGAGGCACTTTTATCCATCCTTATTATCGATGAAGAGGACGGGTGCACCCCTCGGTGATGTACTAAATTGTATAAAACCCTTGTCTAAATTCCCTTGTAACTAGTTCATCAGTTCTTCAAAATCAATGTAGAACATTCTTTAAGTTTTCATTGATATATGCCTAGATCTATAATTATGTTCAATTGATAACTCAACCTCTCTGTTTGTAGGAATATGAATAAATTCATTAGGGAATACATCATTGTAGTCCCATAAAATGGGAATATACGTTTTCAGGATTCTATATATTGTAAGAAGCATTTGATCTTGATATTCTTGCTAATGATTAAATAATATCAACACTAGAGTTGATTATTCATGAAGATATGCATCCTCCTCCTTACACTTTTATATAATTGGATGATGATTTGGGATGTGATGTGTGATCTCCCATTCCTGAAATTTGATTTTTTTCTCTATATAACGATTCTCAATAAATTCCCAATATTGTAGAAAACCCCATTATAGGAAGTATGATAATATGTACAGGGATGATAGGTCTAGAAACATTAATCATGGATGATTTATATACAATCAATGCAATAATTACCCCATTTACTATTCTCATAGATAACTGAACCTCCATATTTTGAGGTTGTATTTGAATAGTTCAACTTAACATTCAAGATTTGAAAGAATATGTAGAAACTTAATTATGTAATTCATTCCCCAATAATGAATGAATAACTAGAGTACCTATCACCATATCATTTTTAGGCTCCACCTCTGCATTAATAATGGAGTAGTCATTAACTTTTTTCTTTTGGATATAGTCAATGATGACAATACATACCCTCTAAAACTCAGGGATTAGTGCATTGTCTTGTGTAGTGCCTTTTTCCAACATTTGAAACATTGAACCATGGATTCTCTTCTCCATTCCTGCACCACATTTTCCTTATTCCACTTGTCTCTCCAATATTTAGGATCTTGGTGGCATTCTCTCCCAAACATATAATATTTCTTTATACCTTTCGGGAAATTACCATAATTCTTCATACCGCATTTCTGACAAGTTGGTGGATGAGTTTTTTATCCTTTCTAATTGTATACTCCTGCTGGAAACATCCACTTTCATTTAATATTATCATAGCCATGTGAAATTCTCCGAACTCCATCTCTACATTGAGATCAGATCGAAAAACATCTTCATTACTCCCAATGTCTCGAATTCATGATCCATTTTAATTATTGGATTTAATCAAGTAAAGAATATATCAATTATTCAATCATTTCTGATAACAATATCTGAATCATACCTTGCATTTCTTTTGAAATTTTCATCTTAGGTCATGACTGATTCACTATCATTTTTCTTCTGATCTATGAAAAAATTCCCCATTTGATAACAAAGAGATTGAAGAAAATAATTTTTTTTGAAACGTTATCTTAAATTCAACCCCCTAAATTTATTCTATTTTTCCCTTCAGACAGATATTCTTAAATAACATCCTCTATTAGCAGAACTCTCCATATAGAAGATAAACAGAAATTGTTTCATTCTTCATCATAGAAAATAAATATATAGAAAATAACATCTCTTGTGATTTGACCCACTATTCAATGACTAATAGATCGAAGGATCCATAAAATTTTGGTTATTATTTTCATATAAAATATTGGATAAATAGTTTCCCCCTATTATGTTAATGTGTTCTTCTAAATTATTCATGTTATAATTCATATCCTGATACACCTGGGTATACATCACTGTGAAATTTTGAACGTTAACTAGCAATGAATTATGGTGTTCATTTGATCAATCACGACATTTTCCCTCGCATAAGATATTGTTCTAGTTTCTCCTCATTCCCATCATTTTTATTAATAGAAAAGGTTAGTAAAAAATAAGTCAAAAAGTACTGAATAAATAATTTATTCCATTATTCAATTATTTCTTCATCCATTTCTTGTTGGATTTATAAGATTATAATTTTTACAAAACAATTTTTATTGGGTGATTAATTATATTTACCTTTATACTAAGAGTTTTCACTAATGTTGTCTAATCCTAATCCCCAAATTACTTAAAAAATTCTAAGATACCAATTATTAAACCCGAATTTTTCTTATAATACTACTACATAATTTTTTAGAAAACAAAATAATAATACTACAAATCTTGGATCCAAGGGTTTAGTAGTGTGGTAATATTAGTACCCTGTTTAACTTTTATATAATAAAACATAAAAATGTATATAATTCCTTCTTCTCTATCTTCTCATTAGAATACATGTTCCCCTTAGTATAATTATTCACCTAATGATAGGAATAAAAAAGGGGTGGTATAAAATACTAATAATGGTGTGAAAATAAGGCACGAAACATTGGTGACAATAATCATTATCATCATAAAATAATAATGGGGTCATTATCATAATCGTGAGATGAAACATTAGATAAAGTCATGGAATATGGAAATTCATAAAAATGAAACATAAAATCTATGTGGTTAAATAAAACACATTGGAGTGACCAAGGATAGAATCATGTTCATTTATATTTAAATTTATCTCATGAGGTTCACTGATTTACCTAATGCATTGGATCACTATAGTATTCTGGGCGCACCTATCACATCATAAAATTTAGATTATCATGAATGAAACTTAAAAATATATCAACATTGGACATAAAATAATCCATGGTATGGAATGAGTTTAATTTAATAAATAATAAATTCATAAAAATTGTTGTTACTAAGATAAAAATGGGATAATGTGCTAGGTATTTAACATTATTACAGATGGAACAATAGCATGAAATGTAAAATAATTTTTTTAGTAGTGAAGTGTATTTTGTAAAAATAATTGAATTTATATAAAAACCAAATGAGAATATATATATATATATATTATAAAATAAAATTGATGTAAAAATAAATCATATTAATTCGAAAATAATAGAACATCCATAAAAAATGTAGTGAAAGAGAGAAAACCTGATGGAAGAGTGTGGGGTCAAGAATTCCCCTTACAATATGTTTGAATGTTTCTTTAGTTTAATATCATGGATAGTCAAATTAAATTCATTAATATAAAAATAAAAAACAATTTATAAATTTATTTTAATGTTTTTTGATTTATTAATTTAATTAATGAGATTTTCTATGAGTTCTAATGTTCAATATCATCGTGAAAAATTCATCATTTTCTTGATTTTCATGATCAGTTCGCATGTATAAGTATTTAAATTCATGAATAATTATAAAAATTCACAAGAATTTAAATTATATGTTATTAATAATCATAAATAATTTTAAATGGTCATATATATCAGTTTGATATATGGAATTATAAAGAATCATTAGATAAGACATCAGTGATAGTCGTTGAGATTATTATGGCGGTTTTTTGACCAAAATGAAATCTTTTTGTTTCCCCATTTTGTATTATATGAATATTTTACATATTGAACAAAAAGGGTTATAAAATACTTTATAAAATCTATTTTAATCATTAAAATATATTCAATACCAGCCATATTGGTGGCAGGGGAAAATAAAAACATGTTGTCCTAGAAGGCGATAAATCAACACCTCACATACCATGCTTTCATTTTAAGAAAAAAAGGGAGAGGATAATTGCTTAGATTATGGATAGTTAAATTATAATAATAATATTACTATATATTTAAGGTACTGGAATAATCATTCCCTTTTAATGAGGGTGGTTTAGGGGAAAATAATAACAGAACAGAACTGGAGAAGAAAAAAAACAAAATTGGATTTCACCACTTGAAACATTTTCCATGAGAAACTCAATAGGGAAAATATGTTTTTCATTTTCTGATACCAACAAATACATGAAATGGGACATGGTCTTAAAGTGATAATTGGTTAAATATTTTACAAGGATTAAATCTTGGAATGTGTTTGTAGAGGAGGTGGTGGGGGTGGAATTTATAAGAGATGAGAGTGGTGTTTTCACATTATTTTCTTCATTAGATTATTATTTTGGATCATGAAATTGACTTGTTTTAAAATTATAACTAAATATATGATAATAAATAATATGAAATTGAGATTATGGTTATTACATTAATGATGAATAAATTAATAATATATTTAACATGTAATGTATATATAGTGTTAATTAATGTATTTTATTATTAACCAACAATTCATGTATTCTAGTAAAATCTCAAAAGTTCACCATAACCATTATTTAACATATATAACACAAAAATTATCACCATTATATGAAAAAAAATTATATGTATGTGAATTCAATTTTCTTATTAAATTCTTCGTTTACTCTGAAAATACAGATCAAAAAATTATAAATGTTTTTATAACACATTGAAAAAATTAATTAAATTCTCATGAAATTATTGTAAAATCATAAGTTAATAAAATATTAATTAATGAATCTACTTTATGAAAGTAAAATTTATCTATATAATTATATTAATAATAAAATTATAAATAAATATTTATGAGTTATAAAAATACCAATAATGAAAAATTAAATTTGAAACATTAATTTACAAATACTATGATAAAAATATATAATATTTTCCTCAATAAGATGACTATATTTTTTTACACTTTAATATATAACTTAAATATTAAATTAGATGAATTACTATTCCTTATGGTCACATTACTGTTGTAAAGGTCATGTTATAATTCCATTGGAATAGGATTCTTAACATCTAGAAATAAATCTTAGTTTATTCAAACACTATTTGTTATGTTTTTATTATGTTATTAAATTGATATTATAGGATATATAATTTATTACACAATTCTACGAAGGGAATTTCTATTTATAATATTTTGGGTCATTACACTCACTACACTTACGAAATCATTTAGGGGCATTCCCACTAGATAACTGATTACATATGCTGCCAATGATAGTATCCCATAGATGGGCCTCCCTGAGACATTGTATAAGAAGAGGGGAAATATCAATCCACTGGATGTAAGATTCATTATCTATTTCTAAAATGGATAAATGAAACGAGTGAGACTACTCTGAATCCTTATTTCTGCTACTACTAAAATGATCTCTTATTAATATCATCTACTACCGCATTCCCCATTATAGGAGTATAGAGAATCTTGATGTCATAATCTAGGAGGAACCATAGCCATCACCTATTTCTTGAGATATGATCCTTCTAAGATAATATATAATTATGACTCTTCTAATCATGATAGATGATAAACCATTATCCCATCAGGTCGTGTCTCCATATCATTAGTGCGAATACTACTACTACTAACTCAAAATCACGGTCCAAATCATTATTCGGATGGGTTCTCAAATGATGTGATACATAGTAAATCACTACATGGGTATCCATTATAATGAAACCAAGATCGATTCCTTATGCATTCTAGATAACTATGTAATTGAATCCCTCTTTTAGAAATATCAATATTATAGAAATTTTAAATATCTTACTAAAATCTTTAAAATTATATTAGAACCAATATGTCTACATAAATGGATTCCCATTTAGGTCATATAATTCTTAGGTGATGATATCCTGGAGAGGGTAGGTATGAATCATTGGTAATAACATTTAAACTGGTGGAATCATAACTCCCCCGTCATGCACTTTGGAGGGAACCATGCTAACACTACCTCTGTCACATCAAGTAATTATTTGTTGCATCTCATTGTTTATTTTAAATTTGGAATTTATCCTATAGGTTTTTTATATGTTTATAGAGAAAATGTAGTTTTTTGATCGATGGGAAGTGGTGCATGGTTGGTTCATGTTTAGGGTAAAATATGTGTCATCTAATAGGGAACTATGTAGTGTCATTCCTCATGCATAATTGGGAACTTGATGTTTTTTTATTGATTGAAAAACCATGTGGAATAATTTTGAACTATGTTCCATTTTGGTTGTTAAGGATGCATGATTACAATAAGGTTTCGAAAAATGTGTGGGATATCTATGTTTCATGTCCAGGTCAATAAAAACTGAAAATTCTTCATATTACCTCCTCTAATTTAACCCTGTATAACCTTAAATCCAAACCCTATGAAATTTTCTACACTGTAAGCCTTCTATAAACCTTCTTGGAGCCACTGATCAACAATATTTTGGAGGTTTTGTTTCTTATTATTCATCAAATCATCATGTATGTCATTTTTTATTCACATTATCACTTTTCCTAAGGTGTTTATTTTCCCTTGATTAGATTGTCCTCTTCTAGTAATATTTTTATCCTAATATGGAGTCAAGAATGTTTTTTTTTGGGTTTAAATCGTGATGTTTATTGTTTGGTCAATTTTTAGTATCTTGTTGAGTTACATGTGAGCTTTACCACGAGATTCCCCATTCTTATAAGTTTGAGGTAGGTTGTTCCATTCATGTTCATTATTATATAATTTTGGATTGATTACATGGATCTTAAATTAATTTTATTGATTTTTGGTGTCGTGTAAAACATGTTTTGATATGGTTTTGAGATTAATATGTGATTATGGTTGATTTTATAAATCATAATGGTTATGTTTCATGTGTGTTTTATAGGTGTGCTTATTATAATAGATTTAAAACTTTTGTGAAATGTTTTTTTAATGGATTATCATGGTGAAAATGTATTGAATGTTGGAATTCTAACTGAAATGGGTTTGTGACAGTTTGGATTCATTTTTTTGCACCTTAAAGTTGGTATTATAATTTTTAATTTGTTGTAATGCATGTAATAAAGTTAATTTTGAATGTGTATGTATTTTAAAGTGTCCTTGCCCACGGAAATGGTTGGATTTCATGTGCAGTATTCTTCTTGGGGATCCAATTTGGATTCACAATTTCTGTTAGTGGGGTGAAATTTATTTCCAAATGGTTTTTGTATATGTGTGAATAATAATTTTTTTTTCTATGTAAAAAGACTGTTTCCATATGATTTTTGATCATTTGATCAATATGGGTTGTAAAAAATGTGATTTACAAATGTGTTTTTGATGATTGGATCTTGAGAACAAAGGGATTATCCCGTATGTAGGTGGGATGTATATAACCAGTTTTCTAATTAATTCAAAAGTGTTTGAGGCTCATATTTTTCTAGTAGGATTGATGAATAAACACTATCTAAACATGTTATATGTCCAGGTACCACTAAACCCTAGAATAGGATCCCCTCAGGTATCTCATACATTGGGACACTCTTGTTTTTGGATTATTATATGGATACAACTAGACTGTGGGGTGTATTCCACTCTCGTGGATCATTCATGAGAACAATTTTTGTTTTGGTTGGAGGATTTTGGTATCTAAGGTATAAGGTTAAAATGGTCCCTCTAATGGTAATTACCCATAGGTATTTTCTATTAGCAATCCCTATTGTCATGATTTTTTGTGATGTGGTGATAATAGTAAATATTCGGTGAAACATGTTTAAATTATGTTTCCAATTCACCTATATTTTCGTAAAAAGGTTTCAGTTAATAGATTTTTCATAAAAAAATTTCCCACTATATTTTCAATCAAAATGTATTCAATGTTATTATGAAATTGATTATGTGGATTTATGTTCTAATTTTTTATAATGGAATATTTATTTTGGGTGGTATCCTTGTGGGATTTGGATGAAACCCTAAAAACAACTTTGGGAGTATGTAGAAATTGTTATGTATGACCCATTTAATTGAATTATGTTTTTTGATAGTGATGGTGGATCGAGATTAAATTGTTCCACTACTTGTAGTTTTTTGGGGTGGTGGATTGTGTGCTATGGAGCTTTTGAATAATGGGGGTCTTGGGAGGGTTTTGTTTTTATATTTCTATTTGGGTATTTTTTTGGTTTTGGTAAAATTTTTAAATATTTGAATGTGAATATTCTTGTACATAATTTGGTTATGATTAATAGTTATCTAATGTTTTATTGTCATGTGTTACTTATTGTTATATTAATTTTTGATATCCTTCCAAAATTTAACTTTTTATACCCATGAAATAGTTTTCATTCCTTATTGATTGAGAACACCATTCAATCCATTGCAAAATCTAGGTTGGGTGTCAGTTTGGATGTCACCATGGCTTGGTTCATGAAAAAAGAGAATCAAAGGAATGTTTTTTTCACATAATTTGAGGGGATTCATGATAGAATAGTTCTAGGATTTTAGGGGAGTAGGGTTCTGGTTATCAGTTTGGTGACTTGGTAGCATCCCACATGACATGAATATTGTATCAATGGGATGTGTAACACCCCATGATTCCATGTTACATTTCCCTTTGAATAATGTAGTAGCTTGCATTGTACGCAACTTCGAGATTCCAACACACCGTGACCAATCAAACTATCTATTATGAATAGTAAAACCCCCCTTTTTTAAATTTTATAAATTTTATCATTCAAAATAGACTTCATTTTTGGATTTGGAATCTAAAAATTAGCAATGGGTTAATTTTTGAAATTTTTCCGAAAACTTTCATTTTATGATGAATAGCAAAAAACCCTAAGTTTTATTTTAAAACCGTATTTTAATTTAAATAATTATTTATTCTATTTAAATTTATTTTAGATCAAAATAGATTCATAATACCTATATATTTTAATTATAATTCATTGAAGTCAGTTTATAATAATTTTAGATATATAAAAAATTTATTGAACTTCTTAACCGTATTTTACCCACTTCCAAGGAGCATTTGAAAATTTGAATAAAACAAATTATTACTGCTTCTGTGAATTTAATTTAAAAAATACAAGAGACACGGTTGATATCAGTATGTAAATTTTGGTTCAATAAGATGATATTTTTTTGGTGAATAGTATCTTTTTACTTTTATTTACTACGGTTAAAAGTAAATAGGGTAATTAAGGGTAAAAATGATATTATTATTACGCTAACACATGTCCCAATTATATTTTATAAGTATAATTTGACCAAAAACAACCTTAGGAATAACATATGATCCTTTAGGTCCACTTGTATTAGATTAGGGCATTTATTATTATTTAATTCAAAGAAGAGTCGAAAGTGTTAAAATCAATGTTTAATAACTAAACCATTTTTAATATTGGGTTACACATAAGATAAATTAGACTATAAATGTTAATTAGAAATATGAGAATATTTCCTACATAATGGTATTTTATTTATATTTTTTAGACATTAAATATTTTAATTTATTTATGACACAATGATGATGTAGAAATTACATAATTAATGAAATATTAAAATTATTGATATTATAAATATCAACGTTAATGAAATTTGAGACTTTTAATAAATCCCACTAATTTTATAGATTAATATGACATTTTAGGGTTGGTTGGATGAATTTTTTTCGAAGTAATAATGCTTTTATGAATTTAACAAAAATAGAATACCAAATAGTGTAAAAATTGACATAAAAGAGTTTTTAATACAAATATTATATTATTAATTGAAATTCTGTTATTAAATATCTATGTTTCGGCCAAATTACTTATATAAGGATAGGTGTATTATTCATTAACCACTTGGGGTTTTCTTTGAATTATATAGTATGTTTATTAACCCTGTAATATAAAAATACAAAAAGTCATGGTAAATGTCAAACTATTTAACTAAGAGTTATATCTAAAACATAAGGTTAATATAGTGACCCAAACCTATCTAAAACCTATTGGTTGAGTGGTTTGCGACCCATCCACGCCTTATAATTTATATAATCCATTTTTTATTCATTACAAACTGAAAATGATTTTATTATAAAATAATATTTCTAGCTTTTCCTAAGGTGCCCCTCACCCCTCTTATAAAATGGAAATCCACCTTCTCTCTAATTCACACCATCGAATCCATTTCGCATGGGAAAACAGTTCCCAAATACCCTCCCAACTCTCCTAAATTCATCCTAGATGATTTCATTTAGTCCAAAATCCAACCTACTAATCCCTTTTGATCAAATCAAAAGGAAGAACCCGAATAAGAGGTAAATATTTCATCACCACTTTCATGTTCCATTCTTCTTCCACTTCCAATTTATTTGTTGTTTCCATTATAAAATAATAACTCCAGTATCATATATACACTATGATGTTATTATAATATGGTACAACCGTAATCATTATTCTATCCATCCTTTGAATGACATGTCACCATATGTGCGTACGTACGGCTTACCGTCTCCACGTCGTGGTGTAATTGTTATTCAATACATTATTATTTGGATGGGATTAATAATGACGTTTAATTGATGTAAATAATAGATATAACATGATAATTATTCTGTTTATATGATATACTGTCCCATTTTATATTATTTTAATATAAAAAAATGATATTGTCGCTAATGCATACGTAAGGATTACCATCTCCGCGAACACGATGAGATTCATCTCCCATCATAATCTATTAAAGACTAATTTACATTATATGATTAAAAATAATTTTTATAGACTTAATATGAATTTTAATATGAATAAGATACATCCTTTCCATAACAAACATTACATACATAACAAATCATATAAATTAAAATGAACAGTTAACACCCGAAACGACGATAATAATAAGATAATATTAACAAAGCAATGATAAAAGATCATATATGTTATAAAATTTATGTATATGATTCTTGTATGATTTAATAATAATTATTTCACCATTATACAGGAGTTTAATTTACCCTCGACCAAGGGAGATTAAAAAGTAAGGGGTTTCTTATCTCACTTTTAATTCGGTGAGATTTCCATTGTTCACCACTTATTTATTAAATGTGGTGTATTGTGTTATATAATTTGATATATATATATATATTATCAAGATTTTCAATATATTAATTGTATTTTGTGATTCATATAGTTTTTATTATCTTTTGTATATACAAATTGATTGATTAAAATGGAGTAAGTGTTTTCATCTCACTTCCTATTTCCAAGTGATTCATGTCACACTGCCACTATTTCCTTTTGTGTGGTGTATGTACTGCCCGATGATTGTATTCTTTCTGTAATATACATTAATTTTTGAGTAAGTACATATTCATTTTATGATCCATCATTCATGGGATGTTTGTTTCGTAACTTACCTAATTGGTAATGTAATTTCAAATTTCAATTTCCACTCATTCGGCTTTACACATACTTCATTGATTATTTTACTCCATAATTATGTGTAGAATCACTACTTATTATTTGTGTAGAAAATTCCACTCCCCATTTTGTGGATATACATTTGATACACATAATCACTCCATTGATAAATTCTCATGTCATAGATATGAACTTGATAAGAGCAATTTTAACTCAATCTCTACTTATTGAGTTAAACTTCCAATTCATTGGTGTTGCTTTTAAAAGAATATGTATGAATTTCATCTTATTTATTTATACTAAATATCCAATCGCATTGAGTGTATTTATATTTTACAGACATAATTATGTTGTTTATTTATCCTTAACCTGGGGATCTGGTCTTTATAAGATATTTTCACTCAATTTACATTCCATTGATACTTCTTTGTTGTTATACACCAATTCACTTTTATGGGGTGTATATAATGTACATAAAAATATTATATCATGAATCCATTTATTCTCATGATATTATAAAGTTTTTATTAACTCGATTATTTGTATTCAAGTGTCTCTCTTTTTTTGGAACTCTAACTAAAATATCATTTTAAATGTCTTAAAGACTGATTATTCTAAATATTTCTCATTAATGTCCATGTTTTAAAAATGGTTTTAAGGATTTACTTATATGGAAATTAATTTATTAAAATAAAAATTCAATTTAAATGATTCAAATAGGTATGGGAACCTATGATCCAAAAATCTATTTTTAAATGGCTTCTCATAAAATAGTGCGACTTTTAAATGTTTTCTTGAAAAATGGATATATTTCTCTCAAATAGTTTTGATGATTATTTTCATCTATTTCAATATCCTTAATTATTCTCGATTGTCGTTAATCTGTTACAATACAATCCTTCATATTTTTTTGAATGAGTTATGTTTTACTGTGGATGTTCTATTTTTATACCATTCATGGTTTGTGGATAATGTATTGACATTTCACTTGCTAATTTTAATACAAATGTTTATGTCATGTTCCAAACTTTTTCTATGAGGAATGCATGGACTTAGTAAGTGACGGGAGGAGCCCTCTATAGCTCCTCAATGCATCGTTAGGACTCATGAGACAAATTAGTGTCTTGGCATAAGGCCTTGACAAAATTGTAATTGTAGTATTGGAACAAGACCTTGAATATGTGGTTATGAAAGTCTGGAATTATGCATTCCATCATTATTGAAGTGTCTATTGATATTGCATGTGATTATTAGACAAGTAGAATATCCATGTGAGTAAGTAAATTGAATTATTTAGATTTATATTTTCCATATTATGATGTATTTTATGTTGAAAAGGCTTTTGTTTTAGTTATATACATTTCCATAATTGTTTATGCTTGTTTATAAAAGCTTCTGCTATATTTTTATCCTTACTGAGCATTTGAGATCAACCCTTTCTATGTTTTATTTTTCCTTGGATACGAAGAAATGTATTATGACTGACCTGCATGGATAGTATATTGGATATCATTGTTGTCTATGGAATCCATGTTATTATAGTTTTCCATTTTATGAAGCAATGTAAACCGTATGAATGTATCTATTACTTCCAAGGATAATAAAATAATAGGTCTTTCGAGACATGATCTTTTGTGATCATGCCAATTATATGTAATAATGCATAGACTCTGGGCTTCTAGGGTCTGGGTGTTTCACGATTTCATGATATCTGTTTCGAAATATTTTTTAGGAGGGAAGTGTGTGACGAATAATGGATATGTACACCATATGAAGTTTTGTGGTTCGGTAGGGATTAGTATTGAGTTGAATGGGTTTTTTATGATTTATGGAATTATTTGGAATTATTTATGCTATTGTAAATTTGTATAGTGTTTTATTCATGGTTGAATTTAAATTCATTAATTGTGGTTATTGATTTTTGAATCAAAATGTATCCCTGGATAATTCTTGTGCATCCTCAAGAATAGTTATAAATTGTTATCTCTCACCAATTGATCAGAGACTATTGGAAGTTGTAGTTCTGGCTACCCAAAAATTGGATCAAGGAGTGGGTTTTGTTATATCTGAGGTACGTTAAGATGGACCATGTGATAGTAATAACAATGACCTCTATCAAATCTAGAACAAGCCTCCATACTTCTGTGGTATCACGAATCCCATGGAAGTTGATGACTTCCATTATAACATAAAGAATATGTTTGAGTTCATTTACACTCCTGAGACAGACAGGGTAATGTGGGATTATTTCTTTATGGAAGTTTCTAGTATGAAGTGGTGGGACTCAGTGGTGGATGTTCATATGCATGAGTGGATGATATGAAGGATTTATGGTTTCCTTCAAGGGTAAGTATTGTCTATATATTTTTTCCTTCGGAATTTCCTATGTGTTTTTGGATATATTCTAGGGAGAATGTATTATAAAGGAGTATTCCACCCACTTTTCAATGTTAGTTGTATTCATACCTGGGATGTTTTTAATGAAAAACTAAAGGCTCCAATGTTTTAGATTGGTCTGTAGATAGAAATTTGATATTAGTTCATATTGTTGAAGTTTATTATTTATGTCATTGTGGTCAATTTTTCTATGATGGTGGAAATTGATAATTGGGGAATGCATGGGTTAGATGTAGTCATATCAGCAGTGGTAAGTAGAAGATCATCTGAGAAGAAGAGTAACAAATGATTAAGAGTATTTTAGAGTTGGTAATTCAAGAAATCCTTCTCAGTTATCTTTTTCTTTGTCTTTAGGTGCTAGATCAGGCACGTGGCACCCGTATAGCAAGGAAAAGCACATGAGTTCATCTTTTTCATCTCCATACATGAAATTTTATCAGTACAGAACCATTGCACACTTTTAGTTATTTTTCATTATGGAACACCCTTATTAGGTTGGTGTAGGATTTGTAGCATTCAAAGGGATGTTAGCCTGATCAAAACCATATAGGATAGTGGGCTGTCAGTTTGTAGGGCATGGGGAAAGGGATGAATATTCTTATAAACCATGTCTGTTTAGGCTAGAGCTTCAATCCAATGGTCATTCTCAAGCATAGGTAGAGACTAGGAAACATCATGTTTTTGAATAATCCCTAGTGGAATTTGACATATGGAATATGATATTTTAAGGAAACATTATTATTAAATCATTATTAGTTATAGTATTATTTTATTTTGGGGCCTTGTTTTCATTTATTCCTACCCATTTTTTGGAAGTGTTGAAACTACCAACTGGGTGTATGCCTTGTACAATGGAGTTATAATTTCAACTTGGTAAGAAGTGATAGAAGTGTTTCAGTTATCTTTCATATTCACTCACTATGTCTTGGGTTGATTTGGAGTGGGATTTTATTGTTTTGGAAATGGTCCTCTTTGACATGGCCCTTTGGAAGGATTGAATGGTTCACTTTCAGGTGAATATAAATTGCTATTTGTGGGGATCATGTTTTTTGGATCAAGATATATGTACCTAGGGTTTTAGGGAGAATTGGATTCTTGGATGGGATGTAATGGACATCTGCTTTTGGGGTTGGGAAACATTGTTTATTAGATATTATAACTAATTTTGGAGGACTATGATAGTTCTACTGAGGGTGGAATCCCTCCTACGGTGGATGAATTCATAGTTTTTTTACAATCAAGGACAATGAATTTAATCATTTCTGCAATTATAAATTACATTTTAATAAATAGATGATCGCGAACAATTACCATTTCCTAGTATTTATGAACATTTCAATCACCTTATGGAGGGAAAATTGGTTCTCCATGATACATTTATATTATAGGTATCACCAGGTTATAAATTTGGGGAGGGGTGTTCTAAAAACAAAATTATAAAGAAGGTACCACTATTTCAAGTATTTATTCATTCTTTTCTGGATAATGAATGCCCTAGAAGTTTTTATATTGATTAGGAAAAAGGCTTCATATCAAAACACTGACATGTTTGTCATGGTATTCATGGATCAATCTTGGAATATTCCGGAACTAAGGTGAACCATGAGTGGTTGGGAAATGTTCTAGGAAACCTTCAAGATCATTGCCTATATATGAATCATTCCAAGTGAACCTTCTGGATCGTAGAGGTGATGTTTATGGGCCATGTGGTGTTGAAACATGGGGGTTATGTGCACCTCGTGACGATATTTGAAGTTTTGTCATGAGAGTAGGTGAATAATGATTTCAAAATAAAGAGATTTTTTGTCCTATTACGGTATTAGAAATTATTTTTTCAAAATTTCTTTGACCATAACAGCCTCACATGGAAAGGGGTGATGTTTTAATAGATCCCAATGATTCAAGAATCCATTTAATAGATTAAGTGGTGGTTGAAAATGAACCATATTTCAATCTTTCCAGAATTTGGGAATGGGTACATGATCCTCTACAATGCATCATGTTTGGGACTTAGGGGAGTGATGATTTAGGATGATCATGTGGGGGTGTATCATCTTATCCAATTTCATCAAAAATAATAATAATTACCTAACCGATGACCTTGAGTCTGTGTTAATAATGAATTCCATCATTCTATTAAATCATTTTTTTCTGGAGAATTTTATAATTTATTTTATTAAAAAGTGATAAGACTACAAATTCTCCCAAAAGGACATGAATCTATGTTATTGTGGTTGGGTTGAATACCCTCATCGGTTCTATCTTTTTATCATGAAAACCTTGAGTAATAGAGAGGTGGTTGAAGATTCCTTGAGCATCAATGTTCTAGTTCAACTGTTGAAAGAGTCCTATGATGAGTGGGCTTGATGGTGAATTTTTCGTAGATGCATATATAAGATAAACAAAATATTTGAGGTGTGTTCTTGAATAGTTTTTACATTGAAATATCCCTTATGGAGTTTATTTGGAAAAAGAAATCAAGTGATGTATTTTTTCATCATTCTATGAGGTTTCAAAATTGTCGGGAGGTACCCAGTGAGTGGTAATTGTCTTATTAGGGATTATTGTGAATCAATTGTATCATTGAAAATCTATTATCGTTGCAGAAGTTAGTGATGTGGGATATCCACTTGTCTCAAAAGTTTAGTCATCCTGGTACCAATATTTTTTTATGATGTTCATCAATAGTTTTTGTGTCCATGTATTAGGTGAGAGGTAGATAGATTTTAATCATGTTGTTATATATGTCATTAGGTTATATAAAATCATCATAGACCCTTTGGGTTGCTTCATCAACTAGCTAAGGATTTTCTGAATTATGATGAGATCTGCATAGATTTTATTATTTTCATACTATATACTCATAGGGGAAGGAATTCGATTTGGGTACTGATTGGTTTTTGGACAAAATAATCACATATCATTCATATAAGAGATCACACCATGGTGTATGAGTTTGGTTAGATGTATTTTCAAGAGATAGTGATGCTTTATGGTGTTCCATTAGAAATCATTTCAGTCAGAGACCATTTCTTTACATTATGGTATTGGTAAGGTTTATAGAATGTGATGGGGTTGTAGGTCAATTTGAGTGTGGAATCCCATCATCAAATAAATGGTCAAACAGGGTGGGTGAATTAGTTCATGGAAGAATTTATCACGTCATCTATGCTGGGTTTTTTAGGCTTGTTGGATGTCCATCTTGTATTGGTTGAGTTTTCATAAAATAATAGTTACAAATAATTGTTATCCAAGGCTACCCTAGATGACCTTTTATTCTAACCATGTTGTTCCACTTTGTGTTGGGAATGGGTTGGAAGAACCTCATTGTTGGGATTGATCCATGTGTATGAAGTGTCTAAAAATTTTATGTTGATCATGTAGAGTTCATTGATAGTATGGAGCTTCCATAAGTCTTATATTGATAAGAGGTGTAGAACATTGAAATTTTCATTGGCTGATTTGGTGTTCCAAAATGTGTCACCTCTTTTGGGTCATTGTCACTTGGGTAAGAAAGGGAAGTTAATTCCAAGGTATGTTTGACCATTTTAGATCACTGAGGAAGTCAGTAAGGTGGAATAATGGATTTATTTTTCCTTCCAATTGATGTCCACTCATGAATAGTATCATGATTATTAGTTGAAATAGTAAAATTCTTATCGTTATAATGTTCCGAATTGGGAAGAAATGGAATTGGTACCTGATCTATCGGTGTTTGAGCGGCCCATATATTATGTGGATTCTCAAGAAAAAGTGATTTCTGTGAATTCCATAACATTTGTAATATTTATTTGGAATAATATTTTTGATGAGAATGGCACATAGGAGTGAAATTTTTAGGTTGATTAGGTAGATCCATATTTGATTTTATATCATTCTTGGAATAACATTCTAGGGGAGGAATGTTTTCAAGGTGGGGATAATATTTACATCAGTTTATTAGAGAACCCATATTTTATTTTTGGTTTGGTACTTATCCTTTGAGTTTCCCATGATTTTGTAAAGAAAATGGATATTTTGGGATCGACATTGTTTGGTTCATGGTTGAACAATGATTAGGGGAAGGTGTGTTCCACCATAAAGGTAACCATATGGCCTCATTCCTATTTTACAGGGAGGAAAACATGGTTTTCACGGGGTTTAGAAAATTGTGTGGTCTCACGATGTGGTACATTCTTATTAGTTCATGAGGGACACGTGGTGTTTTTAATGGTTTGGTAAACCATGTAGCATAACAATGTGACCTATCCAAGCCATTAAAAATTGAAAAATAAAACTTATTCTCGACTATGATTTTACAATAAATCACATATATTAAAAACCTTATGGAATTTCCATCCATGTGAGCCTCATCCAAACCATCCTGGATCCTTCAAACATCAATATTTTGGTTGTTTAGACTTGTTTCATTACTAAAAAATCATGTAAGTACTTCTGCCATCACATCCTACATTCTTCTAGGGATTCTCTCTTCTCTTTCATGGGTTCTCCATTTCAAGTGGGATAATCAAACTAATATGGGGTTGATCTTTTTTTGTTGAAATAAATCATGGTCATTTTTAATAGATCCTTTATAGGGTCTTTTTGAGGTGCAGTTGTGGATTTCCAATGAATTAAAGACGTATCCTACACTGAGTTAAGTGGTTCCATGATTTTAAAGTTGTAGATTTTTTTGATTTCTTTTATAGTTTCATAAATTAGTTTTATGGACTATTGGTCTCATGTGAAACATGTTTTAAAAAGTTTTTGAGATTCATATATGATAAATATTTATATTTTATAAATTAAATTTGTTATTTTTTGTTTTTGATTCAATATGGTTCTTCTTATTAATGTTTTATGATCTATCTGAAAAGTGAAAAATTTGTTTTCAATTGATTTTGAAGATGTGAATGTCTTGAATGTTGGTTTATGAAATTAAATGGGATTGTTCCATGTTGTCATATTATTTTTTCATCTTCAATGTTTTTTCAATTGTAAAAGTTTTGTAAAGAATGTTATAAAGTATATTTTCTATGTGCATTAATTTGAAAGGGGCATGGCCCATGGGAATGGTTGGACGTCATGATCACTCTTCTTGTGGGGTTTCCAAATGGGTTTAATGAGTCATGAATTTTATGATAAATTATTTTAAAAAAGTTTTTGTGGTGCTTTTGAATTTTAAAATGGGTTTTTATGGAAAATAATTTTTTTCAGGTGAGTTTTGATTATTGGGTCAATGTGTGTTGTGAAAATGGGGATTTCCATGTGGATTCATGATGCTTGGAATTTGGAAGTAAATGTATTGAATTCTGTGATATGTGAAATATAACTTGACAATAAAGGTAATATTAGGTATCTAGGTGGAAAATCTTGAACAAGTATTCTAGTTGAATTAGAAGTGGAAGAGGAAAAAAATTCTTGTATGATTGATAATATAATACTAACTAAACATGTCATATGATAAAATGTCTCTAGACATTGGAATGGGATCCCCTATAGTGGACCAATAATAGGATCACTATTGGTTTTGAATTATGATATGTAGACCACAAGACCTTGATATGTTTTCCCCTCTAGATTCTTGTGCATGAGGGATGATTTTGATAACCAAGGTATAAGGTTCATAGGGTCCCACTAGTGTTAGTTACCCATAAGTACTTTTATTTGGTTCTCTCTTATAACATGATGATTTTTTATGCGGTGTTATCTATCTATATATGGTAGACCTTTGTTAAATTTTCATTCCGTGAATGTATCTTTTGAGGTAAATGTTTTGTTTACAATTGATTTCTTGAAAATTTTTTGCATGAAATGTTCAGTGATTTTATTCAATGTTCTTATGAAAATGTGGATGTCCATTTATCTTCTATGGTTTTATCAAGGAATATATATATTGGGTGTAATAATAAAATGATTTGGATTACATACTATATACAAATTTGTGTGTATGTGAACATTGTTATGTTAGACCCATGTAAAGGGAAGTTATTGTGTGGTGATGATGATAGATCTGGTTTCTAGTGTTCCACATCAAGCAGGTGTTCATGGTTGTGGTTGGACAGTGATTTCCATTTTTTTACATTGTTGTTTTTTGGGATGTTATTAGTATTTTCATTCCATTTTGTTAATTTTTTTGTTTTTGATTATCGTTATAAAATATTAAATCCAAATGTTTTTTGTATATCATTTTGTTATGATTATTAGTTAGGTGATGTTTTACTATTTTGTGTTGTTTATTGTTATATTAATGGGTGAAATCATTTCAATAGTGTATTGTTGATACCAAGGAATTAATTTATATGATGTTTGGATTGGGAACACCCTTTGGACCATAACATGGGCCAGGTCATGTTTTAGTTTGGATAGAACCCTGGCATTGTTCATGAAAACCTCAACCATTTATAGGTCCACATCTAATCCATCTAATGAGATGAAATTTCCGAGAAAGTGGACCTCATATATCTATAACTTTTACTTCATGAAAAAATTGTAATGTTGGTGCTTATAGTTAACATACAAAACCATACTAAAGTGTCTTACATGCTCCTCCTTAGACACCTTGTACACTAAGATATCATCCATGTAGGTTAAAATGAATCATTCAAAAAATGGATTAATTATCATAATCTTGATTCCCATGAAAAAATAATGGGATTTATTTATTATGAACGGAATCACCAAGTAATAATAGGGAACCTAGTGACATTTGAATGTCGTCTTCAGAATATTCTCATGTGATAGTCCCAACTACCGATAACCTAACATGAGGTCATAAACTTAGAACCTTTCTTCCCCTCTCAACTAATCAAATAGTTAATCATGACTTGGTAGTGGATACTTTTTTTTGAAAATATATTAATTTTAGTGCTTGTATTACGCACCAAACCTCATTATATTGTTCTCCTTATTTGAGGACAAAATTGGGGTTTCCCATGGTGAAACATTAGGTCTTACAAATCTATTTCTCTTCCAGTCTTCCAACTAAAACCTCATCTCATGAGGCATTGTATGATCCATCCCATATACTGGAAAAAATATCAGTTTCATCATAGGATATATATAAATGATGAATTATATCACTTAGTGGGAAGTTAAACTTGGAATATCCTCCTTAAATAAGTCCTCATAATTCTCCACCAATATATGGAACTAAAAACTCAAAATATCCACATTAAAAAGTGTCTTTATAGTCAACTGATGAGTAATAGTCTTCCCACTCCTATGAATGAGTCTATCCTTCCCTATATGGGTTTCCATTTCATCCAAATAGAAAAACATGGTCCCATCACTATAGACACACCAAATCCGCCTCCTGAACCAATCAATATGGGAATCAACTATAGAAAACTAGTACATACCTAAGTTTCAATAGTAAGTACTCAAACTTACTATTGAGATATTCCAATTTAAAATATTACCTCTAAGATTCAGGTTACATAATCGACACAAGTGTCTGAACACTGGGCCATCTCTAGTATGAGCCTAAAAGTGCAAGGGTCAATCCAAGGTCTCTAATGGAATTGGTATGTCACAATAAAGATATGATGACATGATTTAATTATTAGAACCCATGTATATATAAACTATATATAGGTTATAAAAGAAATAAATCATACCTCCAATCATTACTAGAGACTATGGGACATAGTCCTCGACTGCCCGCAACTTCTCACTCACCTATCCCCAGACTCGTTGAGCATGGAGTGGTCCACCATAGAGAGATGGTGGTAATAAGTCAAATCATCTACCGCCTATAGCATATCTCATGACTATTATACCATTACATAAACCATATGGACTTGTATTTTCATGATACTATGTCTACTTTGATAGCCCATCCATGATTCCCATGTCATCTATATGGAGGGTCGAACCGTCTCTTTCCCGATGTCCCCTGTAATCACATCACAAGAAAAATCCTCTTATTGGGATGACATGACCTATACCATGAGCCATGAGTAATAGAAAATATATCCTAGGACCTCATAATGATATGTATTGCATGTCCAAGTCCCTAAGACTAGAATCTGCTCCTTGCTGCTGAGGCCTCTTCTCCTATGGGCCAACTTCTTAAAAAAATATTTTCCTATACTCACCTATAAAACATACAACAACAAAAGCTTTAACATATACCCCATTATAGGAATGAATGCATATAGGTATAATAGTATCTCTAATTTACATAATTAGTCCTAAATCGAAGATCTATACCCCAAATGAAATGATCACAACCCATATCCATTGAGTAACTATAGATTTTGGTGACCCTCAATTAAAACTCAAATAATATTGTGCTTAATTGATGAAGATATAAATTCTCTTGGAAAAATATATCCCTCATGGTATTTGGAGAAAAGTAGTCACTAAAAGGGGACTCAACCCATGACCATTATAGAGTCTCCTCAACGTAAAAATGGGTCATAAACCACCACCACCCCCACCAACATCTTACGGGGCCATGGATAAGGCATTCTGCCATGACAACCATATGATATACGGGTGTTCGGAGTATATGGAAAACTCACTTGAAAATCACATTCTAGTACAAAACAACATATGGTTCAATATTATCTCATAACCTAAGGGTTTAATCCTACCGAGACTCGTGAAGTTCTCTTAGTATTCCCTCTTCATCGGATGGTACTACAGGTACCATCTACTTCTCTATAGGTGTTAGTGTAGATGGTTCCCCTCCTTGAGGTATAATATCATGAAATGTTCACTGTATCGATGCCACATGAATTAGTGGATAGTCAATGTGATCATAAAATTGAATCCAACATGCGATAATCCATTGAATCATCCTAAAATAAACAAATGTTACACAATTGATGAGTATATCTACATAGATGAGTCAAGATTGACTTATATACCAAAACACATTACTATGTTATTCATGTTACATTATTTTTCCTAAAACCATTTTTCTCGAGTATCAAGTTGAAGAGAAGGGGATTAGAGTCATGATATGTATACATGTTAGCTGAAACACCAACACTGAAGTCCCTAGACTAAAAAGGTACTAAAACACATTACACTATGGCCCTACCCAATCTCATAGACTCTGGTACTATGGAAGAACAATCTACTCTAGTACCACTCTATCATAATACATCCCAAAGGATCCAATGGAATGACATACCGTGGACTCCTCTAATAGGAAAGAGGTTGGAGACTAGAAAGGAGTAGGTATATAACTAACATGCAAGGTCATATCATATGTAAATCTACACACAAACCTCTCCATGCCAAAAAATGATCGAAAGTGAAAAAACTGAACAAAAATTCATGACTACATATAAATACCACAAACAGAGTATGAAATGAAATAAAGGAATGTAAAGAGGTCCAAATAAAATCCCACCACAAAGTTTAAAAAAAATCCAACATAAAAGTAAAGATAGTAACAAATGTCATGATACCATAGGAACACACCTCAGACTTGTTAGTATTACTATACACCATCTAGTCCATGTTTATCTAAGACTCAATCAAATGGTCGAAGATCACCACAATACATGACTCGTGAGGGGAAATTTCATTCAGTGTTGAGTAAATAAAAACCCAATAGGTCATTCAAAACCAAAAATAAAGCAACATCATAAATAACAAACAGATCTACAAAGTTATATATCTATAATGAATATAACATGAATATCAAAATATTCGCAACAAACTCATATAGTCTAAAGGTAATTTAATATAAGTAATTCTATACTAGTACAAAATCATGAGGATTCTACATAGGACCCGTCTAGGAGAACACACTTAACTATTAAGATAAAACTGATGGCATTAATCTTAGAGGTTGTCTTATCAGGTGTTTACAATAAAATAATATGGTGGAAATATGATGATATACAATAAAAAATAGGATCATACCAAAAGACATGGTATATACCAACTACATAATCAAAATATCCTTATAAGTAATGGATTAGTGCCCACATAAAATGGTCATGAAAATTTCATGAACTCCAACCAAGGAGAGAAGACGATAGAGGATATCACACATGGAATCATAGAATGATTCCATAAACTATATCAAGGAATTACTACCGAAGATATTATTATCCAATGTGTAGGAGGTGATTCCATACTATCATTTATAACATGCATATGGTTAATTATCCCGAAATAAACATGACCCATATAAGGATGAACTGGGATCCAATCTAATATTTAATTATTACACCACATGTATTATGGTTTTGTGCCATGTCCCTTCAACACTAGCTCCTGCCTATGTAAATGACATGTGTCTATGTTTATATAATAGTACATGATGCGCATCTACTCGTGTAAATATACCTATATACCAAGACATGGTATAGCCAGTGTATATCCAACCAAGACATTCCTATATTGGTGTACATTCCCTGACCGTTACGATTTATTCTAGCCCAAGTTAGTGTACACTATGAGGTACAGACCGAGCAACCGGTTAAGGGTTACACCCCATAGGATCCATAACATCATACCAAAACACTTTAATATGCATAGAGGAAACCAAAAACTATGTAATCCCATATTATACATAGTGTGCTCTATAATTTTCCAGAATCAAAGACTGTCATTGGTAGGGCCTTTCCTTCATTAAATCATCAGGGTCCTGCTTTGAAATCCACATAGAATTCACCATTGAATATCATTCTCTGTTGCAAGTTGGCGAACAATAAAACTAGGTATCTACATAAACTGATCCACATATTATTTAATTTTGTACTAATATCATGTCATGTTGATCATTTATCTACAATTTCAATGAATTTTTCCATCAAATAGATTCACTATGTTCAATTTCAAGAAATATTTGAACCATTGGCCAACTAGAATTTCCCAAAATGAACAAATAAATATGGGAGAAATACAAAACATCAAACAAGAGGATCAATCCTGGGACAACGATCACATTGTCCTCGATATCTATTGAATAGAAGAATAAACAAATAATCGATAATTGCCTGCCGAAACACCAAATATCTCCCCAAAAATAAATGCCTCCCACAAAATTATTGATGATCTAATCAATACATTGGTTGATTAATTAGTTTTATATATATAAATAAGAAATGGGGAAATAATTCATTAAAACCAATCTCCAACCTCGATATGGAACTATTTCTAATTTATAACATATCTATGTTGTGATCGTTGGTTAGATTACTTGATTCCATATTCTACTCGTTTTATGTCATTGATCGGGTTTTCATCCAACAATGGAGTCCCTACAACTCTCTCTAATAGAACTCCATGATTTGAAGGGTTATTAGAATACCTCTAAAAATTTTCCATATATGTTATTATAAATATATTATTCGGATTGGTCATTAAAAAATTATTTCATCAAATTTATTTATTTTAAAACCATCTCCCATGATTTTTATTCAATCTGAAGTCCTGATAAATTCCGAGATTTTTATCAAGAATAGGGTGGAATATATTAACTAAATTCAATGGTGACCTCATATTTCAATTTCAGGCCCCCCTTTTGACGATATTTCACTTCTTTGGAAAAATTATGATCATGTTATATTTAATATATTTTATATATTTTAAATATTTATTCTGGACGCACAGTTCTTTCAAATCGCATGTCGTCTTAGATCCTAGTCTTGAAAATAATCCATTCAATATCCAAAAATAATACAAAAAAAATCAATGATATAACAAAACCATTATCAAAACATTAATATACCTTCATTTTAAATATTAAATTCACTTAAGATACCTTTCATTAAATATTTCAGATTCCATTCAAATCATGTTTGTCTTTATGAGAACTCTTTATTTTTTGACAATGATAACTTCACTACTATCTGAATAAAAATAATTAATGTTATTGAATTAAAAAATTTTAATACTTCAATCATTATACCTTTTACCAAATTATTGTGTTCAAAACATATAATTTATTTGAATTAATTTTTTGTTCGACATAATGCAATTGTTACTTTGTTTTATTTTCCTTGATGATAAAAAATTGTGAAATCATAATACTCTATTTTTAAATCCATATTATCATACTATTTTTAAAATATCTCTAAAAGAATATATAAATCACACTTTTATTATTAGAATAAATTTCACACAACACCCTATTTAAAATAAAACTCATTTAAAAAACTATATCTTCTAATACAAGATCACGCGTATGATAATTCTGATAATAAGGATTCAATTTATGTAAAGAATAATAAATTACCTGATAATTTTACATTATAACACTGCCCTTTCCCTTAAAAGAATAATTAATGATGTCTAAAAATTTACCATTTCTATAGTGATGGGACAACAACATATCATTCAATAATCGTATTTTATAATCCTGGAAAATTTCATCAAAGCCTTTTATCTGAATAATGTTTACTTCTTTTTGTGTTGTCAAAGTTAGGGGGATAGATATGTGAGATATGTTTTCAATGAACCACATGTCGTAAGCAACTAATAAATTCAAAAATTGAATATCATATATATTTTTATGTCTTGAACATTATTAAAAAACATTAGTTTTTAGAGTCAATGGTTATTCCATATTTGGAAAAAAGTATTACCATGGAAGGAAATATATTTCACCCAAAATTTTCATTTATGAAAAATTCCATATTTTTTTACACTAATGGTTTGAAAGAAAATATTTAGTTGTATTAAATGATAATAAAGAATTGTAGAATATATATAATTATCATCAATAGAAAACCCATATACATGTGAAAATATTAATTGAAAACTCCATTCACATGATATGTGAATATAGATGAAGCGTTTGAAAATACAAAGGGAATAATCATAAATCCGTAATTTAAATATCAATTCACAAATTAAGTATTTATCATACAATCCATAATTAAAATTAATTAATGATATAATATGTCAAATATATCTCTTAGAATAGTCAAAGAAATCACCAACATGAAGAAAAAGATTATTATTCCAAACAGTGATGTTATTCAAGGATTGATAATCAATACAACAAATCATTTAACCATACTTAAAAAAAATAGAAGAATTCCACACTGATGCTTTAGGATGAATAAATCCTCCATTAATAAACTCATGTAATACCGTTTTCAGTTCTATAAGGTAATAACGATTCATTTGATATGGGAACTTAAAATTGTCTTAGAACCACGAAATATGTCTAGATTTTGTTCAACATCTCGGTCCGGAATAGAACATGTAAATTGATCAAGACATATACATAAGTATTAATTTATAATGAGGAAATTCTTGATATGAAAATTTTAATTTTTTAATACGATGATTTAGAAAACATTACTACAACCTATAACAAATTTGTCAATAGTTGTTTATTATATAGATGGTATAATTTCATTGAATATGACATTCATTTATGTTAAATTTACCTTACCAATAGAAAAATAATTTTATTATAGACCCAAAATAATATCATACATCATTATGGGTTTTATAACAAGATTTATTGGAAAATCAATCACACTGATAAATAATTCTATTATAGACTCAATATATACTAGAACCTCCATAAACATCACCCTATTGTTGATGTCCAGCAAGCCTCTGTAAATGATGTGTGAAGGATCAAGTTCGTAACTCCTCAACTGGGGTATGTGGAAAACATCGTGCACCCGGTGCAACTGAGGTGGAAGAGCTAAGTGGTAAGCCACCACGCCAACTCTACTGACGACATAAAAGGGTCTGATGAACCTCGCAGAAAACTTTCCACCCTGAATGAATCTTCATAGACCACATCGAGGTGAGACCCGTAGAAATACATGGTCTCCATCCTCAAACTCTGGAGGTCTCCATCTCTTATTTTCATAGGAATTCTGAATGCTCTGTGCAGTCTCCATCTGTTCCTGGATGATTTGCACCTTCCCTGTGGTATCTAATACCATCTATAACCCCACAAGTGCTGAATCCCCTTGGTCAGTCCAGAACAGAGGTGATTTGCAAGGTCATCCGTAAAATGCCTCAAATGGTTCCATACCAATAGTGGATTGATTGCTTTTTTTTGTAAACGAACTACACCAATGGAAAGTGATTCTCCGACCTGTAGCCAAAATCAAGGATGCAAGCACGTAGAATTTCCTCTAGGTTCTGAATGGTCCACCCTATCCGACCATCCATCTCATGATGGAAGGTGGGTCTCAACCGAAGTTTTGTTCTGAATGCTTCCTACAACCCCTTCCATAGCTGTTATGTAAGACATGCAGCCCGATCTGAGACAATCATAAATGGAACTCCATGAATCCATACAATCTTTTGCATATAGAGGTGTCCCAATCCCTCTACTGAACTCTTCTATCTGATATGTAGGAAGTAGGCCAACATGGTGAGTCGGTCAATGATCTCCCAGATAAAATCATGGCCCCTGGACATGCGTGGATGTCATATCCCGAAGTATATTAAAATTTCATCCCACTTCCACTCTTGCAGCTCTACTATTTGAACTAATACCACTGGAACCTGGTGCTCTACCTTCACTTGCTAACAATTGAGACATCATGATAAATACCCTACCACTGCTTTCTTCATCCCTGGCCAACAGTGCTGACACCGAATGTCCTGGTACATCTTTACAAATTATTGATGTACCTCAATAGGGGACGTATGGAACTACCTAAACACATCCTCTCATAGTGTAATTGGTACCATACTACATCCTCTAAAAGTATTAAATTATCCTAACCTTTATAAAATCCATCAGGTGCCGACCGTAATGATATTTGAGCTCATCGAGCCTCGCAGTCAATTTTCCCAAGATGTCTCTCCCTAACTGGCTTAAGTAGTGGGGGTGTGACTGTCAAATATTGAAGATAAGCTACTCCATCTTGATCCACATAGGATATCTGAAGCACGACTAGAAGATCTAATGCCTCAATCTTCAATTGTAGACCAAATCTCCTGTTGAGTGCATCTGCTACCACGTTCCCCTTCTCGGGAATATAGACTATCTCAAAGTCATAGTCTTAAAGGATCTCGATCCATCATCACAGTCTAAACTTCCGAAAGCTCTGTTGACAATTATCCATCCATAAGAAAGGATCCATATTCTTCATCAAAGTTGAAAAGGGTTCCGCTGCCCTGGAGAAGTTTTATTGAAAACTCTAGTGGTACCCAACTAATGCAGAAGTCTCTCTCCCTTCGGGGAGGTCATTACGGAAACATTTTATTGAATAGATGTCCCCACACTTTGCCACCACTGGTTGGAACTGAAAACTGAAAACTCCTTCTACCATGTGGGTATGACTAACCGACTCAAGAGTGATTAGTTTCTCCCTCGTATGCATGAGGTTATCATATGCTTCTTAGGTTTCCTTTTTCTCCATCCAAGGAAAAACCCATTATAATGTTCTATATAAACCACAATTTTTTCCTAACATAGTCAATCTATGTATGAACTATGGATGTCTAGTCTATACCCAAACTAACTTCATAAGGCCTCGATGCTGCCACCAAGAGGTTTCAACCAAACTCTCACCTCATGTGTCAGATCACACCATCGACGTACGTGTGATTGTCGAGTCTCCTCCCAAAGTTATCTCCAGATGTAAGGGTCAGTTGAACGACATAAATGGAAACTCTAGGTTTTGGAAAAGATTCTTGTAATGAATGAATGATTAATCCCTATGTCAATTAATATGGTAGCTAGTATAAGACACATACCATTCATTGAATCATTCTTAGAGACCATGGGTCGAACTCCTTGACCATATTCAGATACATTATTCCCCTATCCTCCAGCTCCGGGAGCTTGGTGGGGAAAACAAAGGGGGGTAATTGTAACATTTTGAAATGTACACCACCTCATGTTTCTCTCTTAGCTCTACTTCCATGTCTCCATCCATGTAGATTCATCAGTCCCTAACACTTATTCTTTTTGAATCATTATTACATTCCCAGGTCTCCGATACTGGTGCCAATTTCCATGTTTTCCCAGCACTAACATTCACTGGTCGTATCCGCTCAGCCAAAGAACATTAAACCAAAAATGTTTTCTCTTGCACGCTAACATAGATAGGAATTCATAGAGGAATATTTTTGGCTTGGATGTCCATAAACACACTGCGCTCGGTTTTCCGAGCCCCAATGCACTGATCCTATCATATTCATCGAGTACCAGGAATGATCAGTATGCCTTGATGAATACTTAGCTACAGATGTGTCTTCCTGCTAATATTATAGAAGATTTAGAGAACTCACAACAACCTCCTCAAACAAGTCCTCAACCACTTGTGAATCAGGCTTGCCTCAGAACCTGAGGGGTATCTGATGTTGAAACTCAAGTAAGGAATGACTCCTAAATGTATCCTCTACCAGTATCATTAGTTATAACTATTTCCCAATGGGTAGTGATATAGCTAACAGACTACAAGAAGGTACTATCTCTGTAAATGGTCCACGTATAGAAGCCTCAAACCTATGTGGACCATCCTCATGGTTACTCACTAGAAAAAACTAGATGCTAAGATCACCATCTACTCTACCGGTGTCTCTACTAGGAGGAAAACTCTAGCCACAGCCTTCAGCCAGTCCTCAGCTGCATGGGAATCTGTCTCACCTCAAAACCAGAAAGGCATCTTCCATTGGAACTCATGAAATGCACTCAGTTAGTGTGCGTCCTCTAATGGTGCGGTTGGTGGAAATTCTCTTCCAATAGGTATTTGTGTTTCTAGTACACCACCCGAAGGATCTAACACCGTAAGAGAGCCGTGAACCGTGGCCTCATCGCTCGGTGGGCCATCATCGTGTACTCTCTTGGGAATCCTAGCTGGTTACCTACGTGGAGGAATCCTGATAAGGAATAGATGCACCACTATTATTATATTGAACATGTTGATTTTAATCCAAGGAAATAAAAATAAAGACTTTTCAAAAGCACATGAAATAAGTGTTTTCTTGCGCTGAGTTGAAAATCATAATTCTGGGACCAGGTGTATGGATACGTCAGCCGCCGCACAACCACTGGACTCCAAGAACTAAAAAACACACTCAAAACAATTCAAATTATTGCTTCTCAGAAAAGATCAGAGTCATATTTCTTCGGTAGAACTGAACTCCTTTGATACCAATTTGTCACAACCTCCCCCTTGTGGCTGTGCCGTGACTACCCCAAGCCCTCCTTCCATAGGCCAGGGGCTAGCGAATAGAACCGAAAAGCATACTCCCTAAAAGCGTATGGAATTACCTTTAAATCTGTACAAACACATGGTCAAGAACACGGCAAGAAGCAACTGTGAAGTAAACTGTTGTAGTAAAAGAGTGCAAAAATTAAAAGGGGCCGGAATTCGAGCCCAACTATAAAGGTATAAGTAAAACTAAAAATAAAATAAAATTGAAAGAAAATGGAAAAAATCTACTGAGTCCTCCTTCGAGGTTCCTACCTGAAGAGTAGGTACAGATTGCCACCCCATCACTCCACATTCGCTTGTCTCCTCTCCATACAGCCTAGTATTGGCTTCCTCAAACCTCAGCCCAATTGCTCGTCATCTACACAAGACACAACAAGGTACGGGAGTACCGCATGCATGATTGAGTATAATGATACTCATTTGGGAACCCAGGACCATAAAGGTCACCTAGAATTCACAATGAAAAACCACAGGGTAACACCATGAACATAAAGTACCACACTGGTAGAGTACCACATAACAAGACCTCAATAACAAGAACAAATTAAAGACACCTCGAACCAAGATTTATTTTAGGGGTAGTAACAATTAACATCCCTAGTCAAAACGTCAAACACCATGGCTATTAGAGAACTCCGCCTCTATGGAGTACAATCGACCTACCGCGTCACACAGTGGCGCATCCCATAAACCATGACTGTTGAGTTACTCCTCCTATTGAGAACTGTGGGTCTGCCATGTCACACAGATACGCTCCCCACCATGGGTATGCCACGTCACACCGACCCACTCCCCCTCAGGGCCTGCTGAGGTACTCCTCATGTCGAGTACCATGGGTCTACCGCGTCACACGGAGTGGCTCCCCACCATGGGTCTGCCACGTCACAGAGAGGCTCTCTCCACCATGGGTCAGCCGTGTCACCCGGGGGTGCTCCCTCTCATAGAATGCATAGGTACTCCTCCGGTCGATTACCATGGGTCTACTGCCTCACATAGTGGTTCTCCCCACCGTGGCTCTACCATGTCACTCAGAGGCTCTCCCCAGTGGGCTAGTCGAGCACTTTGAGTGGTAATGGTTAGCAGTCGTCATGTCTGAGCCAGTCATAGGGTTTCCTACATAGCACACTTGAAAAAAACGCTCCCCAAGACATCATTAATACCTCAACCTCCCCGAAGACCCATGATAAAGTATCCCAAAGTTCAGCCATGTCATAAGGGACCCAACCCAACAGATGGCACGTCAATCAGACACTATGTCTGTATGTTGTTAGCGTTTCCGCTCGGAGGGACCGGTTAGATTCAGTGTTTGAACCAACCCGGCCATACTACAACATTATCAAAAACTGAAGTGAAGTATATCAAAAGACCATCTCGACCAAAGGATCCTGGTGTTGTAGACGGTTTTTCAAACAGACGCCAGGTTCTCAAGTTATGACCAAAAATGTTAAACTGGGTTCAGATGGGCCTGGGTCCTGTCCAGCTTAGATGGAATGGGCTTTGGGGGGCCTATCCCACATAGCGGTGGCCCGATCCGACCTGCATAGGGAAGGCCTGACCCAACCCGGATAGGTGTGGCCCGACCCAGCCTGACCCACTGCTATGTTTCCCACTGCAGCGTGCCCTACTGCTTTGTGGCCCACTACGGTGTGTCCCACTGGGCGTGGCCAGCTATGGTGCAGCCCGCTCAGCTGGTGGACAGTTGAGGTGGGGTCCTCCATGACCAAGACCTGTGGGAGGCTGACCCTGGTCTTCCCAAACTGTCCATGGACCATTCGTCTATTGGTAGGTGGGACCCGTTGAAGGGGTATCGCCTAGTGTGGCCCGGCCAGTCGGAAGGCCAGCCGGACATCATTCCAGCGGTGTGGTCATGCACCGCTACTCCACTACGGCTGGCGGTTTGGTGTACATTGCTCCGGCCTCCATCTCAGCCAAGCGACTACGGTCTCTTACTCCACTAGAAGCACATATGTGCGTCGCCGCTCCACTACACGGCTGACTGAGTTGGTGGCCGCTACCCCTTTCTTATCCATGGCCGACAGGCTGCGACCTCTTGCTCATATGTTTGTGCATACACACACTGCAGTTCCTTCATGTGTTCGACTGAGTGCCAGCCATAGTCTTCTTCCATGAGCCATTGAGGTTTCGTTCCAAGCCCAAAAAATTAAACGATCTCATATTCTCAATCCTTGGGTCGATGAATCCATGTCTATATGTCGTGCTCAAAAACTATTGTGTTTCTAGTGTCATTAAATATTTCTATTTGAAGAACGTATGAAAAACGCAGGGTGAATCAAAAGGCAAGAGGCAATGTTTAAGTGCATGACGATGACTGTATTCGTTAGCCATCATCTTCATGAATTTTGAATATGATGGATAAATAAATAAATTCAATCATATTAAAAACCCATACCTCATTCCCCCATAAGATATTTCTAGTGGAAGAAGGCAAAGTCCATGATATGGTTACGTTGGTGTTCGTCGCTCCCACAAGACACTTCCAATCTGGGCTCGACGTCGGTTCCTCATTCTTCGTTGGGGAATACCCATTGTTGGGGAATGTCTACACCAACGAACTCTCTCCAAGTTCTCTACTTGAAAACAATCCCCCCAAACCAGAGATATTTTAGGAGATAACATTTTAATAAAACTAATTATGTTGTCATAACAATTAAGGTTATGTTGGCACAATTAATTCAGGGATGAAACCAAGTGTCACCTCCTAGATTAATGAGGGAGTTCAAGAGTCAGGTGGTCCCCACCAGTATTTTCATAATGGGAGGTTTCAAGCTTTGGTGGTCCCAACCAGCAAATTCAAATGGGAGGTTTGATAAGGAAAAAATAAAATAAAAAATGTTTTATTTAATTTTTAATCATTTAGAAAAACCGAAATATGTTTGAAAAATAACATTCACCCTCGACCTACTATGATTGCGGTGAAGGTCTCCTTAAGAAAATATTGGTGCTGCAGGTTCAATAGTGTCCTCAGAATTCAATTTCATACACCAGTTCAAAAGTTACAAAATGATGCTCGTGCGTTTACTGAACATACCTGAAAAAAAGTTTGGAAAATTATTAACAGTCATCCGCGACATGCACCTGTCAAGGATAGGCTCTTCTGAAGTGAATCATGCCCCAGGAAACCCAATGGAACTTCCAGATTTCCAATCCGAGTTACCATTTAAATGTTATGGATTTTAAAATAAAATTATTGTCACTTAATTACTTTATTTACAGCCAAAAACTTAATTTAAATGGTGGCATGTGTCGGCCAATGTTAGTATCTTCCTAGAGAAAGCATACTTTCATGAGTTTACCGGTGGTATCAGATTTTTAATCCAAGTAACTATTTAAGAGTTATTCTACTTTATCAGGAAAACTACTTACATATGATAATTAAACTGTAACAAAACGTCGATGGATATTCTAGGCACTCCAAGCCTCAGAATCACTCGTCGTCACATTTCACAGTCTTGAAATAATTCTATATAATTAAATAAATTTATACATAATTTCCAAGACATTACACAATTGATGTATGGTTTTTTGATACTGTTAATGTGTGAAAAAGAAACCCTAAATGTCTATTATGTTTTTTTCTATGACTATTTTTTTAATTTGGGGAAGCTGGATTTGATGGGTTATATCTTGGTAATCATAAAAAAATAATTATTGACTATACTATGTCTCATTTGATTATGATTCCAACGATTATAAGTATGGTTATTTTGGAATGATTTAATTTTTTAATATCACAATCATGTAAGCATGAAGGATTATAAAAATCCCACTCATTAGTCATGATAAAATAAAATTTTAAAAATTAATTTTGATTAAGAATCAATGGAATTTGTAAATGATGTTGGAGGAAATGTTTTCAATGAAGTCGTTGGAGGAAATCAAGGTGATCCAAAAAAATCAGTGCCCATTGTTTATGAGAAACATATGAAATCCAATTTTGAATATGATTTAATAGAAAATAAAAAAAAAATAATGAAATCACTGCTAAACGGAGAAGGAATAGTACTGAATTAAAATATGGTGACCCTAAAATAAGTCTTGATCCCACATGGGCCCTATCCAAAAAAGGTTCATACTAATTATGATTCTGTAGAATAATTGATGAAAAAGTATTATGTATTTGATATGGATATGTTTTTGAAATGTTTTGAAAAGTCAAGTGCTGGAATTTTTATCATGGAAGAAATTTATGAAGATTTAGTTACACCAACTTTCCGTGAAAATAAAACGAATAAGAATGATTTTGGTTGAAGATATTGTGCCACCAAAGGATGCTCATGAAAAATATCCAGAAGGACCATAATATAGTGAAATGACTAATATAGATGATTATCTCATTGTATAGGAAGAAATAAATGATGAGGAAAAACGATAGGAAAAAAGAAAATGTGGAAAAGAAAGTATAAGTAAAGTAATATGATGATAATGAAAGGAATCCTTGTTAGGATGAAAAACCCAATTATTATAGAAATAAAATAAGATCAGTATAAGTAAATTTATGAAAATTACTATCTCCTAGTGTAGATTATTTATATTAAGCGAGTTGGAGACCTAAAGCTGATACTGTCATTCGAATTTCAAATAAATAGGCAGAGGCTAAGAGTAGAGTAAATCGCTACCTTGAGATGGAATATGATGTTTCCAAAACTCATTATGGAGATCATCTGAATTATATTAATATACTAGCATTGACACTACAATCACATTAAAAATATTTTAGTATATTTTACAAGATTTAAAGAGAATTGGAAAAGAAAATTACATACATCTAAATGCATGAAGGACAGAATTATTTGGATTCGAAAACCAAAAACAAAAGACTATATTCAATCAAACATATAATGAAAATAATGATCTATCTTGAAGAATATTTTAAGGTGTTCGAGTTATGAAATACGTAACATTGAATGGATTGCAACAAAGTGATAAAATATCCATATAGTGAAGAAGAAATTATAAACGTCCATGAATATTTAATTTAATATTTATGAGTTCATGTGAATGAAGTAACTATTTCATTCAGGAAATTGTCTTGTGATATAGCCGAAAACGTGACTGAATTCGAATTCCTAGATGTTAATTATTCTGAATAAATAAATGAAATAAATAATAAATTGAGTTGAATTCGGTAAGAAGGTACAAATTTTTTGTTTTACATGGATGAGATTATTTCTTTGAAAAATAATAATATGTTTCAATTTGATAGAACTGGTGTTCATGAACATATCAATAAGCTTTAGTAAAAAATAATTCATCTTCATAAATAATAAAATCACGACTGAAGAAGATAATCTTCATACTATGGAAAAGAATTTCTAATATATGAATTAATTAATTCATGACCGAGATCAATTATATATAGAAATGGAAGAGAAGATCTAGCCTAAAAAAAATCTATTAAAAAAATGGATGATAAAAAGAGTTAAACAATATAAATATATTTTTCTAAGAACTCTTAAATAGTGAGAATGAGAACAAGAAGAAATGAATTTTTAAAGAATTATTATATATACTTTGAAAACATCAATGAATTTATTTTTCATCTACAGATTGGTTGATTGATTTTTTCCAAGAATTTTAGATTAATGAGGCTTCACTTTTCTAGATGATCAAATTATTTATTACATCATAGTTTCTGTCTCAAACTGTTTGTTCATGTATTAGAAGACTTTCACTATTTCATTTTATAAATCAAAATGGGGGGGAATAACTTTTCAAAGGAGGGAATGATTTTTTCATAGAGATAAATATGTATAAAAGAGGATAATGATATTTATAGGGGGATAATTTTTTTGCAAGGGGGATTTAAATTTCCTAAAATAATGAGAATTCATTCCTTAGGTATTTTGTAATCTTAAGGGGGAGTAAGTACAATTCAATATTATTTTCAAAAGGGTTTTAAAACGCAGAGGGTGACAAGTATAAGTGTTCCTTTTTGAATAAAAATATTCAATAAAATTATTTTTGGAATTAGGTTTTCATTTATGGTAATTTCTATTTTAAGAAAAATTGACATTTATTTTAAAAAAGGTGGATATTTTTGAGTCATGTCTCTTTTTCAGTTATATATTCCTTTTTTTAAGTCACATATTTTTTCTTAAATACACAATTAAAATATTTTTTATGTTCAATAGTTTTTTATCCTTTATTATTTTACAAAAATGAATTTATCTTTTATCACCACAATTTTCATAAGTTATTACAGTAAAAATCTTACACATAATAATTATAGTAATAATTAATTCAATAATTTTCTAAATGAGCCAGGATATGATATATATGTTGCACATCAAATATGATTCATATCATACTACTTTCCAGTAATTCATACTGAACATATTTTAATGATGATATAAATCAAATGTACTCTCATATCATAACTTATAGGACACATTATTTGTCATACCTAGAAAACTATAATGTAATGGAAGGTTTTCTATTAAATCCAAATGATTTCATGTATTATATAAACTGAAATATGATGTCATTATTTTAGTTTTAATATGACTGTAAGATTCCCATGTTTCAAAGCCTCTCTGAAATTTTAGGATAATATTAAACAATCAGAATCGAATATGTACGTTGGGATGAAGGCATATAAATACCAGGTCATTTAAAAGAGATCAGTGAAGCTTGATTTTTGTGACACTATGTGTGGGTTCTCCACACCATCTATGTTTGAAAACATTAACTGTTTACATTTTGTGAATAGATTATTCCATATACATATAATATGCAATAGTTTTTTATCATTGTGTTATGCCAATTGTTGTTATTATGATTGAGGCCTTACGTGGAATGGAAGACAATAGTGATAATATTTTATGGATTGAGGGATTCTAAGTATAAGAAGATAGAGTTTTCGATCACCTTATTGATTGATATCTATCAGGGATAGGCAGATAGAATAGAACATATAATCATATCTATGGACTACCCTATGTGGGTAAAAATACTATCAAGAATGTATAAATTAAGGGACCTTTATTTGTGGATTATTGGATACCCCTCTCTTTAGGATAAAAATATATATTCATTTAATTCTTTTTCAGTAATACTTATATTTTAATTGAAATTGAATTGTTTTATAGTTTCATTTTTACTTATATTCTATTATCCTAATTGATCTAATTAAGATAATTTTGTAATAAATTGGGATTATGAATTTTTATAATTACAATTTTTCTAATTACTCAGTACGATTCTATACAGTTTATGATAGATTAATTATTTTTTACCATTATTATCATAACCATTGTGATTATGATACTTAACTTGCTTAATGGTAATGAAAATAAATATGATTTGTGGAATATATATCATAATCAACTTGATTAGAAATTTTTTATAACATGACCCGAGGTTCAGAATTTTTACTATTTAATTTCATAAGAGGTTTTGTGAATTGAATTAGTTTAGAATGATTTGAACATAATTTGTTTAGGGATAAAAACAAAGGGTTTTAAACATATAATTAACGCCTGTTGTATTTTTTCTAGCTATATATAAATTACTATCCAAAAATAATATGATCATTATTAATAATTTAGTGAAAACTGAAGGAATACATGTTTTGAAACTAGTGTGAGAGTACAATAGTCAATCAAAAATAACTATAATTCTAATTGGGGATATTTTTTATTTAAACCAATCTCCATGGGCCATATATGAAATATTAAAACAAATCCCACAAATAGTGGAATCAAAATATTTACATTCCCAAATTAGAATATCATATGAACCCTGAAAAAAGTTGTCAATTACAGAAAATCAGTTAAAAATTTTTAAATTCAAGAATGAAAATAATAGAAATATAAAATCTCTATATTTCACCTTATAATATATAAATCACATTGAAGAATCACTTTATAATCTATCTTCCTTATAATAAGGGTAAAAATATGGAAACGAACATAGTGTGTTTTTCATTGACTAGGTTGACATGATTTATTAATATTTGAAGCGATTTTTCAAGGCATCATCAAAATATAAACTAGAAAATCATTTTAAATTAACAATACATTATGTTAAAAGAGATGAATAAAGTATATAATAATGTGTAATTGGGAAATAAATCCTTGAATTTATAGAAGAAAATTAATAGAATAATACTTAATCACTGAGAAAAAATGAGGATAAAGAGAATGTAATTAAAGATATCTAAAGGAATATAAAAAGGATTGGTAAAATTGACATCAAGTGTCATATTTTTGTTATTTAAATATTTTTATAAATAAATTCCATTTAAACTCTCTTTTAAAACATGATTAATAGGCCTCCCTGTAAGACCTATCTAATCCACTATAACTCATATATATTTCTATTAAGATATAAAACGCTCCATATAACTTCATGTGTATCCCAAAAAAACATTTGGGGACTCTCACTATTACTCCATTTTTTCAATTCAGCCACATGACATAACCAAAACCATCATTGATGATCCATTCCTACTTTATATCCTAAAAAACAAAATCAATAAATAAAATTCTATTACACAACATTAAAAACAAAATTCAAATACTTTAATAAAAATAACCCCCAAAATAATCAAATATTCCAATGATAATATTAATAGAGAATAAATAAATTCTACCCAAGGAATAAAATTAATATATTCAATGAAACACCATTTAAAATTCATATTTACCATTAATCATGGATGAGGATCAAGACTCAAACATTATACTATATGTTGGTAATTTTTTTCAAGATCACTTGTTTTGTATGAAACCATATCAATGAAACCCATAAAGATTATAATTATATAAAATTAAAAAATAAAATAAGGTGAATAAATTTTAATGAAATTAATTATGGATAAAATTATATATAACCATCAATCATCCAATAGATGAATAATATACAACATGAATAATAGCAATGAAATTTTTTTGAAATTATTTATGGTGTTTCTCATTTCATGTAACATGTAAGTAAATTTGTATCAACTATAAAAATATTATAAAATATTTATAAAAATGAATACAATTTAAATTAATTATAAGAATTCAAATTTATACATACATCTAGTATGATTCTTACTTAGAGAGTAAACAATATCCTTTGGTATGTTTGTTATTATTACCAAAATCAATATGTTTAAACAATTTAACACAATTTAATGTTAATGGAAGAATATGACATTCTAAATAAACAATTTCATTACTGGTTTATCTATTTCTCAAATTAATCATCCCATTATTGTCTTCCTTTAAAAATTTTAAAATTTATCAAATGAATAAAATAGATAATTAAACATGTTTATAATTCATACAGATAATACATTACCATCACGTTTTTATGTAGATATGGTATTATGGGTATTATATAATATGACGTGTATATCTCTAACTTAAAATAAAATATATATGATTTATAATCAATAAAATGAGGCCATATTTATAGAGAATATTTCTTTTTTTGTATGATCAAGGATAAAAAATGTGTTTTTATATAATAATAATTAATAATTAATTAAACGATATCTATAATAAGTATAATAAAATGATATTGTAAAGATGATAATATTAATCCAAGAGACCTATTTTCTTAAATAATATGAAATAATATAATTTTAATTAATTATAAATTTATAGATGATTCATTATAACAATATATCCATCTAAAAATTATATTATTTATATTGAAAATTCATTAACATTGACTTAAGGTCATCACTTTAATTTTATGGACATGTGACTCTATTATCATGTACAAAATTCTAGGATTCAATAATTAGTAGAAAAAATTATTATTTTTCAATAAAAGTTATGTTATGTTATTTTTGAAAAAGATAATATAATCAAAAACCACACTATATTGGTATCATTAAATCATTATTACTTAATAATATACTTTTTTTGTGCACGCATCATGATATACATGATTTTACTAATCTGTGATACATATTGTAATATTTCCATGCATTTAAATTTCCTATTATATGAAATGAATTTACCATATAAAATTCTATTTCTATGTAAAAATAGTAAATATTATTGGATAAAATGTATCATTTTGAACGAATTATAGATTTTACAAATATATGTATCATATATTTCTATGAGAACAATCTATGATCTAATATAATTAAATTATAATAAATAATGTGTATAATTTATCTATTTATTCAATATTTGAGTACATTTTAAAAATAAATCATTTTTACTACAATATACTATATATTTATTTATCATTCTGTAATCTATTTTTGTTATATAATAATATATATAAATCAATTTTCATATTAATTATACTATATAAAAATTATTAATTTCTTGTCTTAAGGAATCCAATGTTCTTGATTTCTTTGATATAATGGATATACCATCACTAATACGATTGTATAAAATAAAAAATATATTTATTCAACTTATATACTCTAGAATCCCGAACATAATTTTATGATAGAAGTTGTATTTATTGTAATATTTATAGTTAATACATTAATTTCAATGGATATTGACTATCAGTGATGGTAGGTGAAAATAATATGGTAGGATATAAATTCATAATCACAAAAATAAATAATAACATAATAACATAATTGACATCAATTAATGATAATTAATGTAAATACATAGTATTATAATGACAACTTGACCAATAAATAATGAAAATTGAATACTATAAAAATTAACTACTATAATTTCAAATGAACTATACATCATTAAGGGATCCCTATGAGACCAATATAATTAAAATTTGAAAAAAATAACAAAAAAAGTAGAGTTACCGAAAAATTAAGGACCATAAATTTCATTTCCCCTTCACCAACATGGTAATGGTCTACTCCCATTGGAATATCCTCAAACCTATCCTAGAACTAGTATCTATAAAAAAATATAAACAAAAACTCCAATGATCATAGATATAGAGTGAGAATAATTTTTATGTAGAACTAACAAAAATAAAAATAACATATTAGATAATGTACTATTTGTTTTTATAACAATGGACAAAATGTTTTAACACTCAGCAAGGAAGTAACCATGTTTGTTCATCAGGTGTTATCTAGACCACCATTATACCCATTACTTCCATTATTGAGAAATGATATATAATTATGCTAATAATTTTAGAAATAAATAAAAATAGTGTTTTAGATCTATCCAACCTACCAATTTTCAGGGTGTATTTACTACAATATTATACATGGATTACTATGTTGAAATTTAAAATAATATAAAATATCGATTAATTGGTATGTAACTGTCTTGACTATGTAATGAATATAAATAATTGTAATCTGGTGATTGTTATAATATTATAATTATCAAATTGATTCAATGTGGATATATAATGAAATTTAATCATTTATGAAATTAATGGTATTTATAGATAATGTGGATCATGTTTATTCTTTATGTAAATAGTATTTGAAAGGGTTTGATAAATTTGAATGGTTGGATTCTTGATGGAATGTTTAAATAAATTTTATACTTAATTTAGTAGCTTCTTATAGATTTGTTCCTTAGACTTCTTATTGGTGGAATCTTCGAATAAAGAAAAAGTTATTTCAAGAAGGCATAATAAATTTTTGGGTGTTAAATTTAATTTTGCGGGCCCATTTTACCCATTTTACATTAAAGGATGTTTTCCTTGAGATTAAGACAATTATAGATTCTTTATTTATGAAGGATAAATGCCTTATCAAGGCCTAGATTTCCATATTGGTTTTGATTTTATGTTACTATTTTCATGGTGTGGACTTTATGTGAGCTTTCCAATGTCATGTGTCATTATCTTGGTATAGATGTGCCTATGTTGGATGATGTGATATTGGGTTGGGAGGCCCATATGTGATATGTGATTGTGATGGATGAGAATGGGATGGATGATGTTCTGGTTTAGGGAGGCCAAGATGTTGGGGCCGAAGTAAACACTTTTGTTAGGGAGATACATCGGGATATATATTTAAGTGTTAGGTATGGAACCAAAGATGGTGGAATGGGTTCATTCTTGGGTTTTACATTGATTTAATGCTATAATATGGTATGACCTCTTTTGAATCACTTTAATGGATGATGGATGGGTTTCTTATATTTCATGGATTTCATTCCCACTTATTAAGGAATTCGGTTTTCTATGAATGCATGTATCCTTTTAGTGGTATCTTAGTATTTTTTTCCTAGAGTTCATAGTTTATATATTTGTTATTATAATGAATAAATAATTCTTATACCATGAATAAATAATTGATGGAATGAAAATTATAAAATATGTTTATGTTGCTAACAATGGAAAATGATTCGATCATGAATAGAGGGAATAGTCAGTACTATGATGTTAAATATTGTTTTATGGGGACCAATGTTAACTGTAAATTAATTTCTAGGGAATTAATTAATGGATTTATAATGATAAAAAGGAAATTAATTATTTATATTATCTCGTTAAAATTATTTTATGCATATAGGATATTCATTCATATTAGTGGAAGCCTGGAGTTATTTAGGCATTTACTGATGTTCATTCTTGTTTATTTCCTGAGTGAGGTTGTGAGATATATTATTTATTTTAAATTTTGTGATTTCTTATGATACCCCACGCATATTGGTTAGGTAAACTAACCCCTAGTGGACTATGGGAGGTTTTTTCCCCAACAACCTGGTGGTAGTTTGGATGGTTGACTAAACCATCCAGTCTCATTCTCTTCTCTTAATAGTTAATTATAATGGTAGATAAAATAGTTTTATTTCCCATATTTGGGTGTATAAATCTATTATAGCATGTGGTAATTTTACAAACATGTATTATTATAAATAATAACTGAATTATTATTATAGGAATGATCTGTATAGCCTATTATGGATTTTGGTTCCTTACATAGTGTGTGGGATGTAATGGATGGAGTAATAATACATGACATATGATACACATTGAACTGTTGTGGTGGCTCCTAGAAAATACATGGTTTCTATATATTTATATATGGATGGGATGATGTCATTATGTAATGCATGAGGTTCAGGTTGTCATGCCATTGTTAGGGGACTTCGTGATAGCTTATATTTGGAGAGAGATGAATATGGATGTGTGATATTGGTGAAAAGTGGAAAATAGTGGGAAATTGATAGTAGTGTACCCTTTATGATTCATTATTATATAATATTGTTTATTATATTCTATATTTAGTTAGATTTATCCATCATGAAGTTGAGAACATAGAATATTTGTCTATTTGACATCATAGTTTTATTGTGGTTCAATATGATTTATTATTCAACCATTATATTTTGAATGATATGATTTGGGGAGTAACCTATTGAGTATCCTTTTATTATCATCCTACCATAATGTAAACTATTTTTTAGGTCATCCAAATTAGTCTGGTGGTCAGAGTAGATAATACTACGTCGTTGTTTTGTAGGATCTGTTTGGTCTTCGTGGTCGCAACCATCTATATCTTTTTGGTACCTTCTGCTTTCGTTCAACAATTATAATACTATATGGACATACATAAATGAACAAGATATTTCATTATAAATGTCTAATAATATGTGTATTGTTGTATCTATATTATCGTTCTCTTCCTTATATTTATCTTAGAGGCTAATTCCTCTCATATTTATGCTTATTATTTTGTCGGTGCATGTATATAATCCATATACTACTAGATTATAGACTAGTGTAGTCACACTATCTCTCCCCTCATTGTGATTTCATTGTGGGGAGGGGTCATTCCAATTTCATATCAAATAATTATGTTCAGAGATTGGATGAAGATTAGAAATAAAAAATTTGAGGATGCATGGGTTAGTTAGGAAGTGGTGTTGGCAATGTTTTTCCAGCAATGTAAACACATGAAACCAACTGAGACATAGGTATTTATGTCCTGGTATGATTGGATGTAGGGAAGATTTGGGTTATCAACCCTATAAAATTATGCGATAATTATTTTAGTGTAGATACCTAGAAAATTATGATGAATAATTATTTTCTCCAAATATGTTTGGAATTGTAAGACCTTGGGATTGGTTGTTACCATAAACAAGATAATAAGGTAAATACTAAAGGAACATTAAATATTACATATTACTTGGTTAGGATCTATAAATTTCTATAATTCTTATAGTCAAGGATATAGTTTGATGTTCCAATCAGGTGTTCACTAAAAAAATTCCACATCATATGCCAGTAGGTCACCATGTAGTGAAGATTGATGATGATAACACCTAGAGGAGGAAACTCTAAGTGTTTTAGTTCAAGAGTCTACAAAACTATGAGCAATATTTTTTTATATTTAGTTATAGAAGAATAGTTCGAGGTATTTAAAAAACCATTTATTAGTATACATTATGATAATTTGGTTTTTTATGTTGTGATGATGTTGTATGATGAAATGAGGCAGCAGTGGTTCTTATTCCTCCTAGATCATGAAGAGAAAATAGAATCAAGGGATATGTTCTAAGAATCATTAAAAGTAGTGATTCATTCTATAATTAAAAAGGTGGATAGTCTAGAAATTCCTATTACCTTTCCATAGAGGAGTTATATTTGGTGATAGTTTGAGATCCATTTTAGGACCCTTTTTTGATATTCTTCAAACCAATTTGAAGAAAATGAGGATATGGTGAGTAATTTCAAAGAGGATTTACATATAGATATCCAATGAATGGTCACACTCTTTTTACTGAATATGTATCTAATGGTTCTATAAAAATAATATGTTAGTGAAAGGATGGTGGAAAAAATTAAAAGGCATGATAAGGGAGTCATAATAATTTCTCTAGAAGTAGAGATATGGTTTGGACTTCCAGGTTTCTAGGGATGTATAGTTTTGGGTCTGTCAAGGATATTTCCCATACCACCTAATCTCATTTCTATGGAGGTAGTGTCTCTTGGATTTTCCCATGAATTGGGACTTGTTTATTTCTTATTGAGGTCTAGGTCATCAGTGGTGAGAGTACTCGGCCATTATAAATAGTCATTGTGCACCAGGTGTTCTACTTTTGATTCATTTGGGGATGCAGTTTCATCCACAATAACTACACTACGGTATTGTTGTATATGAACCAAATATAGGATATTGGGTAGGAAGAGTACTTCCATGAGATTCCACTCATCCTCATAGAGAAATGTGTTACGATGGAGGTGGTTTTAAATATGGGCATAGAGGCTGAAAAGTTGGTCATGGTGAAAAACATGATTTAATGGTCTCAATGTCTAGTAAATTAGTTTTCATTCCTGGTATCCTTTTATTTTATTCAATATGCGTGAATTAGTCTTTAGATTTTTCTGTGATATGCTACTTTATATCATCCACCCTTGTATATGCTTTGTAAAATGAGGTAGAGAGGCTACCTGTTCCCATAGAGATTATAATGCCAGTTAGAGGACTCACTGGATTGTATGAAGAATATAGTGAATATGAGATAGTCAGTAGGAATCACCTATATAGGGGTTATTTTCTATGATTATCGATACAATAAATTGATTAATCAATGGTTTGGATTGGTTGTGTTATGTGTAGGCCATCATGTATTACTTTAGGGGGAGTATTATGTTCTACCATACTGATGGATATCTAGTGACATTTTTTGTGTGTGTTAGAGCCATGGATGGGACTAAGAAGTGTTCCATCCTTGTCTTAACAGGTTGTTAATTTATTTGACTAAATTAAAGTAAAAATGTTTTTTTATAAAAAATTGATCTGTGGTCAGGATGTCATCAGTCCTCAGTGAATGGAGAGGATATTAGATGACTATATTCTCTTGTCATTATGGGATGTATAAGTTCATTATGATGAATATTTGTTTGATGTATTACCTCGATGTGTCCATGGGGATGATGAAAATAGTGTTTATAGAGTTCTCAGATCAGTTCATGGAGGTCTCCATCAATAAAACATTGTATACACTACATTTGAGGAGTAGTATACAACGTATTTGTGTTAAATTTTAGAATATCTTCTTCATGAGTAGCTATTTGGGAGGTTTTATAAGTTTGAATTATAGTCTCATTAATAAATTTTCATTTGTAATTTCATATCGTAATATGGAATATCATTGATTAATTCAAAGATAGAGGCAGTTGTGTCACACAAAGCTCTCAAGATGGTGTTAGAGGTTAAGAGTTTACATGGACTTTCCTGCTATTAAAAGATTTTTTTAGATGATTTATCTTAGTTCTAAACATCTCTAAATGTCCGGATTCGAAAAGATCAAGTGGTCATGTGGACATAAAAATGTTATTCAGCTTTTATGTACTAGAGGAAGATGTCGGTTCATAGGCATGTTCATTGTTTTTAAGAAGAGGGAGTTCATTTTTTGGTATTTTGTGTTTTTTCACATCTTTTATTGGGAAGTGTTATGATTCTGAAGAGAACATTTTATTTATATGGGACGCAAAAGTTATTTCCTAAGGAGAAAAACTATTCCACCCATGAAATGAGTTAGTAGATGTTTTATTATTTGATGTTATGGGGACATTACCTCATTAGTGATCATTTTTTGTTTTTACTGATCATAATATCATACGGTACATCTTCTCTAAGCATAAAATGAACATGAATCAGTGTTGTTGTTTGGAATTATAACAATATTAATTCATAATGGTTTTTTATATATTAGGAAACGGGAATATTGTCTCTAATGCGCTGAGGAGGAAGTAAAATAATTATATTGTTCATGAATATAGAGAATCTAAGAGAATGATGTAGGTACAAGTAGTGATAAATACATATATAGTAGTGGTAGGAGGTAGAGGTTTTATTTTTCATATTTTGGTGAAGATGAATTTAAATAATTAGTGGGAGGAGTCCTAGTTGGGGGATTCGAAGGTGTTGGAATGGAGAGACTGAGTTGTTCTTTTCTGGATTTCCATAAGGTGTGGGATGAGGATGGAAAACAATAGGTGATTTTATAGGGATGACATTACATTCAGATGGTGATGCATGAGATGGCTCTTTGAGAGTTCATAATTTTTTCTTTGGTAGTACATATCATCATGATAAATATTTATTGAGTATTGAGTGATATGTTTTTGTTCTTTGGGTTCATTCACGTAGTAGAATTTTTTTTCAATGATTAGTCTGTTTGAAGGTGATGGATGACCACTGTAATGACCTACCAATTCCCATTGGCTTGAGGGATAAACGAGTCATTACTAGGCCTTAAGTGACATCCCCAATACGCCAAAGGCTGGAAATAAATGTCAAAGGGTTTCAATCACATGGAGGACGATTTACCCTTTAAATGAAAACAACCAAAAAACAATGAATACTAGATAAACATATCCAAGCAACCACTATATGATGCATGATTTAAACCGAAACAACTCAACCATTATTTCCATAATAACCCAACCAAGTGCAACAATGGAATAAAAAACCAAATCAGAGTAAACATCGGAAAGACAACTACAAGACTTCAAGAAGAAAACCCAACTCCATGCTCCAAAATCTCTAAGTTCCAACATCCCGAAACATCCCAAGATTCATGAAGTAGTGCTATAAACGTGTGACAATTTACCTTTACCAACTTCCCGGTATATGACATCTGCAAAATCACCATTGTTACAAAGAAGGGTGTAGGTAATGAGACTCAGTAGGTTTTCCCCGATAACTTCCCAACCCACGCCTCGATGATAAAACATATTAGCACATTTATATAAAACAATTTATATAAAATAATTCAAAAACAGTTCACAATATAACATGTTCCAAGTCAAAACTATTTTCCAACAAAACCATCTTTCTCAATAAAAGCAACCAAGCAATGTTTCCAATCAAATTCACTTCTCCATTTTGGCACATTTATTCCATTTTACAAATACACACAACTAACCATTTCACAACCCGTGAAATCAACTGTGCATGCATCGTTATGAAGGTTTTATACTCATGAGTGGTCTCTCATCAATCTAAGAAGTCTTCACAAGGTAATTATTTCCAATGTTCCGTTACACTTTTGGCACCGAGGATAAGATCATATTTCAACCAAGCCTCATAAATTCAATATGAATGCACACACCCAGTACGCCCAAAAAATACACCATTCCAACCATGCCAAAACCATTTCAATAGAACACCCCTTTTATTGAAAACCATTTTCCCGCAAACCATTTTCCAAATCCAACAACGCCATATTTTAAAATCACCATCATAAAATCACGAAACCAAAACACTTTTCACAAACCATTCATTCAATTCCCACAATTCCACCAAATCCCATAAATCATCAATAAACAAGATTTATAACATGAATTGCACCAAAATTTCATAATAAAAACCAATAAATTTAATTAATTTGAACTAATACATCAAGTTCTAAGAAATATGAATTGATAGTGAAGCCACCTACCTCAACCGATTAGACGAAACCACCCAATGGATGAAGAACATCAACAAAACCGAGATGATTCTCCAAAAACCTTCTTTGATCTCTTCTCCTAACACAAAAAAGACAAAATCATGTCATATTTTGGAATCCACACACTTAGTTCTACCCATCATGGGATTAGATATAATAATCCGGGAGAAGTGGAGAAGTATATCTATTTAGATCTAAGAAAACGATCAAGAATGAAGGAGAACGATCACATAACTCAACAATCTGGCTTCGATTCTCTAAGAGAATCTTTTATATCACCTCCGGAACGATGAGAGAACCCTCTTTGACCATAATAGAAACAAAATCCCGAGTTAGGGATGCTTAGGTGCTTAAACAATGCATTTAGAGGCAAAAACATCTGAGATCCGCAATTTAAGGATCTCATTTAAGTGGTTTCACGGTTAGTTCGCATGGTTTGACAAACAGTGAGCTAACCGTGCGTTAGCTACTGCCTCGCCTGCCCTTCTTGCATAGTTTGGCCACACGGTCAGACAAACCGTGCGCCGACCATGTGGAAGACACTTCCTTTAAGACCCATTGCATGCGGTTTGGCCGCATGATTTAGACAAACTGTGCGCCTCCCGTGCGACTTCCCCTTTGCCTCAAAACATTATTCCATGTTCTCTTGAATCTCCCATACGTCACCCTTACATTATAAAAATCAAAATCATCAAGAAAGGGTTATATACTAGAAACCAGGGGTACTAAAACCACTATGCTCCCGATGGATTTATCTAGACATTAGATATTCCCTCAATGAAGTGGGAGTATATCATGATGGAAATAATTACTAGTTTACATTGAGACCAGGAGTCTATAATTATATATAGGTGTTAGTGCATCCCTTCATGAAATCTTACAACTTTATATCGATCAAGGACTCAATCTTATTACATTTATGGTTAAGACAATATCTATAGAATGTTATGTGACTCCATGGAGTCCCATGGAGGATAATCTCTGATTGAGATCCATTTTTCCCTCCATGGTATTAAGATGGATCTATGATGATTTTTTATCTCAATTATTCCATTGCATTACTATTCATCTACATATGGACTGTGAAACAAAGTGGACGATCGAGACACATGAATACATGTTTTCCTCTTGTGTAATATATTTTGGAGGTTCATTGATGAAAAACCTCTACATTGAATAGCTTACATAAAATCATATTTTCCACTAGAACATCAGTATGTACCTATTTTATGTGTTTACAAACGATTAATACATTATCAAATGATAAAGAATGTTGTAGGAAAGGTAACAATTCTGAGTTTGTAACTAGTATAAAATAAAAAAGAGATTGTATAGGTAATTCATGAGAGGATGAAATATACACAAGATAGTTATAAATCAATTTTTTATCGTAGGAGAATAAATATGGAGTACAAATATAATGGTCATGTGTTTCTAACGGTTATTCCACAATATGGGAAAAGATAGTTTGATTTTAGGGGTAATAGTTCTCCTCTGTTTGTTGGGCCATTCATGGTGTCAGTTCTTATATAATCCAGGGATGATTAAATATCACTTCCCCTATAGATTTTATGAGTATGTGATGTTTCTAAATTCTCACATCTTGTTCGTTATTATTATGATGTATCTAATGTCATTTTTTTGAATGTTATTGATGTTGATGATGATTATACCTTTGAATAGTGTCTTCTGGATATCTTGGACATCTTGGAGAAGGCATTTCATAGTCATTCTATTCACATGGATTGTGTCTCAGGTATAATTAGGTAACAGAGGAGAGTACCTAGGAACATGAATCAAAGATTTTTTCTCAGTACCCCACCACATTTTATTATTATCATCTATATTATAATGGTTTCCCATACTTATTTTATCTATTATTGTTTATGATATGGTTGTGTATTCTTTCATTTTGTTGATAACTCTCATTTGAGAGGTATCTTCACCAGGAGAGTGTTTACAATATAATTTTTACTGTTGGTGGTTTTTTTCTTCCATAGAATTAGGTTGTTGAGATACTAAAATGTCATGATCATTGAGATGTATCACATTGGGTTTTTATTTAGTTGACCCTATTTTTCACCATAGTTTTGTTTTTTATTCTCATGGATGAGAAATAGTTATGTGGTATTTAACGTAAGATATCATATCCATGTTTTACAACCTTTTGTGAGGATTCACGACATTTTTAGCTTAAAGGAAGGAAAGAATTAGTCTAGAGGGGTTTGGATACTATAATATGGAAGTATGATGAATAAACGAAGTGCAAGTGTTTTCACATAGTCTATTATTAGTTCACCGGTTATTGAGGAATGATAAAGGGTTTCTTCATGATGTGTAAATAATATAGAATTAATTATTATAGGTGATGTGTTATTTATTGGGATTTGAAATTATATGATTATAATATATTTACGGTTTATAGACCGTATAAATAGACTACGTAGAATGATTATAAAAAAATCTGTTCAATGGGAATTCTAAAATTTTACACTATTCTATTTAATTTATATTGAGTAGAGATACTCATTTCAAGAATTTTGGAATCCCTTTTATGGGGATTTATATATGGATTTTTCCTACAATAATTGATTATATAAGGTTTATTCATTATTCTTTTTCTAGTGGGTTCTCCATGATCGGTCACATTTCTAAAAATTCATTATTTCCATGCAATGGAAGATAAAATTAGATTTTCTAATGTTGTTTTGTAGTTTTTATAAGGATGTATCACAAATTCCTTTGATGGATACATTTTCTTTCTAGATAGGTGTTCATGATTCTAAAAGTTGGTATGTTATCATGTGAAGAACATTGAAACCTTATTTCATTGGAATTATTTTTCCTTATATACTTATGTGAAATCATAAATTGAAAATCTTATAGGCCTAAGGGTTTAAATTGAATTTACATTATAATATTGAATTGGATCAAGAAATTGGTTGTGACCACATGTTTATGATGTTGTTACGTTCTATTGTGATTAAGGGTTTCCTAATGATTTTTTAGATAGACTCATATCAATGATATTATTTGTTAGACAATTATTATTCATAGAGTATAATTCTAAAATTGATAAATAATGTAATGTCATAATTTTTTGTTAATTAATTAGTTATATATTTAAAAAAAGTATTTTTATAATATATTGATTTTTTTAATTATATTATGATCAGAATGATTCAATTTTAGTGATTAATCAAATGTAATAAACCATTTAATTAATGTAATTTTTAAATAATGTGAATCATTTTTGTACTTTTAGATAATAATAATTGAATTTTATGTTAAATGATAATGGGTTGATTCTTGAATTCATGTCTCAATTAATTGTTTAATTAAGGACGTTTTTATTTATTATTGCCTTAGGTTTCTCAGAGTATGAACAAAAAAATAATGAATATGTAAATTCATGATGTAATAAGAAAATTTTGTGTGAAAAATATAGTTATTGTGACTTGAGTTTCCCATTTTCAGTTTGAGTATATATTAATTACGATTAAAGCCATTACTATTTGTATATGGGTGATGAATGGTTTCTAATATTAGGTCCTAGATTAACTTGTTGGGAATGGTTATTTATTCTTACTTATTTTGTGATATTATCTAGAAGTGGGATAAGAAATGTCTTGTCTAATGATCCTGGTATAGTTTTTCCTAGGATAGAAGATTTGATATTGGGTAGAGAGGCCTGAATAGGATATTAGACTAGGATGGCTAGTGTTGTGGGGTTGGTTGGATCGAATGATGTTGATGTATTTGATATCTGTGATGGGGAGATTCATAAAGATATTATTTTTGGATTTAGGGATATAACTAATGAAGATGGATTGTGTTGAAGCTAGAAATTCTCATTGATATGATGCTAAGAGCTGGTATGATAGCTTATTAATCTGTTTAATGAATGATGGTTGGGTTTCATGTTTTATCTACATTCCTCTCCCCAATTCTTAATGCAATAGGATGTTCTTGCTAACCTGAATACTCATGGTGGTATATTTTGAAGTTTTTTCTAGAGTACATGGTTTATTTATTGACTTTAATAATAAAAAATTTTCTTAACCCATGATTTTGGTGTTGATGGAATGAAAATGATAATAGATACAAATTTTGTCAAAACCTAGACTTGGTTTGGATTATTCCTGTGGCGAATATACATTACTATGGTTTTAAATTTTATATGATGTTATGAAATGGTAATGGTTAATTAATTGATAATGAATTAATTATCATAAATAAAATTGATAAAAATAAAAAAATAAATTATTTAATGTATATATTTAAAATTATTGTGTGATTATAAGATATAATGTCTTAAAAGTGTGAGTTGGGAGTTCAAGGGACATTAGATGTAGTTGAGTCAACATTTAGGTTTTTCCAATTGTGTGGATTAGATATAAATTATATGTAGTATATTTTTTGATATCATACTCTACCCCAAACATGTTGGTTTGGGGCATTGACATCCAATGGACAATGGGAGGATGTTTTCCACAACACATCATTGAGGGTATGGTTGGCTGATTACCCCCTATGGTCATGCTTAATTCTCATGGTAGTTACCTATCATGGTACGTATGGAAATTAGTTTTTCGATATTTCTATGTAGTGTGATTTGATGGATTGTGTTAATATTAAACTCTTTAATACTAGATATGGTATTCATTGGATTATTTTGGGTATGACATGTATATATTGTAATTAATTGTGGTACATTACTCAATGTATTAGCTATAATGGAAAGAAGTATAACACCAACTATATGATACACCTTATATATTATATGGTGGACCCCATAAACCACATGGTTACAATATATTGATATGTGTATGCGATGATGTGATTTTTTGATAAATGAGGCTCCTATTATGATGTCTTTCCATGGTGTATTTGGATTGATTACATTTGGGGAAGATGGATCAGGGTGTTTGACATTAAGGAAGAGTTCCAACTTATCTAGGAAGAAAGAGTGGGATACCATCATTACTTCATTATTTTATTACATTATCTTTAGTATGCAATACATGTTGAGTGTTATCTAAGGCGAGGAAGGGATCTTTGTAAACCTATTTAGGTCACATGTTAGTTTAAATACTGATCATTGTTCTTTAGAATGAATTTGTTATTTTATGAATTAGATTATCAAGGGAGGATCATACTAAGAATAATTTTATTCTATACCAAGATATATATATACAATATTTTACATGTTATCAAAAGATGGTTGGAGATTGGGCTAGATATTAATGGCTCTTGGTTTCAGTAGAATCTATTTTATCTTTATGGTTACTGTCATATATGATTTTTAGTACATTATATTTTCATTTAGTTTTTATAGTACTATATGGAACTTAATGGTTTCCCATAGGATGCATTTTATATTATTGATAAATAGAATATTGTTTGATTAGTATTAAAAATCTTTTTCCTCACGTATCTCATTGAGGGAAATACCGCCCTATTTGTATTCTTATTATAGCCTCGATGATAATCACCATCCCAAAACCTACTAATGGTGGTACATGGGATGTAACCATTTTCTTTCACTCATAAAGGCTTCTTTTAGAGAGGGTATTATCAGAATATGTATCATATTTACTAACTATTCTTGGGCACGAATTATTGTTGTTTCCTAGATCCATTTGAGGTGTAATGTGGATATTTTTACTATAAGAAAAAATAAAATATTTCATAACAATATTCATGGGTTAAGAACATGTAAAATTTATATATACCATCCATTTATGGAATTTATATTGTATTTTTATCTATTAACATTAGTTTATATCAATAACTTCTATCCTAGTTGATTTTAAATTATTAAAAATATGGGAAAATTTCATCGAATTAAACATAAATATCCTCATGGAATTTTTTCCAAATTTTAAATATTTTTTAGAAATTAAATAATAATGAACTATCATTATATTCCATATGGGTAAGATATTTTCAATTTTTCTCAATGGTAATTAATAAACTACTTCTAATAATCTCTGTTATTATATTTCACTTATAGGAAAATAAATTTAGGCACAAATAATTTCCACCATCATTAATGATTAAACAATGGAATGAAAATGTTAATGTTTTTATCATTAAAATGGATCCTCATTGAAATAATTGGATTGGTTAAATGAGTTTTTATAAATGTTTTTACACCCTAGAGTTGATGTTTTGTTTCAAATTCAATCATGTGACAATAAATTAATATTGATGTAATGATCCATGACATTTACATCACATAATGGAGGACAAATTATGTATACTAAAAACATTTCATGAGTCATAACTGGAGAAATATCTCATAGTTTTATCCTTTATAAGAGTTAAAATGGAACAAGTAGGCAGGGAATACATCAATTGGGGAAACTGTTGTCTTTTCATCCTATAAAAAATATTTTTTTCAATATTCTTGGTATACTATTATTTGTGAAATCTACTCCTCCTCGACCTCCAATATCCACTATAATTTTTCATTCATAAGGGTTGTATTGAAGATCTAATTATTAATATGTTTTTTATGATTGATCAAAATATAATAAACCACAAGATTATAACATTATTAATAAATATATACCTCGTCAAATATATTCAAATTTTTAATTGAGTAAAGTGAACCATATCCCCAAAAAAATCAAGGTCACAAATAAATTAACCTGGAATAAACTACAATAGAAACAATGTCCACCCATATACTATCCACTTTCTAAATAGAAAATACCCTAAAAATAATTAATTGAAACTCTTAAACCATTATTCGGTTCATATTAATAGTATTTCCATCCTTAATGAAAAGCTATAAAACATAACATGTGGTCATAAAAACTATTAATATTCAGAATTAGGTCTAATACATGAAGATATAAAATAATTTCTTATTAAATTAGTATCATGACCTCTATAATATTGAGAATCATGTATTAAACGTCTCATGAACCTAACTATAATGATTTTACAATACACATATTAGGGTGGTGGAGAAAACCATAATAGAAAAGGATAAGTATATATCCATTGAATATGGGTTAGTTGTGGAGGAAAAGATGATAAAAAAGGATGAAAAGATGGTAAAAGAACATAAAAAAAGAATAGAGTGTAATGATTTAAAATATAGTAATAAAGAGAATATAAAAATTTAAAATATGGATAAAACACAGAAGGATAGGTTGATGTCCCAAATGATTCCACTAATTTAAAATCTCACTTAACCATTCTCATGGTGAATAATCCAAGGAAAATTAAAATATAATTATAAATATTTCCTTGTGATTTGTATGAATCATCATATCAAGATACATTTCAATGAATAAATATATCAAATGTCAATATTTGTAACATATCACGTTGAGTTTCATTAAAATGAATGAAATTTTAATGACCGTTGTGTAATTAAATATAGTGAGGAGTGATGCAAACAATATTTATTAAAAAATCAATATATGTATATGATATATGAAAATTGTTTCAATAATATTTATTATATGGTCTTGTACATAAGGAAATACCTTGTTTGAGTTGGTTGAATGGTCAAGCTCAGTCATCTCCCTACTAAGCCCTGTAGAAGGCTCACCGCAAAGATCACCATCTGGTCAGGCAGTGTCTTCACTATGCAATAGAATAGTGTCACACCCTCTAGATATTCCTCAGTGACCTGAGGATACATCTTTCACCTGAACCTGGGAGGTCTCTGTCTCTAAAAATCATGTATGGTAGTCATCCTACAAGTGTCCTCTGCCTGGACCATCAACAGTAGATGCTGACCATAAGTTGGTGGTAGAACTGCTGCACCACCAGGGTGGTACATCTCAAACACTAATCCCTAATTTAATGCACATTGTAAGGAAGGCTATCCTCACAAACTCTTAACGGGATCTTGTCTGGTCATCCATGTGGAGGCATCATGAGATAAGTCAATATATACCGTGGTTAGTACAATATACCTAGTGATATGACCCTTATTAAAAATAACGAGACACCTATGCAACCAGTGTTTTCATGTATTGAGCCAAAAGGAAGAATTCAAGGACCTAGTGTATGGAAACATTATATGAAACACCAACATTGGACTCCCAATATCTGAAAATCAGAATAGAGACTATTAACACTATTGATTTGTGGAAAAACATTGAATCTTGGTCTTTTAGGGTGAACAGACCGCCCTTTGATACCACATTGTCACGACCCATCCACGAGGGCCCGTGTCGTGACTACGCCAAGCCCGCCTCCCATAGGCTGGGGGTTAGAGAATAACATCGTAGAGGGATTTACCTAAAATGTGAAGGAATTTCCTCAAAACTGGTACTCACAAAGATAGGGTACACTGTGCACAAGTAAAACACAATGAAGAAGAATGGTGGAACCACAACTAAAAACCAAAACAGAGTGTAAAAGTAAGAACTGATGTAAAGGGGTCAAGATACAGGACCAACTGAAATGAAAATATAGAAAAAAGTGGAAATAGATCTTTATTCTGTCTTCCAAGGATCCTACTAGAAGGGTAGGTATATCTCATCATTGCGACTCTCCACACCAACCAGTCACCTTCGTACAAAGTCAAGTACTGGCTCCACAAGTCTCAGTCAAATATGCCCATCATCTGCACAACACACAACAAAGTGTGGGAAAATCCCAAGCCGGGGCGAGTATAACAATCCCCAATAGGGACCCAGAGAACCCCTAATGTCTCTAAAAATTCATCAAAAGAAAAACCACATAGTATGATATCAATCCCAATGCACAAAGAAAAAAGACAGCTCACACTAGGTACATTTTAGGGCTGTAACAGTAGCATCACTAGTAACATTTTCGAACACCTCATCTACTAGAGAAATCCTCCTATATTGAGTACAATGGGTCTTCCGGGTCACATTGAGCCACTTCCTGCTAACCTTGAACTGGTTAGGTACTCCTCCCCATCACATATCATGGGTCTTCTGAGTCAAACAGAGCCACTCCACACTATGTCCTACTGAGGTACTCCTCTTGTTGAGTACCATGTGTCTTCCATGTCACACAAAGGTGCTCCCAAATGTGGGTTTTCCATGTCACACATAGGTGCTTCTCATTTGGCGGTCGAGTCACACAGATTTGAAAACTGTAGTCTTCAGGTCTTGGATAGTCATAGGGTTTTGTATATAGCGTAGGTCAGATAACCGATCCTCAAGAAATCGGTCATATTTAAACCAAAAATATGTCTCACAAAGAACAAACCATATGATCTGTCATGTCATAATGGTTCCAACGCAACAGATGGTGCGTCAACGGGATGTCTGGTCCGTAAGTTAATGGAATTGTAGTGCCGAGGGCCCGGTTGGATTCTGGAACGATCCAAACCTACAAAACACCAACATTCCCCAAAAGTCATGTGGAGTATGTAAAAATCACCACCTCATTGTAAGGGTTATGGAAACGCCTATGGTTCGTCAAACGGATGTCCTGTTTAGGAGTTCAAGTGAATTAAATGTAACAGGGTCGATAGGGGTCTGGGTCTCATCTGACCTGGTCAGGACGACCCGACCTGTCCCAGTATGGGTCAAAATGACACATGTTCTACCCTACCAGTTGAAATGGCACAGTAGTCCTAGAATGCACATGCCCGACTAGGCCCATTTGGGTCTGAACCGACCCACATAGCCACAGGTCTGACCTGTTCGGTACAGCCCTCCTAGCGGCGCCGAACACCAGGATCACCCCAACCCGCAGTTGTGGGCCAGCTGTATTCTCCCTGGATAAGGAATTGCCGCATATGACAACTACTCATGCGGCCGATGGACCCGACCGATCCATCCACATCAACACACTTGGCGGGTGGACTCCACCAAGCGGCTCCTCGTTGGCACTGAGAAACTCCAGCATGTTGTGACCTGTCGCAACCACGACTTCTTCACCGCTCAGGCCCACCATCAGGGTGCAACTCATCCTGCAATGACAGGTCACGGCTCCTCCAACATTACCAGGGTGCACCTCGTCCAGCACCGTGGCCCATCGTGGTCGCTGATTCTGCCGCCCTAGTGCACCTTTCCGGTGCGCCTCCTCATGTGGCTGCTGGCTTGGCTGGCGGCCCGTATCTTCTCCATCAGGTATGCATCCAGTACCACCTCTTTCCAGCATAAATTCTCGTCATCCATGAAAAATGCAACCGAAATAAAAAATATCATAGTTTCTGGCCTTGTTTGTTCGGCCAATTCCCCCTCATTAGCATTATAACATTGGAAGTATAACTTAAATGTTAAAACCTCTATAAAAATCCCCATAATATCCTCTTTCATTTTTTAAGAAATATCGAGAAACAACCCATTTTACGGTTTTTATGTGTTCTTCATAATAATCAAGATTGAGTAAAAGTGGATTAAACAACCCTAAAGCCCCCTATATTTTATTCGTTTGAATGTATTGTAGAAGATTAGGGATTGTACACGTCCAAAGGTGTTCTTCGGTGCATGATGTCACCCGTTGATTCTCCCAATGTCTATCACTCAATCACATTCTTCGTCTAAGTTGAAAGTCATCAGTGCTTCGTCTATGTTTCCTCTTATAACACCTCCAAAACCCAAGCCCATGTTCATATTAAATAGAGGGAAGGAGAGGATATACACACCACACAATTAATGAGGTTCATTAATTTGTATAATTAATGAACCTCTTTAATTTTCTCAATAGTGTGGTTAAACATTCCTTTTGTTTCCCCAAATGGTGTGGTTTCACAAAATAAGTGTTAGGCCATTAAATGGAATGACGTTACATCGGGGTCCCACCACCATTTTTATTGTAGTTGAAAAAAATAAAAATAAAATAATATTCAGTTATTTTGTTATTTTTTGTAAAGTCCGTGAAATTAAATTTTTCATCCAAACCACGTTGAACGAAGTTAAACATCCGTTATGCGAATCCCATTGCTATGGATTAAACAGTGCCCTCAGATTTCTAATATAAGAACCAGTCCAAAAGATTGAAAACTCTTCCATCACGTTTTCTGAACGTACCTTAAAAAATGTTTCAAAATTTAGTTTATGGATCTATAGGACTTGGAAACATGTTCATTCAATTTTTCCAGACTCGTAATAATCCAAAATAATTTAAAATAAATATATTTAATATCTACGTTTTTATAAAAAATGATTTTCAAAATATTTAAATGTAAAAATTATAGACCATAATAATTTTTTGGTATTATTTTATGTTGATAAATTTTATATAGATATTAATTTAAAAAAAAATATCTTATAAAAACAAATTGAATATAGAATAATGTATATTTATTTTGGATAAAAATAAATGAATTGTAGTGTTTGATGTTTTGAATTGATATGGTAATTATTTATATGATATGAAATACAAAGATTATTTTAATATATAATTATTAGTTTGGAGAGGAGGTTATATTTTTGGGGGTATGGTTCATCTATGTCTCTTAGATTAAAAATTTTATTCGAAGAAAATACTTTCTGTCATTTTTTTCAAAACATTCTTTAACACAATTTCATTATTTTTTCTACAATTCCATATTTTGGTGAATTCAGTGTAAATAAAATTATTTTTTATTGATAATACAATTTTAAATTCTGTATTTTTAGACAATAAGATTATTTTGGATTTTTTTAAATTAATTTTTTTTAAACATTCAAACAATATCAAGTTATTCATCTTTTCTGATGATATTAATTATAAATGAAAAAAAATTCCTTATGTTTTATCATATAGTATAATTATTATTAAATTAAAATTTTCAATTTAGATTCATGATATTTATGTTCTACATATTCATCTCAATTAAAAATGGATACAAATTTGAAATTTTCTGTGTGAACCTTATTTAATATTTCTAATAAAAAAAATTATTGTGTTTCATTTTTTGGGATAAGAATTATTAATTTTTCTTATTGAGTTATTGTAGTTCCTATAAATTTTTTATATATTCTAAATAAAATAGTGATATAAATGTGTAAAATAATTTTATTTGATATTTTGAATCCAAACTATAACTATTGTAGGTATATTTTTTATTTAATGAGTCTAAATAATGTTTGGTGTTGAAATTACTTACATTTGTTTTCAATGTATATTATTTTAAAATATATTGTTGACTTTGAAAAATGCATTGTCATGATGATAAATTTATTGGAATATGATAATCAGAAATCCATGCTTAGTGGAAAATTAAACGTCACATACATGAAATTGATTGATGATAATCCACATTCATTAATTGTCATGAATATATAGCATGATTAGTTTTATATTCCATTTAACATATATAATGAAAAGGAAAAGTATAAAATTGCAAGAAATTATATTTTTCCAATTTTCATTAAAATCTATTTTATAGCATAGTTATGTTCTATATAATGATTTTCATATCTAAGGTAATTGAAAAATAATAATGTAACTCCAAATGTATTTTATGTTTGATATTGTTTTATATTTATGATTTGAAATATACCAACTAAAAATTAACTAATATACCTATTAAATCTTCTAATATTAAGTAACTATTACTATAATTTTTCATTGGGAAAAGTGGTATTAAATATCGCAAAAAAGTGAGATTATGTTCTGAAATATGGCTTTTATAATATATATATAAATATTTTTAGGTCGAAAGGGTACCAATTGTTTTGGACTTGGAATCTATATTAAACTCAAACAAGGGTTTATATATAAAACATGGTATTCTTAAATGAAATAAGGTTTTTTGAATTATATTTTTATAAAAGTATTGGAGATTTAGAGAAATTGTATTTTATTGAGGGTGGGGTGATAATAGATTTACCCATGATGAGTATCGAAATAAATGTGACTTAAGTGATTTTTTAAAAGATAATTTGATTATGATTTATATAGTAATTCATTATGGAGGGGAGTACACAAATTGGAATAAAATGGGGAAATAATATTTTGAATTGAAAAAATTTTCATAACATAAAATCTATATTCTAAATGGGAGAAGTAGTTTAAAATATATGACTTCTTAAATATTAAAATAAAAAAATTATTTTTAATTTAATAAAAAAATAGCAGTGTTAGATTTTTGGAATCTAAGGGATTTTATTTAAGTGAATCCTGAGAACTATTATTTTATACATTACATAATTTTTTTTAATGTTACCCTTAATATAATTGATTTGGAATTTAAATGATCTTATAACTTTTATTTCTATATAGATGTGTCTAGAATCTTAGAGACCATTAATTTGATCACAATATATAAATTTTTGGCATAGTGCAAGATCAATGTTCTTGTGAATGGAATCAGTCATCAGGCATATTGAACACTCATTATTAAATATTGATGATTTTTTTCCCTTCCAATATTCTCGACAATCTATATATCTATTTGAACTGTCTATATAAGGATATTATTAACTATCCATCGTGTGTATGTAATTTTAAAACCAACTCTCAATTTTTTCCCTTTTTTTAAAAAATATATATCTTTGTTGTGTGTTATATTTATTATTATAGTTATTTTATATGTATATTGAATTTTTTTAAATATATCTATTTATAGATCTCAGTGGTTGTGTTATACTTTCTTGTTATTAATTAGTTATAACATCTGTTTTCTTAAATATTGAATATTGTTATTAATATCAGGTAGTCTAAATATAATTATTATTAGTGTATATTGATAAATATAGATCTTATTAACTTTCTTTCTATTTTTTGTTTATTGACCATGATATGAGTGATATGACTCTCTCTTTATCTATTTTGTCTTAATTCATTGAATCATCATCTCGGTTTTAGAGTTAAATCACTAATATATAGTATCTATCTTTCACATCATCAAATTATCCATATGTAATCTAATCCAATAATATATTTTTTAGTATCCGGACTAGATTTCATAAAATTAAATTTATATTAGTGTTTTCTAGGGGAAATCACAATTTATAATAAACAAAAATTCTTATTTTGGTGATGGAATGAAAATTGAACGAAATTGATTTAGGTGAATCCATTCATCCCATTTTATTTACAAATAAATTCAGTAATTTTTATTTAAATATACTTTTATTCTAATATAATACTTATAAAATGTATTTATGATGGAATTATTATATTTTTATATTATTTAAATAATGATTTCATTTTATTATAAAGGGGTTTAATAGAAAAAACATATTTAGTTTCCTAGCATTTATTTTCATACACACTTGGTGTATAACAAAATGAATTTTAGTATTATTATAAATATAATAGAATTATTATTGATGATTTAAATTATAATTCTTTTATTATAAAAATCTTCTTTTGTGTTCTCATTATTTAATAAATATTGTGTTTTATTGTAGTATTATTATTATATTAAATTTTTTCTATCTCATATGGTTATTCCAATTATTATAAATTGAATTATCATTCAATATTGAGTTATTGAATGATGTGAAATTGATAATGAAGGTACTGTATTCTGAATAGTTAAATTGTTGGGAATTTTTTATAAAAAAAACTATTATACTAATGTATTTTTTTACCTTGATCTAGGAGAAAACATTTTAAGACTGGGGTTTTTTAGGGGTTTTTAGTGAATCGTACTTTTACTAGGATAGATAACGTACTTCGTTTCTACATCACATATTATTGATTAGTACTAGCTAGGATAAACTAGTTTAGGATTAATCATTTGAATCAACAATTTCTATTATGTTCATTATATTTGATTATGCATAGGATATCCACTTCACCAATGGTATATTTTTATTCATGAATTAGTGTCCAATATAAAGATTATATTTTTTCATGAGGATCCAATACTCAATCCGTAGGACATATGTAGTTTTACTATGATGTGGCACAATTGATTCTTGATATTATATATTTTTTATTTTTTTGGTCATCTATTATTCCGTTATTAATTAGACAATTATTATGAATATTTATTATATTTGATTCAAAATATTAGTTTATATTATCTATTTTTATTTTTATTTATAAATGGAAAAGTGAAATAATATTTTAATTGGTTTTTAAACTAGTGATTTTTTTTACAATAAAAAATTATATATTGTATTGATTTGGATTCAATTTGAATATATAGTATAACATGTTGTCCCAATAATATCCCTCATATAGTAATGTATAATTTTTTAAATGAAAAATAATTTATTGAATCATAGAAGTATCCTTCAAGTATTTTTTTCTCACTATCTAAATATATATGATTATTGTCTATATAACATAATTTTTGATTTGTTTAATAATTAAGGACGAGGCTTTGGGACCTTTTTAGTATACCATTGGATTATTTATAGACCTATGAAGGTGGTGGAGTATGAGGGAGATAGTGTGTCATATAGATATAGTTGGGTTGTTTGCTTTATTTATTATTATATTATTTTTCTTTCTTTGTAAATATTGTTTACTATATTATCATTTTCATATTATATTTTGTACAGATAAATTCTTTTCTTACTATTAGATTCATGTTGGTTATCATTATTTAATTATTATATACACGTGGTAAGTCATTCACAATACTCATATAGGATTCATTTTCAAATAGGGAATGTATATATTGGCTGGGAACAAACCATAAGTTTTTTGAAATTATGTTTAATGATAGTTTCCAGATATTTAAGATATATGTAATAGTGGTCATAATATTTTAGTTATCCAAAAATATTTAAGATATAAATTCCTATCATTTTTGGAATATGGCATGTGTTGAGAGTATAAAATATACCACAAATGAGTAAGGAAGATGTATATATAGTACATACATTTAACTATTTTTTTATCTTACAACACGTTTACATAGTGATTTTAATATACCCCACCACTAGATTATATTAAAGATGATTTTCCATGATTATTAAAATATATGATTATGTAATTGTTTTCAAATATTACACCAGATAAGCTCTATGATTCCTAGATAAGAAGGATAATGATAATTTATAATCAAGGAATGTTTCATTAAATTTTATAGTACATGATATGAAATATATAGTATCCATGTTTCTCATAATGGATAATCCATTTTTATTTAAGTGATAATACATCCCTACTAACCCTCATTCAATATCACAATCCCATTCCATAGGATACCGGTTCATATCTAATTATAACATCAACACCCCTATTTCTTTTTAAACCAATGATCTATTGATATGTTACATCACACGAGAAATTTTGATGAATCAAGATGTCATAAATTCCTTGGGACATTATCCTTTTAGGACCACACCGACTATAGCGTTCCAACAACCCTCTAACATTAATGATTAAAATAACAAAATAGGTAATGAAAAAATATGAATGTAGTGATGAATATAAAATCGTAAGAAATTATTTTCGAATAATTTTAAGTATTTCTGATTAAATGTATGGAAAACAAAAATAATTATTTTTAGTGAAATCTTATGATGTTTATTAGTTTTAAGAACTGGGATGTTTTTTTAGAAAGGTCGTGATTTTAATTATATTATTTACTATAGATACCACACTTAATGAGAACCCTATTATCTTATTGATTCATAATACAACTATAACCCCTGTTGTAAAAACCTATGATTTCAGAATATATTTTACATTAAATAATCAGTTTATCGACATATAATTTCCAACATGACACTGAAAAAAATTCCATACATATTATGTGTTTATTATTAATAAAAGTTTATAATAAAAATACCTATAGTAAATAAAAACATTTTAATTAATTAAATATAAATATATAATTTTATTGAGAAGACATAATGTGTTAAAAAGAAATTTTATCAAAAAAAAATATATTTTTCATTGTATATTTCACATATATTTTAAATATTAATTTTTAAATATTGTAATTTTAATTTTCTATAATGAAATAATTTTTTTAAAATTATTAGTTAAAAATTAGATTGCATTTATTTTTATATTGTTTTAATGTTAGTTAAATAGCTAAAAATCCATTTTTCTCATATCATCACTTTTATGATAATATCATAATACATTAACGCATTTAACAATTTCAGAAACCTTTTTTCTATATTAATATATGTTTTTAAACAGAAATAAATATTTTCAAAATACCGTGTTTAATATTTTTCTATCATAAGTAGTAATTTAATATAAATATTGTTTTTATTTTATTACATAGAAGAAACTAGTTTACTTCGCATATATAAAATAAATCTCTAACACCCAAAGGGATAAGAATATTTTCCATTTAGTATAAATTTAATATTTTTCCAGATAATTCATTATGTGAAATACCATGTTAATATTATGTTACACAAAACATAACATTTATCTTTCTCTACATGGAAAACCATGGTAAGATTGTGTTACATGAATGATCGACTTCCCTTGATGGCTAGTGTATTATGTCAGACCAAGTTCCAAAAAACAAAAATATAATATGAAAAATATGATCATTTAATATAATAAGATATAACATTTCCCTAAAATTTATAGTTATTAATATGATTAACTAACTTATGAAAATATATATTTTAATTAATTGGTTATAATTTAATTCTAAAATAGTGTATAAACCAAATGAATATAACGGGAATAGTTTTATAGAAGGGTATTTGGTATGTGAAAAAAAATATGTTTCATAATAATGTAATATAATAACTATAAGTGAATTAAATTAATTAAATTTATAAAATATACTTTCAAAAAAATATTATTTACATTCATTTAATAGCCTTTATAGTAATAATATCAGTTAGGTGAATTTTTTAGTTTTTATCTATTGCTTAAATTTATTATAAATAATGAAAAATACTGAAATTTAATTCAATGATTTTTTTTTCATATAATTTATTTAGAAGGATAAATTATATTTTTGTACTATTTATGATGTTTAATTTGATAAAAAATATATCAATTAATCCAATATAGGTCATTGGAATCAATTTCATGATGAATTTATAAAAAAACGTAATAAACTTTTGAATATTTTTATATTAAAAACCCACTTTGTTGTCCCATCGGAGGGAATAAATTTAAATTAAATTATGAAAATTATATGACTGGAATTTAGAAAAATTTATTCCATATTTAAATCATCAAAATAAATATTTTATATTAATCTAATGTTAGATATTTCTAATAAATATTAGTGATAGTGAAAAAAATAATTATAGCAATGAAGAGAAACATTATCTTCACATAGGACTAAACATTAAAAATATAAGCCAAAATTAAATAGAAACTTGTCAAAAATATATTTGATGGATGTATATAGATAAAATACTCACACACAATGTATTTACACCATGATAGTATGCAATTCTTATAAGAAAAAACTTGGGTCGAATTCCCTTTTCCAAAATTTACAAGCAAACCACTCTTCCTCCACTATAAAATGGCACCCACCCCTCTAATTTATACACAATTCTAAAGACTTATTTTTTAAAAACATATTCCAAAATAAGCTCAAAAACACACTCATAATCATAGTAGTGTCCCTTTTTATGTAGAAACATTAGAGGAAGCTTTTTTAGGAAAACCAAAAGGAGTTTACCAAAGAAGAGGTAACAGTATTTCACAAGCTCATTTGTTTTATATTCATTCTACACCCAAAAAAATCTTATTACAATATTACAAAATAAAATAAGTATCCTAAATATAATTTTATTTTTTTATGTAAATGGATCGACATAAAATTTTAAAAACAATCATGTAATTAGTAACAAACTTATAATTCTTATATGATGAACTACCGCCTCATGAAATGATGATTGTTTATTTTTTACATTACCACCTAACATGGGTTTAAATGATGATATGGAATATATTTTTATATGATAAAACTGATATTTATGATTTATTTATAATTATTTATTTATTATATGACACATACATTCATGGTTTCCATTTTTTTAAATATGATGACATCCTTTGTAGAAGTGTTGACTACAGCCTCCCCAAAGCGATGTGATAAGTGCACACATTACATGGATTGTATTAAATATAGTTTTAACTAATAATATATAACATAAATTGAATATATATGATATGTATTATATAATTTCCTTTCTGAATTTATAATATAGAATTTTCATTATTACCCAAACAATACCCTAATAAGTGATAATGTTAGTCATGGACATGTTGAATACTACCAATGTGACATGATTTGATTATTTTTTCTTAACTATATTTTTATATATAATTATATATGATCAAATAAAATGGGATTTATTGTAAAATTTTCATTATGGAATTATATAATGTTACTCACCTGGTTTTAGTAATGATAACTGGAAATTGAAATTTTTCTCATGCCTATTTATGTCTAACCATCTACGTAATTGTAAAATTTGTTCATTAATAATTACCATCATTCATTATTGGATTTAAAATTGTAATTGATGTATAAATATAAATATTTATACAGGATTATTATTCTAGATATGATTATATAATGACCCCTTAGACCGTATGTTGACATATCAATGTAATTTTTAACACAAATTCCGAATATGGTCAAAAAAACAGACATAAACATAATATTTTAAGTAGGTAATTAATATATTGAAACAAGTGAATTAATATTAATTATAATAATGAATAAGGATTTTCGGAAATTAATTAATTAATGATTTTTTATTACTTAAGAAGATAAAGACACACTTGATATGTCAGACTAAATGTAAGGGATTTCATCTCAATTTAATTTCATTGAGTTATATTGTAATGGTATTCCACTAGTTTGTTATGTATGGTGCATATACATCCTTAAGAAATGTTATACAAATAATATCCTTATTCTCATTGAATTCAAAGTTCCATTTATGGTTTTTCCTTTAGATGGATATTGATTAAAATGTTTCAATTTGGCATGGTACACTTTAGAATGATCAAAGAATATTTTCCTAAATAATGTTTTTACTGATCGTTCAATGAAATTTCCATTCATAAAATTCAACACAAATTTTTGTTACTTATCCTCCACTAGGGAATTATTGAAAAATATGAATTATTTATTTGATAAATATATTTTTTGAAAATGTATATATTTTATTAATTAAATGTATTATTTGATATATGAGGAATACTTTGGACATATAAGATATTTCTTGGGGTCCAATTATAGATAGCCCCTCGATGCATAATTAGTCTCATAAGATGAATTAGTTTGAAAACATTAATAAGGTTTTAGCTAATCTTATAAACCATCTTGTGAGTGGTCATGATGGTAAAGGTAGCATGTACATTAGAAACTAGGGATCCAATATTTTCTCATTTCCATTATTTATAATCAGTTAAATATTTATCAGTTATATTTTAATAAAATATTTATAATGATGAATTTATTTATTTATTTATATATTTATAGTCATGTGTTTCAGTTATTTATCTTTCCGTGTTGATTATTCCTTAACAATTTATTTCATTATAATTTTTTAACATTTTTTTATCACTCCATGTTAATTAAAATTTCAGATTCATTATATATTCTAATATAGTTACCCACAATGAGAAACTGAGATCATCCATTTTTTTGTTTCTTTTCCGCAAGTTATATTGCTGAATCTTTTGAATGATTTTCATGGATATTGAGCTCCAATTTTCATTATAATTTATATTAATTTCTAAATGTAATATGTGTATCATGTATGTAATATTGTTTCCCAAAACATCTAAATTGATTTGACTATTGTGATTTGATTCCTTGTAATCATGTCAATATAATAAAATAATTCCTTTTCTCTGGGATTCTGGGATGGAAGTGTTATTGTTGGTATTAGATGTGATTTTTTAGAAACATTGGAATCTAGATTTAGAAAACATTGATTAGGGAACAGAACCCAACAATAGGAATAGAGGATAAGTATTCAATACATCTAGGAAATTCAGTATGATAGATGTTATGTGGGTCTTCCTAGAAATCAATCGTTGTATAGATACAACATGCTGGCATGGTTCTAGTACAAATTTACTTATGGTTAACAACTCCAATAAGGTTCATCAAGCCTGACTATAGTGTAACCTGGTTCATTAAACAAGCCTTACTATTCACCTTGTTTGACACTCCCATAATATATAATTTTGATAATTCACATTTTCATTACAAACCATTAGAATGGATCTAAAATTAAAAATATACCAAATGAAACCATGTTTATGATTATTATATTATCCATGAATAATGGTTTAAAAATTATGTTATTTACATTAATATTTTTGGGATTATAAATTATTTTTTTAAGATGATACTAACTTATTTAATATAGTCATCACTTAAGAATTTGTTATAGTATATGGAACGTGAACCTAATCTATGTACAAGATCCAAAGAGTATGAATGATCATAACTTCTCTTGTTGTAATAAAATATCAGAATGAGAGGAAGTCTACCATGAATTCTCATCATATGAGGACATAATATCATGTGATATTGATATGGGAAAATAATTTCTAATTCATATATAATCAATAGAATTTAATAAAAGAACAATACATAAGATCAAATGAAGTGTAAATTGAAGAAGGGAATGAAGTATATTACCACATTTTAAAATTGTGGAAAATAAAAACCAAGTACATAAATGAAGGTAATGTGCGTTTTTTATATGTGTTGAGGAAAATTAAGCCATGTTCAAGACTGTATGGGAAATAAAGAAAATTATAACGTGTAATGCTTCCATTGCGAGAAGATGTGACACTATGAAAATGAATACTTCATGCATTAATGCAATATACTCTATAAAGGATAATGGATCATGGTAATGATTATGATACTACCACAAAAAAAGAGAAATGTGTAATGTTATTATGTTCGGATTCTAGAATTATTCCATTTGATAATTCTATCAATGATTTATTGGCTACAAGAATAATGTATTATATGGGTATTGTAAATTAGTACTTTTTTATTAAGTATTTGAGATCATATGTTGAATGTTACATAAAAAATTAATTTATTATAGTCTAATAATTTTCAGAAAACACATGTTTTATGGAAATATTAAAATTAATATGCTCATAATGTTAATACAATGACGTTTGGATAAAGAAATGACAGGTTTGGATAGTTTAAATTTGATAATTGTTGACTACCTTGGAACTGAGTAATGATTTATTGAAAATGTTTTCTTTGCTTTCATTGATATAGTTAACATTCTTTTTGGTTTTAATAAATATATGTAATAATATATGTTCTATTTAAGGGATAAAAATCCAGTATTTTTTCAATATGTTTTTATGGGAGTTCATGTTATTACCATATTCACATGTTTTTGGTATGTGATTATTAAATTCCACTATACCTTATTTAATTAGTACATTCAATGAACATCCTTATGAAATGATGGATCATAATATTTTATAAATTTTATCCACTTTTGAAATGGTTTATGGTGATCTCTCGACAAGGTTTCATAGAATAACTTATTACATAACCATATGGTGAATCATTTTCAACTAAATGTTTCAGAACTTGTTAAATGAAAAACCAAAGGATACAATTGTATCTATGAAATAGTAATATATATTTACTTATATTCATATAGGGTGAAAGAATTCATAAAGTATTAGAAAAATGGTCTTGAAATAAAAATATTTGACATATTATCAACATTATGATGATATCAGTTACCTTTTTTATATCAGTGGTCTATGTAATTATGGTCATCAACATTCATTTGAACATTTTCTCTATCACTCTCAATTATAACATGATTTTAATTTTTTTCATAACCATTTCTTCATTTACCAAATCCTTTATCCTTCTAGGTGACCTATTAGGTGACAATTGTACTTCCCTTTATCTATTATTAACAATATGTATTACTAAAACTATTCGTTATGTGGGTTTTTTACAATTTTTTTATTTTAAAATATCAATGCATTTTTTATGGAGATAAATTTTGAATTATGATGAAGCAATTAATTTTAGGTGGTGAGAATGTAACACCACATAACATTATATAATATTCATGTGGAATAAATTTAATTTTCATTCTGTTATTTCATTACACAAAACAACATGATAATATTATGTTACACAAAAAATAATATTAATATTTATCTACATGTAACAATTGTATAATATTGTCTTACACTAAAAACTAACATTACTTGATGGATTGTGTAACATGTAAAGACTCTTAAATTTCAATGGAAATTTTTAATTAATTTTCTTTGGGATTTTACGGTTGCGTAGTTTCTGATGGAACCTGATTCTGGGGCCCAGTGTGCCCGGAATCAATTTCTGAAGTTTAGCTCGGGTACGTTCAGTGAACGAACAAGCAGGTTTTCCTAACTTTTGAACCGGTGCTCGGAATCAAAATCTGAGGGAACCGATGAAACCGCAGCACCGATAATTGCTTAGTAACACCTTATCTGAAGGTGCGTTTTCTCGGGTGGTGATGTTAAAAAAAGTGAGGAATAAAATATAATTGATTTATTTTTATTTCTATACTAAGAGGTTTAAGTGAAATTAAGTTATGTCACAACTTAATTTCTCTCTGCTTTGTGGATAACATCCATGTGTCGGAGTTGGGGTGGGGACCACACAATACCCCACCTTTAAATTCTCTAACTCCCCATTAATCACCCTATCACTTTTAAATTTTGTAACACACCCGCACCTCCCCCGTTTAAATGTCAAGTCAACTCAGGCAGTTTTTCTTCCACATTAAATACCTTCGAATAAAATTCATAATTAATTGGATAACGTGCATTAATTAATTTGGTGAATTTATTTTTAATATCAAATTAATGATGGCTTGTGTGTGTGTAAATTAAATAAGACAACTTCTTATTTTTTGCTGGTGCTTCGCTGTGCGTAGGAGAGAACCCTCGTAGATTTTCTTCTTCCTTCTTGAAGAACGGAAAGAACACCGAAGCTTCAACGAAGAATGTCATCTCATCTTTTCACCTTCTTCCTGCGTCGAAGAATGCGAGACAACGCATTTTTCACCGGGCATGCACCGATGACGTACGAATCCTCTTTCCGTGACGCCGTTTCTCCGCGATGATCCTCATACGACGACATCTTCCAGGTAGGGGGTTTTTCGTATTAAGTGTATATGTGAATTGTTCCCTCATGCGTGGGTATTTAATTGCAGGGTGTTTCTATAATTTATTTGAAATAAATTATTCCCATGTAAATTATTAAAAAGCTTGTGTTTAAATGTTTGTCAATTGATAACACCTAATGCAGAGGGTGCAGGCCGAACAAACACAGCCCGACAACCCTCTGCAGTTTGTTTATTGGTGTGCGGATTGAAAGGTGACAACGAAGTGGGCGAAAATGGAGTTTTGAACACTCTGCAGTAATCTACGGGTGTCGGGAGAGCCGCAGGCGCATACAGCGGAAAAAACGAACAACTGGAGCGCAACTGATGGTCCGTGGAAGGCGCTGTCGGCGGCGCCCCAGCGTGCTGAAGGCAGCAGCCTCCACGGCTGAAGCCATGAGGGTGGCGAGATGACTAGATCTGGCGGCAGTGCAGGATCCGAGGGAGACGCGGCGACCAGCTCCGCATCCGCTGTAAAATGGTGGACCGCGTCCTCCCCCCCCCCCCTAGCTAGGCCCCCCGGCCGAGCCAGCGCCCCCCCCCCCCCCCCCCCCGGCCGAGAAGGGGCGGGCCGCGTGGACCGGGTCGGGCCGTGCACAACCGAGCTGGGCCGGGCCACACCGGGACAGGCTAAACCCGGACTTGGGTCGGGTCTCCCTAGTTCGGGCCGACCCAGGGGGGTTGGGCTGGGGCCAGACCCCCCATTTTGAACTATTTTCTGTCATTTTCCCATGTCATGGGCTACGGACCTCCGATCGACGCACTATCAGTTGCAATGCGATCCTTGGATCGAGATGGTAGTTTTAATTTACTACACTCATGGTTTCAGAGAACTTTGGGTATGGTCGGGTTGGATCGAACACGAAACCAATCGGGCCCTCGGAGCGATAACGCTTATAACTTGAGCTCCGGACATCCGATTGACATGTCGTCGACTTTGTTGGATTTATCTTAGTGAGATGGACCTTATGGAGTATGTTTGGGTTGGTTTTAACTTAAAAACCAACCAATCCCCTAGAACGAAAAAGCCAATAACTCTCAGACCGGGCGTCTGATTGACGCGCCGTCTATCGCGTTGTGTTCCTATTAATGTGACGGAGCTTTGTGATACATCAATTCTGGTCTACGTTTTAGGGGATGTATCGAACCCCTTGGCTCATGGAGCGGACCCTCCCTGAAACTATCGTGATGTGTGCGGAAACCCTAGAGCTGGCTGAGACTTGATGATTAGTGATCAATCGACTCGGACTGTGTTGATAGCCCCATGGGGAGCGCTTGGTTGTAGCGGAAGACCCACGGAGGAGTAGTACTTGGTTATAGCAGTAGACCCGCGGTACTAAGAAGAAGGAGTACCTCTATAGGCTATGAGGGGGAGCGCTTTGTTGTAGCGGCAGACCCATGGTTGGAAGCGCTTGGTTGTAGTAGCATGCCCATAGTACTCGACAGGTGGAGTACTACAGAAGTCCAAGTTTAGTGGGAAGCTCTTGGTTGAAGCGGAAGGCCCACTGTACTCGATAGAGGAGGAGTTTCCCAGTAGCTATTTTTTCGACGATATATATTTTCATACTGGAATCCTTTGTGGGTTCGACAACGACAACAACTGTATGGGAATCCTCCATGGGTTCGGCAGTGAAGACTATTGTACTTTCATTCCTTATGAAACCCTAGACCTGGAAGAGGCTTGAAGACTACTGGTCGATCAACTCGAAGTGTTTCGTATTTCCCAGTGGGGAGTGCTTGGTTGTAGCGGCAGACCCAAGTCGGAGGAGCGCTTGGTTGTAGCGGCATACCCGTGGTACTCAATAGAAGGAATACCTATGTAGGCTATTAGGGGGAGCGCTTGGTTGTAGCGGCAGACCCATGGTGGGAAGCACTTGGTTATAGCAGCAGGCCCACAATACTAGATAGGGGGAGTACTTCAGCAGTCCGAGGTTAGTGGATAGCTCTTTGTTGTAGCGGCAGACCCACTGTACTCGACAGAGGAGGAGTTCTCCAATAGCTATGTTTCCGACATCTTGAATAAATCCTGGTTTGAGCTAAGTCTTGACATTCAATCAATATCTTCGATATGATTGACTTTATTTCCTGTTTGGATTGAGTTGTACTATCCTATATGGATGTGATCTAACTTGAACTAGAATTGAAGACTTATGTATATGTATGGGCATATACCTATGTAGTGTTGGATGTTACTTCGTGATTGTATCTTTCCTTTATGGATTATACTTTTTGGATTTAGTGAGACCTTAAGGGTCTCTAGGTCCCTACTGAGTAGCGTATACTCACCCCTGCACGGGCTATGCTCGCACTAAGTTGTGTTGGATGTAGATGACGGACAACACTTATCGTGGTTGAGGCTTGTGGAGCAAGTCGGTACCTAGAGGTGGACCACTGGGCGGGATGTACACGGAGCGGACGGCTGGACTCAAGGAGCTGAGGAGGCTATCTGTACCCACCCTTCAGGTGGGACTTCCAGTGGACAGCTCGACATTGTTGCTTTACTTTCCGTTGTTGTACTTTCTTTAGTTGTACTTTACTTCAGTTGGGTTTGTATTCTGACCCATTTACTTTTCCGCACTTACTGTTGTACCTAGTTTACATAGTGTTTACTTCACCTTTCTTACTCTAGTGTTTGTTTACTTTATAAAGGCAATGTCTTCTCTTTTTATCAGGATTTACGCCTTGGTACTAGTCGCCAGCCCCTGGCCTATGGAAGGCGGGCTTGGGGTAGTCACGGCACTGGTCCCGAGGACGTGTCGTGACAAATTGGTATCAGAGGAGTTCGGTTCTACTGCAAAACTCAAGACTCTATTATTTCTTTTATGTGAAGCAATAGTGTTAAGAGTATTTAGTGTGGTTATCAGTCTTGGGAGTCCAGTTTTGGTGCGGCGGCAGACGTATCCATACACCAGGACCCTGACTTTTGATTTCTAACTCAGTGCACGAAAACACTGATTGAATGTGTGTTTCAAAAGTTTTATCTGTGATTACATTGTGCCAGCTCCCCGGGTATACTGTTTTGACAGTGGCGCACCTGATTCATTCCAGGATGGCCCCAAGATGGTAGCCGCTAGGGTTCGGAGCCTTGTGCGAGACGACAGCCCACCGAGCGATGTCGCCTCAGTGTAGGGGCCTTTTACAGTGGAGGCATCGGCGGTACCACTACCCACCGAGCCACAGATGCCGCTAGCCCCAACCGCCGAGAGTTCACGTCGCCTTAGTGCACTGCACGAGTTTCAGCGTCAGAGACCACCCAGGTTCTGCGGGGAGACGGACTCTGAGGAAGCCGAAGATTGGCTGGAGGCTGTAGTTTGAGTTTTCATGTTAGTGGGAACACCAACTGACCTCATGGTGATCCTTCCAACGAGCATCCTACACGCGACAGCAGGCAGATGGTGGATCTTGATGTTCCAGGTGCACGACGAGGCATCCCTTCTATGGGCAGACTTCGAGATCCTGTTCCGGGCAGAGTTTGTACCAGCCACCCTTCAAGTGGTGCGCATACAGGAGGTACATCATCTTCAGCAGGGTAGCATGATGGTGTCGCAGTATTCGGCGAGGTTCACCAATCTCTCGCGTTACTCTACATATATGGTACGAGACCCGTTCTTTAGGGCCTGAACATTTGAGCAAGGGATCATGCGAGATATTAGAACTTCAGATGTTTCTCACAGAATCCCGACGCAGACAGGGGTGTTGGAGAGAGCCCTCTTAGTGGAGAGTTTCCTTACTGAGAAGTCTCCAGCAGTAGAACCCACCACTAGCCGGAATGCGGCCGAGTCTTCTGTTTCCAGCAGTAGACAGATAACGTAGAGGTCTAAGAGGACCAGACCTACAGGTGATTGACCGCTTGACTCAGGATCCTGTGTGCGGGGCACCCGGGGGGAGAACGACTTACCAGTAGCGAACAGTGTTACTCTTGTTTCTGACCCGCCATACAGATGACCGGAGGATAAATGAAGGACCTCCCAAGCAGAGGCAGAGGTTCGATCGGGGTGTATCGCAAAGAGTAGGAGACCGAGGCAGGGGAGATGGCTGTGCAGATGGAGGTGGATAACGCTTAGAGGTGTTTCCACAACCACCACTAGGAGGTCCACCCCGACCGCAGAGAACAGGTGGACATGGGAGAGATCAGCTTCAGAAAGCTGAGGTATTTGACTATAGAGCTCTTAAAGCTGGAGGACCGGAGCGAAACTAGTTCCAGTCATGGATGCCTTGTTGTTGGTGCTTCTAGCTTTCTTTTTGTTGATGTTGTGGTTGTATGTGTCTTTTTACTTTGAGAATCAGTAAAAAAAGACACCTTCCTTTTGGCGTTTACTTTCCTCCCCTCCCTTTATGTTGTTACTAAGAGGTTCCGGTTTAAAAACCGTTGACTTGACCCTCACTTTTGAGATACCTAATGGAGAAGACCCATGACCACACACTGATGCCGACAGTGTGACTCAAACCTTGGAGGCAAGAGTAACGGTTAGATCTCTTGGTAGTAGATTTTAGGCCTTACGATTTCATCCTTATTATGTATTCGTATCATCCATGTCGGGACTAACTGTACTAGGCAAAGATAGTGGTTCATCCTGGGGATGAGACCAGATTTCACTTTTTAGAAAAGAAGCAATCTTTGCAGCTCATGTAGGACTAGAGAAGGTCCAGGTCATCCAAGAGTGGATGTGGACAGCTCAGATCCGACAAAAGTCTTTTGCTAACATAATGCAGATACCACTAGAGTTTGAGTATGGCGACCACGTTTCCTTATGGGTCTTACCTCGACGTGGATTATGGAGTTTTGGTGGGAGAGGAAAGTTATCTCCGCGCTTCATCGGACCCTTTTAGGTCCTCAACAGGGTAGGAGAGGTGGTTTACCACTTGACCCATCCACATTAGTTGCACCAGGTGCATGACGACTTCCACGTATCTCAGCTGAGGAGATACGTGCGTGACCCGACTCATATCTTTGACGATGGGGAGACTTTTGCAGAGATCCCGGTGGAGATCGAGGATCGACAAGAGCGGGTCTTACGTGGGCGGTCTATTCCCTTAGTGCGCATCAAATGGCATCACAGGAACCACCAGGAGAGTATAGGGGAGCGGGAGGCTCAGTTGCATGCTCTGTACCACTTTTGTTTTCCTTAGTTTCTATTATAGCTTTACAAGGACGTAAATCCCTGAGGTGGGATTAATGTAAAGACCAGTAAATTTCAATGGAAATTTTTTATTAGTTTTCTTTTGGAATTTACGGTTGCGCAGTTTCTGACGACACCTGATTCCGAGGCCCGGTGTGCCCGGAATCAATTTCCAATGTTTAGCTCAGGTACGTTCAGTAAATGAAAGAGCGGGTTTTCCTAACTTTTGAACTAGTGCTCGGAATTAAAATCTGAGGGCACCGATGAAACCGCAGCGCTAGTAATTGCTTAGGAAAACCTTATCCGAAGGTGCTTTTTCTCAGGTGGTGATGTTAAAAAAAGCGAGGAATAAATATATAATTGTTTTATTTTTATTTCTTTACTAAGCGGTTTAAGTGAAATTAAGTTATGTGACAACATAATTTCTCTCTGCTTTGTGGATAACATCCATGTTTGGGAGTTGGGGTGGGGCCCACATGAGCCCCCACCTTTCAATACTCTAACACCCCATTAATCACCCTATCACTTTTTAATTGTGCAACACACCCGCAGCTCCCCCGTTTAAATGTCACGTCAACTCAAGAAGTTTTTCTGCCACATTAAATACCTTCCAATAAAACGCCTAATTAATTGAATAACGCGCATTAATTAATTTGTTGAATTCTTTTTGAATTTCAAATTAATGATGGCTTGTGTGTGTGTAAATTAAATAGGACAAAATTTTATTTTATTGGTGGTGATTCGCTGTGCTGAGGAGAGAACCCTCAGATATTTTCTTCTTCCTTCATTAAGAACGTGAAGAACACTGAAGCTTCAATGAATAACGTCATCTCATCTTTTCTCCTTCTTCCTGCATCGAAGAAAGCGTGACACCGCATCTTTCACCGGGTGTGCACTGACGACGTACGGAGCCTCTTTCCACAATGCTGTTTTCCGCGACGTCTTTTCTCCACGACGATCCTCGTACGACGACTTCTTCCAGGTAGGGGGTTTTTCGTATTAAGTGTATATGTGAATTGTTCCCTTGTGCATGGGTATTTAATTTCTGGGTGTTTGTATAATTTATTTTAAATAACTTATACCCTCATAAATGATTAAAGACATTGTGTTTAAATGTTTACCAATTGATGAAACCTAACTCGGAGGGTTCGGGCTGAACAAACACTTCCCGACAACCCTCCCCAATTTTTTTATTGGTGTGCGGATCGATGGGAGACAAAAAAACAGGCCATAAATTTGTTTTGAACCCTTCACAGAAATCTACGGGTCCCGGGAGAGCCACAGGTGAAGACGGCGTGCAAAACAGACCATCGGAGCGCGTCTGGTGGTCCGCGGAAGGCGCAGCCAGCACCGGCCGGCCGCCCAGAGGCGGCGGCACCCCATCGCGCCGCCGGCAGGAGCCGTCACGGCTTCAGCCGCGGCGGAGGCGAGATGACCAAATCCCGCGGCCACGCAGGATCTGGGGGCGACACGGCGACCAGTGCTGCGTCCACTGGCACAGGGGGGACCTCATCCTTCCCCCAGCTTGGCCCGCCAGCCGAGCCGACGCCCCCCCCCCCCCTGGCCGGGTCGGGGAGGGTCGCGCGGACCAGGCTGGGTCGCGCGGACCTGGCTGGGCCTGGCTGGGTCGCGAGGACCGGGCATGGCCATACAAGGCCGGGCCAAACCCGGACCTGGGTTCGGGCCGACCCGGTTCGGGCTGACCTAGGTGGGTTGGACCAGGCTGGGTCGGGCCCAGACCCCCCATTTTGGACTGCTTTCAGTCATTTTCCCATATCTTGGGCTACGGATCTCCGATCGACGCACCATTAGTTGTGATGCGATCCCTGGATCGGGATGGTCGTTTAGGTATATTACACTGAAGGTGTCGGAGAACTTTGGGTATGGCCAGGTTGGTTCAAAAACAAAACCGAGCAGGCCCTCGGAGCGGTAACGCTTATAACATGAGCTCCGGACGTCCGATTGACATGTTGGTGACTTTGTTGGATTCCACTCAGTGAGACAGGCCTTTTGGATTACTCCGTTCACGGTTTGGATGCAGTTGGAGTATCATCGGGTTGGTTTTGACTTAAAAACCAACCGGGCCCCTGGAACGAAAAAGTCAACAACTCTCAGACCGGGCGTCCGATTGACGCGACTTCTGTCGAGTTGTATTCCTATTGACGTGACAGAGCTTTGTGATACATAAACACTTGTTTATGGTTCAGTTGATGTATCAAACCCCTTGGCTCGTGGATCGTACCCTCCCAGTAACGAGCGTGATGTGTGTGGAAACCCTAGAGCTGGCTGAGAATTGACGATTGTTGATCGATCGACTCTAACTATTTCAATAGCCCAGTGGGGAGTGCTTGGTTGTAGCGGCAGACCCACGGTGGAGGAGCGCTTGTTTGTAGTGGCAGACCCGCGGTACTCAACATAATGAGTACATCTGTAAGCTTTGAGGGGGAGCGCTTGGTTGTAGCGGCAGACCCATGGTGGGAAGCGCTTGGTTGTAGCAGTAGGGCCACAGTACTTGACAGGTGGTGTACTACAACAGTCCAAGTTAAGTGGGAAGCACTTGGTCATAGCGGCAGGCCCACTGTACTCTATAGAGGAGGAGTTTCTTAACAGTTATGGGTTGGACGATGTAGACTTTCGTACTGAAATCCTCCGTGGGTTCGACGACGGCGACAACCGTACGGGAATCCTCTGTGGGTTCGGCAGTGACAACTACTGTACTTTCATTCCTTATGAAACCCTAGAGCTGGGTGAGAAATGATGACTGCTGGTCGATTGACTCAGAGTGTTTCAGATAGCCCAGTGGGGAGTGCTTGGTTGTAGCGGCAGACCCACGGCGGAGGAGCGCTTGGTTGTATTGGTAGACCTGCGATACTCAACAGAAGGAGTACCTCTGTAGGCTATGAGGGGGAGTGCTTGGTTGTAGTGGCAGACCCATGGTGGGAAGCGCTTGGTTGTAGTAGCAGGCCCACAGTACTTGATAGTGGGAGTACTTCAAGAGTACAAGGTTAGTGGATAGTGCTTGGTTGTAGCGGCAGACCCACTGTACTCGAGAGAGGAGGAGTTCTCCTGCAACTGTGTTTCCGACATCTTGAATAAATCCTGGTTTGAACTGAGTCTTGACTTTCAATCATTATCGTCGATATGCTTGACTTTCTTACTTGTGTGGATTGAGTTGTACTATCCTATATGGACGTGATCGATCTTGAACTGGAATTGATGACTTAGGTATATGTATTGGAATATACCTAAGTAGTGTTGGATTTTACTTCATGATTGTATCTTTTCTTTTTGGTTTATCCTTGTTGGATTTAGTGAGACCATGAGGGTCTCGGGGTCCCTACTGAGTAGCGTATACTCACCCCTGCATGGGCTATTATCTCACTAAATTGTGTGGAATGCAGACGACAGGCAACACCGATCGTGGTTGAGGCTTGTGGAGCAAGTCTGTACCTAGAGGTGGACCACTGGGCGGGACGTACACGGAGCAGACGGCTGGACCCGAGGATCTAAGTAGGCTATCTGTACCCACCCTTCAGGTGGGACTTCTAGTGGACGGCTCGACGTTTCTACTTTACTTTCCGTTGCTGTACTTTCTTTAGTTGTACTTTACTTCAGTTGGGTTTGTATTCTGACCCATTTACTTTTCCGCACTTACAGTTGTACACAGTTTACTTAGTGTTTACATCAGCTTGTTTACTCTGGTGTTTGTTTACATTATAAAGGCAATACCTTCCCTTTTTATTGGGATTTACGCCTTGGTGCTAGTGGCCAGCCCCTGGCTTATTGAAGGCAGGCTTGGGGTAGTCACGACACGGGTCCCGAGGACGGCTCGTGACAAATTGGTATCAGAGGAGGTCCGTTCTACCCTGGAACTCAAGACTCTAATCATTCTTCTATGTGAAGCAATATTGTTAAGAGTATTGAGTGTGGTTATCAGTCCACGGAGTCTAGTGTTAGTGTGGCGGATGACGTATGCGTACACTAGGACCCTGACTTCTGATTTCCGACTTAGTGCACGAAAACACTGATTGCTTGTGTGTTTCAAATGTTTTCATTGTGATTACTTTGTGTCAGTTCACCAGGTATTCAGTTTTGACCGTGGTGCAACTGATTCTTTACAGGACGGCCCACGATGGCAGCCAGCTAGGTTTCAAAGCCTTGTGCGAGATGACATCCCACCGAGGGATGACGCCTCGGTGCAGGGCCCTTTTACGGCGGTGGCACCGGCGGTACCACTACCTGCTGAGCCACCGATGCCGCTAGCCCCAGCCGTAGAGAGTTCACGTATCCTTAGTGCACTGTATGAGTTTCAGCGTCAGAGACCGCCCAGGTTCCGCGGGGAGATGGACCCTTAGGAAGCTGAGGATTGGCTAGATTCTATAGTTCAAGTTTTCAGGTTAGTGGGAACACCAGTTGACCACATGGTGATCCTTCCAGCGAGCCTCCTTCACGCAGCAGCAGGCATATGGTGGAACATGATGCTCCAGGTACACGACGATGCATCCCTTCTGTGGGTAGACATTGAGAGCCTGTTTCGGGCAGATTTTGTACCAGCCACCCTTCGAACGGTGCGCATACAGAATCTACTTCATCTTCAGCAGGTAGCATGACGGTGGCGCAATATTCGGCGAGGTTCACCGATCTCTCACGTTACTCTACAGATATGGTATGAGACTCGTTCTTCAGGGCCCGAACCTTTGAGCAGGGGATCAGATGAGAGATTAGAGCTTCAGATGTTTCTCACAGCATCCCGACATAGACAAGGGTGTTGGAGCGAGCACTCTTAGTGGAGAGTTTCCTTACTGAGCAGTCTCCAGCAGCAGGTCCCACCATTAGCCGACATGTGGCCGAGTCTTCTGCAGCGGGCAGTAGACAGATGACGCAGAGGTCCAAGAGGACTAGACCTACAGTTGATCGACCGCAGGACTCAGGATCATGTGTGCGGGGCACCCTAGGTGGAGAACGACTTACCAGGAGCGGACAGTGTTACTCCTGCATCCGACCCGCCATACAGATGACCAGAGGATAAACGAAGGACCTCCCAGGTAGAGGCAACGGTTCAATCGGGGCAGATCACAAGGAGTAGGAGACCGAGGCAGGGGAGCTGGCCATTCAGCTGGAGGTGGACGACGCTTCGAGGTGTTGCCACCACCACCTCCAGGAGGTCCACCCCGACCGCAGGGAACAGGTGGACATGGGAGAGCTCACCTTCAGGCAGCTGATTCATTTGACTATGGAGCTCCGGAAGCTGGTGGATAGGAGAAAAACTTGTTCTAGGCATTGAGGCCTTGTTGTTGGCGCTTCTAGCTTTCTTTTTGTTGATTTTGTGGTTGTATGTGTCTTTTTACATTGACCTGCAAAAAATAAAATACACCTTCCTTATGGAGTTTACTTTCATGTCCTCTCTTTATGTTGTTACTAAGAGGTTCCGGTTTAGAAACCGTTCACTAGACCCTCGCTTTTGAGATACATACTGGAGGAGACCCAATGACCACACACTGATGTCGACAGTGTGACTCAACCCTTGGTGGTGAGAGTAACGGTTAGATATCTTGGTAGTAGCTTCGAGGCCTTACGACGTCATCCATAGTATGGATTAGTATCATCCATGTCGAACTGACTGTATTAGGCAAAGATCGTGGTTCATCTTGGGGATGAGACCAGATTTCTCTTCTCGGCAAAGAAGAAATCTTAGCAGCTCTTGTAGGACCAGAAATGGTCCAGGTCATCCAAGAGCAGATGCGGACAGCTCAGAGCCGACAAAAGTCTTTTTCTAACAGGAGGCGGAGACCTTTAGAGTTTGAGGATGGAGACCACGTTTTCTTATGGGTCTCACCTCGACGTGGATTACAGAGTTTTGGCTGGGGAAGCAAGTTATGTCTGCGCTTCATCGGACCCTTTTAGGTCCTCAATAGGATAGGCGAGGTGGTTTACCGCTCGACCCATCCACCTCAGTTGCACCAGATTCATGACGACGTCCATGTATCTCAGATGAGGAGATACTTGCTTGACCCGACTCATATCTTTGACGATGGGGAGACTTTTCCAGAGGTCCCGGTGGAGATCAAGGATCGACAGGAGTGGGTCCTACATGGGCGGTTGATTCCCCTAGTGCGTATCATATGGCATCACGGGAACCTCCAGGAGAGCATATGGGAGTGGGAGGCTCAGTTGCATGCTCAGTACCAATTTTTTTCCCCTAGTTTGTGTTATAGCTTTACGGGGACGTAAAGCCCTGAGGGGGGAGTAATATAAAGACCCGAAAATTTCAAAGTGAATTTTTTGTAATTTTTCTTTGGGATTTTACGATTGTGAAGTTTTTGACGGAACCTGATTCCGAGGCCCGATGTGCCCGGAATCAATTTCTGAAGTTTAGATTGGGTACGTTCAGTGAACGAACGAGTGGGTTTTCCTAATATCTGAATCGTTGCTCGGAATCGAAATCTGAGGGAACTGATGAAACCGCAGTGCCGGTAATTGCTTAGGAACACCTTATCCGAAGGTGCATTTTCTCGGGTGGTGATGTTACAAAAAGTGAGGAATAAAAATATAATTGTTTTATTTTTATTTCATTACTAAGTGGTTTAAGTGAAATTATGTTATGTCACAACTTAATTTCTCTCTGCTTTGTGGATAACATCCATGTGTTGGAGTTGGGGTGGGGCCCACATGAGCCCCCAACTTTCAATTATCTAAATTTCCATTAATCACCCTATCACATTTAAATTGTGTAACACACCCACACCTCCCCCGTTTAATTGTCAATTCAACTAAAGCAGTTTTTCTTCCACATTAAATACCTGCCAATAAAACACCTAATTAATTGGATAACGTGCATTAATTTATTTGGTGAATTCATTTTTAATTTCAAATTAATGATGGCTTGTGTCTGTGTAAATTTAATAAGACAACCTATTATTTTATTGGTTTTGATTCGCTGTGCGGAGGAGAGAACCCTCGAAGATTTTCTTGTTCCTTCATTAAAAACGCGAAGAACACCGAAGCTTCAATGAAGAACGTCGTCTCATCTTTTCACCTTCTTCCCACGTCGAAGAAAGTGAGACACTGCATCTTCCATCGGGCGTGCACCAATGACATATGGAGCCTCTTTCTACAACGCCTTTTTCCGCGACGACGTTTCTCCGTGAAGATCCTCATACGACGACTTCTTCCAGGTAGGGGGATTTTCGTATTAATTTTATATGTGAATTCTTCCCTCGTGCGTGGGTATTTAATTACAGGGTGTTTGTATAAATTATTTGAAATAAATTATACCCTTGTAAATGAGTAAAAACCTTGTGTTTAAATGATTACCAATTGATAACACCTAACGCGGATGGTGCGGGCCGAACAAAAACAGCCTGATAACCCTCCGCAATTTGTTTATTGGTGTGTGGATCGACCAGCGACAACGAAGCAGGCCGCAAAGGCGTTTTGAACCCTTCGCAGTAATCTACGGGTCCCGGGAGAGCTGCAGGAGGAGATAGCGGGAAAAATAGACCACCAGAGTGCGTTCGGTTGTCTGCAAAAGGTGTGGCAGGCACCGGCCGGCCGCCCGGAGGCAGCGGCACCCCGATGCGCCACCGGTAGGAGCCGTCGCGGCTTCAGCCGCGGCGGCGGCGAGATGACCATATCCCGCGGCCGCGCGTGATCTGGGGGCGACACGGCGACCAGCGCCGTGTCTCCTGGCAAAGGGGGGACCACGTCCTCCCCCCCAGCTCGGCCCTGCTGGCCCAGCCAGCGCCCCCCCCCCCCCCCCACCCCCGGCCGGGCCGTGGAGGGTCGTGCAGACCAGGCCGGGTCACGCGGACCGGGCCGCGCCCAGCCAGGCAAGGCCGGGTCGCGAGGACCGGGCCTGATCGAACTGTGCCAGCCAAACCCGGACCCGAGTTTGGACCGACCCGGTTCGGGCCGACCCAGGGGGGGTTGGGCCAAGCCGGGCCGGGCCCAGACCCCCCATTTTGGACTTATTTCAGTAATTTGCACATATCTTGGGCTAGATATCTCCGATCAATGCACCATCACTTGCGATGAGATCATGGGATCGAGACGGTCATTTTGATATATTACACTCAAGGTTTTGGAGAACTTTGGGTATGGCCAGGTTGGTTCGAACACGAAACCAAGCGGGCCCTCAGAGCGGTAATGCTTATAACTTGAGCTCCGGACGTCCGATTGACATGTCGTCGACTTTGATGGATTCCTCCTAGTGAGACGGACCTTTTGAATTACTCTGTTTGAGGATTGGACACAGTTCGAGTATGGCCCAGTGGGTTTTGACTAAAAAACCAACCGGGCCCCTGGAACGAAAAGGCCAATAACTCTTAGACCGGGCATCAGATTGACGCGTCGTTCATCGCGTTGTGTTATTATTGATGTGACAGAGCTTTACGATACATAAACACTGGTCTACATGTCAGTTGATGTATCAACCCCCTTGGATTGTGGAGTGGACCCTCCCGGAAACAAGCGTTCTGTGTGCGGAAACCCTAGAGTTGGATGAGACTTGACGATTGGTGATCGATCGATCGACTCGGACTGTTTCGATAGACCAGTGTAGAAGGCTTGGTTGTAGAGTAAGACCCACGGAGGAGGAGCGCTTGGTTGTAGCGGAAGACCATTGGTACTCAACTGAAGGAGTACCCTTGTAGGCTATGAGGGGGAGCACTTGGTTATAGCGGCAGACCCATGGTGGGAAGTGCTTGGTTGTAGCAGCAGGCCCACAGTAGTCGACAGGTGGTGTACTACAGCAGTCCAAGTTTAGTGGGAAGTGCTTGGTTGTAGCGGAAGGCCCATGGTGGGAAGCGCTTGGTTGTAGCAGCAGTCCCACAGTACTCGATAGGTGGTGTACTACTACAGTCCATGTTTAGTGGGAAGCGCATGGTTGTAGCGGCAGGCCCCCTGTACTCGATAGAGGAGGAGTTTCCCAGCAGCTATGGGTTCGACGATGTTGACTTTCGTACTGGAATCCTCCATGGGTTCGACGATGACGACAACCGTACGGGAATCCTTTGTGGGTTCGGCAGTGACGAATACTGTACTTTCCTTCCTTATGAAACCCTATAGCTGGCTGAGACTTGAAAACTGCTGGTTGATCGACTCGGAGTGTTTCAGATAGCCCAGTGGGGAGCGCTTGGTTTTACCGGCAGACCCATGGCGGAGGAGCACTTGGTTGTAGGGGCAGACCTGCGGTACTCAACAGAAGAAGTACCTCTATAGGCTATGAGGGGGAGTGTGTGGTTGTAGCGGCATACCCATGGTGGGAAGAGATTGGTTGTAGTAAAAGGCCCACAGTACTCGACAGAGGGAGTACTTCAGCTGTCCAAGGTTAGTGGATAGCGCTTCGTTGTAGTGGCAGACCCACTGTACTCGACAGAGGAGGAGTTCTCCAATAGCTGTCTTTCTGACATCTTGAATAAATCCTGGTTTGAGGTGATTCTTGACATTTAATCATTATCTTCGATATGATTGACTTTCTTTCCTATGTGGATTGGGTAGTACTATCATATATGGACGTGATCGAACTTGAACTAGAATTGATGACTTAGGAATATGTATGGGAATATACCTAAGTAGTGTTGGATGTTACTTCATGATTGTATCTTTCCTTTGTGGTTTATCATTGTTGGATTTAGTGAGACCTTGAGGTTCTCGGGGTCCCAACTGAGTAGTGTATACTCACCCCTACATGGGATATGCCCACACTATGTTGTGTTTGATGGAGACGATGGACATCACTGATTGTGTTTGAGGCTTGTGGAGTAAGTTGGTACCTAGAGGTGGACCACTGGGCGGGACGTACACGGAGCGGATGGTTGGACCTGAGGATGAGTCGTGACATAAAAGGCCTTATAGGCATAATATAAAACAAATAGAAATTTACGCATAAAAACATTTATTTTTATAAAGGTACTATTACAAAATTTTATTGAAAAACAACCATAAAAATATGAATTTTGGTACTTTTAGGAAATTTATATTTGAAAATAAAATAATTTTTTGAAGATAAAAAAAAATTATGTTAGGGGATATTTTTTTTCTGGGATCTTTTATTTTTTGGTGAATTTTGAAAAATGTTGAATTTTAATATAAAACTATTTTTTATTCTAAATTACTTACAAAGATAAATTATATATTTAATTTTTTTGAATGTTTAATTAGATTCATTTTATAAAATTAATACAATTTAGTTCATTTTAAACCATTTAAATTTTAAATTGGTTATAAAATCATTGCAAACTTTTGAACATTTTTACAATAAAACCTCACATTGTCATCCCATTTATGGGATTAAATTTTAATAAATTTCTGAAACTTATGTGATTGTAATTTTCAAGAATTGATTTCATATTTATAATTATAAGAAATTAAATGTTATAGTATTTTCAATTTATTTTTTTTAAAGTAATATCATTTAATGTGATGATAATTAATTATTGTGACTAAAAGAAAAATTAGCTTAACAAGGGACAAAACCATAATAATAATAGAAAAATGACTTAAAAACTGGTAAAAAAGCTATTATATTTGAATATTTGAACTTTTAATCCATTTTATTTAATTTGTTCTAGTATTTGATTAATGTTTCATAGGAAAATTATTGGTGTAATTCCCTTTTCCACAATTTACAATAATATCACTCATCTTTTACTATAATAATTAACACAAACCTCCCACTTATTCCCAAATTTAAATCCCATTGGCTTGCCTAATATCTTCTAAAAAAACAACATCCCTCCCCTATGCAGAAAAATTGTTCCTTTGGGTATAAATCCATCACGGTATGTATTTTGGTGGAAACCAAAAGGAGTTACCCAAAAAAGAGGTAACATCCTTGTCAAGTGCTTTATTTTATTTTCATTCACCACACCCTAAAATATTATTATTCCATTAATAAATAACATAATATATATAATAAACATATCAGTTTTTTTTATTTAAGGGTTCTACCTAAACCTACACAAACGTCCATCCAATGGAAAATGAATATATCGTTCGGTTATAAGGAACTACTACCTCGCAAAATAATGATTGTTAAATATTCATTTACATGCACTTATTCTAAAGAAATATGATTAACATAATGTTTCTATATGGTATAAATTTTTTATTCATTATTAATACTTTTTAAATTATTATATAAATCATACTTCATTTCTTTCCATTTTGTGTAGTTATGATAACATCGTTTGCGGTTGTGTGGACTACCACCTCCTCAAAGGGATGTGATATGTTCACAGATTTCTTTATATGTATTAATGATTGGTTTAATTAAAAATATCTAACATAAACGAAATATTTATGATTCAAATAAAATAATTAACTAATTTTAAATATAATATATAATTTTCTTTATTGCCATTTTCACACACACAAAAGTGATAACGTCGGTCCTGGATGTGTGTAAAACCGTCTCCCTGACAAAATATGATTCCTTTTACATCTAAAGGGATCTATATGTAAATATACATTATTAAATAAAATTTAATTTATTATATAATTATATATATGTAATGATAAAATTGTACTTACCTTGTTCCTATAATGATCCTTGAAAAATGAAAAGGTTGAATATGCATACATACAACCTATCATCTTCATGATTATAATGTTCATCTATTTTTTCATAACCATATTTCTTGATTGGTATTAAAAGTTAATATTATGTATAAATATGATAACTTTGTTAGATTAATATTTTTTTGATTTTTTCTATATGAAAACCCCTTTGAGCATAAGTTGACCTACAAAAGTTATTTTTGGAACATAATACGAATATTTTCAAAACACAAGAAGTAAACATAATTTGTTAAGTAGTTATTTACCACAAAGTAATATGTGAAATAAAAGTAATTATAAAAATTATAAAGGTTATAAATCATGTAAATAATTTTCATAAATTTATTTTTCTTCAATATAAATAAATAAATGAATAGTCAGACTCATGGTATGGGATTTCATCTCAAATTCATTTAATTGAATAATATTTTAATTTATTAACCTAGTTTATTTTATATGTTGTATTTAATAACCTTTTATATGTTTTATAATGAATATAATTAATCTAATTATATTTTAGTTTTCATTTAATTTCATTCCTTCATAGGGATGAGGATTCAAATGTTTCAAAGTGGTATGAGACACTTTTGAATGTTCATTAAATATTTTCCACTACAATGTTGTTAATGATAATTCAATGGTATTTCCATTCTTAAAAATTGAAAACACTTGTTCTTACGTATTATTAACTAGTGAATTATTGATAAATCCTTATAATTTATTATAAAATTGTATTTGATTATAAAGAACATTGTTTATTAATTTAATTAATTATTTCATATATGATAATTTCATTGGTTATTTACGACATGGGTGGGGATCTATTATAGATAGCCCCTCGACGCATCCAGAGCCTCATGAGTTGAATCACTTTTCCAAATTAGATGGGTTTTTACCCGATATGATAAACCATGTTGTGAATCGTCTGGATGGTAAAGGTACCATGTACCATGGAATCATTGTGTCCAATATTTAATAATTTCTATGATTTTTAATTACTTATTATTTATCAATGATAATTTTCTCTTTCATATCTATTGATGAATTTAAATCACAATTTATCAATAAAATTGCATATTTTTATGTTATTTACCATTATGTATTGATTATTCCTTATCGATAATTTTAGGATCATGTCTTCTCGGTTATTAACCATTTCACATTTTTTTTTCGTATTCATTCATTTTCTCTTTCAATATACATACCCTATAGTGCCATTGAGATCGCCTTTAATTTTTTTTCCTTGCCCTTATTTATTAATAGGAATCCTTTAAATAACAATAAAGGATCCTGATAATTTTATTTATTTATTTAATTTTCCAAATGTTATATGTTCATCATGTGTGTATTATAAATTTTCAAAACTATTAGATTGATTGGTCCTTTGTGATTCGATTCATTTTATTCTTGTCACTGTAAAAAATAATGCACCGACTCTAGGCTTATATGGTCATGAGTTACAAAATACAAGAAATTTAATTTTATATTTCAGATAAACAGGTTCAAATTATTTAATATGTTCATCGTTTTTTGGATCCTAAATATATGATAAATATTATTAATCATAATGAAAATGTTAATAATGAAATAGTTATTTTCAAATTATTATATTCCTAATGATATTTACATTTTAACAAATGAATTATTTTGATTTATATTTTATAATGAATTTTACATTATTTATGCACATATATGAAAATAAAATATAACACTTTTAATTGTAAATTAAAGATATATATGATTATGATGTCTTAATGGTGGAAATAAATTTTTTTCTACAAAACATTTTTTCTATATATTTAATTTTTAAATGTAGTTTAAAATATTCACTTAATTATAAAGGTAGTCATATACATGGATCAATTTTTTTCATGACATAATATTTTTGTATTAATTATTTTCATTCATTTTTAATAAAATATATTTTTCTTGGGGAAAAAATAGACACCAATAGAAAAAAAAATAGTTAGATGTAAAACAATATGGGTAATAGACTTAAATAAGTATTAAAAAATTTGTGAATATTAAATTTAGTGGTGTCAATTATATATCACATCATATTTCATTATTTACTAATTTTTGAGACATTTAACACTGAATAAGTGTCTTCTAATCAAGAAAAAATAATGGTAATTTAATAAATTATAATTCATCACTTAAAAAAGGAAATCACATTTGTAAATGTTTTCCACCCTCTCAAAAATAATTTGAGTTATAAAACCAATAAACTTATCCCCCTAATATAGGTATTTATCAATTATAATCATTTTTCTTTCTACATGAACTAGGAAGGTTTCCATAAGGTCTTATCTACGTGATAACATCCTTAGAGATAGATAATTAATTTTCAAAACTAACCTCTCTTAATTATTAGAGTATTTTAGAAAAAACCATTGTATGAAATAAAGTATTATAACATAAATATTATCAACATAATCCGTGGTTATAAAAATAATCAAATATTTATTTTTTATCTTTTATAAAAACAATTCAAAATCAATACTTCATTCTTCATATACATAGATTACCTCCTCTATGAACGATTTGTTTCATTTTTTATGACCACGTGAAAAACCTAGTTATAAGATACTATTTAATGATTAAATTTATATTAATAACATTATTATTATTATTATTAAAATATACACCATTACCTATCATTCCCAAGATCAATAAAAATGAATTATGATGCCCATAAGTATATTCCAACTACCTCCTCCATGAATATGGAATAGTGCATTTTCAACTATACTGTATTTTCATATATAAATTTCTATTATAACCAAATTTAACACCATAAATACCCAAAAATAGTTACATCACTACTCTAATATAATTATATTATTCAAAGATGTGAAATAATAATACTGACACATAGATTAATTCTTGTTATTGTTTGGGTCAGTTTGACAACATATTTGAATGAAAATATAATTTTATCACATGGATGACTTTAGGTAAATATCAACATGATATTATAGAAATTAATGAATTAAAAAATTTTGGTTTGTGGTTTTATTAATTAAATATTGTTACTGAGCTACTTATTATAATACCTCCATTGTGTTTTTTATAAATTAGTGAAAAAAATCATTACCAAAATCACAAAAATGAGTCATAAAAAAGGTTAATTAAATAAAAGAACAATATAATAAATATTTATCCAAAATATTTCAACACCTATAATGATATTAGAATGATTAAATTTTAATAAATATGTAATAATTCATATCGCCAATTTGAAACTACTAGAAAATTGTAATCAAGTATCACATTATGATGAAAAAATAATATCAAAATATATATATATATATATATTAATAAATGAAATAAAAAATATTTATGAAAGGTTATAGTTATGAGTAAAAATTTTTTTTTGATTTTTCATTTTTGATGTAATATTGTAGGTTAGAGAATGTTTGGATTCAATGGATAAAAGTAAAGGGTTTTTATATATATTTTTCATCACTTAGAAATGAAGCATTTTCACCACTTGTCTTATTTTTTTGTGTATATATTTTACATGCATTTATATTCACATAGGTTTTAATAAACTTTATGGGAAATGAAAACAAACCTAATGCCTTAACTTTTAAGGATTATCTATTCAAATAATAACTCTGAAATATATTTTATGTAAATCCAAGACATCATTATTTGAGTTATAATGATTCATCTGGAAATATATAATTATATTCCTAGTTTCTTCCACCATAAAATTTTATATTTAGTGTTATTATTATGTTAGGTGAGAAAGAATATTTTAATTCAAAAAATTTCCCTTATTTATTTTCATTCCCAATTGATTATTGAATTATTATGAATCATTGACATATTTCCTAATAGATCTATTTGTATTACCTACCCATGATTTATTTTCATACCATTTTTCTCAATTATATTTGAAAACGAAATTATTTTCTCTCTCTTGTCATCTTAATATTTAAATATTCCCCATTCTAAAATAGGGTGTTATTATCCATTATATTGGTGTGGGTTTTCAAAAATGGTATTATAGTGTATTAAAAAGGGTCTAACATTGTTAGAAAATAATATTTTTCTCTTACAATACAGATTCCCTTTTTAGTGATCATTATTCGTATTCATGGAAATAATATTAATGATTCATTTATTAGGTTAATTTCTTTAAAATCTGGTGATATAATTTTTTTTGAAATATGTCCAGAATCTCATCCCTGAAATCTCCTTATACTTAAATATTAAAAAAGATTTATGATAATAATTTTATGCATTCAATTTATTTTTAAAAAAATTTTGATATTTTTTTATTATATTATATATTAAATATCATAAATTATAATAAATATTATCTAATCCTATTTTGGGGGATTAAAATTGTGGTAATTGATGAGTGGTAAGGTATCTCATCACCAACCACTCTATATAAATATGATTTTTCTTCTACTGACATTCCTATTAAAAATATATATATATAATTATACTAATTTAATGGTGTAATCCTATATTATGTACATATAAGTATTGGTGATGTAATATATATATTAGGATATTATATATATATATATTGAATAAAAATCATATGGAACATAATCTTAATTAATGGGTATTTACTTAAAAAGTTACTGAATATCATTGGATAACCATTTATTTACTTATGGATTGTATTGTTAATTATTATTAAATAATTATGAATAATATTTTTTTGATTACATATAAAATGGATTTAAACCAATTTTTATTTCCCAATGGTATTTAAGACATGATACATGATTGATTTTATGTTATCCAAAGAACTGTGGAGGATTAATAATTTGGGTAATATATCTCACACCAAATACAGTCAATAATTTTTATATTTCTAATAACAAAATTAATAATGTAAATAAATATGTTTTTTATAACCTAACGAGTGATACTTATAAGATTACACTCATAACCTAAAGGGTGAGATTTTTTGGATTATGATCACAACAGAAATGGTGACTCTTGATGGATTACAATCACAATATAGAGGTTGTTTCTTCTTGGATATACTCACAATTTTATGATATTGTGTGCATATGTGTATTTCAAATCCCATTGTAATTCTAATTTTCAATTTAATTTTATAATTCATTATCACGTTCCTATGATAATTATGTATGGATTGTGTTTATTATTCCATAATTATTAAATGTTTTTCTATAGTAATTTTTTTATTTTCATTTTAATTTCAATATATCATGATTTATTAAGAAATATTATTATTTAATTATAATTGTTAATAATATATTTTCTTTTATCTTGATTACATAAATATTTTGATATAACATATGATTTAATATTTTTAATTTTTCATTTTAATAAATTTCATGACAACGGTTTTCTTATATTTACAGTCCAAAACTTTTGAATAAACTTATTACTTGTGATAGTAATATATGGGAGAATATGGTGACTAAAGTCTAGATCAATTTTAATAGGTGTTGTAAAATATTTATCGTAAGTAGATATTAATCAAATGCACTAATACATTAATTATATGTATGATGATTATATTTATGAATTGTGATATTTTTCTTAAGTAAATGAAAAAAAACATTGGTATAGATTTAGTTTTATATATAATGAGACTTATTTGGTTACACATACAATATAATGGATGTGTATTCTTGGAATAAATTTAAAAAATATATGGGGGAGACTTCTTGGTTTACAATCACAATTTATATAGTGATACATTATTTATTAAAACCACAATAGAAAGTTTGATCCTTCTTGAACAATGATAAAAAAATAAAGTTACATATTTATAGGATAATGACACCAATATAAATGGTTTTCATTCATAGATTTTGTAAAAATTTAATTTAAACTGTTTATAAATTGTGACATATTTTCTTTTTCGGATACTTTTATATGGAATGACATATTTCTACATAGCCATTATTTTTCTCCAGGGATGATGTTATTACCTCATACTTGAATACAATATTATATTTTCTTAATTTCAGAATAAATTTAATTCTATATTGAATTAAATGAATTCAAATTGTTCAATATTGTTTTTATTATAATTTTTTTCCTATACTTTTGTTTTTTATATTTATTTATTTCAACATATAATGAAATATTGATTTGATTTTCCTTTAATTAGTTATGCTCACCCAAATATTATTTTTATATTACAATTGTTCTAAATGTAACACCCCCAGAAATTATAACATTTTCATGTTATAATATATATTATTTTCTCTCTCTTTATATATAACACCATGTGAAGATTATGCAACACACCACACTACATTAACTTGTGATACACCCAAGACTGGGTTATTTTATCTTTTAATGGTGAAACTTATTTATAACTAAATTCAGGAAATTATATTTTTAAAAATAATCTTTTTTAAAATAGTATTCGAAATATATTCGTTGAGTTAGTTTTTGGAATTTTTCTATCAAGTTTCATTTTTTGATGAACAATGAAAAATACCACATTTTAGTTAATAACTACATTTCTGCTTAAATAAATATTAATGATAAATTATATTTATAACTGGATATGAAGTCAAAATTGATATTTAATACAAATTGTAATGCAATTTAGGTAATTGGAATCAATTCTATATTAAAATTGTACATGAAAACTAATTGATCTTTTGAACATTTTTACTTTTAAAACCCGATTTCTCACAAAATATTTGAGATAAGTGTCTATAAAAATTTTAAAACATATTTGATTTTAATATTGAATAATAAAAATAACCAGTCATAATCAATATAATATTTTTTTCATAATATATTCGAATTAATTTTTGACCATAATGATTAGTGAAAGTGATAAAAATTAATTGGGGCAATCAAGGTAAAAGTAATCATAACAAGGGACTAAACCTTTTATCATATGGACCAATATGATCTATAACTTGTCCAAAATACATTTTTTCTAATTGTTTGACTACATAACCACTAGGTTTTAATTTTACGTGTTATTGGGATATTATTAAATGTAAGTGCCCTATATAAATGGTTAAGTACATAAAAAGGAAAAATCGAACTTTTCCTCTCTCTAACATTTATAAATTATTGACATATGTAAAATACATAATATCATCAAATTCACATAACATTTTGAAACTTAAATGGGTTATTTTTTTAACAATAACACATAATTAATTTTTAGGGATGTATTTTTTTGCATAAAATTTTTAAGGAACACAATGTTATTGATTATTTTGTTAATAATTAACTAAAATAAATTATTCAATAAATATTAAAACTAATTTTTATTTATTTTAATATTATAATTAATTATCTTTCAACATGAATATATCATGTTTTATAGTATAAAAAATTATATATTTTATGGCTGATATTTTTTTCATTTTTTAAAATTAATATTAAATAAATAATGTCAAAATTTCATTATTTTTTATTTATAATAAATTAAATATAATAAATTTATTTTAACGTAATAAAAATCATATATTATTAAAACATATCATTAAATGTGATTAGATATTAAATATGGTCAATTAACGAACCAATTTATCATTTATAATTATCATATTCACCAATATATGGTACAAATGTTGTTAATAAGGCCTGAGTTTATGAGGTGTTTTATCTTGTAAAATTTCTATGTTTTAAAATTAATTTACAAAAACATGGTATTTTTATTTTAAAAATTATATATAATATTAATAATTCAGTGTCTCTAATTTTTCTATTAAATATATGTTTAGTTTAGTATTTTTGGTAAATTTACCTAGGTTTGATAGCATGATGCTTTAATAAAAACTAAAATGATAAAATTGGATAATCATACACATTAAGGGAAAAAATTATTAAAATGAAAATATTTTTTGGGATTGATGTTTTTATCAACAATTATTAAACATTACACCAATTTTTTTCCATTTTGGATACAATTCATGTATGGTAAACCTTCCATTAATTAATATATTTTGGACTTTATAAGAGATTCACTTATCCTCTAATGTAAAAAAGGAATCCTATCCTCCCTCTTCGTCATACCTCTCAAGAAAAATTTACATGAAAAATAACTTCTCAAATAGCTCCTCAATATCCATACATCATTAATAAATGTACCCCCTTGTTCTGAAAGTAATCAACAGAATCCCTTTGGTGGAAACCAAATGGAGTTACCGGATTTAGAGGTAGGAAACTTTCTTAATCTTTTTAGTTTTTCTTCCATTCGTCAATCCCTAGAATATTATTATTTCACGATTGAATGAAAAAAATATAATTAACATATTATTATGTTTTAATGATAATGTTTCAACCTACAATTACACATGTTTCTATCTAACTTGTAATGAACATATTGTTTTGGTGTATGGAAAACTACAGCATCAAAAAATGATGATCCTTCATTTTTTTAACACATTTCATGGACGCCATTTAAATTGATTATATATATATATATGTTATGTAATAATTTTTTTTAATCTATAATTCATTTATAAAACATACCTTTATACTTTCTATTGTTTATCAGCAAGATAACAACGTTTTTGGATGTGTTGACTACCATCTCTTCAAAGCGATGTGACTCATTCATACTACACAAGGAAAACATTAAAAATAATTTGAATAAAAATATTTAACATATATTGCATATATATGATTCTGGAAATATAATATACATATATCTCATTAATTTTTCTTTCTCCTAAATAAAACTAACAAAAAAATGTAGCATTTATGCATATATTGGGACTACCGTCTTAATGATCAGTGCACTTGATTTATTATTTAAAAATATAATGGACTATTATAAATACATATATATTAAATATATTTTATAATTACCTCATTTTTTCAATTATGTATATTAATAAATCATGATTTAAGAAATAGGAGTAGAAAATGGAATTTAAAAAATAATTTGTAAAACTAGGCAATTAACACCCAAAATAGTTATAATAATGATAGATTGTTAAAAAAACAAGTAATAAAATATTTTAAGAAAGTAATATTGGATATTTTAAACATTATTATGGTTATGGATGAATTTGGTATCTTATTTTAAACCATTATATAAGAGGATTCTGTCCGCAAAACAAAAATGAAGATTATGGTAAGGGATTTCATCTCAACATACACTCCATTGATATTTATTTGTTTTTACACACCAATTCAATTTAATATTTTGTTTATTCATCAATTTCAAATGTTATATCATGAATCTATTTAATATCAAGATACTCTAGGCTTTATTTTTTTCATTCATGGAGATCGTTATTTGAATGCTTCAGAGTGATATAAGACACTTTGTAATTTTTAAAGATTATTTTCTCCAAGAATGTTCTTAATGATTATCTATGAAATATTACTTCCTTTAAAGAATTTATAAGTTCTCAATAAACAATATTATTATGGTAATCATATATTAGTTTAATTTTTGTTCATATACAACTTTAAATACGATGGATTTTTTTATTTCGTAAAACATATATCACTTTACATACGGTGATTACTAAGAATGTTTCACGAACTGTCTCCTGGGGCCCATACCGTGACTACCACAAGCCCACCATCCATAGGTCATGGTCTGGTTTCTAGAACCATAAATTCATATACCAAAATTTGAGGCATTTCCTTTAAACATGTACACACAAGGGCATGGCATACTGCACAAAAAACCAAAAAAAATAAAAAAGTAATACAACCACCACAATGTACATCCACTGAGAGTAAAAGGAGTAAAATAAATATAAAGTGTCAAGATTACAAGGTCGACTAAATGGAAAGTACCTAAAAATATGTACTATCTCTGAAGGGAACCCACCAAGGATCCTACCTGAATGGTAGGTACTGCTCTCTTTCAGATGTTTCTACATCACACCATTTCAATCGATCCACCACTCTATATCGTCTAGCCCCTGGCTCCCCAAAATCACAGTCAATGTTGTCCATCATCTTCACAAGACACAACAGGTGCTGGAGAATCTCGTGAAGGGGTGTGTATAACTATACTCATTAGGGACCCTGAGACTAATTCGGGTCTCACATAAATCCACAAAGGAAAATAACAAAAAGTAGGATCTCTTAGTGAATCACAATGAAAAATACATAGCTCACACAAGGTATAAATAAATTATTTATGTAAATATGATTATTTGTAAAGATATATCTTATTATTATATTTAGATTCTCTACTGTTGAGCCAAAATGGGGCGCTCTGCTACTGATCTATGAAGGGTCTATCAGCAGATGATACACAATGGCGGTTCTCTACGGATAATCCACGATGGGACTTGATACTACTAATCCTCAAGGGGTGACTCTCATGATAATACATGAAGGTTCTCTATTACAAGAATCCAATAAGGGTTTATCTTATTCTGATCCATGAAATTTTTCCATGCTGCTGATCCATGAAGGGTTTCTCTTCATTCTCCATGTCACATCCAGCCACTGGTTTCCCATACATAGTGCAGAAAATTTCTAAAGGATATCTTATTCAAGACATTGTCCTTACCTCGAACATTAAAATGTACTACATATAGTAACCCAATGGACCGTCTCATCTTAAGGGTCCCAGTACAACATACAACATGTCAAACGGATGCTCGTTCGGTAATATGTGTGCATTTTTTGTAAAAAGGTCCCGGTTGGATTTGAGTCTAATTCAACCCGATTATATTTCAATCTCTTCCAAAACTCAAATAGAGTATCTTATAAGGAAACCCTAATTACATGGGTCCTCATGTTATAGATTACACTTCTATTGGACGCACGGTCTTCATGTTATTGATGTTTTCCCAAAAGGGGTTGGTTGGGTCGTTGTCTGAGCTGACCCGGGTGGACTGACCCAACCTGACCTGACCCAGGGTCCCTCAATCTGACCCAAGTTCTCATCCAATAGATGGAATGTCAATCCAATTCCTAGTCAGGAACTTATTGATGTTTTTTTAAAAAGGATCTGTTTGGGTCTGGGTCAAGGCTGAGCCAGGGGGACCGACCCAACCCGGTCGGGCCCCCACAAACCGACCCAGTTCCCCAATCCAACCGGACCCAGACACAACCCAGCCTAGGATCGGCCTATCGGGGTGCATGTCATCCAGGTTATCCAGAGGTGTTCTAGCCTTCGGCTTGGTCAGGACGCAGTTGGATGACGCGTTCAGCACCCCAGCTCGCCCAACGATTCCTTGTGGGTCCATTTCTTCACCGCAGTCATGTGACTGTGGCCTGTTAGCGATGTGGCTGACTAAAATGGTCGACTAGGATTTCCTCACACATTCTTCGACAGCATGCCACTGGATCTTTCAAGCGTCGATGTTGGCACCACATCTCTAGACCACCACAACATGTCACCCCTCTCCACCTGCGACAATAGCCGTTTATGTCAGCCAACCAGTGGTTCCTTCTACGGGCCACCAGACATGCATCGGTGTTCCGTTTGTTTGAAACATCTATCCCTACAGGTCCATAGTGATACTACCTTTACTCTGATGGTCTCGAACTCATCTTTCCTCCATTAAATAAAATTTCACCGAGAACACACATGGCTGAGGGGGGATGGGCCTTGTTTGTGTAAGCCTGTGCCCTCCGCGTTAGCGGTAAAAAGAAAGGGAGGCTCAGGATTACCATTATATCAAAAATACAATAAATCCTGAATATAAAACCCAAAAAACAACACTATCTTCCAAGAAATAATGATGTACATATGAACCTGTTCATGGCTAAAACAACATCTATCTTTTAGAAAAAAATGATGAAATCATAAAACCAAAGTCAAACCCCTACCTCATTTGACGTCTGTAGGGGTAGAATTCTGCTCTCAAGGGTTCAAGAGGTTGATGTCGTTCATATCATCCCAAATTCATTTTTTGAGGAACATAGAAGTTGATGACGTAATGTTGGAGCTCAACATTCATCGTTAGAGTAGAAACACGCTAGAGGTTCATCGATGATTTACCCATAGTTTTAATTCCCACTCTCCATCACGTTAACAAATTAAAAATGTTACATGTTGCATCATTTCTGTTACGCTACAACGTTGCATCATTATGATGAATCTTAATTAGCCATTAATGGGATTCCATTAATGTGGCTCGACATTTCCACGTCTCCACACTGAAGCGTCATAGTCTACTGGTCAACCATTGAGAAAATAAATAAAATAACATTATAGTGTTATTTTATTATTTTCCAAATAGTAAAAAAAAATAAAATTTCTATAAGACAATTCTTAGTAGAAGTTATGTACATTCTAGGTCAACTTCGACATTCTGAGTTTAATGGTTCCCTCAGATTTTTGATCCTAGCACTGATTCAAATGTTTGAAAAACATGCTTTCACAAATACTGATCATACATTAAAAAAGGTCAGAATTTTATTCTGGACACACAGGGCCTCGGAATGACATTCCATTAGAATTATTGGTCTCATAATAATTCTATATAATTTCAAAAAAATCATAGAAATTAATGGATATTAAATTCTCGCCCCCCCCCCCTCAAGGATTTACGTCCCCGAAAGCTAAAAAAAGGCAAAACAATCAAAGGGGTTATTGAGCATGAATCTGAACCCACCACACTAATTATCTCCTCTTCATATCCCCATGTTTCTATTGAATGCACGTTGTAGGAATTGACCACTCATGAAGGACCTTCTCCTATATATCCTTTATTTCCACTGGGAACTATGTAAAAGTCACTCCATTGTCAATATCCATCTCCCCCAGTCGATGATGTGTGTTGGATCATGCATGTTTTTCCTCATCTGTGACACATGAATAAATAGTGAAATTGCTCCATCAATGGTGGAATAGATAGATTTAATGCTACCTCACCAATTATGCGAAGGACTCATAAGTAGATTTTTTATCTGGCCAAATCATTTCAATCCCCATGGAGGTGTGACCCAAAGTAATACTTGTCCTTCATCCCCGATCTCCTAGGGTCTTCATCTCCTCTCATCATACGATTTGTGCATGCTATGTGCAGTCTTCATTTGCTCAAGGATGTTCTGCTACTTCTCAGTGGTAGCTCGTACCAATTGTATAATAATGAGTGCTGGCACCCTTGGTTCTATCTAGTATAGAGGTGGTCTACAAGGCCACTCGTACAAGCACAGAAATGATTCCTTGCCGATGGTTGAGGGATATATGGTATTGTATGAAAACATCACCATTGGTAGCTTTTCATCTGAGCTACGATAGAAATATAAGACACAAAGATTGTCCTCCAAGGATTGTATGGTCCGCTCTGTCAGAACATATGTCTGGGGGTGAAATGCAGGGCTCAAGGGAAACTGATTTTTGAACACCTTCTACAACCCCATCCACAACTAGGATTTAATGTGTGAATCATATTTTGAGACGATCTTCGGAGGCACATAATGATGCATCGCTATCTCCTGTACGTAGAGTCCTCTCAAGCCCTCTACAGATCCCTGCTCCTGGATGGGTATGAAGTGAGCCAATTTGGTGAGTCATTCAATGGTCACGCCGATATAATCATGACCCCTGGGCATGTATGTTAACCATGTCACGAAGTCCATGGAGATACCATCCCATATCCATTGAGGTACCTATATTTTCTATGTCAATATCACTAGAACCTGATGTGCGACCTTCGGTTGCTGACAATTTAGGCATCACAAAATGAACTCTACCACCACATTCTTCATCCCTTTCAACCAGTACTGATGTTAGAGGTCCTCTAAAATCATTGTGACGCCAATATTGTACCAAAAAAGGGATATGGGGAACTCCCTCAATACATCCTCTATTAATGACCCTGGTACTATGTTGCATCCTTTAAAAAGTATGGCATTCTCACACCAATCAAAAATCCTTATGAAAATTTTAATGTGAATAACTAAGAATGTTAGGATTTGTAGTCAACATACAGAAGTTGTGATTCCCTAACCCAAAGAAGGAGTGGGGGAGTGACAGCCCTTGACTGGATTTAAGCAGCTCCATCATCATCCATGATGGGTATCTTCACCACGACTTTCAGCTCCGTCACCTCACTCAGTAGCAGAAAACCATATATCCTACTGAGCATGTTATCCACAATGTTCCTCTTCCCATGAGTATATCCTTTCTCAAAGTCAAAGTCCAGGAGGAAATCTAGCCCTCACTGATGTATCATGTTCATTTACTTTTGAGTGAAGATATACCTGATTCACTTGTGGTCACAGTAGGTTGTAAACCACTCACCCATCATGTACCGCCTCCACATCTTCATGTAGAAGACCACTACTGCTTAATCCAGGTCATGGGTCATGAACTTATGCTAATGATACCTCAGCTTCCTTAAGTCGTAGGATATCCCTGCTGACTCCAGCATCAGGACACAACCCAGTCCAGTCCCTGATTCCTCGCAATATACCATGTAGTCGGTTACCTCATCTAGAAACCACAAGAGGGGAGTTCAGGTGGTGATCTACATCAACATCTGTATGATCATGAATAATTTATTTGTCCACATGAAGGTCTATACATTATTTTCCATAGTTTTCATAGGTGGAGATACTCTATGGAAGTCGAGAATGACGTTTTGGTAGTATCTTACCAACCCCAAGACACTCTGCACCTCTATCACGTTTCTTGGTGGCTCCCGGTCAAGCACTGCCTCTATCATCAATAGATCCACTATAACTCCGACCTATGAAATGATGTTTCCCAGAAAGGGGACCTCCCGAATCGAGAACTATCATATAGAGAGTGTACCATGAAGCTGTTGCTCTGAAAGTGTATCACAGACTATCTGCAGGTGAATAACATGCTCCTCCTATGACACCGAGTACACCCAGATGTCCTCAATAGAGACTACGATGAATGTATTAAGGTATGGAAAGAAGATCCTATTCATGTGTCCCCTGAACACCATTGGGGAATCAGTGGCACCGAAAGGAAACACAAAAAACACATATTAGATATACCAGCATCTAAAGGATTTCATCATTGCATTCTCATCCTGTAACTAAAGCTGACTATAGTCATTTATTCGGTCGATCTTTGAGAACCAGCTCGCTCCCTTCAGCTAATCAAAGGGGTCATCAATCCTCAGTAGTGGATAATTATTCATCATGGGCACCTGGTTTAGCCTCCAGAAGTCCACACATAACCTCAAGCTCCCATATTCCTTATGGTAAAAAAAATATCGGGTCTTCCCATGGTGAATCAATGGGCCTCACAAACTGCTTCTCCTACATGTCCTCTAGTTGTACCCTCAATTCATGTAGCTCCAAGGGAGCCATATGATAATCCAGCATGGTTGTTGCCACCGTCCTAGGGTATAGGTCAATACAAAAGTCTACCTACCTATGAAGAGGTAGTTCTGGAATATCCATAGGATATACATCCTCCAACAGGTACACCACTATAGTAAATATTGGACTCTTTTCATCCATCGTACTGAGGGTGAGACTATCCAACTAGTGATTGATCGGCTACACCCTACCCCGCGAATGACCATCCTATGCTGGAAAAGTTCCCTTCTATCCATTTAAGGAAAACCATGTCATTTATTCACGAGAACACTGTAAATTTCACCTAAAATAATTTTATGATCATTGACAGTTGATATCCAATCCATACCCAATATGACATTGTAAGGCCCCAATGATGCTACTTGGAGACCCTAACCGAAGAATTGCCTCTTTTTGTAATGCCACACTTCCAAAAATACTTTGTAATCTTTGGATCCCCCTCCATAGAAATATCTAATTATAGTAATTGAGCCAATGGCTCCATTGGAATCTTCATGTGTCGAACGCGGAACATGTTAAGGAAAGAGTGATTGTCCCTATGTCTATAAAAAATATAGCTAAGGTGGATTAGACATAGATAATGTCTATAATAATATCTAGAGAAGAATGGTTTTAGGCCTCCATCGCCAAAATCTCTCCTCTCCCCTGCCTGTTGTCTACCTGAGCCTATAGTGGACCACATGGGGGGTAGAGGTAGTACCTCAAACTATCATCCACCGCCAGCCGCTTGGGAAACTACCCAGCCACGTCCTCCACCCGAAAAAACCATCAATATTGAACATCTAACTATGCCTCGATAGTCCCTCTACCGTCTGAATGTCATCAGTGCAGGGAGTCATAGAATCATGAGCAATGTGCCGCTTTTAGCCACAGAAGTAACAAATATGGCCCTTGGCTGACCCCCTCTACCTCAAGAGCTCCGCACACCTGAATATGCACCGTCTACCTATATATTTCTCCAGATTACTTGGACACCTATCATGTATTAGAGGATCTCACCATCAGTACCTTCTCGTATTGGAATCTCTCCCTTAGTAGATCTCTCTCTAGCACTCCATCCTACATCGGGATATTGGGCGAAATAATCGACGCCCTGATCTCCCATCTGAGACCCTTCTCAAAGTTCTCGTCCATTAAAAATTGTCTCGAACCATGTTAGTGGAGTAGCAGGAGAGGTCGATAAACCTTTCCAATTTTTGGGACACAGTCAGGATGCTCTATTGTAGGTTCAATAACTCTAAAATACATAGTGGATACAGTGTTCCTGGTACACAATCCGAACTGTAGAGGCCCTCGATGTCAAACTAGATGAGGGTCACCTCCTCATGTGTCTAGAGAATCTTACTCTACCATATCCATGCCTTTTCCTGATTAAGGCTAGTTACTTAGACCATATTATGGTATTTTGGTCTTTCAATAGAGTGAAAACATGCGTAACAGCCTCCAACAGATCCCCGGATGGATGAGGATCTGTTTCACCTTTAAACATCAGAGGCCATTGTCTCTAGAAATCATGTAGAGTGCTCAATTGGTGGGAAATATCCACTGGTAGGGTTGGTAGAAAATTCTTCTCTACGGGTGATGGTGCTACCGGTACACCACATGAAGGTGAAACTCGCTATATGTGGTCCCTGTAGTAATGAATCATAAATAAGTGTTCCATCTTCCTAATCCATCACTGATATCCTGGATGTATGGATATCCTCGTAGATAAATTCTATAGGGAAACAAATTTGAAAAGGTCAATAAGTTAAATCTGATGTGCTGAATAAAAAGAGATAAATATAAAAACATTTTCAAAACTCATGAAACTAGTGTTTTCGATTACCAAGATGGAAAACATAATCTACGGACCTGGTGTATGGATAGGTTATCCACCAGACCAATAGTAGACTCGCTAGAATGAAATCCACACTCAATACACATAACATTATTAACACTATATAATGTACAGTCTCTTAGTTATTCTTGTAGAACCGACTGGCCCTTTGATACCACTTTTTCATGACCTATCCCCTGGGGCCTATTTTGTGACTACACCAATCCCACCTTCCATAGACGAGGGGCTGGTGACTATCCCCAAAAAATCATATCCTAAAAAGGGAAGACATTTCTTTTAAAATTGTACACACATGGAGAGGTTTTACAATAAAAAGAAAACCAAAATGGATATAAAGTAATACAAGCACCACAAGTGCCACAACATAGACTAAAAGGTGTAAGATGAATGTAAAGGGTCCAGAATACAAGCCTAACTAAATGTAAAACACAGAAAAAAAGTACAAGCTCCTTGTTCATCAGCCCGGGATCCTACCTAAAGGGTAGGTACAACTCTCTGTCAAATTTCACTACAACACACCAAATATATCGATCCACCTCTGACCATAGTCTATCCATGGATCCCCAATTTCCAATTCAAATATTTCAGTCATCTGAAAAAGACAATATAGTTTCAGGAGAAACTCATACAGGTGTGATTATATCTACACTCAGTAGGGACCTCGAGGCCAATTTGTCTCTCAATGAAATCCACAAAGGAAAATACCACAAAGAGAGATATTAGTGTGATGTACAAAAAAATAGACACATCTCACACCAGGTATAACATAAATATATAAGTAAAGATGATTAGTTATACAACTAGATCATTTTATACTGTTGAGAGGATAAATTAATGTTCCACAATGGGTCGCTCTGAAACTAATCCAAAAAGAACCTATCTACTAATTTTCAACAATGGGTCTCTCAATGGATGATCCATGACATGTTGTTCTACTACTAATAAATGAATGGTCACTATCATGGTGATTCATGAAGGGTCTCTATTAAGATGATCCATGAAGGTTATCTAGTTTTTTGATCCATTAAGGGTCACACTAATACTTATCCATGATGGGTCTCTTTTATTCTTCACGCCACAGTTAGCCACTAGATTACCACACTTAGAACCCTTGATTTCGATAAGATCTACAACATTCTTCTTTAAGGGACCCAACAGAACTGATGTCTCGTCGAATAAACAGTCAGTCAGTAAGATATGGGAAATTTTGTAAAAAGGCCTTGATTGGATTGGATTCTGATATGACCTGGCGAGACACCAGTATCTTCCAAAACTAATGTAGAGTATCTCATATGGGACACCAAAACTCACAGGACCTTGTACCGTAGACTACGCGACAATCAGATGCTTGGTATGCATGTCATTGATGCTTTTCCCAAAAGGGATTGGGAGGGTCCGAGAAAACTCGGTTGGACAGACCTCACTCGGCCCAAATTTCACTGAACTGACTTGGGTACACTGACCCAACCCAGACTCTGACCTACCTAGGATAGGGTTGGCCGGAATCCATCCCTTTGTGTTGGAGGTCAGTAAGGTCGTGGGTTCGGAGTGGTGGTGGTGGGGGGGGGGGGGGGGGTTTCGGCCCACTGGGCGGGCCTATCCTACAGGTCTGCCCAACACCCCTGAGGTGGATCCACATTTGGCTGAGCCAGGACTTTCGTGGATTCCATGTATGGCTCCCCCTCTCACCCCATCGTTGATGGAAGGGCTATTTTCTGCCACGTCTCCATGCCTTCATGGTGCGCTGACGGGCGTGGCACCTCTCTCCACCTGCGGCCGCCACTGCGGGCCACCACTGGCCGTCGCCGGCACCGGCGCACTAACATTTCCTTCTATGGGCCACCAGAATTACTTCGGTGGTCCATTATTCTAACCTTCTATTCCTACTGGACTGTAGGTCTTCCACCTTCACTACGACGACCTCAAACTCATATTGTCACCATTCCAAAAATCTTCCACCAAGAAGCACAAGGTGGAGGTGGGTTAGTCCTTGTTTGTGATGGTCTGCATCCTCTTCATTAGTGTTTTAAAGCAGCGTGATGGCTTGAAACCAGTTACCTATAGTTGGTGCATTATTAGAAAACACGTAATGATAACAGGGGATCATGTCATGCAAGATCGATCAGTTTAATAGCATTGGAAGTACTGATACATACATATTTTTTACATTACGTTGTGAAATAAAGAAAACAATATTAAGTCCAAATTTAACACACTTAGAACCCGTAGCCTATTTCCCTATGTCAAACATAACATACAAATTCACATATTGGGAAAAACACAAGAATGGGGTGAGCATAGATGCTCAGAAAGGATAACAATATCGTTGAAACTTTCATAAATATAAATAAACATTTAAGGAGGTGTATATGAAATAAACACAACCATTTTAAACTTAAAAATCATTATAATAATACAAAGATAAATCAAATAATTCCATTTAGTTATTCACAAGGATATTATACTAGTCGAATAATCACAAGTAATATCAATATCTCATTCCAAAATGATGTAATGTATAATGTTAAACATAAGAACAACATATTGAAGGCCTCGTGAAAAAAATACTAATAAGATTTTTCTAGGCCTTGTTCCAAGACAATAGTTTCTCTCATAATACCCACCGCTGCATCGAGGGGAGATAGTGCGCCCCACCCATCACTTACTAAGTACAATCTATTCCCCATATGAAAAGGTTGAAACATAATATAAACATTCATATTTAAACTAGCTTACAAAATTTCAATAATTTTACTATAAACCCTGAATTGTATAAAGATAACACATCCAAAATCAAACGTATCACAAAAAATTCAATACAATATTGAATATTTTATCAGAATAAATCAACTTCAAACAAACATAAAATATAATAAAGGATGCTGACATTGATGAAATTAATCCAAAAACTATTTTAGTGTAATATATCTTTCTATTTAATATTAATTTAAATGTAACTCAATTATAAAATAAAACATTTATTTTGAAAATATTTTTATAATATTATAAAAGAATCTTCTATGGTGCTATAATGGCATAAAATAGCCGGACCCACCATATAAGTTAAAAAACATTCTTTCCATAATTTTGTAGAAAAGTTCATAAAGTACCTTTTATGGTAAATGACATAATGATTAATTTCATAAAAAATTATAAAAATTAAAATAAGGGTATAAATATCTTTAATCCATATTCTTCAAAATAATTAAAATGTTTTGAAATTATTTCTTATGAAACATGAATGTGGAATATAAAGAGGTCATAGTAGATACTTACATAAAAACAACCTCAGATAAATAAAGAGATTGTAGAATTAAACCATAACATGTTTACTTCCTTTGTTGAGGGTACATTAACCTCACGTATATTGGTGAAATTTGTTTTAATTAAATTATAAAAGAACCACATACATAAAAATGATATCATATCATACCCAATAATATTTATTTGTTAATAATATTTCAATAGTATCATTGTTTCGGGGGTAAAAAAATTCTTTTTTCCTTTATATTTTTTATTATGTAAGTTGTGTTTCTAATATATAATATGTATTTCATTCATATCCATAATTATATTTAGTTATTTAATCATTTTTTATAACCACCATATGATTGTTTTTTGAATTTTTACAATAGGGAATGAAATTTCCTCCCTTCGTGGAGATGGTAAGTCGTATGTATGAATGTGCAACAATATTATTCTATTTATAGTGGAATATTATGTAATTTGATGTTAGATTATATATTCATAATAATTAAAATTTTATATTTATTATTTATATCAATTATACTCATTATTATACACATCAAAATAATGAAGTGTTGAATAACAAACTACACCACGACGTGGAGACGGTAAGACCTACATACACACACATGGTGACATTGTAATTCATAGGATTTATAGAATAATGAATATGGTTGTGCCATATATATAATAACATCTCATTATTTATAATGTTCTAGAGTTATTATTTCTGTATGGAATCAACATAAAAGGAGGAAGTGGAAGAAGAAGAGAACTTTGTAAGAGGCGATGAAGTAAGTACATCTTCTTCAGGTTCTTCCTATTTATTTGAACAAATGGGCCCCATAGGTTTTCTTTACGATCAATTTAAGGCATCTAGATTGAATTAATGGTGCTTAAGAGGATATTATTGTAGGTTTGGGTCAAGTCAAATGGATTTGGAAGTGTGAAATTAAGAGAATTGGATGTATCTGTTTATAAGATAGGTGGAGGTCACATTAGGGAAAAACTATTAGTTTACTATAAAATAATTTTTGATTTCTAATGGAACCAAAAGAATTTTATCTATTATAAGGTGGGTATGGGTCTAAATCCTCTCAACCAATAGGTTTTGGAAAAGTTAGGTCACCATATTAACGTTATCTTTTAGATTTACCTCTTATTAGAATATTTAAAACTTTACCATGTCTTCTTGTATTATTATAATGAATTGTTTATATACATACTATAAAAATTCAAGAGAACCCTAGGAGGTTCATAATTTAAATATACAACATTATCTATGTCTTTTGGTCGAATCTTTGATTTTTTTGTACATTATCTCATTTAGTAAAATATTAGTTGTTTTAAAAACACATTTTATTCAAACTTGAAACTATTTAGTAATTGTTTTTTGAAAGGCATAAAAAAACTATAACTTTATAATAAAATTATTTAATAAACCCTAAATCATAATATTATGCTAAAAAATTTGTGGAATTTATTAAAAGTATTATTTTAAATTGATTATGATATTTATTATATCAATTATTATAATCTTTTATTAATAATCTAATCAATGCATCATCACTGTGTCATAAATAAATTGAATTATTTAAAGAAAAAATTATAAATAAAATACAATGGTATATGAAATAATTTTATCTTTATAATGAATATTTACAGTCAAAATTATCTTATTAATAGCCCGATATAAATTTTTTTTATTTATTAAAATTTGAATTTATCACTTTTAACTCTTCTTTAAATAAAATAATAATAAATGTCCTAATCTAATAAAAGTTGATAAAATGGGACATATTTTATTACTAATAATGATTTTGGAAGAAATACACTTATACAAAAGATTTATGACACGTGTTTTTGTTATTATAATATCATTTTTTCAATTAATTAACCTATTTACTTTTAACCATGGTAAATAAAATTCAAAAATTACAATTCACAAAAAATTATTTTTATCTTATTGAAACCCATTTTAATTACTGATTTAAAAAATATATCTGTGCTTTTGGAAATTCAATTCATGAGAGCGGTAAAATTACATTTTATGAAAATATGAAAATGTGCCTAGAAGGTGGGTAAAAGACATTAGAAAACTCAAAAACAATTATATATCTAATCTTATTATAAAAGGACTGGGAAAAATTTAATTTGACTAATATAGGTATTATAGATATATTTTTACATTAAAATAAATTTAAATAAAAAAATAATTATTTAAATAAAATGTCCATTTTAAACAATAATGTTGTGTTTTTCACTATTTATAAAAAATTGAATGTTTTTAGAAACCTAATAAAAAAATCACACTAAGTATATTTTATTATTCAGAATCCAAAAACGAAGTCCAATTTTAAAAATAATGTTTATTAAATTTCAAAAATTGGGTATTACTATTGTTAGATACTTTTTAAATGACTAGTTTGATTGGTCGTGGTGTGCTAGATCTTGATGTGGCGTATAGCACAAGAAATTTCATTATTTAAAGTGAAGCGTACTGTAGAATATTGGGGTGTTATATTCTACCATCATTCAAATAATTCCATCCCCAAAATTTCTAGAATATCATTACATAACAAAATATTTGGGTGGTTCTTTATCATAAATTCCTCAGGTTCCCACGTTGACTCTTCCATTTTATGGTTTCTCTATAGAAATTTTACCAGAATAGTTGTCTAGTTTCTCAACACTTGTTTTCAGGTGCCACGAATTCTGATATAATCTTCACAATAATACATGATCAGGTTCTAGTTCTATTTCTTTATTGGTGAGTACATGCGTTGGGTAAGGCATTTATTTTCTCAATAGTGACCCGTGGAACCCACCATGAACTATGAAGAGTCATGGTGGAATTTCTAAACAATAATCAACTACTCCAATTCATTCAATAATTTTGAAAGGTATGATTTACATGGGACTCAATTTACCCTTGTTAGTGAATCGTATAACACCATTACATTGAGATACCTTCAGAAAATATGATCTCTTACATGAACATCCAATTCCTTCCTTCAGTTATCGATATTTCTCTTTTTCTTATTATGAGCATATTTGATGTGGGTTTGGACAATCCTCACATTTTCCATGGTTTTGACAACAAGTTCTGGGCCTAAAAGTTTTCATTCACCAACATCATCCTAAAAAGTTGGTGTGCGACATCTCTTTTCATATAACACTTCTTATGGTGCCATCTGAATATCTGAATGGAAGCTATTGTTATAGGAAAATTCTACCAATGGTAAATACTGATCTCACATACCATGAAATTCAAGTGAGCAGGATCTCAACATGTCTTCTATGGTTTGAATAGTCCATTTTGACTATACATCAGTTTGATGGAGGTAGGAAGTGTTCAAATAATGTTCATATCTAGGGATTTCTGAAGACATTTCTAGAATCATGATGTAAAATGGGGATCATGATCAGAAAAAATCAATAGGGGTACACCATGAAGTCTTACAACTTCATTAATATATAGTCTTGCAAAAGGTTCATGTGGTAAATCTCCCCTTATTGAAAACAATATGCTTACTTGGTAAGATGATCAAAAATGACCCATATTGAAACATTCCTTCTAGGAGTCTTTGGTAGCCCCATTACAAAGTCCATCAAAATATCATAGCATTTCCACTTAGGTATGTGAAGAGGTTTCATTACTTCTCAAGGGACGATGTATTCCAACCTGAACCTGTTGAAAAACCATACATCATGACACATAATTGGAAATTTATCTCTTTATGTTGTCCCACTAAAAATGTTCCTTAAAATATCTATACATCTTAGTACTACCAATGTGTATAGAGAAATTAGATCTATGAGAATCATCGAACAATAACATTTTTAGATCAGGTATATTGGTTTCTATTTCTAGATCAGGTATATTGAGAACAAAATTATTTTCCCCAAATTTATAAATTCCATCTTCGTATATGATTTAGAACAATCTCCCATCATTCACATCTCTAATTTTCTTTTGGAAATCCACATCATCAATGTGAGAACTTTTTATCATTTCTAGTAAAAATTTGTTGGAAACCATTTTAAAATGTATCAATGTTTCACCATCCATGATTATTCCCATATCCATATTTACTATATCCATGAACATACGATCCCTTTCAACTCACATCTTATTAAGAACCCCAAGATCCTTTTTGATCAAAGCATATTCCACCTTATTTTCCTCCCCTAGGTGGTAGTGTATAGTGTAGTCATAATCCCTGAGTAATTCAAGTCATACCCTTTTCCTCATTTTGAGTTATTTCTTGGAGAAAATATACATCCAAATCCTATAATTGGTATATATATCACATTTTTCACTATAGAGATAGTGTCTCAGTATCTTTAGATCAATGACTATAGATGATAACTCGCGATCAATATTAGGATAATTTTTTTCCAATATAAAGTTTTCCTGATGAATTGAAAATAACTCTATCATTCTGCATAAAGACACAACCAAGTCCTTCAACTGAATCTTCACTTTAAATATCAAACCCATCACTCCCCTATGGTAGAGGAATTATTGGATCATTGACTAATCTTTTCTTCGATTCTTCAAAACAGTATTCAAACTCTTTTATACAAACAAATTTATCCCAATTACATGTGAGAATGGTTAATGGGTTAGCCAATATGTTAAAATAATGGATGATATGCTGACAATAACCTGCTAAACAAACAAAATGTGTACCTCGATTATACTCATCAGTGCTTTCAATTATTTTATTGCCTTTTTATTTTAAGGATCAATAGAGATTCCATCCTTGAGAAAATATGGCCATGTAATGAAATCTCATGAATCCAGAATTCATAGTTGCTAAACTTCACATATAATTTATTTCTTCTAAGAGCCTTTAGAATAATGTGTAAGTGATTTTCATGATATTTATATCATTTGTTTTATAACAATATATCATCTATAAATTCCACTACAAAATCATCAATATATTCCTTGAAATCCTTATTCTTTAGATCCATGAAAATAAAGGGTGCATTAGTCAGTACAAAAGGCATTACTATAAAATCATAATGACCATACCTGGTTCAAAATGTTGTCTTTAGAAGTAGTGGTCTCATAATAATTCAATATAATTTAAGAAAATACATAGAAAATAATGGATATTAAATTCTCCCCACCTCAAGGATTTATGTCCCCGAAAGCTAAAAAAAGGAAAAACAATCAAAGGGGGTATTGAGCATGAATCTAAACCAACCACACTAATTATCTCCTCTTCATATCCCAATGTTGCTTCTGAATTCACGCTGGAGGAATTGACCACTCATGAAGGACCTACTCTTATCTATCCTCTATTTCCACTGGGAACTATGCAAAAGTCACCCCATTGTCAATAGCCATCTCCCCCAATCGATGATGTGTGTTAGATCATGCATGTTTTTCTTCATTTGTGACACATGAATACATCCTGAAATTTGTCCATCAATGGTGTAATAGATAGATTTAATGCTACCTCACCAATTATGCAAAGGACTCATAAGTATCTTTTTTTCTCTTTCCAAGTCATTTCAATCCCCATGGAGGTGTGACCCAAAGTAATACTTGTCCTTCCACCCCGATCTCCAAGGGTCTTCATCTCCTCTCATCATAAGATTTGTGCATGCTCTGTGCAGTCTTCATCTGCTCAAGGATGTTCTGCTACTTCTCAGTGGTAGGTCATACCAACTATATAATAATGAGTGCTGACACCCTTGGGTCTATCTAGTATAGTGGTGGTCTGCAAGGCCGCTCGTACAAGAACTCAAATGGTTCTATGTCGATGGTTGAGTGATAGATGTTATTTTATGAAAACTTCACCAATGGTAGGTGTTAATTTGAGCTACGAGCGAAATCTAGGAAACAATCATGAAGAATGTCCTCCAAGGATTGTATGGTCCGCTCTGTCAAAACATATGTCTGGGGGTGAAATGTAGGGCTCAAGGGAAACTGATTGTTGAACACCTTTTACAACCCCATCCAAAACTGAGATGTAATGTGTGAATCACAGTCTGAGACAATTGTCGGAGGAACAAATTGATGCCTCACTATCTCCTTTACGTAGAGGCCTCTTAATCCCTCTACTGATCCCTTCTCCCGGATGGGTAGGAAGTGAGCCAATTTGGTGATTCGCTCAATGATCACACAGATAGAATCGTGACCCCTAGACGTGTATTTTAACCCTGTCACAAAGTCCATGGAGATATCATCCCACATCCACTGAGGTACATATAGTGTCTATGTCAATCTCACTAGAATCTGATGTGTGGCCTTCAATTGCTGACAATTTAGGCAACACGAAATGAACTCTACCACCACATTATTCATCCCTTTCGACCAGTACTAATGTTATAGGTCCTCTAAAATCATTGTGATACCAATATTGTACCAAAAAAGGGATATGTGGAACTCCATTAACACATCCTCTCATAATTTCCTTGGTACTATGTTGCATCCTCTAAAAAGGACGGAATTATCACACCAATCAAAATTCCTTCTAAAAATTGTAATGTGAATCACTAAGAATGTTAGGATTCGTAGTCAACGTCCACAAGTTGTGATTCCCTAACCTGAAGAAGGAGTGGTAGAGTGAAAGCCCTTTAGTGGAGATAAGTAGCTCCATCATCATCCACGATGGATATCTGCGTCACGACTTTCAGCTCTGTCGCCTCACTCAGTAGTAGAAAACCAGATATCCTACTGAGCATGTTATCCACAATGTTCCTCTTCCCATTAGTATATCCTTTCTCAAAGTCATAGTCCGGGAGGAACTCTAGACCTCACTGATGTATCATGTTTATTTACTTTTGAGTGAAGATATTCCTGATTCACTTGTGGTCATAGTAGGTTGTAAACCTCTCACCTATCATGTACCGCCACCACATCTTCATGTAGAAGACCACTACTGCTTAATCCAGGTCAAGGGTCATGAATTTATGCTAATGATACCTCAGCTTCATTGAGCCGTAGGATATCCCTGTTGAATCCTCAATCAGGACACAACCCTGTCCGGTCCCTGATTCCTCACAATATACCACATAGTCGGTTACCTCATCTAGAAACCACAACATGGGAGTTCATGTCGTGAAATGCATCAAAATTTCTATGATCATCAAGAATTTATATGTCCACACGAAGGGCTATACATTATTCTCCATAGTTTTCATAGGTGGAGATACTCTATGGAAGTCGGGCATAAAGTTTTGGTAGTATTTAACCACCCCAAGACACTCCACACCTCTATCACGTTTCTTGGAGGCTCCCAGTCAAGCACTGCCTCTATCATCAACAGATTCACTACAAATCCAACCAATAAAATGATGTTTCCTAGAAAGTGGACCTCCCAAATCGAGAACTTGCATATAGAGAGTGTACCATAAAGCTGTTTCTCTGAAAGTGTATCACAGACTATCTGCAGGTGAATACCATGCTCCTCCTATGACACCGAGTACACCCATATGTCCTCAATAGAGACAACGATGAATGTATTAAGGTATGGCTAGAATATCCTATTCATGTGTCCCCTGAACACCATTGAGGAATCAGTGACACCGATATGAATAAAAAAAGACATAGTAGATGTACCAGCATCTAAAGGTTTTCATCATTTCATTCTCATCCTGTAACTAAAGCTGATGATAAACATTTTTTCAGTCGATTTTTGAGAAACAACTCGCTCCCTTCAGCTAATCAAAGGGGTCATCAATCCTCAATAGTGGATAATTATTCATCATGGGCACCTGGTTCAGCCACTGGAAGTCCACAAATAACCTCAAGATCCCATATTCTTTATGGTAATAAAATATTAGGGCATCCCATGGTGAATCAATGGGCCTTACGAACTGCTTCTCCTATATGTCCTCTAGTTGTACCCTCAATTCATGTAGCTCTGCGAAAGCCATCCGATAATCTAGCATGGATGTTGCCGCCGTCCTGGGGTATAGGTCAATGCAGAATTCTACCTACCTATAAAGAGGTAGTTCTAGAATATCCATAGGATATACATCCTCCAACTGGTACACCACTATAGTAAATCTTGGACTCTTTTCGTCCATCGTACTGAGGGTGAGACTATCCAAGAAGTGATTGATCGGCTAAACCCTACCCCGTGAATTTCCATCCTACACTGTAAAAGTTCCCTTCTATACAGTGAAGGAATACCATATCATATATTCACGAGAACAATGTAGATTCCACCTAAAAGAATTGATATGATCATTGACAGTTGATATCCAATCCATACCCAATATGACATTGTAAGGCCCCGACGATGCTACTAGGAGACCCCAACCGAATAATTGCCTCTTTTTGTTATGTCACACTTCCAATAATAGTGTGTAATCATTGAATCCCCTTCCATAGAAGTATCTAATAATAGTAATTGAGCCAATGGATCCCCTGGAATCTTCATGCCTCGAATGCAGAACATGTCAAGGAAAGATTGATTGTCCCTATGTCTACAGAAAATATAGATACGGTGGATTAAACACAAATAATATCTATAATAATCTCTGGAGAACCATGGTTGTAGGCCTCCATCACCAAAATCTCGCATATCCCCTACCTGTTGTCTACCTGAGCCTATAGTGGACCACATGGGGGGTAGAGGAAGTACCTCAAACTATCATCCATCGCCAGCCGCTTGGGAAACTCCCCAGCCACGTCCTTGCCTGAAAAACCTTCAATATTGAACTTCTATCTATGCATCGATAGTCCCTCGACCATCTGAATGTCATCAGTGTAGGTAGTCATAGAATCATGAGCAATGTGCCTCTTTTAGCAACATAAGTAACAAATTTGGCCCTCGGCTGATCCCCTCTACCTCAAGAGCTCCGCACACCCGAATATGCATCACCTGCCTATATATTGCTCCAGATTACTTGGACACATGTCCTGTAGTAGAGGATCTCACCATCAACGCCTTATCATCTTGGAATCTCTCCCTCAGTAGAGCTATCTCTAGCACTCCATCCTACATCAAGATGTTGGGCGAAATAATTGATTCCCTGATCTCCCATCTGAGACCATTCTCAATGTTCTTGGCCCTTAAAAAACTATCTCGAACCATGTTAGTGGAGTAGCAGGAGATGTTGGTAAACCATTCCGAGTTTTGTGCCACAGTCAGGATGCTCTATTGTAGGTTTAATAACTCTAAAATAAATAGTGGGTATAGTGTTGCTGGAATGAAATCCAACTTGTAGAGGCCCTCGATGTCGAACTAGATTAGGGTTACCTCCTTGTGTGTCTAGAAAATCTTACTCTACCATCTCCATGCCTTTCTCTGATTAAGGATAGTGACCTGAACCAAATTATGGTATTTTGGTCTTTCAAACGAGTGAAAACATGCGTAACAGCCTCCAACAAATCCCCGGATGACTGAGGATCTGTTTCACCTTGAAACATTAGAGGCCACTATCTCTAAAAATAATATAGAGTTATCATTTGGTGGGAACTATCCGCTGGTAGGGTTGGTAGAAAATTCTTCTCTGTGGGTGATGGTGCTACTAGTACACCACACGAAGGTGAAACTCTCTATATGTGGTCCCTGCACTAATGCATCATAACTAAGCGGGCCATCTTCATGATCCATCACTTATATCCTGGATGGATGGATATCCTCGTAGATAAATACTATAGGGAAACAAATGTAAAAAGGTCAATAAGTTAAATCCGATGAGCTGACTAAAAAGATATAAATATAAAAATATTTTCAAATCAAATGAAACTACTGTTTTTCAGTACCAAGATGGAAAACATAATCTAGGGACCTAGTGTATGGATTGGTTTTCCACCACACCAACAGTAGACTCGCTAGAATGAAATCAAATCTCAATACACATAACATTATTGACACTATATAATGTATAGTCTCTGAGTTCTTCTTGTAGAACCGATTTCCCCTATAATACCACTTTTTCTGGACCTATCCCGTGGGGCCTTTTTTGGGACTACCCCAATCCCACCTTCCATAGATGAGGGGATGGTGACTAGCACCAAAAAATCATATCCTTAAAAGGGAATAAATTTACATTAAATTTGTACACAAATTGGGAGGTCTTACAACAAAAAGAAATCCAAAAAGCATATAAATTATTACAAGCACCACAAGTGCCACAACATAGACTAAAAGGTGTAAAATGAATGTAAAGGATCCAGAATACAAGCCTAACTAAATGTAAAACATAGAAAAAAAAGTACAAACTCCTTGTTTGTCAGCCAGAGAATATACCTAAAGGGTAGGTACAAATCACTATCAAATGTCACTACAACACACCATATATATCGATCCACCTCTGACCATAGTCTATCCATAGATCCCCAATTTCCAATTCAAGTATTTCAGTCATCTGCAAAAGACACTATAGTTTTGGGAGAAGCCCATACGGGTGTGATTATAGCAACACTGAGTAGGGACCTCAAGGCCAATTTGGGTCTCAATGAAATGTACAATGGAAAATACCACAAAGAGAGATCTCAGTGTGATGTAAAAAAAACAGACAGATATCACACCAGGTATAACATTGGTATAGAAGTAAAGATTATTAGTTATAAAACTAGATCATCTTATATTGCTGAGAGGATAAATTGATGTTCCGCGATGGGTCACTCTGCAACTAATCCAAAAAGAACCTATCTACTACTTTTCCACAACAGGTCTCTCAATGGATGATCCATGACAGTTATTTCTACTACTAATCAATGAATGGTCACTATCATGATGATTCATGAAGGGTCTCTATTAAGATGATCCATGAAGTTTCCCTCATTTTTTGATCCATTGAGGTTCACACTTATACATATCCATGATGGATCTATTTTATTTTTCACACCACAGTTAGCCACTAGATTAAATCACTTAGAACCCTTGATTTTGATAAGATCTACAAAATTATGTTTTAAGGGACCCAACAGAACAGATGCCACGTCGAATAAACAGTCAGTCTGTACAATATGGGAAATTTTGTAAAAATACCTTGATTGGATTAGAGTCTGATATGACCTGCCCAGACACCAATATCTTCCAAAACTAATGTATAGTATCTCGAATGGGACACCAAAACTCACAAGACCTCGTTCCATATACTGCGCGACAATCGGATGCTTGGTATGCATGTCATTGATGTTTTTCCCAAAATGGATCGGGAGGGTCCGGGAAAACTCGGTTGGACCGACATGACTCAGCCCAAATTTCACTGAACTGACTCGGTTCCACTGACCCAACCCAGACTCGGACCTACCTGGGATAGGGTTGGTCGGCATCCATCCCTTTGTGTTGGAGGCCAGTAAGGTCGTGGGTCTGGAGTGGTGGGGGGGGGGGGATTTTGGGCCCACTGGGCGGGTCTATCCTACAGGTCTGCCCAACACCCCTACGGTGGATCCACATTTGGCAGATCCAATACATTCTTGGATGCCACGTATGGCTCCCCATCTCACCCTATGGTTCACTATAGGTCTTTTTTCTACCACATCTCCATGCCTTCATGGTGCCCTGATGGGCGTGCCGCCTCTCTTGACCTGCGGCCGCTACTGTGGGCCACCACTGGCCATCGCCGGAACCAGTGTACTAACAGTTCCGTCCATGGGCCACCAGATTTACTCCGGTGGGCCATTATTCGAACCTTCTATTCATACTGGACTGTAGGTCTTCCACCTTCACTACGACGACCTCAATCTCATATTGTCACCGTTCAGAAAATCTTCCACCAATAATAACAAGGCGGAGGGGGGTCAGTCCTTGTTTGTGTTGGTCTGCATCCTCTTTATTAGTGTTTTAAAGCAGTGTGATGACCTGAACCTAGTTACTTATAGTCAGTGCATTATTATAAAACATGGAATGATAATAGGGGATCATGTCCTGCATGATCGATCAGTTTAATAGCATTGGAAGTACTGATACATACATATTTTTTTCATTACATTGTGAAATAAAGAAAACAATTTGAAGTATACATTTAACACACTCAGAACCCATAGCTTATTCCCCTATGTGAAACATAATATACTACTTCACATATTGGGAAAAAACAAGAATGGGGTGAGCAAAGATGCTCATAAAGGATAACAATATCGTTGAAACTTTCATAAATATACATAAACATTTAAGGAAATTTATTTGACTAAAACACAACTATTTTAAGCTTAAAAATCATTATAATAATAAAAAGATAAATCAAATAATTCTATTTAGTTATTCACATGGATATTATACTAGTCGAATAATCATAAGTAATGTCAACATCTAATTTCACAATGATGTAATGTATAATGTCAGACAGAAAAACAACATATTGAAGGCCTCATGACAAAACTACTAATAAGATTTTTTCTAGGCCTTGTTCCAAGACAATAGTTTCTCTCATGATAGCCACCGATGCATCGAGGGGAGATAGTGCGCCCCACCCATCACTTAATAAGTATAATCTATTCCCCATATGAAAAGGTTGAAACATAATATAAACATTCGTATTTAAACTAGCTTACAAAATGTCAATAATTTTTCTATAAACCATGAATTGTATAAAGATATCACATCCAAAATCAAACCTATAACAAAAAATTCAATACAATATTGAATATTGTATCAGAATAAATCAACTTCAAACAAACATAAAATCTAATAAAGGATGTAGACATTGATGAAATTAATCCAAAAACTATTTGAGTGAAATATATCTTTCTATTTAATATTAATTTAAATGTAACTCTATTATAAAATAAAACATTTATTTTGAAAATATTTTCATAAGATTATAAAATAATCTTTGATGGTGTTATAATGGCCTAAAATAGCCGCACCCACCATATAAGCTAAAAAACATTCTTTCCTTAATTTTTTAGAAAAGTTCATAAAGTACCTTTTACGGAAAGTGACGGAATGATTCTTCTTATAAAAAATTATAAAAATTAAAATAAGGTTATAAATATCTTTAAACCATATTATTCAAAATAATTAAAATGTTTTGAAATTATTTTTTATGAAACATGAATGTGGAATATAAAGAGGTCCTAGTATATACTTACATAAAAACAGCCATAGATAAATAAGGAGATTGTAGAATTAAACCATAACTTTTTTACATCCTTTGTTAAGGGAACATTAACCTCATGTATATTTCTGAAATTTTTTTTAATTAAATTATAAAATAACCACATACATAAACATGATATCATATCATACCCATAATATTCATTTGTTAATAATATTTCCGTAGTATCATTATTTCGGGAGTAAACAAATTCTTTTTCCTTTATATTTTTTATTATGTAAGTTATGTTTCTAATAGGTAAGATGTATTTCATTCATATCCATAATGATATTTAGTTATTTAATAAATTTTTAAAACCATCATATGAAAATTATTTTTGAATTGTTAAAACAGGGAATGAAATTTCCTCCCTTCGTGGAGACGGTAAGTCGTATGTACGAATGTGGAACAATATCATTCTATTTATAGTGAAATATAATGTAATTGGATGATAGATTATATATTCAGAATAATCACAATTTTATATTTATTATTTATATCAATTATACTCATTATTATACCCATCAAAATAATGAAGTGTTGAATAACAAACTACACCACGACGTGGAGACGGTAAGACCTACATACGCACACATGGTGACGTTGTAATTAATTTATTTATAGAATAATGAATATGTTTGTGCCATATATATAATAAAATCTCATTATTTATAATGTACTAGAGTTATTATTTTGGTATGGAATCGACATAAAAGGAGGAAGTGGAAGAAGAAGAGAACTTTGTAAGAGGTGATGAAGTAAGTACCTCTTCTTCGGGTTCTTCCTATTTATTTGAACAAATGGGCCCCATAGGTTTCCTTTATGATCAATTTAAGGAATATATATTGAATTTATGGTACTCAAGAGGATAATATTTTAGGGTTGGGTCAAGTCAAATGGATTTGGATGTGTGAAATTAAGAGAATTAGATGTATCTGTTTATAAAATAGGTGGAGGTCACATTAGGGAAAAAATATTATTTTACTATAAAATAATTTTTTATTTCTAATGGCACTAAAAGAATTTTATCTATTATAAGGTCGGTATGGGTATAAATCCTCTCAACCAAAAGGTTTTGGAAAAATTTGTTCACCATATTAACGTTATCATTTAGATTTACCTCTTATTAGAATATTTAGAATTTTACCATGCCTTCTTGTATTATTATAATGAATTTTTTATATACATACTATAAAAAGTCAAGAGAACCCTAAGAGGTTAATAATTTAAATATACAACATTGTCTATTCCTTTTGGCTGAATCTTTGATTTTTTTGTATATTATATCATTTAGTAAAATAGTAATTGTTTTAAAAACTCATTTTTTCAAACAAGAAACTATTTAGTAATTGTTTTTTTTGAAAGTCATAAAAACACTATCAATTAATAATAAAATTATTTAATAAACCCTAAATTGTAATATTATCCTAAAAAATTTGTGGAATTTATTAAAAGACTTATTTTAAATTAATTATGATATATATAATATCAATTATTATAATCTTTTATTAATAATCTAATCACTGTTTCATCATTGTGTGATAAATAAATTGAATTATATAAAGAAAAAATTATAAATAAAATACCATGATATATGAAATAATTTTATCTTTATAATGAATATTTACAGTCAAAATTATCTTATTAATATCCCGATATAAATTTTTTTATTATTAAAATTTGAATTTATCACTTTTAACTCTTCTTTAAATAAAATAATAATAAATGTACTAATCTAATACAAGTTGATAAAATGGGACATATTTTATTACTAAGGATGATTTTGGAAGAAATACACTTATACAGAAGATTTATGACACGTGTTTGTGTAATTATAATATCATTTTTTCAATTAATTAACCTATTTACTTTTAACCATGGTAAATAAAATTCACAAATAACAATTCACAAAAATTATTTTTATCTTGTTGAAACCCATTTTACACACTGATTTCAAAAATATATCTATGATTTTTGAAATTCAATTCATGAGTGCGGTAAAATTGCATTTTATGAAAATATGAAAATGTGCTTAGAAAATAAAATGACTCACAAAAATTTCATTTGACTAATATAGGTATTACAAATATATTTTTACATTAAAATAAATTTAAAAAAAAAATATTTATTTAAATAAAAGTCCATTTTAAACAATAATGCAGTGTTTTCACTATTCATAAAAAATTGAATGTTTTTAAGAAACCTAAAAAAAATCACACTAAGTATATTTTATTATTCAGAATCCAAAAAAAAGTCCAATTTTAAAAATAAACATTATTAAATTTCAAAAAGTGGGTATTACTATTCATAGATACTTTTTAAATGACTAGTTTGATTGGTCGTGGTATGATAGAACTTGATGTGGCGTATAACACAAGAAATTGCATTATTTAAAGTGAACCATACCATAGATGCTTGGGGTGTTATATTCTACCATAATTAAAATAATTCCATCCCCGAAATTTCTAGAATATTATTACATAAAAAAATATTTGGGTGGTTCTTTATCATAAATTCCTGAGGTTCCCACGTTGCGTCTTCCATTTTATGGTTTTTCTCCATAGAAATTTTACCAGACTAGTTGTCTAGTTTCTCAACACTTGTTTTATGGTGTCACGAAATTTGATATAATCTTCACAGTAAGACATGATCAGGTTCCAGTTCTATTTCTTTATAAGTGAGTACATGCGTTGGGTAAGGCATGTATTTTCTCAATAGTGATCCATGGAACACGTCATGAACTATGGATTGTCTTGCTGGAATTTCTAAACAATAATCAACTACTCCAATTCATTCAATAATTTTGGAAGGGATGATGTACATGTGACTCAATTTACCCTTGTTAGTGAATCGTATAACACCATTACATAGAGATACCTTCAAAAAATATGATCTCTTACATGAAATTCCAATTCCTTCCTTCAGTTATCAATATTTCTCTTTTTCCTATTATGAGTTGATTTGATGTGGGTTTGGATAATCATCACATTTTCCATTGTTTTGACAACAAGTTCTGGGCCTACAAGTTTTCTTTCAACAACATCATCCTAAAAGATGGTGTGAAACATCTCCTTTCATATAACACTTCTTATGGTGCCATCTGAATATCCTAGTAGAAGCTATTGTTATAGGAAAATTCTACCAATGGTAAATACTAATCTCACATACCATGAAATTCAAGTGAGTATGATCTCAACATGTCTTCTATGGTTTGAATAGTCCATTTTGACTATCCATCAATTTGATGGAGGTAAGAAGTGTTCAAATAATGATCATATCTAGGAATTTATGTAGACATTTCTAGAATCATGATGTAAAATGGTAATCACGGTCAGAAAAAATCGATAGGGGTACACCATGAAGTCTTACAACTTCATTGATATATAGTCTTGCAAAAGTATCAAGTGGTAAATATCCCCTTATTGAAAAAAAAATATGCTAACTTGGTAAGACGATCAACAATGACCCATATTGAAACATTCCGTCTAGGAGTATTTGGTAGCCCCTCTACAAAGTCCATCATAATATCATAACACTTCAACTTTGGTATGTGAAGAGGTTTCATTACCCCTCAAGGGATGATGTATTCCAACCTAAACCTGTTGAAAAACCATACATCTTGACACATAATCATAAATATCTCTCTTTATGTTATCCCACCATAAATGTTCCTTAAAATATCTATACATCTTAGTACTACCAAGGTGTATAGAGAAATTAGATTTATGAGAATCATCGAACAATTCCATTTTTTGATCAGGTATATTGGTTTCCATTTCTAGATCAGGTATATCAAGAACACAATTATTTTTCCCAAATTTAAAAATTCCATCTTCGTGTATGATGTTGAAAAATCTCCCATCATTCAAAGCTTCAATTTTCTTTTGGAAATCCACATCATCAATGTGAGAACTTTTTATCATTTCTAGTAAAAATTTGTTGGAAACCATTTGAAAATGTATCAATGTTTCACCATCAATGATTATTCCCATATCCATATTTACTATATCCATGAACATAGGATCCCTTTTAACTCACATCTTGTTCAAAACTCTATGATACTTTTTTCTCAAAGCATATTCCACCTTATTTTCCTCCCCTATGTGGTAGTGTATAGTGCAGTCATAATCCCTGAGTAATTCAAGTCCTCCCCTATTTGAGTGAAATATCTCTTTCTACGTTTTATTTGATTAAATGTCATGTAATTATAAATGAAAACATGTATTTTTAAAATATTATTATAATGTTGTAAGGTATGCATTTAAGTTGTTATAATGGTGGAAAATAGCATCACATTCGATATAAGTTTTAAAAAAATGTTATTTCCTTAATTTTTCCGAAAGTGTCGTAAAGTATCTTGTTTGGAAAATGACAGATGTATTCCTTTAAATTTTATTTATAAAAAGTCAAACAACGGTAAATATGTATTTAACCTATATTATAGTTAATAGTAAAAGTGTTTTGAAATACATTTTTATGAAACATGGAGGTGTAAGATAAAGAAGTCCCAATAGATACATCCATAAAAACAACCTTGTGTAAATGAATAGATTGTATAATTAACCCTTACCTTGTATATTTCCTTAGTAGAGGGTAAATTAACCTCCTATATAATTGTTAAATAATTTTTATGAAATTATACCAGAACTAGATACATAAACATGATATTATATATGATCCTCTAATATTTCATTATTAATAATATTTCAGTAGTATCATTGTTTTAGGTGTTAACTAATTCGTTTTCCTTTATATGATTTTTTATGTATGTCATAAATTTTATGGATATGATGTATTTGATTAATATAAATTATTATATTAAGTAATTTAAAAATTATTTTTATTCATCAAATGAAAATTAATCTTGAATGGTTATGATGGGTAATGAAATTTCACTACGTCGTGGAGGCGGTAATCCGTTGGTACGCACGAGAAACAATATCATTATATTGATGGTGAAATATTATGTAATTGGATGGAATAATATATATATAGAATCATTAACTTGTTATATTAATTATTTATATCAATTATACACATTATTATACCCATTCTAATAATGAAGTGTTGAATAACAATCTACACCATGACGTGGAGACGATAAGTTGTACGTAGGCAATCTTGGTGACAATATAATTCATAGGATGTATATAATAATGAATATTGTTGTACCATATTTATAATAACATCATATTATGTTGAAGTTTCTAGATATATTATTTTTCTATGGAATCAACAAAAAGGATGAAGTGGAAGAAGAAAAGAACTTTGAAAGTGGTGATGAAATAATTACCTCTTCTTCGAGTTCTTCCATTTGATTTGATCAAAATGGATCCTTAAGTTGGATTTATGATCAATTTAAGGCCACTGGGATGAATTTGGAGTATTTTCCAGGATAACTGAGCATGGGTTGGCCGAGCCAAATAGCTTTGGAGTTGTGAAATTAAGAGAAGGGGAAGTTTCCTTTTATACGAGAGGTGATGGTCACTTTAAGAAAAGTGTGAAATATTATTTAATTATAAAATAATTTTTTGATTATAATGGTTCAAAATGAATTTAGATAAAGTATAAGTTGTTGATGGGTCTAAATACTCTAAAAAAATATGTTTTAGGTATGTTTAGGTCACCATATTAACCATATCATCATAGATTTAACTCTTAGTTAAATAGTTTAACTTTTACCATGACCTGTTTTTTTATTATAATACATGGTTAATAAACCTACTATTAAAGATAACAAAACCCCATGTGGTTCATTATTGACATATATATACTTTTAAAAATCCTTGGTCTGAATCTTATATTTTTAGGAATAATATATCATTTAATAAAATAGTATTTTTTTTAAAACTCATTTATGTAAATTATGAAACTATTTAGTATTAGGTTTTGTGAAAGTTATAACAACATTATCACTTCTAAATACATTTATTTAATAATACCTATCATGAAATATTAACCAAGAAACTGTTGGGAATGCATCAAAAGTCTCAGTTAACATTTATTGTGATATCTGCAATAACTATTATTGTAATAATTTATTAATTAGGTAATTACCGCGTCATTATGATGTTATAAATAAATTTAATTATTTTATTTTTAAAAGATAAAAATAAAATTCCATGATGTAAGAAATTTGTTTATATTTATAATGAATATTTATTTTCAAAATTATCTTATTTATAGCCATATATTAAAAATGTTTTATTCATTACAATTTTAATTTATCACTTTTAACACTTCTTTAAATAAAATATTAATAAATTTTATAATCTAATCCATGTGGATAAAAAGGATAATATTTAATTCATAAGGTTGATTTTGGATAAAATATACTTATCCAATAGAATGAGGAAATGTATTAGAGTAATTATAATATCATTTCTACCATTAATTGTCATATTTATTTTTAACCATTGTAAATAAAATTCAAAAGTTTCTATTCACCAAATATTAATTTCATATTATTGAACCTAATTTTACTTACATATGTCTAATGTGTCTCTAGGAATTTTGAAATTATATTCATAGGAGTGTTAAAATTATGTTTTATAAAAATTTGTAGATGTACCAAAAAGGTGAGTAAAAGACATTAAAAAATTCAATAAAATTATATATATATATAAACTTATTATAATATGACTCAAATAAATTACATTGGATTAATATAGGTATTATGTATCTATTTTTACATTAAAATATTCCATATAAAAAATAATTATTTAACCAAAAAATTAGATTTAAACAATAATGCTGTGTTTTTCACTATTTATAAAAAATTTAATGTTTTCAGAAAAAAACCAAAATTTCACCCTAAGCGATTTTTGATGTTCTGAATCCAAAACATAGTCTATTTTAAAAAATTATATTTATAAAATTTATAAAATTGGGTATTACAACTCATAACTACTTTTTAAATTTCTAGTTATATTGTTCATGGTGTGCTTAAACTCGATGTTGCGTTTAATGCAAGCTATTGTATTATTCAAGTAGAAGTGTACCCTGGAAGCTCGGGGTGTTACATTATCCCCTTCTTCAAATAATTCCGCCCTCAAAATTTCTAGAATATTACTACATAAAAATATTTGGTTGGTTATTCATAAAAAATTCCTCAGTTTCCCTTATTGGCTCTTCCATTTTATGGTTTCTCCATATAACATTTACTAGACGAGTCGTCCAATTTCTCAACACATGTTCTATAGAATCCTAAATTTTGATAGGCTCATCACAATAAGAGATATTGGGTTACAGTTACATTTATTCATATGTTATTACATGTAATGGGCTAGGAATGTATTTTCTCAATAGTGATATGTGGAACACATCAAGAACTATTGAGATTCTTGGCAGCATTACTAAACGATAAGCTACAATATTCAATTTATTCAAGAATATCGAATTGAACAATGCACCTAGGACTCAATTTACCCTTTTTAAAAAATCATATAACACCCTTCCAGGAAGATACCTTCATTAAATCATGATATACTACATGAAATTCCAAATACTTCCTTCGGTTATAAGTATTTCTTTTTTTCCTACATTGAGATGCTTTGATGTGGGTTTGGATAATCCTAACCTTTTCAATTGTTCCCTCAACATGTTTTGGGGATAAGTGTTTTCCTTCATAAACATCATCAAAAAAAAGTTTGTGTTTGATATCTCTTTACATATAATACTTCTTATGGTTCTATCTGATTATCTGAATGGAAGCTGTTATTATAAAAAATTTATACCAGAGGAAAATAATGATCCCACATACCATGAATGTCTAGTGAAAATGATCTCAACATGTCTTCTTTGTTTTGAATAGTTTGTTCTGATTTTCCATCAGTTTGAGGGTGGTAGGAAGTGCTCAAACATGTTCAGTATCTTGGTATTTTAGAATACTTTCCAGAATCATGAAGTAAAATGGGGAACACAATCAGAAACATTCGATATGGGTACACAATGAAGTCATCCAAATTATATAATATATAGTATCTCTAAATGATCAACTAGTAAGTCATCTCTTATTGAAATAAAATGTGGTCACATGGTAAGATGATCAACAATGACTGATATTTTATCATTCCTTCTTAGAGTATTTGGTTTTCCCATGAAAAGGATTATTGCTATATCATCTCATTTCTACTCAGGCATGGGAAGAGGTTGCATGAATCCTCTAGGATGTTTTCTTTCAGCCTTTACTTGTTGACAAACCATAAATTTTTACACATAATCAACAATCTCTCACTACATTTTGTCCCCCCAAAAATGTCCCTTCAAATATATATACAACTTAGTGCTTCCAGGGTGTATTTTGAAATTAGAGCTATGTGCATCATCCAAAAATTCCCTTTTTAGATCAGGTATAACGAGAACACAAAGCCTTTTCCCAAATTCCATAATTATATATTCACATAAGAAGATGATCAATCTTCTATCGTTCACATCATTAATTTTGTTTTGAAACTCTTCATCATCAATCTAAGAACATTTTATAATTTCTAATAAATATGTTTTGGAAACCATTTGAAGAAGTATCAATGTTTCACCTTCCATGGTTATTCCCATATCCATCTTTACTATATCCATGAACATAGGATCCCTTTCAACTCTCATCTTGTTCAAAACCCCATGATCCTTTCTGCTCAAAGAATCTAACACCTCATTTTCCTTCCCTGGTGGGAGTGTATACTGCAGTTATAATACTTGAGTAGTTCAATACATCACCCTTTCCTCATGTACAATCCTTTCTATGATAAAATATACTTCAAACTCATATGATCGATATATTTCTCAAAATTTTCACCATATAGATAGTTTCTAAATATATTAAGAAAAAATATTATAGCTGCTAACATATGATCATGAGTAGGATAGTTTTATTCATAAATTTTTAGTTTTCCTAATGCATAATCAATAATTCTATCATTCTACAAAAGGATACAACCAAGTACATTCTTTGAAGTATCAATATAAATAAAAAACCCATCAATCCCTGATAGTAGGTTCAAGGTAAGGGCATTTAAAATCTTCTATTTAATTCCTTAAAACATTTTTCACACTCTTTTTTCCAAAAAACAATTAACCCCTTTATGTGTGATTTGGTTAATGGGTTAGCCAATTGTGAAAAATTCTAGACGAAACACAGATAATAACCTAAAAACACATAAAACTACTTCCCTGAGTTATACACTTCAGTGCTAACTATTCATGGATTTTCATTGTCTTTGAAAGATCAACAGAGATTCCATCCTTAGAGAAAATATGGTCAAGGAATGAAATATTCTGAAGCAATAATTCACACTTTCTAAATATTCTATATAATTCATTTATTCTGAGAGTATTTATAATAATGTCTAAGTGATTTTCATGATTTCGTAGCATTTTGAGTATACCAAGATACCATAAATAAATACCACTAAAAATTCATCAAGATATTTCATGAAAACAATATTAATAAATCCATGAAAATAGAGGGTTCATTAGTCAGTCTAAAAGGCATTACTATAAACTCAAAAATTCAATAACTGATTCGAAATGCTTTCATTGGAATGTCGTACTTCATCATGCATAACTAATTATTTCAAGATCGAAGGACACTCTTTTGAAATTATTGAGCTTCATGAAGCTGATCAAATAAATCATCAATGTGTGGTAGGGGATAATTTTTCTCTATTGTTGTAGCATTGATCTCCATGTAGTCAATGAACAACATCATAAATCCATCATTATTCTAAAAACATGAATAGGGGATCCCCATGGAGAAACACTAGGGTGAATAAATACTTTATTACTCAGTTCTTATTATTGATTATTCAGTTCTACTAATTCCACAACGACCATTCTATAAGGGGTGTTCGATATGGGCCTTCAACCAGGAATTATGTCAACAAAAAACTAAATTTCTCATTCTAGAGAATATCTAGGTAAATCCTATGGAAAAACATCAAAATATTCTTGCGCAATAGGTACATACACTATTTGAAAAAAAATTCCCTCACCCATAGTTATTTCACTCCCTCCCCCCCAATAAGTGAATTTAGTTGAGATGTTGGGAGTGGACTAGATTAGAATCAGATGGTGTGGTTTTTTCTCTAAAGATAAGTTATTACTTAACATCATAAAAAATTGTAACATCCATATTCTTAAAAAAAAAATTCATCATTGTCTGAATGAAAATCCATTCCAAGGATTATATCAAATTCAATCAAGGTTATGAAAGTAAGATCAGTAGGTAAACCACGTTCATATTCCATAATGGTAACAGATTGACAAATCATTGTTGCACCGATACATCCTTTATGATATTTTACTGAAAACTACCTTGTTATGTCAAATTGGAAATATCTAATTTTTTTGGATATCAACGATGATATGAAGGAATGAGATAATCCAATATAAAATTAATCATTGCCTAATTTTGAGTAAACGATTAATGTACTTTCCACCACGTCATTCTGAACTTCATCATCTATAGTTGTGGTTGCATAAGCATGTCCTTTCTCAAAAGACTTTTTGAGGTATTTTTCTTTGACATTTAGGAAATTAATATGAAAAATTCCACATTTATTTATAACATTAGCATTAAACCTAGAAAACCTATTTCTTCCCCTTGAAATCAAGAGATTTGTGGCCATTTTCTCTACACTTGTAATAGACTCCCATTCCCTTCAGGTAGTTTCCAGGGGTTTCTTACCACATTTACTGCATAATGGAAATTCAAAATTTCCCTTCATCCTCTAATTTCCATTTCTAAAGTGTTCAGAATATCTCTTCTTCTATTTCATTTCTTTAATGTCGTAAAACTTAGAGAATTCTTTTTCTATCTTGATTGCACATTAGAATATATATTCATTCTACAATAATAATTTTTAGACTGATTCTAAAAGGAGAAATGGTTTTATCCCATCAATGAATTGATTGACGTTAGTCCATGGGTTACATATATAATTTGAAGCATGCCTTGATAACCATGTAATGTGAGCCTCATACTTTGTCATATTCTAAGAATCCTATTTCTTCAGACTCAGAAATTTCTTTTCCATATCTTCTCGATGCTCAAGAGAAATGAATTTCTATAATAAAATCTCCTTAAACACCCTTCATTATATATTTGATACTTTTTTATCCTACAATGTTTTTTGAATTAATGACCACCATTGATCTAAATCTCCTCTGAGGTAATTAAATTCCATGACTACTTTTTCCATTTTTCTACTCCCCAAATCATGAAATATTTTATCTAAATAACTTATCTATTTCTCAGATAAAATTTTATTGGTCCTCCCATAGAATGTTAGTAGTTATTGACTCATGAAATGGTCTTTCATTGATCCTCCACTTGGTGGATCATGGTTCTCCATATGAGTAAGGTTATTATTTATAACCAGAGTTGGGTTTTCCCAGTATAGTTATAATCTATTCAGCACAAGCTACATCTCCAAATCCACTATAATTATCTTGATTAGGAGATAAATCACTACATAGATTACATGTGTTGATACGGATTCAATTCCATCAACTAGGTTCCATATCTAAACAATTTAATACATTAGATTAGATTATAAATCACAATACATAATTCCACACTAGTAAAATACGTAACATAAATTGAACATTTTATGCATATAATCCATAATCATAAAAAATGTTTTATATGAGGAAGTATTTACTCATAAATCACTCATAATGGTTTGTAATGAAAATGTGAATTACCCTATGCATATCCCCTAAGAGTGTTATAACCAGGAGTGTAGAAAGGCCCATTTTCGTGCACCAGTTCCCTTTTGAGTCAAGCTCCAAGTGGTGTTTTTGGGTTTTACCCATAGATACATCTGTGCCAGATCCTCCACTACCTGTATGAATCCATATATGGATTTATTTCTTGGAAAATTAAAAAATATATACATCACCAAAATTCTAGGAAGTTATTCTATAATAAACGTCAAAGATTAACATAGGGTAATCATCTCTAATCCGAGTTTTTTTAAATTTAGTTTCTAGGGTTTATACTAAACTACCTCTAATATAAACTATAATAACCCAACCCTAGTTACCCTGAGTTAGTGCATTATTACATAACATTGGCATGATCACAAGGGATCATGTCCCGATATACTGATCAGTTTAGTAGCCTTGGAAGTACTTGATACATTTATAAGTTATACATTACATTAGGAAACAAAAAAAATAAATTATGTATCATTTGAAAACTCTCAAAACACATTGCCTATTTTAGCATGTCAAACATAATAGGTTTCTTGAAATCCTACGAAAAATAAAACACAAGAAAGGGGTGAGCTCAGATTCTCAATAAGAATAATTATTTTATCAATAAAAATCATAAATAATCATAAACATTAAACCGAATGTATACGACTAAAACACAAGACATTTAAACATATATTTTAGCATAATATAGAAAAGATAAATCAAATAACTCCATTTACATATTCACAATGATATTATACTTGTCAAATAGTCACATTTAATATCAATAGATAATTTCATAATGATAGAATTCATAATTCCAGACATCATAACCACATAGTCAAGGCCTCATTCCAAGACTAGAAATAATATTTTTTCAAGGCCTTATGCCAGGACACTGGTTTCTCTAATTTGACCTAACGATGCATCGAGGGGATATAGTGGGTCCCGCATGAAACTTAGTAAGTCCAATTCATTCTTTATAGTAATAGGATGAAACATAATATAAACATTCGTATTAAAAATTACATATGAAATGTAAATATGCTAACAATAGACCATGAAAGTTATAAAAATATCACATCCACAATAAAACAATTAAAAAAACCTTCAATACAATATGGAAGATTGTATCATAATAAATATACTTCAAACAAACGTAAATTCCAAGGATGGATGATGACAATGATGAATTCAATCCAAAAACTATTTGAGTGAAAAATATCTTATTCATTTAAAAGAAACATAATTACTAAAGGAAACAATTATTTTGAAAATATTTTTATATTCATTTAAATAAATCTTAGATGGTTTTATAATGGTGGAAAATATCTGCACCTGCATTATATGTTTAAAAAACATTCTTTCCTTAATTTTGTCGAAAAGGTTATAATGTACCTTGTTTTGAAATTCACAGAATGATTACATTCAAAACATTTTATAAAAAGACAAAAAAGGGTATAAATTAATTTAACCCATATTATAGGAAATATTAATAATGTTTCAAAATACATTTTTAAAAAACACATATGTGGAAGATACAGAGGTCACGGTAGATACTTACCAAAAAACAACCTTAGATAAATAAAGATATTTTAGAATTAAAACATACATTTTACTCATCATTGGTCAAGGGTACGTTAACCACCCATATAATGGATAAATAATTGTTATTAAATTATAAAAGAACAATATAAATAAACAAGATATCATATATAATCCTCTTATATTTCATTGCTAATAATATTTCGTTAGTATCATTGTTTTAGGTGTTAACTATTTCATTTTCCTTTATATGTTTTTTTACGTAAGTCGTGTTTTTTATGGATAAGATGTATTTGAATCATATCAATAATGATATTATGTTATTTATGAATTATTTTTAATTCTAAAATGTAAATTATTCTGGAATTTTTACAATGTGGAATAAAATTTATTCACGTCGTGGAGATGGAAAGTCGTACGTACACACAAGCGAAAAATTCATTCTTTTGATGGTGAAATAACATATAATTTGATGGTATATTATATATAAAGAATCAATAATAGGGTATATTTTTTATTTTTATCCATTATATTAATTATTATACCCATCCAAATAATTATGTGTTGAATAAAAAACAATGCCACTATGTGGTTGTGGCAAGCCGTACAAACGCAGGCATGGTGACATTTTCATTCATAGGATGGATAGAATAATGAATATGGTTGTACCATATTTATAATAACATCTCAGTATGTATAAGGTAATTGATTTATTATTTTTTAATGGAATCAACAAAAAAGGAAGATGTGGAATAAGAAAAGAACATTAAAATAGGTGATGATGTAATTGCCTCTTCTTTAGGTTCTTCATTTTGATTTGAACAAAAGGGCTCCATAGGTTGGCTTTATGATAAAATTAAGGACTCTAGGATGAACTAAGGGTAGTTGGGAGAATATTGGATAATGGGATGGCCAATCCAAATTTCATTAGAGCTGTTAAATTAAGGGATGGGGAGTAGCCTTTTATAAGAGTGGTGAGGGTCACTTTAGGAAATGATTGAAATAGTATTTATTATACTTTAATTATCGGTTTATAATGGCATGAAATGGATTTATTTCGAGTTTAAGGTGTGGGTATGTCAAAATACCCTTAAAAATAGGTTTTAGAAAAAATTAGGTTACCATATTAACCTTATCATTTGGATTTAACACTTAGTTAAATAGTTTAACTTTTACCAAGTCTTCATGTATTATTGTAATACATGGTTAATAAAATTTCAATAAAAATATATTAGAACACCAAGTTGTTCATTATTGAAATATGTAACCTTATATATGTCTTTTGGATGAATATTAGATATTTAGTAATATTATAAAATTTAATAAAATAGCATTTGTTTTAAAAACTCATTTATGTCAATTTTTACACTATTTAGTATTTGGTTTTTGTGAAAGTTGTAATAACTTTATTACTTTGAAAAAAATCATTTATTAAACTCTAACATATCATATTAACCTATAAAATTCATTTAATTCATAAAAAGTTTCAATTTAACTTTATTTTGATATTAACAATATTAATTATTTTAATATTTTATTAATAATATTTTTACTACATTATTATTGTGTCCTAAATAATTTTAAATATTTAATATCTAAAAATTATAAATAAAATACCCTGATGTCAGAAATATTTTTAGATATCTAATGAATATTTATAGGTGAAATTATCTTATTTATATACCTATATTAAACATGTTTTATTTATTAATATTTGAATTTAACACATTTAACATTTATTTAAATAAAATATTAATAAATGTCGAAATCTAATCCAAGTGGATCAAAAAGGATCATATTTTATTTTTAAGGTTTATTTTGATCAAAATACACTTATCCAATAGAATTAGGACATGACATAGGGTAATTATAATATCCTTTTTACCTTTAATTACCCAATTTAATTTTAACCGTGGTAAATAAAATTTAAAAGTTACTATTCACGAAAATTATTTTCATCTTATTGTACCAAAATTTACATTCTAATTTCAACCATGTGTCTCAGATTTTTTAAATTCAATTCACAGGAGCGGTAAAATTATATTTTAGAAATATTTGAAAATGTGCCTAGAATGTTGGTAAAAGAAATTAAAAAATTCATTAAAGTTTTTATATCTAATCAGATTATAAAATGACTCCAATAAATTATATTAGATTAATATAGGTATTATGAAACTATTTTTTACTTTAAAATAAATATGAATAAAAATATTAATATTTATATAAAAAGTAAGTTTTAAACAATAATGTAGTGTTTTTAACTATTCGTAAAAATATGAATGTTTTTAGAAAAATAACAAAAAATCAGCCTAAGATAATTTTGATATTCCGAATCTAAAAAAATGTCCATTTTATAAAATTATAAAATTGTAATGTGGGTATTATTGTTCATAACTACTTTTTAAATGACTAGTTTGATTGGTCGTGGTGTGCTAGAACTCGAATTTGCGTGCAGAGCAATCTATTTCATTATTCAAAGAGAAGATTATCGTGGAAGACTGGTGTGTTACAAGCAGGGGATGGTCGATATAACAATTATGTCAACAATAAAATTAATCTCGAATAGGAAACCCAAGAATTAAACCTTCCTGCAAAAAATGCACGATCTGCGGAATAACCGGTTCATGGGTTAATCTGCGTTCGTCGTTTAGAAAAGAACAAGGAAATCACAAAACCAAAATCAAACCCCTACATCATTATATGTTCATTTTCAAATTTTTCCATCCTTGATTGTTCATGGTTTCGACGCCATTCATAACTTTATGACATTGTTCATCGAGGTATATCGAAGTCGATAACATTCCTCTGGTGTTCATCATTCTTTGTTGGAGAGGCATCTTGTGGAAGGTTCATCAAGTATTTTCCAAAGACTTTAATTCCCACTTTAAAATGTGTAATCTAGTTAAAAAGGGAAGACATTGCAGCATTTATGTTACACCATGACGTTTCGTCTTTTCACTATTTCATTTAGGAAATATCGTAGCTGTTACACTGGATCTTAATGGGCCATTAAGAGGTATCTTTTAATGTTTCTCATCATCACCTCTTCACTGCACCGCAACATCGCCATGTGTCTCTCAATAGTTGAGAAAAGTAACAAAATTACTTGTTAACGTTATTTTATTATTTTGGACAAATTCAAAAAAAAATCATTTCTGTCCAACCCTAAATAGTTGAATTTAATACCAGTCTAGGCGAATCCTGACATTTCAATTTTAATAGTTCCCTCATATTTTTGATCTAAGAAACATTTCAAAAGGAAGAAAAACCTTATCTCATGTTTATTGAACATACTTGAAAAAAATGTTCATAATATCGTTTTAGGCTCACCAGGTGTTGTAATCACGCCCCTTAAGAGTGTGTGGTCTCAAAATAATTCCATATAATTTAAAAAAATACATTACAATTACAATATATTACATAAAGAGATTTAATAAAATGGGGAATAATTGATAAATATTTATCCTTCATTCAACATAGTTATTTTATATGAAATTTTATTTATCTTTTAAATTTTTTATTATATATGTGTAATGCATGGGAAATGTATGTCAATGGTGGGGCCTAGTTATAGATAACCCATTGATGCATAGGTAATATCATATGATGAAATAGTTTTCCAAAATAAATTTATTTTTACCCAATATCAAAACAGTCTTGTGAATGGTATTAAAGGTATAGGTTTTGTGTACCTAAGATTAATGGAGTCCAATATATAATAATTCAACTCATTTATATTAATTTATCATTAATCCATGATATTTTGTGCCAACATATCTATGGATAGATTTCATTATCATTTTATTGATTTATATGGAATGAGTTTCCATTTCTTAACATTCCATATTGATATTTTTTTATCTAATTAATTAAATGGAATTTGTTATTAGATATTTTACATTCAATGATAATTTATTCCCATTGATTCATTATTTGTTCTATATTACTTACCCTTATCGATAAGTTGATCTCACCTTCATTATGATTCCTTTATCCAGGTTATAGTGATAAAATTATTGAATAAACATTTGAGGATAAATTTTATTTAATTTTATTATGTATCAAGATTTTATTTTCAATTTCCCAAAGTATTATGTGTATCATTTATGTAATATGGCTTTCCACAACTACTAAACTGATTGGTACATTAGTATTTTATTCCATGTAATCATGCCAATTTTGTCATATAATGAACCAACAATAGGATTTTAGGGTCACGATGTTATAGTTGGAATCAAAGAGGGGTTTATCATCCACCTTGGAATAAAGATTTAGAAAAATTAGATTATGTAGAACCACAAAAAATTTACATTGAGGATAATTATACAAGAACATCAATGAATTCTAGTAAGGTAGTGATTATGTTTTTATTCATAGTAATACATCTTTTTCTAGGTACAACAATTGGTTGTTGTTTGGGAACAGATGTACCAAGGTGTAACAACTCTAAAAAGGTGTACAATTATTGACTCAGGGTAACATAGTACAAGAAAACAAGAATTATACTTCACCTGGAATTACACTCATGGTGGATATGCATAAGATAGTTCACAAATTCTATACCTACCTTTTTTAAGGATTAGAAATTAAATATTTCCCCAGGGTAACCAAATTTGATTATTCTAGGTTTTAGGACGAATCTATTTTTGTTATGTTCTATACCATATTTTTAATTACATGTTATAATTTTATGATAAGATATCTATTATGACATTTTTTATAAATGGCTCATAGAAAAAGGAATGTGAAATCCACCAATTTATGTGATCCACGGAGTAATAAGGATCGTATGATTCTAGTCTTAAAACAAAATTTTCTACAAAAATATTCTCCCAAGTATTAAAATCATACATGGAAATAATATCATAAGCTACTGAGATAGGTAAAAAATATCTAAGACCAATGTATTTGAGTGGAAAGAATGACAAGAAGATTATGGGGAAGAAAATAAATATTATGGGATAAAGAGAATTTAATACTTTCTCACATGTGATAATTTTGATAAAAAACACTCGAGAACTTGATTAATAGTAAGGTGAGTTTTGTAAAATTGTGTAAATAATGAACACAGAGATTTTGATTTCAAGGGTTAAAAAAAGTATTCTAATGTATAATTCCTCAAAATAAAGGTAAACAGACAATATAAAAATAAATGTCTGTTGATTCAAATGTATATGCCTCAAATGGTGAAATTGGATAATGATCATGTTAGTAAACTACCGCAGATGAAGAGGAATGAGATGTATTCTTATTTATGAATTATTTCAATTAATGATTTCAATCGAAATTCACCAGTTATAATAATTATATAATGTATGGGGGTCATATTCTTGTAACATTTTACTATGTATTGGAGATCAAATTTTGAATTGGTAGCAAGAAAAGTTATTTAGTATAAAATTAAAATTTTCATAAAACATTTTATTGAGGGAAATAAAACCCTCTCTATGTTCTGATGTTGAGATTATGATGATGACATGATTAATTTGGATAAGTTTTAACGTCTTTGGAGCATATTAATGACTGGTCAACAATTGGTCCATGCTATCATTTATGAAGTTTACAATACATTTGGATTTTAGGAATATATCCACTAACACATTTTATACATAAATAATATGGAATAAATCATGTTTACAATATGTTTTTATGGTGATTCAAGTTGTTACAATATTTCAAGATGATACAAGATGAACATATTCAACTATTTGTAATGTGAAAATATATATATTATTCATTTTGATTGGGGGAAAAGATAAGTTCATTTTGGAAATATAGTGACCATCTTACTAAAGTGATGGATCCTAAACATTTTTAATGGTTATCAATTTATGGAATAGATTATGTTGAACATTGGATCTTGTTTTAGATATTGATAAATAAAATCACTATATGATGAATTATTTTCTATGAGAAGTTGTATAAATAGTTCAAGGAATGACCAACGGATAAAATGGTAGAAACTTACCATGTAATTATTTTTAGATATATTCAAATAGAGTAAAATAATTCATATGCTTCAGTAAAATATGTCTTGAAAAAAATTGTTTTGGTACCTTTATTTCTAATGAATCAAATACCCCCATATATCATCATTGATTTAGGAATTTTTATTATTACCTTTTTTCAAACCATGTTCTCTAGCACTCTCAATCTGAACATAGTAGATATATTTTTATTCTTTATCAATATTTCTGTTTACCACTTATGTTATACTTCTAGGTAACCTAGTTATGTGACCATTTAAAATTCATTTATATCATATTTAAATGATTTTTTTATTAACCGTATTCAAGATATTGGTTGTTCAATAATGGTATTTTAAAATATCATTTCATTGATTTCTAAGATCATGTTTTAATTGCAAGGACATTTTTAATTAAGGTAGGTCGAATGTAACACAACAAGAAATTTCAATATTCTCATGTTAGAATAAATATTATTTTTTATCTCTATATTAGAAACACCTTGTTAAGGTTATCCTACACATTCCACTTAGTTAGCATACATTATAAGAAAGACTTGGTTTTACATCCTTTTAATGGATCACATATATTAAAATGCAAATTTGGGTATTCTAAATTTTTTTTCCCAAATAATAATTATTTTTGAATTCAAATATTTAAAATTATCTTAGGGTGAATTTCTAGTACTTTTTTGAGGACTTTTATTTTATGATGAATAGTGGAAAATGTTGCATTTTAGTTAAAACCCACCTTTTCATTTACATAATCATTAATTTTTATTTATATCTTTTTCTGAAAAAATCTCTGAACTAAACATTACTTTATTTTTGATTTGATTGTGTTTTTTGAAAAAGTGAGTTTCCAAGGTATGTTGTGCAGTACAGAGAGATTGTTTACATGAATTGTTGAAAAATATCAAATATAAATGAATGGATTTTGTGGATATGGTAAAAAATTCATACATAGGTGACATCATTTCCCAGTGTTTCTCAAAAATTTTGGCTCCCAAATAGAGTGTTTATAGTGCATCACAAAAAGTGGATTACCTAAAAGATCTCATCAAAATGAGGTAAATTCATGAATTTCGAAAATATGGGATACACGAATACAATTTTGTGATGGATCAAATAATATTTATAGTGATCTATGAAAATAGATATGTGGATCACAAATGTATAAGATGTGGAGAATCAAGAGTGGATCATCCCAATGGTGTGAAGTTTTGATGGTTATCTTTGATATTAAGATGAGATTCGTGAATGGGAAATTTCCATTAATCATGGAGAAATAAGGATCATTTAGGTGTAAATGAATAGATTTTAGAAGTGGTTATGATGTGGCATGAATGCTTCTGGAATTAGTGGAAGTGCCTATAAATAGGCCATTACCCCCTTTAGAAGAGTAGTGAGACATAATGAAAATCTTAAGGCTTCCGAATTGCAAAGGTGGTTTGCGAAGGGTGGTTCATGAGGGGTAGTTTGAGAAAGTGATATGAAAATAATTGCATGAAGTATATAAAAGTCAGCCAAAATATATGAGAGTCGGATTCACGAATACAATTCTGTGATGGATCAAAGAATATTTATAGTGATCTATGAAAATAGATATGTGGATCAAAAATGTATAATATGTGGATAATCAAGAGTGGATCATCCCAATGGTGTGAAGTTTTGATGGTGATCTTTGAGATTAAGATGAGATTCATGAATGGGAAATTTCCATTAATCATGGAGAAATAAGGATCATTTAGGTGTAAATGAATAGCTTTGAGAAGTGGTTATGATGTGGCATGAATGCTTCAGGATTCAGTGGATGTGCCTATAAATAGGCCATTACCCCCTTTAGAAGAGTAGTGAGACATAATGAAAATATTAAGGCTTTCGAATTAAAAAGGTGTTTTGAGAAGGGTGGTTCATGAGGGGTAGTTCGAGAAAGTGATATGAAAATAATTACATGATGTATATAAAAGTCAGCCGAAAGATATTAGAGTCTAGAATGTAATGGAATTCAATTAGTCTAAGTAATATTTTATATAGAAGGTGAACTTTGTGATGTCTATGTGATCTACATGAATGGCAGAGCATCATAAAGGAAGTGAGCAATGCGAATGTGTAGTGAAAGTGGATTCTAAATGGAACTGGTGTAATTTGGTACTAATCTGTTTGATGAAAGTGGAACATCAAAATAGAATCCATATACCACTAAGTATGTATTCATTTGGGATGTTTAAGGTAGCCAAATGTATAGAAATTTTTTTAAACAATTACAAGAGTAGTGAGGGGTGGAAGAGGAAGATGGTGATCCTTCCCATTGGCACTGAATCTGAGTAAGAGAGACAGGGACTAGCCCTTGGGAATATAGTGAGGTGACCAAAATTCTTGTAATGTAAGTGATTTTGGGCATAGAAGATCCATCCTGATCAATTTAATTTGGATGATATCTTTAATAAATTCGGTATAATTGGAATACCATCATTGCACCTCTTTATATGTATCCCAATGAAGGGGATCCATGTAAAAATATCTATTCCCTTGTGTTTTATTTATTTCTTTACATTTAGTACATTATCAAGAAACAAAATTGGAAATTTTTTGATCAAAATCTACATTAAAGAATATAAGATGTGAGCCTTGTAATAACGAGTTCATGATCCAGAAGGCAGAATGAAGTTTAAAAAGAATATACATACCCAAATTCTCCCCCTAAGGGTATCTAGGTCAATTTGGACATAATAATTGGTATTATAGGGAATTTTTCTTTTATCGGATATTATTTCCCTAACTATAAATAGTCCATTTTTTGATGTTAAAGATTAATTCTACTATTATATTGGCATTCCATGGAAAATGGAAGAACCTCATAGAAGAAAAAGAAAAATCCATGAGGTATTCCTCTGTCAATAAGTGTTTACGAAAAATGTGTGATTCTATTTATGTGATAATATATTTTACAAAAGAAAATATTGGATGAATTAGATATGGAAAATGAAGACTCACTCAATTATTTTGAGGGAATGAGTGAATAACATAAAATTCAAATTGATTTTGAAACAACAGATAATGAAGATTCCATAAAAAGTCCAAAATGGAAAATTTCCATGAAACCACAAAATTGGATCAGAAATTGGGGAAGAAATGAAATCTAATGGAATCCTTATCAAAGAACAACAAATTGTGGTCAATAATCTCAGAGAATTAAATCAACAGATTATTTATGTGGCTACTAATTTAAGAGAGAATAATGATTCTCAAGCTGATGAAATGCGATATATGACTAGAATGGTAGCAAAACCAAAATATGATCTAAATGAAGTGAATAATATGTTATATGAAATTCATAATATGAATTCTATAAAGCATGATCTTACTATATAGTTATCAGAACTAGTTATGAAGAACAAAAAGATACAACAAGTGAATTCATGTTGTTCTGATTTTGTTGCTCAAGAAAAATTTAAAATAACAATGAAAAGTTACATGGAGGATAAGATTAGATGTGAATTGGAGGAAGATATGATTAGAGGGAAGAATATTAAAAAAGAACATAATTATCAAATTTAATCCAATGTATTGGTAGATTCAACAACTCAATGGTGAGATGGAATCAATGAAGAATGATATGTAGAAATCCAATGCCAATGGAAATCCGTAAGTAAAGGATTCCATTCACATGCTATTTTATTATCATTCAGTAAGTGATGATGAAATAAGATGGAAATATGTTATTTTTGAAGAGAATTATTGATATATTTTCTCATCTCAAAAGCTATATAGTTTGGGAAAATTTGGTATTTTATATGATTATCCCCCTCCATTGCCTGATATGAAGAAATTTGTGAAATGTTCCAAAGGTAAGAAAAATAAAGTAGGTGTTAGAGGAAGATGTAAAAAGTATTTTACAAGAATTAGTGAAATAAGTTTCTCTTTTTTTGGAACTCGTGGTCATACATAATTTTTTTTCAGATCCTTTGGAATACGTATCAAGCCGTTAGGTTAGAAATATTTCTAATTTTTTGAATAAGAATAGGATACAATAAAAATATGAAATAATTATCTCTTAGATGAAAAAATTTTTTATGCACTATTAATATGGAGGACATGGACAAACCATAAGTATGTGTCACGTAGCCTGAGGTATCAACTTTAGAATGAATCTAGATATATCAATAACTCAGCTGAGAAACAATGAAATGAGAAATTCCATTAATGGAAGATGTTTTATATGTTCTGATCATGGGGTTATGATTAGAAATGTTTTCAAGGAAATGAATAGAAGGAAAAGAAACCCAGAGAGAGATCCCAATAACATGCAGTGTTTAACGAAAAAACCTCTACAGAAAGATATCATGGTAATATGAAAAATAGTTTTACACCCACAAGTGAATCAAAAGTATTTTAATGAATAATGTATTAATCACATCATCTGTATAAATCTAAAAAAATCTCGTGTAATTATTGTGAACAAATATGAGAAAAAGGTGGGTTTGCACCGGTTGTGATACAGAAGAATGTACATTAAGTGAAAGAGTAACTCCCAACACAATTGAGTAATCTGACATGGGTAAATGATAAAACAATGATGAATAATGAATTTCCAAACAATGTAACATGTAATGGTAGAATGTGAAAAGTGAAGGAATTAAAAAATAATAAAGAGAAGAAAACCAGTGGATAGATTTATACTCTGAGAAAGAATCATGGAAAAAGGAATTTAGGTGGAGTTTCAATGAATGAAATTTATACTACTGGTTATTAAACAAATGTTATGAAAAATTAGAAACCCATAAAACAAAAATATCATAATAATAATTATAATGAGGGGAATGAATTTTTATTCATATAGACAGAGTATTTGAGGATGGTTGGGTAGTTTGAAGAAAAACAAAAATAGTATCTTTCTTTGCAAGAATGTATTAAAGGTTGGATCCATCAAGATTGGCCACAATCCTCTTCTAAAAGATTATAGATATTCCCCTCCCACTGTGTGCATAAATGAATAAAACATATGTTAATGTGTCCTAGGTTCATGGGGAGATACGATCCAAGTGAAAATGGAATCAGAAGATGAAAAATGGTGATGTGGGGTGCTATAGAATCTCAACTAAATCAATTCATTCACAAGACCGGAAGAATTAATCAAAAAGATATCATTAAAATTAGTTAATGGTTTATGGATTTATAAAATGTATGGATATAATTGAATTCAATAGATGTTGATTTTAATTTTAAAATTATCTCTTTTTTCCTTCATCGAGTTCTGACTCAGTATGCTTATTGGTTTTTTTGGTGGCTCATTGAAATGTACCACATAAGAATAAATGTTGTAAGAGGAAAAGAATTTTTCGGATTCTAATTTTTGGGACTTCTAAAAGGATTAGTAGAAAATCATAGGGTGTCACACTATCTCCTAATTAGGTTAATGATCTTAATGGGATATAAAGGATCACATTCAATGTTATATGGTATCAAAAATAGTTTTTGGCGGTGAAGTAGAAAAACTATTGTTTTTCATGATTATAAATTTTCCACTAGTAATATGGTATCATTTGACTATTTTAAGGACACCAAGATGTTGTGAGAGAATGTTAAAAATAATTTTACATTAGTTTAATTTTTTTTAAATCAATGATGTTACTATAATAGAGAATAAATAGAATCATTAACATAATAGTGAACAATTTTTTCATGGTAGCAATGAAGAGGTAAGAAATTAAGGGTGAGTAAAACTGTAAAATGTTGATTTGGATAAATATAAAAAATTTGGTAGCTATATATGAGAAGTGGGTTAAATATATGAATGATTGTCGTGACCAAATTGAGATGAATCAGATATGGTAGATTGTTTTGAGGGAAACAGATAAGAATTACATTGGGTTGAAATGGGTATTTTGCAACAATATGAAAGAAGAAAGAACAAGGATTTGAAACAAACCATGACTAGTGAAAAGTCTACTATTTTTTATGTAATGATTTTTAATTATATGTAATTATTATGAGTCTCCAGAAATTGACAGTGCTTGAATGTGATGCCCGATGTGCCCAGAATGAATTTCTGAACTTTTTTTGGGTGCGTTCAGTAAATGTGTCAGTAGAGTTTTCTACCTTTTGAACTATTTCTCGAATTAAAAATCTGATGGCACTGCTGAATCTACTGTAATGGGATTCGATTAATGGAGGCTTTACTTTGACCGTAGTAGGTCTAGAGAAAATGTTGTGTTTTTTGACACTTGAAAATAAATGAAATGAAATAATATTATTATTTTATTTAATATCCTCCAACAAACTAAAAAAGGGTTGGGGATAGCAATGTGTCATTCCAATAAATGGAATGAACTGTAAACCCTATGTAACGACGTCATTGGGGAATTAGAAAGCTTCTTAATTAATGAGCCCCAATTAATTCCAATGTCGTTACATACCCTCCCCCTCTACTATATATATGGAGTTTGGGTAAGAGTATTGGCACAACATCACCAAGAAATGAAGAGATGAAGGAGCGCAGTGACACCAGACCCTTGGAGGACGGAGCCAAACCCAGTGGTTGGTGATGAACGACACCGAAAAATAATCTAAAGGAATATGTGAGAGGGGCATCATTGGGAGCCAGTTGTGGGAACGTAGAAGATGATCCCCCTCTAGGCGCAGATGCTCACCAATGGGTTTTTGAGGTAAATGGTTTTATCATTTATGAATATTAAATGATTTTACTCTTCCTCATTCTTGAATAATATGATGAACACGGTTCTACTAAATAACGGGTTGACCCAAGATTCCTTCATTTTTTTGGGGAGGTTATTGTGGGGTATTTTTGTGGGGTTTATGTCGATTTAAATTCCACGAGTTTGTTAATCCCTTAACCCCTCTCTTGTTTTTGAGCTAACACGGAGGGTGAAAACCTAACAAACCCGACCGAAATCCTCCACTACATTGCTATTTCCACACCTCCATGGAACACTGACGGTGTAATGATACCAACCAGATACTTTGGGGATAGTTCATTGATGAACGCCGTTAGTGGAGGCCGTGACATAATGTCGTGGCGGTCATCGGAGCAGCTGGCACTGACTAGCTGCGGAGGAGGCATGGCGTGCCGTCACGTGTCACCGATGAACAAATGAGGCCACCACTTATCAGTCTCGATAACCGAAGGAAGGAGGCCAGCACACCAGCTGGTCGTGACCTGCATTGGCCTTGGTGATAGAAAGTGACGCCAGATTGAACGTGGGCTGGTGGACAGGGATCACACCAACGACGCGCTAGGAAGCAAAGCCGCGACCCAGTAGTCGTGGCACGGAGGACCCGCGGAGCCATGTGGATCTTAGTTGAGACAACCCCCACGGTTTGACCCATTGATGTGGCTCTGCTTCTCATCAGCTCTACTCGAATGTTCTATGTCCTGGTATCCCTGGCGACACATGTTTCTAGGCGGGTGGCACCACCGGGTCGGCTAAGTGCACTGACCCACCGCCCAACGTGCCGACCCGCTGCCTAGCGGCCTGATCTGTGGCCGATCCGGGTTGGTCCGGGTTGACCTGGGTCAGGTCACATCATATTCAGGTCGGGTCGACCCATGTTGATCTGGGTCATCCCATTCCGAACTAGGTCGGGCAGGTCAGACCCAGGCAGACCGGACCCGGACACAGTACCGACCACTTACACAAGACGAGCCCTAACTTCTAAACCAGATGTCTATTTGATGAACCGTCTATGGTGTAGGTATTCATGGAGCGAGACGGTAATTTTTACTTACCCCATTACAGTTTTGGAGAATCTTCGAGTACGATTGGGTTGGATTGCACCAGAATCCAACTGGGCCCCTGGCACTGAAATGCAAATAACGCACAGACAGGGCGTCCGGTTAATGTTCCATCTGTTGTGTTGGAACCCTGATCAAGCAAATAATCATCAGGTTACCTCATTGTGAGACTTCATTTTGGATTAAATATTACTAATGGATTGGGGAGTGGTTCCCCAACATGCGATGTGGGTCGAACCTTACGACTGGCTGAGACATGACGACTACTGATCTTTCCAATAGATGTTACTCGATTGCCCAGTGAAGAGTGCCTCTATTTGATGCTGAAGACCCATAGTGAGGAGTGACAATGTGTGACATGGATGACCCACTATACTCAATAGGAGGAGTACCACAACAGTCCAAGGTTAGTGGTAAGTGCCTATGTGTGACGCGGTAGGCCCACCGAACTCGTTAGAGGAGGAGTCCTCCAGTAGCCAAGGTTTTTGACGTTCTGATTGGGAATGTTACTTGTTTTTTTCATATAGAATCTATGGCTATATATCATCATTTGTTTAAATCCTATGTGTGTCAGCATCATAATCATGTTCCTTAGAGTTGTATATTAGGTATGAGTTGAAAAACAAATTGAGATGTGTCTATTGCATTGTGCTTTGTGATTTAGATATTATTTTGTTGTTTTCCTTGTGGAATTATGAGATAACTTCAGTGGTCTTGGGGTCCCTATTGAGTATCAATATTCTCAAACCTTCATGTGAAATCCACACACCTTGTTGTGTCTTATGTAGATGATGAGCAGCTGGGTTGAGGTTTGAGGGAGCCAGGACTAGGAGGTACGCGGAGGAGACATGCGAGCGTGGAGTAATGAAGATGCGATATTTACCTACCCTTCAGGTAGGATCCTCGGAGGATGAATCAGTAGATATTATTTCCTTTTTCAATTGTATTTTTCCTTTCTGTTGTTTTTATAATTTTTAGTTGTACTCGAATGTTCAATTGGGATTTTATTTTCTCCCTTTTTACATTCATTACTCATTTTACTACAAAATTTTACGTAATAGTTTCTTCTTATTGTGTTCTCAAGACATGTGTAAATAGAGTTTTAAAGGAAATTCCATCAAGTTTTAGGGATACACCTTTTAGGTGCCGGTCTCCATCCCCTTCGCTATGGAAGGTGGGATTGTGGTAGTCACAACACGAGCCCCAAGGGATGGGTCATGACAAAGTGGTATTAGAGGAGTTATATTCTACCAAAGAACTAGGACTCTGATATTTTATGTGAAGCAATAGTGTTAAGTGTTATGAGTGTGGTTTTCAATTTGGGGAGTCTAGTGTTGGTGTGGCGGCCGATGTATCCATACATCAGAACCCATAATTCTGATTTCTGACTCAACGCATGAAAACACTGAGTGCTTGTTTTTTTGAAAATTATTCTTTTATATATATTGAGTTAATTTACAAGGTATAACTTATTGACAAAGTAACACCTATATTCTTTTAGGATTCCCCCATGTATACTGCTAGCTAGTATTCCTTAAAGAGTATGTGATGACGGCCCCTCGAGCGACGGGGCCTCGGTATTTGGATTTCTTGCGTTATATGCACCTTCGGGTGGTGTACAAGCAGCACCACTACTCGTTGGGTTGTCCATTCCACTATACAATATTACAGAGGATCCACATAGACTGAGCTTATTTCACGAGTTCCAGTGTAGAGGCCTCTGAGGTTCTGAGGCGAGATGGATCCACAAGCGGTTGGGGACTTGTTGGATGTTGTGGCCAAAGTTTTTTTCATAGTCGGGACACCATCTAATTTTAGGGTGATCCTAGCTGCCAGACTTTTTCAGGGTAGCAGAATAGAGTTGGGGGAGCCTGATTCTCTATATTCACGACAAGACGTCCCATATCTAGGCATACATCGAGGGCCTAATCAGGGAAGATTTAATCCCTGCGAGATTATGATCTATGCATATAAGTGAGAATATGCACTTATAGAAGGGCAACATGACAGTATCCCAGTACTCGTTGAGGTTCACTAATATCTCCATCTACTCAAACGACATGGTACGAGACACTTTCTTCAGGTAATGGACCTTTGATAAGGTTCCTCTATGGTTGATCATTGCATCGATGGTATCGCTCAGCATTTTGATTCAGGCTAGGGTGCCAGAGCGGGTGCTTTTGGTGGAGAGCTTCCTAGCTAAGTAGGCACAGACAGTGAGACCCAACTCCAGGAAACATGTGCCCGAGTCATCTATGGCTGGTTGTAGGAATATGACATAGAGTTTAAAGTGGACCAGAACTTTTAGTGAACAGCCCCGGGATGCAGGATTGGAGGTGCGGAGCTCGCGATGCAGAGGGGGTCAGGCGAGGACAAGCAGTTCTACACGTGCGGTGGGAAAGGTCACATGACTCATAATTTCTTGACCCTCCATACAGATGATTATAAAATGGTCTAGGTACATCCGAGTTAGAGATAGAGGTTCGGGCGAGGAGGTCCACATGTAGCAGGTAGTCATGGTAGTGGAGCTGTCCATGTAGCAGGTACTGGGCAGCGTTTCAAAGTTCTGTCGCCGCCACTGCCAGCTGGTCCACCCCAACCATAGGGAGCAAGAGGACAAAGATGAGCTCAGCTCCATGTAGCTAAGGCTTACTAACACGGCGCTTCGGAGATTATTAGAGGTATTATCTATGTCTACTCCACCTTAGCTTCCATACTTATAGGTAGAGGTCCCAATCACTCTTTTGTTACCACTGCCCTTTTTCAGAATGTGGTGATTCTGGTGGGGCTGTTTGTTTGATCCTTCTGGATAAATACTCCTATGTGAACAGATTCAACAATTAAACACTGGTTCCCACATTTTAATATTACATTAGGAGGTGAGAGCTTCAGTTGGGATCTCATACTAGCGGCGTCGATGCCTTAGGACATTATCTTGGGTATGGACTGGTTATTTATAGTTCATGCTCAGATTGACTATATTAGGTGCAATTTGGGGTGTGTCCGCAAATATGGGACTATTTTTTCTTTCACCAGTGAGAAGGGATCCTTTGTAGAATACAATGGACTTTACCAGAGGACGGTGTAGCTGTTTAAACATCAGTTGGCTAGCCTTACCCATAGAGTAGTTGATGTTGAGAGTCCGTGTTATCCTGTAGTGGTAGACCAGAATATTGATGTCCTAACTGAGGATGTTATAGTACTACCTCTACATAGATAGGTAGAATGTTACATAGACATGTACCATGGGGCGACACCGATATCTACGCCATCATATCGGATAGCTTCAACGAAGATTCTTGAGTAACGAGTATAGTTTGAGGACTTGTAGAAAAATGGGTTCATAAGATTCGTTGTTTCTCCACGGGCAGCCCCGATTTTTTTCGCCAATAAAGAAGATAGAAGTTTGAGACTCTGTGTGGACTAACAATGCATGAACCAGGTGACCGTGAAAAAAAAGTATCCACTTACATGGATTGATGATCTTTTAGATTAGCTGAAGGGGGATCGTTGGTTTTCGAAGATAGACCTCAGATTAGGCTATCATCAGCTCAAGATATGAGATAAGGATCTGCAAAAGACGACCTTAAGAAGTTGGTATGGCCATTATGAATTCTTGGTTATGTCTATAGGAATGACCAATTCCCCAACAGTTTTCATGGGACTCATGAAAAGGAACTTACAGCCATAACATGATCACTTCGTGGTGGTGGTAATTGATGAAATCTTTGTGTGCTCGGCGAAAGAGGAGGAGGCTTCCTATCATCTGCAGATACTTATAAATAAACTCAATGTGCATCAGCTATATGGTAAGCTCTCGAAGTTCTAGTTATAGATAATAGAGGACCACATTATAGGACACATTATCTCAGAGGTTGGAGTTTTAGTGGATCCAGCAAAGATAGTGGCTATACATTTTTGGGCACCACCCTAGAGTGTGGTCGAGTAGTGGAGTTTCCTAGGGTTGGCTGGATACTACCATAGATTCATGCCTGAATTTCCTAGAGTTGTGACACCCTTGTTTGCGTTGATGAAGATGGGGAAGCCCTTCGTATGGATGGAGAGATTCCAGCAGAGTTTTTGGAGCTGAGTCAGAGACTGAAGAGGTCCCCGTCTTGAGGATATGGGAAGAGGGAGCTGTTTATGTAGTCTACTGTGGCACATCGGGGACCAGACATTGGTGTGCCCTGATGCAGGAGCGAGTAGTGATCACCTATGGCTCATGAAAACTAAGATAGAATGAGAAATGCTAAGCTACCCACGAACTGGAGTTAGTGGTATTGGTCTTTGCCTTGATGATGTGGAGACATTACTTGTTGGGTGAACATTTTATAGACTACTATGATCACAAGAGTCTCGGGTAAATATTTTCTTAGAAGGACATAAACCTGAGATAGTGGTGATGGATAGAGTTCTTCCAAGACTATGACTTTGAGATAGTCAATACTCTTTGGATGGGGAACGTGGTAGAATATGCTCTAAGTAGGAAGCTGGGTCTTTAGTTGTTGAGTGAGGCGACAGAGTAGCTAGAACCATTACAGATATCCTTCATGGATAGAGATATAGTAGCATACCTACAGTCTATGACAGTCACTCCTCTACTCCTTCAGTGAATCTGGGAGGCAAAACTTGGGGAGAATGACTGCACGACTCGATGTGCTTATATATCCTCAGGAATGACACCTGATGAGCTTTCTGAAGGTGGGGGTCATATCATCCACTTCAAAGGATGTACCATGGTACCGGTGCCACTATGGGAGAAGGTTTTTAGGGACTTCCATAAATCCCCTCTTGCATTACATCCTGGTGTGGCGAAGATGTTCTAGGAACTCCAACGTCAGCACTGGTGGCCAAGGATGAAGAAGTCAGTGGTAGAGTTTGTTAAATGAAGCCTCACTTTTCATCAAGTGAAGCTGAGCGTCAAGTTCCAGTAGGCTTAACTCAACAACTTGAGGTGCCGAAGTGGATGTGGGATGGTATCTCCATGGCCATTGTTACAGGGAATCCATGTACGTTGATGGGACATTATTCCATTTGGGCGATCATTGATCGACTCACCAAATCGGACTACATTATACTAATTTGGGATCAAGGATCAGTAGAGGTCTTGGGATGCCTCTACCAACATTATATTATGCTACATCATGAGGTTACATTGACGATCATCTCTGACCATGATGCACATTTCACATCCCGGTTGTGGATGGGATTGTAGGAGGATTTTGGGACCTAACTGCGTTTGAGCACCACCTTTCATCCTCAGATGGGTTGTCAGACAGAAGACACCATTCAGACGTTGGATGACATGCTTTGGGCATGCATCCTAGATTTCAGTTGTAGTTGGTAGGATCTCTTACTATTAGAGGAGTTTTCGTAAAACAATAGTTATCACTCCACCATCTGGATAGCACCATTTGAGTCCTTGTACAGTCAACCCTAAAGATCACCACTATGCTGGAAAGACATGGGTGTGTCAGCACTCATGGGTCTAGAGTTGGTACGGGCTACCACTGAGAAGGTGCAGACCATCCAGGAGTGGATGAAGACTTCACCATGCAGACACAAGTCATATGCCGATAGGAGATTAAGAACTCTGGAATTTCAGGAGGGTGACCAAGTTTTCTTGCGAGTCTCTTCTTGATGAAAACTACGAATATTTTTCCGAGGCGGAAAGTTATCACTGATGTTTATCAGGCTATTTATGATACATCGGATGATAGGTGATGTGTCATACTTCTTGTTACTTCTACAACAGTTAGAGAAGTTGCATGATGTCTTCAACATATCTCAGCTGAGGAGATACGTGCACAACACATCTCACATCATCGGCCATGTATAGATGGAATTAGATGATGGGGTGAAGTTTATGGAGGTTCTAGTAGAGATTGAGGATTGACAAGAATGAGTCCTTAATGGGTGGTTGATACCTCTGGAGCACATTCGATGGCAGCACAAGAAACTCTACGAGAGAACATGGGAGCGGGAGGCTCATATTCATGCTCAGTACCCCCATTTGTTTTCTTTATAGTATATTTTGACTTTCTAGGATAAAAGGACCTAATGTGGGGAGAATGTAAAGACCCAGATTTCCTTGTAATTGTTTTTAATTATATGGAATTATTACGAGTCTGAAAAAATTGAGGACACTTGAATCAGAGGCCCAAAGTCCTAGAATGAATTTCTGGACATTTTTTCCGGTAAGTTTAGTAAACTCGTGAGTGGTATTTTATAACTTTTGAACCATGGATTGGATTAAAAATCTGAGGGAACCGTTGAATTCACAGCACCAAGATTCTCTTAAGGGAGGGTTTAATTTGACCACCGTAGGTCTGGAAGAAATTTAATGTTTTGAGACTCTTTAAAAAAATGAAATGAAATAATTTTATTATTTTATTTTATATCCTACAATGAAAATGTTAAGGGGTGGCGCCAGCAATGTGTCAAGCTGATAAATGGATTGACCTGCCAACCCTATGTAACTATGTCGTTGGGGAATGAAGAAGCTTCCTAATTGATGATCCCCAATAAATTCCAACGTTGTTACACATCCTCCACCTCTCCAATATATATAGATCTTGGGAAGGTGTATCAACACAATTTCTACAATAAAAAAAGTGCTGAAGGAGCACAGCGATGCATGACCCATAGAAGATGGAGTCGAACCCAGTGGGAGGGGACAGACGACACTGAACTGTGATATAAAGGACGACGTGCGAGTGGAATTGTTGGGAACCGGTTGTGGGAATGTAGACGATGATCCACCTTCAAATGGGGTTGCTCTCCAATGTGTTTCTAAGGTAGAGGGTTTGTTTTTTTATTAATTTGTAATTATTTTCCTCATCTCCATTCATGAAAAATATGAAGAACACTGGTAAACCGACTAACAGTTTGACCCATGATACATTTTTTGTGGGAGTTTATTGTAGGGTATCTTTATGGGGTATATATTGATTTAAATTCCTAGAGTTTTTTAACATCTCATCCCCATAATGTTATTGAGCTAACGTAGAGGTCACAGGCCTATATAATCACCCCTAACCCTCTGTTATTTTATAATTTTTTACTTCTATTAAACACTAATAGTGCGGTGATTTCGACTATGTATGTTGGGTGTAGTGTGTCGATGCACTCCGAAAGAGGAGTTCATGGCACAAAGTTATGACAATCATTAGAGCGCTTTGCATCGGACGACCGAGGATGAGGCGCGGCATGCTGTCACGTGCCACCGATGAAAAATGGAGGCCACGACTTGTCAGCCGTGGTGACCAGTGGAAGGTGGACGACACACCATCCAAATGCATGTGATTGTGTGCCATGGTGTCACGTGCCACTTGATAGGCGGTCAGCATTCCGGCCAGCCAGGAAAGAACCGGAAGGGGTGGGGCATTCCCTGTGGGGCGTGCCCAAATGGTTGTAGGGCCTTGGCCTGTGTTGGCCGCGGTCAGAGCAGGGACCGCCAGATCGACAGGAGGCTAGAGGATGGGGCGTGCGCCAATGGTGCTCTTGGAGGCAAAGCCACGAACCTTCGACCATATCACTAAGGACATGTGGTGCCACATGGAGTTATGTTGGATCACCCCCCTTGGTTGACACTTTGACGTGGCTCTGCGCCACATCAGCCCTACCCGGATGCACTACGTCTCGGTATCCCGGGGGGCCCTTGCGGCCAGGTGGGTGGCAACATCGGGCCAGCCCAGCGGGCCTAGTTGACTGAGGTTCTATTGGACCCATGTCAGAATGGGTTGACCCAGGTTGATCCGGGTCGGCCCATGATGAACCGGGTAGGGCCTGTTCAACCGAGGTGGATCGGACCTTGACCCAGTACTGACCAGTTACACAAAATATGCCCTAGCTTCTAAACCGGACATCTTTTTTATGAACCTTCTACAGTATTGGGATCATAGAAGCGAGATTAACCTTTTTTACTTAATCACAATGATTTTTTGAGAAACATGGGGTCTGGATGGGTTGGATCGCACCCGAATCCAACCAGGCCCTCGGCATTGAAATAAAAATAACACACAGACCAGGTGTCTGGTTAACGTGCCATCTGTTGCATTAGAACCCTTATGACACAACATATCATCAGGTTACTTCTTTGTGAGACTTCATATTGGTTAAAATATTACTGATGGCTTGGGGAGCGGTTATTCCAAGTGCACTATGTGCAAAACCCTACGACTAGCTGAGAATTGACGATTGATGATCTTTTGACTTAGAGTTACTCAATGGCCTAGTGGGGAGCACCTTTGTTTGTCAAGGCATACCCATGGTGGGGAGACCTTATATGTGACACTGCAGACCCACAGTACTCGATAGGAAGAGTTCTTAAGTAGGCCACGAGGGGGAGAACCTATGTTTGACACAACAGACCCAATATTGGTTGTGCCTTTGTGTGATGTGGAAGACCCATCGTACTCGATAGGAGGAGTACCTCAGTAGTCCAAGGTTTGTGGGAAGTTCCTCGATGTGACACAGTAGGACCATTGTACCCATTAATGGAGGAGTTCTCCAGCAGTCTAGGTGTTCGACATTGTGACTGGGAATGTTACTTGTTTCTTGGCCTAGAGAATTTGTGACTAGCTATCAGCATTCATAGTGATCTTGTGTGGGTCATCATCCTAATATCGGTCTTTAGAATTGTATACCTGGTTTGAGATGAAACTCTAATTGAGTTGTGTCTATTTTTTTGTTCTTTTTAATTGAGAAAATTCTTTATGGTTTTCCTTGTGGAATTCTATGAGGCCTTCGGGGTATCGGGGTCCCTATAGAGTTTCATTATACTCACCCATGCACGGTCTACACCCATAGAATATTGTGTTTTGTGAACACGATGAGCAGCTGGCCTAAGGATTGATGGTTCCAGGACTAGGTGGTATGCGGAGGAGACAAGGAGGCGTGGAGTGCTGAGGAGGAGATCTTTACCTACCATTCAGGTAGGATCGTTAGAGGATGGCTCAATAGATGTTCTTCCTTTTATCAGTTGTATTTTTCCTTTTAGTTGTATTAATACTTTTCATGTGTATGCATACATTCAGTCGGTCTTGTATTCTAGTCCCTTTTATATTCAGCACTCCTTTTTCTATAGGATTTTACCTCACAATAGCTTTTTTTGTGTTCTTAGACAGTGTTTCTTTACAGGTTTAAAGGCAAAGTCATCCCATTTTAGGGATACACCTTTCTTGATCTAGTGGAAACCCCTGGCATATGGATGGATGGCATGGGGTAGTCACGGCATGGGACCTAAGGGACGGGTCGTGACAAGTAGTGTAAAAAGGGTACTCCTAGATCCAGGGTATTTATGTTGATGAAACCTTTTCACATGTTGAATTTCTATATACAATTTGATTATTTTTGTCCATACGAGGGAAAAACATGTTAAATTTTTTTCAGATGGAAGCCATGCCCGATTCCTGAATGTGGTTTTGGAAAAATAATATTATATTGAGTATCCCAATGGTTTTCTCATTCATGAATATGAGAACATATTTTGTCAGTTGAATAAGGCTTTATATAGTTTTAAGAAATCACTAAGAGCATGGTATTATAAGCTAGATCAGTTTTAAAAAAAGAATAATTTTCAGGTTTTTGGAGTAGAATAAAAATTTTATGTCAACTATGATTGTAATCAAAGGATTATGGTTTGAGTATCAGTTGACAATCTAATTGTTGGAGGATCAGTGGAAGAGCAGTGTAATTTGTTTTTGAATTTTGGAAACCTGTATTCGAAAATCCAATGATTGGTGAACTGATGTTTTAGGTGGTTTAAATGAAACAAAAGGAAGGAATCGAAATGTATTTTATCAATATAAATATTCCAATAAAGTTTTTAATATATTTGTAATGGATAATTCCAAGGAGATGAGGACTCCATTGGATACCCGAATAAAACTATCATGGGATAATGAAGGAAAACCGGTTACTGTCAAAAAATATTGGAATATAATTAAGATAACATTATACTTGATAATGACATGATCAAATATTTTTTTACACATTTCAAGCATTAATGTATCAAAATATTCACATATAAATCCACATGATTGAAGTTAAAAGAATACATTTGTATATCAATGGAATGGTGGATTTTAGATTCACGTACACTGACAAATATCAACCGGAGTTATTAGGATAACATATGAATATTGTTCCAGTTTCGTATATAATTGGAAATAAACATCTAGATGTTATTTATATCATATTGGATTGTGTATTTCTTGGAAAACTGTGGAAAAATATTTCATTTCATTGATCACTGTTGAAGATAAATATATTTTGGAAACTCATGCAAGCCCATGATTATTGTGGACTAAGCATCATCTTAATGATATGGGAGTTGAAGTGATGCCTCCAATCAGAATACATTGTGATAATTTGTGTTCTACAAATCATAAGAAAAATATAGTCCGCCTCTCAAAGTAAAAAAGTAAATTGAAATAAAGTATCATTTTATCAAGGAGAATTATGGTAAAGAAATTGGGACGTTATGGTTTGTTCTTATAGAACTACAACTTGTGGACATTCTGATAATGGACTTACCCAATGAGGCATTTGAGATATATATAATGGCTCAGTGGGTTCATTCAACTCCCCATAGTTGATAAAATGTGTATATGGGACCCCTCTCTTCAAGGTATAGTGGGTATTTCATAATTTTATAATACGTTTTTTTTACCTTGTTGTAGACCACAAAAGGGAGACCTTTGGGTTCATTGACAAAGGGGGATAAAATTTGTCTAGTTAAAAAGAAAAAAAACATTAGAGTCAATAAACGGGGGATGGTGATAGGTGGAGAAGAAATATAGGTGGAGTATTAAATATTATTATTCTAGAAGTGATTAATCAATTGATAAATATCTTGAAAGTTAAATTTTGCGATGAATAGAGTATATTGGTTTTAGGAATGAAGTGGTTCATTGATGAAAATTTCATGCTACTCTGGATTATCATGTCTAGAAAGCCTCAAGTGGTAATAGAATGTTTGTTTAGTAAATCATTGATATATATCTGAATCACAAGAAATGAAAGGTGGTAGAGGATTGAATTATCTTTAAATAGGTATCCAATTTGGAATGTGTTGTCAATGAACCCATAGGGGGAGATTTTTGGGAAAAAATATCTCAAGGAAAAATTCTAGTATTTTTTGGTTCATTATGATTGTTTAAAAAAGAAAGCTTCCAAGGTATATTTGGCTGTGCAATGTTTTTTTAACAAGGATTGTTTAGAATGATCCATGATAGAGGAACTTAATCCTTTGAAATGGAATAGAAAATTGTGTACCCAATGTGATGTCCTTTCCCTATGTTTTCCAAATTTTTGGGGTCCAAAATTTGGAGAATGGCTTGAATTGTGAAAAGTGTACTTCCTTGAAGATGTCATAAAAATTTGGAAAGGGAATTTATTTCACCAATATAAGATTCATGATGTGTGTTTCACAATGGATTAAAAAATGTTTATGGTTACCGACATGAACAATGACAAGCCTCTTAAACAGAAAAATTGAGGAGCATCGTAAGTGTGTAATTGTGGTGGCGTGGTGTTTTAATGGTGGTATGCATGACTATGATGAGCATAAAAATGGTAAGTTTCAATCAATAATCGTGAAATAGGGAGATTTATTGTGTAAATAAAGGTGCTTCACAAAATGGTGATGATATATCTCAAAAACATCTATAATCAGTGGATGCACCTATAATTTGGCATCAACCCACTTTATAAGAGAAGTCAGACTTAAATTTTTGTTTAAGGATCCAAATTGAGAATGTGGTTCGCGAATGGTGGTTTGTGAAGGGTTGTTCTTGAATTTGATATGTGAAGAAGTTAAAAAAGAATATAAAATCCAACTACAATATACAATAATAATGAATGTAAGGGAATTAACATAGGCTTATTGAGATTCTTGAGAGGATGGTGTCCTTTGAGAAGTCTATGCGAGGTTCGTGAATTGAGGTTTCCTACGAATGCCGTGAGAATAATGAAAATATTAGGTAACTGATTATGTAGTTAAATAATGTAAATTCTATATTCATAAACATTATGAATGGTTAACTTCTATAGATCATCCATATTCAACTGAAGATGTATTCATTTGGGACAGTAAATGGACCCACATGTCATAAACAATGTTTGATTCCCTTCCAAGAGCAGAGATCAAATGAAGAGGAATATGGTGATCCTTCCCACTAGTATAAAGCTAGAGTAAGAGACATAGGGAGTGACTTTTTGGAATGTAGTGAAATGAAACTAATCCTTGTAAAGGCATTGATTCTATGAATATAAGATATATCCAAGACATTGTAATTTTTTAGTGATTTTTAGTGAATTTGGTACAATCGACACATCATCGTTGTATGCTTCTTGGATATAGCCGAGTGAGGTTGAAGCAAGTAAAAATAATTGTGTCATTGTGTTTCTTTATTGAATTTCCATGAGTATATTATCTTCAGTTAAAATTTGAAAGGACGTGATAAAAATTACTAATAATGAGAATAAGAAGTTACACTTGTAATAAAGTCATCAATATCAAATGGGGTAGGATATAGATTAAAAAGAATATCCATACCATGATTCACCCCCATCATAGGGTATTTAGGCCCTTTAATGGACATAAAAATGTTAAATTGGTTTCGATGTCAAAATATATACATTATTCGTATTTTAACCAAATTTAGGTCATTGGAATCGTTTTTATATTAATATTGGACAAAAAAACTTATTAAATTTTTTAACGTTTTTAATTCAAAAACAACATTCTCATCACCCATGCACAATTAGTGTTAATCATAATTTTCCCACTTATATGATTTGAATTTTTAAAAATAGACATCCATCGTTGAAATAATTATTATATATTTTTTTCTAAAAATATCAGATTATTTTTTTATAAAGATTATTGAATTTGATTAATATTAATTATGGTGATTAAGGATAAATTAATCTTAACAAAGAACAAATTATTAATATTAAGGGCCAAAATGACCTATTAACTTTTCATTATTTTGTTGGATTAAAATAATTCATCCATTTACCCACATGAATCTAATTTTATGGGTTATTGGGATATTATTAAATGGAAGTTCCCTATTTAAATATTTATTAGAAAAGGAAAAAATGTAACTTTCCATACCTTTAACATTTATAAAACATTGAGATATGTATAAAATTTATAAATTCTATTATATATGTTCATTTCAAAGATAAATGTTTTATTTTTTATTATAAAAATTTATCATTAGTTTCTAGTGATGACTTATTTTCTTATAATACTTATGAAACACCATCATATTGACTATTTAGTTAATAATTAACTAAAATAGATTATTGTATAAATATTAAATGTGGAGTATATTGATTTAATTTTTTTCTTTAGTTATTTTTTTGGAGAATATATCATGTTTAATAGGATTGAAATTAAAAATTTTTATTTCAATTTTATTGAATATTTAGAATTATAATTATTTAGATAATGTTTTCCTTGGAATTATTTTTATTTCATAAAAATGAAATATTTTAAATTCATTTACAATTATTAAATATCCTATATTATTCCAAGTTATCATTATGTGTCAATAAATATTGAAAATGGTCTATTAATGGACTGGATTATCATTTATAATTAACATATTGAACTATATTTTAATAAAAAAATGTTAACACGGTCTGAGTTTAAGTAGTGTTTTAGCACGACACATGTGCTTGATTAAAAATAATTTCCCAAAAACATGGATTTTTTACTTTATAAATTAGGTAACATATTATTTATTAATTAGTGTTATATGTTATTATAAATATCACATTAGTTTAGTCTTAATGGTAAAATTTAATTATTTAGAATACTACATTGCCTTAATAATATCCAAAATGACAGAATTTGGGAATCATAAATGTCATGGAACCCAATATTTAAAATGAAAAAATTTATGTCTGGTGGAAGTTTTTATCAACCACTATTACATATTAATTGATTATTGTTTTTCATTTTTTATAGTGGTTTGGTTAGTTATACTACCCATTATTGAATACATTTTGGTATTTAGAAGTGTGAGACTCCATCGCCTTTATTAAAAGACATCCTATCCTCCCACTTCCTCATGCCACTAAATCCACATTGGATCAGAAAATCTATAAAACATATCTCCTCAACATCCCTATCATAATATTAGAATCCTATCATTGGTATGAACAATATTCAATGAATTATTTTGGGGAAAACCAAAATGAGTTACTAGATATGGAGTTAACAAACAACCTTTGGATTTTTTTCCATTATCTAATTACTGAAATTTTATTAGTTCATGCTTGTATAAAGAAATAAGACTAAAAAATATACTAATATGTTGTTATGATAAGAGTTCTGTCTATACTTACACAAGCTACCATCTTCCATGTAATGACAATAATGTCGCTTTGTATTGTGAAATACTACCTCATGAAACAATGATTGTTCATTTTTCCTTTACCACCTCTCATGGTGAGAATTATAATGGAAACACTATTTATAATTGATATTTTTTAAAAAAAATTATTTATTATTTTTTTAATTATTTTATAACACTTACCCTTATACATTTCATTTGGTATAAAAACTATAACATTTTTGGTGGTAGTGTGATCTAAAGGATCCTCAAAGCAATGTGATTCATTCACGCTATACATAGAAGTGTCATTCATTCATACGCATGACCTACCATCTCTATTAATAGTGAACTTCATTTCATTTATCCAAAAAATATCTCCTATTATAAATACATATATACATAATATATATCATTATTATATCACGGTTTAATTTTTGGATATGATTAAATCAATATATAAGTAATATTATTAGAAAATTAAATGTCAAAATATAATTTAGAAAACTAGAGAGTTGACACTGGAAATTGTTAAAATAATCTGATAGTGTAAAAAATGGGTAATAAAATATTATGAGAAGATTTTATATGATATTATAAACATGTGTATGGTTATTTTATATGTTTGTAACTTATTTTAAAGAACTATACCGGATGATACAGACCACATAAGAATAATGGAAGGTTAAGGTAATGTATTTCATCTTTAGTTAAAATCTAATGAGAATTATTTGTTATTATGAATCAATTCACATTAATATGATGTTTATACAGCCATTTGACATGTTATATCATGAATAACCAAAATTTTATGATACAATATATTTTATTCTAATGTGAATTATTTTTTAAATGTTTCAATGCAGTACTAGACACTTTTGAATGTTTAATGATTATTTTCCCCTAAAATGTTCTTAATGATTATCATTTCAATGTCAATTCGTTTTGTGGTTGTTAACATTCTATTGAAACATTCACATTTTACTATTAGTTATTCATTATAAAATTTCTTGAATATTGAATTTTTCTTATGATGGATATTATTATTTCCTAAACTATATATAATTTTTCATACAATGTTTACTTTGATAGTTATTTGATTAAATGGGTAATAATTATTAAATTCTAATCCTTCATTCAATATTGATTTTTAATAAAGAATATTTTTTATTATTTTAATTTATAATTATAAATGAGTAACACTTTTTACATGCATGATAGGTGATGGTCCAAGTTTGGGATAGCCCATCGATGCATCAGTTCACTAATGAGACATAATAGGGGGCAATAATAAATGGGTTTTACCCAATTGAAAAACCCTCTTATGAATGGTCTTGATGGAACTTTGTTCCATGTTAATAGGAATCATGGTGTCAAATAATTAATCATTTAACTCATTTAGATTCATTTATTATCCATCCATGATATTTTTCATTGAAATATCTATTGATACAGTTAATTCTTATTTTATTAATTCAGATGGAATGAGTTTTAGTTTCTTACCAATCGATTTAGATATTGACTTTGAATGTTATTTGAATGTAATTTGTTTTCAGTTATTTAAAATTGAATTATAATTTAATCTTATTTATTCTTTGGCTCATCTTTTTGGTACCATTAATGAGAATTTGAGCTCACTATTATTATATTTTCAATCCCTTGTTATGAGGAACAATTCATTGAATATGAATTCAAGGAAGTAGTCTATTTCATTTTATTATGGACCATGATTTTATTTTATATTTCCTGATTCATTATGGCTATGATTCTTATGTAATCTTGCTTTTCAAGACTGCTAAACTGATCTATATTTTAGGATTTGATTGCCTGTAATCATGAAATGTAATCATATAATGCATTGTCTTCTGGCATCTGGGTTGGGGCTCTACAATGAAGATGACTATACCTAATGAGAAGCCTAAAAGGAAGTCTATTATGTTTTAATTATGGGTTTATTTTCACATTTATAGTAATGATTATCACATATAATGTTGATCCTTAATTATAATAAACCATTTTTTCATGGCATTTTGGGTTATTTGTGATCAGTATTGTTTAACACCAAGTAATGTTGTAAAATTATGATATATTTAGCTTTGGATTCTTATTTATATATCAAATCCATACTTTAAAGACTGCGTTTTTAGGACCAGATCTTGGAGTTCATGGTTTGAGTATTTCATTCAATATCATATAATTTTTTTCGATATTAGATTAGTTATTTTTTGACATTAATATGAGAAAACATGGGTGAAAACCACTGAAATATGTCTAAATATAGGATAAAATATTTATGTTTTGTTAATATAGAGTTTATTTCATTTTCAAAGAAATTATATCTATATATAGATAATATATAGAGGTCTTGAAAGTGGAAAAAATGACCTCAATTTATTCATCTTGAAAAAATGGATGACGGTCAACGTGATCTTAACATAATTATTGATGAGTGGTTTACAACTACACAAGTAACTAGAAACTCCACACACATATGATTTGTTTGATTACAATCTTTTTATGAACCATTATGAATTATTTGAGCACATATTTTAATTTCATTAGGGATCCTAATAGGATTATCAACATGGAATGAAATGGTTGAACTAAATGAGTTATGGGGTGATTCAATTATATAATAGTTGAACTCAAAGAATTATATGTTGAAATTATATTTTCATTAGAGAATGAATATTTGGATTGATTTTTCATACTAATATTATCATTTATTCTAATTTTATTATATTTTATCATAAAAAGTGTTGTTTAAATACTTCATATGGATGATGATCATGAATGTGATGATGTTAGTGGTGAGTCCCTAGAAACACCTATAAGAAAAAAGGAAACATATTTGGACAAAATTTAATTCCACACTAAAACCATGATTTATTTATTGTTAAATTATGAGTGGTTTTATTTTTTATTATCATGTTTAATAAGTTTTATATTTTCAAATTTTGGGGCGTCCTGTAGAGGCGCGTGGTTGGAGAACGATTAGCAGAAACCATGTACATACTATGTGTTTATTTCTGTAATTTTGATATAGGTGCATCACATGTACAAAGAAAAATTTCGATAACTTTGATTCTATGTATGTCTGTTAATGCAGTCATATAGAAGAGGCACATCATTTTCACATGTCTTATCCAACCAGTCAGCCAAACCATGCATGATTTTTAGGATATAGAAAAATAAAATAAAACATTGAAATAACGGTTTAAATAATAATAATAGTGTTTTTATTGTTTTTAATTATATTGTAATTGTTATTATTATTATTATTATTATTTAATTAATACCAAAAAATGGATCTTTCCCCTATTACATACACGACCCCCATTTCTTCACCTCTCCATTACATAAAAATCCCTCCCCCTTATCGCACATGTGATGCATCCCTATATTTCATTACCCTTGCTCGTGTGAGCCATCCATGGTCGAATCCCCTTTACTCAGCCATCTCCTCCCCTTTGATCATTTCTTCCTCCTTTGGTTTTGTGTTTATTCTTCCCCAGTAGCCTTCATCTCTATTATTCTTCCCAACTTTTTATGATATTTTTATATTTAGTGGGGTGCGTATGGGTTGGGAAAACCCCAACTCATTTTGGGTTTTTTTAGGAAAATTTTTCTTATTATAGTTCATTTGGTCCCATGGAGGAAAGTTCTATCCACCAACATCAATTTTAGTGGGTTTTCGTTTAATCTAGTGAAATGGTTTTTAGTTCCTTTATATTGGTTCAATTTTAAATTCGGGGTGTTGTGGTATTTAACTAACCAGAATTTTTCTTTACTACATTAGACTTCTCTATGGTGGTTTCTGGTTTACAATGCCAAAAGAAACATACTTGGGAATTCACAGGTCGACATACATATGTTTATGTCCCCCATTTGTATATATTCACACGTATAAGGATTAATATATATAATGAGTCTAGGTTTGATTATATATATATGTATATATATATGAAAATGAATACATAATTATGTAAAGTTGGGTATATTCGAATACAAACATATGTGTTAGGATCCACTTGTAAATATTTTTCCATGAATATATGTATATAGGGTATAGTTTTCCTTGAATATAACTGAATCTGAATATTTATGTTGGTAGTGAAGAGAAGAAATGATTTTCCATCATCATATGCTTTGTGCTTTGAGTTTTGAGGTATGTCCCATATATCTAAGCCTTTAATTTTAATTACATTATTTATTGACTGTTTTTAAAATGTTTTTTAGTTTTATATAAAAATTAATATTATATATATATATAATTGGTCATGTACTTTCAAAACATTCTATACACTTAGTTCCTAGACCATTTTAAAAACATTTAAAATGGGGTTTTAATTAAGTGTTATTTAATGATTTTTATATGTTTGTGGATTTGGTTGTTTAATTACAGTTTAAAAATGTTTTTTATTTTAAAAGTGTTGGGAGATTGATTTTTATAATGTTAATGTAGTCATTTTAAAATAATGAGGCACACCTAGCACTTTGATAATTATTTATGGGAGTGGAAAACCCATCTTAAGGCATGACCCCTTGTTTTAGAAAAATACTTTGTATATAAAATGTGTGATTTATTATATGTTTCTATTGAAGATATATATGAATTGTTTTGCAATTTAATAAGGGGTATTTCGTCACAGAGGGAGATCATTGGTGATTGGTTGGATATTTTTCTTAGTAAATAAAATGATATGTTCATATTTGTTAGTTTGATAAAAACTCTATACCACATGAAATAAAAGATGTGGGGAAATTGCGTACATAGGTGGAATAATTAGAACCATTATGCTAGTTGACTCAGAAGTGTCATGTTCCATATTCTTGTAGATGGATTTACGATTACAACACAAACAATAATTTGATAGTGATTTGATACATCTAGATCATTGGATAGATTCTTCTCTAGTGTCTAATGAACTAGGATGCTATGGTTTTTTATTTCTTTTTCACATTTCATTGAGGTATAGGTTTCTAGGGTCTCACATGTACATTTAACCTATATATATTTCCAATTTCTCTCTCATGTGACATGATAATATTGATACTATTTATATTTTAGGTGTATCATGATTATTTTATCTTCCATGGAAACCATGTTTTTATCTAAACATGTTTCATTTAATTATGAAATTTCTATGCATTCCAAGAAACTATTTGGAATATGGGACAAAAAGAAAAAGATTTTTATTAAAAAATAGAATCTTTTGGTTTGAATTTATAATGAAAATAAAATAAAATATATATATTGTTTTATTTTCAAACTTGTAAGACATTGTTTTATTTATAATGTTATAGAAAAGGGAATAGTTTATTTATGCATTCTTATAGAGTTTTAAAATTCATGACTATATTTTCATTTCTATTTTTAGTTTTTATTCTTCTTGCAACAACGCCTTGGTCACCGTGGGGAGACATTGATTTAGTGGTCGGTGGTGACCCATATGGTCACATGGAGGTATGTGTATTTTTATTATATATCTACTATTATGTATTATATTTTTATCACTCAATTTATATTTGATTATTTTTATTCTATTTATTATTCAAATAATTCCTAATTTCTTAATTTTGATGCTCGACACTTGTTACCATCCCATGCAAATCAAGAACACCTTTTAGGCCTTTTTTGCATGCTTATTTGGGTGACCATTTAAGGATGAATGTGGTTCATTCCTGATTAAATGGAATCTGATAAATCCCGATTTATTTGGAGTGTTGGGTTACATATAGATTAAGAATATTAGGACTTAATCAGTTTGTGTAAGGGGTATGACATGAACCCTTTCACGTCATGAGCCTCGAGTAACCAGTGTACTCCATGATTGGTGTTTTTATTTTGTTTGGTCATTGTGGATAAGGGGTAATAATGTGAGTGAGATGATGTTACATGGAAGGTTTTCATGGAGTAGCAACCCATGTGTAGCCCAAGTACACAGTTGAAGACACTTCTTGTCATTGATTCGTGCTCGAAGAATTGTTTTCTAGTCAATGTTTTAAATCTTGGTAAAACTACTATATTCTTATTAATGGATCTTTTCAAGTAATTTATGTTTGGGATTATATTTTTATTGCGTGAGTGGATTCAAAAAAATAAATATGGATCATTAAACATAAATAATTTATATAAATGGATTTATTTTAGAGGTTAGGGTGGTTTTTAAGGAAAAATGGAGGTTTTTTGGAAATAATTTGTGTATTTTGTAAAAACTTATTGGAATGTGAAATAAAAATTAATATGGAATTTGGTATTTTTGTTGAATGACCTATTATAGAAAACAGTTATGCCATGAATTGATCCATAATGTTTCAATGATTTATCACATATATGGATATATGCACATGGAAAGTGGATAATTGGTTGTATATGTGGATGGGATCTTGAGATATAAAAATGGTATATATATATGTGATACTTAATGGAATACCAATTTTCGGTAATTAAGTAATATTATTTTGAGAAGAGGGTTATAAAAAATAGATTTTATTGTTTTGAAAGGATAGTGGAAAATTAATTTGTTTTTTTTTCTATTGGGAATTATTTTTCACAGTCTCTTGATTTTGACATGTTGATGGTGTGGTCTGAATAATGGTTGGATTTCAACTTTTTAATTGTGATTGCAATGTGGAATTTTGGTTTTTGACAATTTTGATTCGGTTCCATGATTCATGTTTTGGAGTATATCCGAAAATAGTCTTGTTAAGGAGTGAATGGTTAGAATATTGTATGAATTCTTTTGTGTTTATATAATGGTTGGTTTGGAGAATTTGTGTTGGTCATTATTTAGTTGTTTGAACTTTAGAAAACTATGGTTGTTCGAGTTTTTGTGGAAATTCTAAATAAGTATTTAAGTGATCTTTCTCATTGAAGGCAACAAAAAGAATCAGAATTGAAGGGTGGTGCTAGAACCTTTTCAGAATTTTGAAAACACTCAATTATTATTGGTTTGTCTCCCACAATCATTAGATGGAAATGCACAGAATGTCTCCTTCATAATAGCTTATGAAAATAATTTGTTTTGGAGTTTCCTCTTGGTTCATCTGAAGGGTATTTTTAATCTACACTACTGAACAAAGAAGTTTTAATTTCGTATCACCAACTATTAGCTATGAGGTAGTTGGTAATTCATTACATTTTGGATTCATAAATATTCCCTTGAGTGAAGATTTTTTAAATTCAATAATCATTGGGTTTGGGGGACCTTGGCCAAGCATTTATCTCTTATGATCGAATGAGGATTGTTTAATCATATTTACAATGTATTTAATAAGGTTTAATATTTCCTATTTTTTTGTAAAATCCATAGAGGCCTTATTACCTTCTTCTAGTCTTCATTGTTTTCAAAGCTCGTATGTTGTAGTTTTCCTAGTTCGTGAATGTTGCCATTTGGATTTGAAAGGATTTGTGGCTTTCTATCCTTACACACCTCTTTCATTATGGTTGTGACATATATAAATAAACCCATAAAAGATTGTATATATTTTTTTTCTTCACATCAAATTAGTTTTAGATTTTATTATTTGTGGTTCTCTAGTAATGGTGCTCAATTAGAACATGGTTTGTGGAACATTTCACAGACCATGCAAGGGTGAATGTAATTGTGATAGATAAAAATCACATGGAAAATATTTCGTTTGGAAACTCATGTCGATGCCTCTGTCAATTTTCTAGGTCCTCTAGTTAAGGCACACAGTTGGCCCATGGGTTTTCCTGCCATGTACCCAATTGTACATTGTTTCTAGGATTTTGAAAAACAAAATAAAATAGAAAAAAACTATTTAAATAAAAATAATAAGGATATTATTATTATTATTATTACATTATTAAAACCCTAAAATAAGATCTCCCCAAAATTACCCTTTTTACATCCATTTAATCTCCTCTCCCTCACATGTCTAGCCCTTACCCCTTACCCCATATGAAATGCACCCTCTTTCCCATTCTTGATCTTGTGAAAAGCATCCTTGATCGAAGCCCCTCTGGAACACCACCAACTTACCAATAGTCATAGCTTCCTCCTCCCATTTGGTGATACATCCTCTACGATAGGATTTATTTACATTATTCTCCCTTATTATTTGGTTTTATTCTATTATTTGGGGTGTGTATGGTTTGGACAACCCCTATATTGTTTTAAGGGTTTTCTTTTGGTTGATTATTGATGATTAGGGTTTGTTTAGTCCTGTTGAGGCTGTATGAAGACAATGTCATCATGGGATATTGGTTTCACATCAATTTCATGTAAGTGTTATGGTTACTGGTTCAATTGTGAACTAGGGGTTGTGTGGTGTTTGAGTTCCAAGTAATGTTCTTTATTGTATTTGACTTCTATGCATTGGTTTTAGGTTTCTACTGTGGAAAGAGAATTACATGTGTATGAAAAGGTACTCATATGTATATGTATAAATGTATATTTTCATCCATTTCATTATGAATATATATAGTGAGAATAGATTTTCTTACCGCCCACACACACACACACTCATATATATATATATATATATATTAAAATTTATACGTTTGTAAGTGAAAAGGGTAATATGCATATATAATCCAATGCGTAAGGGTACACTTATATATATTTGGACATAAAAATATGTACATAAGGTATATATGTCCTTTAAATTAATTGAAGGTGGATATTTATGGTAGTGGTGAAGTGAGCACTCAAGTTCACATTAGAAAAATTTGTGTTCCTTGAGTTTGAGGTAGGTCCCCTATGCCTAGGACATTAATTAAAATTCAACGTTTTTTTATTTTTTTAAACTATTTATCATTTTTAAATGAAATTGATATTCTATATATATATATATATATATAAATAAATATAGATTTAGTCATGGGCCATGAAAAATTTAATCACACTTGGTTACTAAAACATCTGTAAAACTTTTAAAATGCGTTATTTTAATTAATAATGGTTTTAATCTATCTTTGGAATGTGTGGATATTTGGTTATTATTTTAGCCTTTAAAATGGTTTCTAAATTAAAATGTGATAAGAAATAGAATTTTCTAAATTTAATGTAATAATTTTAAAATAATGAGGCATGTTTCACATTTTGAGAGTGTTTTATGGTAGTATAAAACCCATATTAAGGAGTGCAAACATGTTTTTTGAAATAAAATGTGTATGAAAAATGATCGAGTTTTGATATGTTCCAAGTAAAGAGACTTGTGGATTGTCATGTGATGTAAAAAATTGTGAAACAGTTATGGGTGTAGATTCCTGGTGGGGGATGTGGTTTTGAGTAATAAAAATGATATGTACTTTTAGTCTATTTTAATAAAACTCACCACCACATGAAATAAAGAACATTGGAAACATGGTTACCTAGGTGGGCTAAATGAACTAGTACACAATTTGAATCAAATATAGGATAGACTAGATCCATCTAAAAGAATTTTTTATTACAATACTAATAAATTTATGCTGAGGATTTTATACCACTATATCATTGGTTTGATTCCTCTATAGTAGCTCGTGCATGAGGATGTAGTGGGTTGTGGTTTCAATACCACGTATCACCGATATATGTGGTTTTTAGAGTCCCAACATTGCTAGTTACATATAATGATTTCCCATCAGTGCTCGCATTATACATGATACATGATATGCGATTTTTATTTTATATTATTTATTCTTTTTTTCTCTTTTATAAAAACCATCTATTTATATAAACTAGTTTCTATTCAATTTGAAATGTATATTCAATCATGGAAATTATTTTAGAGATGTGCTGAAAGGAAATTGATTTTTCATGAAAAATTTAATCTTGTGATTTTATAGTAAAGAAAATAAAACCAAATTTTTATATGGTTGTAGTTTCAATCTAACCTGATTTAAATTGTGTACTTGTTCATTTAGCCCCTGAAATATGATATTATTATTATTAAAATTTATTTAATCATGATGTACTTTGTTCAATATATCATAATTTAAATAGTGTAGTGGTTTTAATCTAATTAAAAGAATTTTAATTTATGACTAGTTTCAATCTAGCATGATTTAAGAAAATCAACACATGAAATATGATATTATTCTTATTATTAAAATTTACGAATAATAAATCATTTTTAAATAATAATCCTCTAAACAATTACAAATGCATTCAAAATAATATTAAGTACCTTTAATTTTTTAAAGGGTATTATTTCAATAAAAATAATATTTATTGCTATTTATTCATTTAAAATCTGAATTTACAAATTTAATTATTCTAAATTATTAAAATTAACTATATTTTTTAATATATACATTCCGAAGAAGAAGTTGTCGATTTTTTATGTATTTGTAAAAAAAATTATTTTTATTTGAATTATGATGAAATACCATTTCTTCTAATATTCTTATATATATACAAATATGGAAATTAAATAGTATATTAAATTTTTATGAAACCAATTTAAAACAAATAATATACATTTATAAATCAAAATATTCAATTTAAGAAAACTATTCCAAATAATTTTAAAAAATATATAATATTTGAATATAAAAACAATTTTTATTCCTTTACATTGACAAAGTATTTCTCATCACATGGTAAAGTGAAATTAAAAAAAATGTAAATTCAATATATTACAAAAAATATATTCTAATTTTTAAATAAAACATTTTCAATTTTATTGATAAAATTGTGATTTCAAATATTAAGGCCAATAAACACGGTAGTGTAGAAATACTTATCCAGATAAATATTTCACTAATATTTTTTAATATTTAAAAAATCAATTTTGATTAAATATTTTATATAATGATATTAATTAAAATTTAATCATTTTAAATAATATGATTTCACTCAAATAATTCGAAATTAATTCTATATTATATTAATAAGAAATAATAGAGAACAATTCTTTCCGACATAAAAAATGTTATGTATACTTAATAGTTTAATTAAAATGTTACCTAAATAATATTTAAAATTTTTATTAGTCAGTAATAGTAAATACATTATGTTAAAGTCATCAAAAATCAGTATCAATGGTTCCCTTTTATTATTAATAAAAATTAAATTATTTTCATAAAAATAGGATTCCAATCCAAAAATAGAAATGATAAAATTTATAACCCAAGATATAAAATAAAAAATCATTTTAAACAACTTTTTCAGTTTATGTCTAGATGCTATATCAACCATAACACCTGAAAAGTACATTATTTATCACTTTTGGATATATTGAATGTTGAAAATTGTCAGAGCATAATTGAAATTGTAATTGGTGCTTAAAAAAGTAGAATTCTTCGCATATAAATGAATATCATCTTCGACACAATTATCAACCCTTTATAAATAATTAGTTCTACTATAAAGAAACACTTGTTTTTCATAATTTATATCCCCCTGACGTAGACAATTTGGCATTTCCAAAAGACAATGATATAGCGGACTAAGGTGATACCCAAATGAGAACATCCTAAGGGTGAGTTAATATTATCCGCTATGATCGCTAAACTATATCCCATATTCACTAACTCAATCATATTATATATGAGAAATTATAATACCATAAGAATTATTAGTTTTCTTAAATATTTTTTTAAAAATTAAACAACAAATTTATAACCTATCCAAAACCATTGTAAAAATGATGAGTTTTCTCTCTGTACAAGGAGACTACCACCACAATGAATTCCATGCATTATTTCCTATAAATACAAAAATGACTGATATTAAGAGCCTATTTAATCTAATATCAAGATATTTATAAAATTATTATTACCATTTAAACCATTCCTTATCTTGCTCTAAATAAATAAAAAATAGATCTATCACCCATTTGTATGTTTGAAATACCACATCCACAAAAGTGGATGATTGAAGGTTTTAAACTATAATATTTTTTATTTTTTACACTATATTTTAACATAATAATTGGAAATAAAATATAAAAATTAAATAATAATTTTTATTTAATAATTATATTTTGATTAATTGATCACCTTCATAACCATAGTTACCCAAGATTTACCATTGCTATGCTTTGGTTAAGATTAACCACATAATTAGAAAATTCTATAATCTTAAATCATGTATTACTACATAAAAATAGAAAAAAGATGTATTATACATTAATGATAAAATAATGTCTATTTTATGGTTTTTGAAATAATATACCATTTTTGTATTAATTTTTTTGCACCTACTTTTGTTTATTATAAACTAGAAAAACAACCATTTCAAAAACTTCTTCATCCGTAATTACTACCAAAATAACTATGATATGAATTATAAATTATGTTTATAATATGATATCGATATAATTTTGGTTCTCAAATAGGTGATTTAATTTTTTATTTTTATTATACAAATGGTTAGAACACATTCAGATAAGAGAGATAAAAGATAATATTTTACAAATCATATTTTATTAATTGATATATAATTAACTTTCAATATTTATTTATCATTTAATATTTTTATATTGTTCTTCGATTTAATTTATAATCATTTTCCTGAAATATATGTTATTTAGAAATTAATATAATTCTCTACCTATAATGGGAATTAAAATTGAATGACTACTCTATTGTAAGGGTTTTATATACTAAATAATATTTTCATAACGATACACTGGTTCATATTAAACATCATACATATTTTCATGGATTATGAAACAATAATATTTTAAAAATAAATTTCTCTTTTTCACTATGGAAGATTAAAAATTAGATTTAAATATTCTTTTATGATGAATTTTTCAACATAAAATATTTACATTGTTTCTAATAATTCCCATCCATCCCATTTAACATTATTTCCCCTCCATATCTATGTATTTAATTCATAAAAATATTCTCATTTATTTTTGGAAAACCAATTATTGGTTGTCTATAGTTATTTTTTAATAGGATAGACCATCTCTCCTTTTACATTGTATAAAATCTAGTGATTCAAGTGTATTGGGGATGACTATAGGTTATTAAATGAGTAATGGAGTAGTTAATATATTATTTTGATAGAAAAGGGGGTATCTTTTAGCGTGGAGGTAGGTCTTGATGTTATAACCTGATGTTACCTCCCATGAGGTACCACATGATTAAATCACCATAGCATTATCTCCTGATTGTAGCACCCTGGTTGTAGCACATGGTGGTAGCACCCTAAGAGTACCACCAGACTGTAGAACCTTGGAAGTAGAACCTCATTATAGCACCCTAGAGGTAGAACCTTGTGTTATATCACATGAATTATAATATGGAATTATCACTTGATGGTACCACCCTAGTGGTAACAACCTATAGAGAGCACAAAACGGTAGCACTCAACATCAGTAAAATTTAGATTTTACTGATTTTCCTTATTTCATTTTTTGAAATAATTTTTTACCAAAATTTAATTAAAACCATTTTTAATTTTATTTAAATCCATTTTATGTGTGGATAATTATTTCAAAATTTTCATAAACATCTACAGCCTTTTTAAATTACAATTTTGTGTGGATTTGATGCGATACTACATTAATGATAAATTAAAACAATATAAATTCATGATTGTTTCATATATGTGTTAATTATATATTGAATATCATTCCATCATTTTTTCCTTATGGATTTATCTTGAGATCGATGATCTTTGAGCCATTTCTCTTGGAGTAATGTAATATTTTCGTACAGTTAGATCGAGTACCCATTATGTGTTTTCCTCCTGTTAGTGTGCCCACTGTTTGAAGTTCCACAAAATGTGTAATTCTTCATTCTCTAGGTAGGGTTACATATTTTGTCACATATATTATAAAAAGGTATCGAAATATTATTTTATTATCATCGGATGATGGTCATATAAGGGTTAAAATTGGTAAATGATTTGGTTTAATTGATATTGAAAAGTGGATAGGAATGAAATGGCATGTTCTACCATTTTTTCTTTAATGATGTTATAAAATAAATTCGATAAATACCTAGTGAAAATTATGAATTTTTGGCGACATATTTTTCACTATCATTGTGGTGTGAGTGAGATGCTTTTTTAAAAAGAATTGTACTTTTATAAATGGATTTTTAGTCGTATATACTCTGATTAAAAATTACTTCCTTGAGAAAAATGTTCATCATCAATATTACCCATAAATATAATATGGAATATTATAGATCACCTTGAATAAATCATAAAATTGTTGTGTGTTTAGTTAGGAATTAACTGATGAATATAGATATGTGTTGTTTTCATATTGTTTTATTGTGATTCACTAGATGTGGTTTTTTATTTATAGATATGATATGAGGATTTAAGGATAAGTGGTTCTTGTAATGTAATGTCACATGGGGTTGATTGTGTTGGAATGTGGATAGTGTATATAAACATGGTTATGGATATAAAGCAGTGGTGTTGTGTCCGATTGTTGGATAGAGGTTGACGAAGTTGGTTTTGTTTTGATTTTTTTTATAGTTTTTATTACATGTTTTGATATTTTCTATAGTAGTATAATAATTAAAATGATTCAGTTAATGTGAATAATTACTAAAAATAATTGCATAATGAATTAATATATTGTAACATGATATATTGTATAAATTGTGGTCCATTACAACAAAATTTTTGTTCCAGAATATTTGTAATTAAATTAATGTTTTAATTGAAACTAATATAAAATAGATATCAAGAAGTTTTAATTCATTTATTGATAAGGTGAAAATTGTCTTGCGCATTATGGATTTTGATGTTGTGTAGGGAATGTTGAAGAGGCATTGAATGTGGTTTTTTGGATTCTTTTTGTTTTTTAGTGATCCCATTGTTTTAGAAATTCATTTATTTATACAATTATACATTTTATGGTATTTATATTTCCTTACACACCCCACCCATTTCCAGTTCCTAGTACTAAAAACCTAAAAAAATCGTATTTTTTACAAACATCACGGTGGGTAGAGTATATGGATTTATTTTAGAGACCTAATATTATCAAAAATAGAATTTAATCCATTTTTATAAACATTTAATACCTTAGAGAATTTTTTTTTGAGAATCATGACGGTATTTTTCCTTTGTAAATTTTGAAATACTAAAAATGTGTTTATAGGTAATCTACCTCTTCTCCTACTATGTTCCTTATAATTGTCACCATACTTAAACAAATAAAATATAATTGATTTATTCCTATTATGGGGAATGAAAAATAATAAAGGGAGAGGACATAAGATTTTTTAGACTTAATAATAGAGATACAAAAGAAAAATATATTCATAAGGGTTTTAGAACTTTATGAAAATATTTAAAAACAATACCCTGAATATCAATGTATGATATATGGAGTGATGTCATAATGAATGAATGTTTATAATAAATGAATAATAATGGAATCAAATAACATTATTAGTTAGGTAAGAAAATAAAAATTTGTCATATATTTTTTTCATAAACATGAGCATATAAATTTATTTCCATAGTAGTCAAGGCTCAGTGACATGGATATCATAGAGGAATGGGTCACTCCCCAAACCATCATATTAGTTGATTGTCACCCCCAAAACCATCATAATAGTAAATATCCGTTACTAAACAGAGTTAAATAACCATTAAATTCCCCTCTATCTCATGAGATATAAATGATTACCCAATTCATGGTAGAGAGATATCGGTGCCATCAATTTTTTTATAACATTAAAAACATCCTTGGTTATAATGTTACCACCATTATTGGTTTTAATTTAGCCAATTTAACCTAATTTAAATAAAATATATGTGTTCCAAATTACAATAAAACATTCATTATTTCATGAACAATAATATTAAATGTATTTCAAAAAACATTCATCATAATATAACATATGTAAAAGAGAAAATATTTGTTTTAATTTCATCACTTCACCATAGAATAAACTGTTATATATGTGGGTTTTACACAAGTTTAATAATGGTATAACCAATGGAATAAAACGGGTTTCATAAAAATCATAAAATTGTAAATATTAACATATCCATGAATTAATAAGAGTGTTATCCTTAGATCATATCCTGAGCCAAGAATATGTAGCCTCAAAAGATGTAATCTTAGATGGAGAATGTTTTTTGAAAGAAAAATCACCTGGATTGTTTCCGATGAAAAACAAACATTCTACCAATGTAATTTATTAAAATTAAAAAATATAAAATAAACTGAATATCTTCTTATTTAAATAAACATGAAAACTTATATTAAAATTATTAAAAATCATTAAAATCATCCTTTAGAGAAAATATCCCTTCTTCATTGAAAATAGTTTTTCAAAAATTTGAAAATTCTTTTCTTTAAAAATATCATTGAATATTTCAAAAGTTATATTTAAAAATTTAGAATATTTAAGAAGTAAAAAATCCTTTCTACTTTATATAAAAATTTCAAGACATTTAAATTCAGTTTATATTAAAATAACCATATAAACATGTAATATAAGCATTTACAATAATTTAAAACATTTCATGAAGAAAATAACCATTTTTAAAAAAAGATTATGAATTTTTTTAGAAATATAACTTATTTAAAATATCCCTATAAATATATAATATAATATTAAAGGATATTATTTGAATTGAGGAGTGATTTTTTGTTAATTTATACACATTAAAAAAAATTTCCATTTATATTTTTGGTAAAAGAAAAATAGAAATACTTTAGAAAAATTAATAAATATTTCGATCAAATCATTTTTCAAAATGTCAAACATTTTAAAAAATTTATTTAATAAATTATTATATGAATTTTAATAAAAGTTTTATAATATTTTTAGAAATAATGGTTTTAGAAAAAAATAGTCTTTTTGGAGAGATAAATGAAGTTAATTTTTTTCTTAGTACCATTATTTTAAAAAAATGAATGAATAAATATAAGAAAATTAAAGAATAAATATTTTCTTATTGCATAAAAATTGTATATGAAAATATATTACTTTCTTGATAAATGTATAATATGATTTCACTATCAGAAAAATATCCATAGACAATCCAGATAAATGATGAGATTGTAACATAAACCCTCTACCAAATCAAAAACCGTGAATTGATATCCCATATTAACTGTAACATTAAATATCAAGATAATAAATATGTTCATTATATTTCATGGAAAATGGTCAGTATATACACCTCATAATAAAAGATATGTGTATAATATAACATATGTCTCCATGGAAGAAAATTTACAAGAAAATCACTTACCTATTTAGTAATGTTGGAAACATAAACCTCAAGAATGATTAAACCCAAAAGGTATTTATAAGAACCCATTATTATATTTATAATAATCATAAAATACATTAATGGGAAGTACATACCCAACATAAAAGAAACGCGTTGTGAATATGGCCTCTATCTCAATAAAAATAATATTGTTATATAAATCCACTTTCTTAAGCTCAACATCCTTCTTACAAGTTTGAAAAACCATTAAAATAAATATAATATTATAATAAATATATTACTGAACCATAATCATATATATAATTCCATATATTAAATTATTAGGAAAATATATTATGTATTTATAAACAATTCCTTGTTAAATTAATTTTTCGATCAATGTCTGCATTGTTTTTCATATATGTTTTTGTTTGTTCTTTTCAATCCTATTACTATAATTATGGTTCAATTATCTCATAAATAAAAATTTTATATAATTTTTTTTTAATATATATTTTTTTATATTAATCCATAAAGGTTAGATATTAAAAATTAAATACATTGTTCCAATAGATGTTATGATGTTCAAAAGCAAGAATATTGTTTTCATTTTCTTGAGTTATTCAGATAAAGAAAAATCAAATATATATTAAAATTATAGATTAATTTTTATGTCATTTATATAATATATTTTCATTAAACATATCTTTATTACATTTAATTTCTATAGTGAATGAATCAAATCGCTTCTCGAGGAGGTAGTTCACTATGCACCCGAAATACCTTATCATATTCTCACATAGTGGAATATATGAAAAAAAGTATGATATAATAATTAAATGAGTATAATAAAATAATAAATATTTAATATAAATATTTAATTAATTATGAATAACATAAGTGAGATATTTTAATTGAAAGAACAATGAAATTGGTTTGCGAGGGGTAGTCCTTCAAATAATGAAATAATGATTTCATAACCCATTTTTAGAAGTGGGGTAGCGTATAGTTCAATTATTTAACAAAAAAATATCATTATATTTCAAATATTTATGTTATTAAATCATATTGGATTAATATTAATCGAATTTGGGGAAGTAAAAAAAATATCAACGAAGAATGGTACCTATTTCTAGAGTAACCTACCACGGTTTTCAAAAAAAGGTTCCCAAGTATGGATTAATGGGAAAAGAAGTATTTTTGGATCATAGGAGGATTCTTGGAAAATTATTTTGTATGTATTAACTGAACCAAAAGGGTTTTACAATGTAAATAAGTTAGGACAGTTGATGTCTTTTTGAAGGTGAGGTGAGTTCAAGACATTATCTATTTTCATAAATTAAATGTTTTACCAGCATTTTTCTCATTCCAAAAAGATATAAAATGGATTGATATATAAACCTTTATATTATAGGTCTTATAAATGGATATTGAAATTTTTTTAAACATATTATAGGGAATTGTTTCCCATATATTTTTATTGTAACACCCTGTAATCCATTTTCTACCATCACCACAAAAAATACGTTTCACCATTTAAACAATTAATTTTGGAAAAAAAAAGTTAAAATCATTATATAATATAAATTATTATGAATAAAAATATATACACCATATTACACAGTCAATTCATATAAATGGAAAAAATATTTCTCAAATTAATACCGCATATGCCTTGATATAGAGGGGTTTAAAATAGAAAAATTAAAATGTTTACAAGGTTTTACATCAAAATTAAATATGAAAATTATTCAAATGAAATTAATTTTTATTTAATGATATATAATTTAACTATTTTAAAATTTAATAAGTATCTATAATTTAAACTTTAAAAATAATTAAAATGAAAAACAAGTTTTCCATCAATATTTAGATTATTTAACTATTCATAAAAAATTAGACTTTAATAAACAATTTCAAATTATAACTGTAAGATAATAATCATATGATAATTTCAAAAAAAATTATATTTTATCAAATAAATGTATTAATTCTGTCAAATATTATTTATATTATTGTTTATACAAAAATAATTTTTTGAAGAAATAATATTATTTTAAAATATAGTTTATTTAAAAATTAAGAACATTTTTCCAATATAATTTATTTATATAAAACCATTGTACATATTATTTAAAAATAATTTATTATTTTTCATATTTGTAGTTTTTATATATATGTTATAACAGTATCATTTTAATAATTTTAATAATATATCCTAGTTTTTTATAACTCAGAGTAATTTTTAACGCATATTACACCCACGGTTTCATAAAACAAATGTTTATATTGATATTTCATAAAAACATATATATATCAAGTAAATTAAATTTTTTCTAAAAAATATCATATAAATTTGGGTGTTACATTCCATCCCTATAAAAATAAATTTCTCCCATAATATTTTTCACACTAATACTATTAAATGATTATTCATCTGTCGTATCATGTAATATGGTTCTCATATAGCTTACTCAAATTGTTTTGATTTTTTGAAAAATATTGAGTTGGTGGGTGTAATTTTTTCATAAAACATTATCTATGTGATCTTGAAATTAAATCGGTTGTTCCCAAAAGGAAGGTTCTTTTGACAGTTTTAATACCTCTTTGTTCTATACTTTTGATGGGTTTGGAATGTACATAGCTATGAGACATTCTTAGAACATGTCAATGGATTAAAACCTATTTGGCCATTGTTATATCTAATTGAATTCCATCATAGAATGATAAAAAGATTCAAAGGGATAGATATACCTAGGGATAAGAGTTAATGTCTCCCCAAATATCTAAACCTTCTTCCATAGATAAATTCACATAAACAAATTGTAACTAACATAAAATTATAGATCATGATGATGATTGTTAACATAAAATTTTCTTTTGACTCTTAGATGTCATTATATTTTTTGTGTCGATATTACCTTTTGTTTCATTCTATCAGTTGTCTCATGTCCCAATAACATTATTTAGCTAACTACATTCATGCAATTTAAAGATCAATATTTATACCCATTGATGGACTGAAAAGGATCCATCTGAATAGTAGATTGAAATAAGTTATTGTATAAAAAATTATATATATGATTTCATTAATAACAATTTTATTTTTATATATAAATAAATAGATCTCAAAATTATCACTATCTTTGATTTATATACTATGTATGTCCATTTTCGTTAAGATGATATATGGTGCTAAAACTTAACAACGTATCAAGATCTAGTTGAAGTCATCACTAGATCACTGAGGAAAACCCAATTTCCAATTAAAACACTATGTAAATTTCTACTCCATGAAACCTTAAAACTTTTATAATGTATATCATAAAATGATTATCTTGATAGAAGTATTCTCTTATAGAGATATAGTTTGATGTCTTTAATGATGATCGACAACAACACATATAACATAGTTCTTAGTACATGTTTTTGGGTATCCAAAGAAAAAAATACATGGTGATGCTTTCCTATATCCATTATAGTATTGGAAATGGATGTAACACCCCCTTTTACATTTCTCTATTTGACTTAACATACTAACAAACCATAAATCAAGATATAATATCTATAATATATCTATTCCTACTATCCCACAAGATGTATTCTTCAGATTCTCTATTCATATTTATAATTATATGATCAATAAGGATGAATGAAATTGAGATTCCACAAATAAATATATCTTAAAATCTATTATGTATGGAACACATTCATGGATTATGAACCTTATCATTCCACTATGATCAGTGTTAAACATACGAACATTTTGAAATGTCTTTTACAACTCAACGGCTACCTTTTAGGTATCTTCAATTGTTACGTAGGTTGATAGATGATCAATAAATTTAGAATTATTACATATATCCCCATAATTTAGGATTTCCAAATTCATAGATCTAAAATGAATATATCTAGGATATTTTGTGATATTTATCATAGAAACGAAATATTGATCCATTCGACTCAAGGAATCTTCCACCTAGTTTACATTCCCATTATGGTAATGTAGTTGGGAAGTCATAATCATTAATTAGCTCTATCATTATTCTGTTTTTCATCTTAAACTATTTTTTTTTAATATATACATTAATATTTTGTGATTAGAAAATATATCACACTTTTCACTATAATGATAATGCAACAATATCTTTTATGAAAAAATTTCTACAGAAAAACCAAAACAATGAATTTGGATTCTTTGGTCATGAAAATGATATTTTCATGAGGCATAAGCTATAACTATACTATTTAACTAGAATATTCATCTTATTCCCTTCTTGAATGATTCAATGTCCTCTATAAACCCTTCCCCACTTCATGGTAATGTAAGCACAATTACATTGACCTGTCTTGTCATTATTTATTTGAAATTTTCATCAAATAAATATATTTAGAAAAACATATATCCATATCTTTTTACATGTTAAATTGAGTAGATAATTTTGAGAAATTATCTACAAATAGTCAACAATATCTAGATAAACCATGCAAACTATGGATCTCAATCACTATGGTGGTTCTTGTCCTGCAATCAATAGCCTTTATCATTGATTGATCTACCGATATACCCTATCACGATATTATATGACCCAAAAGTCGAATAGTATTTAGAAAAAAATTCACATTTGGAATATTTTCATATTGATTCTACTTTTGTTGGTTCATTTGTAGATTTATCAAGTGATATTCATATACTTCCATTTTCATTGAATGGATAAGAATATCATTTATAAGTACTACTATACATTGATAAATTTAAATAATAAAAAATATATTTATTAAATCCATGTAGATCACATTAGAATTAGTAAAACATAATGGAATCATTATATATTAACAATGTCCTTCAATTTTAGGTAATGCTTTATTGGGTGTATCCACCTTCATGAACCTCAATTGGTGATATCCAAAATGAAGGTGAATCATTGATATTTTTTTAACCACAATGCAGTTGATCAAATAATTCATCATTACGGGGTATATGATACATTTTCTTGATAATGATATAAGTAATTTACAAGTAACCATTATAGAGACACATTGACCCATCTTAAATATTGTCAAAAAAAATAGGTGGTCCACATGGTGAAACATTTGGGAATATGAATCCATTTTCAAGGTCATCTTAGAGAATAATTTTCAATTATTACAACAATATCTCGACTATTATATATGGGGTACTTGAAATTGGGGTGGCTTCATTTATGTGTTCTATTGAGAACTCTACTTCATATTTTGGTGAATTATAGGAAAATATTCAAGAAAGTCCTAAAAAAATATAATGCACAATATCTCTATCATCAATTTTGTGATTATCCCAAACCATTTGAGATAATAATACCTCTTGAATAATAATAAAATCCCATAAAATGGATGTGATTTTCATTGGAGGATTATGTTTTTCGCCTCTCCGATAAATGATCATCAGTTGATTTGCAATATAAAATTTGACTTCACATATTCAGAAATTGATGTTGGATTTATGTATATAATTTTAATGCAAGAATATTATGACATCAAAATCAGCCAAAGGAAGAATGATAATAAATACTAGAATCACATTACCAAAGATACCAACAAGAGACGAATCATAAACATGAGATGAGAACATTATAACATTCAGGGTTTTAACAGAAAATTGAATATCTATTTTTTTTGTTTCTTCTTGATTCCCTTAACATATTCTTCATATTTGAATGAATAGGTAAATACAATGTCGAATAAGACATTATCACTAAAAGTGTGTATGGTAAAATGTAGATTTCATCACTTATTTATCAAAACCATCATTATGAATAGTGAAAACATATTATTTCACATTACCACTATGTTTAAGAGGTAGTATACTTATATTATCATCATTATTTGTTATATTTTGGAATTGGAATGCATATTCAGCATACTCCTTGTATTCAACACACTATAGTGTGGAAAATTTATTTTGTATATATTTCCCTATATTTTTATTATTATCTACCTTTTTCCACTCACATTTGTAGATAAATAGTCAATGACCATCCCTTAGACACTTAAAAATTTTACTATTACATTTAATATTTTATCCCTTATATTTTATCCCACACATTGAGAATAATTGAAATATCACATTGTTCTATCTATGGTTTTTCTTATTTTCCTTTCAATTACATTTTTATGTTCATATAAAAACCAGTAGATTGATACTCAAATATGGCCTCCATTTCCAGCTTGATATCACATCAAACAATTTATCCATATATAATTAAATATCATATAGATAACTGCATTTAGATGTAAGTTTCATTCCATTAATGTATAGATAACCATCTATTCATGTTGGACTAAAACACCTGAAGTGTAGAATGAATTTATTGTATAATTTCCTTCATATGTATCAATATATTGATCATCCTTTTTCTTCAGATCGTGGAAATTGTTCTCCATATTTGTATGAAGATTATAAGAAATGTATTTATTGAAATATAAGTTCACAAAAATTTCATATTCCATTGATTAAATTTGATAATGTTCCCTCATATACATTTATTGACATCAACTTGAAAATAGATAGACAACTAAAATGTATTTTTATTGTTTTGAACACTATAGAACATAAAATATATTTTCATTAATATAGATTAATTTCTAGGAAACTGGTGGATCAGAAGACCCAGTAAATGATGGTTGATGTTGTATCATGATGGATTCAATAAATTTTTTCCCATACTTCGGTCTTTGGGATGTCCAGACTTGATTCATATCATGAGAATTTTATGTGACCTTAACAACAATATTTCTCAGTCTTGTCCCCATAATGCTGGGATAATCTGGAGTCCAATCTTTTCATTTTCCATAACACTTAGAATTAATATAATTTCATTATGTTAGATATATTTACATAAAAAAATAAGAATAATGTATGAAACTATAATCACAATGAGGAACCACAAAATAATATGAAATGTACATATAGGATATCTAAAACATAACACTTTTCAAAATACATAAAAACATATTATTTACAGAGTATATATATGTAACTTATTCAAATACATTAGGATGTATCCTAAATAGTTTTTCACTTTCCAATTCATATCCCCTTATAGTGTAAAACAGGGTGTGAAGCAAAGCTTATTAGAATTCAAAAGTTGGTGATCAATTCAATATGAATGATCCTTTTATAGTGTTATGGTCCCTATGATACTATGTTTATGAATAAAATCCTATTGTATTATATATAAATGTATTTAATTTCAATTATACCACTCACTCTATCATTTACCATAATTAGAGGACATATTCTTATACATTAAATCAAACATTAACATATACCTAAACATTTACATAGGGATATATCTAATGATTTATCTTCAAAATTTGCAATGGTTAACCAATCCCATATATTGATACCAACAATAGAGACCCATTTATAACATAAATATATATTAAAAAAATTATGTTAATTTATTTCATTTCATAGACACGGAATTGAGGATCATCCAGGAAAATTTCCTTTGGAATCATGGAAACACAACCTACAAGTTCATTCATAAATAAAATAATCTCCCACTATATTATAAATTACTATAACCCATCTTATACACATATTATGAAATATATTATTTAATGAAACAATTTTAGGGAGATAACATAGTCTTATTTAATGTAAAAAAGGGGTATATAAAAGAATGACTTGAACATTAGCATATCAGAACATGAGAATAATATTTGAAAATCATAAACTATAAATCTATGATCAAAATATAGGGTCTTAGAATATTTATTTGAAGTTCATAAGACATTAATTATGTGATAATCATGAAACATAACCCATGAGAACATAAATGTATCATAATAAATAGATTTTTTATGAACACATAAGCACATAAATTAATTTCCACAGTATTCAAGGATCGCTTACAAGGAAATCCTAGTGGAATCAGTTCATTCCACAAACCATTATAGTAGACAATTTTCACTTCCAATAATATCATAGTGTAACAGGTACATTACTGAACTAGGTTAACTACCCAATATACATTTTTCTATATCATAATATATAAATAATTGTTTAATGTGATGGATCGAGATATAGGACCCACCCATAATTGGTTATAACACAACCATAGTTTATTGGTATAATTTTACCACCGTATTTAGTTATAATGTAACGACTTTAATATAATTAATTTTATACATATATGTGCTAAACGGTAGTATAATATTGATCATACCATAAAAAAAAGAAATAAAATATGTTTTATGAATATTTCCCAATATTGTAAATTGTACAAAATGGACAGTATTCATAGTCAATTCATCATTTTATCATAGCATAACTGATGAAAATAATCTTCTTTTATAATTATTATATCATGGTATAACCAATAGAATAGAAATGGTTTCCCTAAAAAATATAGCTTCATAAACATAATCCATTATGATAGTGAGAAAAAATTATATCTTCTTGTTATAACCCTAGTAAATAAATAGTATCCAAAAAGAAGTTCATATTAGATGGATAAGGATTTTGATAAAACATCACATGGAATTTTTCTAGTAGAAAATGTTTTTTGAAAATAAATTTGGGAAACTAAACATTATATAATAATTTGATACTGGTATCCTCTAAAAATAAACATTAATACTTATAAATTGCAGATTATTAATAATTTTAACCATTTATTGATGAAAATTACCTTTACATTTTAAAAACGCATTTTAAATAATATTAAAAAATGATTTATTTGAAAATTACCATAAAAAAGAAAAAAAAAATTAATCTATTCTTGTGTAATATATAACGCCGTATCTAGAAGAACTTGTTAAAAAAATTTGAAAATACTTTTATTTGATACTTTCATTATGAACATATATTTGATGCATTAAAAATAATTTAAATCATTTCTTGAGGAACATATCCACCCATCATTGAAATACCCTTTTAATAAATTTATAATATGAATTTATCTGAAAATAACCATATAATTTTATATAAAAATGATTGAAGAAACTAATATTCATGATGGCATGAATTTCATTTCATTCTATACAAATTAAAAAAATGATTACTTTTACATTTTGGTTAATGGTAAAAAAACAAATTGTTTGGATGATGGAATGATGATCACTTTAAAAAAAATTGTCCAAACGTCTGACAAGAGTAAAAATGAAAATAATAAATCATTTGAATGATGATATAACCATTTGGAAAACATTTTTATAAAACAATAATTTAGAAGAACACATGTTATCAAATGAAGGAAAAAATAATGAAAATATATTCTGAAAAACATACTATTGAACTATTTATAACATAAAGAGAGGAAAATAAAGGAAAATTAAATTCATATTATAGTACCAAAATAGAATAAAATTCATCAGTTTTTAGATAAATGGGTGATAATATTTCATCCTCAGAAACGTTATCATAAACAATCTCAATAATTTATAGGATTATAACATGAAACATTTACAACTTTGGTAATATTAAATTCTAATCACCATTAAGGTATAAAATTAAATAACATAAATATAATCCTTAAAAATGATTAATGGTGCATAATATAAAAATTTCTCATGTAAAGAAAATTGAGAAAAAAATCAACTTTTGATTTGGTAAAATATAATCCATAAACCCCAAGAATAATACAACTTAAAATAAATATTTTTGTCTCCATAATTATAATTATAAGAGTATTAAAATAAATTCATGGGATGTACATATATCACAAAAATGAAACACATAGTGAATATTACATGTTTCTCACAGAAAATAAAAGTGACCCAAAAATCACTTATCTTTAGTCCCGAAATTTATTATACACATTAAAAATCTACATAAAATAAAAATAGTATTATTATCAATATATAAAATAAATATTTTCATATATATAATACTAATATATTTCTTAATTATGAATATTTTTTTCTTTTTATTATCAATTCAATTTTATTTTCATGTTTCTGGTAATAACAATTTTATTTTTTGTGTTGCTTTTGGATTGTTATTTTCTGTCCAATTACATTTTACATCGTTCATTAATCTCCATTATTTTAACCACGATATAAAAATAATATATATTATGTATATATTATTTTATATTAATCGATAAGTGTTTTACATATAAAATGAAATGCAACATTCATTGAGATAATAGGTTATACGTTGGCATAAATGTTGTTTTCATTGTCTCAAAGGATTGAGAGATATGGTGGAAAAAAATTTATTACCTTTATAGTAACATTTCTATGTCATATATATCACATATTTTTATTAAACCCATTCTAATAACCATAAATTTAATTCCAAAATTAATAAAAGTGCTTCGTGAGGCTATAGTCTACTGTACCTATTGATTGACATTATCATATTCCAATATAATGTAATTTATGATGTTGTTTGTCATATAATAATTTAAAAATTTTAAAATGTATTATATATCGTATATAGTCATTTAATACATCAATATAAGAAGTTTTTAGTGGTGATAATGAAAAAATGAATGACATCAATTCACAAGGTGGTAGTCCATCGTAGACACGACAGATGATTTCATAACTGACCTGACAGATTTGGTGATAGTATTACATAATTAAAATAACATAAAAAATTAAATATATATATAATAAACTGATGTTTATATATCATAATGGTTTAATAATAATTGAACGAGGCGTAGATAGAAATTATATAATAATACCTGATGAAGAATAATATGTCTTCATCATGTAACATCATTAGGATTGCACCAAAATCCTTAAAACATTGTATTTTTTACTTAAAGGTGGATTAAACTATGATGTTATTTATTTATTTAATTTTTTTTGGAAATTATATCATACTAAAAAAAGGTTTTATGTAGTGATAAACATATGATATGGGTGTCCTTCTATCAGTGAGGTTAGTTGTACACATGTAATCGTCTGATGAGAAATAGGTTTCCAAATATCATTCACCGTAATAATTGACTAAAAGGGATATTCTAATGATTTATATATAATAAGGTCTAAATTTACCACTAAAAGTTAATTTATATATTTTTTTGGTTATTTAACCCATATAATTTTAGTTTAACACCTGATAAATCCATTTTTACAAAAACTATGGTAAATATTTTTTACTATTTTGAAAATTAGTTTTTGAAAAAATTAAGTTTTCCTTATTAGATAATATAAATTATTATAGTTTGAAATATTTAATTCATTTTTCCAAACTTTATTCTTATAATTATAAATATTTAATTTTTAATTAATCATGATAAGTGGAAAGGAAAAGGTTTCGAAATAAAGAAATCAAAATTTTTAAGGGTTTTATATAAAAACTAGATATTAAAATGATTAGAATGGCCTAAATTATTTTAGTAGCTGTAAAGTTGAACCAATTTAACTTGTAAATAATGTAAACAAAAATTCTATGGTCAGATAACATTTTATATTTTTGACCATTCATTAAAAATTTAACATTCTTAGGAAATTATCGTAAAATAACCCTATGATATGTTTCATATTATTATTTAAAAAAATATATTTAATTTATAAAAACATATTAACTAAAATTATAAAGAATTAAATTTATTACTGTTTAACTTTTTTGGGGAAAATAAAATTATTAAAAAATAGAAATAATTTATTAAAAATTTATAAAAATTATTATTAATATGTATTTTTTATATTAGACCATTATAGTTAATATTAATAAAAAAAATTCTTTTCATATTAACATGTTTAGTAGTTAGTTTATTTTAGTTGTATTTGAATAGTATTAAATATTTATAATAGTTTTTTTAAAACTCAATAACATGTGTAATGAATGATAATCACATGTTTCGGTATAATGAAATCATAAATAATTGTTTCTTACTATATATGATATCAATAAAATTTAATTTATTAATAAAAAAATTATTAAAACATGAGTTTTTATAGGGACACCAGCTCTTCCTCACTCCCTTTTCCAGGTGATGATGAAATTCATGAGATGTGATGGCCTAGAGATAATAGTGTCCTTTTGGAGAAGTGTTGTGTTGTGGAGTGATGGCCCAAGTTTTTTTGGTTGGATATGGAGAGGTTGGTTGATATTGATTGGGTTAGAATTCATGTATAGTTGGATGAGGGAATGAAGATAATTTTCTACATGATAATGATATAATACTACTCTGGATATATGTTTAGATGAGATGTTGTGGCCCTGGTGTCTATGATTGGGATGTGATGTACTGTTTTGTGATACAAAAGTGGTGTGAGTTCCATGATATTTATCATTGGGGTTAAAGAGTGGATAATAAGTGGTAATGTGGAGTGGGTTCCATTTAATATATATTCTTCACATGATTTTAATATACATGGATTAATTACATGTAGAGTTATCCTTAGAAAGGATTGTTTTCCCTAGGTTACTATTCTAGGTGTTGTCGGTTTTGATATTTTCTCGCATGTGAATTAGTATACTCGTTTCGATTGTGTGTGGGAGAATTTTTTTTCTTACCGAGTATATATCTATGAACACAAAATACATATATAAATTTTTTAAATGGTTAAATGAAGACTATATGGATATATGTTTGAAATTACATGATCATATATTTGGGTAGTTTCTTTTTGGATTTCTTATATTTTATTTTTAATCATTTATTTGTGACATTTTAATGTGTATGGCTTATTTACAAATGTTTTTTTGGATGTTTTTTTTATTTATATTATTTAAGGATTTTTATTATATTTTGTTCATCATATACCATGATCATATCTATTATAGGAGTTAATGTTTCCCATATCATGATATTTTTATACCTGTGATGTTATTCTGTACATGAGGCCCACAAGAGGCAAGTCCAAGTGGACATTATCTATCTCCCTTCATTTCGATATCATTGAAAAGAGTGAATCATGGAAGAATGGTATTAGAGGTGATGGTAATGTGGGTGTACGAATTTAAGAGTTAGGTAATGTGTGGATTTATTTTGTTGTTATGAAAATAGTTCAAATTGACCGTGTTGAATGAAACAATCTCAGGAGACCAAATATGACATTAGATTTTATTCCCTCTCTGATACATTATAAGAACTCTAAGATTATTTAATTACAATGTGAGATGGAACCAAATAAATTGTAGTGGTATAAGAGTGTTTCATGCATCATAATTACATTATTTATTTTATGTACCCTGTCGTTTTTTTAGGAAATTTTTATTATGTGAAAATGATATTGATAAAACATAGTAAAATTACATTCTATATGAATTTTGAACTAATTGATTCCATTTTATCTATGTGTTAAAGTCCACATATGTGTGTATTCTAGTAGTATTTGTTTCATAGGATGATCTATTTGATCATCAGAGTGTTTATCTTTGTAATGATGATGAACAATTAAAAAAGTTTTTGTAATCTATTTAGAGGATGGCTTTGGGGAAATATGAGGACATAGTTTCATAAATGAAGATGGTGAGATGGATATAGAGGTTAGAGATAACTTTTAGTTTGATTCGATACTCGAAGAGGTACATGGTCATCTTGGGAATAGTTAGATTAGGGGATATACATGTCAGTGGAAGAAATATTACCTTTTAGAGAATATTTAGGTGGATGTTTCGTGTCGAAGCATCTGGATGGAGTTCTATTTAGTGTTTCTTTCATTGAATATGAATGCAGTAAAGTGATGGGTTCTTATGTCTATTCAAAAGTACATAATTTCAATATTATAGCTCATGATTTGGCGCATAGATGTCTTTCATTTCTCTCAATATCAATTTCATGGTGAGGAGTTTGGAGTGAGGTTTCCTGAGGAGGAACTTTGTCAATTTATATTGTGTGTTGTTAACCCATTTACATGATTTTTGTAAATATGTATTTATATGAATGAGTAAATAATCATGTAGATACAAACATGAGTAGTTTTATGATGGTAGGGGATACATTAGGGTTACTAAAGGAGTAGTTTTGTAGTGGAATGTCTCAGGCGCTAATACATTTGAAGTTTCATACATATGGGAGTCGACCATAGCAGATTAATTTTAATCCTTTTGGGGCTTGTTGTTTTTATTAAATTCCTAAAGGAATGGGTAAAATATTATTCTTCATTGTGGATTATGGTAGTTATACATATTAGTACATAGTGGTCTATTGATCTCAGTTTGGTATATGTGGATTAGTTTATCATCAACCTCAATAAGAATTTATGGAGATGATATTTTAGCTACTGAGAAGGCATGGATATTTTCTTATTAGAGGGGATTGAGTAGGGAGAGGCCAACCTCAGGATCTTACTTGAGTTTAGGGACTAAATACTGAGCATTTTCATAGAGGCATTCATAATTTTATAGGTAAAGGATTTTTGTTTTGTTAGTTTTACACATCATAGGTGGTAGAACTAAAGGGGTTAATGGTCATTAATGGTTTTATTAGATTATCATAAACCATTTCAACAAATTTCTTTGATTTTGGATCATCAATGATATTTGTTTAATATAATCAAATATTTTATGTTGGACTAGAAATATAGTGGCCTCCTCTTCCCTTTTAGTTAACATTTGTAGATGGAGTATATACTCGCATGTTTGATGTGCTTAGAGGATGTATAATAATAATGGGACCAAATAGATCATGTGTGGTTATTTTTATACAGCTGATATAGATTAAAAAATTATGATTATTAATAATATTTTTGTATTAAATATCTTCCATTATCGACTTATTTCGGAGGAGAGTAGCACTCTTGGATGTGGATGGCTATTATGCTTATTTCATTGGTTACTGAAGTCATCAGGTGGGTAGTAGACGTTTTTATAACCATCCTTTATTGAATTATTTGATGATTTTGAAATAAGTATGAATAAGGAAGGTGGAGGATCATATGGTTTCCTGAGATTTTTTAGGTGTTTTCCCATGTAGTTTCTTATAATACCCCCTCGAAGTGATGTTGAGTTCGTGATAGATCTATATTCCAATGCTTCTCTAATATAAATGGATCCATATCAGATTTCTCACTATGAGATTCTACAAATTAGATTTTATATATATGATCTGGTTATGAAATGTTTCATCTAGAATAGTGTGTCACAATTTAGTTCACATGTGTTATTCACCAAGAAGGGATATGGTAGTCTATGGTGGCACATATACTACCATGGGTTTTAGTATGTAATAATCAAGGTTCACTATCCTTATATTAAAACAAACGTTCATTTAATTTATTATAGAGTGGTGAGATAACTTCTAATGATATGTATGAGGCCATGATATCTACAATTGAGTTTTAAGGAGGATTATCTCATGAAAAAATCATTCATATACATTGGGTGTGACCTTTAAGATTTATTGTAATGTCATTCGGTGAAAAAAATGCATCGTCTAAATTATTGGGATCATGAAGACTATTTTTCATGAATTTTTAGTCTACAAAATAGATATTTTCATCAAAAATATATTGATCTACTAAATGGGAAATGGGGGGTATAATGATTATATATGAGTATTTTTATAAGTTTTTCAATGCCCCCAAATCAATGGAATTTTTTCCATGTGAAAGTTTTAGACATGAGAGATGAACTTCCATTGGAATGTGGTGTTATTTAATGGTGTATTAGTGTAACCATTGAAGGGAATATTAGTTTTATATTGGGTTGAACCTGTGAATTTTTCCAATGTTTATAGCCTCCCAAATCACACATGATATTATTGGAGGTTCAAATTATATTTTCACGGGTTGTGTCCATCTATACATGTTTGACTAGGAATAACCAACCATTAGTATGGACTGATCTATCTCATATAGCATTTGTTTACATAGTGAGGATATTGAATTGTTCTTCACATATATTGTTTCCAAATGTGGGGGTTATGATTGGGGAATTTTATGATGATTTCCATATGGGATTATTTTGTATTTTGACACATTAGAATGTGGTGGTAACCTATGGTTCAATTTTTTTTGTCCCCATGAGAGTAAATATGTCACTCATATTCTATAGCTATTAGAGTTTGTGTTTTCACTAATTTTTTTATTCCATTAACTAATTCAAAAAATTTATTTCACTTTTATGAATTACTAGAGTTTGAGTTATATATTCTATTAATGTGATATAATTATTTAATAGTATAGGTGGATGGATTTTATTTAGGAACATTATTTTAGATTTCTAAAGACTATATAAATAGGAACACCATGGCTAAAACATTGGGAAGGATTTCATGAAAATTATGTTATATAGGAGTTATTAGATTCATGTAAGGCGATGGGGGTGTTAGAATCCTTACATGTTTATTAAAGTGTTTTTTATAATAATGGGTTTATATTTAAGATAATAATGTAGTATTACCTAATATAGAACTTAGAGGAGTATCTGTGGGGTCACTCAAAGGTATTAGCGATTCACATTATTGTAGATCATGGTGATGTTGTAGAGGGATGGCCAGGGGAATGTGATAACTAAATGTTGTCTCCATAGAGTATCTTTCTTCTATTATGTTTTTGTAAGGTATTCCTTACTGAGTTTTAGTTATAACCTTTATCATTACACCTAGGGGTTTCTAAAAGGAATCATAATATGAAGGTAATATTTATGGGGCCCAAGATAATTCTTGATGTGGAAAAGTTTATAGATGGTAATTTGGATTCCCATTATGTAAGGGAACTGCATCATATTCCTTGTTATTTTCATCATCCCATGGGTGTTACAAAGTGAAATATGATATGAAATATCAATGGGATTCCTCACAGTAATACCCCAATATTATGAAGGATGGGATTATATATTGGTAATTGTAGACCTGTCATTTAAATTAGCCTACTTCATAGAGATAAAGGGTTTTTGAATAATGTATATTGTGGAAAAAATTTATGTTGAGGAGGTTATTCTGTTTCATGGTGTTTTTAGGTCTACTTTCTCATATGGGGATACTCATTTCAATATGTGTTTTAAGTGAGGATTGAAGATTTATTTTTCACTCTATTAATACATACAATGTCTTTACAACCTTATAAAGATAGGATAATGGAGTAGGATATATATACACTGTAGTATATGACGGGTTCATGTATCATAATAAGTTGAGGATATAGTGAAAATGATTTTTCATTGGTTTAGTTTTCCTATAAAAAAATCTATAACTCACATAGACATGGAATCATGTGTGGAATTATATGGGATGTCATGTTGTTCTCGGTTTTATATAGATGTGGTTGAGGAGTATATAGTTCATAGAACAGAAGTGTTGAAGATCATGACAGAGAAGGATCAGTTGGTTAAAGAGAGGATGAAAGTGTCACATAATATTAATAATTCATATTCTAACTACAGGAGGATTCTCTAAGAGTTTGAGGATGGAAAACCTATGTTCATGATAGTTTCCCCATTATTAGGGTATTAGAGATTAAACAATGAAATTTAGTTGCTTCCATGGTTTTTGTGCCTTTTGAGGAGTTGTGGGGCATTGGAGAGTTGGCTAATCGGTTGGAAATTTTTCCAAAAAAAATACATAATTTAGGATATCTTCGATTTCTCTCAGCTACATCTGTATCCCAATGATGAATATAATGTTATTTTATGTGGTTATTTATTTATTAAGGACAATGTGATGTTCATAGAGAATCATCTAGTGATATTATATCATTGAGATATGTATATTTTAGGATGGAACATTCCATTAGTTTGTTTTCTTTGGTGGAATGGTGGGATGGATGAGAGTACATGGGGTGTGTGATGAAAAGTCAAGCCTATTACACGATGTTTTTTTGAGTTTTTTCTTAAAGGGTTTCTCTCTCACAATGTATTATTTTGACATTTCTTTTTATTATGAGATGTTATTTATTACTTTTTGATATTATATGTGATTAATTTATACAGTAAAAAGATAAAATTGAAAACTTGATCCCCAATTGAGGAATGTTATAAAATGATTTCATTGAAACCATTTGGTCTATATAGTTCTTTTTAAATATTATAGTATCATGATATGTGAGGTGTAATTTATTGATTATTTTAAAAGGGACTATATTATGTGATTATTATATAATTGGATTGAATGAAGTTTACACATGATTATATGTTAATTTTGTTGTTTTTCAATTTTATGCAGAAAATTTCTTTTCGTTGATGTGTATGGTTAAGGGAAGTATCTCATATTAATTCACATATATCAGAAGTGTCTAGAGGTTTGGATGTTTGGAACTCTTCCTTGTTAAATTTAGGGTTTGTATAGATTCTCAAGGGTGATAATATTTTGAGAGATATAAGATGGGATGGACCTGAAATTACATAATATTATATTATGAGAAATATGATTATTAAGGTCCCTAGGGAATACTATAGTTTTTTAATGGATAAAATATTGATATTTGAGGTGTTTTGAAGGAAGAAGATGTTTCTTTTGAAGATTGAGATGTCACCTGGTGGTGGAATCCAATGAGATAACCCTATAGGTTACACATGATTGTGGAAACCAAGTAGTTTCTCCTGATGGCAACACCCTATAGATAGATACATACATTAGCACCATGATGGTTTAACCTAGGAGGTAGAACCTGATTGTTGCACCAGATGGTATCACCTAGTGGTATCTTCCAAGATGTATCCCCTTATGGTATAACACTATTTTTATAACCCCGAGGCAGCACCTGTCAATCAAACACTAATTATTTCACCATCGCGGTAACACCTAAGAGTAGTACACAATAGTAAAATGTTCTATATTATCATAAATTTCATGTTTTCCCATTTAATGTATTTTTTTGTGTAAAATTGTTTCAATTACTTATTTATAAGAATTATAATGCATTTAAATAGAGGATATATTTAACTTCTATATCATAAATGTCTGGATGAAACATAAATGGTCATGTCATAAAGATTTGATATTATTTTCCTTTAATGCTTAATTAAAACCATGTAATTTCCCACTAGATTCAGATTTTTTCATTATAAAGTGATGTTATTTCAATCATTTGTTTATGGTTTTCTTTATATTGAGAAAGGATATTTAGGTGCCATTTACTATAGATTCATGGGAATTTTTTTCTTTAGTGGGCCAATGTTCTATGTATGTTGTTTCCTACAATGAGTGCACACCATATATTTTGGGGACCACATTATATTAAGATTATTTCTTTTAGGATATTGTTATTTTATTTATCATAAATGTATCATGTGGGATATGTTTTATTCTTTTAATCTTATGATAAGATGATTTTCTTCAAAATAACTAAGATACATGTACCATTTTAGTGTAAATTTAAATGTGATAGGGAACAAAATAATATTATTTTACCATCTCTATTATTATTGATATTATGAGATAAATGGGATAATTTCTTACTAAAAATAATTGTGTTTGGGAACCTCTATATTCATTGTAGTTGTGGTTATTGCGATCTTTTATGTTGGCGATTATTTGATTTCACATTAAATGAAATTGTTTAGTCCCTTATAATCAGATAAAAAATGGAATACCTTGGAAAATTATTCTTATATGAGAATAAAAATAAAATTAAATTGTAACAAAATAAGTCCCCTTGAATAAAAATGAAATGTTATATGTATTTTAGGTTAATTTAGTTGAGTAATGTGGATATATGGTGTAGTTATAATATTTTGGGCTATTTCACATGTAGTGTATTGTTTATAAGGGGTTTGATTTCATTATATGAGTATATGATCTAGCTTTTATAGAATGTGTCATGTTCTTGAAAGTGGGGAAATGTGTTTATTTTATTTGAATGTCATTATTGCTATGAAATTGTGGTGTTGCGTGGGACCATTGGCTAGAGGTTAAGAATGATGTTTTTGTTGGGTTTTTTTGTATTCTTGTTGATGTTTTTTTGATAGTTTTATATGTAGTATTTGAAATCATAATGTTTGGATGATGTAAAAAATAGTACGAGGAAATCATAAATTGATGAATTTATTATAATATTCTATGTGGTTTAAATTGTGGTTAGTTAAATATAACATAATGGGATTGAAAATCAATAATAAAATGACTATTTTAATTTATTGGGTTTGGTAAAATAATAATGGATATTGGATTATATTATAATTATAAAATGGAAACTGGATTGTGCATTGTGGAATGTGATGTTGTGTGGTGCATGTGGAACTGAATGTGAATGTGATGTTGTTGTTATTTTTTTTGACTTTGTTGTGAACCCTTTTTTTGGTTTTTGCATGTCATTATATATACACACACACACTGGATTATTTTATGAATTCATTAAAATACCAACTCATATAGAGTACATTTTACCAATAAATGAATGTTTTGGGGGTGTTATCCCCAACATCCCATAAATGACAGATGATGGATGGACATCTACTCATGCTGACTCCCTCTTCCAAGTGATGATGAAATGAACAAGTTGTTATTGAAAGAAGCTTGGGATTCTACTATATATATGTGTTTTGACATTGTCTAATGGCCCATGACCTTTTAGGTAGGATCTGGTGATGTAAAATGGGATGGATTATGGTGGGGAATATGCATAGTTGGATGAGGGAAGGAGATTAATTTCATTAATTTTCATGGTAACCTACAAACATTGGTATAAGATGAGATGTGTTGTTGTGTCCCCAGTGTCTTTGGGTGGGATGTGATGTGATGTTTTATGATATGAAATTGGATGGATATTCCAGATGTACATTGTTGTCACATGAGAGTGGATAATAAATGGGAATCTGGTGTGGGGTAACAATCATAGATATAGGTAAAATTATTTTACTATACATTGATATGTTACTTAGTGATAGATAATTCTTGTCGTTTGGTTGGGATCAATGACTTTATTATGCGTTACTAGTTCTTTTATTTGTTCATAGTTGAATTAGTAATCTATTCTAACAAATGCATTATAGACTTTGGTTTTCCTAGTGAATATACATGTATTCTCACCTCATGTATATATATATATATATATATAATTTTTTGGTTTACAAGTGGACTTGGTGGACCATGTTAGAATCCACTAGCATGAATATTTGGGAAATTATTATTTCACTACCTTAGCTATTATTTTGGTAATTGTTTTAGAGACATTTATATGTATTTGAATTATCTACAAATGCATTATGGTTTGATTTTGTAACAACCCAGGTAAATAAAGAATATGACATTTTAATATTTATCCATATATATGAATAAAATATTAATATTACTTTAAAGGGAACGCCATGCTCGATGGCGTACTGAATACGCAACAACGAGTTTATTTGAAATCTTACGTTGCACTATAATAATAAAATAATATTATGTTAAATGGTAGTTAATTCCTAGCCATTGTAATGTCGGGAATGAATGGAACTAACTACAAAATGATTATATATTTTTGTCAAATAGTTTTTACTTTTATCCAATAAATGTTAGATGCTTAAAATTCAAATGAATCCAATTTTAAGCATAAATCGTCTTATATTCTGTAAAATGTCGATTAACCGCCTTTTGATGGATAATGATTTTTAAATATACTTTTGACAATTTTATATGTTTTATTTGACAAAATAAAATCTTTCTTTAGAATCTAGACATCAAAAATTTACTTTGTGTAAATTTTTGTCGTTTTTCCGATAAAGATCATTCTTAGTGAAAATGATGCATTTTAATTCAAACCCTTATTTTAATATGATTTATTTATATGGATAAATTATCTTTTTAATTGATATTAAAGTGTATTTATAATATATTTTTACCATTTAATCCAATGGTGGTCATTGTAATTAATTTCACTTTGAAATTTAACTTAAACTAGTGTCAATCTTTTAATAGATATCGTTTCTTAAAAACACACTCTTTGTTTTGACAGTGGAAATGAATTATCAAGTTAATTAATGAAACTTACATATTTTTAATTTTTTAAAATATACATCATTTTTGAATTCGGAATATCAAATATATCTTAGGGTAATTTTTTGATATTTTTCTAAAAAACTTCAATTTTTGATGAATAGTGAAACCACAAAGTGGTAGTTAAAGAAACTGATTTTTTGTTTAAATGAAAATTTACCACTTCTGTGATTAGATTTTCAAAAATCCAACCTACACGGTTTTCATTAGAAAGTAAAATATGGTTCAATGAGATTAAAATAATTTTTTTGTGAATAGTAACATTTAGGTTTTATTAATCGCGATTAAAGATAATTAGTGTAATTTAAGGGGAAGATATTGTTATAATAATATGAAATGACCTTTAAACATGTTCTACCCTTATTGGATGAGTCATGGAAGACCAGGAAAATCCATGGGTCAACTTGGGGACCCCATGGAGCCACTTTGGTTGGAAAATGACATTAATAACTTTTTATTTAAAGATAAAATTAAAATATAACAAACATGTATTGTTTTACTAAAACAATTTTCACAGGGTGTTATACAAGTCATTATTTTGACTATAAATATTAATTAGAAATATAAAAAAATTTCCTACATCATGATTTTTTTTTATATTTTTTAGACATTAAATAAATTAATTTATTTATGACACCGTGATGATGCAGTGATTACCTCATAAATGAATGATTTAAATAAAATGAGAAGATATGGTGAAATCTAAGTCTTAAACTTGTCAAAAACATATTATATTGGTTGATTTAGAAACCTTATCACCTTATCCTTGAAAAATATCCATTTTGTACCTTTAAAATCCAAAAATCATTTTATAATAAAGTAATAGTTTATAACTTTCCAAGAGTGCCCCTCCTCTTCTCTTATAAAAGGCCCCCACCTCTACCTCATTACCCACACCTCCCAAGGCTTTGGCTCGGCCAAAACCTACCCAATTCATCTCTACACATACCTCTCTTCTTAATTTAATCCTCACCATTGGCATAATGCTCTTCAAGAAATCCATTTGGTTCAAACCAAGAGGAGTTACCCGATTTAAAGGTAATGTCTTCACTTGTGTTCTTTTGTTTTATTTTTCTTCTCCAAACCCCTAAACTCTTTTTATTACTTTATTTTGTAACAACACCATTATATTAAATATACTAGGATGTTTTTATGTGAATTATTCTAGCTACACTTACACACACCTCCGTCTAATTGTTAAAGAACATACTGTTTCTGTGGATGGCGAATTACTGCCTCACTAAACGATGATTGTTCAATCTTCTCTTAACACATTTCATGGTGGACATTATGATGTCACTGTATTTTATATATGATATATATGTAATTTCTGTTTTCCATATGCTTCGTTATTTAATATTTAAAACATACCTTTATGCGTTTCATGTTGTGAAAATGCGATAATTTTAGACGAGGAAGTGTGGACTATCGCCCCCTCATGTGATGTGACTCGTTCATGCAATACATGGAATATATAAAGAATGAAATTAATGAACTTATTTGAGCTATAAAACATATATATTCTAATTGAATTATAATATATTTATCTCTCAATTATTTTTAATTCCATTAATATGACAAAGTAATGAAAGTAGAGTTCATGCGTACGTACGGCCTACCGTCTCCATGAACGGTGCATTTAATTTATTTTTATCTCCAAATGTTATGGAATAGTATAAAATGAATATGTACTGGATATATATGATATTTAAATCATTAATACTAATATTTAGATGATTTACTTATAACTACATGGACAATCATTTTCAAACAAGTTCATTTTTGACTCATGTACCAAACATCGACAAAAACGTCTAATATGAACTAACATTATTAACCAATTATTTTAACATTATAATATGTGATTTGAACGGAATAATAATATTTAAAGGAGGACCTTAAGAAAATATAAATTTACCAATGTTTATTATTCAGGAATATAAATAAATGAACAAGACAATTCGTACTTGAGGTAAGGGATCCTATCTCTCTCTTTCTTTTTAAGTACTCTCTTTTATGTTGTTTATTTTAAGATCCTATTTCGTAGTTGGGGGATGTTATTTTATATTCCTATTACTATACTCTCTATGTTTATATGATGAGATACCCTATTTTATTTCATCCATCCATTTTTTTGGAAGTTTTAAGTGGTTTCGTTAGGCTGTTGAGTTTTCGTAAGGGGTTTTTCATCTCACTTTTATTCTCGTGAGATTTATGATACATTTGCAACAATTTCCTTTGAGTGGTATATGTAATTCCCATTATTATACTCTCTGTGTAATATAATTTCGTTTATGAGTATTTACATCAATTTTTTATAGTCCTTCTTTCATGGTGTGTACGTTTCGAATGTTACCCAAATCGGTAAGGGAACCTTTCACCCTCCTCTTTTTAAAAGACTTATTTTGATATGCCTTTTAATTTACATCATTTTATGTTGTGATATGTTATAATATATCCTTTTTGATGTAAATTTTATGTCCAAATGATGAGATACCATTTTCTCTCTCATCAACTAATTTTATGAATTTTAAAGTGACGCCGTTAGGATATCGAATTTTACGAAGGGAACTTCTTAAGCCAATTTCGATTTCTTTGGGTTCAACATGTAGTTATTGAATATTTCATCCTTTGAATATGTTTGAATGACCTTTGATTGTTTTACACTTAATATCCACTTATATTTGGTGTATTTATATTTGTCACACATAATTATGAGATTGATTTATCCTTAATTTAAGGATACCTTCGTTATAGGGGATTTCATCTCATTTTACATTTCTATTGAGACTTCATTGTTGTTATGCACCAATTGACTATTATATGGTGTATATACTATCCTTTGGAATATTATATCATGAATCCATTTATTCTCATGATATTATAATGTTCTGATTAAATGTTATTCCTTAATTATTGTATTCAAGTGTCTCTCATTTTGTTAAAAACCCTTTAACTAAAATATCATTTTAAATGTTTTAATGATTTATTATAATAAATATTTCTCATTAATATCCATGTTTTCAAAATGGTTTTAAGGATTTATTTATATGGATATTAATGGTTTAAAATGTTAAAAGCTTCAAAGTGGTATGGGACAGTTTGACTCAAAAATCTATTTATTAAATGGTTTAAATGGTTTTGAAAATGGTTTTTAAAATGGATTTATTACTTAAATATCTTAAAATGTTATATTGTTGTTGAAATGTGAGAATGTTATCTTTCCTTTTTGATTAAGTTATGTGCTATGATTATGTTATGGTTCTTGGGCATTGTTTTTGAAGACGGGTGGTTCCGTGATAAACTAAGGGCGGGTGAGCCCGATATAGCTCTCCAATGCATTGGGTAACGCGAAATGTTTAAATGCTAAGATTTCTCTGAAGAGATTTAGGGAATATACTTTGATGGGTATTCCAAACATAACCATGAGGGTTACTCCCTATGTAAGAATGTTATGAATGCCTCAGGTTACCTTTATGTATTATGATTTCTATGAGTTATTCATAAATCTTATGATTTCATGAGGTATGTTAATGTGCTTATGGTTTATGAGTAATGTATGATTTCAATGATTCTTATGTATACATAGAATAATTATTTAATTCCGTTTTGTTATAACCCTTACTGAGTTTTTTATGCTCATCCCAAGTTTTTTTTTGAAATGTTATTCACAGGACATAAAGATGAATAGGGTCATGGATGGGATCAAGTAAATGTCAGGCTATCTAAAACAAGGAACTAGACATGACTCTTATGTTCAATAGTTTTTATTTTGTGAAAAAAAAATATAAGCTGAGTAGATGTGTCTACTTTGTACTCTTTGGGATGTAATATTTATATCCTAATTCTCTAAAAATCTAAACCTGAAGAGATCTTCAATATCTATTCTTGAAAAATCTCAAGATTAAGTAATGTTTAAGGCTGGGGCGTTATAGATTTTGTGTTTAATTTTATTATTTCATGTATATGAATAGAGTTTATTCATTATATCGTCTTCTCTTATTTTCATATAAAGTGAAATTCTTCCCATATCATGAGATTGTTTTACCCTCAGGGCTAGTCGTTATCATTTGGCCTACTGAATGAGGGACCCTATGGTAATTATCACTCTCCCTTAATTTTGATATATTTGGTGGGAGAGGGTCCTGAAAATCTATACATTTTCTATATCTACTTTACAAAATGATGTAAATTATGTGTTTTTATGATATGGGTTTTAAATAATGGAATTCAAATACATTAAAAATGGATTTATTTCCATGAAAAAAATATAATGTTTTATCTTCCCCTCACCTTTTTATTTTAATAAAATATATTTATTTTAATGATCCATTAATAAATATTAAATTTAAAAAAGTAATTTACTTAAAAGATTCCACATTGTGTATTTTAATATGCATTTTGAATTTAATATCTAGCTTCTAACTTTGTGAAAATGGTGAATACATTTTATAAAAAAATTATTTGTTTCTACCATTTTCTTGTTAATGTAAAATGATTATTTCCACATGAAAATAGTTTTCACAAATTATACAAAAAAATTATCATAAATAATTTAGGGGGATTAAACCTGTAAAAATAAATTACTTAAATTACTTCCAATGTATTTACATTATGAACACTATTAATTTACATACATTGAATGAATGGTGTTTACAAATATGACACACTTCAATTATTTTGGGAAATTAATTTCTAAACCATAAAACCTTTTTCTTTACTAAGGTAATACGATGCAATCATCATCTGTAATGAATTGTATTTTCCTTAATAGTTAATAAATATCATTTTATAAACATTTATTTTCATTGGGTTTATCATGTTACGATTCTTTATGGAATTTTGTATAATTTATTTATATGATATGTCATTAAAAGTTTATAGAATCTATTTCAATTCAATGTACTTTTTGGGATATGATTAATGTTTTATTTTTAGTGTGGCACATATGTATGAATGAATAAGGATTACAGCCCCATATAACCTTAAAAATTCACTGGTTAAATTGTTATATTTTCTAATATAATATATCACAGACATAATTAGATTTTTTTCACATAATATAGTGTTATAATTATGGATTATGCTCATAACATAAAGGGGGTTTCTTTATGCATTCCCCTTTTAATATAATGGGGTTACATTATTGATTTTGTATCATGAAATTAATGGTGTGCCTACATGGATTACACTCAAGAACATTAAGGGTGGGTATTATTGCATCATCTCCCAAGATATTGGGTAATCATTTTTTATTAACCAATTATCATCATAGGTGATACTTCTTGGATATTATCTGAATATGATAATTTCTTATTATTATTTTGTTCGATTGTTCAAATTTAAAAATGATTCCAGGAAATAGTATATTTTTTATACATATGACTATACGGAATAGCTCATTTTTTACCAGAAAATCCTATTCAATGGAATATGTTTCTGAATTATATATTTTCTATACTTCTATTATAAATCATTGTCATCTCATAATTTTCTATGTTATTTTTAACATTATATTTCCCTTATTCTAATATTCTCTTAAAATATTTTTATATAAACCATAATGAAAAGTTAATAATTTTTTCACATAGTTGGCATTTGAGATTAACTCGTTCATATTTTTTCCCACAATTTATGGAGGTTTGTATAATTTATCAGGAGACAATAATGAATGATCATGTAGTTCAATTAATGAATATTGCTTTCAAGTGTCTTAAAATAAATAGATTATGTAGTTATTAATTAGATACACTAAATCATCAACTCTTCTGTTTTCATCTTTATTATTGATATTTAATTTTTATATTATAAAACACTTGAAAACATATATATGTTTAACGTTGGATACCTACGACTATATCAATGTTAATTTTTAAGGAAAGTGTTTGTAGAACCCAATGATGGACTAAATGTATTAAGTGGTTGATCGTTTTCCAATGAGGATGTAATATCCAAAACAGTGAATCCGTTTTCTCTAAGAGATCATAAAACCATAGTTTTAACACTTCAATTAGTTATATTGAAAATATTAGAGCATCATAATATCCTTGATGAAGGTGTGAGAATATTTATCACAAAATATCTAATTTATGTTGTTTCTTCACCACAATTTACAATACACTTTCTCTCAAATGAATACAAACTGATCATATAAAGAATATTCATTTCGAAGCAGATCCTAAAGATAAAAGAGATGAAAAATTTTACTTGATCAATGAGAATATAACGAGTGAAAAACATTTCCATAATTATTAGAGTATCATATTTCCATTAAAGATGAGTTTAATTATTTAGAATGTTTTCTTATAGATTATTAGGATCTATAATATATAGTATTAATTGTTCACGTTTTTCTACTCTTTTTTCTATTTTTATTCATAAAAATGTATCACATATCATGTAATCTAATTATTTTATATACTAAATATATATAATTAAACTATAGAAAAAATATTAATTTCTTTCACATGTTATCATTTTGACACAAATTTATAACTAGCAATATAGCAGTAAATTTTAGTAGGGAAGTGGAACAATTTTTTTTTTGAAAAAGAACCAAAAATTTATCAATTATTAAAATTAATACAAGGATATAATATTGATAAATATTACATTTAATTTTCACATTATTTATTCAAAATGACATTAAAATAATATTATTCCATTCAACTTAGTATTCCATCAATGAGGAAGATATTTTTTGTTTTATTTGGGGGATAATCAATTAAAAACACTTGATCTTCTTTCATGAATTTAGAATATGATATGGAATTCCTTATAGTAACAATCAGTTCACTAGAAAAAATATTTTATTAAACATGATAAATAAAGTCATGATACATTGATAGAAGGTATTGAAAATTGAGTTGTATTTCATTCTAATGTTTAAATCAAATTGATTTATTAATTATTTTTAATGAATTATATTTCATTAAATTATCATTAATTAGATTTTTTTCAATATATATCCAATAAGTAAGGGTATATAAACAAAAAATTCATCCTTAATATGTATTATTTTCACATATATATGTTTTTCTAGTACCATATTTCTTGAATTATTCATGGGATATTACTCACTAGTGGACATGATTATTATATTTTTTGAAACATGATTTTTCTAAAAAAACATTAAAATTTTGTATAATTTTTAGTTAAATTTACCACTATTTCATTAAGAAATAACAGTTATATGAAATTTAAATAAACCTATTTGATTAACTGAAAATATTTATAAAATTAACCCTTTATAAAAAAATCATCGTGCCACACTCTTAATAATTTACCATGATTAAAATGAATTAAGTGTGGGGGTTAATGAGTATCATTATTTTTATTGAGATAAATGTAAATAGATATGACTAATTTCAAACATTTTACATTATTTATTGTAATATTGGAAAAAATTTGACATAGATTTTGTTTTCATTAATCGACACTAAAAATGAAGGAGATAAAAAAATTATATAACGAGGGAAAATATAGGATTATTTTAGTTATTAAACATTAAGGACAATTCATTTAAAAATACAAGAGTTTACGTAAGGAATTAAATTTGATGGGATCCATAATGTGTGTTATTTTTTTGATAATTCAACATTATTAAAAACATGGAACTTACTTTCATAACATTTACTTCAATATATTTTTTCAAATTTTATTTATTAACAAAAAAGATTATAATATTAGAAAGACATTTTCAAAATTCATCCAGATAAGATTTATTTATTTATAGCTTCTTGATTGATATGTTTTAGTATTATATAAATAAGTTTCATTTAATTTTTATTATGTATATCCCTAGTTTTATAAATATTGAATGATGATTTATTTATTTTTGTGTATGGTAAATAGGAAAATATGAATTTATATTTAAATACATATTGAGATTTAGGAATGAATGTGAATAAATACTCAATATTGAATTCAGTAATTTTTTTTATTTAATATTTAATGGTAATGAATAATCTAAATTTTCTTATTCATTTTTATAATATTAAAATATGACTAGGATGGATTAGGAATATTTTATTCGGTAGTGATATTATTCATTTGATGTTCTTCTAATATATTTTTTCAGAAGGAATGGATAAAGATTATATAATGATGAATTAAATTAATTTGTTTATGAATTTTATCATTACTTTTCATAGATAAAGAGTATTTTATTATAAATAATATATGTTTTTCTTGATTTTTAACAAACATGTTATTATTGAATCTGAATTAAATGACATTAAAGAAGAATGAAGATAAATATAAAGAAACCAAGATATGGTGTTTTTTAAAACATGTCATATTCGACATATATTGGGAAAATTAATAATTTTATAGACCCTATTTCCTAAATCACCATAATTATGGTATATAAGAATTTTCATTTAAACATTGCTTAAAATAATTATTCAAATTGTATTTATTGGCTTCCATTCAATTGAGTATAAATGGAAATGAATTTAATTGAACATGAGTGTATTAAATAGTCTATGGAAAATAGTTACACTATGGTGAATACCCACAATCCATTTTTTGTTTTTCATGATTACAGAATGATGATATTTTTCTATGGTTATCATCCCATTTTTATTTATGCATTGTGTATTAATTTCAAATAAATTTTTTGTAATATAACAAATGAAACTAAAAAAAATCTGATATTCTAGATTTCAGAAAACAAATTATTATTTCATATATGTCATGGTGAAATTATTTATGTATTAACATTTGATATTTTAAATATTTAATAGGGTTTTAATACTAAAAATTATTATTTAAGATTAATAAACGTGATTGGTGAAACATTTCATGACATGAAAACTGTATTTTCATATATTTGATTTCATTAACATCAATCTATTGAGATATTTTATGAAAATTTTCCTTTTGTAACATAAATCAATTATTTTTAATTTAAAAATTAATTTAATTATTTTTAATTGATTTAGTGAAATAATTATATTTTCCCATTATGATGTTACATTTGAAAAACATTTTTCGAAATTAATTTAATTAGAAACTAAACAATTGAGAGAAATAAAGTTACAAAACATTTTAATTTCAAATTGGCTTCATAATTACTACTTTTAGTCCATTGTTTAAATCATTGCATGTTTTACATATTAGTGGTTTTTATATTTTTACCAACACAGCCAGTTACACAGGGCCCATGTTATTACTACTCCAAGCCCACATTCAACATGATAGGGGCTGGTGACTAGCGATGAGTAGGATAATCCCACAAGTGTAAGGCATGTTCCCAAGTACCTGTACTCATGCACATGTCCTAAAGAAAAATTGTTCAAACCAAATCAAAATGCAGAATACCAAAGAGGTACAAAAATTTTAGAATCTATGAGTTATAATCAAGAGAGTCTCTATAGTAATCTAACACTAGGTACATGCCTATATCATGAATATACTTAATGTAGTTCTGGAATATTCAAATCATATTAGACATATAGTCTTTTCAAGAGACTCGCTCTGCATCGTCGCTGGAGACTTACTCAATATATTCACATGAGACCAACTACACATATTTGTAGGATACAAACTATGTATCTTCCCTAGAGACCTATTCACATCTTCTCATGAGACATACTCCGCCTCTTCAAAGGAGATATACTTTTCATCTTTGAAATAGACCAACTCTGCCTCTTCACAATAGACCTACACTATATCTTCGAAGGAGACCTACTCCTCGTATTCCTTGGAGACCTAATCTGCTTCGTCATAGGAGACCTACTCCACAAATTCATTAGATACATACTCGACATATGTTACACATAATAAGAGACTTACTATATATAGGTCACAATAATAGGATTCCCATCTTATCTCTATTTTTTCAGAAGAACCTAATCCATGATCCAATAATTCATACACAAAACTCTATGATAACTCACATAGAGTATCTAAAATGGACCACCTCATCATGAGGGTCCCAAAACCGTAAATAGCTTTCTAAATGGACACACATTTTGATATTTTTGGGTATTTTAGTAAAAAGGGATGGTTGGTTAGGGGTCTATCCTGAGCAAGTTGGGTTTGGGCCAGCCTAAACTAGCCTGGCCCATTAAGCCGCATTGTATAGCTCGGTGGCCCGGTATTCCTCTAGCTCAGGCCACCTATGAAGGATGATTCATCCAATTGGGTGCGGAAGACAGCCCCCCCCCCCCCCACATGGAAGATGTGGTCGGGAGACCACAAGCCAGCCTCTGGAATGTATTCTAGGGGACAACATTCTCGACGTCTGTCGTGGAAACCCACCGCATTTCTTGTTAGAACCATCACAGCCCGTTACTACACCACCGTCGGCCTCTCTACCGGCGGCCATCGATCTGGCGGCTTCCTGCTACCGAGAGGCCACACAGTTTCATGCCCCCTCTTGAACCACCATAGCAGTGGCATCAAATCTTCTATAGGCAACAACCATCACCTTGCTAGTTCCTTTTTCAATCCAAGAATTCAATTTCGATCCATTGGTATCCATAGACACTTTTTTGGGTTACAATTCATCTTGTAGTTTCTCTAGCAGTCTGACCACATTCAGAACATCCCAAAAAACATAACACAACCACGAGGGTCTATCTGTGAATAATGATGAACGATGATAAATTAATGGGCACAAGGATACCCTTACAATGAACATCAGTATTGTTTGTTGTGGGATCTATTCCCCCCATTAGAAAATAGGATGAAGCAGAAATGATAAATCACTAAGATTTATTCCCATAGATCCCAAAAATAAAACGTCCTACAAGAATTATTTAACCATTGATCAACATGTTCATGGGTCATTCCACATTTGACATTGGATTCAAAAATAGGTATTTAAATTAACGATGAAATAAAACCCCACCAAGAGTTTTGGAACATTTTTGAATAATGTTCATCATCATCGATGACTCATTCATGAGTGATATTGATCTATCACCTCATCACCATTCCTAATTTTCTAATGAGGTGTTTCACCTATTCTTTTATTATATAGAGCTTGCATAGAATTTCTCCAAGATTGTTTATCTATTCATGTATCCCTATCAAGCTATTAAATGAATAAAATTCATTTTAGAATTTCTATATTGTTTCAATTATAAATGAAAAATGGATTCCCCATCGTGGAATCACACCATCTCTACAAAAAATGGAAAAGTAATAATATAAACATTTCATAAGTTTGTTTTATTCTCCATTGAAATGTTCAATGATAATCATTCACAGTCGACAAATACCGGTCGATGTTAGGCCATGCCTATGTAAAATTCCACATTATTAACTCAACGGTAGCCTTAGATATCCAATATGAGTTCAGTTTATGAGTGGTTAGGATTCTAAAATAAAATAATTTTATTTAAAAATTTTATTTACTGTTATTCCATTTTTGGGATTCCCTATAGAATACCCACACAAATTAATGTTAGGTTTCACATTTGATAAATCCACAACACTGAGCTCAAAAGTTCCTAAGAATTTTGATCTAGTTAGTTTTTTATGAATAATTTCACATTTTAAGAAAATTTGTGTGCACATACTATTAGAACATATCATTTTTCACAAAATCATTCCAGACTCACCGAAGCTCAGAATCACACACAATTTTAGTTATAGTTCTTGTAATATTTCGTAAATAATTTATAAAAAATATTAAAAATATAAGGTATTACATTATCCCCTCTTTAGTGATTTACATCTTCAAAATACAAATAAAACATCACTAAAAACGAGTCAGGCTTTGAGAATAGATAGAGCCGACTACTCCCAAGTGCTCTCCTAGATATTCAAATTCTCTCACTGGATGGGCACTAGAGGAATCAACCTCTAGGAAAGGGTTTTTTCTTACCAATCATCGATATCATCCAGGTATTCTTCAATGATCACCCCAGTCGACAACATGTAATGGATCATGAACGTACCCCCTCAACTATGACATAACAAGGACATAACACACATGATGCATATATGGGGGTAGATCTGGGTGGTACTCCACCTCACCAACTATTCTCAGAATCTGAAAAGGGCTGATGTATCTCAAAGATAACTTATCTCCATGGTTAAAACACTAAAAAAACCTTTGAGGTGGGATCTAAAGGAAAATGTGGCCTCAATCCTAGAACTTCATATGTGTTCATATCCTATTAAAATATGGATTTTGACAGGTCTATTTGCTCCTCACCCTCTCCTTGATGATCTGTAACTTCTCAGTGGTATCCAGCACAAACTCTTGACTGATGAGTGCTGACTCCTCAGGGTCTTTCAATCACAACGTTGATCTAAAAGGTGGACCGTAAAGGTACTCAAATAGTTTCATACCAATGGTGGAGTGGTATCTACTGTTGTATGAAATCTCCACCAGATATTGGTGATCCTACCAACTTCTAACATTGTGTAGGATTCCATCTCATAAATATTGCCACTAGGACCTAAATGGTCTTCCATGTCTGGCCATCCGTCTGGGGACAAAATGTTGTGCTCTAGCATAACTGAGCATCAAATGAATCATTCAATCTCTCTCATTACCATGATGAGAAATAGAGATCATGATATGAAATAATGGTCAATGGAACACCACAAATATGAATTATCTCCCATATATTAAGGCATCCCAAGATCTTTAGTGAACTATACTCCTTGATGAGTATGAATTTGGCCGACTTGGTGAGTCGGTCAACAATCACCCAGATGGTATCATGTCCCAATGATGTATGTGGTAAAACCATCACAAAAACCATTGCAATTAAATTTCCATTTTTGAACCTCATGGGATTGATTGAACCTCTCCCGAACATGATGATCAGACTTCAATTGTTGACAAGTGAGGCATTGAGGCCCATACACTACAACATCCTTCTCTATCACTGGCCACAAAAATAATGTCAGAGGCCCTAGTACATCTTCTCTGCACTCTAATATTCCACCAAAGGGTATGTGTGGTACTCCCATAGAACCTCTTCCAAAAATTCCATTGGTACAACTGTGCATCCAATAAAAAGAACAATGTTCTCCCTTCCTGTTGAATATCCATCATGGAAATTCCCTGTAGACATCTGAGCATGTAATGACTTACTTTTGGTATCACCCAATTTGTTCCTTCCAAACCCATTGTAACAAGGGTTGTGTAACAACAACAAACTGAAGTTAATCACATCATCTTTGTCCATGCTAGATAAATTTAATAAGGCCAATGACTCTAGTACCTCGTTCAGTGAATACGAACTGGATATACTGAAAAGAGAATCGTCCAAGACATATCTCTTCCCAGGTTTATAAAATATATAATAGTAATATTCATAGAGAACTATATACATTGGATTTGTCTCATGATCAGGTTCTTTTGAGATAATATATACATTATAATATCATTTCTAGGGTAGACAATAAACTACATTCCCATTAGTTAGTGTCACTACATCTTCAATTAATATACTACCATTTTCATCTCAAGATCATGGGTCTCATATTTCAACTCATGTGGTCTCAACTAGATTGAACCAAAAGAAATATCCACTTGCCTATTCATTAATACCTAACCTTGTCGGGTCCTTCATTCATCGTGTAATATTATGTACATGACTCAACCTCTATAAATATCAAGAGTGGGTCACTCGTCGAACTATGTATCAACCCCTGAAAATCATTCTACCACATATCTCCTTGTGAAGATCTGTGAAAGATATTTGATATACTGATTCTAATATCAGTGCCATCATGGGATGTAAAACAGCATAGAAATTGATATCCTGGAAAGGAAGTAATATGGGAACATCTTCATGGAATATGTCATTGTACTCTACAAATACTTTTAGAAACATGAAAACGAATAACACATAACGCTATGAGGCTATGGCAAGGTGTCTCAAGAGTGGTCGGTCACAACCTACTCTACATGGGTCCATATCGTGCTACCTAAGGTTCATTTTTCATTGACCAAGGAAAACCATGATCCTTATCTTTGGACAAGGCAGACCCTTTTCCAAAAATATTCATCTATGCATTTAGTATTGATATAAAATCAATACCATGAATTACGTTATAAGGACTCAATGTTTCCACCAAGAGGTTCCATATGAAACTCTCACCTTAAGGGACATATCACACAATAAACATATGTATGACTATAAAGTCTCCTCCCATATGTATCTCTATACATAAAGGACATGTAGATGGTCTTATCAGAATATATAGGTCATGAAGAAGAATCCTGACAAGAAATAATGATTTGAACTCATGATTATTAATACGGAAGCTAAGAGTAGTCACATACCATAACAAGAATCATTCTTGGAGCCCTTGTGTCACACGCTATATCCAGATGCAGCTATTCCCTCCCCTGTCCTCCAACTCTTTGAGGAATGTGTGAACCACATAGGGTTAGTAGTGGAAACATGTTGAAATGTGCACCACCTCATGATCTTCGCCCAGCTCCTCTACTACATCTTATACCCTGCATATCAATATGTTCCTATTAATTTATCTTCATCAGTGTCCCATCCATTGTTTCCCATCCAATAGTATGATGGGCTGGATAATCTCTAGTGAGATGTCCACTACCATCAAATGAAAGAAATTGCCTCTATTCAGGATGAATGGACTCTACCTATGAGACCCAAGTTATAGATCCCCTATCCTGGGACCTCCTCTTGGAAAATATCACACATATAGTATCTAAGACTGAAATCGATTTCCTTCTCCCAAGGTCTCTACACCTATAGTACCTTTTTTGATATTCACTATCTATATCCAATAAACCAAAGGAATTTCAAGCATGAATGTTTTATAAAGCACTATAGAATATGTTGGAATTCATAGAGGAATAACATAGTCTCAGATGTACCTTTACACAACATGCATGAAGGTCATATCCCTAAAAAAAATCATGTATTGTATTAATCAAGTAGTTATAATTATCGGTATTCCTCAATGATTACTCATATACCGACATTTCCTCCAGTCAGAATTGTAGAAGCTCTTGCCCACACATAGCCCTTAGATTCTATGTTTAGAACTCATGTTCTAAAAAAGGGATCTTATAATATATCCACGGAAGAGTCACCTCATCATAATATCAGGTAATATAATCCCCATCAGCGCCTTACTAAGTCATGTATAGGGCTCACTTCCTGGACCACCATTTGATTTACTAGTGGCCGGACTATACAGAATAATGATCCACTACCTCATGTTATTCCTTAGTCACATGAGATTGAGGATCACCTTGGAAACTAAGGAGTCTTTATCACTGAAACATGTGAACTAGTCTCAACCAGCACATCTCATCCACATGTACTATGGGTACTATGTGCTACTATAATAGTGATGGTATAGATGGTACACCACTCAAAGGATCTATCATTTGCACATATCGTTTTACTTTTATATCATTACCTCACCAAATCATCCTCATGATCATGCGGTGGAATCATTGATGGTTTTCTACATGGAAGCATATTGATGTAAAACACGATGTACTATGGTCAATAGAGTATACCTGGTGAGTTCACTTTGTATTAAGAAAGACATTAGAACATAGTCAATCCCTATATAATGCATGGAACTAGTGATTTCATATACCGATAAAAAAATTAGAATTCAGGGTCCTGGTGTATGGATACATAAGCCTCAGCACCAAAAACTGAATCCATAGTCTGAAATCCAAACTCAGAACACTAAAAGTAGTTTATCCAAAAAAAATTCATAGACTCATTCTCTCTAAGTTAGAACGAGCCTGGGATCTGATACCACTCTATACCAACATGTCCCCCTGGGCTCATGTCGTGACCACCCAAAGCATACCTCCCATAACCCTAGGAGGGGAAACATGCACCATGGAAGAATATCATACAAGTGGGAGTCATTTATCCAAGTACATGTACAAACGAACCAATGTTTAAGAAAATGTGTTGAAACTGAAACACTGAGCACACTTGAATTTATAGTACATTGAAGAACCCACAGAGTAAACAGTACTAACTAAAAGTAATGGGTCATGTATAAAATCCATACTAATGAAATGTACAAGTTCCCAGAATCCATCTTCTAATAAACCAACATATAGGATTGGTATAGAAGCTATCAGAAGTCATTGAAATACACACTGTCTACCAGCCTTCATCTAATTAGCACCAATGTCCCACCCAAAAAGGATGTCTTCAAAGAATTTGATCATCTAAAAATAACATGATATGTGTGATTGAAGCCTTTATTGGGGTTTGTAAAACCATATTTATTAGGGATCCAAACCATAAAGGTATATCACAAACCAATACATGAATCAGAATACCAAAGAGGTACATGAATTGTAGACTCTATGAAATTCATTCAAGAGAGTCACAAGAGTCATCCCACAGTAGGTAAATGTCAATATAATGAATATACATAAGGAATTACAACAAAATTAAAATAATACAAGACATACTATCTCAGTAGGAGACTTTGGACACTAACTCAACGTATGTCATAGTTCATAGGAGTGTTACTCCACATAGGCCTCATCCACATGATTCTATTTTTAGAGTTCACATTCTTGTAAAAACTACACTTCGAGTGAATATTTCATATTACAACCTCCATAAATAATCACTTAGATTATATAAAAATATTTTCCCAATCGAATGGGTCCTAACACTGAATTTAACATGTCAAATAGAAAAAGGGTTTGAGAAGTATGTGGATTTTAGAAAAAAACGTTCAGTGGGGTTCTGGTCCGACCGAACCCAACCCCAACCGGTCATGTATGGGACATAATTATCTGAACTAGCCCAAAGTCCAAGATAATTGGGTCCCTGGACTATAGTACACTATTCCTTGTTTTCTATCCCACTGGTCTCCCTGTGGGCCATGTTTTCCTCCATCCCGGCACGCATGTGCGGGACGGTTTGTCCACTCGAGCACGGTACACTAGCCACACCACTTTGACCTGTAAGATGTTGTTTAATGACTATATGATGAAAAATCTTCCATGAAGTGGTCTGTGGGAACGCGTGCTAGTTGTCGGAGGAGGCACACTTCCATGTCATTGGTCTGCATTGTCGAATCTCGCACTGGTCGTGATTCCGGGTCGACCCACGCGGCCACACCACCGCATGCCCATCCACTTACATCCACCAAACCAATTTCCACTTGTTGTCCAGTGGCCATGCCACCACGTGCCATCACCGGTGCTACTGCACCACCTCTTAAGACTCCTCTTCTACGAGTCACCACCATCCCCATGATGGTCTTTTTTTCAATCCAATATCGCATTTTTTATCCTTAGGTAGAAACATCAATGTTGTGGGTTCCAATTCAGCTTATTGTCACTCCAGGGGTCGCACCATGTTTGGAAATTCTGATGATTTCCAAATGAGTCCAAGGGGTTCATTCAGTGATGAACTGTGAATAAGGATAAAATAATAGGCATATGAACACCATTAGAGAAAATGTAAACCTTATTCATTTCGGTTTCGTTCGCACCATTAGAAAATTGTGACGAGAAAACAAGGATAAATCACTATTCATTTATCCCATAAAACCCACAACTTAAAAATCCCACAAGTAGGACCGAACTAAGGATCAACCTCCTCAGGTGATTGTATGTGTTCATCATTGGATTCAATAATGGGGAATAAAAATCATGAAGAAATAAAACCCCACCCTTGACTTTTGATCAATCGACGATGAATTATTGTCATCATTGGCAATCCTTCCATGAGTGATCTCAGTTCTTCAACTTGTCTTCATTCTACAGTGAGAGGTTTTACAAATTATTTTCATCTCTATATCCTCTAGTGAATTTCTCTAGGATTATGAATCTAATATCCCATCCATATCAAGATATTAAATATAAAAAAAAAAATTTCATCTTCACCGATCTATTTGAATTATGAGTAAAAATAGGTTGTTGTGTCATGGTGTCAAAGTGTCACAATGAAATTTAAAAAATAAATAAATTAATATTTCCATATGTGTATTCTATTATCCGTTAAAATTTCCAAAAATTGAGTTTCGTAGAAGACCCGTGTCGGTCGATGTTATGCCATACTAATGTATAAACCCACATTTTGAACTAAATGGTGGTATTGAATTTCCAATCAGAGATACAGTTTATGATTCAATAGTATTTGAAAATAAAATAAATTTTTTAATTCATTCATTTACAGTTATTCCATTTTCATGTATTTCAATAGAAGATATGCCCCGACTAAAGTTATGTTGTGCCTTGGGTAATGACACTAAAATGAGCTCAAAGGTACCCTCATATTTATTATCCATGGAATATTTTAGGAGTTATTTCACATTTCAAAAAATTTGTGCACACGCACATTTAAAAAATAATATTTTTTAAACAATAATTTTGGGCATCTCGGGTCACCAAATCACATGTCGTCTTAGCGCACAATAAATTAATTTTTCCCAAATAATTTATAAAAATTAAATTGGTAAAATATATGTAGTTAAATTTAAGATAAAAACCAATGGTTGAAAATATAACTAAACACACTTTTTAGGATTAAATCACCTTCCTTGTTAGAAATTACTCATATATAAACGATTATTATCCATTTATGTTCACTTATAAATCAATAAAATAAACCAATTTATAAAAAAATTCCACTCATTAACATAATAATTAAAGTGAAATGGAAATGAAAACTGATATACATATCTCAAAATTAACACCATAAAGATTTAATAATAAATGTTTATATATGAAACCATTACCTACTAAAATGATCTATCTCCCATCATGAGAACCTGAATCCAATTTTCATATCAAATAGCGATCAATGATTTAAATAACATAAATATTTCTTTATTTATGTAGAATATTTAATAAGTAATATTACGACCCATGATATTACCGTAAAAATTTCGTTTTATTAAAGATAAGACACATAATCCTATAATTTTTTGAAGGATATTCAATGTTTTGCACATTCTGTACTTATTAGTTATACCCTAATTGATACCATTCGTCACAACCTAGGTGAGGAAAACATTTAAATGGGTGATATTATATAGTTAGTAATGTTAAATAGAGTAGATATTAATATTTGACCATAAAAGTGAAAAAAGTAAAAAGTAATGAGATTTTGATCATAGTTTCCTATATTCAAATAAATATTGTAATTAAAATACACAAGATTGATGGAAAATCATTATTTTAGTAAAAAAATCTTAATAGTGAGAAATCAATAATAAAAATCCTTGATCCATTAGTTAATAATGTTGAATAAATGAATTTGGAAGAAATTCATATAACATTGTAAACATGTATAAATATATTTAAATTCAATAATTATGTTATGGGCATGAAATAAATCACTTTAGGAAACGTATTGTTATGAAAATGGGTCTAAAAATAAAATTATGAACCAGATATCTATGTCCATGAAAAATAAAACGTACATTAATAAATGCACTAGACATAATCATATTTACAAGAAAATTTGTTCTAGGAAAAAAAATTTGAACATGAAATTTAGTTCACACATAACCTATTTATCCTTTAGTTTTTAATCATTACCCAATGCATTGGAGTTCAAAAATCGATTTACTACTCAAATAATCAATATCCATTCATTTGTATTCCAAAATACCATGAAAGAAATAAAATTATTTCAAAACATTTCCCAAGGAATTGAAAATTGATTATATAATCATCTCATAATCATTTTAAAGAATCATCTATAGAAATAATAATGATAGGATAATAGAATTATATCCCCTTTAAAACGTCATCATTGTAAAATATGGTTCCAAAACATTGAGTGGTCGTGATGGAATGAAATTAAATTTTTGTTCAATATATTATGAACAATATTTATTTATCATATAAAATATGAAGTAAAAAATACATGGCTTAGAAAATTAAAAGAAAATCCCTTTGTCATTGATATCAAAATTCAGGAATGATTAAAAATTACATTAAAAAAATTAATGTGACAATGAAATTATTAAAACGTTTTAGAAATCTCCATGTAGAAGAAATCGGTTTATGACTAAATATTTAATTATTTTCACCTTTCACTAAAAACATTATTTGGGTATCTCATGTGTGTAATGTGAGGAAACTCATTGGAAAACATGTATTCTAGAGAAATAAGAGGAATAGAAAAAAATTAGTGGGTTTTTATTAAAAAATGATCATATATTTTTCTTTCTATTTAATTTAAACAATATAAAATCATGATTAAAATGAAATCATGTCATAAATCACTTAAATAATGTTTAAAATGATTGAAAATATTTATAACCTAATTTCTAAATATTTATATTTTAATAAATAATAATTAAAATATATATTAATGAGTTTATGATCCATTTAAAACATTTTAAAACCATTTTATCAGTAATTAATTTTTAAAATAATTATTTCCTTATGTTATATGTTTCATTTTTATTATAATTCCAGTTCGACAGTTTTGGTCCTTTTAAATTTATATATGTTCCATAATCTATAGAATAAAAACCATAATATAAATAACCTATATATTAATTATATATATAGTTTCATTAATAAAAGGTATTTATATAAATTTAAAATACACCATTCATGGAGATGATAGGTCATATGTATGAATAATGAAATTTTCAATTTTTGAGGGTTGAAAAAAATAGAGAGAAAATTTATAATTAAACATTATATAATTATTATTATTTCATATATATATCATATATATTCCCCTAATATATCCTTATTATCAACTATGTAGATCATAATGGACAATCGCATAACATCATTTCATGGTGGGGGTAGTCAACAAGTATGTATGACGGAGATTATTGTTTTCCAATATATTGAAATGTTATAATAAATATAAGATATTATTATTAAAGAAATATAATTACATAATAAAAATAATATTTGGAATTTAAATAATCATAATAATATACTATGAAATATGGTGATGGAAATGAGTTTTATCACTATCTGGTAGTGCTAGTCCACGTGTACAAACGAGTAAGAACATCACTTCTAATTTAAAGGAATAAGTGGTGATCAATCGTGTCTAAATTATCATATTATCATTTTAGTAAATTTAAAATATTTAATAGATTATTTTATGATAAATACTATAATATTAATAGAGGCAGAATTATAAAATGAAAGAGGTCTTGTAGGATAATTACCTCATCATTAGAAGACCTCATTTTGATCTATTAAAAGGTCCATATTATTGTATTTTCTGGAGACTATTTTGACATAATCAGTGTGTTCAACTCAAATGTAACTTGATATAGTCGGTCACATGGCCATAATAATGGCTTCCTATGTGCTAGAGGCTTCCAATATACAATTAGGGTCTCTAGTGGTACCATGGGGAGATTATACCCCAATAATAAAAGTGGAGAACAATAGTGATATAAAAACAAAACAATTACAGTTTCAATAAAATTAATTTTTAATCATAATAAAGATAATTATAAATAATCAAAAACAACTATAAATATTATCATATAGAAAAGGATTATGTCATGATTCCAAAAAAATGGGGGGATACAAGGGAAACATAGTAGAAGGCATATGATTTGTATATGATATACATAACATACCAATATGAAAGAATCTATCTATAATTTCTACATAATAAAATGGATGATACACTATCACAACCTCTAGCCAAGTATATATAATCAATTTCCCAGATTTGGGAACTTTCAATTACCACTAGATACACAAATGACATCTATTTGGGTACCAATCCGTATCAAGAATTTTAGTGTGAGTAAAACTCAATCGGCCACCACCAATGGTATATAAAAGTATCCTTCTCGATAATATAATATTTTAATTTTTTAGGTATAAAAAATATTGGTATTTAATAAATTACCCATATCGATATGTGTTTCACAAGGGAAACCCACAAAATAATTACTACTTTTGTTTAAGCAAGATTTTATCTATGCATACTACATTTTAGACTTATGGTCATAAAGATTGGACCTATGGAATAAAAAAATAAATCCATATACATATATAATCCAATATTTTTATATAATTTCTTGGTAATATATGTTTTATTTTTTGTGAAATCCACAGGACAATACCCCTGGAAATTCACCCAATGGGGTTCTCTACCCAAACCCTAGGAACATATAATTGGTGTAACACCATCATATTTAAAAAAATAATCTAGTAAAATAAAATAATTCATTTAATAATAGTACTAAAAAAATCCTTTATTTAACCTGAGTTACCCAAAACATTTATTTTAGATTGCATTGCATGAAACATTGGTTGTAGTTTACGTTACATGGAACATCCAGTTTAAATGAAACATGACATACTGTTAAAATATTGGTCTTTAAATTTATATTTATCATCGAGACATTATAATTTAGCTTATGAATATGATTAAATATTTTAAAAATATAAATAATTTTAAAATTTATATATAATATATTCATTGGAAACCAATTAATTAGAAATGAATATAAATTCTATTTGATCGTAAAAGAAATCCATTGTGAAAATTTATTTTAATGCTTACTAATGTGTTTACATCATTAATAAATTAACACTGGCTGAATGATAATTTTAAAATATATTTTATATATTTAATAAAACATTTAAAAAGTATCATTAGTGTTTTCTAGAAGAAAAGTTAAGAATTAATCCAATTTCTTGAATAAATTTTTTCATTTTTTGAAAAGTATGATTGTCATATTTTTTCAAATATATTAAAAATATTTTGGTAATGTTATATATATATATATATAATTAAAAATATATTTGCATTTGGAAATAATAATTTTAAATTTTCATCATGTGAATTATTGACAGTCTTCAGAGAACAAAACTGTTGTTCGATGAAGACTAAGAAATACATGTTCTAATTTAGAATTTCAATTTCATTTAATGAATTTAATGATATTTAATGAAATTAAATAATGTTATAGAAGAAAAATTAGCTTAATAATATATATATTATTCAAAATTTTGTCATTGAAATAATTTTAATATTATATTTTTATATAATTTTTTTTAATATTTAGAATATTTTCTATTTTTAAACTCCCTTTATCATCAGGTATATGGGATTAATTATAAATTAAAATTTTCAGCGTCTATAAACAGATCATTGAAAAAAAGATAAAATATCTATAATCAGCATAATTTATATTATTTCATAATTTCTATAATTTATTTTTCAATATTTAATAGTAAAACAGTACAAATTATTTACCTCAATGAAGGTAAAAATAGCTTTATTGTGTGTTTAATTCCAATAGAAAAGGGTTAAAAAATTCAAAAAAAACATTTTAAACGCCCCTTGAATGGAATTTAATATACCTTATTACTTCTATTTTTTGACTATGGGAACTTCTTATCTTTTTCACATTTGAAAAATGTTGGTGTTCCTTTTTCTCTTGAAATATTATATTTCTTCCACTCACATCAATTATAAAAGGCCAGCCCTTATTCGCATCAATTTATACTCAAAAAACATATTTGTTTTCCTTAAATTGTATAATATTTTAATTAATTTAGTACTCTCATCCTATTATTAGATGGTTCATCATAAATCATACGTGCAATCCATTTGGTGAAAACCAAATGTTGATTTAAAAAAAAGAGGTAACATCCCTAACAAAGAATTTTATTTTCATTCCCACCACATATATTAATTATTTTTAAATAATGATGATATAATATAATTATAATATTCAATATATTTATATTTTTTATAATAATTTAAAAACTTAAACACTTTTTTATTCATTAAAATTGATTAACAAATCATCATTCGTTTGTTTGAAAAACTACTTCCTCATGAACTATGGTAACTAGATTTCAGTCCCCACCCTTAATTTATATAAATAATGATTAATTTATAATGTATATATTGATTTATTATATTATAATTTTTATCTATTCATGATATGACATATTCCTTCTTACCTTCCATTCAATAGTAATATGATAATGTTGTTCATGTGTACTATGGAGAGACACCTTGCGAATAAATTTGATTCTTCCAAGGTTTTTATTAAAGTAAATAGGGGCCATTTTAATGAATTTACGTGAATTATATAACTAAAAATTATTCTTTAATATCAATATATAATTTACCTTCATTTAATTCCATTATTTTAAAAAATGAAACCAATGTTTCTGCATACGTATGACATACCATCTCAATGAATATTGTATTTCATTTTATATCCCTAATATTCCCCAATAAAAATAAATATTATTATACTGAATAGATATTCTATTTACATCATTTAATAATTTATTTATATTATGGGACCATAATAAAATTATTATAATTACAAAAACAAATCAAAAAATATATTAAAAAAAGTTATTAATTTCTCAAACAAGAATTTAACATGGAATTCAAAATAAAAGGTTAATAATATTTTATAAGTAAATAAAAAATGGTATTATATATATATATATAGTTATAAAATATAATTATAATAATCTTATACTTATTATGCAGAATTTTTGAATGTGTCCAAAATAATTCAAGACTTATGCTATGAGATTTATAATCATTCATTTATTTCTAGAAAACATAAAATAATTTACCATGTTTTTATAATTATTGATTTATATACTTCCCCATTAATTATTTATCTAATTTATATGATAATTTTATTGAAATTTAAAATAAATTTTTTTTACCCTTTATTGGGGCATTCTATTCAAAAATTTACCAATTTTTTCATAGACTTCCACCTAAATTTTTTACTTATTTGAGACACATGAAAAATTAGCCCAAAAAGAAACCTGTATTTTTCCCCGTATAAGGTTTAGCTACTCCTATACATAGGATAATTAAAAAATTATGAAACTTAATTTTCTCCTTTATCCCAACCCAAAATTGAGTGACATTGAAATATAACCTCTAATATACTAGGTGATATCCTATTCCCATTTAACTCATAAGTATACTAACTATGTAGGCCATATAGAATCATTTATTCATCCCAATATTCCAAAGGTTTTCAACTAGTACTAAAAGTAAAGGGTGGTATGCTAGGGAGGCTACAACATTGTGATCAGATAGAATAAAAAAGATGATTTAAAAATAAAACAACAATGGTAGTAGTATATGGAATCATAAATAAAAATCCATATAAGTATAAAAAATAAGTACTAATGAGATATAGAATAATATATTCAAAATTATGATTACATGATGCTATAAAAAATGGGGATACAATGGAAATAAGGCACCCTTCATATTAGATGTACATGAAAGGGAAAAAATAAAAAACATAAAATCATTCTCTAATATCATTATGATAATAAGAATAATAAAATTATTCGTTACTCCATCAAACTGTATAATGTAAATCATATATAGTTCAATGATTTCCAATATTCCAAACATCATCCATGATGTTATTTAGGTACCAAATGGAATCCCAAACATGGAACGATTAAAAGTTGATTGGCTCCCACAAATTGTGTCTAGCAATGTACAGTCTATAAATATATGATGAATAGTGTGTAGGTATAACAAATATTGTTAATAAATAAATATACAATGTCAGTAAAGGTTCCACATTGGATACTAATTTGATAGTTACATCTTCATCCCAATATATAAAGTACTTGGGATCTTTCTATTTGTAATTTATTCTTTTAAGGTCTGGAACTAAGGAATAGATACATGGAATCCACTTATAGTGAAAATATTTTACTTTTCATAAATTTCAATCTAATTTTAGTTTTATATTGGGAGAAATAAAAAGTGGTATACACTGGGAATCTCACCATAAGGGTGATATATATCTAATCACTAAAAACATATACTTAGAAAACATATTGTCATACCTCAATGGAGCCTCTGGAATAATCCATGGAGGTCCATAAAATCATGTTGAATTCAAGAGGAATCATCCCTTATAATGATTTAAATTTCAAAAAAAATATGTGAACACGGTATTTCATGTTTTTAATTGACAATATATATAAAAGGTTATATCCAACTATTGATTTCACATAGATTTCACATCAATAAATTAGTTGGTTTCCCATTAAACCATACCAGTAAATCCTCATTAGGAGTGAAAATATCACTCAGGTCATGCCAAACCTATATTGTAATTTTGGTTTGTAACCATAATCAAAAAATATATAATAATTAATCATGTTCACACAATCATATGATTTCTATTATTTTACTTCATAATAAAAAAGGCTACATTAAATGTCTCTTCCTTTGACCCTTCATTTTATTCATTTAATACTTAAATTAAATAAATTTACTTGTTTTCATCATTACTATCAATGAGAGTTTACCTTAGGAGGGTGTTTGGTTATATAACTATGGTAAAAGAATCATGAAACAAAAAAACACTCTTGAATGGTTGGTTCGACTTAGAGCTATTAACCTCTAAAAAATGGGAATTTTTTAGTGTATCTACAGTCATCCAATAATATAACTTATATATTACATATTTTAAAGATAATGGGTGGGATATACAGTCGACAATAAAATGAATCATGATATAAACGACAAGAATCATGGAGGAAATTACTAGACAAACTACCTTATACCAGTAGTCCACTGATCATCCAATATTTTTCTATAATATATGTTGGAGATGGAGAAATATGATGACAAGAAAAACTACCTAAAATAGAAAATATTATCTCACATGGAAGTTTCCTATAATAATGATTGAGAATATAATAAATGAACCTACAAGAATCAATGTCATACCATTAGTACTTCCAAACGATAGAAATTAGTCAATTTTGAAAACAAATGATGAAAATATATCAATTACCATTTGGGTATATATAAGATCTAACATAAAATAGGTATTTATTTGTTTTTTAGGGTTGATGAATTTGGTTAATGGTTTAAAGTGTATAAGGTAAAAAATAGTAATTTCACCATTTATAATGGTTTGCACGGATTGAATTCAAATGATTGAAAATTGTGCACCAACCATGAAATCTCCACTATCCTAGAGGATCTACACTTCACTGACTATGAACATGGTTATATAAACCATTTTCAGACCATGTGAAATAGCTATGTAAATTCTAATATGATATTCTTTATCATGTGGATCCGCACGCATTGTTTCTCAAACAATGGCCCTCTTATTAGTGGGTTGCGTGATTGATACATACTGTAACTAGAAACCATGTTATAAAATTGTGGCTCATATTGTTTCTTTATAAATTGAAACTATGGTCTCTGAACCCTAACTGATCCCTAATAAAACCAATGTGACTTCCATTGAAAGTAATATTTCAGTAAACAAGATCTTGGAACTAAAAATTAATGGATCTACATATCATTGATAAATAAGGATAATCCTACCTGGATAATGTATTCTTGTCTAGGGAGTTGAGAATAGAAATTGTTGGGTATGGTTGATGTATATAGCACACAATGTTTTACTGAAAATAGAGAATGAACATCCCTTTTTAATAGAGGGAATGAAAATACATTGAATTTATTATATGATTTTAATATAATTAAATCCTTTATAAATTATATAGCATCCGAATAACCATAAATTAAAATAAAAATTGGATATTATATGAATATAATTATCCAATGAGATCTAGAAAGGTATTTATTTCATTTTAATTATTATATTTTTCTAGAAACATTCTATTATAAATTTTATCTTTAACAATTGTGTGATTTGTTTTAGTATTATAGTGAATAATTTCAATTATATGGTAATTATTGGAACATAAATGTCCAATGTAAAAAATATTAAATAATTTCTCAGAATAATTTTCAATTTTAAATATTTGTATATTTAAAAAAATTGTAATATAATATTTTTCATAAAATGTCATTAATGTCATTTTTGACACTTTACAATTATATTGAATTTAAATTAATCAATATATTAATATATTTTGATATAAACTTTTCAAAAAATAAATAATTAATATTTATATACTTAATTTATGTACAAATTTTATTTATCAAATTTGTATTAATGAAAATATTTTTTAAAAAAATTATATTTTTTTGTTAATTAACTGAATAAATATTGTGTCTATATTGTGTGAGAATTTATGGTAATTATTCCATCACTATAATTTAAAAAAATTCCTTGATGAATAAAATAAATTTTATTTTAAAATGAATATTCATAACTAAACATATCCTCTTTTTATTATTATGATAAAAAATAAGAGTTATTAAAGTCAAGAGAGTATAATTTTTTATTTATCCTTTTCTTAATTTAATATAAGATTCATAATCAATGAATAATTACACCATGCATCTATATTTTTGAAAAAAAGGATTTAATGGAAGGAAGAACCCATTAAATATAATAAATAATATTTTTTATTGAAATTTCACATCCTTATCCGAATTTTTTTACCTTGATTAATCAATTTTAAACATACATAAGAGATAAAATTTTACCATGGTTAGTATACATAATTAAAAATTTAAATGGAAATTTTTTCAAAATTTTATCCTTCTAAAAAAATATTTAAATAAATTGAAAATATTAAATTTCTAGTAGTTAAAGAATTTAGTGTTAAAATGAGTACTCAAACCATAATTAAAACCATTATTTATAAAAAATATGTTATTTTTTAGAACATGTGATTTCATTTTATTCCTAGAAGAGTAATATATTGAATAAAATGTAAAATAATTTGACTGAATATATAATTTATATATTTCATCGTTATTATTTTTCATTATTATTTTTAAATAAATAAAATAAAATCATCTTTTTTAACAAAAACCAGTTTTTAGAAAAAATGTGTTCTTAAGACAAACAATCAACCTACAAGAAATTATATTTAATGATAATTAATTTGAAATTAATTATATTATTTAAAATTATGGTCTCCTAGGATATTTATTGTCCATATCAAATAAATAATTGGACCACTCATTGAAAATAAACACAAAATTTGTATTTTCACTATTCATTGAAAAATCAATATTTTCAAAAAAATAAAAAAAACCACCTTATAATATTTTTCATTTTAGCATTTAAAATGATATAATTTTTAATAAAATTCAATTATAATGGTGGATAAAATTATTTATAATATTCCCATATAAATTTTATCAAACCCATTTTCAAAAAATAAAACTCCTTTTCCCGAAAAAATAACTATATGAAAATTACTACTTGTATATTATTTATTCAATAATATATCAAAATTGTGTATTAAATTTATGTATATATATATCATAATTTTCCTTATACTATTCATACACATCTATATTATTAGTAAATTATAACATATCACAATTCATTTTATGATCGTGTTGCCTATAAAAAAATTTAATGAGTATATTACAATTTATTCAGTGAGAAATATATTCTAAACACATAATGTGTTAAATTATATAAACATCAATTAAATTTTTCCCTCACATAAATCAATGTGATAACAAAATATCCTTCTAAAAGGTTATGTGGGAAACAAAATGGTTACCAAAAAACAAATGATTATTTCATCATATAATGAGAACATTATTGGGTAGATAAATTGTAGTCATGAAGGAGAAAACTATTATCCACAGAATAAAAGTGGGCGATAGGGAAAATGTTCATGATAATGATAATAAATAAACACCATAAATCATTGAGGGTTGAAAATCCCATCTATTCACCAAAATTAAATTTAAAAGTTATTAGTTTAATATCATTTTTGCAAGATCATGGATTTCACATGAGGTATAAATCATTTCGGTTTCAGACTAAATCATGTGTATTTCTCTAATAAGATATCCTAAGATTTTAATTTTGGAATCTAGAGAATTCAGTCTTAGTTCAGAGAAAAAATTTCTGATATATATGGATGACTAGACGATTTCGTAAGGATGGTGCATGGTTAGTAATTGTTGTGTGGCTCAATCTTTTGGCCTGCTGAAGGGAGGGTAATGGTTTGGGAAATTATAAAACATGGACCAAAAATTTTTGTGAAACCTAAAAATATAATTGAGGAATTCACATGGTTTTCACATGTTTTTTTAAACTATGTGCATAAGACATGCTCGGGGGAGGTTCCCTAGACAGTAGGTGCAAAAAACATTCACATGGTCTCACTAACCTTATGTCTCCTCCATTCATGATGTTTCCTCCCACATGGTGGTGACCACAGGGTTGGTGTATGGTTTGGAACACCATGTTGCCAAACAACTCTCCCATTTGAAATGGGTGAAGTGATGATTTTTCCCTTTTATTGTTTAATATAGATAAACTCTTTTATCCTCCCACATTTATATAACTGGCAATCAACATGAGATCTCTCTACTTATATCCTCATATTCTTTGGATGATCTTCCTTATTTGTGATTAGATGAAATAGTCATTCATTATGCTATATCTCTCTATGTAATTTTATGAGTAACCCTTCTTTTTATTACCTATTTTGTCTTGAAATCAATTATTTTATATTCATTAGATCTCATATGCTCAATTTTAGGCCCACATTCTAGGACTTCCATGTTCTGCCAATAATGATTGAATCTGAATATAAAAAAGGATTAGGATTAATCTATCATTCTACTATAGGTTTTCATGAAACATTCTCTGAATGTATTTTTATGTATAGAATGTTCTGTTGTTCCAACCAATAAACTTTTACATGTAACAAATTTATATTTTATCCTAATTGACTATTTTTCTAACACCAAGAATAATGATGACCTTATACCCCAAATTACATAATTGGTGGTTTCCTACCATGCCTCCAACCACCCCTTCTATTGTGTGGCTCTGCATTAAAGACCATTATACCATGGATATAAGGATCAACACCCATTCGGGTGGTTTATAGAGTTTTCTGATGATAAATGCATGATTTTATAATTAAACACTATCCTAGATGGGTTTGTGTTTTCATATCTAAATGAAATGTTCAAATTAATTAACATGTTATAAGTGGTAATAACATGTCTTCTGGGCCCTTGATTTTATCATGATTTCTGATTGGTCTATTCATTATAAATTAAATAGGATATTTAATTTAATTTAATTACTAAATGGTATGAATAATCTACTATTACATTCCCATTAGTCATTATTTTCAATGGGGGATACAATTTTTCCTATATGGAATGTATATGATAAGATAACCAAATATTACCAATGGTATGATTTATAATTAATATATATCATGTTGTGGTAGACAATTTGATGAATTTTCAAGGATGGGATAATGTAAACACTTGAATTATATTTTACCTTGAGTGGTCCTCATAATATGATACATAATTCAATTAATAGTGTTATACGAAAACTAGAATTGTAATACACAGTAAGAGATATGAGTTTAATAACAGAGGACAAAATGGATTATCAGAAATGAAAAACTGAATTAAATTATTATTGATTATAATTATAAAATGACTCGTTATTTATGTATCATAGGTCATAATATTGTTATATAAATTAAAAATTGCTTTGTGACATTCCGAGTTATGTCATAGAATATATTGTTGACCAAGTGTCCCATGAGGAACCTAAGTTCGATCCTATTCATATTTTTCTAGCATAGGTTGAATATGGTATTTTAAAGAAAGTGTCTTATGATGAACCTAAGCTTGAACATGTTTGTGTTTTTTACTATTTTTTTACACTTATTTTAATAGAAAAATTCCCATTTAATATTAAAAAACTGGAATGTATTATACATTATTGGTTGTGGCCTACTATGTTATTTTAACACATTGTTCAGGCCAAAGATTAGTACCTAGAGAGACTTGAGAGATGTAGGTATAGAAAAGGTAATGATCTTATATATTGAATTATTATTTTTTACCATGACGTAGTAACATACAGAGGACTGAGCTATTGATCGTGATTCTATAGTATTTTATCTTATATTTTTTCTTAAATTTTTATATATAATTTAATTTTTGCAGCATATTTAACTATTTTTACAAAAAAAATTAATAAATGATATCTAATTATATGAAATTTTTCATTAATTATGTTTTATTATTATAATCTAGATGATTTTACATTTATTAGTTTTCATTATTATTATTTTAGTGCTAATTTATTATTCACCATTTCACTACTCTGATTATAAGGGTATTGTCTCTCCACCATACCACTGTAGACAGTCACTACTATTTGGCATCGTTTTTCATACTTGGATTTAAGCGTGAGGACATGTGGCTTGATGGGTGAGGTTACTAATGAGTTGAACATGATAGTGAGATCACAAATTGGTATCAAAGATTAAATTAGTTTGATTTAATATTTTATGATTGGTATACATGAAGCTCATATTTTTTAATATTTAGTAATGCATGTGTTCTTTACTGTAGTGAATACATGTTTGGGGAAATGAAATAATTCTTTTTATGGGACCAATTATTATATTTTCACCTTTTAGAGTAGTATTTAGTTACACAATTTAGTGAAAAAAATGATTCATGATGTTTTTTATTAGAATGGATTTGTATCCTAAGACTGATATAACAGAGAAGTGTTTTTCATGAATAATTATAGGAACATTATTTATTATTGGTAATTTATATTCCATTCTATGATTATAAAACCACATTCATTTCATGATGAATATTATATATTCCTTGGTTGTTATAATTTTAAATGCACTAGAATTTAATTCTTGAAAATAGTGGAATTAATTTTTTAATTAATGTTTCACAATCACCCTATATAGTTTCTTCATTCATTTATTAATGGAAGAAACTGAATTATATCAACATCTCAGAATTTAGATATGTAACTATTTATATACAATGTGTGATGTTAGTTTATTCTGATTAAAAGTATTCTCATTGAACATTATTACATTATGAATCTATATATTTGGAACATAGATTCCAATAATCTTACATTTATATTTGAGCATGTTACATTCTAATACAAAATATAATATTGGGGTTCAGTTACATATAGTGTCAATTGTAGATTATAAATACTATAATTTAATACATGAGAGAAGTAATTTATCTAAATCTACTATTATAGGGTTATAAATGATACTAAATTTAACTTCATAAATGATATTTTTTATGTTAAAAGTATATTTGTATTATAAATTGGATTGTTTTTTACTTTTTAATATGAAATTAATGTGTTATATAATGAAACATCTTGTATTGATTGAAGTCATACCAAAATCCTCACCATAGTATAATTTAGTTGGTTAAGTGGGTTCTAAGGAAATCGTGATTGTAAATATTCTTTTCACAAGAAGTTTCATTTTTATTATATTTTATTTTTTGAGCCATGTAAATATAATTGAAGATATATTCCTTTATAAAGGCCTTAGTTCATGAATATCGATAGTGGTGATGACAATGTTCATGGAGTGGTGATAACTAAACCACCTACAATACCACTTGTAATAAATTACAGTACCACCTCTTAGGCTAAGAATGGGCATTGAAACATATCATAGTGAGGGTTCTATTTAGTTAGTGAAATTTATATATGGAGTTCAATGATCGACATCGACTATGTTTGAATTTATGTGCTTTTAATAGTGAAGAAACATGAATTATAATGAACCATACTTTACATACATGGATATTAACTAAAAATTGAAGAATATTCATTACAGATAGTAAAAAATCCACGATAAGACAGTATAGATATACTGTTTTTTGAAACTGGGATAAATAAACAATTGGTTCTTAATACAAGTAAATTGTCTCCCACTTATTTCATCATAATTGTACCCCATTTTGACACATCTTACATAATACAATTCTTCATGAACTAGGGATGAGAATCATATAAAATTTGATCTCAGATGCTCAGTAAGGGTTAAGGATATCAATCATATCATAATAATAAGACATAAGAACAAATCATTTTAAAATATTATCCTATATAAGAACGAACTTTTTTACATAAAATGGTATAAATCATAAAAGTTCAAAAGAATCAATAAAAGTAAACACAAAATTTAAAAAATTATACATGATATTTTTTTGAATACGCATCATCACATAAAATAATTTTATATTAATCTAGGTTCATTGTCGAGACCATCATAGCAGACAAAGTCCATTACTGAATTGAATTTACTTCCTCCAACCCTATACTACTAAATTAATATCATTTAATATTCCATCCATGAATATCATTTGAGATTTAAATTATTACTCAATGAACTAGAGTGAGATATTAGTCCCACCTATCTCATTATTAAATCATTCATACACCATTAATAATAACATAAATCATTCATCATAACCCAACGAATGAAATGGGTTTCTATAAACATCATTCCACAATGATATAATCCCTGTAAGACAAATTGATTTAAAAAATATAATTCATTCATAAAATCAATAAAATCATAAGAACAATAAGGATATTTTATTTTAAACATAATCCTATTAAATAATTCCATCTTAGATGGAAAATAATTTTCATATTACAATTACTATTAATTTATGAGGAAAATATCCTTTCTTTATCAAAAACATTTGTTTTTTGAAAATGAAATTCAAATTTGAAAGAAAATAATTTATTTGAAAATATAATTGAAATAATATAAAGTATTATTCATGTAAATAAGGCTTTAAGAAAACATAAAAATCCATTAATTTTGTATATGTTAAAAACCCTTATCGTACTTTTCTAGAAATGTCAAAATATACCTAATATCAAAAACAACAAAACATTATGTTCATATAGTTTACTAAAAATATAAAAATTAGTAAAATATACTTTAATATTTTTTATAAGAATATAATGAATATTTGGTAATGAATAATTTGAAAACATGAACATGGAGGATAAATAAACCCCAGTAAAAACATATGTATAAACAATCACAGATAATAATTGGATTGCAAAATTATCCCTTATCATAGGAGTCAATTACCATTTTATGAATATAAAACTATAGTATAATGATATAAATAATTTCATTCACTTATTTCAGAATCATAGAAATTTTTATTAAATATAATATCATCATAATTTCATCTATTTTCCAGTAACATAATTACTCGTTCATCTGGTGTTAACTTCTTCAATTTTTTACTCATGTTTTTTAAAATATCTTATTGTTCATCTTTATAGGATATAGTTATATCATTTATAGAATTATATTAGTATAATATATATCCTATTTATTCAATAAATTCATTTACATAATAGTTCATTGAATAATATTAGGTATAATGAATCAAATCACGTTTTGGATACAATTGGTCATACATACACATGAGAGATGATATAATTACCATAATCGTGGAATGGTACTAAATTGGATGGTATAAATTATTTTACAATAAAAATAATGTAATAATAATAATATATAGTTATTATTTTCTTCTTTATACCCATCCATGTGTGGTGGTAGTGAAAAATAGATTACACCACAGCGTGTAGACGGTAAGTCGTACGTACGCATGCGTGGTGATTTTGTTTATCAATGGATGGGTAGGAGATTGAATATAGTTGTTTCATAATCATAATAAAATATCATTATATATGTGATACTAGAGTTATTACATTATATTGAAACAAATCATGATGTGTAATTATTTGAAGAATGATCTTTGAAAGAATTAGTAGGGGGATTACTTCTTCTTTGACAAGCTCCATCTAAATTTCCTCTTAAATCACTAGGGTTGGTCATTGATGAAGGTCATTACCTCTATAATATTACTAGGGATATTATTAAGATAAATTTTCAGGGGATGTTCAGGGATTAAGCTTCAATATGAGGTGAATAGGTGAGATAGAAGGTACCTTTTTATAATTGAGGTGAGGTTTAATTTTGGGATCTCAAAAATTAGTAATTTATAATTAAATAAAACGCCATAAAAACCACCAGAATATCCATATTTAGAATATGACACAACATAGGGTTGTAATATATACATCCAATATATTTTAGACTAATATTTATTTCAATTTATGCCTTCTCATATTAACTAACACTTAGTTATTCTATTTATCATTTCTCAATAGTAACAAATATTTGAATATTAAAATGTTAAAATATTTATAAATTGATATAAATTAGATAATAAATAAATAAATTAAAACATTATAGAAAATATAAAAATTATTATATATTTAAAATAAAAGATTTATGATTTTTAATTAATTTAATAAAACATTATTTTGATAAATAGTCAATAGTTTCAAATTTGACATTATTCAATTCATTTATTTTTATAAATATTATGATAAAAATTTCACATAAAATGAAATATTATTATATTATTATGAGGTAATGTTCATATTGAAAATTAAGTAGGCATATTAATTATCCCATAATATATTTATTTTAGTATTTTTGATGACATTTATGTGATATACATTAATAAAACAACTACTTCAACAGTTTTGTGTAATTATTTAATATGAGTATTTATTTACTACAAAATTAAAAAAGTACCATGGATAAGATAACTCCTATATATTTCAGAAGTATAATTGTAATCAAATATATACCTTCTATATAATCTATCATTAAAAATGTTATTATTATTAAAAAAAAATGACAGTCACAAGTTCATCATCCCTTTAAATTAAAAAATTTAAGTGTCATAATTTAATTAATTAGGATATAAATTGTCAATAAATAAAAAATTGGATGATTATAGTAAATGTATACACTTACAATAAGTTTGGATCATGTGTTTGGGTTTTTAATGTTTATTATCATTTTAAAAATAATTATTTTATTCATTTCTCATCAGTTAAATAATTTTTTTGCATCATTAAAATATAATTCTATAAAGTAATTATTTACTCCATAAAAATTTCAAATAAAATATAGTGATAAATATAAATATTTCATCATTAAAATAATAATTGATAATCTTATTTATATACTATATGACATTATATTAAGAATGATATAGTTCTTAAAATTTTAGCGAGACATATTTTACTTTTCCTTAAATATGCTAAATTAAATGTTTAATTTCATTCAAGTGGATTTCAAAGGACACCATTTCATCCCAAATATTATTTAGGTATAAAAACCCTCATCCAATTATATTTGGAAAATCATTAGGGTAATTTCAGAAAATAATTATTACCCATAATTAAATGAATTACACATTGACATTTTTAATAATAATTAACGAGGTTACAATTAATAATAATAATTTATAAAAACAGTAACTTTAAATAACTAGTTCATACTGATTAAAAAAATATGGAATCAATTTTTAAAAATTTAAAGTACACATATATGGGTATTTAATTAAAAATTAATCTTGTTTTGGGAAAGAGAAAAAAATATTATAAAAGTTAACACATTTCAAAAATTGAAAAGTTTTAAAATTTGAATTCAATGAAATATTAAATCTAATATAATACAAAATATTTAATGATTAAAATATATTATATTTATAAATTAAAACCATTAAATATTAAAATTGAACCTTATAAATTTTATTTATGAAAAAACCTGATTTTAATTAAAATTTAGTGTATTTTTACTATTTATCAAAACATGAATGTTATCATAAAATATCAAAATTTTATCCAATTGTAATTTTTTATATCATGCATCAGAATAAATATTTATATTGTCCAATATAAATAATTTATCTGTCAAAATATTAATTTAAAATGGTTTACAATTAAAATTTTTAAAATTACCCTCTTGAAAATTATCAATTTTTATATATCAAATATGGTTTCATCATATCCTTTAAGAAAAATATCTATTCAATGAATATAATAATATTTTATTTATTATATATAGTTTATATATTTCATTAATTTCATTTAAAAATAGTAATTGAATAAATTTATTAATAAAAAATACAAATATAAAATTTATTTATATTTTTTCTAAATAACGGGTTGGTAATGGTTTCACCATAAATTTTCATAAGTTATTTATATGAATTTATGATAAATTAGTGACTATGATAAAATTATCATTTTATTGTAAGGGTGTCTCGCAGTTTTTTAAAATCACGATTGTGTGCAATTAAAGATATTGAAGAATTAAAATTATTTAAAAACACATTTCATAAAACATCCTGTTGTAACATTTTATTCCCCCTAAGACTAAATTTATCCCTTGAAATTCATAATTTGGAGACAAACTTATGAGCATAGTTTTTCAACCCACATACTCATGATCCCTTAGATATTCATCAAATTGGTGGTTTCTCCATAAAGCATTAACCAATGTAGTGGTCTTGTTTCATAGAACACTTTCTCTATGATCCAAAATATGTATTACTTGTTCAGAATAATAATGATCTTTTTCTAGTGGTATTACATATAATATTTGCACATTATAAGGATCAAGTATGTAATTTCTCGTAATAGATACATGGAACACATCATTAACTTGAGAGAGATTTTGTGAAAGTACCAATCGATAAAATAAATTCCCAAAAAAATCCATAATTTCATAAGTAATGATATACCTAGGTCCCAAATTTCCATTAATTCCAAATCTTATTACTCTATTGAAGGGATATATTTTATGTAAAACATTCTAACCAACTTGAAACTCAAGGTATTTTCTTCAATTGATTGCATATATTTGTAGTCTACTCTAAGACACTCTTATCTGTTGTTGAATACATTTTACCTTTTCATATATTTCATTAACAATATCAAGTCCTAATAGTATTATTTCACCACCACCATCATATAACGTTGGTTTTTTTCACACTTTCCATAGTGGAATTCATAAATCTCCATCAGAATACTTGTCTGAAAGGTAGTATTGTATGAAAATTACACAAAAAATTAGTGTTTAAAAGATCCACCTTTGAAATGCATGGAGAATGATCTCAATATAAATTCTAGAGTTTTATTTGTCTACTTAGACTAACCATCTTTCTGAGGATGATAAGAGGTGATGAACCTTAACTCTATATACAGATCATGCAGACGATATTGATAGAACTTCGATGTAAACCTCCGATCCTAATTTGTTATAATGGAAAGTTGTAATCCAAGAATTCATAACAAATTATTAACATATATCATGGAATCTGGATCAAAATATATATCCTCTATAATCAAAATTTATTGTGAAATCATTGTAAGTAAATAAATTATATCCCATATAACATTATTTCCATTAGATGTTTTGTGAAGTTTGATGAAAATGTTCACTGTGGTGTTTTACCATTTCTATTCTGGTATGGGTAATTACTATAACATCCCCATAGATTTATATATCTAAGACTTTAGTTACTGACAAATAGTACATTCGGGGACATATTTGGAAACATATCTTTTCATGCCATCCCAACAGAAATTGTCACGACCCGTCCTCGGGGCCCGTGTCGTGACTACCCCAAGCCCGCCTTCCATAGGCCAGGGGCTGGCGACTAGCACCAAGGCGTAAATCCCAACAAAAGGGAAGGCATTGCCTTTGAAAAGTAAACAAGCACCACTGAGTAAGCAAGAGGAAAAGTAAACACTAAGTAAAAACTGTAACAAGCTGTGCTGAAAGTAAAAGGGGCTGGAAATACAAGCCCAACTGTAAAGTAAAACTGAAAGGGGAAAACAGCAACTGAAAAGAAAAGCCGCAGCGTCGAGCCGTCCTCTGGATGTCCCACCTGAAGGGTGGGTACAGATAGCCTCCACTGCTCCTCGGGTCCACCTGACCGCTCCGAGTACGTCCCGCCCAGTGGTCCACCTCCAGGTACTCTCCTGCTCCGCACGCCTCCACCACGATCAGCGCTGTCCGTCTTCTGCAACCAACACAACGTAGTGTGGGCAAAGCCCGTGCAGGGGTGAGTATAAACTAGTCAGTAGGGACCCCGAGACCCCCGAAGTTCTCCCGAAATCCACAAAGGATAAACCACAAAGGAAAGATATAATCCCGAAGTAACAACCGACACTGCTTAGGTATATGCCCATACATATACCTAAGTCATCAATTCTCGTTCGGCTCCAACGTCCGAGCCCAAGCACAACTCAGTCCACACAGGAAAGAAAACGTATACCCACACAGGATAGCACAACACAATCTAAAAAGGAGAGTAAACAGTAATCCACATATGATAGCTCAACACAATCTAAAAAGGAGAGTAAACAGGATTCAGCTCACACATGTATACTTCTTCGGATGACGATAAAGATGATCACTGATCCATCTAAGTCGTCGGACCCACAAATGATCGATAGGTACTAACCCTCGCAAAGACCCACACAGGATCGGGCCCACACAGGACCTGTAGGTGCTGGCTCACACAGAACCGCTGAGCGCTGACCCACACAGGATCGGACCCACACAGGATCGGGCCCACACAGGACCTGTAGCACTGATCCACGTAGGATCGCTGAGTGTTGTGGTCGTCGCAGTCCACTGAGGATCTCTGCACAGTAGTCATCGCAGTCCACTGAGGATCTCTGCACAGTCGTCGCCGCAGTCCACTGAGGATCTCTGCACGGTCGTCGTCGCAGTAGTAGTCGCAGCCAGCTCTAGGGTTCCCACACACAGCAAGCTCGTTCGGGAGGGTCCGCTCCACGAGCCGAGAGGCTGATACATCAACTGACACAAAGTCAGAAGTTGATGTATCCAAAAGTTCTGTATCGTCAACAGGAACTCAACGTCGCAGACGGCGCGTCAATCGGACGCCCGGTCTGAGAGTTATTGGCTTTTTCGTCCTAGGGGCCCAGTTGGTTTTTAAGGCAAAACCAACCCGACCGTACTCCACCTACATCCAAACCTCGGGCGGAGTGAGCCAAAAGATCCGTCTCACTTAGAGGAAATCAACCAAGCTGACGGCACGTCAATCGGATGTCCGTAGCTCAAGATATGAGCGTTTCCGCTCCGAAGGCCCGGTTGGTTTCGTGTACGAACCAACCCGGCCTAACTCAAAGTATTCTGAAACCTTGAGTGCGATATACCGAAACGACCGTCTCGATCCAAGGATCACGTTGCCGCTGACGGCGTGTCTTTTGGAGGCTCGTAGCTCATGTTACGGGCATTTGACCGAAAATGGTCCGAAGACGGGGGGGGTCCGGGCCCGGGCCGACCCGGCCCGACCCCCCCCCCCCCCCCCCCCCCTGGGTCAGCCGAACCGGGCCGACCCCACCCGATCCGACCCCGTCCGACCCGGTCCGGGCGCGGCCCGGCTCGGCTCGGCTGAGCGGCCGAGCAGCTGGTCGCCGCGGGGGGCCGCCCCCGCGGCTTGGAGGTGCCCCCCCCCCCCCCCCCCACGTGGGGCCGCGCTGGATCAAAGGACGCGGCTTTGCCACGTCCGAGTGCGCCAGACCCGCGCGGCCGCGGGTCCGTGGGCGCCCGCGCCCGCGCCGCCGTCGGCTTCCGCGGGCCACCGGAGTCGCTCCGGTGGACAGATTCCATTCTCATCTATGCCGCTGCTCCTCCCGGGACTCGTTCTTCACTGCGGAACCATCAAACTTCCATTGCGGCACGTTCCATCATCGCCCGTCAAATCCGCACAACAACGAAGAAAGAGGGAGGGTTGTCGGGCTGTGTTCTTTTGGCCCGCACCCTCCGCGTTAGAGATAAACAACGGGAGAAATATATTCAACACAAGAATCAACAATTTTAATGGATTAAAATTGTTCTTATTGTCCGGGTTCTTCACTTTTACAAGAAATGATCACAGAAAAAAGGAAATATTCACAACAACCCCTACCTCGTAGTCGTCGTCGTACGCATGTTTTCGCGGATTTGTTTGTCGCGGAAGGAGGGTATCGTCGCGTCGTCGCGGAAGGGCGTCGCGTCGTCGCAGAATCCAGCGTTGAGTGGGCAAACTCAACGGACCAAGAAAAAACATATTTAATTTAAATATATAAAATTAAATCCGTGTTTTGTTAAAAAAACACAAGGGAGATTAAAGAGAATCCTGAAGTCTCTTACCTCAAACAGCTGATCGAAGATTTCGTTGCGGAGGAAGAGACGTCGCAGAAGAACGTTGTAGGAAGGGAACGTCCGCGTCGCGGAACACGACGTCGGGTCGTCGATTTCAGCGGGTTCAGTGTTTTTCGCGTTCTTCGCGAAGGAGGATGAAGGATAAAGAACTCTGACAAAACCTCTCAACGAGTAAAACTCCAAATTCCGTGTTGGTCTTATTTTATTATTACGCCAACAAACGAAAAAGGTAAGTAACGGCCCATCAATTCGTTGAATTAATTCAACGAAAGAAATCGCTTAATTAATTGGTGCGTTAAGGATTTAAGAAAACACGTCAGTTGAATTTCATAATGACGGGTTTTCGCGGGTGCGTTACTTAGCGGAAAGAAACGGCGGGGCTCGTGCAGGCCCCATCTCACAAATATCCTACCAAGGTGGTAGGATATTTCTGGATAGCACCCTATCCGTTTTAACTCAGTTTAAGTGGATTTCAAGTGGCATCAAGTGGGTTAAGTGAAATAAAATAATGTTTGTCGAACAAATTATTTTATTTCTAAACATTAAGACCAAAAATTGAATACCACACCCAAGCAAACGCAACTCTGGAAGAGGCGTTTCTAAGAAAATATCGGCGCTGCGATTTCATCAGTGCCTTCAGAATTCGATTCCGGGCACCGGTTCAAAAGTTAGAAAAACCCGCTCGTCCGTTCACTGAACGTACCTGAGCCAAACTTTGGAAAATTATTTCGGGCACACCAGGCCTCAGAATCAGGTGCTGTCAGAAACTGCGCTCTTGTAAAATTCCAAAGAAAATTAAGAAAAAAATTTTCTTGCAATTTACGGGTCTTTAAATTACTCCCACCTCAGGGCTTTACATCCCCGTAAAGATACATCATAAACTAGGGAAACAAATGTGGTTACTGAGCACGCATCTGAGCTTCTCGCTCCCATGTGCTCTCCTGGAGGTTCCAGTACTGCCATCTGATGCGCACAAGAGGAATCAATCACCCACATAGGACCCGCTCCTGTCGATCCTCTATCTCCACTGGGACCTCCGCAAAAGTCTCCCCATCATCAACGTCCATCTCCACATAGTCAATGAGGTGCGTTGGATCATGCACGTATCTCCTCAGCTGAGATGCGTGGAAGACGTCGTGCACCCGGTGCAACTGAGGTGGTAGGTCCAGGCGATAAGCCACCTCACCAATCCTGCTGAGGACCTGGAATGGTCCAATGAAGCGTGGAGACAACTTGCCGCCTCGGCCAAATCTCTGCAAACCACGTCGAGGTGAGACACGCAAGAATACGTGGTCGCCATCCTCGAACTCTAGTGGCCTCCACCTCCTGTCAGCATAAGACTTCTGCCAGCTCTGAGCTGTCCTCATCCGCTCCTAGATGACATGGACCTTCTCTGTCGTAGCCCGGACCATCTCTGGTCCCACAAGTGCTGACTCCCCAGGGTCTGTCCAGGACAAAGGATATCTGCAAGGCCTTCCGTACAGTGCCTCATATGGTGCCATCCCGATGGTGGAGTGGTAGCTGTTGTTGTACGTGAACTCCACTAAGGGTAGGTGGTCTTCCCAGCTGCGACCAAAGTCGAGGAAACATGCGCGGAGCATGTCCTCGAGAGTCTGAATGGTCCTCTCCATCTGACCATCTTTCTGAGGGTGAAAGGCGGTGCTCAGACGTAGCCGCGTCTCGAACGCCTCCTGCAACCCCTTCCAATGTCGGGAAGTAAAACGAGCGTCCTGATCTGAGACGATAGCCGATGGCACACCGTGAAGCCGTAAAATCTCCTGAACGTAGAGACGCCCGAAGCTCTCCACTGAGCCCTGCTCTTGGATGGGTAAGAAGTGTGCCGACTTGGTGAGTCGGTCAACAATCACCCAAATGGAGTTGTGACCTCTGGAAGTGTGTGGAAGTCCAGTCATGAAGTCCATAGATATCTCGTCCCACTTCCACTCCGGGACCTCCAAGGTTTGTACCAAGCCTTCTGGTACCTGATGCTCTGCCTTCACCTGCTGGAAGGTGAGGCACCGTGAAACGAACTCTGCCACAGCCTTCTTCATGCCCGGCCACCAGTGTTGTCGACTGAGATCCTGGTACATCTTCGCCACTCCAGGATGTACCGCCAAAGGAGAGGTTTGAAACTCTCTCAGCACCTCCTCTCGTAAAGCGACTGGTATCAAGGTACGTCCTCTGAAAAGGACGTCATGATCTGCTCCAAGGGAGAAACCATCAGGTGTATGTCCCGAGGATATCTGTGCACGTCGTGCCTCACAGTCAGCGTCCTCACGCTGTGCCTCTCTGACCTGCTGCAGTAGTGGAGGGGTGACTGTGAGAGACTGAAGGAAGGATGCTCCATCTCTATCCACGTAGGATATCTGCAAAGTGGCTAGCTGCTCTGTCGCCTCCTCAAGTAGCTGGATGCCCGTCCTCCTGCTGAGGGCATCGGCTACCATGTTCCCCTTTCCAGGAGTATAGACTATCTCAAAGTCATAGTCCTGGAGGAACTCGAGCCATCACCGCTGTCTCAGGTTCAGGTCCTTCTGTGAGAAGATGTACCTGAGACTCTGGTGGTCAGAAAAGACTGTAAAGCGCTCGCCCATCAGATAGTGCTGCCATGTCTTCAGAGCGAAGACCACTACTGCTAACTCCAGGTCATGGGTAGCGTAGTTCTGCTCATGCAGCCTCAACTGACGTGATCCATATGCAATCACGGCCCGCTCCTGCATTAGGACACACCCGAGTCTGGCCCCTGATGCATCGCAGTCGACTACGTATCCAACTCCCTCCTCAGGCAACCTCAAGATAGGTGCGCTGGTCAATCTCTGCCTCAGCTCCTGGAAGCTCTGCTGACATCTGTCTGACCACACAAAGGGTTTCCCCTTCTTTGTCAAATCTGAGAGTGGCGCCACAACTCTGGAGAAGTTTGACACAAATCTCCGATTGTATCCAGCTAGACCCAAGAAACTCCGCACCTCCGTCACGCTCCTCGGTGGCTCCCAAGCTAACACTGCCTCGATCTTCGCGGGATCCACTGCAACTCCCGCCTCAGAAATGACGTGCCCCAAGAAGTGGACCACACATAACCAGAACTGGCACTTCAAGAGATTTCCATAAAGCTGGTGCTCTCGGAGTGTGTCTAGTACAACCCGCAAGTGGTAGGCGTGCTCCTCCTCCGTGGTCGAGTACACCAGAATGTCGTCGATGAAGACCACGACAAATCTATCGAGGTATGGCTGGAAGATCCGGTTCATGAGGCTCATGAACACTGCTGGAGCGTTGGTTATGCCGAAAGGCATAACCAAGAACTCATAGTGGCCATACCGACACCTGAAGGTCGTCTTCTGCACGTCCTCGTCTCGAACTCTAAGCTGATGATAGCCTGAACTGCGGTCTATCTTCGAGAACCACCGTGCTCCCTTGAGCTGATCGAAGAGGTCATCAATCCTCGGTAGCGGATACTTGTTCCTCACTGTCACCTGGTTCAGGTGACGATAGTCGACACACAGTCGCAAGCTCCCATCTGCCTTCTTGGCAAACAAAATCGGGGAAGCCCAGGGTGAAACACTGGGTCGGATGAACCCCTTGCCCTACAAGTCCTCCAACTATACCCGTAGCTCTCGAAGCTCAGCAGGGGCCATCTGATACACTGGAGTGGATATCAGGGTTGTCTCGGGGTACAGATCAATGTAAAATTCTACCTCTCTGGGAGGAGGTAGTCCTGGAACGTCGTCAGGGAAGACGTCCGCATACTGATCCACCACTACAAGAAAACTAGGACTCTCCACGTCAACTGCTCCAAGGATGAGGCTAGCCAACTGATGAGTGATGGGATTTCCCCTCCTCTGCGAGAGTCCCTCCTGTGCTGCAAAGGCTCGCTTCTCGCCGGTGAAGGTGAACCTGCTCTCGTCGGTGCGTACACATCGCACCTTGCGCCTAAAGTAGTCAATCTGAGCATGGACTATAGATAACCAATCCATTCCCGAGATGACATCGTAAGGCCTCGACGCCGGTACAAGAAGATCCCAGCCGAAGCTATCACCTCATAGAGTAATCTCAAACTGCCGGAACTAGTGCGTAATCGTCGAGTCTGCTCCCGTAGGGGTCTCTAGCCGTAAGGATCGAGCCAACGGCTCTGTCAGAATCTCCGAGCTCCGAACAAGGGCAGCGGCTATGAAAGAGTGACTCGCTCCTGTGTCTATAAGAATTACAGCAAGGGTGGAATAGACACAGATCGTACCTCGAATCTTCTCTAGCGCGCCGTGGTCGTAGGCCTCTGCTGCCTAAAGATGTGCCTATCTCTTCCCGCCAGCTCCCTGTGGTCGGGGCGGACCACCTGGTGGTGTTGGTGGCAGAGCCTCAAAGCGTCGCCCACCACCTGCTGCTCGGCTAGCTCCTCTTCCTTGTCCGCCACCTCCCTACGGACCGCCACGGTCGACCCTCTGCCTCTACCTGGGTGGCCCCTCCACCATCTGTTGCTCCTCTGTACGGTGGGTCGGGCAGTCACGAGCCATGTGGCCCTGCCCGCCGCACGAGTAGCACTGCCTGCCTCTCGGAAGACTGGCTTGGTGCTGTGTTCCCCGCACTACTGAGCCAGTGTTCTGAGGTCGTCTGCTGGAAGGTCTGGTCTACCTGGAACCCTGAGTCATCCGTCGGCTACCTGCTGTCGAAGACTCCGCTACCTGCCACCCTGCGGTTGGCCTCACTGTGGACTCTGCCAGAAATCTCTTGATCATAAGGGCTCGCTCTAGCACTCCTTCCTGGGTCGGGATGCTGAGGGAGATCAGCGATGCCCTGATCTCGTGTCTCAATCCATGCTCGAAGGTCCGGGCCCGGAAGAAGGGTTCCCGTACCATGTCGGTCGAGTAGCGAGAAAGATCAGTGAACCTCGCCGCGTACTGAGCGACCGTCAAGCTGCTCTGTCGGAGTTGAAGAAGCTCCTGAATGCACACCGCACGGAGGGTGGCCGGGACGAACTCTGAGCGGAAGAGGCTCTCGAAGTCCGTCCAGATGAGGGAGGCCTCATCGTGCACTTGGAGCATCAGGCTCCACCATCGTCCTGCTGCGGCGTGCAGTAGGCTCTCCGCGAGGATCACCATGAGGTCTGCTAGTGTCCTCACTAGCCTGAATACTCGAACGACCGCCTCCAGCCAGTCCTCAGCTGCCTGGGGGTCTGTCTCCCCACGAAACCTGGGTGGTCGCTGGCGCTGGAACTCGTGCAGAGCTCCGAGGCGACGTGCATCGTCAGCGGTCGGTGCTAAAAGCATCGGGGGTTCGGAGGGTAAATGTACCGTCGGTGCCTCTGCTGTCAACAGGCCTTGTACCGAGGCCTCGTCGCTCAGCGGGCTGTCATCGTGCTCTACTCTCGGAACCCTAGCTGACTGCTGTCGTCGGGCCATCCTGAAAAGGAAACAAGTGCGCCACGGTCAGAACAGTATACCTGGTGAGCTGACACAAGTAATCACAAAGAAAACATGAAACACACAAGCAATCAATGTTTTTGTGCATTATATCGGAAATCAGAAGTCAGGGTCCTGGTGTACGGATACGTCGGCCGCCGCACCAACACTGGACTCTCTGGACTGATAACCACACCAAATACGCTAAACACTATTGCTTCTCATAGAAGAAATATCAGAGTCTGCGGTAGAACCGACCACCTCTGATACCAATTTGTCACGACCCGTCCTCGGGGCCCGTGCCGTGACGACCGCAAGCCCACCTTCCATAGGCCAGGGGCTGGCGACTAGCACCAAGGCGTAAATTCCAACAAAAGGGAAGGCATTGCCTTTGAAAAGTAAACAAGCACCACAGAGTAAGCAAGCAGAAAAGTAAACACTAAGAAAAAACTGTAACAAGCTGTGCTGAAAGTAAAAGGGGCCGGAAATACAAGCCCAACTGTAAAGTACAACTGAAAGGGGAAAATAGAAACTGAAAAGAAAATCCACAGCGTCGAACCGTCCTCTGGAAGTCCCACCTGAATGGTGGGTACAGATAGCCTGCACTGCTCCTCGGTTCCACCTGACCGCTCCGAGTACGTCTCGCCCAGTGGTCCACCTCCAGGTACTCTCCTGCTCTGCACGCCTCCACCACGATCAACGATGTCCATCGTCTGCAACCAACACAACGTAGTGCGGGCCAAGCCCATGCAGGGGTGAGTATAAGCTACTCAGTAGGGACCCGAGACCCCCGAAGGTCTCCCAAAATCCACAAAGGATAAACCACAAAGGAAAGATACAATCACGAAGTAACAATCGTCACTGCATAGGTATATGCCCATACATATACCTAAGTCATCAATTCCCGTTCGGCTCCAACGTCCGAGCCCAAGCACAACTCATTCCACACAGGAAAGCAAACGTATACCCACACAGGATAGCACAACACAATCCACAAAGGAGAGTAAACAGTAATCCACAAAGGATAAATCAACACAATCCACAAAGGAGAGTAAACATGATTCAGCTCACACAGGTATACTTCTTCGAATGACGATAAAGATGATCACCGATCCATATAAGTCGTCGGACCCAAAAAGGATCGATAAGTACTAACCCCCGCAAAGACCCACACAGGATCGGGCCCACACAGGACCTGTAGGCGCTGGCTCACACAGAACTGCTGAGCGCTGAGCCACACAGGATCGGACCCACACAGGATCGGGCCCACACAGGGCCTGTAGCACTGATCCACGTAGGATCGCTGAGTGTTGTAGTCGTCACAGTCCACTGAGGATCTCTGCACAGTCATCGTCGCAGTCCACTGAGGATCTCTTCACAGCCGTCGCCGCAGTCCACTGAGGATCTCTGCACGGTCGTCGTCGCAGTAGCAGTCGCAGCCAGCTCTAGGGTTCCCGTACACAGCAAGCTCGTTCGGGAGGGTCCGCTCCACGAGCCGAGAGGCTGATACATCAACTGACACAAAGTCCGAAGTTGATGTATCCAAAAGTTCTGTATTGTCAACAGGAACTCAACATCGCAGACGGCGCGTCAATCGGACGCCCGGTCTGGGAGTTATTGGCTTTTTCGTTCCAGGGGCCCGGTTGGTTTTTAAGGAAAAGCCAACCCGACCGTACTCCACCTGCGTCCAAACCTCGGTAGGAGTTATCCAAAAGATCCGTCTCACTTAGAGGAAATCAACCAAGTTGACGGCACGTCAATCGGACGTCCGTAGCTCAAGATATGAGGGTTTCCGCTCCGAAGGCCCGGTTGTTTTCGTGTACGAACCAACCCGACCGAACTCAAAATATTCCGAAACCTTGAGTGCGATATACCGAAATGACCGACTCGATCCAAGGATCGTGTTGATGCTAACGGCGTGTCATTTGGAGGCCCATAGCTCAAGTTACAGGCATTTGACAGAAAACGGTCTGAAGACGGGGGGGTCCGGGCCCGGGTCGACCCGGCCCGGCTGGTCGGACCGGCCTGGCGCGGCTCGGCCGGGCGGTCGAGCAGCTGGACGCCGCGGGGCGCCACCCCCGCGGCTCGGAGGTGCCCCCCCCCCCCTCGTGGGGCCGCGCTGGATCAAAGGACGAGGCTTTGCCGCGTCCGAGTGCGCCGGACCCGCGCGGCCGCGGGTCCACGAGCGCCGCCGCCGACGGCTGCCGCGGGCCACCGGAGTCGCTCCGATGGTCCAATTCCGTTATCGTCTGTGCCACTGCTCCTCTCGGGATTTGTTCTTTACTGTGGAACCATCAAACTTCCGTTGTGGCACGTTCCGTCATTGCCCGTCAAATCCACACAACAACGAAGAACGGCGGAGGGTTGTCGGGTCGTGTTCGTTTGGCCCGCACCCTCTGCGTTAGAGATAAACAACGGGAGAAATATATTCAACTAATGAATCAACAATTTTAATGGATTAAAATTGTTCTTATTGTCCGGGTTCTTCACTTTTAAAAGATATGATCACGGAAAAAAGGAAATATTCACAACAACCCCTACCTCGTAGTCATCGTCGTACGCACGTTCTTCGCGGATTTGTTCATCGCGGAAGGAGGGGATCGTTGCGTCGTCACAGAAGGGCGTCGCGTCATCATAGAATCCTGCGTTGAGTCGGCGAACTCAACGGACCAAGAAACAACAGATTTAATTTAATTATATAAAATTAAATCTGTGTTTTGTTAAAAAAACACAAAGGGGATTTAAGAGAATCCTGAAGTCTCTTACCTCAAACAGCTGATCGAAGATTTCGTTGCGGAGGAAGAGACGTCGCAGAAGAACGTTGCACGAAGGGAATGTCGGTGTCGCGGAACACGGCGTCGCGTCGTCGATTTCCGCGGGTTCGGCGTTCTTCGCGTTCTTCGCGTTCTTCGCGTTCTTCGCATTCTTCGCGTTCTTCGCGTTCTTCGCGAAGGAGGATGAAGGCTCAAGAACTCTGACAAAACCTCTCAACGAGTAAACCTCCAAATGTCGTGTTGGTCTTATTTTATTATTACGCCAACAAACGAAAAAGGTAAGTAACGACCCATCAATTCGTTGAATTAATTCAACGAAAGAAACCGCCCAATTAAATGGTGCGTTAAGGATTTAAGAAAATGCGTCAGTTGACTTTCACAATGACGGGTTCTCGCGGGTGCGTTACTTAGCGGAAAGCAATGGCGGGGCTCATGCGGTCCCCACCTCACAAATATCCTACCAAGGGGGTAGGATATTTCTGCATAGCACCCTATCCGTTTTAACTCAGTTTAAGTGGTTTTCAAGTGGCTTCAAGTGGCTTAATTGAAATAAAATAAAATTTGTCGAACAAATTATTTTATTTCTAAACTTTAAGCCCAAAAATTAAAAACCACACCCGAGAAAACGCAACTCCAGAAGAGGCGTTTCTAAGCAAATATCGGCGCTGTGATTTCATCGGTGCCTTCAAAATTCGATTCCGGGCACCGGTTCAAAAGTTAGAAAAACCCGCTCGTCCGTTCACTGAACGTACCCGACCCAAACTTCGGAAAATGATTCCGGGCACAACGGGCCTCGGAATCAGGTGTCGTCAGAAACTGCGCTCTTGTAAAATTCCAAATAAAATTAAGAAAAAAAATTCCTTGAAATTTACGGGTCTTTACAGAAATACTTTTTCAAGTCCATGTACATATTTTTTCTTCTAGGATGAATATAAAATAAATAATAATTAGCGTCATCCAATAGATCATTTTATTAATATTTTTATTTGAGGAATACAAACCATGTTATGAAACATTATTATTCCATCCCAATGAAGGTTGAATTCTGGAACATTTTTCAAATTCATTTGTAGTTATCCATCATCCTTCAACACCACCTTTTTCATCACTTGTATATATGGTTGAACATTAATCTTATAAAAATAATATTTAACCCCTTACTTAAAATTTTTTGTATCCATCATTCTCAAATATAGAAATATTGGATCTTTTTTTATCATCATCATGGATATGCTAGTTTGGTCCTTTTGAATCAATGTATCTTCCACTATATTCTCTTTCCCAGGGTGGTAATGTATTAAAAATTCATAATCATTAATCAAAGAAAAATATATTATTTTTTTAATATTCAGATCCCTTTGTGTGAAAATAAAATTTAATCTTTTATGATCAGTATAAATATCATAGCAATCACTATATAGATAATTTCTCCATATATTTAATTAAATGATTATTGTAGCTAACTAAAAATCATGAGTTGGTTAATTTTTTCTCATGGATTTTAAATTGTAGTGAGGAATAAAATATCACCATATCCTATTTCATGAGAACAAAAACCTTACGAGTCATGGATGAATCACACTAGATCCCAAACATATCTCCATTATATATTATTGTGAGCACAGGTGTAGTGGATAAACTTCTTTTTAGCACTCCAAAATTCCTTTCAATATCCTCCATCCATTGACACATAAAACCTTTTGAGTCAAATTGGTGATTGGATTAGATAATCATCAAAAATCATTCACAGAACATCGATAATATCCATCCAATCTAAGAAAAATGTTTACCTCAATTACCATTTATGGTTACAACAAACATTCAATAATTTATTTTTTTGCTGGATCCATTTATATCTCCTCATATATACATTACATGACCCAATAATTAAACATTCTGAAGTCTAAATTTATTCTTTTTTATATTTATCATAATGTTTCTTATTTTTCAAGGTATTAAATACAATACTCAAGTGATCTTCATGTTCTTCATTTCTCATCGAATATACAAGAATATCATCTATAAAGTCTACCACAACCTGATTAAAATTTTCTCTAAAGACACTATCCAATAGATTCATATATATATCAGGGGAATTAGTAAGACCAAATTTCATCACTATATTATCATAGGGTTGATACCTTGTATTTAATTCCATATTTATGTTTTCCTCTTTTTTCAGCCTTATTTGATGATATCATAAATGAATATCAAAATTGGACATTTATTGAGTTATGTGTATTTGTTCAAATAATTCATCAATAATGGGAAGATGATATTTTTTTCTTGATATAAATCATTTTATGTAATTGATATTCAATATAGAGTCCCATTTGGTCAATATTACATCTTAAAAAATTGAACACGTTCTCCCCAAGGTGTAACGATATGATATTTGAATCCCTTATTAAGGTTATCTTGATGTTACTTATTCCATTACTACAATTCAATTAGTGACATTATATATGGTGTATGTCGAATAGGCACAACAGCTTATATGAGTTATATTTAAACATATACCTCACTATTCGGTGGAAGACCTAGAAATTCTTCAAGAAGACATCATAAAACACATGTACAATAGGATTATTTATAATGGAAAGTTTATGTCCAACTCTTTGAGATATATATCCTTCATTTATATTAATCAAGACCCCTAATATGGAAGAAACATCCACTAGACTATCATATTATTCCATACATTGATAAATGATCCTATATTGATAGAAAATATGAAATATGGCTTCCCTTCCTTAGAAATTGATATGATATCCTTGTAGAGAAAGCCAATTCATTCCATGAATCTCATCAAATCCTATTATATGAAGGATTATAAGATTCAAAAGAAAAATGTTCCCACAAACATCACCCAAAGTATAAATTTAAACTATTTATGTGATCATTGTGCCATTAAGTGTTTCCACATCTAACTCAACATATAATTATTGAGGTAATACAGTGATAACCTTTCAAAATTCATCAGAATAAAATAATGGGTGGATCCACAATCAAATAAAAAAATTTCTACATTGGAGTGGATTGTAAGTGTATCTTTCATATCTTCATTATCATACACAACATCACCTATAGTGATATTAGGTCACTAACCTTTCTCTTTGGAAATAATAGTTTACTAGAATTGATCATTTTCAATAACCATTATATTAATAAATTTATTAGAATAATTCCTTATTTCCCAGAACATGTAAAATTTATGTAGAGAAGGTGCATTCTATGTAGCTTATTCTGTCTTCCGATCATTAGAAATATTTTTCCCATCACTTCAGCATTCAACAATGCAATGACCTTAATATCCACACAGAAAATATTTTTTATTCCGATTAAGACAATTTACTCCGTGTTTTATTCTATACATTCACCATAATGGAATACTCAACTTCTTATTAGTTTGTTCTTTATATTTCCACCTAAATTTTATTTTTCTCTTCTTATCCAACCCATAAGATTGATGGGTTTCTCAAATCTCTATTTCAACCATCAATGAACAACGAACAATATCCTCATTTCTATTGAAGAACCTTATTGATAATTACATTTAGATGGATGATTTTAATACACTTAATAATCGATCAATATTATTAAATGTTTGGATAAAAATTCCAGAAGCATACCATGAAATTTTGGTAACGTTTTCATCATAGGTACCAACGTATTCAATTTTCGTTTTCATACGATCAAGGAATCCTTTTCCATATTTGTGCAAAGAATACAAGTAGTTTAAGTAGAAAAAAATAATTTCATGAGATTATTCAATTCCATATAGACAATTTATTCTCTTTTACTCGAATTCAAGATTTGATTCCACCATTCCCTTTCCAAATAATAGACATCCAAAATGAATTTATCATGTTATGAACATTGGGGAACTAATAATATCTTTTCAGTGGTACTGATCCATTTTCTAGCAACTAATGGATTAGAATATCCACTGAATCATTTTGAAAAATTCCTCAAGAAAGATTCAACAAAATGTTGTTTCATCCTTTGCTCACTAGGAAGTCCTTCATGATTCAGAGCTTGAGAATTTTTAGTGAGCATAATTACAATATTTTCTATAATACATCCCATAACATTTGGTTTCTTAGGTGGAAAATCATTTCATTTACGATCTCATTTAGCATTAATTTAGTTTCCATTAGTTCCATTCATTGACGAAAACAAATAAGCATTGTATGGTAAAGACTAATCATAATGGGAAAATCCTATATTCAAATATGAAATTCTAATTTTGGACACCTTAGGTTTTATCCAAGGTTAATCAGGATTGTTTCTAAAACACTATGACTATATCCTATAATTCAAAACATCCATGGGGTCCTTATAAGGGTTTTCTAATCCTTATTTCAAAAGGATTACAATAACACAACTCTAATAGCATCTATAATTACCCACACATTACATACATATATATTACATCAAAATTGAAGAAAATTATTTAAAAATGATAAAAAAATGTTTACAAGACCATATATGTATAGTTTCTTTAGAAACTGGGAAACATAAAAAACTGATAATTATAGAATCTTTATTGTCTCACACTTATTTCTTCATAATTATGCACATTTTTAAAATATCGTACTTTGTAACCTTAATCATGATCAAGTGAAAAGAATCATATGAATTGTTGAGGTCAGATACTCATTATACGAAAATAAGGGATATATCGATCATATCATAATCATAAGTTATAATAACATATCAGTTAAACATTTTATACTACATATGAATGATCATGATTTCATGCCATATGTTAAATAAAAAATGACCCTAAGAATCAATTAACATAATCTTAATGTCAAAACATATGGCATGAAATTGTTTGTAATAAAAATAATAATTAAAAATATCTTCATAGTAGTCTAGGATCATTTCTAAGACCACCATAGCGGAAAATGTACATTACTAAACAAATTTAACTACTCATTACAGCCTTATAATAACAAACTGAGAACATTTCCAATTCCAACCATGTCTATATCATGAAATATAAATCATAACAAATCCATTAGAGGAAGATATAGTTCCAAACCATCTAAAAATGAAATCATTCTTATGTTTTCATTATTAATAAAATAAATAATTATGCAAATCCCAAGGAATAAAATGGTGTTCTTTAATCATCATCCAACTATATCATAATCCATGTAAAACAAATAGATTTAATAAATAATATTAAATCATTAAAACAGTTAGCCCCTAGGAAAAATAATGATATTATATTTTAAACAAAACCATATTAAATTACTATATCATAGATTATGAATAATTTTAATATAACAATTGAAATTAATTGTCGAGGAAAATTTCCCATCATCTTTAAAAATTGTTTCTTTTCTCAATATGACGTCCATTTTTAAAATAAAATTATTTATTTGAAAATAAACCCAAAATAATGTAAAATAATATTCATGGTTTTAAGGTGTTATAAAAATGTAAAAATACTCTCATGACGTGTTATTTTAAAAAACTTTATCCTTAAACTTTTTTGTAAAAAATTCAAAAAATTACATCATATAATAAATTAAAAAATATTCATTTCATACAATTTAATAGAATTAAAAAGTTGGTAAAATTGAAAATAAATTTTTTTATTAGAATAGAAATAGTATTTTTTAATTAAAAATTATGAATCACGGAAATGGATGATAATTATATCTCAGTAAATACCTTTTTATAAACAATATTGGATAATAATGCGATTGTGAAATAATCCATTACCTTTGGCTGGATTTTTGTTACATGAACCCAAAACAATAATATAATGCTTTACATAATCTCATTTAGTTTTTTCAAAATATTTTACATTTTTAGGATATTATATATGATCATATTATCATATGTTTATTTTTAAAATTATTACTTATATATCTTGTGTTAACATCACTATTTTCTTTAGCATGTCTTGTTAGATAAGTTATTATTCATTTTGTTTTGATTTATTTATATAATTTAAAGAATTATATTATTATAATATATATCACATTTATTAATTAAATTAATTTATATAGTAACTATTTAATTATGATCATGTTTTATCAATCGCATCACATCATGGACATGGTAGATCGTACGTATTCATGAACGATGATATCATTCCCATAACTGTTGAATGATATTGAATTAGATGGTGTATAAAATTTTAGAACATATATCATATTGTAATAATCATAAATTGTTATTATTTCCATCATTATACCCATACATGTATGGTGGTGGTGAAAAACATATTACACCATAGTGTGGATACAGTAAGCCATACATATGTCCCCGTAGTGATTTCATTTTTCATATGATTGATAGGAGATGGAATTTGGTTGATTATTTATCAGAATAAAATCTCATTATATATGTTATACAAGTTTTATTACATTATAATGAATCAAATAATGAAGTGGAGGAAGAAGAATAATGAATTATGAATCAATTGGTAGAGGATATTTCCTCTTCCTTGACATGTTCCCTCTAAATTTTCTCTTACAGCACTTCAGATGGACTTTGGAGATGAATGGAAACAAAAATTGTAACACCCCGAGATTTTATGATAAGTATTGTTTTTAATTTATTTGATGTCATGTTTTTTATTCTACACCAAGATTATCTTGTTCTATATGCAACACCATATTATCTTGCAGTATACGCAACACAATTCGTGGATCGTGTTACACACAATTTCAAGTTTGTTTTATAATAGTCATTCTACGCAGCATTGAGTGTCTATATATATATATATATATTCATTGTATAAATGAAATATGGTTGGATTCTTTTATATGAAATAATAAAGTATTCTTTCACAACACGCAACCCTGACTTGGCTTGCATTACACGCAATCGCGACCTTTCTCGATAGCGTGTATTGTACGCAATACCGGGTTTTACTAAACAATGATATATTATTATAATATTATTATGAACTAGCCATTAGGAGTATTATTAACTAAATTTTTAATTTTATAACATTATTATTCATCTTACACATTTTCTAGAAAATGGTATAAGAACAAAATATATTTTTCAAGTAAAATAAGTATTTTTCAAAAAAATGCAGGTTTTCCACCTTTTGATGGCACACCCACTTTAAATATAGTTTTTGACTTGTTAATAAGTTAAATTTTAAAAAATAAAATTATTCTTTGGAATAAGGATATAAAATTTTACCTTGGATACATTTTTCATATTATTCTGATAACTTTCATATTTTAATGAATAGTAAAAACACGCTATATTTTAATTAAAAACAACTTTTTTCATCGTAATAACTTATGTGGATAAATTATAATATTGAAAGGTTTTAAAGTATAAATAGAATATATTTTTACAATTTGATATAATTTATGTCATTAGCCTTGATTTTACATTGAATTCGTAGTTTAAATAAATTCAATCTTTTGCAATGTTTTAAACAAAAACCCGTTTTCTTTCGACAACAGGATTAATTTTAATTTAATTTCTGCAACTTTTGTATATTGAATATGAAAAAATGGATTCCATATTTGGAATAAGTGGCTAAAAATTATGTTAATAAGCTATGTTTTATTTTTGGGCATTATTAATAGTAACTACAGTAAATTTTATTTACCATAGTTAAAGGTAAATCGGGTAATTAAGGGTAAATATAAGATTATAAAATTACATTAACACCTGTCAAAATACTATTGGATGACTAAAAGTCGACCCATATCCCATAAGGGTCGGATTAGATTCATTTAATGGACATTGTTCCATGAAAATAATTTAATTATTATTAAAACCAAAGAATGTGACAACATGTCACTTTCTTAAATATTATAAGTATAATAATTTTAATTTAGTGATAAACTTCATGAAACTTAGAACCTGAATAGTCTCCAGAAAGATAATAAAATTATCTACATTATATGAATTTATTTATAATTTTTAGGGATTAAATAATTATCATTAATTGTGACACAATAGTGATGCAGAAATTGTTTATCTAGTGAAAAATCAAGAATATAGTTCTCATTAAACTAATAGTGATCATAAAAGGCACAAAACCATGAGAAAAACTTATTGGTCATGTAAATTCAAACCATAACCATCCAATTACCGAATATTTGACCATTTAGATCCTTATAAAAGCGATTATGACACTTATATTATTTTATTTTAAATGATTCCAAAGTTGTCACCTTCATAATTTAATAAATATAACAATTTAAATATTGTAATTTTAAGATTATTAATTATAGTAAAAGTATTTTTATGAAATTTAATATAATTATATTCATCATAGGTTTTTATTTTTATTTTTTATTCAACAAATATGTATATTAAATAATTATACAAAAATGTTGTAGTAATTATTTTATTAAGAGATAAACCAAATAAATGGTATTAAAAATAATAAAATAAATATTATATGAACTATTTAATGTTCTAAACTAATTTAATAGACACATATTACCTTTTATTAATATATTAAAACTTTTATTTTGAACATATCTTTTGTATATATTTTATTTAAATTCAAATAAATAAATAGTGTCAAAATTGAGACTATTGTTATTTTATAAAAATAACATATTATAAAATTGTTTAAAAATCACAAAAATATTTAAAAATTATAAATTTAAATTAATAGGGTCCAACATGTTATAAAGTATCCAATTATGGACAACTCACAACAATTAAGTAATTATTTATTATAATTTAAAATATAGAATGTTATTACCCCAAATAAAATTAAATTGATTAAATAAGGATAAATCAAGTTGATAATGTTTAAAATAAATTCCTAACATGTATAAATTTTATTTTTTGATGATATTACAACCCTATATCATCTAATATTCGGATATTAGTCCCTTTGGAAGTTTTTATGTGGTGTTGGGATTTAGTATAAACTAATATTTCTTATATTTCCAAAGGTTCCCCTCTCCTCCATTATAAAAGGGCACCTAATCCCTCTCCTCCTCACACCACTTTGAGCTTTAAAGCACGGCCAAACCCTAAAAAATTATCTTCTACACTTCCCTATAAACACCCTAGAGTTCTTGGCCTTCTTCAAAGGCCAATTTTAGTGCCCTAAGAGGAGGTCTCGAAGAGGCGCTTCAAAGAAGAGGTAATGTCCGTTACCGATTCTTTCAACTTTATTTCTTCCTCCACTTCTTATTCTTTAGTTGTTTCATTATGAAGTAATAACATCAGTATCACTCATATACTGGTATGTTATTATAAGCATTAAACAACCATATTTCACCATCTATCCATCCTACGGAAAACAAAATCACCGCACGTGTGTACGTATGGAATACCGTCTCCACGCCGTGGTGTGATCTGTTTTTCCACCAACACCTTACATGGATGGGTATAATGGTGTAAATAATAACTATATATGGTTATTATAACATCATAATGATTTTGATATATTATACCATCCACTCCAATTCTATAATTATGGGACCGATATCATCGATCGTGTGTACGTACGGACTACTGTCTCCACGACGCGATGAGATTCATTCTCCATGATTAACCATACATGAATGATCATAAAGTTTATATAATGAATAATAACGAAACAAATGAAATAATAATTCTACTGGATTTATGTATATATATATATATATATGTATTTCATCTATTTAATTTCATTCAATTCAATAAGGAAACGAAAACAGCGTCCATGAGTACGTATGGTCTACCGTCTCCATGAACGGTGTATTTCATTCCTTTTATCGATCTATAATATATATGTATATGATGAATATATATTATATATAAATCATTTTTTACATTTTGGAATTATTTAAATCAGGATATAAGTAATAATATCAAGAACGACAAGTCGAAACACATGGGATAAATGAAATGATTTTACCCAAAACGCTACTTTAACATGGAATTTACAAAAGAATGGGTAATATAAAATCATAAGTGAAACATATATGATATCATAACAATTAATATGATTATGTAATAAGTAAATTAAATTATTTAAATCATTATACAGGAGGTTCGGATCCATACGAAGCATATCGGACCTAAGGTAAGGGATAATTTTGCAAATCTCATTTTTATCCGAGATTGCTTATTCGTAAGTATTTACTGAGGTTATTTATATCATCCAAGTCCATGTTTTATAAAAGTGTTTCATGTATTTTTAAAGTCTCTTTTACCCATTTTTGACTTTTACTACATGGTAAGTAAGGAATCTTTCTTTTGTTTATGTTATGAGGTACTCTTTTGACTTTCCCGAAAAACGTACGAGGAGAATGCTATTTTTAACTTATACGGCATGAACGGATTTTTACGGCTTCATAACACCTCATTTTCATGATGATTAATCTACATGATTTTATGACTATTTTCAACAAAATACTTTTATTTTAAAAGTGCATGGAATTTTTTTGAAAAGAAATTGATTTTGATGAAGAAATGATATTTTCCTCAAGAATTCATTTCAAATGTTTAGTCAAAACTATTTTCCATCTAAGATGACATTATTTGATATGTGTATGTTTCAATTTTAATGTATCTATGATTTACATGGTTCAATTTTCTTATGATGAAATGTCCATTTGTTTTATATGGATTATGAAATGATGGGATGATGTTTATGGAAACCATTTTATTCTTTGGGTTATAATGAATTTTTTAAGTTTGTTTTGTGGCCCAAGTAAGAATTATTTCATCATGATATGGGTGGAACCTATATCACCCTCCAATGCATTGGGTAATGATTTATATCTCATGAGATAGACATGGCTGGAATGGAAAGTTAAACTGGTTCAGTAATACAGGACTGGAACGAGGAGTGAACTCGATTCACAAAGGGACTTTGTCCACTAAGATGGTCGTGGAAGCAATGTCTTGGATACTATGGAAATCATATCATATGATTAATGGTTGCCAAAATTACATGTTTTATTCCCAAGCTATTTTATCTTGATTGATGTTCCCTTATGATATATGCCTTACGTACTTCCAAGATTCATGTCTTTGCTCAAGATTTTGATGTTTAGATTTTATGTTCAAGTTTTTGCATTCAAATGTTTATGGATTGTTTTATGTTCTATTTTTTTTACCCTTACTGGGAATTTGAGCTCACCCCTTTTATGTTTTCTTTTCCCTAGGATATAAATAAAGGTTTTAAGTAAGAAAAAAAATGGAAGATCTTTACTGGGAGATGTTGAAGATCTTTCACCATGATTAGAAGATTTTATTCCGAGTTTCCAAAGACACTAAACTATTACGATCCATATGTGTCAGTTTTTGTTTTTTATTAAGTATTCCGAAAAAGTAATGTATTGTCCATGTACATCAAGCTTCGGGTCTCTACAGTTGGTATCAGAGGAAATGTTTAGTCAACCTTTAGAAACTAGGATGCGAGAACTTTAGTGAGATCCCTAGAGATATTTCTAAGGTATGTCTAGGGATGTCCCTAAGGATAAGTATACGTATAGGATATAATCCTAAAAATATGGTAATGATCATAGAACTTAACCTAAGTTGATAGATATTGAGGGTACTCCCCCTTTATTATGTTGTTTTCCCTAGCATGATTTTTTCCTCTCACGCTATTCTTTTTGGGTTTTAGAAAATGGCGGGAAACAAGATGATTCACGATAATTGAGGATATGATGGAAAATGCAATGATATTCTTCATGAGAAACCAAATGAAATGGGATTTGGAAGTCCAAAAATCATTATTATGCTGAATCAGAAATCTCATAATATGATCAATAAACTCAAATTTGGTAAGTTTCCTAACTCGGCTAATAAGAGAAAGATGGAGTTTCATGATGATCATAGAGGAAAGAAAGTTCAATTTCCCCTATATAAATCATGTGGGAAGAGGAATCAAGGAGAATTTTTCAAAGGAACTGGAATATGGGTTGGGTGTGGAAAAGAAGGACATAAAGCCAGTAAGTGCAAAGGAAAAGGTTCAGTTAACACCATGGATGAGGATAATGGTATTGCTACGACATCAACAATGGTTAAATGTTTTAAATGTGGAATGTACGGGCATTATGCAAACCAATGCCCTAAGGGAAAGTCTCATGAAGAGAATCAGTATGGTTGTATGGGTAATATTTATATTGATGATGATGATGAGACTACAAATGATATGTGAGATGAAAGAATTGTTGAAGCTCGGTCAATGGTTTAAGAAGGTACTGGAATGATTACATGTTTATCAAGTGTAATTTTGTATAAGTAATCTCATGGTACTATGGAATAAAGAGACATCTAAGGATTGTTACACTATTGTCTTTCCTTAAGTTTTGAAAGTTTGTGATGAATGGTACTAGTATTTTTTGAAAGTAGATGATATGCGCATAATGAAGGGATAAGGAGAAAATTAAATGTTTGATAATATTCATGAGCTCATGACTGATGTAATGAGAAGGTTATATCATGGTTTGAGTATATAGAATTTTTGGATTTTGGTATGTGGAAAGAGTTAACTTTTGACAGCATTCATGTTTTCACTAAGATTCAATGGGTATTCTCTTTTCAATAGAATACATGATTAAGGCCTTCGAATATTTGGAATGTGACCAAAAAGACATATCTTATGATATATGGGGATCAACGATGGTATTAACATGCTTGTTATATGAAATCTCTGGTAATAATTTTCACTATAATATGACAATGGACTACGATATTATGGATAAGACTAAAGATTGGAATGGATTATGTTGGACATAAGTTATTATTGTTTAAGGATAAAAAGTTTTTCAATATTGTTGATGGGGTGATATAGTAATTTAGTTTTAGAAAAATTACAACCTACAGAATGGGCGACAACCCATCGCGTCGGATAATGCTGTGGAAATCGAACCCACAACTGAAGTGTGACAGGCCTTTATCGCCTACCACTGGCTTATAGGAAGTCCCTGGTTAGTGGAAAGTAGTTTTATTTTATTAAGCAGTATGATAAATAAAGTATAAGTCCATTTTTGGAAACATATACGATTAACCTCACCATAAGATGAACTTATAACTTTTCCTAACATTTTGTTTGAAATAGATGGAATGACCCATCATTCTATCACAAGATCTGTTAACACTTCACGAATATCAAATTCAACTTCATTTCATTAAGAGATGAAGTGGAAATTGTTCAAAGCATGAACAATAGTGAGATTGTACCAAAATCAAGCAAGTATTTCTTCTAATTCAAATTTTCAACTTTAGGGAAATTATATTGATGACCAAAAATGTTTTCCTAGTGCTCTTATATCTGATGAATTAGATGGTACCATATATCATCACAAATTTATGGCTTTGTGATTGTTGTCTTTTTCATATACATGTTCTCTACCACTCTCCATCAGAACATGATGGTTAGATTTCTCCTCCATAACCATATTTTCACCTATACTCTCCTATGTGGAAACCCAATGCTGAGTTACCTTGGGTGACCGTTACATTTCTAACTTTCTTTTTTTTAAAGTTAAGTTTTAGTATTCCTGTTTACGATGTGGTTTTCTATTAATAGTAAACAATTTATAACACCAATGAATTTAGAGGGAGAAATTCATTTTAAGGGGGGTAGAATGTAACACCCCGAGATTTTTTTATAAGTATTATTTTTTATTTATTTGATGTCATGTGTTTTATGCTACACCAAGATTATCTTGTGTTATACGCTACACCGTATTAGCCTGCAGTATACGCAACACAATTCTTGGATCGTGTTACACACAATTTCATGTTTGTTTTATAATAGTCATTCTACGCAACATTGAGTGTGTATATATATATATATATTCAATGTATAAATGAAATAAGGTTGGATTTTGTTATACAAAATAATAAAGGATTCTTTCACAAAACGCAACCCTGACTTGGCTTGCATTACACGCAATCGCGACCTTCCTCGATAGCGTGTATTGTACGCAATACCGTGTTTTACTAGACAACAATATATTATTATAATATTATTATGAACTAGCCGTTATGAATATTATTAACTAAATTTTGAATTTTATAACATTATTATTCATCTTACACATTTTCTAGAACATGGTATAAGAACAAAATAAATTTTTCAGGTAAAATAAGTATTTTTAAAAAAAATGCAGTTTTGCCACCTTTTGATGGGGCACCCACTTTAAATCTAGTTTTTGACATCTTTATAAGTTCAATTTTACAAAATAAAATTATTCTTTGGAATAAGGATATAAAATTTTACCTTGGATAAATTTTTCATATTATTCTGATAACTTTCATATTCTAATGAATAGTAAAAACACGCTATATTTTAATTAAAAAAAAATTCATCGTAATAACTTATTGGATAAATTATAATATTTAATGGTTTTAAAGTATAAATAGAATATATTTTTATCATTTAATATAATGTATGTCATTAGACTTGATTTTACATTGAATTCGTAGGTTAAATAAATTCAATCTTTTGCAATGTTTTAAAAAAAACCCGTTTTCTTTCGACAACGGGATTAATATTAATTTAATTTCTGCAACTTTTGTGTATTTCATTTGGAAAAATTGATTCCATATTTGGAATCAGTGTCTCAAAATTATGTTAATAAGCTACTTTTTATTTTTGGGCATTATGAATAGTAACTATGGTAAATTTTATTTACCATAGTTAAAGGTAAATCGGGTAATTAAGGGTAAATATAAGATTATAAAATTACCCTAACACATGTAAAAATCCTATTGGATGACTAAAAGTCGACTCATATCCCCTAAGGGTCGGATTATATTCATTTAATGGACTTTTTTCCATGAAAATAATTTAATTATTATTAAAACCAAAGAATGTGACAACATGTCACTTTCTTAATTCTTATAAGTATAATAATTTTAATTTAGTGATAAACATCATGAAACTTAGAACCCGAATAGTCTAAAGAAATATATTAAAATTATCTACATCATATGAATTTATTTATAATTTTTAGGGATTAAATAATTATCATTAATTGTGACACAATAGTGATGCAGAAATTGTTTATCTAGTGAAAAATCAAGAATATAGTTTTCATTAAACTAATAGTGATCATAAAAGGCACAAAACCATGAGAAAAACTTATTGGTCATGTAAATTTAAACCAGAACAATCCAATGGTCGAATATTTGACCATTTAGAGCCTTACAAAATCGATCATGACACTTATATTATTTTATTTTAAATGATGCCACAGTTGTCACCTTCATAATTTAATAAATATAACAATTTAAATATTGTAATTTTAAGATTATTAATTATAGTAAAAGTATTTTTTTGAAAGGTAATAGAATTATATTCATCATAGGTTTTTATTTTTATTTTTTATTCAACAAATAAGTATATTAAATAATTATACAAAAATGTTGTAGTAATTATTTTATTAAGAGATAATCCAAATAAATGGTATTAAAAATAATAAATTAAATATTATATGAACTATTTATGGTTCTAAACTAATTTAATAGACACATATTAACTTTTATGAATCTATTAAAGCTTTTATTTTGAACATATCGTCTGTATATATTTTATTTAAATTCAAATAAATAAATAGTGTCAAAATTGAGACTATTGTTATTTTATAAAAATAACATATTATAAAATTGTTTAAAAATCACAAAAATATTTAAAAACTCTAAATTTAAATTAATAGGGTCCAACATGTTATAAAGTATCCAATTATGGAAAATTCACAACAAATAAGTAATTATTTATTATAATTTAAAATATAGAATATTATTACCACAAATAAAATTAAATTGATTAAATAAGGATAAATCAAGTTGATAATGTTTAAAATAAATTCCTAACATGTATAAATGTTATTGGTTGATGATATTACAACCCTATATCATCTAATATTCTGATATGAGTCATTTTGGAAGTTTTTATGTGGTTTTGGGATTTAGTATAAACTAATATTTCTTATATTTCCAAAGGTTCCCCTCTCCTCCCTTATAAAAGGGAACCTAATACCTCTCCTCCTCACACCACTTTGAGCTTAAAAGCATGGACAAACCCTGAAAAATTATCTTCTACAATTCCCTAGAAACACTCTATAGTTCCTGGTCTTTTTCAAAGACCAATTTTAGTGCCCTAAGAGGAGGTCTCAAAGAGGCGCTTCAAAGAAGAGGTAATGTCCGTTACCGATTCTTTCAACTTTATTTCTTCCTCCAATTCTTATTCTTTAGTTGTTTCATTATGAACTAATAACATCAGTATAACTCATATACTGGTATTTTATTATAAGCATGAAACAACCATATTTCACCATCTATCCATCCTACGGAAAACAAAATCACCGCACGTGCGTACGTACGGAATACCGTCTCCACGCCGTGGTGTGATCTGTTTTTACACCAACACCTTACATGGATGGGTATAATGGTGTAAAGAATAACTATATGTGGTTATTATAACATCATAATGATTCTGCTATATTATACCATCCACTCCAATTCTATAATTATGGGACCAATATCATCGCTCGTGTGTACGTACGGACTACCGTCTCCACGACGTGATGAGATTCATTCTCCATGATTAACCATACATGAATGATCATAAAGTTTAGATAATAAATAATAACGAAATAAATGAAATAATAATTCTAATGGATTTAAATATATATATATATATATGTCATCTATTTAATTTCATTCAATTCAATAAGGAAATGAAAACAGCGTCCATGAGTACGTACGGCCTACCGTCTCCATGAACGGTGTATTTCATTCCTTTTATCAATCTATAATATATATGTATATGATGAATATATATTATATATAAATCATGTTTTACATTGTGGAATTATTTAAATCAGGATATAAGTAATAATATCAAGAACGACAAGTCGAAACACATGCGATAAATGAAATGATTTTACCCAAAATGCTACTTTAACATGGAATTTACAAAAGAACGGGTAATATAAAGTCATAAGTGAAATATATATGATATCATAACAATTAATATGATTATGTAATAACTAAATGAAATTATTTAAATCATTATACAGGAGGTTCGGATCCATACGAAGCATATCAGACCTAAGGTAAGGGATAATTTTGCAAATCTCATTTTTATCCGAGATTGCTTATTCGTAAGTATTTACTGGGGTTATTTATATCATCAAAGTCCATGTTTTATAAAATTGTTTTCATGTATTTTTAAAGTCCCTTTTACCCATTTTTGACTTTTACTACATGGTATGTAAGGAATCTTTCTTTTGTTTATGTTACGAGGTACTTTTTTGACTTTCCCGAAAAAAGTACGAGGAGAATGCTATTTTTAACTTATACGGCATGAACGGATTTCTATGGTTTCATAACACCTCATTTTCATGATGCTTAATCTACATTATTTTATGACTATTTTCAACAAAATACTTTTATTTTAAAAGTTCATGGAATTTTTTTGAAAAGAAATTGATTTTGACGAAGAAATGATATTTTCCTCAAGAATTCATTTCAAATGTTTTATCAAAACTATTTTCCATCTAAGATGAAATTATTTGATATGTGTATGTTTCAAGTTTAATGTATATATGATTTACATGGTTCAATTTTCTTATTATGAAATGTCCATTTGTTTTATATGGATTATGAAATGATGGGATGATGTTTATGGAAACCATTTTATTCTTTGGGTTATAATAAATGTTTTAAGTTTGTTTTGTGGACCAAGTAAGAATGATTTCATTATGATATGGGTGGGACCTATATCACCCTCCAATGCATTGGGTAAAGATTTATATCTCATGAGATAGACATGGCTGGAATGGAAAGTTAAACCGGTTCAGTAATACAGGACTGGAACGAGGAGTGAACTCGATTCAGAAAGGGACTTTGTCCACTAAGATGGTCGTGGAAGCAATGCCTTGGATAATATGGAAATCATATCATATGCTTAATGGTTGCCAAAATTACATGTTTTATTCCCAAGCTATTTTATCATGATTGATGTTCCCTTATGATATATGCCTTATGTACTTCCAAGATTCATGTCTTTGCTCAAGATTTTGATGTTTAGATTTTATGTTCAAGTTTTTCCATTCAAATGTTTATGGATTGTTTTATGTTCTCTTTTGTTTACCCTTACTGGGCATTTGAGCACACCCCTTTTATGTTTTCTTTTCCCCAGGATATAAAGAAAGGTTTTAGGTAAGAAAAAAAAGGGAATATCTTTACTGGGAGATGTTGAAGATCTTTCACCACGATTAGAAGATTTTATTCCGAGTTTCCAAAGACACTAAACTATTACAATCCTTATGTGTCTGTTTTTGTTTTGTATTAAGTATTCCACAAAAGTAATTTATTGTCCATGTACATCAAGCTTCGGGTCTCTAGAGTTGGTATCAGAGGAAATGTTTAGTCAACCTTTAGGAACTAGGATGCGAGAACTTTAGTGAGATCCCTAGAGATATTTCTAAGGTATGTCTAGGGATGTCCCTAAGGATAAGTATACGTATAGGATATAATCCTAAAACTATGGTATTGATCTTAGAACTTAACCTAAGATGATAGATATTGAGGGTACTCCCTCTTTATTATGTTGTTTTCCCTAGCATGATTTTTTCCTCTCACACTATTCTTTTTGGGTTTTAGAAAATGGCTGGAAACAAGATGATTCACGATAATTGAGGATATGATGGACAATGCAATGATATTCTTCATGAGAAACCAAATTAAATGGGATTTGGAAGTCCAAAAATCATTATTATGCTGAATCAGAAATCTCATAATATGATCAATAAACTCAAATTTGGTAAGTTTCCTAACTCGGCTAATAAGAGAAAGATGGAGTTTCATGATGATCATAGAGGAAACAAAGTTCAATTTCCCCTATGTAAATCATGTGGGAAGTGGCATCAAGGAGAATTTTTCAAAGGAACTGGAAGATGGTTTGGGTGAGGAAAAGAAGGACATAAAGCCAGTAAGTGCAAAGGAAAAGGTTCAGTTAACACCATAGATGAGGATAATGGTATTGCTACGACATCAACAATGGTTAAATGTTTTAAATGTGGAATGTATGGGCATTATGAAAACCAATTACCTAAGGGAAAGTCTCATGAAGAGAATCAGTATGGTTGTATGGGTAGTATTTATATTGATGATGATGATGAGACTACAAATGATATGTGAGACGAAAGAATTGTTGAAGCTCAGTCAATGGTTTAAGAAGGTAGTGGAATGATTACATGTTTATCAAGTGTAATGTTGTATAAGTAATCTCATGGTACTATGGAATAAAGAGACATCTATGGATTGTTACACTATTGTTTTTCCTTAAGTTTTGAAAGTGTGTGATGAATGGTACCAGTATTTTTCGAAAGTAGATGATATGTGCATAATGAAGGGATAAAGAGAAAATTAAATGTTTTATAATATTCATGAGCTCATGACTGATATAAGGAGAAGGTTATATCATGGTTTGAGTATATAGAATATTTGGATTTTGGTATGTGTAAAGAGTTAACTTTTGACAGCATTCATGTTTCCACTAAGATTCAATGGGTATTCTCTTTTCAATAGAATACATGATTAAGGCCTTCGAATGTTTGGAATGTGACAACAAGACATATCTTATGATATATGGGGATCAACGATGGTATTAACATGCTTGTTATATGAAATCTCTGGTAATCATTTTCACTATAATATGACAATGGACTGCGATATTATGGATAAGCCTAAAGATTGTAATGGATTATGTTGGACATAAGTTATTATTGTTTAAGGATAAAACCTTTTTCAATATTGTTGATGGGATGATATAGTAATTTAGTTTTTGAAAAATTACAACCTACAGAATGGGCGAAAACCCATCGCGTCGGATAAGGCTGTGGAAGTCGAACCCACAACTGAAGTGCGACAGGCCTTTATCGCCTACCACTAGCTTATAGGAAGTCCCTGGTTAGTGGAAAGTAGTTTTATTTTTTTAAGCGGTATGATAAATAATGTATAAGTCCATTTTTTGAACCATATACGATTAACCTCACCATAAGATGAACTTATAACTTTTCCTAACATTTTGTTTGAAATAGATGGAATGACTCATCATTCTGTCACATGATCTGTTAACACTTCACGAATATCAAATTCAACTTCATTTATTTAAGAGATGAAGTGGAAATTGTTCAAAGCATGAACAATAGTGAGATTGTACCAAAATCAAGAAAGTATTTCTTCTAATTAAAATTTTCAACTTTAGGGAAATTATATTGATGACCAAAAATGTTTTCCTAGTTCTCTTATATCTGATGAATTAGATGGTACCATAGATCATCACAAATTTATGGCTTTGTGATTGTTGTCTTTTTCATATACATGTTCTCTACCACTCTCCATCAGAACATGATGGTTAGATTTCTCCTCCATAACCATATTTTCACCTATACTCTCCTATGTGGAAACCCAATGCTGAGTTACCTTGGGTGACCATTACATTTCTAACTTTATTTTTTTAAAAGTTATTTTTTAGTATTCCTGTTTACGATGTGGTTTTCTATAAATAGTAATCAATTTATAACACCAACGAATTTCGAGGGAGAAATTCATTTTAAGGGGGGTAGAATGTAACACCCTGAGATTTTATGATAAGTATTATTTTTAATTTATTTGATGTCATGTGTTTTATGCTGCACCAAGATTATCTTGTGTTATACGCTACACCGTATTAGCTTGCAGTATACGCAACACAATTCTTGGATCGTGTTACACACAATTTCAAGTTTGTTTTATAATAGTCATTCTACGCAACATTGAGTGTGTATATATATATATATATATTCAATGTATAAATGAAATATGGTTGGATTTTGTTATACGAAATAATAAAGGATTCTTTCACAACACGCAACCCTGACTTGGCTTGCATTACACGCAATCGTGACCTTCCTCGATAGCGTGTATTGTACGCAATACCGGGTTTTACTAGACAACGATATATTATTATAATATTATTATGAACTAGCCGTTATGAATATTATTAACTAAATTTTTAATTTTATAACATTATTATTCATCTTACACATTTTCTAGAACATGGTATAAGAACAAAATAAATTTTTTAGGTAAAATAAGTATTTTTAAAAAAAATTCAGTTTTGCCACCTTTTGATGGCGCACCCACTTTAAATCTAGTTTTTTACATCTTTATAAGTTCAATTTTACAAAATAAAATTATTCTTTGGAATAAGGATATAAAATTTTACCGTGGATAAATTTTTCATATTATTCTGATAACTTTCATATTCTAATGAATAGTAAAAACACGCTATATTTTAATTAAAAAAAAAAATTTCATCGTAATAAATTATGTGGATAAATTATAATATTGAATGGTTTTAAAGAATAAATAGAATATATTTTTACCATTTAATATAATTTATGTCATTATACTTGATTTTACATTGAATTCGTAGGTTAAATAAATTCAATCTTTTGCAATGTTCTAAACAAAAACTCGTTTTCTTTCGACAACGGGATTAATTTTAATTTAATTTCTGCAAATTTTGTGTATTGAATTTGGAAAAAGTGATTCCATATTTGGAATCAGTGTCTCAAAATTATGTTAATAAGCTACTTTTTATTTTTGGGCATTATGAATAGTAACTATGGTAAAAAAAATTACCATAGTTTAAGGTAAATCGGGTAATTAAGGGTAAATATAAGATTATAAAATTACCCTAACACCTCTCAAAATCCTATTGAATGACTAAAAGTAGACCCATATCACCTAAGGGTTGGATTAGATGCATTTAATGGACTTTTATCCATGAAAATAAGTTAATTATTATTAAAACCAAAGAATGTGACAACATGTCACTTTCTTAAATCTTATAAGTATAATAATTTTAATTTAGTGATAAACTTCATGAAACATCTAACCTGAATAGTCTCCAGAAATCTAATAAAATTATCTACATCATATGAATTTATTTATAATTTTTACGGATTAAATAATAATCATTAATTGTGACACAATAGTGATGCAGAAATTGTTTGTCTAGTGAAAAATCAAGAATATAGTTTTTATTAAACTAATAGTGATCATAAAAGGCACAAAACCCTGACCAAAACTTATTAGTCATGTAACTTTAAACCATAACCATCCAATGGTCTAATATTTGGCCATTTAGAGACTTATAAAAGCGATTATGACACTTATATTATTTTATTTTAAATGATTCCAAAGTTGTCACCTTCATAATTTAATAAATATAACAATTTACATATTGTGATTTTAAGATGATAAATTCGTGTAAAAGTATTATTGTGAATTTTAATAGATTTATATTGATCATAAGATTTTATTTTTATTTTTTATGCAACAAATAAGTATATTAAATAATTATAAAAAAATGTTGTAGTAATTATTTTATTAAGAGATAAACCAAATAAATTGTTTTAAAAATAATAAAATAAATATTATATGAACTATTTAATGTGCTAAAATAATTTTATAGAAACATATGACCTTATATTAATCTATTAAATCTTTTATTTATAACATATCTTCTGTATATATTTTATTTAAATTCAAATAAATGAATAGTTTCAAAATTGACACTATTGTTATTTAATAAAAATAACATATTATAAAATTGTTTAAAAATCAAAAAAAAATTAAAAATTCTAGATTTAAATTTATATGGTATACAATGTTATAAATTATCCAATTATGGTAAATTCAAAACAAATAAGAAATTATTTGTTATAATTTAAAATTTAGAATGTTATTACCACAAATAAAATTAAATTGATTAGATAAGGATAAATCAAGTTGATAAGATTTAAAATAAATTCCTAACATGTCTAAATTTTATTGGTTGATGAGATTACAAACCTATCTCATATAATATTTGGATATGAGTCATTTTGTAAGTTTTTTAGTGGGGTTGGGATTTAGTATAAACTAATATTTCTTATATTTCCAGAGGTGCCCCTCTCCTCCCTTATAAAAGGGCACCTCCTCCCTCTCCTCCTCACACCACTTTGAGCCTTCAAGCTCGGCCAACCCCTGAAAAATTCTATTATCCACTTCCATAGAAGAACCCTAGAGGTCCTGGTATTCTTCAACGACCAATTTTAGTTCCCTAAGAGGAGGTCTCAAAGAGGCGCTTCAAAGAAGAGGTAATGTCTGTTACCGATTCTTTCAACTTTATTTCTTCTTCCACTTCTTCTTCTTTAGTTGTTTCATTCTGAAGTAATATCATCAGTATCACTCATATACTGTTATGTTATTATATGTATGAAACAACCATATTTCACCATCTATCCATCCTACGGAAAACAAAATCACCGCGCGTGCGTACGTACAGAATACCATCTCCACGCCGTGGTGTAATCTGTTTTTCCACCAACACCTTACATGGATGGGTATAATGGTGTAATGAATAAAAATATATGGTTATTATAACATCATAATGATTCTTATATATTATTCCATCCACTCCAATTCTATAATTATGGGAACGATATCATCGCTCGTGTGAACGTACGGACTACCGTCTCCACGACGCGATGAGATTCATTCTCCATGATTAACCATACATGAATGATCATAAAGTTTATATAATTAATAATAACGAAATATATGAAATAATAATGCTACTGGATTTATGTATATATATATATATATATATATGTATGTCATCTATTTAATTTCATTCAATTCAATAAGGAAACGAAAACAGCGTTCATGCGTACGTACGGCCTACCGTCTCCATGAACGGTGTATTTCATTCCTTTTATCAATCTATAATATATATGTATACGATGAATATATATTATATATATATCATTTTTTACATTATGGAATAATGTAAATCAGGATATAAGTAATAATATCAAGAACGACAAGTCGAAACACATACGATAAATGAAATGATTTTACCCAAAACGCTACTTTAACATGGAATTTACAAAAGAAAAGGTAATATAAAGTCATAAGTGAAACATATATGATATCATAACAATGAATATTATTATTTAATAAGTCAACGAAATTATTTAAATCATTATACAGGAGGTTCAGATCCCTACGAAGCATATCGGACCTAAGGTAAGGGATAATTTTGCAAATCTCATTTTTATCCGAGATTGCTTATTCGTAAGTATTTACTGGGGTTATTTATATCATCCATGTCCTTGTTTTATAAAAGTGTTTTCATGTATGTTTAAAGTCCTTTTTACCCATTTTTGACTTTTACTACATGGTATGTAAGGAATCTGTCTTTTGATTACGTTACGATGTACTTTTTTGACTTTTCCGACAAAAGTACGCGTAGAATGTTATTTTTAACTTATACGGCGTGAATGGATTTTTACGGTTTCATAATACCTCATTTTAATTAAGCTTACTCTACATGATTTTATAATTATTTTCAACAAAATAATTTTATTTTAAAAGTGCATTGAATTTTTTTTGAAAAGAAAATGATTTTGACGAAGAAATGATATTTTCCTCAAGAATTAATTTCAAATGTTTTATCAAAACTACTTTATATCTAAGATGACATTATTTGATATGTGTATGTTTCAAGTTTAATGTCTCTATGATTTACACGGTTCACTTTTCTTATGATGAAATGTCCATTTGTTTTATACAGATTATGAAATGATGGGATGATGTTTATGAAACCCATTTTATTCTTTGGGTTATGATGAATGTTTTAAGTTCATTTTGTGTCACAAGTAAGAATGATTTCATTATGAGATGGGTGGGACCTATATCTCCCTCCAATCTATTGGGTAAAGATTTATATCTCATGAGATAGACATGGAGGGAATGGCAAGTTAAACCGGTTCAGTAATACAGGATTGGAACGAGGAGTGAACTCGATTCAGAAAAGGACTGTGTCCACTAAGATGGTCTTAGAAGCAATGCCTTGCCTATTATGGAAATCATATCATGTGATTAATGGTTACCACAATTACGTGTTTTATTCCCATGATATTTTATCATGATTGATGTTCCCTTAATTATATATGCCTTACGTACTTCCAAGATTCATGTCTTTGCTCATGATTTTGATGTTTAGATTTTATGTTCAAGTTTTTGCATTCAAATGTTTATGGATTGTTTTATGTTCTCTTTTTTTACCCTTACTGGGAATTTGAGCTCACCCTTTTATGTATTCTTTTCCCCAGGATATAAAGAAAGGTTTTAGGTAAGAAAAAAATGGTAAGATATTTATTGGGAGATGTTGAAGATCTTTCACCGGGATTAGAGGATTTTATTTTGAGTTTCCAAAGACACTAAACTATTATGATCCTTGTGTGTCTGTTTTTATTATGTATTAATTATTCTGCAAAAGTAATGTATTTTACATGTACGTCAAGCATCGGGTCTCTACAAAAATAATGTAACTAGGGAAGTTGATATGGGAAATGGGTAGGAGATTACTGATATTGAAGATTAATGTGAGGTGAACTGTTGTGGGATGAGGTTCCCTTTTATAATTGAGGCAAGGGGGACATTTGGGATCTCCAAAATTACTAATTTATAATAAAAGAACACCCCATCCAGAAACCTAAAAAATGTCCCAATATTAAATATTAGATGAGATAAATTTGTAATATCATCATGAAATATATTTTATAAATGTTTTTCTATCAATTTAGTCCATATCATTTTAATTATGATATTGTAATTTATCTAATTTTTAACTTGGGTAAAACATTCTACATTAAAAGGGTCAAATATTTACATATTTTATATCAATTAGACTATAAATAAATACCATTGAATATTTTCTACCATATAATAATTATTATATATATTTAATAAATTGTTTATTATTTTTAAATAATTTAATAAAACATTATTAAGATAAAAAAATAAATACTTACAGTTATGACACTATTCAATTCCTGATTTTTTTAAAAAATATTATTACTAGTTAAAATAAAAAAACAAATTTATTATAATACATAGAAGCAAATTACATCTATGATATTAATCATACAGATTAATTTTACAATGAATATTTATTTTAATATTTTTAATAACAATTATTTGATATTTCCTTTATCAAAATAACTACAACAACAGTGTTCAATAATTATTCAGTTTGCTTATTTTTCGAATAAAAATTAAAAATAAAACACTATGAAAATGATAAATCTGGTAGATTTTAGAATGATACTAATATTAAATATATCTTCTTGTATAATTTATCATGTAAAATGTAATATTCATTAAAACATGATTGTGACAAGTTTGTTATCACATTAAATAAAATAATATAAGTGTAATAATTTCTTCTATAAGTCCCCAAATGGTCAATTACTCCACTCTTGGTTGATTACGATTGAGATATAATATGACAATAATTATTGGTGAAGTTTTTTGGGTATTTTAATGGTTATTATAATTTTCATAATTATAATTTTATTTATATCTCATCAATTAAATAATATATGATTCATTAACGTATATGTCGTTGAACTAATTATTTATTTCCTAAATTTACATATGGAATATCATGATAATATAAAAATTATTTGAATTAGAATGTGTATTTACAATCAAATTTATCCTATGTATAACCTTATATTAAAAATTATATAGTTATCAATATTTTATTGAGACATATTTAACTTTTCCAAAAATAAACTGAATGAAATGTCTTAATCAATTCTAATTTGATTTTAAAGGACTACATTTCGACCCAAGAATGATTTAAGTTAAAACACACTGTCTAAATGATATGAGTACAAATATTAGTGTAATTTTATAATATTATTTTTACCTTTAATTTCACGATTTACCCCTTTGTAGTATTAATAATAATTAACGAATTTACTATTCATAATGCCAAAAAATAAAAGGGAGATATTTACATAATATTTATATACTAATTAGAAATACAGATTCGACATTTCAAAATTAAAATCAAAGATGGTTCAGTAATTAATTTAAAATAAATCCCATTTTCGGAAAGATAGTATGAGTTTTAAAAGTTAACACATTCCAAAAGATTGAAATGCTTTTACATCTAAAATCAATGTAAAATTTATTCTAATGAAATAAATTATATTTAATGATAAATATATATTCAATTTATACATTAAAACCATTAAATATTGTAAGATAACCATATAAATTATTTTGATGAAAAATGTTGTTTTCTATTAAAATTTAGTATATTATTACTATTTATCAAAACATGAATTTTATTAGAAAAATAAAAAAAATTCATCCAGAGTATATTTTTATATTATTCATACAAAATAAATGCTTCTGTTGTAATTTAAAAATTATTAATGAGTCGAAAACATAATTAAATAGTGTTTCTACATTAAAAGGTAGATATATACCCTTTTAAAAAATATAGGTTTTTATACATAAAATATAGTTTTTTCATCCAATATGAAAAAAAATCTATTGGAAAAATATCAAGAATAATTTATTAATAATATAACAAATATATTTAAATAATATAAATTACTTATAGTAAATAACTCAAATTATTAAGACAATAAAATATAAAATTAATTTCTATTTTTTGTAAATAATTGGTAACCAATGAATTTACCATAAATTTTTGTAATTTATTTGTTTTTTTTCAAATAACATAACAGCTAGACTAAAATGACCATTTTATACTAAGGGAATCGTATAGGTCATTTTAACTCTCTATTATATGTAATGAAAGATATTTTTGAAATAAAATTATTTAAATAAAACATTTCGTAAAATCATATTGTGTTACATGATTTAACATCAGTTTTTAACCAACATATATAAAGGTGAGATAAAAAATTAGGTTTTGGGAGTCATTTTTATAAAAAACCGAATCTGAAAACAAGACTCGACATAGTTTTCGGTGTCATGTTATGAATGCAATCATCACAGAATACAACAATGATCCTCATTTTTTTAGCATTGGTTTCATAATGAAACAAATACTATAAACATTGGTTAATTATCTAAATTTTTTAGTGTCAGCTTCGATAATTACCGACACCGAATGTTAAACATTTTTTTCTAGAAAATTTTCAATATTACACTCCCAAAATATTCATAATCCCTATAATATAAAAATAATATTCAAAAATAAAATATCATGTATCATTGAATAAAAATCTATAAAAACATAAATATTTTTATCTAATTAATCAATAAATTATCTACACATTTTTATTATAACATAGAATTAAAAAACATACCTGAAATTTACAGAAATGTTCCTTTTTTTATTAATGTTAAATAATTCTTTTGATATCATTCTGATGAACCACCTTATATAAGTAAATAATTTTTTAATTGAACATATGCTATTAAGAAAATATAATATTAACTTAATCATTATAATATACATAAAATAAATCATAATCATACATAATAAATAGATTGCAAACAAATAATAAGGATTGGTAAGTTCATTTTTCCTATGAGACTCGAAATCATTGAATAGATACAATAACATTGAATAATATTATATTAAAAATAGAGTGTTATCGTGGAAAATATAAATTAATTAACATAACGAACCTTATCAAATATATCAATTAACACATTTGTGATTATCTTATACATAAATCATAGATCATAGTAACCGTATTCAACATTTCCTTTTTGATGATGAAATTATGGTTATAAAACATTATCATGATAATAAAAACCATTATATTTATATATAAATATATCAAAAATTATAAGAATATCAAATATAACAAATAATTATCGGTACTTTCACATATTGGATTGCATTTGGGTTCTTTTTCAACAAGTGATCTTGGTTAATTTTTTTCTATGAAAATAATTTTTATATATATAAACTATAAATACTTATATATATGATTATAATAAAATATAATGAAATTATAAAAAATAATAACAATTTGTAGTCTAATAGGGTGGTAAATTTGTTATGAATTCCACCTTCTAAAGAAGAAAAATGAATATAATGTTCATTAACTGGGGAAAAATTCTCCGAAAATACAATGCCCCAAAAAATACAAAAAATCACAACTAATGGAATTATATTCTACATTATTTCATAATAATTTTACTATAAATTCAAATAAATTAAAAGAAAAAAACAAAAACCCAATATCCATCTATAAAAATCACATATATATATATATATGAAATTCTATTAAGATTAATCATATATTCAACATCCGTGAAAATGAATTCCAGATCTATAACACCATAAATTTCTATAGTGTCATTTTTTATAAGAAGAATGTGTAGATACCTATTTAAAAAATAAAAATAGTTCTTCAATTTAAATAATCTGAAATTAAATTGATAAAACATTTAACGTCAATCTACTTTCATAGAAAACCACTACAACACATTCCCCTTGAGCTCTTAAAAATTAATTAGATCCATGATATATTTCTTAATATTCAGAATGGATAATCTCTTTCTCATGTATTTTACATCATCCAAAACTCATATATATTACCCAAGGAAGAATAAGTATATATAATATTCATATCTCTTCATAAATATCATATGTATATATAGTATTTTTTCCCAAACCATTTGTTTGAATTGTGAATTTTATTTATTATTTTTTATACTATTATTTATGTTAAAAGTCATAAAAATGATATGTAATATTCCATAAGGTTTAATTAATATAAATAAATGAATACCTCATACGAAATATAACATAGAATTCTATATGGACAAAGTAATAAATTACCTAGAAAATTCCCAACAATAGATACCTTCTTAGTAGGAAATGGTATTGGAATAGTTGGATAAATAATATAAAGTATGGATTCTCTGAATAATCCCATCTTCATAGGATGGTGATCTGTAGAATCACCCAAAACAATTATGTGTCTGAACCCTATAATATGTATATAAGGATATCTATCATACAACTAGAGTATAATGTTGCATCTGAGAAAGGAGGTGGAGGATCTTGGTAGGTAGGCTTAGTAGGTTGGTCCTACTGGGATGGTTGTATAGGCTACATAGCTATATGGGTATGCTGGATAGGTTGGGAAGGATGAGCATACTATTATTTTCTAGACAGTTGTTCTAACATACCCTGTACAGTTGATTGAATTTTATCGCGCAATGACTGATTCATATCATTACATTAATATTTTAATGATTCTATTTTAGGGTCTCCAGAATGCATAATCTAATGACCAAAAACTCTATTAATATGAACACACACCTAAAATCGTCTTATGCATGTGGCATGTTCTAGATTTCTTAATGTTTTGGTGAAGATTTCATTCCTACCCTCGGGTATAAACCGCCATGTGTCACTTTCTTTAGATGTTCATCCTTATATAGAAAATTAAAATGTTATTTTAGTTTTTTCAATTTATAAAATATTAAAATTTAGGAAAAATAAATAGTATTTACATTTAATAATATAATCTAATTCCTTATATTTCTATGAAAGATTATTTTAATTATTTATTATACTTTCACCTTTTTTCATAGAGATTATGGAATGATTGAGGACTAAACTGGACCTTATAAAAAAATAGTGAAGTAATATCTTAGTGCTTTAGACATTTCCTCAATCATTTTTCATCCAATAATTGATACCCTCCATGCCATAAATTATGAGGGAAAAAATTATGTATCTACATGTCTTGATGGAATTTATTCAAGGATAAATAAACAAAATGTAAAATAATAAGTAAATAGGTAAATATATATGAAATTTTACAATATTATATAATTTTAATACTAGAATGACTTTATCATATCGACAGGAACCAATTTTTTTTCTTGCATATGAATATATAAAATCATATTTTAGGCATGTGTTTTCATTTTTCCTCTTTTTAAAAACATAATTTTTTGTATTTTTTTTTGAAATATCTTTATCGAACTGCTGTCAATGTAAGACATCTTTTGTTAATATCTTTTTTTTCATAAAAAATAATTTTCATCTATAAATGAATTAAATAAAAATTAGTCTTTTAAACAATATCATTTTATAAAAATAGCATAAAATAAATCAATTGATATATTATACCATTACTACCTCCCAAAAATGATCTTTCAACATCTTTTTTATAAACATCCTATCATGATATAAAATGTCAATCCATCAATATCTCTTTTGGTGGATATAACTGATAAATAATATTACATTTGGTCTTGTTTCGTCATTATTATCATCACAAAAAATATGTAATCTCTCATCTCCACGATTAAGTAAAAATTATGATAAATATGTAATTCCACATTTACCGACATGATATCATATATTTGTGAAAGTCCTATTAGAGGACACCACCTTTAATGTCTCATTAGTAGTCTAGAAATAGTTTATGGTTAATTAATTTTTTTTCGATAAGTAATTATATTAATATATATTTATCAAAATGAAAAATTCAAATACCACGTTACATTCTCCTCTATCTCTATACCTATATCATTCATTGTAATAAGCAATGGTAAAGAAATTATTCTTGACCTATATATTCTTATCCAACTGAATAATTAAAAACCCTGAAAACTGACTAATGTAATTAAAAAAACGTAACACATGTGTATGTTATAGAAAAAAAATTTTAAGTTCTGATTCCTTACCCTAAAAAAATATAGAGGAAAAACTATTAAATATAAAAATTACATCTAAAACGATAGAAAAATTTATATTTTTTAATATAGAATAGATATAAAAAATACAGTTTTTATAATTTTAAAATAAAAAAGGAAAATAATATAAATAATTACATGATTAGTTGGGAGAGTAATTTAGTGTTTTCCCACATCCCTTTAGAATTATCATTTCATGCTACATGCACTATGCCTTCATTATAGTCATTGTTGTCCAGAAATCATATAATAAGGGAAGATGCTTCATATAAATCAATAACAACATCATCGTTATTATAATTATCATCCAAATAGATTCATGTCACTTGTCAAATTATGGACCACATATCATATGAAGGATCAATATCATAAATTTTTAGGTTTTCATTGGTGGCACTGAAAAATGGTTCTACATTATAATTAAATCTTTTCAAGTAAACCTATTTAAACCCATATTCATCATGTTTTACACTACTATTACTTGATACCCAATTACACATATACATGATAATTGAAACTTTAATATAATGAATTCATTTAAATATTCAAGAAATCCAATATATGGATTTGATTTATAAATAGGGTTTTTAACATTGGCACAAGAAAAATGAAGTGCTTCAGCAACGACTATAACACCAATATTTTGAATGATACTCTTGCTATCCCTTTTTTTGTAAAATTTATACCCATTAATATCAAAACTGGACCATGTGATCAAATTAAAATATGGTCTCCCTGCCAACCATTTCAATGTTTCTAATACCGATATATCGGTGTTGGATTTATCTTAAATCCACAAAAAATGTCCTTTTATTCTCAATAATTAGCCACCATTCATTATTTTTCTTGATATTGTAACTATATTTCATCAATATGTGATGATATATATTATTAAATATCATTTTATTGTTCAAAGTATATACATGTTCATGAATCACTTCATTATGTGGAATTAAATTTACCTTTAAACCGTGAATCCCTCAAACTTAAATATCAATTATCATATTTCGAGATATAAGGAGTCCATTATGCCGCAATTCATACAAATAAATAGTACATAACTCAATCACCTCTTCCGATACATATTTTCACCAATACAAGAATCTGTCGATATATATTTATAAAAAATCCCTTCATAATTTTATTATATCATTCAATAGTCTACATCTATCATAAATAAATAGACCCACATATTCTTAAATCACTCACCAAATGAATCACCACATTAACCATTATATCAAAAAATATAGGAGGCAAATACATTTATAGTTGAAAAATAATAATGGAATCATCATTCTAAAACACATGTAACAAAATTGGATAAATGAATTTGGGACAAATGGAGTATAAAAAATAACATAACCTAATGATATACTATACTAAATATGCCGTCAATATACTATGCAATACAACTGGTCGATGTTTTTTCATCAATACATGAAAATAATTAGATTTCATAGCAATTAATTTTCAATCGTTCAATGAAACCAACATATTCAAATGTAATTAATAACCTCTTATTACTTTAATACATGCATGTAATTGAAAAAATTCATCTTTTAAATATTTCTTAATGTGTTACAAGCTGAAGGTAAATATGTTTTTTTTCATTTATACTAGGGGATAACCAAAAAATTATTCCCATTGATATGAAGTCTAATCTAGTATGCAATATATCTATTATATTTTCTTTTATTTCTATAAAGTTTTCCATAAAATTGTGACATTTGTTTTTCTATACATGAAAAAAAAGTAATGTTATGTTTTATCTCTTATAATTTACAATTAGGTAGTTTAAATAAGAAACACTATTTCCTACAGATAATTTTCTGAAGACAAGAATTATTTTCATTGCAAATGTCGAATCAATATTTTACTCCTCATCATAATATTTTTCATATAATAATGGTTGTGGCGGATGATTTTATTATTTTAAACCATTAAATGAATAATTAAATTTATAATAAGGGTTTTCAATTGGAAAAAAATAATGAATGTCCAATTTGAATTGTCTTTCTACAATTATAAATTAGATAATGTAAATTTTCTTCTCCCAAAATAATACATTATTTATGTCCCATAACACTATATCCAAATAAGATTTAATATGTAGAAAAATCATTTATTGTTAACAGTGTCATAACAAGAAGAAGAAAATAGTCTTTATTGTATGAATAAAAAACATTTACTCCACTCTCCTATAACAGCTTGAAATCATAAATAAATTGTGAAAGATACACATCAAAATCAATTTCTAGGTGTTTTGGTCTAGAAATAATCAAGATCATAATAATATTTTTTTCATAAATATATAAAGAGAGAAGTTGTAAACTACCAAAAAGGACAAGAACTATGTTGTCTACATAGGCCCCAATATAGATTCTTTCTACTAATATAAAATACCATTATGATATTTCAAACATCACTTACATGGTCATGAAATTTATTATCAAATCAATTCAATTATTATGAAAATATAGGGTGATAGATGTTACAATTAGATAAGATATCATCATAATTCCATCATATCATTTTTTTCATCAATTTATTTTGAAAATAGATGCTTCAAATGACGAATTTTCGGATAAATACACATTTATTTACAAGGATCATTAGTTCTAGTACATGAGAAAGAATCATATTTTAATTGTCATATTTATATGAAGGGGTTATTATAAAAATTATTAGAATGTATTTAAAATTTATTTTATTTGATGTTAGATACCAGTACCAAAGGATTAATCTGAGTTGAACCATTAATCCATCGTATTGAATGATGTCCCTCATGTAAGAATATTCAATAAATTTTCATATTTTATCATACAAAATAAACCATCATTGGGGAAAGGGTTTATCTTTTTATTCCCCAACCCAATTTGGAAAAATATATCATTCACTTGATAATTGGAATCTGGAAGCATATTTCCTTCTGAATGTAACTATTTTAAAAGCTCAAGTATCTTAGATAATCCTTTATCACACCCCCCCCCCATTTCTTATTTCCATGAAAAATATTGTCAAAACTTCCAAAAACACTATATATTTACTAAATCCTGAGAATAATGGTTTCTCATAATGTCCATAAAATAAATCAATAGTTGGTGTTTTTTCAATGGGTTTCACACCAAAATCATGAATTAATAATTCAACATGATCTTCTACCTCATTATGAATATTTTTATCAACATTAGATGATTAATATACAATTACTACACCATTATAAATCCAAATTTTATAATTAAGGATAAAAATATAGTAAATGAGATTATCATCGATTTATTTGATGTTTAAATTTATCATATGGAAACTCATCACACATGGAAACAAATAAAATCTATTTTTAAAATACTTTTTTAGAAATTTTTTTTAAATAATCATCTCTTCCTTCATATTCAGTATTGGTTCTTCATAAAATTGTTCAATTATGATACATTCAGTACACGATATCGCAATATAAATAGTGAATATATTAAAACATATAAAAATGTAAATATATATAAAAACATATAAATTTTATTCAAAATCACATTACATAATAATGATTGGTAATGAGATAGAGAATATCAACAAATACTAGAAATAAAATAAAAAACTATTCCACTAAATTTATTAATTTAATGTGATTTCTTTCATGTTGATCCAATGGACAACACTTTAAATGAATGAAACATATTTTTTTATACATTATTTTTTTCAAATTAAACACTTTTTGGTCTAGTGAGTACTGAATAAGAAAAGTGAACCATAAGCGAGCCAATCTTGAAACAAGGCATCACATGTAATGACACCAATATAAATTCCCATTAGAAAAAAAGTGTACACTAATATATTTTATGGATTAATTTATTACATTTTAATTATTATATATATGTGTGTGTGTGATATTCGTAGTATAAAATCATGATTTTTCACTATATATATGTTTTTCACACCTCATATTATATTATTAGGATTTTTATTTATCTTCATACACTAATGTTTGTAGTTTTCTATGACAATTGATTAATTATTTTACTTTTTTTAAATCTATTATTGGGGGTAAAATATATACCAGGTTACTCACTATACCCCTTCTACTATAGAATACAACTTTTTAGTAAAATCATTTTTAAAAATTATTTACAAAAAACATTTTTTTTTTGAAATAATCCATAAATGTTATTCTATGATAATATTGAAACTCTAAATCAATAATGGAAATTAATTTTACCAAATTTTATTTATACAATTAAAATTTTTAAATGATTTATGATAAGTAATGTAAAAAAATTATTGAAATATGACCATTTGAATATTTATTATTTAATAATATTATTTCAAATGAATAAGAAAATTTATTAATTCTAATATATTAGTTAATATATGGAAATATCATATATTTTTCAATCATTTTCAATTTTTCAATTTAAATTACTAGGGTCAACTACCCCAAATTTTAAAATAATATAACATAAAAATACAATTGTTATGTAAATTATATATTTTCTAAATATAAAAATTGAATATTGAATATTTTCATAATATATTCATGTTGTTAATTAATATTATAATTTTATTATTTTCAATCATCTAACATATATTCAATCATTTTTTATAGTTGTTAAATTAGTTTGGTTGTTAATGTGTTTATGATTTTATTAATTTAACTTATGAAAAATATTGAGTCATTACATGTCATGTACAATATATTCAAGAATGATGATACCACATATCATTTTTCATTGAAAATATCATCAAAACTGTTTTTTAATTTCATGAAATAAAAAATTTACAAAATTAAACAAACATTATCAAAAATATTTATAAAAAATAATCAAAAACATACAAATAATTGGAAAAATATCTCAATAATATAAATAAATGATAAATAATGTAATATAAAATTAAATGATAAACAATCATAATTCATAATTAAATATGGAAAATGTACCATTAATCAGATGTTCATCCCAAAAATTCATTGGAAGAATAAACAAAAAAAATTCTATAAAAAAAGGCTTGTATAAATGAACAATAAAAAAGATAAATTAAATTAATGAAAAAATTGTTTGATATTTAGATGAGAAATGGATTTTGAAGAGAAATAATTTGGTGGATGATGATATAATTAAAGAGAATGAGGAATTGATGCCACATATCGTGAAATAATGGAAAAATCAATGAAAAACAACAGAAATTGTCATTTAGGGTTAGTGGGTCATTGTTTGGGTCTTAAAAAGATAAGAACGATGCATCTTAGATCCACAAAATGAAGGTTTCAGGATCTAGTGTTTTTTTAAATGTTTTGGGATTCAGAATTTATAAAAAATGATTCCGAAAATTAATTTTTTACAAATTTTCAATGTTTCTTTTTCACAAAAAACAATGTGGAAAATAATTATTTTATGAATATTCGACATAAGTTATTGAGATAATCGATGATAAAAATTATTATTATTTTATTTATGGTGTTATGTTTTTACAAAGACCAATTCCATAAATATAAAAATGGGAGTTTGTGGAATTAATATATTTAAAAAGTCACAAAAACACAATATAAATATATTTTAGCTTGATTTTATGATAAAAGTAATGGAAAAACATACCTTTGATATATTTTTAATCAATTTATAAAAACACTTTCCATAACGTCGATGTTAAAGGCCCTGGTTCTACAAGTGTTGCTACAAAAATATCGTCTATGTACATTCATGGGGGGGATCCCCTTGGATTCTTAGTCCTTGCATCAGGCTATTCAATATATATTCAATAGTTTCAAGGACTACATTATACATGGATCCACTACACAATATGGGTTGTTAGTAATTAGAAGGGTCACCATTGGGAGATGATCTATTGGGATCTGTATGTGTAATTTTTACAATTGTATTTGGTAATGCAGAGTTCTGAACGAGATTGGGAGGTAACTAAATTGTAGTAGGGTCCAAAATTCATTATATACTATTCAAATTTATTCATTATGCTATAGTTTTTTTCAAAATAATATTATTCTAAAGAGATATTGTGCAAATGATAGTTTGAGGATGAGCTCATATATTCCATCTGAATTCATGCGATTGTATTCCTGCTGACTAATATTTCTGATATAATAAAATATGATATCATCAATGAGAATTTTAGAGGAGAATATTGAGGTGTAGGTCATTATTATTCAGTATAGATGCAAGGAATTGGTTTATACAGTAAAATAAACATTAACGCTAAGTATACAAGAGAGCGATGTGGATGTTAGGTTGTTTGCACTGACACTTATGTTGTAAGGACCCAACCTTAAACATTACATAATCTTGAATTAAATGAATAATTTACATTGAGGATATTTTTAGGTTTGAATTATTAGATAATTAGGCCATTAAAATTACATGACATCTCATAAATTACATGGTAGACACTTCTACTCAGTTTTAATTTTTTTATAAAAAAACTCATTAAAAAAGAGTCATGTCTAGTCCCATGTTTTAGATAGTATGAAATTTATTTGAACCCATCCTTTACCCTATTCATCTTTAGGTCCTGTGAAATTTATTTCAAAACATGGGATGAGCATAAAAATATAAATAAGGGTTATTAAACAGTGGAAGAAAACATTTTTCCATCATTACATGCATATCGAAAGATCATTAACATACCTCATGAAATAATAAGATTTATGAATAACACATTGAAAACATAAATCATAAAGGAAACTTGTGGCATCCATATCATACTTACATTGTAGTTAGCACAGCTACACAGGGAGTTACATTTGGAATACACATCATAAAATTTTCCATAAATAACTTAGGAGGAACATTCACGTTTACCTCTGTCACATTACCCAATGCATCAGAGAGCTATCATTAGCTCACCCACCATAGTTTTATCATGGAACCACCCGTATATGTAAAAATTCCAAAGATCCATAACATATTCGTAACACATTTAGCATTCATAAAGGAAATAGATCATTTCCACATTTCAATCACAATATATCATTTAAATGTATTGAAATAAAAACCATTATCAAAACCATTTTCAATACAAAAATAATAAAATTGTATATGGTATTTATTTTCATTTTAAAAACATTACTGCTTGTTAAGGAAGCCAAAGATCCAATAATACTTGTAGTGGTGGAATGGTCGTTGTCACCGTGTATGTTAAAAGAAACATTATTTTTTGTCCTTTAGTAAAACACTTCGTATAAAAAGATTCCATTTGAATGAAATGAAAATTCAAAGGTTTTTATACAACATATAAAAGAAAATGGTGTACTAAAACAAAATATTCCTCAATGAAAGGAGATTGAGACGATGTCCCTTACCTCATGTCCGACTTGACCCATTCTTTCATTAATCTCATAAATAATAAACTAAAGATAACTTCTACTTTCTTAATAACCATTATCTAGTTTATTATTTGATTTATATCACTTGTTACCCTGTTATAAACATTATATAATCATTTATGTTAATAATGGTCGTTTTTTCGATATTTGGTACTTGAGTCAAAATTAGACTTCCTATAATTCCCAGTAGTTTACGTGATCAATGGTTCATTATATCCAGAATGATATACAAGATTTAGATATCATATATATAACATATATCCAGTATATACATGTATTAAAATAGTACATAGCATTTGGAGGTAAGAAATGAAATGCACCGTTCATGGAGACAGTAATCCACACGTACGCATGAATGCTTCTTTCATTTTTTATTTATTATTTTAATGGAATTAAAACATAATAATATATAGTTATATTATAATTCAAGTATAATATCATATATAATATCATTAAATCTATCCTTTATATGTCCCACATATGTAATTAACGAGTCATATAATTTTGAGAGGGCGGTAGTCCGCACTTCCTCAAATGAATTTATCAGGTTTACCCATAATGGAAAACAAAAAGGTATGCTATAAATAAAAAAATAAAGATGCATAAAGAAAAAAATATATATATCCTATATAAATACGGTTCCATCTTAATGGCCGCCATGAGAGGTGGTAAGAGATAATTGAACAATCATTGTTTTGTGAGGCGTTAGTTTTCCATTCATAGAAACAATATATTCTATACCAATTAGATGGAGGTTTGTGAAAGTGTAGATCGAATCCTTCTCTTAACAATATCCTTTTATATTGTGGAAACTTTTGATGTTATGATAGAAAATAATAAAGAGATTTTAGGGGTTGGAGAATGAAAATAAAAGAAATGAATTTATGAGAAACGGTTACCATTAATTCAGGTAACTCCCACTGGTTTGAATCAAAAGGACTTCTTTAAATGCCTTCTTCCCAAGTTAATACTTCTAGGTGGAATAGAGAGATCTTGAGAGATTATTATGGTAGGGTTTGGATGAGCCATGAGGCATGAGATGCGTGAGGAATGGGTTAGAAGTTGTTTCCTTTTATAAGGGGGACGAGGGGCTCTTTAAGAAAGTGTGAGAATATTATTTTATTATATAATTATTTTCAGTTTCTAAAGATCGAAAACATATTATAGTTGAATTTAATATGACTCATGGTCGAAATAAAATCATATAATGACGTCCATGGATATATTTTCCCATTTCCACTTCATCACTGATAATGACTGAGGCATCCCTTTCAGTAAATGTTGTTCTTCTTTAACAAGCTGTCAAGTAAAAAACACCATATTTAAAATACCAATATCTCTTTTCATTCCATCGTACCAGCAATTCTTTTCAAGATCTTTTTTCATCTTAGTACTATGATGATGAAATGAAAATGAGGAACTATGAACATCACATCACAACTCATTCTTCAACTGCGAATCATAAGGAACGCATAATCTTTTCCCAAACCTCAAAACACAATCATTATCTACATTGAAATAAGGAAAAAATACCCTTCTAAACCAACTCTAAAATTTTATGTAACTCGTTGTCTTCCTTCTGTGCCTGATTAATTCTATCTGATAGAGATGATTTTATTGACACCTAAAACAATACAGAAGAATTTTTTGTACCAAAAACTTCTATTCCAAAGAACATTAAATCAAAAACCAATGGATCTCGCTCCAAATATAACATGGTTAATGTTGCATTACTTTTCCGACTCAAAGCATCATCCCGATTATTTTCTTTTCTCAGATGGTAAAGGATCATGAAATCGTAATCCTTGATTAATTCTAACCATATACTCTATCTAATGTTCAATTCTTTCTTAGTGAATATATAGTTTAATATTTTTTGGTTAGTATATATTTCACACGTTTCTCCATAAAATGATACCTCTAATTTTTTAATGAAAAAAAAACAGAAACTATTTCCAAAAAAATGTGTCATGTAATTTTACTCATGAGGTTTCAACTAACGTGAATTATAAAAAATTACCTAATCATTATTCATAGGACACATCCAATTCCTTTAAATGAACCATCATTGTAGATAAAAAATCACCATTTCTGGAATGCAGTTCCAAAACTAGAGCATTCACAAATATTATTTTCAATTCTTGAAAACAATCATCAAATTCTTTAGTCCAAATGAACATAACATCTTTTCAAGTTACCTTAGTAATTAGACTAGATAATCATACAAAAATATCAACAAACCTCTGGTAATAACCTGCAAAACCCCAAAAACTAAGAATCTCGGTTATATTTTTTGGTCATTTATATTCTTCCACAACTTTTGTTTTTGTAAGATAAATAGTTATGCAATTTTTTGAAACAATGTGACCATGTAATGAAATTTTTTGTAACCAATACTCACATTAGAGAAAATTTCAAAATAGTTTATTTTATTTGACGGTTTGTAAGACAAGCCTTAAATGAAATTCATGCTTATATTTACTTTTAGAATGAACCAAAAATAGAATCAATGAACACAACCAAAAACTTATCCAAGAACTCACAAAAAATTCTATTCATAAGATCCATGAATACAGCAGGTGTATTGGATAAACAAAAAGGAATAACTACATATTCATAATGGCCATATCTTGTACGAAACACAGTCTTCGGAATGTCTGCATCCTTTACATTCAAATCATGGTACCCCAACCTCAAGTAAATCTTCAAAAAATATTGAGCTCTCTAGAGGGGATCAAACAAATCAACGATATGAGGAAAAGGATACTTGTTCTTAATAGTTATCTTATTCAATGCTCAATAATCAATGAAAAGTTTCATTGAACCATCATTCTTTTTAACAAACAAGAAAGGGGCACACCATTGTGATGTGCTAGGTTGAATGAAACCTTTATCAAATAACTCCATTAATTTCTTCTCTAACCCTAAAAGTTTATTTTGATCCATTCGATAAGGGAGTTTTGAAATTGGCATAGCATCATGAACTAAGTCAGCATATAATTTTACTTCCCGATCATGTATAATACCTAGATTCTCATCAGGAAAAACATCAATGTACTCATTTACCACTGGCACATCATTAATCTGAACAGTTCCTTTGTTTTCAACTATATGTGGAAGGTAACATTCATTTCCATCTTTTACTAGTTTCTCAGGTTCCTGATATGTTATCAAAATTAAGGGTTCATTCTTGTACACAAACTAAAAATCATCTTGAAATGATACTTATTTAACTCTGTAGTAAATCTTATCATGATAAATAGAAATCCAATCATACCCAAAATAACATCAAACTCTACTAGAGAAAAAACAATAAGGTTTGTAGGTAGATTCTTCCCACACACAAGGACTGGAAGGTTATTATGTTTTATTTTTGACTCAAAATTTACTCTAGGTGTTTTTCCCATAAGTTCAGTATTCATATCATGATATGGACTTCCCAATTTAATAGAAAACTTCTCAGAAATGGATGATTGTGTAGAACCTGAATTAAAAAACACATTGGAATAATCTGAACAAACAAATAGTGTAGCTGATACAACATCATTCAATGTCCCAACATCTAATGAAGTAGTTGACAAGGAGTTCACCACCCCTTTCTTCTTGTAGACTGGCCACTTTCCCTAAGTTGAGTTCTTCATTGGACACTCATTTTCATAATAGCCCATTTAATAGCACATAAAACATTTTACTGATTGTAAAACAAATTGTTTATAACCATTAGACAAGTCTTTTTCAGTGAAATTATGAGCCTTATGTCAAATTTTACCAGATTGGCATCACTTACCTGAATTCAAAAGACATTCCACTACATTATTTTTACCATAATTCTCACAAACTTAAAACATAATTTTCTAACAATCAGACTTTTTTGAAGAGTTATTCCCTTTTTCATGCCACCTCGACCTATTATTATGTTGTTTGTCAAAGAACACCAGATCATCGACAAACTCCATTTCCACCTTCTCCGCACAACAAAAATGTTTTTCATTTCTTTTAGACTCATGTGAAGATAAACCCCTTCGATACTTTGGCATTAATACTGAGTAAAGACAATTGATTTTACAATGAATATATCATATGAAATTTGGAGCATACCTTGCCATTCAAGTGAATTTTGCTTCATAAGAAGCCATTGAGTCATCCTCCTGCCTCAATTCTAGGAATTATATTTCCATCCTAAGACAAACCACCTGAGAAAAATATTTCTCAATAATCATACCTTTTAATTCATTCCAACCAAGAGCATCAATCTTTTCACTATACCTTATATTTTTCACTATCAACCAACACTGATCAACTTCACCTTCAATACGGTAAATAACAAGACTATAATTTTGATGTTCTGAACACCCCAGGACATCAATAATTTTATCCTGTTCTTTAATCCACCCATCAGCTAGCACAGGGTCAGACGATCCTCTGAATAGTGGGAAATGTTGCTTCATGAAATCCTCAACTACTAACATGTTCCTTTGTGGTTGATCTATCTTATCTCATGCATGGATACCACCACCATTTATAGCCCGAGTCAATCATTCCATCACTACAACAAACTATTCAATTCCAATTTCGGCCATCTCAGGTTTCTGATTTTGATGGTTGTATGCCTCCGGATGTCGTCCCGACAGAGCATCCCTGTTTCCTCTGTGTAAAACCATTCTGAACACAGAAATATCTTAGGTGAAGAAATATGTTAAAATTTAAATGATTTATAATTTAAATATTAACAAAACATAATTTATATATATTAATATAACAATTCCTTAACTTCTAAAGATATCTAAACTGACCTCTGATACCAAATATAAGGACTCGGACTTAATCATTACATAATCTCGAATTAAATAAATAATTCACATTGATTATATTTTCAAGTTTAGTGTTTCAAAGAAATTAGACCATAACTATTATATTACATCTCAAAAATTTCAAGGTTTCACTTCTACTAAGTTTAAATTTTTTCATAATATAAATACCCTTGAAAAAATAGAGTCATTTCTAGTCCCAAGTCTTAGACAACATGAATTTTCCTTGATCTCATCCTTGACCCTATTCATATTTAGGTCATGTGAAAAACATTTCAAAACTTGTGATGAGCATAAGATTCTCAGTAAGGTTTTTAAAACAAAGAATGAAAACATTAGCCCATCATTAAATACATAACTTAAGATATTTAACATAACTCATGAAATTATAAAATTTATAAATAACACATAGAAAAACTAAATCATAAAGGAAACTTGTGGAATCTATATCATACTTACATTTTAGCTATCATAGATAAGTAGGGACTTACATTTGGAATACCCATCAAAGTATATTACCTAAATCTCATAGGAGGAACATTCACGTTTACCTCCATCACATTACCCAATGCATTGGGAAGCTATCTCAGGCTCACCCGCCAAAGTTTTACCACGAAACCACCTATATACCTAAAAACATTCATAAACCATAACATATTTTTAACACATAAAAAAAACATAATGGAAAGATAACATTTCCACATTTCAATCACAATATATCATTAAAATATATTGACATAAAAAATCCAATATCAAAACCATTTTCAATACCATAATATGTAAAATAGTATATGGTGTTTATTTTCCTTTTAAAGAAAATTACAACTTGTTTTTTTATCCAAATATCAAATAATACTCACGACGGCGGAAAGGACGTTGTCACCACATACATTATAAGAAAAACTATTTTTCGTCATTTAGTAAAACGCTTCACAGAAAAATAATAAATTTGAATGAAATGAAAATTCAATTTTTTTTATACATAATATACAATAAAATATTGTATTAAAACAAAATATGTCTCAATGAATGGAGATTGAGATGAATTCCCTAACCTCGTGTCTTACCTGACCTATTCGTTTGTTAATCTGTTGAATAATAGATTAAATTTAATTTCTACTTGATTATGAACGTTTTTCAATGTTATTATTCCTTTTAAATCACTTATTACAATTTTATAAGCATTATGTAATCATTTAAGATACTAATGGTCGTTTTGTCGATATTTGGTACTTTTGTCAAAAATGGAGTTCTTATAATTTCAAGTTGTTCATATGGTCAAAATATAATTATATCCAAAATGATATTCATGATTTAGATATCATATATATCATATATATCTAGTATATAAATATATTTATAATAGTACATAACATTTGCAGGTATGAAATGAAATGCATCGTTCTGGGAGACGATAGGCCGTACGTACGTATGAATGCTACTTTCAAATATATTTCTTATTTTAATGGAATTAAATAATAATTATGTATTGGTATATTATAATTCCAGTATAATATCATATATTATGTCATTAACTATAACCTTTATACATCCCACATATGTAATTAAGGAGTCATATCACTTTGAGGGAGGGTAGTTCACACTTTCTCAAATGAAATTATCACATTTAACAATAATGGAAACCATAAAGGTATGATAAAAATGAAAAATATAGAAGAACAAAAAAATATAAACATAATTAATATCATATATAAATACATTGGCATCTTAATGGCCACCATGAGAGGCGATATGAGATAATTAAACAATCATCGTTTTGTGGGGCCTTAGTATGCCATCCACAGAAACAGTATGTTCTTTACCAATTAGATGGAGGTGTGTATAAGTGTAGTTTGAATAGTTCTAATAAAAACATACTAATATATTTAAAATACTTTTTTTATAAAATAAAATAATAAATAGTGTTTAGGGGGTGGAGAAGTAAAATAAAATAATTGAATTTAAGATAAACTGTTACCTTTAATTCAAGAAAATCACTTTGGATTGAATCAAAATGACTTCTAGAAGTTCCATCAGGAAATGTTAAGGCTTATAGGCGGTAAAATAGATCTTTAGAGCTTATTTGGGTAGGGGTTGGATGATACATGGGGCTTGATAGGTGTGAGTAATAGGTTAGAATTGGTGTCCTTTTATAAGTGAGGGGAGGCACTCTTTTGGAAAATGAGAAAATATTATTTTATTATATAATTATTTTAGGGTTATAAAGGTCCAAAACATATTTAACTATAATATAATATGAATAATGGTCGAAATAAAATCATCCAAAAAGAATTCGATAGGATTTCTATATTATTTTAATCATTATAATATTATTTATTTAAATCATTTATTAATGAGGTGAACACTACATCATTATTGTGTTTTAAATAATTTTAATTATTTGATGTCTAAGAATTATAAAACAAATATCATGATATAGGAAATCATTTTAACTTTCCAATGAATACTTATATTCGAAAAGATAACCTATATAACCCCTTGTAAAAATTAATTTATTAAAAGATATTTGTTTATGTCATTTTTGTCTTTACTTTATGTTAATTTAAATAAGGTGTCATTATCAATATTAAGTGGATCCATGGGGTCCAAAAATATTTTCAAGGATTCCCATGGTCAGCCATGATGTATCCAATAAGTTTAGGACAAGTGTAAAGTGAATTTTGTATTATTATGATATTCTTTTTACCTTGAATTACCCTATTTACCTTTAACATCGGTAAATACAAGTCAAATGATACTATTCACCAAATATTATTTGAATCTTATTCAACTACATTTTTCTTAATAATAACAACCATATATGTTGGAATTTCAAAATTAAATTCATAGAAGCTATAAAATTTCATTTAAATGAAAAAGTTAGTTTTTAACTACTACTTAGTGGTTTCACTATTCATCCAAAATTGATGTTTTTCCAAAAACTACCAAAAATTCATCCTAATATATATTTGATATTCCGAATTCAAAAATTATTTCTATTTTACAAAATTCTAAACATTAAAGTTGGATTTATTAATTTGAAATCAATTCCCTTTGTCAAAACAAAAAGCATGTTTTTAAAAAATATTATCTAGCAAAATATTGAGACTTATTTATGTACGATTTCAAAGTGAAATTAATTCCAATGACCTACATGGGATTTAATAGTAAAAAGAAAATCTAATTATACATTAAAAACAATTAAATATATAATCAAACCATATAAATATATTATATAAAAGGCAGTTTTGAATTCAAAAACAGTATTTTTCACTATTCAAAAAAATGAATTTTATTTGAAAAATACCAAAATTTACCCAATGTAAATATTTACGTCCCGATTCTAAAGAATAATATTATTTTTTTCAAAAATAACATATAGATGGGACCAAAATTATATTTAATTATGGTACTTTATCAAAAGGCTATAAATAGACTTTTTAAATAATATTACAATATTTATGCATAAAATTAGATTAATTCACATTTTAAGCCTATAAAATTTATTGGATAAATATAAAAATAGTTAAAAAACATGTATAATCATATTTTAGTTAGTTCTATTCATTCCTGCCAATACAATATCTAGGAGTTAACTACATTTAAAATAATATTATTATATTATTAGTGTGCAATGTAAGATTTCAAAAAACTTGTTGTTGCGTATCAGGTACTCCATCGAGCATATCGACACCTTTAAAGCAAAATTAACATTTAATTCACAAATTTGAATAATTTTTAAAATATTTTATTTCTTTATTTATCTGGGATGTTACATATGTGGTATTAAGTTTTTTTGTAGACATTGTCACTCAAATCCAAAGTACAATAGAAATCATGTTGAGTGTGGATCATACATCCTAATGAGCAACCATAATCTATTTTATAGGGTCATTCATAAAGTTCATTTTGAGTATGGTTCTACATCGACCCTACGTTCTTGAGTGGGATAGGTTCCTTTATGGTGGGATGCAAGCAATAATATTAGAATCCATTCAAACTGAGGTATTGTATGTGGTTGAGGAATCCAGATGTAGGTTATGTAGAACTAGAAAGGATGGCCTTATCTAGGATGTCTGATTATAGATTATAGGAATTTATCAATCTTGTTTTTTATGGTTTTCATCTGAAAAAATTTATCAGGGTAAGCATGCCATCTTATATATGAGTTACTATTATAGTTTCATAAAATTACATATCTTCCCTTTTCGACAGTGTTTCTTCATAATCATTCAAATATAAGGTTATTATCTAATTTCCATTACCAATTTTTTACATTCTTTTCCATGCGTTAATAAAATGATGCATGCCACATAATATTCTATATTCCTTGATTGATTAATTCATACTCAATTATCATTCCGTACCGTACCATAGATAATATTATTGAAAAATAATAAAGTCACACAAAAAGTGTATAACCCAAGGTGAAATTACATTCAGTTGTATTAACAAACATCAAGAACAACAATCCCACAAAAGGTATATATAGTTTCCCCAGAATTTGGGTTAGTTTCTCCCATGCATGATCTCAGGACAGAAGCCCGGATCATCATAGTCTCCTTTCTCCCATTCTGAGACAGTTATTAAACTAAATATAACATAAGAATCTTTTAATGCAACTTTGTAACATCCTGACCCGAGTGTGACAAATTGGTGGACTTGGTCGGTTCACCACATGACATCAGGTGCACATCCCTAAATAACAAAGTCTCGCGACAAAAAATAAAATGCTAATATTTAATGAGGGAATTATTAAAACTCATTATAAATTCCTCAAAACAACATATGTCAATATAAAATATTACAAAATAACAAATATAATAAAAAAACATCCAAAAAAAACATAAATAAATCCAATATATGGAAAATTGAAATACACCAAAGAAATAGATATTTCATTCCATACATTTTTTAGGCATCCATTGAAAACCAAAAATAAAGATAGACTGACCACTCACATGTGGGGCTCAAAATCATGTATGGTTCCAACATCCTTGCCCCATCCTAAATCTGTCTAACATGTGATTATTTCTCTTATACCATACTTCATACATTATGACTACTCAAATACCAAATCCGAATCTCGAGTATGGTGTGAGTAAAATTAAGTAGTCCACCACCAACACTCTCTAAATCTAAATTTTATCAATAATAGTGTATCAAATAATAAGGGAAATAAATAACAAATTCAAAATGTATAAATGGATCACATTTATTATTTTGAAATCATAAAATTTTCCCCTAGGTTATAGATACACCCAAACCAATAATTCATCCTTCATCCCATTTTGATGATTAAAATATTACCATTGGGATAAGATAAATCATTTATCAATGAAATTTTATTTTTCATTTAATTCAAAATCCATTTTTAACCATAGATAATAATTATAGGTTCTAATTCACATATATGATATGGATCCCTTAAGAAGAGGATTATCACCCCATGGGAATTTTTAGAATTAGTCCCTGCCCCAAAAGTCATTGATCAGTCACATATATCACTAATTAACATGAATGGGACGAGTTTTTAGAGTATTAGTCTTTCACCCCATGTGTATGAGGGGAATCAAACCCAGACACACAAATCATTATTCAATAATTTACAACTATCATATATATATATATATATCAAGGATGAACAACATTGTCCTTCATATCAACCATTCACATCACGGGGAACCATTTCATTTACCCATACAAACTTTTGATCCTTATAATAATTAAAAGGAATAATATGTGCATTCCAATATTAATTCAATATTCATAAATGATTACAAAAGTCATTAACCATCCACGGTTAATCCATTAATCGATTTAAATTACATTTTAAAACAAGTAATATATTATTTTGTTCAATTACATAACACTATAATTCCCCCTTATATATTCCATTTACTATTATGTCAATGTAATACACATAGACCATGTTTTTTCATTGTGTATAGTCTAATAATATCTAATGGGTTCAATGAGATCTTGGATAGTCCTCTTAATTTCATGGAATTCAGTTGAATTTATAATTTGTTTGAAAATTAACAATATGTAAATGAAATAATTCAACTACAACATGAGATCAAGATAAATACTATAAGAATTATAAATTTTAACAACTACCTAAGGATTAAAAATGAATTATTTCCCATCATATTTCTTGATTAGATATAGAACGGTCGAATTCAAAATGATATATCAGATCTAGTATTGAAACTTAATATTAAAATCTAATGAAAATATATCCACTAAATCCTTGTTATAAACCATAAACAATACGATTATTAATCCCTCTCAACATGGATAGATAGGAATGTGAGACAGAGAAACTAAATCAAAAAATAGGCTATTTAATAAAAATGATTTGATCCTTACACTAGATCATGTATTCAAAAATTAATACGATCATGGAGCCTAGGAATCATCTTAGGAGCCTCCAATAGGAAAATAGTTCATGTTAAGCTATCTAGGTGTGATTATTTATATAAACATAGGGTTTGGTAAATTTATTTTATAAAATAAGGTCATAAAAAATGCGTGAACAGTTTCTTGGATAGTCCACATGGCTATAGAAAAAATTCTCCCAAACTGTGCACCACTAATATCTTGGAAGAATGGTTTCTGCTAGTCAGGCACATAGTTTTTTATGTCATGGAGTAGCTATGAAAACCCCAGATCTCTAATGGTGTTTGGTATGAGGAGGGATTCAAAATGGATTAGTAAAACTATTCACCTCATCCTATAGCTCTAAAATGGGTGAACATCTATCTAGTGAAAACCAAACAATTTCCCCAACTGAGCACCAACCATTCAATGGCCCATGGGATTCCAAAACAATTCTTATTCTCTTGAAACTATCTTTATTAAAGACCCAGAAATAGTATTATATAAATAAAGGTAACACAATATAAAAAACATATTCCATGACATGTCCATAAAGGATTGCATCTTACACTGCATAATAATCAATGATAAATATCCACTTTTAATTAGAAGAGACACCCAAGAAATAGATTTAATTTCCATGTAACATATAATTTATCATTTCAAAGACATAAAATAATTTGATAATTCTATATTTCAAATATTTCTTCCCTCATATAGAAATTTTTGTTGGATATATATAACTAATGGAAATCAATCACTAAATTACATGAAGATCGACTCTAAGAAGAATAACAAGATTTATAGGAAACACATTACAAAATAAAATATTGAAGAATAAAAATAGGCTTGGGATATAATCATATTACAATTATCTATTTTAATTTATAATTTAACTCTTAATAATTTAATATACATACAAGCATTCATTTATAATTTTCATGGCATAATGCTATTAATATTTCTATGAACAAATATGACAATTCAAAATTTTAGTATACCTATCGCCAAAAAAAATATCGCCATCCAATGATCAATCCCATAATAAATACACAATGTTTATCATGATAATTAATAATCATTTACAATAGTAATTTTCTATGAAAAATAAATCATATGATAAGAAAATCATTAATACTTCAATTCAATATCCAATGTCATATGATAAACATAGGTTATAAATTATCAATACCTATAATTATTCCTTCAAAACAGCTCATACCGAAAATTTTAATTAATGTTATAATATACCTATACAGTTTCTAATGAGTTTTATAGTAAATAAACATTCATCACATACTATAATTATTCTAATGATATACTCGACAAACTCTTTTCAGGGTTATCACAGCGAGGTACTTCTATTCTAAAACCATGTTGAAATATAGAATATCCATAAGGATTCATTTTCATAGAGAAAACACATAAATTTTATTACAATAATATTTTATATTTTTCTATACATAGTCATATCCAAAGTATTTTTACTATAGATATGTGATTGAAGTTTAAAAAAAATTCTATCACTTTCCTTTGTACCCAACGTTATAAACCCATACATTTTATACATAAATATTTCACTAATTTAAATGAAAATTGAATAATTTTAAAAATAATAGAAACATGGGGGCCATAAATTTTTGGTGTCATTGGGAACATAATTATATATTTAAATGGTATATAAATAGTAAAAAATACCATTTTTTTATTATAACATATACCCATATTGAAAATTAAATATATAAACACCATTCTCTATAATATGGAGAAGGAAAACATAATAATGGGTCAGATCTGATACATAGTGATGGTAAACATAATATATGCATGAATGTATTATAAGTGAGAATAATATAAGAATAATTTTTTGTGAAAATTATATTTAGACTATTAAAATATATCCACTAATTCGTATATCATAATCTTTATCCATGGAATAATGTTATATCAATCAATGAACATATGAAATAATAATTTCAAAACATCAATAATCATTATTGTGGAATGATACAATATTAATTGTATAAAAATATGTTTTTGTTATACATATAACTATCGAAAAAAATTTCAAGATTCATAGAATCATATGAAGACTATCGTACCAAATTGGATTTACTCTCCATTCTTTTATTTCCATAGTCTAGGTTAATTATAAAAATTATTTTATTAAAAACATTTCATTAAAAATTGGTATGACAGTCCATTATATTTATTATTAACTAATGATATATATATATTGACACAATGTATTAGAGTTCTATAATAGTCCCATAAAACTTTGGTTTATGACGTAACCAACTACCCATGGTTTATAAGGGAACTGCATGTTAGAAAATTAAATTCATGAAAACATGATCCAAAATAATATAAAACAATGATCATATAATTGTTTCACAACCCATTGATAGGTAACATTTTTAGTAAAAATAATTATCAAAATCATAAAACATATAAATAAATAATGATTCTATCATTGTATCATACCCCAAATATATCATAAAAAATTACAATGTATATTATGGTTGATGAAAAAATCAATAAATGATTACAATAACATTTCATGAGGAATATAATCTTTTTATTTGAAAACCCATTATTAAAAATAAAATGATTAAAAAATGATTTAATTTTTTCATTAAAATAAAAAATGAATCATATAAATTTTTATTCAATGGAATATATTTTCATTATTAAATTTAAATGGTTTCATAAATTTTATAGAAAGTAAATGGAAAAAAAATTGTTATAAAAATAAGTACCACATTTAAAAAATATAAGGATGATATTTTTTACCCTCTATAAGGAATGAAAAATACATTGTGAAAGGAATTTGAATTTTTTTTAAATTATAATCAAAATATACATTAAAACATTTTAAATTACCTTTAAACATAGAATAAATTTTTTCATTCCAATGGAAAAGTAAATGTATATTTTTATATAAATTATTTCTTTATAATGAGTATATAAATAGATGAAAATTAATGGAAAACATAAATTATATTAAAATAAACATATAAGAATAAAGTAATATGATTTGGTAGAGATAGATAACAAAATTTCAATATATAAAAATATAAGCATAATTATTCTAATAAAAAATTTAATTATAGTGTAAAACTATTATGGGTTTAGAAATCGTTGATTATGAATTTCATTGGATTATGGAAATCAAAATGATTATTATGTTTAATTTATTTAACAATAGAGTATTATGAATCACATTCATGGGTACAATATACACCCTAGTGATAAAAAATTTGTTCATAAACATAAAAAATGCTACAATTATGATAACATGAGATGAAAACCCTTAAAACATTGACATTATTTAAATCAAAGTACATGAAAATAACTAAAATGATATTTCACTTAAAATTCCATTAATTTCATGTATAATTATATAGATATTAAATTATTATTAATCTATCAAAATAGAAGAAATTTTGGTGCACAATATAAAAGATGTCTCATTAATAAAAAAATGAGAATAAATCTTATCTCAAATTCTTATTTCATCATTTTCACTCATCAATCATACATGATAAATTTAAATATTATATTCCACTATTATAGAACATCCCTAATTTTTAAAATATAAAAATGGATTACATATAACTTCTTATCTTCTATTTGATAACAACATTTCGTTATGTTATTCATTTGGGGTGTTTACTTATAACGATCCATAATGTTAATACATCGATATCAAATCCTTATAGATGAATATTCAGTATATAACATATGATCGATTCCAAAATCATATATGTATATTATCTATGGAAACATAAACAAAGAAAAAACTGAGTCATAAGATTTCTACATAGTATGCCACTTATTTTACTATAACTAGAACCCTTATTATACACATATACATAAAATCATTATTCCTCACCTGGTGTAAGTAATGACAAGAAAGGGTGTTATCATATTCTGACTAAGTATAAAAATGTGATATCAATGGTCCATTAAAAATTAAACTAGTATAAGGGTTTGAGAATAAGAGATTAACATTTGAAAAACATACCCTATATATCATAGATACTAATATTGAATAATAGATTATATACTAAAAATTACAAAGACATATATCATAAAATAATCATTAAATTTCAATCCTTATAGAAAACCATTGGCCAAAAACATAAGTTAATGTAATAAAAAATGCATATAAATCATTTACTTGTTACTAATGCCTCACTTCGAAGAAACAAATACCCAATATTCTATATTTATAGTCATGGTTCACTCTTAGGTAAATAATAATAAATTGAGTCCCTTTATAAACTTGGTTCACTCCCCATTCAATTTCTATTTACCTATTGGTATATTACTATTTATAAAAATTAGATAGAGGGATATATAGTTCTTATACCACTAATTAAATGTCTAAAATAATTTATATTTTTGAAAAATGAGAATAAAATCTTCATCATATCATAACTCATGAATAATAAATAGGTTTCACAAATATTTCAACATAACATAACCAATTGAAAAGAAATAGATATAAAAACATCACTACATTTCATCATCACTTAACTCATATAAAATGTATGATTTCAAAAAAACTTTTTTCATTTGATTCCTAAAACATAAACAGAATGAGTAAATATGGTATACATTGATCATATTCCTATTAGATAAAAAATAAGGTAATGCTTTTTTGTCATTTATAAATATAAATACTATTAAATGATCAATAAAAAAAATCTTGAGGATAATTCAATTTCCAATATGAAAAAACACAATTAATGATAAATATTCAGAAATTGTGGTGAAAATTATTCTCATTGAAATTATCAATGTAAGAATTTTAAATAATAATAAAATAATTCAATATTAATTAAAATGGTAAAGTATGATACATCAAAATATGTTAAAATAGAACATTACTCATATCTTTTGTAAAAAAATCCAAACATACATATTTCGGTAAGTGAAAAGAGATTCTTTTTAAAATAATTAAAAAAATTCAAAAAAATAGGAAATTTTCTTTAATATATCATTGAATATTATGATAGAAATTATTGATAATGTCTTTCTAGAACACAGACATGTGAGAGAAAGGATTTAAAATTGGTTTGGGAAATATATTTGGTTGTCCTAAACAATATAATTTTTTTCTCATGGCTTCATAAAGAGAGGAAAATGAAAGGAACCATATGATATGAAAAATTAGGAGTTTATTGAGAGGTATATCATAATATTACATCAATTGAAACATTATCATGAGAAATCCAGGTAAAAATGAGATTTCAATATAAAACCTATAATGATATGGTAATATTTTAAACACATTACCCATGAAAGAATATAATAAAATATATTGTTAAATATCATTATAATAAAAGTATTCATCATATAAAAAGAAGAATTAGTTTTATATAGACCTCATAATAGTAGATGAGTTCATAACATACCAATTATCCCAATGAAAAGAATTATCATGATAAACCCTTACCTCAAGTACCAAATTAATTTAACGTGTTTTAATCAATAGTATAATCAATTTAAAATTATTATATTTATATAATATATTCATTTAAATACTTATAACATGATGTTAAATGCACTGGTAACATTTTAATAATTATTTATTTCTAATTCGTTGTAAGAATTTCAATTTTTTGTTAATTGTTCCATGAGTCATTGAAATTTAGGTTTAATAGATTCAATAATTTTACTATGATCATGGGTGAATAATATAATAAATTTAAATATTTATATAAATATATTATATATTAACGTTGTTTTTGTTATCAATCATCCATAATGGACTGAGATATATAACTGAATCCCACTATTTATGGATACGATATGCCTTACGTACACATTGAAGATGTTTTCACTTTTTGAAGAATTGAATGAAATAAATATAAATAATTTTTTTTCTGAATAATAAATATATATTATATATAATATATATTCATAAAATCATTCATTAGTTTAATCCATGAAAATCATTAATGATAAATGAATCACGTCACTTTGTGGTGGTGGTCGTCCACATGTATAAGTGATAAATGTTATCATATTCTAGTGTATGTGATGGAAAAAAGATAAATATCATATAATATTTATGGGAAAAAATTAACATAGTTATTATATAATCAATAAACACATTATAATACCAATCCATGGAGATATTTATGATAAATGAGTAGTGACACTAAGTTGTGACAAAAAGTTGAACATATATATAAGAGATATATTAACATCACATTAAAAGTAAATATGATAGAAAATGGTGTTTAAATAATCTTGATAAAATTTAAATATAATTTATAATAAATCTTTTTATTTTATGATAAATACCATAGATTTATATTAGGTAAAATATGATGCATAATGAATGTGATCAGTGATGGTGATAACCTCTTCTTTGAATGAACTCCATTAGATATCCTATTGAGGATATTAGGGTTGGTATATTTGGAATTTAAAAACCTATATAATTATTATAAGGATGCTGGGAAGATACATTTTCATGTTTTTGATGATATAGAATGATAAATATTATGTAAATATGATAATGGATATGTGTTGTTTTATATGTGTATGGAGTAGAACTCTTGTAAATTCATACAAATTAAAATATAATAATGTAAATATCCAGAAAAATAAAAAAAATCCCATATATTCTATCATAATGTTTTATATTGTATAGTTAAAATCATAATATAAAACTTGGTAATGTTGATATCATGTTTTAAACCATACATTTTGGTTTAACACCCTAGTTAACATATTTTATCCTTAACCACAATGAAATCTTATTCATTCTTATAATGTTATAATTTAAATTATATAATGTATATTGGATCATAAATGGACAATCTATGCAATTTTCAAAAGTTTTTTATCCATCTTGACATCGTTTAATATTTTTAATATTTTATATAATTTAATATAATAATACTATCATAAAATATAATTAATTTAATTTTTAACTATATTCATTTCATTTGATTTCAAAGACATAATTATATTGATATAGTTTGAATATAATATTTTCAAAAATCCATAATATTTCATATATATATATATATAATTTATATAAAAGTATAACTCACTCAAAACACATTTCTTTTAATATTTTATAAATCATTTAATTTTCCAATTAATTAAAGAAATATTATGGTTATCTTCATTAAAAATTTTACAAAGAATTTAATCACAAAAAAAATTATAAATAAATTATGATTATAGAGAAAAAAATTATAATTTTAATGACTATTTATCATTTATTAAATTTTTTTCTCATCCATATTTCATAATTGAAAATATAATAAAATAAAGATAACACCATTTTTGAATTTTCTTGATATAAAATATGTTTTAAGACAATATCATTTCCAGATGAAAAAAAAGAAATATATTCTATGATTTTATTATAATGGATTAATTAAAATCATCTAATAAAATTAAAGATAATTATTGGGTTACTTTTTAGTCCCCAAATTTTTTACCCATATTTTGTCCATTTTACCTTTAATGTGGTATAAACATTTACTTTTATTACTATTCCTAATTAATAAAATTATAAAATAATATTTACCAAATCTGGACATCAAAATTTGAAATATGGAATCCATTATTAATGTTTCAATTAACATAATTGAATGAATATAATTTATTATTTTTTCTAAAAAACATGTTCTAAAACAGCATTCTAGAAAAACTCCCCTTTAAATAATGAAATGATGTTATACACAATCCACCAAAAAATGGATTTCAACAAACTAAATATGATTATAAATTATATAGGGGAACTAATATTACTCAAAAAAATTAAACAATGAAACATCATAAATTATAGCATCAATAATACAATTTTCAATAAAAATCAATGTTTTTCATTGTTCACTATGAAATCAATATTTTCTACTAAATAAATAAAATTAATGATAAAATAATTTGTTACGATGATTTATTAAATGATATGATTTTATTATATAAATATCGTAATATAGTGAAAAATGAAATAAGATATTTACATAAAATAATCAATGTAAATGATTTTTGTTTGAAAATATTTTTAATGCATAATATGAACATACTAAAATATGAATGTTTAATTTGTAATAATTAATCAATTACATGGTGTTGAGTAAAAACAATAAATATATATTTTATTTATTTTTATCCTATTTATAATATTCTATTCAACCACATTGTTTTTAACATTAATAGTTAACTAATGTTATTTCATGTTCTTTTATGCTTGATGTTGTGTTTTGTATATACTATCGAGCATAATGTTCGTATTTTAAAATTATATATTGTTAAATTATTCCACATTTGTAAAATTCATCATAAAAATGTTATCTTATTAATCGTAATAAATGGTTTTATATATGAAAAATAGTTTCATAAAAATACATTTCTTAATAAGGTTCAATATAACATTCTCTTTAAAATGGGGAAGGGGAAAACAATTTCATCAAGAATGAAAAAAATACTAGAATTCCAAACACGATAACATTAATTAGATGAGAAAATATGGAAATGGTATAGAAAAAATGCTTATAGACTAATATAGGGTGATACATAACATGTACAATGGAATCATAATGACCATATAACCATAATTATGATATGGGTGAAAAGAATATTGAATCATAAGGTATTATGGTAAAAGAATAACATTATATTTGTTGATACCATTCATTGTATTTAGGTAATATTTTAATTGAATTAATTTCATACTGTAAGAAAAATTTAATCCTTTTCATGAACATTAATCAATTTCCAATTCAAATCATATTCCATGAAACAAACATTTGATATCAAATGTTCATTTTGGAATCAAAAATGTAATTATAATGGATCATAACACCAAAAAAATGAAATCTAGTTCCTTCTATCTTTAGAAATTAACTATTACTATTTTTTTATCCCACGGTATGAAAATTCTCAGAAATTAATAATAATTAAATAATAAATTTATATCTAAAATTTACATAAAAAACTATTTCACAAATATTATTTAATAAATAACCATGCAACATCAATAACCCCAATTATAAATAATGATTTAATAACAATGGTGATCTAATCTATTACATAAAAAATTTCTAAAATATAATTTAATTATTTTTATAAAATTTAATGTTGATTTTAATGTTAAGCCTAAGGTTTATGTATAACTCCACCCAATGAAACATCTTAAAATATATTCAATCACCTTGATCCATCTAATATCATTGTGCACTTAACTAAAATATCATTATTCAAAATTATATACTAACATACAATATAATACAAGTCTTAACCATAAATCATTATGAAAATATTATCTTCTCAATGAGTTACTTTATAATCATAAATATTATCCATATCATACTAAATAATATACCAGGAATAGATAAACATCAAATAATTTAATAACTCAATGGGTTATTTTAAAAATAGTAGACAATTCTTAAAAAATACAATAAAAGAATCATTTCACTTCAAAATAAGATCACATAAAAAGTAAAAATAGGTATCTATTATTTTATCTTTATGATTATTATTAATCATATAATTCGGTGTTAGTTTCCATGACTTATAATATACAATCACACGAAAACATATATTATTTCAAAAGTTTACATAATATTCAATCTTCATTTAAAATAATTGGCCATCACATATATTCCACAAATTTATTTTTAATAAAAAAAATATGTTAATATAAACAAAAATTTTATAAAATACCTTATTAGTATCATGGTAATCAATACTATCTAATTTACATCATCAATTAAATCATCTATTTATCCCAAATAAATATTATCACATTAGCAATATATCACTTTGTTTATCGATATATTTGAACATATGATTCAGGTTTCATAATGAAATTTTAATTTGGAATGATCCATATATGAATCATTATTCATATAGTAAGATTGTAATTGATATAACTCTACTATAACATAACTGTAAAATTATAATACATGTAAAAGTAAATATTTTCACTTCAATTATTGGAATAACATAGGTCCTTCCTTGGCCAAAGAGATAACTTGTGGATTTATTCATTGGATTGGACAATTATTATACTCCCAACACATAATACTTTGAACTATAAATCAAACTTTGTGATGAATTTCATTCCCTTCGTGGAACTCATCATTTTTTTCAACAAGAATTAATTTATATGTACCCTACATTTCTATATAGAACAAAATTCACATTCCATGTTCAAAATCCCACTAATCCCAACATATATGAAATTGAATCATAATTATTTTATGGTATTTATGAAAATAAATTTTGAAATTATTTGGAGTGTTAAATAACTAAACTTAGTTTTTAATCATATGTTGACAAATCGAATTATTTAGAATGAAAATATTTTTCCTTCTAGTTAAAAATTAATTTGGATTCCAATATGGACAATCATTCAATTTTATATCACACTATAATTTAAATTGAATCATCATGGTTCAATCTTGGGCCTAATACAAAAATTTATAGTGTGAAAAATTAATGACAGATTCCCAATAATAATAAATATATTTTATGGCAAATATAAATCATAAAACCTTTTACTGAAAATATGACACCTTGTTTTTATACTAAGTCGTCCTATTTTTTTATCTAATGAAATGGTAAGTGATGTGTAGTAATGAAAATATAAATTAACCAATTAATATACCTATAGAGAGTACAAAAAGATCACAATTACGGAACATTCACTATAAAATAGGCTGATAGATGACAAATGCATAACCAACTATTTTAGGGTTGCTTACCCCTTGATATCTATTTTCATAAAAAATATCATCATATAGTTTTTATATTGGGATATCATTCATATAAAACCACTCTACATCCATTACAATATCATTGGACGTTATCCAATACTTCGGATTATCATATGGATTGTTACATATGTATTCTCTTCCCAGGTTACAGTGGATCACAAAAATGTTCTTTGATGCCAATTATAAAGAAAAATTATTTTCATATAATAATATTAAATCATAATATATAAATTTTCATACAATAACTATTCATTCCGAACTAAAATCATATAGATCGATCATCTCTTCTAACATGGGCACATGAGAATCTTGTTAATGAAATATCCAAATAATATCTCTCATATTCTAAATAAATTTCATCCATATTGAGAAAAACATTAATTATGTCATTATTCGTAATCTAAAGAATGAAATAATATGAAATGGTAAGATATGATTCTTAATATTTTTAAATAATGGATACAATAATAATAACATAAATAAATCATGAGAATGTAGATATGTGAACATGATCATAATAATTGAAAACCATATTTTTCATATAAAATTACATAATAATGAATCATATTTTAATTATTGGATTTTCATGAGAAATTATCATATTGGCCAGTTAATATGAGTAATGTGGTCATAATATTATCAAATAAAAAAATTTGTGGAATGAATATAAGAATTGACAATCATTTCATTAATATTCAAGTCCCATCAGAATATATATCATATTGTATTGATTCCAATACTAATTACATCATATATTCAAATATTCATTGCAAAGTATAAAATTTTGGATAGAGTATAAAACTAAATATGGATTACACCACATTATAGTCTTACATGTCACATGAGATATCAATTTTTACCCAATGCAATCATGAGATATATAAATTCTGGCCCATACATCACATAATAAATATCATACAGATGTGTATGAAAATATAATAAATGAATCATCATATAATATCATGTAAAAAATAAATTCATTTCATATACATTCCAACAGGTAATATCTAATGGAAAAGTAATGGGATTGAAAACAATTTCATAAATTAATTATAGAATAACTTGTATAAAATTTATGTGTTTCATAAATATTTTACCATTATAAACATAAAAATTATATATAATGAATATGTATTATCCCCCACCCCTCCACATTTCAAGTCAGTCTGGGTTGAAAAGAATGAAACAAAGGTAAACCTAAATGTTCAGGCAGATGTACCTGTTGATTTTGTCATGGTCTTGAACTCCACCGATGTTCCTAATCCCACCCATGAGAAACCAATCCTTAAAGACATTACAACTTCTAATGAGGGTTTTGAGGTGGCTCATATTGAGGAAGGTGAACCCTCTAATCCCAATGCTCCAGAGCCTTCTCACTCTGTCCCATTAGAGGATGAAGATAAAGCCACCCAAATTAAAGAAGATTTCATCAAATCAAGTTCTAGAAAAGGGAAAAACAAATGGTGAATGCTGATGGATTGATTACCCCCAATCCAAAAAAAACCAGGAAGCATATGGACTTTTCTCATCTCAAACGAACAATTGTCATGAGATCTCTTACTGCTTCTAACAAGGACTGCATTGAAATCACAAAGAGCCTCCAGTAAGATACCTATAGACATTACTGCTCAGAGTGAGGTTATCTATTCTACTGAGCCTCTTGATGATAATCCGAATGAGGGATCTGATCTGACTGTGAATACATTGCAGCATACTCGGGAGGTGCGCGAAGATTTGGAATCTAAAAGGGATCAAAATGTTGAATTAGCTTATCAAATGCTCAGAAATTGTGAAATCTATGCATATACTTACCTTGATATCAAACGCGAAGTGTTTATTTTGGGGTTAGACCTAGAGACCAAACAAACTCCCTGATTTCCTATGGATTGCGCTGCTTTGTTCTCCAGTTTAAATTAACTTTGTTTTCCTGCTGGTGATGTTTGTTTAAGGCTTTCTCTCTCATATGGGAACAGGACCTTATCAAGAATCTATTTCACCGTAATACAGTGAAGAGCGCAGGACATGTCGCATGGGATGATTTTTCTGGTTTTATAATCAAATGATCCTCTTTTATTAATTCTGCTTCACATCGTACTTTCTTTCTATGATGATTTTCTCTTCCTATGAAGAGGTTTCAGCTTATAAACTTCAAAGGGATGATGGATTGGATTTCTTGAAGACTTATAGTTCCTCTCTTTTTTCATTCGTTATGTATTTTTTTATCTTCATGTAATTGATTTCCCTTTCGCTGGTGTAAATTCATTGCACCTTGAGACTTCATTTTAATATTTCTTTTTTAATAAATTCTACAGGGACATGGGTTGGGAGACCAACCCATGTTTCACTTTTTTCAAAAAATGAATATGTATTGTATCGTTATATGATATCCATAGATTAATGAAATCATGTATTTATCTCCTGGATAAGTTAAGATATCATTAAAATGTAATTAAAAATATTCACTATGAAACTAAACATTCAAATTTGAAAATGAAATTAACCGAAAAATATATAATGTTTTGAAAAAACTTTTTATTTAAAAATAAAAAAATAATATTTTATATCAATCATAAAATCAAAGAGCATTCATGGTGGAGGAATATTCTGTTCATGAGGTTAAATTTAAGTGAAAAAATTATTTCTTAATTTTGAATAAATAGTTAAATGTACCCCAGTTGAACAATTACAACAATAATACTTTTAAACCATTTTTAATAAGAAACAACCTTCTACAAATGGACAAAGAAGCATTGGATAAGATTAAAAACATTCTTGAATACTTGTTTAAAAAATGTCTATCGAAGAGTAAGGTTATTCTATAAAAGATAAAAATAAATTTGTATTTCCCAAAAACAATTACTACCATAGGGACATATAGAGAGTAAAATCAAAGGAAATGTGTAATTTCATGAAATAACTATAATATTATTAATTTAATATGATTTATGAGAGGTATATAATTTTATTACCTGGTCGAGAACAAGATTATATTCAATCAGAGTAAAAAATTTGACATTAAATTTCTTGATCATAAGAATATTCATGATATGAAATTTAAAATAGAAATTTATATAGAGATCATAGGTGAATATAGGTCGGTGACATTACATTTATACCAAAGAAGATTATTTGAGTTGATAATCTATTACTAAAAGTTCCACAATAATATAATGTTCCTAAAACTCATATATAATATGTTTATATTTATTAAACATAAATAGTAGTGAAATTTAAATTATTATTATTTCATATATAATACATTTAAAACATTTCAACCAATATTTAATAATAATATTTGTTTAAATTTTTGTTTTTGGGTGTTAACGATATATATTTTGAATATAAATTTGGATCATTAGTTCAATTGCATATGAATTATTAATGGATACATTATCTATAAAATGTTTACGTTGATATAAATATCTTATAAATTAATTATATATGTTTGTGCATTCATTAAAGATAGTGAATTAAAAATAAACTACACCATTCACGGAGATGGAATTCCTTTTGAATACATAATCGTTATATTAAAAAAATGGAAAAAATTAACTATAAAAAAATTACTCATCATTCTAGAAACATTTTTATATCATATAAATCATATATATTCATCCTATAAATCCTTATTACAATCCATGTAAATAAAATAAATGAAAAATTAATAACATCCATTCATGGAGATTGTAGTTGATACATACACATGAACAACATTTTCTCTTTCAATATGTTGGTAACATGTGTACTATTTATTTTAAATGAATTTTCAACATGTTTTTTTATTTTATGTTGAAGTGGTGATTTTAGGTGATGATAATTGGATACTTGATATGGATTCAAATTATGGAATCAAATATCAAAATTTCACAATTCATCATATAAATGATATAGTTGAGTGAACTAGTATTCATAGTCGATGAAATATTTTATAGAGGATATATTTTGTTGGAACTTTGAAGACCATGTAAATATTTATTTTAATAAATAATTTTTTTAAAAATGAATAAGAATAATTAGATTCAAAATAACATTTATATATATATATATATTATATTTGAAGAGGAATATGATATTATTAATCATATTTGATAATTTATAAAAATTATATTTTTTATATATAATTATTATAATTATATCATCCTGACCCTTTAACAGGAAATTCAATCATCAATTATAAGCTAAAATAGTTATCCCATCAGCCACAAATGTTGAACTAAAATGTCAACCGCATGGGAGAGACTGAAAAGTGTGTCTGCAAGGAATCAACCATGTATGGGAAAATTCATGCATCTCGTATAATGTGTGGGGTATCACACATGGAGGATAGTTTTTTATTCATGTCTCATTAATGTGTGTGAAATTGATCTAGATTCTTATCCAGGTTTAGTACCTCAAGATTTATCCTTCATAGATTTTATTATAAGAGTGAATAATTACATGTTGATAAATAAGGATGTATTTGTTGATTATTTGGTATTTTTTCTCTAGTATAAAAGGATACATACATAACCACAATATATTAATAACTTATAATTGATAAATATAGTTATTCCACTATCTTATTTATCTTTTCCTACACTAACATCCTCCTCAATGGAACTATTGTTATATTGTAAGAACATTCCAATATCTTACATATATTGTGGTCAATTCCAATATATGAAAATTTGAATATGATTACTATTTATTTCATTATTTAAATCTACATATTCTATGTATACAATAATTGAAATACATGATTCTATATAGGGAAATACAAATACACAAAAATTATTTCATTATCCAATATACATAGATGAGTGTGAGAATCAAAAAATGATGGGGGTATAAAATCATCATCATATGCATGTGAGGTTAGGTTCCAATAAATTTCCATTTGTGTCATTATTGAAGAAACATATTATGAAATGGGTTATCTACCTATGATTAATAAAAATGGAATTACACTTAGGTATTCTAATTAGGATATTTGTATGGAGACTCATGAGAATATATATAATATAGTGAAAACATTTCTAAAGAAGATTCGTAAAACAATAGAATAGACACTAGGTATCCAAAATGGAATATCATGAAATAATACATTATTATATGAATCTTATCAAAAATCATAGAAAAAAATATTTGATGATGGATCACATAGTGAACTTCATTTTAAGTTAAAATTATATCAATATAATCTTAACAATTCTGTTTTCAAATGTATTTGTATAGTATTAAAATAGTTGAAAAATTTAATGATCTAGAGAATTCACTAAAAATATTTTTGCAATGTGCATCCTCCTATATAAATAATATAAGTAATGGAGAAAATCATGTTTTTATTTATGATGTATTGAAATTGTATTCATGTGATTGTAAAATTTCCTAGATTTTGTTTTAACATTATTTCTCTAAATTTAAAAAAATCAATGTTAATTCTTTTTTCAATGATTTTCAACATGAGGATAAATTATAAAAGGTATAGGATATATAATATAACTTATATGAGTAATGGAAAATATAATAATAACATTTAATGAATATGCAGTATGATTGGGATGATAAGATGATAATTTTTTAGCATAATAATTAATCCCAAAAAATTATATTTCTAGAGAGGGAGGTGAAGTTCAAAATTATTAATTCACTACAAGATGAATCATCCCAGACTACTAAAAAATATATTTTTCTTCCCAATCCTACATAAATGATCATTACTCCAATGATGCATGAGATAAATCTATATTCAAATGACCCCATTCTCCAAGAATATGATATCCCATTACAAATAAATAATATTAAATACTAATGTTATTTAATGTTCTTGTACAATTCTAAAACTAATCTCTGGAAAAATATTAAAATTAAAAAAAACATGAAAAACCCACCACATCAAGGGTGGATATAAAAATACATATGAATAAATATTCAAAAATATGTGTCTTATATTGTGGTAGTTCTTCTAAAATGAAGAAATATTGTAAATCTATGAAATATAAATAAAAATCACAAAAAAAAAATGATGAATTGGTATAGGGTATTGTTCGCGATGCTAGATGTTTGGGAATAAGTAATTGCAATGTTGGGTCAAGATAGAAACTTTTGAAATTAGTAAAATACAGATATTTAATGGGATGAAAGCTGAATATAATGGCATAACTACAATATAAAAGGTAAATAAAACAACTGAATGGAGATAAGTCTATATTTTAATGAGATAAAAATATGTATACTATTAAACAAACATTAATTAAGATGAACTATGAGAGAACCACTCTTACATCAATGTGATGAATAAATAATCCCTAGAAATCACTACACCCAATGAAAAATAAGGGTAAATATAAATGTGTAATAATATAATAAAATTATGGATATGATTCATCTTGTGGTTTAAAATTGATGTTTGGATGTTTGTACTGGTGTTGTTAAAGGAATTAGAAATAAGACTTCAATTTATAATATAAAATTTCATTTTTATTAAACAATTATGATTCATGTTCATGTAAATGTGAATATATTAGTTTATATTCAAATAGAAAAAAATTCATAAAAATATATCCATATAATCTTCCATCAAAATTGTGATATTATAAAATAAAAGATGATTATTGAAGACATAATTTAATGTTTCATAGAAATGAACAATAACTTATCGTACCTGTCAAAGATATTTTCAAAGATGGTAATGTCTTGAGATTTTGAATAAAAAATAATGGAATGTCATGAAAAGTCACTATGAAGATAGATAATTTCAATAATGAATTAATAGTAATGAGAATTCCATTAGAAATAAGGTTCCAATTTTTTTTCCATATATATAATTATTTAATGTATAGGTTTTTAAAGAAATGTGTTAGGTAATTGATGTTGTTTTCTGATTCTATCACATCTTATAAAAATAAAAAAAAACTAAAACATCATATAGTATACACATTTCTACGGAATGAATGAAAATAGGGAATCCTTTTTGGGGGTTCCACCTTTAGAGGAATCATTCATTTTATTAAATTAATGCATATTTGAATAATTCTAGATATATTTATTAAAATAATTGTAAGGTATGAATATTAAACACTTCTGGTCATTATCATATTCTTTACTCACATCAAATATGTGGGAGTTCTTGGTTCAAGATAATAGGAGAGACAGGGAATCTATATCATTTTCACATAATAATTATGATGTAACTATTAAATTATATGTAGTGTTTATTATTTTATAGATAAATATATTTTATTACATCCCCTTAAAAAATTAAGAATTTATATGAATCATTTTACATGATTGGGTTTTTATGGACATAAAGGAAGACATTGTTTGTACCTCTATTGTTTTATATATTGGGTTGTCCACCGTAGACCTAAAATTGATGAAATAAAAGAATAATTTCTAAGAGAAACATTTTTTATCATCTATAACATGTATGCGGTTATGGAATTTTCATTTAATATAGAAGGTCATGATTTTATAATGAAGATAAAATGAGAAGACCACAGTTATCCATTGCATTTAATTGTAAATAATGAGTAAAAATGTTTATCAACCAAAATTAAAACTTTTAATATGAATATGTATTGAAAGAAAAATAAAATGGGTGATATTTTTCATCCATGATGTTCCATTTACTATCAATTATCTTTCAATATATGTGTGGCGTGTTCAAGACGATATAGTGATTCATTAAACAGATTGTAGGAGAATTTATCAGAATAAATTTATAGAATTAGATTTCGTGATTGGAAACTTTTCCTTGAAAATGTGATGGCTAATCAAACTGATCATAAATGTTAGTTACATTTTTTCTGAGGAAATATTAAATACTAAAAGTTAAAACCATGAAAAAATTATTGTTCATGAAGAAGAGTTTAGACGAATAATTAGAAGACTTTGAGTGAAAATTTTATTTATTTTCTAATGGGTTATTGAGTAGGAATACGACATGAAGAAATAAATTTAAAATCAATTATTATTATATTCCATCCATAAAATTTTTATATGTCGATGTTGGTTGTATTCCAAAAAATAATTACAGACCATTAAAAGACACAATGACTTTCCAGTCAATCACACATGTGAGACCAAATGGTCAACTATGTAGGAGATCTGTCCCAATGAGCCCATATGGAAATAGAGGAGTGCAAGTGCATGATTAGAAACCATTGGATTAACATGGTGGAATACATGGTTAAAGAGCATGTTATTCACACCTTATTTATGTTTATGATTCTATTATGGGTTCTGACTCGGATGACGTGTCCCAAATCTATAAAAATACATGTTGCCTTATATGGTAGCATGAAAATGTTGAAAGAAGAAAATTAAGACCCAGATTATATTTGGTACTATTCCTATACACTTAAATGATAAACAAAAAAACACCACATCCCATCTATGTAATATGATATCATTCATCACATCACATTCATCATCAACATAAGTTGAACCTAAGGCATCATTGATGCTAATAGTTGTATTAATAATCATCATTAAACATATGGTCTTCTATGTTGATCAATAAAATCTCATTAAACAATGATAATGAGTCATCTTAATATCTATCAAGTTATCTCCCTCTTATTTTCAAGGGATAATTTGTTGAAATTATTTAATTGAGGGTGATAAAATGATACAAGAAGATATTTAAGTATTTGAGATTCATGGATTACTTTGAGTGCCACAAAATTATGGAGTATGTGTTCATCATTTAATTTATGTGAGAAAGATTATTGTCTAAGAAAAAATATATTTTATGAATAAAGTAATTTTAGAATCATTCAATTTGTAGGTGTTTATAAAATCAATGAAGTATTATAATGTTTTTATCCATGAAAAATATTATTTTTTGGTGGTTGAGGTGTGGAAATATAGGGATTTTATGTCTGTGAATACTGATGTCTATGGAAGAAGTTATACATATGGTAGTTTAATAGGTATTATGTTTTCAATAGAAATTGAGAAACTATGACATTATGATTCATTAAGATAATCTATAATGATTTTTTTCATCATGAATAAGAGTTAACTTTGAGAATTCAATATGTGAAAAGAAATATTGATGTTATTAATTAATAATTATTTTGAGAAAAACATTTATTATCTTGAAAAAGAAATCTCTCATTGTTTCCATGATACTCCAACACCATTTCACAGAGGTGTGTGTGATACCCTAACATGTAGTGACCGAGGAAACACATTATTTCACTTTTTTGTTAATGAGGCGAGTGTTTACATTTAGAAAAGCATTCATAATATTGATAATATTTGAGAATACATGTCATTTAAAATACATGAATATAGTGTAACCTCTGTTATATATACACTTATTTATGTTTGAGTATATAAGTATATTTTTACAATAGAGGTATAAAATCCGGTTTTTAATCAACCACATTCACTACCATTGTGATACCCAAAACAAAATAGTAATAAATAAAATAAAGTATTAATGAAATATAAAACATGGTAAATCATTTCAAGAAGAGGATATATTGAGTTGATATTATGTTGATAACTCATGAAGAAAAACCTGCGAGATTATACAATTATTGTCCATGCATAAAATAATAATTTACTAAGTGTTTTCACAACATTTCAAATTTTAGTGATTCCTATAATTAATCATTGCATAGAAGGATTGCATGATCAATATTTTTACTATGGAAACTGAATATATGATAGTGATCAAAATTATTTTATAGGAGAGATAGTAATATTTAGTGAATATATTTATATATGAAGTGTACATTTATACGTGTGATTCAGAATGAACAAGTAAAAATATAAAAATATTATATTTAATGTGATTAATCCTTGAATAATTGTAGAAGACACTCTAGAGAATATAAGAGCACAGGGAGACTTATAGGTAGATCTTGAAGTAGTTGTCTCTCAGTTGGAGATACCAAAGGAGAAGATAGTTGAGGGGGTTATAACCATCCGAGCACAATGATATTGATTTCCAAGATGAATAACATGAATGAAATGGAAGATAAATTACAATGCAGAATACATAGTTGTTTCCTAGACCTGTTTAATTGAAAGTAAGTGTATACTTGAGAATCCATGTTGGGATTGGGGATTACCTACATGGAAATGAGTATCTATTTATAAAAAACATTTAAATAATACATGATTCTCTTAATATTATAACTACATCAAAAGAGGTTAGTATTAGTTAAATCACATAATCATATGAGAAAAAAACATGATCAAGATGTAAAAATGTAAATTAAAAGAAATCTAAAAACCAATTTTACTGTATATTCAACCCCTAATTAGTACCACCTAATTTGGCATGTGGATGTACACAATAGATCAGATATTATGAAGGTAGATATCTTATGGATCGTAGGTTTGTATTTTCAGAATATAATAACCTACAGAATGTGAATAATGATGTTGATATGAAAATTTGATATATATTTTTTTCAATTGACATGGATAACTATGTTGTATAATGAGATAAAAGTTGTTCCATTTTATAAATGTGCGGTATATAAACTCATGGAATTTCATTCAATATTATCATGTTTTAATTTCATTCTCAATATAAATGCTTCTAAATAACCATGTATTTGAACCTATGGTGAGATATGGTTGAAATACCATTTACTTATAAATATTGTCATTGTTTATATGGTATTTGTGATCATTATATTTATTTTACCCCAATAGTTAACAGATATTAATCATAATCGGGGAGACATAATGTTGACAAATAATGAAATCTAATTTAATATATGATGTAAAAGTTATCTCATAATTTTCATTCAATGAAATTTTCAACTATATGATATCATAATTTTCCTCTTTATATAATTTTTTAATTCATATACAATTTAATATATTATTATTGTCAGCAAATATCATTACTGTAAATTTTGAGACTAGTGATTAAATTTAAATTAAATACAATAAAAAAACAGGTTAAAAATATAATCATTTATTAGATATATATTTATATTTAAATATTAAAAATTATAATGACATATTATAGCTAACTAAAATTATTTTACATTTAATACTTTTAAATTAATTTATTTTGTTTTTATTTAAATTGTAGATATACAATGATAGAATTACGTAAGTAGATAATGTAATTATTCTGACATTTAAAATTTGAAATAATTATCCATGATAATGAAAAATAATTTTTCATCCATGTTACTATTGAAAACCTAATATAACATAATTTCATTCCCATTTCCTTTTTATTGATAGTAAAATATTGATTATGACATTTTGGAAAAAAAATTACATAAAATATTATAAATCAAATAATCAAGGCCAAATGGAAAAACATAAAATATATGATGTTTAGTTAATTATGGTTGGAATATAATAATAAAATAATATTATGTAAAGTGTGAATGATTATTTATTAGCCCTTATCACTATATTATTATCAATAATTTACCCATTTTACTGTAACTATTATAACAAAATGTCCTATTATTATAATTCATAACATATAATAGTATAATAGAAATATTTTACTAATAAATACCTACTAATTCAAAATTATGAATCTTTTTTACATGATTCAAATCATAGTTGTGGAAAAAATTAATTTAAATATAATCCCTTAATACATAATGCAAGAGTGTTTTTTAGTGAAATTCCACTTTTGGAATATAAATGTTTTCATACCTTATTCTTCAATAACATTTATTCTACTGAACCTAAATTAATTATTAATAACATAAAAAAGTAATTTTCAATCTACATAATATGTAAAATATATAATGATATTAATACTTGACACAAAAATGTTGTTATAATGAAAAACATTTATTTTTCCTAATTCTAAGGAAAATTACACTTTTACAAAAAATAGAAAAATCACTCAAATATAATTATATTTCATGCCTTTAAAAAATATATCATTATATAAATTAATTTTAATAAAAGTTTAACAAATTTATTATCATATTTTCTAAAAAAAGTAAATTAATTTTTTATCAAAATTTTATAGCAAATAAAAATATTATATTAATAAAAGTTTGATGGTATTTTCTTAAGAATTAATCAATACATTTTTATTGAGGATGACCATTATAAATATATCCCATAATTTGGAAATTCCAATAAATAGACACAAATTCGATGACTAGATTTTAAATAACCTAATTAAATTATTATAATTAATGTTTGTTTAAGTTAAGTGTTTCAGTTCATATATGTTATCATAATTAATGTTCAACTTTTAAAATAAAACAGTGTCACAAAACAACATCATTTTTCCATGTTTCATTTGGTTTATCAATTATTATCTGGAGTCTGTTATCAATTTTACATCATATCCTGAATTTTAATGTTGATATAAATATTGTATATATTGTTTACACACCTATGTATCACCATTCATAAACAATAGTGATGGAAAATTAATTACATCATTACCTATAGATGATAATCCATATATAAAAATGAGTTAAATTTACATTTTTTGTTTGATGGAATGATAAATGATAAATAATATATAAATTTGGATCAATAATTATTATAAAAAAATATCACATAATTTCCGTAATTAAATCCATTTTAAATCCATTAAATCAAGAAATGATAAATAAATAACATCACATTGTGGAGGTGGAAGTCCATACTTACGCATGATAGACATTATACATTAACAATTATTCTTAAGATATTATTGTAGATATGATATTATAAATAAGGAAGTATATTTATTTTATAATTATATAAAAAAATTAAACAAATCAAAATAAATAACCATGAATAATTGTGGTGGAAAAAGTGTTTTATCGCATTGTGGTGTCAATAGTCCACATTTATGCATGAAGGATATTTTCAAATCCCATTAGATTGGGAAGAGGTGATCAATTTTTGTGAAATCATCATAATGATATATTAGTATATTGGTGATACTTTATTCATCATGTTTTTATGTATAAAACAAGATTATTGGATGTAAATGAAAAAATGATGTTTTATGATATTGGTTAAGATCTATACCTCTTATTTGGTAAACCTATTTTAGATTATAATTTAAGCATTAAAGGATTAGTCATAGGTAAATAATTGATTCTCTATGATGAATTAATAAACTCCAATATGTATTTGGAGTTTGGATTTTTCTAGAAAAATGACTAAATTGGTCTGAATATGTTGGGAAGATAGTTTCACATTCATAAGATTGGTAAGAAACTCAAATGGAATTTCATAAAATATTTCAATGATTTAAGGTCAATATCTTATGATATTGGATCATAATTGGATCATATTCCAAAAGATTAGAATATAAGAATTATATATATGTGTTTCAAATAAATATTTGACAATTATTGGTTGAAATAATAGCCTTATCTTATAGTTTAACCCCATGGTAAAATTGTTTTAATCATAATCGTATAGAAAATATTTTACTATTTTCCGAATCACATAAAAAAAATTAATTTCATCTTATTAAATTATATTAATAATGATGAATCAAAATTTTTAAACAATTTTAATATAATAATTTTATATATGTTTAAAAATATAATTTTAATTAAGCATGCAAAGTGTAATGAAAAACTATTTTCAAAAATGAATTTCTTCAGTATAAAACATTATTAACAACCATTACATTAATATTAAAAATCCTGTAATGAATTTTAAAATATTATATAGATATATTAATGTTTAAATTTAATTAATACTATTAATTAATATATATAACAATAATTATTTAAGATTAAAACATGATTTATTCATAAAAACTATTGTAAGAAAAATGTGTTCTAAATCAAAAAATTTGATGAAATAGAAATAATTTATAATGATGACTAATATTTATTAAATTATATAATTTTAAATTGTAATATAATTACGTTACATTATTATCAAATTCAATTAATTTTATTTTATCACATCAAAATAAATGAAATGTTTTGAAAAAAATAATATTTTTTACTATTCATTTCAAAAATAAATATTTTTCAAAAATAATTTAATTTCATAGTAATATATTATTGAAAAAATTATTTTTAGAAATTATTAAATTCTGAATGTAAAATTTATTAAAAATATTAAAATAACATATAATTTTCACATTCCAAAAATAGAATCCAATCAATTTTTTGAAGTATAATTATTTAAAAATTAGAAAAATAATTTAAATTATTTCCATCTATTTTTTATTAGTTATCAAATAAATATTCTATAAGAAAAACCATAACATATATTTTTCATTATGAGGTTATAAATATCAATTTTCTACCAACTAGTGGATATGTTATAATTGATTAATATATCACTATCTATATTGACTTAGTGGATTATGTGTGATAATCGATCGAATACATTAGGTTTTATTTCCAAATAAATAAATATTAATTATTGGTGTGTTAGTTATCTTTTAGAGATAAATATATGATCACAGTAGAGTTATTATCTTTTTTCATGAGGTTTAAATGTAATATGTGATATTAGAGAAACTATAAGACTTATACAATATTCAAGGACTGATATTGTTTGAATAAAAATATGAGGATATGATGGAGTAAAGAATATATAAGAGTAGTTCCTTATCGTATTAGAATATTAACATCATCATTTAAAGGTGGACATTTAAGAATGAAGCCTTTCTTTAATTATCATGTTGGAACATCTATGGTTTCTTTCCTATATTTTTCTTTATAACGTTTTAATTATATTTAAAAAACATTATATCAAGAAAAGTATGTTTTCTATTATTTTCAAATCATTATATTTTATATTTCATCATCATTGATGTTTCATTATATCATGTTAATGAGGCTGATTATTAGTAGATAAGAGTTACAGGATGTTGGGAGTATGGTTATGGGTTTTTATATCTGATGCATCATTTTTTTACAAATATGATTCAATATTAAATTTATTATTTCAACGAGACATCAAAATTATAAAATTATCATGGATACCAGAAAAATTATTAACAACATTAGAGTATTCCAATTTTGATTAAGGGGAGTTGGGGAATGAGATTCAACATTAATACAATATTATTATTAGATATTTATTTTAATGATATCATATTAATTATAAAATTCAGAATTAGAAAGATTAATCAATATAGGTAGTTTTATTAGAGGATTTTAGTCTATGAAGATAATCTATGTGTCTTGTAGTTAATTTATAAAATTATTATCATATTTAAAATACAGTTAAATTTATATCAAACAAACATGGTTGAATTAATTTTATCAAAGAATCATCTTATAATTTTTGAATGAGTGAAAACCAACCATTCACTCATTTTGATAGGATATTTTAGTTCATGGTTATAAATCATTAAAATATCATTAGTATATAATTATTTAATATCTTTTCTCATATGATCATCCATCGTATTTTCATTCATATACAACCACATGGTTTTATTTAGATTTTTAGTTTTAGATTTTTATCATTTTAATACATGATTACAGAACATTGTTGGAAGAAAAAACAATGTCCTAGTTATGTTTTTTATGTAGTTTCTAACAAAATGTTATATTCCTAATTATTTAATTAAAAACATAATACAAAAATTCTTCTATATTTTTTATTTTAGTTGGGGTAATTTTTTTGTTTTCATTTTCAATTTTACACACATGGTGTTTTTCTTTGTTCTTCCTAGAGTAATGATGAATGATGGAACAATTCGATTTGGTCATTATTTAGTCAATGTTATGTCATAATTTTTTTTAACATAAGAGGGATATAAATGAAAAGAATAAGTTTATCAAGTCCAAAAATGTGTACCACAATGACACCAATGTCTGAAAGTGTTAATAAACATCATGGGACCAACAATCATGAGATAGTTGTTATTCTTAGAGAACATGGATAATGATTTAATTGATTTAAATGAAGGAACCCTGAATGAGGTGCCCATTGAAGATGAAATTGAATATCTATTTGAATTTATAATATAACATGAGGAAATATAAAAAGAATATTCTAATTATGGTTCTTAATTTTAATTTCCAATAGAGGAATGCTACATAGGTTCTAAAGAGAAGGAAGAAAAAGTAGATGAAGTGGAACTACATATTGCTAATGATCAGTGAGGGGATAAAATGGATACCATAAATGGAAATGGAATGATATTATATAAATTATAAAAGTGAGTTTATATTTTAATAATAGAACAATATATGAAAATATTACTAAACATGATATTGAATAATTAAAAATAGGGTATCCAAATAATAAATAAAAAATCATAAGGTTGAGGAGAAGAGGTGTACTATGATATGAAAAACATAGATTTTTTCATTTAAGAAATGATATTATAGATAATTTATTTACCCGTAGATGATTAAAATATTGAATAATTGGACATGATGAATCAATTACAATAAGAGATAATTTTAGATATTTATAAATAATATCTACATTAATGAGAATAAGTGAAATTGTACATGTTGTGTAAATCTTATTAGATTCTACTTTAAGACATCGGGGTTTTCATTAATTTCTTTGTAACACAATAATACAATGGACTTTAAACGGGGAGGAAAATTTGATTAACTACCTCATACAGATATTTACGAATAATTTTGTTTAATAAGAAAGGATTATTTATTCCTCAAAATCAAAATATATGATCAAAGAGGTAAGGTAAATCAATTCAATATTACTAAAATCAGAATTTAGTGGAAAAGAGAGTGTCAATATATATTAATTCATAAAAAATCATATTTATGATATTATATTAGGATATAGAATAACCACCTCAACCCATTTAGTTGACCACTAATTTTTAATGAATCTTGTTCTCTCAAAATTTTAATTTTATTTTCATATCCAGGATAAACATGGGAAGTAAGGGAAAGATGAATTTGTTATATATATCAATGGGAAGTATGGATATATATTTATTATTACATGTGATCCACATGTTTATAAAATATATATTTTCTTCCAATGAGTTGATCTATATTCCAAACATATGATTTTCTTTTTATTTAAACTTCAAAACATAAATTTATGAAGAACCCCATGATTCTATGTTTTAATTTTATATATGATTACATTTAACGAGTATGTTGGGAAAATAAATTATTATGGAAATATATAAAAATATGTATTTTTTGATTCATGATTTTAGAGGGATATTTGATTATATAAATTATGTATCCCTACAATTTTCCATGAATCATTTTTCTTATGTTCCATTTTATTACTTTTTTACAGTTTGTTATTCCATGAGAAATTGACAGTTATTATATGTTTCTAATTCCCATTATAATTTAATAGGAAATACATCACATAATTATTCTTATATTTTATCATGATATCATCAGACATTCTAAAAACATTTACATTCTTTTTCATTTCATCTAAACTATAATTTTATTTAGAAATTATCAAATTGGTTGAGGAATTTCTATTTGGTTTTAAATTATACTTGAAACCATAACATTAAATTTATATTACATTTCTTCCTTCCTATTAATGAATGACCCCTGATAAAAATATATCACATTACATGCCAATTTGACACAATCTTACCACACACTGTCTATTTTCCATGAATACAAATGTTTCCCATTTTGGGGGAGGTTATCTATAGTTTATGGTATATGACTAATTATGAAGTGATTATGAGTGATATATATTTATTATTTGGACATATATCATTTAATAAATAATTGTATATTAATTTTCACTCGTCATTAAAAAATAGAAAATTAATCATAATTTCAAAAAAAATTGGTTTTTTTGGTGGATATAATCTATCACATTACCAATAAATAACAATCAAAGCTTCTTTTTATGGAATATTTTTTTCCATACAGATAACTAAATACCAATTATCCTCAATTTAATATGCTCAGAAATAGTAATAAATTATGATAACTTGTGATATTTTCTTTACAAAGTGGAAAATAAATATCCTATTTAATTTTAAATTTATGTCTATATACTCATGTCAAGAAAAAATTCATTTCATGTTATTATTATGATTGATGAGTGAAAAGAACCAAATTGATTTATATCGTGACAATGAATGTTTAGTAATAGATAATTATGGTTATTTATTGAATAGAGATATAATATTCATCAACATCAATGTGAGAAACAAAAATTAATTTTTAATCTCTTCTTTGGGAAATGAAGAATTTTATAAATACTTTTATTTGTTTCTAAAAATTTAATTCAACCAATTGATCAATAGTAAATTAATTTGTATTTAAATTTTAAATAACTCAAACCTGTATATAATTTGAATTCTTATTTTTTATACATTCTACATGAAAATCATTTTATATATGATAGGTGATATTATTAAATCATATTTTATTCATATTTTTAGAATTACTCATTATAAATATCATTGATATCTATGTGTTTTACGACCAAATATTTATTTTTATAATCATATGTGGGAATTTTTTATATTGGAATAATTTTCTAAAAACATTATATAAATAGAAAAATTCAAATTTATTATTTTTAATTTGTGATATGTATAAAGGTAACAAAATGTGCCAACATGGTTCGACCCTTGACAAGTGTATTAAATCCATATATCCACCCCAGGAGTAGATTCATATGACAACAATGAATTTAAATTCATGTTATCCTTAACGAATTAAAAATTTTATATTTTTTCACACATTATACTCCCTTAAATATGATATATTTTTAATATTAAATATGATTGTTACGACATTTCCTTTAAATTATCATCTATAAAGGGTTGTAACCGTATCACAAAATCAATAACTAATATAGATAGAAATTTAATAAATAAGATGAAAAATTTTGTTTGATGCCCAATTTCTTATATCATATGGGAGTTATCATCCTAAGACATTTCCTCAGACTAATATCTATATGAATATAAGCTATTACGAATTGAAAGAAGTTATTTATGTGAAAATAATATTCTTGTTGAACTTGCATTGACATTGATGCTAGATGAATCAGAACCCATGACTACGACTTTCTTTTATGTTACCCTTAGATATTATAGAGATTTTATTATGGGTTTTTTTATAAATTATTATGTTATGATAATGTCATTATTAATATTAAATCAGAATTTAATTCAATTAAGAAAAATTTTTATGGTTAAATGTTTTTTTGAGTTGTGATTTCATATTTTTAATTGAACATATTTATATTCTAGATATATATTATATATGTATATAAATAATTTATCTTCCATCTAATAAAAATATTGTGTTTAGAAATAATAATTCATTCCCAATAAAGTAAACAAAAATTATTTTTGTTCAAATTTTCCTTCTACGACTTCATAGTTAATATTACAAAAAATATCTATTAATTATTGATTTTTAAAATTAATAAAATGGAAATAATATTTAACTCAGCATATCAAAAAAACATATATGATTTTTTTAATTTTCTGAAAATTGTTTTATATGAATAATGAATGCTTGAAAAAATATTATTATTATATGGTTATCGTCATAAAGTCACCACATACATGATAAAAACATTTTGATTTTTTTTCAAATTTATATTTTAATTAATATTTTGTATGATATTTAAAAAAAAATTATAAATCCAAATAAGATTTTATCATATTTATGTTGTATTTTTTATAAAAAAACTAATAATTTATTCAATTATTATTTTATAATTATTTTCTCTAACCTTATAAAATGTAATCAAAAAAATCGATATAAAATATATAATAATTATTTGTATATTATATCATAGGTATTATTCAATTTTTTATATAAATGATAAATTATCTATGTAAAAAGATAGTAAACATGGTGACATACAAAATAGTTGAAATACATAAAATAATATGAAAAGAAACAGACAATTTAAAAATTTGTTCAAATTTAGTGAATGAGGAGTGGTTTGACCTTATATCATATCTTGTATATAATTTCACAATTTTAAAACATTTTTCCTACTGATTTACCATTACCAACCATAGAAGGATGTTAACCACTACTGTGGGCTGATGTTCAACATTGAAATAGGCTCACTCCCCTTATTATAAAAGATGTTGACTACTATATATGATCTATATTGTGATAATGGGGAGAGTATAACATATGGTGATAATAATTATATTTTTAATGAAAATACCACTGAAAATTCATTCAATCGGATGATGATGATGCAACATAGAACAATAGAAGTAATGATCCAAATGTACACCTTCTATACATTAGAAAAAAAATCCACATGTTAGGATAGTTATACATAATCATGTATGATCACTAATTGGATGATCCAATACATACAAAAGAAAACATCCAAAAAGTCATATAGATCAACATAAAGGATCAATGTTGTCTATGTTATAAAAATAATACCACTTGTCTCTTGTAATCATTTCACATCCCAAATAACTAATCTTTAGATCATGCATTTCATCTATTTTATATACCCAGAGAATAAAATTGTGAAAAAATAATAAGATTCCCATTCTGGGTATCAGTATGAACACATTAGGAAACCACCAAATGTTTCTTTTGTTTACATCCACATGTAAACTAGTTATTTGAAAAAATAAATAAATAGAAAAAAATCACTCACATCACATAAATTGATTACCTTTTGTAATAACTAAAATATTGAATATTCCATATCCAGTCAGTGATGGAGTGGAATGTTGTTTCCATGATCTCACATATCAAATGAAACCTCAATCATACATATATTTCCATTACATAAAATAACATGGTCCATGTATTATGAAATACACAACATGTCCCCAATTACATGGTTCTCTAGGAATAACCATAATGTTAATAAGAAGTTCAAAAATAATTTTCATAGACACATAACATGTCTATAATACTTACACTAATATAACCACCATTGTATTATCATTCATACATTCCATGCCATATTGATACCCACATATTAATTGTCTCAACACATCTAGCTCACTATTACTGTGATCTTCATCCACTATCTTATATCATCTCACAACATCATTTATAGACTTCTATGATGAGTAGATCCTCCATATTATTGTTCATCACCATACCCTATAGATATAAATATTTTGATTCCTCCATGAAAATCAGGTAGTCCACACCGAATCAATGGGCCTATATCTCGAGTTTACATGAACTTGATGATTCTATCATCTGTCCACTATGAGAGAAAATAAAAAAGATATTGGCAACACCTTTTGCGAATAACTATTTACATAACTTCTAATGAAATATATCACAAATGGTCTCAATGGAAATTCTCATAAATTCCCATAATAATAAAATTAAATTACATATACATTAATAGAATCACATAATGATAAATGTCCTTAAAACACAATAATAATTACCATTTTAGACCTTCCATTATATACGTTACTCAAGCATACCCAATAATACACATGAGTACACTTTGGCATCTTTGTTGAATTATTGAAAGTAGAAACATTATAAAACTATTCACACTCAAACCACCCCTATATTTCATATTTACGTTGTCTCAAAATTCAAATGTATAATTACTAGAACAAATGGAACCACATATCTTGTAACTGTAGTTGTATTATCAAAATAATTTATTATATAAAGATAAATTCCTTATAATATATAATAACCCCATCAATGGATCAATACCATGACTAAGAAAGAAAAATTAAATAAGAGGTAATATTAGGTTTTATAATCACCTCAAGATACCAATTTTATGAACTTCATTAAAATGCCTTATGTAATGGTGGAGAACCCTCTTATGAACCAAATTATGATAAATAAGAGGGGGTTCTCTACTTCCAGGGGGAATGGGCATTCTTGTCCCTTCTTTCTCAGCTATCCTTTTTTCTATTTTATTAGTGGATTTAAATTATCATTGTAAGAAATGTTTTTTTATTCAATATAAATTTGGGGAAAAGGGTATTTACCTTTCAAATCAAGTTCAAACCATGAAGTATATATTCATATCTTGAATGATAATATGTTATAGAAATTTCTTCTGATGTGGTTTAAAATCACCAAAATCTAGTTTTTGATCACAAATAACCCATATGAGATAGGAAAAATCTATAATTAAATGGAGTTGTGGAAGAATTTAGATGATCATCAACTAAAATTACATTTGGGGTATTACAAACTCATAATCATTTATTAGATCGTCTCTAAGAGATTTGGTCACTCACTGAACTTAGTTATCACTCAAACATAGAAATGTGGTCTATACATTCCAATATTATGAGATGATACTAAAAACATAGAAGTAATTAACAACATACTATTCTTCCCATTTGACTCACTCAATTGGTTAATTCCTTCTATGAAATCCCCTCCTTTGGAATCATTAACCTGGCAGCTTTTCGTCTAATTTTCCAATGGCCTAATGGAAGACCAAGAACGTCCTCCTATACATACAATCCCTAAAAATAATATACAATTAGTTTATACTCATATATTATTGTTATAATATATATGTGTTACACATGATGATCATAATGTCATGTATCATCATTGATGTCCTTAGAAAACCCACATCTCACACATTGCCAACATAATTACTATACCACACATGATTCCAGAAATACACTTCAATATTTATTATTCCCACTAAAGTACTATATCAAAATGGATTCTAAATTTTTTTCTTTACCTCATTTTATACCCAAAAATTTCCATTCTTCTGGTGAACCCCTATCAACCATAAATATATATGGATACTTATATATTTACCAATATACTGTGAATTCACGTAATAAATATGAACCTTTTGCCCCTATTAATTTATTACAAGGGAAAAGAACTGGGAAACAATAATATTGTAATAATAATCATCCCCACCTCTCTAGCCTACATATAACTTGTAATCTCAACCATATTTAGGTTTCTAGAGGCTCCACTCCTCGATGTATTTCCACCTTATATGTTTATACCAACAATCATCCACCACACCCACTATGTGTTATATATCATTCTAAAAATATATAAGAATTAAATCATATCCCATTTAACAAATATTATTATCACTATCATTATTACCTTATATCACTATTTACTACATGCTCAATAACTCCCAGTTGTCGGAGATATCTCATGGAAAAACACCCAATATTTCCATTCTACTCACATTCAAGAATCATTTTTAGATTATGTTTAACCATAGTCAAAAAAAGTTTAGAATGTGGAAACCATTATAAAAACATTCATGATACACTCCTCCGCAACCTCTATGGGTCTCAAACCAAGCTTCCCTAGTGGGTCTTCTCTTGTACCCAGTTTCCATGTTATGTTGGTTCGCTACCAATGATGCACGCCACTAATTTCCAGCTTTGTAAAGTTTTATATTTCATGTTACCGTAACCTAAAAATCCCAAACTAAATATCTATAAGAATGGTATCAGTCTTATAATGTTCACATATACCTTGATGTAATTCTGTAATAATCTTTTAACAATCTTACCATGGGGATTTTATTTCCTAACAGAGTTGGTGTAAAATGAATAATGTTTTGGAACCTCCATGAAATATCCATTAAATTTGTGTATCCATACAATGCATTCATAAAATCATTAGATACACATAACATTAATTTATCATAGAATATGTTTTCAATGAATATAGTATCAATTTCCATCCACATTAGTCCTTTTTCCAACATATATATACCATTAAGTTCTACCAGTTCTTATCCATTCCCTTAGAAGTATACATAGACATCTTCATAATATTCCACGAAGCTATGTCAATATGATAAAACATTTCATATAATGTTTCTATTAAGAAAGGATCCACTTATTCTCTACCCTCATCTTGAAATGATTTTGGTTAATCTAATTGAAACTCATGAGTATGTATATCAACGGATGACTTAGCTCCCATAGATACCCTATCATTTCTCTAAATTTTTTTCATTTATCTCACCTTCTGCAGAAAAACTAGCCAAGGTACGAACAATGCTGCTCAATGTATCCCTAAATCCACCACACATGATGAATATCCCTCATTCTTAAAGCCTCTCCATAGTTCTCAATCTCAAAATATACCCAAGGGGTGTAATACTTTGTAATAACCAACAATAGCAATCTATATCCTCATGATTAATCAATTAGGGATTTCTATGGTTCATCATGATAATAAAAACATTATTATAAACAATATAAATAATACAAATCATTGTATTGCAAATTCATAAATTTGTAACAAGAATTGAATCTCACCACCATTAGACTTCCCTACCACACCCATATTGTATAACATTCAGGATTATGGGAACCTACCAACCCTAATAAAAATAAGAAACCACATAAAAACAAACATGTAGGATAACATTCCAATCACACACTGAACCACATACAATGTCGAGTTGAGTATAACTCCTCTGAGTGTTTATGAAGGAAAAGACTATCTGGCAAGTTTCTAAAATATTAAATATCGCAACCCCGGTAATACATATAGACCAATGGGGTGAATCAAAAATGAAATTTAATATATCATCAAGATAATATGTTAAATATTTTTAATCCTATGATTAGTTAAATAGGAAACCATTACAAGGTTATAATGGTAAAACTCTATATATTTCTTTTTGTATTAAATTTTTGTGAAACACATCAGAAAATGCATTAATTTATTTAATCAAAATCCCATTTCTGATTTCCTAATATAAATCCATTTTTATGGTAACATAATATATTTTCACTAAGATACTATGTGGGAAAAAATGTTTACTATTTTGGTGAAACTTAATAGCAAAATCATTCCCTTTATTTTTGAGTTATATGAATTGACCATAATCACACATACATATATCATTTAATCTCATAATTTAATACTGATTCATTATTTCAAACTGATTTTATCAAAAAAAATGGGAATAAACAACAATAATTGATGTAAAATCAAATATATTCTGACTAAAATACTAAAATATAACCATGAAAATAGGAAAAAAATAAAATTTCCAGGGAAAGTGTACATTAGTTTATATGTGTGATTGTTAGAAACAAAAAAACTGAAACCCCATATACCAACATAGTATTAATCTAATGTAAACTATTGATCAAATAATAAATGTTTTTAGAAATCCAACATTAACTATTACATTGAAACAAACAAATGATGTAAACCCTTTATTACCAACCACCATTGAAATTGCTATATAATATCTAAGAATTATAATTCTCCAAAGGAACACTAATATTTTCAATCTGATACAATTTGAAACAGCCACACTAAGAAACCTAAACTGATGTTCTGGGCTAGTCTACATGATGGCCTAAGGCGCACATCCCCATATTCCAAAGGATACTAACTATATGTGAGTGTATAATGAGAGACCGTGGGGATACTATGTCCTAATGTGATAATGAAAATAATTTTGATAATAATAGAACAATTGAAATGTTGAACGGAACACATTGGAGGACAAATAATATAATAATAGAAACATGGGAAAATTAAACCTAAAATATATACTAGATAATAAATATATTTTATCATTTTCATGCATATGTGTGAAAGATCATACTTCAGTTTATTATATGTTTACATAATAAATCATCTTAAATTATCTCCCCATGACATTGAGGACCACACCATATTCCTTCCAAAAACTATTACAATAGTCACATGAAACCTCTACACATCACTGTTTACTAATCAATAAATTAAACACCTAATTCCTTCTGTATACTCAAATCATTAATGTATCCATTCATATGAATGTTCATGTATGGTTTGTGGGAATGAACTCATTATGGAACCTCCAACAGATTCACTTGATGAAGACCATAAATAGAGAAGTGTATTAAATGTAATTAAATTGATAAAAACTCTCTCACATTACATAATCACAAATCATATTCATAGTATCTATAAGGGGTACTTATCCTTCATCTTCCAATGCTAGTGTAGAGAAATTTGTTTATAGCCTGGCATACCGAAATAACCACTAGTCTCCCAACAATTCTTACTCCAAATGAATTATCTTCCAATACATACCACATGTATTAAATGAAACCACCAACCTAATTCTCTATACAACCCTATCATGGTAATTGGTCTGCAAAATAAATTGACCATAGACATATCATAAGTGGAAGATAGATCGGATCTCAGGGATGATGTGATGATATATCCAGATACATGGCAGTGGTGGCCAATGTGTCGGCCCCTCTCCCTCCTGAGGGGTAGGGCCCTTCGACGTCTCTCAAGGGAGGGACAACTACCCCTTTTATCGATTTTTTCAATCCTAACCTTCTCCCCCTGTTTCCAAAAATCTCTTTTTGCCCTAAATTCCATGATATTTCCTATGGTAGCCCTAACCATGTAATTTTTGATGCAGAATTCAATTAGGACACTTCACTCCATGATCTGACCATGATCACTAGATTCATGAGGATAAATCCTTTATTCAATGCTTTTGATAGGTTCATGTACTCGTCTTGGGATTTATAAAAAGTGATATAGTGGTTTTGATTAATAATAGACACATCAAGATTCAGTTCACATCGTAGGATGACCTGATCAATGTGTGGTCCAATACTCCTTGTAGCTACAACAGATCCCAGTTCTTCATCTTCAGATTGTCTAATGACTTCCATATGAAGCGTGACTCCCCAATGGTGGGAACATAGGTCAGATTTCCCAATAATATTTTACAATTTCAGTTCCCCTCGATCATTAGAGTGTTAGGTAAACATTTTTTTAGAATCATATGTTTCAAAAATATAACATGTTCTTTCTGTAACCCTCTTAATATTAGACTCTTTTTTTAGTTGATGCGTCAAGAGTGACTCCTGAGTATGTGTCGATTTTAGTGGGTAAAGAATTTAGTTGCATATATCCTATTGGTAATGAATCCTAGTCTGACTTTTTCCCACTCTATGATAATGGGACACAAAATGGAAACATTTATTTGGGGTCTATGGACCACTAGATGCATATGGGTGTGTATTTAGAAGAAAATGGAAAGGTTTTGGGGTCTAAAGTTGCTGAGGCTTTATCTGGATAGATTTAATAGGAGTACAAGGTCCTGAGTGGCTTTCTTGGTGAGTGCAGTATGATTATAAATATGGATGATGAGGGGTTTGATTATGGTTGTGAAACATCTAGTCAAAGCACTGGAAATTTTGGTTTCACAATATGATCAGGTGATGTAGTGCACCAAAATAATGAAAGGGTATTATCTTTTGAGTCGAGTGTTTTATGATTTTTTTAATAGGCTAAGAGAATGATTTTGGAATGTACCTCTAGCACTACAATTATAGGGGGTTCACAGGTCATTACAATGGTTTATGTAACTCTTGATATGCACAAATATTATCTAATGCTCTAGGTTAGTCTATTGTATCTAATGTTTCAAATCCTATGGGTGATGTTAGCCCAATTTCATGTACCTATGTTGTGGATTTGCGGGCTGGTAGTTATAAACTCACAAAACAGGTGATACATCTGATTGGAGAGGGAAATCCTATGGATGGTCAAGAGTGGGAGTAGCCAACCCATGTGGAAAACATGAAGCCTAATTCCAATCATGGAAAAAATATGAGGATAACCTTGGCCTGTATCAACTTAAACAACCATTTTTATAGTTTGAGTATCAATAATGGGATGTAATAAAGCACCATTTTCCCTCTAAAGTTGAGTCAGACGGTGAAGGACATCCCTTAGAAGAAAATAATATTGGGGGATCCTATAAAGGCCAACACAGTCCAAGGATGAAGAAAGGAAATATAGAAAATAGGGATCTTGAGAGCTATATTAGTACCAAAAAGCAAAAACCAAAAGGCAAGAAAGACTACTCTTATATTCATCACCAAAAGGAGACACGGTTAGCCAAAAAATTGCTAAATCTGTGGCACTTGATATTCATATAGTGGATGGTGGGGTCGGTCAGCAAGTATGAGATACAGTGTCCCCGAAGCATGATAAGGAGGTTGCAATGGAAAAGGGATCGAACGGATTAGTGACCCCCAGTAAGGATGGTGACAAGATGTTAGAGGTTATTCAAAGGAAAAAAAATCATGCAATTAGAGGTTTGGGTGCTAGTAAAGGAGGATACTCACCATACTGGCCAGTAGCGTTAGATAGAACAATAGAAATATAATTTTATGCTCGAACATCCTTTCTAATTTCATATGAGGTTAGATAGGTAAGGGTAGAAACTATCCTAAAAAATCAATATCTTAATTTAAAGGATGAATGAATGTTGGAAATGGTTCTAGGGTTGCCTCCAATTGATGAAAAAACCAACTGGATTGATATGCGAGACCTGATTTTAATTTGAGGCTTCAACAAAGGGAAGATAATCATAGAAACATATATCCAATACCGAGGCAAGATGTCATTACTATTTGAAGTTTTTATTACAGAGGAACTATAATCTTAGGTAAACACCTTCTCATAGAAAATGTTTTGGGAGATAAAATCTGGTAGGCTGTAATATCATTTTAATGACTCGATATCCCCTTTTTGTTCTTAAAATTTAGGTTTCTCATTTTTTTCCATAAAATTATTTGATAATAAAAAATTGATTTTCAGTGGGTGATAGACATATCACATGTCCTTTTGTTTTCCACATATCCAATAACCATTGGAATAACAACTAGGCATTCCATGGTAAGGACATTCCAATCCATTTGTTATACTAAAAAATTAGTAGGAACATTAAATAAAATCTTAACCCCATTCATATAGTCCCATGATCCATCATAAATGGATTTATATAGTGGGAACCTCCACTATACATATGGGAATAACCATCCCCAAGTATACTAGATCCATCGAGGCCTACACCAACTTTGAGGGATCAAAACCACCTCAATATAACCATGTACTGTATGAACACGACCTTGAAATTACAATATTTCCACCATAGTGAGTATAAATAAGAAACTTTCAATGGCCTCACAATTTTATTAACTCTTTCATGTCATCTATTGGTAAAAACATCACTAATGTATCGTAGAAAAGGTCCTCTATCTTTCCACAATAGGAAAACAGCCATATCAAATGATTTAAAAAATCACATAACTAGTAATGTCCTTAAAACCCAATGATAGAATCCTTTATCACAATAGGAATGAGACACGAGTCTCAAACAAACCATACCTAACATCTGACTAAAATTAAACATCTCCCAAGAATAATATAAAATACTCAGTGTATAATACCGGTCACACCAATACCACCCCACTCATCTCTATTAACCACGCATCACATATCACAATATAGTTTTGAGAGATCTATAAGTTATACCATATACAAATATATGTATTATCATAAATTATTAGCCTCATATTTGTCTACATATGGTGGAAATCAAAGAATGTGACAAAAATAAATAAAATAGGGTAGAATTCAATAAATGATGAAATAACCCCAAAGATTGAGAGAAATAAAATAAAAAGGTTGATGGAGTGTTAGTCATACCCCCACAATAAATCCTAAAAAGGACATAGGAAACTCATAATATAAGTGGTATAAAATGTCTTGGAACCCTAAGAGAATGAAGTAGATGATGGTGCACTACAATGTGGCCAAAAAATCATTTCCCCTCTATGTTTTCCCTTTAAAAATATTTTATTTATAAATGATATAATTTATCATGGAGGGATACATTTTGTAACATCATTAAATTTTGAGAATGGATATTTTTCATGTATTTTTTTTTCATTGTATGATGTATATGTACACTGTGTGAAAGGATAGTGGTTGAAAAAATTATATATTTTAGGTTATCTTATTCACCCAAATCTCTACCCAAGTCACTCTTAACTCCCAAAAAAGCATAAAACCCATCAATATGCAAGGGTATATTCAATATTTAATATTATATTCATGTAAAATGAGAACTATGTTATTATAAGTGATATATTCAATTATTGAATCATTTTTTATTTATTATAATGGTAGTCATTCTAACTTATAAAAGGGACTCTACTCCCCACACTACCCCTAAAATAATCCCATGATATTGGTCCAAAATCATCACCATCCACTCCTAATAAATTTTTTATCATATTATATATGTTTTATAATTTTCATAATACCATCATTTTATGTATTCCCTCCATTTACAATGTATATAACCAATGTAGTGGGTAATATATTTTTGCAACATCTTCATATCTTTTCTATTAAATTATGTGCATTTATTCCTTCACAAATATCATTAAACCATCTCAAATGATAATATATGTTTAATTATTATACATTAATTTCATTTTAATATTTTTATATTATTTATCCAAACTTCTCATTTTCACCTTATAAAAAGGAAAATGACATATGTTTTTGTGAGTACAACAGCCTCCACAAAACAACTGGTTTATTTTTCATTAAATACTATAATTGGATGATAATAATGATGAATTTATTAAATTATTAGTATATTTATAAAATATATTAGTTTGATAATTTATAAATAATATTATTCTTTTCTATTATTTTATATAAAAAAATATGAATCCATGCATATGTGTGGTCTACCATCTCCATTAGACTATTTATTTCAATTATTATCTTCAATTTTAACCTACATGGATGGGGATTATTATATTTTTAATCGATTACTTTTATAGTTATGTTATAATAATTTTTATGGGTTTAAATATTATCACAAATATAAATTATATGATGCATAAATGATTATTGTTAATCAAATTGTTCAAACTAAGAATAGTAAGGGGAAAATCTTAAATTAATATCTTGTAATATTTTCATGTCCATTTGAATTTTTATACATGCTTTATAATATAGATATATGAAACTAATAAAAAATAAGTGATTCCATTTCTTTACTTGTGTAATAATATTTTATGTAATTTAGATCATAATTATCCAATAATCATCGTTTTCTATGATTTGGAAGCTTTGACAACATACTTGAATAATTATATGAGATTATATAATATATAATTTGGAAAATTTAATTATTTTATATAATATGATATAAATATATTTATAATTAATTATGTTTGTTCTGAAAAAAATTATTTAAATCACTTAGTATTAAAACAATCATTTTATTAAAAAAACATCAAAAAATTGATCATTCTGGATTTGATTCACTATGATAAATCTCCATGTACCCATGAAATGAAATTTAAAAAAAATTACAATTAAATGCCATCCTATAAGATTATATTAATGATCATGTGATGAAAAAAAATTCATAATATTTTATAACAAAATTTATATAAATATAAAAAAAAAGTGATAAAGATTATAGACACACAACATTAAAAATTGGTAATAACTGACTAAAAAATGATGATGATAATTTTAAATGTGTTTAATAATATGGTTTTTATATATAATAATTTTTGTTATATATTTGATTGATGAATCACAATTTAATATTTTTTATCATGATTATTTCATGCTCTCATATAAAATTTTAACGTGATCAATATTTTGAAGCTTTTCTAATAGAATATCAAGCATTTTCTCATCATCAAGTGCTAAAAATTTTTATCTATGATTTTCATATATATCTCGATTATACCCTTATTCACATGTAATTATCACTTATCATTTTCCATTACAGTCACCAAATTTACCCATTACTAGGAATCTAGTCTCACCCATTTCTTTGGTATCCATCCCCTTGGTTATGAATATATGAAAATTATGTAATATTAAAAATATTTTCATATGAGAGAATTTTTGTTAGATATTGAAGAAATATTTTTGATTAATATTTTTTTATATTGTTGAATAATTTTAAAATAGTTGAAAAATATATTATTTATCATAGAAATTATTTTTCACGAATAAATTGAATCTTAATGACTGAAACATCTTGGAAATTTCTTCTAATGTATTATTTTATTTAATTAATGTAATTATAAAATGATTAATATAGGTAAATCAGATATGGAATTAGACATGTTTTTAGATAACATTAGAGATTAGTACGATATAAGTAGATGATAAATTGATTGATTAGAAGGTCATCAATGATTGAGAACTTATCATTGATATCATTATCATTGGTAAAAATAACCATTTAGGTCTGTTGAGGTAAAATTATAGGGATTTAGACAAAAAATGTTGTAAAAAACTTATGGATATGTATGATGGATATTTTTATACACTTGATAATATCATTATTTTTTATAAAATAGAGATTTTTTTGTTCTCTTAAAGAAGAAATGCCTTTATAGATTCTAATATGTGGATTCAAGCTATAACACCATTGTACTAGTGTCAGTTTACAAAAAAAATCTTTTATTTGGTTATTAGTTAAACTATGACCAGATTCAAAACAAAGAGGCCTATCTACACAGAAGGGTAGACACAATTGTAGGATTATCTATTTTTCATAAAATGTTATATATGAGCTAACATAAGGAATTATTTCCCAATATAAATTATTTGATTTGGTCAGAAGTATGAGAGAAGAAAACGTAATGTAACATTGGTAAAAAAGGGAGTTATATGAATAAACATGTATGAAATAGTTTAAATTAATTTTTAGTATAATGTAATGTATTATTCATTTGATAATATGTCATCAGAATGGGATTTTATATTCATATAATATTATTCATTTGATTTGGTCAAAACCATTTTGATATTGTATTTGGTTCAAATAAGATAAGGTGGATAAAGCTACCAATGTTATATCTTACAAAACAACTATGAATTATAATCTAATATCAGATCCTACAATGATGTTTTAAAATCATATTTTATTTTTTTTATGATAGTATCATTTAGTTTCATAGTCTTACATATAATTCGTATGTTTATAGAAAAAAATAATATAGTTTTTTATATTTGTATTATAAGGATCCAACCTTAAACATTACATAATATTGAATTAAATGAATAATTCACATTGAGGATCATTTCAAGTTTAGTTTTTTAGAGAATTCATCCATAACTATTACATTACATCTCAAAAATTACAAGTTAGGCACTTCTACACACTTTAAATTTTATAATAAAATTAAAACTCATGAAAAAAGAGTCATGTCTTGTCCCATGTTTTAGACAGAATTACTTTTCCTTGATCCCATCCTTGACCCTATTCATCTTTATGTCCTGTGAAAAACATTTCCAAACATGGGATGACCATAAAAAGATCAGAAAGGGTTATAAAAAAAAGAAATAAAACATTAGTCCATAATTTAATACATAACATAATCTATTTAACATACCTTGTGAAATCATAAGATTTATGAATAACACATAGAAAAGATAAATCTTAAAGGAAACATCTGGCATCAATTTCATACTTATATAGTTTCTACCACAACTACATAGGGAGTTATATTTGGAAAACCAATCACAATATATTCCCTAAATATCATAGGAGAAACCTTCACGTTTACCTTCTTCATATTACCCAATTCATTAAGGAGCTATCTTGGGCTCACCCACCCTATGTTTATCACGGAACCACTCGTATTCGTAAAAATTCCCAAGAACCATAAAATATTCGTAACACACACAAAAAACATAAAAGAAAGACAACATTTCCACATTTCAATCAAATTATATCATTTAAATATATTGACATAACAACTCCATTATCAAAACCATTTTCAATAACATAATACATAATAGAGTATATGGTATTTATTTTCCTTTTAAAAACCTTACGACTTATTAATAAAGCCAAAGATCAAATATTACTCGGGGCGGCAGAAAGGTCGTTGTCACTATGTACATTAAAAAGAAACATTCCTTTCCTTAAATTACTAAAAAACTTTGTAGAAAATGACTCTATTTAAAATAAAAGAAAATTCAATGGTCTTTATATAGCATATAAAAGAAAATCATGTATTAAAACAAAATAATCATCAATGAAATGAGATTGAGATGATGTCCCTTACCTCGTGTCCTACTTGACCCATTCATTATATCATCTCTTGAATAATAAACTACTATAAATTTATTCTTTCTTAAGAACCTTTTTCATGTTTACTATTCCTTTTATATAACTTATTACCATGTTATAAATTTTATGTAATCATTAATGTAAAAAATGGTGGTTTTGTTGATATTTGGTACTTGAGTCAAAAATGAACTTCTTACAATTACAAGTTGCTTCACATGGTCAAATTTTTATTATATCCAGAATGATATTCATGATTTTGATATCATATATATCATATATATCTAGTATATACTTTTATTTATAATAGTACATAACATTTGGAGATAAGAAATAAAATGCATCGTTCATGGAGACGGTAAGGCATACGTACGGATGAATTCTACTTTAATTTCTATTTATTGTTTTAATGGAATTAAAACATAATGATACATAGGTATATTATATTTCCAGTATAATATCATATATAATATCATTATCTCCATCCTTTATATGTCCCATATATGGCATTAATGTGTCATATCAATTTGAGGGGGAGGTAATCTGGACTTCATAAAATGCAATTATAGCGTTTACCCATAATGGAAACCATAAGGTTAATATATAAATGAAAAAAAAAATTAAGAAAAAATAAACATAATATATATCATATATAAATATAGTGCCATATTAATGGACACCATGAGAGGCGGTAGGAGATAATTGAACAATCATCGTTTCGTGAGGCGTTTTTTTTTCATCCACAAAAACAGTATTTTCTTTACCAATTAGATGGAGGTGTGTGTAACTTTAGTTATAATACCTCTCATAGAAACATCCTAGTATATTGAAGATACTTTTTTTATAAAAGAAATGAAAAAAAAGAGTTTAGGGGATGGAGTACTAAAATAAAAGAAAAGAAGTTAAGATAAACTATTACCTTTAATTTGTGTAACTCTTTTTGGTTTGAACCAAAAGGACTTCTTGAAGGAATATATGATTAAGGTAAGTCTTATAGGTTGAAGAGAGCGATCTTGATAGATTATTTGGGAATGGTCTAGATGATCGAAGGGGCTTGATAGGTGTGAGTAATGGGTTAGAGGTGATGGATTTTTATAAGGGGAGGAGGGGCACTTTAAGAATGTTTGCAAAAATTATTTTATTATAAACTTATCTATGTTTTCAAAAGTTCCAAAAAACATTAAAGTCTAAGATAAGATGACTATTGGTCGAAATTAAATAATCCAATAAAAATTGGATTGGTTTTTAATATTATTTTATTCTTTATAATCTTATTTATTTTAATCATTTATTAATGTTTTAAACACTAAATCATTATTGTTTCATAAATAATTTTATTTATTTGATGTCTAAAAATTATATAAATACCATTATGCAAGAAATATATTTAGATTTCATATTAATATTTATTGTTTAAAATATAACTTATATAATCCCCTTGTAAAAAATAATTTACTAAAAGATATTTGTTTATGCCATTTTTGTCTTTACATTGTTAATTAAAATAAAGTGTCATTATCACTCTAAGGTGGCTCCTTGGGGTCCCAATTTAGATCCAAGGATGTCCATTGTCTACCACAACTAATCCAATAATATTAATACAAGGTTTAAGGTAATTTTTTATTATTATGATATTCTTTTTAGCTTGAATTACCCTATTTACAATTTATTGCGGTAAATAAAAGTCAAAAGTTACTATTCAACAAAAAATAATTTCATCTTATTAAACTAAATTTTAATTACTAATAACTATAGTGTATGTTGTATTTTCATAATTCAATTCACATAATCGGTAATATTTCATTTAAATGAAAAAGTTTGTTTTTAAGTGCTACATAGTGGTTTCACTATTCATAAAAAATTAATGTTTTCTAGAAAACTATAAAAAATTCAGCGTAATCTATATATGATATTCCAAATTCAAAAAATGATGTATATTTTACCAAATTCAATTCACAGAAGTTTGATTAATTAATTTAAATTTAATTCCCGTTTTCAAAACAAAAAACGTGTTTTTAAGAAATATAAACTATCAAAAGATTGACTCTTGTTTATGTACAATTTGAATGTGAAATTAATTCCAATGACCAAAATTGGATTTAATAGTAAAAATATAATCTAATTAAACATATATAAATGTTGAAAAGATAACCAAACCATATAAATAAATTAGATTAAAATGTAGTTTTGAATTAAAATACATTATTTTTTAATATTCATCAAAAAATGAATTTTATCATAAAAATACCAAAAATTTATGTAAAGTAAATCATGAAGTCTAGATTCTGAAGAAGAATTTTATTTTTTAAAAAGAAACATATAAATGTGACTAAAACTAGATTTAAAGAGGGTTTGTCATCAAAAGGCAATAAATCGACTTATTTAAGAATATTAGAGTATTAATGTTTAATATTAGATTAATTCACATTTTAAGCCTCTAAATTTTATTGGATAAATGTAAAAACATTTAACAAAAATTTATAATCATATTTTTTTAGTTATATTAATTCCTGCCAATACAACGACAAGAGGTTAACTACATTTAAAATAATATTACTATATTATTAGTGTGCAACGTAAGATTTCAAAGAAACTCGTTGTTGTGTATCTTGTATGCCATCGAGCATATCAATCCCTTTAAAGAAAAATTAATATGTAACTTAAACATATTAATAAAAATAAAAAATTATTATTTCTTTATTTACCTTGGATGTTACATCCTTCCCTCTTTTTTAAATTTTTTCATCGCAATTTTATTCACTTATCAAATAAATGGGGGTATTTATCCCTGATTGTATTTACAGATTCCCACACTGCCTCTTAAACCATATGGTTTTTTCACAAAACCATTACCTAGAGATTTACCTTATTCTGCAACACTATCTCTCTATGGTCGAGAATCTGGACTGGTTGTTCCTTATAAGAGAGTCTCTTCCAACTAAAGTACCTCTGGGATCAAAACATGAGAGGTTTCTAGCATATACTTTCTCAACATTGAAACAAGAAATACATTTTTTACCTTGGAAATGATTTGATGTAAAGCCACTCTGTAAAAAAACTGATCCAACTTTCTCCTGGATTTCATAAGGTTCAGTGAACATCAGACTCAACATTCCCTTCTTACAAAAACGTGTCACACTTTTCCATCGAGAAACACTGAGAAAGACATGATCACCCACCTCGAAAGATAGATCATACCTCCGGTTATCTATATATCTTTTATGCCTACTAAGAGATATTCTCATGTTATTATGAATCAACTAATCCATTTCTACCATATCTTCTACCAATTCTGGTCCCATCAACTTCCTTTCACCTACTTCATCCCAAAAAGCTGGAGTTCAACACTGCTTCCCATATAATTCCTCAAATAGATCCATCTATATAATGAAATGAAAATTGTTATTATAAGAAAACTCTACCAAAGAAATATGTTTTCCCCAACATCCTTGGTAATCCAGTGAACAAGCACGTAGCATATCCTCCAAGGTCTGAATTTTTCATTCTGACTGTCATCTGATTGTGGATGAAAAGCTATACTAAAATTTCATTCAGTACCCAACGACTTCTAAAGGCCTTTCCAAAAGTTATAAGTAAACCTGGGATCACGATCAAATACAATAGAGAGGTTAACTCTGTGCAACTTTACTATCTCTTTAACATAAAATTGGGAAATTTGATTTAGAGACAAAGTATCTTGAATTGGATGCAAATGAGAAGATTTAGTCAACCAACCAACAATTTCCCAAATTGCATTATTACCTCAAGATGACTTTCGTAATCCCAAAACATAGTCCATGAATATATTTTCCCATTTCCACTCTAGTAACGGTAATGACTGAATAATACCTTTTGTAACTTCCACTCTACTTTAACCTGCTGACAATTCATACACATCACAGTAAAATCCTCAATATCTCTTTTCATTCCATCCCACCAATAATACTACCAATGATCTTTGTACATCTAAGTACTGCAAAGATGAACTGAAAATGGTGAACTATGAGCTTCACATAACAACTCATTCTTAAACTGTTAATCACAAGGCACACACAATCCCTCCCCAACCCTCAAAACACAATCATTATCATTGTTTAATTCAGGAAACATACACTTCTGATCCATCTCTACCTTTTTATGCACCTCACTGTCTTCCTTCTACGCTTTCTTTATTCTGTCTAATAGAGATGATTTCCCTGACACTTGAAACAAAGAAGAATAATTTCCTACACAAACAACTTCTATGCCAAAGATCAAAAAATCAAAAACCAAATGATCTCATTCCAAACGTATCATGGTTAATGAATCATTACTTGTTCGACTCAGAGCATCATCCACATTATTTTCCATTCCTAGGTGATAATGAATTGTGCAATTATAATCCTTGATTAATTACAACCATCTACTCTATCTCATGATATATTCTTTCTAGGTGAATATATACTTCAAGCTATTGTGGTCAGTATATATTTCACATTTTACTCCATATAAATGATGCCTCCAAATTTTTAAAGAAAAAATAGCAGCTAATTCCAAATCATGTGTTGGGTAATTTAACTCATGAGGTTTCAACTGATGTGAAGCATAGGAAATTACCTGATCATTCTGCATAAGGAAACAACTATGTCCTTTTCCTGAAGCATCATTGTAAATAATAAACTCATCATTTCTTGAAGGTAGTGCCAAAACTGGATCATTCTCCAATCTTCATTTCAATTCCTCAATATAGTAATCGCATTCTTTTGTCCAAATTATCATAATAACTTTTTGTATTAACATATTCATTGGACTAGATAACTATGAAAAATTCCCAAAAAAACTCCAGAAATAACCTTCCAAACCAAGAATACTACGAATATCAGTTATATTTGTGGGACTTACCCATTTTTCAGAAACTTTTGTTTTAGTAGGATCAATAGTTATTCCATTTTCTTAAAAAATGTGACAAATTAAAGAAATTTGTTGTAACCAAAACAAACATTTTCTAAATTTCCCAAATAGTTTATTTTGATTAAAGGTTTTACAGACAACCATTAAATTAAATTCATGCTCCTCATAAATTTTAGAATAAACCAAAATATCATCAATGAACACAAATACCAACATAGCAATGAACACATGGAAAATTCTATCCATAAGATCCATGAATATATTAGGTGAATTGTTTAAACCAAACGGCATAAATAAAAATTCATAATGTCTATATCTATTACGAAACACAGACTTTGAAATGTCTTCTTCTTTTACTTTCAACTGATGGTACCCCTACCTCAAGTCAATCTTCAAAAAATACTCAGCTCCCTAGAGCAGATCAAACAAATCATTGATATGAGGAAAATGAGACTTGTTCTTAATAGTGATGTTATTCAATGATCTATAATCAATGCAAAGTCTCATTGAACCATCTTTCTTTTTAACAAACAAGACAGGAGTGCCTCATAGTGTTGTTCATGGTCGAATGAAACCACTATCTAATAACTCCAGTAATTGCTTCTTTAACTCTAAAAGATCAATTTATGTCATTTGAAAATGGGTGTTTCAAATTGGATTATCCTTAAGAACTATGTCAACATTAAATTCAACTTCTTGATTAGGTATAATACAAGGCAACTCATCCGGAAAAAAATCAAGGTACTCATTTACCACTGGACCATTATTAATCTGAATAGTTCCATTGTTTCCATCAATATTTCAAAGATACAATCATTTCCATATTTTACTAGTTTCTAAGTTTCCTGATATTTTATTTAAATTAAGGGTCAATTATTGTATAGAAACTACAAATCATGTTGAAAAGAAAACCCATTATCTCTTCAGCGAATCATAGAATGATAAAAAGAAATCCAATTCATTCCCAAAATAACATCAAACTCTACTAGAAGAAAAACAATAAGGTCTTCCAGTAGATTATTTATGCACACAAGGACAGGATGGTTCTTATAATTTCTTTTTGTTTCAATATTTCCTCATTGTGTTTTTACCATAAGATCAAGATTCATATCTTGATATGTAATTCCCAATTTACATGAAAATTTATCATAAATGAACGAATAGGTAGACCCCGAATCAAAAAACACATTGGCATAATCTGAACAAACAAACAATGTACCTAATACTACTTCATTTGATGTCATATCATCTACTGAAGTAGTTGCAAAGGAATTATCCACCCCTTTCTTCTTGTAGGCTGGTTTCTTTCCCTTAGTTGAGTTCTTCATTGGATACTCATTTTCATAATGACCGATTTCATTGCACTTAAAACATTTTACTGATTGTAAATCATTTTTTGTCTTACCATTACCCTACTCCTTTTCAGTGAAATTACGAGCCTTATGTCCCATTTTACCTCATCGGTAGCACTTAACCGAATTAAAATGACATTCCACAACATGCTTTTTACCAAAATCTTCACAAATTATATACATAAGTTTCTTACCATCGAAATTTTTTGAATTGTTCTTCCCTTTTTCCTGCCACCTTGACCACTTATTCTGTTGAATGTCAAAGAACACCTGACCATCGACAAACTCAAATTCCACCTTCTTCGCACATCGAAAAAGTTTTTCATAACTTTTGACCTCATTATAAGCTAAATTTATTCGATACATAGGTGTTAATATTTAGTAATAATGGTTGGTTTTACTATCCACGTCTCATATGAAATTTGGAGCATACCATGCCAGTCAAGTGAACTTTTTTTCATAAGTAGCCACTGATTCATTCTCCTCCCCCAATTCTAGGAATTGATTTTACATCCTATGAATAAACACCTTAGAAAATTATTTCTCAAGAAACATACCTTTGAATTCATCCCAATCTAGAGAATCAATCTCCTCACTATCCCTGATATTTTCACCATCGACCACCACTAATCAGCTTCCCCTTTAAAATGGTAAACAACGAGACTACCCTTTTGTTGTTCTGAACACCCCATGACATCCATAATTTTCTCTATTTCTTTAATCCACCCTTCATTAGAATAGGGTCATATGATCCTCTGAATGATTGGGGATGTTGCCTCATAAAATTATCCATTATTGACATGTGCCTCTATGGTTGATCTAGCAGGTCTCGTGCATGGATACCACTGACATTTATTTCCTGATTCAATTGTGCCATCACTGCAAAAAAAATTCAGTTTTAATTTTGAAAATCTCTGGTTTCTGATTTGGAAGGTTGTCTTCTTCCTGATGTCATCCCAACATAGCTGCTCTATTTCCTCTATAGAAAACTATTCTAAGAACAAAAATATCTTAGTATAAGAATCATGGTAATCTGTAAATGATATATCATTTAAATATTAACATAATGTAATTTATTGATAATAATTTTTCAATACCCTAACTCTTAATGTTATCTAAAATAACCTCTAATACCAAATATAAGGACCCGAACTTAAACATTACATAATCTTGAATTAAAAGAACAATTCAAATTGAGGATCTTTTCAGGTTTAGAGTTTTAGATAATTAGGAAATAACTATTACATTATATCTCAAAAATTATAAGGCAGATACATCTACTCGGTTTCATTTTTTTCACAAAATAAAAACTCTTGAAAAAAATAGTCATATTTAGTCCCATGTTTTAGAAAACATGAATTTTCCTTGATCCCATCCTTGACCCTATTTATTTTTAGGTCCTGTGAAAAACATTTCAAAACATGGTATTACCATAAAAACCTCAATAAGGGTTATAAAAAAAAGAAAGAAAACATTATTCCATCATTGAATACATAACATAAGATATTTAACATACCGCATGAAATCATAAGATTTATGAATAACACATAAAAAACATAAATCATAAAGGAAACTTGTGGAATCCATATCATACTTACATAGTAGTTATCACAGCTACGTTGGGAGTCAGATTTCTAATACCCACCATAGTATATTGCCTAAATATTTTAGGAGAAACATTCCTTTTTACCTATCTTACATTACCCAATGCATTGGAGAGATATATCAGGCTCACCCACCATATTTTTATCATGGAACCACACATATATGTAACAATTCCCAAGAAAAATATCATATTGTACCACACAGAACAAACATAATGGAATGATAACATTTCCACGTTTCAATCACAATATATCATTTAAATATATTGACATAACAAATCCATTATAAAAACGAGTTTCAATACCAAAATATGTAAGAGATTATATGGTATTTATTTTCCTTTTAAAAACAGTATGGCTTGTTATGGAAGCCAAATATCAAATAATACTTGTGGTAGTGGAATGGATGTTGTCACCGCGTACGTTAAAAATAAACATTCTTTTTTATCATTCTGTAAAACAGTTCATAGAAAAAGATTATTTTTTTATGAAATGATAACTGAACGGTGTTTATATTGCCTATAAAAGAAAATTGTGTATTAAAACCAAATATGCCTCAATGAAAGGATATTGAGACGAGGTCCCTTACCTCGTGTCCGACTTGACATGTTCGTTCTTTAATCCCCTGAATAATAAACTAAAGTTAATTTCTACTTGATTAAGAACCTTTTTCAAGTTTATTATTACTTTTATATCACTTATTACCATGTTATAAACATTGTATAATCATTTATGTTAAAAATGGTTGTTTTGTCGATATTTGTTACTTGAGTCAAAAATGGACTTCTCTTAATTACAACTTGTTTTACGTGGTCAAAAAGTCACTATAACCATAATTATATTCATGATTTATATATAATATATATCATATATATCCAGTATATACATTTATTTATATTATTAAATAAAATTTGGAGGTATGAAAGGAAATGCACAATTCATGGAGACAGTAATTCGTACATATGCATGAACGCTACCGTCATTTCAAATTCTTAATTTAATGGAATTATAACATAATAATACATTGTTATATTATAGTTCCAGTATAATATCATATATAAATATATAATATCATTATCGTAATCATTTATGCATCCCACATATGTCATTAACGAGTCATATCACCTTGAGGGGGCGATAGTCTGAATTTCCTCAAATGAAATTTTCGCGTTTACCCATAATGGAAACCATAAAGGTATGATATAAATAAAAATACATAATTATAAAGAAAAAATAAACATAATATATATCATATATAAATATAGTTCCATATTAATGGCCACCATTAGAGGCAGTAGGAGATAATTGAACGATCATCGTTTCATGAGGCTTTAGTTTGCAATCTATAAAACTTGTATGGTCTTTACCCATTAGATGGATGTGTGTGTGTGTGTAGTTCAAATCCTTCTCAGAAAAACATCCTAATATATTGAGTATGTGGTTTTTTTAGTAAAATAATTTAATAAAAATATTATAGTGGTCGGAGAATTAAAATAATAGAAAACAAGTTAAGAGAAATTGTTACCTTTAATTTTGGTAACTCCCTTTGATTTGAACCAAAAGAACTTCTTGAAGTGACTTCTGACTACGTTAATGCATCTAGGTAAAATATATGGATCTTGAGAGATTATTTGGGGATGTTTTTGGACGATCCATGGGGCTTGAGAGTTATAAGGAATGGGATAGTGTTTTGGGCTTTTATTGGGGGGAGGAGGGGCACTTTAAGAATGTTTGCAACAATTATTTTATTATAAAGTTATCTTTAGTTTCAAAACGTCCAAAAATCATTCCATAAAATATCAGATGAATCGTGGTCAAAGTAAAATAATCCAATGAGAATTGGATTGGTTTTGGACACTATTTTAATCTTTAAAATCTTATTTATTCAAATCATTTATTAATGAGATTAACACTACATCATTATTGTGTCATAAATAATTTAATTTATTTGATGTCTAAAAATTATTAAAATATACTATGATGTATAAAATATTTTTATCATTCAAATAAATATTTATAGTCGAAAAGATAACTGATATAACACCTTGTAAAAATTAATTTACTAAAAGATATTTGTTTTTGTCGCTTTTGTCTTTATTTTATATTAATTAAAATAAAGTGTCATTATCACTCTTGAGTGGCTCCATGGGGTCCCAAAATAGACCAAAAGATTCCAATGGTCGGACATGACTTATCAAATATGGTTAGGACATGTGTTAAGATAATTTTGTATTATTATGATATTCTTTTACCTTGAATTAACCTATTTACCTTTAACCGCGTTAAATAAAAGTCAAAAGATACTATTCAGAAAAAGTTATTGTCATTTTTTAAAACCAAATTTTACTTAGTAATAAAAACCATGAATGTAGGATTTTTAAAATTCAATTCACAGAAGCCATAAAATTTCATTTAAATGAAAAAGTCAGTTTTTCAACTACTACATAGTGGTTTCACTAATCATCCAAAAAGGATGTTTTTTAGAAAACAACAAAAACTTCACCCTAATTTGTATCTGATAATCCAAATTCAAAAATGATGTACATTTTACCAAATTCAAAACATAGAATTTGGATAAATTAATTTAAAATTAATTCTCGTTATCATCACAAAAAGCGTGTTTTTAAGAAATATTAACTATCAAAATATTGACTCTTGTTTATGTCCAATTTCAAATTGAAATTAATCCCAATCACCAACAGTGGATTAAATTGTTAAAATATAATCTCACTACACTTTAAAGAAAATTAAAAATACAATCTAATCATTTAAATAAAATAGATTAAAATATAGTTTTAAACTAAAATAAAGTATTTATAAACATTCATCAAAAAATGAATTTTATCAAAAAAATAAAAAAAAATCCCAAGTAAATCTTGATATCCCGATTCTGAAGAAGGATTTTATTTTGTCAAAAAACTCATAAATGTGACAAAAACATGATTTATTTAAGGTTCTTCATAAAAATGTGGTAAATCAACCTTTTAAAAAAGGTTAGAGTATTTATGATTAAAATAAGATTAATTCACATTTTAAGCCTCTAAAATTTATTGGATAAATGTTTACATTCAAAAAAATGAATAATCATATTTTTGTTATTTATATTCATTCCCTCCAATAAGATGGCTAGGTGTTAACTAAATTTTAAATATTATTATTATATTATTAGTGTGATACGTATGATTTCAAAGAAATCGGTTGTTGCGTATCGCGTACGCCATCGAGCATATCAACCCATTTAAAGTAAATTTAATATTTAATTTACAAATGATAATAAAAATTAAAATGTATTATTTCTGTATTTACCTGTGATGTTACACATATATATTTTCATTTTTATATAATATTTTTCAATGGTATTTTTGATTTTATAAGGGATATTTCATAAATATAATTATTGTTCTTTAGTAGATCTACATTAATGATTTTGAAATTTATATTATATTAAAATAATAGTTGTGAAATTTGATTTGATCATAATGACAATATTGTGGATGACATTTGGTGAACACATGATTTACATATCGATAACTCTTGGGATTAATATATTTTAGATTTTATTATAATAAATGGTAGAATTATTTATAGAAAAAATATTTCCATTGTATTCTAATTGATGATTGATTTAATAAATATGTGATCCAAGAAATTTTTGTGTGATTTTTTTTATTTTTAAGAGTATGATATATATTAACTAATGTGAAACTTTATAAGCTCATGGTTAATACCATTCTAGTGTTACATATGTTGTCAAATTTTTGAATTGAAATTTGATTAAATTATGGTATGATGTCTTGGATATCCAAATGGTTTTTAATGTTTTTTATTTTAGAGATTATATAATTACTTTAAATAAAATATCATACATGTGATTGTATCAAGAATCAATGTTTTTTGTGGACTTATATGTAACATGGAATTACCTATTAAGGCAAGGTAGATGGTATATAAGAAGATATATCCTAAATGATGAATATGTTAACAATAAAATAACATATATTCATTCACGATTATTTATTAAAATTAAAAGGATGTAATTGTTTTAGGGGAGAAAACACTACTAATTATTTTAATACATATTATATTTAAATTAATAGTTTATTAAATATAATGTATCCCAACATATAAAATAATATAATGAAAAAGAATGATATATTTTCAAAATTAAATATGAGGGTAAAAACTTATTAATAAAACATTATTGTATAAATTTATGAATACATATCAAAAAAGTATAAAAATAGAGAAATAAATATCATTTAATATTTTATGTACTCCTTAAAAATACCATTAAATTGAGCTCAAAATGTGAGTAGCATCATTGGGTTTTCCCTCAAATAACATGAAGCTGAAGGCGAGTAATTTCTATATAAGAGAAATGCCTGTAAGAAAATCATAATGTTGTATAAATATCGGTGAAATATATGAATGATAAATCAACCCCCATGGATCCCAATCCTATTTATTATTTTCATAGATCATATTCAGTTTTATATAGAATTTTATATTTAGAAATTAGTTTGATATAGACAAGAAATTGTAATATAAATACTAAAATGAGCATATAAATATGAAAAATATTGTAATTAATAATTTTGAAAATTTTAATCATTAATTCATATATTAAAATGAAATAATATTAATTTTATACTTGAATTTAATTTACATATAAATAATTTATAATTAATCCAATAGATATGTATAATCTATAAATAAGAATATTTTGACCATATACATAAAATATTTGTTTTCTACATATAGTTGTTACAATACATGGGCACATATATTTTCAGAATTTAAATTGAATTTAATAATATTAAATAATAAAAAGATTGTTATTTTCAATTATTTATCTCAACATTATCATTCAATGAATTTTTTATCATTTCTATAATAGGTTATTTCTACAAAAAATATAAAAAATAATATTATAATGATTCTAAAATAATGTAAGAAAATCCTAGATGATCCAAAACACAATTATTTAAAAATATATATATTATATGTGATATTATTATAATAAATATTTTATTATTAATTTATAATCTAATATTTTACATTTTATAATTTATGTAATATTTTTCATGAATTTGTTAACACACTATACATTTATTATTTTAAAATAAATTTTCTTCAATTTTATAATTCTATTAAAAATGGGATATAATGGTTTTGAATTTTCATTTTTAAATTATATAATAATATGTAATATTTTGGGTTATAAAGAACAATTAAGTAATGGAAAAACATGTTTTCACGGGGAAAACCAGAATTTTAAGGTTGACTGACGTATGTGTTAAATAGAAAAAATGTTAGAAATATATTTTAAATAAGTGATTGTTGTGTGGATCAAACTACAATCTTCTAGTCTCTATTAACTACTATTTTTCGAGCCTTTCTATTTTTAGTGACATTCAATTATAGAATATTTTGGGATATTTAGAAAAATTCCACACCTTTTAACTTATAAAAGTATCTTTCTATACTCAATACCCCTCAAAGAAAAACTCCTAATTAATATCCAAAATCATAAAAAATACATAACTAAAAAAACCATTCAATAAAAAAAATCATTCTTAAAATACCATGTTCTAATTTTTTATCATACTTATCAAAGGAGATAGCCCATGTTGTGAGGTAAATATTTCTAACTACTAATTCCACTCATTTAATTTTCACTTAAATGCTTTTATAATTTTTCAAATAATAAAATCATTATAATTATAATACTTTAATGTTATAATAATGATGGTAAAATACTTAATCACCATTTCTTATGAACCTAAGAATATTTATCAGTTTTCATTACCACAACACATGGTTGTCCCAAATATTGATTTTAATAAATATTTATATTATTTATAACAAATTATATACTTGTAAATTATAATAAATATTAAACATTTATCTCATTATGTGGAAAATAATCAACAATAATGGGTACATGTGTACAACTATATCTATAGGTCACCTAGATTATGTTTTTTATTTTTTTTTATAACCATTATACATGGATAATTATGCTAATGGGATTAATATTTTAATATGATATTTTTTTATTTCATTAATTTTATTGTCTAGTAAATTATAAATCTTATTAATGATAGGCTTTCCAAATCTATATTATTTTTAAAATTATTTAATCATGTGTGTGAATATGAATATATTTTCTTCATATTATATAAAATTTTCTAAAAAATTAAGATTTCCTTTACATCATTTTAAATTATAATATATCATAGTAATAAACATAGAATCATACCAGTTTGAGAATTGTGTGAGTATATTTCCACAAAATTTCCACATAATCATCAACTAAGCATGGTATATTATTTTTTTGTTAGTTTGACTACCTACAAGGACAATTCTATTAAATTATATTATTAAGAATTAATATTACATAAATACCATTATTATAATTTATAAATAATTTAATAATTTTATTTATTTTTTATTTTAAATATATATATATTTTTATTAATAATAATGAAAACACCCTTCATTGGATAAAAATATCAAGAAATATTTTTTTTTCTATTTTATATTTGAGGGTAAAAACTTATGAAATCATGAACTGAATTTTAAACATCATATATAATTATAAATAATAAAATATTTTTAATTAAAGGAAATTACATTAATGAAATATCATATAAGAAACAATAAAAACAAAACTACCAAAAAACTATTAAATTGATCGATATTACCAACAACTATCATCAAAAATTAGTAATAGCTGACCAATAAAATGTAAAGAATAATTATAAAATATTTTAATAAAAATTTATGATCCCCGTACTAATTTTTGTGTATTTTTTAATATATTTTCCATAATTTTATAAATATATTCATTACTAATTATTTTTCTCAATGCTCAAATTTATTAAATCAGAATTCAAATTAATGTCTATTATTACATCAATCTTTTTATCGATTTTATCTTATTCTATAATAGGTATTACTTTCATATATATCATTATAACACTCATATTTTTATCATATTATTTTTTGTGATCCTTTATTATTAATACTTATTTTTATTCTTAATGAACATATGATCTCACCCATTCCTATTATTTCTATCCACCCAGGTTATGAGTATTAAAAGATCATAAAATATATATAATATTTTCATATATAGTGAGTTTTTGAGAGATACCAATTATTTATTATTGATTAATTAGTTAATTATATAGTGAAAATAATTTAATTAGATAAATAATATATGAGTTTTTTAGATAATATTTTGTCCATAATATCTAAAACAATAATAAAAAATATATTTAGAAAATGTTTTAATGAAATTAGTTCACTAAGACAATAAATTATTTCACAATTATGTCAAATATTTCACAAGAATATTGAGCTTCCCATAGGGTGATCTAGCCTTATTATTATGTGTGATAATAGGTCATCAACGGTATGATTAAGAGCATGTCAATAACGATGCATGGGGTATGGACTATGTAGTGGTTTGGGAAAGGATTCACCAAAACTATGAAGAATACTTAGAATATTGGTGTCTATTGGAATTAGTATTGATTGTTTTGAGATATGTATGGTTTGTCTTGGGTTACTAAGTTCTATCCATCCCTATGAAATCATAATATATTAACCATTTCACTAAGTTAATATACGTATAAAAGAAATTTTTTTCATTCCATTACTAATAGTGTGTTGTATACACCACACACCCATTTCACCATCACTAAAATAGAATATAAGTAATAAGATACGATTGAAAATCATAGTGATCGAATAATATGGGGAGTCAAGATTCCATAAAAAATGTGATTTTTCATATATTAGGGTGAATCATATATCCTTAATTTGAATCTAACCATATAGAAATAAATAATATCCATAAACCACGATACTCTTTATTATGAGGTCGTAGAAGATGTAGTTTGCATCATGATTTGAAGAACTATTCATTATATATATGATGTGTATAAATAAATGATGATGGGTGTGTCATGGTATGAGGAATTGTATTATGGAAGAGTCTGAATTGGAAAATAATTCTCAAGGTTAATGTAAATTACAGTTTTTACGCTACACTAAATGTTTGGACCTACCATTATAGTTATGTAGATGAAATTTGGAGGGTTTATACAGCTATTAAGGATTCAATGTTATCTATACTCTAATTCCACATGATATATATCTAAAAAGTTATATAATAATTAATAAAGTATTTTTATACACAATTAAAATTCTATAAATGTGAGTTAATTGGTGATTCATGAACATGATGACCTCATCTTAAAAAATATTTTTTTATGATACCACAAAAATGAGGTATGACCAAGAGATGAGATCTTTGTGGGCATGTATAAAGTTGAATATATTTATATATGTGAGGTAATTGAATGAATGTTATGTATCCATCTCTATAAAATTTTACATGATATATTCATTAAGAGATAAGTGAAAAACAACATATAGAACTAATGGTTGATTAAAGTAGTAGGAATGATAGAAAAATATATATTAGTAAATATACAAGTGATACGAAATATAAATTAATGAATTAATTATTCATAAATACAAGGATGATCTATTATGAAAAAATGATATTCTCTCATCTGGATTGGAGGATTTATATCCTAGTACATCCTCAGTATCTAAAATTGAATGTGATATGGTAAGGTGAATGGTTATCTATTAAAAAGACAACAAAGTTTGTTTTTCCCATCTTTAGTATAAAAATGGGTATTATTGTCTGTAAAATTAAAAAAAATGAATTCTAGTTTTTATAATTTTTCATTAAATTATCATTTTTATTCCATCTTCCATGAATTATAATTAAATATTATTTTAGGAAATGATAATGATTATCTATGTTTTAGGGGTCGGTGAGATTGATGAAGGGGATGTGAACCTAATAGAACAACTCTCTTTAGTTTTCATAATTTATTTTCTATTTATTACTATAAGGAGATATATTAATAATTTAGTTTAATAGGATTATAACAAAAATTAATCTTCTTGGGTAGAATACATATTTTGATTCAATGATGCAGAGGAGGAGGAAAATTTAACTTCATCTTCTACTTTGAGATGAAATTTGATGTTCTATATTTTACTATAGAGTTCTTATTGAGAGGGGTATTAAATATTAAATCATCCATGTTTAGGATGTTATTATAGGATAGATACTCTATCATATCTTTCATCTAATTTATATGATAATATTTATATGAAAAATTATGATACCATATCCTCTGAACAATGAGCCTTGATTTCATTATCTCTTGTCTTCATCGTTTTTTAGAGTAAGTCTACCCCAACCATTAATTTATTTTTATTGTTTAGTTTTCCTTGGTTTTATAAATCATGATAATAGTGACACTATTGGAAGATTTAATTATTTTTATCATGAGATTAAACTATAAAAAAATAAATTTTGTTCTAATTGATAGTTTTGTGAGTGGTGGTTTCATGTTTATTATTATCTAAATATTTATATGAGACCATTAGATTTAACTAATCCTATGTCCGAGTAAATTATTATTCTGGGATTTTATTTTCTAAGCGTTCAAAAATAATTTCTTATATTTTATAGAATATTTCATAATATTTTATATATTTATTTTTAATGTATAGAATAATCCTATAAGTATTGAATAGATTCATTTGGCGTATGATATTATGACACCTTATATGTCCTTTCAATAGATATATTATTATGGTGAGTTTTTAATAATATTTATTAAAAGGTATTTTTTTATCATAATTTAATTAATCTATAATAAAATGATTCATTATCATATGATTTTGTAGAATATATCTGAATTTTTTTGTTGTATGTTGTTTGGTTATGATATATACCTAACATGAATTTGGAAATAATTTATAAAAATGAAAATAAAAAGTTAATTTGTTGATTGAAATAAGACTGATATTGTAAACTAAATATTTACCCAATGCTAATAGTGAAAAATTTCTTCTTCCCATAGTCCAAGAGAGTACATAGAAGGTTTTTCAAGTCTAATAGTGTATATAGGTACTTGAAAAAAAATCAAGAATATTTTTTGGAGGATATATAATTCCTATAATGTTATAAATATATTTTTGTTAATATATGAAATATGATTTATATTATTTTTATTTTTCAATGTTTTTTATTTTCTCTTATGTTTTATTCCTATGATATTCTCTCATGGATCATAATTTATTATCTCAGGTTCTTCATTTTTATAAATTATGTCTAATACAATGATAAATAATTATGTGAGGTCTCATTTTTTATGGGTTATTAATTTTTGTGTATTATATTGTATGTTTTGATCAGGTTGACAAACCATTAAATATATCTTATTACCATCAATTCATATTTCCCATGATTAATCATACATGGAATTTGATCTCACAATTTTTCTGATACATATTTCACTAGTTTAAGATCAACTATTTTATATAGGAAATTTATATGTTGGGTATTATGTAGGAAAATATTATTTGGATATATGGATGAAAATACCAAAATTATATTGATTTTATATATATTCTTCATTAAAAATAATCTATTATGGTTCCCAAGATTTTATTATCCTTATATGTAATCAATATTCATCTACAATGATGTATTTTTTAATGAATCTATGGTCACAATTTTTTCTATATAAACATGGTTTTGTAATAATTAGATATTATTAAATTAGAATAAATAGGAAGTTAACTATAAAAATCTATAAAAAACCAAAGTGATAGAGGATGATTTTAAAATGGAATAGGTTTACAATAATGTCTTATAATTTATGAAATTTGAGGAATTGTTTTCATTAAAATATATTGTCACATGTCTATGATTGATTCTATACACTGAAAATAATATTTCTGGTTTTAATTAATAGATGGAATGATGTGGAATATTTTTAATGATAAATGTTATATCCAATTCAATGACATCTAGCCTTATAATAAATATAATCGTAATAGAGAAAAAAGTCATGGCTATATGCTCAACCAACTCTATCACATTATGAAGGATAACATGAATAATTTTAAATACCAATATTTAAAATCAAAGGAACAACTCCTAATTGAATCATTAATATGTAAATCTAAATTCCCTATTTTTTTGGGTTTTGAACTTTTTTTTGTATGATATTTTCGGTTGTGATCATTGTTTCATACACATAATCACATATTATAATCATTTATATGTATTTTACATTTTTAACCTTATATGGAATTTTATAACAATCTTTATTGTGTTTATATTTTCCATGGGTTAAGAAAAGAATTTTATATTGAAAGGATCTAACAAGGATGAAATGTTAGAAGAAATTTTTTAGTTATATTGATGATCATTCAAAAAACAGTTTTATTTTCTATCTAATATCTAAAGAAAATAATCCTTTGTGGTTCTCAAACATGTTTTATCACGATATGTAATAATGATTCATCTAAAATGATGGTATTTTTAAAGGATTCTTGGTCTATTTTAGTCGTTATAAAAGTATGGATTATTAATTTATAGAGATTTTGTTATTATAATGGAGACTTTAAAATTTAAGAAAACCTTTGATAAACTAATGTGATAGTGGATGAATCTATACTATAATATGACGATAAACAGATCCATAATTAATAACATATGAGTAAGGATTTTAATTATAATATGATGGAATATATTTATTGTCGACTCATTATACTGTAACTAAGATTTATTTATTTAGCCAATGGTTGGAACTAGGGGAAATATTTTAACAATAAATTTGATGGCCAATTAATTGATTGCACTAATGATAAACAAATATAATTTGACACATGCATAAAAATATTTTTGATATACTCACCTAATTGTCTCATTCAACTAATAATAACATGAATCATTTGAAACAACTAAATATAAAATGAATTAAATAAATAATCTTTTAGTATTTCATTCATAAATGTCCACTTTCATTCATTGGAACCTGTAATTCAATTATTACTTCGAAATCCATCATTTTTTATGAATATATGAATCTTATTCTAAAGTGATTATAGTATCTTAATGAGGTTTTATTTTTTTATCATTTCAATGGTGAAACTGATAAATAGGGTAATCATATCATGAGTATGAGGAAATAGGAAAAAATATTCAATATTAAATATGAAAAATTTATAAAGTGTTTTTTTTAAATTATTTCCATTGAAGAAATTACACAAAAATAGTTAGGGTATCATAGGAACTGATGTAGATGAATTTTAAATCCATTGATAACTTTCTAGAAATTTTAACCTGATAATAAATGTTTTATTATGGTTTTATCAAAATAAATAATGTAAATTTAATAAATTCAGTAGTTCATTACAACCCAGACACCAAAATAACATTTATATTTATTTCATTGATAAATATTATAAATTTGTTTTATGTTTGATCGAAGAATAATTCTATAGTAGAGATACTATTTTTTCTAACTTTTTACACTATAATAGAATAATTGATATTTTTAGAGATTACAAAAAGAAAAACTATATGATAGAAAAATAATGCTTCCTTCTGTCAAAAATATAATAAGAAGTATTTGGGAAATTTTCTCTATAAAACATATAAATTATTAAATGGTGGAGGAAAATAAAATAGTGCATGAGACAGATAAATTGATGGGAAGAGGTCAACAGATGAAATATAATGAGAGAAATCGCAATATATTTGTTCTTCCGAAAATCCAATTTAATAATTACTTCTTCAATGTAAATTACCACAACTAGTGAATGAATCAAATGGTTAAGGATGTCAATAATAATCAAAAACCACCTAATAAAATGAATAAAGGAATGACTTATTTAATCAAAAATTCTAATGTGGGTCACATGAGAATGTTATTAATGGTATACTTATGTGGACATTTATAAAAATCATTTTACTAATTGATTATGGTTCCACCAACTCGTTTATATTGGTGGAATGTTTTAGGAGTATCACATATCCACATCACCGATTAGTTGTTGATTTATCTATTAAAACTGGTAATGTTATGATGATTTTAAATCATATATATAGCTCCTACAATATAAAACCTTATGGTAATATACATCTGGGAAATTGTTTCATACCCCATAATGCACTATTTTATATAATTTTTTATGGATTTGGTCTCTATATATAGGTTTCTTATTCATGTCTAGGTAATTTTGGTAATAGTTGATATTTAAACTCAACATAGGATCATATATCCATTTAAATTATTACATTAACATTAATAATAAATGAATTTATTTATATGGGTATAAATATATATTTAATGGATTTATCTTTCTCAAGAGGTCAGGAAGAACCCCAATATAGATGATATGAATAATATTTTTTAGAATATAGATATATTTCAATATGAGTTTCATATAATTTCATGAACTGTGATGTTAATTTTTGAAAAGAAGTTATATCACATTTAATAAATTATTATTTTTCGTGTTAGATAATTGAGCAAACTTCAGTTGATGTATTGAATAAAAATCTGTATGATATTCCAAAAAAGGTATCCATGTACAATTTGGTGCTCTAGTTGGGTAGACGAGTACTTGATTGAAGACAAGAAATTAGTCGATGAATCTTTTCATTCATTATCAGGACCATAAATATATATTTATCATGAATAAGCATCGCAAACCACTTAATGATGCATTTAAAGATCTACAATGAAGAGATAAATATTTATTTATGATAGGTCATTGATTTTCATATCCCCAATGGATGGTCAAAAAATAGGATATACAAAAAAGAATACTTTTTATAAGGAATTAACATTTATTACTTATGGTGATACTAATGGGAATTTACAATTACCTGGAAATCACCATATATTTAATTAATATTCAATAGATATTATGTTAATCAGTTCTCGGAAATCAATATAGATGGTATTAAAAAATATTACAAGGTAGAGGAAAACCCAGATGATCATTTTTGGAATATGTTGACAACCTTGAAACATGAGATCTTGAATTTAAAAATTTATAATCATTGAAACATAAATACATAATTATTTATTCATATGTAAACTAATTTGAAGATAGGGTTTATCAATGGATAATTCAAATATGAAATTTAAAAAAAATGAACTATACCATCTTCTATTATTGAGATATAGAGTTTAGTATATGGGCTGGATACTGTTCTATTTTTTTGATATATATTTCACATTCTTATTAAAAAAATATAGTTTATTTTGACTGGAGTTAGGACAATTATACATATATATTGTGTAAAAATATAAAGGAGTTGATGTAAGTGTTGGTCAGTGCACAAACAATTAATCATCTTTTTAGGAAAGAGTCCAAGCATATATATTTGTATCAGATAGTGTATTATAATGTTTTCTCAGGAAAATTGTCATTATAGTATCATATTAACCATGAAAATTGATGGATAGTGTAAAAAAATTACCCAACTCAGGATTTATAGTAGACATCAATAATTTTTCTTTTTAAAACATGTATTTAAGGTCTATAATGTGAAACATGATATATATTTATTAATAATTAAATATTTTTCTATATATTAATAAAGAATGAGATCAATATGAACCATTTGAAATGGTGATGTTATATTTTAATGTTATGAGTAATAAATACATTTCCTTCCAAGGTAGGAGAAGAATGTGGGTAATGATATCTATTTAATTGACCATTCATTTTTATCCATGATAATAATTGAATGATATATATTAGTTTTGGATTTATTAAAGATGTACATTAAAATTACTATTTAATTGAATAAATTTTATCTTACTCAAATAAATCTCCATCCATTAAAATATGTGTCGATAAAATATGCACAATGTGAGGATTTAGAACTACAAAAGAATTTTAATAAAATTATTATGTTCAATATTGATCGTTATGGAATGACCTAGTTATTGACTTGAATATGCGGGGCATAAATATTACTATTGAATAATGATCTATAGGATAAATATAATTAAGATAAAATATCTATTTAATATGAATGAATAGAGTTTTATCATAATCTCATAATGAATTTCCATTTGGATGATTGTAAAAAGACATTACTCAGTATTTATCTCGATGCATGATATCTTAGTAGATTAAAGATAAATTCTTGAGGTCTAAGTGGATTATTCAACCATAATCCATGCCTATATTGAAATGAAAACATATTAACATGAAAATATTTATAGTAATACCCAATATATATAAAAATAATAACTATGTATGGTTTATAGTTCATCGCCTTTTGAATTCATCAAATTTAATTTTAATTAGAGATGATTTGTAATTTCAAAACACTACATGATAATTATTTTGGAAGAGATAATGTTTTATATACTAAAACTCTCAGTCTTATAAAGTTGATAACAATTTGTATCCTTTAAAATATGTATATTTATTAATAAATCCATGAATATGTCTTTTGAACATTAGTAATACATTAAATTATTATCTAAAAAGACTTTTTGATAGGGCAACTTAAACAATTACAGATATTATGATAGATTTATCAATGGATTTGAAATTTATATGGGAGAATAAAATCATATTTATAAATTTTCATATAATAATATTATAAAATTTAACATAGATATGGCTCATTATGATTCCCTAAAATAGAATAAATGGAAGAACACCAACATGTTGCGATATAAATATGATATAATAACTATTTGGAAATAAGGATGTTACAGAAATGGTAATGAATATTAATCCCATAAGAAAAATTGGTTAGGAGACTAGATTATATATAATATTTCATATTATTATACATAAATATATATATAGTTCATTGTAGGTGAAAATTCATTCTTCTGAATATCCCCATAGAAGAATGTTATAAGATCTCTAAAGAAGGTAAAATTAAACCCAATAGATTTCTGTTCATATGATATTATTGATCACATCAAAAGGATATCTTATCACATGGATATTACATAGAAGCTCTCTAAATTTAACAACCTAATATATTTATTACTCTTGAATAATTACATACCTAATCAATTAAAATTACAGAATATTGATGTTTTACAACAGAATCATGATCTATCATATGAGGAAAATTTATTAGAGATTCAAGATTAATGAAAAAATATGATATGGAAGTAGAAAACTAACCAGGTAAATGTTTTGGAGTGGGAATACACATTTTAGGAAGCTACATTGGAACAAAAGTATATAATGTTGTGTTTGAATCATCATCTATTTCTATTTTATTAATATAATTTCATAGGTGAAATTCCATTAATGGGAAAATCAGAAGTCCATAAAATTTATAATATGTTGAGAATAATAAATATAATATACTAATTAACAAGTGATGCAAAAATTTTAAAGAGAGGAGAAATTATATTTATTAAAATATAAAATTAATGAAATTATTATATATGTGCATGACATAAAATAATTAATATCATTTGAAAAATATTAATTCTCAAATATATAAATATTATTTAATTTATAAGAACTTACTTATTTATTAATGTACTTATCTAAATATATATTTATAAATTGATATTTTCATTATTAAAAATAAAATATGGTTTTCTATTTAATCATTAAGTTATTATTATATATAGTAGTCTATAAATCATTGTAAAATGAAAATGTTCTATTTTAAAATATCATTTTATTTATATATTTTTAAATTTAAATGATAATTTTTATTATTTTGGAAGATAAAAACATGGATTCATATATATATATATATATATTAAAAACATGATGATAATCATAAATTTAATTAAAATTTCTTATAAATAATGTCAATGTATTTTTAAATTCATTTGGAGAATTTTTTGGAAAATTTTTTTTAGTTGCAGAAGGTAGCATAACCTAATATATAAAATTTTTCAATATTGATAAATTCTATAACAGAAATTAATAAAAAAAATTCAATGAAATTAATTAATATTTATTTAATTTTTTCACTAACATGGAATGAGAACAATCTTATTGTAATGATTAGTGGTACATTTTCATTTTTAATTTTCATTCTAGATTTTTTTCAAGAAAATTTGAATTAATATCTCTTGCCTCATATAGTCAAATAATTAAAAATGGATTATATATTTTTTTTCATTATAAATAATATTATTTAATTATGTAAAATAATATTTTTTTCTATAATGAATAGTTAAAAAGGTAAAAAAATAAAATCACAATAATAGGGATGCCACACCTTTATCTTGTAAAAGGGAACCAAATATTATGACTCATTAAATCCAGTATAAAAAATTATCAGGATAATTATATACTAAATTCAAAAACAAAATCTATTCTCCACCACCTATTTGTTCTGATCTCAACAAATTACCAAACTATGAGGTTTTAATGTTTATGGAAAAGGAGGATACCTAATGAATATGTAATTATCTTAATCCACTCCTTTACATAATATTTATTCAAGGACCTACTCCAAAAGATGAATAAAAATAATACTTTAATAATATAAATATAATTAGAAAATGTAAATATTTGTATGTTTTTGGAAAAACCATTTTATATCACCTTTTTATCAAATGGAAAATAAAAGTATTTCTCAAGTGTACATGAAATTTACCACCTCTAAGAAGAAATGTAAATCATTTTTAATCCCTAAAATTGATAGATTATTACAGTTGTATTGAATGATTATATATCATATTTAAAATAATTTAATTATTCTATAATGAAACATTATTATTTTTATTCCTTTTAAACATTTCATTTAATGATTAAAGATTTGTATATTCGTACATGCATATCATCACCTCCATAAAGATATGTAATTTTGTTTACATCTCTGACTATATTATATCGTTATATAAAATTACAAATAACTAAAAATTATATTCATGAAATGATTAATACATTATATATATTGAAACCATTAACACAATTCAAGGATAATAATCACTAAACCAAAATATATGGGGAAATAAAAATAATTAAAACCATAATATTTATTATAATGAAATATTTTTTATAAATTTGAAATTAAAAAATTATAGTGGACTTTTATATTTTCCGATAAAAATGATTATTTTTCAAATATAGATTATAAAATTTCTAAATTTAATATAACATAGGTATTAGTGTGTATGGATAATGCTTTCACTTGATGTAAGGGTTTATATTAAAATCTCACTTTTATTGGAGATTTTTATATTGAAAATTATGTTTTATAAAATTGGGTTTGATGTCTCTTCAAAAAATCATATATTTTATTATCCTCTAGTTATATTATGTTTTTAAGGTTTTATTCTATTTTGACACATATTAATTATCTATGATTTTGAGTAAATTTATCTATGAAAAGAATATCTTATTTATACTATGGGGTTGGGAATCAATAACATCCATAAATATTCTCATAAAAATATTTTGAAGATGTTCTCATTTAACATTAAATTAATTGTAAAATTATATTTATACAGTCTAATTACATTAATTAAATATTATTCATTTTATTCATTTAAATAATTTCCACCTGGCCCTATGATTTCTTTTTACAAATATAAGAAATAAAATATTATATAATAAAAATAGATAAACAACATATTCCAAAAATCCTATATATTTATCATAATAAGAATTATATAATATTTTTACATGGTATGTATCAACAAATCATATTCCCATTGCTCAATGAATTTTTTTAATAATTATAAATAAAAATTATATTTTTCTAAATAAAGTTATGAATTTTTAATAGTTACTCCCTTATGTTAATTTAAGTTCTATTACAGATTTTGAATTCAATTCAAAAGGATATTATGTAGTGAGAAATAATATTTTGATGATGATATATTATATTAGATATGAATTCCCATAATGTATTACCACTATGGAATCTAGGTCATCTCACAAGTAGGTTAGTATGAGCCTGAGTAATTCTCTCTAACTCCATTTTTTCATGATACTTAAATAAAAATTTGATATTTACATAATGTTATCTTATATATTCATCCATTTAAGACTGTAAAATAAATCAACACAATATTAATATATTTTTTATATAATATTGGGTAATAAAAGAAGTTAATTTTATTTTTACCATTGAACACCTCAACCATAGTATTTCAGAAATCATAATAACATTGGTGCTACATATTAATCTAGTGTTATTATCACATAGCAACACATATTTTACTAACTACAATTATCTTTATTTTGTATTGTTGTTTTGAATAATTATTTTATCATCATTACTACTTCCCAAAAGTCTTATAGTTACCATCAATTCAATTTAGGTATTTTGGTGATGCAATATAACTTTGTGAATTTACCATTATAAATTTCAATTAAATATACACATTGACATATTTTAAAATGATAACTTGACTAATCTGAAAATATTAATGGGATTATCAAATCCCTTCTCTATATATATCCTATTATATTCACTTGTATCAAAATATTTAATGAAATTAAATATGTGGAAAAAAATTTGGAGTTTTTTTATTTTTGATTTACCCCAACATATTTATTAATTTTTTCCCTTGAAAGTGGCCATTTTCATCTATATTTGTCATTTTTTTTAATAATTTTCTAATTATATATTTATTCATATCATTAAAATCACTATCATTCATTTTCATATATATATATAGGGAATGAAATTCCATTCGTCCCACATAAAATCATCTTGATTCAAAGAACTTCTGAATTTTTTGTCATTTTTGACAGATATTGAATCTTTAATTGGTATCCAATATTGATCATAGAAACAGAATTTCAAATTTCCACCACCGAAAAACATGAAGAATCCATCATCATTGAAGGAACATAACATACCATTATAGGTGGATCTTGGAGGGCTGATAATGCTTACAAATAATTAATTATATCAATATATCCCTAATGTATATCATATGTTTTATATCGATACTTTAGGTAAAACTATTGGGTGTTTTACATTATAGTATAAATTATAAACTATTTGACACCAATAACCAAAACTGAGCATCATATACACTGAAAACTATTTTATAAAGCCCACTATCTTGGTTAGATAATCTTATATGCTTCTATCACCAATTTAATTTTCACAATTTTCCGTGATTTATGGCACTAACTCTAAGGAATACCATATTTGTTAAAATCAATTACTCAAAATATATAAATGAAATTGATATCCCTTTGTAAAGTAGTTCAAAGAGAAATCAAATAAGTAATCTATGAAATATCATTATATATAGCTATGTTATCCCCAAACTATGAAATATATAATTTCTAGTGGTGTTCTCAAAATATTCCTCTCATTATATAAGTGACCCACAATGGTATATTTTTAGTGGTGTTTAACTAATCAGAATATGATTATTGTAAATGTTTTTTTTTTCAATTAGGTCAGTGAAAGAAATATATTTATGTGGGAGTAAGATTCTATGAAATAAAATCACTATTATAGTAGAGGAAGGATCTATATTCATGTGGTGAATAAAATAACCCAAAATGATGTAAATTAAAAAGAACATATCAATTAGTACATATATAAAAACTCATTCACTAAATTATATTCTAGTCCAATATCGTGATATATCAGATATCAGGCACATGATCCTCAGTTCAGTTGGTGAGGTATCCTTAAGTGCATCCACAAGACCCAGGTTCAAAACCGGGTAAAGGCATATTTATGGGTACTATAGCAAGTACTATAGCAGGAACTTTTGCAGTACTGTAAGAGAACTGCACAATGTGTGGGAACTGTAGTAGAATTGTACACTATACATGAATAGTAGTGGGAACTGTACACTGTCTGAGTACTGTAGCAGGCACTGTAGTGGTTTCTGTAGCAGGTACTGTTTCGTACTATTAGAGCTAGAACTATTCACCTTGGGCCACCGGTTTGGGCTTAGTGTCCTTAAGGCATTGGGGCCACCCGGACCTTCGAGTCAGTAGGTCTTTTGGGTCACCTTTAAGGCCTTCGATCCAACTCAAGGCCTTCAGGACACATGCAGTTTCCCTAGACACACTACCAAAATGGAGCAGCCCCAGAAGAGGATTTGGAGTAGGTGCACTCACCCGAGCAAAGCCAAATGGATTTTTCACATTGATAGGGTATGGATATTCCATCGGTACTATCCTATTCTTGCATGGTAATCCTTGTCAGACATCCATGCGAAGGTGGAGAGCTACTATCATGATGCAGTTGCGGGGGAGGGGCAGTTCCTTGTAGATAGTCTGGTTGAATTCCCTAAGACCTTCGGGTCATGTAATCTCCTAAGCCTATGGGTCATGTAATCTCTGAGTGTATGGGCCTTGTAAGGGTTTCCCCTCATCCCATGAAAGGGGGGTTATCAAAAATCAATAAAAATGAAGGCCTTAGTTCCATTAGGGTGGGTACCAAATATCAGTGAAGGAATGTATTAAAAAAATAATTATATTTACATATAATTGAGAATAAAAATACATAAAAATATTTTTTTTGGATAATATAAAAAATATTGAGTACATCATCAAGGTAAAACATTTGATAGGATTTTATAAATATTTTCTATGGGTTAAATTTTATACAACATAAACTGATCATGAATCAAAAATTGCTAAAAATGATGGATTTAAATGTTTTAACTTCTTAAAAAATATATTATATCTTTTTTATCTTTATATATTCATTATAATGAAATTTATCTAAATATATGTTTAGAATGGAACCATTGAGTAATGAATAATCATCACAACAATCATTTTTATTATTTACTAACATCATTTTCATTAAGAAATGATTGTGGTAATTCATTATTCTTGAATTTGTATAAAAATGGTTGATAAAAAATAATTTATGTATATAATATTTTTCCATTTTAATAAACATGTTATTTATGTGGTTAAAATAGTTTTATATATTCATTTTAAAAATAAATATAAATTATTCAAGGAAAAATTAATAAACTTTTCAAATAAAAATTCACTCCATATTTGTATATTTTCATTAATGGTCTTGAAATTATTAAAATTATTATTATATATAAATATTTATAATTATAATTGTAAGGGATATTTCTTTTAGGATGTATATATAATTCATTTTAATTTATTTTATAGTGTTATATAACTACTAACTCATTATCCAAATGTTTAATGAATACACTTGTTGGTTGGGGGAATGAAAATATTATATAATTCAATTATTAATTTTATAACTCATTCTCCATCAGATATAATTATATTGTGGTAAGGTACAATAATAAATTCTCATTTCATCAAATTAAGTGGAAAATATACCTAACACTAATGTACAATTGAAATCATATAAATAAAAATGAATTTTACTTAGTAAACTAGTATAGAGATACATCCCTAGAAAATACACATTGTGATATAATGGTGTGATAAACACCACAATAACTAACAATGTACATTGATTATTTTTTTGTCAGTCTATAAAAAAAATCCTAAAAAAGGGTAATTAATTTATACTATATCTATATAAAATCATTCTATTCATACTACTCCATTCACAAAATTAGAGATTTTTTTATAATTTTATAGATTTTAGGGTCTCCTAAAATTGATAATTGGTGTACCAATAATTATGAATTGTAAATTCTGAATTATTTCTTCAATTCAGCCCACCCTCTTTATTTTCCCTTTCATAGAATTATTTTATATATATATATCTAATAATTAGTGATATTGATCATTTTAATGAATATATTATTAATATATCTACTAAAATATCCATGAAATTGATTATATCACACTAGAATTGTATTTTATTATAATATGACATCAATAAAAAATGATATAATTATAACTCAATCATCTTTTACCCACATACTTATATAGAATGGTTATATTAATTTCACTCTATTATGGCCCTACAATCTCAAAACATATATTTGGAATTATAAAAAATATTCTCTCATCGACCCATTCCAATAAATTCTATGAGGATCTTTTATAATTAGATTCAGTCATATATATGTTCATTGAATAGTTGGGATTAAATCAATATGAAAAATCATATATGATAATAAAAAACTGCACATAATAGTTAGTTGTATTAAATGATCACAATTATTTCAAGACTCATTCATGATTCATAAATAAATATCACTTTTTATTTGAACTAAATCATTAATAGGTTCCTAAAAATACCACATCATTCTGTTGTTTTATTCAATATGGAATGAACTCTATAAACTACAACAATATGATAGTGCATAAAATTACTATATTTGATGACCATAATTTAAAATATAGATCCAAAAAATTAAAATTTAACTATAATATTATATTACTAGAATATAATGTGGGTTTTATCTAAATATCTATAAAATACAGGCCCATTACATTTTTATAATATATATTGTGATTGAAAATCTTCAGCATCAACCAACCATGATTCCACTACTATCATAAATAATTCCTTTCTTACAACATTCTCATTGATATTTATATGTGAAATATATGCAAATATTAATATGATTAACTATGCATACTCAAAAAATGGTAGATTACAACATTACCCTCTCTTTAATATTGAAATTCATCCTTCAACTATAGATACCCCCCCCCATACATTTAATAAGGTTGGTATCATGTAACATATATATTGAATTACATCAGAAAATATATTGTTATGGAGTTGGTGGATAAAAGTATATCATGTTTAGTATAAATTATGACATGATTTATAATATATTATCATGACATTCTATTCTATAAAAAATATTTATCAATAAATATGTCCCACCATGCTTTTATTCAACCTCCACCTCCATATTATATAATAATAATCATTGATTAAATAATATTACATAAATCCAATATATATTAAATTAAATTTATAATTATCATTTTAAATAATTATATATATTGATATAATTTTTTTAATTCTATTACAAATTTCTGCATATATATTATAGTATATATTTAATAAACTTATGTGAGTATTTTACACAATAGTTGTTCTCCCAGTTTTTTTTTAAAAAAATGCAATGATCATTTTCAAAATATATAAATTTTTATCCAGGATATCCATTAAAAACATCATTTCACATCGAAATACAAAGAGTATATTCATAATTTCATACACCCTAAAAATGGTAGTTTTATATAATTCTTATGATGGATTCTTGAATACACCTATTCTTGTATATCATCCCATGAATTAACTCAATTAAATATACTATGTAATATAAAAATACTATAATTATTACTCACCAAATTAAACAAAAAAGTCCTTCATATTATTTTTTTTATAGCACTTTTTACCCTATAAAATTAAAGGGTATTTCAAACACTTATACATAATCTTTAATATAGTAGGGTTCATTCAAAAAAATTTAAAACATGATTGGATATTATAGGATATATCCCAATATATACTAGATATAATTTTCAGTAATTATTTTTAATTCATCAATAACCATTGAGACTTGTTTAACACTTTTAAAAATTATATTTAAATTTATTAACTTCTCAATATGGTTGATTACATAGTTTTTGTTATGTTGGGTTCTAGATCCACTTTTTTTTTATTTTCATGGAATCACTTATTTAACAATTTGTTGTTCGTAATGTTTTAATTTTTAAATATTTGTTATTTTTTGTTTTAATCACCCATGTTTCAGTGATTAATTCACAACTTGTATATGGTCCATCAATTAATCTCATATTCCCACATATTCAGAAAACAATGTATGAACTAGTAGACTATATTTACAATATCATTTGTCCAAATCACACTAACTAACTTCCATTAACACATAACACATGAAAAAAATATATTTATCATATATTTATTTCCCTATGAGCACAATAAATCATATTCAAGATCATCATATGTAATACATTACATTAAAAATTATTCCATGTATTCATTTATAATGAAAATTGATATCACATTTTAAGACAATATTTTGATACCACATTATAATTTAGTTTTTTCAATTATTTAAATTATATTTATATAAATTATATATATTAGGAATAAAAAATTATCTCTAAAAATACTCATAATATATAATTTCTGTCTCTAACCATGAAAAATTATTTTTAGGAAACTCTATTATATAATTAATTATTTTTGTGTCAAAAACACTAATTAAAAAATTACATATCTAGGATTGTTGTTTGGCCTCCATCATAAATTTTTATCTTATAATTAGGCTTAATGTGACAAGATATGTAATAATATTAAAATTTTAGCAGAATATATATAAGAAAAAATATTAGTGATATTGAAGATTCATTTATATAACATCAATTTCATTAACATTTTACATTCTTTTCAATTTAGTTAAAATTTTAATTAATTGATCTAAAACTAGGTGTTATTTCATATTATGTACCGAAATCAATATACTTTTTCAGAGAAAACCTATCTTGAAATAAAAATTTTATTTTGAATCATTACATGAAGTATTTTACAACACTTATTACACTTTTACTCTCCAAAATCAATCAATATTTTCCCATATATTCATATTATTTCAATTTTTTCATACCATAAAACATATCTCTTCAATAAACTCATGTTAATATAATCATTGAATATAAAAATTATATTCATGGTTAGTAGTGATATTATTGAACATCTCTATGTAATGGAATACATATGAACTTTGAGAACTAATCGTTTACATAAACATCCCATCCCTCCATCATTTTTGTAAAATGTTTTCTAACACCACATATACAATCATTGTTAATTATATATTCTAAAACATCCTATGTATAGTTTATCATCAAACACATATCGTTTTTAGACTAATAGAACATATCAATGTTTTTTCATTAGATGATTCATTATTTAAACATTAATTATTCGTTGTCTTCAATGATATTTTAATTTTATCTTTTTTCATACAATAATTATAAATATATTATTGATACAAATTAGGAGTGAATTTTTACTCTCCGTTCAAAAGAACAATTAAGCCTGTGTAAAACATATTTTTACATAGAATACATTCATCCACGTGTTTATCCATCCTTTTGTTTAAAAATGGTATACCATTTCAATATCATGTATTGTAGCTTCCATCCTTTGTTGATTCAAACTGTTGATATAAAAATATTATTTCATAGTGATCATTCTTTTTAATTCCTCCATCATATTCATACAATTATATAAATGGGTTATTATATTACATACATCTTTAGTCCTATATTTATTTATCCCTTAGAACATTAGAATATATATTTTCCTTCTTTCAATATTAATCATCCTTTATATTGTTGGGAATAATCATATGTCCACTACTATAAATTTCAAAAAATACCTATAATATATCAGACATCACATGTCAATCATTTTGTTTAAATTTCATAGTAGAATTAAATTAATTAGTAAAATTAATTTAATTGAGAATCACGCACATTGTGAGACACACAACACCAAATCCATTCCATGATAATGTGACATAACATTGATAACAAACACACAATTATTTAACTATAATATATCTCATTCTAAATAATTCTAGGATTGAATCATTACACTCAATTCATTTTGTGGATAACATGGGAGGGATCCAAAATATTACATATATTTATTTTTTGGATATGAAATTCAAAAAATAAAATAAATTTGAAATAAATCCTATTAGCTTGATAAAATATTACAATTATAACCCATCTCTAAACAATATTATATATTTATAAAACGTCGTGATATGTTACTAGAGTTATAATACTATCATTAACATCCTATCATATAGATATTTTTTAAAATTATTAATCCTTTCTCTATGTAGATCTTTTTGATACATTAATATCACACCCATTAAATAGATTGATCTTAACAAGGCCTATTCAATTAATTAAAAAAATTTAAACCCCAAAAAAATAGCTTATAAACATATATTCTATGTTATCATTGACTTAGTGTTGATATTATATAGACTCTATTGACTAGATAACATTTTTTCTATATAAATATTCTATTAATAAATAACTGAATAAGGATTCCACATCTTCCAACGAATTTTAATCATCATATCTATCAATGGGTGAATCTAAGTATATCAAATTTCATGACAAATTACAACAATTATTGTAATTTTATTTATCAATAGAATAATGATTATATAACGTTAATGGATTTTAAATGTACTTGATAGCTTTCTTCATCTTTTCCCTCGCCCATATTCTTTTTTTGATAAGATATACTTATCTATATTTTTTTCAATTAATAACCATTATTGTGTTTCTATGACTACAATAACATGATATTTGGGATCACATAAATTACATAAAATGTAGTGAAATATATGTCAAACACTATTCCTTAATTAATAAAACTAAAAAATATTAATATTATATTATTAATAATTCTATAATAATGAGTATGATTTTCAAACCTTTATATTTTTTACATTAAAAGTTTTCATAATAAAATTAGTTAAAATTGAAAAGTTTATATTCCATAAAAGTTAATTTCATTATATTTTAAAAATTATATTAATGTTTTAAATTAAAAAGTTTTATAATTTTATTTTGATAAATTATAATTATATTTTCAATTCTTCATATATATGTTAGCATATTATGAATTTTTGAGATTACTAAATTTTTAGTTGAATTGTAAATAAATAAAAATTTTATTTGTTCTCAAATATTATTAAATTATATTATATGAATAAATTAAATTATATTGAATAATTTTCTTATAAAATATTATATTATAATACATTATGATAAATTTTAAAATACTATGTTTAATTAATATTCATTTTCTCTAATGTCTAAAAGCTTTTATACTGATTTAATGCAAAAAGGGTTTCCACACTTTTTTCCAATTAATTATAATATGATGGTATGATATTTTTATATAATTTACTATTGAAATTATATTTTCAAAATGATAATAACTATTTTATTTTTTTACTCAACTTCATTTATAATTATATGTTAATCATAAATAGTTTTTACTGGAAAATATATTTCAAAAAATAGGGTTCTTACATGTCGCAACCACAAATGTTAATTTTAATTTCTATATTGATTTTAATAATGTTTGAAAAAATTATATTCATATTAAGATAATTATTTTAATTTCATTTTATATGTATATTATATCATTTTTGGTAAAATTAATAGATTATTATCTCTAATACAAATGACCATGACCATGATGAAACAATTATTTTAAAATCATTTTCTATTAAAAATAATGAATATATATTGAATAAATTTAATTTATAAAACCATAAATAATGGATATAAAATGATTATAATAATATAAATAAATATATTATCAATAGTATTTATTTTTAATAAATAATAATAAAAATCAAGAATCTATAATGGTTAAAGTGACATTTTTCAACTTAAATTTTTGTTCTAAACATTTTCTTTTTTAATTTAAAATATCCCAATAGAATATTTATAAATTAAATTTTATTAAATATAGGTTATATTTAGATCAATGGAACCAAATTTTTTTACATTATACCTATAATCAAATGGAAAATAACTATATTAAAAACAAGTTGCCTAGTTTAACATTTAGAGTAAAAATTAAAAACATTATGTTAAAATCCATATAACATATTTAATAAAGTAATATAATACATTTTTTAATTATTATAAGAAAAATTAAATCCCAAATTCGATAATGTAATATATTTTTATACATTTATATTCAAATAGTGTGATGGAATTTGTGAAATACAATTTGGTATTATAAAGGTCTCATTTTCCCTCCTGACAAATGGGGGTCACTTTCACCCACTCAAAAAAATTTATCCTTAACATTACTTAGTAAAAAATAACCTTATAGTATCCCTATATTCCTTTCCCAAAAACATAATCCCTCTATCATTCACAGTAATCTTAATGCCCAAAATGTCATGAGTTATTCCCAGGAAATATCAAGTCCCAAACATATGTTTTATTTCATTATAATGTTTTTAAATGTTAATAATCCAACTATTATATTACCAAAAATATGAGTAATTTAGTTTCATTAGTATAATGATATTTTTTATATAAAATTTGTGACCCTTATATATTCATTTTAGTCCACTTAGAAAAATAAATGTACATTGTTTGTGCATTGTTTATTCTACCACCTCCATGGAGAGATGTCTTCTATTTTTCATTAACTTCATTCATTGATATTTTTAATAGTTATAATGATAAATAAATATAATATGAATCATATTTTTATGATTCCTAGATTTCATTTTAATATCATTAATCACTCCCTCTCTTGTGTTGTGAATGGGAGTGCAAATCATGCGTACGTGGATATCACTGACCCCATGGTGTAATTTTTTTAAATTTTGATTCTAATTTTCAAAAAAAATCTAATAATTAAGGAATATGGTAAAAAATATTAGAAAAATAAAATTGTCAAGATTATAAATAATTTTAAATGATATTATATGAATATTAATTCCTCAGTAATCATACATTCATATCAAGTCGATGGTTGTTAATGTTTGTGTTTATTTAACCATATCTGTGAACAATGCTTTAATATCCCACTACGGATGAATAAGCGAATAGAGAAAATAATAAAATGATATAAAATTGAGGAAAGTTGGATCAGAAAATTGTTTTATATCTATTATACTTATAACAACCCAATACTTCATAAATGAAATACTATGTATAATAGAGTATAAGATAGACCATATCGAGCATAAAATATAAAGGAAAAATTTGTACTTTAATTTTATTGTTATAACATAGTCATTAGATTGACTTGTATGAACAATATTAACAGAATTCTGAATATGTAGATTATATAACTATATTTAATGAAATATTTAGTTAGCAAATAACTATAAATGAAAATGAAACACTTTTCAAAATAAAATGAAATCTTTGATTGAAACACTATTTAAAAGCGTAAAAGTTTCTTTTATACTATTAAATATAAAAAATAACCTATGATAGATTATGTTAATTAAATATACATATAATATATTGAATATGATATTTAAAATCCATCCTCTCTTCTTTCTAGATATGATATAAAAATAAATCCAATTTTTAATATAAAAACTAGAATTTTCCTAAAAATACATTTGAAAACTTTTAATAGTGTTCTTATTTGAAAATAAAATTATGAAACCAATATATATTATATTTTTTAAAAAATACATCATTATTGAATTAAAAATACTAAAATTTTCTTTCGATGAATTTATTTTCATTATTCTAAAAGGTTTTATTTTTTGTTAAATTCTGTAAATTAATACTACTTAATTGAAATATGAATTTTCATCCAAATAATTCACAAATTTAAATTATATATTTATTTGGATTCAAAGTAAAATTAGATTTATTGAGAATATATTAATCAAATTTATGTCATTTGAATAATTTTGATATTAAATTTGGATATATAAACAATTTAATGATTTGAATATTTCCACTTTAAAAGCCAACATCCATGCCCCATCTATGATATCCATTTCAAATAAATTTTATCCACATATGTGTTACCAATTTTGAAAAATGGATTTCATATTTGGAATCTTATGGTCAAAATTTATTAAATATTTCTTTTTTGACTATATGAATAATAACCATAAAAAATTTTAAACCCTGGATTAGGGTAAATTTTTTAATTAAGGGTTATGATATTTATTATATGGATTATAAAATTATCAAAAAACATGTCCTAATTTTATTATATGCGTGATTTTTACCCAAATAACCCTTTTTTATATTTAGGACCTATTAAAGCCACATTTTTTTGCATTAATTTTTTCTTAGTATTTTATTTTTAATAATTTCAAAAGTTTCAAAATAATGTTTTTAAGAAGTATAAGATTTGTAATATTGGGTAATTTAGAAGATATTTTTGAGTATAAAGAGTCACATTAAATCTAAAATATTTAGTCTCAACATGAATATTTATTTTTAATATTTAGTGAATATATAATTAACATAAATAATTAGTCAACGATGACATGTTAATTATTTAATAGATGGAACAATATAATAAATTAAATATAAACTATTAAAATAAATAAAATTTCAGAATATTAATGTGATCCCTGAATTTTATATAATTCATTGAAATTTTACTGATGTCTTAAATGTGTTTTCTTAAATATAGATTGTTTATTTGATATTTTTTTAAAAATATGAGTAGCTTCAAAATTGACATTAATGTTATTTTAATGAAAAAATATATATCAATAAATGATATAAAAGTCCTAAAAATATGATATTTTTTCTATTGATTTTTATATGTTTGAAACTATAATCAATTATTCATTTATGATTATTTTTGGGTTTTATAATAATTTTCTTAAACATTAGAACATTAAAATAAATATTGTAACACCCCAAGCTTCCACGGTACGTTTCCCTTTGAATAATTCAATGGCGTGCATTGTACGCAACTTCGAGATTCTAACACACCACAACCAAATCAAACTAGCCGTTATGAATAGTAATACCTAATTTTTGAAATTTTATCTCTCAAAATGGACTTCATTTTTGGATTCATAATATCTAAATTTGCCTAGGGTGAAATTTTGGTACTTTTCGGATAACTTTCATTTTTTGATGAATAGTGAAAATTACTAAATTTTAATTAAAAACAACTTTTTTAATTGAAATAATTAATATTGATAAATTATGAATTTGAGTGGTTCTAAAGTATATTTAAAATATATGTTTACCATTTAATTCAATTTTGGTCATTGGACATAATTTCACAATTAAACCAGACAAAAACAAGTGTCAATCTTTTGATAGTTATTATCTCTTAAAAACACGCTTTTTGTTTTAACAACGGGAATTAATTTTAAATTATTTTATGACACTTCTATGTTTTTAATTTGGAAAAATGGATTCCATATTTGGAATTAGGATGTTAAAATTGTGTAAATAGGTAGCTTTTATTTTTAGACATTTTGAATAATTACTTCGGTAAATATTTTATTTACCATGGTTAAAAGGTAAATCCGGTAAATAAGGGTTAAAAATATAATATTATAATAATAAAAAATTACCCTAAAACGTGTACTAACCTTATTGGTGGATACATGGTTGACCATGGACATCTTTGGGTCGATTTTGGGACCCCATGGATCCACTTGTAAGTGATAGGGACACTTTATTTTAATTAAGTTAAAATGAATACAAAAATGGCACAAGCATATATCTTTTAACAAAACAATTGTTACATAGGGTTATATATGTTGTAGGTTAGACTATAAATATTCATTAGAAATATAAAATGATTTCCTACATAATTATATTTTATTTATAATTTTTAGATATTAAATAAATTAATTTACTTATGACACAATGGTGATGCAGTTATTACCATAATAGTGAAAATTTAGAATAATTGATATTATAAATACCCAAATAAAGATAATTTGAGACTTTTATTGAATTACACTAATTTTATAGGTTAATATGGCATATTAGGATTTATTTAATTAAATGTTTTTGAAGTAATCATTCTGTTATGTGTTTCACAAAAATAAAATATTAAATAGTGCCAAAATTGACATAAAAGAGTTTTTAAAACAAATATTATATTATTAATTGATATTAAATTTCTAAAAATATAAGGTTCGGCCAAGAGACTTATATCATGATATTTATATTATTATTGGGCCACTTGGGGGTTGCTTGGATGTATATAGTAATTTTATTAACTATATAATATAAAAATACAAAGTGACATGGTAAATGTCAAACTAATTAACTAAGAGTTAAAACTAAAAGATAAGGTTAATATAGTGACCCAAACCTGTCTAAATTCTATTGGATGAATGGTTATCGACCTATCCCCACCTTAACCTTTTAATAATCAACTTTGGAGCCATTATAAACCGAATATGAATTTATTATAAATTAATATTTCTAGCTTTTCCAAAGGTTCCCCTCACCCCTCTTATAAAAGGGAACTCCTCCTTCTCATTTCTTCACACCTTCAAATCCTTTTTTTTCGGACAAACCCTACCCAAATACTCTATCAACTTCTCTCACTACAACCTAGAGGACTTATTTTGATCAGAAAGCCAACCTAAGGAGCCCTTTTGATCAAATCAAAAGGAAGAACCCGAAGAAGAGGTAATGTTTTCACCACCCCTTTTCAAGTTCCTTTCTTCTTCCACTTCTTCTTTCTTTGTTATTACCATTATAAAATAATAACTCCAGTATCATATATATAATGTGATGTTATTATAAATATTGTACAACCATATTCAGTATTATATCCATCCTTTTAATAACATGTCACCACACGTGCGTACGTACGGCTTACCGTCTCCACGTCATGGTGTAATTGTTATTCAATATATTATTATTTGGATGGGTATAATAATGATGTGTAACTCATTTAAATAATAAATATAACATTATAATGATTCTTTATATATGATATACCATCCAATTATAAATTATTTTAATATTAAAATAATGATATTGTCGCTCGTGCGTACGTACGGACTACCGTCTCCACGAATGCGATGAGATTCATTCTCCATCATATCCATTCAAGTATAATTATAATTTGATGATTTAAAAATAGTATCTAAGGAATTGATATAATTCTGGATATGAATAATATACATCCCATTAATAATGAATATGGCTCACATAACAAATAATATAAAGTAAAATGAACCCGTTAACACCCGAAATGACGATAATTCTAAGATATTATTAACAAATCAATGTTAAAAGATCATATATGATATCATATAAAATTAAATTATTCTTTTATAATTCAATAACAATTATTTAAACATTATACATGTGGTCAAACTACCTTCGACCAAGGAAAAAGTACAAAGTAAAGGGTTTCTTAACTCACTCTTAATTTCGTGAGAATTCCATTGTTCACCACTTAATTATTGCATGTGGTGTATGTGTACTACCCATGATTGGATTAATTGTGTAATATACTTTGATTAATGGGTATTTACATCATCATGGTATGATACTTCTTTCATGAGTGTACGTTTCGTAAGTTACCTAATCGATAAGGGAATTTGAGATTTCAATTTCCACACATTTGGCTTTATGCATATTTCATTGATTATATTACCCCAAGAGTATGTGTGGAATCACTATTCATTTGATTATGTCATAATTTCCACTCCCCTTCCTATGGAATATACTTTTGATACACATAATCACTCCATTGATAATTCTCAAGTCATTGTTCTGAATTTGATAAGAGTAATTTTAACTCATTCACCATTTGTTGAGTTAAACATCCAATTCGTTGGTGTTCTTTTTACAAGAATATGTGTGAATATCCGTTGATTGTTTTACACTGAATATCCAATAATATTTAGTGTATTTATATTTGTCACACATAATTATGTCGTTGATTTATCCTTAACCTAATTATACGGCCTTTATGATAGATTTCATCTCAATTTACATTCCATTGAGACTTCTTTGTTGATATACACCAAATCACTTTTATGTGGTGTATATAATGTACTTTGACATAGTATATCATGAATCCCTTTATTCTCATGATATTACAATTTCTTGATTACCTCAATTATTTGTATTCAAGTGTCTCTCTTTTGGTTAGAATCTCTAACTAAAATACAATTTTTAAATGTTTTAAAGACTTATTCATCTAAATATTTCTCATTAACGTCCATGTTTTAAAAATGGGGTTAAGGATTTATTTATATGGACATTATAGTTTAGAAATTAAAAATCCTTTTAAAATGTTTCAAAGTGGTATGGGACACTTTGATTCCAAAATCTATTTTTAAATGGCTTCTTGACAAATAGTGTGACTTTTAAATGATTTCAAGAAAAAGGGGGATATTTCTCTCAAATAGTTTTAATGATTATTCTCATCTATGTCAACATCCTTCATTATTCTTGATTGAGGTTAATGTGATACAATACAATCTTCCATATTGTATCATATGAGTTATGTTTGACTGTGGATGTGCTATTTTTATACCATTCATGGTTTGTGGTTAATGTATTGACATTTCGTATGCTAGTTTTAATACGAATGTTTATGTTATGTTTAAACCTGTTCATATGAGGAATGAATTGGACTTAATAAGTGACGGGTGGAGCCTGATATAGCTCCTCGATAAATCTGTAGGTCTCATGAGACAAACTAGTATCTTGGCACAAGGCCTTGACAAAATATTATTTGTAGTCTTGGCACGAGGCCTTGGCTATGTGGTTATGATAGTCTGGCATTATTCATTCCATCATTATGAAAGTGGTTATTGATATTGCATGTGATTATTAGATTAGTATAATATCCATGTGAATAAGTAAATGGCATTATTTCATTTTATTTTTGTCATACTATGTTTAATTTCAAGTTTAAAAGGCTTTTGTTTTTGTTATACATTTCCTTAAATGTTTATTCTTATTTATGAAAGTTACCGCTATATTGTTATCCTTACTGGGCATTTGAGCTCACCCCTTTTCTATGTTTTATTTTTCCCAGGATGTGAAGTAGTAAGTTATGAATGACCTGTAGGAATATTATGAGTGGATAATAGTGTGGACTATGGAGACATTTTGTTGTTGTAGTAGTTTTTCTCTTTATGATGTAATGTAAAACATTATGAATATATCTAGTGTTTCCAAGGCTACTAAACCAATCGGTATTTTGAGATTTGATCTTTATTGTGATCATGCCATTGTTATGTAATAATGCACCAAATCTGGGTAACTGGGGTTGGGGCGTTATAGTTGGTATTAGAGGAAGTTTAGTACAATCCATGGAATCTAGATTTAGATAAACTCTGATTAGATCACATAGACCTAAGATGGACTTTTAGGATTTGTATCGAAGAACTTCTTAGAATTTTGGTATTGTAGAGATTTTGTGAGTTTTCTGAGCAATACATCCCTGTCTGGATACGAGAAGGTAGAGGCGGCTCTGGCATAGATGTACCTAGGGGTAAAACCCGAAAACACCGCTTTGAGCTAGACTTGAACGGGAACTGGTGAACGACAATGGGCCTTGCTGCACTCTTGGTTACGACACTCCCGGGGGATATGTTTAGGATAATTTACATTTTCTTTACAAACCAATTTGAAGTAATATATATATAAGATGGGAGTAAATGACCTTGGTTAATCCTAATATGTTTCAAATTGAGAATATGGTGACATGTTAAACTCTAAATGATTTTTTGACTACTGTTACTCACACAATGCTTTCTGGTTTTAGTCAATGGCTAGATTCCAAGGAAGTCATAGTGACATTGAGAATGATGTACAAGGTGGGAACGGTGGTGGAAATGAGCAACAAAATGGAATGTTGATATGCGTAAAAGATATCGTCTTTATTCCAAATTTGTTTTCCAAAAATATGATCAACAATATATATATTAACCAATTACCGGACTCAAAAAAGAAGAGAAAGGTGATGAATGATAAGAGCTCCATCAGTGGAGACCATGGAGAATGAAATCCTCAATTTCCATCATGCAGGAAATATGGAAGGAGACACCCAGGAAAGTGTCTCAGTGGGACAAAGAAATTCTTTACATGCGGGAAGGAAGGACATAAAGTGAAGAATTACCGAAGAAAAATGAAGAGTACTATGGAAGAAGATAAAAATGGTCCCAAGAATCCATTTACAATCATTTGCCGTAAATGTAGGGGACCTGGCCATTACCTGAGTGAATGTCCTATTCTATAGGATGTTGTCTTGGTCAGAGAAGAAGCTATGTGGAAATAAATGGTTGGATAAATGTTTAAAAATTATTAGTGATCCTTGTTTAAGGGTTTACTTTGGAATAATTTTCTCTTGTATTTGTAACCCTAACGTTTTCCATGTGAGAATGATATTTATGGAAGAATTATCTTTTCTTTTGTGGATATAGTTATAAATAACCATTTGGTTTTATATGATCATTGGGTTTGAGGTAATTACAAATTATTATAAATTGGGATGAAAATGCAAGGTATGAGATAACATTTGTGGTTAAATTATGTTATGGTTATTTTGAGGAATTTATCTCATTTTGGTAATATAGTTTTTGAAAAAGGAAAACACGTAGACCATGTGACAACCCGTCGCGTCGGACAAAGCTGTGGGAATCAAACCCACAACCAAAGTGCGATTGGGATTTATCGCCTACCACTGGACTACGTGAAGTCTGTGGTTAGTGTGACTATTATTTTTAGTTAAATGATTTTATTGATCAATAATAATTTGATTTGGGATCTTATGCCTTATCAAATGAATACCCTTACAATAGGAAAATGATTTGGGGATTTTGTGATAAATGTTATTTTGGAAGTTGTTCGCTTTGTTGTGAACACTATATGCCAAAGGAAAATAGAGTAGTATGGGATTTCATTTGAGGAGTAATTTTGGATTTTTATCTATGTTTTTATTGTGTATTTATAGTGATTTGGGTTATTTATGGAAATTATTAGGTAAATTACTTTTAAGTATGTGACTTTAAGAGTAATTAATGTCATTTGGAGATACAATTTAACGTGGAAGACTACATTCTTATAAGTTTTGGGTTTTAATATTAGTTTGTATTATATTAAAGGATTTTAAGGACAATTGATTATTGAATGGTATTTATTTAACTTTGGGGTATTGATGGTTTAATTTTAGAAATTAAGATTAGTTTTTTTTTCTCTAATGGAATATCCATTTGGGGGGTCATCAGATATTATACTAACAATTTTGGTTTTGATTAATCTCTAAATACAAGGTAAATATATAGTTTATCCTACATGGATCATGTATTTCTATAGAAGTTTATTCTAGCTCTTTCATTGTGACCAAGTCTTCTTGAATACTCATTGTTCAAAAAAAATGAGTCAGTGGTAAAAAGTTATTAAATAATGAAACTCTACTTAAAAATTAAGTATATCTCTTTATTTTCTTAATCAATACCATAAATTAATTCCTCATCCTTATGTAATGTAACTTAAAACCAAAAAAAAATGTTTTCCATTTACTTTTCCTACTGGGAGACTAAGGACCGTCTGTCCCAACATAAGTTTGTGATTTTCTTATTGTTAACTTTCTCCTGATCATGATTTCTATCCCTCTTCATCAGAACTGAACACTTGTTTTATCGTCCATATCCATGTTTTCCTACATGGAATCCTAGTATGGGTTATCTTCGGTGACCTTTATACCTCTCTTCCTTTCTTTTAAAGTAATAGTTTTATTGACTCTTTTTCTTGATGTGGGACTTTCCATTATATTCTCAAGCCAAAATTTTTTTAAAAAAATAAAAAAATTGCAAGGACACAATTTATTGAAGGAGGGTATAATGTAACACCCCAAGCTTCCATGGTACGTTTCCCTTTGAATAATTCAATGGCGTGCATTGTACGCAACTTCGAGATTCTAACACACCACAACCAAATCAAACTAGCCGTTATGAATAGTAATACCTACTTTTTGAAATTTTATCTCTCAATATGGACTTCATTTTTGGATTCAGAATATCTAAATTATCCTAGGGTGAAATTTTGGTACTTTTCGGATAACTTTCATTTTATGATGAATAGTGAAAATTACTAAATTTTAATTAAAAACAACTTTTTTAATTGATATAATTAATATTGATAAATTATGAATTTGAGTGGTTTTAAAGTATATTTAGAATATATTTTTACCAATTAATTCAATTTTTTTCATTGGACATAATTTCACAATTAAACCAGACATAAACAAGTGCCAATCTTTTGATAGTTATTATCTCTTAAAAACACGCTTTTTGTTTTAACAACGAGAATTAATTTTAAATTAATTTCTACCACTTCTATGTTTTGAATTTGGAAAAATGGAATCCATATTTGGAATCAGGATGTTCAAATTTTGAAAATATGTAACTTTTATTTTTAGAAATCTTGAATAATTACTTCGGTAAATATTTTATTTACCATGGTTAAATGGTAAATCCGGTAAATAAGGGTTAAAAAATAATATTATAATAATAAAAGATTACCCTAAAACGTGTCCTAGCCTTATTGGTTGATACATGGATGACCATAGGCATCTTTGGGTAGATTTTGGGACCCCATGGATCCACTTGTAAGTGATAGGGACACTTTATTTTAATTAAGTTAAAATGCATACAAAAATGGCACAAGAATATATCTTTTAACAAAACAATTGTTACATAGTGTTATATATGTTGGATTTTAGACTATAAATATTCATTATAAAGATAAAACTATTTCCTACATAATTATATTTTATTTATAATTTTTATACATTAAATAAATTAATTTACTTCTGACACAATGCCGATACAGTAATTACTATAATAGTGAAAAAATAGAATAATTGATATTATAAATACCTAAATAAATATAATTTGAGACTTTTATTGAATTACACTAATTTTATAGGTTAATATGACATATTATAATTGATTTAAGTAACTTTTTTCGAAGTAATCATTCTTTTATGTGTTTCACAAAAATCAACTATTGAATAGTGTCAAAATTGACATAAAAGAGTTTTTAAAACAAATATTATATTATTAATTGATATTAAATTCCTTAAAATCTAATGTTCGGCCAAGAGACTTATATCATAATAGGTATATCATTAATGGATCACTTGGGGGTCTCTTGGATGTATATAGTAACTTTATTAACTATATAATATAAATATACACAGTGACATGGTAAATGTCAAACTAATTAACAAAGAGTTAAAACTAAAAGATAAGGTTACTATAGTGACCCAAACCAGTATAAATTCTATTGGCTGAATGGTTTTCGACCTATCCCCACCTTAAACTTTTAATAATAAACTTTTGAGCCATTAGAAACCGAATATGAATTTATTATAAATTAATATTTCAAGCTTTTCCAAAGGTGCCCCTCACCCCTCTTATAAAAGGGCACTCCTCCTTCTCATTTCTTCACACCTTAAAAGCCTTTTGATTCAGCCAAAACCTGCCCAAATACTCTCTAAACTTCCCTATCTACAACCTAGAGGCCTTAGTTTGATAATAAATCCAACCTAAGGAGCCCTTTTGATCAAATCAAAAGGAAAAACCCGAAGAAGAGGTAATGTTTTCACCACCCCTTTTCAAGTTCCTTTCTTCTTCCACTTATTCTTTCTTTGTTATTACCATTATAAAATAATAACTCCAGTATCATATATATATACTGTGATGTTATTATAAATATGGTACAACCATATTCAGTATTCTATCCATCCTTTGAATAACATGTCACCATACATGCGTATGTACGACTTACCGTCTCCACGTCGTGGTGTAATTGTTATTCAATATATTATTATTTGGATGGGTATAATAATGATTTTTAACTCATGTAAATAATAAATATAACATGATAATGATTCTGTATATATGATATACCATCCAATTATATATTATTTTAATATCAAAAGAATGATATTGTCGCTCGTGCGTACGTACGGACTACCGTCCCCACGAACGCGATGAGATTCATTCTCCATCATATCCATTCAAGTATAATTATAATTTGATGATTTAAAAATATTATATAAGGACTTGATATCATTATTTATATGAATAATATACATCCCATTAATAATGAATATGGCTCACATAACAAAGAATATAAAGTAAAATAAACCCGTTAACACCCGAAATGACGATAATTCTAAGATATTATTAACAAATCAATGTTAAAAGATCATATATGATATCATATTAAAGTAAATGATTCTTGTATCATTCAATAACAATTATTTCACCATTATACATGAGGTTAACCTACCGTCGACCAAGGAAAAAGTACAAAGTAAGGGGTTTCTCAACTCACTCTTAATTTCGTGAGAATTCCATTGTTAACCACTTAATTATTGCATGTGGTGTATGTGTACTGCCCATGATTGTATTCATTGTGTAATATACTTTAATTTATGGGTATTTACATCATCATGGTATGATACTTCTTTCATGGGTGTATGTTTCGTAAATTACCTAATCGATAAGGGAATTTGAGATTTCAATTTCCACTCATTTGGCTTTATGCATATTTCATTGATTATATTACCCCAAGATTATGTGTGGAATCACTATTCATTTGATTATGTCATAATTTCCACTCCCCTTCCTGTGGATATACTTTTGATACACATAATCAATCCATTTATAATTCTCAAGTCATTGATATGAATTTTATATGAGTAATTTTAACTCATTCACCATTTGTTGAGTTAAACATCCAATTCGTTGGTGTTGTTTTTACAAGAATATGTGTGAATATCCGTTGATTTTTTTACACTGAATATCCAATAATATTTAGTGTATTTATATTTGTCACACATAATTATGTCGTTGATTTATCCTTAACCTAAGGATACGGCCTTTATGATAGATTTCATCTCAATTTACATTCCATTAAGACTTCTTTGTTGATATACATCAAATCACTTTTATGTGGTGTATATAATGTACTCTGAAATAGTATATCATGAATCCATTTATTCTCAAGATATTACAAAGTTTTTATTACCTCAATTATTTGTATTCAAGTGTCTCTCTTTTTGTTAGAATCTCTAACTAAAATACCATTTTTTAAATGTTTTAAAGACTTATTCATCTAAATCTTTCTCATTAATGTCCATGTTTTAAAAATGGTTTTAAGGATTTATTTATATGGACATTAAAGTTTAGAAATTAAAACTCCTTTTAAAAAGTTTCAAAGTGGTATGGGACACTTTGATTCAAAAATCTATTTTTAAATGGCTTCTTGACAAATAGTGTGACTTTTAAATGATTTTAAGAAAAAGGGGGATATTTCTCTCAAATAGTTTTAATGATTATTCTCATTTATGTCAACATCCTTCATTATTCTTGATTGAGGTTAATGTGATACAATACAATCTTCCATATTGTATCAAATGAGTTATGTTTGACTGTGGATGTGCTATTTTTATACCATTCATGGTTTGTGGTTAAAGTATTGACATTTCGTATGCTAGTTTTAATACGAATGTTTATGATATGTTTAAACCTATTCATATGAGGAATTCATTGGACTTAATAAGTGATGGGTGGAGCTCGTTATACCTCCCCGATGCATCGGTAGGTCTCATGAGACAAAGTAGTGTCTTGGAACAAGGCCTTGACAAAATCTTATTTGTAGTCTTGGAACGAGGCCTTGGCTATGTGGTTATGATAGTCTGGAATTATGCATTCCATCATTATGAAAGTGGTTATTGATATTTCATGTGATTATTAGATTAGTAGAATATCCATGTGAATAAGTAAATGGCATTATTTCATTTTATTTTTTCCATACTATGTTTAAGTTCAAGTTTAAAAGGCTTTTTTTTATTTATACATTGCATTAAATGTTTATTCTTATTTATGAAAGTTTCCTCTATATTGTTATCCTTACTGGGAATTTGAGCTCACCCCTTTTCTATGTTTTATTTTTCCCAGGATGTGAAGAAGTAAGTTATGAATGACCAGCAGGGATATTATGAGGGGATAATAGTGAAGACTATGGAGACATTATGTTTTTGTAGTATTTTTTCACTTTATGATGTAATGTAAAACTTTATGAATATATCTAGTGGTTCCAAGGCTACTAAACCAATCGGTCTTTCGAGATTTTATCATTCTTGTGATCATGCCAATGTTATGTAATAATGCACCGACTCTGGGTAACTGGGGTCGGGGCGTTACAAATATTGTCATAGTTAGTTCTACATGTGTTAAATAAGGGTTGTATCCAAATTTTAAGGAGTAAAATATAGTCAAAAAATGTATAAATTTCATTATATGTATGTATTGAAACCAATAATAATCCTATATTTTAAATAAATTAGATTGGATCAATTTTAAATAGAAAATTTTTATATATGAAATAAATATTTTGATAACATCCATGAGTGCCCCTACACTCATATAAATGGGAACATATTCTTCTCATTTATAAACACTTCAATAAACTATTTTGTTAATCCAATATCACCACATATACCTTCCAACAACCCCACTCCCAAATTATAGAGATATTATTTGAAATGCCACGGGTTCCGGAAGTCGCCCAGAGGCGCCCCGTACTCGGTTGGTTACATGGCCTCAAGAACATTACCTGAATTCCATATGCCGTTGTATAACAGCAAGGGCTATGGGTGTGATAGTGGGGAAACTATGCCCTCATTAGTAGAGTTACACAATGGAATTAAAATAGACAATATTATCGGAAGAAATAATAATTTCAGACAACAGTAAACACAAGATACTGAATATAAATAACAACTAGAGCATATATATAAATGATTCATGATACATATTTCTAGGAAATCATCCAAACATGTCAAAATTCTAGAATATAGTAATAAAGAAAAGTAAAAAAAATAAAATTAATTAAATAGCTCTAAATCATTGAAATCCTCGACTTGGTCCCATTCTCCCCAACTCCACAACAATCAAGTACCTGATGTTTAAGGGTGCTTTCCCTTATCTATACCTATTTCAATATAATCTATTTGGGCCCAAAATCGTGACCCTAACAGAGTTTGCGACTATTCACAGTAGTCAACCACCCAATGATTTGTGCCTAACTGTCAGTGAATATATATATATATATATATATATGGCAAGAAATAAGCAATGAGAAGCAGTAAACAAGGAAGTACCCAAAAGTAAACAATCCTACAATTACAATTGCGTTAAATTTCCTACATCAAGTATATAGATAATCAAAAACAGGTAACCCTTTGGTATGTACTCAAAGTATAAACCCTCTGGATCAACCATACAGGATAAGAAACCCTCTAGAATGCACTCATAGTCTGAGACCTCTGGTTCAGCTTTAAGACAGACTCTCTGAGGAAGCACTCACAATCAATTCCCCCTATAGTCTCTTATCGATAACTAATAGGTGCTCAGGGGTAGCACTCCACATACAATTTCTCTTATGTCCCACACTAAGGAACAAAATGAACTCTTAGGGAGCACTAAATGATAACCCCCTCTATTTTCTTTTAATGTAAATGTAAACAGAAACTCCAGGGAATCCTTCAAAACAAATTCCCACTATGGTCTACTACACTAGGTTCCCATATCCCTGTGTAATTCAATTGATCACAAAAATATATAGAATCCAATGAAAACCTCAATAACTACTTGTCTAAACTAACTACAACATATCGGATCATGTCAAATATAATCAATACATAATACAATACTAGTTATGTAATGAAAAGTAGAAGCCTAACAGGAAAAACTAGACCAAATGGTAAATAACTAGAAAACATGGGAAACAATTCCATATATTTGCAAAGATAACCCTACTCACAAAAAATTAACCTCTATCAAAATGAACAGGGAATATAAGACAATAAAAGTGTTAAAAACCATAAACACGCAATACCTCGATCTAGGGTATTGGACACTTTTTCACATATAAATCAATTACTATTTACGGAAATGCACAAACCACATACATCAGTGATGTGAGATCGATATACATGAAAGTCAGTCCTTGAATCACCATATAACACTATAGATCTAAAAAAATTAGAAAATGTTTAAATGAGGATATATTGAGAAAGAGGAGAAATCAAGAGATAGTATTGAAGAAGAAGACAGAACTCACTGATGTGATTCCAATGCAACTAACAGAGTTTGATTTGGAGAACAGATGGAGATTTGGGAACTCAGAGACGATTTGTGTCCGTACAGATGCTCCTGTACACGATGAATGATAAAGGGGATCATTCTATCCATTAGGCATAGCCCCGGTCTGATTAATGAAAAAAATGTATGTAAACAGTGTGTTGTTAAAAAGTGCATGGCTTGTACTTGCCTTTTTCAGCCTACGCATTATGTGGTCTCCTATTCACCACACACGACCATATACTAGGCTATTACAGGCTCTCCTGTGAAAACCTGGTACACGAAATTTACTTAAAGTACATGGCGTGTACTCCTGAAATTTCATATAACTTCTCTTTTTCTCAAAAACACCGAGAATGGAAAAACATACCTGAAAAGAATATCCAGGTACTTAAAAACTTACCCCTTATAAAAAATCATCCTCAAATTTCTCTAACATGGTGGCGTGGAAGAAGAAACCTCGAACATCACCAACCACTATGATCATACATCATCCTCCCTTTTCCATGTTTTGTTTTGTACTCGCTTGTGCTCCCATAGCACTAATACCAAAGGGATAGACCAGCCATGGAGAACCTTCACACTATGATCTACAAGCCTGATTGGATGCTCTTTGAATGATGCATCCACTTCTAACTCATCTTACTTAGGTTGGAAAAAATTACACGGGTTTGAGAAGTAACATCAAAGACAGGAAATGTGGAAGACATCATGCCTATCCTGGTACTTCTATGGTAGCTGCAACCGATAGGAAACCAGACCAACTATCGCTAACACCTCAAGTGGCCCAGCGTACCTCAACAAAAGCTTACCCTATTTTCTAATCCTTATGTGTCCCAACCTCGGTGTGACATGTGGGAAAACCTGATCTCTAACCTCGAACTCCAGAGGTCATCTTTTTCGATTAGCATATGAATTCTTTCGATATTGTGTTGTATCCATCCTATTTAGAATCAACTCTATCTGCATTTTGGTCTCCTGCACAAGACGATGTCTTAATATAGCTGCCTCTCATGCCTCCAGCCAATATAAGGGTGATATGCATGACCTACCGCACAAATCCTCATAAGGTGACATCTGAATAGTTTCGTGAAAAATATTATTGTAGGCATAAAACATAAGAGGTATGTGGTTCACCCAAAAACCTCCAAACTCTATGATGCATACATGAAGCATGTACTCAAATACCTGAATCATATGCTCGAACTGGCCATCTATCTAGTGATGGTACGCTATACTCAAAAGTACCTATTTACCCAAATCCATCTAAATTTCCTGCTAGACTCGAGAGTTAAACCCTCATCCCGGTCTAAATCAATGGAATGTGTTACCCCATGTAGATATACAATCTTTTATATGTACAACCTTCACATATAATCAACACTAAAGGTATCCATTATTGGCAAGAAGTGAGAATCCTTCGAGAGTTTGTCAACAACAACACATAATGCATCATTCCCTCGTAGTGACCTCGGTAAACCTGTCATGATTTCTATAGCGACATCGCTCCACTTTCACTCTGGAATGGGTAACTATAGAATAATCCCAACTGATCTCTGATGCTCTTCTTTCAACTACTGACATGTGGAAAACCTAATGACAAAACTAGCAACATCGCTCTTCATACCTGGCCACCAATACTGAGGGTTTAGATCACTATACATCTTAGTGACACCATGATTAACAGCCCAAAATGTAGAATGAACGTCTTGAATAATCTTTTCATGTATGTCAACTGGCACCAACACGCGACCATGAAAATGCAAGACCTCATCCTTGCCTAATGTCTATCCAGATATAGAGTCCTCTCCTGATACACTCTTTCGTAGGACTAGGAATTCTAAATCTGATAGATTCAACATTCACACTCGATCAAGAAGAGTAGAGGTCACAACTAAAAAAGATAGAAATATCTTCCCCTGTCTTTCTTGCACCTCCAAATGCATCTTAGTGAAAAGAGCCCTAAGCTACCACTCACTGCGGGAACTTTGAGCTGCCTGTATCTGATTCCTCCTGCTCAACACATCAGCCACTATGTTTCCCTTCCCAGGTGTGTAAGAAAGCTCAAATTCAATAGACTTAATGTACTCACCCCACCTTCGCAGTCACAAATTCATGTTGCACTGAGTAATGATATAATTGAGACTTTTGTGGTCTGTGAAAATAAAAAAAAATGATCTCCCTGAAGATAATGTCTCCAACAGCATAAACCATGAAAAACTAATGGGAATTGGATATCGTGCATCGGGAAGTTCCCATCATCTGACTTCAACTACTAAGACCTATATACAACGCCTTCTTCCCCATGTATAAGCAAAACTCCTAGCTCGATAACGGAAGCATTACAATAAAAAATTTAACTCATTCCTGGCTCTGGAAGAACTAGTATTAGTGCTGAAGTCAACCAGCCTTTCTGCTCCTAAAAGGATGACTTATAAGAATCATACCACAAGTACTTCACACCCTTCTTAGTCAAACACATTAGTGGTTTCTATATGCTTCAAAAGTCATCTATGAAATGTCTGTAGTAACTAGCCAGTCCTAAAAAACATTAGACCTCAAAGAAGTTATTTGGATGCTCCCAGGAAACTACTTCTCTCTCTTTCTCTGGGTCTACTGATAATCTAATCTCTGAGATAACATTTTACACGAAGTGATTTTGGTCCATCCAAAAGTGGCATTTTATAGCTTAGAATATAACTGATTCACTCTTAGTGTAATCAAAAATTATCTCAAGATGTGTGACATGGTTGTGTCGAGTGTAAGAGTACACCAAGATATTATCCATGAAGACTACCAAAAAGGAATCCATCTATCAATGGACCACTCAGTTCATCAGTTCCATGAAGACTGTAAACACATTTGAGAGACCGAATGACATAACCAAATACTTGTATAGACCATACCTTCTTCGAAAGGCTTACATGAGGTCTGGTTACCATCAGTTTTGCATTAGACCATCTAATATACCTCTTATAACATTTATAGGAGGTATGGTCTATACAAGAATGTGGTTATTCCGTTCAATCTAACGAACGTTTATTTAGTTTTCAGGGACCTGATGAACCATGGGTTCCATCCATAATTGGATTCTATCATGGCAGTCTTCATGGATGATATGATTTTGTTGTATCACACTCTATATGAACATTTTATACATCTTGATATCATTTTGAGTAAACTAAGAGAGAATTGATTACATGCATTGATCTAAAAATTACACTTTTGGATGGACCAGATTCACTTCTTGAGTTATGTTATCTCAAAGACATAAGTATCAGTACACACAAAGAATGTGAGAGTAGTAGTTTTCTTGGGAGCAGCCAAAGAATGTATTTGAGGTATGATGTTTTCTAGTACGGGTTGTTTAATACATAAATTTCATACATTACTTTTCATGCTTAGTAGCACCACTGACGAGCCTGACTAAGATGGGTGAAATGTACATATGATAAGATTCTAGTGATTCAGCCTTTCATAAGCTGAAAGGGAGGTTGACTTCAGCACTGATACTAGTTCTACCAGATCCAGGAAAGATCTGTATTATTTAATTTGATGATTTATGTATCGGGATGGGTGATTTTCTTATGCAGGGGGAAAGGAGTCAATGTGTACATGTCTCATCATTTGAGGTCACATGAGAGGAATTACCTGAAGCATGATCTTGAGTTGGCGGCAGTTGTTCATGATTTACACTGTTGGATACATTATCTTCTGGGAGAACATTTTGTATTTTTCACTAATAACAAAAGTCACAAGTATTTCTTTTCCCCAAAATTATAGAGGTATTATTTTAGATAGAACACTAACATTAGAGGTCTTATGTTTTTAATCAATGGATATTGTCCAACAAATAACAATATAAAGACATAATGAAAAATATGACATGAGTTAAGGGGATTTTCAACTCAACTCCTATTCATTTAGTTAAAAATCTACTTAATTGGTTATTCTAGGCTAATATTTTGTATGTAATGAATATTTATTATCTTATGATGTACTTACACTTATTTTATGTGGATTTACAATGAATACATATAATGGATTAATTTTATTAGTGCTCAAATAAATGATATGATATTAGTAAGGGAAATTAGTTTGGAAAAGAATATTTTGTTTAATTTTTTTTAAATGTTCATAATAACGTTTTTAATGAATGAGTGGATTTCCCACCTTCATGAAAATTTAATACATTAATTATTATTTCATAAATTTTCATAGTAATTTTGAACTAAAATGGTGTGTTATGTTGGGCATCGTGATTGATATTAAATGCCTATTTCAAAAAGGGATGGGAATTTTGGTATCCAATAGTGTGTTTCTTATGAGATTAAATGTCTATTAGATTCCTTATGATAACAAAAAATGAAAAAATAATTTTTTTTACTCACTACATGGTACCTAAGCATTATGCATGGGATGGAAAAAATATCACTGTTAATGCCTATTGTATATTAACATGGTGAGGCCCAGATAGCGTTGGGGATTCCCATTAAATATTAACATGGGGTGCCCAAGATATAATTGATAATACTAGTGAAAATGTAATATGGGGTGGCGTAGATAGGTCTAAGAAATCCGACTACATAGTAACATGGGGTGGCCCAAATAGCAGTAAGAACCCGAATCTTCATCTCTTGTATAGATCTTGATTTTGGGTTGTTTTTTATTCATAAAAAGAGTACAATAAAATTTTCAATGTACATGTCGTGTAATTATGAGTACAGACAGTGAACCTAGAATTCCACATATAGCCACACATTTTCCGAGTAATAGTCGAGTACATGGTCATGTGATGACCTAGCATACTAGCTTATTTCAGGGCCGGTTGTGGATAATACATGGATTGTACTATTAATGGACATGACATAAAATTTTATTTTTATTTGATATAACAGATCAGGTATGTGTACTTTGTTAGTAAATTTCTTTTTCTCCTTGTGGTTTATACAGTAGAGTGAAGGAACAACCGACGAATTTTGAACCCCTCCTGATTCTCCATCTGAGATCTGATTGAGACGTTGTTGGGTGCGTTAGAATCCCATCAGTGAGTTCTCAAAACCCATAGATTATTTATAGCTAATTCATCCTCTCTCTTGAGTTTTTAACAGTTTATAATTTTTCATATTTTTTTAGATCTACATAGTTCGTGGCCGATTCATGGGCAGACGTTCTAGTATATTGATCATACGACGTCGGGTTAGGTGTATGGTGCCTTTTTTGTGTTTTATAGTATTATATATGCTTAAAGTGTCGCATACCCACATTTTGGGTATTTCTAGAGTTTCAATTTATGCATACTTATCACCTTCTTTGGTTTATTTAATTGATAAAATGTAGTTTATTATGTGTAACGTTTGATACCTTTTTTATGGGACACCATCAGTGGGTGTGTTTCCCTTGTTTGATTGTTTATGGTCATTTTGTACAGGATTCTTGTTAGGCATGCCTTGTTTCCCCTACCTTGGTTGATTTGGATAATGTTTGATTGATGATATCAAATTCATGTGTTATGCTTGTGAATTATTATACACATATTAGTTTAAAATTACATGATATTCTTTGATATTATTTTCACTCTCATTACATAAGACCGTGAGAGCCTTGGTGTAGAAAATTGAACCCAGGGTATTGACCATGAGAGCTACCTAGGTGGTCATTTATAATTCCCTTAAGCTATGTTGACCTAGGTGTATTGGAAATGAGATCTACACAAGAGTTCATTTATAATTTATTGATGACATGTATACCCAAGGGTATTGACCATGAGAACTACCATGGTGGTCGTTTGTAATTATCAGTGCTCTCTTTGGCCAAAGGGTTCAGAATGTGAGATCTTCCCAGTGGGTAATTATTTAATGAATTGGTCTTATGATAAACCGAAGGGTTTTTTAGCATTACGGAATTCCCATAGGGTTATTATGAATGATTTAATGAGTGTGACGTGTCTGCTAATCCAAATAACAATCATATTATAAGTCTTATATGATTGTTTAGATGGACTCCAGATACATCTGTTTTGTAACTATTACATAAGGGGATATAGATATTTGGATAGATTATAGGATTAAATGATTCAAAGAGTGAATTATAAATCTAAACAAATGTAATTGAAAATTCTAGTATTGATTAATTTTGAGTACTTCCTAGTTTTCTTCACCATCACTGCATATTACCTTATATATAAATATTTTTTAACGGTTTGGCATAGATATTTTGGTGGTTGCCTATTGGGATTCATCTCAGAACCTATTTGGATAATGTCTTTGACCCAATTAGATTATATGGTTGCAGTTATAGATAAGGGCATCTGATGTTCTTCATCAGGTACTTTACTATTGTTGGAGATGGAGAGCATGGGATCAACCTGAGGCTGGTGATGCTGTTGGAGATTATTTGTTTCTCTTGTACAATGTTTTTTATTGCATTCAAGCATTATGATTTTTTTTCTATTTTAAAAGATAAATATGCAATGAATTATATATATATATAATTTATTTTATTTGATTTAATTTTATTCATCTGTTATTTATTTGTGTTTGGTATTATTTTTTCAAGTAGTGGTTACTATTTAGATTCTGATGTGCATACTCTTATAATGAAGTAATTTTTTCCCCAATATAGCACATTATTCCATGGTACTAGTAGACAGCCTCCGGTATTTGGGTAAATGCCCTTGAGGTCATGTGATCATCCGGGTTTGGGGAACCTTTAGGTGGCACCTATAACTGGGATGTTAAAAAATTGTATCTAATGAGTCTATTTTCTACATATCCATAGTATTTGTTTCCTATAGACTAGGAAAGAAATTAATATGTAGTTGGTAATATTTTTTGATGAGGATTAGATAACTTGTGTACAGGGAAAATCCATATTTCCACGAATATTTCAATTTTTTTATTTTTCAATAGTTACAGTTGGTTTGATTTCACCATTGGGTGATTCACCTATTTTTTGCTGCTATGATTGATAGAAATGTGGTTATATTTCTATTGAAACAAGCTGAGATGAGGTTATTCCATCATATGCATCTTATAAGCACTTTCTAGAAATCACATGTCATGTATTCATTTCATGCCATTTAGGGTGCATTACTGATTACATGTTTTTATGATAGATGTTTTTCTAGATATTTATGCTATTATGATGTATGATGTGATTAAAATACCTTCTATTTAGATAGTGTATTTCTATATGTAATTTTTCATTTCAGTGGACACCATGCTTTGGTCTCTGAGGTGTTATGGGCCCTCTTGGATCAGAATTTGGTGCATCATGTTTGAACATTAATTGAATTATCTGAAGATATGATATTATTAAGGATGAAAAACAATGATCTGTGGAGATTATAGACTCTCATAGATCTGAAAATGCAATGCCTTGGGCCAATTTTATGAATTTGGAGGTTTTGGAGATTTTTCAGAGGCATAATATCTAGAAAACAGATAAAGCACGATGTGTGATGTTATAAAAAATTCCATGTGTTCTTATTTTCAAGATAAAATTAATATTCTTGTGTACACAATGTGTATCTTCTGTATACTCCATGTAATTATTGACCATGTGAATGATTGTGTGTGGAGAGACATGAGGTTTGGTAAACCTTCATTGAACACGATGTGTACTAAGTGTACATTCCGTGTGGAAATAGACCATGTATCCTATCATGTGACTAAAGGAACATGTGGATGAAACATTGGTGGTACCTTCCATGTCTAGGGTGAACACACCATGTACGGATACAATAGTAGGACAATTTAGTTCTATACATGTATAAGTACATGGGAAGTGTGGAATATTAAATTACACAATGTGTCTCATGTAGAACATGCCATGTGTACGGTTTGATACACAACCATGTTGGTAGAGGTAGACGCTCGTGCTATGTCTTTAGGGAATATTTTGTGTAGTGGTTCAACAGTCTCTGTTATCCTGTTTTCAAAAACCTAGATGCTTTCCATATCTAGTTCTTTTTTTTCACTTATAAATTGAATTCCTTGATAATATTGAACTGATTTGTGTTCTTGACCTTGTAGAGTCATGCCACAAAGACATCCTACGATTATATTCTATATATAGGGAGATGATAAAACATTGGAAATGTTATATCATGTACTAACAACATATCCTCCCATCTTGTAGTATTGGCACCATCTATTACACTTTATGCAGGCACTAATGCACAATTCTATGAAGGCTTTTTGAGGTTGAGGCAGACCTTTTTAGGGATCACCACATCCTTCATTGACTATGTCAGAGTTGATGAGGGTGTTCTATCTGAAAAATCTTCCCACCATTTCAGTGGATGGAGGAAAATAGTCTACATAGTAATGGTTGGAGGCTATTCTTTCAATCTTCAAGAATTTAGAGACACCTCCTAAGAGGAGGCTGAATCTCACAATGTACATGATATGTGATTTCTGCCAAGAGATGGTGGGACGTTATCTCACATGTTGGATGTCTTCAGGATATGTCGTGGGAAGAGTTTCAAAGGACCTTCTATTATTAATTCTTCCCTAATAAATTGTGGGCTGATCGATCCCATGAGATCAGGCATTTGGAGCAGGGAAATGTTTTAGTGATTGATTATTCATCTCGCATTACAGAGATTCTGCTCTTTTTAACTATTTTGGTAGGTGATGAGTTCTCAATAGATAGAATATTAGAGGATGTTCTCATGTACAATATTTCATAATAGTTGAATGTTTTTTTTAACATTGGTGACTAAAATATTAAACCATAAACTGATTACCGAGTGTAATCAGAAGGGGCTTGGTGCTGTGATATAGGATAGTTCATCATCTAGGGAAGGTACTCCTTCAACTGATAATAGGAAGAACCATAGGGATGTTTCATCATGTAGCAATTTAGTGTGATACCAGTGCGAAAGGAGTGGGTATATGAGACCACATTGCCTGAGGGACCCATTGGAGTGCGGATCTTTAGAATATATGGTCAATATGAAACATTTTTGTAGGATGTTATCACCTAAAATGAGTGAGAAGGGATCTGTTATGACTCGACATTCAGGATCAAGACAACTTGTTTCTGATCAGGTAGGGAACTAGTGTCCTTCATTCCATCTGGGTCGAAGAGGTTGTTGAGAATGTAGTATCTAGATGTCATGTTTTCAGTGAAAGTAAGGTGGACCAGCTATAGGTAGCTAGACAGGGTCTCAAGGAAATGGTACAGGTAACACAATTTCAATTGAATAGACCCATTAAGAGCAGGATCACAAACCATATACAATTAGAGGTATTATTTTAGTTGCATCATTTTTAGCTTCTACCATTTATGATAGATGGGTTTCCCATAGTTTTATATATCTTGTAATTGTAGATAGCCTTGGACTCTGCATCTTTACTTATGATTGTATTATTATGCTAGAAACACCATTAGGGATAAAAATAGCTAGTGTACATTAGTGAAAGGAGTGTCCTCTTGAGGTTTGTGGGTGTCACTTTTTATGGGATCTCTATGTATTATATATGACTTGTTTTAATGTCATTTTTAGAATAGAGTGGTTGTTATCCTTTCAGTACATTGTTTAATACAAGCACAGTAGGGTGAGTTTCACGTAATTAGAGGGTGGATCCATTCTACAAAAGGTGGTATGGTATGTCTAGGCAAGTAGAGTGGGACCCAATCATCAAGGTTTGGGCAGAATTTTAACCCGTATTTCTAGTATAAATCTAGATGACCAGGGGACTTCACTAGTGGAAATTTCTCTTTTTGTGGAACATTTCAGAGATATCATTCCAGAAAAAATTTTAGGTTTACCTCCAAAGAGAGAGGTGAATTTATATATTGATCTAGAACTAGGAATGACACAGGTGACTATTTCTATGTATAGGAGAGCTTCAATAGAGTTACATGATATCAAGAAGAAGTTATAGGCATTAATGGAAAGCCATTTCATTTGACCCAGTACTTTCCCTTGGGGATTCATGTTCTTTTTATGAAGAAGGCGGACAATACCCTCAGTCTTTGTGTGGGTTATTGGAAGCTGAACCATTTGAATGTCAAAAACTATTTTCCCTTATTGTGGATTGATGATCTTATTAACCATGTTCTTGTATCCCAAGTGTTCTTGAAGATTGACTTGAGATCTGAATATCATCAGTTGCACATTAGATAATCAGATATACCTCTTATAGTGTTTTAGAGCTTGTATAGTCTACACGTGTATTTGGTTCTGCCATTCGGTCTCGTGAACACGCTGGCAGTATTCATGGAACGGATTAACAATGTGTTCCATCCTTACTTGGATTATTTTTTGGTCATCTTCATTCATGATAATAAGGTGTACTCTTATACTCGAAATGACCATGCAATCCATATTGTGATCATATATCGTACACTAGGAGGGCATCAGTTATATACTAATCTGTCAAAGTGCCACTATTTTATGTACTATATTCATTTCATGGGTTATGTTAAATCATATAAATGAGTATTATTAGACACAGAGAAGGTGAGAGCAATATTTTCTTGGGAGTAGCTGAAGATCATCATTGAAGTACGGAGTTTTCTAGGGCTAGCAGGTTAATAGAGATGCAATATTCAGTAATTTTCATGAATAGAAGTGCCAATGATGGGCCTAAATAAGTATGGTGTTATGTACTAGTGGAAAAAATCCATGTGATTCAGCCTTTCGGGATATGATAGACATATTGACTTCAGCACCAATACGGATTTTTTCGAATCCGGTCAAGAGTTACACTAGACTGTGATGCAACTGGTATCAGGCTAGGAGTAGATATTATATATGGGGAAGGATTAATTTCATATGGGTATCAGAATTTGGGGACACATGAGAGGATATACCAGACACACGACCTCAATAGTGTTGTAGTTGTGAATGATTTATGTTGTTGAAGATATTATCATCCGGGAGAGCATTTTGGGGTATACAATGTTCACAAAAGCCTCAAATATATCATTACTTAGCATGATCTTAATTTGAGACAACAACGGTGGATTGAGTACCATTATTCTTTTGACTTTGATTTTTCCAACATTCCTAGGAAAGGCATTGTAGTGTCTGATGCATTGAGTAGCCAAATATAAATACATGCAGTTCAAGAGGCCAGTAGTGAGTAGAAGATTATGGATCTATTAACTAAGATACATTGTGAGGTTCACTACATATAGGCACATACATTTATTTCTTCTATTTCTATTACATATAGTCTACTAGATTGAGTGATAATGAGAAATTTATCATATTTTGTAGGCATATTCCAATGGAAGAGTGTGTGAGGAGAGGAACCAACTAATGGGTGGACCATATGCAAGGATAAGGTCTTATGATTTCATGGGAGTGTATGGGTATCAGCTAACATATGTGAAGATCTATTTTGAGATTTTGATACCTCAATATGGGAAATTCATGTTGTTGTAACCATTACGTATAGAGACATAACTCATCAGTGTTGGAGGAAAGGCATGATGAGGGATGTAACTGGTTTTGTTATTAGATGTTCCACCTCTCATCATATCGAGGTGGAACATCAGCGAGAAACATGACTATTATAGAAGTTACCCATTTTTGAGTGTAAGAGGAATGTTGTCGTAACGCATTTTATGAAAGATTTTCCATGGTTTCCTTGAATAAATAATACTATATTTGTTTTTGTTGTTTGTATCACGAAGGTTGAAAATTTATTGATGATCAATGAATCCTTCTGTGTTGAGGATCTTTAAATGTTTTACATACAATAGATAGTATGTCTTAATGGGGTTTTCACTCTATCATTCCATAAAGGGACTCCAAGTTTACATATCATGTCTGGTAAGAACTGGAGAGGGATTTGGGTACACATGTACTTCTGGATACATCTTACAATCCCCAGAAATATGGATAGTCAGAGTGCATGATTCAAGTTATTAAGGACATGGTTCGATCATGCTTCATGTATTTCGAGGGCTCTTGGGAGAGACACATACGAATTGTGGACTTTTCTTAAAAACTATTTTTAAGGGAACTATTACGATTGCACTATTTGAGACTTTGTACATATGGACTTTACAATCACACCATTGTTTACTGGAGGAAGGACATGCATCTATGCATGACCTCGTCATATTTTGGAGACTACTGAGAAGGTGGAGTTGATTCGGAAGAGGGTGCATACTGCACAATCACCCCAAAAATCTTATATTGATGGACATAGATGTCCTCTGGTGTTCGAGGTCGAAGATCAGTTTTTCCAATATGTCACACCAAGGTTAGGACATAGGGGCATTAGAAGATAGGGAAAGCATTCACTAAGACACTTTGGGATATTTGAGGTTTTGTAGAGAGTCAGTCTAGTTTCCTATCGGCTATAGTTATCTCATAGGTACTGGGATATTCACAATTTATTTCATGTTTCTCAGTTACGATGTATCTTTTCAAACACATGTCATTATTTTCTACCTAAGGGGGTTAAGTTAGAGGTGGATTCATCATTCGAGGAGCACCCTATTTGGATTGTGGATCAAAACATGAGGGTTCACCATGGATGGTATGTTCTTCATGTATAGGTGCTATTGAAGCACAAGTGAGTACATGATGAGACTTATGAGAAGAATGATCACGTATGATCGATGTGGCCAGAGTTGTTCATATATTTTTCTTCACCACCCATATAAGGGAAATTCATGGATGAATTGCTTTATGGGGGATGTTTATAAGAACCCAAATCATCATTTTATTATGGATCTTGATTTCAATTTTTTAAGGAAAAGGATGAAAAGTTTATTTTTTATGCATAATTAATGTACTTATATGTACACACTGTGTACCTAGAATTCCACGTATTGTAGGGTACTAGCCATGTAACAGGAGATTACATGACTGTGTGATAACCTGGCTAACCCTCTTAAGTCGAGGATAGTTGAGTCAAGTAAAAGGTGTGTATTGTAAATTTGCAGGCTGTTCAATTTTATTCTTATTTGATATAACATAGCGGGGTCATGTCTTATGTCTGTAATCATCCTCTTCTCACTCTGGATCATACAGAATAGCATTGGAACTATCAACGAAATTTGAACCCCTACCGATTCTCAATACGAACTCTGATTAAGATGTTTTTATGTGCGTTGGAATCCCACCAGTATGTTCACAAAAATCCTAGATCCTTTCTTCTTGATTCTTCATCTCCCATGATTTATTCAAGGATGATTATATCTCATATTTTTGTAGATCTATTCCATTCTATGAAGATTCGAGGTCATGGGTTCATGTATATTGATCATACAATATTTAGGTAGGTGGTTTGTGCCTTTAATTGAGTTGTCTTGGATAATATATTCCTAATGTTACACATAACCACATTTGGGGTATTTATTGATTAGAAATTAAATTATGTTTATCAAATTGTATGGCATATTTAATTGATAATGGATAGTTTCATATGTGTAAGTTTAGATACCTTGTTTATAGGACTCCTGTGGGCAAGTTTCCCTTGTTTTATTATTTACGGTTCTTTGGTCTAGGATACCTGTTAGCCTAGCCTTATTTTTCTTTTCCTTTGATGATTAGGATGTATTTTTATTGATTATATGAAATGAATATGTTATACTTGTGAATCATTATCCATGTACTAGTTTCATATTACATTATTTTCTTGGATATTATGTGTGTGTTTTTTCCATTAGACCATGAGATCCTTGAGATAGATGATTAACCTAGGGGTATAGATAGTGAGATCTAGCCAGAAGGCCGTTTGTAATATCCTTATGCAATTTTCACCCTGGGAAAATGACTGTGAGATCTAACCAGGCAGTCATTTAAAATTTATTGATGACATTTTTACCCAAGGGTATTTACTATGATAGTTTTCCAGGTGGCTATTTGTAAATGATTAGTGTTATGTTAGGAAAATGTGGATAGTGCATGAGAGCTACCTCAAGGGTAATTATTTATTGGATTTATTATAAGTTAAAACAAAAGGTTATTGACCATGAGATAATTACTAGTGGATTATTATAAATGATTAAATGAATTTGATGAGCCTGACAAGCCAAATCACAAGTTTGGACTTGGTCTTATATGATTATTTAGATGGTCATCTGAGATATATGTTTTGTTACTATTGCAAAGGGTGGCATAGAGCCTAGGATAGTTCTTGAGATTACATGATTCATAGTATGAATAATAAATGGGAATGAATGAAATTGAAAACTATAAGATTGTTTACTTTTGAGTACATCATAGTTTATTCTTTCATTTATTCATATTACCTACTTTATATATTCACTGACAGTTAGGCACTGATCTTTTGGTGGTTGCATACTGGGATTCATCTCACACCCTGCATGGGACTTTATTGGGACCCAAACTGGTTTTATGATTTCAGGTATAGATAAGTAAAATATCCCTTCCTGATCAGGTACATGATTTCTATTAGATATATAGAGCATGGAACAAAACTGAGGCTTCTGATGCTGCTAGAGTCTACATGTTTAAATTGTATTTTTTTTTATTTCATTCAATAATTGTGATTTTTTTGGCTATTTTCCTTTATAAATATTCCATGCATCATGTATATATATAAATATTTATTCTTTTATTATATTTTCATTCAGTCTTTTGATATTTATTTCTGTTTGGTATTATGGGTTCGTCTACTATTTACTATTTATATTCTGATGTGCACACACTACCAATGAGGGCACAATATCCCCAATATCACACCATGGCCATCACTTTTAGTCCGAAGCTTGTGGAATTTGGTTAAATACACATGAGTACATGTGACCAATCGGGATCGAGGATCTTTTGGGCGGCACCCAGAACCAGGATGTTACAAAAGAGTCATATAAGATCATAATATCAAAATCGGGTATTGAAATTTTATAAAGTTGTATGTATTGTTATTCAAATTATTATTATTTTTTTGAATGGTGTTTTTAATATGATTCTATATGTCACAAAATTAGGTTTTAATTACTTGATATGGTTTTTAATTACATTCTTTGAGAAAAATGTTTTTGTTTTTTCATGTGTTTAGATTTTATTTCATATGATCAAGAAACATTGATGACAAAGTTAAATGTTATATTAGTTTTTATGTTTCACTATACTGACGGTTTAATTTGTCTTATATCCAATTCATAGATTTTTTTTCATCCCATATTTTTATATGTTTATCATGGGATATGTAAGTGAAATGATGAAGTCATGTTTAGATTCATGATGAATTTTCATGAATAAATTTTTTTTGTATTAAGGTTCTAAGAATGGTGAAAATAATTGATATTGGGTAAATATTCCCACATGAAATGTATGAAATTAAATTTTATTATATTTTCTATAATTTATAAAACACTAAATCGAAAATATCCTCTAATTTGAGTGATAGATAAAAAACACTAGAATGTGTAGTGATTGTGGATGAGTCCTTACTATTGATATTAATGGAAGGGTTTTTATAACATTGGATATTAGGATTCATTCTTATGAGTTTATTATATCATCATATGTTTTAAATTTAAATTATTTTCATAGGATATCCATATGAAAAACCATTTTGAGGCTCTAAGATTGGAAATATTCTAGTGGAAATTAAATTTTTCTGAGACATTGATTTTGGAGGTAATTATGGTTTATTACAATTTTGGAACATTAGTTATATTAAAAAATGATAGGGTGAGTAAGTGGTTAGAGTTTTATTTTATTACATTAACAATTATGGGAACCTGATATGATTAAGGTAAACAATATACTATAGGACTTTACTTATGGAATAATTATCGAATTTTATTCTGTTAAAAATTATTATTTTACTGAGGGTTTAGGGTGATTTAGGTAATTTTTGGAAATGGTTATCAAATATTAGATATTATGTGATTTCGTCAATTATATTTAATTTATAAGTAATTAAGAATTATTGATGTTATTTGGTATACTATTTTGTTAATTATTTATTACCTTTATGATTCAATATTAGTCTAGAATTGTATTGAGGAATTATAAGGATATTTATTTTTTTAGGTTGAAAATTGGGTTTTCACTTTTTATTTTTAAATATTAAATTAGTTTTTCATTATATAAAGGATTATTATTTTGATTAATTATCTTATATTATCCTGACATTTTTTTGTGGTTAATTTCGAAATATTGGATGAATTTATTGATTCTATTTTAGGGTTTTTTCATTATGTAGAAGTTGATTGCAGTGCTTGAGATGTGAAAAAATCATCATGAAAACTTATTGTATGGAGAAAATTATAATTATGTGGATAAAATTGGTTAAATGGTGGAATTATTATTTTCAATTATGTATGTTTCCATATATTCTTACTCTATTATGTGAACTAATTCCTTCATAGTTGGAAAGTGATTTGAAATTTTTATAATAATTTACTGTTATCAATGACCTTTTAACCCAACAAATACATTTGGTTTGGTGATGGTTAACTATCCCAAAATAATTTTCTGTATAAATATCTATTAGTCCTTGAGGGTTTTTTTTCTCTTCCACATCAATGTTTTCCTACACATGTCCCTAGTATGTGTTATCTCAAGAAACCTTGATAATTTTATTTTTCTCTTCTAAAATGGATAATTTATTAAACATTGTTCAGATATAAGAACATGAAAAGTTATTTTAAATAGTCAATCCTTAGATACCAATCCCTTGACAAAATCTTGAAGATGTAATTTATTATATAGGGAGAAGGTGCGGTCTTGAGAATTTAAAAAGGAAAAAATTGGTTTGATAGTGTACACAATACAGTGCATCCAACATAAATGGACAACTAACAATTTTAATTTAAATGTTAAATTTATATCAGAGAATTTAGAATGGAAGGTATGAATAAAATTAATTGAATAATGCTTATGTGGTTTCAAAATTTATAAATAATAAATTCCATGGTTTTTATTTTATGATAAATTAAAATAAAACCCTTTATTAAATAAAAGGAAATCTTTTTCTGAAAATATTTTTAAATGACTTAAAGTGTATTTTATAAAAATAAAATATAAAAATAAATATTATTTTATTATATTAATTAATTATATATAATAAATTCAATGTAATGTATGAAATTCCACAAATTTCCTTTTTACTCAAAAAATAAATATATATATAATTTTATGTATAAAAAGATGTATTTTTCTAAAGGCAGTTATGTTGCCTTTAGATGATGTAATTTTTTTATAAATAAATTTTTATATTTTATAAATTTTATATAAATAAATGGAAACAAAATTTTAAATAGGAATAAAAACAATTTCTTTGGTTTAGTTGTTTTTATGATCCTTATAGGTTCTATTTGTAATGAATGTTCACAAATACTTCCTTTTAGTAGAAAATCGATTATTATTCTAAATAATTTAAATTGATAAATTATATATTAAATTAGTTATAAAGAAATATTTTATCAATTATATATCTAATAGTCAAATATCAGTCATTACAATAAATTTCATATTAAATTTGGATATAAAATCATTTCAAACTTTTGATCATTTTAACTTTCAAAACCTTCATTGCCACCACATATATTGTATTACATTAAAATTAATTATGGAAACATATTAGTTTATAATATTGAAAAATGGAATGCATATTTATAACTATAAAGTACTAATATATAAAATACTTTAGTTTTATTTTTTTTAGAAAATACCAATATTTACCTTAGAATATTTTATTACAACATTAAGGGGAAATCAGTTAATTAAGGGTAAACATAATTATGTTATTGATTCGTAATTATAATAAATACATTCATTAATTTTTTTTAAGGAGTGATTGATGACCAAAATTATCCTTGTGAAGAATTTATGACCTCATATAGTCATTTGGATTAAGTTATTCCCCTTATGGTATTTTATTTTTATGAAATTCAAACTTGTCACAATGATGTTATTAACAAGTATAAAATTTATAATATATGGTAATTTAGAAGATATATTTGAATTTAAATAGTAATTTTTAATATTATATATTTATATTTGTCCTGTGTTTTTTAAATTGTCAACTTTTTAAATATTTACCACAATTAATTAAAAAAAATATGATGAAATAATAAGTCCATTAATGGAAATATCATATAAATGATATTATGAATATTAAACTAAATATTATTTATGCTAATTAATGTCATACACAAATTTTAAATATGTTAGTAAAATATAATGGAAGATCTAAAATAGTTTTTTGAAGATATCTTGTTTCTTTTCTATTTTAAAAATTCAATGAAATTAATTGTTTCAAAATTGACATAAATGATATTTCAAAATAAATAATATTTCATTAAATCATATTAATTTTTTAAATATCATAATGTTTCCCAAAAAAATTTGATAGGGTTGAAAATTTCATCCAATATTCATTAATTGGTCTTTTTTAATTTTATAGTTATTATATTATCCCTTAATGAGTAAAAATCAATGTTGTTTTAGTAAGAGTTAAATGGGTTAAATTTGTTTCAAAGCTATGTGAAATGGATTTCAAAACTAGTCAAATCATGTATGTATTTAAATAGATGAAGGTATTTAAACCCATAATCATTTTATCTTTGAAATAAACTACTTTCAATAAATTTTACAGTGAAAATTGATTTATATTAATTTAATATTTGTATAATTTCAAGACTGCCCCCCCCCCACCTCATTTAAAGGGGAACCATGTATTCTCATTTCATCACACTTTGGAACCATTTTTTCCGCAATGATCTATCTAAATCACTTACTAGAATCCCGCCTAAAATAATTGAGGCATTATTTTAGGTAAAACATTTATTAGAGGTATAATCTGGTTAGTCAAATGAGATTGACAAAAAATGTGGAATATAAAGATATTCCTAAAAAATTACACTTGGGAAAACGGAATTATAAACTAAATTCCAATTAATTTAATTAAAATTTTATATCGTTTTTTATTTCATGTTAAAATTATGTGTGAAATTAGTTTTAACTATTTTATGTTGTATTTACACTTTTTTTAAGTGGATTTACAATGAATAAAAATAGAATATTCAATTTATTAATGTCACATCAATGATATGATGTTTGTAAAATAATTTCTTTTGAAAAAAATATTATTTTATTATTTATTTTTATTAAATTCATATATTTATTTTTCTCTGGAATGATCATATTTCCCACCACCAACATACATTAATGATTTGATTCTTATTTTATAAAAAAACTTCAGACATTGTCAATGAATATGGTTTCATTATGAGGTGTGCGATGTTTGAATATTAAAAATTAATTTTAAACAATAAATTGTATTTTGATAGGAAAAATTGATTTTATTAAGGCCTTAAAATATTTTTTGAATTCTTTTATGTTAAAAAAATTGAAAACATAAAAAAATATTCATTATATTATACATGATAATTAATCATTCGGTGGCCCAGATAATGCCATGAATGCTAGATACAACTTAACATAGACTCTCTCTTATAGAAATGGTAAATCCTGTCACAACAAGGAATGGGGTGGACTAAATAGGATGTGGAATTACCATTATATACCCACATGGGGTGGTCCATATAATTTTTTATAATGTCATTACATCATAACATGGTTGAAAGATAGTGTCAGGTATGCCTTGAATAACATAATTGTATAAATAAAATTTTCGAATTGGGATATATGGTTATCCCAATTATGTCGTTATTGCAACAGGTTTGTGAATCTGATTTCTATTTCAAAAAAAAGGATTTTAATTTACTGATATGGTTTTTAATGTTGTATTAGAAAAAAATTGGTATGTTATTCATATATTTCTAGTTTAGTTTGTACTCTCAAATAACATTGAAGATAACGTTAATCATTATATGAGTTTTATGTTTTCACTATACTAAATGAATCATTTCTCTTATATCCCTTATTTAGTTTTTTAATAAAATACTTAATTTATAGATGTGTTTCATATGATGTGTACGTGAATGGATGAAGTCATTTTCAGAGTTGTGATGAGTTTTAATTCATAAAATAATTTTTATTAATGAGTTTTATTTGGTTAAAAATTGATAATGAGTATAACATTACAAATATAATTTTTCGGATTTCATTATAAGATTATTTCCTTATTCTATAAATATATAAAATGAAAATATGATAGAATGTGAATTAAACATCAATAACACTTGATTAAGTAATGTTTAAGGCCATGTCATTTTAAAATTAATTATTATTATTACTATTAAATGATCATTTTCAATCATTGATATTATTGAAATAAAATTTTACAAATTATTTATTTATATATCAAATTAAAAAGGCATATTGAATTAACTATAATAGTATAAATTGAATATTATTTGTATATCACATAATATTAAATGATATATCAAAAATTATATTTTTATCAATTGATGGGTAATTATATCAAAATTATTAATCCTGTGGAAAACAATGATTATTATTGACACCTAACGGTAATATTAAATAGTATATAATTATTTACCAAATTAATAAAATTATAATATGTAGTATAATAGAGTAATATTTTTGATAATTTTTCTGTTTTAAGATTTTATGTTAGATATGTATTTTATAGGATCATATAGTATCAACACCTATGAAAAAAGGGGTTTCTTCACAAAATTCCCATCATTTAGACACACTTTATTTTATACAAAAAAATTTATCTAAATGTTTATGAAAATAAATTATTGTTGAATAAAATCATTTGTTATCATAATCTTTTAATTTGAACTTCAGTTTGAATAACTATCTTTTCCAAGGTGTTTTTATTGGAATGTTTAAGCATCCATATTTTTTCATCTCAACATCTGTTTACTGAGACATGTTTTTTTATTATTAACGAATTAATTATTTTAATGGTTTAAATTTTACATATTAATTAATACAATAATAAATCAGAATTATGTTCTTTTTATTTTTAGTACAATATATTTTTCAATCTTCACATGATATTTGATAAAAATTTTATTACAGGTATAAGAGGTTTTCATGAAACAAGTTTCGACCTCTAGATATTCAGAATTCATTATCTTTCATCATGTTGGATTGATATATTATAGTTTATAATAACATTATATTGTTTTTACACTTTATATTATATTGAAACATGTTTCACAAAATTGTATCCATCATTGATTGTTTTATAGTTTCAATTAAATATTTTTTCTAAAGTATAATTTCCAATAAATTTATTGACTATTTCTATTTTCATATTTTTCTATTTTTGTGAATCTTAGGTTTTTTCTAGTGTAAAAGAATTATTATTTTTATTCAATGATCTATTTTCCATTAATTAGTTTTAAAAATGGGTTTTTATATTGTTAAAAATGAGTGTTGTAAAAGAAAATATATTTTAAAATGTTCAAATTTTTTTTATATCCTTTCTAAATAATTTAGTTTTATCATCTAATCAAAATATTATTTACATATAATTTATGAATTTCTGAAATTTAAATTATTATAGATTACTTTTAAATGTAATATTTTAATTTAATTTCTACTTTGTTAATTAAAATATCATGTTTTCATTGTTAAAAAAATAATAGTAAATTTTTTAATGTATTCCTACTTCATTTTGTTAAAACATATGTTTATTTTAGTTTTTTATAATTAATGGTTCTTTTTTATGTTCATATGTTATAAAAAAATCACTTATTTTTTAAAAATAATTGATATTATAAATATCCAAATAAATGTAAATGGAGACTTCTAATGAATTCCACTAATTTTCTATATTAATATGACATATTATGATTTGTTAAATATATTTTATTTGAAGTGATAAATTTATTATGGATTTGAAAAAAAAATCATATACTATATAGGGACAAAATTGTCATAATTTAGTTTTTAAACAAATACTATATTTTTAATTGATATAATATTCCTAAAAATATAATGATCGGATAAAGAATTATATAAGTCTATATATATTAATTTTGAACCACATGGAATTCTCAGAGATTTTTATAGTAAGTTTATTAACCATATAATATAAAAATTCAAAGAGACATGGTAAATGTCAAACTATTTAACTATGAGAAAAATAAGAAAGATAAGGTTAGTATAATGACCTAAACCTATCTAAAAACTATTGGTTGTGAGTTTTTTGACCCATAACTCTTTATTATTTAAATAATTCTTTTTTGAGTCATTAAAAACCGAAAATGAATTTATTATAAAATAAAAATTCATGGTTTTCCTAATGTGACCCTCACCTCTCTTATAAAAGGGAACATCCCATTCTCTTAATTTTACACCACCAAAGCCTTTTGGCACGGCTAAAACCTGGAAAAATATCCTCCCAACATTCCTCAATTAAACTTAGAGGCCTTAATTTGATCTCAAATCCTACCCAAGGAGCACTTTTGATCAACTCAAAAAGAAACACCCGAAGTAGAGGTAATAATTTCACCACCCTCTTTCATGTTCATTTATTCTTCCACATCCACATTCTTTGTTGATTCCATACCAAAATAATAAATCCAGTACCTTCTAAATACATTTATGTTATTATAAAAATGGCACAACCATATTTTTTATTCTATCCATCATAAAAATTACAATATCACCATACGTGTGTACGTATGGCTTACCCGCTCCATGTCGTGGTGTAGTTTGTTATTCAAACACTTAATTATTTGGGTCAGTATAATAATCTATATAACTGATATAATAATAAATATAACATGATAATGAATCTTTATATGTGATATACCATCCAATTATAAACGATTTCTCCATCTAAATAATGATATTGTTGCTCATGCATACGTATAGATTTCCATCTCCACAAATGTGATTAGATTCATTCCCCATCATAATCTTTCAATAATAATTTTCATTTTATTATTAAAAATAACATTTATGAACATAATGTATTTTTGTATATGAATCAAATACATCTTATTTATAACAGACATGGCTTATGTAACCAAGCATATAAAGTAAAACGAATCAGTTAACACTATAAAAGATGATACTACTAAAATATTATTAAAAAAATATATTATAAGGACATATATGATATCAAATTTATGGATATGATTCTTGTATAATTTAATAAAAATGGTTTAACTATTATATAGGAGGTTAACATACCATCGACTAAGGAAATACACTAGGTAATGTTTAATTCAACAATGTATTTACTTATCCATGGTTGTTAATACGTAAGTATCTATTAGGACCTCTTAATCATCCACATCTGTGTTTTCATAAAAATATAAATCCAGAAATTATAATTATATGACTTTTAAATGATTTCAATTTAGAAAGAGATATTAATCTAAAAAAAGTTTTGATTTCATTTATGTCAACATCCTATTGATAGATTTTTAGCTTGTTTGAAGTTGATTTATTATGATTCAAATATTCCATATTGTATTGAATATTTTGTGATATGTTTGACTGTGGATGTGTTATTTTTAAACCATTCATAGTTTATGGAAAAAGTATTGACATTTCTTATGCTAGTTTTAATACTAGTGTTTATGTTTTGTTTAAACCTTTTCATATGTGTAATGCATTGGACTTAGTAAGTAACGGGTGGAGCCCACTATAGCTCATGGATGCATCGGGAGGTCTCATGAGACAAACCATTGTCTTGGCATAAGGCCATGAAAAAAAATTATTTGTAGTCTTGGAACAAGGCCTTGACTATGTTTTTATGAAGTCTGTCATTATGCATTCCATCATTATGAAATTAGATATTGAAATTTCATGTGATTATTCGACTAATGTAATATCTACGTGAATAAGTAAATGAAATTATTTGATTTTATCTTTTCCATATTATTCAGAAGTTTATGTTAAAAAGGATTTTGTTTTAATCTTATACATTACCTTAAATGTTTATGCTTATTTATGAAAGTTTCTGTCTTTTTGTTATCCTTACTAAGCATCTAAGGTCACCCCCTAATTTGTTTAATTTTTTCAGGATGTGAATAAGTGTTTAATGGATGACCTATAGGGATAGGATAAGGATATAAGTGTGTTCAAACATTAAAAAATGTTATTAATGCTTTTATTTCATGGTGTAATGTAAAACTTATTAATGTATCTAGTACATCAAAGGCTACTAAATAGATCGGTATTTTAGAAAATGATTCATTATATCATTCCAATGTTATTTAATAATGCACTATCTCTAGGTAATTGGGGTCTGGGCATTACAGTTGGTATCATAAGATGTTAAGTACAATCATTGGAAACTAGATTCAGAAAAACTCTCATTAGAGAACACTACCAAAAGATAGAATTTGAGAATTGGTATAGAATATCTTCCTAGAATTTTGGTAATGTAGATATTTTGGGATTTTCCCATGAAATAAATCCCTCTCTGGATACAACCAGGTAGAGGAAGCTCTGGCACAGATGAACATAGTGTTGAAACCGAAAAACACTACTTTTAGCTTGACTTGAACGAGAACTGGTGTACGACAACGAGCCCTGTTGTACTCTTGGTAACGACACTCCTGAAGGATATACTTAGGATAATTCACATTTTATTTACAAACTATTATGAAGGAATTATCAGAATATACTTTCTCAAAGAATTTTTTTTATGATTATAGATTATATCCAAAATTGTTCAATTTATGTTAAGTGTTTTACATGTTTGGAATTATGTATTGTGGTTCACAAACTAATCTAATGTATGCCCTTATTTAGAAATGGTGCCTAGTGGAAGGAATGTAAACTATATCAATTCATGTAATCCATGTAGGCATTTCCATCCTACTGAAGATAATTATAGTGGATCTGGTAATTCAACTGGTGTTGATCGGCTTATCACCATACTAGGACAACTCACACATGTTATGAATAATAACCTTACCTATATGGAGAACCCTAATCCACAATGTGGAGGATCAATGTTAGACTGATTCATAAGGAAACAACCACCAATATTCCATTGGAGTACAAATCCATTAGTAGTTGAATAGTGGATAAATTACTTAGAGAAAAAAATTTCATGCTTTAGGGATTAGCAAAAGTGAAAAAGTTGTCATGGAAATTTATCGCGTCACGAGAGATGTAGATCAATGGTGATCATTATTCAAAAACAAAATAGAATATGAATAAGTATCAAACATGGAATGGTGGGAGTTTAAAGATATTTTATTAGAAAAACTCTTTCCTCAAGACCATCAAGTAGATATTGGAAGACAATTTCTTATTCTAAGGGAAATGGAGGATGAGAATGTCGAAAAGTATGAGGCTAACATTAAAAGGTTAGAAAATCATGCAATAGATTATATGTGTAACCCAAGGAATAATATTGATCGATTATTTGATGGTTTAAAACCATTTCTCCATTGATAATTAGTCTCACAATCCTTCTCATCATATGAAGTAATTGTCTCATGTACTATCAAGACAAAAAAATAATTCTCTAATACTTACGACCATAAAGAAATGTAGGAGAAGACGAGATCTATTGAACACTCTAGAAATGGAAATAAGGGGAATAATGGAAAAGTTGAATATACATCCTATGGTAAATATAGGAAGAAACACATGGGTACTTACCTGAAGGGAATGAGAGTCTGTTACTAGTGTGATGAAAAAGGCCACCAAACTCATGATTGTAAGTGGGAAAAAGAGGCTTCCAATGTTGAATGTGACAATTGTAGGGACAAGGGTAATTGTACATATGGATTTTCTAAGTTCCAAAGAAGCATTCCCTAGAAAAGGCCATGGGATAATGGACAATCTTATGTGATCACAACTGCTGAGGTTGAACCTCTGAAAAACATGGTTGTTGGAAATTTAATGGTTTCCTCATGTTTAGCAAACACTTTATTTGATTCTGGATCATCACATTGTTTCATATCTTCCTAGTTTGATATGGAAATTATATATTTCCAATTTGATTTAACTTGGGAGTTGTCTGTCAAAACACATAAAGGAAGTATCATTGCAACAAAGTTTTGTGAATCAGTTCTCATTTGGGCATATAAATGTTCTTTATCAAATTATCTCATCATCATACCCATGATTGGATTTGATATAATCATTGGTATATATTAGCTTTTAGACCATGATGTGAAACTTTATTGTATAAATAAGGAGGTTACAATTATCGATGATGATATAGAGTACCTTATCTTTAGATCAAAAAAGTCACCACCTAATTTTTATCTAGATCCATCCCCCAATAGCTCAAATAAATTCAATTATTGGGGTGGAAGAGAATTAAATAACTATGGGTGATGAAAATAATGTTTTAATAGTGGACGTAACTATTTGAAAGAATATGTTGATGTATTTCTAGAGGATTTACTTGGACATCCTCAAGAATGAGAAATTCAGTTTTCCATTGATTTACTTCCTTGTTCAAGGCCCATATCGAATACCCCTTATAGAATGGCCACTATGTAATTAGTGTAACTAAAGAAACATCTAGAGGAATTGAGTAATAAGGGATTTATTGGCCCAAGTGTTTTTCTGTGGGTATCCCCTGTTCTTTTTTTAAGATGAAAGAAGGATCAATGAGGTTATTCATTGACTATAGGGAGATAAATGCTATAAAAATAATGAAAAAGTATCACATACCTCACATTGATGATTTATTCGATCAACATCATTAAACTCAATATTTTTAAAAGTTTGTCCATCGATTTGGATATCCCCAGTTGAGTGTGAAGAAGTAAGACATTCCAAAAAACGCATTTCAAACCAGGTTTGGGCATTAAAAGATTATAGTAATGCCTTTTGGATGGACTAATACACCCTCTATTTTCATGGATCAAATGAATATAGTTTTCATGGAATATCTTGATTCATTTTTAGTGGTATTTATTAATGATATCTTAGTATACTCCAAAATCTACAAAGATCACAAAATAACTTGTGCATTATCCTAAGGACTCTTAGAAGAAATGAATTATATCAGATGTTTATCAAATGTGAATTCTGGATTTAGGATATTTCTTTTCTTGTCCATATTTTCTCTAAGGATTGAATCACTATTGATAATTCTATGAAAAAGGAAATCCAAGAATGACCAGCACCAATGAGTATAACTATGGTACGCAGTTTTATCGGTTTAGCCAATTATTATCAGCATTTGTCCAGAATTTTACCTGACTGGCTAACCCATTAACCAAGCTCACATGTAAAGGGGTTATATTTTTTTATACAAAAGAGTGTGAATAATTTTTTGAGGAACTGAAGTGAAGATTAGTCAATGATATTATCTTGACTCTACCATCAGTGAACGATTGTTTGTTATTTATAGTGATGCTTCAATGAAAGGAAATGATTTTGTCATCATGTAGAATGATAGATCTATTTACTATGCATTATGACAGCTAAAATTCATTAACAAAAGTATTCTACTCATGATCTTGAGTTGTAAAATATAATCTTTTCTCTGAAAATACAGATATACTATCTCAATGGTATGAAATTTTAGATTTATAATGATGACAAGAGTTTGAAGTAAATTTCTCATAGAACAAACTCAACATGAGGAAAAGATGATGGTGTCAGCTACTCAAGGATTATGATTTCTCTATACACTACCCACCAGGGAAGGAAAATAAGGTGGTATATTCTTTTAGTAGAATGTATCATGGAGTGTTGAACAAGATGAGAGTTGAAAGGGATACTATTTTCATGGATCTAGTAAAGATGGATATGGGAATAACCATAGAAGGTAAAACATCAATACTTTTTCAAATGGTTTCCAAACCATGATTACTAGAATGGATAAATATTTCTCAGACTGATGATTAGGAGTTTCAAAAGAAGATTAATGATGTGAATGATGAAAGATTTAGTGACATCATATATGAAGATGGTATTTTGAAATTTGGGAAGAGGCATTGTGTTCCTAACATACCTGATCTAAAAAGGGAATTGTTGGATGATTGTCGTAGCTCCAATTTTTCTATACACCCTAGTAGCACTAAGAGGTAAAGATATTTAAAATAACATTTTGGGTGGGACAACATGAAGAGAGAGATTGTTGATTTTTTGTCAAGGTGTACGGTTTGTCAATAAGTGAAAGCTAGAAGACAACATCCTATAGGATTCATGCAGCCTATTCACATACCTGAGTGTAAATGGGATGATATTACGATGGACTATGTCATGGGGCTACCAAATAAACCTAGAAGGAATGATTCAATGTGGGTCATTTTTTATCATCATACCAAGTAAGCAAATTTTATTTCTATAAGAGAAGATTTACTACTTGAACGTTTAGAAATATTGTATATTAATGATGTTGTAAGACTTTATTGAGTACCCCTATCGATTGTTTCTGATCATGATCCTTGATTTACATCATGATTCTAGAAAAGTCTTCAAAAATCCCTGGTTACTGATCTTTGTATGAGCACTGCCTACCACCCTCAAACTGATGGACAATCAGAACAGACTATTCAATCCTTAGAAGACATGTTGAGATATTTCTCACTTTCCTTTCAAGGTATGTGGGATCAATATTTAACTATTGTATAATTTTCTATAACCATATATTCCATTAATGTATTCATATGACACCATATAAAGCATTATATGGAATGATATGTCGCACAACAACTTGTTGGGATGAAGTTGGTGAAAGAAAACTTGTAGGTCAGCATCTTGTTGAGGAAACAATGGAAAAGGTGAAGGTTATCCAAACCCACATCAAAGCAGCTCATAGGAGGCAGAAGATCTATACTGATAACTAAAGGAAGTATTTGGAATTTCAGGTACGAGATCATGTTTTCATGAAGTTATATCCATGGAAGGGAGTCATAGGAATCTGTAATAAGGTTATATTATGTCTCATGTACATCAGACATTACAAAATTCAAGAAATAATTGGGGCTGCAGATTACTATTTGGCATCGTTTCCAAGTCTCTCCAAAGAGCCTGATGTGTTTCACATATCACTGTTGAGAAAATACATGCATCACCCAATGCATGTACTCACCTATGAAGAAATAGAAATGGAACATGACCTGTCTTAATGGTAAGAGCCTATCAGTATTCATGATACCAGATAATATGTTCTATGAAACCGGATGACTCGTCTGGTAATAGTTTTATGGAGAAACCATAAGATGGAAGAGGCAACATGGGAACCTAAGGAACATATGATAACGAACCACCCTAATCATTTTATGCAATAATATTATAGAAATTTCAAGGATGAAATTATTTTAAGGATAGGAGAATATAAAACCCAAATCTTCCACCGTATATTTCCCTTTAAATAATATAATAGCTTCTGTTGTACGCAACTTCGAGTTCAAACACACCACTACCGATCAAACATGCCGTTATGAATAGTAATACCTACATTATGAAATTTTATAAATTTTATCATTCAAAACAAAGTTTATTTTTGGATTCAAAATATCAAAATTATCTTATGGTTATGTTTTGATATTTTTCTGAAAACATTCAATTTTTTATGAATATTGAAAAACACTGAGTTATTATTTAAAACCGACTATTTATTAAAATAATTATTTATTTTATTTAAAATTTTTTATGTAAAAATAGATAAATAATAGCTATATATGTTCAATGTAATTCATTGGATTCATTTAATAAAAAATTTATATTTATAAAAAATTTATTGAACTTTTTACCGTCTTTTACCCACCTTCTAGAAGCATTTGCAAATTTGCATGAAATATAAATTTACCGCTTCTGTTAGTTGAATTTCAAAACTCATAGAGACACCGTTAATTTCATAATGTAATATGTGGTCAATAAGATGAAAATATTTTTTGGTGAATATTATATTTTGACATTTATTTAGCACGGTTAAAAATAAATAGGGTATTTAAGTGTAAAAATGAAATCATAATTTCCATAAAAGATGTCCTAATTCTATTAGATATGTTTAATTAGACCAAAAAAACCTTTGAAATAAAATATTATCCTCTTTGGTACACATGGATTAGATTAGGACACTTATTATTATTCTATTTAAAGAAGAGTTAAAATAGTTAAATACAATGTTTAATAACTAAACCGTTTTTAATATAGGGTTACACACAATATAAATTAGACTATAAATAATCATTATAAAGATAAAAAGTTTTCCTACATAATGATCTATTATTTATAATTTTTAGATGTTAAATATTTTAATTTATATATGACACAATGATGATGCAGCAATTACTGTAGGACCCCGGGACACCCTGAGAGGGGAGGGGTGAATCAGGGTGATAACTTTTTCTTTTAAAGTGAAGGATCTTGTTCTCATGTTGGTAGGAACTTGTTAAACCTGTATGATGAAAAGGATCAGAAAGAAAAAATTCACATATATAAGGATGACACAACACTTTTTACTTGGTTCCCCACTAAGGGCTATGTCTAACGAGCATACGCTGACAGATTGTCGGTCGTACCAAATTCCACTAATCTTCACTAGTTGCAGATTACAATGGTTCGGTAATAGTCACTTTGTCCCAGGATCACTGCCTTTAAAAGGGTTCAGGGATAGCTCACTGCTTCCCTCAGGTCACTCCCGTTGACTCCCCCTAGCTCACTACCCATGGTGATGTCACACTCATTTTAAAAACGTGAATGTATCTTCAATAGATTTGCATTGAAGTCTTTGTCTCTTCTTAGCACGAGAATCTGCTTGCATCCAAGTCCGAAATTGATGCACTAGAATGCACAGAACCACTGAAGCGGATAACCAGAACGTGCATACAAGATTCACTGACAATTGCGCGCAACACCAACCCTTTGCGCAGAAAACCTACCTATTGCGCGCAAACTTTACTTTTTCGCACGGAAAAATATTTCGCACCACATCGCCTATTTTTCGCGCAACTGAATATTTTACGCGCAACCCCAATATTTACGTGCAACAATTCCTTTTTCGCACATCCGGGAATTTACTGTGCAATCTAGAATATTTCATGAAAGCCACTTTATGCGATCCTTTTTCACGCATCAGACCTCGAATCATCTCTAAGTCTTCAACCATTCGGAATGAGGGGGGTCACCTCTTATTTATAGGCGTCTGAGACCCCCACGCACAAAATCCCCTTTGGCGCGAAAACCTCTCATCTGGCGCATAATTTTTCACACATGTATTGTTTTCCGCACACATCTCTAGATATTTCGCGCAGCCCATGCCATTTCCATTTTTCGATGTTTTGATTCCGAAACACTATTTGGGCAAAACCCCTTGATCCTGTATTTCGCGCACACCACTGTTTTACGCGCAAACACGTTGTTTTTCTCTCCCAACTCAAATATTTCACGCAAAGCCTTTATTTTTCACGCACCACTTCCTCTTTGCACCTTCCTGATTTTACCAACAACCCATGCCTTCATTTTCCGATTTTGGGGCCCAAATATTTGGCAAACACTAGGAAAAAATGCCACCTTCAATACTGTTGTCTTCATGAACCGCATGATAGCTTTGCTGGCACACATTCTGAACTTCCACTGAGGATTGACAACAAAAACAAACCAAACTCCAATTCCTGCATAGAATATCCATGTTTCCAACAATCTCCCCCTTTGGGTTTGTTGGAAATCACCAAATAAATTCAATAGATCACCATTCACAAGAAAACCAAAAACACAAGAATCAACTCAGCCAACACTCTAAGTCTTCGTGAGTAATGCTCTGTGTATAAAACAAGCGAGAAAGCTTGAATTGGGTTCTCGTGTTTTGTAATTATCAATGACGCCCAAGGAGCATTACATGACCAATGTATTCCTTCTCATCCTTCTCATCACAGAATCATTACATGCCTGAACATGTCTTGAATTTATTCCATTCTCCCCCATTGACATGAAACCCAAAGACTGGTAATTTGGTAATTGTTCAGATCAAACTATACTCCCCCTGGATAGTATCTCCCCCACAATCTTGCATCACATCCATAAAAATATAAAAACAGTTATCATAAACTGGGAGAGGGGAATCCCGGAACCTCCTTATGCAGTAGGAGGTGGTTGAACACTGAGGTTCAACCAATGCTTTTCAAACACAGCTTCTGACAGTGGCTTCGTCAGGATATCAGATACGTGTTCATCAGTTCCCACGTGATCCATTCTAATCACGCCTTGTTCAACTTTATCTTTGATTAGGTGCTATCTAATTTCAATATGTTTTGTACGAGAATTCAAAACATGATTTTTCGTAAGATCAATTTTTCTCTTGTTATCATAGAAAATTATCATTGGTTGATTCACCTCATCACCAATATTTGTAAGTTGTTGCTTCATCCACATTAAATGAGTACATGCCTTTGTGGAAGATATATACTCAGCTTCAGCAGTACTAAGAGAAGTACTTTCTTGTTTCTTGATCAACCAGCCGACACAGTTATTGCCAATAAAGAATGCTCCGCCACTGGTGGACTTTCTTGTCCACAACATCGCCAGCCCAGTCAGCATCAGAAAATGCTAATAATTCACAGTCCCTTCCTAAAGAAATGTATAATCCATAATTGTGAGTACCTTGAATATACCTCATGATTATTTTTTCTGCTTCCATATGTTCCCCCTTTGGATTATTCTGAAAGCGGGTTGCAATACATGTGGAAAAGAAAATATCTGGCCATGTCGTTGTCAGGTACAGTAGGCTCCCAATGATCCTCGTGTACATGGTGGGATCTAAAAATATCCCATCCACATGCTTTTTAAGTTTGGTTCCAACTGCAATCGGAGTTGACATTGGTTTGGAGTCTTTCATATTAAACTTCTTTAGTAGTTCTCTTGCATACTTTTCCTGAGAGATAAAAGTGTAGTCTTTCCTTTGATTCACCTGAAGTTCCAAGAAATATGTGAGCTCCCCAATCATTGTCATTTCAAATTATGATTTCATATGATTGGAAAATTCATCCACTGATTTCTGCCTGCTGCCACCAAATATAATGTCATCAACGTAAACGAGAACCATGAACTGATCTTCCGGAGAATTCTTCACATAGAGATTGTGATCTACTCCTCCTCTTTTGAATTCCAACTTCTTGAGATAAGAATCTAGTCTGGAGTACCACGCCCATGGTTCCTGTTTCAATCCATAAAGTGATTTCTTTATCTTGAAGACCATTGATTCATCAGCACCAAGATGAAAACCCATTGGTTGTTCAATGTAGACTTCTTCTTTGAGTACACTATTTAATAATGTTGGCTTGAAATCCATTTGATATAATTTATATCCTCATTGGATAGACATGGAAAGGAACAACCTAATTGACTCTAGTCTAGCCATTGGAGCAAAGGTTTCTTCAACTTCAACACCTTCAATCTGAGAATACCCTTTACATACCAGTTGAGCCTTGTTTCTGATAACACTTCCATGCTCATCAAACTTGTTCTTGAATATCCATTTTGTTCCAATCACATTGTGACCTTTGGGTCTCTGGACAAGATCCCATGTTTGATTCTTGTCAATCTGAGCTAACTCTTCATTCAGGGATTTCACCCAGGATTCATCCTTTGCAGCTTCTTCAAATGAGGATGGCTCCACAACTGACAGAAATACAGAAGGTGTGTTATTCCTCATCCTACTTGTCTGTGTGGGTTCATTCTTGTCTCCAATTATGTTAGATGGATCAATCTCTTCTCCTTGATGTCTTCGATGAGGTTCATTCTCATTCTCACCATCCAAGATTTCCTCTTCAGATTCTTCGTCTGAGTCAACATCCTGATGTGACCCCTGAGTGTTTTGTACACATTCTTCTATTTCTATATTTGTATTTATTCCATGTTCACATTCATTCTCATCTTCTATCTCATTAGCATAAGTACTATTTGAAGAAGTTTGTGTTTTTCCTTCAATTATTTTAACATCGTTTATTTCCACAATCCTTCCCAAGTGTTTATTGAAACACATGTAAGCTTTGTTGTTCATTAGATACCCAAGAAAAATTACTTCATCAGTATTGTCACCAAATAGTCCTTGGTTTCCTTCTTTATTCTGAATAAAACATTTGCTTCCGAAAACACGAAAGTATTTCAAAGAAGGATTCCTTCCATGCCACAATTTTTATGGTGTCTTCATTTCTCCCATATAGAGCCCAGTTCGATTATGAATGTGCACTGCAGCTTCAACAGCCTCCTTCTAGTAATGGAAAGAGATACCACTCTCAATCAACATAGTCCCGACCATATTGTTGACCTGTCGATTTCGATGCTCAACAACTCCATTTTGTTTTGGAGTTCTCACAGCAGCTTCCTCATGCTATATTCCATGTTTTTCTAGGTAATTTTCAAACTCAATGGATGTGTATTTTCCTCCATTTTTAGATCGCAGGACTTTTATTGTTCGTCCAGTATCATTCTCGGCAATCCGTCGATAAGTTTTCATGCAATCAAGTACTTGTTGCTTCCTTTGAATCACCATTACACAAGCCATTCTGCTATAATCATCAATGAAATGGACGAAGTACCTTTTTCCGTGGGTTCCAGCAACATTTACTAGGCCACACACATCTGTATGAGTGAGATCAAGAAGATGCGATATCGTTTTCTTCATTGGCCAATATGAACTACAGACCAGCTTCCCATGAATACAAGCATCACAAGACTTTTCCCGTTCACGTTTTAGAATGAAAATATCCATGACTATCTTCTTTTTAGATATCTTTTCCATGTCTTGTTGGTTAATGTGACTTAGCCTTCGATGCCACAAATTGTTTTCTTCTTCAACAGAAAAATAGCAGGAGTTCACTTTGTTATCAACCTGATATAAGTTTCCATCTATTCTACAGCCTTTCATAAAATAATTCCTTGTTTTTCCTCTTGTAGTGCAGCCTTTTTGATTGAAGGTTACTATGAGCCATAAGTCACATAGTTGACTTACACTGAAGAGATTGTGGCGTAGACCGTCCACATAAAGAACTTCAGTCTTTTTTAGCTCTCCACTGGCGAGAGCAGTATTCCCATTGCCTTTAATATTCAATGCACCATCATTACCAAACCTTACTGTTCCATCAACCTTATTTTCAATGTTCTTCAAGAGGTCAGCATTTCCTATCATATATGAAGAGCATCAACTATCAAGAATCCAGGTGCTGCTGCTCTTTGTGTCTTTGAAGGAAACTTCTGCAAGATTGGATTTTTCAATCTTCCTTTTTTCCTTTCCAAGAGATATTGGATTGAGTGTAAGACAATGATGACCTTTTAATGATTTCTTCCACATAGTCAGATTTTTCATACCCATAATTCTCTTTCGGAGGAGAAAACCTATTTGTGAGATCAACACCATCAGGAGGATGAATATTGACCCATTTCTGAGAGTTGTATGAATCTCTTTAATCGAACCTCTGCCTGTAATACATTGATTTATGGCCAAAGTTAGAACAATGAAAATAGTATCCATATAAAATATTTATTCTAAAAGATGGAGGATATGAAGTCAGTCTCCTTTGTTGATGTCCCAGATATTCCCCATTCAAGTAGCTCCTTGCCTCTTCGGAAAATGACTTGGTATGGCCCAGATAGCCATAGAACTGACACTTCATGAGATGAAATGTCTTCTCACTTGAATTTCTCCCCATACCTTCATCCTTGGGAGAATAGTTGAACTGCCTATCATTTCTGAATATTTGAGGATAATTGTCAGTTATCCTTTTAGTTTGGATTGAGGGTTCTTTTTCAGCACTTCAGGAAATGTTTCAACATGTCCAACCTTCATTTTGTCTTTCTTTTGGCTCTTTTTTATTTCCAGCAGTTGATGTCTCAGCTTCACAGACAATTCCACTCATTCCCATGAAAGTGGGTCTTTGATCACTCAGGATTTTTCCAACCCCATCTGAACCACACTTGGCTCTTGCCAGTAATTCTGCATCTGAGAATCTTACAAACTATTTTTTCTTCCTTGATTCTTTTGAAATTGATTCAGTCTCATGTTTACTCCTAAGAGTAATAACTTCCTCCTCAAGACCCTCAGCAGTCCTGGACTTTTCTTCCAATTTGTATGTGAGGTCATTGATGAACTTTCCCTGTTCTTCAATTATTAGCTTTATATCTACTACATAATCATTTCTTTCAAGGATTTTAAATTGTACTTTCACAAATTCTTCCATTCGTTCAATTTCAGCTTCATGTTCATCAACGTATTCTGATGATTCTTCCACCATTTCCTTCTACTTACTACATCTCTTACATTTATTCTCACGCTTGGAGAAAGAATCCTTATTTTGAATCTTTGGATCACCAATAGCAGTAATTTGATTATCTCTGCCTTTATTGATTGATGATTCTGATATTTCTATGGTAGCCATCATGGAAGCATGGTTTTCGGTTTTAAATTCTGGTTCTTCTTTCACACAAAATTCAATATCATCATCTTCTTCTTCACAGACAAAACTCTTCCTCTGCATTTTCTTTCCAGATTTGAAGTCACCCTTTTTGAAAAACTTTTTCTGAGGCTTCTCTATGTCTTCAGCTTCGCTCTCATCATCATCAAACTTTCATTGGCACTGATAGGCAATGTGCCCAACTCTTCCACATCAAAAACATACAAGAGGTATCTTACCTCAAAATTTTCCTTTTCCCTTCTTCAACTTCTTGGTGATGAGAGAAAGAATTTATTTTTCCTCATCATATTCACCACCACTGTATTCTGAAATTTTCTGTTTATCCATGTCTTTAAATTCCATTTCCTTTCTCATGCGAGTCGTGGCATCTTCGATTTTGACTCTCATCTTATATGCCACTAAACTACTTAACAGATCATCCAGAGATAATTTAGAGAGATCTCTTTCTTCCAAAGATGAAACCTTTGCATTATACATGGGAGGAAGTCTTCTCAAGATTTTCTTTACTATATCAATGTCTTTGATTTCTTCACAAAGACCTCTAATTTCTCCCACTACATCAGTAATTTGATTGAAGAATGAATCTGCATTCTCATTAGGATGAATCTTTTGATCGTCAAACATGTTGTGTAAAACCTAAAGTTTTCCCTCCTTTACTTTGTTGTATACTTCATAAATGTATTCAATTTTATCCCACATAGACTTTTCTGAGGTTCAACTCATCACCTTTAGATAAATCTGATCTAAAAGAGCCGTAGTGATAGCATTCTGAGCTTTAACATCTGCATTAAGAACGTTCCTGTCTGTATCAGTCATAGAAAGCCCTATTTGATCAGTAACCTGTATTCCTTGGATAGTAGCAAAGAGGACTTCCATTCCAAGGGATCTTAAATGAGATTTAATTTTTTTCTTCCAAATATGAAAATTAATTCCATCGAAAAGAGGAATTCCCCTAGTGCTGACTGCGTTATCCATGATGACAAAGGACAGATCAAACACCATCAACCTCCCTTTGATACCACTTGTAGGACCTCGGGACACCCTGAGAGGGGAGGGGTGAATCGGGGTGAAAAAATTTTCATTTAAAGTGAAGGATCTTGTTCCCACATTGGTAGGAACATGTTAAACCATTATGGTGAAAAGGATCAGAAAGAAAGAATTCACATGTAGAAGGATGACACAAAACTTTTTACTTGGTTCACCACTAAGGGCTATGTCCAAGGAGCATATGCCGATAGGTTGTCGGTCATACCAAATTACACTAATCTTCACTAGTTGCGGATTACAATGGTTCAGGAATAGTCACTCTGTCCCATGCTCACTGCCTTTAAAAAGGTTTAGGGATAGCTCACTGCTTCTCTCAGGTCACCCCCGTTGACTCCCCCTGGCTCAGTTCCCTTGGTGAAGTCACACTCAGTTTATAGACGTGAAGGTCTCTTCAATATATTTGTATTGAAGTCTTTCTCTCTTCTTAGAATGAGACTCTTCTTGCATCCAAGTCCGAAATTGATGCACTAGAACACACAAAACCACTGAAGAGGATAACCAGAACGTGCAGACAAGCTTCACTGACAATTGCGCACAACACCAACCCTTTGCATGAAAAACCTTCCTATTGCATGAAAAATTTACTTTTTTGAGGGGAAAAATATTTCGCGCCACAACGCCTATTTTTCGTGCAACTGAATATTTTACGCGCAACCCCAATATTTACACGCAACAGTTCTATTTTCATGCATCCAGGAATTTACCGCACAATCTAGAATATATCGTGTAAGCCCCTTTATGTGATCCTTTTTCACAAATCAGACCTCGAATCTTCTCTAAGTCTTCAACCATTCGGAATGAGGGGTTCACATATTATTTATAGGCATCTGAGACCCCCGTGCGCAAAATCCTTTTTGGCGCGAAAACCTCTCATCTGGCGCGTAATTTTTCGCCCAGGTATCGTTTTCCGCGCCCATCTCCAGATATTTCACGCAGCCCATGGCTTTGACATTTTTCGACGTTTTGATTCCGAAACACTATTTGCGTGAAAACTCTTGATCCTATATTTCTTGTGCACCACTGTTTTACATGCAAACCCGTTGTTTATCGCGCCCAACTCAAATATTTCGCACAAAGCCTTTATTTTTCGCACACCACATCTTCTTTGCACCTTCCTGGGAAACAGCGCCACCTTTAGTACTGTTGTCTGCATGAACCATATGATCGCTTTGCTGGCACACATTCTAAACTTCCCCTGAGGATTGACAACAAACACAAACTAAAATCCAATTTCTGCATAGAATATCCATGGTCCCAACAATTAACTTATTAATGATATATTAAAATATTTGATATTATAAATATCCTAATAAAAGTAAATTGAGACTTCTTATGAATTAAAATAATTTTCTAGGTTAATATGAAATTTTATGGTTGGAAAAATATGTTATATTCTATGAGATAAAGTTTTTATGGCTTTCAAAAAAATAAAATACTAAATAGTGTCAAAATTGACATAATTGGGTTTTTCAAACAATTACTATATTATTAATTGACATAATTTTCCTAAAAATCTAAGGTTCATCCAAAGAACTTATATAAGGTAATATATACTAATAATGAACGACATGGGGTTATATTGGATTTTTATAGTATGTTTATTAACCATATAATATAAAAATACAAAGAGACATGGTAAATGTCAATTAGTTTAATTAAGAGTTAAATCTACATGATAAGGTTAAAATGATGACCTAAACCTATCTAAAACCCATTAATTGAAATTTTTTAGACCCATCCTCACCTTAGCCTTTAAATAATTCATTTTGGAGCCATTATAACCAAAAAATATTTAATTATGAAATAATATTTCAAGCTTTTCCAAAAGTGACCCTCACCTATCTTATAAAAGTTCGCTTCCCCATCTCATTATTTCACACCTCAAATGCCTTTTAGCTCATCCAAAACCTATTCAAAAATCCTCTCAAAAATCCTCAATTAAAACTATAGGCCTTTCATTGATCATAAAACCATATTATGGATCTTTTTTATCAACTCCAGAAGAAACACCCGAAGTAGAGGTAATAATTTCACCACCCTCTTTTAAGTTCTTATATTCTTCCACTTCCTCTTTCTTTGTTATTTCCAAACCAAAATAATAAATACTGTACTTTCTACATAATTTTATTTTGTTATAAATATTTTACAACCATATTCATTATTCTATCTATCCAACAAACGACAAAGTCATCGTACGGGCATACATACAGCTTACCGTCTCCAGGTCGTGGTGTAGTTTGTTATTCAAACACATCATTATTTGGATGGGTATAATATTGAGTATATATTATGTAAATAATAAATAAAACATGTTAATGATTCTGTATATATGACATAACATCAAGTTTCATATGATTTCTCCATCAATATAATGATATTATCGCTCGTGCATATGTACTGATTACCGTCTCCACGAACGCGATAAGATTAATTACCCATCATAATAATTCAAGAATAATTTTCATTTTATGATTAAAAATAAAGTTTATTAAAATAATCTCATTATATATATATTAATAAATTACATCCTATCAATAACAAACATGGCATACGTAACCAAGAATATAAAGGAAAAATAACCAGTTAACACCTAAAACAGTGATACTACTAAAATATTTTAAAAGAGAAATATTATAAGACTTATATGATATCATATTTATGTATATGATTATTTTTTAAATTAATAACAATTTTTTGACTATTATATAGGTGGTTAACATTCAATCGTCTATGGAAAATGACAAGGTAATGGTTAATTCTATAATCTTTTTATTTATCTGAGGTTGTTAATACGTAAGTATCTACTGGGACCTCTTCATCATCCACATCCATGTTTTCTTAACAATGTAATTGAAATTTTCTTTACTATTTAATAGACTATGAGTTAAAGTTTTTATAATGTTATTTTTCCATATATTTTTGGAAATTATTCTTTCTGTCATTTTCCAAACAGGGTACTTTATGACCTTTTCAACAAAATTAAGGTAAGAATGTTTTTTTTAACTTATAAGGCGGGTGCGACTATATTCCACTGTTATAAAATTGTAAATGAATAAATTAAATGCTTATAATAATAATTTCAAATTTAATTTTTCCTTTTATAATTATATGACTTCTAAATGATTTAAAAATATAATGCGATATTTCACTAAAAAAGTTATGATTTCATCTATGTCAATATCCTTTTGATGGATTTTAATCTTGTTTGAAGTTGATTTATTATGATACAAATATTCCATATTGTATTGAAGGTTTTTTGATATGTTTGACTATGGATGTGTTATTTTTACACCATTCAGGGTTTTTGGATAATGTATTGACATTTTCCATGCTAGTTTTAGTACAAATGTTTATGTTATGTTCAAACCTTTTCATTTGAGGAATAAATTGAACTTAGTAAGTGACGGGTGGAGCCCACTATAGCTCCTTGATGCATTGGTAGGTTTCATGATACAAGCTAGTGTCTTGTCACATGGCCTTGCCAAAATCTTATTTTTAGTCTTGGCACAAGGCCTTGACTATGTGGTTATGAAGTCTGGCATTATGCAATCAATCATTATGAAATTAGATATTAAAATTACATGTGATTATTCGACTAGTAGAATATCCATGTGAATAAGTAAATGGAATTATTTGATTTTATCTTTGACATAATATTCTAAAGTTTATGTTTAAACGGATTTTGTTTTAATCTTATACATTACCTTAAATATTTATTCTAACTTATAAATGTTTCAGCTATATTGTTATCCTTACTGAGCATCTTAGATCACCCCTTTCTATGTTTTATTTTTTCTAGGATGTAAAGAAGTGATTAATGGTTGACCTACGAGGATAGGCTAAGGATATAATTATGTTCAAAGGGGACAAAATGTTGTTGATTTTTTTATGTCATGATGTAATGTGAAAATTATGAATGTATCTAGTACTTATGAGGGTTAAACTGATCGGTATTTCAGGATATGATTCAATGTATCATGCCAATGTTATGTAATAATGCACCGAATCTGGATAACTAGGGTCGGTCATTACAAAGAGGAACACTTTCTCAGGATCCTTGATATGGTATTGATGCTAGTGGGATTTGACCACCAAATTTTAAGGTAGTATTCCACTAATATCTCTATAACTGGATTGATGATGTCGGTCATGGATCACGTATTAGTATATAATGAATTATTAATATTGAAAGGCATAACCATATATTTGAAAGTACATTTTGGAGGTCTGAAATTGGTATAATCATTGTATTTGTGGCCCATTTAGATCTGATTTTACCCACATTACCCATCCATAAAGGAGATATCCTGGAACCCAGCCATGGGATCGATCAACAGTTCCTTCTCTGTGATGGGAATGAAATCATTTATATAGTGGTAGTTGATATCATGGATGTTGATAAATACTCTAATATAACCATTCTTATTAAACAATGGGATGATTTTGGCTAGAAACCTCGGGAATTGAACTTATTTGATAGTGTTATCTTTGATAAGCTTGTCAACCTCAGCCTTAACCATGGATCTGTGGGATACGTGTGTAATTTTGGGAGGATTTGTGAACAAGTTATGGCCTAAGGGGAGACCAATACATTAGAAGGTGACCTGAGGATCTACCCAACACATCTGATCATAGATCTAAGAAAACAAATCATGAATTTATCATTATATGTGAACGAAATATTGTTGTTCCTATATGGGCATTGATTGAAATGATCAGTATTGGTCTTAGATCTTACTCGGTACAAATATTCACCAGAACCATCTCATCAATGATGGTGCATGCACATTCCTCAACTACCAGATGAGAGTATTCCAAATAACCATTATCAAATGAGGTCACGCTATCACTAGGAAGAGGTGATACTTTCAAAAAGACTTGTTATAGAAGAACATATGTTCCATATTGTGTAGATGTGGAATTTTTAATTTGAGACATTTGTAATGTTGAAATCATGGTGAAAAAATATTTTTTACCTATTCGATTTGGAATTATTCCAAAAGTTACATTCTTGATGTAGAATAATGGGTGAAAATTCAATTTTTGATGGACCATCCCAGCTCAGTGGAACGGGAAATTCATGTGAACAACAATATCTATGGGGAACACTTATTGAATCTTTGTAGGAGTAGGGGATTCTAATATTACCCAATCTGACCTACTCATGAAAATTTTATAATAATTCATCTATCTTTGATCCTAGACACATGGTTCCCTCTTCTATCCAAATCGACAATAATGTTCTCCATAACATACATCATAGACTTCAAATGGTGAATCGAGAGGGTAAATGTGTCATCCATATCTGTCCAAGGGTTGGATGTAATGGTTATGTGCTCAAACTCATTTTTCTGAGTCTTATGGTCATTCATATATTAATAATATGTTCTTTTATATATGCCTTCATAAGAGAAAATGGGTGAAGTGTCACCTTGGAGAATGCTGAATCGACCACTGAGGAAGTACATGAAGAATTATTAATATGGGGGGGGGGATTATTAACTCTAGATGATGTCTAGTCCTACCCATCAATTAATTATAAGCAGTTTTCTATGAGAGAACCATGAATATAATGTATATTACCAAAAAATTTAATTGGTTCTTCAAATGGATCCTTCGACACTGTATCGGTTCAGTCCTATTGTATAGTGAAATATTCATGTTAGTGGGGAACAAGTTATATTCACAATTTCCTAGCATATGGAGCATTTGGGTCGGGATAAGATTGTTCCCAGAACTTGTGTCGATTAGTTATTGATGGACCTCCACAACATTGAAATAGCTAGTGATGTACATTAGGCAGATGTACCCCTACATGAGATAATTCTAATATTCTTCATATAATGGGATTATGGACTAGAATTAGGATTTCTCAACTTCAACTACATAGAATGTATCAACTACTACAACCTGCATTTCAAAATTGAATGGGAATTACAAGGAGCCTAGGAGTGATTATCACATCTCATCCAACGTATGAAGATCCTCAAGGATCAAGAGCTTTGAGAGAATTCAGGAGAGTTTCTTCAGCATATCATACTTCCATGATAGTTGTAAATTTATATTCATAAGATGTTGCTATATGGTGGGAAGCACAATGTGATCTTCTAGTGGAACCAATAGATTCTCATTGGTGCGGGAAACATCTTGCTACCTATGAGACAAACAACCCCAAACTACCACTGGTTGACTATCAGATAAATGATCCCATGTTTTATTTGGTCAATCATGTTCTGACTAAGGTGGTTCTACAACATCAACAAGAACAATTATTGGTGTTAGTGAATTTGTTGTGGCTGGCTGGAAGGATTGTGCCTGCTGAACTATGTGCAGCACCTATTGTATAGTCATAATGGCAAGCATAAACTTGATAGTAGCACTAAAATGAGCATTATAGAGGATTATATTATGTAATTATTATTCAATGGGGTCATCTGGGGAAATGGGAGGGGGGATATACTGATACTATTTATCATCAGGAATCATGTATGGATCAATAAATTTGATTATATAAATAGACACACACTTTTGATCATTATCATAGGAGACTTATGATATTACAGGGACTCTTGGAATAATTCCCCTATTTGGATTATTTTAATCATAAACCAAATTAGAAGGACTATGCCCTAATAGGGGACCTCTCTCCCCATTGAACTGTATGTACATACTCTTCTTAGTTGGTTAGGGCTGATATGTGATTGATGAATTGGATGTTAGAGAATGAGAAATGAATTATAGAGGGTGAAGATAGCATAGGGAGGCATAGATCAAGCTCTGGGTGTGAGAAACTACCATATGATACAACATATAATTGTAATTCAATATCCTGCGGTTGGATACCTTCATCAACAAATTTTAACGTTCACCATCGTGGGTGTGCTCAGAAAAAATTTATCTAACATGTTCCAGAACATTGCCTCACCTCACCATGCCATTATCCACCTAGTCTTGTAGCTATTCCTTTCACATATTAAACTTCATATTATTATGTCCAATGCACTAGTGGTATGGGTAGTGATCATGGTGATTAGTGATCTCGGCCTTATGGGGATTTCTATATTCTAGTATCTTTATAATCCCTTGTTCTGAAGCACTATGGAAATAAAGGGAAATGTTTCCATTGTGAGGGGGTAAATTTGATTCCTCATGTCTGAAAGGGAAACTCTAGGATCCTATCCCTAATGAGGGGTTGGAGGACTATGAGGTGCCTGAACAAAACTCTCATATCTAGGTGGTTGTACCTAATGAGAAGTATTCTTATGATTCTAGGGAAGGAAAGGTAGAGATTACTGATGATTTTGTATTTAATGGTAAAGTTCTAGAGGATTCTATATGGGGAATAACTCAACTCTATATGAAGCCACCACTTATACTGTAACAATAGTCTCTATATTGCCGAGTTATATTGCAGATAATGGATGAGGCAGAGGAGATTCTTCCATGTATTGATGTATGGAATCTTTTATGCATTTATAATTGTGAGATAAATACTGATATCTTTCTAGGAAATTATATGTAATGATGTTGGGGACGAATTCATCATTATTATTCATGATGCACATTCAATAAATATGATTGTGATTAAGTGGATTGTCATGTGATTATGTATGTTCCTTCCACCTAGAGATGATGTTTGTGAGAAACTCGTATGGAAGCTGATTGCACATGGGGTGATCAACTATACCCATCTTATTTCCATGGAATTATAATAGTAGTGAAACTCCCTGGGAAGCACTTCCTAGTCAGTGATGGACCAAATGGGTGACATGATATACCAGAAGAACACATGAAATTCCTATTTTGGAACAAAATATCAATGCATGGATACTTCATACTACTCTGAGGATCTTAACATAGGTCACCACCATGAGATGAATTTATCCAAATATTGGAGTTTGTCACTAATCCAATTAAAGGGTTGAGTTTGGATTATTGGAATCTAGGATACTTGAATATAATATACCTCTTATGGATACAACATTTCATTAAGTGGGAACACTATCGACTACATTTCCTAGGATTTGATCCAAGAAGTAAGAACAACTATTAGATTGTCCTGTTTGTGATTATTGTCTTGAGGTGGATTCATGACCACCAGGGAAATGATCAGATCATCATGTTGATAGGTAGGCTTATAATCTCAAATGAAGATCTAAAAAATGGATTAAAGAGTTTCATGATCTATATCCTAAAGATAATTCTCTCATTTTTACAAAATATTCGATGACACATATTATGTTATCATACCATACCAATTGGGGTGTGTTTGATCAACTAGATCAAATGGCAGAAACTAGATGAGGAAGACCATCAGATTCCCCTACTTCCCTAGTAGGGGAGGAACATGGCCCTGCCAAGGGTCACCAAAATATATATGTTAGATGAAAATATCTCATTGATGTCCTAATGATGATCTCAAATCTTCTATATTACTGAATAAATTACATGATCAGTCCATATCTTTTACTTGACGATAGGTGGATTGGATTTATTGATATTTTCCTTACCCTTTTTGAGATTATGAACAATGGTAAATGATGGAAGGGGTTTCCCTTGGATAAGGGTTTGACTTTTATGGTGATTTAGAACACCTATAGGTTCAATGGTATATTGTTATATCCCAGTAGGATGGTTCTCTCCATCAGATCCTATATTGATGTCCCAGTCCTTGGAAATTATGATTTCATCAATGTTAACTATGATAACACCCCAAACATCCTCAATGTGACTAGATGACTCATGCTTCCACTTGATAGTACTAATGTGGAGAGTGGAATACAATCCCCAACCATGGATTTGAACATCTAGAGAATGTTATTCAATGATTTTCTAGAGAACTAAGAAGCTATGAACACATTTTCATTAATGGTTATATTGATAATTTGGAGACATAGGATGATGCACCATTTGAGGTGCATCAAACCAAACCATATGACATTTCAAGAAAATTTTGTCGAAGTTATCTCTAGACAAAATTTTAACCCACTGATGGTCCTAGAAGTAGACATTTGTAAAACATTTTATTTAAATAAATCACAAAATCACATTCTGGATGAGGTTCATCGCCATGTATAATTCAAAAAAAATTGTTCGGATAGAGAACCACTAACTGTTGGTCAGTAGCCATAGTGTCCCACAAAATCCCATAAATGGAAAAGGGATCTGTCTCTTGTCTATCCCTACCAACAATCAAATGTTGTATGAGAAACTAGAAATGACATATATGTGGACTTCTATTGTAGTGGAATAGGTGATTGAGACATCACTAAATGAACTGATTGATCCCTATACATAGGGTCATCTTCGGGTTGTTGTGTCGACCGATATCATCACTTCCCTATAGGATGGTGTGCCAACCACTCCCTCATGTGAGAGGGTAGTGGTAGACATTTACTTATCCACTAGGTTCTATTAGCTTATCATATCCTAGGAATATTCCATGTAATCAAATGTAAATGTAGGGAATGATTTTGGTATGGAAAAACAGGACAACGCCATGAGACCCTTGTAGGGATTCCAGTCTTCTTCCTCTTGCATATACATGCGAATAGATTTGGTGATCTGTGAACATCACAATTTGGGATGAATAATATCACCCACCAGACTCCTACCCCAACTATGATACACAATACTAGAAGGAAATATACATCATGATTTGACCTCAGCATCATTATCTGAGAAGAAAATGAGATAAATGTCAACCATGTGCTTCACGATGTAATTCATTTGGTGGTGAAATTTTTCCCTTCTTCCCTAGGATATATCTTCTGGGAATGAAATTTTTTTTCCTGTGGAGTACCTTTATGTGATGGATTTATTTCACATATATGTCTCCTATTTTATTTTATGTTTTACAAGGAGGTCCTTTGTATCAGCTATTGTCGTCAGAGTGGGGATGACCTCTGATCGAACTATTGATAAACTATGGAGGAACTCTACTGTTGTCATTGGGAAAATGGGGAGGATCTCAATGTCATTTTTCATGAGTATGGGGAGGAATATCGTACTTATTCTTGTATTAATGGGGAGGATCTCTATAAGAATTCAGATGAAACACTCATTATAAAATTTTAAGGTATTTGTTTTATATACATTTTCACCCTTGGGATTCCTATGAGTTTTTGAATAAAATGAGAAAAGTAGGGTAAGAAGATGGTTTTCAATGGTTAGCACTAGATTTGTAAAATCATGTACCCTTTACCATGTAACCATCTTGGAAATGTGTTGTTTCTTTATAGATGATTATCAAAAAATTAGAGCATGGTTTTTAAACCATGTGGTCTAACCAAACATCATTTCTGGGTCACTAAAATGTGAATTTTACCTTCCTACTCCCCTTTGGATTTATCATCCAAACACCTAATTTATTCCCCTTAGGTGTTTTTCCCCCATTAACTTATTCTGCCTCCATTTTCTCTATTGTACCACTATTTCTAGGGGTGATATTGTTGTGGATTTCCCTAAATTTTCAAATTTGGTCCCTCTTTTCTTGATTCATTCATCTTTTACAGGTCTTCCTTATCATTTACTAGGGGTTTTCATTTTTTGAGTTTGTAGGGTGTCATTTTTAGGGGTAAATGTTGTTTGGTAGGGTTTAATCTTGATGTTTATAGTCCAATCATTCCCTATTAGGGTTCTCCGAGGGTGAAGATTCTTGTTTCCATGAGATTGAGAATGTTTCTTCCATTGAGGTTGTTGGTTCCATGCACAAACATTATTTTATTATTTTTATATTTTTTCATCAATGTTTAGTTAAGATCTATGATCTATGTGTGTGGTATAAAAAGTGATTTTGATGGGTTTAAATATGTGTATGGATTTAATGTGTTTTTTATAATAGATATTTGGTTTATTCAAAGTTTGAACCCTTGTGTGGATTTTAGAATGTACCATAAAAAATATGCAACATGTCTAATAAGTGTTGAAAGTGGTGAGAAACTTGTTTTAGAATGGTTTGGGTATGCATTGAGATTTACATGTGGTTTTGGTTATGAGTATAGTGATTTATCATGAATGGTTATATTTTTTTGTATATGTTTATGTGAAAGTCATGTTGTATGTGATATTTGGTATGAAAATTGTGGACTAGGGTAAACCTGGGTTACTAGTTAGGAATAATAGGACTTGTATACTAGTTGAATTAGATGTGGATTTCCCAGATTCATTTATTATGATTGATGATTACATCACTTTGTAGAATGTGTTGATGTAGGAGACCACTAGGCGCGTGCAATTCTCACACCTAATGTCTTGTTCATGAGAACACTTTTTGTTGTGGTTATTATACCATGTTTTCATTGATATAATATGTATTGAGTGTCCCATTGAGCTGATGCCTATTGGGTTTTCCCATTACAATGATCTATTTTTGCGATATTGTACATATAGTTAGTATACGGTGTGCTTGGTTTTTTTTTAAGAAAATAAATCATGTTTTCCTTTATAATTTTTTCTATAAAAATATATCTAGTTTTTATTTTTTAACATATGCATTATAATTGTCTTATTTTGTTTATAGATTGAGATCTCACTATCTATTGGAATCCTTCTAGGATTTGGATCAGTCCTTAATTACACATTTAGGTGTAAGTAATCATGGATATGATTGATCTATGTTAGAGAAATAAGTTTGGAGATGGTGGATTGGGATTCTAGTGATCATCCGTTGAAGTTGTCACGGTGGTGGCTTAAGGGTGATGCTTTTCTTGGTGCATGGTGGATATTGGGGTGGTTTCTTCATCCATTTTTAGCCCCTTTTTATTTTTGTTTTAATGTTGTAAACATTGAGTTTGAAAAATATTTCTTCCATGTTTGGTTAAGATTTTTCAGTTTTGGTTTATTTTTTATCTTAGGATATTAAGACAATATACATGGGTGAAATAATGCCAAATATTCATGTTTTTGATACATAGGAACTTATTTCAATAAATTGGGAAAAATTAATGCTCTTCGAGGAATGAAACGAGATGGGTTGGGTTTCATGTGGGATGGAACCTCGACATGGTTCCTAATATGGGAGGTCCTCCACTCTGGTTGAAAGTGGAATGGGGAGGACCATTCTGTTGGTCGATGATGAGGGAATGAGGGTGGAATTCATACTAATCATAGATGAAGTCGGGTGGACCTTTTCTTTTGTGGAATCTAGAGAATGGAGTACCTCCGCTGTAGATGAGGATTACAAGAGGAGGAACCTCACGTTGATGGTCTGGGACAGAGGGAGAACCTTTATAACAAGAACCATAAGTAGGAGGAGTGCTTCCATACTGGACATCGATGAAGTGGGTAAAACACCTCTTTGGTAGATGTTGGGAACATTGGGAGCACCTCTATGTTGTGTGTGAGAGAGGGGAGGACCTCCACTCTGATTTGATACTAAATGGGGGGACCTCCGTACTCAGTCTCTTCATCACTGATTGGCCCCTGACGACAATGGAATTCAGTAGTGGCTAAAAGAGTCGACCAAACATTCCTGTGAGGCATATGAGGGATCAAAATCAATTGATCATTGAAGTGTCATTAATCTATAGTAATAGTTATTTTTTAGAATATAGTAGGTGTGGAAGGAGCCACATGAGATGTGGAAGATTATTTCCCTTGACGTTCATTCTACTATGATCAGTCTTGATGTTGAAATAAGGTGATTTATAACTGGGCTAATAGATTATGTAAGTGATCAATCTTTTTCACATCCTGGAAGATCGGTGGTTGGTGGCATTGACGTGACTTAGTGGGAACCCTCCTAGGTGACCCATAAGCTATGTTCATTACCTAGGTGACCCAAGAATCCCCTACCTCCTTCTTTAGGGGAGCGAGTCATGTGATCACTCTGTGGAGAGGATCCTTATTTAATTCATCATTAGAGTTGGAATAAGGGGCTCCCTTTGTTGCCCTTGGGGGTGGAGAAGATGGATAGGGTAAAAAAGCCTCTTAGTCCTTAAGATCCATATCACATTTATGAATGAATCCCTCATCCACATACATTAATATGAGGATATACATTACACTCTTATGGATGATCACATGGGGTGAGATGAAAGAATTTGATCCCATAGATAATATTTTAGTATACATTGTGGTCGAGGTGGGTTCATGTATGATTGAGAAATGTGTGTACTGAATCATGTAGGTTGGGACCTACAAAGAAGGAATAATATGATATCTAGTAAAATTGTGTGAAATGAAATTATTAATACCCCAAGTTATGTTAGTCCTCCGTGGATGGAAAGATATATCCACACTAAGGATGTTGTAGACCATAATGCCCAAAGTTTTATTTCCCCATCTACTGTTTAGTTCCATGTAAGGCCCAATAATTTTTCAGTTGGACCGAGAGAGGGATATCTAGATCTAGTGACATTATTATATATTTATGTAGTGTCGTGAACTCTAGTTATCCTCACATTGAGGATAATAGATTCACATTGAGGTCACCATTTTTATTTTCTATGCTTTCGTCAGGGCACTACCAACATTCTCATTACTATCGTGTTGAAGACCACATTGTATCTGGAATTCCTACTTTCCAATGGTTGGTAGAATTCATCACATTTTCAGTGATTTCATCTCCTTGATTGAAATAGGATGATGAGATTTTTTTTCCTTATTCCATGGATTTCTCCTTGGAATTCATCACATATTTTTGGTCCTCTTCATAGATTAATATGTGATTCACCAAAATCATTCCGAGTTCCATCACATTTTTTATGCCAGTTAATTATGATTCCTTTGTATATACATTTAATGGGGACTTCATATGAAAGAAAAATTATAATAGGGTAGTAATCATATAAGAACTCGGTCTATAATGTCTCGATACATGAACATTGGTTACTATATACATACTAATTAGTGGGCTTCTCAAGTGCATGAAACATGAGGTTTTCCTTATCAGTCATGTGGTACGTTATTTCAGGGTTAGGATTTTTAGGTTTAATTTATGAATCCAATGATTAACAGGATTTAATCCAAGAGTTTATCACCTTGAAGAGATTGAGTTGTCCTAGTCAAAATACATGAAGGAGGTGGATCAGAGAGTTATGTCCCTATGAGAGAACAAAATAAAGGATTATTTTATGGATAGATAAAAAACCAATGGAGGCATACCCTAAAAGGTGTGTCTGATAATGATAAGGTTATAAACCTTGAGTGTTTATATAGGCACTTATGAGGGTGTATTAGCGAGTTGTGAACCAATTATGGATTTACCATTGTGTATGATATGGATGGGTCAGAATGATTAATGAGGATGGACACAGTGTGGTGTGTTGTATAAAGAGATGATTTCACACCTTTAAGGATGATATATTCACCACAAGGTAATATCAAAATAATGATCCACAATGGGGGAGGAACCAATGTTTATTTATGGGCATGATGGATCCTCGTGGTGTTTTCCTATATACCCTACCTTGGAGACAGGTATTAAAACGCAATTATTTAAATTAATGGAGTTATACATATGCATGGAAGATTCCATATGAAGGAGGAGTTCTCTTCCTATAATTATGTAAGGATTATACATGGGATGTACCTGAGTGATGCCAAGAGCATTGATGGTGTATGAGGATTATATGTAGGAATGACCAAGATAGACGTCATGATATCAAGAGGAAGTTATGGCCTTCATAAAATCATGAAGTATTGTGGGTGAAATGGGGGAAATTTGTGGAATGTTATAAGTGTCATACATTAAACTCAAGGATTCTTCATATGTATCTCAATTAGATAGAAGAAAACACCACGTAGTTATGAGTGGGATGTTTGGGCTTACACATAAGGAGGAGGCTCTTTGGATGGGACATGTTGGGTCTTTGGTGTATGAATGGACCATTCAGATATGATGATTGGGGGATTACATTAGAGTGGATTCTAGTTAAAGGTTTATGTGTATTTTTTAGTCACTATTAACCTCTAATCCAACATTATTCAAGGAATGGTGTGAGAATGAAGGGAAATTATTTGAACTAACATTCATATCACAAAATAAGATTCAATGAAAGATTGTTTGGGGTTTAACCATGCGATATTTCCAAGTATGATGTTATTTTGTGTGAGGGGGATCTCATTCTAGGTGAGGAATATCTCATTCCAAGTAATTCATACATATATAATCCAATAAATGGTGCACATGGTCATACATAGTGAAATTGCCTAAGGAACTCATTTAAACAAACCCTAAAAAAAGAGGAACAATAGAATTGGTGTCTGGGAAGTGAGGGGTTCCAGAAACCCATCCACTCACGAATCTCATTTGGAGGATATCATTCCATGTGTGTCATACACAGAATCATCTTGGCCTATCCATACATGGTGAGATTTAAGTTTATTATTGTGTGTTCAGGATGTTTGTTAAATTATGTTTAACATTTTGTATCTTGGATATGGGGGACTCACTCCTCACACATTGGACATACATAATTGTTACCCATAGATGCTTTATATGTTGAAATCATCATAAATTCTGGAATTAAATATAACATCCCAAGTAAGAAATGAATAATATATATTTTTATCTATGTCTATAAATGAATTAGATAGTGTTTTAGAGGCTTAAAATGAGAATAAATCCAATCTTAAGCATGGAATACACTAATATTTTTAAAAGATCGTTTTAATGCCTTTTGATGGAAAACCATTTTTAAATCTATATATTGAAAATTTTATAAGCTATATTTGTCAAAATAAACTTATTCTTTATGATTGGGACATTTAAACTTACTTTGGATAAATTTCTGGTATTTTTATGATAATGTTCTTTTTTTAATGAATAGTGAAAAATGTTGTATTTTAATTCAAATCCTCTTTTTAATCTAATTTGTTAATAGGATTATATTATCTTTTTAATTGTTTTTAAATTGAAATTAGAATATATTTTTACCATTTAATCCAATGGTGGTCATTGTAATTAATTTCACTTTGAAATTGGACTTAAACTAGTGTCATTCATTTGATACTTATTGTTTCATAAAAACACGCTATTTGCTCTGACAGCAGGAATTAATTATTAAATTAATTAAAGTAACTACATATGTTTTGAATTTTGTAAAATATACATCATTTATGAATTCGGAATATCAAATATATATTAGGGTGATGTTTTGGTATTTTTCTGAAAAAATTCAATTTTTGATGAATAGTGAAACCACTAAGTGGTACTTAAAAAACTGATTTTTTGTTTAAATGAAATTTTACCACCTCGGTGTTTTGAAGTTCAAAAATCCGACATACATGGTTGTCATTAAGAATTAAAATTTGGTTAAATGGGATTAAAATAATTTTTTTGGTGAATAGTAACTTTTAAGTTTTTAATCGCGATTAGAGGTAATTAGTGTAATTTAAGGTCAAAATAATGTTTTAATAATATGAAATGACCTAGACACATATCCTACCCTTATTGTATGTGTAATGGCCGACCAAGAAAACCAATGGGTCTATTTATGGGACACCATGCAGTCACTTTGGTAGGAAAATGACATTAATAACTTTTTATTTAATGTTAAAATAAAAATGTCACAAACATGAGTTGTTTTACTAAAACAATATTTAAATGGGGTTATAAAAGTCATATTTTTTACTATAAATATTAATTGGAAATATAAAAAGATTTCATACATCATTATTGTTTTTGTATAATTTTTAGACATTAAATATATTAAATTATTTATGACATCATGATGATGCAACGATTACCTCATTTATAAAATATTTAAATAAAATGAAAAGATAATGTTAAAACTATAACATACACATGTAAAAGACCTATTGGATGAGTATATTTCGAACCCTTATCACCTTATACTATAAATACACCAATTTGGGACCTTTAAAATCCGAAACTCATTTGAAAATAAAGTAACCTTTTATGCCATTCCAAGAGTGCCCCTCCTCTCTTCTTATAAAAGGCCCCCACCGCTACCACCTTACCCACACTTCCAAAGCCTTTGGATTGGCCAAACCCTGACCATTTTGTCTCTCCACATACCTCTATTACTCCTTGCAGCCTCACTTTGGGAATAATTCTTCCCAAGGAAGCCTTTGAGATCAAATCAAAAAGAGTTACCCGATTTAAAGGTAGTGTCTTCTCTTGTGTTCTTATGTTTTATTTTGCTTCTCCAACCCCCTAAACTCTTTTTGTTCATTTCTTTTGTAACAACACCAGTATATTCCAAATAATATGATATTTTTATAAGAATTATTCGAGCTAAACTTACACACACCTTCATCTAATGGTTAAATAACATATTGTTTCTGTGGATGGCGAATTTCTGCCTCACGAAACGATGATTGTTCAACACTCATATAACACCTTTAAAGGTGGACATTAAGATGTAACTATATTTATATATGATATATAATATGTTTATGTTTTACTTAAGCTTATTTATTTTTCATTTATGGCATACCTTTATGGTTTCAATTATGGGTAAACGCGATATCTTCATTTTAGGAAGTGCGGACTACCGCCCCCTCAAAGTGATTTCATTCATTAATGCCATATGTGGGATGTATAAAGGATTTAATTAATGATATTATATATGATATTATAATTTAAATATAATATACCTTAATATCATTATGATTCCATTCCATAAAATATGAAATATAAATGAAAGTAGCGTTCATGCGTATGTACAGCTTACCATCTCCATGAACGGTACATTTCATTTCATACCTCTAAACGTTATGTAATATTATAAATGCATGTATATACTGTATATATACGATATATATGATATCTAAATCATGATTATAACTCCGTATATAATGGATACATTAACAACTTGTAATTATAAAGAGTTTATTTTTGACTCAAGTACCAATGATCTTTAAAATGACCGTTATTAACTTAAATAATTACATAGTGTTCATGACATGGTAATAAGTGATATAAAAGGAATAATGAACTTGAAAAAGGTTCTTAAGCAAGTAGATATTATCTCAAGTTTATTATTCAGGAGGTTAAAGAACGATCGAGTCAAGTTGGACCTGAGGTATGGGACTTCGTCTCAATCTCCTTTCATTGAGGCATATTTTGTTTTATACACAACCTACTTTTATATGGTGTATAAACCCCTTTGACTATTACATTTATCCAAAAGGAATCTTTTTATATGAAGAGTTTTACTAAACGAAAAAAGGGAATGTTTTTTTCATACGTATGCCGCGACAACGAATTCTCCGCCGCCGTGGCCATTATTTGAGTTTTGGATTCCTCTACAAGCCATACCTTTTTTTAAAAGAAAAATAAATACCATGTTTTAATTTTCTTTTATTTTGGTATTGAAAATGGTTTTCATAATGTTTCTATTATATTAATGTGTTGTATTGATATCTTGTGATTGAAATGTGGAAATGTTATGTTTCCTTTATGTATGTTTTATGTGATACGATTATGTTATGGTTCTTGGGAATTATTATAAAGACGAGTGGTTCCGTGATAAACTAAGGGCGGGTGAGCCCGATATATCTCTCCAATGCATTGGGTAACGCGAAGGAGTTAAACGTTATGGTTTCTCCGAAGTGATTTAGGGAATATACTGTGATGGGTATTCCAAACGTAACCAAGAGGGTTACTCCCTGCGTAATAATTTTATGAATGCCTCAAGTTACCTTTATGTCTTATGATTTCTATGATTTATTCATGATTTGATGAGGTATGTTAAAGTGCTTATGTTTTACGGGTAAAGTATGATTTCATTCTTATGTATATATGTACTCAAGTTTCCTTTCCATATTTTTTTTAACCCTTACTGAGCTTTTTATGCTCATCCCATGTTTTTGGAAATGTTTTTCACAGGTTAAGGGAAAGGTACATGATGTGATGATAGTGTCAAGGAAGTGTCAAGAAAGAATCCATGTTTTATTTTAAATATGTTTTCGTTGATGGGAAAAATGATTACTATATTTTATGTAACCACTTTGTTTAAATGTGGAATGTAATGCAAGTTTTATGATCTAATTCTCTAAAACTCTAAGCCTAAAAAGATCCTCAAGGTGTATTCTTGAAATATCTCAAGATTAAGTAATGTTGAAGGCTAGGGCCTTATAGTTGGTATCAGAGGTCAGTTTAGATAACTTTAGGAGTTATAATTCTATTAAATGATTATCCCAAAATATATTTTTATGGTCAAATTGAAATGATATATCATTTTAAGATTACCATGTTGCTTCTCCTAAGATATTTTTGTGTTAATATTGGTTTTCCATAGAGGAAACAGAGCAGATTTTCTAGGAAGGCATACAGAGTATATTGACCTTTCAAATCAGCAACCAGAGATGGTCGGAATCAGAATTGGGCAGTTTACTGCACTGATGGCTCAGTTGAATCAGGTGATAAAGGGTGGTTGTGTTTATTGATGATATTTTGGTGTTTTATAAAAGTGAAGAGGAGCATGAAAGACATTTAAGGGTTATTTTACAAACCTTAGAAGAAAAGAAATTGTATGGGAAATTTATCAAGTGTGAGTTTTGGATGCAACAAATTTCTTTCTTTGGTCACATTGTTTCTAAAGATGGGATAATTGTTGATCCTACAAAAACAAAGGCTGTTGAAGAATGGCCAAGACCCCCAAATATAACTGAGATTCGTAGCTTCCTTGGTTTGGCAGGCTATTACCAAAGGTTTGTTAGAAATTTTTCACGGTTATCTATTCCAATGACTAAGCTAACTCAGAAGGGTGTTATGTTTATCTGGACAAAAGAATGTGATGATTGTTTTCAGGAATTGAAAAGAAGATTGGTGAATTCTCTAGTTTTGGCACTACCTTCTAGGAATGGTGAGATTGTTATCTATAGTGATGATTCATTGAAAGGACTTGGTTGCATCTTAATGCAGAATGATCAGGTAATTGATTATGCTTCACGAAAGTTGAAAACTCATGAGATAAATTACCCTACACATGATTTGGAATTAGCTACTATTGTTTTTGCTTTAAAAATTTCGAGGCATCATTTGAATGGAGTAAAGTGTGAAATATATACCGATCACAAAATTTTAAAGTATGTATTCACTCAGAAAGAATTGAACATGAGACAGAGGAGATGTCTAGAATTAATCAAGTATTATTATTTTATAATTCATTACCATCCGGGAAAAGCAAATAAAGTGGCTGATGCTTTGAGTCGAAAAAAGTAATGCTTCATTAGAAATGTTGCGTTTGGAACGTGATCCTTTGGTTAATGATTTGATGAAATTTGGCATAGAAGTTTTTGGTGCAGGATGTTCTTCTGTTTTGTTTCAGGTATCAGTGAAATCATCTTTATCAAATAGAATTAAGAAAACACAGAATCAAGATAGTGAGTTGCAGAAAAAGGTAGAGCTGGTTCAGAAGGGTAAGTTGCCTGAATTCGATATTGATAATGATTTTGTTTTGAGATTTGGTAAGATATTGTGTGTACCGTGTGATTAACAGTTGAAGAGAGATTTGTTATGTGAAGCTCATAGTTATCCATTTTCATTCCATCCTGGTAGTACTAATATGTATAGGGATCTTCAGGAGTATTACTGGTGGGACGGAATGAAAACGGATATTGCAGATTTTACAGTGAAGTGTTTGACTTGTCAATAGGTTAAAGAAGAGAGGTAGTTACTGAAAGGGATGCTTCAGCCTTTACCAGTGCTAGAGTGGAAATGGGAAAATATATCCATGGACTTCGTTGTGGGTTTGTCGAAGACACCTCGAGGTAATAATGCAATCTAGGTTATTGTTGATCACTTGACTAAATCTGCTCATTTCCTTGCTATACGAGATACTTTTCCCCTAGATCAACTTTCCCGTTTGTATCTTAAAGAGATAGTAAGGTTACATGGAGTTCCTCTCTCCATTGTATCTGAACACGATCCCAGGTTTACTTCTAACTTTTGAAAAGGCCTTCATAAGTCGTTGGGTACTAAATTAAATTTTAGTACAGCTTTTCATCCTCAATCAGATGGGAAGTCAGAACGAACAATCCAGAATTTGGAGGATATTCTACGTGCTTGTTCGATGGATTATCAGGGAAGTTGGTAACAACATATTTCTTTGGTTGAGTTTTCTTATAATAATAGTTTTCATTCCAGTATATAGATGGCACCATTTGAGGCATTATATGGGAAGCGGTGTCGAACTCCAGATTTCTGGGATGAAGTGGGTCAAAGGAAGCTGATGGGACCAGAATTGGTAGAAGAGTTGGCAGAAAAACTTCAGCTGATACAAAAACACATGAGAACTGCTCAAAGCAGGCAGAATATTTATGCGGACAACTGGAGGAAGGATCTCTCTTTTGAGGTAGGTGATCATGTTTTTCTCAAAGTCTCACCATGGAAAAGTGTGATGCGATTTGGTAAGAAAGGAAAGCTGAGTCCAAGGTTCATTGGACCATATGAAATTCTATAGATAGTTAGATCAGTTGTTTACTGAGTGGCTTTACCTCCGAGTTTATCTCAGGGACACAATGTTTTTCATGTTTTGATGTTGAGAAATTATATGCCAGATCCATCTCATGTTTTGAGTCCAGAGGTAGTTCAGCTGGAAGAGAACCTATCTTATGAGGAACAACCGATCCAAATTCTTGACCACAGGGAGAAAGTGTTATGGAATAAGTTGATTCATCAGGTAAAGGTTTTGTGGAAAAACCACATGATTTAAGAGGCAACATGGGAATCTGAAAATACAATGAGGGCTAAATACCCTCACTTATTCGATAAGTAAATAAATTGCGGGGACACAATTTTCTAAAGGGGGGAAGGATGTAACATCCCAAGTAAGTAATGAATAATAGATATTTTTATCTATGTCTATTAATGAATTAGATAGTGTTTTAGAGGCTTAAAATAAAAATAAATCCAATCTTAAGCATGGAATACACTAATATTTTTAAAAGATTGTTTTACTGCCTTTTGATGGCAAACCATTTTTAAATCTATCTTTTGACAATTTTATAAGCTATATTTGTCAAAATAATATTATTCTTTATTATTGGGACATTGAAATTTAATTTGGATAAATTTCTGGTATTTTTCTGATAATGTTCTTTTTTTAATGAATAGTGAAAAATGTTGTATTTTAATTCAAAACCACTTTTTAATCAAATCTGTCTATATGATTATATTATCTATTTAATTGGTTTTAAAGTGAAATTAGAATATAATTTTGCCATTTAATCCAATGGTGTTCATTGTAGATAATTTCACTTTGAAATTGGACTTAAACTAGTGTCAATCTTTTGATACTTATTGTTTCATAAAAACACGCTATTTTCTCTGACAGCGGGAATTAATTATTAAATTAATTAATGTAACTAATATGTTTTGAATTTTGTAAAATAGTCATCATTTTTGAATTTGGAATATCAAATATAGCTTAGGGTGAAGTTTTGATATTTTTCTGAAAAACTTTAATTTTTGATGAATAGTGAAACCACTAAGTGGTACTTAAAAAAACTGATTTTTCGTTTAAATGAAATTTTACCACCTCTATGTTTTGAATTTCAAAAATCTGACATACATGGTTGTCATTAAGAAGTAAAATGTGGTTCAATGGGATTAACATAATTTTTTTGGTGAATAGTAACTTTTAAGTTTTTAATCGCGATTAGAGGTAATTAGTGTAATTTAATGTAAAAATAATGTTTTAATAATATGAAATGACCTAGACACATGTCCTACCCTTATTGGATGTGTCATGGCTGACCAAGAAAACCCATGGGTCGATTTTTGGGACCCCATGGAGCCTCTTTGGTAGGAAAATGACATTAATAACTTTTTTATTTATTGTTAAAATAAAAATGTCTCAAACATGAGTTGTTTTACTAAAATAATTTTTAAATGAGGTTATACAAGTCATATTTTTTACTATAAATGTTCATTGGAAAGATAAAACGATTTCCTACATCATGATATTTTTTTTAATTTTTAGACATTAAATAAATTAAATTATTTATGAAATCATGATGATGAAGCGATTACCTCATTAATAAAGGATTTAAATAAAATGAAAAGATAATGTTAAAACTATAACATACAGTTGTCAAAGACCTATTGGATGAGTATATTTAGAACCCTTATCACCTTATCCTCAAAATACATCATTGTGGGAACTTTAAAATCAGAAACTAATTTGAAAATAAAGTAACCTTTTATACCTTTCCAAGAGTGCCCCTCCTCTACTCTTATAAAAGGTCCCCACCTCTACCACCTTACCCACACTTCGAAAGCCTTTGGCTCAGACAACCCCTACCCGTTTTGTCTCTCTGCATCCCTCTATTACCCCTTGAAGCCTCACTTTGGGCAGAAGTCTTCCCAAGGAAGCCTTTGAGCTCAAATCAAAAAGAGTTACCCGATTTAAAGGTAGTGTCTTCTCTTGTGTTCTTATGTTTTATTTTGCTTCTCCAACCCCCTAAACTCTTTTTATTCATTTATTTTGTAACAACACCAGTATCTTACATATACTAGGATTTTGTTATAAGAAGGATTAGAGCGACACTTACACACACCTACATCTAATGGTTAAAGAACATACTGTTTCTGTGGATGGTGAATTTCTGCCTCACGGAACGATGATTGTTCAACACTCATATAAAACCTTTAAAGGTGGCCATTAAAATGTCAATACATTTATATATGATATATAATATGTTTATGTTTTACTTAAGCTTCATTATTTTTCATTTATTGCATACCTTTATGGTTTCGATTATGGGTAAACGTGATATCTTAGTTTTAGGAAGTGCGGACTACCGCCCCCTCAAAGTGATTTGATTTGTTAATGACATATGTGGGAAGTATAAATGATTTAATTAATGATAATATATATGATATTATACTGGAATTATAATATACCTTTATAAAATTATGATTCCATTCCATAAAATATGAAATAGAAATGAAAGTAGCGTTCATGCGTACGTATGGCTTACCATCTCCATGAACGGTGCATTTCATTTCTTACCTCTAAACGTTATTTAATATTATAAATGCATGTATATACTCGATATATATGATATATATGATTTCTACATCATGAGTTTAACTCTAGATATAATGGATACATGAACAACTTGTAATTATAAAGAGTTTATTTATGACTCAAGTACCAATGATCGTTAAAACGACCGTTATTAACTTAAATAATTGCATAGTGTTCATGACATGGTAATAAGTGATATAAAAGGAATAATGAACTTGAAAAAGGTTCTTAAGCAAGTAGAAATTAACTCAAGTTTATTATTCAGGTGGTTAAAGAACGATCGAGACAAGTCGGACCCGAGGTATGGGACTTCGTCTCAATCTCCTTTCATTGAGGCATATTTTGTTTTATACACAACCTACTTTTATACGGTGTATAAACCCCTTTGACTTTTAGTTTTATCCAAAAGGAATCTTTTTATAAGAAGTGTTATACTAAACGATAAAAGAGAATGTTTTTTTCGTACGTATGCGGCGACAATGACTTCTCCGCCGTCGTGACCATTATTTGAGTTTTGGCATCCTCTACAAGCCATACCTTTTTTTAAAAGAAAAATAAATACCATGTTTTTCTTTTCTTTTATTTTGGTATTGAAAATGGTTTTCATAATTTTTTGATTATATCAATGTGTTGTATTGATATCTTGTGATTGAAATGTGGAAATGTTATGTTTCCTTTATGTATGTTTTATGTGAAATGATTATGTTATGGTTCTTGGGAATTATTATGAAGATGGGTGGTTCCGTGATAAACTAATGGCATGTGAGCCCGATATAGCTCTCCAATGAATTGGGTAACATGAAGGAGTTAAACTTTAAGGTTTCTCCGAAGAGATTTAGGGAATATACTGTGATGGGTATTCCAAACGTAACCAAGAGGGTTACTCCCTACGTAAGAATGTTATGAATGTCTCAAGTTACCTTTATGTCTTATGATTTCTGTGATTTATTCATGATTTGATGAGGTATGTTAAAGTGCATATGTTTTATGGGTAAAGTATGATTTCATTTTTATGTATATATGTACTCATGTTTCCTTTCCATATTTTTTTTAACCCTTACTGAGATTTTTATGCTCATCCCATGTTTTTGAAATATTTTTCACAGGTCAAGGGAATGGTACATGATGTGATGATAGGGTCAAGGAAGTGTCAAGAAAGAATCCATGTTTTATTATAAATATGTTTCCATTGAGGGGAAAATTTATTACTATCTTTTATGTAACCACTTTGTTTAAATGTGGAATGTAATTCATGTTTTATGATCTAATTCTCTAAAAATCTAGACCTGAAAATATCTTCAAGGTGTATTCTTGAAATATCTCAAGATTAAGTAATGTTTAAGGTTGGGGCCTTATAGTAAAGGGTGTGGATGAGTCGTCGATAGAGAGGTCCATGTTAGTGGAGTTGTGAAAAAAAAGATAAATCCATTAGTGTACCTATGCTAAAAATATAGTGGTTGGTCACTGAAAAAGGGTATACCTTATAATGGATCAATAAATCACTATGAATATGTCTAAAAGGATTTACATAGGGGGGTATCATGAATAAATATTCGCAATAATAGGATTATCATGAATGTATAATGATTCCTAGAGAAAAGGTCCCTCACGAAGAAAGGGTTATCATGGCACTTGGTGACCCTTCCTTGGAATGATGTCTGGTACTTGATAGGGAGTTATTCACAAAGGTTTAGTGCTCTATAAAAACTAAATTCCACCATAGGGTCTTCTTCCAATGAGAAGGGAATTATAATTCACTAATGGTATATAAAAATTAGGTAGAGGTCCTTAGGAACAAGGGAACTATGGTATTGTGATGATCCAATACATTGCGTGATCAATTGTGTGGTTGGGTTAGCGGTGCTCAGGGGCATCACAAATCGAGAGATCATAATTCAAAAGTCAAGGGTGTACATGATTTTCAGAGGTTGATTGTGATTTTTATTTTTATGAAATATGATTCATGGTGAACAAGGGTGTCCAGTGAAACAAATTCAAGCTCTGCTAATTAGAGTGGCTTCATTAATCTTGTGATGAAATCTATAAAATTCTAGAGCACGATCATGGAGGGTGTTCGACTTGATGGTGTTCTATCTCAGAATTGCGTGATCATGGTGTTTAAAGGAACTCAATGAAGTATATTTACATGGAAGACACATTAGATAATTTAGGGGTTGTTTCTGCTTGGATTTTATCCCAAATGGCATTGGTTCTTATCCGCATATTTGATGCACATGATTTGTCAAAAATAGTTATTTATCTATTTGTAATTTTTTTATTAAAATATTATTTTGATGAAATATTTATTGAATTAATATCATGGTTCCATTCAATGACACTCCACAATTGGTGGAAAACCATTTCTTATATATCATTCAAGATTCACCTTTCAACTATCAGTTCGTTAATAATTTCATTTAGTCATGAGAAGTAGTTCATTATGTTGGTTTTTTTCAATTTTAGGAACTGTATTAATTAGGGATTCAACCACATTTTATTGGTTTTCGTGATGGTATGAGATATGTATTTAACTTATTTCTAAAATATTTGAGTTATTTTTTTTGGTTTTATATCCTTTTCGTTTCAATTATTATCCCCATAACATTTTTATTCATTTTACATCCCTATATGTTCCCCTCTATAAGTCAAAAAATATACTCGCACCCTTTTATTATACAGATGTGGTCATTCCACTTTTAGTTATATCCCATTATAGAATTTGTTGTTTTCATCACCCCATTTCCATTCATTGGAGATTCATCTTAAATATGCAGGGATTTTTTTGATTTATATAAATATTGACTAACCATTATTTATTACAATGATTTTTCTAAATAGATATTTTGTTATTCATTGGTTTGAGAATCTATTCAATGAATTTATTCATGGGATGTGGTTTTCTAAAAATTTATTATATCACTATAGTGGTATTTCATTTAATTATATTGTTTTATATATATATTTTCATCCCTAGTTGGTGGCACAGAATTTATTATGTGTTTTATTTGTTTGTGTATATTTCTTATATATTTAGAGGAGTTGTGGGTATTTTGTGATCATTGTTGTTATTTGGGGTACTAATTTAGGTTATTATAGTTTAATATTTTTATTTTATTCAATCCTGGAAATTATTCAGGGTGTCTTGTTGGTGGTTTCAATACATGTAAATAAGCATCCATTGAAAAGATAATTCAACAATATTAATTTTTGAGGATCATGATATTTTACTATTTCTACGGATCCACGATGGAGATGTCATGTTTTCATGAGTAATTTTTAGCTAAAATTGTGTAGTTCTTGAGGAATCACAACTAATTATTCAATCCATTCTAATCCAGGCCTCTAGGCTTTTAATTTCATTAAATAAATTCATTAACACATTATTTTTATGGGTATTTTTTAGAAATTGACATCTTTTAACCACTTATCAATTCCCAGCCATTTATTAATTTTAATACATTAAAATATTATCATATTGGAGTTTTATAGTATCATAAATTTATAAGATTTTATGGATTTTTCCTAATCATTTTATTTTTTCATCCACATATAAAATGATCTATCATAGTTAATAATATTTTTTACTACTATATATAAAATTTCATGGACATTTTAAATTAATATATTTTTATTTTAATGTACTTACAATTATACTATCATGTTATAATAATAATTTATATACAATATGACATCATCCCCATAAGCCTATAGGTTAGATAGAATATCCAACATCCATCTATTAATGTATGCGCCATTTAAAATAAAAAGGAATGGTAAAAAATTCTTATGAAAACAAAATCTAAAAAAGTATTTGATTTGTATAATGTAATGTCAAAACATTTTGGATTGAATTAATTTTTTTTTACAATCATGAGAAATTAACCATTAAGAGGGAGGGTGGTGAACAAGGGTGTTTTTCAAATGTTGAATTTTATTATCAATCTAAAAAAATGATATTTTTATTGATCATTGGTAATAATGATGTTCAATCCATCTGTCCACAAAATTGATTTATCAAAATGGAAAACAATTGTTCCATATTGAGAGGATAGAATGGTGTATGTATTTTCAACTATTTACCCTTGAATTTATATATTGAATAGGAATAGTAAATATTATGTGTTTCTAGAAAATAGTCAAATATAAAAAACTACTTTAATTAATACAATTCCACAACGATCAACTTATTCTATGGATACTAAATTCACGATTTTTCCCTGATAAAATATTTATAATGTATCCCTTCCTCTACTACATTCTATATAATATTTTTGGCATAATTGTTCAATAGTATATATACATTATGGCCCTTTATATATCAACATTCATCGATTAATAGTGGGGAATAATTAACCTAAAATTGATGTTTTGATGGTGATAATTTTTTTTAAATTTACAATATGTATAGATTATAAATATTTTATTGTGGGAAGGATTGATATTTCACTTATAGAAATGATAATAACATCACCTTACATATTTCAGATGATAATAATTCAACAAAGTGATGAATTTTTTAGACACTACATTCAATGATATGTTTAGAAAATTCCACTCCTTCTTTGTCTAGATTCATACCAACATCAACAAGATCTATCAGTTGACCTCCCCCATAGATATAATTTCTATAAAAATGTATCTATAATTATATTAAAAATTATTCCTTGTTTTCTATTCTAGAAAACTATTAGTAAATTTTATAATTACATCTAGACCATAAATAATTTAATCAATTGGTTGTATTTATTCACTCTCTAATGTTACCTGATCATGATAGGTGTCCAATATGAATTATTGTGTTGAGATGTGACAATTTAATTCAAATATAATCCTCGATTAGATTTTATTAACATGTTTAAATCCAGCTAAATATATTATAGTTTAAGAATACTACATGATGATGTTATAATTCCATTAATTATTGAATTATAACGTCAGCATAATTTTGATTTTGTAATTTTACCAACCATTATGGATTTATCATTGAAATATCTAATAATTTATATAATATAATAATAATTGTAAATTAAATTCATAGATGATATTAATGTCATCATCATGACATTTCGAGAAACGACGGCCCATTTTTATGTAACGATCATTACTATAGTGCATGGACATTAAACATCATATATAAAGATTACATTACTCTTATTACTAATATTATCAATATAAAATATGATCACAGTATTTATAGTTTTGTTTTTAAATAATTATAAATACAAAGGTAATCATTTATTCAAAATAATTGTATATTATACAAAATTCTAATCATAAGTGGAACAATACATTATTCATCTCTAAATTTGCAATAAAAACATATCACATGACATATATATTGAAGCATCATAGAACAATAAAAATTTGTTTTTGTTCTAGTGTTATTTTCCACCATTTTCTAATATAAATATCCTTTCTGTTGTAATTACCACCACTATGTTGTAATGTTCTCTTCTTTCAGAAAATTGTATAATTCATCTTCTAAATATTCATTGGTGAATTTTAATACAACTACTGTATCACATTATATGGGAATCGTTGTATTTTACATCAACTAATATAACACACATTGTGTGTTATAATATTATATTTTATTATTTATTATGAATTTTATATTATCATAGATTATCCTTTGAAAATTATGTATCGTTTAGGATAATATTTTTGAGTTTTTACATCTACCATGGGTTGAGGATGGTTGGGTGGAACCATGCTGCTTCTCCAAGTAACTACATGAGGTAAGAAGGGAATCTCCCATTGCGTACATGGATAATTCATGTTTGTACAAACCTTGTGTTAACTATGTGACATGGTAATATTCAAGATAGTTGGAATTGAAACTGTTGGTTCACCATATTCTAAATGTTGAGTCATAATATTTCAATTCCTTTAATTAAATGAGACCAAATTTATTGAAACCACTAACCATGAATTTTCCACATCCAACCAACAAAACACACTCATAGTTATCTATAAATAACAACTTATGATGATCTATGTGGAAATTAAATTTTGTATTTTGTATGAGGTTTTAATATCACCTCCTCATTAATTATATAATGTGATACCATGCATTACATCAATCAAATAATCATTATGAGTAGAAATTATAAATCTTTCAAGTTATGTTTCTAAAATGTAACAAATAATTTCCAAATTCTATTTTATTTATATTTATTTATCTATGATTGGGGTGAATCTTATGAGCATCATGATATCTCTTGAAGGTTTTTTGACAATATTTGGTTCGTCACAAATAATTCAAAGTATCTGGGGAATGTTGTGTCAGTATTTTCTAATCCTCTATGTAAAAATGGATTGGAAATTGACAAAATTAGGGGATGTATAGATTTATATACAATTGTTGTATTTTCAAAACCATGACGATAGAACCTCACTACACCAATGGTGGAGGTCTTGGTGAAGGTAAAATTGAAAATGGTTTAGTATAGACCCATAGTAGGATTCCATGTTCTCTGGATGGGACCGATGTGCACATATAAACCATGGACCTAGTGGAGACCATTATATACATTATGGATATAGTTAAAAAGGAAACTGAATAGGCCAATTGACTATCGTTATTTATTGATCTCAGGGATTTTATGGGTGATATTGGGTGAGAAATTCATGTATTGTATTGAATAAATTTAAATCTTGATTCTGCCCACTATCGTATGATTGATTATAAAATCATTATGTATTCCTTCAATATATATGATTAAACAATTCTATATATGATACTCTAAGTATTTTGGTAAAAAATTGATTAATTTGGGTAACAACCTTAGAAGACGTTGAATATATTTTCGATGTTTACTATACCAACCTTGATGATCATACCATAAGAGATAATGTTTCTATTCTTATTGATCCTTGCTCATGTAAGTATTAATATTATTATATAATTTTTTCTCGGTTAATAATTTCTTCTATTTCATCAAATGTACCTGGATGTACCAATTAATTTTATAGGATTTAATATGATAAGATTGTATTAGTTGACCATATTCAAATGATATCTTATTGAGTATCATTACAAAAAAATTGTTATAAATTTTTGGAATCAGTTCAAGTATTATATAGCATTTCAGATTGCGATGGATTGAGAGAGAACATGGTTTTGGGGTGTATTTTCATGATGAATCTGGATAATGTGGTTGACATGATTGAGGAAGTGTTTGCTTACCTTTTAATGATGAGTAATTTTAAGGTTCATATACATGCAATTGAGAGCCTAGTTTTTATTACATACATGCTAGAAAACATTTTTTTTAATTGATAAGTATTTCATAGCATTGGGAATGTGAGTGTTTTATGTGGTTTCATGTTATTTCCTTTATTAATCAAATAATATTTCATAATATATGGAATTTATTATGTGATATATTATAATTTATATTATATTCTTTATATTTTTGTGTGTGATTGAAATTGTAATCTTTCTTTCATTATTCTTGATTAATGGTGTCCCTATAGAATTTAGCCAATTCATGAGAGAGAGAGGTTCATAGAAATTACTCCTTGGACATAGACAATAGAAAAATTGTTGGCCCCATATCATGTAATTTTTTTCCCAAAAGACACAAAATTCAATTAAAATAGCGTGGATATATTTGAGAACAATATACCAAATGGGAAAATCCTTGAAAATTATATAGATTCTATTTTTTTAGTGTTATATTCATCTATAACATCTTAGCTGGAATGGTGTTCAGTTGAAACACAAGATACTATCCCATCATGTAATGTGTGTGTTTGTTACTATAATGGTGTAATGAAAATTTTTGTCAAAGGTAAATGTTTTTATATGTAATTTTCAAGATCATGTAGTTGACTTTATTTGATAATATTGCTGAAGGTCACTAAATAAGGAACCACTGTGGTACCTGAGATATTACATAATTCATGATCACATGATCCATGGTGGATTATGTCTATGGGTGAACATTTAATTTAATATTTATGAAATGAATCCATATACATATGAAATGAATTATGGATTCATAAGTGGTGTCATATTGTTTTATACCCACACTATTTATGACTATCGTTATGCATGTTTAAATAGCATGGATGTGCATCCTATGAAAGGATTAGAACAAATTATTGTGTAATAAGGAGTGTGTAGATGGGAAATATCCATTAGAATCTATATTTTATTGTTACCATAGATAGGTGTAAGTATAGAACTACTTTATTTTTTATTTTTACTATATGACTTGTTGAATTTCAAAAATTGGAGTTTTTTATGAGTGATGAATGACCTGATATGAAAACATCAATAAAATTATTTGTGTTATTATTGCAGTGTTCTATTTATATAGATGATGGTTATGTTTTAATATCCTATACTTGTTTTTATTACCGATGGTGTATTCTTACCACATCACATTAAAACCTTTCCTCTATTAGGTGGCATCTTTCATACAAAAACAACAATATTTTGTTATGTGGTACATAGTCTAGAACTTGATAGTTTGGGATGAGGGTTAACAAAATGTTCTCATAGGTAGAGTATTTATTTATGGTTATGGTAGAACAAAATTCAGTTATCTGTTACATGGGTAGGAGATATTCCATGTTCCAAGGAATCCCTTGGGTAAAATACATCTTTTTACTGGTAATGTGACTTTTATTATAGTTTTTTTGGTTTTTTGTGCATTTATCCATCCTAAGTACACATGTTTGATCACATGATAGATATGTAACTATTATGTAATGAATAAATGTTTATTAATTAAATTTATTTATTTTTTAAAATTTATGATTAAAATATCTCTATTCCATATATTTATGAAATAGAAATTGTATTTAACATGGTGGATGAGAGTTTACTCTTATTATTTGTAAATATTTTATGGTGACTGGTGTTTCGTAAATGGCTAGGTATAACCTAGGGTAGAACTTCTAGGGTTACAAATTTTTTGTGGGTATACCAAACAATAAGTCATCTATTATAAATCTCAAATATGTGTCTTGTAAAATCTTATGATTTTATTTTTTTAATTTTTATAGGTGTTCTAAAAGTATGTTTTTTATTTTATAAAAAAAATACCCCTCATAGATTCTATATATCCCCTTCCTTGGATGACATGACCACTCGACCACCACATGAATAAGATAACGCATCTGATATTTATATCACACTCAATCTAGTTATATAATTGGTGAACTCACCCTATCTTGGAATCTTACAAGTTTCACCTTCTCAATGTGGCATTCCATAGGGGATAATAGTCATATCTTCCTAGGATTTCCCACTCCTTCATCTCCCATAAATGCATGCAAGTATTAGTCTATCATATTTTGAGTAATTTATATATAATCTTGAGGTAGTGATCATAATAGAATATAATTTTAGAGACATTATAGTGAACATTAAATCCTTTATGCTTCACAGAACTCTAAATATAATATGAGTCTTGATAGGTTAGGATGAAAATTTTCTGGGTCGTACTTGCGGGGGATTGAAGGAGTAGTATGTCAAGGAGTTATTTTCTAACATATTTATAATGGATTGATGTTAAAATTCAATAGAGATTAATTATTGAATTTTTTTTAGTTACATTTACTATGATAATTTCTTATATATAATAAAAATTGCACCTCCATTGTCATGGATGAAGGTAGATACAATAAGGATGTATCATTTTTCCTTCACTCGGATCTCAGAAATTATGTTATGTGATTTGGAAAATTAGATAAACATAGGAAAATTTCATTGATGTGATTTTTTAGAAATTGATAGATGATATTGGTATTTCATTTTTTTCATATAGTTCACTAACAACTAGATATCATATTATAGAAGCCAATTCATTTTAATTTGATAATAATTTGTGGGATGAATATGTATTGTGGTAGGGAAGATATGTTGAGAAGGGTATAGCAACTTATTGTCACACCTTGAGATTTTGTGAAATATTTTTTTGAATTAATTAATTCTTTTTATATTTTTCAGTTTACATGACACTTGAAATAGTTTATATGTATATATATATATTAAAAAATATAATCAAACATTTATTTCATACGCAAAACCGACATCGATTGCACTACAAAATAGACTTACATTTCATGCGCTACACACAACAACGAATTGTCTTGTGCTACATTCAACAATGACATGGTGTACTTTATACGGAACACCAACTTGGTGTATATTACACACAACAACAATGTTTCTACGAAACATCATTGTACTATTATAAATATTTAATTGAGATAGTTTTAACATAACTGTCAAACAATGTTATATAAATAGTAATAACAAATTTTTGAATGTTTTTTATAATTTTAGTATATAAATAAAACATATTTATAATAAAAGATATAATTTCCTGAAAATCCCTTATGGGTTTAATAATACCATTTTCTTAAATATACTACTTGTAATTTTCTTTAAAAAAATTAATTTTATGAAAATTTAGAAAATAAATTTGATAAAATAGAAATCATTTTTGAATTTAAAATTTAAAAATTATAAAAGGTTGATTTTTTGATATTTTTATGAGAAGCATCATTTTATGATGAATAGTGAAAACTAGTCTGCTTTAGTTAAAAACGAATTTTTTTCCTAAATAAATATTATTGTTACATTATATTTGAAATCTATTAAGGTCACTTTAGATAAATTATAAATCTATTAATACAATTTAGATTAGTATAAACATTTTCAATCTAAAAATTAATATAAAAACATACCAAATAGTTTAACAAATTTCTATTTTAAACCCCTATAATTTCTTACCATTCGATGGAATATAGTGAATCTAAATTTTCCCAATTATGTGAATTAAAATTATAAAAATTGACATAAATAATTATAATTGTTATTAAATTTAGTTTCTAATTATATAATGTTTGTTTTGAGAAAAATTTGTATTAAAAGTGATTATAATTAATGACATTGATTAAACCCAACTTAAGCTTTGTTAGGGAATAATAATTAAAATTTAAGGACCAAATGATTTATAAACATTTCTAAAACCAATTGGATGTCAATTTTGCTTCCAAAAACATTCTATTATTTGGTTTTTTGGGTTTTGAATTACATTTGTTATGTAATTACATGTGTTCAATTTACTTGTTTCTAAAAAATCCATGTCATGCCTTTTCCATACATATAAATATCTACCACCTCCCCCTCTTCCTCAAACCTCTCAATATTTTTTGGATCTCTAAAAATATACTAAAAAAATAACCCAAATTCACTTCATTAATGCTTGAATCCTCCCTTTGGGGTGTAGGCAGTCCAAGGCAGCTTTTTGGCACAAACCAAAAGGAGTTACCCATTTAAGAGGTAATGTATTCTATCAAATCTATTATTTTATTTTCCTTATCCACCCATATAAATCACTTTCTTCAATGATTATATAACAAAAAAAGTTTCCAAAATATACCAGGATATATTTATGTAAATGTTTTTACCTACAATTAAACACACCTCAATCTAATAGTTAATCAACATGATGTTTCTGTCTAAAACGATCTATTGTATCTCAAAATGGTGATTGTTTATTATTACATTACCACCAATAATTATTGAAATTATTATGGATAATATGTTTATATATGTTATTTATTATATATATAATGAATTTAATCTTATTTATTTTATATTTAGAACATTCCTTTATGCATTCCATCTAATGTAAAAATGATAATTTCATTTGAGAATGTGTGGACTACCTCCACTTCATTGTGACATGATTCATTCATACACTACATATATTTTCATATGGATGGTTGTATTGGATATATATGATATATATGATATTGTAAATATATTTCAATAATGATATATATATATATCTTACATTATATCTATCAACAAGATAATTAAATAGAAATAATGTTCATCTTTATGTACGACATACTGTCTCCATGAACGGTGTATGTCATTTCCTTATTATTTAATATATATATTATTATACTAAAAATATACAGAATATAAATTAAATTTTTATCATTTTCTACATTCTTTAATTATGATATATTTATGATGAAGAAAAATATTAAAAATCCATACTCATACAATAAACGATGTGAATATTACCTGAAGTGAAACCATAACATAGGATGATTAACAATAAAGTAATATAAGGTCATAATCATACCATATATGGCCATAGTTATTATAATAATTTTTTCAAATTATTTATAATAAATTTATATGTGTTATACAGTTTGTTTAAATGAGTACGACGAGTGTCAAGACACAAGGTAAGGGGATTTCATCTCAATTTTTTCCATGAGATACATGCTATGCTAAAAAATCATTCATTTTTGTGTGGTGTAAGTACAAAAATTACATTTTTTATGTATCATATAATTAATTTTTTTGTGTATTCACATATCCATTTTTATATCATTATTTCATGGATTTTATGTTTCAAATGTTACCAAATTCGTAAAATAGTTTTGTCTCATTTTTCCATCATTGTGACTCACGTTTTGTTATGCACCTAAATTCTCATTTGTGGTATATATTATTTAATTATAGTTATTATATCATAAATTTTATTCAATTCATGATAATTAATGATTCATGTAATTTCCTTTTCTTACCTATAGTGTATGTTCACTAGTTACTGAGTTTTAAGTGTTCATTAAGACAATCTCAATGATTTTCATGATTATTTATGTTTATGCTTACTTCGATAAAATATTATGAAACATATCTCAGAAAAATTAAATTGCTTCCTAATCATATGTTTATTCAATATATATACATGTATTACTACCATTTTTTCCAATATTTGTTACATAAGATAATTAAGAATGTTTTTTTTAAGAAAGCTCAACTTCACCCTCTCATTAGTCGAAAATATGTATTACATAAAAACATTGTTTTCTAAAAAGGGATTCCAATAATATTCAAATAATCTACTTTGATCGGTAAAACAAATTTTTAACCTTTATTCATTTTACCTTTTTTCTTGGAATATTCTTGCCTATTTCTGATCAAGGAATATTTTTAACCTTTTTACCACACAAAAGGAATATTTATTTTAACTCGCATGACATGTATGCATTTTCCATCCACCATTAATGTGAATATTCCTTTCCACATTTAAAGGGTTAATTATTAAGGAATTTTTGTTTTAAATATATTATCAAGAAAATTGTTTTAAAACTATTTTTACATGTTATTTAATGGTTGTAAAAGAAATTCAATCTTATTTGATAATATATGATGGAAAATAGTTTTAAACAAGTTTTAATGCTTTATTTATATCTTTTCAACGTATTTTAAAATTACGTGTTTTTTAAAACACTTTAAATATTTACTTAAATTATTTCAAATTGATTTAAAATAAAAATGACTCTAAAAAATTTTAAAGAATATTTTATATGTTTTTAATACAAAATGATTTCAAAAGATTTCAATATTCATTATATGTTTTAAAAGAATATTCATGAAATTCATTTTAAAATTAGGTTTTAAATTAAAAAGTCCTTTTTAGAGAATAATTAATATTTTCGTTAAGAAAATATTTCAAGTGATATTTCAACAAAAATCCATCTATACTGACATATGTTGGTGTTACTCATGCCTGTTTATAAAATGATCTAATGTTTCCATTCATATTACTTATATGAATGGGTTACTCATATGTTCATAGTGTTTATGAAACTTGTCTAAATTTAATAGGTTTTATCCTTATGAATCCCATACCTTTTCATGTGATATGATTTCATGAAATGACTTTGAAACCTATCTCTTTTCATAAAATATTATGTGATTAAATGTAAGGATACCTATTTCATTTCATGTTTTATTATTTGATTATAATAAAACCTATCACTTTTTATGGGCCATTATTTGATGAATGTTTTATTATCTTTTGAAGATTTTGTTTCTTCTGGAAATGGGAATGACCTTTTTTTAAGGATCAAATATTCCAATCGGTTGATAATGGGTTTATTCATAGAACCAGAAACATCCAATGATTCTATATCCCTTTAAACCTATATTCCAAAGGTAGGTTCTCATTAGTTGTGGACTGACGAGGCTTAAGAATTTTCATTGGTTGAGAGGATGGGATTTCAGACTCATCAAACCTTTTTGGGGGGAATTATTGTCTACTCCGGGACTCCATTATAGATTTAAGTTATGTTCATGAATCCTTATTAATTCACCAAGTATAAAAATGTGTTTTCCTTTATATTTAGAAATCAATGATTGATATGTATGGGATTTAGAAAATCTTTTATATGTATTTGAGGTTCTTCATCGATGGAGAATCATACGTATGTATTAGAGATTCTTAGTCAATGGTATCCTTGAATACATTATCTAGAAATATCTTGGTTGTTATGATGACAATTCTAGTTTTAAACCAACTTATTGGGGCACTTGAGGTTTATTGTCATTTATAAAGACATGGATTATTTTAGAGTTGGGATCATACCCACAGATGGGCTACCTACGTATCCTAGTTAAAAAGGAACCAGAACCCACATAGTTTGATAAGAAGGATATTGTTTAATGTCATATGGGATCGAAAATATTTAATGAAAGATGGTCTTGAACCTTATAAAAGGATTCCTACGTACTCTACTTTTAAGGCAGAGATAAAATTTCTCGTAGTTCGGGCAAAGAAATATGGGGTTTATGCATGGTTAATGGCCCTAAAAATAGATTTCGTGATTACTTTTACACTCTAATCCCACGTGAGTCTTGCTTGGCGTGAGAAACAAGAGGTATTGGTATCCATGGCAATGGCGACACAAAATATGCAGTCATTAGAAATGATGTTGGGATTACGAATGTATGATGGCCCAAGTAAATGAAGATCGGGACTTAGGAATGAATCCCAAGGGCAAGGACCATAAAAGTATTTTTACTTTATAGAGATTTGTAATTATAACCCGGGACTTACTCCTGGGAAGGAGGACCAATGTTAATGGAAATTATGACTGGGGATTACTCCTGAGAAAGAGGCCCAGGTTAAGGGGACTTAGACTTGGGGCTTACTCCTGAGATGGAGGACCAAATAAAAAGAACTTCTCATCTCCAAGGATGATGTTATTAAAGAAACCCCTAATCGTGGTGACATAAATCTTGTAAGTCACATGGTTTTGGGAGTGGATATCACAGAATTCCTTTCATATAAGGAATCAAATAAAGGAACTATGCCATAAAGGGATTTGAAGAGGGCTTTGAAGGGTATGTCTTGAAGAGGAGAAGTGTATTTGAGGAAAGGGGGTGACTAGGAAGGACACACGCAAGTATTGTTCTAGATCACAAGTCCTGGTCTCGGAAGTAGACATGCATGACATGAGTCACCTTGGGCGACAAAGAATCTATAGGGTAATAATTGGGAGATTTGAACTCAATCACATAGCATCATCCCTAGAGGCTTTCAAAAGGGTGGTGTGCAAGTTCCCTTGAGAGGACAAGGCGGCGCACAAGTGTATTCATTTCCCTTATGGACTAGACACTTAGGCATGCAAGTATTGATGAGTTATAACACATAGGCATTATTCTTCCTCTTTATAGCTTCCCTTCTAGGTAAAGAATTACCTTAGAAGTATTCAGAAGACGCCAAACAAAGACTTTTGTGACCAGATCCTGAATCTGAGTTTTGGAAAATACTTTATTTGAAATGGGGGGCCCACAGGGGATATTTATAGGCCACATGGCACCTTGGGTGATAAAATAGAATAGGGAATGCAAGTGACTTACAAGACCCATATGTGGAGCTCAAGTGACTTGTGCGGTGCATAAGAAACTTGCGCGACTCCTTCTTAACGGGTTCCTTGTTCATTCCTTTGTTAATTTTTGATGTTCTTAAAAGGATGACTTACTTTTTTTCTTAAGGTATTCCACACTGTCATTCTTTAGACTCTGTGATGGAAAGGATTGTCAACAAAAGTCCCCCCCACAGAATTCGTTCTGAAAAAGGAATGTGGATTTGAATCTGAGGAAAAAGAGAAACAAATGATCAGCGGAACACTGGTGTTAGGTGCGCAGGTTTTAGTGCGCAGGTTTCAGTGCGTAGGGTTGTGGTATCTCATAAATATAAGGGCGTCACTTCGCGCAAACCATCCTACCTTCAATGCTTTTGAGCTCCCATCACGCAAGTGCCTTTATTTCCTTGGTCGATCACTTTTTATTGTGTCGCACTTCACCAGTAAGGATTTTGACTTGCGCGATATTCCTTGCATGGAAATACTTGTGCGGCCAAACTTGCATGACATGACTTACGCAACATGATATGTGTGACATAATTCCTTATCCATTTTTTTGTTTTATTCACAAGTATTTCCTAAAAACAGGCTTACTTAAAAGTTAAATGTTTGATATTTGTGCAGATTCAATGGCTCCCAATAGAATTGGATCATCTGATGAGTTGGCCAGCAAGAGAATAAGTGACATTATGAACATCATTGGCCATGATTATTATGATATATACGATAGAACTCTCTCGGATTTGGGTATGTACTTGAAGAAATATCATGATAATTTCCCACATATCATCTACTTGCCATTATATTGCCATAGTCATCTGCATGGAGTCAACGTTCTTGAGGAAACGAACTATATTCCTCATTACTGGTTTCATACATACACAAATTTCTCTTTGGAAAATGTCTTAGTTGAAGGATCATTTTTCAATGCTGGAAAAGTGGAGAAGGCATACATAATGCATCATAGCCCATGTGCTCCGGATCTGAAGCCTCACATTCCTGAGCTGTAGCAGCATTGTTATCCTTCTATTTTCTGAAATTTTTAGATGGACCAATCCAGGGGATAGAAAAAAGTTGGTATTTCTGTCCTGGAGGAGGTTTGAAGACGACTTGGATGTGGGCATAATGGGTGGGACTAACCTCTGATGAGTTTTTCGATGATCTGAAGGGAGCTGCAATATATAAAGTCATCTGGGATGTGAAGACATATGTCTATAGGAATAATAATTTTGTGCCGGATCTAATCAGCCGCTGGATCCCAGACACCAATTATTTCCATCTGACTCACGGTAAAGTAGGCATCAACTTGTGGGATATCTACAAGATCTCAAGGGCTCCAATTCTGGGAGATATGTATGATGAGTTCATCCATCCGAATGTGACATGGAATGATTCTGATAAGTCTCTAGATCTAGCTTCGGAGTTATTGAAAATTTTACACAAGCTTAAGAATACCAAAACAACAAAAACACACTAAAGAAAAGATATCTATCAAGAGGATTGGACGGACATGTTTCTCATGAAGAAGAAGGGGAAGGGGCCCACCAGTACTCGTCCTACCAGCTACCCCTAAGTAGAGATGAAGGGCGCTCTTGGCACATTCTGGCCAACTCTAGAAGCGAGAGAGTTTGAAAAGTTGGGGTATGAAGTGGATCAAAGAATCCCAGAGAAGACCGATCTGGTGGGCTGCTTATCCATGTGCCTTACTGTTTATCTTCTGCCAGTTAAGGATTTGAAGGGAGGAGTTAGGCCAGGGACCTTTTTTGTTGTAGCCAAGTTGGATGAGAGAAAAATGGTTGGGTTGGCCACCCCGGTTTTGGAAAATATTCACATGATCATATTCAATGTCTCTATGGGTAAGTCTCCTTTGAGAATAGTGGGACCATTCCATGTTTTTTTGGGATGGATCGCCACTCACTTTAGGACATAAAATGTATAGAGCGGAGTACAGGTTCCTGGATGTTCTTTTAGAACATCAGTGAAAGCATTTTCCAGAATTATTCCATTGTCCATAAATTCCTATGATCTGACGATGAGGCTTAGAATTTTCAAGGAATATCATTTATTTACTTATGGAAACCCGCCAACCAGGCGGTTGGTTGATGATGGAAAAGCTAGTCTAAAATTGAGGTCATATATGCTAGCTTGACGAGATGGTGTATTGGCCACCAAGATTGACGGAGAGATTATATGCGATGCCTATGCTCCATATTGATTTTCATTCCAATTGAAGTGTCTAAAGAATATTATTGTATCCCCTCCCATGCACGTCAGGTTAGAGAAGCTTTCAATGGTTTCCCGACAGATATGGTTGCTGACAACTATGGAGAAGACCGAGGCAGTGTTTGATCTACCAGTTGTTGGAGCGACGATTCAATTGACTACATGGTATGTCGAGGACTGGGTAGCATCATACCCATTAGGGGTATTGAATATTCCTGTCTACTGGGTGGGGAGTAAGAAAGAGAAGTGTTAGGAAAGAAACCTTTTATCTTTAAGGTTCATTTTCCTCACCCAGAGCTGAATCCCTGGGTTCTTCACCTGGGGCTGATTCATCGGATTCCCAGGATGGGGATGATGAGACGTGACCTGCATCAAAACAACCTCGTGCCTGATATAATCCTCATGCCAGAGTCAAGATACCTACTCCATCAACTAAAGATGAGTTATATCATTGAGGAAATTTAATCGCTATTATTTTATAGAGCAACAAGTTTCATTTTCTTATCTGTTATCTGTGATTGCAAGATCTAGGAAGAAGTTGATGTCCCATATTGGAGGACCCTTCTCGCGGCCTTCTGGTGCCCATGCTGAATATTTACGACCAGAGGCTGTCCAGACATGGAAGAGTTTATATTGTGATGTTGAAACAACCTAAATGGACTTATTAGAAAGGCTACATATCCCTGGAGTGGGGGATCTCCTTGCTTCTGCTGATATCCTCTTTGAGGATAACCCCGAGGAAGTGTGGGCCTGCATCAGAGATTTGTAAATTCTCATATATTCCACTGATGATTCCATTCATATCACTTAGAGAGTGAAGTAAATGATGAATCGTGGCACCACTGGGGGTATTGGTGCTTCAGTAGACGAGGAGTGGCATGATAAAGTGGCTCCTAAAGATGTAAATCTCCTTTCTTATTTGCTTTGAATCTTGATTTTAGTCAAATTTTGGTTGCTCAAGGAAATTACTTTCTTCATCCTATAGCTGGTTAAGAAAGGAACTACTGAGGTCCCTTCACCGTAGTATAACCCTGGTGGCACCGCTCCTAGAGACACTAAATCTCCTCGTGAGCCGGGCGAGGTATCTCCAGGACAGAAATCCATGGACGGGGATTTAGAAAGGTATTTTCAATCTCCAATACCTGTATTTAGAGGTGACAATGTCAAAACAACCAAAAATTCAATGAAGAAAAGGCATCAAAGGAAGATGTCCATAGCTAGACGCTTCATCAGTAGTGGTAATTCCATTGGATAGTCATGAATCCTAACTCATGAAAATATTTCTCATAATTCTTGGGAATGCAGGGGATTCTTAGATTTCCCCTTTGATGGAGAGGATCGACCCTCCACTAAGGATGACAGAGGGTGCTAGTGAACAGACACAAATTCATGCTGACCTGGCTGCTACTGAAGAAACGATGAGAGAAGAAGAGCCAGTGTTTGTTCCCAGTACTGGTCATGTTGCTGCTGTAAGGAGAGAAGATACAGCTTCTGGTAAATTAACAATACTTCATAGAATGTTTAATGAAAACATCAGATGAATTCCATCTTGTGATTCTTTAGGTTCAACACCTACACCAGAACATTTGGCGACCACTGTAACTGACTCCGCAATTTTCTCTGAGGAATCTATCCAAGGTTAGTGGTCACAGGAGGAGGGTCACCAAGAAGACATATCAAATGCTCCCACTAGTGAGACTAACCAGGAATATAGGATATCACAGATGAAATGATGAAACTTGGTGTGTCTTTTGAAGAAATTTTAGATCATGTTAAATTACCATGTGATTTTGAAGATTCTGGATGTGAGTGTTATCCTTCTTCCTGCTGAAAATATTTTATTACATCTCTGACCATGATTTGGTTGAAATTTTTAGTTCTGTATGAGAATTCTACTGATCTGAAGACTCTTGAAGGGGGTGAAGACAACCCTATCATTGCAGAGACGCTAGATCAAGTGGAGCATAACCCGACAGAGCTTCCTAAAACCCGTCCTAAAAAACCTGATGAAGCTAGGAATGAAGAGGATGAGCCTTTTCATGTTATTGATCTACCGTTGGGTAAAAGATGATAATATATGTGGTTGTACTCAATTTTCATGACAATTAATCAACATTTTTTATCCTTTTAAACTAACCAAAGATTTCAATTGACTATGCATTGCCATCAACTTAAGTGGCTAGATCAGGAGGTGAAACCTCATCCTCATCCCCAACGAGAGTAGAAAGTGAAGTACCAAGGGTCAAGGAGGAAGGATCAAAACATGGCACTTCATTAAGTGTGTAAATACCGGACTATATTCCCCCATATGATAGTGAAGCTAAATCAGACCCAGAGGTGAAAAAGGCGCTCCAATTCTCACATCATAAGACATGGAAGAATATATGGAAGATCATATCTGAAGTGCCTCTTGAAGAGATGTCTTTGAACATCCCACAATTGTCGTCCTTAGTCATCATGCTGGGAAATGATGGTTTTGGATATCAAGTGATCCATACTGTAGTAAAACAAGACATCTTAAGGAGGGTTCAAGAGAAAAAGTGTCGTCAAGATCTGACCAGAGCGAGGTCGCTGACCAATATTGGCGAATTCGAGGCTGCGGTGTCCCGAGCTGAGGCTAATCATGCTTTAATGCTGAAGGAGCTGAAGCATAAGATCAAGGAGAAAGTTGTCCTATAGATGCACCTTCAGCAACAGTTAGATGTCATTTCTAGGGTACTTGACCTGCTTAACAATTCATTGGATGGAGTCCAAACGGTTGGTATGAAAGCCATCGCAGATGCCAAGAAATCACTCCATCAAGCTGAAATGAGTGAATCTGGTCGAGTGAATGAACTTCAAGTGGTTGCTGATGAAGCTCGGGATGCCATAAATTAATGGGAAAGTTATGTTGAAATCCTCTTGTAATTCTAAAAAAAGATAATATACTCCAATCTGTGGATGTTCTTCTAATCTTGTGCATCAATGATAAAGTCATTTCATCTTCAATCATTTGTACCTGCATTATCTTTCTAACTACTAAAATTATATTTTTTTTAACCTAAGCCAATGGCCCTAGTAAGTATAGTTTTATTTTTTCTATGATTATACAAACAACCCCACAAACATTGCATCTTTTGTTGCTCATTATTGCCTAAATCATAAAAAATGTTTGTTTAGCGAGCAGGGACTCAACTTTTTTCAGAGTTCCTTTTATTGGTTCTAAATTTAATGAGTACCCTTTCTCTTGTTTGTAGTTTAAAGTCATGCATGTCAGACATAAAAAGGGTAATGTTTAAGGTCTAATATCTTTGACCGAATGGATTAACATTGACTCAATTCCTTGATAATTTATTTGAAAACATATTACCACATTAAATTATGGGAGAAAACATGTAAACTATGACATAAGAAATTTTGAATATGAGAGATGATATGAAAAAAGGGTTAAAATGCATTAGAGGAAGTATTTCCTAAAATTGAAGTTACCACTATTTGACAAACCTGTTTGGGGGTTGAATTGTGCAAGGCCACTTAAGGTCATTGGCTGTATAGTCAAATAATAGCATCTTTTGGCTGATAGGTCTATTATGTAGACTACCTATGCAAGGCCCCCTAAGGAAATGTGCTTCTTAGTCTGGAAAAATAACTCTCAAAAATTTTACTTTTATATTGCTAAAATCCAGTGAATGTTTATAGAGATTCAAATTTCCTAAAGCATAGAGTCTGTTGTATGGAGAAGGTTACATGAATATTCATAGGATATTCTCAATCAAGATTGTCAATGAATTGGATGAATGTCAGTCCTGTGAAGGTTTGACCCAGATGTAGGGAATGGAAATATAGACTTGAATACTTTCAGATCCTGAAAAAGTTTATGGGACAAATATGTTATGGATGGATATTTTTGTTGATCCCTACATATCACCATTAATACCAATAAGTACAAAAGAGGTTTTCTCCCCAAGAATGAAGTTACGTCTATTTGACAAACCCGTTAGGGGGGGTTGATTTATGATGGGCCACCTAAGGGCATTGGATGCATAGTCAAATAATAGCATCTTTTGGCTGACATGTCTGTTATGTAGACTATTTATACAAGGCCACCTAAGGGCACGTACTGTATAGTCAGGCAAAAGAATTCCTTGGTATCAGACATTTTGTGAACAGAAGTCAAGAAAAGGGTTATGGAGATCTGGAATTATTTAAGGATAGGAGTATGACACATAAAAATCTATATTTTCCAATGCATGAAGAAGATACAAAGACCAATGCTGACCATAATCATATTGTGGTTGGGTCTTTAATTGAAATGTTGGACTTCACTACATATCTTATTAGGATGAGAATCAAGCCATACGTAGTTCATCAAATATAGTTTAACATTATGTGGGACTAGAGCATAGGACATCATAGTTTAGGTTTGTAGAGCTCGTACCATAACGAGGGAGAAACATTGTGTGTTTGTTACAAACCTGATGTGAATAAAGACCAGGGTTTTCACACCACATTCATGTGATCACTGAGGGACTTTTCAGCCAAGGGACTAAAAATGGAGTTTGGGGTTAGGCCCAATGACATGGGGATGGATTTAAGGGATTCTTGAACATTTCTAAATCTCCCATAAAGATGGGAATCAAGCCATACGTAATTATTGAAATACCCTACGAACAGATTTGATTCATACATGTGAAGGGTGAAAGGGGTCTTTTGTGCAATGATTGTCGGATCCAAGATTAAAGGTTCAGGCATTTCCATGTATACACATAGTCATTGGAATATGACATGATTGGAGATCAATATCAATAATTATCCCCTCTTAGGTGAGGGTGTCAGAGACTGTTGTAGTTTATTTTCATACAGGACAAAAGTGTGAATAGTGTAAGGTCATATGCATGGACCGGTGTTGCATAGTTTAGAATCATGTAGATAGGGCATATTGCTATGTTGTTTAATTTCATGCAGTGAGGAAAATGGGTACTGTATAGTTTAATGTCATATAGAAAGGGCGATGGTGAACCAATGTGTATATATTGGTTTCTGGGAGGGGCTTCATGGATCAACATCGTATGAGATGGAGGTGAACTGAAGTGAAGATATTGTTTTTGGGATTGATCCTCGGGAGGTTTTCTACATACCCAGCCTAGAAGGAAAGGATCAAAGTCTTCATAGTTCAATTGAGAATGATTTTTTGATCATGTTGTACTTGAAGACAATGATCCGAAGATGTTGTTGGGACTTACGTGTGGTTAGCATCCCAGAGAGGGTGTTATAGTTGAATCTTACTCTATGATCATGGGATTCATGCTGGCTGTGATAAACAAGAGGTAACAACAACCCTAACGATGCATAGATTAACATCATGTGAGACAAAGGGTGTTGTACAGTTTAGCATCATGTAGCTAGGACGTATTTTTGGGCAGTTTAACATCTTGTCGGACATGTGAACAGTTTAACGTCATGTAGGATGTATTAAGGGTCTTTTTCATAGTATAAATTTCAGGTAGGACAAACATGTACAGTTTAACATCATGTAGGATGTATAAGGGACTATTACAGTTTAACGCCATGCATAATTATAAAGGGGACACATTTTAACGTCATGTTGGACGATGGAGAGAGCTATATAGTTTAATGTCCTATATCAATGAATAAAGGCACCGTGTAGTTTGAAGTATTTCATTGAGCACTAAAGGGTGTGTTTGTGTTACACAAAATACTTATTCAAGAATATTTCATTATTTAGAGTTGTAATGAGTTCTCCATCCATTGATATTAAAGAATAAGCTCCATTAGAGGAGACCTTATGTATTCAATATGGTCCTTCCCACATTGGCTCAAGCATTGGAGGTTTCATTCCTAGTATCATTGGTGTTTTGAGAACCAATACCAATTCTCTTTGAATGAATGAATGAATATGAACTTTTTTATTAAAATCCCATGCTATTCGATTTTGATAAACTTCCACATAGTGCAGGATGCACAATCATTTTTCATCTAACCATTCCAATTCATCAAATCCTTTCAGAGATTGTTCATCTATGGATGACTGATCACAATGGGATACTCTGATCGAAGGTAATTGGACTTTAATAAGCAAGACTCCTTTCGTTCCATATACCAATGAATATGGAGTTGACCATGTAGCAGTGCGGGTGGTGGTCCGATAATCCCATTAAGCCTGAAAATGTTTATCAGGACATGGTTTCTTATCTTTATCCACCATCTTTTGCGGTATTTTTGAAAGAGTCTTATTGAAGGACTCTATTTGGACATTGTCCACTACATAATACTGAGATGAATTGTTGGATTTGATGATGTATTCTTGATACCACTTCTCACCTCGGATGAATAGAAGTTGGTGCCATTGTCCGTCAATATGGTATAAGGGACACCAAATCTAATAATGATATTAGAATTGATGAATCTAACAATTATTTTAGAACTAACTTATTTGAGAGGTATTTCCACTTCCCATTTGGAAAAGAAGTCAGTAGCCATAAGAATATTCTTTAACTGCTTGGATGTAGCAGGAATATAAGGTCCTACTACATCCATTCTGGATGTGGAAAATGGCCATAAGTATTTAGCTGTATAAAAAACTAGGGGGGTCAATGAATGAAGTTGGCACATACTTGGCATGAATTACACTTCTTAGTGAAATCAACACAATCTTGCATCATTGAAGTCCAGATGAAACCAAGCCTTCAAATTTGACCAGAAAGTCTACGTTCAGACTAGGGGCACCATAAACTACTGCTTGAACTTCACTCATGACAGCCATTGTTTCTTCACCATCAATATATATGAAGGTAATTCCATCAAAACCTCTCTTGTAATGAATTTTTTTTGTGATCCGTGCTATCATAATGAGTAAAATTGACCAAACGTTGCCTGAATTGTTCTTTCCCGGCTCTATCAGGTGGGAGTGTTCTATTTTGAAGGTATTCCATGATAGGTGTCATCCATATTGTTGTATGACCATATGTTTCATATATTGGACTGATTTCATTTATTTCCTTTGTTCTGATTTAAAAAAAAGGTTAAATTACACGACGGTGGGAAATACTGAAGATTGTTTCGTCCCGGTTTGGATCTTCCAGAGATGTTGCTACATTAGCAAATGCATCAGCTTGAGAATTTTGTGATGGCGGGACAAAAGAAAATGTTGGTTCTGAAAGAAATTACATCATTAACCATCTAATGTAAGCACACAAAGGGATTAAATTTTCCTTTTTGATGGCATAATCCCCATTTAATTGTTTGATTTCCAAATCTGAATCACCTTTTACCTTCAAGTGATCCACCTGTGCCTGAAGCTCCAATTCCAAGCCTGCGATGAGAGCATGATATTCTACTTCATTATGTGTACCGCCTTCCAATAGTAAGAATTAATAGGGTAGCACTGCATTTTTGGGGAAATAAGCACGATTCCCTAACCCAACATTATTCAATTTAGGATCTTCCATTTTCTTCACTATTAGACTTCGGGAGGCACCATCAATGTACGTTTTCCATGTTTGAAGATTATCTTGAATAGAGAAGACTTCCTAATTAGGAATTTCAACATTTAAAGTTGTATCTTCTAAAGATGGGTGTTCAAAAAGGAAATCAGCCAGATCTTGGCCCATTATTTCTTTTTGAGACACATACTGGATATCAAACTGCTGCAAAAAAAATACCCACCTTTCCAGATGTCCTGTAAGCATTGGACGACTAAGGATAAATCTGAGCAGGTTATTGTGAGATTCCAATTGGAACTCATGATAATGCAGGTAGTGTCTCAATTTCTGAACTATAATGATTAATGATAGGCATAACTTTTCAACACTTTAATTTCGAGTTTCTTCCTCAAGCATAGTCCAACTGAGATAGTAAAGGCTGTTTTCATTCACAGCATCATTCTTTTGGGAAAGGAAGGCACCCAATGTTCGCTCTAAAGCTATCACATAGAGAATAAGTGGTCTTCCTTCAACATGTGTAATTAATACCAGTGGACTAAAGAGATATTTCTTAAGTGAATCAAATTCCACTTGACAGTCTTCGGTCCATTGGTCGGTAACTCCCTTCTTCATTAATTTGGTGAAGGGTACACACTTCCCTGCCAAATAGGAAATGAAATGATGAAGATAGGCCAAGTTTCCTTGAATTAATCTTAATTACTTCAAATTTATAGTAGGTTACATACCAAGGATTGATTTTGTATTCAAAGGATAAACTTATATACCACGATGGCATACAACAAAGCTGAGAAATTTTCTTGAGGTAACGCAGAAAGCACATTTCAAGGGATTCATCTTAAAATTATGTTGTAGATGTTTTTTGAATATGATTTCTAGATCGGCCCAGTGATCAGAACATTGTTTGGATTTAACCACCAAATCATCCACATACCATTCAACAAATTTCCCTAAAAAGGGTTTGAAGATATAGTGCATGGCACGTTGATATGTTGCACCAACATTCTTCAGGCCAAAGGGCATTACCTGATAGAAAAACACACATTGAGGGGATCTGAAGGCTATAGATTCTTTATCTTCTTGAGCCATTCAGATTTGATTATACCCAGAAAATCCATCTATGATGGAAAGTGCTTCATAGACCTTTATTTCATCAATTACGAGTTCTGTGATTGGAACTAGAAAATCATATGTGGTAAAATGATGATTAAGATCTCTGAAGTAAATGAAAACTAAAATTTGTCCATTCTTCCTTTTCATAGGTACAATATTATCCAACCATTTTGGATATTGAACTTCTCTGAAAAATTTATCCTTGATAAACTTTTCAACTTCAGCTTCAATTTTGGAGGCATAAGTTAGCTGTGTTCTTCTTGCTGCTTGCTTTAACCCTCAATGTTCTTCTGGTAAACCCAAATGATGAGTGGAAACATCGGGATCAAGACCCAATATTTCTGTATAATTACAGGAAAATAAATCTCAATTTTTCATTATAAATGAAGCATAAATTTCTTTCTCATCAAAATTCATGGCCGCACAAATTAAAGTGGGGCGTGGATATTCTTTTGTACAAAGATTTATTTCTCTGAGTTCATCCATAGTGGTGGAGATACCCTCTTCAAATATTGGAGGAGAATCCCTAAGATCTTCATCTTATTCTTCAGTATGTGTTACTTATTATGGTTCTACTTTCATAGTAGATGACGAAGAAAAATTTCCAGGGTCATGGGAGAAGTTAAAACATGATCATCTTGGAGAAGAGGCTGCCAATTCAAACCCTATTGATTATGATGGGTTTTTCTAGGGTGATGGAGAGGAGATGTTGGATTGAGAATCGACATCATTATTTTCCTTTGACATTGTTGTACCTTATTCTGTCCTAGTTGATGAAGTATAGAATTTATGGATTTCAGTGGATGAAATGTAGACATCTCCATTTAAAATTTCATCACTTCTTGGTGATTCAACAATTTATCCCTTGCTGTCTGGATCGATTTCTGTAACTTACATTATGGAAGATTCCATAAGAGTGTTTGGATTTAGGTCTATATTGTCTATTTGACTGATATGAAACACATATTTTGTACTCACATGTATTAATGGGTTTACCATAATCTTTTCCAAACCACTTTGTGCATTAATTTAGTGACCTGCTTCACCTTGGATTTTTCCTTTCCCTCCATGTGATAAAATTATACCTCAATGTATTTAGATTCACAAGTTTTTAATGGGGATTTGTCACCATACAATGTCCCAATTTGACCATTGAAACAGTATTTAAGACATTGATTGTATGATTAAGGTATGGTCACATTTTGATGTAGCCAAGGTCATCCAAGAAAAATGTTGAAGGTTTGTCTTGATTAACAACCATGAAATATGAATTAGATGAAAGGTCTCTAAACTGAATTCTGAGTGTAATTTCACCCAAAGGTTCTTGTTCATTCTTATCGTATCCTTGCAACATCAATGTAGAAGGAGAAAAATCAGATTCGGTGAGGCCCAATCGACAAAGTGTACAAATAGTAATGAGATTGAATCATGTGACATTATCAATGAAATCTCGTCGGATGTCTATATCATTATCATTTCCAGATAGATACAGAGGTCTAATATGTCCATTTAAAACATCCTCATCATCTTCATCTGTAAAAGATATCACTGCATGGTATTCTATAGGATCATTCTCTATATGGTAGACCTCAGCCGCAAAAAATTCACTTTCGAATTCATGAGGACTTGACAAAGCCTCAATAAGCGCATCCCGAATATCTTTTGATAGATTCAAGGAATCCAGAATTGAAAACATGGATGGTACTTAGGCCAATTGCTTCAAGACATCATACTTTTGGTCCAAAGGTATGTGTTTCCTATCATGAAAATGTGGTATTACAGGTTCCTTGGAAGTTTATGCTTTGGTAGTGGATGCATCCTGTATTGGGGTAGGAGTTGGAAACACTCCTAGATTAAGTATATTAGACCGACTAGGTCAATCTATTTTCTGAGAGGAGGAATATGTGACCTCTAACCAGTCTTCCAAATTAACTGCTTCTAGACAAAATCTACCATGTGTGGAAGAACATTCTTTTTCATGTTGAGCCTATTAAAGGGATTTTCCTCATGTTTATGCTGCATATATAGTTCTACCAGGGGTAGGATTGAAATAATGGATTCTAGATATCCACATCTTCCCTTTTATCATAGAACTATATCTCTTCCTCTAATTCCTTTATTAGATATAGGGAACTTAGGCTCATCCTAATCAAAACTTTCATTGGAATAAGTATCTATTAAATGAATCATGATAACTGAACCACTGATCAATTCTTCATCTAATGAAGATTCTTCCTGATTGACCAGTACAGGATGTGCCGTTTGGCGGGGCGGTGCCCGTTATTTTAAAGAAAATGGCTTAAAAACTTCCAGAGTCAAAGACAACTTATTCTTTGACACGAGCTCATCTTCTTGTGACTGATATTATTTCTTAAAATTATGATGCATCATTAAGGATTTTACTTCTGATGAATGGGGTTTTGTTGTGACATTCATAGGAAAAGTCAAAATTGGTTTATTCAATTGTGTTCGTAAAATGGTATGAATTTGGTTGATCGTTTTCTTGACCATCCAATCATCATATTTCTATGCATTTTAACTTTTGACTTCATGCCACTCGCCTTCTTCTTCTGGATCATTAGTAGTAACACATGCTACCTGGGCTGAAGAACCTTTCAGTTTTACATATCCAGAGTCCAGCATCTTTTTCAGGAGGTCTTTGATGAAAATAAACTCCTAAATTGGATGCCCCAAAATCTGATGAAATTGGAAATAGGTGGGGAGGTTTACATCTCCTTCCTTGTTCAGCCTTTTGGGCCTTGACAACTAAACCAGGTTGTTTTCTATAGCTGAGATGAAGTAGCCTAGAACTTGTTCATTCCAGAAAGAATAAAATTTGTTCTTAAAATCTTCAAACTATTTCCGCATTTAATCTCTTTGATCATCTTGATGAGGTAACCGTTTTTTTGATGCTCAGGCGGTGGAGCACTTTGATGTGATGAAGGTTTTGAAGTGGAAGCAGGTACAAGTGATTGTTTATGTGTAACTATAGCAGACTATGCTTTCACTATTCTCCTTCCTAGAAATGGTGAAATTACATGAGTTTTAGCCATAGTCTTTATAAGAGAATTTTATATCTGCTGAGCGATTGAAGAAAGGTCTTGAAACCCTTTTGTGTATTTCATAGGGATCAATGGTGTGGGTAATTCATCACACATATTTTCCACATGGATTGGCAATAATACTTCTTGAGGGAGTGTTAAACTTAAGTAATATTTTAATCCCTTCCATCGACCAATGAAATCTGAAACTCCTTTATTTTCCCTTTTCTTACTATTGGTAAGATCAAAAACTATTGTCTTTGGCAACGTTGAGATAATTTAAATAAGAAATATTTGATGGAGATCTTCCCACCCAGTAATTGACTGAGATTGAAAACATGTATGCCAGACAAAAGCATGACCTTTTAATGACTACACAAAACACCTGAGCTTAACTGCTTCTTGTTGTTGAGGGGTTCCCATCATAAGATCACAATGAGAAACAAAATGTCTTTAGTATTGTTATGGATCTCCTGAAACATTAATAATTGGGAATGTGGTATTCATAAAATTTGATGGGGGGGGGGGTAATTTCATCCACCCATTCAAGGTTTTCTCTCTTTTCTTGTTGAACATGTGCATGGGTTCCCTGGTTCATTCTACAGGGTATCGTGGGAGGTGGTTAAAGAAGACTTCATAGGAGCCATCCATGACTTCTTCAAAGGAGGGCACCTACCAAGGGTCTCTTGTGCCACTAAACTTTGCCTTATCCCCATGTTCAAGGACCCCTACTCCCTCTCTCACTACCGACCAGTGAGCCTTTGCATCTTTCATTACAAAATCCTGTCAGGCCTGATCAATCATAGACTGGCCGAAAGGCTGCCCACCTGGATTTCTCAAGAGCAGCACGGGTTTGTGAAGGGAAGATCTCTTTAGGGGGACATTGCTCTTTATCAGTACATGGTTAGGGACATCAACTATAAGACACATGGATCCAACCTCGCTCTCAAAGTGGACATGAACAAATCCTGGGACAGGATCGAGTGGGGCTTCCTGAACAGAGCCCTGTCGGAAATGGGCTTCTCGGTTAAAGTGGTTGACATGTTTTTCAGATGTGTAAGCTCCTCCTGGTTAGGGATTTCCTTCATGGGTAAGATGCATGGATTCTTCAAGGTAACTAGAGGTCTAAGTCAGGGAGATCTTCTATCCCCTAGCCTATTCATTTTGGCACAAGATTCCCTCAGTGCTTCCCTGAGCATCACCCTAAGGAAAATCATCCCTTTCAGAAGGAAACAGAGCATACCTCTTATATCCCATATTATTTTCGAAGATGACACTATGATTTTCATTAATGGGGGGAGGAGGTCAGTTCAGAGAATCAAGGTGATCCTAGATGAGTACTGCTTCTGGAGTGGGCAGGTGATGAGCGTGGAGAAGAGTCACTTATTTACATCCAAAAGGAGCCCGACCAGCCGAGTGACCTCCCTGAGTAGCATGCTAAACATGCAGAATGGGACTCTCCCCTTGGAATATTTGGACACTCTAATTTTGTCGGGTAGGATCAGGACCCGCGACTATGACGGTATTATGAACAAGATGGTCAGTTGTGTTCTCAACTACAAGAACCAGCTCCACTCTTTTGGTGGCCGTATCTCCCTAGTCAACAGCATTCTTTCATTTATTCCCATCCATGTCATGGCCTCCTATAAATTCACAAAGGGAGTGGTCAAAGCAGTGGACTCTCTACTTTGCAATTTCATCTGGGACGCCAAGTCAGAAGGGAAGCGGCACATGACTTCGTGGGAGAGATTGGCTAGACCCATTCTTGAAGGGGGGATCAACTATAGGATTCTTCAGAACACCATTGAGGAAGAAAATTCCAGGCTGGCCTGGGAGATCCTGGATCAGCACACCCTATGGGGGACCAATATGTCGCATCTCCTAAGTAATGAAGAGGCCAGTAGTGTTTCTCCTCTTTGGTCCAATGTTCTTCCCTTGGTATGATCATTATATCCTAGTTCTTGATGGATTGTGGGATCAGGGGATATCTCCTTCTAGAACACCAACTGGACAGGCTCTGTTTTGGACTTCCCAGGCTGTCCGGCCACCGTGATCACGTTTAAGGAAGCTCATGATCACCCATGTTTCATCAAGGAGGTTCAAAATGAGTAACAATAGGAGACCTTCAACTCCATTGACCTGATCTCTGAGAGGGACAAATGCATCTTTACCATCTCGTCCACGGGGGAATTCAAAAACAAAGACTTCCAATGTTGGAGGTCTCAGTCTTCCTTGAGACCTGCCGATCGATGGAATGAGGTGGTTTGATGTCATATGATCCCAACTAATATTTACTTCCTGTCTTGGCGGATACGACATCTGGCGGTGGCCTCTGATGATAATATCAAGAAACTTGGGATTAGCTTTGCCTCAGGGTGCCACTGTTGCAACCGGTGAAGGGATGAAAGCTCGAAGAATCTGTTTTTTGGTGGTGAATGGGCTCATGCAGTTTGGAGCTTCATTGGAGGAGACAAGTATCGCAATTCTGATGAGTCTCTGTCTCTGTTCCTGGAGAGGTGGTTTGAAGGTTCGCTGGCCACGGAGAAGGCTCATTTGGCCCGGGCCGTATCCTTTAGCGTGGGGTGCTGGTGCATCTGGAAATCCCGAAATCAAGCTAGGTTTTAAGGAGAGATCCCAATAGGTAGAGCCATCATCGCTCGTATTCGATTGGTGCTCCTGGTCCTGATCGCTTGTAACAAGGACTGGCAGAAGAATCCTCCCTTCCTATGCATGCAGGCAGCTTAGTTTGTCCCTCCCCTTGTGACTGGGAAGTGGATCAGATGGGATCCTCCTGTCCTTTGGAACAAGCTCAACTCGGATGGAGCCTGTAAAATGGGGATGATATTGGGAGGGGGTGGTCATAGATTCAAGGGGAGGAGTGGTGCTGCCATTGTCCTGGTCATTTGGGAGAGGGACGGCCATCCAGGCAGAAGCTCGTGCCCTTTACACAGGGCTCATTGTATGCTCTAAGGAGAAGGTTGATATATCTGAAGTGGAGGTGGACTCTTTAGTCCTTATTGAAGCGTTGAAAGGCAATCATCCCACACCTTGTAAAATTGAATATATCGTCAGAAGATGTCGTGTGATGCTTAAACAGAACACTATCCTATCCCACACCTAGCGATAGGGGAACATGGTGGCTGATTTCTTGGCTTCCATGGAATACCATAGGTCAATAAATGTGTGTATTATCCATACTAGTAGCTTAAATCCAGAATGAGTCAATATTATCAGATGTGATGCCCTTGGTTTTCATTACTATAGACCCCCGTAGCTGATGTATTGGGTTTCTCCTACTCCTTAATAAAAATTTACTTTGAATGGAATGGTTGAACATGTGCACAATTTCCTTCCAAAGCTTTCAACCGAGCTGTTAATGACACAATGGTAGTAATTATTTTTTGAGAAACATCTAGTTGAGATTGGGCTTGAGTAGGTGTGACAACTTGAGTTTGGATGGGTTTGGAGACCTGTATTTCCACAGATGGTTGTATTGTCGGTTGTTGTTGCATATGGCCTATAGGATTGGACCTATGAGGTTGTTCTTGCAATGGGAGATATTATTGATCCATCCCAGTATCTACAACAAATTCCCTTGATTGATTAACTTCAGCATGCTTAGGATGAAGACTACTTTGAAGTAGTTCTACATTTAACCTCTTTAATTCCTTCATTTATTCTTCTTGATGTGCGATCCTTTCCTCTAATAAGAGTGATTGGATTTCTCCATAGGTATGGTGGAATGTAACCAGATTTTTATACTTTTCCATGGTATGTTCCTTTCTGGAATATGGAAGGGAATTACCCAAAGTAATTTCTTTCCCCTAGGAAACCCTCTGTCTTCTCGTACACACACCTCCTTCATTCGTTTCTAAGTTTAAAACTTCTTGAACAATAACTTCTTCATCTAAATCCTCTGAGTGAGCCTCATTTTATAGGGGATTAGATATGGAAAAATTGATGAAATTTATTTATTCATAACTCATTTCAACCCTTCTATCAGTGCTTCTGTGATACTTCCTTTTTTCATGTCCTTTATGAGACATTTCCATTTGTTTGGTTGATCCCTCAGGAACTTCTTGATGAACCATAATTTGGAGGTAATCTCCTGATAATTCGTCCATGTGTTCCTATTGTGTCTTCTTCCCTAATCTACAGAAGACTTAATTTCACTGAGGAAGAGATTGAGAATTTGAAAAGGTCCCCAGTCCAGTGGACTAGGGATTTTCCTTTTTTTCTCAACTCCTGGAATCCTATCTGTTGATCCCAAGGGTTGGATTAAAGGAGTGCCCAGTCTGGAAAGTTGAGGTGGCTCTTGAGATGCTTCATCTAAAACATTCTTAAAATCTCTACTGATTTTCTGGTATTTAGTCCAGAAATTGGACTGATGTATCATCCAACTTCCACTCAAGTCACCTGGCTCAAATGACCGTTGGATTATTTCTGACACTTCTTCCACCTGATGATGTGCATGCTCTAAATGATAATCATGTTCGATATTCTCATTTTCTTGATGCAAGAGTGATTAGAAAACTTGTTGTTTATATGACTGACTTTGGGAAGAACTAGTTGAGGCCTATTCATGGGCAAGCCATTGATTACGCACAAAACCAGTTAGATGTGGCTAGCCATGGGTAATAACATTTAATGAGACCACTTTTAGCGAGCATTGTTGACTGGAGAGCATAGTGAAATGCAATGCTCCATGTACACCCCATACCCTTACATGAATACTAGATGGGGCATTGGTAATTAACTCACGGAACCTTTTCAACATTCCAAGGCATGAATGATGAAGGGATATCTCCTGCTTTTCAACCTTTGGATGTCGCGAAACTGAGAGAGATGCCATGTCAATTTGGCATTGCAACCCTTCTATTATCTAGACATGATATTGATATTCACAATAAGTTAATATTTTATCTTTTAAGTGATAAAGAGTTCTCCATATGTTGAAAAGAATATCGTGAATAAAATCATCTATTAATGTTTCTGGAATATCATACTGAGAGTCAGCCAAAGGCCAAAACATGACTGTTATTTCACATTTTTCCAGTTGTTTTCTTATATTCAGCACTTCCTCTTTATCATTTGATGAAGATTCTTCTACCTAATTGGACCAAAGATGGTGCTTCTTTGTTGCTTCATCAGATTCAAAAATATTGGTAGAGAATTCATTCGTCAAATAAGAAGATGAATGACCCAGGGGTAGTTTGGAGAATAACCTACACCCTGGGCTATCTTTTGATTTTGGAAGTATTTCACCTACTAGTTTTAAGTCATAATACATGAATGGATTCGCATTTACAAGTGCCTCAAGTTAAGAGGGGTTTCTCATTACTACATTTTCCATTGAAGAATTTTCCAGGAAATGTGAATTACTACTATGGGGAGGAATTTCGGAGCTAAATTCATCACCATGGGGAGGAAGATCATGGTGGGTTACATAAAAATATGAAACCTCTTGATCATTGGCCTTCTTTCCATGCAGAGGGTCATCGTGGATTTCATCTAATGATAATACTTCAACATTGGCCGAATTTTCATGAAGCAAGCCTTCATGAGGAAGTTTTCATGAAGACCTTCGGAATTATTGTTGTTACTTATGGAATCTTGAAATGAGAGAGTAGAATCTTGAGTTACAACATAAAATTGTCTGAGGGCTTCAAGAACTCTAGCATTGAGCATGTAATTATTACAGATTGGCTCTTGAATTTTCAACTGTGCTGGATGGGTCTTTTTATTGGATTCCTTCTAACTCACTTTGAAATCCTCTTGTTGACGAAATTGATTATTATGGGCAGGTGTATATGTCTGCTCAAGAGAAATGGTCAGGTTAGGCTGATTATCTCTATTTAAATCAGTTGTATGTGCCCGACATGATTGTCTGTATGACATGGGTAGTATGCCCAACGACCCTCCTGGACTGGAACAAAGGTGTATATCTGCTACATGGTGACATATTGATGAGTTACTCCATTGATAGGGTTATATTTATGTTTATTTCATTATGATGTTGCTGAATATGTAATAATATTCTAATAGGTATCCAGAATATGTGCAGGGATTTTCTTCTGCTCTTTCACCATTGTTAGAATGTGCTTGGTGACCTCAGCCGCTGGAACGGGAATATACATCCTTTCTGTGATTGGAGTAGGTCTGTGTTCCTACTCCTGTCCTCATTTTCCTTCCAGTAAATTTTGATAGTACTCATGTGTAGGGAAAGAAAATTGTTTCTTCCTCATGTTTTCCATTGGAGAATTCCAATTGACATCTCTAGGTGCTACCAAATGAGAATTTTGGTTATCTTGATGAATCGCAGGTGTATATGCCTACTGATTGTTCTTCACCAAATATGATTGATTAACATCCTTCAAGACTGGAAGACGAGACTTCTGGTAGAATTGATTAGTGTACATTGGTGTATGTGCATGTTTACAAGTGGTCACCAGATTTGATTGGTGAGCTTATTTGGATGCAGTTAGATGAGCATGATAACTGGCTGATTAATTATAAACATGTGTATGTTACTACCTATAGTACTCCACCAGAATTTCCTGGAAAGATTGAGGTGTTACTACCAGACAAGTCTGGTGGGCAGTGAAATCATGACGGAAGGGTGCATATGCCCGCTCATTATTTGCCATCAAGTTAGATTGATGGACTTCTTGGGATGGGGAAGAGGTAAGAACCTACTCCAAGTTGACCTAATTTCACCTTTCATGGTTCTTCTTGCGTGATCGGGTTTGAGGGACCTAATCTGAATATCTAGAGGTGATACCCTCATCATGTTGAGGGTGCACTACCGCATGAGTCTAGCAGAAATTGTTGGTTGGAGTCATCAGGAAGGACTCCTATCTTCTTGAACTGGGGCCTTGAATGACCACTTCATTCACCAACCTATAATATTGGAGGGACTAGTTGTTGTGTTCCAGGGATAATGACCTAAAATGGTTGGAGACGGTGGTTGGAACCACCTTCTTCCTGATTACTGGTTGTCACTGTCCAGAAAACTAGGGTGAGTTGTTAACTTGGAGGGATTGTCGAGCAGCCTCCAGAGTTGGGATGGTACTATGTTGATGGTATTCCATCACCAATGAATTTGACACCCATCATTGAAGACGCTGAGTAGGTGATGTCGTCCTCAGAGCAGATGAGGATCCAGCAGGAGTAGCGGTCGAGGCATTCACATGTTTGACCTTTAAAGAAGCCATTCTATGGGGTAGAGAGACCTTGGAAAATAGTTCATGTTTAATATATCAGACATAATCAAGATAGGTTTGGCCAGACTATGTCTTTTGGATGAACACATATTTGTTTGATTGCTTTGTTGGCCCTAATATTGAGTTTAATATGGGCCTAACCAAAAATTAAAACATAATTTAACTTGGTTAAGGATTCACGTCAGGTTCACCATTATTGTTTCTTCTTGAAATGTAAATGACCTTTTTTGTTTAAGGTTAAAACATTCCAATAGATTTCTAATAGGTTTATTCATAGAACCGAAAACATCTAATGATTCAATACCCATTTGGACATACATTACAAAGGTAGGTGGTCATTAGTTGTGGACAGATGAGGCTTATGAATTTTCACTGGCCGAGAGGATGGGAGGTCAGACTCAGCACACCTTTTTGGGGGGAATTATTGTGTACTCTGGGAATACCATATAGAATTTTGTTATGATCATGAATCCTTATTAATTAACCAAGTACAAAAATGACTTTTCCTTTAGATTTTGAAATCAATGATTGATGTGTATGGTATTTAGAGAATCTTTTATATGTATTTCAGGTTCTTCATTGATGGAGAATCATCCCTATGTATTATAGATAAATATTCAATGGTATCCTTCAATTCATTATATTGAAATCTCATGGCCATTATGATGACCATACTGGTTTTAAAGCCACTCAGTGGGGAACTTGAAGTTTATTTTCATTCAGAAAGAAAGGGATTATTTTAGAGTTGGGATCGTACCCACAGATGGGATACCAATGTATCCTTGTTAAAAAGGAATTATAAACCACATAGTTTGATAAGAAGGATATAATTTAACGTTATATGGGACAGAAAATAATTAATGAAAGATGGTCTTGAACCGTATAAAAGTCTTCCAACGTACTCTTCTTTTAAGGTAGAGATCAAATTCCACATATATCGGGCTATGAACTATGGGGTTTTGGCATGTTTAATGGCCCAAAAAGAGATGACGTTATTACTTTTACACTCTAATCCCACACGAGTCATACTCGGTGTGAGAAACAAGAGGTATCAGGAAACTTGATGATGGTTCCACGAAAGATGTAGTCATGAGAAATGCTGTGGGGCTTAAGTATGTATGAAAACCCATGTAAATGAATATCAGAACATAGGAAATAATCCCAAGAGCAGGGTCAATAAATGTATTTTTACTTTATGGGGATTCAGAATTTTAACCCAGGACATACTCCTGAGATGGAGGCCAAATGTTAAAGGAAATTATGACCACTGCTTACTCCTGAGAAGGTGGCCCGGGTTAAGGGGACATGAGACATGGGGCTAAATCTTGAGAACATGGCCCAAATCAAAATATCTTCTCATCTCAACGGAAGAGGTTATATATGAAACCCCTAACAGTGGTGACATACAACTTGTAAGTCATGAGGTTTTGGGAGAGGCTCTCACAGAATTCCTTTCAGATAAGGAAGCCAACAAAGGAACTATACCATAAATGGTTTTGAAGAGGGTTTTGAAGTCTATGTATTGAAAAGAAGAGGTGGATTTTAGGAACGGAGGTGACTAGGAAGGAGGAACGCACATATTTTTCCGGCGCACCAGTCCTGGTCGCTTAAGTAGACTTGCGCGACATGAGTAATATTGGGCGACAAAGAATCTATAGGGTAATACTTGGGAGACTTTGAACTAAAGCCCTTAGCATCTTCTCTAGAGGTTTCCAAAAGGGTGGAACGCAAGTTCCCTTGTGAGGAAAAGGCAGTACGCAAGTGTCTTCATTTTTCTTAAGGGCTGGACACTTAGGCATGCAAGTATTCATGAGTTCTAACACTTGGGCCTTATTCTTTCTCTTTAGAACTTCCCGTCTAGGTACAGATTTTCCTTATAAGTTTTCGAAAGACGTCAAAAAAAGACTTGGGTGACCAGATCTTGAATCTAAGTTTTCGAAAATTCAGTTTTTTGAAATGGGGGGCCCACAGGGGTTATTTAATGGCTACATGTCACCTTGGGTGAAAAAAAGAGAATAGGGTGTGCAAGTGACTTGTGCGGCACGCATGAAACTTGCACAACTCCTTCTTAATGGGTTCAATGTTCATGCATTTGTCAATTTTTGACTTTCTTTAAAGGATGACTCTCTTTGTGCTTAAGGTATTCCCCTTTGTCATTCATTAGACTCTTTGATGGAAAGGAGCGCCAAAAGATTGTATGAGTGATTTTATTATGTGATGGGTGGAACCTATATATCCCTCTAATGCATTGGGTAACTTTAAGTTGTATATGATCTCAAATTGTACATGGGTTTTAGCCTAAACCCTGAAACAAGTATGTACATGGGTTGTAGTCCAACCATAAAAGAAATAGGGTACAAAGTTTTTAGCCCATTTCCTATAATAAGAAGGTACATGGGTTATATCTCATTCCTAAATTAATGTTTGAATAGGGGTTATAGACCAATCTTAATAACAAGAAGGTATATTTGTTTTATATAAATCTTATAAGTAAGAAGTTACAAAATTTTTGATCCCATGATTGTAGTATGTACATGGGTCGTAGCCCAAGGGTAACATGTTATTATGTCAATGATAGTTAGCCATGAAAAAAAAATCAATTCTTATATGCATGCCAAAAATCATATTTATTACTCCTCTATTATGATATCATGGATCACTAGGTCTACTTAATTATAATTCATGTCTTATGAGATAGGAATCTTTATTATGATCTCTAATATGTAGGGTATGATCATCGAGTGTTATGCTCAAGTTCCATAACATTTTTCATATTAGGCTTTCAAATTTTATAGTTTACCCTTACTGAACATTTGATCTCACCACATTCTTGGGATTCCATTCCCTAGGATATGAAAAACGGTTTTAGGTAGATGTAATAAAGGAGGAGACCATTTTGGGAGATGTTAAAAAGATTTGACTAGGAAAGATAGTTTTGTTTCTATATTTCAAAATAAACTAAACGATTATGGTCCTAAGGCATATATTTTTGTATGGCATTGAATATTCAACTAAAATGATGTAATATTCATTTATGTTATGCATGGGTCTCTATATTTGGTATCAAAGGAAATGATTAGTCATCCTTTGGAAACATGGATGATAAAACATTAGTGAGATCTATAGGAATATTTATAAGGATATGTCTAGGGACGTCTCTATGGATAAGTATATGTATGAGTTAACATTTCGGAAAATGTAAAGGAATTTTGGTAAATGATATAGTGATTAGTTTACATGAAATATATCCCAGTCTTGATACTACAAGTGTATGTGAAACTATCAATGATATAGCTAGGGGTAACAACACTGAAAATATGTGTTGAACCTAACTCGATGTATTTGGGTACACAACAATGGGCCTTGTTGTGCACCTAGTTTGAAAGTCATGTGGAATGTACATTGGGTATTCACAAACTATACACAACCCATTATGAATGTTTAATATATATTATTGATATGAATAACCTAGGAAAATCCTATATTTTCACATATTAAGAATGTTTTCAAAATTTATACGTCCTATAAGTGACTATTCATGATTATGGGGTTTCTATCAATGATATTTTTTTCTTACTCAATACGGTTTAGATTTAGTCAATGGTTGGAACCTAAAAGAATTTTTTTAATGGTGATTGTAATGGAAAATACAATGATTTTTCTCCAGTGGATATGAATTTTTTTGGAGTTAGAATCAAAATCCAAATTACAATGCTCACACAAATTTCTCAAGAAATGAATTATGGTGAATATATAAAAAAATGGAGGGACCAACATTCTATTGAGTTATTTATGAAAAAATTCCAACATTCTTTTAGTGGGGCTTATTATCCACTTGGTGTTGAACATGGGATCAGTACCATGGAAAATATAGTCTTTGTTCTCTAGTGTTTAGATCATGAGAAATTCATTTTGGTTAATTATCAGTTAGAAGGTGAAGCAAACATGTGGTGCTATATAATAAAGAAGTCTAGGAATAATGATTAAATTTAATCCATGGATTTTGATGAGTTCAACACATAGTTCTTGAATATTTACATTCCTCATCTTATTTATACAAATATGGAAAAATAGTTCCTTGAGTTGAAGAAAATGAATGATGAATATGTCAGTTCATACATTGTTAATATAAGGCAACAACCATAAACTTTACATAATCGCCAGTTAATTCAATAATTTTACCATAATTCACATTGAGGATCTTTTCAATCCATGGATTCAATTTAATCATTATTCATACACTTATTTATTATATCCCACCACATGTTTGCTTCACCTTCTAACTGTATCTCGTCACATCGTCCAAGGAGACACAAGGTAAAGAGGCACAAATCACCGTAGTTTTATACTATCCTCTTTAGGTGAGAATGGTTGGACCACATGGTTTTAAGTCCCTTCAAAAGAATGCATCTCAGTGGGGAATTCTCCCCTCTTCCTTTTGGGTCCTTATGTAATTCGAACGATAGCTAACCATTGTACTGTACAGTCAAGGGTCTTCTCTAAACCATTAGGGACTACGCTACTCGGCCATGTGGGAGGGTCATCTTGATATCTCTTTGGCGACTACACCATGGGTCACCTATGTATCTCGTTTGGGACTACGTTCTAGGTCAGACCAGTATCTCTTCAGGTACTATGCTCTGGGTCAGCTCTGTATCTCCTTTGGGATAGCACTCTAGGTCAGCCCGGTATCTCCTTAGGGACTATGCTACCCGGCCTAGTGGGAGGGTCAGCCCGGAATTGCACTGGTCATCCCTGTTAGATGGTACCACTTAGAAACCACTGAGGATCAATGGTTATCAATTTTGGATGGTACATCACAGAAAAGAAATGAGGAACACTGATCATCCAAGCTGGATGGTAAGTCTTGGAAAAGCATTGAGGAACTCTGATCATCCCCACTGGTCGGTACCTCTCAGAAAAACATCAAGGAACTCTGATCATCCATGATGGATGGTACCTCTCTAAAAATCATTTAGTAAACTCTGATCATCCCTTCTGAATGGTACATCTCTGAAAATCATCGAGGAACACTGATCATCCCCTCTAGATGGTATATCTCAAGAAAGTATTGAGGAACTTTGTTCATCCCTAATAGAAGGTACCACTCAGAAAAAGCATCACTGAAGCAGGATGGTACATATTAAAAAATCACTGAGGAACTCTTATCATCCCCACTAGATGTTACCTCTCAAAAAAGCATTGAGGAACTCTGATAATTCCCATTAGATGATACCACTCGGAAAAGCATCGGGGAACTCATATCTTACACGCTGGATGGTACCTCTCTAAAAATAACCGAGGAAGTCTGATCATCCCCATTGGATGGAACATATCATAAAATAATTAAAGAACTCTGATATTCTCTAATGGATGGTACATCTGAAAAATTCATTGAGTAACTCTGATCATATACAATGGATGGTACCTCTCGGAAAGAGCATTGATGAACTTTGATCATCCTTGATAGATGGTGCCTCTCGTAAAATCACGTTGTTGCAGTAATCGTGTGCTGCTCTGGATTTACATCACATCTGTAACATGTCACATCATATCTAAGAAGGAACTATGGAAGGAACAGTCACACTCTACGCAAAAAAACACCCAGGATATGCTACTCATATTCAAAATTCTGAGCCCAAAATAGAGATACGATTAATATAATTTTTTGTAAAGTGGTACACAATGTGTATAGGCCCCACACATTGTGTATCCCTACCTCTTCACTTGGCATTGTCCCTTTCTATAATTGGGATGTAAATTTCAAATAAAGTACCCCTAGCCATGTTACTGTAGTACTAGATTACATGATATCTCTTGATAAAAATCTAACTAGTACACATTGTTTTTTGTTTAACCAAAGGTAGAAATCATAATTTTACTAGTAGACCTCATCAAATAGAACCAGATTTCTAAACAGATCACTCCATTTGAATCCTTGGAGAAAAATGCCCAAGATCATCAATTCATTCACCCTTAATGGACATCCAATGAAAAATTCTTATATCACCGCATTGCGGTGGAATGTCATCACATGGGGTACACGGATTGGTCCTGAAACAAAATATATAGATAAATATATTTCAATCTTCATGGGAAATCAGAAGAGATGGAAAGAACAATTGTCCAAATTGGATACCCTATGAAAAAGTTTCATTTTACCACCACATGTTTGAACCAGGCCTCATGGGGCCCGTGCCTCGACCTCAACATAAATAACCATAATTGATCTTTAAACATTTCTCATAATTTCAGTGCGCAGGGCCATAGACGGTTCATCATTACGACAACATATGATGGACATATGTGAGATGCATGATACTACATTATTATTATTATTATTATTATTATTATTATTATTATTATTATTATTATTATTGGGTGTTTCATGGACCCAAGCCTTGAACCCGAATTCAATATTCAACAATAGACTCGAATTGACCGTCATAATGATAGGATCACGTCGCCACTGAAAGCAAGTTAATCGGATGTCAAACACATTAGTTATGGTGGGTTGAAGATTAGATAATAATATTAAATAAATTATTTCACGAGCGCTTCAGGTGTGTGATACAAAAACCCGAAAAAGAAAACCAAATTGGACTCAGAAAGTCCGTCTCGAAGTCACAGTTGCACTGCCACTGATGGTTTGTGAAACTGAAGTCACAGGAAGATGTTTCAGTTAAAACAATATTTTCCAAAAAAATTAAAATAATAATAGTTTCATATTATTATCAATATTATTCTTTAAACCATACATATATCAGGTTGCATCTCCATTGGATTTCATGATGAGTGCGCATCTAGAAAAATTGTCTCCTTATTGTTATTTTTAATATATGTAACAAAATATTTTAGTTTCCCTCTCGAATCAACTCCTTATCCCACTAATTTACGCAGCTTATCCACCCCATTTTTCATCCACCGTTATACACACAACTAAACTCCTATCGACATCACAAAAAATCACGTTGCAAACACCAGATCTCCCTCTCTCCGCGATCAACCACTACGCCCAGCCGGCCACCGCCCTCTCCCATGTTGGCTGATAACTGCAACTCATGCTACTATCTTTGACTGCTATGCGCCATCATCTGTCTCGCTATCTTGAGCCGCCATATTCTTTTCCTGCTAGCCCTTTCTGTATCGGGCACCAGTGCGCTGAGAACATGCTCAGCCGCTGACTACCTCGCTAAACTGAGTACAAAAACTATGAAATCAGTCTTCAATCCATTACTAACTTTAGTAAACCAATATAACTCTTAGGTTTACCACAAAAAAGTGTCTTCATAAACGATCTGATGTGTCATGGACCATTTTGACATGTGATTTTAAAACCATTGACCACAATAAAATAAAATCGATGAATCCAGGGAGACTGAACAACGAAATAATGATTAAAAATTCCTGTAAAGGCATTTTCTATTGTACAGATTAGCCTTGATTCATTTCCGTTAGTGTGATGAATGAAGAATAGAATCAATAAGTATTAAATTGATAAATGTTTTTTAATTCTATTTAGGGAGTCACACAAGGGTGTATATGGACTATCATGATAGCAATATGTTCAATGTGTAATCTAGGGCATAACAATTCCAAAGACAATTCTTACATGGATTTTTTCAGTTTCCCTTGATGAATATCACACATTTTCAATGATCGGGATAAGTTGATACGTTCATCAATCATTGTTCTACCTCGATCCAAGATTTTCCACATCGTTCTTCGACATTTATTATTTTTCAATGGTATGATGAGGGGAGGAGAGGAACATATGGGTTATTATCATTGATGAAACAAAATTAATTGTCCAAAACCCTCTAAACATTTAATTTATATCCTTTCATTAGGTTAAAAAAGTTATAATCAAATAATTATATAAATAATCATTTAGTTAATTAATTATTTTCTCAGGATGGAGCATAAGCCGACCACGTGACACCGATAAAGGTTATACCCTGGCAAGGGTAATCCATGCATTCTGAGCTCATCGGTGGGCTTAGATTTCTCATCTGATCTCTCTTCCATGAGTTATTCTGGTTTTATTTCTTAAATTAATAAATTAATAATTTAGTTTTTCCAATTATCAAACCTCCAATGAGTGAGTGGTCTGAATGTCCCTTGCTAGCATATTTTATGTTGCACCTAGGGGAGACACTATGTTCTAGACCCTACCATTGTCTCGAATTTCCAATCTGGTCTACCATTTATGAGGTATCCCATTTTCTTTATTTAACCGTGCGTGTTAATATAAAAAACTATCATTTTTATGAAATTAAATTCCGGAACACTAGGCCTCAGAATTTCAGGCCATCCCAGCACCCATTTCTATAAATTCTCTTTGAATTATTTCAAAGTATTATTAGGAAAAAAACAAGTCTCAACATTATTCCCAACTTCACAATTATCATCCTAGAAAATAAAGACTGAAGAAAAAACTCGAGCTACTGGGCCAACACTTAGCTCTCCCACTCACATGGAAACATGTACATTTCCGTGATTCCAATGAATGTGGACCAAAGGGATGGTCCACCGTTAAATGGTATTCTTTAGATGTTGACATGTTAAAGAACACACACATATCCCTTCAGTTTCGACACATATAATACGTCGTGTACACACTCCTACTATCTGGGGTAAGGAATGGATGTATGTTACCTTGTAATCTCTTTACATAGTATCAAATGACAAGATAGAACTCATGAGGATAGTTTGCCTCCACAACCAAATCTCTACATTCTAGATCACAACCAGAATCACTGTTTTTCAATAGAATAGGGTCTCTCGTTTCCCTCCTTCAGAATATCCATATTGTGAAACACCTAAGGATATATTGTAACGAATGATTTCACAATTGATTCATCCCAACTGATACTCCCTTATGCCCTCGAGAAGTGAATGAGTCAAAAAAGTCTACTGAAGAAAATTTTTACCCAACTACATTACATGGGTTAGCTACAAGGAAGTTAAAAACTCTCAAACTTATCATACTAGGTGAGTCTGGGACTTCCAGCCCTTCCCGCTAAGGACATTTTCTACAAAACTCTGCCTTGAGTGTACATGTAGGAGGGATTATTCCACAATTAATTAACTATGCTATCTGGGCCCCAAAGAACCATGTTCATGAGACTAATCATAAGAAGATATCCTATGTTGAGTTCTCATCGTCTAGCATCTTATAGCTTAAGCACACGTCTCAGCTCTGTTGTGCTCACGACCACAACCCGTTGTATGGTATTCTTATGACAAAAACCTCGCTATAATCAATTCCTGCTCTTGCATCCTGAAATAGGTGAGGATATAAAAGGGTACTATGATAGTGTATATCTCTCTATAGAGTCCCTGCTTGAACATCCGTTCTCGGATGTAACCGTTATAGATCATGTATAGAGAGTAGTGTGCAATGTCTGTGAACATAGTCTCATACTCAGTCACCGTCATACTTCCATGTCATAACTGGAGGAGCACCTGAAGTTGAATGGAGAAAACTTAGAAGATGTATAACATATCATGATACAACTTCTAGAAGTCATCCCACAATAGTGCCAACTCATCGTGTATCTTAGTAACTAAGATCTACCAAAGAGTAGATGCTCTAGGGAAAAGGTTAGCTGCCAAAGACACTATTTGATAATCTGGTGTCTGTACAATCATGAATAGGCAGACCAAAAACTCTAGCCAACCTCCGCTGTCTGAGGGTCTGTCTCACCACAGAACCTCAACGATCTCTGGTGCTCGAACATGGGATGTTCGCTCAGCCTGCGCATATCCTCAGCCCGATCAATGGGGGATATCTTCTTCTCAATAGGTAAGGGTGTTGCTACCTTTCCACCATGAGAAAGGGGCTCTCATGATGGGTCCTGAACTGAGGCATCATTGCTCATGGGATCATTGTCATGAACCATAAACTAGTATCCTGGTTGGGATTTATCACGAAGACTTATTGAATGTTTTCAAGTAGTATCACTGTTAGATGAGCACATATATATATATATGCACATGTGTGGAGCAAACTAAATAAGTATAGTCAAAGACTCAATCTTATATGCTACATGTATAATTGTTACCTGAAACATATGTCTCAGGGTTCTGAGTCGACAAGCGGGTATTCAAGGACCTAGTGAATCGATACGTCTTCCACCTGTACCATTACTATATTCTTTGGCCTAAGAAATGATCTCATGAAACTTCAATACTATTTCCCTAAACCCAACGAAGACCTATTTTGGGAAACATCCGAACAACATCCCATGGGTCGAACCAACATTGATACCACTTTTTCATGACCCGACCCATACTGGGGCTCAAGCCACAACTACCCCATGACCACCTCCATAGGCTAGGGACTATATAATTTCCATAAAGGCACAAAAAATAAGGAGGAATTTGCGTAAGAAACTGTTCTCCCACGTGCATCCAATTCAATGCAAAACTGTAGAGGAAAAGAAAAGAAAGATACAACACATATATATAATGGAAACGAAACATATATGCATTGACCATTAATGTGTAAAATACATGAAATGTAAAAATTTAATTGAATGAGATAGAATACACACCATTCTTGAAAATATCCACAACCCGACAATATGTGAAAATGTAAAATAGATGGGAGAGTACCACTCCTTAATTCCCTGCTATGACCATCGCATGTGGTCCAGGCACCCCGTATACCTAAACTTCTATGATATCATGATAAACCTGTCTGTATTCTGCAAGGGAACACCAAGTGCAGGAAAATAATAAAAATTGGTGAGTATAAGAATACTCAGCAGGATTCCTTGAAGGCCTGAGGGAGCAGCAAGAGAGGTATTAAATATGGGATCAGTAAGGGATATAATATAATAATACCAATATGGGATCAAGGTATAGTAAAATTGAACATGAGTAAAACTCCACCCAAAAATAGATATGCTCGCTCAATGAAACCCAAATGAGAGAGTAAGGGGATCTCCATCTCACACCATAGCCAAAGAAAGTGATTATGCATCTGTTCCATGATAAAAACCATATGTGATGCCCTAAATATCATCACATTTACCTATGAGGCACAAGTTATAGGTTCAAAAATCACCGAACATCGACACTATCCTCTTTTGGTGGCACTAACTCTCCTGCATAGTTTTAGGTCATGTTACAAGAATGTGTCTTGGTGGGGAAATCACCCTTATTTTTTGTGGGTACATAGGTAAGTTTAACCACACCTCCCCATTGTTCCGCATAGTCAAGGGTATGTTTTGAACCATCAGGGACTATGATACCTGGCCTAATGGGAGGGATATAGCAATATTTCCCTGGGGAAAACACTATGTCTTAACCCGGTATCTCATTGAGGACTATGCTCTGGGTCAGATTGGTATCTCTCTGGGGACTATGCTCTGGTTAATCACAAAATATTCTCATGGAATACACTCTAGGTTCACCCTATATCTCCTCGGGGACTATGTTACCTGGCCTGGAGAGAGGGTCAGCCCAGAACTGAACTGGTCATCCATGTTGGATGGTACCTCTCAAAAAAAACAGAGGATCACTGGTCATCCCTACTAGATGGTACCTCTCAGAAAATCACTGAGAAACACTGATCATCTATACTAGATAGTACATATCCGAAAAGAATCGGGGAACTCTAGTCATCCCTTCTAGATGGTAGTTCTCGATAACGCATCAAGGTACACTGATCATTCTCCCTCAATGGTACTTCACAGAAAATCATTGAAGAACTCAGATCATCCCCACTGGATTGTATGTCTCGAAAAAGCATCGAGGAACTCGGATCATCCCCACTGGATGGAAGCTCTCAGAAAAACATTGAGTAACTATGACCATCCCTAAAAGATGGTACCACTGGGAAAAAGAATCGAGGAAGATGGATGGTACCTCTTGAAAAGGATTCGAGGAACTCTGATCATCACCGCAGGATGGTATCTCTCAAAAAAACATCAAGGAACTGTAATCATCCCCATTGGATGGTACCTATCAAAAAATCATCAAGGAACTCTGATCATCCCCGCTAGATGGTACCTCTCAGAAAATCATCGAGGAAATATAATCATCCTTGTTAGATGGTACTTATCATAAAATCATTGAGGAAATCTGATCATCCCTGATGGATGGTACATCTCATAAAATCATTGAAGAACTCAGATCATCTCTAATGGACGGTACCTCTTAGAAAGAGAATCGAGGAACTATGATCATCCCTAATGGATGACGCCGCTTGGATAATAACATTATTGCAGTCATCATGCACTGCCCCGTAAATGCATCACATCTGGAAGGTCCTGCATTGTGTCTTAGAAGACGTAATAGAGGGAACCATTTCATTATATGTAGAGAAACCCTCAGGATAGGCTACTAATATTCCAAAGTCTGTATCCAAAGGAAAAATATAAGAAAGATGGTACTTTTGTAAAGTGTTACATGATGCATGTGGGGCCCACATGTTTTGTGGCCCCACCTCTTCACCTAGATGTGTTCCTTTAAATACTTGGGTATTAAATTTGAAATCAAGTAACCCTTGGAGTACATGTGTACTCACAGAGTACATGATATCTCTAGCCAAAATGTAGACAACCTTGCATTTCTTGTTGTCACACCGAATAGTGAAAACTTAATTTTACTTTCAGACATCCTCAAACAACAGATGATAACCAAATATATCACAACATTGTAATCATTGTAAAAAATGCACAAGTTCGACTATTCATTCTCACTGAACAGAAATGCGATGGAAAAGTCAAATTTCACCACATCTGCACTTGAATGAAATCATGTGGGGACCAAAACTTGGTCCTGAAACAAAATATATGGATAACTCGATTGAAATACTCATGGGAATGCACACGATATGGACTTACTATTTTTTTAAAATGGATACCCAGCGAAGAAGTTTCATTTCACCGAAACATGTGCTCATCAGGGCTTATGGGGCCCACACCTCGACCTCGACATAAATAACCAATATTGATCATGAACCATTCGTCTTATTTTCACAGTCATAGGGCCATAGATAGTACGACATTTTGATAGCATATAAGGGAGATATGTCAAATACAAGATCCCGCAATAATAATATTATTATTATTGGGTGTTTCATGGACCGGAGCCATGAAATAAAATTTAATATTCACTGTTAGACTTGAATCGACCGTCTCTATGACATGATCATGTCACCAGAGTTGGAAAGTCAATCGGGTTCCACACACATGAGTTATGACTGCTCAAAGATTTAATAATAGTATTAAATCTATTATTTTATGAGTGCTTTGGGTACATGATCAGAAAAACTAAAAATGACATCCAATATTGGACTCGGAATGTTTGTCTTGATGTTATAGTTGCACATATGTGGACGGTTTGTTAAATCTATGTCACATGAAGAAGTTATGGTTAAAACCTAGGGTTTTCCAATGAAAATTATAACAATAATTTATTAATAATATAATAAATAATTTCTTTTAAACCTTCAATGAATTACATTGCATCACCCTTGGTTTTCATGTTGAGAGTGAATCCAGCATAATTGGATTCTTGTTTTTATTTTTAATATATGTATCAAAATATTTTATTTTCTCTCTCCAATCAACTCCTTATCCAACAAATTTAGGCAGCTTCTCCACCGTAATTTTCATTCCCTATTCTGCGCACATATGAGCTTCTAAGGACATCCTCGAAAATCACTCTTCAATAACCACATCCTCCTCTCTCCGCGATATGCCCCTATGCCCTACCAACCCCCGCCCTCTCCCTAGTGAATGACAACCACCACTCATGCTGTCTCATTGGACCTCCGTATTCCACTGGCTGCCTCACCGCCTGGAGAAATCACCTTCCCTCTCAGCCTGCCCTTTCGCAACCAAGCACCGCCACACTGAGAAACCCCTCATCCACTAACCGCCTCACTGAACTGAGTACAAAATCTTTGAAACTGGTCATCAATCTATTGTGAATATCATTTAAACAATATCACTCCACGGTGGACCAAAAAACCATGTCTGCCTAAACGATCCCATGTGTCAAGAATCAATTTCACATCTGATTGTCAAACCATCGACCAAAATAAAATGACGTCAATGAATATTGGGATAATGAATAACAAAATTGTGATTAAAAAATCTTACAAAGGACTTGTCTATTGTTTGGGTTATCCTTGATTCTTTCCGGTTAGAATGATGAATGGATAACTTAATCAATAATTAATAAATTGGTAAAAGCTTTTTAATTAAATTTCTGGAGTTGTGGAACGGCACAGATTGAGGAGTAGAAAAACAATATAATCCAATATTAATCTAGGGTATTAGAATAACAAAGGTAAGTCGTACCTGGATTTTTTCAGTAGTTGTTGATGAAGATCGCACTTGTGCAATTATCAGGAGAATTTTCTGTGTTTGTCTCTTCTTGTTCTGCCTCTATCCAATATTTTCTTCATCGTTCATCATCACTCATCATTTGTCAATGGGAAGAGGAGGAGATGATCGGAATGTAAGGATTTATATCATTGGACAAAGAAAATTATGAGGAAAACCCCTATTAACAATGAATTTATAACCTCTCATTATGTATAAAGTGTATTTAATCAAATAATTAAAAAACTAATCATTTAATTTTTTAATTACTTTCCTTTGATGGAGCATAAGCCTAACACCCGAAGCTGATAAATGTTAAACACCATCTCAGGTAAATCCCAGATTTTGAGCTCATCAGTGGTCTCATATTTTTCATCTGAGTCCTTGAAAATGTTTTATTATGGATTAGCTATTAAATTATTAAATTAATAATTTAATTTATCCATTTAACTAACTGCCAAAGAGATAGGGTTATGAATTTCCTGCGTCGACTTATTTAAGGTATCTCCTAGATGGAACACTATGTTCTGAACCTAAATGTGGATTAAAAACTTCCAATCCAATAAACCATTTAATAGATATCCCGTTTTCTTTAGTTATCCTTGTATTCATAATATAAAAACACTTAACATTTTTATAAAATTAATTCTGGGAACATCGGGCCTCAAAGATTCATGTCGTCTTACTGCCCAGCTCAAGAAATATTCATAAAAATATTTCAAAGTCATACAAAAAAAACCAGGTCTCTATACGTATAAATATAAAATTCCCAAGAACCATAACGTAATCATAAAACCGAATACAACAAAAAAGTAAGAAATTACATTTCAAAATTTCAATCACAACAGAAAATTCATGATATTGACCTAATAAATACATAATAAAAAAAATTTCAACATCAAAATAAATTAAAAATGGTATATGGTATTTATTTTTCTTTTAAAAACATTATATCTTATAGAAGAAGGAAAATATCAAATAATTCTTGTGGAAGTGGAAAGGTCTTTGTCACCGCGTACGTTGAAAATAGACATTCCTTTTGTAGATTAGTTAAATGATTCATTGGAAAAGATTCATTCTGAAAACCATTCAATGAAATTAAAATTCAAAGGGTTTTATTATATACCATATAAAATAATGTCATGTATAATTCACAATATTACTCAATGAAAGAATATTGTGATGATTTCCCTTTAAAAGATCACATAATTAGATTAAGGATAAATCAATGACATAAATATGTATGGAAACTATTACTACACCCAATATTAGAGGATTTTCAATATAAAATAATCATAGTTAACTGAAAAATATTATTTAAAAAACAAGATAGATTACATGGATATAGAACTCAATGAATGTAGATTAAGTTAATATTTTCCTCATCTTGAGTCTAACTTGTCTCCTTCATTCTCTATATTCATGAATAAAAAACTTAGGTTAATATATACTTTCATAAAAAAATATTTCCTGATAATTATTTATTTTATATTACTTATTACAATGTTAATGCAATTAGTTAATTATTTGAGTTTGTATTGGAAGTTTTGTCGATGTTCGGTATATGAGTAAAAAATGAACTTATTAAAATTTAAAAATAAACATGTTTTAAAAAGAAAACTATATATATAATAGTAATCATTATTTAAATATCATATATATTGACTATTTATTTAGTTAAAATAATCCATTATATTTAGATATATGAAGTGAATTGTACTATTCATGGAGACGGTAAGTCGTACATATGCATGAACGCTACATTCATTTCACTATCATAATAAAGGAATGAAAACTAAATGATAAATATGAATATGATAATTAATGTATAATATATATGTAATATATTTTACATAAGGTCATTAACTTCATCATTTAGATCTTTCATGTATGATATGCTCGATTCATATCACACTGAGAGGGCGGTAGTCCATACATCGTCGAACGAAATTATCATATTTACACATTATGGAAAGCATAAAGGTATGTGGTAAATAAAAACTAAACAATCATAGATAATATATATATATATATATATATATATCATATATCATATATAAATACAGTTCCATCATTATGTATACCATGATATGTGGTATGAGAAAATTGAATAATCATCATTTTGTAATGCAGTAGTTTGTTATACATACAAACTGTAAGTTCAACATCCACTAGATTGTGGTGTGTGCATGATTAGGTCCAAAAATTAGAATAAAAATATAATAAAATATTTTTGATATTGGTGTTGTTATGTAATCGTATATAAATAAGATCATAATGAGTGGAGAAGGAATATAATAGAATGCATGTTGAGAGAATACTTTACCTCTAAATTGGGTTACATGTTTTGATTTGAGCCAAAAAGATTTACTGAATTTCCTAATGCCCAGTGTAAGGTTTATAGGAGGAAGGTATGGATATTTGGATAATATTTGAGTATAATATTTATGATCCATGGTGATTTATAGGTTTGATAAATTGGGAAGAGGTGGTGGCATTTTATAAGAGGGAAGAGGGGCACTTTGGGAAAGTCCTGGAAATTTATTTTATTAAAAATTTATTATCAAATTATAATAGCTCCAATTTTAAATATTTTTGAATATAAGATGAGGATGGGTCTAAATAATTTCATAAAATAGGCTTTATACATGTTAAGGTCAAACTGTTAACCAAATAGATCGCTTTTAACCATTATTTACATAATTTAACTTTTACCATGTCTTCGTGTATTTTTACACTATTTGTAAAATATGGTTACTATAAAATTAAAAGAAAACAAAAAGTTGATCATTACTGACATTTATAATATTATATAAGTTATTTGGAATAATTTTAATTCTTATTACTATTATATCATTTAATAAAATTTTATTTCTCTAAATAGTCATTTATTTTAATTTTTACACTATTTTGTAATTGATTTTTGATAATGTCCTAAAAACATGATTCATTCGCAAAAACAACATTAACCCAAATTAAACATGTCATAGTAATCCATAATACTCTTGTATTACATAAAAATGTTAAGATTAAATTTATTATAATATTTATAATATCATTTATTTGAATCTTTCATTAATAAGGCAATCATTACATAATCATTTTGTCATAAATAAATGTATTTATTTAATGTCAAAAAATTATAAATAAAATTCCATGATATATTCAATATGTGTATTATTATAAAGAAAATTTATACACAAAGATATAAATTATATACCCCTATATTAAAATTTGTTTATTAAAAAGATACATTTTTCTATTTTATTTCTCTTTTAGTTAAGTTAATTATTATAACTTGTCATTATAACACCCAAGTGGCTCCCAAATGCCAAGAGTTCAGCCTGCTGATATTTTTATCTCTCCTATAACATATATAATAATATTATGACACATGTTATGGTAGTTTAATATTATATTAATAATACATTCACCCTTATTTATCTAATTTACCCTTTAACATTGGTAAATATAAATAATAACTAAATATACTATTCAGAATGTCTAAAAATAAATGTTAAATATTTAAATAATATGGAAGTAATGATTCAAAATAGGGATTTTTTTCCAATTTGAAATCACAAATATGTAGTAATTAATTTAAAATTAATCCTCATTGTCAAACCCAACAAGCAAGTTTTTAATAAAGTAACAACAATCAAAATATTGACATGTGTTTATATCCAAAATAAATATAAAATTACATAAAATGAACAAAAATTGATTAAATGATAAAAATATAATCTAATAAAACATTATAACCAATTAAAATGATAACCTAACTATATAAATTAATTATATGGAAATGTATTTTTAAATTAAAATGCAGTATTTTTAGTATTCATTAAAATATGAATTTCATCTGAAAATACATATAAAATTAATCCAATGTAAATTTTGATGTCCTGCTTCTAAATAAAAATTTTATGTTTTAAAATATAACATATAAATGTCAGAAAAAATATTTTTAGAAGTTTTCTCCATAAAAAGGTGGTAAAAAATCTATTTAAAAATTGTAGAGTATTTTATGCATAAAATTAGATTCACTCATGCATTATGCCTCTAAAATTTAATGTAAAAATAAGAAAAAATATTAATATATTTTAATCATATTTTAGTTAGTTATATTCATTATTTCCAATAAAACAGATATTCATTGAATACTATTTAAACTAATAATAAATATACTATTTTATTACTTGTTGGTATAACTTCGTGTTCTGTGAAACATAAGATTTTTGAGAAACTCATTTTTGCATGTCGGTTATTCTATCGGATAGAGAATCCCATTTAATATCAAATTAATATCTTATTAATAAATATTAATAGATATGATAATGAGTTATTCAATAATTAATTGGGATGTTATATCCTCCCCCTTTTAGAAACTGTGACCTCCAAATTTCTAAATTAGGCTTGGTAAATTCATTGAAAATCCCACATCATAAAAATAGTCAATAAAACTATCACATTAAAAGATATAAGAATAAGAAAAAATGTCACCCTAGATAACACATAAAAGGAATAAATGTAAGAAAAAATGGATATGGAAGAAAAACAAACATTCTTGTTCTGACGGTGAGTGATAGAAAACATGATCAAGGGGAAGATATCAATCAGAAAACCAAAAACTTGTGGTGTGTTAAATGGTATTTGATTTCCTTGTAGGAAATTTAAATGGAAATCATATTTTTTTTATAGTCATCTTTTCAATGTTATGGAATTATTTTATATCCTATAATAAGAACATAAAAAAATGTACTTACTTGAAAAGTAGAGTTTTTTCTTTTAATCAAATTTCACCACAAAAACATCTTTTTCTCTAAATGATGATTATTCAAGAAGAACAAAAATATTAATCCACATAATATTAACTATCAAATTTCTCTTATATTGAAAAATTAACCAAAACCAAAAAATTTACTATATGTTCAGATAATCCCCCAGAATATTAATCATTTACAAGGAGAAGGGCTTCTAGTAATATCCAAAATTCAACTCTAACATCCAAAGATCATAATAGACCATTTAGAAAAAAATCTTTGAAATTCCTCAAAATAATCCAACTATGATTGAAACCCAAAACACAGATGAATTTGATAACATGGTTTTCTAATATAAATTTTAACTTGTATCTAAAAATAAAATCTATCACTCTTAAAGTCTCATATTGAAAATTAATTTACCTAATCATATATTATCAATGATAGGTTAATCATTTCCATAAATAACTGAATTCCCATAATTCCACAATTAAAATAATAGAGTCTTACAAAATATAATTCAACCATTACTCTGATAAAATCCCATAGTGTTCTATTTAGATTAATCATATAAAGTTCCTATAATAGTTAGTGTCTTCAAACATATCATTTGTCATGTAATCCCTAAATCATTTTCCAATAATAACGATATCCATTTGATAATATATATTTCCCTAAAATAAACATATTCATAATTAAAAATAAAATTTAACTAATAAGAATAAGTTATTCTAACCAATGACTTCACGTACTCCAGTGGTTGTCAATAATGGTCAGTCACACTCTGATTTTTGGTTTGATTCCCACATCCTTGTTCGATGTGATAGTTGTCACATGGTCTGCATGTTTTTATTTTTCAAAATTTATATTATTATTATAAAAATAAAAAAATGTGGAAAATTAAATAAAAATAACCACCACTTGTTTTAGCCTCAAAGATTATTTTATAACTTCAAAATTTCCACCCGAAAAGTATTAACCCATAACTACCTCATAAATAAATGTTTCCCAAAAAACTATTAATTTCCTTGAAATTTCATAACAGAAGCCTCAAAATAGGTTTCTATGACATTTAACTTTTGATAAAACATAAAATTATAATCCCATTATGATATCCATAACTCTTATGAGAACATCAAATTCTCAAATGTTTTATAAACCATATTTTGATAAATACTATAAGGCCCCAATCTAAATCATTAAAAAATCATGAGATAAGAAAATAATTTGACCTTATTTCCCAATGAGCATCCTTTCATGTATAGTGTTTTAGAGAATTAGTCCATAACTATTAAATAATAGACCCAAACGTTATATGTGGATAGTTACACTCAATGTCAACTTTTCCCTCTAAAGGAACCCCTTTTAAAAAAATATGATTTATTTTTATTGATAAAAATCATTTGGACATATTACTTTCTAATAAAAATCCTTATACTCTAAGGAAAACATTTCAAAAACATGGGATGTGGATAAAATTCACGGTATGGATTTTAAAATAAAGAATACAACTTTTAGTCCATGAATATTTTAAAATCATGAAATTTTTTTCACTAAATCATATTTTTCACTAATAAAACCTAAAAAAATTAATATACCTTATGAAATAATACGCTATATATAAAAAATCATTGATATAATAAATCATAATGTTAACTTGTGGCTTCCAAATCATACTTACCATGTAGCCTTCACAACCACAAAGTTAGTAACATCCATGGCTACGTTTCGATTACCCATCACAATATATACCCTAAATATCATAGGATAAACATTAACATTTACCTCTTTCATGTTATCCAATGCATTGGAGAGCTATCATGGTCTCACTAAACATAACTTTATCACAAAACTAACCCGATACATAAAAAATTCCCTATAACCCTAACAAAATTATATCACATAAAACAAGAAAAAAGGACAAAAATATTTCAACATTGTAATAACAATATATAATTCCATGATATTTAAATAATTAATCCTTTATCAAATCCATTGTCAATTCCAAAAAACAAAAAAATGTATATGGTATTAATTTTTCTTTTAAAAATAGTACCTCTTATAGAGGAAGCCCAAAATCAAATAATGCTCGTAGCGGTGCAACAGTCATTTTTGACGCGCAGGTTAAAAAATTATCATTGATTTTATTATTTTGTAAATTTCATAACAAAAAAATATTCCTTTTGAAATACTTTTAATGAAATTAAAATCAAATGTATTTAATTATATACCGTATAATAAATTGTCATGTATAAATCAAAATATTCCTCAATGAAAGGTGATTGAGACATACTCTCTTGCAAAGATCAAATTATTTAATTAAGGATAAATAAATGACATAAATATATGTGAAAAATATAAATACACAAAATATAAATTGATATTTAGTGTAAAATAGTCATAGGTCATTCACACATATTCATGGAAAAACAAAACTGATGATATGGATATTTTATTTAATGAATGGATATTGAGTGATGATTTCCCTTTCCTCAAGTCCAATATGTATCATTAATTATTTATATTCCATAATAATAATAATTGGGTAATTTATACATTCTTCACAACCTTTATCATGATTATTATTCATTTTATTTTACATATTACCATGTTATAGAAATTAATTAATTATATGAGTTCATATGGGACATTTTTTTGTTGTTTAGTACACGAGTAAAAATGAACGTGTTATAATTAGAAATTGACCATGTTGTCAAAAATCAATTATATCCAAAAAAAATTTGTGATGAAAATACATATATATCTGGTATATATGTATTTATAATAATCCATAACATTTGGAGAGAAGAAATTAAATGCCCCCTTTCAAGGAGATGGTAGGTCGTACGTATGCCGGAATGCTACATTAATTTCCTTTTAATATAAATAGAATGAAAAACAAACTAATAAATAGGTATATTATAATTACATTATAATATATAAGTTATATATTTTTCAAAACATCATTAACCTTGAAATTTACAAATTCCATGTATGGCATGGAAGATTCATATCACTTCGAGGGGGTGGTAGTCCATATTTCCTCAAATTAAATAATCATATTTACACTTTAAGGAAAAGATATAAGTTATATATATATAACATTTAGAATAATAGATACAATATTAATATAATACATGTCATATATAAATAATTTTCAATCATAATGGCCACCATGAGAGGTGGTATGAGAGAATTTAACAATCATCATTTCATGAGGTAGTAGTTCGTCGTACATCGAAACAGTGTGTTCTATATGCATTCGATGGAGGTGTGTGAGTGTAGGTATAACCCTTACCCTAAAACAAACTATTATATTGAGTATAATATTTTTATGAAATTATATTACAAATAGAGCATAAATAGTGGATATTGAAAATAATGAATATGATCTTGAGAGAAAAAATTACCTCTAAATTTGGCAACTCTTTTGGATTGAGCTATAAGGCTTTCTTGAAATGCCATATGCCCAAGGTAAGGATTATAAGAGTAAGGGAGTGATGTTGGAAGATTATTTGAATAGAATTTGGTTGATTCAAGGGACTTGACATGTGTTATTAAGTGGGTATATGTTGCAACCTTTTATAAGTGGGAGGAGGGGTGCTTAATGAGTGTCTTGAAATATTATTTTCTAAAAAAATTATTTTCATATTTTAATAGATTTTAAGGGATATAATTACATTATATGATGATGATGGGTCAAAATCCCATCAACAAATAGGTTTTACACACGTTTATGCAATAAATATAACCTTGTCTTTTGGCTTTAACCCTTAGTTAAATAATTTAACTCTTACCATGTCTTCTTGTATTTTTACACTGTATGATAAATATAGTTACTGAAAATTCCCAGAAATAATAAAGTGGATCATAAATAACATTTTAAACATTATATAATTCTATTTAACTTTTATTATTTTTTTGACTATTATATAATTTAATTAAATGGTATTTGTTTTAAAAATTATTTATGTCAGTTTTTACAGTATTTAGTATTTGGTATTTGTAAAAGTCATAACTACTTCATTCATTCAAAAAAACTATATTAAAACTAATATAACAAGTCATAATAATTCAAAAAAAAAATTGGTTGGCATTGAAATTTTAAAATTATATTTATTTAAATATTAATAATATCACTTATTTGAATAATTAATTAGTAAGGTAATTAATGCATCATTAATTTTTCATAAATAAATTTATTTATATAATGTCCAAAAATTATAAAAAATACAATTATGTAGGAAATATTTTTATAATTTTAATTACTATTTATAGTCAAATATATTAGTTATATAACCATATATTAAAATTTAATTATTAAAAAGATACATGATTATGTTATATTTTTCTATACATAAAATAAATTATTATAACATGTAATTATCCCACCCATGTTGATCCCAAATGAAAAAAGTTTTTAAAAAAGATTTTTGGTCACCCATAACTCATCCAATAATATTAGGACACATTTTAGGATATTTTATATTGTTTTAATATTATTTTAACTCTTATTTACCTAATTTACCCATTATCCTTTGTAAATAAAAATATATATAGAGGTTATTATTCATAAATTCCAAAAATAAAAGGAACCTATTTTAATAATTTGGAACTTCTGATTCCCAATTTGGAATTAATTTTCACTTATTTAATAAAATATGTTTTAGTGATTAATTTAATATTAATTCTCGTTTTCAAAACTAGAAAGCAATTTTTTTAAAAAGTAAAAACTATCAAAACATTAACACGTGTTAATGTTCAATTTAAATTTGAAATAACATTTAATGAACAAAATTTAATTAAATGAAATAATATATAATTATTCATTAAAACAAATTAAAATGATTACATAACTATATAAATAAATTTGTTGAAAAGGCATTTATGAATTAAAATTCACAATTTTCACAATTTATTAAAATATGAATTTGAATATAAAAATACAAAAATTACAACAAAGGTAACGTTTTGATGTCCTACTTCGAGAGATGAAGTTTATTTTGTCATATAAAACATATAAAAGTGACAAAAAATATTTTTAAAAATTATTCTCCATAAATTGGTGGTAAATTGACCTTTTAAAAATATTAACATATTTTATGATTAAAATTGGATTAATTCTCATTTTAATGCCTCCAAAATTTATTGGATAAATGACAAAACATTTTACAGGAAGTTTTAATCAAATTGTAGTTGGTTCTATTAATTCTCATCCATACAACATCTTGGGAGATAACTAACATTTAATATAATAATAATAATGTTGTATTATTCTTAAGTATAACTCAGTGTTGTGTGCAACAGAAAATTTTGAAGAAACATATTGTTGCATAATGATTAAGATATCATAAAAAGAATATATTTAATGTAAAATTAATATCGTATTAATTAATATTAATACACATGAAAATTTATTATTTTATAATTAATTGTTATGTTAGAGTTAATTTGACAAAACATGCAAGTTATGCTTCTAGAATTTTCATCCAATAAGAATGTATAGTTTATAGGTTCTTCATAGTCATAACACAGAGTATTAAAATAAAATATGTCATAAGAGACATTGTAAGTGATTAAGATATTGTTCGTTGTGACATTAAAGTCGAAATAGTGGTGGGAGTAATGTATCAAAATCATTGTTTTAACAAGAAGAGGATGATAGAGTTCAAGGAACAATCAATAAAAAATTGATATATGAAGATGATCATTTTTTTGTTCTCTACATGTGGAAATAATCATGATGGGAATTTTCTTAATAGGACTATTAAATGTTTTAATTTTGGAAAGGAAGTACATAGAGTGATTTAATGCTGATGTTATCGAAAGATGTAGTTTAATGATGTTAATAATGTGAAATCTCATCAAGTTGAATCTTCAACACATTAGTGTTTCATTTGAAAGTATTTTTTGAAATTTCTATAAAAAAGATACTTATTAAAAGAGTTAATAATAGGCATCCATGACAATAACCTTTAATTATAATTAACAACGGGAAAGAATATGCAATCATAATAGTTTATGTTAACCAAGATAAGTAATAATTAACTATCATTCAATCTTTAGAATAGAATTTTATGTTTTATTTTCTATGAATAATTTTTATTAAAGTACTATTATTTATAATTTGGTAAAATTTATTTTTATTATCCAACATTTCCTAGATTATGGAATAATGAAATCACATTTGATATTATATTAGTGCATGTACGGACCCATGTTTGTAATGAAAATGTGTTTAGTTAAGGATAAGAGATTATTTAAAGAAGAAAGGATGAATTATATTTTAGAAGATGTATAAGGATATCCATTAATAGAAATATTAATTTAAATATCATATTAACTAATTTAGATTAAATTTATTTCATTCCATATAAGAATTTATGAATATTGGATAGCCTATTAAAAATACATTGTGTTGATGGTAACTGATGACAGATGGGATGTAATATCATGGAACTCATGATCTGTTATCACTTAAAGAGTGAAAAATTCACCTTTATTTTTGGATAAAGAGTTGAAGAGGATCAAATAAGAACATAGGGAGACATTGTCATGAAATAATGTAAGTATATATTTTCAGGAAAATTATTCATCAATATGAAAAATAATTTTGAGGAAAAAATATGTTGTCATTGTACCTCCATTTCTGATGAATTAGTAGGTTCTTTTACGTCATTATCGATTTAAGGATTTTTTTATTATTACCATTTTCCTGACCTTGTTCTCTATCACCATCCATTCGATCCTTATTGTATGATATTTTTTCATGCCTAAGTTTCAATTACCTCCTGTGTGATTCTATGTGGCAATCTCATTATGAGTTACTTTGTGTAACCGTTATGGTTAAAACATTCCATTTTTAATGGATGATTTTGCATTCAATTTTTTAGTGTGGGATTCTATGAAACGAACATTATAGTATTAAACCATTGATAACCTAAATTATTTTTGAGGGAGAAACTCATTTTAAGGGCTGTAGAATGTTACACCATGAGAATATGTGAAATATTTTTTCAAAATTAATTTCTCATTTTGATATTTTTCATTTCACGTGAAACTTGAAATAGATAGATATATATATATATATATATATATATATATATATATATATTAAAACACCAATTCAACATTCCTTTCTGACGCAACAATTTCATGGATTATGCCACAAGAGACACCAATATGGATTAATCTCTATATAAAACTGAATTGGTTTATCCTATATGCAAAACCAACTCTGTTTATATTACATGCAACACCAACATGTCGTATGTTACACACTACACTGATTTTTTTATGAAATATCCTTTTACTATTATAATTATTCAAATGAGATATCTATTACCAAGCCACAAAATATAGTCATATGAATATTAATAACTTGTTTTCAAATATTTTTTATAAAATTTTTATTTAAATAAAACAAATCTATAATGATTGATATTATTTTTTGTGATGTCCTTATAAGTTTAAAAAGACACATTTCTCAATTGAACTTCATTTAACATCCTTCTTTGATAAATAATAAAATAAATATTAGTAATATTATGTAATTTATTTTGATACAATAAAATTACTTTTTTAATATATAGCATCAAATATATACTATAATGAATGTTTTGGATTTTTCTGAGAAACATCATTTCTTATTGAATAGAGTAAACTAAAACGTTTTAGTTAAAAACTCCATTTTTGTTTAAATAATAATTAATTTTCAATTATACATGATTTTTTTGTCACAATAAATAAATTATGAATATGTTAACATAATATTAGTCATTTTAATCATTTTCACTTTGAAATTGAATATAGAATCATAGCGAACTTTTGAACAATTTTTGACTTAAAAACCTATAATTTCACCCAGTCTACGGAATTAGCATTAAATTTGATTTTCCCAATTCTATTAATTGAATTTTAAAAAATATTCATCAACTATTTTAATCAGTATAATAATTAGTGTGTAATAATATCATGTAATTTTTATGTCCAAAATGATTATTAAAAGTGATTAAAATTAATAATAGTGATTAAGGCCTTATTAATCTTAATTAGAGAGTAAATAATAAAATTAAGGGCCCAAATGACCTATACTCTTATAAAAACTAGTTTTTGGCCCATATATCCTCCATAAAACTTCCATTCTGGATTTTGGTTGGTTTTTATGTCTTCTTGTGCAGTATGAACATTTTGATTAAAGGTTGAGTCTGAAGCCTCATTTTATTATTTAAATCAAAGACCTCTTTAGACTGGGTAGAGGGAGACCCATTACATATCCCAAAGGCCCAAGGCCTAGTGGCCTGAAACTAGGCTTGAAAGCCCATTTTTTTGGATAAAAGAGCCCCTCGGAGAATAGAACTGCTATAGTACCTGGGCTGCTACACTACCTGCTACAATACCACCGCCTCTATAGTTCCTGCTATAGTGGCTCCACTACTAATGTGTCTTCGTCGCCGCTAAAGTACTAATGTAGTACCCTGATACATAACTTCTACAGCACCCCGGAAATTATTCCCTGATCGGATTTGATCATGGGTCCTTTGGATGCCAAGTAGATGCATGTACCACTCGAGTACAGGCTCGTTGGCACAAAGTACACTCGATTTTTTAGGCCAAAGGGGTTACATGGTATTGTTGGGCCGTCACCCACCATCAAGCGCCTTTATGTACTCCCTCAGCTGCACTCCTAGGTGTAACAGCACCTGGGCATTCAGGCCAGTTCCACACGGGGTAGAGGGCCCATGAGAGGTGATAAATGCATATAGTGTGTGTTTCATTGCGAGGAATTGAACCCAGAACCTCGGGGTCAGGATTCCACCACCAGTCACCAACTCACCCATGCCCCATGGGTAATAGTACACTGGGTTTTTTAGGCCCAATGGGTTACATGGTAGTGGTGGGCCGTCACCCACCACTGAGCACCATTATGTACTCCCCCAACCTCAGTCTCAGGTGTAACGACACCCAGGATTTCAGGCCATTTCTACATGGGGTAGAGGGGCCCATGAGAGGTGATAAAGGCATATAGTGTGTGTTTCCATGCAAGGACTTAAACCTGGAACCTCGGGGTCAGGATGCCTCCTCCGCTCACCAACTCACCCATGCCCTGTGGGAAACGTACACTGGGTTTTTTAGGCCCAAGGGGTTACACGGTATTGGTGGGCCGTCACCCACAACCGAGAGCCTTTATGTACTCCCCCAGCCACAATCCCAGGTGTAATGTCACACAGGCTTTCAGGCCATTTCCACATGGAGTAGAGGGTCCCACAAGTGGTGATAATGGCAAATAGTGTGCCTTGCCTTGCAAGGACTCGAACCTGAAACATCGGGGTCAGGACGCCACCACCAATCACCAACTCACCCAGGCCCCGTGGGAAAATGTACATTGGGTTTTTTAGCCCCTAGGGGTTACATGGTATTGGTGGGCCATCTCCCACCATCAAGCGCCATTATGTATTCCCCCAGCCGTAGTCCCATTTGTAACGGCACCCAGGCATTCAGGACAGTTCCACACGGGGTAGAGGGGCCCACGAGAGGTGATAAAGGCATATAGTGCGCATTGACTTGTGAGGACTCGAACCCGAAACCTCGGGGTCGGGATGCCACCGCCGCTCACCAGCTCACCGATGCCCCATCCGCGAAAGTACACTAGGTTTTTTAGGCCCAAGGGGTTAAAAGGTATTGGTGGGCCATCACCCACCACTGAGCGCCTTTATGTACTCCCCTAGCCGTAGTCCCAAATGTAGCGGCACCTGGATTTTCAGGACAGTTCCACAAAGGGTAGAGGGGCCCATGAGAGGTGATAAAGTCATATAGTGTGTGTTGCCTTGTGAGGACTCAAACTCAGAACCTCGGGGTCAAGACGCCACCGCTTCTCACCAACTCACCCATGCCCCATGGGAAAAAGTACACTAGGTTTTTTAGGCCCGTGGGGTTACATAGTATTTGTGGGTCGTCACCCACCACCGAGCGCCTTTCTATACTCCCCTAGCTGCAGTTCCAGGTGTAACGACACCTGGGATTTCAGGGAAGTTCTACATGGTGTAGAGGGGTGCACGAGAGGTGCTAAAGGCATATAGTGCGTGTTGCCTTGTGAGGACTCGATCCCGAAACCTCGGGGTCAGGACGCCAATGCCGTTCACCAACTCACCCATTCCTCGTGGGCAAAAGTACACTGGGTTTTTTATGCCCAAGGGGTTACATGGTTTTGGTGGGCCATCACCAACCACTGAGCACTTTTAAGTACTCCCCCAACTGCAGTCCCAGGTGTAACGACACCTGGGCTTTTAGGCCAGTTCCACATGGGGTAGAGGGGCCCCCAAAAGTTGATAAAGGCTTATAGTGTGTGTTGCCTTACGAGGAATTGAACTTGGAACCTCAGGGTCAGGAAGCCACCGCCACTCACCAACTCACCCATGCACTGTGGGAAAAAGTACACTATGTTTTTTTAGGCCCAAGTGGTTACACGGTATTGGTGGGACGTCACCCACCACCAAGAAGCTTTATGTACTCCCCCAGCCACAGACCCAGGTGTAATGGAACCTGAGCTTTCAGGTCAGTTTCACACGGGCTATAGGGGCCCACAAGAGTTGATAAATGCATATAGTGTGTGTTTCCTTGTGAGGACTCGAACCCGGAACCTCGGGGTCAGGATGCCACCACCTCTCAACAACTCACCCATGCCCCGTGGGAAAAATGTACAATGGGGGTTTTAGGCCTAATGGGTTACACGGTATTGGTGGGTCGTCACCCACCATCGAGCGCCTTTATGTACTCCCCCAGCCGCAGTCCCAGGTGTAACGACTCCCAGGCTTTCAAGCCACTTCCACATGGGGTAGAGGGGCCAACGAGAGGTGATAGAGGCATATAGTTCGTGTTGCCTTAAGAGGACTCAAACCTTGAACCTCGGGGTGAAGACACCATCGCTGCTCACCAACTCACCCATGCCACATGGGAAAAAGTACACTAGGATTTTTAGTCCCAAGGGGTTATACGGTATTGGTGGGTCATCGCTCACCACAGATCTCCTTTATGTACTCCCCCAGCTGAAGTCCCAGGTGTAATGGCACCCGGGAATTTATGCCAGTTCCACATGGGGTAGAGGGGACCACGAGATGTGATAAATGCATATAGTGTGTGTTGCCTTGCGAGGACTCGAACCTGGAACCTCAGGGTCAGGATGCCACCACCACTCACCAACTCACCCATGCCCCATGGGCAAAAGTACACATGGTTTTTTAGTCCCAACTGGTTACAAAGTATTGGTGGGCCATCACCTGCCACCAAGACCCTTTATGTACTCCCCCAACTGCAATCCAAGGTGTAACGACACCTAGTATTTTTAGGCCAGTTCCACACGGGGTAGAGGGGCCCACAAGAGGTTATAAAGGCATATAGTGCGTATTGCATTGCGAGGACACGAACCCAGAACCTCGGGGTCAGGACGCCACCACCGCTCACCAACTCACCCATGACCCATGGGAAAAAAAGTACACTGGGTTTTTTAGGCCCAAGGGGTTTCAAGGTATTGGTGGGCCGTCACCCACCACCGAGCGCCTTTATGTACTCCCCCAGCCGCAGTCCCATATGTAACGACATCTGGGCATTTAGGACAGTTCCACACGGGGTAGAGGGTCCCACGAGATGTGATAAATGCATATAATGTGTGTTTCCTTGTGAGGACTCGAATCCGGAACCTTAGGGTCAGGACACCATCATCACTCACCAACTCACCCATCCCCCGTGGGAAAAAGTACACTGTGATTTTTCGGATCAAGTGGTTACACGGTATTGGTGGGACATCACCCACCCCCGAGCACCTTTATGTACTCCCCCAGCCACTATCCCAAGTGTAATGGTACCCGGGATTTCAGGCCAGTTCCACATGGGGAATAGGATCCCACGAGTGGTGATAAAGGCATATAGTGCACATTGCCTTGCAAGGACTCGAACCCGGAACCTCAGGGTCAGGACGCCACCACCACTCACCAACTAGCCCATCCCCCGTGGAAAAAAGGTACACTGATTTTTAGGCCCAAGGGGTTACATGGTATTGTTGGGCCATCACCCACCACCGAGCGCCTTTATGTACTCCCCCAGCCGTAGTCCCAGGTGTAATGGCACCCAGGCTTTCAAGTCAGTTCACACGGGGTAGAAGAGCCCACGAGAGGTCATAAAGGCATATAGTTTCTGTCGCCTTACAAGGAATCAAACACAGAACCTCGGGGTTCGGAATCCACTGCCACTCACCAACTCACCCATGCCCCATGGGTGAAAAAATTACACTAGGTTTTTTAGTCCCAAGGGGTTACACAGTATTGGAGGGCTGTCACCCACCACTGAGCACCTTTATTTACTCCCCCAGCCGTAGTCCTAGGAGTAACGACACCCAGTCATTCAGGCCAGTTCCACACGGGTTAGAGGGACCCACGAGAGGTGATAAAGGCATAAAGTGTGTGTTCCCTTGGGAGAACTCAAACCCAGAACTAAATACGATAATTTCATTTGAGGTCTTTTGGACTACTACCCCATCAAAGAAATTTTATTATTTCATACACTGAGTTGATTCTATTAAGGATGAATTTAGTGAATAAATATGATATTTATGATAACATAAATCTTAATAAATAAATAAATATTTATATAAACATATACTTCTTTTACATTCTTTCACTTAGCATGAAAATTAAACCGAAATATCCTTCATTTGTATGTACGACCTACCGACACCATGAACGATGTGTTCCATTTCTTACATATATATTAAATATATTATTACAATACACATAAACTGAATATAAGTAAAATATAACTCATGTTTTACATTCTATAATCATTATATAAGTGTGTGGACTAGCATTATAAAAACGAAGACACATACAAAAAAAGAGTAATTATTACCCAAAGTGAAACCTTAACATCAGATGGTTATCAAGATGGTAATATAATGTTGAAATAAAACCATATATGGTATTATATATAATAATATAGTTCTATAAAATATGTATAATAAATTTATATTTATTACATAGGGGGTTTTAATGTGTTCAATGAGATTCAAGACACAATGTTAGGGGATTTTATCACACTTTTTATTTCTGTTAGATACATGCAATGTTTTCCATTATTTCATTTTCATGTGGTGTAGTTAGTTACAATGATTTTATTAAATGTATAAAATTATGAAATATTTGGGTATTTTCATATCCATTTTATGATCATTATTTCATGGGATTAAAGATTCAAAAGTTACCAAATTTTTAAAATAGATTTGTCTCAATTTTCCTTCATTGAGTCTCATGTTTTGTTAGGCACCTAAATTCTTTTTTATGGGTTTTATTCTTTAATTTTACTTGTTATATCATTATTTTACCTAATTTAATGTAATTTTAAGTGTTATATAATTTCATTTTCTTTCATGCAGTGTATGATCCTATTTTACCATGTTATAAGAGTTTATTAATACAATCTCATCAATTTTAAATATTTTTTATGTTTAAGATTTCATTAATGAATTCCTGTGATCCATCTCTCAAGAACACTAATGATATTCCTTATAATCTATTTATTAAATATATATCCATGTATAAGAACCATTTATCCATTATTTGGTAAATAAAATTGAAAAAAAATGTTATTAAGAAAACCTGACTTCAACCTCTCTTCGGTCAAAATTTTGTATTCCTTAAAAATGGTTTCTAAAAATGGTTTCCAATATTATTTTTTTAATCTCCTATAACCATTAAAGGAAAATTTTCCCCTTTTCTTTTTACCAATTTTCAATGGAACCTTCCTACCTTCTTCCATTCATGTAATTTTTGTTAAACATTTTACTATTAAAAAGGTGTATTCGTTTTACCTTAAAAGACATGTACATATTTACAAAATGTTAATTTTATAAAGCTTGTTTTTTATTTTTAATGGTTAAATTTTCATGAATGTATTTTTTAATGTATTTTCAGAAAAATGGTTTTAATTTTGTTTTAATAATTATTAAATGGTTTTTAAAAAAATTATAACTTCTTCATTATTTTTTCAAAGAAAATGTTTTTCCAAAGGTTTTCATGCACTATTTAAAAGTTTTCAAAGCATTTTAGATGAAATATATTTCTAAAATTTGTATATGATTAATTATAATATTTTAAATTGGTTTCAAAGAAATTGGTTTTTATAATTTTTTTGGAAGATTATTTTATATGTTTGTATGGAAAAAGTTTTTCAAATTAATTCACTTTTATTTTATAATTTTTAATGGTATTTCCTTAATAGAATATTTTAAAATGGATTTAAGTGTTAAAAATCCTTCTCAAAGAAGAAAGTACATTTTCCATTATAAAATTTTATGAATGCTATTTAAAATTATTTTCCATTTATACTAACATTTTTTGATGTAACACAGGACCATTTTAGGAAATGATATAATGGTTCAATTCATATTCCTTCTATTAATGGGTTGTTCTCAATGTCTTTGAATTTATGACATCCTTTTCTCTTTCATGGGTTCATGCTTACCAAACCCACATATTTCCACTGATTTGGCTTTCATGAATTGATTATTCAACCTATCTATTTACATATATTATGATGTGATGAGATGTTAATGATACCTATTTCATTCCATGGGTTATTATTTGATGTATATGAAACCAAACTACTTTTTTGGGTCATGACATAATGAATGTTTTATTATCTTGTGGAACATGTATGATGGATTTTGTTATGAGATGGGTGGGAACTGTATCTCCCTCCAATTAATTGGATAATGATAAGTTTTAAATGGTCTCAAAGGGTATGTGGGTTTTAGCCCATTCCCAAAAACAGGAAGGTACAAAGGTTATAGTCGATACATGAAGGAAAGAGTGTACATGAGATGTATCTAATGCTCAAAAACAAGATGCTACATTGTTTTTAACCCTAGACTAAATGAAATAGGGTACATAGTTTGTAACACAATCATGAAAACAAAAAGGTATATGGGATGTAGAAAAATCCTGAAATTATGAGGATACATGGGTTGTTAGCTCAATATTGTAGTAGGTACACGGGTCGTAGCCCCAGAATAATAGGTTATTAATGTCACAGTAGGTACCCTTGACATAAAATTTTCCATTATTATTTGCATTAAAAAAATCATATGTATTCCTCCTTTATTATGATTTCTTGGATCATGAAGTATACATCCTTATAATTCATATATTATGAACTTCCAATCATTATTATGATCTCTAATACATATAGTCAGATCTTAAAATGTATTTCTCATGTTCATACCATTTTTTCACAATATGATTACACATATACTTGATTACCTTTAATGATGGTTCTACATAATCATTTATTATGTTTTATTTTTCCCATTTTGTTAAGAAATGATTTAGGTATACATACTAAAGTTGGAGATCATTATGGGAGATGTTTATGACCATTCTCAAGGATAGAATATTGTTTTCGACATTTCCCAAGACATTAAACTATTACGGTCCGTGAGTATGCATTTTTGTAATGTATTTAATATTCATAAAAAATAATTTAATATCAATGTATGTTAATCCAAGGTCCCTATACTTATACTCCCTATGATGAATGATGTTTGAATATGTGTGACCACCATGGTTTGAATATAAAATTTACTACACCATGTGTGATGATACCAATAAAATTACAAAAATGTTCCATGATGGAAAAGAATAAAATTTTAATTAGTAAAAAATCTTGATTAACTGAGTATATTTAGGGGTAAATAAAGGGATCCTATGTTGGTGTAGATCTGGGTATCAAATTTTTTATTTATTTAGAAGAGTCTTGTTTTGTTTATTGGAAGTATTTTCATGATATAAGTGGTACCTAATTATAGTTAGGAGGGACCATCTATAGTTAAATGTACACATTATATTACCTCTATGATATAAAATACTTTATTTTGCACATGATGTTAATATTATTTTTTATTCATTCATTTTATTGGTGTTCTCATGTAACTGATAATTTTTTATCCTATGAATCATTCCCTTGACACACCCTTATGAAAAAAAATACAATCATCTCCAGAGGTACACTGAGAGACCAATAGTTGTCATTAGTTGTAAGAGTTTTTGGGATATCGTGATCACAGAGATGTATTATTTGAATGTTATATTTCAAATAGAATGGTTTTACAATTTTATTGTACATATAGACTATTACCATATATTTTTGACTTTTAAACCACTAAGAGGATTGATATATACTTTGACCAATGAGTGGGATCTCATAGATGGTATAATAAGAGTGATCCTTATATATATTAGTGTTGTAATAGTTAATGTTGATGGCTTGAATAATTTATAAATAACAGTCATATATGTTTCTATCATTCATCCATTTATTTTATTTATAGAGATATTTTATGATATAATTTTTCTAATAATTTCCCCCTATATGAATTAATTTTGAGAAGGATCATATTTATAGGGAACAACTGATATTGATTCCACATTATTTTATGGAACTGAAAGATTTGAATGATTTTATATTTCACATTAATGATTTAGAAGAGATTTTTTTTATCAGATTAATCACGTTAACATAGGGTGATCCCATGTCATTTTTCTATTTATTATAATGTTATTTTATGGCATTGTATTGATTACAACACATAAAATATTTTAATGTTATAGAAACTATTCCTTGTTACCATGATCAGTGATTAAATAGTTTAGTTATGTTCATCTTTATGGTTCTCCATGAATGATATTCAATTATGATATCATATTTTTTTTGGAAAAATAATCATATTTACTTGAGATAACAGTTAGTGTTATGTAATGAATGGATGACAATATTTTCAGGCATTTTGTCTTCAAAATTGGTTCGGTTGTTTTCAGAAAATGCATGAACAATATATTAATTTAGTATATTAACAAATTAATAATTGTGTTCATGGATGGTATCATGATATACAATAATAATTTATCTATTCAACTTAAAAATCAATAGATTTTATCAAGATTTATTCTAATGTGCTGCCTTGATACCCATATAACAATGGGTATATTATGGAATTAAAAGTTAAATTTCAATAGCCATTTAATTTATTAATCATGGATATTAGTGGATAGAGATATGGAATAGGTTGTGATGTATTGGGCTCCATCATGTAATGTGTTTTAGATTAGGGGATTCTTTAAACCTTTGAGGAACAATTGATTCATTACATGGGGATTAAATATTTCTGTAGAATTAATGATAAGTTTTCACAAAATAAGGTTTATTTCATTGTAGTAAAATTTCCATGTGGTTTTTTTCTAGAGATGTAGATGATATGGATGATAGATATTGTTTTAGATCATCCAAATCATGATATTGGATAGGCATTGTGCTATAATGAATTAAATTATTAGATTTCATAAGAATTAATATAGATAGATTATGTTGTTAAATATATATTATATTAGTTCTGAATACATTATTTGAATTACCGGATGACTGACTTAGTGTTGGTAGATGTGTTATACACCCTTATGTTTTGGAGTTATTATCTCATTAGTTATAGTTTATTCCTACAATCGTTCTATAATAGAATACTATATATCATATATTAGTTAGATATCAATATGAGGAATATTTTTGGTGTGTTTTTTTCTTAAAACAATCAATATTTTTATGGATTATCTTCTAGTGATGGGAAATTTCATTATAGATTATATATTCTAGAAAATTTAATGGAGTTTGAATTTAAGAATGTACCTATTGTTGTTGGGGGAATTATGTTTGATGTGTTTTATGGTAAGGAGTCATATGGATGCAAAAAAGGGTTATGGGGATATTAATTTTTCACTTATTAATATAAAATATTTTTTATTAGACCATGTTTAGGATATCCATGAGTAATATCTTCAGTGTGTGTCGATGTGGTAATACATAGAGGAAGAGTAATATATTCTAGTGTGGTTTTTAGATGTAAAAATTTTACCTAAGCCCATGTGAGGTTAGTTTTTCTCGCTTCTATGATATAGGGGAGAAGGAGAGAGTCTACATCATCAATGTGGTCAATATATTCAAGGGTGATGTATTTATACTACAATATACAATTCATGTTTTTGTAATCATTTTATAAGATAACAATAAATTATTTTGTCTCACAATGACATACCTTCCAAATGATAGATAAATAACATTGGAATATTTGGGGGTTTGATTCATCTATATATAGTGCATCTGTTTATGTGAGAAGTGGTGATGATGAATATCCTGAAGGGTTCTCCAAGTTCACCTTGGAGGCATGATTTCAATGGGTGATAATCAATTTATTAATGTATGTATAGAATATCTAGTTCACTTGAGATATTATATTAGTAGATGATATGGGAATGAAGTATTTAGTGGTGATTGAATTTTTTCATAGAGTGACCTTTTGAATGGTATCTGACATAGATTCACATTCGATGTTGAATTTTTCAGAGGGTATCTAAAAAGTGTTGGTTAATGAGCTAAAACTATATACAATTCATCACTATTACACTAAAGGAAAATTATTGAGGATGATCCTTTATTTTAGAGTATGTTGAAATCATGCTTTCTAGATTTTAGAGGCATTTTTAATGGTTAGTCATCCATTGTAAAATTTTCTTAAAACAAATATCCAAGCTTTTATTCAGGTAAGGATGAACACAGTATATGTCAAATTTTAGATGTTTTTTATGATACATATGTCTTTGTTGACCACTATCATAATAGGGAGATTTTATACTGATCAGTATTGATGAACATTGGAGTTAACTACATATATAAGGGTTATCTTATGGTTTACACATCTAGTTGAAAATTTTTATTCATGGATGAAAGGGTTGATACTGCTATGGTTTTCAGGATTTTTTTATATTATAGAACATATTGTTGTACTTTCTTACTAACTATAAATTAATATCTAATATCCATAAATTAACTACAAATGTTTTTCTTATATTTGTAGTTATGAGCGTGATCATATGCATTCAAACAAATATGAGGTAGTTATGTTAGAAGAATAGATATAATTTTTAGAGAGTACGATGTAAATTAAAGACCTATGTGACAATTCATTGAATGGGATGATGAAACACATTTTTTAATCCTATGTTAGAATGGGTAGATCCATGAAGAAATAGTGGGGAAGGGGTATGACATTTTTGCACAATGGCCTCAGCTGTTTGTAAAAGACCACTAAAGAATCTTCTCAAGGACGAGGACATATAAGGGGATATATGTTATTTTATATGTTTTTTAAGACATGATAATAATAGTTTAAAATTTTACTTTAGGTATTTGGAATGGCCCATGAGTGGGAGAAACATTTTTGAAATTGGACTAGCTCATGGAGGTTTTGGTAGACAATGCTTCCACATAGCTTTCATCATATATAGGGTGTAGGCATAACTTTTTCATATTTGAGAATAAGTTTAAAATAAATCATATAAAATATTTATGTGATGGTTTGAATATTTTTTTGAAGCACTATGGTATTTTTTGTGAAATTCAAATATTATTACTATAGCACACTCATTTTGGAGGCTGTGGTGGGAGGAAACCAACAATGTGTTTAGCAAATTACTATAGTTGGTAATCTTGTTAAGTGGAGAGGGTTTTGTGTATAAATCCACCACAAAAATTTTGAAGGACATGAAAATACTATGGTTGTGTTTTGGTGGAATTTTTAATAGTATAAAATGAATCTAATCATTGTGGATCTTAGTGTTCTCAGCGGAATATGTGTGTTAAATTTATTAGGGGCCAATTAATTGGTATTTAAAATATAAAAATTAATATATTTTGGTATAATTAAAATGTACAATTAAAATTCTATATGATCATAAACTCTTAGTAATATAATAAAATATTTTTTATCAAATTTATCTTGTTATATTAATATTTTTTAAAATCAATTAATTTAATAGTGTCAAAAAAGAAAATATTGATTTTTTATAAATATAATTTTTTTAAATAATTTAAAAATCATAAAACATTTTAAAAAATATATATAATAGTTATTATATTTTATAAAATGTTTTAAGGTATTTAGTTATGGTATAATTAACATCCAATAAGTATATCTTGCACCCTATTAATATTGAAATATTTGTTACCCTCGTTAAAAATCAAGTAGAATAAATAATGTTTAGATAAAATGATAAGGTTTTAATTGATAAAAAACATAGCCTAAAATTTATTGGTTGATAAAATTCCAAAAATATCATATCTCATCATGGAAATTGGGACTTTATTTATGTATTTTAATGGGGTTTGATTTTAATATAAATTATTATTTTTGGAGATCCCAAAAGTGCCCCTTGACTCAATTATAAAAGGTTACATACTCCATCACCACATCACCTATCTTTGAGCAGACAAGCTCATACATACCCTACCTATTTCTCTTATAAATATCCATAGTTACATTATATAAGTTCTTGTCTTCTTATATGACAAAATCTAGTGCATTAATATGATATTTAGGGGGAGAACGTTGAAGAAGAGGTAATACGCTCTATCGATTCTTTCAAACTTCTTTCTTCATCTATATTGTCTTCAAGAGTTTTTTCATTATAAATTAGCAACTCTAGTCTCTATTATATACAGAGATTTTATTATGATTATGAAATATACATATTCCATATTTCATCCTTCTTATTAAAAAAGAAATCACCAATTTTGTGTACGTATGACTTACCTTCTCCACGACATTTTGTAATCAGATTCTCTCCCCCACATTACATGGATGGGTATAATGATGGAAATAAAAATTGTATATTATTATAATTATAACATTATATTTATTGTGATATATTATAAACCATTAAATTTAATTCAATTAAAAAAATATGGGAATGATATCATCGCTCGTGGTATATATGTCTTTCAATCTCTATAATGTTATGTGATTTCATCCACTAGATATTCATTAAATGACGATTATTTATATTAATTGAATGAATAAATAATATATATATTATAAAAATTTCATTATTTATATGATATAACTATAACCTAAGAATAATCAAGGATCTTATCCAACAAAACATGCGTAAGAATATAAACTGGTTAACACTCGGGGGATGAGTAATAATGTTACTATCAAATAGATGATAATATGATAATATATTATATCATACAAATTTATACGATTATGAATTAATTTGATGATATTATTTAAATAATTATAAATTTGGTTCCCAAACCTACAAAAGAAATCATACCTGTGGTAAGGGATAATTTCATAATCTCATTATTATCCAATATTTCTTATACGTACGTAATTACTAGGAACTATTTATCATAATTGATCATATTTCCAAATAATGACTTCCAAAAAATTGATTCAATTCATCTGCAATTGTTTAGAGTCAAATTTAACCATTTGTGAATTTTTATTAAATTTTGTTGATGGACTTTTATATAGTTTTCTAATATAAGGGAATTTTTGGATTTTTAGAAAAATTATGAGGATCATGTTTTTTTTAAATTATAGAAGATGAACAGATTTTTTCATTTTCTTAGCACATTATTCCCATCAATATTCCTTTACATGATTTCATTTTTATTATCATATAAATTATATTCTTTTAAAATTGAATTAAATTTTGAGAAAATTAAATTTTCTTGAACAATAAAGGATTTTCCCTGAAGAATTAATTTCAAATGTTATATTAAAATTATTTTCCAGGTATGTTGAAATTATTTAATAGGGTTATGTTAAAAATATAATATCATCATTGTTTATATGGTTATATTTTTTCTGATGGAATTATATTTTGGAAATTCATTTATTTTACAAATAATTATGTTATGGTGTCATTATTCTTAAAGTCATCCATTTTATTCCATAGGTTATGATGAATCATTTATTTTATTTTGGAACACATAAGATTGATTTAATTATGATATGTGTGGGACCTAGATCTCTCTCCATTACATTGGGTAAATATTTATATCTCATGAGATAATGATTTTTGTAATGGGAAATGATATCTGTTCAGTATTATAGGGCTGGAACGAGGACCAAACTTAGCACACTAATGATCTTTGTCCATAATGATGGTCTTGGAAATGAAAATTGACAAATATGAAATGATTTTCTATGATTATGTGTATTCTAAAAAATTTAATTTCTTATGTTATGAATTGTAGGATTTTTTCATTGATTCTTATAAATTGTTATTATTTATCACATGATATGATATCACAATCATTTCAATAACAGATTAAATTTTAAAATGTTATGTTCTTATATATTATGATAATAATACGATTGATACCTCCCTCATTTTATATTACTGAGAATCTAATCACACCCTTTTAAATGATTATTTTCTCCAGGTCGGGAAGAAGGGAATTAAGTAAGATAGGTCAAATTTTTCTCTAGTTATGATGAAAAAAGTGTGATTAATTGAAGTTTTCCTATTAACCTTGTTTTTCTGTTTCCATGTTTATAGAGACACTATACATATATGGTCCCATCATGGTTTTATTATATTTTTCATTTAATATTCATAAATTTTGATGTATTATCTATGTAAATAACATATGTGTGTGTATAGTGGCTATGAGAGGAAATGTATGGTTATCCTTTGGAAAACTAGATGAGGAAATGTTAGTATGATTCATTTGGAAATGTCTATGTATACATTATAATCATAGTGTTTTACTAAAATTTCATGATCAACCTAGAGTAAAATATAATGTGTCTTAAATTGAAATTTAATTCAAGATTATATGGGTTATACAATATAATTAATTTTTCTCATACTATTATACTTGGTTATAATTAATTGATGGAACCAAAAGGAAACATGTAAAACCTGGATGTGATGGGAAATGAAATTATTTTCTTTCAATTCAACTAAATGTTAATGGAGTTCTAATTTAAAATCTTGTACCTATGCACACAAAATATTCTTAGGATATAAATCATACATGTCTTACAAATGATAAATGTATGAAAAACCCTCTATTGAGTCCTTTATGAGGCCACATACACATTCCACCAGAAGATCTTCAAAATCGTTTGTGGCTGAACAATGGATCAATACCACTAAAAAGATATTTTCATTTCTCTAGTGTTTAGATCATGTTATAGTCATCTTGGTATTATATCATTTGGATGGTGAAGCTGATCAATGATATAATCTTATCAAGAATATATGACAATTAGACAAATTTGATTCTATGGAAAGAAATGAGTCTAAGAAATTATTTTTCAATAATTTATTTCATCATATTATTCTAAAAAATAAAAAAAATTACTTGAGTTTATGAAATAGGATGATGAATTTTTTGGAACCTACAGTTTTTTACAATAATTAAAAGGTACAGTCATGGAATTTTTAACAATCTAGAGGGTAAAATTGATCATGTTTTAGTTGATTAATACTATGTACCTAAAGGTAATTAGCTATATGGGACATCAATATATATGAGGAAATTGTTCTATGTGTTCTCATGTTTGAGATGGTGATTGGAGTAACCCATCAGTCTGATGGGTTTGATATAAAAAGAAAAATGGAATTCAAGGGAAAATCTAAAGACCACATGGAATAGAAGATGAGTTTTACCTTATTCTCAAGGCATGGAATGAAGGATGGAGGAAATTGTATTTAAGGTACTAGGAAATTTTTTAATTTAGAAAAATAATGGCATCAAAAATATGAATGTTGTAGTGATGGGAAAAATATGTCTCGTGATTCAAATAATTTAAAGTCTACACATAATGCACCTCCTAAACATCAATGTTATAATTTCAAGGAAATGGGAATGTATGAAAATCAATGACCAAATCAATGGGTTATTGATATTGGTCAATGTCAGCAAAATCTGATGTTCAAAGAACAATTAATGTCACATGTGGTCACCATAATTGATATGGACTACATTAATGACATGATGGCAGGTACACATACCATCCAATATAATGTAGAAAATGTATTATTTTATTATGAATCCACTAAATCTTTTATTTATTAATAGAATTATAAGGGTTTCACCATATTTCCTTGAAATTTATATATTGAGATATTTGGGAAAACATCTAATGAAAAAATGGCCACAAATAAACCTTATAATTCATTTCCATTTGAATTATTTGGGATTATGCTTCTAAAAAATCATGTGATCCTTTCTATAGTGGTATTTGATGTGTTTCATAGAATTTATTGTCTTTCTATATATAGAGATCATATCTTTTTATATGTATTTGAAGTCTCATTTTATATTTAGGATCAATCTATGATAATATATTGATAGAAGAATGAATTTTACCTTCTAGTGGAAATTTATTCCATATTATGGGTAATGATTCCTATAAATGAAGGTTATCAATATCATGTGGAAAAGGATGAACACGCCATTATGAATAAACCTATTGTACAGAATTTTGATGTTGCCTATCCATAGGAATTTATAGGTCTTCCACTGGATAGTGAGGCTGATTTTTCAATAGAACGCATACCAGGAGTTATGTCTATTTCAAATACACCATATTTAATGACCCCAATTGAGTTTCCATAATTAAATAAGAAACTAAAAGATATTATTGAAACGAGACTAATATTACCTAGTGTGCCCTCATGGGGAGAACCAGTTCTATTTGTTAAGAAGAAAGATGTATTAATCAGATTCTACATTTATTTTCTAGAACATGATAAGATTACTATCAAGAAAAAATATCATCTTCCCTTCATTAATGAATTATTCTAACAACTACATAGAGATCAATATTTTTCAAAGATCAATCTTCATTCAGGATAACATTAATTAATTGTCAACAAAGATGATATATGAAAGATGAAATTCTATATTTGGTATGAACATTATGAATTTATAGTTGTGCCTTTTAATATTAAAAATTTCCCCACTATCCACATGGATATAATGAATATATTCTATAATTTCTATATGATTAATTTTGTGGTAGTCTTAATAGATGATATACATTTCTATAAGAAGAGTATGGAAGTACAAGGAGATAACTTGAGAATTTTATTCTTAACCTTTAGAATGATGATTCTTTATAAAAAATTGACCAAGTGTGATTTTTTTATTTATTAAGATTCATTTTTCTGGAACATAATCCCAATATAAAGGATATATGTTGATCCAACAAAAATAAAATTCATTAAATGTCTGTTAAGGAAAATAATGGTAATTGAGATATGATGTTTTCCTTGTTTCGAAGTATGTTATCGACAATTTGAGAATGATTTTTCATAATTATAAAATCCATTCACCATGTTTACTCATAAAGGGGTCAATTTCACATGGACAGAGGAATTTGAAGATAATTTTAATGAGCTAAAAAGAAATTTAGCTAGAGCATTTATTCTCACAGTGCCTTATAGTGGATAAAGTATTGTGATATATAGTGATCCATCCAAGAAGGGTATGAGTTGTGTTCTCATGAAAAATGATATGGTGATAGCTTATGCCCCACGAAAATAGAAAATCCATGTGAAAATTAACCATGTTGTGATTTGGAGATACCTACAGAAATATTTGAATAAATGGTATTCATGCATTGTGTTTTTGCTGGATGGTTTGATATTTATGATCATAATAAGATTTTAATGTATATTTTCACACAAAAGGAGAATAATATGAATTAAAAAATTTGGTTGGTGTTAATTAAAAATTACAACTTCTCTATTAATTATCACCCAAGTAAGGTAAACAAGATAGAAGATTATTTTAGTTGAAAACACAGTGGCAGACTATCTATGATGGGAATCACAAAAGATCCACTATTTATGGATTTTCAAATAAGGGATCTTGTAATTTTAAAGTTTATGAATCTTATCTTTATCAAATTAATGTTCATCCAAATGTACAAGTGAAGAATAAGAATGAATAATAAAAACATTGTAGATCTAAAATATAAGTTGAGAATTGTGCCTAAATTCAAATAGGATTGTGATGGAATAATAAGGTTCAGGAACTTGGTTTGTATTCTTCCCATACTGAAATTACATATTTAGATATTGGATGAGGCTCATAGTTTTTCATTCTCTATTCATTATGGAATCACAATGATGTAATAAGACTTGAAATAGTATTTTTTTTGGCATGGCATGAAATGATACATTTCCAAATACATCTCATAGTGCTTGGTCGGTGAGAAAGTTAATACTGAGTGATATAATTAGAAGGGGATGTTTCAACCACTATCCATAAATAAACAAAAATATTAAAAATCACTATAGACTTTGTCATTAGACATCCTAAAACATCTAAAATCCATAATTATTTAAGGGTTATAGTTGATGGCCTTAAAAATTAAGCACATATCATTATTATTAGAGAGGATTCAAATCCTGATAATCTTTTCATGATATATATAAAAGAAGTGGTATGATTGTATGGAGTACCACTTCCCCCAATATTTGATCACGGTTTATTATTTAACTTGATGTCCTAGAAAATTCATTAGCAGGAATTGTATGCAGAGATATGTTTCAGAACTACTTATCATCCTTAGACGTATGGTTTTTCTAAGAGGACAATTTAAATACTAGATGATATGTTGAGAGCTTGCTCTATGTATTTCAAAGGTTATTGAAATATAAACCTTCCTATGATATAATTTTCTTACAAAAATATCATTCCCTCAAGTATTCAAATGGATCCTTATGAATCCCTCTATGGATAAAATTACATAACTCTATCTTTTTGGGATGAAATTTGTTAATAGAAGGTATTAATACCTAATATGGTAGACGAAATGGCATAAAAGGGAATATTTATTCAACAACACATAAGAGGAGCTTAAAGTCAAAAAAAAAGTTATGCTATCAAAAGAATAAAATACCTATATATTGAAGTGGGTTACATGGTGTTTCTATGAATATCACCTTGGAAGAGAGTAATGATATTTGGAAATAAGGGCATGTTGATACTAGGGTATATTAGTCCTTTTGAAATTCATGATAATTTTGGGAAGGTAAATTACTGATTAGAGATTCAAGTGAATCACTAAAGAGTTCAAGATGTATTCCATGTATCCATCCTTAGAAATTACATACATGATCATTTTAATATACTATTCTTAGAATTCATACCACTAGAGCAATACCATTCTTATGAAGAACAACCGATAGAGATTCTTCATCATAGAAAAAAAGTTATATGAAATAAGAAAACTCACTTGAATAATGTTTTATCATGGAACCAAAAATTGGTGGAATCTATGTAGGATCGTAAGGATATAATGAGGCATAAGTATCCTCATTTGTGGGTTTACAAATGACTAATTTTTAGGGTATAATATTGTTTATGGGGGGTAAAATGTAACACTGATCTTTTTTATGAAATATTTTCTTTAATTATTTTTAATTCTTCGTTTGCATTCATTTTACATCATTTAATGTATAAAAAATCCACGAGACACCCTTATTATAAAATTACCCTTTTATCCTATTTGTTAGGTTAGATAAAATTAATATAACTAACATGTGAAAATGAATGGTGAATTAATCAGATACTAATTATTAATGAAAAATATAAATTAATTTTATATTTTTATTTTTGTGTAAATAAATTAATTGAATTACTACTAGTAAGCTAAATTAATGAAATATATATTTTATATACATAATAAAATATTTTTTATATTCATCCAATATATATTTCTTTCACTAGATATGACTAAACCCTATTTGATGTATACACACCAATATTATTCAAAAGGGTAATTTTCCACCTTATAATAAAGAACCCCTTTTAGATTATTAATCCAACACAATAATAATCATCATATTGAAACATAATATTGGTCTTTGGAAGAGGGTATAAAAAATAACATTGGATTAGTTTTTAATATTTCTCTTATAGCTTCCATGTTTTTATGAATACTAAAAATACACCAAATTTTAATTGAAAACATATTTTTTTCATCAAAATATTTTATATGATTAAATTATAATATATAATTGTATTAAATTATAAATAAAATCAATATTGTTCATTCAATATATTTTATTTTATTAGCATTAAATTTACAGTGAATTAATATGTAAAAACATTTCAATTGTTTACTATGTTTCATATTTTACAGATCTTTATATTTTTTCGACAATGGGAATAATTTTAAATCAATGAATGATTTTTTTATTTAATTTAGAAAATTGAATTTAATATTTTAAATAAATTAGTCCAAATAATTGAATTATATTCCTTCTTTTTTGGGGCATTATGAATAAATTAATCGATATTTTTTATTCATATGGTAAAAGGGTCAATCCAATAATTTTTTAAAAAATAATACTGTGAAATTAACATAAGAATTGTATAAATATCACATTGATGAATTTATTTCTACGATAATCATCCTTAGGTTGGAATGGTGATTTTTATAATCCACTTTAATGATATTATGACATTTAATTTAGATTATTTAAAGGAAGGTTGAATATATCTCACTCAATTTTTAATAACTATTTTAGTTTTAATGTAAGGTTATACAATATATAATTTATATTATAAATAATAATTTTGAATCTAATTTTTTAATCATGAACTATTATTTTTAATTTTTAGGACATAAAAAATAACCTTAATGACTTATATGTTAATGGTGGAAAAATTATTTTATTTTTGAGAAATCAATAAAATAATAATTAATAAAATGATATTTATAATTGAAATACTCAAACAGATGATCAAGTCATATTTTCCAAGTAGAGATCAACCATAATCATACAAGGGTCGAGTAATTTAGAATTTTCAACCTTATATAAGGAGATTATGACACGCGTATTATTTTATATAACTTGATAAAAAGATGGACCCATTCATGTTTTTAGAAAAATATTATTTTTAATGATGGATTAAACAAAACATATATTCTATTAAAACTATTATTCTAAAATTTTGAAATTTTATATTTTTCATATTATTGGATTGTTAATTTTTATTACTCATATAAGAATATTAAATAATTACAGAAAATTATTCTAATAGTTAATTTGTTAAGAAAAATATCAAATAAATGTTATTAAAAATATTAAAATAAATATAGTTTCTTCTAATTAACATGTCCAATGAGTTTTCAATAATACCTTGACATCATTGACATATAATAATATATTTTGATCAAAGTTATATTAATATCTTAATATTTTTAAAAGTCACTAAATTGAATAGTGTCAAAATTGACACTAGTGATTGTATTATCAAAATTATGTTTTATAAAATTATTTAAAATCCTAAAAAGTTTTTTAAAAATATATAATAATTATGATATACTCTAAAATGTTATAATTTATTTATTTATAGTCTAATTGAAAATAAATAAATAAATATTTCACCCTTTTGTATTGAAATACTTTTCACCCTAGTTAAAAATTAAATCAAATAACAAAGTTTCAATTAAACTGATATGGTTTAAATTGATTAAAAAATTTAATACAATTTATTATATTATGATATTAGAACCATATATCATCTTAGACTATATATAGGGGAATTTTGGTGTTTTTGGATGGGGTTTTATTTTATTTTAAATTACTATATTTGGGGATCCCAAAAGTGCCCCTCACCACAATTATAAATGGGAACCTCCTTCCGCAAATATAAACATCAAATTGAGACCTAAATATCATCCATCCCCAGACCATTCCCATATCAACATCCCTAGTAACATTCTTGAGGCTTCATACATCTTCAATGACGAACTCATGTGATTTAAAATGAGAATTAGATAGAACTTTTAGAAGAAGAGGTAATCTCCACTAAAGATTCATTCAACTTATTTCCTCTTCTACATTATCTTCATGAGTTTTTTCATTACAATGTAATAACTCCATTATAAATTATATAATGATATTTTTCTATGGTTATGAAAATCCATATTCCATATTCTATCCATCCTATAAATAATAAAATCACCATGCATGCGTACGTACAGCTTATTGTCTCCACGTCGTTGTGTAATATATTTCTCACCAACACCTTATGTGGATCAGTATAATAATGGATAAAATACCTATATATGATTTTCACACCTAGAATTCTATTTGAGTCATGTTTTTTATTTTAACATTTATCACTTAAGTTTAATTGACTTTTTATAGTTTTTTTGTTGGAATTCGGGATAAGCACAACATTAGTGTGCTCTTTTGCGATGATAAATGAAGTTGGGCCAACATGTGTTGTGCACTTTAGAACCGGTAAACGATCCTTGGCATGAAAATGAATGACACGCGGGCTGGTCCCGGGTGAAGTTGTGCACCCTACCCATCGTGCGGGTAGAACTTTTTATAATTAACGTTTTCAGCACGCAATTTTTTTTAATATCTATAGTATTTTTATTATTATTAATCCCATTATTAATATAAAAGTCAAATTTATTTATTCATTTTTTAGATTATTTTAAATATTATTATTATTTTATCTTGGGGTCCCAATTTCTTTTTTTATCTGTTTTTATTTTTTTATCCCATCATTTCATTTTCTTTTTTTTTCATTCCATCTCCCTCACTGTCCCTCCCTCGCGGGGAGTTTTCACTCACAAAACCTTATCCGCTCTCCCAATTCCTCCCTCCTTTTCAAACTGTTCTCCTTCCTCTCCTGGACCGGCAACGTGCTGCCCTGCCTCCCTATCCAGAAATTCGTGCACTACCCTCTCCTTTTTACGCCTACCCACTAAGCTGTTGCACACCATCCGCACACACCCTCCCAGCTATGCCTTGCACCGACCTTCCCTCACCACCTCTCGGCCACACACCCATTCTCCCATAGCCTCCTCCTTTCTTCATCTTTTTTTTTCAGGAAAAACATCTGGACGCTCCCTCTTTTCCAGCAGCATACTCCTCCACTACCTCCCCCAACCTCATCCGGACAGCCGCACCTCATTTCCCCTTCATCACTGAGGCACCCTCCTCCCCTTCAGGTGAGTTTTTGGCACGGCACAGCTCTGTGGAGGCTCCCTCTACTCGGATCAACCCTTATTGTGACCTTCTTTTTTTCTAGTGAACTTCTTCTCTTTTAGTGCTAATATACAGTAGGATTTTTTGTTCTGAGTGGTTTATTCTTGACGCGATTACTTTATTTCCTTGTTTTTGGGGTGTATTTGGGGTTTTTTTTGGACTGCGTTGGCGTGCGGTGGTCTTTGCACACAAATTTTTGTGAAGATGTGATACACCAGATGGTGATTCCACACAATAGTATTAATTAACAATAATTTTCTTTTTTATATAATTATTTTAGAACTTTTTTATGTTTCTTTACACACTGTGAAATTATATTTGAATTATTTTCAATGTGAATTTATCTGGTTAGAGTTATGTTTAAGTAATGTTGGTGAATTTCATTTTGAAAACATGTTTTGTATTGTTTATCAGTGTTTTGAAAACTATGTAGTGTGAGTGTTAGGACGTGTGGATTCTGAAAATATATTTTGGCATAGTATTAAAAGTGTGTTTGTCTAGAAAAATGTTTTGGGTGAATTTATTATATTTAAATATTTTGTGACATGTTCAGAACTTGTTAAATGACATTTTAGTTGTTTTCATGATTATAAAATGTGGTTGTATAAAACTATATAGTTTTTTTAATTTAATGTTCATGTAGTAGCGGCTATGTTCTAAAACGTTTTTGGTCTATGTGTGGCTTTAAAAGAGGATACTAGTGTTTGAATGACATTTTCTTGTGTGTAAGAACCTCGTTTGGCTCTTAAGTGTTAAGGTGACATGTTATGCGAACATTGATTTTAGGTGATCATAAGGAGGGGAGCCTAGGGTATTTGGTGGGGGGATTGGGACTAGTGATCTACTATTCAAAAGATGGCATGGCCCGGTTTCACTGGTAGTATTGATGATTTCAACACTAACTAAACATATGATGACTGAGGGTCATGGTCTTCTAATCAACTATTTTTGAGGGACGTGGCCTTCTAGGCCACATTTTCTAAGGATCATGGTTTATAAGCGACGTTTCACTGAGACATGGAGTTCTAGGGTCCCACCTATTTCTAGTACCAATATGGAATCTCCCATCATTTTTTTCTACCAGTTTCTTTGCGCACACCGATGATTCATAATATGTTACTAGGGTTACTACCCAAACATGTGTTTTCTTTAAACATTATTTCATTAATGTCTCATTATGAAAAACATTTTTCCATAACATTATTAAGAATTCCTTACATTTATTTATTTACCATTGAAAATTTAATTGTCTTTTAATGTTTGTGTGTGGAAATATTTTCATGGTGATATCCTACTGGGAAATTTCTCACACCCTACTTACAACATTGGGTGTAAGTAGATTTGTGTATGTTTGATACAGGTTAGGGTCCAATGTTTGGAAGTGTTGGTTCAGGTTGTCAGCTGGACTATGGATGTGGCGTTGTGGTGGCGGCTTAAGGGTGATGTCGTCACACCAGGAGACAGTTATTGGGTTGGTTTATGGTCATCATGATTTTATTATTGTTTGGGTTTTGGTTTTACATGTGACTCAAAAATCTAGTTTTGTTTAATGGATTGTTTTCCTGTGACTCTAACTTTTGGTTGGGTTATTTTTTTGGTTTCTTACTATTTTTTCAGATAAAATCATTCCCAAGAATACACGGGCACTTATGCCAGGCTATGGGGATCGTGAACACCCTTTGGGCCTTTTCGCGGGACGGTTCGGGCGTCAGTTCGGATGGCGACTGAACTTGGTTCGTGACAAAATGGTATTAGAAAATGATTAATCTATTTGGTTATTTTCTTTGGGATGAATCTGGTTAGACAAGAGGTAGGATTGTGGGGTCTCAGAATTCCCATTCCGAGTAGGGTGTCTGGCCTGCACAACTCGTGACAGACCCTGAGTGGCCATAGGTTATCAGGATTCTTGTTTGACTTCTCTTCCAGGTGGGATGTGCAGGCTACAGACTGTGTATGGGCATCGGGCAGACAAGAAGAATTTGTACATGATGTTACTTTTTCATGTTTGGTTTACTTATGATTTCTTATCTTGAAGGAAATTTTATTTTTCTTTTTGTATGACATATTTAAAATGTTATTATATGATTGTTTTTATTTTCACCAAGATGCCTCACCAGAGAGCTTACACGCACCCACAGGAGGAAGTCAGGGAGAGTTATCCCTCGCTGCTTGATCAGAGATTGGTAGAAGCTGTGGTCTGAGCTGCTCTGAATGTGGTACAAGGAGCAACACCTGATCCCGCTTATTTTCAAACAATATGATATGAGTTAGGTCTCAGAAAGGAAAATGCTCAAAAGTTCTTAAAGAATAAACCTCCATCATTTCTAGGTAGTTTAGAACCTCAAGAGTCATAGGAATGGCATGAAAAGATAGACCGTATGTTCGAGTTCCTTGACACGGCAGAATAAGTTTTGGTAAAGTGTGCCTTATTCCAGTTAGAGGGATTCAGTCTCAAGTGGTGGGAATCAGTTATTCAATATGGGAAGCATGAGAATATGGGTTTTAATGAGTTCAAGTCCATATTCAACGAGAAATATTGTCATGAGGTTTTGACTTATGACAGATCCTGGGAGTTCCTGGATCATTCACAAGGGGATCGGACAATGGTGGAGTATGAAAACCGCTTTTCTGAGCTAGTGTGGTACATACTTGATATTGTTTCAAGTGAATATTTGAATTCTTGAAAGTTTGAGAAGGGCCTTCGACTAGAAATCCACTCTTAGGATTTCTTTTTCATGTTGTAAAATTATGCCGAGGTGGTTGATCATGTTTGTATGTTCGAGATTGACCAAAGAGGATAGTCAGGGTTTTCTGGATCGGTGTAAGGGTATGGAAGCTGCAGTTCATTCAAAAGGAAGAAGAATCATGATGAGCAATAGAATAATAGTTGTGGCCACTCGGGTCACTCTCCCATGAAGAATTTATCTGGGGATTTTGGTGCAGGGTTTGTGGTGTGCCATCAGTGAGGAAGGGTAGGGCACGTTCGACCTTAATGTACATACCCTCCCAGACCATTCCATGGGAGTGGAGTTGTGAGACATCTACAATATTTATACAGGACTGTACGCCCTTAACAGAGTGGGACTAGATCTGTGGATTCCATATATGTATCAATTCTATCAGGGACGAGAAGGATGATAGGATCTCGGTTCAGTGGTCGTGGTGGCAGTACTAGATCGTCTTCGGGGCAAAGCCATATCATGTAAGAGGATCAGGAGAGGATTCGTTGTCAGGTAGGGACCATACATCTTCCTGATGTGGATTAGGCACTAGTGGGATCTGATGCCGGAACTTTGACTGTTTGAGGTACCATTCTTATGGCATCATCTTTAGATTCTGTCCTTTTTGATACTTGTGCATATTTCTCTTTTATATATGTCCATTTTGTGAAATTGTTGTGCCTTCCAACCGAGATTTTATCTGTTGCAATGGAGTTGTGGACACCACTGGGTAAGAAAAATGAGAAGTTTAATAGGTTCCCATCAAGTGAACATTTTGTGTAAGGAGTTGAAATGGAATGGGATTTCATGGTCATGAATATGGACCTTTTGGATGTGATTCTATGCATGGACTAGATGGATCGCTTACTAGGACATATTTATTTCTATCAACATCGAGTCAGCTTTATGGAACCTGATGAGAGTCCCCAGTTATTTCTAGGAAAATGGGATCCTTGATCGGGTCGTGTGGGACCCCCACTCCTTGAGTTGGGGAATCTTGCTTATCATTTGTCATCACAAGCACTGGGGGACGATGGTGGTGTTTCTCAGGGTGGGTTAACTTGTGTAGTGGATGAGTTCCCAGTGGTCTTCCCATATGATTTTACAGGAATACCACTAGAGTGAGATGTCGAGTTCTCGATTGAGTTGGAACCAGTAACACATCCTATATATCTTCCCTCATATCACATGACCCCCACCGAATTGAGGGAATTAAAGATACAGCTTGACGATTTGGAATCCAAAAGATCCATTCACCCTAGAGTCTCTCCTTGGGCCACCCCAGTTTTTTTTTTGCGAAGAAGGCTGATGGAACCCTCCGGTTGTGCATCTATCACCGGAAATTGAATAATCTGACCATCATGAATAATGCCATTTCCCTGGATTGAAGATTTTTTTGACCAGATGAAGGGGGAAAAGTGGTTCTCCAAAATCGACTCGTGTTTGGGGTACCACCAAATCAGGGTGAGAGAAGCAGACATTCTGAAGACGGCTTTCTGAAGCAGGTATGGTCACTTAGAGTATCTAGTCATGCCTTTCATATTGGAAAATGATCTGACTGTTTTCATGGAACTTGAGATTCGGGTGTTCCATCAATATCTAGACTCCTTTGTCGTGGTATTTGTAGAAGACATCCTAGTTTATTCAGGATCTTTTGGGGAGCATGAGCATCACCTGAGTATTGATTTAGGCACATTGCGGGACCACCACCTGTATACCAAACTCATGAAGTTCACATTATGGATCAGGGAAGTAATGTTTTTTGGGCATGTCATGTCCGAATAGAGGGTTTCAGTGGATCCTGAGATGATCAGTGCAATTATTTCATAGGAATAACTGATGAATGTGTTTGAGATCATAAGTTTTCATAGCCTAACATGTTATTATAGGAGTTTTGTTCTGGGCTTCTTAGGTCTTGCCTCCTCCATGACCGCACTCACCCGGAAATGGGTGAAGTTTGAATGGAGCCCACAGTTCCAAGCATTTTTTGAGGAATCGAAGTGGCAGTTTAACACCAGACCTGTGCTGATTTTACCAGAGTCTAGGAAGGGCTATGTGGTTTATTGGGATGTGTCTGGTACGGTCCTTGGGTGTGTACTCATGTAGGATAAAAATGTGGGGGCATATGGTTCTCGCTAGCTCCGGCCACATGGGAAGAATTATCCGACTCATGACTTGGAGTTGGTAGTAGTGATGCAAACCCTGAAGACATGGTGTCACTATCTCTCTAGGGAGAAATATTTGGTCTACTCTGGCCATAAGAGCCTAGCATACATTTTCTCTCAGAAGGACCTCAATCTGAGGTAGTGCCAATGGATCGAGTATCTGCCGGGATTTGAATTTGACATTTTCTATACCCCAGGAAAGGATAATGCAGTGGCTGAAGCTTTGAGTAGGATGGTATCAGTGAAGGCATTAAGGATGTCCAGTGATTGGTGGAATTTGATGGGGCACTTCTCTCAGATTCATTTGGAGAGAAGTGAGTATAGTAGAGGTACTTTATTGGCTAGCATTATGTTGAAACCCACCCTTTTGAAGTTGATTTAGCGGGTGTAGTTCTATGATGAGTTGTGTCAGTGATCTATGTTGTTTCTTCATGGTGGGGAGACCCCTTCTGATTAGTCTTTGTCTCCCAATAGGATCTTGTGCTTAAATGTCCGTGCAGTGGTGTCGTTGTCTCTACAAAAGGTGGTGATTTTGGATAGAAACCAGTATTAGTGGGTTGACTATCCTAGTACTACCATGATGTATTATGATATTTGTTGCCAGTTCTAGTGTCCATGTATTAGATGGGACATATCTGACTTTGTATTGAGATGATAAACTTGTCAGCATCTGAAGGCAGAGAATCAGAGACCATCTGACCTACTTCACCCATTACCCATTCGTATCGGGAATTCAGATGAGGTGTCCATGGACATCATTGATGTCATTCCTCATATACCATGGGGGAGGAATTCTATCTGGGTCATGATTGAACATTTTACTAAGTCATTTCACTTTATCTCGATCTGATATACAATGATGGTGGATGAGATGGGTCGTTTGTATGGTCACGAGGTGGTCCGACATCATGGTGTGTCGTCAGAGGTTTTTTCTGACAGGGCCCCCCACTTCTCTTCTCAGTTTTGGGAAGACCTCTAGAAGGATTTGGGGTCGCATATTAAGATGAGCATGTCATACCATCCTCATACGGATGGCCAGACGGAGTGGGCAAATCAAATTATGGAGGACATGCTTTGTGCATGTGGGTTGGATTTCAGAGGTACATGGGATAGCAATTTAGGATTGGTTGATTTTTCTTATAATAACAGTTACCAATACTCTATTAGAATGGAACCCTTTCAGGTGCTCCATGGTCGACCTTGACAGTATTTTTTGTGTTGGGTTGAGGAAGGCGAAACCTCACTCTTGGGACCAAGCCTTGTTCAGGAGACATATGAGAAGGTCATGTTGATTTGAAAATAGTTGTTGATAGCTTAGAGTCTCCACAAATATTAGGATGATTAGAGGGTTCTGGATCATAAGTTTGCAGTGGGGGACATAGTGTTCTTGAAGGTGGACCCTTGCTTGGGTAACTGCCACTTGGTAAAGTAGGGGAAGCTGACAGAGAGGTACTTTCGAGATTACTAAGCGGATTGGCAAGGTGGCATACAGGTTAGCTTTGCCTTCACAGTTGACGTTGATTCATGAAGTATTACATGTATCCCAACTAAAAAGGTATAATCCAGATCTGTCACATGTGTTGAATTGGGATAAGTTAGAGATTAAGCTATAATTATTAGTGTTTGAGTGGCAAATGCAGATATTGGATTCTAAAAATAATGTGCTTCATGGAAGGTCCATATAATTGGTCTGTATTCTTTTGCAGCATGGGAAGGACGAGAATGATACTTGGGATTGGAAGCCTTGGGTTGGGAAAGAGTATGCATTTCTATTCTCTGATTAGGAATCGCGTTGACTTTCCGTTGATGGAAAGTATTCATGGTGGGGAGAATTGTAACACCTGGACTTCAGTTTGAGGTGTGTTTTTAATTTTAATTTTTTTCACAAAAAAAGTTTTTTTAATTTTAATAGTTGTTTTGTTGTAATTGTCACAAATGAGAAATGAGGTCAGGGTGACACGTTTCATGCACTTTTGTGCCAGCAAATGATCATTGGCATGACAGCACCTGACACACGGGTGGGGCACGGGTGAAGCCGTGCGCCCTTCCCATCGCGCAGGTGGAACTTTTTATAATTGATGTTTTAAGCACGTAATTTTTTTAACATCAATTGTATTATTATTATTATTGTTATTACCATTATTAATATAAATTATGAAATATATTTATTCATTTATTCAGATTGGTTTAACAATTGTTTTTATTTTTTCTTGGGGTCCCTATTCCTTTTTTTATCAGTTTTTATTTTCTTTTTTCCCATCATTTATTTTTCTTTTTTTCCATTCCATATCCTAAACTATCCTTCCACTGTGGGTATTGTTCAGTCACAAATCCCTAGCCACACTTCCCATTCCTCCCTCCTCGTAGAACCACACTCCTGCCTCAATCGGACCGGCGTCGTGCCACCCTGCCTCCCTCTATGGATAGCCATGCACTACCCTCCCCTTTGTGCGTCGACCCGTTAAGCAGTTTTGCATCATCCATGCACCCGCCTCCCAAATCTGCCTTGTGCCGACTACCCCACACCTTCTCTCGGCTGCACCTCCCTACTCCCGTAGCATCCTCCTTTCTTCTTCTTCTTTTTCGGCTGAACATCCGGAGGTTCCCTATTTTATAGTGTCAGACTTCTCCACTCCCTCCTACTCCCTCGTTAGGAGATCCTCACCTTTTTTCCCCTTCCATGATGAGCTACCCTCCTCCCCTTCAAGTGAGTTTTTGGTGCGTCACAACTCTGTGGCGGCTCCCTCTTCTTGGCTCAACCCTTGCAGTGACATTATTTTTTTTCTAGAGAACTCATTCTATTTTGGTGCAAGATTGCAGTTGGATTTTGTGTTCTGAGTGGTTCATTCTTGATGGGACTATTTTATTTCATTGTTTTTAGGGTGTATTTGGGGTTTGTTTTGACTATGTTGGCGTGAGATGATCCTTGCGCACAAATTTTTGCAAATCTGTGATACATCGGTAGGTGATTCCACACACAGGTATTAATTATCAATCATTTTATTTTTTATATAATTATTTTAGCGCTTTTTCCTATTTGTTTACACACTGTGAAATTATCTTTGACTGAGTTGTAATGTGAATTTATCTGGTTAGAGTGATGTTTAAGTAATGTTGTTGAATTTCATTATGAAAACCTATTTTGGATTGTTTATCAGTGTTTTGAAAATTGTGTGGTTTGTGTGTTAGAAATTTTGGATGGTGCAAATATATGTTGGAATAGTATTAAAAGTGTGTTTGTCTTGAAAAAAAAATTCGTTGAATTTTTTCCCTTTAAATATTTTGAGACATGTTTGGAAACTGTTAAATTATTTTTTAGTGGTTTACTTGATTACAAAATGTGTTTTATAAAACTATGCATCATGTTTTATTTAATGTAAAAGTGGTGCATGTTAAGTTCTAAAACGTTTTTGGTGTGCGTGTGGGTTTAAAAGAGGATATCAGTGTGTGAATGACATGTTCTTGTGTGTAAGATCCTTGTTTGGCTCTTAAGTGTTAAGGTGACATGTTATGTGAACATTGATTTTAGGTGAGCATAAGGAGGGAAGCCTGGGGTATTAGGTGGGAGGACAAGGACTAGTGAGCTAGTATTCCGAAAATGTCTTGGCCAGGTATCACTGGTAATATTGATGATTGAGACACTAACAATACATATGATGACTGAGGTTCTTGGTCTTCTAAACTATGTTTTCTGAGGTCGTGGCCTTCTAAGCCACATTTTTTGAGGGTCGTGGTTTCTATTCCACGTTTCACCAAGACACGACATTCTAGGGTCCCACCTATTTCTAATACCCATAGGGACTCCCCCATCCTTTGGTGATAACAGTTTCTTTGCGCACACCGATAATGCATAATATTTCACAAGGGTTACTACCCAAATAGGTGTTTTCTTCAAACTGCTTTTCTTTAAGTTTTCTTTAGGAAAAACTGTTTCACTAACTTTGTTAAGCATTTCTTGACTCTATTTTATTTACCATTGAAAATTTAATTGTATTTTAATGATTGTGCATGGAAATATTTTCTTGGTAATATCCAACTGGGTGATTTATAACACCCTACTTAAACCTTTGGGTTTAAGTAGATTTGTTTATGTCTAATACAGGGAAGGTTCAAGCATTCAGAAGTGGTGATTCGGGTTGTTAGCGGGCCTCTTGATGTGGAATTTTGGTGGCAGCTTGAGGGTTGTGTCCACATGTCAGGAGACAATTTTAGTGTTGGTTTTTGGTCACCATACTTTTAGTGTTGTTTGGGTTTTGGTTTTACATGTGACTCAAGCATCTGGTTTTGGTTAGAGGATTTTTTGGCTGCGACACTTAAATTTGGTTGGGTTTATTTTGATGGTTTCTTAATATTTGTTTTTTCAGGTAAAATCATTCCCAAGGTTTATTTTTTTACCCGGTCACTTGTTCCTGCCCGTGGGGATCGGGAACGCCCTTCGGGCCTTGTCGCGGGCCGGTTCGGGCAATGGTTCGGATGGAGACCCAAATTGTTTCATTATAATGATAATTATAGCAACATATTGATTATGAATATTATAAACCATCCAAATAAATACTATTCCACAATAATGGAAATGATATCGCCGCTCGTCTGTACATACATCATTCCATCTACATGATGTGATGTGATTAATTCAACATGATATTCACTAAATCATTATTATATAAATGAATTGGATGAATAAATATTATATATATTATATTAATTTCATTCATTAAATGAAATAACTATTACCTATTATGTGGAACAAGAAATTATTCGATAAAACATGTGTAAGAAAATTATGAAGTTAACAGTCGATGGATGAGTAATAATGTTACTATTAAACAGATGATAATATGATCATATATTATATGATAAAAATAACAAGGATTATTAAATAAGTCAATGATTTTTTTAAAATCATTATACATGGGGTTCATATAAATACAATGGAAATCAGACCTATGATAATGCATAATTTTTCAATCCCATTACTTTCAGAGATTTTTTATACATATGTATTTTAGGGGATATATTTATCTTAAATGTCCTAGTTTCATAATTATGTATTCCAAAATATTCATTATAGTCTTATAAAATCATTTAGAGTTATTTTTACTCATTGGTTAATTATTATTAAATTGTATGAATGAAGTTTTTTATAGTTTTCGATAGAAGGTACTTTTTGACTTTTCCAAAAAGTGTATGAGGAGAATTTTTTTTATCTTATACAAAATAAACATATATTAATGTGTTCATAGCACCTTATTTCCATGAAAAATCTATTACATGATTTATTGTTTGTTTTTAAATAACTTATTTATATTAAAATTACGAGGCATTTTGAGAAATGAAAATGTCTTTGAAGAAGAAAAGATATTTTCATCAAGACAAAACGTCAAATATAATATCTACCTTATTTTGATATTTAATATAAAATTATTTAATAAGGATATGTTTCAAATATAATATACTTTTTTTCATGTGATTTTATCGTGTTTATGATGAAATTCTATTTTTTAAATCCATTAGTTTTTGAGGGATTATGTTATGGTGGAACAATGTTTAATGGAACTTGTTTATTCATTCGGTTATGATCAATGATTTATGTAATTATAGAAAACGTTTGAATGATTTCATTAAGAGATGGGTGAGACCTATATCTTCCTCCAATTCATGTGGTAATTATTTATATCACATGATATAGACATGGATAGAATTTAAAATGATCTCGATTATGTAGTATATTGATGGAACTAGAAGTGAACTCTGTTTAGAAATGGACCATTTCCACTATAATGGTCTTGGAAATGAGCATTAATAATATGAAATTATTTTCAATTATTATGTCTATACCAAAAGATTCAATGTCTTATGTTATAACTCTTGTTATTACATTCATATATTCTTTTTAACTTTTATGATTTCACTCAGTGCATGATATCATGATCATTCATTGATGAGGATAATATTTTCAAATGTCATGTTCTTAAGTATTATGATTATCAGATAATTGATATATCCCTTATTTACCCTTACTAAGAATCATAGATCTTCCATTCATTTTTTTCTTTTCCCTATACCATGATGAAGGGTATTAAATAAGATATGTGAAAAAAAATCAAGTTATGACAAAATATGTGGGACATAATTAAGATTTCATAGGAAGTGGTTGTTTATGTATCCCAGTTTTTAATGACACTATACATATATGGTCCATTAATGGATTTGATATAGTTTTTAATTAATATTCATCAATTTTGAATTTATATCACTGTATGTAACATATAGATTGTTATAAAAGAAATATATTTGAAATTATTAGAATAAAGTAATCATATAGATATCATTAATATTGTGAATTTAATATGACATTGTTAAATTTAGAAAAAAAAAATTAATAGATAAAATAAGGTGACCTTAAAAAATTATTTTGGAAATTTTATTGAAATTCAAAATGAAATATGACTAAATGAGGATATGTTTCATAATTATTACATATTGAATAGAATATATATGTTTTGATGAAATTTCATGTTTATTTTCAATTATTTCTGGAATAAAAAGGATTGAAAATTTTAAATAGACATGTCAAAACATAAAATACATAGTGTAAAATAAATTATATGGTTTTTTGAGACAAATGAAATATAAATTACCAACATCATAATTTAGATGAGTAAATTATTTATTTCAAGTTATGATTTCAGAATATTAAATTTCATTTACTCTAGAGTCCATTAAAATATCTTCATACCCTTGTAAAAAATAGTAATAATAATCAATAATGTAATAATATTATAAAAATCCATTACAATTTGTAACAATCAATAAAATCATTGATTGTATTTATAATATATAGTTATTATTTTATCAATGGTTGTGAGTAATTATGATTGTTTTCAATATGTTTCATAATAAGTTGACAATAAATATTCTCATATAATGAATTCATAATTTCAATATTATTTATTGTTTGATAATTATTTTTTTAAAATTATCCATTTTGTATAATTATTATCAAATTGAGACTAACTATACGGGTCTTCCAAAATAAATTCAGTAAGATAATGTTTCTTAGGAATTTAGGAAACAATTTGTTACATTATAACAACCATTCATTTTTGTTTCACATATAAAAAACTATATTCAAAACATAAGTTACACATAAAAAATATATTAAATTAATAATTTCATTATAATTAATAATTATTAATATAATTTTGTATGTGTAGGAATTTTCATATAACTTGTCCAGCTGACCAAAACAATAACACATCATAAAAATGAATGATTGTGACTTTAAAGATAAAATAGTTTTTAAAAAATAATAGATTAATTTTTATAAAATTAATTTATATTAGGGGATAATATATGATGTATTAATATTTCAAATGATAACTTAATTGAAATTTTTACATCTGTAATGAATATATAATTTTATGATATCAACCACTCTTATAATTAACACCTTCCAAATGAATTATTTAATCAACTTTCATTGGACCAAGATATTCATAAAATATATCATGAATTTTAGAGATATAAATGGAGTAGGAATTTCAATAAATATTGAAGGAAATATATTGTTTCTAGTTTGTGGATGAAAACACATTTTATAAATGTAAATTGTTGAAATTTCATTAGATTTATTAGTTTTGAGGAATGTAAAGATGGAATAACTAGTATATAGGTGAGATAAGTATTTAAATAATGTATTAGATTGGTTTAATGATTCCAAAAAACTAACAATTAAATTATATAATATCTAAATATCAGTAAATTATTTAATAAAATTTCTTTTATATTTTATTCACATTTACAAATTTTTAATAGCATTTAATTATTATCCATGGAAATTTTATTTTTAAAAAATTATAGTTTGATCATTAAAACATAATTTTATAAATAATGATTCAAAATTTAGTGTCCCATTACTCAAATTCATATATAAAATACCTTAATTATTACTTTTATATGTAATCATATGTTACTTGGAAAAAATTGATTTTTAGATAAATGTCTTTTACATCAAGTCTCATCATTATTATTGTGTATTAATTTCACAATAATAAATTATTTATTATTTGTTAGTATATATATATAAATGAATCATTTCATTAGAAAAATTCATAAAATTTATTAATAAAATTTATCAAAATAAAAATAAAAATATGTAGGATTTATATATTAAATAATAACCTATAATACATTTAATAGTTTTAATAGTTAGTATTTATTAACTATCCAAAAAATAATATTTATCAATTAATAGATATTAAAAAAATATTATTATTTAATAGTTATATTTATTAAAATTCATTCATAAAATGACATAGAGTATAGAAAATGATTAAAAATGAACATTTTTTATAAATTGAAATATTTTTAACATTACATTATTATCATTTTATTCCATTAACTAGTTAAATATTATATTTGAATTATAAATTTTGAAATTTTCAAATATCATTTATCATTTAAAAATAAACTATTTGTATATGTGCATATCACAGGGCCAAATAAATGAGGATCTAATAATACATGACTATATATCTAATGACTATGTAACCAATTACCATTTAACATCATAAAAAATATAATTCAAAAATTATATAAATGGATTAATCATAATGCATATATTAATTATAAATTTTATCATCAAATTTTTAACATTAAACACACTTTTTATTGTTAATATTGATGTTATGATGTTCATGGAACACCATGATGAAGATAATTTCAAAATTTTGGTATTTTTATTCTTGTTTTCATTCATTATTGTTTTTTAATATTCCTAATTATGTTTCACTTACGTAGTATATAATTCACCTAATTTTTATATTTATTCATTAATCTATAATGAATAAACACATTACATAATTTAGTTAACTGTCTCAAACATCACAATATATTAAATAATTATTATTTTTCAATGAAAAATGCATAGTACAATCATAGGGTGTAACATTATACCCCCGTATAGTAATATCTCTAATGAAAATTCAATACATAGAAAAAAAACCAATGTTAGTACTTTTTCATCATTATATCTTTAGGTTCCAACTTATCTTACATTATATTATTAGTTGGTACTAGAATTTTGATCACACATGTGTCATTATTTAACATAATTTTACCTATAAAATGAATGATATTCACTTGTCATTCCTCAAAAGGGAGGTCATGCTATAGTTATACCTCATATGAAATTATATTATCTAAATTAATTGGTATAAAATTTTATAATATTTATAAATATATTCTATAATGATCTTTTAATAGGATTAGTGGAAGTATAATATGATTATAAATTGTTAGAAAATTATTGAGAATCTTTAACTAGACGATATATATAATAAACAACATTACATTCTTCCAAAATAGAGAACCTACTAACAAAACAATGTCGATTAACATAATTTTAAATATTCATAATATATTGGTTTTTTGATATGTTTATCTATAAATATAATTTGGAAAATATCTACAGTGACTACATTAAACTTAATCTTGATTGATATGAATCATTGGTGTTCATAAACATAGATGCTGCCTAATAGTATCAATAGATGGTATTAATTATTGTGTACAAAATACTCCAAAATAATCTAATTCAATTAATTTCCATTATGATTGAAATTAGTCACAATATATAGTGTATTTACATTTCATAGAGTATTCATTATCCTATCCTATTAATGTGAATCTAGTTTAATTTTATGTATTGTAAAAATAATAAGAACATTTAATGATGTTTAGGATAATAACCATATATTTTTAATTAGAGAAACAATGTGGATGGATATTTCTTAACTTGGAAACACCATTGAATTTCGTTCAAACATTATGTTGACTCTTCAAAATTTTACTATTTAATTTAAAATAAATTTTTTCATTCATACACATAGACATATTCCAATAACATTCAACATTAACATTGGGTGGATGTTTAATTCAACAATGATAAATAGTCACATATATTATTCTACATTTCATCCATCATCTTTACTTGACTCAGATGATCCATCTTATCATCCAAATAAATATTTAATGAATGTTAAAAATTCTTTAGTTTATGAGATTTCATTTTCATAGTAGTATTTTTTTCATATATATAACTTGTGATGTTTTCATCCTATTCTATACCAACATTTATTATCCATGTGGTAACATCCTGAATTTTTCGAATGTATGGTTGGACAGTATTCAAATTATAAAGATATTCATAAATTAATTTATGTTTACCATTATGGTAATAAAATGTTATGATAGGATTCAGATGTAAGAATGTATTCAACTAAAACACTTAGAGTTATTCAACTCATTGACCAATTAATATCTTTTCCTCAACATATTTATATAAAAAATTTCAATTGCATATTTTCACATTATCAGGGTGTGATGTTCTATCCCATAGTTAAATCCATTCCATATTTTTATAATAACATTCAATATATTTTCATTGTTTTATTATTATTATAAATTAAATTTATATAATTCCCATAGTTCAATTGTCCCCTAAATTTATATTTTTTCTATAGACATTAAGGACATTGAATTTTAGTATATCATGAATAATTCATGGTTGGAAGAAATCCCAACTCATCATCATAATAACAATATTCATTTCTATCATTAGAAAATTTTGGTGATCATTAAATATTTTTGAGGTCCAAATACATTACATATTATGTGATGGTTTGTCAAACATAAGAGGATTACTCTAAATTATTATTTTGCATCCTATCAAATGTGGCATTTTCATTTTTTCAATATATTCTGTATTATGTCAAAAATCAATATCCTATTTTATGAAAATTACCCAATACATTTATAAGATGATAAATCATGGTTTTTAGTTGATTTTTATATATTATAGATATTATATCATGGAACTTTAGATTGTAACATTCATTCTATTGTGAAAATTTTGGCTAACACATTCATATTTTCTTCATTTATTTCATAATCAATGAATTGGTAGGAAACTAAAAAAATTTCCATTCAAAACATTATGTATAATTTAGTTTTAATTATGTAATAAATTCATAATAAAATTTATTTCATCATGTAGGTTTTATTTCTAGATTCAACTTCATTTTATATCTTATAGAATAAAATGGAACACGATAACATCATGTGTTTTCAAACAATTGAGTGATTAATTATGGAATAATTTAGTTACTAATTTTTTAAATTTAAATTACTCTATTTTCCACTCTATGTCACTATCATCTTGAAAAAATTACATGTATCTAAAATTTAATTATAATTCAAAAATAATTTAAATTAATTTAATTTTTTGTTATTAAATTTTATTGTAATTATATTCATATTCAATAGTTATCATCTAAAAAATTCTTATAAATTAAAGAACACCCAGACATATTTTTAATTTTATTTTATGAATTTTTCAATTATTTAAAATATTAAATTCATGATGCAAATCTTGAATTTATGTTTATGTTCCAATTCTTGTATTATTTTAATAAAAAACACTTAAATCACATATTTCTAAAAATTAGTCATTGGAAATTATTCTTAAGTTATAAAAGGTACATCATTTCAATAAAAATAATTATCATTACATAGAATCAACATGTTCATTTACACTATAAGACATTTTTTATTCTTTCAAATTCCTATTCCATTTCATTGAAATTCGATTTAGGCAATGATTTATCATTATATGTCCTCGAAAAATTAAATTTATACCGGATTACATATTATAGAAAAAATTTAGACACTGATATAAATAAGTCTTGGGATTGTAAAAATATTTTTTTACCATTTTTTCCCAAAAACATTACAAATAATAATTGATTTATTGGGAGTTTAAAATTAAAAACATTTAATAAGGGAATAAAATGTCACATTGATTATTGAAAATAGTGAAGGTTCCTACTTCTTTTTAATTTTGGGATTTTATCTTCCCAAACCTCATAGAGTCCCCATTCATCTAGTTTTTCAACATTCTAAATAAAAAATAATTTTCTGAAATAACAACAATATTTAAATGTAATAACCAGTGTGTATGGAATCGTAATGGATGTTCCAAAGAAATATGAAATTTGAATAGGTCTAATTTTTTGAAACAACGATTTGGAATGGAATTTATAGTTTTTGTATACTATAAAATTTTATTTTTCATTCATAGAAATGCTATATAAGTGTCTTAGAGTCTTGGGATAACTCAAAATGGGATTGGGGTTGGTGTTGCGATCATTCTATATGAATCCACCGACCAATCAGTGGGATGCAATGAGTATCCTTGAAGGAAATTGTCCCTTATGTTTCATCAATCAAACCTTATCAATTATCTAATAAATGATGGTGATATTTTGTGAGCATAAACCCATTAAATCTAACCCAAATTCAACATTAATACATTTTTATAATATACAAATAATCATATACCGAAGGAAAAAATTGTTTAGTATTCTTGTTAAACTAGATACATACTATATTCATTCATTACATTTGAACACAAAAATTATTTTTTAGGAGAATATCATTATTTATTCTAGCATATCATTTTATATCATTAAATATACAATTTATGGATTCATGGGAATGGAAAAATAGTATGATCTTAGAATCTCAAAAATGGTTATGTATAGTAGAAGAAATCACGAATCAACAAATATAATCAATATGGAAAGGTAAAAAAATGAAAACCCATGCCATGTAATCAGTGACATTTTTGGGAAGTTCATCCAATGATAATAATATTATGAAATACTCTTGGATAATAATAAATTAGGAAAGGTAAATTAATGAAAATAAATGTCTTATAATCAATAACATGATAATCATATCTGGATAATGACTAATCAATAAGGCAACATAAGTAACTCAAAAACATACCTGTTAATCAATAAGTCAGAATTAAATACATCCATAGATTATATTGTAACACCCTGAGATTTTCTAAGATATATTATATTTAATTTCTTTTATATCTTCTATTGTACGTAGAACCAAGATTATCTTGCGCTATACGTAACATCGTATTAGCTTGCAGTATGCGCAACACTAATCTTGGATCGTGTTAAACACAATTTCAAGTTAGTTTTATCGTCATTATTCAACACAACATTGAGTGTATATATACATATATATTAAATTTATAAATGAAATATGGTTGGAGTTTGTTATACGCAACAACAAAGGAGTCTTTCACTACACGCAACCCTGACTTGGCTTGCATTACACGTAATCACGACCTTCCCCGATAGTGTGGGTTGTACGCAATACCAGGTTTCACTAAACAACAATATATGGTTATAATATTATTATTAACTAGCCATTATTAATATTACGAACTAAATTTTGAATTTTATAACATTATTATTCATCTTGCACATTATCTAGAACATGGAATGAGAACAAGATAAATATTTCAGGTAAAATAGGTATTTTTAAAAAAAATGTAGTTTTGTCGCCTTTGATTGTGCAACCTCTTTAAATCTAGTTTCTGATGGTATAATAAGTTTAATTTGAAAAAATAAAACTCTTCTTTGGAATCAGGATATAAAAATTTACTTTGGATAAATTTTTCATATTATTCTGATAACTTTCATATTTTAATGAATTGTAAAAACATGCTATATTTTAAATAAAAAAAAATTTTTCATCGCACTAATTTATATGGATAGATTATAATATTGAGTGGTTTTAAATTATAAATAGGATATATTTTTACCATTTAATATAACTTATGTAATTATCATTTATTTTACATTGAATTCATAGTTAAAATCATTTCAATCTTTTGCAATGTTTTAACTTTTAAAACTCATTTTCTTACCTACGAGGTTAATTTTAAATTAATTTCTGCAACTTCTGTGATTTGAATTAAAAAAATGGATTCCATATTTGGAATCATCTGGTCCAAATTATGTTAATATGATACTTTTTATTTTTGGGACTATGAATAGTAACTACGGTAAATTTTATTTTCCATAGTTAAAGGTAAATCAGGTAATTAAGGGTAAATATAATATTATAAAATTACACTAACACTTGTCTTAATATAATTGTATGATTATATTTTTCCCTAAATCATACATGGGTCTAAATTGAATCTAATTGAACCCACTTGTATTTGATTTAATACCTTTAGATTTTATATTTAAAGGAAAGTGAAATATGTCTCACTCAAACATTAATAATTAAAGTATTTTTAATATAAGGTTATACAGAATATAAATTCAGTTATAAATACTAATTTGAAATATAAAATGTTTTTATTTATCATGTTAATTTATTTGTAATTTTAAGTGTTATTTAATTACCTTGTTATCTTATACATTAATGATGCAGAAATTATTTATTTTGTGAAAAATCAATAATATAATTTTTATTGAAATAGTAATGCATATCAAAAGGCCCAAACATCTGAAAAAATCCTAATGGTAGTGTATATATAAACCCTAATCATCCACTGGCCGAATTGTTGACCCTTTGGATCCTTATAAAGGAGATTACAACACTAATATTATTATTTTTAAATGAATTCAAGGTTTTAACCTTCATCATTTAATAGATATATCAATTTACATGCTGTGATTTTAAGATGATAAATTAGAGTTAAAATATTATTATAAAATCTATGATATTTATCTTCATCATAGGATTTTATTTTTAATTTTTATGCAAAAATAAGTATATTAAATAATTACACAAAAATTTTGTACTAATTATTTAATTAACAGATATACCAAATAAATGGTTTTAAAAATATTAAAAAAAATATTATATGAACTATTTAATGTTTCCACTAATTTTATAGATAACTACGACATTTTATTAATCTATTTAATATTTTAGTTTGAACATATCTTCTTTGTGGATTTTATTTAAATTCAATTAAATGAATAATGTCAAAATTGACACTATTGTTATTTTATAAAAATAACATATTATAAAATTATTTAAAAATCACAAAAATATTTAAAAATTAAAAATTGAAATTCATATGGTCGAAAATGTCAGAAATTATCCAATTATGTACAATTCACAACAAATAATTAATTATTTATAACAATTCAAAATTGGAATCTTATTACCACAAATAAAATTAAATAGATTAAATAAGGACAAATCAAGTTGATAATGTTTAAAATAAATTTTCAACATGTCTAAATTTTAATGTTTGATGATATTACAACCCTATCCCATCTAATATTCGTATTTGAGTCATTTTTTGAGGTATTTAAGTGAGGTTTAATTTATTATAAATTAATATTTCTTATGTTACCAAAGGTGCCCATCTCCTCCATTATAAAAAGGGCACCCATTACCTATTCTCCTCAAACCATTTTGAGCCTTGAAGCTCAAAAAACCCCTTCCAATTACTCTTCTAAACATCTCTAGTTATATCATAGAGGTTTTGGTCTTCAAAAAAGACCAACTCGTGTGACCTAAGAAGAAGTTTAAAGGTGGTGCATCGAAAAAGAGGTAATCTCTTATACCGATTATTTAAGTTTCTTTCTTCTTCAACTTCTTATACTTTAGTTGTTTCATTATAATGTAATAACTTAAATATTACTTATATACTGATATGTTATTTTATATATGAAACAATCCTATTTCACCTTCTATCTATCCTACGGAAAATGAAATCACTACATGTGCGTACGTACGGAATACCGTCTCCACGCCATTGTGTAATCTGTTTTTCCACCACCACATTACTTGGATGGGTATAATGGTGTAAAGAATAACTATATATGGTTATAATAACATCATACTGATTCTAATATATTATATCATCCACTCCAATTCCATTCAATAAATATGGGAACGATATCATCGCTCGTGCGTACGTACGGATTACCGTCTCCACGACGCGATGCGATTCATTTTCCATGTTAACAATTCAAGAATGATTAAAAAGTATAAATAATAAGTAATCATGAAATATATGACATAATAATTCTACTATATTTATGTATATATATATGTATGTAAACTACTTAATTCCATTCAATTCAATAAGGAAACGAAAACATCGTTAATGTGTACGTACGACCTACCGTCTCCATGAACGTGGTATTTCTTTCCATTTATAGATATATTATATATATGTATATTCTGAATATATATTATATATAAATCATGTTTTATATTCTATAATTAAGTAATCATGATCTATGTAATCATATTAATAATTACAAGTCAAAACACTAACGATAAATGAACGATTTTAACCAAAATGCTACTTTAACATGAATTTACAAAAGAACGAGTAATATAAAGTAATAAGTGAACCATATATGATATCATAAAAATGAATATGATTATGTAATAATTAAATGTCATTATTAAAATCATTATATAGGAGTTTCGGATACGAACGAAGCATATCGGACCTAAGGTACGGGATAACTTTTCCAATCTTGTTTTTATCCGAGATTGTTTATTTGTAAGTATTTACTGGGGTTATTGTTATCATCCATGTACATGTTTTCTAAAAAAAATTTCATGTATGTTTAATGTCGTTTTTACCCATTTTTTACTTTTACCACATGTTATTAAAGGAATATTTTTTTCACGATGAACTTTCTGACTTTTCTGACAAAAGTACGAGGAGAATGTTTTTTGAACTTATACAGCATGAACGGATTTTTACGATTTTATAACGCCTTATTTTCATGGATCTTAATCTACATGTTTTCATAAATATTTTCAAAAAAATCCTTTTATTTTAAAATTTAATGAGATTTTGTGAAATGAAAATGATTTTGAAGAAGAAAGGATATTTTCATCAATAATTCATTTCAACTGTTTTATCAAAACCATTTTCCATCTAAGATGATATTATGTCATATGTGTATGTTTCAAGTATAATGTCTCTATGATTTAAATGGTTTTACTTTTATAATGATGAAAAGATATACATTTTTTTATATGGATTATGTTATGATGAAATGATGTTTATGAAACCCATTTTTATTCATTGGGTTATGATGAATGATTTATTTTTATGTTGTGGAACAAGTAAGAATGATTTCATTATAAGATGGGTGGGACATATATCTCCCTCTAATTAATTGGGTAAATATTTATATCTCATGATATAGACATGGCTGGAACGACAAGTAAATATGGTTCAGTAATACAGGGCTGGAACGACAAGTAAACCCAGTTCAGTAAGGGACTTTGTCCACTATGATGGTCTTGGCAGCAATTCCTTGGATACTATAGAAATCATAACATGTGCTTAATGGTCGACACAATTACATGATTTATTCCAACACTATTTTATCATGATTTATGATTCACTATGATCTATGCCTTATGTACTTCCATGTTTTATGTCATTTCTAATGATTTTGAGGTTTAAATATTATGTTCAAGTTTTGAAGTTCAAATGTATATGGATTGTTTTATTTTCTCCATATTTACCCTTACTGAGAATTTGAGCTCACCCTTTATATGTTTTATTTTCCCCATGATATAAAGAAAGGTTTTAGGTAAGAAAAAAAAGGAAGATATTTATGGGAGATGTTGAAGATCTTTCACCAAGATTAGAATATTATATCTCGAGTTTCCAATGACACTAAACTATTACGATCTTTGAGTGTTTGTTTTTGTTATGTATTATGTATTCCAAAAAAGTGATGTAATGTCCATGTACATCATGCTTTAGGAATTTAAACTTGGTATTAGAGGAAAGGTTTAGTTAGCCTTTGGAAACTAGGATGTGAAAACTTTAGTGATATTCCTATAGATATTTCTATGGTATGTCTAAGGATGTCCCTAAGGTTTAGTATAACTATTGTTTACAGTACTAGAATTATTTTGACGATCATTAATAACCTAGGGTGAACCTAAGGTGCCATGGATTAATGAATGTGTGATAAGGTAGACATCCCAAAAGTGACTTTTTATGATTATGTGGTTCCTCATTATTTTAATTGTTTCTTACACATTGGTTTTTGGTTTTAGTCTATGGAGGGACCCAGAAGGAATTGTTTTAACATTGAATCTGATGAAAAAATTGGTGACCATGAGCAATGAAATTGTGTAATTCCTAGGGAGAAAGATATTGTGATTATGTCGAATCAGTCATCTCGATATATGATTAACAAGGTGATCATTAGTTGTATTCCTAGGTCATCAAATAAGAGGAAGATGGAATTTTATGCATGTTCGTATGGTGAGGAGCATATATAAAGGAAGATTGAGATTTATAAAGAAGGGAAAAATAACCTTGAGAAATACCTCAAATGGAGGAGAAGATGTTACTTGTTTGGAGAAAATGGTCGTAGAGTGACAGATTGTCATGGAGTTCAATGTCTTATTTGTGAAGAACACGGTCATTACCCAACTCAATGCCCAGACCTAAGAGGATACTTCTAAATCAAGGATGTATGCATTCCATCACAATCATTGAAGATGACAGATTGAAGTGTTTATGTATTAGTATTCAAGAATAATGTTGTTGAGGTAATTTCATGAAATATTGGAATATCAATGTATTGGTTAATTCTGGTTTTCAATAATTATATGGTACATGTAACCATGAAAAGTGTTTGAAATATTTTTGGGAAGTAGATAATATGCACATAATGAAGGGATAAGGAGAAAATAATGTGTTTGGTATTATTCATGAGCTCATGATTGATATAAGTACAAATTGATATCATGGTTTGAGTATATAGAATATTTGGTATTTTTGGTATGTGTAAATAGTTAACTTTTGATAGTATTCATGTTTTCACTAAGGTTCAATGAGTATTCATTTTTCTAGTGAATACGTGATTAAGGTATTCTCATGTTTGGAATGTGACCAACAAGATATATCTTATGATATATAAGGGATAAATTATGGTATTCATGTGCTTGTTATAATACCATTCTAGTAATCATTTTATTCATACTATGAGATTGGACAGAAGTATTTTGTATAAACCTAATGATTGGAATCGATTAATTTAGACATCATATAGTATTGTTTAAGGCTATAACTTTTTGTTATATTATAATCGTGTAGTTTTAGAAAAGGGACAACCCGTAGGATGGGCAACAACCCATCATGTTGGACAAGGCTGTGGGAATCGAACCCACAACTGAAGTGTGACAGGACTCTATCACCTACCACGGGCCTATTAAAAGTCCATGGTTAGTAGAAACTAGTTTTATTATATTAAGCGGTATGATATATGAAGTATAATCCCATTTTAAGAACCATATACGATTAATCTCACTATAGATGGACTTATCTATATTTAATAACTTTTTCTATCCTTTTTTTTGAGATAGATGGAATGACTTATCATTATATCGCATGGTCTGATAACACTTCACGGAAGACAAATTCAACTTCATTTCATTAAGAGATGAAGTGGAAATTATTCAAGGCACAAACAACATTAAGATTGTACCAAAATTAAGTAAGTATTTCTTTTAATTCAACAATTCTTCAACTTTAGGGAAATGACATTGAAAACAAAAAATGTCTTCCTAGTGTCCTTATATCCAATGAATCAGATGGTACCATAGATCATAAAAAAATTATGGATTTGTGATTGTTGGCTTTTTGATATTCATGTTCTCTACCACTCTCCATCAGAAATTGACGGTTAGATTTCTCTTCCATAAGCATATTTTCACCTATGTTGTCCTATGTGGAAACCCACTGCTGAGTTACTTTGGGTGACCGTAATGATTCTAACTTCATTTTATAAAATTAAGTTTTAGTATTCCTTTTTACGATGTGGTTTTCTATAAAATAAACTTTCAAGTAGTAAACCCTTTATAACGCCGACGAATTTCGAGGGCGAAATTCATTTTAAAAAGGGTAGAATGTATCACCCCAAGATTTATAAGATATATTCTTTTTAATTTATTTCATATCTTCTGCTTTACGCTGCACCAAGATTATCTTGCGCTATACGCAACACCGTATTATCTTGCAGTATACGAAACACTAATCTTGGATCGTGTTAAATACAATTTCAAGTTTGTTGGATAGCAATTATTCAATGCAAAATTGAGTGTATGTATACATATATATTCAATTAATAAATGAAATATGGTTGGATTTTGTTATACGCAACAACAAAGGAGTCTTTCACTACACGCAACTCTGACATGGCTTGCATTAAATACAATCATGACCTTCAAATTATTGATTCCATTTAGTCAAATTTAATATCCATATGTTGAAAAGTATAATTTAATAAAATCAAAAAAATAAGATGAAAATTCCATCTTAGAAAAAAAATCATATTAGGTATAAAAATGATTTTACAGAGAAATAAAGTATATTTATTATTCTAATATAATTTATTAGATTATTTAAAATAAATTGATTAATATTTTCCATTAAAATAACCTAAAACTAATGTTAAATTTTGAACACATGGTTAAATGTGGATTAATAAATATAATTTTTATTTAAATAATTGGATTATATAGATTTGAAACATTCTAAGAACATATTCCTATTTTAAAAATTATATTAATATTTCCATTATATTACTGATTAAAGACCTATTTTTTAGACAAAAATGAGTTTATAACCATTTAATTCTTTCTATTGTCATTATAATATATTAAAAAAGAAATTTTTTAAATTTATTATTTTCACTATTCACTTTAAAATCAACTATTTATAGAAATATCAAAACATTAACCTACATAATTTACCAAATGGATTATTAAAAACTGTAATTTAATTTATTGAATAAAATTTTAATAATTGTATTAATAAATTATAATTTCCCCATACAATATGAAATAAGACTGATTTTAAAAATCACATATTTTTAAAACATAAAACGAATTTACTAAAAATTGAGTATTTATTTATTAATAATTAATAAATAAGATATAATTATATTGAAATAATATATATATATATATATATTCTAATATTTTTATTCCTATTCATATAATAAATTTAATTACTATTTTATAATTGTTGCATTTATAGTATGTTACAGCCCAAAAAATGATTGATGTAGAGTGTGAAGAAAACTATATATATATTTTTATTTTAAAGTAGATTTTATTATGTTAAATTATCCCCTATTAAATAAATTACATTGATCAAGTGATCATTTGATTATTTTTTTTAAAAATATCAAACCATTCAAAGGATTAATAAAACATCATTTAAAAATGTTATTTTTAAAATTTTCTATTTTGATGAAAGAACACATAATCATGATGCTAAATGAGGAGAAAATTACTAGGATGTGAAAATATTGATATACCGGAGAAAAAATAGTTTCCATGAAATAATACTTGGTTATAATGAAGATAATCAAAATAGTGATAATCACCACGTAAACATAATTCATAATGGGATTCAAAATGAAATGAATTAAATATAAATTATGGTACAAGAATATATTTTTTATATCAAGATCATTTTATAGGATTTTAGGTAATCCTTAATATGATGATTAATTACATTTAAAATATAATCACAAAATTATTTTTATAATTTTATGATTTTTTTACTTCATATTTTAATCATCTTCAAAATATTATTCTAATGATTAATGGGTATGATGAAATATTATGTCTTGAAAAAAATAAACATATAATGGTTGATATGATATATAAAATAAAGAAATGTTATTTCACATGTTTTAGAAAATATGATTATATCATGTCATGATAACAGTCAATATAAATAAAAATTATTATTAATAATTATTATATTAATCCATAAATATCAATAATAAAATGGACATAAATGTTGCATACCATAAATTGGGTATTTTGGGAAATATATATTACATATATTTTTATGTTTATTCTTTGTGTTCCCCATACATAATGGATAAAATTACCAATATAGAGTGGTTCTGGGATTAGTTATTTTCTCAAATATCTATGATGTCTATGATAGGATGGAACATGAACCTCATACTTGTTGGTGACAGCTCCTTAATTGCTTCAAAAAGACCAAAGATGAAATCTAGTGAGATGTATTTTTCTAGGTTACTATAGTAGGTACTGCAGCAGTCACAATAGTAGTTACTATTTGGAAGTGTAGCAGCTAGTACTGTTCTCTTTTTTGGTCCTTATGTCCACTTGTTTGTTAATCGGGTCCTTCATGGCCTTCTAGCCACCCTAAGGATTCAACCCAATAAGAATTTCAGGCCCCCTAATGGCCTTTGGGTCACCTAAAGGAATTTTGGCCACCTCCAGGACTTTGGAAAACCTCAAGCACTTTGGTCCACCTTAGGGCCTTTGGGACACATGAATTAAAGATGTACCAGAATGAATAATAAGTTATAAGGACTTAAATGAGGATTCAGATTATGAAAAATGACCATATCATAACTAATCAAACATGATAGAATGAGGGGTATGGTTATTCCATTGGTACCAGGAATGTGCATACCTCTATATGACATATATCCAATTATTCATGTGATGTTTGAGTGATGATCATGATGAAAATGCTAGGGAAGTGTAGTTTATTGTTTTCATTTTTTGGGATGAATTACTTAAGACCTTCGTGTCTTGTAAGGTCCTGAAGCCTATAGGCCATTTATGAGTTCCCCTTTAACCATTAAAATGAGGATTGTCAAAAATAAAAATAAAAAATAAGGCCTTCAGGACATTCATATAGGTTATATAGATGGATGGATACCCCCAACTTCACCAAACATCCTTTAATAGTGATGGACTAGGTGTTTTTGATTGATACGTATAGTGAAGGACAAGGTGTCTTCGATTGAGAAATGATGGATTCATTACTGATGCTTGCACATGAATGAAGACATTTCAGGGGTGTAGGAAGGTGGGTTTTCAACTTAACCCACATAAGTGATTTCTATGGTTTCATTAGTTTAGATTTAATGTGTTTTGATGTTATATATATAAATGTTATCTGAATATAGGTTTTCTAATATTAGGGATGAGAGTAGAAATTCAATGGGGATGTGGCTACAACACACAATTAATTGATATGATTTTGTTATTGTATTATGATGTTAGATGTGTGATTTTTTGACTGATCCTATATTATGATATGATCTTGATAGTTGACCTATATATGTTCTTATTGATTATGTTTTCTGGTTAACATGCACATTAGCACGTTGTTTTCAAATGTGAACTTTAGTCCTCATTTATGTCCCAATTAAGTATATGTGTATTATCACCATATATGTTTAATTTTTTTTTCTCATTTCCAGAAGGATAATGGGGACCGAGATAAACATTACTAGTTTCATTAGAAAATTTTTGAGTGCCTTCTATAGACTTTTATTTGGTTATTTGCATTTGATAATTTTAGGTGTATCAGTTTAATTTATTCACGCATAATGGGATGTTATTTTGTTACCATGGTAATATTTTATGGAGTTTCTTTATTTTTTATCCTCTTTACCTATTAGGAATTATTTATTGAGGGTAAGTAATTCTATATCAAGATCCCAATATTTTTTTACTTATAAGTATAAAATCATATTTTTATTATTTTAAAGAATAAATTTCCAGTTTTTTTCATTTTTTTTATTTTCCCTAGATCTTTTCTATGAATGTCTAGTTATAAAAATATATCTCAAGATATGGTGATCATGATATATCTCTCCATCACCATGAAAACCAAAAAAAATACAATCTGTTGCATTGAATTTAAAATACACTTATTAATCATTATCATTCGTAATTTAGTATTCATAATGTGATTGTTATGTTTAGAATTTATTAAGGGTAATGATAAAGTTTAATTAAACAGAAAGAAGAATTGTTGGACTGAACTAGTAAGAAAATTAAATATAAATCCTAACTATCATAGATTTATATGGATATGGAATCATTGGGATTTACCTTGACCAATACCATGTACAAATTCAATAACTAAAACAAAAAATTAAACCATTTATAGGTGAATATAAATCTTATTGAGGTAATTACTTGTACCAAATTCCCTAATCATTGCCCAATAATGTTCTACTAATAGACACATCTAGCCTAAGTGCTTATGCTACTGGAAAAAGAGGTTATTTTTATAGACCATAGTAGTATGATATTAAATATTTTATTTATAATAAATTTATGAATTTCTATCCATTTTCATTATGAATCAATTTATAATATTATATATGAGTTGAGGAATAATATATTTTGATATGAAGAAACCAATATTGTATTTTACAAAATATATTATATTAAAATAAATAATTAAAAATTCTTGAAAATAGAAAAAAATTAATACAGTCATAATGTGATATGATTAATTAATTTTTATTTACATACAAGTGAAAATATATTTTCATTAAGTCTAATTTAATAATTATATGGGTCCAAATATATTTAGTGTCATGAAATAAAAAACATTAAATAAATATATTTATTTAATGTATCATTTATATTTAAATAATTATTTTTATAAATATATATTTATTATTTTTAGGATCACCATATCCAAAATCACCAATGGATAATTTTTCATCATTTTTAAAGATATTGGAATTTTGGTGTAAAAATTATATATGGAATAAATATAAAGTTTTTACTATGACATTATAATGTTAGAAATGTTTTATAATAACATCAATAAAATATCCATTAAAAAATATATTTTCCCCCTTTAAAATATTTTTTATGTTACTTGATTAATTTTTTACAATATTAATGAATCCGCAAAATAAAATATTATATTTTTTTTGTTTTTCAATCATTTCAACAAGATCATGACTTAATTCCACCTTACTAATTGCAATATTTTAATATGTTCATCTCCAAAACTTTTAAATTATTTAATACAATTACACATTTTTTGATAACAATGTAAAATAAATGGTATGTATCATGGTTTTCTTTACCTTATTATAATGTGTCTAAAACCTATTTTGTAAATTTATAATTATTTCTCATCTACATTGATATAAATTACTACCCAACCATTCACTAATATTTAATAAAAACACATGTAGAATGATATTCCTCTCCCTCTCCCTCCTTAAGTACTTTCCAATGTGTTCAGAATATTCTACAAGTCTCTTTACAAGCATTAAGAAGTGCCCTATGAAGGCAATGTATTATATTTTACTACTTGTTCAAAAAAATTATATATATCATTACATTTGATTAATGATTATTCCTACTCAAATGTGTTCTTAAAGAACACTATTATAGTCAATATAATATAAGATTAATTACAGATCCCTATTGACCATCTTTAAATAATTCATGGAATTTTTTATACATGTTATGCTGTAAAAAATAACATGTGATTTTTCAATGCCAAACATTTCCATTGTGAACACCCATCCCCATTTCCTCTCAATGGTATTCACCTAGATTTACTTATCATTAATTGACATTGGACATCAATTTGTGTAACTCATTCTATATAAATATTAGACTAAAGTTTATTGAATATGTTTAAATGTTTTATAAAATATGTGGAACACTAATTCATGTACATGATATTTATGTCACCAGAGTTACCAAAATTATATTACATTTTAATGTATTGGGTATTATTTTTATTTTCTTAAATACCATGGGTAGTGCATGGGATTTTGTCCAAATAAAACAACATTATTATATCTTTTATATTTTCGATGAATTATTCCCTTTATTACATGTTTTATATTTGTTCAACATTCATATGTTTAAGTGATTTTATAATCTTATATCATCATTTTATGTTCAGGTTATTTATTCTAACCCCATTTACACCACCATGATATTCCTCTTGACTAACATGTACTAATTTTAATGTGTTATTCCATTATTAATATCATACTAAGATTTATCATTCACCCTTTCTTTATAAACCTCAAAAATTTATCATGTGCATTATTATATTATTGATATAATATAAGGAAATGATTTTGATATTTTAAAATAAAGTTTTTGTGAACATGTTTAATGTTATAATTTATATATCTAATTATCTAAGGACATAATGATTTATGTTTTTTTTGGGTTTTATTAAATGTATTTATATTTAATTGTTAATAAATTTTGTAGTTTTAAAGATATTGGTTTTCATTTTTCGTAAAAAAAATATAGGGAGTAGTTATTTTGGTGGATTGGTATTAGAATACTGTTATTAATTTTTTAGGATTAATAATAAACATAGTAAAACATCCTTAAATCCTATTAATTTATAGATTATGTTTCTTCCATGAATAAAAAATTATATATGGTTGTGGGACATTAATATGTATTTATAATTGTTAAACATAGTGTAAATAACCCCCACTAGGGGGACTTACGTATTTACTCATTCACCACATAGTGCATAAAAAGGACTTCTTGAAAAAATACTATTTGACAATTCCGAGGATATGATTTGGTAAAATCACAATATCCTTATGAACCATCATTAAGGGAACAAAATATCACATTAAATATTATTTTAGTAAATATATAATAGAAAATATATATTTAATCCTACAAATTCATAAGTTGTGGAATAAATTTTATATATTATATATCCCTTATATGTAATAGTTATTATTTTATATGGTTAGTTGATCAATCATTAGTATCCCAAACATTTCATTTAATATAGTCAATTGAGTTAAGTAGAAGTAACTAGGTCTATAACCTATGTTATGAGCACTATAATGACCATAGAAATGTGATGTTCATCCAAACATGTGATGAAATTATAATACTCATGAAAATACATACTAAATTAAAATTGGTTTTCAAAAGAAACATGAATCTGGGGGAAAAAAAGAACCCCTAATAGAAATCATATTCTAAATAAGAAAGAATTATTGGATAAATTAAATTTAATTTTAGTGGATCATTTGATCCTTTAATCCTAGAGAAAAAGATCAAATACATTGTAAAATCATCTACTTAAATTGATTCTAAAAGAAATAAATATGCACATTGGATGCTTATTATATATATATAGATAGAGAAGAAGGTCAATGGTTGGAATTTGTCAAAAATACAATGATCGATGTTGAATCCAATGAAATTTATTGGATATAATTATTGAAAATATTTTTGGAGAAATATTTTCCTTATAGTATCATATATAAAATGAATCCATCATTCTATAGACTTATGAAAAATGAACATTAATCCAAAATAGATTATTATATGATAATTAGAAGTGTTTCATGACATGACTTATGATTTTCTATTGTCCATAAATGTAAATATGTACACTTTTTTCAAGGATAAGTTTGATTCAACTAATATATATGCATATATGATACATTGATATATATATGATGATGTTTCTTTATGTTAAATAAAAATAATAATAGAGATCAATAAATCATAGGGGTATCACATATCTTGAAATATGATTAAGGGATTATAATTTATTTTTGGTCAAGTGATGGAGAAATCCTAGGATTTAAAAAATTTCAACCACACTACTTTTATAAAGTGTTTAATGAAAAATTTTGAATTTTTGAAAGTGGATAAGGAAATAGTTTTTGTGTGGCATAGAATTGAACCAATCTTGGGAATGAAGATGAGATAAACACTATCATTTTATAAAAGAATGAAACCATACAGTAAACACTGATCCTTGTATGTAATGTTTCATCATAATGGAATAAGGAAACAATGTGAATCAATTCAATATGCTTGAGGTTATCGATGATAACTGATGAGAATAAGTTCTACAACCTAGATAATATGGTTTATCTTATTTCAGAATAAATTCTAAGTTTAACTAGGAGATTGATGTGAAAATAGATACACACGTAATTTATTCAAGAATATAAAACACACTATTTTATTCTGGTTCCAATCATTACTTCAAATCATCAATGTTTAATAGAACAATTAACACACACCAAAAAACATGGATATAGAGATATCAGTGAAGATAATAAATATAAAAATCATTATTTTCCATATATATAACTTATTTACAATCATTAATTGTGTTATTAGTATCCTCAATAACCATATAGTTCTCCCTTTAACATAATTTAATGCAATTTGAGGTATGGATTGACATTCATTATATAGAGTCAACTTCATTTTGGAAGATAAAAAAGGCACCATATGTATCTCATATCACACTAAAATTCAATATAACATAAAGGATAATGAATATAAATTGGAATCAACATATCATGAAAGAATATTATTTTTTATGAGAAAGAACATCTAGATGAAATGATTGAGACAAAGGGAAAAGATCTTCCTTTACGGAATATCCATTCTAACATAATATAATGATTTTTTTCTAAAATAATTTCTTTATTTTCCATGAATTCATGAGGTTTATTTTTAAATATATAGTATACTCAAAGATCTTACAATATCCAATACTTCTTATTAGATGTCTACTATTGAACATGAAGTGTTGAATAAGAAACGAGAGGAGAATCTATAAGAGTAGTTTATATTCTCATGTTCTTCATGGGTTCCTTGGATATAACTATTAATGAAAAAGAATGGTACTATGGGCTGATGTAATGAATATAATTATATCAAGAAGATCATTAAAAAGAAAGGGTACCATATTCCTGGGATTGATGACTTCTTTAATCAGCAATTTATATCCACACACACATTCATATTGTAGATATTATGTCAACATTTTATCATGTAAGGTAAATAAATAAGAATATTCCCATGACTAATTATTGAATATATTGTTGGAACTATGAATTTAAACTAATTACATGTGGACTCACTAATTCCCCAACATTTATCAAAGCAAGAAAGAATAGATTTATAAGGTTTAACATGAAAAAAATCAATTTTTTTCCTTCAATATGATATACTAATCTTATAAAAAAATAAGTTGGAACATGAGAATAAATTAAATTAGGAACTGAAGACCACAAAATGTAATTTTTATTAGAAATATTTATTAAATTAATGTTTTGATTAGATTAAGTACCACTATTTGGTAATGTTATCACCATAAATATAATATCATTGGATTTATTAAAGATAGAGGAAATAATATGATGTCCGAGAACAACATTGTGATGTGTTTATAATGTTTTCTTGGATTACTTGGTTACCATCACCAATTTGTGAGAAAACTATCATGATTTTATATCCCACTAAAAAGGATGAAATATAACAGATTTACTTTTATATGGAAAAATTTATGTAAGGGGACATTAATGGAGTAAAATAACAGGCTAATCACTACACATGTGCTCACATTACCCACCAGTGGGGTAGTATTCTTAATGTACATTGATTCGTAAAAAAATTAATTGGGTTTTATAATCACCGTTGATGAAGAAGTTTTAGCCTATTCTTCCCACCAATTAAATATCCATGGGTAGAAATACCCATCCCATGTTCAAAATATAGTTGCAGTGATATTCAGATAAATTATTTGTAGGAATTGTTTACATGAATATAAGAAAAAAATAGAAATATATTATAAATATATCATTATATATTATCAGAAAAGGATATAAATATTCTCTAATGAAGGTGGTTCGAAATGATTCGACATTATGATTCTGGAATCAATTACTATCATTGTATGGTGAGCATTGTAGAAAATTATATGACTATAAAGGATTTTGAATCCCGATCCATGATATTGATCCAAAAGGATCCAATCTTATTTCATAAGTAATGGTTGGACATTTAAATAATAATTTTATCATCATCCTAACTTACTAAAATAAATATTAAACTATATATCCTTTATAAAACCATGAAGTCCAAAAATGATGATGAAAAGCTATAGATAAATGTAGTGAATATTCCAGAGTTCAAAATATCTATATATAGAAGTATAATTTTTGGATCATAAATATGTATCATACCATAACCTGATAAAAAGGGGGGACTTCATGATGATGTTAATTGAATATCCTTTTTTATTCATCCTGGGATCACGACAGAATACATGGATATAAATAAAAAAATATTGTGTGATAAAATGGAGAGGGAGATTGTTGAAAATATAGCCCAATGCATGGTATTAAAAAAGGACAATGTTGAATGATAGTGTTCTATATTTCTAACATCATAATTTATGATAATATCAGGTAAATGGAATACATTCCCATGGATTTTGTCAATGGACATCCAATGACATTAAGATATAATAATTCCATCTATGTGGTAGTAGATCACCTGATAATGGTAGATAATTTCATTATTATCAAGGAATATTATTCTTTACAAACATCCAATAATGCACCTAAAAAAATATGTAGGACGTTATTGATTGAAATTACCATTTGTATTATATTGAGATTCAAGTACTAACTCAAGGTTATGGATATTCCATCAATAGGAATTGGTTATAATTCCCAATTTATATACATCTTATCACCCTCAAATGGATCATCATTTTGAAGAAACCATTAAAACTCTATATGGTATATTGAGATCCTATTCAATGGATATCCAAGGATATTTGGATCATCTCCTTTCCCTAGGTGATTTATAATATATATAATAGTTTCCATTTTATTATTCAGATAAAACCTTATAAGATACTATATGAGAAGAGGTAGCAGTCTCTATCATGCTGAGATGAATTTTGATAAATGAAGCTTATGGGATCTAATATTAACAAAGTTTTAAAGATTCAAAAAACTCAATATTGGATGAATACTAAAAATTACTACATATAACATTTAGAAAAATCTTCTAAGAAACCTAGAGAATGAGGTCAGAGATAAGGATTTCATTTATATATCATCATTGAAGAATGAATTTTTTTTTGAAATTAAGGGAAAGATTATTCCAATATACATTTTCCCCTTTGAGATACATGATGATATGATAGCCATGTCCTGTCGACTAGAACTTCCACCTAACAATTAATAAGTATGTGTTTTTCTTACATACAATTCATCATGAAGTACACAAAAAACCTCTCAAAAGTAATAAATCCATAGGTGTTACCGATATTGAATTAATGTTTATATGAAGAGAAATGGTTGATATTAGTATATAATTGAAAAAAATATTTATTACAAAGACAACTAAATTGGTTAATGTCCACTAACAGAACGAAATGTTTATTGAAGAAACATGAGAACCAAGAGAGGTAATGAAATAAAATTATACCGATCTATTTTTTAAAGAAATGAAATTTTTATGGTTAAATTTTTCAAGGTGAGGAGAATATAAAAAACCATACAATAGTTCATAAAAATGCCCTTAACCCTTATAGAAAAAGTGAATTATAAAGGAATTCAGTTATAGAGAATACATAATCTAATTGGGTAAATATATTCCATTATAATATATAGCCTATCATATTTTAATAACTTTTTTTGAATCATCACTATTTATAGAATAACCATTTTACCAATATCATTATATTTAATATATATTAAGGTTTATAAATAAGGCTAATTTACAAATTTAAAAAAGTGAATTCCTCAACCATTAGGATCACATAATATGATTCCTTAAGTCATATCTTCTAGTTAGATGGGATCACAATGATTTTCCCTTGACTAAGACAAAACTAAAATCCATCAACTAAAAAGGAATAAAAACCATTTCTGTTATAATTTTAATCTTATTCAGATCATGTGTCATAAAATGATCATTTAACATCCTAAATAATGTGTGATCATTGAACACCTTACCCTTAGGGGTTATGACAGGGTAATTTGGGGTTAGATATCTAGACACTTTTAGTTTAAATTTTTATATCTTCATTATAATAATATAATATTTATTTTTATTATTTTACTTTGTTAATTAAAATATATCTCTTTAATTAAGATGTTGAAAATTATATTTTTATATGAAGAAACAAATAATTTATTATTTGGAAAGTAAAATGATTAATTTTTTTGACAAACCCCACACTAATGAAATAAAAATTGACTTCAAATAATTTTATAATTGAATAATTATTAATTTTATAAAAGTGATTATATAACTTATGTAATACCAATTTAATCGTTATTAAGGTATGAAAATTGGTATTCTCTTAAAAACATGAATTTTCTAACAAATGAAGATTTTTAATTAAATATGTAATCATTAGAGACATTTTATAATTTAATAAATTGTTTTTTAATATATAATGATGGAATTAATCAATAGTTTATTTTTCATAATTTTCTATGATTATCCAATTTTTGGGTTAAAATATATACATTAGAAATAGAAGAAATATATTTTGACATCATAATGCCTAAAATGTGATTTAATTGATCTATAAAATGCATAAATGACTATATATATTTTTTCACTTTATATTTATTTATTATTATGTGATTTGTTTAATTTTATAAATATTTTATGATTCCTCTAGACCTATATAGTATTTTATCATTTTAAAATCAATTATTTAAGAACAGGATTCATTTACATAGAGAAAATGGAATTATATTTATATTTTCTTTTCTTTTACTGATAACATAATTAATACTAATATTTTGGTCAGGAATCCATTGCAAAGAACATCATATGAGGGTTTTGGTTATTTTAACAAATTTATTAAAAATAATATGATTATAAATTTAATAATAATTCCCCTCTATATTACTATAAATATCCACACATCCTCTAAGTTCCCATCACTCAAAAAACATTAGAACAAAATATCCCTCATTATCCTTCTCTACATCCATATAACGATGTTCCCATGGGCATAATAGGATCCTACAAATATTTTAGATCCACACTCTCAATGTAAGGTATTATTACATCCACTTCATTATTCCAAAATATTCTTGGTATTATTCCATTGGATATCCATATATTATTGGTGAGATGTGTTTTTAAACACCAATTTTACATTAATTATTATTTAAAACTAATTTTATACCATATGGAAGTCTCATTAAATATTTTTGTTAATCGTTATATACATACAATATATTGTAGAAATAATCATTTTATTTTTCTATAAAAAAATATTTTTATATTTAATACCAATAAAATTATACACTCCCAAGTACTCACCAATATATACCAAGAAATTATTCATTTAGGACATACATGTATTCTTTCTAGACTCCTTAATCATGGGATTATAATTTATAAAAGGAATTGTTATATAGTAGGATTGTTGTGGAACAAAAATTCATGTACACAATATGAATGTGATGGGTTGGATTTACGTTGTATATCCATATAATGTATTAGTAAATAATTTTATCTCATAAGTTAAAATGTTTGGTTCATTAGAGGATATCCAAGGGAAATTATTTAAATAAGTATTAGTCTTTTTCATTTACTTTTTCATGTGATTTCATCTTTGTAGTTGTTTCCATATTAATATGTATCATTGACATTATAATCTGAAATTATTATTTTATACTTATTTGTATGACTCTAATCCTTTTTATTTCATCATGATATGCCTATTCACTTTCAGGAATCACATTATTTAGGTAATTGTTTTACTATTCCATTAATGGGATTCATTACTATCCCTTTTATTATATATCTTCCATGTTATCCCATGAAATATCATAGTATTGATGGAATATAAGGGATTTGTTTTGGATATTTTATATTAATTTCCTTGTAAACTTGTTTCATGGTATTATTATATCCCTATAATAACCAAAAGAAACAAGGAATCCAAATAAGTTTTTATTTTATTACGTGTGTGTTTATGGAATAAATTATGTGTTAATGTATATTAATGATATGATTTGTCGTAAATAAAATGGGTAATGATAATATTATTTGGGAAATTACATTGGATGTGGAAATATTGGTTATTCAACATATAAGGATTTATTTAAAGGATTTATGAATATAATTTTCCATGGAACTTACATATATTATATTATAGCTATTGATTTTTTATGGAAATCATTTATTTTTTCAATTTAAATAACTGAACGTTATTAAAAGAAAAATTATTTTTTTATAGGGAGAAATGTATTTTTATGAATTTTTTTTTTGGGTTAACATGTTTTCTATGAATATTATATGATTATGATTTTTACTTTATGTTATCCGAAAATATGTTTTGTGGAAATAATTAGGCATCAATTAAAACATAATGCACCTGAAAACATTTATATGATCTCAAATATTAATATGTTAATGGAAATATAACTTGTATGACCTAATGGTTTGGAAATAGAGGAATTGTTTTATTTTCCTTATTACTTTATTCCACTACTGAGATATCTACTCTCATCACAAGTTTTTTAAAAAACTGATCATAGGGTATATGGATATTTCCGAATAATTAAGATTACAATATATGGAAAATTAATAGTTAGATATAGAGAATGAAACACTCACATAAAAATATTATTGTTTTTATTTAATATTTTTTATTAATTTTAAAAATTCTAAACATAACAGTTACTTTGGAATTTCAATGGACTAATATTTCAAATTATTTTTTCATGTTTTGGATGGAATTGAATGGGTTTATTTTTGAAGTATCAAAGACAAAAATATAAGGATCATTTTTTATCCCCGGATCAGGGTGTATGGGTCCAAGGTTACTGTAGATTGTATTAAAACTCAATTTAGATAACATCAATGATTATGATTTTTTCATATGAGGTTAATATACGAGTTATGGATATTCATATGTGTTAATATATATATGGTGGATTATAATTTTTATGTAAAAGTCACCACTTTTGTTGTTTTATGAGACTTTGTTTTTTTTATGATTATTTTGTGATATAGTAGTTTTAATAAAACCCTTGGGTTTAGAATATGACTTAGCATAAATGTTATTTCAGTAATTATTATAATAAATTTTATAGAAATAAATTTAAAATTATTAATATCCAATTGGGATAAAATGTTCTTTGGTATTGATGTAAATATGGTAAATTATGATAAAATGGTTATTACATAATAGAAAATTATGATTTATCTTATATATGACCACAATATTTACAAGGGATTTTCCGACTAAGTGATTTATTTTATTTTTTATGATATTCACTATTTTGGGTAAATTATATAATTACAGTAAATGGAAATAATTTATGGTATATTTGGATTTTAACCATAGAATATTGTTTGGGTTATCCTTAGGAAGTATATATAAATTTTTATTTTAAATATGGTATATTTTTTATTTATTGATAAAAAATTTATATTTATAATATTTTTTGACTAGGAATAAAATGTGATCAAATATTTATGATTTTGGGGTTTTCCACATAGTCAGAAATATTTTAATGTATTTTGATTATATTTTTTCATTAAATGATTGATGTTGGACATTCGGTTTGAATATTGGGATTTTTGAAATTTATATACGATGGTTTATGATTTTTTTCATATTATTTTACATTATTATAACCATATTTGTATTGGATAATGTCTAACATTAAGATTAATCACATGTAATTATTTTATAGACCATTTTATCAATTAATCTTAGATTTTGGTTCTTCATGGAAGAAAAAATCATGATGAATATATACTGTTTCGAGTGAAAAATAAGATTAATGTGGAAATAGATTAAAGAAAGAAATTTTTATTTTTAGGAAAATATATTTTTATATTATATTATTCAAGATGATAAAAGAATTCCTGAACATTTTGAAGCAAATATTGAATTAAAATTTTTATCCCATTACCATATTTTCTATTGAATTGATGACCGTTTTCAAAGATCAATTGTGTATTGTTTTTTGGTTATTACCTTTCTCATGATCATTTAGTTTCATGTTGAGAATGTTTTCTATAACTATCAATCATTAGATGGACATTAATTATTCCTAAATATTTATATATTCACATATCACTAATGTTATCATTTTTGGATTGTTTTTTATGTTTTATTAGTTATGCTTATTATGTTTCTCTTTCCTAGTTTTCAAATAAAAATTTTATTAACCATTTTTATGATGTGGTTTTTCAAAAAATGTAATTTTTAAATATTATACCCATGACTTCCGAGTGCAAGATAAATGTTTAAATTTATAATTATTAAATTATGTGTAGAATGCAACAATTTATGATTTAAAAAATTAATAATATGTTTAGTAGACTACAAGACACACAACACCATGCATAAATGAACCAAAAAATATTATTAATTATATATGACTATTAAAATATTTCCATAGAATTTAAGGGTATCAATAATAATATATATATATATACTTCTTAAGAAATTAAAATAAATTTATTATTTCGATGGAAATAAGTATTCAGTTTTTATTAATGTAATTTTATGCATCAAAATTACATTTTTTAAAATAATGGTTTTTATTAAATTCAATTATCACAAATTATTTAAATTATTTTTTATAAAATTAGGAAAATATATTTAATAATATTAACATAATTTTTTGAATTTTTCTACCAACATTTTCTTGGGCTAAATTTTTTAGAATTTTATAAAATGACTGGTTTTTTGATAAAAAAGGAAAATACTTTTTTAAATAATACACTCAATTTTGATTTAAAAATTTTAAAATATGAAGTTTTTTATATTTTTTTAAATTATTATTATTAATTTTATAAAATAAATAAATTTATAATCATTGGAATGAATAGTATTATTGATTGGGATTTAAAATATATTTATTCTTAATAATACATTTTACAAGAAAATTGTTTTCCCCTTTTTGGTATTTTTTTAATTAAAATAACTCCAATTGCTTAAATTTCATTTTATTAAATTAATTATATTTTTTTAATTATCATAATTATTTTTAGGATGTTATGTTATAAGAACAAAATTCTTATTTTAAAGTTAAAAACTCTTATTAGTTATAAATAAATTGAAGTATATATAATGTAAATTAAGGTTAAAAAATTTAATTTTTTTTCATATTTATATTGTAACATCATGATTTGTTAAAAGGAATGACATTGCTTGATAGTGCACAATATATAAAACAAATAGCATAAATTAACAATGACATATTATTATTTCAATATGAATAATATAACCTATCTTTATATTCACAATTCATAATAGGAATAAAGGATTTACTAAAAAATATATAGATGATAATATATATAAATTTTTAGGTAAATTATTAGAAAACAATAATACCTTTTTTAGTAAACTAATTTTATTCTTCATGAATAAATTTTATTAAAAAATGTGTTTTTCTTCTTTTTATGAGTAAATAATATAATTAATTACTTGATGTTTTAAAAATATTATTTTAAAGAAGATATTAATTTATGAAATCATCATATCAAAATTATTCAATTATGAATTTTATAAAATTTTCTAAAAAAGTAAAATTTTTGGTGAATAGAAAAAATAGATTTTTAAAAAATATGATATAAATTTTTAATATCATCATTAAATAAAAATGATATAAAAAATAATAAAAAATATTCAATTATTAATTTATTATATTATAATATAAATATAAAATAAATATTTTTAGATCTTGTAAATTATAATTTACATTAGGAAAAATATGAAATTTATTTTTCATGATGACGTAGTTCATATACAATATTAGAAAAGTGAAATTTAGTATACTAAAGCTTATAATTGAGGGTTATAAAGGCATTTCACGTCCTTTTTGTTAAATATAATTAGTAAATGTTGATTAAGATATAAAATTTAGAATTTTTTAGTTATATTACTTAAATCATATCAAAATAACTTTGTCATGCTTGCCCAATCCATGAAAACAAAATTTAACCAAATAAATATGTTTTCATGACATGGATATGAGTAAATATATATTTTTAAAAAAATATAAAAGAATATATTGGGCCTAATTAATTTATTTTTATAATATTAACATTTTTTTAAATTTTTATATGTCATGTAATTACCTTTAATTATTTTGAAAAAAATAAGCAGTGCATGTGAAAGTACAAGAAAATTCAATTAAATGATTTTTAAAATACTAAAATTAAAATGATATATAGTATAAAATGACCTCATAATTTTCAAATATTAAATTTTTTTTAATTTTCTTCAATAATAAATAATTTTTCTAATTTATGATAATAAACTTAAATGTGATTGACATTAAGTCTTTTATAGTAGTCTATTTAATGGAAAGTAAAACTTGTCAAAAGATTTTTTATTAATTATAAATTTTTAATATGGTTTCATAAGGTGGATTTCCTCTAATAAAAATTATAATTTTATATACAAAAATTTTATGTTCATTAGTATTATTTATAATTATTTTTCATGGAAGAATTAATTTCATTAAATTATTGAATAATGATGATGATTTAATTATTTAATTAATAGAGGAATCATATAAAGATATTAATTACATTTAAAATTCTATTTTCATTTAATTAATGTCATAAAAATATATTCTAAATTATCATTACATGTTTATTATATAATAAAATAATTTTCTATAATTTTAATTGTCTTCATGATGTTTTTAAGGTCGAAGTAATTAACAATATCAAATTTGATAATAATGATATTTTATGGAAATGTACTTTGTTAAATTATTTAAAAATCATAAAATATAAAATAACCCATAAGGGTATAAAATATTTTTCAATGTGTTTTAACCTAATAATTTATAGTCAGTTTTTAGGTGTTTCTATCTTGAATATCATTATTATGATTTAATATTTTGAAAAATTCAAAGAGTTCCTATCCCCTTTAATATAATGGGAAACCTTATACAATCATATCATCACAAATAAAACGCATTTTTTCTTCAATAACATGAAAAAATACCTTCCTATAATCCATGTAATGTTTATAGAGTATTAATTATAGGTAGAAAACCATCTTTTTTGGTCTTAAGGTGTCTTGAAAAGGAGATTCTATGAAAAGGAAGTATCATTTTTAATCAAGCATTCTATTTTGTTTGTTCATCCACATACCTAAAAAATTATTAAACCATGATGCAATTATATATCTAATATAATCCATATACTGAGATTTTATTATGTCAGCGGAGTGACCTATATCCTTTTCCCCTATAATCAAATCGGAAAATAATTAATTTTTCATGTGAATGGTGGAATACTGACTCACGAACCGATGTAATTAATTTTCCATAATTGTCACATAAAACATGATATAATAGTTAAATCAAGGTTAAATATGATATTAAGTACATATTTTTAATTCTAAAATAAAAATATAACATTTTTGTCATTCTATACATGGAAAAATTGTAATTTCATTCCAGAGTACATCTGAAGTTTCCCCTCCACGAAATGATGTGACTCGTGTTTCATCACCAATCCACAAGGATTATATACATAATAACATTTAAATGATTAATATTTTATTAAATATATTATGATTATTTTTAATGAAAAAATAATACGTACCTTCTTTCCTTAATGATCATTGAAAAAATGGAAACATTACTCATGCGTAAGTACAACCTACTGTCTCCATGATTGTAACATTATTATTTTCTAATAAAAAATTTAAATGTGTATTTAAAAGTATAAATTATTTATAAAAATGTTAATAATATAATTATTATTATTTTGAAGATGATTGAACAAAAAAACTTTGATCATAATCAAATTATCGTCGTCTATCTAGACTTATGAACTGAAAATCATAAAAACAATAAAGGTGAACCTAAATAATTGAGTAATTATTATAATGTAATAATAATTTATAAACAAATTTAAAGTAAAAATGATAATGGATCTAGATAAAGTATATAATGAACCTGTTATTATTATTAATATAGATAGAGAATGTACATGATTAGTCAGACTTAAGATAAGGGACTCGTTAACATAAAAAAAATTAAATATTTTATGATTTATTATTTTCTAATTTAATTTCATGACCATGTTTTTAAAAAAAATATTATTAATTTATCAAAATGCACGTGATTGTTTTTAAATGGTTATTTTTTTAATATTTAGAATTTTTTAAAAAAATAATTTTATAAGGATTTATGTAAAGGGTGATAATTTAAAAATAATGTTATAATGTTTTATATTTTAGAAGTCAAAAGGAATTATTTTAACTTATAGGGGATACATATATTTTCCCACAATCAATATACCAAAAAAAATTTAATAATCCATTACAGTACAATGTGGTCCTTTTAAAATAGAATTTTTTTCATTATACATGCGTAGTATGCTTAAAAAATTAATGATTTCCTCAAGGAATGATTTTATGATGCAATAATTGGGGTTTTAGCAACATGTATATGTTATGGGGGATAGTTAATGTTGATGGTAAGTTCCATTATAATCAATAGACTGCTGGTTCTATGATATCCATCCAATTAAGTGTGTTTTGGTAATATGATATTGATGGTTATTCAAATTGTAATTGTGATTATTACATCTATATATAACCATTAGAGTTATGTCACGTATAACTATGGGGGTTAATTTTTTATAGTGATGAGGATTGCATCATAGGTGTCTATTCTTATAAAATTATTTACATGTTACCAATACGATTAATTGTTCTTTTTATGTTTCTATATAAATATCATGTTTTACAAGCTATGTTATTGGGTTTATGTTCAAGGTATTGTAGATATAAATTTTAAGGGAGAAATATATCATTTTCTAAAAATGATTTCATGATTTTATCATGTTTTCAAGAAATCATTACAGTTTTATATAATTCCATTCATATTTTTAATGATATTTTATATGTATTGATATTTGAATAAAATAATATATCTTTATTGATAATTTTTTTGATCCAAATGATTATTTTGAAAAGAGAAATTTTTAGGGGAAAAATATTTCATTATTTATTTTTAAGTCCATTATTAAGAGGTTTTGCGGTCATACCACGTTTAAAAAGAATTCATATGTTATAATGAATATTATGGACAAGGATGTGTTCTACTGGAAAATTTTAAGAATTATCTTTATAAAATAATGTTTTATTGTAAAGAAATTTTTTATGGAATAAATGGACACATTTCATAGGTTTCCAAAAATAATGTTTGGGATCACCTTTTATGAGTACTCATAAATTATATAAAACAATAAAATATATTTCATCAAAATTTTATGAAAGTTAATTATAGTAAAAATACATTATAATATTAAATTCTTAGGTTTGGGTATTTAAAATTTATATGTGAAAATAATTATGAAGCCTTTTATGCTTAGACTGTTTAACTGAGAGGTTATCTTAAAAGTGATAGGTAACAAAATGGTTTATATTTTTAAGGATTATTATAAGTTCAATGGATTAAAACCCCATTTCCAGACTAAATGTTATGGGATTTTATTGTGTCTAATGATATATTTTGAGAGGAATATTTTGGTGGTAATTTTGGTTTATTATATTTTGGGATGAAAAATTAATGGCAACAGATAACCTTTGAGGTTAAAACATTTCATTAATGTTGACTATATTAAGGTTATTTTTTTGAGGTTTCATAGGTTTCTATAATTATATATATATTATATTAATATAATTTTTTTAATCTGACAACCCATATACCAGGTTCTAACTCGTCACATATGTCAACGTCTTGAGGTTTGACCCACAATTGTTGGGTGACATGACTGCATCACCTAAAACTAGCCTACATGATATCATGCTTAATATATAATTGTTTTTAATTTTAAAAACTATTTGATGGATAGTTTTTTTGTTCATTTAGATAAAATAGGTTTTATCAAATTGATAATAATGGGAATGGAAATTGATTTTGTAATTAAATTATTAATGTTATTTCACAACACACTCAATATTTTGGGAACCGTATATGATTACTATAAATATAATACTATAGGATTTTATTTTAGTATGAATGGTTCATTTATTTTTTCAACGTATATATAATTGTTTTGAGGATTTAGAGTGAGTCTAGTTATTAATTTAATGGGTTAGCATACCATGTAAATTATTTGATTTGGGAAATAATTTTTTTTTAGAAATTTGTAATTCTAAAAATATTTGGAGATAAATTTTAAATTTTTCTTTGATTACTATGCAATAATTTTCTTTTTTTTTTAGGATTCAATATATATCTATAATGATTTTTTGTATTGATAAGGATAATTATATATTCAATGATATCTATTGATCATTGTGTATTATTGATGTCTTTTGGAGATTAAAGAAGTTTGTAATTATTTTAAAAGATACATTATTATTGGAGAATTATTTTCCATTTTTCTAAACGTTTTGGTATGGATTTATTCCAAAAGATATGTTTAATAAATATTTATTATTTTTTGGATTACTTGATTCATTTAAAGATGACTGAATTTTATCAAGAATGAAATAATTTATACTCGTCATTTAGAGAAAAATATGAGTTTGTGGTAGAAATTTTTTAAAGGATTAACCTATAAATATTATGGAATATTATTTCTTTATAATATAAATATTGATGATAAATTAATTCCTCAACACTATTAAAATTATATTCAATGGAAAACAATATCCAATTAAATTTCTCTCTGATAAATTATTTTATTGTTTAAGACATCACCAACTTAGGATATTGTGATGGCTTACATTCTCATCACCAAATTTTCCATCACACCCTGTCAGTTATTCCTTGTTAGTTAACTATTTCATTTCAATTTTTTCCTAAATGGAAACCTAGTATGTGTTAAATCAGGTGACATATACACTTTCTTTCCACACTTATATAATTTAAATTTTATCAATCAATTTTATGTTGTGGGATTTCAATAATTCCATTCAGAAATGTCCAACCCTAATTTCCTAGACCTTATATAAAATAGTGAGGATGAAATTTACAAAAGGGAAGAGAATGAAAAATCATACTATTTTAAAAGGAAAGAAAATGTTTGATAACATTCAATATATTCAAGATTATGCTTAAATGAATAACAAAATATTATAATTTAAATATTACTTTTATAACCTATCCTCTAAATTTGGTGGAATGAATATGAATAAAATATTTAGTAAATATATGTAAAGATCATAAAAAATATTAATTTAATGTTAAATGAAAATAAAATTGTAACAATTTTTTTTAGTATAGAAATTTTATTCTTAAATTATTATTTTTTCATAAAATATAGATTTTCTTCTATTTATGTGTAAATATTAAAATTATTTTTTTGGATGTTTTATAAACATTATTTAAAAAAATGAAACTCATTTTTTATTCTTGACTATTTTATTTACTCTACAATTAAATCTTGATGATTTTTGAAATTTTTTTTGTCTTTGTTGAATAATAAATTTTTAGTTTTTTTAACGTGGTGTCTTTTGTTATATTGTCAAGAAAATATTATGATATAAAAATTAATTAAACTTATAGAATAAATAAATAATTAGGTTATAATATAGAAAAAATTTAAAAATAATATTATAGCATTTAAATAATAGTTTACACCATCATAAATTAGAAAATCAATTTTACTGTTGACGTCATGATCATGCAGCAATAGTCATGTCAAATTTTTATTATTATAGATTATAATAGAGAAATAGAAACTATATTCAAGATATATTTATTAAATATAATATATATGAGATTATTTACACAAAAAATTTATTTATTTTTTAGTTATATAACAAGAATTTAATCCAAATTATTATGTATTGCTTATAGAATGAAATAAAAGACAAATTGTCAAACTAAATTTGATTTCTTGATATGGAACTATGTAAATATAGATAATGAAAAAAATTTAAAAAATTATATTGTGGAACATTAAAACTTTTTATGATATTAACTTAATTATTATTTTTTATATGAAATATTTATATTTAATTTGTCGAAAAAACCTGCGCAGGGTTTATTCAAACAAAAGAAAAATCATTAGAATGATATTAAAAACTCTAAAATTAAAATTTTATGGTGATGAAAATATCCCTAAAACGTTCCCTAATTCTATTGTATTAGTATTTTCAATCAACAATCGTCCATGGGTAGTATTTATATCCTTTTCTTGGAACATGGTGGACATTATTTCTTTTATAATATTTTATATAATGGAAAGTGAAACATGTCATACTATTTTTTAAAAAATAATTTTTTAATTATGGTGTAATTTATTGTATATTAATAAAAATATATTTTATTATGAAAAACAAATTATTTATAATAGTAATGGTAATTTTTTAAAAAAATTATTGAAAATATATTTTCCTTAAATTCCTTCACAATATGGTATATTAATAAAGTAATGAATTATAAAATCATATAAAAGATATTAGAAATATGAAAAAAATATTTAATATGACATAATTAATGTTATCCAAAAAAGTTATTAATGATCTAGACATATTTAAGAAGTAATAAAATAGTTTTTTTTAATTTGGGGGTTTTTAGTAGTTTATAATGTCAATTTAAATGTTATTATCAAAATTAACAAGGATGATATTATATAAGATAAATATGTTATTAAATTATATATAAAATTTTTCTTAATTAACCCCAAATAGGAAAATAAATAGTCCAAAATATCTATCCTTTTTAATTTATAGTCCATAAGTATGTATTGGGCTCTATATTATATTTTTTATATTTTTATATTTTTTGAAATTCCTTGAGTGTACCTCCAATATCTTATAAAATGGAACTTCTTATTATCTTATCATCACACATAATATGAAATTTTGATAGGAAAATCCCTATAAATTATCCTTATATAACCCCTATCCACATTCTATAGGTTTATTTTGAAATGAAAACTACCTTTGTGGTATTATGGTGTTATGAAAAATACATTGTCCAAATAAGAGGTATTGTTTTTAATCAATAACATTCCTTTTGTTTGTTCATTAAAATAAATAAAACCATTCATAAATGATGAAATAATTATTATATTATTCTTCATATACTGATATGTAATTATGAATTTGGAATTACATATATCCTATTCCACTTCCAATGAATGGGAAAATAATTAATCAGTCATGTGTACGGTGGACAACCTCCTCGTGATCTGATGTAAATCGTTTTCCATCACAATCTTTCAAGGTTTAATAAATTTATGGAATTTTTGTTTATAAATGATATTCCTGAAATATTTATATCCTTGAATGATAATACTATTTTTACATTCTATACAAAGAAAAATTATAATTTCATTTATCCATAAGTCTGAATTATCACTTCCATGAACCGATGTAATTCATTTTTCATCACCATTCCACATGGATTATATATATAATGTTATTTAAATGAGTATTATTTTATTAATGATACAATGAAAATATTTTAAAGATAAAATAATACCTACATTCATTAAATTTTGATCATTGAAAAATGTAATGGCTAATCACGCGTATGTACGACTTACCATCTCCATGATTATAGAATAATTTGTTTTCAATAACCATAATAAATGGATATATTTAACATTATAATTCATATACAACAAATTAAAATTATTAAATTAATATTATTTTGTATATGATTGAATAATGAAAATTTTAACCATAATAAAAATACTAATATAATTTTTGACATATAAATTGAACTTCATTAAAAAATCAAAAGTGAAAATAACAAACCAATTAATTGTTAAAACCTGGTAATATGTGATATTAATTGAATACTAAAAATTTAAAAAAATTATAAATAATTATATTAATTAATAAATTTTTTATTCAAGAAAGTAATTAATATTCATAAGGATTAATAAAAATTTAAAGAGACTCTTTAACTAAAAATAGTCATATTACATTTTTTTAAAGATTTATTTTCTAAATATTTCACATTCAAATTATATTTATTAAAAAAAATAGGTGAATTTATTTAAATTTACATGAATTTTTTAAAAAAGTAAATGTTCAAATTTATTTAAATTTTTTTTTAAACATAATTATTTTAATGTTTTATATAAGGATCTTTCATATAAAAATTATATTGTAAAATTCCATTTTAAAATAGTATGATTGAAATATTTTTTAACTTATATTTTTGACCTATTTCCCGCATTCATAATTATTTAATGTATTGATTCTCCCTTTACATTATTACATAGTAATTTTCAAATAGATGTTTTCCCTTTCAATGCACACCTTAATATTTTAAAATATGTTATCTTTCTTAGGAAATGTTTTTATGATGTAAGAAATCATGTTTTATGATTATGTCAAGGTTTATAGGGATTTTTTATAATTATTGTTGGATCCATTATAATCTAATGATGGGTGGTTCAATTATATCCCTCAAATTTATTGCATATGTAGGATGTTGATTGTTATTGTTATTCCATGGGTAACTATGTAGTTAATAGTCAGCTATAATTGTGAGGGTTATGTCATGTATAACCATGAGGGTTATTTTATTAGAGCGGTAAGCATCACATCATAAGTATTATAAGAAAATAATTATCCATGTTAACAAAATTATTTATTTATTCATTTTATTTTTTTAAAAAAAATCATGTTTTCACATAGTACATTATTTGGTTTATGATATGATTAATGTATATTTTACATTTTATTGATGAAATGTATAGGAGTGTGAGAATGTTTTCATGAATTTATCATGTCTTCAATGATAAATTTATGAGTTTAATTTTTTATATTATCATTTTTTATGAAATGACAATTGAAATCTATAGAGTTGAATTGATAATTTCATTATTAAAGAAAACATTATTTTGATCCAAGTGTTTTTTTTAATGAAAAAAATTAATATGTTTTTATAGATAAATGATTAGTTTTTTGGCATTTATGCCTCTTATAGAAAATTTTGTGCTCATCCCACATTATAATAATATTTTCCACATGGTTTAAGGAACAGTAGGTAAATGGGAATGGTCAATATAAAAATTGTGATGAATTATAATTAAAATAATTCTTGATTTAATTTAATAAATTTTTTTTATTTAAAATATTGATACTCTATAAAAGTTCAAAATTGAAATTCATGGGGTTAATTTTTTTGAATCTATTATAATTCTTTAAAACTATTCACCAAAATATCAACTTAATTTTATGAATGTGAATTATTGTTAAAAGACACTATATTATTTAATGCATAAGGTTGTTTCATTATATACCTAATAGATTAATTTACCCTATTTGATGAATTTTGTACATATTTAATCATCCATTTTTCAATTATATTTCAATTTGGATATTTTGTATTTGATAATGACTAGTAAAATATTTAATTAGAGGTAAAATTGTATATGTCACCCTATTGATTTTAATTATCCTTTATTTTTCAATATAGTGGTAAAAATATGTTTCCAAGGAAAATTATTGTATTTTTGAAAAATAAAAATATTATTATGATGGAAACTCATTTCTAAACATTTATATTATCAAATTATCATAAATATTTATAAAATTATTACATAGTTATTCTACATGTAGTAGAAATTTAATTTTAATGATGATAGAAATCATAAAAGGTATATTCTTTCAACAAATTTTGATAAAAAAATTAATGGTAAATTAAGATGTACAAATGAGGGTTAAATTTATTATATTAAAATTACATATATGTCTATATTTTTATAGGTGAATGTAATTTCATGTAATAAAATGTTAAATTACTACTGTTGTAATATAATATTTTATAAAAATATTTTCAAATCATAAAAACAAGAATCAGGCCATGTGGATTTTTAAGGGTCTAAAATTTCATAAATAAACCATAAATTTTCAAATTATTACCTTCTATGTAAATTTATAACCCTAATTATATGATAATGTGTTAATATGATTAGTGAAAAAGGCGTAGCTTGTGTTAAATTATAGAAAAACGGCCTAAATTTTTCTAAAACATTTTTACATTTCAGTTAATGCTTTTTTTCTATATTTTCTCAAAATTTAATATAAATTATTCCAAAGTGGTATTAAATTTCCATGAATTTGACTATATAATATTTTCATGTTTTGAAATATTATAGAAGTTTACATCCCCTTAATTATTAAATCCCACCTCCTCTCATATCAACTTAATTCATTTTGATAAATATATATTGTAAAATCACACACATAATTATACCTAAAACCTATTACTAAGATTATAATGACTTATTAGTGTTAAAATTACATTCATATATGGATTAAAGTGTTAAATAGTGGATTATTTTTGAAGAATGTCTACAATTTTTTAAAAAATAATTTATTTTGATTTTTTTATACATCCTTTAAAAATATTTTGAGCATTTTGATGTATAATTTTTTTACCTCCCATATATATTTAATATTTAAATTATATAATTAAATTAATCAATCCTTTTCATCATTCAAAATGTAAAGAAAATCATAATTCATATGTATGGTGGAGTACAGTCTATATATAGTTACCTGGGTGTTTTTTAGAAAATATTAGGATTGTTTGATCTAAAACCAATGATGTTAAATCTTTAATTGTGGATGAGTCCATACATCATATGTGAATTAATTGTAGTTGGAAGTTCCCATTTTGGGGATTTTGTTTTTGTGGAAGGTTAGTTGTTCTTTTGTGAGAGCCAAATTTTATTAAACATTAATTTCATGTATTAATTTGAATTCATAAATTTAAATTTAATTTCATAGAACTTATTTAAAATGGTTTATTAAATACCCAATTCCACCGAATTGGGGGATTTGGTTTAAAAAATTTGGTTTTGGCACAAAATTGGGAACACCAACCAATTCTAGTAAATTATGGGGTGTTTGAGATATTTATTGAATTTAGTGAAATATAAATTTTTGGATTTAAATTGTGAAATTAGTGTTATGGAAAATTTTGGAAATTTATTTAATAAAATTGTTTTCAAATTTTATTTGATAAAAATTCCATAAAATAGTTTTGTCAAACAACATAGGGTTTTGTCATGGATAAAGTGTTTTTGGATTAACAACACATTTTGGTTTTGAAATAGAAAATTATTAATTTTGAAAATTGTAGTATTAGATTTAATTATATTTTTGGAAGTCTCAAAATAAATTTACCATCAATGATTAGTACTAGAGAACATACAATCCATGGCAGTTAGTGAGTTAATTTGGAAAAACGTGATAGTATTGGAATACCATAGCACTAGTTTGTTACATTAAAAAAATAACTAAATGATTCTTGGATGATCTAATACATACTAGGATATTGGAAATACTACAAAACTGTAGTTAAAAAATGCTTGAAATGTCCTTTATTAGTGCTAGAAAATAACTGACAATGTGAGAGACGTTAAAATCCCATTAGTTTTATCAGTGCTGACAAATCATTGAAAATGAAGACTTTTATCCACAATTTTATTTTCCATGGCTAATTGAATCACTTATGAGAAATTTTAAATTTGTTGATAAATTTTTTTTATCAGCTCTATTGAATCACCCAAAATGTATAACATTAACAACAATTTTAGAAGCATTGGTCAATGTTTACATTATTAGAGTTTTTAAAAGCGCTAAAAAGGGCCATGCTAGAGTGTTTAGTAACAGCACACAACAACACCGGAATCACCAGAGACAAACCAAAAAAACACCAGATATAAAAAAAAACTATCTACAATACTGAATTTATATGAAACGAAATTTTCAAACCAAATTCCGAAAAAAACTATATTATAAAAATATCTAAAAGTGGTTTATAAAATAACATATATAAAAAATAATTACATACCATAAAAAATTAACCTAAATGTCAAATTTAGCATAATTTACATTGACATTCTTTATCGAACAACCTACTCTACATGAGTTGCTTCATGGAACCCCTCCAACTTGAATAAATAATCCCACCCCTGCTACAATGAGCTCCCAACATCCCTCACATCCACATAGAATCCTCACATTTTGTAGAAGGCATTTAAATAATGCCTTTTGGTTCAAACCAAATGGAGTTACCCGATTTAAAGGAAACGTCTTCCCTCAAGATATTTTATTTTATTTTCCTTCTCTACACCCTATTCTCTTCTTATTCCTTGTTTACATAATAAAACCAATATCCTAAATATATTAGGATGTTCTTATGAGAAGTATTCTAACTACACTTCCACACACCTCCATCTAATGGATACAAACATACTGTTTCTGTGGAAGATGAACTAAAACCTCATGAAACAATGATTCTTTAATAATATCCCACCTCCTCTTATGGTAGTCATTAATTAAGATAATAAATCACATTTCGGATTGTTTTTGGTTTTGAATATAAGAGAATTAGGCCATTACCATAACATTAAATCTCAAACATTAAAATGTTGACAGTTCTTCTCAATATCCATTTTTTTCATAAAATAAAATCTCTTAAAAGAAAACAAGAATTATTTTCTTGATATAAATATTATTGAATTATTCCTTCATATTACCCTTCCTTATATCCCGTGAACAACATTTCAAAAACATGGGATGAGTATAAAAAGCTCAGTAAGGGTTATAAATGTGTAAAGAAATCATTATTACATTAATACATACAAATCAATGAAATCATACTTTTAAATCCATAACATACCACACAAAATCATAAGATTTATGAATAACACATAGAAATCAGGAATCATAAAGTTAACATGTGGCATCCATAACATACTTACATTTTATCTTTTACAGCTACGCAGGGAGTTAAATTTAGAATACCCATCACAATATATTCCCTAAATCAATTTGGAGATACATTATTGTTTACCTTGGTCACGTTACCCAATACATTAGACAATTATCTTGGGATCACCAGCATTAGGATTATTACAGAACCACCCGTATACGTAATCAATTCCTATGAACCATAACTTATTATTAACACATAAAAAACATAAGGTAATGTTAACATTTCCACATTTCAATCTCAATATATCATTTCAAGATATTGAAATAATCAATCCATTATTAAAACAATTCTCAATACCAAAATACGTAAAAAGAGTATATATTATTTATTTTCATTCTAAAAACACTATGTCTTGTAGTGGAATCCAAATATCAAATAATGCTTGTTACGGAATGATCATTGTCACGGAATACGTTAAAAAGAAACATTACTTTTTTTCATTTAGTAAAACACTACATATAAAAAGATACCCTTTGAATGAAATGAAATTTCAAAGGGTTTTATACACCATATAAAAAAAGTTGTGTAGAAATCAAAATATGCCTCAATTAAAGGAGATTGAGATGAAGTCCCTTTCATAGATTGTATCATTAGGTTAAGGATAAATCAATGAAACAATTATGTTTCAAAAATATATATACACAAAATATAAGTGGATATTAACTGTAAAACAATCATAGGTCATTCATACATATTCATAGCATGAAATAATAAAGAAGTAATAGTTTTTCCCAATGAAATGAAATTGGGTTAAGAAGTTCCCTTACCTCATGCCCAACATGACTCATTAGTTCTTTAATTTTATGAATTATAAATTGAAGATAATTTATAATTTCAAAAGAACAATTATCAAGTTTATTATTCTTTTTATATCACTTATTACCATTTTATAAACATTACAAAAATATTTACGTTAATAATAGTTATTTTGTCACTATTTGGTACTAGAGTTAAAACTGAACTTCTTATAATTACAAGTTGTCCATGTGGTAAAAATTACATTATCTCCATAATAAAATTAATGATTTATATATAATATATCTCATATATATTCAGTATATATATGTTTTTATATAAGTACATAACATTTGGATATAAGAAATGAAATGCACTGTTCATGGAGACGGTAAGTTGTATGTACGCATGATCACTACTTTCATTTATAATTCGTATTTAATGGATTGAAAACATAATTATTCATAAGTACATTATAATTCCAGTATAATATAATATATAATTTCATTAACTCTATCCTTTATATGTTCCATGTATGGTATGAATGAGTCATATCACATTAAGCGGCCGGTAGTCCGCACTTCCTCAAATAAAATTATCATATTTATACAACAAGAATAACATAAGGTTATGTAATAAATGGAAATTAAAAAATAACCAAGATAAAATAAATATCATAAATAACATTTATAATTACATTTAAATCATTATGGACCCTATGAGAGGTGTTTGGAGATAATTGAACAATCATGGTTTTGTAAGGTAGCAGTTCGTCATCCACAGAAATAGTATGCTAGTATCCATTAGATAGAAGTGTTTGAAAGTGTAGTTAGAATAATTATCATAAAAATAACCATGTATATTTAGGATACAATTTTTCTTATGTAAACAAATAACAAGAAGATCATATGGTGTGGAGAAGGAAAATAAAAGAAAGGAATTTGAGAGAAGGTGTTGACTTTAAATTGGGTAACTCCATTTGGTTTGAACCCAAAGGCATTATTGAATTTCCTTATTCCCAAGGCTTTTATGTGGAATATAGGGATTTTAGGATATTATTGGATATGATTTTGGACTATCCAAGAGGCTTGAGAGGAGTGAGTGATGGGTTAGTTGTGGTGGACTTTTATAAGTGGGAGGGAGGCACTTTTGGAATGTTTGAATGTATTATTTTATAATAAAATGATTTTTAGATTAAAAAGGTTAAAAAAATATTTAATTCAAAGATAAGGTACATATAAGTCGAAATATAATCATGAAATCTTAATTAGATAGGATTTGATATTTTTTAATCCTTAAAATTTTTTATTTAACCATTTGTAGACTTATTTAACTTTTACCATGTCAACATATGTATTCATACTATATGGTTAAAAAATTTACTATAAAAATCCAAGAGACCAAAAAAGGATCATTTATGAAATTTTTTAACATTATTTTCATCATTTTTCTGAATCATATATTTTTAGGATTATTTTATCATTTAATAAAATGTTAATTATTTTAAAAACACATTTATGTCAATTTATAAATTATTCATATCAACACTTTTAAAAAAATATACATCAAATCGATTATTTTGAATAAATGCCATTAATTCAAAGACAAAAAATCATTATTATCCCTATAATTCATGGATGGCATAAAAGTTTCAAAAAAAATTATTCTAATATTAATTATATACTTTAATTGAATTTTTTATTAATGAAGTAATTACTGCATCACCATTGTGTCATAATTAAATTTCTTAATTTAATTTATAAATATTATAAATAAGATAAAATGATGTAGGAATTTTTTTATTTAAAATTAATATTTATAGTTTAAGATATATATTATATAACCCCATATAAATTTTTTTTTATTAAATGATGTATCTTTATGTTACTTTTGCCTTCACATTAAATTAATTAATATAAAGTGTCATTATAATTCCCAAGTGGCTCCATGGGGTTCCCAAATAGACCCAAGGATGCCCATGGACGGAAATATCTCATCCAATAGTGTTAGGGAAAGTGTTTGGGTAATTTAATATTATAATAATATTATTTTTCACCCTTATTTACCAGATTTAATATTTATACATGGTAAATTAAAAATTTACTGAAGTAAATATTCATTATTATAAAAATAAAAGCTATATATTTATTCAATTTGCCCATCATGATTCCAAATATTGAATCCATTTTTAAAAATTGAAAACATATAAGTATAAAAATGTAATTTAAAAATAATTCTCATTGTCGAAACCAAAAAGTGTGTTTTTATGAAATAATATCTATCAAATGATTGAACTTTCTTTTTGCCAAATTTATTAGTGAAATTATATCCAATGACCAAAATTGGATTAAATTATTTAAATTTAATAAAATTACATTTTAAAAACAATTAAAATAAAAATCTATCCATATAAATAAATTAGATGAAAATGCAGTTTTGAATTAAAATGTTGTATTTTTTCACTATTCATTAAAAAATTAACATTTTTATAAAAATACCAAAATTTTAACCAAAGTGAATATTTATGTCCCAATTATAAAGAATAATTTTTTTTCTCAAATAGAACATAGTAAAATGACAGAAACTAGATTTAAAAAGGGTTCTCCATCAAGAGATGATAAATCTACCATTTAAAGAATATTGAATTATTTCATGCTGAAAAACAAGTTCATTCTTATATTAAGGCAATAAAACATATTAGATAAAAGTAAAAACTTTTAACAAAAATGTGTAATAATATTTTTGTATGTTATGTTCATTTTCTCCAATACAATGGCTAGGAGTTAACTACCATTTAAAATAATATTATATTATAATTTTTCATTATGACTCAGCCTTATTTGCAACATGAGATTTCAGAGAAACCCATTGTTGCGTGTCGGGTGCACCATCAATCATAGCATCCCCTTCAACATAAAATTAAAATTTAATTAAAAAATATAAATAAATATGAGATTTTAATATTCTTTATTTACCTAGGATGTTACATCTTTCCCCCTTTTTTAAAATTATGTCCACACAATTTTAAAATTGGGCTCGGAAACATCATTATACACCCCACATCGGAAAAAGTGTCAATAAATCTATCACTTTAAAAGAAACAAATATAAGTACAAAGGTCAACCGAGATAACATATACTAAGATTCCTTGTATGAAAACATGTATTTAGGGGAGAAACTATGTGTCATGTTCTGAAAGAGAGTGATAGAAAACATGACTATGAGAAAACGAACAATAAGAAAACCAAAAACATGTGATGGGTTAAACAGTCATTGATCCCTCAGTAGAAAAAGTATACAAACAATGTTTTTGTTTTTAGTTTCTTTTAATAATGTTTAGAAAAACAATTATGAGGTTGACTAAGGAAAAAAGTAATTATACTTACTTTCCATGTATAGTTTCATCCATTAAAAAGTTTTTACCAACAAATCATATTTCCTCTAAACAATGAGTATTCTAGATAACCTGGTCACACCTGAAGTGCTAGAATTAACTTCTAGAGAATCAAAAAATCCAAAAAAGATGTACTATATATTTCCCTTTTTTTAGACATTAACCAAAACCAAAATAGTTAGTATAGGATAAAATAATTCCCAAAAGAAAAAAAACAAAATACTACTCTTAATCTCCAAAATTGAACAAACAGTAACCAAAGTTCAAAAAAGACCATTCAATAAACAATGGCCCTAAAAATACCTAAATATAATCCAATATATGATTGAAACCCCAAATTCATAAGGACTTGAATACATTGTTATCCAAAAAAATGTTAACATTTATCTCCAAATAAGAGAGACTACTCTTAATGTCTCATATGGTAAAGTAAATAACCTAATCAAATATTCTCTCTGATAGGTAAATCATTTCCATAAATAACCCAAATCTCAATATGTCCACAATAAAAACATATATTATTCAAAAATTAAATTTAAACCATTAATCCACAAAATAATTCCCATATTTTTATATTTCCCTTAAGAATTTAATGTTCCCCAAAACAGAGAACGTCTTCCAAAATAACTTTTATCACATACTCACCAAATCATTTTCCTATATTATGGATATCCATTTGATAAAACCTAAGTTAACAAAATTAAATTATTATTCATCCATAAAATCATTAAACTAAAATGAATAAGTCATAATAACTAGGGACTTAACATAGGCTAGGCGTAGGCGATACACCCTTATCACCCTTCGGTTGTGGGTTCGATTCTTGCGGCCTTTCCTAACACAACGGGTTGTCACCCATCAAGAGTGTTTTCCCTTTTTATAAATCTCAAAAGTAACTCTGACATGATTTAACCTTAATGGTTGTCAAATACCTCTCATTTTCATCAAAACTCATAATTACCTCAATATCATAATTCATGATGTCTTATATATATTGACATTTATTTTCCTCTATAAAATAACACTATTCCTAAAGAATGAAAATTGTACCTTGATCATGGTGTCCAATTAGTCTTATTTTCATCTTGTTCATATAGATAAATGGTCCATGCATTTCAACAGTGATTTAGAGATCCGTCAAAATCATCTTCTACCTTTATCCAATACACCTCGTACAACAAGGATTATATGGGTGTGCACAGAAAAATAGTTTTGAGAAAATAATAATGTATGACATATAACTCCAAAACATCTGATAAAAAAATTCTTATTATAAAATATTAAGACTATCTTTGAGTTGAAACATTCAAAAAATGGCCTTTTTTAAATACCATAATTATGTGCTGAGAGACTATAATTTAAATGAAAATATAAATATGTTCCCCAAGGCTCTAATTCATTAACTCCTTTTTCAAAATCATAATATGCATCAAAATATTATGATAAGATAAAATATTTTAAAATTCTTTTATAATATTTACCATTCATAAAAATATTATAATATTTAAAAAATAGTATTTGATTAAATATAACCCATAATCCACGATGGTATCGAGGTGTATCGGAGGTGTTTGATATCACAAAAAATTTCTTGCAAGTGAGTTGTATGTTGGAAATTTTTTCATAATCTTCTATATATGAATTTGCAAAAATTATTTCAATCATGTCATTAAGGAGAGATAGGAATGTCGTTTTAGATGCTCCACCTTCCTATTTGTAACAAAATTTCCTTATCTGAAAAATGTACAAAATAAGGATTTATGTTAAGGAATGGACATAGAGACTAACCTAGTGACTAAGAAAAACTCTTAATTCTATAAAGTTGTCTAAACTGACCTCTGATACCAACTATAAGGTCCTATCCTTAAACATTACATAAAATTTATTTAAATTAATAATTCACATTGAGGATCATTTCAGGTTTAGATTTTTAGAGAATTTTGACATAACAATTACATTACATCTCAAATATTACAAAGTAGACACTTCTAATCAGTTTCCATTTTTTCATAAAATAATTTTTTTAAAGAATACCATAATTAATTTCTTGATATAAATCTTCATGAATTCGTCCTTTCTGTTACCCTGCCTTATATCATGTGAAAAACATTTCAAAAGTATGGTATGATCATCAAAACCATAGTAAGGGTTATAAGACAAGGAATGAAAACATTAGTCCGTCAATATATAAAAATCAATGAAACCATACCTTCCAATAATTAAAATACCAAAAAATAATATTATTTATGAATAAAATATAAAAATCATAAATCATAAAGGTAACTTGTGGCATCCATAACATACTTGCATTGTAGCTTTCACAGCTACGTATGGAGTTACGTATGGAATCCCTATCATAGTATATTCCATAAATCTTTTTGGAGAAACATTAACATTTAACTACGCCAGATTACCCAATGCATTATAAGGATATCTTGGGCTCTCCCTCTATTGGTTTATCATTGAACCTCTTGTATAAGTAAACAATTTCCAAGAACCGTAACATATTCATAAAACATAAATAAATCATAAATGAAAGATAACATTTCCACATTTCAATCACAATATATCATTTCATGATATTGAAATAATAAATCCATTATCAAAACCATTATCAATACAAATTATATGTATAAATAGAATATGGCTTTTATTTTCATTTTAAAAACACTACGACTTATAGAGGAATCCAAATATCAAATAATGCTCGCGGTGGCGGAAAGGTCATTGTCACCGCGTACGTTAAAAAGAATCATTCATTTTTTTCATTTAGTAATACTCTACATAGAAAAATATTCCCTTTCAATGAAATGATATTCCAAAGGGGTTTATACACTATATAAAAGAACATCGCGTTGGAATCAATAATTTCCTCAATGAAAGGAGATTGAGATGAAGTCCCTTACAAAGATTGTACCATTACGTTAATGATAAATCAATGACACAATTATGTTTGAAATATATATATATATATACTTAATATAAATGGATATTAAGTGTAAAAAAATCAAAAGTCATTCACACATATTTATATAACGATATAATTATGAAGTAGATGTTTAACCCAAAGAATTGAAATTAGGTTAAGAAGTTCCCTTACCTCGTGTCTGACTTGACACATTCATTATTTAATCTCCTGGATAATAAACTAAAGTGAATATATACTTTCATAAAAACCTTTTAAATTTTATTATCCCATTTATATAACTTATTAACATGTTATAAACATTAAAAAATTCTTACAGTCAATAATGGTCACTAAGTCGATATTTGGTACTTGAGTCAAAAATGAACTTCTTATAATTACATGTTGTCTATGTGGTAAAAATTACATTATATCCAAAATTATATTAATGATTTAGATATAATATATATCATATATATACCTTATATATTATTATTTATAATAGTATATAATATTTGGAGATAAAAATGAAATGCACTATTCATGGAGACGGTAAGTCGTATGTATGCATGAACACTACATTCATTTTTATTTCAAATTTAATGGAATTAAATCATTATGATACATAGGTATATTATAATTACTGTATAATATCTTATATAATTTCATTAACTATATCCTTTATATGATCAATTTATGGTATAAATGAGTCATATAACTTTTAAGGGGCGGAAGTCCGCACTTTCTAAAATGAAATTATCATATTTATAAAACATGAAAAACATAACGTTATGTTATAAATGATAATTACATAATAATTGATATAAAATAAATATCATAAATATCATATATAATTATATTTACATCATAATGGCCATTGTGAGAGGCGGTAGGAGATAATTGAACAATCATCGTTCCGTGAGGCAGTATTTTTTCATCTAGAGAAACTGTGTGTTCATATCAATTAGATGGAGGTGTGTGGATGTATAGTTCAAATACATCTAATCAAAAACCAAGTATATTAATAATACCATTGTTGTTATGTAATAAAATAATATAAAGATTATAGTATGTGGAGAAGGAAAATAAATGAAATGAACTTGAGAGAAGACGTTACCTTTAAATCGTGTAACCCCCATCGGTTTGAACCCGAAGGATTTTTTGAATTTCCTTCATCCCAATGTATGGATTCTATATGGAAGAAAAAGATTTTGGGAAATTATTGGAGAGGAGTTTGGTCATTTAAGGGGATTTAGAAGTATGAGTAATGAGTTAGAGGTGATGGCCTTTTACAAGAGGAAGGATGAGCTATTTATGAATGTTTGAAATTATTAATTAATTATAAACTGATTTTTGGTTTAAAAATGCCCAAAAAATATTTAATTAAATAATAATGTAAATATATATCTAAATATAATAATTAAATAATAATTGGGAACGATTGGATATTTTTTAATCCTTAAATGTTTTTATTTAACCCTTTTTAACTTATTTAACTTTTACCATGTTCTCTTATATATTCATTCGTTATGGTTAAAATATTTTTTATAAAATTCCAACTGACCCAAAATAAATCTTGTATGAAAATTGTATATTATTTAAGTCATTTGGAAGAATATTAGATTTTTAGGATTATTTTATCATTTAATAAAATATTAAATAATTTAAAATCGCATTTATGTCAATTTATAAATTATTCATATCAATACTGTTAAAAAATATATTAAAACTCGATTATTTTAGAAAACCTTAGTTAATTAAATGATAAAAAATGAATATTATCCATTAAATTCGTTAATGGCATAAAAAGTGTCAAAATAAATTTATGTTAACATTTATAATATCATTTATTTGAATCTTTTATTTAGGAAGGAATTACTACATCTCAATTATATCAAATTAAATTTATTTATTTAATGTCTAAAATTAATAAATAAAATAACATTATGTAGGAAATTTGTTTATATTTCAAATTAATATTTATAGTCTAATAGATATCTTATATAACCCCATATGAAAATTGGTTTATTAAAAGGTATATGTTTTTGTTACTTTTGTCTTTACATTAAATTAATTAATATAAAGTGTCATTATCACTCCCAAGTGGATTCATGGGGTCCCAAAATCGACCCAAGGATTTACATGGTAAGACATATCTCATCCAATAGGGTTTGGGCAAGTGTAAGGGTAATTTAATATTATTATAATATTATTTTTCACCCTTTTTTACTAGATTTACCCTTTTACAATGGTAAATAAAATATTTACTGATGTAAATATTCATAATGTCTAAAAATAAAAGTTATCTATTTATAAAATTTGGACCTCCTGATTCCAAATATGGAATCCATTTTGACAAATTAAAAACACTAAAGTGGTATAAATTTATTTAATATTAATCCCAGTTGTCAAAACCAAAAAGCATGTTTTTAAGAAATAATACCTGTCAAAAGATTGTCCTTTGTTTATGTTCCATTTAAGAGTGAAATAATTTCCAATGGAAAACATTGGATTAAATGGTAAAAATATAATGAAACTACACTTAAAAATAATTAACACAACAATCTAAATTTATATATAAATTAAATTAAAATGCAGTATTTTTATTAATATTCTTTAAAAAATTAACATTATCAGAAAAATACCAAAAATTTACCCAATGTAAATTTTGATGTCTCGATTATAAGGAATAATTTTATTTTGTCATATAGAACATATAAAAGTATCAAGAACTATATTTAAAAATGGTTCTCCATCAAAAGATGTTAAATCAGTCTTTTAAGAAATATTAATATGTTTCATCCTTAAAAACAGATTCATTCATATTTTAAGCCTCTAAATCAAATTGGATAAAAGTAAAAACATTTAAAAAAATGTGTAATCATATTTTAGATAGTTCTTTTAATTATCTCCAATATAATTTCTAGTCATTAAATACAATTTGAAATAATATTATATTATTATTTTTCAGTATGACTCAGCCTTGTGTGCAACTTGAGATTTCGGATAAACCCATTGTTGTGCATTGGGAACACCATCGAACATACCATCCCCATTATAGTAAAATAAATATTTAATTAAAAACTATTATTAAATATGAAAATTTCACAATCATTATTTACCTAGGATGCTACACTAAATTTAAATGTTTCCGAAATTTCCATTGTCATTCTTTATCGAACTACCAACACTGCATGAGTAGCTTCATGAAACCCCATCAACTCGAAAAATAATCAACATGAATATGAAAACAAGTATTATGAGTAATAATAACAATATAAATTACCCATATCATTAAAATAATAAAAAAATTCTATGGAAAATGATTTATTTGTGAAAATATCTAGATTACCATTGTAAATGAGCAGAGGCAGCGACATTGCACTTCCTACAAATGAAATAGAGAGAACATGAAAGAAACTGTTTAATGAAACACTATGGGGGTGAAAATATTCTTATAGAGAATAAGAATGAATGATGGACAAAGAAACCAAACTCAAACCAAAGACTCCATATGTATATGAAATCAATTATTACATGAGTAATATTAGTAATAAATAATTAAATATAAATATGAATTAATACATTAATTCATTGGAAAATTAATGTAATATGATAACATCAATGTTACCTCTATGATTGAGTAGAGACATAAACTTTTCTCTTCCTGTAATGACACGGTACATTGATAGAAATATTCTAAAAAATTAAACTCTACAAGGAATAATGAAAATTAAGACAACATTTCATTATATAATTTTTTAGTTAATTGGAGAAATTATATCGTAACATTAACATTACATATTCACAATTGGATTATTTGTTCTAGATATAATCTAATAAAAAAATATAGATTGTCTATGCAATTCACTACAATTGGATTACTATAGGTTAGTATAGAATCTGACATAAACATCCTACCCAGTGTCCCAGTAATGCTCTCATCCCACAGATTTTAGCCACCATCTATATCATATCACCATTCAACATTACCTTTTCCTTCTACTCTTTCACCCCAAAACTCCATGTAATGATGCATGATGTAGGAAGAAATATGCATATAGTAAATGGGTGAAGGAAGAGAAGTTAAAGTGGATGTTGAATGTTTATATGATACAGATGGTGGGGAGTGGGTCTAAGATGAGAGAAATATGGGGAAACTAGGAAGGAAACATAGATCAGATGATATTCTAAGATGTAGTTAACCAACAGAATAGAGGTTCATATAGAATTATTAGTTTTGTTATTAAATTTGTGATTGAAGTACAACAAATCCCTGTTTTAATATCATTGATAAATGGATCCAAATAGTCATCAATATTATTCCAACACACTAAATTAGTAAAAAAAAGTTGTACAAATGATAAAAATGCAGAATATATATGAACCAACACAAAAGGCATAGTGAGAGACTTCCACAAAAATAGTCATCTCTAAACAATAACAATTTAAATAGGGGGGAAAATTCATGAAACTATAACCATTATGAGGTTTACATTAAAAAATCATTTAAACAATGAAAGGATAATTTAATAATACATTTATAATGATTGATGATCTTACAACATCCACAAAACAAAACTATGGAAACTCTAGACTTCTTCACCCCAACATGGGAGACAAAAACTAATCCAATGTCTTTATGTATTTGTAACAACAAATCATCAAAAAATTATTCCTCGGAAAACATATCAAAATGGAGATCTTAGGAGAAGAGTACTCGCTCTTTGATATCTGGAGGGAGACCCCAAATGAAAATAGACCCTTTCACCTAATACTAGGACACCACCTCCAAATAAAATAAAACTATGTCTTTGATGTGTTCAACATAATCCTTCGACATCCGCTGAGCTTATTGGACACTCGTGAGGACCTCCATCTTCTTCATCTTCACCTCCTTAAGTATAATACATCAGACAAATATGGTCTTAAAATCATTCTATGTCACCCAAAAATGCATTGTTGGTGGGTAAAACAACACCCATTGTTCCAAATCTGAACCACCATGCAGACGCAGAACATCCATAACTCTAAAATCTTTGGGAGTTCCAAACACATTGAAGACATGATCATGCCACTTCACTACCACTAATGTACCTAGATTTATATAGTATATTGGTAGTAACTTAGGAGATCAAGTTGCAGGTTAAGACCCACAAGAAACTTAAGTGACCTTTCTGGGTAGAATATTCTGAATAACATATAATTAAAAAATCAGGATTTTAATCAATATGAAACAAAACTGAAAGAAACATATTGGGAAAAAACTACTATACCATAATGAAAATCTCATAAGAAAAAACTAATTATCTGTTTGAAAACCAATATTTCATTTTCAATTTCAAAACAACTTCTTTTAAGGCCACATTTTTCAATATAATAACCCTAATTCTTCCATCATATCCAACTCTTAAATTCATTTTTTCCCTTTCCAAAAAACATTTTGGAATACCAAGACATGTTGATATAGAAAACAAAGCATACAAATTGGCCACAATGAATGGAAAAAGAGTCAAAACTCACACTAATACAATATTTCTCATGAAATATTTTTCATAGGGACCTCAATTATCTATTTTCATGCTTCTATGATGTTAAACTACCCAAATTCATCACAAATGATGGAAATTAACATGTATAGTTTCTCTTATATTCTTTCCATGATGTTGAACTACACAAATTAATCCTATTAGAATGGAATTATACTACACGCTGTCTGTCATCTTAGTTATAGGATGTTAAAAAACATAAATTCTTTACAGAAGAATGATTTTAAAAATTATGGAATCTCTCATCTTGGTTTCATGGCATTGAACTGAACAAATTTATACCAGCATTAGTATATTAAATTAATCTTGTTCATTAATCCTGATTTCATGATGTTAAACTATTGATATTAATCTAGTTAAAAAAAACATATAAATACATAGAGTATTTGTAATGGGAGAGGTGAGGAGTTAAGATGTATCATTTTTTCAATTTTAATATTAATGAAAAAAAATGAACAACACGGAAACGAAAAGGTTATACAATGATATAAGAAAAGTAGAAAATAACATAAATTGGATTAAATCCTTGATTAGTCTAATGGATCGTAGTGGAGTCACACAAATATCAATAGAGTTTTTCCAAAGGTTAATAATCGCGAAGAGTGAGTTCAGGTTAACGTCATTTTAAATAGATGGGGAATAATTTTAATAGATCTTTCAATAAAGCATTGATAAAGATCCCTTTTAACAGCATTAAATTGATACGCACTTATAAAAGGGATATTTATCATCACTAAAAATCAATGATAAATCTTGTGATTTATTAGTGCTTAGAAAGTGCTAATAAAAACATCCTTATTAGTGCTAATATTTTTACAGGGATAAAAATTATATTCAACATCACTTTTTATCACTAATGAATATCGATCTTTATCCGCACTATAATTTTAACGCTGATAAAGAAATTATTTAAATAATATCTTATCATTTTATAATTATTAAATATATATAATTATTCATTTATAATCACATAAATTCTTATTTAAACATTTATTCATTTATAATCATTATAAATATATACATTTATAAATACAGTACAGATACATTTATAAATATATTTTTTAATAAATATTTATTTACAAAAATATTTTTTAAATTATTAATGGATATATAATCTTAAATACATGCATTTAAAAAATTAGTGAAATTGAATAATTTGAAATGTTTTCACAACAATTTTATTCAAAAAATAGATAAGTTTTATAAATCAAAAATAAATTATGAAAAATATGGATATATATATATATATATTGACGTAAATATGAAAACATTTTGAAAATACCATAACATAATAGATAAGTATATATAAAAAATTAATATAAAATGATCTAAATCAAAAATAAAATAAAAAAATAAAAAAAAATATTAAAAATTAATTTCTTAATAGAAATAATATTAAAAATAAATAAATAAAATTGATTGATTAGGAACATAATATCTATAATTTATCATGTTAACAAAGAAATTCTACAATATAATGAAATTTCAATTAATTACATAAATATTAGATGTACGTGTTTCTATATTTTTTGTAAATATATTTACATGTGCGTTTATATAAAAAATGAATTAATTATGTATATATATATATATGTGTGTGTGTGTGTGTGTGAAATCAATCTAATAGACGAAGTTTGATATATGTTAAATCGAAAAATAAAATAAAATTAAAAATTATTATGTAACTAATGTTTTTTTAATTAACATTTTATTCTTTTTATATATATTTATATTATATATATATATATATATATTATTTATTACTATTTATAATTAATATATATATATATATATATTGTAATTATTCATTTTTATTAATAAATTTTTCAGTAATAAATTTATAAATAATTTATTCATTTATTCATTTTTTATTTTTTTGTATATTCATTTATATATTTACATTTAATATATACTATTTAAAAATATTTATAATATATATATATATTTATTAAATTTACTCATTTTTATCAAAAATTATTTAATTATTAAAATGTTTAATATGATTTTTACATTAGTGATTTTAAATTTTTATTTGTTTAATCATTTTATTTTATTCATTTTACATATCAATATATTAAATAAACACTATTTTATAATTTTTGAAAATTTAGATAGATGTTTATTAATTTTTAACAATAATAATTTAATTCATTATTTTTTTTTAAATGATTTATTTATTGAACCATTAACAACGCTACTAATGTACTTATAATATATACATTTATCAGGGATTTATTGTTAGCACTAATTAAGGGTAACATTTATCAGTGCTAAAAAATAAATGATGATTATGGGTAACCATTACTAGCTTGAAAAGAAAGCACTGTTATAGGTTCACTTTTATCAGTGCTAAAAAATTTCACTAATAAAGGGTAACCTTTATGAGTGCATTTATTAAGCAATGATAAATGTCTCCATTCATCAGTGATTATTTTATCACTGATAAGGATGGAATTTCTCCACACATTTTTCTAGTGTTGATAAATGATAGTTCTATTAAAGGCATGTTATATTTTACTTTTTTTAGTATTTAATTTCAGATGTTATAGAGACATTTTTTGAAAAATTTTATCTTCATTATATATGTATTTGGGGATCCCAAAACCTAGATATATCATTCCTCTTAGAAGATGTCCATGTTTCTCTCTTGTATATTTATGAGTTATAAATGTATGACAATGTTTGTGAATTACTTTACATGAATTTTAATTTAGATATACTTTTGTATCTAAATTTTTTTATTTAATCCATTTTATAAAGTATTTCCCACTTTGGAAAAATATTACATCTTTTGAAATATAAATCGTGATTCCTTAAATATTCTATGGAAATGAAAAATGTGTAAATTTGAAAATTGAAAGATCTTTATTTAGTTGTCAAAATGTTGGAATATATTCTTTAATCCTTGGATACACCATATTGGGCTTTCATCTCACACTCTACATATTTATTTGGGTGTTTGTAGATTATCTCGTTCCAAGTTCGAGCAAGGGAAAAACGACCACATGGAGGTGGATCTACTTGTTGATATGTGGAATTCTGGGGTTGCTTCCACTGGTACATTGGATATTATTTCAGTTTTTGGGACATTTCTCTAGTGTTTTGGGTTTGAATATACATATTTGACTTTTTTTATAATTATCCAAGTTTATTATTTCATATATACATATTGTATTTTTATCATGTTTAAATCATATTTGTTGAAAATTCATTACCACTTTCACTTTTTGTATGATGCTAGGTTATAGTCACTAACCCATAGGGATTAAGAGTTCCCATAGGGCCATTTTAGGACAAGATCAGTTATTAGGTTACTAGGGTAACCGTGCTAGTTCATGAAAAAGTGGTATCAGATATCAAGGAAGATCTTCTTGTGTTGATGTTAGTATGAATTTTTGAAATCACATCAGGACATAAAATGTAGTTTTCATTGAGAGCCTTTCCACCTATCACCACATTTAGACATAATTCAAGAAGTTTGGTTAGGGAATAGAATCATAAAATTTAGTTATAGTATATTCTTTATTCTTGATATGGATAGGATGAAATACAAATCTTGTTGTCTATATGATGGGATTAATTTCCATTATTTCCATGTTTGAGTGGTTATCTGATGTATCCTTTTTTATTCTAATGTTGTGTAGCACCTTGACTCAACAAATATGTATGAATTAGATGTAAGATAAATCATATACATAACCTCAATGTGAAAATCCTCTTTTGGACCCAAAAAAATTTTAGGTTATTGGGAATAATGTCCATGGTCTTAGACATGAATCATAACATATTCCCATTTAGGCTCTAGCTATAGAACCTCAATGGGAAAATATTTAGAACCATACTCAAGAGATCATTCTCTATAATCTAGTAGTGTTAAGGGAAAAAAATGATACTCAATAGAATGATGAATTAATGTGTAGTATGGAAGATTTTATTGGGTTTATAGAAACATACTACATGTTCGTGGTGATGTGTGCCACCTTCGTAATGAATGGACCAAGTAGGATATGTATGTACATGATGATGAGGATGAAGAAAAATGAGGGCATAGCATGGAATTCCTCCATATCACTTTTTACCACCTATTTATATCGATATTCAATGATTTCGGAAATGAATACAATGTTTTTTATACATCACTATTCTAAAAATACAATGAAAGTTTATTGAAACCGACTTATTGGGCTAGTAAAATTCACAACTCAGATATTTTCAAATGAGAATAATATGACATTATGGTTTGAGTTGGGAGTTATATATGATATTCTTTCATAGGTTTTCATGCAAACTATACCCTCTAATGATGATGTTATGGATATAGTGCTAATCATCAAAATGGACATGGATGTAAAGTCAGTGTTATCAAGAGTTTCCCATTCACCTATTGGTTATGTGGGTTCTTTTAAAGTAAAGTGTATGGGTTATGATTCTATTGGTATTTTTTAACAATGGGGTCATGAAAAACCTTCTTCATTTCAAGGATGATATTAAAAAAATTCTACCAATTTTTTAAGATAAGAAATTCATAGCAGGTTTTAACTAAGGGAACAAAAAATTATGGATCATGTGTATGTTAGGGTCATTTATAACGGTTCATATCTATTCTTTCCACCCTTTGTAGTGTCATGGGATAGTTAGTTCTTTCTAAAACAGTTTCTAAATACAATTATTCATGTAAAATAGGATTCTAGACAAAGAAATTTGGATATATTCTTCCTCACATAGTGGAAGTATTTCTAGAGGAAGCGTATATTAGTGCAGTGACTGTGAGAGGTACTATCAACATAGATTATCTTTAGTGACTTATCTATTTGATATTTATTCATCTCATTCATTTATTTCAAACATCATTATTAATCTTCAGAATATATATATATAAACACTTTATTATATGTCGTGGATAATACTACACCCCTTGGTACGAAGAGAGAGATAGGTCACCATGGTCTAACATGTGTTATATCTCTATCATATGTCAATATTACTTGAATTTTTCTAGTTTAATACATGAAATCACATGAATTCCAATTCAAGATGGATTGAATAATCATCAACAAATAACAAATTTATTTCTATCATCGATGAGACTTCTTTGAGACACCAAGTGGTGTCTCAAAGGAGTCGTTGAATGAGAATGAGATCCATGTTTTAGAAGGGTCAGACCACCTTATAAAGAGTTGGGGAAACTGATATCATTTTTTTCATTTTACAGGTACTGGGAAATATTTAGTTGTGGTCTCCCTCTATCCATCTTTATGTTTCCTAGAATGTTTACATCTAACTTCTATAGCTTACCACTATTATAGGAGATTGATTTTTCTATTTACATTATTCCAGGTATGAAACAAGTTTTTATTCATTCAAAACACATTTCACCAGATGAAATGTAGGAGTTGATGTCATAATTAGAAGATCGTTTAGATAAAGGCTTCATAGGACCTTCTGTTTCCCCTTGGACGGTGCATTTTCTCTTTTCTATTAAAGATGATGGTACACATTTCTTATGTGTTGTTTATCAAAAACTAAACTGAGTAATAATAATGAAAAAAATATCTTTTTCCACATATTATTGATCTACTTTATTAATTAAAACGGGAAAAAAAAATTTCGAAGAACAAATTTTTCTCCAGTTACCATCAGTTGAGGATAAGAGAATCATATATTCCTAAAACCACCATTTGGTTAATGTACTACCATTATGCTTGAATTTTCATATAATTTGGTCGAGAAACTGTTGTTCATTCAATATGTATTTAATGAAATATATTTTCTGTTTGTATCTTGATACATATGTGGAATTATTTTTTTTATGAAATCATTGTTTAATCTATGTTCGAGGAGGACCATGTTCATTATCCAAGAACAATTATACGTGTTCTGGGAACTCACTAATTATATTACAAGATTTAAAAAAATTAATTTTATATTAGGGATGTGAAATTATCAGTACATTTGTTGTCAGATCATGGTATATTAGTTGTTCATAAAAATTTAAAAGTGGATATTATATGGTAACAACCATGGAATATATATGTGATTTTTATATTATTATGTCTAGATTAAATTTATTACATGTTTGTTATGTAACTCTAATATTTGGCTTAAAAAATTATAGATCTCAATTGGAATAGATTAATGTTTTATTGGGATGAAAATTGATATAATTATTTTTTTGAGGTAAAAGAACATTTGCATGATACTTTATTGTCGACACTTATAGTAATCTAGTAGGGCTACGATGTCTTATATAGTGCATTAGGTTTAGGATTGGGATATGTTCTTATGAATGTTGATCAGGTTATTGCTAAATGATCTAATAATGATAGGTCATATAAGAAGAAATATCTAACCCCTGAATGTGAAAATGGAGTCATGATTAACATTCCTAAGAGATGGGGAATTATCTTTTTTGGATAATATTATATCATGTATTTAGACCACATTATCTTGAGTTATTTCTTCTCAAAATAATATTAACATATCTACCTAAGGTTTTGGGTATAATACCTATAGTTTATTAATTTCTACATCACGTAAACACCACATAAATGAAAATACTTTATAGATTCATTGGGAAAGAATCTTATAGCCTATGTCATGATGAAATAATAGATAGAGTGTAACATGATTGATATCTATGTAAAGTTTCATATAAGATATCAAGAATCAGGGGCCAAGGTTTCATTAGCCTGTGTTCATTTAGAATCCAATCTTCTCATGATTGTTCTTGAAGAAAAGAATCTTGATATTGAGTTCTGGAACATTAAGTAATATCTTTATAGTGGGGAGATAATAGATGAGTGGTAATTCTCAATATATGGTATTCTATGCTCTCAGAATTGATTTTTTGTGGCTTTATCAAAATTTAATGACTTTAATGGTGTTGACATAACTCCTAATGGTAAGTGAATGAATGATCCCTGAAGATGTTCTGTGAAATATGGTTCAAATTATGTTGGACATGTATGAAATGGGGAAGTGCTGAGTTAGTTTCATATTGATATATGTGAAAACTGGTTATTTATGACCACCAAAAACCATTATGTTTTCTTCAGCCACTTCTATTCCCTACATGGATGTGGTATGAGATCGTTATGGACATTATGGTTAGTTTTCCATGTACAAAGATAATGAAAAAATTTATATGTGCTGTGATCGACAAGTAAACTAAATATGAACACTTTATACCCAATTATTTGATAAAACCAAAGTTAATCATTTGGGAAATGTAAATATGAAATTGATTATTTTTTTAATGGAATTACTTATATTATATTTTCTAATAGGGATCTTTTGTTCACTTATCATTTTTTGAGAGGCTTTTAGGCGGAACTGGGATCTGGTCTACCATTTAGTATAGAATACCATTTGTAGTCGGATGACCACATAGAAACAACTATAATTATTCTAGAGGATATATTACATGATTGTTTTCATTTCATTGAGGGATAATGGGATAAAAATGGTGATACATTATTTTTATTATAATAATATGTACTGGTTCATGATCATAATGGATCTTTCGGAGGCCTTGTATGGCCATCAATGTCGATCTATAATTTTTTGGTCATAGATTGTGTAATGTTACTTGGTTCAAGAGATAACCAAAAAAATTGAATTGATTCATTAGAGAATGTTGATGGTTAATATAATGTATTATTCTTATATTGATCATCACCATAGACAATTGTAATTATAATTTTTTGTCTCGGTATTGTTAAATGATACTCCTTAGTTGGGTTATCGATAACATGGGAGGCAATGAAAGCTTCAACCCCATTTTTTGGGACCTTTTTAGGTAGTTAAGAATGAAAAATAGATTCTTAACAGTTATCAATTCCACATAAGTTCTCATAGATAGGTAACATGAACCTTGTATCAAATCTACATAAATATATTATGGATCCATCTTACATGGTATGCTGGAGTGATTTCATGGTTGAGTCACATTTATCCATGACTTCATGATAGATCAAGATTGTTGATTCGGAAACAAAGGTACATAATGGGAGGGAAATACATTTTTTCAGAGTGTTATTATATCATGGTTTTGATTATCATGAGATGAGGAAGACTGAAGCACTGAAGAGAGACCAATGGCCTCATCTGTTCGTTATGGAAGCTTCATAACATGCTTTCTCGAGATAGAATTTTTTTATGGTGGGGAGGTTCTAACAAATGATTAATCATTTTAATGGTATGATTTAAATCATGTTATATTTGGTATTTTTTTCATTTTTTAATAAGTATTGATAAGGAATTAAAAGGTTACATATTATGGTGAAGTTAATTATTTGTTGGATTATCAGTATAAAAACCATATTGTTCATCAATCTATTGGGTATTTACATGTTGTGTAATATGGATACAAGAAATGTGAATTAAAAAGATAATAAATCATATTTTTTACAAAAGGTGATGAATTTTTAAATGAATTTTATATTTTTTTAATATCATGATCTGTATTTGGGTTTACAGGTCAGGTAAAGTCCTGATGGTTGTTTTTAGACAGGCATCCTAGTTGATTTTTCTTTTGACCCTCTACAGTTATTATTTATATAGACCAAATAACCATTCCCATGTTATTTTTGATACTTAGAACCCTTCATATTCATCTGGATCAATTAGTGAGAATTATTAAGGTTGTGTTGTTACTCATAAGGTATGAGTTTTCTTTGTTTTCATATCATTCTCTTTTATTCCATAGTATTTTGTTAGATCATCATGGTATTGATTGATCTAAAACTTTTTTTAATTCATGATTGTAGATTGATTTTCTTGGGGTCACATACCATCAATTTCGTTGGTGTTTTCCATTGTTGGAGTTGAGCTTAAGTGGAATGTATGTGATCATATTGATATTGACAAATTTGAATAGCCAAAAATTTTGTAATTAAATTAAAATTGTTTGATTTCAATTGAATTATTTAGTACATTATGAAACTAGTTTATTAAATACAAATTTCCATTTATTTGGGGGATGCCGTTTTGTAAATTTTTTTTTTGAATGAAATTAGGGAAAACACTCAATTATTGTGAATTGTGGAGTGTCTGAGGAATTTATGTATATTATTGAAATTTAAATTGTTGTATTTTTATTTTGAGATTGGTATGATAGAAAATTTTTGATACTTATTTGATGACATTTATTTCAAAGGTGATTTTTTTGAAATGGATTCAAATGGATTTGATATAAACTGTTGGGTTTTATCTTGGAAAAGTAATGTTCTGGTTGAAACTCGTTTTTGTGTTTTAAATGAAAAAATTGTCAATTTTGAAAGAGGATAATGAGATTTAATTATATTTTAACATGTCATAAAATAAATTTCCCATCATTGATTTGTATTATTTCACCTGAAAGACTATGTAGTTAGTGATTTATTTTATACATAAAAACTAGGATTTGAATTCCCATAAATTGGATTGATGCTTTAAAACACTGATTAAATACTTCTGGGAAGATCTTATCCCCAATGGGATATTTCATAGTATTATTTAGATAGTGTTAGTGAGACTTGTATTTACATTTCTATTTTCATTATATTATTGTGTGAGGATCCCATAATGTGGAACTATCGTACATCATAGAAGATAGACATATCGCTATCTTGTTTATAATAAATATATATAAATGTATTCTAGTGTTTGTGAACTATTAAAAATGGATTCTAATTTATATAAACACTTTTATATAGGAGTATATATTTAATCAATTTGTTTAATGTATTGAAAAAAAATTTGAAGTGTATTTGGTTTTTTGAAATGTGAAGAATGATTTGTTTAAATATAATTTTGAAAAGACAAAGTAGTCTATTGTAAAATTTAAATATCATTAAATGGATAATTAAAATTTGGTATCTTTAATTGAATCCCTGCTGATATCCTATAAGTCATTTAGCTCACTACCTACCTATGTCTTCGGGTGTTTAAACATTATCTCCTTCCATGTGTGATCATGGGTAAGGGACCACCTGATGGTGGTTCTATCTACTGATCCATGGACTTGGAGAGCTGCATCTTTTGGGACATTGGCTATTCATTTAGTTTTTTTTATTACCTTACTCTAGTGATTGGGGTTGTTTTATACCTGTTTGACATCTGGTACACATCATCAAGTGTTTTTTTTTATTTTTATACTTTCTTATTATCTTCCTTTCATAATGATTTTGAAAAATTTGTTCCAATTTTTCATAATGATACAAGGTAATTGTCACCGACCCATGGGGATTGGGAATTTCCTTTGATCCATTTCAAGTCTAACTCGTTTATAAGGTTACTCTGGTGATGTAGCGACCTAGGCTTAATATACATGTATATTACATCATTTTAGAATAATATTTTTTAAATTACAAAAATAAATTCATATGAACCATAATAGTTTAGTTTCATTTGAAACATGGAAACAAAATATTATCTCTTGGGGAAAGATCATAAAAATCCTCCACAAAGATCTCCACATTTATTACTCCATCATAAAACCATTTTTTGTAATCTCGAAAAAGGAATAATAAAAAGGGGTGAGGTCAAATTCTTAGTAAGGGTAAATAAGGTTGATATATAAGCATAATTTCAAGAATAAGGGTATGATAACATGATCATGAAAATAGAAGACTGTACCCTGCATACCAAAGATCATTTAAATGATACATGACATTAAGCTTGGTCATTAATAAAAGACGAATCATATGGATATAAAGAAAATAACCCATGAAATCATATCATAGGAATAAAACATCATATTATGGAAAAAACGTGAACATATAATATTTTGAACATATATAAGTAGAAACATGTTCACTCATTAGGTTAAGGACATGAGATCAATCCCTCACATAATGTTATGGAAAAGAAACTAGGTCCATGTATAACATTGTAAACTTGTAATCAGGTTCACCCATAGTAGTCAATACATCACTTCTATGGGTATCTTGGTAGAAAGGGTTCAGTCCCCATACCATCTTCAAAGTTACGGTTCACTCCCATTTCCATCTTAGTAGAATAAGTTCACACCTCATACCATCATGGAATTCATGGTTCTCTCCCATGGTCATCGTAGTAGCATGAGTTCAATCATTATACCATATTTGTAGTCATGATTATCTCCCATTTCCATTATAGTACCATGAGATAACTCCTCATAACATATTTAATGTCAAGGTTCACTTCGAAGACCATCTTAATCTATGTCCTGAGATATAAATCATTACAATTTTTATTGGAGGGAGATATATGTCTCACCCATATCATAATTAAATTATACATACATATGCCACAATATCAAAAACAATCATATCAAAACCCATGATATAAAATAGGCATTATAAAAATGTAATATTATCATAACCTATGAAAAATAAATTATTTGTAATCATTTCATCATAAATGCAACCCATGAAAATTAGTATGTTACAAAAGAATATAAATAATGGATGAGAAATAAGTTTCCTAAATAACCTGACATTAATTGATACCAATTCATATAATGAATATGATGGAAACCATTAGGCCATTTTATTAAATAAAATGAGTAACATGAGCATATTTCATCTTATATGGAATGTAATTTTGAAATTTCATTCAAAAAAATTTCTTGAAGAAATGATCATTGTATTATTTAATGAGGCTCATTAAAACAAAAAATCTTTTAATAACCTATTTCATGATATTAATCTTCAATTATTATAAAGATATATTTTAAAAACTTTTGGAAACCATTTTAATTAAAAATATATATTGAGATTCTGAAGATGTTTAGAAATCCATTTTCTTACAAAATTCATTGAAAAAATATAAATAACACATTTTAATCATTAAGAAAATATCTATTAACATGAAAATGATATTCAATGATGTTTTGAAAACATTTATTTTATAAATTTTTATAACATGGTTTTTAAATATAATATATTCCAGACCATAGATAGAAACAGATGTATTATACATAACAATTATATTAATTACCAAATTTCAATAAAGGGTAGTAATAAATTAAGATATCTTGATATAATAGAGGATAAGTAATCTTGTGAATGTTCGTGATAAATGAAACATTATAATTCATCAATGGAATCATAAGAATAATCAATATCGAAAAGAAATGAGATTGTCTCAATATATTCTTCCAAACATTAACAATGGGATCGTACACTAAATATAATGAATAGAAATTAAATTAAGATCAGAATATCATGAAAATAATTTCATCCATGATATAACATAAAAATTAGATGTATACACACCTCGAAAAAGAGTTTAGGTGTATAATAAAACATGAGTCTCAAAAAGGAAAACTGAGACAAAACATTTCTTTCGATTTTGTTACTTTTGAAACTCAAAACCCATGTATTAAAGATCATTAAAATGATATTTTAATAAAAATATTTTTATTTATCATATACATACAATACAACATTGTGATATATGTACACCACACAAAATGAAAGAGTGGAGAACATAGCATTTATCTAATGGGAATAAAAAGTGAGATGAAATTTGTTGGACTTATGTATTGATTATTATCGTTCGTATTCAAACAACCTATATATAAATATAAATTTATTATAAATATATTAAATAAATAAATTATAATAATAAATAAAAAAATGATTTTTCTAGGAATTTAAATTACCCACATGTAAACACCCATATGTTGCATTTTCACTTCGTGTAATATTCTATTTATTTTTTGCATGTGTTTTAATTTTTTATAACTTTGGAATTTATACATTATATAATGATTTCCGAAGTGTAAAAAATGATATAAATATCATTTATATATAGTATATGTGTATTAATTTAATTCATATAATACAAAAATATGAAACGAATACATAATTGATGGAGTTGTTAGGCTTTATGTATTCACGAACACTATTTTGGTTTAATTATATTGTTGATATAATCATTGTAAAATACATTTTTGTATATATATATCATTATTATAATAAATTTTTTATATCATATATATCTTATATATTCACAAAAACCAGAATTATTATAGTCAATGTGGCGTTTGACAAAATCATATCACTTTGAGTGGGAGGTACTCTACACTACCTCAAATGAAATTATAGTATTAATAAATATATAAAACTAAAATATATATGTATTGTAAAAGTAATAAATAAGCCTAAATAAATAATAAATTTAATATATTCAATATATAAACAATCATGATTTTGTGAGTAAGTAGTTTTCTATACACTGAAATAGTATATTCGTGACCCATTATATGGTGTTGTGTGTAATTTTAGGTCTAAAAATTTACATTAAAAAATCCTAGAATATTTGGTATAATACTTTGTTATATAGTCATATAATTTTGAGATTTGGATTTTATGGAGAAGTAAAATTAATAAAAGGACTTGAGAGATGATGTCACCAATTACTCAAGTAACTCTTTTTGGTTTCTGCTAAAAGACTTCATTGGATTGATTTTATTTCAAAGTAAAGTATTCTAGTAGAAAGATAGGACTTTTATAAAGTGTATTGGGAGGGTATTGGTCGAGCTTAAGAGGGATTAGAGGTGTCGATAAGAGGGGTAGGTGGTATCCTTTTATAGAGACTGAAAAGGCCTCACTTGGTTAAAACATTTTTGGTTTACACAAGTCCTTACCTAACAAAAAAATAAAAAAAATAATTAATTGAAGTTTTATGGCCTATCTATGGATAGAAAATGGTTGTTGGTAAAGAGTATAGGGAATTTGCGGCCCTAATTTTAAGGTTTAATAACTAATTAATATTCATTTGACCTCAATCACTCCGATTAATTTTAATCACCATTACTAATATCTTTGGTCCAAAAATAAATTTCATTTTATAAAAATAAAAAAAATATAATTATTTAAATAGTTTATGTATGTTTTTATAAATTAATTTCACACAGTCTAAAAAAAATATTCATGCTAATCTCATTGACGTAATGAAATTATGGGATTTTAATGTATAAAAATGGTCAAAAGTTTGATATTTTTTTATATTAAATTTCAAAATAAAATAGTTTATAATGAGATAAATTGTATTAATAGATTTATATTTGATCTAATTTGACTTTAAAACCAATTTACAAAATAATTTTAAATTAATAATTATTTAAATATAAAGGCATGTTTTAACTATAACACAGTAGATTTCACTATTAATAAAAAATGATGTTTATCAGAATAATACCTAGCATTTATCGTAGTATAATTTCAAAATTCAGAATTGAAAAATAAATTTTATATTATAAAATTAAATTTATAAATTTTTATAAATTAAATTTTATTATTTTCCACAGACGAACAAAAAAAATAATTTATTTGAGAAAATTGTATTTGTTTTAAACATATAAAGGCTTAACAAAAAAATTGTATTTTTCATTATAAATAAGTATTATTTATATATAACCATTATAAAAAAAATTATAACTAGTTATTACTATTCATATTATTATTATTTAATATTTAAGTTATAACTAACTCGTTTAACTTATTATAATATTAAAATGATTTTTTGTTGAAATTCGGTATTGTGTGTAAAGTAAACCAAGTCGTTGTTCTGTGTGAATGGAATATTTTAATTAGTACATTGAAATAAATTAATTAAAATTTAATTTATTAGTTTAAAATATTTTTATGATCATAATAATATTTCCTTTCATATTCAATCGGTTTTTATATTCATTTAAAATTTTTTGGTAACATATGAATTCATATTATGTTTTATTAACCATATATTTTATTAAATTAGTTAATAATATTCATAACCTATAATTTAATTTTAATTTTTTATCATATTATAATAAATAATCAAATATTAATAATATATTTTTATTCAGTAATCCTCAGGCTTCTGTGTTATGCATGTCATCATGGAATGTCATTGTTGTGTATAATGCAAGATTACATTGGAATTCCATGTATCTCCGGCCGAAGATTATATTGTATGTAGTAAACAGTTGACTTTTTGTAACATATACTAAAAAAAACATTGATACTGAATATGAAATAAAAAATATTTAGTGTTACATGAAATAAAAAATAAAATAATGGTTAAATTAATTCAGAAAAAATTCACAAAATATTAGGATGTTACAGTCTACCCTATAAATAGAATTTATCCTTCAAAATTCATCAGTGTTATTAAATATTTAATACATGAATGTTTCATTCATATATACCCACATTGTAAAAATCAATACTATAACATCAATTAAAAAATTGAAATTTAGAACCAAAATTATTACCCAATATAACTTATAATTGGGATTCCACAAATGAGAACATAAGTTGGGTGTTAATATTGGCCACTGAGGAAACTAGTAAATATTTATGAGGAGTGACTATAGTCATCAATAAAAAATATGTCAATGATTAAGGAAATGTTGAGGGCCTCAATGTATTAAATTTGTGATAATTTTAAATGTCATCGATTGAACAAATTTTTTAGTATTAGGAAAACATATTTTTCTTTTTGATTAGTACTCTATGAATTAATTCATAACTGAAAATGAATAACAAAAAATTCATTCTTTGGTTGTGATTTTATCTACTTACAATTCCTCCATTACATCAATTAATGGGTGTCACGAAATTAAATTTGAGTTTTGAATCACTGAAATACTCTTTTAGAAGTTATTAGTTCATATAAAATATTTATATATATAACTATTTATCTATATAAATTCATAATAAATCAATATGGTTCATACATTAGACTCTAAACATTAAAATTTAACACTATTATTTCATCATAAATAATTATTCTTGAAAAATAATTATGAATAAACCATGACATCGTGTAGGCTAGCGGTATCTATGATATACTTATAGTCATTCTTTCATGGGTTCAAGACATGCAACCTTGAAAAACATGATTGGTTGTCAACAAACATTCATGATGTTTTTTTCCAAATCCAAACTAATACAATTTCCAAAAATATATATGATTGACATCCTTGAAATATGTTTAATCACTAAATAACCTTTTATCCATGAATTTTAATAAGAAATTAATATATAAATACCACCTAAAAATTTTAACATGATTTTTTCATGAATGGTTAACATTATAACCCTTTCGAAATATGGAAATAAAAATCATTAGAATGAAAGTCATGAAATTAGATTAACATTGATCCACAAAGTATCGCAATGTATAGCTTCTTTGAAACAATCCAAACATATTAATACTCGTATATTATATTCCATTGAAACATGGTAGTAACGTTAATTACCATAATTCCTTTTGGAATACATACATTCTTCATTATTCCAAAGTATAGTGTATATATGAATAAAATCCAAAAAAATCATGTAATAATCATCAATGATAGCATAACCCACATATTAAAAATTCCATAATTAGGTTCCTAGTAATCAGTACCATCTAATTTATTATTCATAACATCATTATCTCATAATAAATAAAAAGTTATGTTTTATCTTCTTTTAGTTAAAACATCACTTTGTTCATCAATCTCTCCACCATTCCATTAGGAACATTCAACCAAAACATGTAAATACCAGGAGAAAAACATAAGTAGAATTTCCCTTCTATATTTAATAGTTCATATAACATAATTTTTGAATCCAAATACATATAATATTTTATTATTACACTAAATAATTATGAAATTAACAAGGATACCTCATATTATTACATAATTTCTCTTTCTTTATACATTTATTATATATTCTTGTCGTCATAAAAAATGTTACCATTACCTGAACCACATTGCCGCTCATCTTTAAGATCTTTCCTCTTGCGGAGATGAGTTGCATAATGACGTTTTCATTCACATTTAAAAAAATTAACCCTCAATGATGTCTTAGGAAGGTCAATATTCTCATATATTATGACAACTAAACACTCCATTTCCCTATAAGTACCTTCCTTTGTGTCATTCTTTTTCAAGGTCAAAACAAATTCTGGTTCATTTATCATATTACATTCAGTGACTCTTTCCACATTCATGACACATTGGGAACTAAATATTTTTTTTTCAATGGTGTCCATTACCCGAACTGTTAACACACACTTTATTTATCTTCAGTGGTAGTTCTGAGAGTTAGTTATGTTAGATGTAGTTAATCATGTACTTTGAAAACTCATTATTAGTTATCACAAAATATTTCACTCTAGTGATCATACCACTTGACTGATCATCATCAAACCATCCATAAAATCCATCATTAATCAAATTCCTTTGGGTTCACGCCATTGACTAAAACCAAAAGCATATTGTGAGCATTACGTATCATATTAGAACACCACAAAGTCAGTAAAATATTTACATATAGTATTTCCAAGTCATTACTCCTTCCATAATAAATAAAACCCTATGTTCATCCTAGGTAATTTATATCCAACTTATATTTAAATCTATCATGAGGGTTTGTGAAGAGTTTCTGAATTTACCATAAATATTCCCAAGGTATTTCAAACTGATAGTGGAACAAGGCTCGTTGTTGTGTACTGGATTAGCTCATGTCCAACACAAAACATCTTTTTGGAGATGTTACTCCTATGTTTAGGAATTCCATATCCCCATTCACTTGTATTTTTTGGACCATGATTAATTTCTAGGAAACCACTCACTCTTCCATTTACTAGAATTCCATGATATATTACAAAATGTTGACTCATCCTTATCAAATCCTTAATAACATCACTAGACATATCCTTATTAATATACATTGTGATCTCACTATGGTTTTATCATTATAGTTTCAAAATTTTGACTATAACATAAACTTCATACCAACTATAGTGACCCAGGATTAACATTCAAAGATATTCCAAAATTTTTTATTGATATTCTATACATTACAAAAATACATTCCTGAGGACTATAAAAGTATAGTGTATTTGGAAACATGGAAAAAATATTCTATAATAATTAAATATATTCAATATCCCCCATCATTATCTCAACCTTTACTACTCCTACTTAAAACCTTTCTTCATTACATCGGGAAAGGAAAAGAATAAGAAAGGGGTGATCTCAAATGCTCAATAATGGTAAATAAGAGAGATATGTAATTATAATTATAAAGATAAGGATATAAAAACATTATCATGAAAATTGATGAACCTTCCATGCATATCAAAGATCATATACATGAATTATGTCATAATTCATGGTAGTTTATATGACATAATCCATAATGAAATAAATAACATAATCCACGAAAACATAACATAGGAATAAAACATGGGATTGTAGAAAACACATAATAATATAATATTGGGAACATATATAAGTAAAAACTGGTTTACTCATTAGGTATAGGACATGATATTCGACACTCACATAAATTTATGGACATGCAACCGTGTCCATGTATAACATTGTGAACAAGTAATCAGGATAACACATAGTAGTCATGTAATTACTTCTAAGGGCGTCTTGGTAGTAGGTGTTTAATCCATATTCAATCATGGTATCCATAGTTCACTCACATGTTATATTAATATCATTATTTCACTCTCCATAACTTTTTATTTCCCATGGTTCACTCCCATGGCCATCTTAACAGCATGAGTTCACTTATCATACCATCTTGGTTGTCATGGTTCACCACCATGGCCATCATAGTAGAATGAGATAAATCCATATTCAATCTTGGTAGTTAAGGTTTACTTCAACCAAAATCTTCATATATACCATGTGATATAAATATTTTCCCAATGCATTATATTGATATATGGGTCCCACATTTCTAAAAAAATCATAAATACATGTTCCACTAGATCATAAATAATCATATCATAACCCATCAAATGAAATGGTTATTATCAAAATTTATTCATATAATAACCTATGGAAAAATATAGGTTTCATAATAATTCATCATAATCATAACACATTAAATGAAGCGGGTTTTAAAAGCATATAACCTGTTAATGTGAAAAATGATTCACAAATACCATGGCATTAATTGTAACACATTAATAGAATGAATATGATTGGAAAATTTGTATAATTTCCTAAAAGGGAATGTGTTACATGAAGGGATTTCATCTTATATGAAAAATAATTATTAAATATCTATCAAAAACGTTTATTGAGGAAAATATCCTTTTTTATTAAAAAAGGAACCTAAAAACATAAAAACCTTTTTAAAAACATTCTCATGAAAATAAAATAGTAATATTACAAATATATCTATAAAACAAAATTGGAAATAATCTTCATGGAAAAAATATTATGACATGTTTATATTTTTTTGAAAACTAATTTCCTTGAAAATACTTTTAAAATTTATAAATAACACTTGAAAAAGTTTTGAAAAACTTTTTTATTTGAAAATAAAATGATAGATTATTATGGAAGCTTGAAAACAATAAGACATTTTTAAATCATTGTTTCTTGAAAACTAACTTCATTGATCTATTTAAACTGTTACTATAATCATTTTTGAAAACATTTTTTAAAACATGGTTTCTAAATACAATAGATTTCTAAATAGAGTTAGAGATAGTTAGATATTACATAAAACATTATCATACATACCAAAGAGTAGAAAAATGGTAATAATACATTAGAATATATTGAAAAATTATAGCACAAGAAAACTTCAGAATTTTATTGGGATATGTAACATAATAATTCATCCAAGGAAACATAAATGTAAATAATCTCAAAAAGCGATGGCATTGTCTAAATAAACTACTATAACCTACTAACAGGGATTCATATTCTCCATATAAGAAACATAAATTAAATAAAGTTTAAAATATCATGAAAATAATTATATTAAAAATAATACTATTAAAATTTACTAATATACACTTCAAAAAATAGGTGCATAATAAAACATGAATCTCAATGATGAAAAATCGAGACAGAACATTTCTACTAATTTGGTACCTAATGAAACATAAACCCCATGAATGAATGTTCATAAAAAGGATATGTTTATACCAAAAAATTTAGGAATAAGATAAATTGAGTAAAATCATGGGAAGTACTTACAACACACAAAAATTAAGTTTAGCGAACAAAGAATGTATCTCACAGGAATCAAAATTGGGATTAAATTCCCTTACCTTGTGTCTTGAATCTCACTGTTCACATTCAAACCAATTATATAATATATATAAATTTATTATAAATATTTTATATAAATATATTATAATATATAATACCATATTTTTTATTACTTCTATATATTACATTCTTGTTAACAATATTTTCATAAGGTTTCACTTCCGGTAGTATTTGTTTTATTATCTGCATGTGTCTTAATTTGTTATATGTTTGTTATTTATATTTTATATAAATTTTTAAGGAGTTCAAAAAATGATATAAATTTCATTTATATACCTTATATGTATATTATAATAATATATAGTATATATTAGTATGAAATGGAATACACCGTTTAGGGAGACAGTAGGTCATACGTACACATGAATGATATTTACATTTAATTGTTGTTTTGATAAAATGAATGTAAAAGGAATATTTATATATATATATATTAGATTTATTATAAAATATATATACACAATAAAAATCCTTAATATAATCCTTGTGTTTTTTTATGAAACATATCACTTTGAGGGACCAGTAGTCCACACGTCCTTAAACAAAATTATAATAAGAACACAAAATTGAATGTAAAAAGAAATGTGTTGAAAAAGGGAATACATGTTATTAAAGCTATATTAAATTTAATATATAAAATATATAAATAGTTTTTATATCATATGTGACAACATTTTATGTGGTAATGGAAAAAATAATAATCATCATTTTATGGTGTAGCCGTTCTCTATACACAAAAACATTATGTTCGTTACCTATTAGATGAGATCTGGGTAAAATTATATCTATCCATTAATATAAAAACATACTATTATATTAGGGATACAGTTATTGTTATATAATAATACTATAAAAATATTTTTAGTTGGAGGATAAGGAAAATTGAAGAAATGTCTTGAGACTAGACATTACCTCTTAATATGGTAATTCTTTTTGGTTTATCCAAAATGGATTCAATGGATTTCTTTCTCCCAAAGGGAAGGAATATAAAATAGAGGGATTATTTATTCAATGTTTATTGGGAATATATTTGCTAATGTAAGTGGTTTTAGAGGTGTGATGAAAAGGGATAGGTGGTTTCCATTTATAGGGAAGGTAAATGACTCAATTGGAATTGTTTAAAACAGGTTCATTGTACACATGTCCATACATAAAAAAATCTTAAAAACACTACATAAATAAATAATTTAGTATTTTTTCCTATATATGGAATGTAAAATTACTTCTTAAAAGTATCATGCTCATTTGGGGACTAAATTTTATGGTTTAGTCCCAAATTAAGATTAATTTGAACATGATAACTATGATTAATTTTAATCAATTATTCTAATATTTTTGGTCAAAAATTATGTTTGTATTATTAGAATCCAAATATTTTACCAACTATAATGGTGTATCTTAGTTTTTCAAAATTAAATTTAAACAAGCATGAAAATGTAGATTAATGTTAATCTAGAAGATAAGATGAAATTGTATGTTTTTAATGTTGAAAAATGAGAAAAAGATTGTTATGATTTTATATTCATTTGAAATGTAAATTTTTTTATAATGACATAAACTGTACAAATATATTTATAATTGATCTAATTTTTACATAAAATAACTTTAATGTATAATTGTATATTAATAATTATTTAATCAAAAAGGTAGTTTTTATTTAAAATGAAGTAGTTTTTACAATTAATATAAAATTATGTTTCTCAGAAAAAATTCCAAAAATTTACCCAATTATAATATCGATGTTATGAAGTAGAAAAAGAATTATATTTTATCAAATTAAATTTCTAAAAGATTTTAAAATTAATTTTAATTTTTTTCCAGATGTACATGAAAAGTATTCATTTGAGAGAAATATTTTTTAAACATGTAAAAGATTTACTAAAAATTATATTTTTCATATTCGATATGTTTTATTTATAATAATAAATTATATATATATTTGAAAATTAGTTTTTAAGATTCATATTAAAGGTTTTAATCGATATGTTATACGTATCATTTTTAAATAATTACAACAATAAAATAATGATTCAGTGAAACATAGTATTGGGTGCAATGTACACCTAACTAATGTTCTGTGTGAAATGAATATTTGACAAAGTTCATTTCATGAAAAAATAAAAAATTAATATATGACAGTAATAATGATTTGTGACCATAATAATATTTATTATTATATTCAATAAATTCTTATATTCATTTATTATTATTTTGTAATTTATGAATTCCTATTATATTTTATAGAACATATATTTTCATAAATTATATAATAATACACATATGCTCTAACATAACATTATTGTTTTATATTATTGTATTAAATAATAAAAAATTAAAAATAAATTATTGTTCGGAAATCCCCGATCATCTGTGTTATGCATGTCATCGGGGAAAGTAATTATTGGGTATAACAAATGATAAACTCAGTATTGTGTGTAGTTCAGGCCAATGTTTATATTTCATATTATGCACAATTGACTTGGTTTTGTGTATAACTTTTGAAAATCATAATTATTTAATATAAAATGATCTATCTTCAATTTTTCGTGAAATGATAAATATAAAAAAGGTAAAATTATTTCAAAAAATAAATTCCAAAAATCTCATGGTTTTATAGATAGCTTTGCTGGTTTATGGCAATTTATTAGGATATTTCATTTTTTTAGAGTAAAAATATATCAATTTACTATGGAGTTAATTGTACATTGGGAACCCCCAATGAATATGGTTAAGGTGAGACATTTTAATAATTCTACTAGTAATTAGGCTACCTTCATACCCAATATCTCTCTAACTCAGACTCCAGTGATGGATTTGACTGGAAATGATCACGATTTTCCTTGTATTGTAATGTTTTTTGCTATATTCAATTACCATAAGTAATTGTTATTTATATCTCCTGTTAATTATTTACCAGAGAAAGGGGTTTAATTTGGTTTTTTCCTTTGATGATTCCTATCCTCAATTATGGATTCTTCTAATGGAAAAAATTATTAACACCAGTGGTTTTAAAAAATTATAGACTCATGAATATAATGTTGTTACACATGATATTTATCTTTTTTTATATTCAATCTTTGTTTAGTTTAAATATCCAAATTAGTGAGAACATTATAGTTTTTATGGTTTTTATATATCATTGATTATCATCCCTAGTGAAATTAAAATAATATTTAGAGATTATAGATATACATTATTCTGTATTAATAAATTTATATTTTATATTGACACACGAATGGGAATGTTGTTTATTCATCATTGAGTAGGATGTTCAATGGTGATGTTGTGCATGATTTTTATGTTTCTTTTATATTAGGGGATTATATATATGTAATAGATATATATAAGAGAACTTTATGGTACATGGTTTCAATTTTAGATTATGGTGTAGTTATCATTTATAGATCTTGAAGAGGAGAACCATCAAATAGATTATCATATAGATGTATGGTGAGATAATTTTTTTATGAAAATCCTCATAAGGGAAGTTATATGTAATATTATCTTACATTTTAATTTCAAAGGGAGAAATTTCATCCATCAATGATCTACAATGGGGTTCTCCATGAGTTCCAATGTTTCCCTTTAAAAACACATCACTGTATAGAGAATATTTATCAGACTCTAAAAGTTTTGTTTTTTGGTTTGTTAGATGAATCTATTTGATTTAGATATTTTGTATATATATTTCTTTTAAAAACATTAAATTCTATATGTTATATTACTGGTGGTTTCCTCAGCAATACGATGTCACAATTTAGATGTGTGAGGCTATATCTATGTAATTGTTCAATAGTTTTCCTTGAACGTAGATAGGTTTTCATTCTATATGGGTGATCATGGTCTCCATGAGGATATGTTATCACCTCATTTGGATTAGGGATAAGGGATATTTTATTGAGCTAGTATGTGATGGTGGGGTTGAGAATATTGGGGGATATGGATATTTCCATTTTTAATTAGGTACCATGTTTTTCCAATAGGGTTTAGAGTGATCTTTAGAATGTTATTTTATATCAATTTTTTTCATCAATTTTAATCCATATATATATGTTAAAATAATTAAGTCATTACATGCATAATAATATTATTTTCACACAGGAGTTATGGATTCATGAGGTTCATTGGTAAGAAAAAACACTTGGATGAGTTTAAAGAATGTAAAAAATATCACTCTTCCATTTTCTTCAATATTCAAATATATGTTTGGAGGAATATGAAAATATAAATTATGTTGAAAAAATACCATGATATCATTGAATCATAGACCATAATTGTTGTATATTATATACTCTAAGAGTCACTTGATCCATGACTAATAAAATGAAACTATATATAATAAAATTTAGTATTCTAGTAATATTTGTATGAATCTTAGTGTTATGATGTAAATTATAATTTCATTATTGTACTTTAAAAAATTTTATAGTGAACTATCAGTGATGAGGTTAATAATTTTTGACAATTTTATAATCCTTTAAAAGAGTTATCACACATTTTATATTTTCAATTTTATTCCACATCCTTTGAGGATGACCTAAAATCATAACATAGGTCATGTGTCCTACGATCACCAATATCTATATAATTTCTCTCTTTACACTAAATAGGGCATGATAGAAGTTGTATATGATTCAACTTTATAGGAATTAACTATTATGGTCTAGTACCTTCAAGAGAAGGTTTCTCAATGTTGATTTACCCTCTTAATTTTATTTATATTAATACATATTGGATTGTAGGATTTTTTATGGCAGTAGTAGTGACATATGAATTCTCAATGTCCTTCTTTTTTATTTTTTATTTTATGAGATGATGTGTTTAACAAATTATTATGTAATTTGAATATATATGATATTATATGGTAATGTTTTATGATACTATAATTTATTTTTTATATTAGTTCTATATTGATATAAATTATCAGTATCTTTTTGGATAGTTCTATTTCCCATTGATTTATTGTACTAGTTTTAGCATAAATTTTGGATAATGAGAATTATTTTTCATGTAACTCATTATAAGTCCTGGTTTTTCATGATACCTTTCATTATTTTTTTGGAGGATGTGGTGGATATGATAGGACGAGTTATAAAGATAATAGATAGAGGTGAAATGTTATTTTGGAACTAGTATTATGGTGTGGAGGTGAACATTGTAATGTTGAGTTAATGATAATGGAATATTTGAAAAAAAATTGACTCCTATAATGTTGTGTTGGGATGTGGATTTTTTGGTTATGGGATAAAAATTGAACATAAACTCTAGAAAAGTAAAATTATAAATATGGATTAAAGAATGTAAATTGTTATTCTAGTCTGGAGGCTTCGGATAATGGTTTTACTGTCTCTGTCAATCTTGAGGTTATTGTGGTGTAGGTCATTGGGTTGGGTATTAGATCTATAGGTGTACATATTATATTTTAACCACTGATGGGCTCACTATGGTATGGTGATATGGGTATATCATGGTGTTTTCATTGATGATCTAGGATCTTGGGAGATATAGTGGTAATTTATCCATGCATTGTAAAATAAATATTTTATTCAGCTGTTTTAATTTATCCTCTTTTTATGGTGTATTTTTAGTAGAAACCCCAATGGTTGTGACATGATCATGGGTGTTTTGCTGCAGTATTCAGTTTTAACCAAAATATATAAATTTTCAACACCACATTGAAATATTTTATTTATATTTTTTTCCAAGGAATCATTAGTTTGTCAAATTGTCATTCATGATACACAATATCCATCTTTTTTAGTCATTAATACCTAGCCTTTAAAAATAAATTTTCAATGATATGAGGATAAAATTATTCTTTATTGATTGTCTTTCCACTTCTATCATTACATTAAATGGAATCATGATTTGTTTTTGTTTTTAGGTGATTTTATTGGGTATTTATGGAGAATAAATTACAGGATGATATCCCTATATATTTTTATATATTTTCTATGGTGGTTATCTAAAATCTTCCTCTATCAATAAATTATTTAAACGAAAATGTTTTATGCTCCAAATAAATGTGTTTGATTCATTTCATTTAATTATAAATATATTGATGTGGGATTATAATTAATTAGTTTCTTCAATAATTTTCTAATAAATCTATTTTATTAAAATAATCTTGAAAATTATGGAAGAATGAAATATGAAATGAGATATAGAGATTACTTGTGGTTTATGCTAGGATTTAAGGATCATGATTTTATATTCATAGTATAAAATTTAGTACTTTCATTATTGATTTTTATTAGGATTATTTATATGATTTAATTTTTTTTTCAATATTACAGCAAAAGATAAAGAGAATAATAAAAAATACATTTAAATTTAAGTATAATCATCATTTGAAAATTATTGTATATGATATTATTTCATGAAACATGATTATTGTTAATTATTATAGATTTCTAGTCATTAATGGTTGGTTTTTTATTACTAAATCATATTAATAATTATTCCATTATTTCAAAAAGGTATATAATATTTTCTCTCAAGAGTTAAACAATTTAATGATATTGTGTAACCAATCATCCAATCATGAAATGATTAATAATATTGTGTTCTTATTTTTATGGCAGTTCCACCCTATGAGTTCATTATGTAGAGAATATGTTTTCATTAAATAAATTTATACACTATAATGGTCATTAATTGATATTATATGTTTAGTGTAATTCAAAATGTGGTTGGAATAGATGAAATTGGTTCAGATAAAGGACCAAATGTTTTTTGGGTCATTTAATTTGAACTTTTAATGTGTTGACTGGTTAGGGTAAGGAGTGGAGATTACATGATGTGCATGTTTTTTATGACTAGTTTTTTATTTATTATTGATGTTTTTATATACATGTTTTCATTACATTATTCATAATGACTGAATCTTCCTTGATGAGGTTTGGGGTTGAGTCCCAACTTTCTGAGTTTCATGACTTTTAAAATAATTAATAATTAATTCATGGGATATTCTATTGATGATAGTAATAACATGTGTTATAAGAGAAGTAAGGAAAATTTTGTTGAATAATATGGGTTAATAGGATATAAATAAATAAATGATAATGTGAATTATGAAATCAAGTTGACTTGTGTTGAAAGAAATATTTATACCTGAATTTTAATTTTTTTTAAAAATAAATGAATAATTATTTTTAAATATATAAATGTAGATGGTTATTGATATAGAATCCCAATGAATTTTTGGGTTTAGGAGATAATGTTTCTTATAAATTAATGGTGTCATATGGGTGTCATGTGTGATGATAGTAGTAATTTATTTTATCTATATGTGGTTTCCCTTAGTTAGGTTATGCAATATAAATATTTAATATAATTTATGATTTTGTGTCCTCAAAAAACAAGGTTGGGTGGGAAATAGATGGAAAAATATTTTGTATTTATTGTGTATTTCTCAACATCTATGCTAAGGATAGTACGAATAGTTTAATTATTTATCTTCCACACACTATCCATGGAATAGAATAGTGATTGGGTAAAAATGTAGTGTGATAGATTATAATATACTGTAGAGGTATACCAGAGCTATGATGGATCTTAGTATTCAAATTAAAGTATATGTGAAATATTATAGTTTGAGATTATATATTAGAAATTTATTATTGTTATAGGTAATATGTTTTCCTTATAAGAATACATGCATTGGATATTATTTCCTAGATTCATGATACAAGGGGTGAAGTAGATTTTTGAATTACTTAATGGATATAGATTTCATTGTACCCGATGCTGTGATGACATTGATATACACATAGATGAAAACATGATATTGTTTACCCCTTATGGGATATGTGTATGTAAGGATAAAGACATTTTCAAATTAGAGATAACATGATATATTGAATGGACTATAGAATATGTTGTTTAAAATTGTGGAAGAAGTATGAATACCCATTGAGGATATTGATATAGTGTATATTTATTATGATTAAATTTTTTATAGGATGAAATACTTTTTCCATTAATTGATGTGTGATAATTTGTTAGTAGATGATATATTTGTACAAAATAACATTATTTTCATGAAATGTTTAACTAGTCACATAGACGTAGTATTCTTATTTTATATTTTTTAAAAAGACTTCTAAGAAGAGAATTGTAATTATTCCTTTATGATAACCCAAAAAATATATAAACTATTTTAGTAATGATGCATGTCGATAATTAGTGATCTTATTGGCATCAAAATCACATGGCGCACTTCGTGAGTTTCTAGAGAATATTTGTCACTGTATAGAATTGTTTTTGTAATTTCTGGAGTTTTTTCATTTTTAACATTATATAAATGAAACATGATTGATGATTTATTTATAATATATTGTTAAGTATTGTATTTAATATTTTCTTACTATCCATAAATTTAAATATTGATGGTCATTCCGCACATAAATTAATTTCACACACAAAATTATAGTATTCAACAAGTGACATGTTGAATTTAGGATCCATGGTTCATCGACATCTACACTACTAAAAGAGGAGGGTAACATTAGCGGAATTGAGTTGTGACATATCACATGGGATCTAATTTATTAATGAATAATATATTTTTTCTCTTACTCTACAAGATTTATTATTTTAAGATCAATAGGTGATAATATCACAATAATTCCTTCATTTAAGAATTAATTTCCTCTATTTAAAGGTATATTGTGCATGGTTCCCCTCATGGTGAGAAAACTTTGTTCATTAAATAAAAGTAAAAGTACATAATTCAATCTATTGGTATTAATTGTGTCACACTCATCTAAATGTTTCCTATATTATTATGATTGAGTTTCTAATATTGTTATTATAGTTCCCTCTTAAAATTTAGGATATTTGATTCTAGGATTCTTATAGAATTAAATATATATGTTGTAGGAAATATCCCCATGGAGTTCCTGATAAATAAATAAAAAATATTAGTATGTTTTTAAAAAATTCTATTTTATGTCAATATACATGGGGTTTGGTCTGTCTTTGAAACAATTTTATAATATCCTTGAACATGCACCCTCAAATCCAACGCATATAACATAAACATTAAATTTTATGAATTAATATATGTAATTGTTACCCAATTTTTTATTCCAAAAACATACAACATCAAAATGAAATATTTTATCACTTATATACAATTGGGGTTTTTGGTTTATAATATCATATAATTTGGAAAACTCTGACATAAAAAATAATTATTTCATTAATGATTATCATTCACACTATAACCATTTTTTTATATTCCATATTAATTAATCAACATATCCAATATGTTTATTCACATATGAGTCATTTTTAGACACTAATAATTTGGAATCATTATTAATGTCCAAATGAATAGTATGCATAAAAATATTGAGCTCAAATTATCAGTAACTATAAACCAAAAAATTTAATATTTAATATTAACAATGAGAGCAGTATGAGAATTAGCGTATAATGACATATTCAATGATATTGAGTATAATAGAGTAGAATTAAAACTCATAACAAAAAGGGTAATTAATTGTGAAATATTGAATAAATATTAATAAATTAATTAATCATTATAATAAACATTTATACCCATGTGTTGACATTATTTATCAATAAAATCAATTATAACCTAAATCAAGTATAATAAAAACGTTTTGGTACATGGAATATTACCTTGTAACCTATTTTAAAAAAATGATAAAAATTACTATATTTTAGTTAAATCAATAGGATAAACCCACATGTTACTCATTCCATTATTCATACTAAGGAGAAGAACATTACCCAATGTGTTAGAGCATTATATCGGAAAACACATCACAAGAGATATATTGGAATCACCAATTATTATTGATTTAAAATGGGTATTATGCATTTATATAAATTTTATTGGGATCGCCCATTCATCAAAAATAACATCCTAGTACCATTCATGAAAAAATAATTATAATCCATCACTTTTAACATAATAAAAAACTTTGTTTTGTCATTTCATCATTCACTTGAGAGAAAATGGGTATCATTTCAATCTCATAATTAATCCCAATAAATAATAAATATGTAATAATCTAAAAATATCACTTGAACAATGTTCGTAACATCATGGTTTTTTGAAATTAGTGAATTAGAATAGCATTAAAATATCAATATGAAATTTTTTAGATTAAAACACCCAATACTCAAGAAAAATAATGTTTAAAAAACAAAACATGAAAATATATTTTCAAAATAATTTTCAATGAAATAAAATTTGAATAACATAAATAAAAACACATAAAAATTAATATATTTAGGGGGTGAAAATCCATTCATGTCATCAATATTAATGAAAATAATTATTTTCAAACATTTTATAATTGTTGTCTAACGTGAGTGATTTTGAAAAATTTATAAAATATAATTTTTCAAACTTTTAAATTGAAGATAAAACACCATGTTAAATATCATTAGGAATAAATTTTGTTCCCAATAAGAAAATTTTTTAGAACAATTTAAAAACATGGATAGGTAATAGATTGAGTCCTGTTAAAAAATCATGATCAGTATTAATTAAAAAATCTTTTTATATGTTTCATTATTTAGTAGGCTATGAAATTAACATTAAATGCATAAAAATTCATTTCCAAATGAAAATAAAATATATTTGGTTCATGAAACTGATATCATACAAATTCATCCCAAAGATCCATGAACATTAAAAAGCCTATTATTTAAGAAAATTGTAACATAAAGATTTTTTACATTGGATACATTTTAATCATAAGACCCATTAATGAATAAAATAAAATGAAACATAAAATATCTTTAACATAATAATATTCATGATATAACATGTAAATGTTTCATTTAAAATTCATAAAAATCGTATTCATATATCATACACAAATGAACAAATGAAAGGGAAATTAAAGTGAATAATCATTTAAGGGATATTATAATTGAATTGAGAATTAATAAATGAATTTCATACCAATAAAATGTAATTTTATACATAAAAGTGGAAATACATAATGAAAAAATATAAAAAAATCATACATAATCAGGTCATAAAAATTTTCATGTAGATGTGTTATAACAAAACAATTTAAAATTGAATTAAAAGAAACATAAAATATCTTGAAGATTGAATGAGTCATGATATAACATAGAAAAGGTTAATTATATACAACAGATAATATAAATTACAAAACAAATTATAATATGCCTCAAAGAAGGTAAATTGAGACGAAATCCCTTTCATAGAGTACAATCATTCAGTATATATCCTTTTACTCCAATATAATAATCTCAATTGAATAATTTTATTTCTTCAGAATATTTTATAGGTTTAGTTAATTTTCATTATATTATTTATGTAATTTGATTTAATTACATATTTCATTATTTAATCAGTTATGTCCACATCAGGTATTTTGAGAACACGAGGCTTGTAATTTTCAAAACCACTTTAGTATGTTGATAGAGGTCAATAGGTTTCACTGTTCCATTATCAATATAATAATAATATGGATGTTATTATAATAATTTTTTATAACTTTTAATATTAAAACATTCCATGATTTTAGGTTATAGAAAAAGAAGTATGTTATAAATAGAGAGATAGAGTGTTGTACATACGCTTGAGTAACATTTCCATTTTTCAAACACAATTACAGAAAGAAGAAAACCATTACATCATCATTCAAAATTTAGGATTATATAAAAAATTCCATATTATTTCATTATATACAATAATAATATAATAAATGTGATGTGATTATGATGAACGAATCACATCGTTTCATGGAGGCAATAGTCCACATGTATGCATGAATGATGATATCATTTTTTCAGCGATTAAACTGTTTTAGAAAATTAATAATATAATATCATTAAATAAAGATAGGTATTTCTTAATAACTATATATAAACAATATTTCTATAATGTTTTCCATCCATATGATGCATTGATGAAAAATGAATGTCATTTGTTTGTGATGTGGCAGTCCACTATACACACGATCAAAAGATTAATTTTTATATTTGATGGAGGAGTAGATTAATATTGGATATTCCATTAACAAAATAAAATATAAAAAAATGGCAGATAATTATGTTGTTTTATCAGCATGGTTATTAATGATTTTTAGAATTTTGAAGAATATGTAATATAAATATGACTAGTTAAGAATAATACATCTTCATCGGAAAACCTCCACTACTTTACACCATAATACATCTATGGATATTATTATACAAAAAATATAACATAACATTTATTTTTTGGATTTTATGATCGAGTTTGGGTAGGTATGTGTAACATAAAATTTTCCTTAAGGTGTTAACAAATGATATAAATATGTTCCCCATTATAAGAGATGATTATGGAACTCTTTGAAATTCATTAAATAATAAATTGATATAAAATATATTATTTCAAAATGAACCAAAAGAGATATTATTATAATATGAAATATATAAAATTGGAAATAATATAATATATAAAAAATTCATGTTTGGATAACATTTTTACCATTATCGTTTCGATTTAACCCATTGTTAACCATTTTGAAAATTAAAGTAATATGAATGGTTTTAAATATTTAGAGGTTAATACAGTTAATATAAAAGGGAAAAAAGAACACAAAATGTCAATGAATGATATATTAATCCAAATAAATATCTCATTTCGAAATAAATTCTCTTATATTTATTTTTAATGTTTTAAAACTATATTATTTTCATATTATATCAATAATGTAATTTTTTTGTAATGATCATTTACATTGATTTTATTACGTCAAGAAAATGTATTAAATTAAAAAAAACCTATAGTACCTTTACAATGTGATTTATTAAACTCTATTTTTTTATTATAGTAATTATTTAAAATTATATTACTTTTAATATTTACAAAAAAAATAATTTAATTTTTCCATTAATTTCATAATTAATGCATTAATGTTGTGTAAGAATTTAAGATAATTACTTTCATTAGAAAAATTATAAATAAATTTCCACAATGATTATAAATAATTTTTATTTAAAAATAATACTTCTATCCAAATATAACATCTATTTATCTATATGTGTAATATATAGTTGTTTATAACAAGCAGTGGGTTTATACTTCTTTTGTTTCATTAAATAATATATAACAAATGTGCTAAAGGCATAAAAAGGAAAAAATGTTATATTAATGGAGAATACATTATTTTTTGGGAAATGTAATCATAAAATAATATTATAAAATCTGTTATGGTCATTATATATTCATTATCATATTATTTTTTATCCTTAGCTAACTGATTTATCATTTACCATGACAAAAAATGACACTGATTACAATTAAAAAGAGCTAATAATAATTGTGAAATATTAACCAATTTTTATCCTACTGATTCCAAATATGGAATCAATATTCCATGATTCAATAAATACTCATTGATAATGTTAATTAAAAAAAACAATTAAAATGAGATGAAAAACAGGGTTTCAAAAAAATTAAAATTGTAAATTAAAAACGTTCTTATTAGAAATAAAATTATAAATTTAATTTAATAAATTATAAAAAAATTCAAACTAAAAGTAATAATTATATTTCCAAATCAAACTAAATAACATTTATTTTTAAATAAATTAAAATAATAGAAAATTTTGGATAAAAATATTTTTTTCATTATTTATTGAATAATAAATACTTTTATAAATTTATAAAAATATTAACTTAATGTATTTTTCTCAATTGGATTTCTAATATGATTCTATTTTAATAAAATTTAATTTCTCAGATTCTGAATCTTTATTTTCATATTATCTCAGGAAAATTAAATAAATATTGATTTGGAATAGAACATTTATTTGATGAATCAATGACATCACAATAAATTGAATATGTATTTCCGAAACCTTATTAATAAATTAATAATTTGGAGAAAAATTATAAATTTCAAAATTTGGTTACATATATTCATTCCATCAAATTTAATGTCTAGTTATCAATGATAACAATTAAATAATATATGTGTTTTTTAATGCTCTATATGGCATATCTTGTATGCTATCGAACATGGTTTTATTATATTAAAAATATTGGGATAAAACATTATCCTCCAATGAGGAATGTTTTTCCTCCACCCCTTATCATCAACTCAGTTATAAAATTTCATTCTACATAAAATACCTTTGTTGAAATCCCAAAATATTAAAAGGGTTAATAAAAAACCTCATTAACAAAGTGAATGGGGTGTAAAAATGTCATCTTTGATAACATATATAGAGAATCCGAATAAAAAATAGTGGGAAGTGAAAATATAATAATTTTAGGAAAAATCGTCACTAATGTTCTTATATATAGTGATAAATAACATGTTCCTAAGAATGTCAAAGGAAAAAATAATAATAAATTTTTGATTGATAAAGAACACATCGATTAATTAGAAATGATGGTAAGTGGATATAATTTAGATTCATTATTATTTTCAAAAGAGTTGGTCAATTCCATTACCATTACCATCAATCATTAAAGCATATTGGAATATACCTACATGTTGCTAAAATTTCATCCTTTATTAAATTTCATCCTTAACGTCATCTTTTTCCAAAAATTGTGTCTTGCTTTGAAGAATTTTTTTTCATTGCATAAATCGATATATGAAATATATAATGGATAATGTAATACCAAAAAATTATAAAAGGATATTTGTAACACACTGATGTTTTAATGAAATATTTTATTTAAATAATTTTAATTCTTCAATATCACTCATTGCACGTAATCACAAGTTTAAATGAACTATGATACACCCTTAGTATAAAATGAAAATTTCATCATTGGCTTTATTTTAGAAATAATATATACAACTAAATTATGAACATGTATGGTGAATTTATTTTCTATAAATTATTTATGAAAAATATAAATCAATTTAATATTTGTAATTTATATTAATAAATTGAGTTAATTACTATTCATAAATAACATTAATGTAATATATAAGTTATATTATTAAGAAAAAAAATTAGATAGTCTGACAATAAACATTTTTTTCTTATGGTATGAATAAATGCTATTTTATGTATAAAAACAATATTGTTCAAAATTTTAATTTTCCACATTTTAATGATAAAAGAATTTTAAAAATAAATTTTGAAACATTAATACAGTTTATATGGAATCTTAAACATGTACTTTTGAAGAGGAATATAAAAATTTATTTTCGATGAATTTTTTATATTTTTCTGATAACATTCAAGATTTGATGAATTGTAAAAATAAACAATATTTTATTTGATAAAAAACATTTTAATAAAAATAATTTATAAGCTAAAATTAAAATATTTAATATTTTAAATTAATAAATAGAATTTTTTTTTTCAATATAATTTTTATCATCATCATTAATTTTACACTAAATTCATATGTTAATACATTTCAATATTTTAAAATGTTTTAATATTGAAAACATGTTCTCTCTATCCAAAAAACAAGAATAATATTAAAAAAATTAAAAAAAATCAATGATTTGAATATTAGAAATTGGATTTCATATTTTTAATCATTAGCTCCAATTTATTTTAAATAGATTCTTATATATTTTGGGGCATTATGAATAGTTACTTTGATAATTTTTATTAATACGTTAAATGAGTAAATGGTGTAATTAAGGGTAAATATAATATTATTAAATTTCACTAAACACTTGTCGTATACAATTTTATGAGTTTTTTTCAACCAAATTCATCCATGGTTTAAAATGGTATCCTCTATAAGCCACTTAGATGAGATTAGGACATTTAATTTAGTTTATTTTCAAAAAACATTATTATGTGTCACTAAAATTTTAATAACTATACCATTTTTAAAATAAGTATATAGAGAAGATAAATTCATTTATAAATTCTAATTTTAAATATAAAATGTCATTATTTATCACGGTACTCTATTTTTTATTTTTATTAAATAAATATTTACCTTATAGACATACACTTAATTGATGTAGAAATTTTCTAATTGATGACATGTCAATAAATAATTATTATTAAAATGATAATAATCATTAAAAGACACCAAAAGGTGACCAAATATAATTTTATGATTATATCTCGTTCCTAGTAATCTAATGTTTGAGTTATTGACCATTTGGACCCATATTGAACTGATTATGAAATAAAAATTATTTTATTTCAAGTTATGACAAAACTTTTCATATTCATGTTTTAATAAGTATAAATACAGAAGAGAAGAGTAAAAGGAAAATGAATGTACTAACTCATATAAACAACCACAAAAGGGCATCAACCTCTAAACAGTACAAAAAAGAAGTCGAAGGTAAACTGAAAAGAAAAAGGGAAAAGCACGCGCCCCACCAGAAAAGCACCACAACCCGGCAACAGGTAAACAAATGTAAATAGCTGGGAGAGTACCACACCTTGAACCTGACAACGACCACCACATGCGGTCTAAGATCCTAAAATCTTAAGCTCCTCTCATGTCTCGACCAACCTGTCTTTCATCTGCAAGGGAACACCAAGTGCGGGAAAATCCCAAGAAGCGGTGAGTATAAAAATAATCAGTAGGATGTCCCGAAGGCTTGAGGTAGTAACAAAGGAGGTACTAAAGAGGTGACCTGTATATCGAATAGGGAAAAGTAAAGAAGTACAATAGAGAGTGCAGTAAAGAGTACAGCTCAACCCACCAAGAATAGGGAAGTAGACTCGTCCAAACACAAGGATCTAAGAACGGTGAGAAGATGAACTGCTCGTCAAGTCTTCGCTACCAATATCAGGAGAGTAGACTCGTCCAACCACGAGAATCTAGACATGGAAAGAACATGGCATACCCCGCGCATCTTCTCCTCTCTTGGAAGGAGAGTAACCAAAACCCAAGAATTGGGTACTGGAAAAACTAATATACATATCCATATGCTCAAAATAGAATCCCGAACAAGATCGTAAAGGGATATCCATCCTGTAGCTCAGCCCAAGAAAGTGAGTCACCAACAGTCCCAAAAGAAAACACCATCGATGCCCATCATCACGCACGTCTGCCCCGAACTGCAGGTCAAGGGGCTCAAATCACCACACCTTGACACTATCCACTTTGGGCGGCACTGACTCGCTCGCACGGTTTTAGGTTGAGTCTCAAGGACTCATATCGGTGGGGAAAGATCCCCTCATACTTGAGAGTTCTGGGTAATGTCAAACCACACCTCGTTACTACCCCGCAGTCGAGAGGTCTCCTCATAGTTGACAGGCGACCCCCTTTCCAGCCCCGCTGGAGGGTAATCCCTGGATGTCGACGGGTTCCCACTGGAGGGAGACCGGGAAAAATTCAACGGGTGCCACACTACCCAGTCCTGTAAAAGAGTAATCCACAGGAGGGAGACCTGGAAAATGTCATCGACGGGTCTCAATGCCCAGACCCATGAAAGGTATCCGCTGGAGGGAGGCCCGGAATCACCAACGGGGACCACTTTCCAGCCCAGCTGAAGGTAAACCCGTCATCGGGGACCACTTCCTAGCCCCGCTGGAGGTAAACCCATAATCGCTCTAGCCATCCCTGCTGGATGGTACAACGATGTCCATCCCTGCTCGATGGTAACCCACTAGCCATCCCTGCTGGATGGTAACCCACTGGCCATGCCTGCTGGATGGTACCGCACTGGCCATCCCTGCGGGATGGCACCTCACCAGCGAGCCCTACTAGAAACAACCTCCTGGCCATCCCAGCTGGAAACAACCTCGTGGGTAGAGTATTGGTGCCTAGGTAATGTGTTGGTAACACAAAAACCACAAGAACTCTACCAGGGAACACGAAGAAACTCTTTCGGCCAAACCATTCGAAATAGAAATAGGGGAAGACCACTCAACCCCGCTGGTCCAAACCATTATGAACTGGGACAGGGGGAAAACCCACTCAACCATGCTGGTCAAAAAAATGAGAACAGAACTAGGTGAAACTCAACCCTACTGGTCAAAAAAATGAGAACAGAGGGACCCTCTACGTCACAAGAGGTCAATGGTATGCAAATAAGAACACGACACACACATGGGTCCCACACGACGTGTGGCCCTAAGTCAACTCCAACCAAGTGCACAAATGTTCTCAGGTAAAAAAAACCACACGTACCTCCAAGAGTTCTCGTATACTCCCAGATTATTTCACGTTTCTAGCCCAAAGGCTATCATGCACACAGAACCCATTTTCAATGTAAAGGGCGTAAATGTAACAACTCCAACTTGCCACCTCATCAGCCCAGGCACGACCAATTACATATTTTCAAACATTTACTTCACTCACATGGGAGTGCACGCGATCACACGCCAATGGTTCCTTGCAAACACTACAAAAAGAACCATCACGGGTACACCTTTCATGCTTCCACATTTAAATGAGGTCTCGAATGAGGCTCCTTGCATCCAAACGGTTTGTACCACTGTAATCCTCGTGGAAAAACATGCGAGATATACTATTTACTCGCCTCAAACAGATATCCGACGGAAAAATATCCAACACTCCTTTACTCTCGAACGACATCCCTTGATCCCGAGCCTCAGTCCCAAAAACACTCAGGTGCATCGCACCATTGCGATCCCCTTGGAAAAGCACGTCAAAAGGGCTTCTCACTTGAGTGGAAAAGATATCTGGAGAAAAAAATATGCATTTCGTCAAACCGTGCATGAGCAGTTCTACGTGGGACCCCAACCTCGGTCTCGAAGCACAACGAACGGATCACACCATTGCGATCCTCTCAAAAAACTACACAATATTGACAATTCATTCACCCACAAAATACACCCGGTGATAAAGATGGAAATCACCGCCAACTCCCAAAATGGCCCTCGTGGGGCCCGTACCACCGTGTGGAATAAAAGTGGTCAGATTACGCCATCGGAATGCCCTCATAATAACACCTAGAATCAACTACTTGCATGCCCCGAACGGAGATCCGATGAAAATGTTGTACAGCGCTGCACGCAGCTCGAAAGACGGGTCGTGGGGCCCCCGCCTTAAATCCATTTTCAATGCCCGAAACAACAATGGTAAACTCCGGCTCAACTCCAAGGTCGCAACTCCACTGATGGTGCTCAATTCGGATATCGGATGTGTCTATGCCGTCCAAAACAAGAACCCCTGGGAAAAGTGCTAAACCATATAAAGGCGTTTCGTACCACCGAGGCCCCCATTTCGGTAGTTAAAATACCCTGAAACCATCTCAAAAAGTTCTCCTCATATCTAGGAATGCGTCACCACTTACAACACAAAAAACTGACACCCGGTCGGAATTTTATGGGTGTTTTAAATTTCCACGGATGAAACGAGGTGGGTCGGACCTCTTCAGCCATCCCAACCTGTCCGAACCGGCCCGCGGTTCACCGCGCGGGCCAGCCTACCTCACCCAGACCGGCTTGAACCAGTCTGTCTCCCTTTCCATGGAGACCCTCCCTTTGTGTGTCATTGTCTGCCAGCCGGCGGCGCTAACCCTGGTCTCCACTCATGCGCACCGACCGGCCGACAGTCGGCCGGTCTTGGTCCCCTCCCCACCGGTGCCCCGTGATCAACCGTCGATGCCGACACCGCATGGTCGCCTCCGTTAGACCGGATCCCGCTCCACCGGCCGCCTGCGCCACCCGACCCTGGCCGCTTCCCGCAGCAGCTCGCCCGGACCGCCTTGCTCGTCCGTTCTGTTCGCCCGCTGTGCCCGGCAGATGTCGTCGACCACCTCCGCTAAAGGGAGGTCGCACCGCCCACCTGCCTGAGGCCGCCGTCGTCCACCGCTCTGAACCGCCACCTGAGTTCTCACCGAACCGCCCTGGTTCACCAGTAAACAGAGGTTTTGGCCAGAAAAACCTACAAAGACCAGTGAATCTTCGGCGGACGACTGGGATCACCTCGGAACTTGGATTTTCAATTCGAAATGTGCGTTTCATAGCTCAGAAAATGTAATTCACAAATATGGTATTTTATCAAAGATCAAAAAAAATTGATTCTATAATTCAAAATTAATGGAGGGTTCAGAAATTAAAACTTAAAAAGGAAATATCCTACCTTGTTGGGCGTAGCCCGAAGCTTCACCGTTGATCCACCCTCGTCATTGCTACTTCCACCTTGATTGGGAGGGAGGAGGAGAAGGAGGAGGAGAGAAGGTTGAGGGTGATTGGGGTTTCCCTAGGGGATGCAAATGAGGGAGAGGGGGTGAGTTATGTCTTAAATAAAGAAAACTTATTTAAAAAGTTTAATTAATTTACACCTCTAAAAGACGTGCATCTGAAACTCTTAGAGAGGTCAAGATTAAACCTGCCCTTGGGTAAACACCACCTCTCGAGCACAACTGCAGTCTTGGAGTTTTAATCTGAGCCTCTGTTGGATATTTATAAAATTTAACAACCAAGGCTACTAAATTACGAAAACACCCCTGGCGGCATTTTTTCACAGAAGGCCCGCGCACACGAAAGTTACACCCCTTCTAGGGTAAACGGCATGATCCGGCCTCAACGGTGGCCTTGGTTTTTCTATCTAAGCTACTGTTTAAGAGATACTTGAGTTTAACCATTAAATGATTAAATTAATTATTTTAATTTTTTGTTTAACATTTCGTTAACAGGAGAGTGGTCCCATCGTCCCACGCCGACATGTTTTATGTTGTTCCTAGGGTAAACACCCTATTTTGGACCCATATGTACTCTCAGATTTATGATCTGAAACATCGTTTAGGAGTTAGCCCATTTATTTGGTGTACCCAGTGTGAACGCACTAAAAATTTAATTCGGGCCACACCGGGGCTCAGAATCGCATGTCGTCTTAAGGTGCTGCTCTTGAATGACATAAAGAATATTCTAAAGTATTTTATAGAAAAAACTGGGTTCTTACATCATTCCATCCTTCAAAATTTTCATCCCTAAAATGAAAAAATAGGGAAAAACTCGGGGTAGTAAACCCACACCTAGCTCTCCCGTACCCAGAAGAACTCTTGCACAGTCCCACGTCACCGCACCCAGACCAAAGGATTTGATCTGTTCATGCATGTTTTTCCCTTTCCAATGACGTGCATAGGAGTACGCACACATCTCCTAAGGTAAGCCATACAGGTGATGTCATGCACTCACTCCTGACTTTGGGGTTAGGGAAAGGTGGTAGGGAACCTCGCCAATCCATTGCACAGTCTCAAATGGCCCAAAGGATCTCGGGGGTAGCTCACCTTCCTGACTGAACCCCTACGTTGCACGCCATGACTGGAATCACCGCAAGGACCTAGGAAAATGCCCAAGGATTCCCTCCTTCAGAATATCCATATGGTGAAAAACCCATGGATATCTGGTCACACCAGGTTTCATAGTCAATGTCCCACAACCAAGACTCACTTACATGCTCGGAGAGCGAAAGAGTCAACACCATCGACTAAAAAAAATGGTCCCATGCCTTTTACCTTACCAACACAGGGTTACACCGACGCCCCATTCCACCCTGGTAACCCATCAAACAAGGATCAGGGAGAAAAGAATTTCACACATAGGGTCTAACAATTATACTTCAAAAAGTATAAGAGCTGTAGAGCATACCTCTTATCACCTCATTCCCTGCAGGATCATATACATACAAAGATCGCAGCTATCCGTGGTCCCAATTGCCATCTCCCGGAGCCTGACATGGACCTCCTGGTGGTGATGGGAAGACCTCGTAAGGTCGTCCTCCACTTCCATCTCCTCCCGATACTCTTCAAGCACCACCTCTATGGGCGCTACTCTGATCACGGCACTACCTCTGCCATGGTGGTGCACCTGCTTCCTACCCGATATTCTTAGCGTGCCTGGTCGAGCAGTCCTATGCCAAGTGACCTCGGCTATCGTAAGCATAACACTGGAGCTCTCTGTGCTGCTCGGGTTCCCTCTGGCGCCACTGTGGTGTACGACCACGGCTCTGAAACCGGTGGGTGGAAGACCGCCTGCGTCGAGGTTCTGTCTGCTGACGTCTGCTAGCTTTGGCAGACGTCTCGGCTCCATCGTGCCTACTACCACCATAAACTGTAAAGCATGTCAGGAAGCTCTCTGTCACCAGCGCCTAGTCTAGCACCCAAACATAAGTGTAAATTACCAAGGGTACTATGACCATAGGAATCTCTCTACGGAGACCCTGCTCGAACTTTCGCACTCAGAATATACTGTCATAGACCAAGTCCGGGAAATAGTGTGCAGGGTCTGCGAAACTAGCCGTGTACTCGGCCACCTTCATCCCTCCCTGCTGAAACTACAGGAGCTCCTAGATCGGAATAGAGTGTAAGTAGGAGGGGTAAAATTTCGCAAGAAATAGTAGTTGAAAGGTACCCCATGAAAGTGAAGACTCGTCAAGAAACTGAATCACCAAACTCCACCAATGCCCAGATACTCATCAGAAAAGGTTGGCGGCCAAAGCCACCATAAGATCTGCCAGTGTCTGCACAAGCCTGAATAGGTGAACCACTGTCTCTAGCCAAACCTCTACTCACCACTGAACCTCAGCGGTCTTTGTCGCTAGAACTCATGGAGCATTCTCAACCTACGCTCAAGATCAGTCTGATCTGTTGAAACTATTTGCTTCTCCTCTGGTGGGGGTTCCACTACTGGCCCACCCTAAGAAAGGGACATGCATTATGGGTCTTGGATTGAGTCCTCGTTGCTCACAGGGTCATCATCACAAACCAAAGATCGTATCCTAGCTGGTTGTCTTCGTGGAGACATCGTGAATGTTATCAAGGTGTGTCGCGATATGATGAGCATATATGTATATAACAGTAACAACACTGGGGATCTGACTCAAGAAGGGAAGTCAAAGACTCAATCCTATTTGATGCACAAACCAATTTTCCCTACAATGAGTGTCTCAGCATGCCAAGTCGACAAGCGGGTTATCAGGGTCCTGGTGAATGGATACATCGGTCACCGCACCATCACTGGACTCCCTGGCTTGAGAGCCGATCTCGAGACATGTCAACATTGTTGCCCTAAATCCCAACCAATTTTTATTTAGGTAAGTCTGCACAAATTTCCATGTAACGAACAACCTTTGTTACAACTTTGTCACGACCCGACCCTACTCGGGCTCGAGCCGCAACTACCCCAAGCCCGCCTCCATAGGCCAGGGGCTGGCGACAAGCGCTGAAGGATAAAAATCTTGGGGAGGCTTTTTCCATAGTACATGTACACACACATATCACACTCAATGAAAAAGTGCAGAGTGAAAAGAAAAGTAAAGTATTAACTGTAATAAACAACCAAAAAAATTGCATCGACCTCTAAAAAGTACAAATTAAAAGCTAAAGGTAAACTGAAAAGAAAAAGGGAAAAACACGTGCCCAACCAGAAAAGTGCCACAACCTGGCAACAGGTAAACAAAATTAAACAAATGGGAGAGTCCCGCACCAAGATCCCGACAACGACCCCCGCACGCGTTCGATGCTCCTGAAATCCTAAGCTCCTATGACATCACGAACAACTTGTCCATCGTCTGCAAGGGCACACCAAGTGCGGGCAAAGCCCAAATAGGGGTGAGTATAAAAATACATTGTAGGATTCCTCGAAGTCTCAAGGGAGAAACAAAGGAGGTACTGAAAAGGTGAGCAGTATACGGAACAAGTAAAAGTAAAGAAGTACAACAGAGAGTGCAGTAAAGAGTACAGCTCAACCCAAAAAAGGGGGGGGGAAGTAGACTCGTCCTAACACAAGGAGATAGGAACGGTGAGAAGATAAACTTCTCTTCGATTCTATGAAACATATAGAAAGAGAGTAGACTCATCCAACCATGAGAAGCTAGACATAGAAATCATGTGGCATACCCCGTGCATCTTCACCTCTCTTGGAAGGAGAGTAACCAAAACCCAAGAAGTGGGTACTGGAACAAGGTATATACATATCCATATGCTCAAACTAGAAACCGAACAAGATCGTAAGGGGATCTCCATCCTGTAGCTTAGCCGAAAAAATTGAGTCACCAATAGTCCCAGATAAAACACCATCGATGCCAAGCATCCCGCACGTCTACCTCGAACTATAAGTCAAGGGGCTCAAATCACCACTCCTTGACAATATCCACTTTGGGCGGCACTGACTCTCCCGCACGATTTTAGGTCACATCTCAAGTATGAGGGGGACTTTCCCCACTTAGATGCGTCCTTGAGACGCAACCTTAAACTGTGCGGGAGAGTCAGTACCGTCCAAAGTGGATAGTGTAATGGTGTGGTGATTTGAGCCCCTTGACATGCAGTTCGAGGCAGACGTGAGGGATGCTGTGCATCGATGGTATTTTATTCTGGAACTATTGGTGACTATCTTTCTTGGGCTAATATACAGGATGGATATCCCCTTAAAATCTTTTTCGGGTTTCTAGTTTGAGCATGTTCATATGTATATACCTTGTTCCAGTACCCACTTCTTGGGTTTTGGTTACTCTCCTTCCAAGAGAGGTGAAGACGCGCAGGGTATTCCACTTTATTTCCGTTTCTAGCATATCGTGGTTAGACGGGTCTACACTCCTGCTATAGGTAGGGAAGGCTCGACTCGAAGTTCATCTTCTCACTGTTCCGAGCTCCGTGTATTAGGACGAGTCTACTTCCCTCCTATTGTTGGGTTGAGATGTACTCTTTACTGCACTCTCTATTTTACTTCTTTACTTTTCCCTGTTCGATATACTTCTCACCTCTTTAGTACCTCCTTTGTTGCTCCCTCGAGCCTTCGGGGCATCCTACTAAGTATTTTTATACTCACCCCTGCTTGGGCTTTGCCCGCACTAGGTGTACCCTTGCAGACGACAGACAGGTTGGTCATGACGTCAGAGGAGCTTTGGATTTCAAGAGCTTGGACTGCATGTTGTGGTCATTGTCAGGTTACAGGTGTGGGACACTACCTATTGTTTACATTTGTTTACTTATTGCTGGTTTTTGGCACTTTTCTGGTTAGGCCCGTGTTTTTCCCTTTTTATTTTCAATGTAACTTCGGCTTTTACATTGTAATGTTTAGAGGTCGATGGACTTTTGTGATTTTTTATAGAAGTTAGTACTTTACATTTCCATTTATTGTGCACTTCTGCATTGAGTGGGATACGTGTGTGTGTGTGTGCAGGTACTCAGGCAAAGGCCTCCTCAAGTTGTTTATCCTTCGGCACTTCTCTCCAGCCCCTGGCCTATGGAGGTAGGATTGGGGTAGTTGCAGCTCGAGCCCGGGTAGGGTCGGGTCATGACAGAAATGGCGTTAGTCTATTCCTAGCCTTCACTGACTTCATCTTGCGACACCTACAATGAGAAATCTTGGTAGGGAATGTTTTTTTGAATGCCCCTTACCTAGTTCTTGTCAATCGTCTTGATTTAAGAACAATTATGCAGCATGCTACCATTCTAACGTAGAGGGTGCAGGACAAATAAACATGGTCCGAACTCTCCACATCCTTTGTAATTTATGATGATCTTGAATTGATTGTGACATTCCTAGTCGAGTGCAGGTGTCTTTGGAATGAAAAATGGGCCACAGTGGCGTGCCCCGTGACCCAAGGAACTTCGTCGGTAACTCATGCCGGCGACCGACACCGGTGGGGATCGAGAACCGTGGCCGGCACTCCGGCTGGCCGCGATGACATCAACGGCGTGACCATGGCACCGGAGAAGGGTCACATCCAGTTAGATGTGGCAGAGCTAGGGCAGTAGTCGGTGCATGGTCGGTCGCGTGAAGGGGGCGGTGGCGCGCGACCCCGTAGCCGAGCTTGCAGGAGCCACAACAGCGGACGAGGGAAACCGGCACACTGCCTGCTGCCCGTGGGGGTGCGATGCATGACCGCACCGCAGAGGAGGGCAGGCTGTCTGGCTAGCTGGGGAGCCGAGCGACACCCAGGGTCCCACTTTCTATCTACCGGTGCCACGTGGCACTGGCCGGTTGACTACCCAACCTGAACGGACCATCTGTTCTGGGTACCCAAGGGGCGCCTCCCCCTAGGGTGGTAGTTAGGGCGGACCACACCACGGGCCGCCTTGTGTGGGCAATGCCGATGGGCCGTGCCGGACCCTGTGGGCCAGGTCAGACCAATGGCCAAACCCGTGTCAGTCCACCCGGGTCATATCGGACCCAAACTAGCTTCGATCCTTTTCTACTCCTTCAGCCATAACATGAGCTATGTATGTCAGTTTAACGAACTGTTTAATGATTCAGGAACCATGTATTGATATGGTCCTTTTGGTATACCCCATTTAAGTTTTGGATAAAGTTGGGGTACTACCGTGTTGGATTAAACATGAATCTAACCAGGTCCTTGGGACTAAAAGGTCCATAACTTTTTGACTGAGCATCTGATTGATGGATCATCTATTGTGTTGAGACCTCTATTACATGGCGGTCCATTGGGATAATTATTCATGTGACTTTGTGGATGTTGGATTATCAACAAGTGTATTTTGGAGTGGATCCTCCTGGAATCCAGCGAGCTTAGTGCGGGATCCCTATTGCTGGTTGTAAGATGTGAAAGCGATCTTATGTGGGTATGTGCCTTAGGATTCTATGTGGGTCTATGAATTGGGATCCTACGTGGAACTATGTTCTAATATCCCACTTGTATTTTCTCTAGTGATCCATGTTCGAATACTCTTGGAATCTATGTGGGTCTGTTGTACTAGTATCCTACAAGGATCGGACAATTTAGGATCATACATGGGTTTTCATCTTAACAAATAAAGATGATTCAGTAGTTACATATAATTATCTTTACATATGTACCTATGTTATACCCTATGTGAGATGAGTCTTTACCTGTGTGGTAATCATCTATGTGGTGTACCTTTGTGACGCATACCTTCGTGGTGGTACCTTTCTGGTATTATTATATGTGGAGTTACCTTTATGGTGCATACCTTTGTGGTGATAACTTTGTGGCATTCTTCTATGTGGCGTTACCTTTTTGGTTTCTCTAGTGTAATCATAGGTCAAATATATCCTTATTGGAGGGGATGATGTTGTCAGAAAATTATTAGTAAAGCCTACAAAAAATGGCACAACATCATAATAGGGATAGATTTCCCTGGAAATATACCTCAATGGTGGCGGTGATGGAATGGTTCAATGGATTCATTGTATTTTTGGGCCATATATTTGGTCAATATCACCACTTCATTTTATTATTTATAAACAGTGTTGTTGATAACCATTCTCTAGATGAGATCAGAAGTGGAGGTGGGGAGAGGAACCCTAGCAGACTTCACTAATGATGTCATCATTCTAAGATCATAGTGGATCATGATTTCTACTCTGTTTTACCCATAACCCTTGCCTATTTTTAGTGGGTCATTGTGCACTCAATAAAACAAAGGCTTTTTGGAAATATATGGAGCCATCCAATAGTAAATGTAACATTAATTTTATTACCAATGTTCCCAGCATTATTCATCCTTCTCTAATATAGAGGATGTATCCACATCAACAATTCCCCTTACTTAGTATTCGCGATGATCTTCATTTTACATCGATTATTTTAGAAGTGTTTCACTTGGGGCCCATAATTTTTTTGGATGGGGATTATCGATGGATTTCATGATTTTCTCATGTTCAAACATGATAGATCCCAACCTTATGGAAACAAATATTGTTTTAGGATAACAACACATTATGTAAACCATTTTTGTGTCCTAATCATTCTGTTGGGGCTGCAAATTACATGGTTTTCCCTAAATTATCTTATTCTAAATCATGGAATCATTCACCACCATAATTCATGATGTCAAATCATTGGTCAAAAAAGGATGATAGATGTTAGATATTCCAACAATTTATTACTATTAAAATCCCACAACATAGTCTAGGACTCTATCTAGAATTAAAATCATGTTCAAGAAAATCATTCCAAAAACATTCTTCTGGTGGATTTCGGTAAATTAAAAATGTTCTATGTCCATAGGTAAGATAACAATGTTTATACAATATTGTAATTTTTCCCATGTATAAGTATTTATATACATTAGAAATGTTATTAATCTAGATAGTCATATGCTTTTGAAGTAAAAAATATCCAATGTGTATGAAATATTAGCTGAGGAACTCAAGGAATCCCATTTCAGTACTAGGTAAGTAGATAATAGGGGAGTATGGTATTTGAGACTTTTTTTCCCATGAATCGTATTTTTATTAAATGTGTTATTGATTTTGGGTGGGTAACTACTCTACAATTTTGTGGGTAAATGTCAGTCATAGGTTTAACATCTTATAAAGTCATGTTTTTATTGTTTTATCATGGTGAAGATGACTATACATTTATAGATTATAAGTCATTAATTAAGGGATCCTATATGGCGAGAGATGATCACATATTAATTTTTTTTGTCTTCCTATGGAAAATATGATCATACTTTATGATTGAATCGTATATAATTTTTTTTGGGAATGATTGTATATTAAGAATAAACCTCAATGTGGTATCCAATTTTATTTTATTTATTGGATAAAATTTTGGGATGCGTCCTATGAAGAATTTTAAGAAAAAAAGTTTAAATCCCATGTAATTCAACTCCACGATTTATTGTGGAGTGATCAGAAATTTCCATTTTGTATGACATCATTGTGGAAGGATGAATGTGTCATGGAAGGAGAATCAATATTGGATGTTATGAGACTTACTAATGGATGGTTCCTAATGGAGGGGGTTCTTCCCAAGGTGGTGAGAAGGTAGAATCCAATTTTCATCATACAAGGGGAATACTTTTTTCATCAAAAAATGTATGGCCATGTTTAATGTCGTGTTCTCTGGATATTATCAAGTAAAATATTATTGTGAAACTATGACATTGTAATTTTATTACTCCCTAATGAATTCATGTTGTCATGTTATATATTGAGGGAGGATATTTTCAAATATATAGAGGAAGATCTATATCAAGACCACTCTACCATGAAATTAGGTTGGTTTCCCAAGATGTGCCACCAATGGGGAAATCATGACTTCTATAGATAATCCTATATGTGGAACATTGTATAAAAGATTTTGGAAGGTAGTGGTAAGTTGGGGTCATGAGGATAAGGTGGACATGAATTAGAGAAATTGGGAATATGGTGCCAATTTTTAGAGGAAAGGCGACACACCCAGCAAAACCTCACTAGGTTTAATGTGGTCAAAATGTGAGGGTTGGTGATACCAATCATCCATGTGATTGAATTGTGCATAGACAGTGATGAGTTGATAATGGTCACCTAATCACTTGACATGAATGATACTATGTTTTTATGAAGGTTGGATACATTCATGTACCCAAATGTTGTTTCCCGCAACTCTATATTTATTCACACATGTTGAGTTTTACGCACCATAGGTTCTAGCATATTACACCAGTATATATTTTAGTAGAATATGTCCTTTTATGTTTTGTGGTTTTCTATAGATTTGGATTCTGTGAAGGTGTATTCTTTTTGGGAACCCGACTATCATTATTTTACTTTAATGTAGTAACTCACAAATGAAGTTAAAAACACTTTTGGGGAGCATATGAAGGTATTCTCACACGTCCTTTGAATTAAGTAATCCATGATCATCAAGGAATTATGTGATGTCACATGAGTGGATTTTTCATATGAGAGAGATGAAACATCGAAATATTAGGATCCATCACCAATATGGTGGTGGAGGTTGGGGGTGGGGGGTTGTGCACTATTTATAGCCAAAATATGTGGCTTCTGGCTTGTAAGAATTACTATTCTACACAAAGTGGTTGATCAGTAAACTTTCCCTACCATCCAAATATAATCATGTAAGTAATTGGTTCAGTGGTTCCTTTCTCCCTAATATATTTACCCTCATAATTTTCAATGTTACATAAATAACCTAAATGTTGTTAGCTTGAACCATTTTTTGAATTGCGGACCATTATATAAAGGCTGTGGAAATTGACTTTTTACCATCACCTTTCCCATGAATGTTCATTGCGATATGAAACATTGAGTTGTTTCAATCAATAAAATTATGTGGGCCTTCATGCTTTCATGTAAAAAATGATTCATTGGTCCAGTTTCTATCTTTTTTTTGGAGTTAAACCTTATTCTTGGATAGAATGTATTTTTAATGCCAAAAAATCATAACTTTATTGTGAACTGTAAATAGATTAGTACCCCAAGAATTAAATCCATGTTTACATACTATAAATTTATGTGTCTCTTTCAACTGATTAATAAGTTGTATTTACCTCAAATGTGGTGATTTTAGTAACAAATCATTTTCAATTGGATCATGTCAAACATGCCTTGATGCAAACCAGTTTTTAATCTCTTGGGAGATATACATTCTTTATCAAAATTATTTTATAAATAATTATAATATATATTAATAAAATATAAAATTTATTAGAGGAGAGTAAATAATAAAATCATTGAGTAATGTTTTATTTTTAATTAAAATCCCTTTAAAAGTATTTTTAATTAATGTAACACATTTTCCTATGTGGTTTTCTCCTTTTATAAAAATGGATGGAAATATAAGTACTCATGTAAATTTCATATTCATTGGAGGGACTAAAAAATGTTAACCTAGATGTGATAGAATAACGTTTTGTGAACATCATGATGATGATGAATTAGTTAACTCAAATCATGAATGAAAACCTAAACCAAGTAGAGAATGAATATTCCCCAAGGAATGAAAAACTTATAGTTGAAACCACTATACATGTATCAACACCTATTTATGGTGGAATATCTAATACACTAATAACTGAAATGTGGATAAAAACTATATAAAAGTTATTATTTATACTCCACATTCCTAACCAGTAGAATTTTATTTTGGTAGTATACTAATTATATGGACAAATTGATATTTTGGGAATACAGATAAATAAAATGAATCCTAGGCACGAGGTGGAATCAACTGAATGTGAATACTCAAAAAAATTATTTTTCCATACGTTTTTTCCATATAAGCTCTTAATAAAGAAGTATAATGAATTATTTAAGATGAAACAAAGGGTAAATAATAATTTTATAAATCATTAGAAAAAATTTTAAGTATTGTTTGATATGATTCGATATTTTTCAATGATTATGATGTGATGATAAACTAATTAACTGATGTAATGAGACATTATCTATTGAAAATTTTGAAATATGAGACTTGGGGAGTTATAAATAGATAGTACAATGTGTTATAGAAAATTGATACGGAGTTTGTAGATTCATAGTGTACTCTTTTATATAATTATTTGAATAGATTAATGGGAAATTAATTTAATGAACATTGATAGGAATAATGTGAAGAGAAGAAAACGTCACATGTGTAAACATTAAATATTAATATCTTAATATTAATTAAATATAATAATTGTCAACACTATAATCATTTAGGTTAAGTTCTGTTTGAATCATGTATACCTGAACAACTAGTTCATAATTGAACTATATCATCTCCCAGTAAGATCATCATAATTGTCACCCTTATTATAGATATCATACATTATAAATATATTCATAACTATGGGAAAGAGAATATAAGAAAGGTTGATCTCAGATAATCAGTATGGGTAAATAAGGGATATATCAAGTTATAATGTGGATAAGGTTATGAAAACAAGAAAATAAAATTTATAAATTAAAACTCTATATATTGTAGACCAAAAACATAAATCATGGAATAAATCATGTTAGATTATAAGAAATGAATAATAAATGAATAAAAGAGTATATAACATGAATCTAAATATTTGAATAATACATAGAGTTGTGTAAAAAAGATAAGCATATGAAATCTTATGTCATGATTAGGCACCTAGATATTCATAGCATAATAGTATTGGTATAACCAATAATGAAACTTCTATGTGCTTGGTAAATATTCCCATGTAACATATTTTTGGGATTAAGATAAACTCAAATTAACATTTTGAGCTCCTAGAACATTAACCAGTACATAATAAATTAGAGGGAGATATTTTTTCCAAACATTATTGGTCATAATAGAACCACCATACATGGTAATAATGTGTCCAATTCAAAAAAATGAATACCATTTATAGGTGATAAAAAATATCATAGAACATTCCACATATAAAAAACCAACATAGTAATTTAATTTATAATATAATTACAATATTTGAACCTCTGAAAAAATGGTTTTCAAAAACCATTCATCATATCAGAACCCATTTAAATAAGTGGATCTAATGATAAATTTCATCATACCATAACTCTTGGAAAATAAAGGTGATTCCTAAACAACTATTTAATATAAGATTGAGATATCTATTGGAATAATAATAATGATATAGTTGGATCATATCCTATTTAAAGCACAAGTATCATTAAATTGTGTAATCATAGATGGAAGATGATTTCGAAAGTTCACTTGGATCATATATTGATGAAAAAGTACATTTGACTTTGTAAACCAATTTATAAAACATAGATAATTTTATAAATGATTTAATTTAAAAAAACCTTTGATGATTAAAAAAGAGGCTTAAAACAATGGTTTGTTAACTAAGGAAATAAATATTCATGATGTAAACCATTAAAAAAGATTAGTTTTAGGCATATAATATAAGCCAAAAGACACTTGTTTTGTAAATTACATGAAAATTAATATTATAAACTTCTGTAAAAATTTCATCCAAGGGTGAAAATTACATTAAAAATACAATAGGAACATCAAAAAAAATTAATTTTTTTTAACATGTAGATGGAAGAGAAAGGGGTTTCCACTGAAAAAAAAATTAAATTGGATTTATGAAAAAATTATATTTTAATAATTAAAACATAAATACATTAAAAAAAATTGAATAAATGTAGTATCATGATATTACCATAGGATAAAATAATAAAATAGTTTTCTTTTATATATTTTTCAAAATATTTCATCATTTCAATCATAAATAAAATCATTCACCTTAAATGATGATGGTGTATCATAAAAGCCTTACCTCTTCTATAAAATTGAATCATAAGACCCAGAAATTATGTTAGATATGAAATATAATGAAGATATAGAAAAAAATGATAATACCTTTTAATTTTCTCTATATACACCTCATATTAGAAGATATGTTCATATCATATATATGTCCTAAATAATATAATTAGTGTCAAAAATCATATACTACATTGGTATGTTTTGAAATATATTACCATGAAAGATATATACAAAAATTATTATGTAAATAAAAATTATTATTATGATAATAAAGATAATATAAATCCCTTTATTGTATATACACCACATATAGTATACATGTGTTGAATAATACATTAGTTTCAATCAAAATAAAATTGAGACAAAAATCAATAAATATACGTCTCAACATTTGTCATATATGATCTAACCTCTGGTTTAATAAATATGGTTTTGTAAGATTTATAATATACAACTAAAATTATAAATTTCATACCATATATTATTTAATTATGACATGTTTTTACCAATTAAATTACAATTTAATGTTAAAATAAAATTTCTGGTAATAACATATTTTTTTGTGTTACTACCAGAAATGTTTTTGGTATTTAAAATTAATAATGTATTCATAATACCAAAAATAATTATAATATATATTTAATATTTATAAATTTTAATAATAATAGATAAATATAATATATATTAAATAAAATACTTCATTCATAATGATAGTATGCAGTTTGAATATATGTACATTGATTCCATTATTATATGGTTGAGAATGGAGAATTGTAAACAATAGATAACCTTCCAAAAATAAATATTAATTTCACGTATTTCACTTATATTAATAATATTATTCATTATCACTTTCTATGGAATTCATTTGTGAAAAACAAATCACATCACTTGGGAAGGTTTTAGTCTGCCACACACACAAGAAACGTTGTCATTTCCCCAGAGAATGGAATGTCAAAATGAATATGTAAAATATTTCATCCATTGGTGAAATTATGCTAATATATAATATATATTTATTAAATATATCTATATTTTCACCCATGTAAATTATAATGCATAAATCACATTGTAAGTGATCTTGAGGAGGTACTCTATCATATACTCATGGGACATTTTTGTTTTCCAATATATTGGGATGTAATATGGTTGATTTGGTATTATAATTCCATTGGTATAATAATATCGTAAATATCATATATAAACATTAAATGCATAAATATATGAATCTTTGAGAGTTTGTTATGGAAATTGAAAAATATCGAATCCTAAGGTGGGTAGTCTACCGAATAACTAATCAATGGTTACATTTACCATTTTGAAGAAGATGGAAAAGATATTGGTTATTATATTAACATAATTCCATCTATAAATATTTTAGATACTGGAGATATTATATCTATATATTTTAATTATAATGGAATTAACATCTCAAAAACATATGTTACATCTTTATATATGAACAGTCATTACCTTAGACAAACACACACTTAGATATTAGAATGGTATAGAGCCATTAGAATCATGAAATTTTAAAAAAAATAGTCCATAATTGAGATTCATAATCTTAAACTATATTCTAAATTATAATAACCCTTCTTAGGTAAATTATATAAAAAAATCATTATATCTTTGGGAATAGAGGCATATGAAAGGGTGAGCTTAAATTTCCCAAAATGGTAAACAGGGGAAATATCAATACAACATGAGAAAATGTGTATGAAAAAATTAAAATTAAATATGAAATTAAAAATTGTATATCTTATATCAACAAATGATTCATGGAATAATTATTGGTATTTTATAAGACATGAATCATACTGTAATCGAAGAATGTGATCTGTGAGATCATAATAATAGCATGAGACCTATATTTTTGGCATACACATAATCATATATAATATTATGTCAAGGGTTCTGAATAATTTATTCGTAACATGTTTGGAATCAGATAACATTCCTTGTACCTACTTATGTCTTAGGATAAAAAACCATGTACCCTCTTTCGGGCATTGTATAACCGCATGAGGACCCTCTTTTGGGCATGGGATAACCTTCCATGAACCCTATTTTAGGATATAGATAACCTCACATGCACCGTTTGAGCTCAAATAAAGTTAATTATGACCAAATTAATTGGAGGGATTATATGTTCCACCCATCACATGAGAGAAATAAAATATACATATGTCGTAATATCATAGAACATTCATCTTATTAGATCCCATAAAAACATAAATTTTTTATAACATAAAACTATTTAAAAATTTGTTTCTTAAAAAATAATACTGAATACTAATATAAAAATAATTAAAAATCATTAAATGTGGTTGTTTAGAAAAATAATATTCCCCACACCCTTTAGAAAAACCATTTTAAATCATAAATGAATATAACATCCATTTCTTTGGAAACACTATTTTAAAATAATAATAGATTCTTGTAAAATAATTTAATTCAATTATTGAGGAATATATCCTTCATAACTTGAATAATTTCTGAAAAAATTAATCATTTTTAAAACTCTATTCATTGAAAATATACATGATAATAAATAATATAAAATTATATGTAAACAATTGTTAGGAAAAAGACAAATTTTTTGTTCTATCTGTACTAGTTAAAATAATGATTCCTTTCATATTATCTATAAATTCCAATTGGGAATTTAAAAAAAGGAAATAAAAATTACATTGACAATATTTTTTATAAAATTAATAATTGGTAAAAAATTTCTTAAATAATTCATTTTAGTTTCTATTTTATTATAATTATTAAAAGGCATGGTTTTTTATGATTAAGTGTTTTCAAAAAGAGAGATAAATAATGACAATTTTTTCTTCAAAAATATTCTAAACTCTTTTAAAAAAAGATAATAAAATTAAGTGGAATGATTCATTATTATAACTTAACTATATGAGATTTAAATTTATTAGCTAGTTTAGAGATGTAACATAAGATTTTATCATCACAAATATAATCGTAAAATGTTATGATAACGGATGATATTTTATCGTATAGTCATTACATATTGGGTATCATTGAAATATAATACCCATTAAGTAATAAAATTAAGTGAAATAGAAATATAATTTAAATAAAAAATTCATTATATTAAATTTAAATTTTTTTTTATAAAAACCTCATAAAAGAAGAAATTTGAACAACATAACATATGTCATAAAAATGAAAACTGATACAAAAATATTATACGTTTGTTATCATTTAAAACATAAACCCCATGAAAGTGATTTCTCAAAATGGATATATAAATTACCAATATTATATTTATATTTATAATAAAATACTATAATTTGTATTATATACACCACATAAAAATAGATGGTGAATATTACATGTTTCACAAAGAACTAAAATTTGAGATAAAAATCCCTTCCAATATGTATTTACATTATTCAGACACATTAATATACCATTATAATAACTATAATTTAGATTTTATTATAATATATAACAATATACATATATTATACAATATATTATTAACTTATTCATCTTTTTACCAAGTTAAAAATAACACAAGGATATTGCCACATTTCTAGTAATAACTGCATTGTTTTTCATGTCGGTTTTGATTTTTAATTTTTTTTACTATTAAATTGATCAAGCTTCCATAATATAAATTTTTTAACGAATATATAAATATAAAATATATTCAATATAAATGTATTTCGATTCTTCCATAAATGGTTTAGTTAGAAAATGGAAGTCACTATTCATAGAGAAGAAAGCTCATACATACATATGATTTTTTTATAATATCCTAATAGAAATAAAGGAAAATAATATATTACAAATAAAAAATAATTATTTTTCATATATAAAGCATGTATACATTAAAACCATCCTTATTACTGTGCATGTAGTTAATCAGTGATTTAAATCACTTTGTAAGATGTTAGTCCACCCCACACATGACCGAGCTTATCATGTTCAAACAGAATGTAATTTTTAATGTAATACGTGACATATTTATTCAATAATAATAATAATGTCACATATAAAAAATAAATTCACTATTATATCTTCCATTTATATGTGTTTATTGAAAATTAATAACTTTGGTTCATGACACCGTAGTCCACCGTATGCACAAAATATGATTTCACAAACCATTTCATTGAAAATGATAATGATTTAGTTTATTCAATTAAGATAATAAAATCATATTAAATGAAATATTCTGAGGACATAATATCAATATGGATTAATAATATTATAATTATGTGGAGGAATAAATAAAATAAAAATGGTCGTTTAAGTACTTCACATATTTTTTGGTTAACGGCATTAGGTTTGTAGCAAATTCTTACCAAAGATGTATTTATTAATAAAATAAGTCTTATTTGATGATATTATGGAATTAAAAATGTTATATGGGTAGGTCTTAGAAGATCCAAATCATTTTTTCAGTGTGAATAGTATAAGAGAGCTAGGGGCATTTTTTATGTGTGGTGAGTGGAAAAATAGTATGTTTTGAAATCAAAAAGGTGTACCAACGTTTTTTATAAAAAAAGAATATAAAATTTTAAATTATTGCAACATTAATAGATTAGTGAAAATTATTTCCATAAATTGGTATTTTAAATATTATCTGCCATTTTTTCCCTTACCTTTTTTCTTTAACCCCCCAGTAAACCATTTTCAAAATAACAATGAAAAATAATTTTATGTGATTTTATTATTAATTATTATAATTTAATTTAATTACTTTATTAGTTAATAAAAATTATTATAATTCCAAATAAGGAATATATTTTTCAATATTCCACTTACATTTTTGGAAAATTTCATTTACAAGTTAATCTCGTAGATTCGTCATATAAGAGGGTTTCAATGAAAAAATGATAAAAATTATATAATGTTTTATATACAAATTCAATATGAAATTGATCACAATAACATAAATATGAATAATATATATATATGATCTAATTTTTCTAAATCTATAATATTCTTTTTTTATATTTTTAAAATATTTAAAGGACACAACATTTCTTAAAAAAAACACATTATTTTTCTCCATTAATCAAAAAAATTGGCTTCTCTGATTATTTTAAAAAATTCACTATAAAAAATTTAGAAATGATAAATAAATAAAAAGAATTTATTTTTTCATTTTTTATGTGAAAAATTAGTATTAAAATAAGTTCTCTAAAGTGAAAAAACAACATTTTATAAAAATAACTTTTGATTCATATAATTAGATTTATTCTTATATCTTGTCTAGAAAACACATATTATGAATGTTATAGTTTTGAAACTTTTTAAATTTCATTAAAAATATTCTTCCAAAGTTAATAGTCAATTTTTTTATGCAAATAAGTTTTTCATAAATATGGTTTTTAGAAAATCATTCCCTTTATTTTCATATATTCTATATTTTAATTTATAATCTATTGGTCATTGTTGTATTCTTTTACAATACATGTGTAAACTATATATTTTTATAATTTATTTAATAATATTAAAACCCCACATTCAAATGGAAAAATGATAATAATAATAATAATAATATATTAATATAAATCCAAATATAACTTAAATGAATTTATACATATAGCTCAAGCAATACCTAGTGTTCTTTATAGTTGAAAATAAAATTTTTTCTTATGTAATAGAAAATATATAAAATAATAAATATATTATAAAAATTATTTCACTAAATTCATAGGATGTTTCTTTCTACCATATTGATAATTATTTTTACCACCACAATTCATTACATTGGGACAAATAACAAAGATAAAATCATTCTCATTACATCATTATTTTTCCACATAACAACTGCAAGATGGTGGTTTCACCACATAACATGGACCATGTGAGTGGTATTTTTTAATAGAAGAAGATTTATATGATCAATCATCTCAACAAGTTATTCCACATAAGAATGATCATGATACATTTATATGATCTCTTAGTTTTTTACATGTGATTAATCATGTATGTATTTCATTAGGAAAAGTACATCAATAAAATCATGAACTGAAGATCTGTTTGGTGGAAGTGACAAATGATAATTTACTGTTCTAGTATGGTCTTTTATTTTAAAGGCACCAATATACATATATATTATTTTCCCCATTTTTATTCACAGTGAAATTCAAATAATTACAATATCATTATCATAAAATTCAATATCTCGTTGATGATTATTAGTATAAAATTTATGTAATGAATTTTATTCCCTTGCATGTTTTTGAATAGAAGTAACCCTCTCTTTCATTTCACCATCTTTCACAAGTCATGATAGCATTATTTCCTCTATTTATTTATAGTTTTTTGGATTTATACTGTACAGTATGTAAATTTATTCATAAAGATACATCTTATTTCTTGATTAAATGATATTGTTTCAATAATACTATACTTGAAGAAGGTATTTATCCCTCCCACCTTTGAAATATGTGGAAGAATATTTTACCATAACCTATATGGGTTTAATTGTTCCCTAAAATTGACTATATATTCAAGGATGTTACATATTTTTGAAGCTCAAATATGTATCAAGATATTTATAAATAATTCAAAAAAACCTTGAGTTAATGTTTAGATCCTTATAAGATACAGTTGAAATTTGGTCCCCATGTATCTTTACTACTTCCTTAATTTTTATTACGGCACGTAAAGAAAGATAAATACTCTCTTATGATAATGAAGTGTGATGACATCATAAGAGGATTCAAAACAACCCATATTTACCTCAATATCAAATATAAGGTAAACCCTATATGTACGAAATACATGTAATCATATATCATCAAAGTATAAATTAATTCCCCATAAAATAACGTTGACACTAAAACATAATCAAAACAAAATGGTAGTATTTTATCAAATTTCATATTAAATATTCTTAATCATTATAAAATCACATTTCATTGAACTACCAAAAGGGTTTAAATGGTGTCAATCATTTTATAATCAATAGGCATATAATACTATGTTGGTATCCGTAACTCTAATGTTAATCTTACCTATAATCTTAAATTCTTCCAAAAGATAATACAAAATATTCCTCAAATAAGGTGTTATCTTATATAAAATCATTTCCCATGGAATATTCAGTTAATCCTTGTACTGGTATAATATCAATTTTGATCTCATCATTCTATAATCCATGATGAAAGATAAATTAAATTATCAAAATTAAATTTTATTTCTCTAAAAGATGAAAAATATGATTTAAATTTGGATCATTTAGAAAATTAAGACATGAAATTCACTAATGGATATTAGAGGATATGTTTTTAATCATTTAGATTCAAATAAAAATTAATTATTGAATAAGATATACCATTATCAATTATCTATAGAGTTTGTTTTGTTTAATCATCCTCAGTATCCTATTAATATGGGAATTTATTTTTTATATTCCCCATACTCCTTGAATTTGGAAAACATGAGTTAATATGGTGCATTATGTATATATTTTCTACTATTTACATCATTATATAACTTATTTCATAGCATAAAAATTTAATTTATTGATTATCGTCTATTCAAAAATTAAAAAATTTACTTTTTCCATTAATAAAATTCTTCCATGTTTTATCCGAGAAAATCAGTATAAAGGAAATAACATTTTATTCTCACTATGTTTATTATTATTTTTTATTGAATTCCATTTTTCAATACTAATAAATACCATAATATAGATAAATAACTAAAAAAAATCCACCATGATAGAACATCGAACAATCTATTCATTTTCAATAAATAATATTTTGTATAATGTCTTTTCTAGAAATAATTTTATTGTAGTGAATAATCGATCAAACTTAAAAAAATTCATGATAATACCATAATCAAACCTAAAAATTCTTGTAAAATTTTCCTTATGGTTACAAATGGAATCATCAATATTTTTAGATAAATTAAATTCTTCTTTATCTTAGAAAAAATAAAACTTGTAACATACATAATGAAAATTGTCTTATTCAATATATCCCAATCCATGGATAAAATTTCATTATCATCCATTATATTGTTGATGGCATTACACCATTAATATGATTCCCCTACCAAATTATCTAATTTTAAATTTAATTATATTGCTTAAAAAATTAGATGATGGAATGTATATTTTTAGTGGTGATGATCTATTGAACATAAATTAGGGGATCATAAGGCCTAATGAATTAATGTGGATGTTTCTTAATGATTGACTCAAAATAATTTTGCCCAAAATTTTATCATTTGAATGTATATCATGATTCACATCTTACTAAAGTCATGTTATAATAGAAATAATTTTCATTATTCCATCTACAATAAAATTCAGTTTCTCAATATGAAAATATTTTCATTGTCCATCAAATTTGTTATTTAAATGATTTCTTCAGGATAAATATGTCCACTAAACCCATAATAATGGATTTATAAACATAAATAATAGTGAATAACCACATAACCATGAAAATTAACATAAATTATGTCAAAATCATTGTTCTTTAGTATATTACACATTCGGTTTATCCATGTTAATTCATAGTCATCAACTAGTAAAATCCTTATATATTGTTTGTAAAGATTTTATGAATATAAAGAGAATATCCCCAATGTTTTTCAAACCAAGAACCAATTTTGTACACCATGTTATTCTCAAACCAATCTCAATGCACCCTTTTCAGGGTTAGTACCCATAGGTGCATCTGTTCCTAAGACACATCAACATTTAGTATCATGAATGCCATATAATTCGATGGAAGAAACATGATCTATCCTTTTCCAAATCTCAATTACATTTTCATATACATACCCTCATCATTAGGATTATCCCTAAAAATATTCATATAGTTCTCCCTAATTTTATCTCATCTTAGTTTTCAATTATTAACTAAACCTATATACTGATACTGAATTTAATATCCCTTAAATCCAAAACATTTATTATTAAATCTGTTGATATGAATTTTCATATCATTATATAAAAAACATATGAGGATTTGATGGAATATTTCAATTATAAATATTAACACATAAACAAATTTTGCATATGTGATCTACATCGAACACCAAAATGTTATTCATAACTAGAATGCATCACAGAAATGTCATTTATAATAAATTTGTACATATCCTAGGGAAATTTAATAATATAAAGAGTGCTATAATAAGATTAATAAAGTTAAAATAAGGGTATTGTAATATTACAGTATCATATTGTTATGAGTATATGAGTATATGAGAATAACATAGTAAAACCATTCGCTACATATCATTGATCACAAACATTATTCAGAGTATAAATCAAGGTATTTTATAATACATTAATAATAGTGGAATTAAAGAATGTGGTCTATGATAACCTGAAATTATAATATTACATAGCTTGTTGGCATATACATAATCATAAAAAATCCGATTTCAAGGATACCCACCCTGACAATCATAACATGTTATTCTCAGGATAATAACTTGTTTACCTACTTGGTGTTTTTGATAACCCCCTGTGTAACATATTTTCATCTTGGGATAACCTCTATTAATTACACATTAGAGAACTTTAAAACCAACCATTTACCCTATTACGAGATTAGAATAACCTCACATGTACACATTAAGCTCATATAACAGCAATCACAACCAAATGCATTGGAGAGATATATAGATCTTACCAATAAAATGATGTAAATCATAAAATTGTGATCCAAAATATGATAAATTATCCATCATATAATACCCCATGAATTGAAATTGTTTTCATAATCATTTCATCATTTACTCAAATAATAACTAGTCAAAAAAGAATCATGCTTCATAAGAATTTTTTCATTATATTACTCATGGAGGAGAAACAGGTTCATAAACACCATTTCATCAATAACATAATACATCTAGAGAATGTTTAAGAATGGTATCATTAGTTAATATCCCTAGTAAAGAATATTTAATTCCATATATTATATATTATATAGAAATTTGTTTTTAAATAAAAAGCAATTACGTCATTTCATGGGGAAAAAATCCTTTCTAAAAAATGATTTTAAAACTAAAATTTTCTTAATTATTTTGGAAATCAATTAAATAAAATATAATCATGGGAAAATTTAAATGATTATTTTATAATCATTTAGAAACATTAATGAGAAAAATATTCAATCCTCTTTTAAAAACACTTTTTTAAAAAAAAATGAGTTTTAAAATCCATTTCATTGAAAATAACCATGAAACATAAAAAAATGTTTTTAAATTAATATAAAACAATTCATTAGAGGGATAAAAATTCTTATCATATTAAAAAAAATTAAAACATTAAACATTATATAAATCATTTTTATTTGAAAATAACCTTGAAAACATATATAACATGCTTTAAAAACAATTTAAATTTTTTTTTGGAAAATATATTTTTGGCTTTTTAAAACAAATTTATTTATAGTTTTTTTAAAAAATAATTTATTTGAAAACGACATTGATGAATTATATGAGAATATTAATTGAAAATAATGATCATGATAATTGCAATTTCCGATAATGGAATACATGTTAAAATACATCATTCTTTTATGTTTTGTATACGATGAAAATTTTCATTATTCAAATTTGAAATGAAAAGATTGAATAAATATATATTTTCAAAATATAAAAATGTTATTTAAGAAAACTATTTCATGAATGTTAAATAAATTGAAAATAGTTTGAGTAATCTTTTTTTCATTGAAAAATGGTTATCATATAAAGATAGAAATAAAGATGATTTTTTATAAAATATTATTTTGTTCTCTTGAGTACATAATAGGTGGAAAATTGATGGAAAACATTAATTCTTATGAAATAACTGGAGGATAATAAATTTTATCAATTTTTGGAGATATTGATCAAAATATTTTACCATTAGACACATAATAATAAATAGTCTTGATAAACTATTAGATTAGAACACAAAGTCATTTCAACTATTGTAACATTTAATTGTTATCCCCCTGAATGAATAATATTTAATGAAAAATAAAATATATTGGGAATAAATAAAATCATGATATTAAATATCAATGGGTCTATATGTAAACATCAAAATATTTGATAGGTTTATATCATACATATGTCTCAAATTAGAAAAATTAAGAAAAAATCCCTTTCTAATTTGGCATATTTTGAAACCAAAACCCGATGAATGAAATGTAATAAAATCTATATATTAATAAAAAAATATTTTATGTATAAGTTTCATAAAATACATTCAATTTATTATACAAACCACACAAAATAAATAAGTGTTGAATATAATATTTGTCTAACATAAGTAAAAAAGTGAGATATAAATCACTTATAATAAGTATAAACCTCGTTCATACTCACTTTAGCATACATTATCATAAATACAATAATATTATAAATCAATTATAGAACCACAAATATATAAAAAATACCACTATTATTTTCATTAAATTTTTATTACTAATTTATTAACAATTCAATGTTAATGTAATATTTCAAGAAATAACTACTATATTTTTATTGTTAGTTTCTTTAATATTATTTCATCATAAATTTATCATGGTTACATAATTTAATGAATTTTAAAAATTCTTTAATACCAAATATATTCAGTATACATCTATTAAGGGTGATCCTTAAAAGGAAGATCTAGATAGTTAAATTCATCGTCTATAGAGATACTATATTACATGTTTGCATGAAAGATTTATAATTTACTAATGGAAAGAAAAGTAAGAAATTTGAAAAAAATTAATTATAATTTTTTTATATATCACATATTTTCATGAATACAATCCTTATTACAATCCATATATTTCATGAATGAACCATATCTCTTCGTGTGGTGGTAGTTCGACATTCACATAAATAGCGTAATCATATTTTCACGAATTGGATAGTAATAAATGCATATGTTATTTAATGATGACAGAAGAATAATAATATATTTTATATTTTATTTAAAAAGACACTATATCTAGAAGTGAGAGGTGTTTATTAAAATTGAGTAACATTTTTTGCAAGGGGGTAGTCATTCGTAAATTCTATTGTTGATTTTTTGACCCATATGATGAAAGACAATAATATTTTATTTTTATAAATTAAATTAATAAAATATAAATATATATAATATTATAATATTATAACATAAACATGTATTAATAATAATTTATAGTGGGTGAGTAAAAAATAATATAAAACTGATCGTTGAAGAACATTACTTCTTCTTCATGTAAAATCATTAATTTCTACCAAAAACATCCCATTTGTTTTTTTTATTCTAAAATAAGGATCCTAGGTTGAGATTTTGTAATTAAGTATGTTTATTTGGATGTGATATTTCTGCAAAACGGGTTTTTATGTGTGAAGTAGAGAGGAGATGGGTGACCTTTTATATGTTAGTTGAGTGTCAAACATGTAATTTTAAAAATGAAGAAGGTATACCCAAATTATTAAAAATATAAATGGTAAAAAATGGTACATTCAAAAAAATTAAAGACATAATTTCAATATATGTATTTTATATTGGTTTTGGAAATGTTTTGGGTCATTTTTTGAACATATCTATATAGTTTACCCCCATGAATACACATTCGCACATTAATGATGAAAAATAATTTTCACAATTTTTACAATTTATTATTGCCAAAAAATATGTTGGAAATATTATAAAGTATTATTCATTTATGTTAAAAATAATTTATTCATTTTTATAAATTCCATTCACACAATTTGAAAATTTTAAAATAAAATTAATCCTATAGACATGATGAGAAAGTGGGGATACAAATAGAAAATGGTCAAACATTTACGTTTTTTTTATCCAAGTTCAATATTAAAATGATTAAAATGTTATAATAATATATATATAGATATATAATTGAATTAATAAATATTTTAATCCAACTTAAGAAAATACAGTTTTATAAATTCATTAAAAAATATTACATATATTTACAAAAACATATATTTTTTATTATTCATCGAAAAAATTATCATCTTAGAGAATTTTAAAAAATAAAACCTAAGATTATTGTGAAATGATGAATTATGATTTTTTCAAAACATTAATAATATAAATATAAAAAAATTTAAAAATATTAGTGCACAGGTGGAGTCAAAAATCATTTTTATGAAAATATAGTTTTTAGGCATAAAATTTGATTTCTTTAGAATACAAATAAATTGAATGTTAATAAAATGAAAATATATAAATTTTAGTAAAATAATTATCCCAATGTTATTTCATTAATTCTTTAATGTAAAACAAATTTTAAAAAAAAATTGTTTTTAAGAAAAGTATTTCATTTTTTAAATAGTTTATATTTTCATTTCTTATTAATCAACCTATAAATATTTAAAGATATATACATTTTTAGATAATATATTTTAATTAGTTATTTATTCTATTAATAAAACCCATTCCAAAGTATAGGTTATAACCATCATTATAATTAATAACTTTTTAATAGTATCTAATCTTTTTTAAACATGTTGTTTCAGTTAATTCCTGATATAATAACTGTTGCATACAAAACAAAATAAAATCATTGTTGCATAAAAAATATTGAAAAGATTAAATATATTTTATGAAATATTTTACCAAAATATTAACATTTTACAAAAAATGATAATTACTGTGGTGGAAGAAGAAATAAAATAAAAAGACATGTTTCATAATATTACCTCCTCATCAATGAAAATATTTAGAATTAAAAATAAATCCTTAATCTGATAGATTACTAACAAAATAATCTTATTAGATGAAGGGATCAAATAATGTGATGGAATAGGGTAGGTATTTGCGGAACCAAAGGTTTTTTTACATTTGAAAAAGAGATTGTAAGTGGCAGCCTTTTATAAGTAGGGGAGAGGACACGGATGGAGTTTATGGAAATAATAATGTTTAACAACATTTTCCACATGCCACAAGACCCTAAAATCTGTTATTATAAAACCTTATAGGTTATAGGGTCTATATATTTCCATTAAATGTCTATAAGGAACATTTATAGGTTATTTTACTTGTAATAGTTTTATTTTAACACAGGGAAAATTAGTTTTAACCTTAAGCATGATAATACACATTTTACAATTTTTAATGTTAATTATGTTGAATAATTATATTCAAATAATTATAAAATGTTAAATATTTGTTAAAAAAACATATAGAATAATTTATCTGATATAAAATTAATAGAAAAATAAATTTTTAATTTACATTTAAACCATCATACGTAATGAAAACACGATTTTATAGAGAGAAAATGGTGACATTTTTATAATGTATTCATATTAAAATTCAATATTAAATTTATCAGAATGGACTCTATTTTATTATTCGATATATTATTGGAGTAATTTTAATTTTGAAATATTATATAATCAATTTGGATGTTTTAAATTCACTAAAAAATAAAATAATAAATAAAAAACCATTATATTTCTTTATTCACATAAAATTATATATTTTCGGAAAATTTTAAAAAATCCACCACAATTACATTTTTAGATATTAGTTTGAAAATGTAGTTTATCTTTTTAAAATAAATATTATGAAAATAGAGAAAAGTGATATTAATATAAGTAAAAAAAATTCAGAGAACATCTTTTTTGGAAAATATAGTTTTTTGCGCATAAAATTTTATTTTTTATTGTCTCATGTTTAGAATAAAATAATATGATAATTTAGATAATGGATGGAATAAATAATTTATAAATTTAATTGAATTGATTTAAAAAAATTGTTTTTTATTTATTGAGGTAAAACATGATTGTGAGTGGAAACATTGTTTTTTCTAGAAAATGTCTTCATTAATTTTTAATGGTTATTATTATCATTTTCAATTAATTTTTCACTATAGAATTAATTTTGATAACATATTTAAACCATATATTTTCATAATTATTTTAATATTATTCATAAATTTCATTCTATAGGCTAAGTGATAACTACCATAATGAATAATAATATTTTAAAGTTCTGTTGGGATTTATTAAAACTAAGTGTTTCTTGTGCGACATGATATCAATGAAATTGATTTTAATAAAAAAACTACTTCAGAATAATAATATTTGTTTTATTATATAACATGAAAATGAATTTTTACCACTAAATTCATCACTTCAATAAGGTAAAATGAAGATAATTTTTCTTCTTTACATCCCCACCCTCAGATGTAGCTAATTCAATCTAGTGGAATTACCAAAAAAAATTATCTAGGTGTGTGGTAATGGTTAGTAGAACATTCTAACTATGATATAGAATATCATAAAATTTACCACTATATAAAGTTCATTCCCTGTTAGTTTGACCATTGATTTCAGTACATGTGAGAGATCATGAATGTACTTCCTTGTGAGACATACATGGAACAAATCGTGGACATAAAATTGGTTAAGTGGAAGTTCAAAACAAGAAGATACCATCATGATAAGATAAAGAACTTTAGAGGGACCAATATACCTAAAAATATGATTTTTTGTGTATTATATGACCAATTAAATCATTTAGTTCTCAATTTTTCCATTTCCCGACAAACCATAACTCCTCAAAATAGAGATGAATTTTTTATACCTCAAGTACTAATAGATTATAATATTTATAATAAATGATAAGCCTTTCTTTCTATCTAGAGTTATAATCAAAATATAATTGTTATCATACATTTTCATAAATGTAGAAAAAGTAATATAATTATGTAATAAATTAATCTTTTATCCCTCCTATGAAATTGAACATAAACTATTCCATAAATATTCATCCATATAACTATTGAAAAATTTTAAATCATTAATGAAGATCACTAAATTTAACAGAATCAACATATCATTGGCTAAAAAAATAAGTACAATATATATGTTTATATCTTGGCCATATATTCTCCAAAATCATCGTATTAACCAAAATTATCATAAAAATTCAATATAAACATACATTTATCCCCATTTTCTAATTAAATCCATTGAAAATATAATTTTTTCTATAAATAAAAATATCATGTAAATTACATCAATGGTAAAATATTTTTTCTGAAAAATCATTAATCAATCATAGGGTCATTAATATTATCTAGTTTATTTTATCTATATCAATTAACTCTATAACAAAACTAAACACTACTTTTCATCACCAAGAAAATATTAATATTACCTTCTATTAGGTCAGTCTTTTCCTTAAAATATCACTATTTCAAGGAATAAATTTTCTTGTTTTTTAGTTCTATTGATCTTATTATTTAAAATCCTTAACTCCAAACATCCTCAAAACAAACCTTCTATATTTCATTATTCATATAACATAAATCTTAAATTTTCATTCCTACAATATTTATTCATTGCACTTATTTTTTGAACCATTAACTAGGATTAATCATCTTATTACATAATTAATATTTACTAAAATTTGAAATATGAATCATTCCCTAACATTAATCTAGCTCAATTAAATCATACTTCTCATATTTGATATAAAAAACTATTAGAAAATTCCTCTCCTTTTAGTCTCCTCATCGCTAGTAATGTAGAAATTATTCATACCCCCATTTTGATTATCTTTCATATATTCAAACATATGATATTGATTAGTCTAATACAGAAACGTTTTACATTTATAACATCAAACTGTAAATGATTTTTTCCGGAAACCATTATCCACAACAATTTATTTATCTGAATAGTCTATTTTTACTCTGAAATTAGTTAGTTTGTTCCCTTTTTTCCACACTCAAAATATCATAGTGTCCATATCATATATAAAATCATTTTCTCATTCCTCTATCGTGTCAACAACCCAAGCCCTTAGTGGAATCTATCCTTACCCTCATTGGTGAGTTTGATAGTTTGTTGAGGTGAATGTCGTTATTCGTATATCTTGATATCTAATTGTGAATAATCAAAATGTCCTTCACTCGAATAATCAACAAATTTGGTTTCACATGAACAATTTTTCTATCAAATACATCATATACCAAGTTCTATACTATTTCTACCATTATCTCAAACAATAAATCATAGCATGAGTAATAATAATCATAACATGAAACTACATAATCATGAAAACCCGTAAATACTATTTATATATCATGAAACCTTATAATAAATATATGTTAACATGGTTTTAACATAATACATTATTAAAATCCATCATTCTAGTTCATAATGAGTTTTTTAATTCCAAAATAATAACCCATTACAGTGTTAAACCAAGATCATAGTAAGGACTATTATTATGCACCAAGTGATGATTGATTCCAGATCATTAAAAAAATTTAATAGTTATTACCCCAAGGTTCCCATGTACTTGATACATATCTACTTGTAGTATCCTGATGGGGATGTAATATTATATAAATCACAGCCTCTCTTTGTCATGAAAATTCCTTGATATTTTCATATAATTAAACATATCTTAATGGTTCTCTCTAATGTTTTCTCATCATTATTTAGATAGTTTCTAAAATTTATAACTAGAGATACTCAAAATTATCATACATCTAAAATACATATAAATTTCAAAATATTCATTTCATATAATAATGAACCATTCCAAACTCATGTATGGCTAGTAAATTTTGAAATTTAAATACAAAAAAACAATTCATAAGTGAAGTCTGACACCTCTAATTAATTTCGTCATAAATAATACCCTTCTTACAAATATCATTTATAGTACAATTATTTATAAATAAGGGAAATTAAAAATTATAATGTGTGAGATCATATGCAATATATGGGTGACAAGGTAGATATCGAAGGAATATGGGCATTAGGTTTTGAGAAAATGTGAATAAAATATGAAAAGTCATACCTTGTTTATCATAGATAATTTTCTTGAGTCATGGAAAAAATATTGGTAGTTTATAATAATTAATAATATATTAAAAATAGGATATTTGAAATGAGTTAAAAACATATGGAAAAATAATATTGATGTGGAAAATACATAATGATAGAAAACACTGTGTCAAGGATAACAAAAAATACATTATCTTTGGTTTTTTATTTATGATTTGATATGATATTCTCAATACTATTATTTTATTCATTGATCCACCATATAAATATTTTATATAATATATAGTTATTATTTATTTATATATTTTTAATCCATAATTTTTTTTGATAGAAAATGAAATTCACCATTCATGGATATGGTTGGCTAAATGTGCACAAGAACGTTGTATAGTATTTTTAAAATATTGAACTAAATAAAGGAAAATAAGAAAAACAATATGCAATAAAATTATTATTTCATATATATCTAATATATTTATTAACCTTACAAATATTAAATTTAATGTACAGTATTAGTGAAAAATGAATCGCACCTCTTCGGGAGGCAAAACATCCCCAAACAGAAGAGAACGTTTATAATATCCCCTATGGAATGGAAAATAATGAGATATGTGAAATATATATTTCGATAGGTATAATTTTATTAAATATATAATATATATTAATTCATTATATCCTAATTATCTTTTATATAAAATGGAAATGGTAAAATATTTCACAACAATTTGGAAGGTGGTAGTGTATCGTACAAATAAGTGACATTACTATTTTCCAATGTGATGTGATTCCAAAAGTTAAAAGTGATATTATAAAAAAATTGGTATAATAATGTACTATATATCATAAATAATCATTTAAGATGTCATTATGACCATCCGTGAGTGGTGGTTATATAAAATGAATAACATTGTTTCATGAGGCGGTAGTCTAACATACTCATGATCAATGATTTTGTTTCCCAATTGACCTAATAGAAAAATATAATGTGATATATATATATATATGTGTGTTATTATATCATTTTAGTTGATTAATATTTAAGTATATAGAAAATGAAATAAAACAAAAATGCAAGTTTAATAATTTAACATATTCTTTAGAGAGACTCTTTAGGTTTACATGTAAATCCATAATATAAGGGATTAAAAAACAAAACATGGAATATATGAATAGGATAGGTAGTTATGTAATTTTTCATTGGTCTTGGATAATCAAATTTTCTTATCCTTTAAGTGTAGAAGAGACTGGTAGGCCTTATACAAGTGGGGATAGATAACACGTGGAGTTTTGGAAAAGAATAATGTGTACCTATGTTTTTCACGTTACAAAAACACCATTATTAAGTCATTGTAAAAAATTATAGGTGATAGTATAGATATAAAACCATAAATTTCTTTTTGGACATGTTTTTTTTATATTTTACACCATATCATATTAAAATAACACCCGGTAAATCTTTTTTGACCATAACCATTGTAATTTGTTTTATTTTTACTATTCATTATTGTCATAAATAAAGTTGAATTCATTATTAAACAAAATGTATTATTATTTTATGTATTTAACATAGTTTTTCAAATTCCATTGATATTAGTGTAAAATTTTATTTAAAATCTAATCTGTATAAGTAATTAAAAAACTTCTTTTCCTAAGAGATAATTTTTGAAATATTAAAATAGTTTTTATATGATAATTCATTATGAAGTTGATTATAATGAAATAAACTGGATTTATATCCATATTTTTTGGTAAAAAATTAATTTTAATACAATATTATGTCAATTTTAATCTTCTAATATATATTAAAAAATAAATATAAATCAATATTTTCACAATTTATTGAAAAATTAATATTTCTATAAAATAATTAAAAATGAAATTTGTGATAATTTTTACAGAATTATTTTGTAAATTATGTACATTTGTTCAAATATTTTTTCGAGAATTTAGAAAATTTATTTTAAATAAAGAATGAAAATTATAAAAAACTAGTTTTTATAAAATTATATATTTTAAGCATAAAGTCAGATTGAATATTATATCTTGTCTAGATAACACATCACATGACTGTTAAAAATTTCAATGAATATATAATATATCAATTTCATTAAATTCATTAATAAAAATATATTATTAATATTTGTTAAGTGAATATGAGTTTATGCGCATATAAATATTTTTTTCAAAAAGATATGTTCTCTAATTTTAATGGGTAAAATCGCTCAAGGTAATATTGTAGAATTTTGGGGTTTATTTTAATTTTTGACAATGAGGGTTTACATTGACTATTTTGGAGGTATCAAAAATATTTTAATGTGGAATGTTGACAACTGCATGATTTTTTTTGATATTTGGTTTGTGAAGGCTGGTTCATGAAGGTGATATGGTTTCAAAAGAAAGCTATGTGATTATGACAAGAATCATGAACAACGTGATTGACTTTATGATTATCTCAAAAAATTTGATGAAAATCGTGAATGGTGAATTTTCATTGAGCGTCAGGATATAGGTAGAATATTAAAGTAAATGAGGGATCATTTTGAAAGGTTTCTTATGTGGCTGTAAGCATATAGAATTAGTGGAAATTATTAAAAACATGACCTTACTATAATAAAAAATTCATGGATAATTAATGAAAATATTATGTATATGGATCTGTGAAGGTGGACCGTAATGGTATTTTATTTGAGAAAGGTCATGTAGGCTATAATAGAAAACCAAATGTTTTGAGCCTCATGAATGAAATGATTTTCACAATTTCTTTAACCAAATGACCAAAAGTTTTATGCTTCATGTAAGATAAATGAGATTTGTAAAAGGATGGTTCTTTTTTAAGGTTATTTGAGCTTCAAGAATATAGGATATTCAAGAAGGTAGTGATAATCGCAAAAGTATTTTAAAATGGATTTCCCTGTGAACTGATGCAAAGTGGAATTAATCTATTGGTTGAAAGTGGAACATTAATAAAGCATCCATCTACAACCGAGGATGTACTCATTAGTGATAATGAAGGGACCATCTAGTTTATATTTTGTGTGTGGATTATTTCTATAGTATTAGGAATTGTAGGAGAAAGACGGTGATCATTTCCATCGGTAGTGAGCCAAAAAAATGATAATTATGGAATGACACCTGGGAAAGCATTTAGATGACCCTTAATCTTTTAATTGTAGTGAGTCGGGTCATAGAAGTGATCTAAATCATACATTATTATTTTGGCAGTGGGCCTTATTTATTTGGTATATCGGCAAATCACCATTATATGCCCCCTGGAAGTATCCCAATGACTTTGGACCAAGTAAAATCATTATGGACCATGTGTTATTTCATTTATTCTCATACATTACTAAATAAAAATGAGAGAATGTGATTTCATTTAAAAAAGATACTAGATCTCAAGGGGAATAAGTTTTAATGTATGATACCCAGATTCACCCCCCCCATAGGGTTTTTAACCTAGTAGGACTATAATTAAGAATCAGATTGAAAGGATTAAAGAAAGTGGTTCTCTATTAGAAAAAGAAATAGACATTGTTAATTTCAATGGTATTATGGTATTTGATTGAAAAAAATTAAAAATTAAGTGTTGATCAGATGCAGCAAAAATTCTGATCATTAGGAATATATGTTTTTACCACAATGATGAATTTAATTTCAGCCAATATTGATATTGGAGCCTTATTAGAAGCTATATGATGTTAATTGAATGCTGATTCTAATGGAACCAATGCATTAGGGGGAGAACAATATAATTCATTATATACACAGGTGATGTAATGTATGTCATCACCCTCTATGTGGGAAAAAGATACAAAATAATTATGAGCCAGACTAAAAAGTTAGAGAAGAAATGTTGAATGTTATATGGATCATGTATAAGGATCTCAGAATGCACCATATGAGTCTGTTGATACATTATTTGACGAAGTGAATGTTATTGTGGGATAAATACATGGTCTCGAAAAAATTATTTAAGATATAATTATGTAATGTATATCTTCAGAAAACAACCTCCCCAGTTCAAACAAAATGTTTCTCTATTGGAATATAATAAACCAAATGATCTGACATTAGCTAACATAAACAATAAAATTATAGCATAGAAAATGAGATATAATCATAATGAGGCTATAGAAATGGGGAAATCAAATGATTTGGAATTAAATTCTAGGAAGAATCTCTCCATTGAATATAGAAAGGAAGAAAATGAGACCGATGAGGTGATATCATTCCTTCCCTCAAATTAGTGATGTGGACAAAGAAATATCAAATAGAAACTCCCAGTTGCATTATTTCAATGTATAATGGTTGGTAATCTGGTTCCAAGGATCCACAACATGTTTAAATAAGATGAAGAGGATGAAGTTAAGATTACAAGGAAAAATTATTCAACTAATGTAAATGGAAAGAATCATTTTGAGAGAAATTTCATCAAAAACAATAATATGCATTCATGAGAGGATGACAGTTTAGAAGATTCTGGGGCAGAAGAATTGGAGGACTACAAGGATCATGAAGAATTTTTTATGCTGATTTCATCATAAATTATGTAATATGAGAAGATATAAACAATTAATAATGATAAACTGAAGGAATATTTGACCTTTAGGTGGAATTAGAAGATAGATATGTGGGAAAATATTTTTGGAGAGGAAAAATGATGAAATCCAAATAAGTGGTTCATGATGAAAAACATTTTATTCAGTAGCATGAAGAAGAGAAGTCTAAGATGAATAAAGATATTAAAATATTGGAATCTTCAAGGACCAAGAACATAGAATATTCTGTTCAGTACACACTAGAAATTTTAAATTAGAAAAGAGAGATTATTATTGTGAGTAATATTGGAAGATACAAAATCAAACATATCGAAGAGAATGAAGAGGATATTTCCCGCATGGGAAAGAAAGTTAAAGATTATGATGACTTCTTGATACTGGTAATGCATGATACAATTGAAAAATAAGTGGTACATGTAGAACTCAGAGTTAGACCAAAACAGAAAAGGGAATGCTAGTAAAAGAAAATGATTAATAAGAATGATTATGTTTGTATGTGGCTTGATCAAAAAAGAAAGCATTATCAGTAGATATCAAGACACAAGCATCCACTCTGAGACTTTATATTGAGTTATGTATAAATAATAGTCAAAATATTTAGTGAACCTAAGGGATAATAAGTTGATATGTGAGAAACCCTAATGCACTCAATGGGTCCCTTGAGTCTGGTCGGCTACATGGCCTCAAACACAACTCCCCAAATAGTAGATGTTGCCAACTAGCAGTGAGGTCCTATGGTGTTTTTTTCGGGAGACCATGCCACCATTAAAAAATTTTATCCCAACAGGTATATTTAATCCAATGGAAAATAGTGGAACCAATATATTTAAATAGAGATAACATCATAAAATAGTAACAATAACTGAAATATCTGGAATGACATCCTAGTATACAACAATTGAGGAATGTTTTTCATGTCACTAGATAACTAGAAAAAACATATATATAATAGTAGGTATAACATGTTCCACCAAGTATAAATGAATTGAAATTAAATACTTTGTATCCTGAACTCCAACTCAATCATCTACTATCAAGCTCTATACTAAACAGCAAGCAATTAATTATTTAAAGTCATATGTTTCCCTTTGTCAGCACCAAAAACCCTATGAAATACTTCATGTACCAAACAGTGCCTGAAGAGGGTGTAAAATAAATTTCAGTGGGCAACCAAAAATTTTGTTTATAAAAATAGTCTTGCTTAATGGAAATATAATAGTGTCAAAGCATTCATATATAAATTGAGGCATTACGATGTTTCTAAATACCCAATTACATGATTCATCCCTCTGCTGGTTTCGGAACAGGTATCCAATTAATTATTTGATTGGTACTTGTTTTTAACATATAACATGTTTATAATATTTAGGGTTCCAATTTATAATAAGGAAACATGTAATGATATTTAATATTGAAGTCCCAAGGTAACAACCAAGGTAACATAGACTTCAAGGGACACCGACATAGTTAAAACTAAACCCTGGAATGGGGTAATAGTGTAATCCAAGGATCATATTCCAAGGAATTCAACAATATGTTTCCAACCGAATCCAAGATTATCATCCAACATAAAATGTGGATAATAAGAGATAGAGACCTATGTCTTTTAACCATGGTACACACATGTAAATGTTGGTTCCAAGGAGTGTATCCAAGGAATCCTGTAATAATATAATGGGACCCATTAGTGTCATACCATGTATCAAATAACAGACAACGATCTAGAACTTGGTGGGTCTCAACTTATGAATGTTGTATCCTTGAATCATAATGTAGTTCTCTAATTCTCATGGAATTCCCTGATTAGAATACACGATGAACTCAATTAAGGCCTATCCAATTAGATTATGAATTCATGTAATATTTCAATTGATTCAATCATTTCCATACATTATTATGATAAAGTCAAGTAGCATACAATCATTTGTTCAAGACTTTAATTTAGTTAATGTGATAATGTCAAATATCATTCAACCATTTAATCAAGTCATAATTTATCAATAAGTACATTTGGTTAAAGTCTTTCATTTCATTAGTGTGACAGGTCCATGCACATGCAACCTTTTAACCGAGTTATTCGGTTCAAGGCATTCCTTTCATTAGTGTTAGAAGGCCATGTAGAAAGCACCAATTAATTTAATTCATTTACATAATATTCTATATTCATGGTTCATTCATCGACCTTACATTAATGTGGTAAGGGGTGCTACAGATATGAAACCTACTATTAATTTACATTTATAGCCAAGTCGTATACTTTGTATATTTTCCAATTCACAATTCCCATTTCATTGTAAAATTGTAGAACATTCATTAGGTGGGTCAGGTGGTGTGTATACATGGTACATTCCATTATTCTATTCACGATATAAATCAAGCTATTTAAAATAGAAACACCAACCCTTTTAAATGTCAAGATAAGGCACACCCAAACTCTAGTGTAAAAGTGTCAAAACACTAAATAAAAACTACGACATTAAATCATAAATTGGATTAATGATGTTGTGGGTGTAGCAAAAATAAAATTAATCAAATTTATGGAAAGAGAATATACATACGGTTCAAATTATTATAAGCATGGAATATAAACATTGTTAGCGACACCTGATGAAATTGGTGTGCCCCACATGAAAAATCCAAAATCAATGAACATGAGGGATGATTTATAGACCAACCAAATTAGTATTGCATTAATATCCTCCTCTAGTATTGTCCCTTGATTTGGATTGGATCGGAGTAGATCTAAGAATAGGATAAAAATGAAAATTCCCCGATATCTTGGTCTAGAGAAAGAGAGAATAAAAATTGCTTAAACAGACTCGAGTACATAAGATTATACATACAACATGACTAAATGAATAAAGAAAATATAATTTACAATTGATATATCATGATCCCTACATTAGGAATTCAAAAACATATAAAATGAGAGATAAATGGTCAATCCCACTAGTTCTTGTATTATGGAAGAAAATGTGTTCTAATTATATCATGGATGGATCATTTGTATTATTAGACAGGAAAAGGAAATGCACATTGTTTCTCCGTAAGTGTTGAAAATCCAAGCATAATAGTTCACGATTACTGATGAATAATGGGAAATTTCATTGATATCCTGTGCGGCTGGGCACCAACTTTATGAGGTGGCCCTGCTCAGAAAAACACCATCTCCATGGATTGGGAAATTGTGTGCCAACCGTGTGCTAACCATGAACCATTGCTAGTTCCCCCAAAAAGAGGATGTTTGAGGAACTGAAAAAGCTTCTAACACCCCTGAGACCATTTAAAACCAATTTGGAATCCATATTAGGTCTATATGAGTGATTTAGATAGAAAATTAAAGGATACATTCATGAGGGAAAAAAAAGATTCTTACAGTCTTCCCACATTAAATGAACTCTTCTACGACTTCTCCATCCAAGGGTTGTGAAAACCATTCTGAGAAAAACTCTAGACACTGAGCATGTATATCAGCTTTCCACTACCAACTCTCACTCAATATATAGCCATTATTCCATTTCACCCAATCTAGAGTGACATGCCGACCATGGAGAGCCTTAATACTCTGGTCAACGATGGGTACATGATACTTCTCAAATATTCCATCAGCATAGAACTCAACTTCCCCATGATTAAATTATGATACTAATAATCACGATATAAGAGAAGCTATGAAACATAGAATACATCATGCAAGGCATGGTACCTCTGTGGTAATTGAAACATATAGTCTAATGGACTTACTATATCTTGAAATTTAAATGGCCATACATGACTAGGAAATATCTTTACCTGCATTCATAACCTTATATGTCCTCGCCTGGGAGATACCTGAAAAAAAAATGTGATCCCCAACATCATGCTCAAGAGGTTATCAATGATGATCTATATAACATTTTTTCTAGAATAACTAGTATTCAGACACTTTTTGGTCATATGAACCTACTCTGATATCTTTGGAATGAGTGAAGAACATAGAAAGGCTACCTCACCTACCTCTAGATATAACATGGGTGAACAGAATGGCCTACCATATGAGGCCTCAAAATGAGCCATATAAGTTTTCACTAGGATTCTGTTATTATAGGAAAACTCCACAAGATGAATATTATTTTCACAAGAACCACCAAATCAAGGACACATGATTAATGAATATCCTCTAGAATATAAATTGTCTATTCTGTTTTTCCATCTGTCCAAGGGTGAAATGTAGTTCTAAGATGCACTTGTGTTCCCATATAATTATTCAATCCCTGCTAGAACCATGATGTGAAACTAGTTTCCCGGTCTAAAATAATAGTACGAGGAACCTTATGTAGTCATATGATCTCACAGATATAGTTCCTTCACTGCTCGTCAACTGAGTAATTCTACCAGATTGGAAGGAAAATTTATTATTTCTTTAGTCAGTCAATGACTAACCATATAGAATCAATACCCCTCGATGACCTAGGTAAGCCGAATAAAAAAATACATAGAAACATCTTCTTGTTTTCTTTCCCAGAATATATGCATATGTTACAAGCCTATAAGTCTCTGGTTCTCTGCCTTCACCAAATGACAGGACAAACACCTATGGAAAAATCCTACTATCTAATGTTTCATCGCTTTCCACCAATACTGGAATCACATGTCTCAATACAACTTGAAGAGTCTAGGATGAAATGCCCACTGAGAAGCATGAGACTCATTCATAAAATCCTCCCTCATATCTGTAAGAACCCAGATACGTCTACATAGACACAGGACACCGTCTCAATCCATAGTCCTATCCAATGGTTGGATACCCCCTAAAATTCTCTTAGGGTGAACCAAGCCATTAGGATTGGAAAATTCTATACTCTCTTCCTTCTCATGGAGGGAAGAGGTAAATATTATGGGGGATAAGTAAGAATTTTCATGACTGTCATGAAACTCTAGATACATATTTTAAAATAGGACCATTAACTTCCATCAATCACTTGCATCCTGTAATACTTGTTCTTGAGTGTTCCGACTCCGCACATCTACAACTACATTGTTCTTCCCCGGAATATAGTCTTACCAAATATAAATGGAATGTAGATATTCAACCCATATCCTCTGTCTGAGGTTCAGTTCATGCTACCAAAAGATATAAATGAGGCTTTTTTAGACTATGCACACTACAAAGTTATCACCAAAAAGATATTGTCTCGAGTAACAAAAGGATTGGAAAACTATTACTAGCTCAAGATCATGCATTGTGTAATTTCTCTCTTGGGGCTTCAACTATAGAGATATGTATTCCATGACATTTTCCTCCGGCATCAGCACTAATCTGAGTCCAATTCTATATGGATCACATGTAATGGTATAAACTATACCAAGCTTTGGAAAAAAAGAATAAGTATCGATACATGCCTCCCTTTCTTCTCCTCTAATACTTTGTCAATTCTTTAGACCATATAAACTTGACACCCTAATTTTTATGAAAAATAAGAGGTAATGAAAGATGGGGAAGCACAATATAAATATCATGTAATATCCAGACAACCCCAGAAATCTCCATATATCAAACACGTACTTGGGATACCTTTAATAAAATACATATCTAACCTTTTGGGTCAAAATATATTCTTGATTTAGAAAATATATGACCTATGAAGTGAACATTCTCGACTATAAGTGTCACATAGAAATATTGGTTCAATGATGAAGCTCTATTAGTTTACTCAGAATAATATCAAGATGTATGGCATGATCACTATGAGTGTGAGTATAAAACATGATTTCTTCCCCAAATACTATGACAAAAGTGTTCAAATATGGGTGGAAAACCCTATTCCTAAGAGCCATGAAGGTGGAGTTAATGTTCATAAGACCTAACTACATTACATTGTACTTATACATACCATATATACTATCGAAATTTGAAATCTATATCTATGATGGCCTAACTCGCACATGATGATAACATGATCTCATGTCGATATAGAAGAAGAACTTTTCTCCTCAAAGCATGAGAAAGAGATCATCTATTCAAGGAAGTGGATATCGATTATTGACAGTAAGGTGGTTCAACCATCTTTAATTCACACATAGAAGTAATGTTATATTTTCCTTCTTGGCGAAATGCATTGTCGAACCCTAAGTGGATGTACTGAGATGTATAAAACCATTGGCCCCTAAATCCCTTACAAGCCTCTTGAGATCTTATATCTCAATTGGTTCCATCTTATACTATGTAATAGACACTATATAATCTCATGGAAGAATCTTGATTATAAACTATACCTCTCTATCAGAAGGTAATCCAGAAATTTTGTTAGGAAAGACATCCTAAAAACGATTTAATATTTGAGGGAAATCAGGTTGTCGTAAATCCTAATCCTCAATGAATATATTTTCAATATGGATAGTAAATATTTCTATCTTATAATGCTCTGGTATATCTCTATCATCCTAGACATCCTACTCACACTTATGTAGATAATTAATACCCTCTAGTGATGTAAACAATACCCTACAACGATAATAGTCTATAAAATCATTATTGTGAACCAACCAGTCAATATAGAGAATGAAATTGATGTTCGTCATCTTAAGAACAAAGTGGTTTCATTGAAAAGGTAAAATGCATTCCTCAAGGGGATAATCCATGCACTGGAATATACCCTCTGTTCATACCCCTAATGGCGTATCTAGGGTCATTACACTATTGTAATATTGTATTTCAACATCAAGACATTACACAATAGATACTTAAATAAAATATTTCAAAGAACCTGTACCAAATAATTTAGAAACAATGATAGATGTCACATGAATCATACCTCATACTATAGATGGTCTCACATCCTGATCCTTGAGTGTTGTTTATAGTGAATTTATTTGGACTGATCCATAACCCTATCGAACATATTGACTACCATGATTATCACTAATATATTGAAATAGTTGATGATCAAAGGTCTTTATAACAAGGCTATGACATCCTCATCAGCCAAAACTTCTATTTCTATTACAATTCACCACGTAACGCAGCGTAAAAGAACTCTCTCTTGAAGGTGGAGTTGGTGCATATTCGTTTCTTCTAAAATCTAGTGAAAATGTCTGGCAGAAATGAAGAAGATTCCTTGTACGGCCGCATGCTCGACTCTCCATTGCATCTGTATAAAACTAAAGTTTAAAATTCCCTCATCTTTCATATTGATGACTCACATTATAGCTATCAAAATGGGAACCCTTTATGTAACTACCCTGATAAGAATCCCCTAGAGAATTTTTCCTCCCACTAAAAAAACTACGGTCCTAACATGGAAGTTGTCCTCTAAACCTAGTAATATTTTTGTCCTTCAGGATGTGCTTATTTGTATGATCTGGATTGACTATTGAAGAAAAGGTACGCCGAAAAAAGACATTCACCTATGTACATATGGAATACTTGAGACCATCATCAAAACATCTTTCACTAGAAATCTAATCACTGGATAGAAGCCATGTAAAGAACCAAAAAACTTTGAAACGCAATGAATATTAAATAACTGACATAGAACCCCCCCTATGTGCATTAACTCTTTGGCTCTATGAGATATGAGCGTTCGTGTAAAGAATTGATCAAATAAGGATTAATGGAAATCAACCCATTTCATGCCCTGATGATGAACAACCTGGGTAATTACATCCCACAAATGCTTGGCCAAGTTCTGAATCATATATTTATCAAGAATGACTATCATCATTTTAGGTGTTTCCAAATGCTAAAATATATAGAGTATGGCCATTAAAAATGATTCAATAACCCATGGACCACCATACCTTGAAAAGGTAGGAGGATACAGCTGCTGGATCTCAAGAGTCATATAAACCATCGTGTGTGCAAGACCTGGGGCACCATGCATGGACTACATTTGTCATATGAAAATATCACAAACATTGGAACCAGTTCCCATTTTAGTTTTAGAAGGTGCTGGATAAATTAGTTCTCCTAGAGGTATGAAAGGCATCTTAGGGTCCACCATGTCAGAATGATGGTCGTCTCCACCCACCTGGCGTGCGATAAAAGGATATCATGGCAGAATTGGTCTACATATTCCAAGAATGTGCCTTAGAACAAGATTAAATAGAATGGTAGAATCACTAAAGTAAACTGAATGTAGGATAACTCACTACCCATGGAATTATACCCAAACATCCCGCATAGTTAGGGAGGTATCGGTAGGTTCTCAAGTATAAGATTCATTTAATGTAACATTTAATTACCAGGTCCATTCATTTTCCTTTAATCAAAATTATAAGGCTAGATAATAATTTGAAACAATTTCATTTTATATTTCATTATTCACTTTATAATGGATATCCATTTCTAATGAATCAGTGACCATACAACTATCACCTTAAATGACAGAAATGCTTTTAGAATAATGTTTTAACGTAATAAATTACTCATCCCACCACATGAGGGCCCATACACCTAATGAATTGAGATAGGAAATAACTCTATTACAACCAATATTAATAAAGGTACATGTTAACTATCACAACATCACTAAAAATCATAGGTAAATCATGAAATGAAAATTAGTGATATTCAACTATATGTCATTGAAATATGCATGGAAAGTGAATTATAGGTTCTTAATATGATGCATGTAACAATGACCCTTTCCATAATATCATCGGGCCAAGGATAAAATAAAATACACAATCAATGTAATAATCAACAACTCCACATAGCATGTGCATCACCCAATGGTGAAATAATTTTAGCTGTAACAGTGAAAAGTAGAACTAAAATTATATTTTGGAAAACATGTCTTTTACCCTGAACTTGTGTTCATGATGCCCAAGCGAAGACTGTGGCTACATAAAAATAATTCATAATCCCCAATATATTGCATACATATAGTAAATATTGAATGAAACCTCCTCTAACTACACTTTGTGATGTTTAGAACCTGAATTCCGCTCAGTGGGTTCCCCGAGCCCAGTGGGCCATACAACCTAATGCACATCCCCCCAAATGACAGAGGCTACTGACTAGTAGTGAGGACCAAGTCTGTTTCCCTGAGGAGACTATTATCTCCTTATAAAAGTGTAGTGTAATGTTTTAATGTATTTATCGGGTAAATATTGGTAATAATATTTGTAAACATAAGGCACAATAGAAAATAGAGACAATAGTAACAATAACTGAAATATCTAGAATAACCTCCAAGTATTCAACAACTAATTATGATATGTCATGTCACTGGAAAACTAGAAAACATGGATAAAAGATATCAGTAATAACATGTTCCATAATGTATAAAGGAATCGAGAGACTATCCCATGAATCCTGAACATCAACTCGTTCAGCAACTATCAAGTTCCATATTAAAAATCAATCAAAAAAGTGATTGAAGCATTATACTTCCCATTGTCAACTCCATAAACCATGTAATCCTTTTTGGGTACCAAACAGTGCCTGGAGAGGGTGTGTGATAAATCTCAATGGTCCACCCCCAATGGTTTCTATAACATTATGCTTGTGTAATGGAAATGTAACAGTGTGAAGGCACAGATATATAAAGTCAAGAAGTACATTGTAACTAAATATCCAAGTATTTTCTTCAACACATGGCTTGGGTCTAAAAATGTAAAGAATTAATTATTTTATTGTTACCTATTTATAACACATAACATGTTAAGAATAATAATGGTTCCATGTTATAACAAAGAAACTAGTAATGATATTTAATAGAGAAGTCCCAAAGTAATAACGGTGGAATCGTATACATCATTGTTTGCCAAATCAATAATAATTGATCCTAGAATGGGGTAAGACTACAATCCATGGAGCATATTATAAGGATTTCCACAATAAGTTTCTTACCGAATCCAAGGTGATCACCCACAGTAAAATAGGGCTATGCAAAGACAGATCTCTATGGTCTGTAACTGTTGTACCTAAAAATTAATGTTGGATCAAAGGAGTGTTTCCAGGGTATCATGAAATAATAGGAAGGTATCTTAATTTGTCATACCAGGCATCCAAGAATATAAATATTGAGATCTAGGTGGGTCTCAATCTGAGCAATCCATATCCTTCAATCAGAATGGGATCTCGAGTGCTCATGGCATTCCCCAATAAAAATCTATTGAGAGATCGAGCTAGGCCATTCCTACTTTATTATGAAGTCATGTGATATTTCATTTCATTAAATCCTTTCATTTAAGTAGTGTTTTTTTAAGGTAATGGGGACAAGCCCCCCATTTATTGAAAAAGAAATGAACTCATTTTAAAAAGGAGGAACCCATTACATGGACAATATGAAAAACCTCAAGAAAAATATTCCATGCATCCAACCAGTATCCAAGAGTCAAAATGAGACAAAAATCAAAGAAAGATCAAGCCAGAAAGTCTCATCACCCCCCTAACTGAAAGTGAATCAGCGTAAACAACCAAGATGATGCGTCACCCCCTCTTCGATGAAGTGTGTCATGCTGGCAACACAAACAAAGCAGGGCACTCCACCAACTCATACTAAAATATGGTAGGAGGACTCGATGATAGGTGCTAGCACACCTATATCTCTTTCGAGCCATCCCCCCAAATGAAAACCTAATGCACATCCCCCCAAATGACAGAGGCTACTGACTAGTGGTGAGGACCAAGTCTGTTTCCCTGAGGAGACTATTATCTCCTTATAAAAGTGTAGTGTAATGTTTTAATGTATTTATCGGGTAAATATTGGTAGTAATATTTGTAAACATAAGGCACAATAGAAAATAGAGACAATAGTAACAATAACTGAAATATCTAGAATAACCTCCAAGTATTCAACAACTAATTATGATATGTCATGTCACTGGAAAACTAGAAAACATGGATAAAAGATATCAGTAATAACATGTTCCATAATGTATAAAGGAATCGAGAGACTATCCCATGAATCCTGAACATCAACTCGGTCAGCAACTATCATGTTCCATATTAAAAATCAATCAAAAAAGTGATTGAAGCATTATACTTCCCATTGTCAACTCCATAAACCATGTAATCCTTTTTGGGTACCAAACAGTGCCTGGAGAGGGTGTGTGATAAATCTCAATGGTCCACCCCCAATGGTTTCTATAACATTATGCTTGTGTAATGGAAATGTAACAGTGTGAAGGCACAGATATATAAAGTCAAGAAGTACATTGTAACTAAATATCCAAGTATTTTCTTCAACACATGGCTTGGGTCTAAAAATGTAAAGAATTAATTATTTTATTGTTACCTATTTATAACACATAACATGTTAAGAATAATAATGGTTCCATGTTATAACAAAGAAACTAGTAATGATATTTAATAGAGAAGTCCCAAAGTAATAACGGTGGAATCATATACATCATTGTTTGCCAAATCAATAATAATTGATCCTAGAATGGGGTAAGACTACAATCCATGGAGCATATTATAAGGATTTCCACAATAAGTTTCTTACCGAATCCAAGGTGATCACCCACAGTAAAATAGGGCTATGCAAAGACAGATCTCTATGGTCTGTAACTGTTGTACCTAAAAATTAATGTTGGATCAAAGGAGTGTTTCCAGGGTATCATGAAATAATAGGAAGGTATCCTAATTTGTCATACCAGGCATCCAAGAATATAAATATTGAGATCTAGGTGGGTCTCAATCTGAGCAATCCATATCCTTCAATCAGAATGGGATCTCGAGTGCTCATGGCATTCCCCAATAAAAATCTATTGAGAGATTGAGCTAGGCCATTCCTACTTTATTATGAAGTCATGTGATATTTCATTTCATTAAATCCTTTCATTTAAGTAGTGTTTTTTTAAGGTAATGGGGACAAGCCCCCCATTTATTGAAAAAGAAATGAACTCATTTTAAAAAGGAGGAACCCATTACATGGACAATATGAAAAACCTCAAGAAAAATATTCCATGCATCCAACCAGTATCCAAGAGTCAAAATGAGACAAAAATCAAAGAAAGATCAAGCCAGAAAGTCTCATCGCCCCCCTAACAGAAAGTGAATCAGCGTAAACAACCAAGATGATGCGTCACCCCCTCTTCGATGAAGTGTGTCATGCTGGCAACACAAACAAAGTAGGGCACTCCACCAACTCATACTAAAATATGGTAGGAGGACTCGATGATAGGTGCTAGCACACCTATATCTCTTTCGAGCCATCCCCCCAAATGACAACCTAATGCACATCCCCCCAAATGACAGAGGCTACTGACTAGTGGTGAGGACCAAGTCTGTTTCCCTGAGGAGACTATTATCTCCTTATAAAAGTGTAGTGTAATGTTTTAATGTATTTATCGGGTAAATATTGGTAGTAATATTTGTAAACATAAGGCACAATAGAAAATAGAGACAATAGTAACAATAACTGAAATATCAAGAATAACCTCCAAGTATTCAACAACTAATTATGATATGTCATGTCACTGGAAAACTAGAAAACATGGATAAAAGATATCAGTAATAACATGTTCTATAATGTATAAAGGAATCGAGAGACTATCCCATGAATCCTGAACATCAACTCGGTCAGCAACTATCATGTTCCATATTAAAAATCAATCAAAAAAGCGATTGAAGCATTATACTTCCCATTGTCAACTCCATAAACCATGTAATCCTTTTTGGGTACCAAACAGTGCCTGGAGAGGGTGTGTGATAAATCTCAATGGTCCACCCCCAATGGTTTCTATAACATTATGCTTGTGTAATGGAAATGTAACAGTGTGAAGGCACAGATATATAAAGTCAAGAAGTACATTGTAACTAAATCTCCAAGTATTTTCTTCAACACATGGCTTGGGTCTAAAAATGTAAAGAATTAATTATTTTATTGTTACCTATTTATAACACATAACATGTTAAGAATAATAATGGTTCCATGTTATAACAAAGAAACTAGTAATGATATTTAATAGAGAAGTCCCAAAGTAATAACGGTGGAATCGTATACATCATTGTTTGCCAAATCAATAATAATTGATCCTAGAATGGGGTAAGACTACAATCCATGGAGCATATTATAAGGATTTCCACAATAAGTTTCTTACCGAATCCAAGGTGATCACCCACAGTAAAATAGGGCTATGCAAAGACAGATCTCTATGGTTTGTAACTGTTGTACCTAAAAATTAATGTTGGATCAAAGGAGTGTTTCCAGGGTATCAAGAAATAATAGGAAGGTATCTTAATTTGTCATACCAGGCATCCAAGAATATAAATATTGAGATCTAGGTGGGTCTCAATCTGAGCAATCCATATCCTTCAATCAGAATGGGATCTCGAGTGCTCATGGCATTCCCCAATAAAAATCTATTGAGAGATCGAGCTAGGCCATTCCTACTTTATTATGAAGTCATGTGATATTTCATTTCATTAAATCCTTTCATTTAAGTAGTGTTTTTTTAAGGTAATGGGCACAAGCCCCCCATTTATTGAAAAAGAAATGAACTCATTTTAAAAAGGAGGAACCCATTACATGGACAATATGAAAAACCTCAAGAAAAATATTCCATGCATCCAACCAGTATCCAAGAGTCAAAATGAGACAAAAATCAAAGAAAGATCAAGCCAGAAAGTCTCATCACCCCCCTAACTGAAAGTGAATCAGCGTAAACAACCAAGATGATGTGTCACCCCCTCTTCGATGAAGTGTGTCATGCTGGCAACACAAAGCAGGGCACTCCACCAACTCATACTAAAATATGGTAGGAGGACTCGATGATAGGTGCTAGCACACCTATATCTCTTTCGAGCCATCCCCCCAAATGAAAACCTAATGCACATCCCCCCAAATGACAGAGGCTACTGACTAGTGGTGAGGACCAAGTCTGTTTCCCTGAGGAGACTATTATCTCCTTATAAAAGTGTAGTGTAATGTTTTAATGTATTTATCGGGTAAATATTGGTAGTAATATTTGTAAACATAAGTCACAATAGAAAATAGAGACAATAGTAACAATAACTGAAATATCTAGAATAACCTCCAAGTATTCAACAACTAATTATGATATGTCATGTCACTGGAAAACTAGAAAACATGGATAAAAGATATCAGTAATAACATGTTCCATAATGTATAAAGGAATCGAGAGACTATCCCATGAATCCTGAACATCAACTCGGTCAGCAACTATCATGTTCCATATTAAAAATCAATCAAAAAAGTGATTGAAGCATTATACTTCCCATTGTCAACTCCATAAACCATGTAATCCTTTTTGGGTACCAAACAGTGCCTGGAGAGGGTGTGTGATAAATCTCAATGGTCCACCCCCAATGGTTTCTATAACATTATGCTTGTGTAATGGAAATGTAACAGTGTGAAGGCACAGATATATAAAGTCAAGAAGTACATTGTAACTAAATATCCAAGTATTTTCTTCAACACATGGCTTGGGTCTAAAAATGTAAAGAATTAATTATTTTATTGTTACCTATTTATAACACATAACATGTTAAGAATAATAATGGTTCCATGTTATAACAAAGAAACTAGTAATGATATTTAATAGAGAAGTCCCAAAGTAATAACGGTGGAATCGTATACATCATTGTTTGCCAAATCAATAATAATTGATCCTAGAATGGGGTAAGACTACAATCCATGGAGCATATTATAAGGATTTCCACAACAAGTTTCTTACCGAATCCAAGGTGATCACCCACAGTAAAATAGGGCTATGCAAAGACAGATCTCTATGGTCTGTAACTGTTGTACCTAAAAATTAATGTTGGATCAAAGCAGTGTTTCCAGGGTATCATGAAATAATAGGAAGGTATCTTAATTTGTCATACCAGGCATCCAAGAATATAAATATTGAGATCTAGGTGGGTCTCAATCTAAGCAATCCATATCCTTCAATCAGAATGGGATCTCGAGTGCTCATGGCATTCCCCAATAAAAATCTATTGAGAGATCGAGCTAGGCCATTCCTACCTTATTATGAAGTCATGTGATATTTCATTTCATTAAATCCTTTCATTTAAGTAGTGTTTTTTTAAGGTAATGGGGACAAGCCCCCCATTTATTGAAAAAGAAATGAACTCATTTTAAAAAGGAGGAACCCATTACATGGACAATATGAAAAACCTCAAGAAAAATATTTCATGCATCCAACCAGTATCCAAGAGTCAAAATGAGACAAAAATCAAAGAAAGATCAAGCCAGAAAGTCTCATCACCCCCCTAACTGAAAGTGAATCAGCGTAAACAACCAAGATGATGCGTCACCCCCTCTTCGATGAAGTGTGTCATGCTGGCAACACAAACAAAGTAGGGCACTCCACCAACTCATACTAAAATATGGTAGGAGGACTCGATGATAGGTGCTAGCACACCTATATCTCTTTCGAGCCATCCCCCCAAATGACAACCTAATGCACATCCCCCCAAATGACAGAGGCTACTGACTAGTGGTGAGGACCAAATCTATTTCCCTGAGGAGACTATTATCTCCTTATAAAAGTGTAGTGTAATGTTTTAATGTATTTATCGGGTAAATATTGGTAGTAATATTTGTAAACATAAGGCACAATAGAAAATAGAGACAATAGTAACAATAACTAAAATATCTAGAATAACCTCCAAGTATTCAACAACTAATTATGAGATGTCATGTCACTGGAAAACTAGAAAACATGGATAAAAGATATCAGTAATAACATGTTCCATAATGTATAAAGGAATCGAGAGACTATCCCATGAATCCTGAACATCAACTCGGTCAGCAACTATCATGTTCCATATTAAAAATCAATCAAAAAAGTGATTGAAGCATTATACTTCCCATTGTCAACTCCATAAACCATGTAATCCTTTTTGGGTACCAAACAATGCCTGGAGAGGGTGTGTGATAAATCTCAATGGTCCACCCCAATGGTTTCTATAACATTATGCTTGTGAAATGGAAATGTAACAGTGTGAAGGCACAGATATATAAAGTCAAGAAGTACATTGTAACTAAATATCCAAGTATTTTCTTCAACACATGGCTTGGGTCTAAAAATGTAAAGAATTAATTATTTTATTGTTACCTATTTATAACACATAACATGTTAAGAATAATAATGGTTCCATGTTATAACAAAGAAACTAGTAATGATATTTAATAGAGAAGTCTCAAAGTAATAACGGTGGAATCGTATACATCATTGTTTGCCAAATCAATAATAATTGATCCTAGAATGGGGTAAGACTACAATCCATGGAGCATATTATAAGGATTTCCACAATAAGTTTCTTACCGAATCCAAGGTGATCACCCACAGTAAAATAGGGCTATGCAAAGACAGATCTCTATGGTCTGTAACTGTTGTACCTAAAAATTAATGTTGGATCAAAGGAGTTTTTCCAGGGTATCATGAAATAACAGGAAGGTATTTTAATTTGTCATACCAGGCATCCAAGAATATAAATATTGAGATCTAGGTGGGTCTCAATCTGAGCAATCCATATCCTTCAATCAGAATGGGATCTCGAGTGCTCATGGCATTCCCCAATAAAAATCTATTGAGAGATCGAGCTAGGCCATTCCTACTTTATTATGAAGTCATGTGATATTTCATTTCATTAAATCCTTTCATTTAAGTAGTGTTTTTTTAAGGTAATGGGGACAAGCCCCCCATTTATTGAAAAAGAAATGAACTCATTTTAAAAAGGAGGAACCCATTACATGGACAATATGAAAAACCTCAAGAAAAATATTCCATGCATCCAACCAGTATCCAAGAGTCAAAATGAGACAAAAATCAAAGAAAGATCAAGCCAGAAAGTCTCATCACCCCCCTAACTGAAAGTGAATCAGCGTAAACAACCAAGATGATGCGTCACCCCCTCTTCGATGAAGTGTGTCATGCTGGCAACACAAACAAAGCAGGGCACTCCACCAACTCATACTAAAATATGGTAGGAGGACTCGATGATAGGTGCTAGCACACCTATATCTCTTTCGAGCCATCCCCCCCCCCCGACGGTACAGATGAGAGACACGTTGTACCATCAACCTGATGCGCCGCAACATCCGACAAAGAACATCGTGCTAGTTCTGTCAGGGTACCCATCCATCCAAAAGAACAGACGGTTGTATGATGGGTGTCAAGACACTCATCCCTCCATCGAGGTCGTCCATCCGCCGCAATCTGCAACACAGAAAACACCATCCAAATGCAACAAGACCAACATCCAGATCCCACCCGAATATTTGCTTCCTAATGAGAATCTGATCCAGCAAAAGCAGAAATGAGAATTCTAATGAAATGAAAGGGCAAAAAACATCCCAAATCTGCCAAGTAAGCACCAACACATGATCCAAAGAGAGACTGCAAACAAAAAACATCCATCCCAAAACATTCAATGTAGCAGTAGAGTCATCAAACCTAGAAAACTAGTAGTACATCCCGAGCAGGTAGCAACCAAAGAACCTCGACAGGAAAAAGTAAATCGACAACCCCCAAAATGGAAATCCAAACCCTACCTCCAATCCATCAGAAGTCGCCGCTCGAATGAGTTCAAGCAAAGCTCAGTTTCCTTCACCGCCGCGCAAAGAAGCACGACAACCATAGGGTCAAAGATCTAAAGACAGATCAGAAGGTAGGGATGAGTACCAGTCCACACAAGGAGGAAGAATCGTCCACCCGTAAGACCAAAAGGTCGAGAAATGAAATCTTCGAACTCCGCCGAGGAACCGCGGTGAGGGGAATGAAGCCATCGTCGAAGCATGACGGGATGATGTGCAAATGATGCAGACTCATCTAAATCAAGCTGAACGTGACACAACCAGTTCGAAGCCGGAGAAATGGAAAGACACAATCGATGTCAGAAATCCCATTACAGCAAGCATCGCACAACCCACGGCCTCCCCTCGAAGACTCACGACCAGAATCCACCGTCTAAGAGACATCAGCAAAGAAGTGCATGGGAAACAGCTCAAGAAATACAAACAGGAGAATCCAAGCTCGTTGAAAATAGTTCCACCATCCATTTCACAACACCTAACAAAAATTGATCTTCAAACTGTGTCATCTGGATGAGGCAACATGACAACCGCACATTGCTGCAAAGTGTCGGTGAAGCACAGATCTGAAAATCAGATCGAAACCAGTGGAGAGGACAAGGAAAAATGCAGGAGATCCAAAACAACGACCTATGAAAAAACAATTCACAACCATTGTGGCAGCTCATCCATCGACACCACTGAGGAAATTGCAGGAAACAACCATCAAGCAGGTTCAACATCACATCTCGAGCAGATATCAACTAGTGGATCAGAGAAGGCATCCGACCCCAAACAGAAACCGCATACCTCCAACAATCCATCGGAGTCCATAGCTCGAAGGAAACTGAACAACTTGGTCTCCTTTGTCTTCGCGCAGAGGCACCTCGAGATACAGCGAGAAGAGCCTCCACCACCACAGGAGAAGGGCGGTGTTGCGCAGATCCAAAAAAGACCAAAGGTAGAGATGTGCCACATCCCTCTGTTGTTGTCCAGCAAGACCTCGGAAAAGAAAACAAGGCCACACACAGCCACTTTCTACCAAATGAATCTCCGTCGCCTGTGAGCTCAAAAGGACGTCAAATCAGGCTGAGGATGCATAGATCAAGACCAGCTCCGGAAGGAGTCCGACGTCGAAATCAAGGATGAAACGAGCGGCAAACTACTCAGAGAGAGAAAAAACGGAGGAAATCTGCTGCGAAGGACGCCCAGAGGTTCGTCGCGGCAGAGCGGAAAAATCACGAGCAAAAAACCGAGAGGATCCAGCTCCATTTTGGCAAAGGCGTAGCGAAACCCTAGTTCGCTCAGAGCGGGCGACCGGGAGAATGCGGTGCCATCTTCAAGTCAGCTTTTTTATCCCTTTAATTAGTGTGATAAGGTCCAGTATCATGAATTCATTCATACATTTCATTTCATTTTAAGATATGGTTAAGTGGTATACAATATTTAAATCAAGTCTTGATTAATCAATAAGTCCATTTAGTTCACCCATTTACTTTCATTAGTGTGACTAGTCCAAGTAGCGTGCATCATTTATATCAAGTCATTTGGTTCATTCATTTCCTCTCATTAGTGTCACAAGTCCATTTAGACTAAAATCATTCATTTAATTCATTTCAAGCATATTAGATATTCAATGTTCATTTTTATAAATTCATTTAATGAGGTATGGGGTGCTATGGATTTGAGACCTAGTATTGTTTTACATTTATGGCCATTCCATATACTTAGTATACATTACAATTCACAATTCAAATTTCATTTTAATATTGATGCACTTACAATAGGTTGGTCATATTTTGATCATACATGGTACATTCTATTATTCTATTCACAATATAAAAAAATCCATTTAATATAGAAACACATTCCATTAGAAGGTCAAGACAAGTCACACTCGAAAGTTGGAGAAAACATGTCAAAAAAATAAAAAACAATTGGGTCATAACATCCTACATGAGTTGAACGGAATAAGACCAATAATGGTATATGTACCTTACACAATATTCAAGGATTTCATTTAGTGGTCACTATTTCAGGTGTGGAGGGATCAAACACAAGATAAGAAATTAGACATCAATATTGTATAGTAATGTTCCAAGACAGACTGAATATTATTAGTTATATGTAGCATCTAAATGTATCATCAAATGAGATAAAAATTGAAAATCTATCTGAATAACTCCAGGATGAATATGGAAAACCATACTTTGAGGAAGATTAATATTATCATTATGTATGTAGTATGAATTCAAAAACATTGATTTGAAAAAAATGGCATGAACGAGTAGTAGTAGTATATATTTTTTTAAATAATCTGATCATACTTGAATATGGATCATTGATAAAGGATGAAAATTGAATATGATAGGAAATAGGGATCTAGTGATAGGAATCAGGAATTATAAGGAAGGTATTGTATGATGTTGTAATGATGAAGGCTTAAAAATTATTTGCTCTGGGAAAGCAATGTTTGGGGGAAAAACAAGAGGCATCTAGATTTATTGGATGTTAAATGACTAAGTCAATATTTAATAAGTTTAAATAAATTATATGAGTTAGGACATTCTATAATATTTTTCGATAAATAATGTGAAAACACGGATAAAGACAGTATTGTTTTTTTCGTTGGGAAATTGTGTTAATGTGAATCTCTACCTTGTGATTGGACAAAAAGATATGTGATTTCAATCCACAGAAGTATAAAACAAGTTATGGAATAAATTTCTCGGTCAAATGATCAAAAAATAGTTGAAAGATATGTTAAAACATGATTATTCATGAAACCAACCAAGATTATAATGTGATCAAAGCCATATGTGTGATGCTTATCAACAAGCTATGATCAGTCGAAAGGCATGTAAGGAAAAAGTGAAATAGTTAATAAAATTCATGAGTTTGTGTATATTTATGTGTGCAGATCAATTTAAAAAAGGTAAATTGATGGGGATAGATATTATGTTATCTTAATTGATAATTTAAGTGGAATGTAATGAGTTTCATTCAACCTGCTAAAATTCACAGTTTACAGTTGCAAAAAAACATATCAAATAAATTTGGTAACATGTTGCATCAAGAAATCCCAAATATCTGAACATATAATTTAATAGATTTCATATGTTTCCAAGTGTATGATTCTATTGAGAATCATGAAATAAGTGACCATGTTTCAGTAGTAATAATTCCATAACATAATGTATTAGATGAGAGAAGAAATTAGATTATCAATAACACAGATAGAATAATGATCATCGAGAAAGAACATCTAGATAAATTAATCAAAGATGGAGGGATGACACCAGTCTATATATCAAGTATATTGTTTCAATTCATTAAAGATGATAAGACTTTATATTATCTATAATTTTGGAAGAATCCATCATTAATGTACATTTATGTTTTTTGTTATACATTTTTCATTCACAATATAGAGGAACATAGGAAGTTTGAATCCTTTGGTGATGAAGGGATTTTTCATGGTTACTTAAAGAAATGAAAAACATTTAAATTATTCAATAATTTATTTTTAATTATATTTGGAATCAATGATGTAACTATAGTGGAGAATGAGAAGAATGTTCAGAAAATACATGACCATTCTTAGATAGATAGTGATTAGGATATAAGAAGTTTAGTGTATGTTCCAGTTCAATCAACTAATTTAATAAAATATTTACATAATGAAAAGGATGAGTGCAATTCTTAATTCATAAAAATACATATTAAAATTGTATAAATTTATATACATAACATATTTGGTGTTTGAATAGTGCTATTGCAGATAAGAAGAAATACTAGTCTACAAGAAACATCATAGTTATCACAATGATCCTAAATGTTTTGATGAAGAGTTTGGATATGATAAATGATTTTAGGAAATGAATGCATAACTAATCATAATTCTGTAAGATCATAAATGGGATATTTTTTTGAGATAAAGAGATAAAATTTTCATCGAGACTATAGGGTTATTTCGTAAAATGATGAATGAAGATGGTATTGTGATTTGAAACAATGAAAAAGAAGTGTGAAAAGGGTAGTCCAAGATAAGGGGTATCAATGTTAATGAAATTGTTTCACCTATTTTTAGGCTAGATATGGTTTTAATATTCTTTTCCATAGTAGTGCAATGAATTATAATGGTTTTCTAAATTGATGCCAAGTCAAAATTTATGAATGTTGTTCTAAATGTTGATGTTAATATTGATAATTATAACGAATAATACATTACATTCATAGATATTACTTAAAAAATGATGATAATTCATTTAATAAACAAGTCCATGACATGACCATATAGGTATAGTGTCTTTAGAAGTTGTGAAACATAAACCACTGGTTCATAAGACATCTTCATTATCTCCCATTTATTTCATCATAGGTAGAACCCTTTTTGACATATCTTACATAATATACATCTTGATGAATTGGTGAAAAGAAACATATGAAAGGGTGAGATAAAATTATTAGCCAGGTTAAAGAAGGTATATATCAATCATGTCATAATCATAATAAATAATAACATAACCTTTGAATATATTATCATGCATATAAAAGTCTATGATATCATGATGTGGGATAAATCGTAATATCTCATAAGAATAAATGAACGTAATCACAAAATACATAATATATGGTATGAAATATTTTTTCATATTCATAAGGATAAAAATAATTTAACATATATAGTCAGGTCAAATTTCCAAAACCAACATAGCAGACAAATTCAATTACTAAAATTATTCTACTCCCCATTAAATCCCTATAATACTGATCTATGATAATTTCTTATTCCATTATAAATAAAATCATTCATTATAACCCAATGAATTAAATGTGTTTCATTCATAATCATTCCACTATAAAATTATTCATGTAAAATAAATGGATTTCATAAAATTAATTCCATAATAAACAAAATAAAACTATAACAATAGTAAGGATATTATATTTTAAACATAACTATATTGAGTAATTCCATATTAGATGGAAAATAATTTTGATATAACATTTAAAATTTATCCTCAAGGAAAATATCATTTCTTCTTCAAAATTTATTCCATCTCTAAAAATGTCATGAAAATTAAAAAGAAAATAATTTATTTGAACAAAAACATGAAATCTTTTAATTGTAGAATCATTTAAATAAGGCATATGAAAACTTAAAAATCATTTAATGGTGTATAATTTAAAAAACCTTCTCGTCATGGTTTTTAATAAAAGTCATAAAGTACCTTGTATCGAAAATGAAAAAACATTCCTCTCATAACAATAAAAAAATTATTTTAAATAATTGACCAATGTGTAAAATTTACAATAAATGTTTTTTAGAATTATAGAAAGAATATTTTAAATACATTATTAGGAATCATGGATATTTATGATAAATATAACCTAGTAAATAAATATGTACAAATAATGTCGGCTAGTAATGATATTGTGAAATTATCCCTTACCATTGGTATGATTTTCTTTATATGTATCTAATCCTCTTGTATAATTATTGACATAATATTATTGAATTATTTAAGAGTTATATTAATTTTTATGTTATCATATATGATCATAATATCATTCATTTTTTAGTAACATTATTACTCATCCAACATGTGTTAACTTCTTTATTTTCTTGTGCCTTTTTAAGAGATACATTTTTTTCCTCTTATTAGGATATATTTTTATCATTTAAAAAATGATATTAGTATAATATATATCACATTTATTCATTAAATTAAATTATATAATCACCCTTTTAGGAAAATTAGGTATAATGAACTCATCCCATCGTCGAGACGGTTGGTCGTAAGTACCAAAAAATGACTATAGCATTCTTGTAATGCTTGATGGTATTCAGGTGGATGGTGTATAATATTTCAGAAAAAAAAAATTTATATCAATAAAATATATTTTTTATTTCCACCATTATACCCATCCAAGTGAGTTGGTGGTGGAAAATAGATTACACCGTGGTGTAGAGATGGTAAGCCATATATACATTATCGCATTAATTTCATTTTCTATAGGATGGATAGCATATTGAAAATGATTGTTTCATTGTAATAATAAAATATCAGTATGTAAGTGATACTGGAGTTATTAATTTATAATTAAGAAAATCATGATGTTAAATTAGAATAAGAATTTTTTTGAAAGAATTGGTTTAGGAAATTACCTATTATATGTCATGTAACCTCTAAATCTCCTCTAAAAGAAATAGAGATTGAATTTGAAGAAGACTCAATACTCTAGAATGTTACTATGGATGTTTATAAGGAGTATGGTAAGGGTATGACTGAGCTTGAAGGATCAATGATTGGTGAGTTGGTGAGGGAGGAGGTTCCCTTTTATAGTTGAGGTGATGGGCGATTTTGGGATCTCAAAAGATTCTAAATTATAATAAAATAAAACCAAATAAAAATCCTAAAAATAAGACATAATTTATATTATGAGATGTGATAGGGTTGTAATATCATAAACCAATATATATTAGACAAGTTTTTATATCAATTTAAACCTTATTAGTTTATTTAACACTTATTTATTCTATTTAATTTTTAACTAGGGTAACAAATATTTAAATATTAAAATGTTGAAATATTTATTTACTTGAGAAAAATTATACAATAAATAAATACCTTAAAAAATGTTTGAATGTATCATAATTATTAATTATTTTTATCCATTGATCTAGGATTTTTAAATAATTAAAGTATGAATTATTTGGATAAACAATCAATTATGTAAATTTTGGCACTATTCAAATCATTTATTTTTATAAACTATATGATAACAAGTTAACATCAAAAAAAAATCTATTATATTAATATATTTTCAATGTTGTATATAAAAATTAATGGACATATTAATTAGGAAAAAATTAATTTATATTAATATTTTTAATAAAATAAATTTGATATTTCCCTTATCAAAATAACTAATACAAAATTTTTTATTAATTATTTAGTATTCTATTTGTTGAATGAAAAGTAAAATTAAATTATTATAAAAAAGATAAATCCTCTATCATTTAGAAAAATACTTATTATTGAATATGTGTTCTGTATAATAAATAATTAAAATTTTATAATTTTTATAACATCAATATGACAGGTTTTTCATCACATTAAATAAAATAAAATAGGTCTCATAATTTCTTTTATATGGCTCCAAATTGGCAGTTACTAGACCCTTGGAATATTAGGGACAATTTGTTCTATACCAATGAAATTTGGCAATGTTTTGGGTCTTTTGATGGTTATTATATTTTTCATAATAGTTATTTTATTGATTTTTCGCCAATTAAATAATTTTTACATCTTTAAAGTATATGTCTTATCGGTAATTAATTATTTCCTAAAAATTAAAATAAAATATCATGATAAAAAATGAAATTTTAGATTTATAATTATTATATATAATCAAATATAAGTTATTTATACCCTTATATAAAAAATGATATAGTTAGTATACATTATCTAAGGAAATTAACTATTTCCTTAAATGAACTAAATTAAATATCCTAATCTCAGAGAACTGAATTCTAAAGGACATCATTTGAACCCAAGGATTATTTAGGATGAGACACACTCATAAAATGATATTAGGAAAATTTTAATTGTAATTTCATAATTTTATTTTTAACCTTAATTAATTGATTTACTCTTTTACCATATTAATAAAAAATTACAAAGTTATTATTTATAATACCCAAAAATAAAAATGAAATATTTTAACAATTTTCACCTACTGATTCCAAAAACAGAATACCTTTTTCAAAATTCAAAGCACATATGATTTAGTAATTAATTTAAAACGATTCCCATTTTTTAAAATGTATACAAGATGTAAAAGTTAAAACATTGCACAAGATAGAGATGATTCTAGTAAAGAATTCAATGTTAAATAAATTATAATGAAGTATATTATATTGAATGAAAAAATATATTGAATGTTTAATTAAAAAAAATTAATATTATAACATTTCCATATTAATTATATTGATAAAAAAAGTGGTTTTCAATAAAAATTTAGTGTATTTGTACAGTTCATAAAAACTTTAATGTTATCATAATAAATTCAAAAAATAAACAAAAGTAAATTATTATATCCCACATCAAAATAAAATGTTTCCTTTTTCATATAAAAAACATAATGTATAATAATCTTAATTTTAAAGGTGTTCTCCATTATATGGTGAAAAATTACCCTTTTAGAAAATTTATGTTTTTATAAATAAAATATTGTTTATTCATAATCTATTGAAAAAAATAGCTATAGGATGAATAGATATTTTTTATTATTTATATAAAATATATATTTCACTAATTTCATTTAATTATAGTAATTCAATAAATATATTAATATAATAATACAAATGTAAAATTGATTTATGTTTTTTAGAAATAATTGGTAACCAATGAATTAACTATACATTTTAATAAATTGGTTATATTTATTACCACTGACCTAAAAGAAAGGATAAAATGGTCACTTTATAATAAGGTCATATCATGGTTTGTTTAAACACACAACTGTGTCTAATTCAAACTATTGAAGAATTAAAAATATTTAAAAAAATATTTAATAAAACATTCAGGTGTTCATTCTACCCCTCTCTTTAAAAATAATTTATACATCAAATTTCTTAATTTGGAAACCAAAATATGAGGATAATTCTTCCTAAGCACATCATCAAGTTCCCACATATCTTTCTCAACATGGTGCATCCACCAAAAAAAGTTGAACAACTATGTGGCCGGGTTTCATATAAATTTTCACTACAATAAAGAATGACAATGGGTTGTTCTTTATAAGAAAGATCTTTATCTTGTGGTATGACTTCTGGGATTAGTAAATGAGAAGGATCATGTCAATACCATATTAGGAGTGATACAAAGAACACATCAATAACATGAATGAGATTCCGTGGAAGAAACAATTAGTAATCTACTATCCCAACACAATACATAATTTTAAAAGAAACAATATACCTCGGGCTCATCTTTCCATTCTTTTCCAAATATCATTACTCTATTCCATTAATATATTCTTAGAAACACCTTTTCACCCACTTCAACCTGTAGGTCCTTTAATTAGTTATCTGCATAACTTTTTATAAATTGGGAGCTTCTCTTCTTTGTTTAGGAATAGATTTGACCATTTATCCAATTTCATCATCAAAACAAGGACCTAATAGATTTATTTCCCCCACATCATCCCAGGATGTTGGATTTATTCACATTACTCTATATTGGGATTCATAAGGAACCATTTAAATACTAGTGTGAATGCTATTGTTGGATGGAAATTCCACAAACGATTGGTGCTTATCCCAACCACCTTTGAAATCCCTAAATAAATGTCTCAATATGTATTCTAGATTTTGAATTTTCATCTCAGACTGACAGTCTATATATAGATGATAACAAGTTCAAAAACATAACTATATTTCAAAATCCTTCTGAAGAATTTCTTGGAACATCAAGGTAATCCTGGTTCCCGATTTGATATAATGGAATGTGGATCTCCATGAAATCTTACCACATAATTTACATATATCCTAACATACTGATAATGATAATAATACTCTATATTAGAAATGAAGTGTTCTACATTTTTAATAATGTTATTTCTACACCATATAGCATTATGAAATTTAGATGTTTTTGGTAGTCCTATAAAATTCCCATAGTTATGTTTTCCCATTTCCATTATAGTATGGGTAATGGTTGAAATATGACCATATACTAATGTCTCTCAAACAAAACTTGATGAAAAAACAAGCACCTATAGACATATCAAACCACATATCTTTTCATTCCATCCCACCAAAAATACTCTTTTAGGTCCCTATACATATTTTTTCTTCCATGATTAATAGATAATGAAGAAGTATAAGCCTTATCCAATATATCCATTTTTAATTATTGCATGAGAGGAATAAAAAACGAGTTCTTGAAACTTATTATTCCATCACAATTATGGTTGAATTCATCAAGATTTCTCATCTTCTTTTTAACCTCTACGTCTTACTTCTATATATACTTAATCATCACCTGTATAGATGGTCAAAAATTCATTTGAGAAAGATAATATTTTCCCCCATGCCTTTAAATTTCAAGATATATCCTTCACAAATCAATAAATATGGGATCTTTTGTGATCCTCATTATGGATTTTATAGCATGGTCATTTTGAATCCAAGAATCAACCACCTTGTTCGCTTTCTCATGTTGGTAATATATTTAGATGATAGAATCTTTAATCAAATCCAACCATATTCTTTGGATCTTATTAATCTCATTTTTGTTGAAAATATACAATAATATTTTCTGATCGTATAAAATTCAAACATTTCACCATAATGATAATTTTTCCATACCATTAATAAGAAGAAAAATTTAGTTAACTCCAAAAAAAGTATTAGGTAATTTTTTCCATGGATTTTCAAATATAATGTGGCATAAGTTATTACTATATCATTTTTCATGACAAGACACCCCATCCCCATATAAGATGGATTTTTTAGATCTCAAACATTTATCCATTACGAGAAAATGTGGGCACATGTGCATTGGCTAACTTTATTTTTATCACTTTGAAATTCATTTCACATTCCTCAATATCCATGAACATAATTTATCTCCAAGTTATCTTTTTGGGTGTATTAGATAATGGGGAAAAATATTTCATAGAATGTAAATAATATCCACAGAAACCAAGCAAAATTCATTTCCCAATTATTTTTGTTGGTTTCAGAAAACAGTTAATAACATCTCATATTGTTAGATCCACAGATATCACCACTCCTGATATTATGTGACCCAAATATTAAACATTCTGATGTCAAATTTTACACTTTTTATAAGTTTCATTAATATTATCATTCCATAGGGTATTAGTTACAATTCACAAATCATCTTCTTTTTCTTCTATTCCCTTTAAATAAAAATGAATATCATCTTTAAAAACTATAAAAAACTAACTAATCCAATCTCCAAAGAATCTATTCATTAGTTCTATGAAGGCATTGGGGGAATTAATAAGACCAAAAGGAATCACTATAAATTCATAGTGTTCATACCTTGTACAAAATGTCGTATTCGGTATATCCTCTATTAGGACCCTTCATTAATGATAAAAAAATAAAGATCAGTTATGGAAAATTATTGAGCTCTATGTAGTTGGTCAAATAATTCCTCAATTCAGGGAAGATGGTATTTTTCTTGATATTGACCAAGTTATGTTCTCGATAATCAATACAGAGTGTCATTGATCTATATTTATTCTTAAAAATATAACAGGTTCTCAATAAGGTGATACACTAGGGGTTATGAGTAGAAATTCAATATTCTCTTCATGTTTCTTCTTCAAGTCCTACAACTCAATTGTTTCCATTATATATGGTTTCATGGAAATAGGCATATCACCTGATTTGAGTTCTATTGATAACTCAAACTAATGATTCTTTGGAAAACATGATTGTTAATTTGTAAATGCACGATCAAAATCCCGTAAAATAGTTGTATTATTAATAGTGAGTTTATAACCATCCATTTGAGATATATAGACATCATTTATAGGAATCAAGACCCATAATTTGGATTACATTTCACCATGAATGTCATATTCATACTTACATCGATATAAAATAATATATTGATATGGAATATGAAATATAACTTCCCTTCTGTAGAAATATATATGAGCTCTATGTAGATAAAAAATCCTTACCGTGAATCACATAAAATTCCACAATATGTTGGATCAAAATATTTGTTGGAATCTCTTTCCCACAAACTTCTACTAGATAAGAATTATAAACGTTTGATTCGATTGTTGTGGCATTTAGCGTTGTCACAACTAACTCAATAAATAATTTTTGAGGGAAAACTGAGATTCCTCTAAAAATTTAATTAGAAATAAATTATTGGGTTGATCTAGAATAAATAAATCATTTTATACTTTGGAGTTTATGGTAAGTGTACCTATCACTACTTCAATATAGTACCCCACATTACTGATAGTGATCACATATGACTTTCCATTGTCTTTAGACATAATATTTTGATGATTTTGATCATCATCAATAACCCTTGGATTAGTGCATTTATTGACTAATGCCCCATTTCCATGAACATGTTACATTTGAGTGTATGTGGTGAATTCTTAGTGGCCATTTTATTATTCGAATCATTAGACAACTTTTTCCAAACACATGAGCATTAAACCTCCCAATGATCTTATTTTTGACACAATAAATATTTTATAGTCACATTAAGACAATTTCATTCATTTTTAATTCCACACATTAAACATAAGGGAAAAAACATTATCTTTTAATTGTGGAATTTATATTTTCCATTTAATTCCATTCTCATCTTCTTATCAAACCCATAGTATAAATGGGTTACCCCATTCTTCATGTCTACCTTGAGAAAAAATTGAATGATTACATTATATATATTTAATTACCTTATATATAATTATCTTTTAAGACATTCTTTTATGACTCAAAATAATCGAGCAATTTTAATCTAAGGTTGGATAATAATTCTAGAAGTGTACGAGGAAATCATTGTTAAATTTTCTTCATAGTTGCCAACAGATTCATATCCCTTTTTCTTAAGCTCAAGGAACACATTCTCCACCATTTTTCAATGAATACGAGGAATGTACTTATTGAAAAATATTTTCTTCAACTCATATCATTCCATAGAGTACATATAATATCCTTGGCTCAAATTCGCTGTATGATTCCACAATGTATTAGCTCCATATTATGAATGAATAAATGAAAATTTGAATTTAGCTTGTTTTGAACATTAGAGAGCAAAAAATAACTTTTTAGTGGTACTAGTAAATTTTTCACTCACTAATGGATTAGATGACCAACTGATGGATGGTGAGAGATGCCTCATGAAGGACTCAATAGAATGTTGTTCCCTTATTTGGTTGTTTAGAAATCTTGCATGATTCATTACATGAGAATGATGTGTGAGCATAACTGCAATATTTTTCATTCCATCTCCCATAACATTTTGTTTCTTGAGGAGACAATCATTGAATTTTTGATCACATTCATCATTAATGTGGTTCATATCTGTTTCTTCCTATGGATAAAAACAGGAAGCATAATATGAAAAACACAAATCATAATGGGGAATCCATGTAATTAGGAATAAAAGTTCAATTTAGGATACTTTAGATTTTATTCTAGGTTAATCATGATCATTTATAAAACATTATGTTTTAACCCATTCTTTGACATATCTTTAGGGTTCATTCTATGGTTTTCTCATCCTAGTTTATTATGGGTCTCTATACCATTCCAATTATACAAATAATAACGACCCATAATTTACATACATAGATATTATTTCAAAATTGATAACTAACAATTAAAATAATTAAAAAACCCATGAATTGACCATATAGGTATAATGTATTTTGAAATTGTGAATCACAAAAAATTGGTTCACAAGACATCCTATTTATCACACAATACTTTTTTCATGACAAGGCCACTTTGGACATATCTTACTAAATACCTTTCCTAATTAGCTAGGGAAAAGAAACATATGAATGGGTGAGATCAGATGATCAGTAATGTTAAACAAGGGTTATATCAATCATATCATAATAAAAAAGTCTTTTGAATATAGAATTTGAAAATCATATCATGCATATGGAAGATCATGATATCATTCCATGAGATAAATAATAAATGTTAATAAAAACCAATTAACATTATCGCAAAAGTCATTATAGGAGACATGATTTTTTTAATACAATTAACAATAAAAAATCATGTCATGTTAGTCAAGGCTCATTCCCAAGAACATCATAATAGACAAAGTCCCATACTGAACTGAGTTCACTTTTTATTTTATCCTTGAACTACTGAACTAATATCATTTATTATTAAAACCATGTCTATATCATGAGATATAATTCTTTATCCAATGAATAAGAGAGAGATATAGTCACACCCATATCATAATAAAATCATTCAAATGTGTTCAATAATAAAGAAAAAACAGTCATCATAACCAACGGAAAAAATGGGTTTCTTAATACACCATTTTACCATAACATTATCCATGTAAAACAAATCGATTTCATAAATATAATTTCATCATAAACAAAATAAAAACACTTGAAAAATAATAATTTTATATTTGAAAAATAGCTATATTAAATAATTCCATATAATATGGGAAATATTTATTATATAACATTTGAAAATAATACTTGATAAAAATAAATTGCCTTCTAAATTATTTTTTTTCTCAAAATGATTTGAAATTATAAAATAAATAGCTTCATTTGAAAATAAACATGAAATTGTGTAATGGATGAATCATGAAAATAAATATTTATGAAAATCTAAAAATATGTTCGTTCTGTATTAGATAAAAAACCATTGTCCTTGTATTTTTTAAGAATAGTCATAATGTTCCTTGTTTTTGAAAATGGAAGAAATTGCATACGGTTTAATAAAAATTCACCTATGGGTAAAATTGAATCTAAAAACAGTATAAGAATAGTAATAATATTTTGGAATGAATAATTATGAATCATGGAAATAGATAAGAAATATACCATATTAAATACTAACGCATAAACAATCTCAGATAATAATGAGATTGAGAAATTATATCTTAAAAAGGGTATGATTTACTTGTATTTATCCACACCTCTTGAATAATGATTTAAATAATTTAATTGACTTATTTCATAATCATAGTATTATCTATTTTTAGTAACATTATTACTCATCCATCAGTTGTTAACGTCTTTATTTTCTTACACATGTTATGTCATAAAAGTTCTTAATCAATTTCATTGGATATAGTTGTAACATTTACATAATTATATTAATATAATATATATCATGATTATTAATTCATTTCATTTATATAAACTCTCTTTAATAAATATCAGGTTGAATGAATCACACCGCATCACAGAGACATTTGGATGAACGTACACACGAGTAATGATATGATTCCCATAATATTGAATGGTATTGAAGTGGTTTTATTATAATATTTCACAATCAATATCATGTTATTATAATCATAAATAGATACTATCTCCATTATTTTACCCATCCATGTGAGGTTTTGGCAGATAATATATTACACAATGGCGTAGAGACGGTATGTCTTATGTATGCACGCGTAGTGATTTCGTTTTTCATAGGATGGATAAAATATGGAATATTAATTTTTCATAATCATGATATATTCATAGTATATAAATTATTATAGAGTTATTAATTTATATCAAAATAAATAATTAATTTAAGTATTATAAGAATGATGTTTGAATCAATTTGTAGAGGAGATTACATCTTCTTTGACATACTCCTTCTAATTATCCTCTTAAAGAGCTATAGTTTTTATTTGAATAAGGGAAGAACCTAAAGAATTTTAATAAGGATGTTTAGAAGGGAATTTTTTAGGAGAGGGTAGATGTTAAAGGCTCAATGAGATGTAAATTGTTGAGGGAGGAGGTTCCCATATATTACAGAGGGTAGAGGCACTTTTAGGATATCCAAGAATACAAATTTGTAGTGAAATAAAACCCCCTAAAACAATCAATATTTCCTAATTTATAAAATGAGATAATACAATGTTGTAATCTAATCATCTGCTAAAATTTTGGAATGTCTTTCTTTCAATGTAAACTATATAATTTTAATTAACACTTAGTTATTACATTAAAATTTCAAATAGGTTACCAAATATATCAATATTTAAAAGGGTGAAATATTTACTTTTATGATAAAAATTAGACCATAAATAAATACCTTAAAAAATTTTAGGCCATATAATCATTATTATATATATTTTTTTAAAATTATTATTATTAAATAATTTAATAAGAAATTATTTTGATTAACAACCAATATGTTCAATTTTAAGACTAGTTAATTAATTGAATTTTAAAAATATTATGATAACAAGTTACCTTCAGAAAAAATATTTTATTATATTAAAAATTGGTCAAGGTTAAAATGAAAATTAATTGGAAATTTTAGTTATCCAAAAAATATATTTTTATTTTATTTTTAATAACATTTAATTAATATTTCTCTTAATAAAATAAATAATAAAAAATTATTGTTTAAATATTTAATATTTTTATTAATTGAATAAAATATAAAAATAAAATACTATAAAAATATTAATACTCTGGATTTGAGAATAATACTTATAATCAAATATATATTATTTTGAATACATCATTAAAAATTTTATATTTATTATAACATGAATGTGAGATGTTTATCATCACATTAAATTATATAATATAAATGCAATAGTAACTTCTATATGGAACTAAATGGTCAATTTCTCAACACGTGGATGATTATAGTAAAGATATACTCTAATAATAAGATTTGGCCAAGTGTTTGGGTATTTTAACTGTTATTATCTATTTAATAATTTTTATTTTATTTATTTCTCAGCAATTAAATAATTTTTACATCATTAAAGTGTAAGTGATTAAGTTAAATATTTATTTCATAAAAATTACAAGTATACTATCGTCATAAAACACATATATCTCAAATGATTATTTATAATTGGTTTTATTGTATGTATAATGTTATATTAAAACTCATAGAGTAATTAACATTTAAGTAATACATATTAAAATTTTCTTTAAATAAACTAAATTAAATGTCTAAATTGCATCCAAGTGGCACAAAAAAAACATTTATATATAATTATGACTTAGGTAGAAAAAACCCATTCAATTATTTTAGGAATTGTTTATGGTAAATTCAAAATATTTTTTTACACTTAATTGCCTAATATAGCATTTTACAGTATTAATTACAATTACCAATGATATTATTCATAGTACCTAAAATCAAAAAGAAGATATTTAAATAATTCATACATAATTATTAAAAATATAGAATCCATTTTTCAAAATTTAAATCACATAATTGTAGTAATTATTTTAAAATTCATCCTATTATCGAAAAAAGATAACGATTTTTGAACGTTAAAATATTGGGAATGATTTAAATTTTTTTCCATCTGAATTAGATGTAAAATTAATTATAATGGAATGCATTTTATTGAAAGATAAATCATTATTATATTTTTACATGAAAACCATTTGATATTATAATTTAACTATATAAATTATATTGGGGAATATTGACGTTTTCAATTATACTTTATTGTATTTGAACTATTCATGAAAACATGAATGTTATCAAAAAAATATCAAAAATTCATCGAAAGTAAATTTTTTTCTCTTGAAACCATTGAAAATGTTTATGTTTTCATATAAAATTTATTAATGTATCCAAAAATTAATTTATGAAGGGTTATCCATTAAAAGGTAAAAATTAACACTTTTAAAAAATATAGGTTTTTATACATCAAATAGGTTTTATTAATACCCTTTGAAAACAAATATCAATTGGATGAATATAAAAAAATTATTAAGTATCTAAAATATATATTTCATTAATATCATTTACTACTATTAATTTAGTCAATTTATGGATAAATTATATAAATATATAAATGATTTATATTTTTCACAAATAACTGGTAGCCAATGAATTCACTATAAATTTTCATAAATAAGTTATAATTATTTCCTCGAACCTAACAACTATGATAAATGTGCATTTTATACCATGGGTGTCTTATGGTTCATTTAAACTCATGATTTTAGAAAATTAAACTTATTAAAGAATTAAAATTATTAATAGAAAATATTTTATAAAAATATTGGGGTGTTTTATGTACCAATATTGTTTTCTCATTAATGAAGATGAGAAAAAAGATTGTTAGAAGAATAAGGCTTCACATGGTTCGATGTAATCATGTACGGAATAATATTCATGGCTAGATAAAATTTTTATGAAGATCAATTTTCAACATGGTGGAGTTGATTATAATTTTCAAGTCAAAACTGACACTAATCTAATGGATATGGTGATGGAATATGTCAATGACATAATCTGTAGTTGGTTAGATGGACCCAAGTGAAGAATGTTTTCTGATTTCAATAAATGTGCATTTGAAATAACAATGATTGGTGAAATGATGTTTTCCCATATCATATATATAAGGGAATGAAATAATGGAATACTAATTTCTTAATAAAAAGAATCCAAGGAGAACATGATAATATATTGAATGGATAATTCCAAGGAGATAACAACTCTGATGGATACCTGGATGAAACTATCTCAGTATTATGTATAAAAAGATGTTAATGTCACAAGATATAGGCATATCATTGGAATCATATCATATATAATAGAGAAACGACTTGATATTGTTTTCTAACAAGTCAAGTAGAGTGGTATCAATGAAATGCCAAGGAAATCCCATTTACATTAGTAAAAATAATAAATCTTTACATCGAGGGAAAGATGGATTTTGGCTCAATATAAAATGAAAAAATCACAAAAAGAGTTATTGGCCTATAAATTTCTTTATTGGTCTTGTTCAATAGATGATAGAAAATAAACACCTGATGGTGAATTTTATCTTAGTAAATTATACATTTATGGGATAATCAAGAAACAATATTTCATTTCCTGGTGCATTGTGACACTAGGACCATTTTTGAAGTAAATGAGGGAGCATCATGAATAGGTGTTGACTAGGATTAAATATTCTAGAATCGGTGGAAATAGATATAAATACACATCTACCCCCTTTAGAAAAAATAGATACATAAATAAAATATTAAGGCTATAGATTCCTGATGGTGGTTCATGAACGTGGTCTATGAGGGAATGTTTTGGAAGGCTGTAACTTCAAATTGAACATTTTGTGCATACCGAAAGGTAATTAGTTCATGAAAGCTACAGAAATTTCACAGAAAGTTATGTTCTTCACGATGGATAAAAGAGATGTAATAAAGGATGGTTCATTGTGAAGGATATTTGAGCTTCATAAAAGAACACGATTTATAGATAGTGTGAGTATCAGGAAAATGTATTAAGAAGAATTACCTAGTGAACACTTTTGTAGTGGTATTCATAAATTAGGTGAAATTTGAACATCAACAGAGTATGAATATGAAACTATGGATATATTCCATAGTGATATTGAGGGGATATACAATTCTAAAATGTTTTTGTGGATCCCTTTTATAGTACTGATAAAAAAGAAGAGTGATATAGTGATCCATTCCAACAGAAGTGATCTGGAGATTGAGACATTGGGAGTGAAACATGGTAAAGCAGCGAGCTAACCCTAAACCTTATAAATTTAGTGATCCTACGAATATAATTGATATCATCCGAACATTTTATTTTGGAAATGGGACTCATTTGTTTTGGTACATTGGAAAATGATCATTGTATGGTCCTTAGACATAGAAAAGTGAGGCTAAACCATGTAAAATCATCATGTCCCATGCATGATTTCATTTCTGATCATACATTACTAACAGAAAAGGAGGGAAAAGTTCTTTTCATAATAATGATACAAGTTATGAAGGAGTATTAGTTTTTATATATCATTCTATGATTACCCCCCCTAAAAGTTTTTCACAAAGGTAAAAAGATTTTGATGGAAAGTTCTTCAGTTACGACATGAATCATTAATGACATGAATGTTTTGATAGTGATCTCATCAATTATGAGAGGCATCATGAATAGTGAATTTTCATCAATCATCATGAGATATGGAGCATAGTTATGGAAATGAGGTAGCATTATGAAAATATGATGATGTGGCTGGTAGGTTTTAGAATCGATGGAAATTCCAAAAAATAGGCCTCCAACTAATTCAAAAAATTAGAGAGACAAAACAAAAATCATAAGGCTCTAAATTATTGATGGTGGTTCAATAGAGAATGATAAAAAAGGCAATAACATGCAACCAAATATTTTTATCATCAAGAAATATTGGTAGTTCTCGAAGGCTATAAAAATATGACCAAAAGTCATATGTTTTTGAAATGTATAAGAGAGCATCACAAAAAGAAGGTACTTTATGAAGGATATTTGAACATCGCAAAGGAAGGATCATCATGATGGTAGTGAGAATCACCAATGTGTTTTAAAAGGTATTTACCACTGATTTATGGTAAGATTATACTCATCAATTTGATTAATGGGTAACTTCAACAGAGCATCCATATAGAACTGAGGATGTATTCATCAATAATAATAAAAGGAACAAAAGATATTTTTTTGTGTATCCCTTTTAAGGAAGTGAGAAAAGGATAGGGAATAAATTTATCCTTTCCATGATTATTTATCCAAATAAAGTGAATTGTTGAGTGAACCTTGGTAAAGTTGTCATCTTACCCTAAACCTTGTAAAAGCATTGATCATTAAAATATAAGTTATGTATCCCAATAATTTTATTTTGGTAGTAAGCCTTATATTATTTTCAAAAGTGAGGAAACACCATTGTATTCTTCAAGGAAGTTGTATAATGATAGTGAACAAATGAAAATAAATTTTCACCATGCATGATTTCATTTCCGTTAATACATTACTACGAGATAAGGAGAGAAGAGTGCTTTGTTTAATAATGAAACATGATCATAAATTGAAATTGTTTTAATATGTCAAACCCAAATTCACCCCACAATTTGGGTATTTAACCTTTTGGGACTAAAAAATTTTAATTGATACTATTTTAAATTAAATTTAATTGTTCTCCAAATAATTAATTTTATATAAATTAGTCAATGTATTATTTTATTAAATTATTTACTCCTATTCATACCCTCCATTCCAATGGCTATGAGATAATCATCTAAATAAATTAATATAATTTAATATTATGAAATGATTTTTTATGATTAGTGTTTTCTATACCACGTGTATTAAATGAAATGAAATTTATTTGAATAAAATTATTTCATAAAATATTCATGGTGTTATAGAAATTAAAACATCCCAAGTGATAATATTTGAAAAAACTCATTCGGTTAAATATCCAGAAGGACGTAAAAAGTGATACAACAACCGGAAAAGAGCCCATATATCTCAAAACAATTACATTGTAGTTAATGATAAATAAAAGAACATGAATGATAAATGGGGAATATTTATTATGATTTAACCTTTGTTAATTTATTTAGTTTTGGGAGAATACAATTCTCACTAATCAATTCCCATATATCATGATAATGTGTCAAAACTACCATTGACCCTGATAGAGGTGATGGATGAACAATCATAATTTTTTTAAATCCAATAAAATTATTCTAGGCATAAAATGATTTTTTGGTAGGTACAATCATCATACAATAAAGGTTTGAATTAAAATTATCTGAATATTGTTGTGAAAATTCATTTCTTTTTCCCATTTTTCAAAAGAACATCATGATATTCCCATAAATATAAGTGGATGATATGTATATTAAAACACATAGTGAAATTATTTAAAAAATAACGATATATATAAGTTTTATTATTATCATTAGTGAGTTAAATCTCTCTTTAAAACTTATTTCAATTCCAATAATGGAATTTCACATAATATTATTGATGAATCTGCAGTGAAAGAATAATTCCATTATCAACTATATAAGTATGGATATTTCTATTATATTAAAGGGAAATCAAGATGTTATCTTCAAAAGAGAGATATCCCACCCCAAGTTTTACCAAGAACCTTGTTATATTAACATTTTTATAGAAATGATTGGTGAATAAAAATAATAATGATAATTTAAAAATATTTTATCTGAATCAATTATTTGAGAATACAAAAATGTATTTCATAAAGAGATATTTGGACCACCCCAGATAGTGAGGTGTATTTCTCATTCAAACTGACCCCTTGATCCAAAATAAATTGAATAAAACCATTTAAAATAGAATATTTGGAGATAGTTTAATTAAATACGAAATATCATGATCATTTGGATAAGGGTTTTATTTATATGAAGGTATCTCAATGTGGGAAAATATTATATTTTTAAAGAAGAAATAATTATTGATGCAATTACGAATCCATACCATAAAACCTAATGAAGCACTTGTAAATAAGAAATAACAACTCCATATGATTTATGACTTGTAAATTTAACAATGGGAAGCTCAATTACCCTATAAGATTGACATCTAATTAGGGTATCATAAGGTAATGTCTAAGATATAAGATATCATAAAGACAATATTTTTTATAAGATGATGGAAGTATGAGTTTATTTTTCTTCCCTTTTTCTTGACTATTTCTCCAACTACATTTATGGATTTTATTGAAGGGTCTTTAATTAAAAACATTGATAATTTCTTATATAATTAACTGAGGATATTTTTATATAATAAAAAATATATAAGGACTATACATAGAATCTATAATTTATATTTCAAAATATATTGAAGGATAATATATGTTCTAAATTATGTAAATTTGAGTTCCAGTTACAATATCATTCATTACTTAGTAACATTTTAACAATTGAATGAATATTAGTTGATCATACCAATAAAAAGGATCTAGAGAGGTGACCACATCATAAAATTGTAAATGATATTATTTTTTCCTTTTATTAGAAGAATAATATATAATGATTGGGAAATTAATTTAATGCCATTATTTTAAACTCACCTTGTAAAATTTAAAATGGGTGTTGTTTATCTGGATAAGAGACTATGTATAATGATTTAAAGATCTGATTACTTAACTGGCTAGTTACCATATTCTAACTATACTCTCTATCAAAGATGGATTTTTTTATAAGAAAAGATTCATCTGTGAAACAGAATGTATGTGTTCTTAGAAAAATTATATTATATTTTTCCATAGATCTTGGTATTTATAGAATCATGAGTATAATCATCTGACTAACAATCTTGTGTTATCGACACACAATATTTATATAAATATAGGACACAATGTCTCATTGTGGAATGTTTTGATATATTAACAGACCACCAATGTCTGAAATATATATTCAAATTGAGAATAAATCAATGAATATAATAGATTGTTAGAGCTTCATAATGACTATACATATGAAATTTAGTATCACCTTTGAAGTGGTAGAAATTCAAAGATTTGGTAGGAATGAAATATCTTATTGTTCTAGTATTGTGGAGGATCAATGGAGATCCATTAATCAAGAACCTAACAGGGTTGGACAATGTAATCATATGGTAAGGAACATAATCAATCCAATACAAAAATATTTGTCATTATTAATTATTTTTTGAATATTAATAAGGCTCAAATATACCACCACTTGATCCAAAATAAGATAGAAGTAGTGAATATAAATACTATCCATAATGAAATAAATCAAGAAAATCCACCCAGATGAAGGATAAAGAAGGTATCAATACAATATACCATAAGTGGAGTAATGTAATGGGTTGTTTTCATTTTTATATAGAAATATTATAAAATTTTCTTTAAAATAGACTCATGAGAAAAATATCATTTTTAAAAATCATTTGAAAAACCGTTTAATTGATCATAAATTTTTAAAAAAATTATCATTAAAATTTAACTTTTTAACATGCAGTACTTGTTTCAAAGGAATGGAGGTGATTAAGTACACACATGTCATATATGGAAAAAAGTGAATTCCTTTTGGAAGGTAAAATGTATAGAAAAATGTATTATTAGAAATGTGACAAGGAGATTACATTGAAAAAATTGGTAAAAGGAAAAGTTGTAAAAATGTATTTTCCATATAATTTTAAATACATTTGTGAAATAAATTTACTAAAAATGGTTTTTAAAAGAAAAAATTTTCTAAGAATAAATATAGAAATAATGTCGGGTTTTCTGAAAAAAATTATCTGAATCATTTTTAGAACAAATTTCTGAAAAATGGAAATAATAAATGAAAAAATTTAATGAATGACTGGAGGAGGAATAAATTATAGGTTTTATTTAGAAAATATTATATAATTTTCTCAAAATAAAATACCCTTGAATTATCAATAAATATCTTCACGATTAAAATAATATTTAAACATTCCAAAGTTTCCCAAACATCTATAAAAAATTTATTCATAATAATGATTAAGGAAAAACATTAAATAAATGATTAAAAAAATAAAGGTAAAAGGATTAATGATATAATATAAGAAAATGTGTAGTAGAGACAACACACAAAAATGGAAGTACAGAACACGACATTTATCTCACAGCTAAAAAATGATAGATGAGAATCCCTTACCTTGAGTTTTTTTCGGATTAACATCCATTAATATCCTATATAATAAATATATGTTAATTTTATAATTTATTGAGAAATTTATTTATTTTTATCATTAGTTTTATTTCATTTTTTTTCTATGTATTATATAAATAATTAATCCATTGGGTTTACATCTGGTGTTTTGACCTAATTCAGTTTATGTGTAAAAAATGATAGTTATTGGTCTACTAAAGACAATGAGGTCATTATATAACATCTCAAGAATTATAATATTTATATAGTTATAATATTAATAGTGTAATTATATTTTTAAAATCAATCATTTATCATGGTTATGAAATTAATAAATGTTATCATCATAGAGGCTGTAGGTCGTACCTATACATGGGTAATGTTCTCATTTTTTAATTTTCATTATAGAATGATGGTAAATAACACCATATATTTATAGCATGATCATTAAATCATAAGTAACATTTTATTTAATCATATATACATATATATATTTAATTCATGACATATAAAAGGAATCACGTCTTGTCTAGGAGGTGGTAGTCCAGACGTCCATGAACAACATTATCACTTCTTAATTGTCTGAAAGGATAATAATGAAAATTATATATATATATATATAAGGTTTTTAGTTTTGTAATATCATAATAAATTTTTTTATGTCTCACTTGATTAATTATAATCATCTTTAGTACATTACATGTATCTTTTGATTGAATCACATCGCTTTGAGGGGGCAGTAGTCCACACATCCTAAAATAATGTAATCGTATTAACAAAAAATTATAGGTATTAAATATATGTGTTATAAAAGAATAAAATAATTATAAAGTCATAATATATATCTTATATATTATATATAAATAAAATTTTCCATCATAAAGGTTAACCATGAATGTTGTTTAAGAAAAAATGTATTATCATCGTTTCTTGAGGCAGTAGTTTTCCGTACACAAAAACAGTATGTCTGTTGCCTAGTAGATGGAGGAGAGTGTAATTGTAGGTAAAAAACGTTATATAACAATATAATATTAAATTTATGAGACTTCTTTAATATTATCATACATTAATAGGGTTTTTTGTGTTTCATAGAGGATATAAAACTATAGCAATTGAGAGATGATGTTACTTCTTAATAGGGTAACTTATTTCAGTTTATACAAAAAGGAATTATTGGATGGATTAAAACCCAAAGGAATGATTTATGGTATGTAGGAGTGGTTTTGGGAATCTATATGGGAATATATTTGTTGAAAGTATGTGTTTTTAGAGGTGTTACGAATGGGGGAGGTGTCGGCCATTTATAATGGAGGAGAAGGACTCATTTCGTATTCTTGAAAAGATGTTTGGTGTTCCAACTTTTTGACCTAAATATTTTATTAAAAATTCATCAAAAATTAATAATGGAAAGTTCATGGCCTAATTTTCTTTATAAAAAATGGTTTCAGGAAATTTTCATGGTCATTTGGGCCCCTGGATTGAAGGTTTAGTCCATTATTATCCATAATTTTCTCTTAAAAATTGAAATTAATTTCAATTAATTTCACTAATATTTTTTGAAATAAATTTTCGTTATATTTGAAATTATAAAATATTATTATTACAAATATTTAATACATTTTACCAAATTACAATCATATATGTGGAAACAGGAAATTTGAAATTCATTCCACAGGTAGGCCGAAAATACGAGTTGTTAATGTAAAAATGATTGAATGTTTCCTATGTCATTATAATAAATTTCAAAGTTAAATTTCTTCAAATGATAGAAATTTTATTAATTGATAAAAATAGGAAATTTTTATACATTAAAATTATTTATATGTTTACATTATCTTTATAATTAAATTAGATGACAAATCAGTTTTGAATTAAAATTCATAATTTTTAACTAATCATTACTAATTAAATGTTATATAATTTTTTTAAAAAATAACTCTAATATAATTATTATGTTTTTATTTCAAAATAAGAATAATATTTTGACATATTAAATCTATAAATGTTTAAAATTTTTATTTAATATTTGTTCTCTGTTGAATTGTGGTAAAATTACATTAATACAAATATAAGTTTTTATGTGTGAAATTGGGGTTCTTCTTTGTCTTATGACTATTAGACCTAATGGATGAATGTAAAAAATATTTTATTGAATTTATATCAAATATATATAATTATAATAATTAAATAAATTTAAATTTTTATATTTATTAAAAAAATCCCTTCGAAGCATAAAAATAATATCATTTCGTTTTTATATCCAATTGGTTATTATTTTCAATTGTCATGAAATGGTAAGAAATGAATTAGTTTTAATTTTACATAAACCATAAAATATCAGACGATAGTTAATATTATTCATACACTCTAGTTTATATCATATCATATTATATAATAAAATTTTAAAAGTAGATCATTATTTGATGAAACATCGTCTTGTGTGTAATGCAAGCTACTGTGGATAGTTACTCTTGCATGTGATTTAAGATAAATATGTGTGTTTTGAATTAAAAACTATATCTAGTATTTAATTTATTTAAAATAGATAATATATGTACATTTTTTTTGTATAATATATTACCTTACACACTAGGTGATGTGTTTCACACATCTATTGAATACAAAGTCCTGCTTTAGAATTTCTAGGTGATACATTTTCCCCACTTTGGTTAAATTCCACCCATGAAATTTAAACTCAATATTCGTAATATTTTTTTATGACACATGAATACCAAATTTATATAATGGATTAAAAATATCCTCTAGAGATGGTAGAACGTGAAGCTTAACAGTCTTCTGGAATTACATGTAACTTGGAGTCTGTGTAAGTGAACAATCATGCTAAGTAGATGCATTTACATGGAGGAAATACATATATACTTATATAGAGTTATTGAGTTTACCAATTAGAAACAAATGAGGTATCTATATAATGTTAAGGGACTCAAAGCCAAAATAAGTTAATGATCAAATGAATATTGAGGAACTCAAATCCATAAATCTATAATGATTTAAAATAACATTGGTCTATCAAAATTTAAGGTATTAGGACAAAATTATAAAGAGGTTATTATAACTTAAGTTAAAGAAATATTTTTACAATATAAAAATATAAGGAAACATATTTAATTGATAAGTTCATTTTTAATATGACCGGCAATGAATTTTGGTCGTGTACAATAAAATTATAATTCCTTCCTTTACTAATAGATATTAATTACCCATAAAAAATTTTATTGTTTTTTATTCCCAATGCACTAAAAAAACCATTAAAGGATCATAAGGACAATAAATGACTTACAAGTAAAACTATTTGTCATTAATTATCTTTTAAAAAATATGCTTCTTAGATTAATCTATAATTATAAAAGTGATACTATTGGATTATCATTAAAATGTATACATCAAATTGTTTAACTAAAAACAATAAAAAACTAACCAAGAATTTTTGTAGTTAAATGGTTAGTGTAGAACCCTTACCATATTTTGGTAATGTGTTTGAGACCCACATAATTTCTATATTTTATATGTTTTCACCCAAAATTTTAAGTATTCATTTTTTATAACCATTTTAATTTAATTTTAAAAATATGTTTGATAGAAATCATATAAATAAGGTTAATCACTAAATATACTATTAAATTGGTTTTTTATTAATCCAAATTATAGAAATAATTTAACCATTTATTTACACATATGTCCTTCCTCATTCTAAGATTTATTAATAATATAATTTTGAGGATTTCTAATCACAAAAAATTTTCTTCAATACTAAACAACACAGGTTTAAGATAGGTAATTAATTATCAAAATATCTCATAATTCTTTTTAAATAAAATGTAAATTTTCTAAATAAAATCACCTGAGAGTGCCAACTCTAGTACACAGTAAGGCATGTTGTCATGTACTATGTTATCCTGAGTCAGGCCCAAAATACCATGTCAAACTTATTACTCCAACGTACTTATGTTCTAGAACCAAGACCACATATATTATCCATACAGAGATGTATTGCTATAAATACCATCATATTCTATATATTACAAAAATTCTAGGGTGTTATTATATACCTATCATCAAATTATGCTTTAGGGTTATGTTTTTTAAAATATGTTTTCATAAATATAGTTCCCAATGATGCCACTAAATTTACATTGATAGGAACTATAGAGAAACGACACTAGAAATCCTAGATCATCTGTCTACTATCAAGTGCATCATCATGATTACAAGGAATCATGCCTCAAAGGACCGAGAGTTTATTAGACTTTGTAATCCATATACAAACAGGAATCTTTTATAACAAAATAATATAATAATTAAAACACAATATTTTTCTTCTCTATAAATTAATAACATTAAGGATAACTCTAATCCATATAGGAAATATATTCACATATATTATATTATGCTTCTTGAATTCCTGGGGAAGAAATATAATAAGGGTAAGATCAAATGTTTACTAAGGAAAACATACAGAGGAATTAATAATTAATAAATGAAAATAATAATTATGATATGGTAAATAGATGGATTCACATTCCATATAAATATTAAACTATTAAGGAAGTACATAAGAATTATATAAAGGTAATAACTAGAAACACATTCCATTCAAATATATAAAAAAATAAATATCAATATGGAAATGTAAAAAAGTTAAAAATGTTATATTTAATCCTTGAAATGAAATTAAATGTATAGATTGGTATTTCAACATAAAATATAATTGATGAATAATAATTGTAATTAAATGATGGAATTGATTGATTATTGGAGGCCATGTTTGCAAGTTACATCATGCCTTTACCTTAAATATCATTCAAAAGAAAATTTATAACATATAGGGCATGAAACCATCTAAGTCATCTATCCAAATGACTCATTTCATGAGACAAACGATGCATCGAGTAAATATCTATAACTATGCCCCACCCATGTAATACTAGTCCAAGTCATTCCTTAGTTTGAATAATAAAAATAAATAATATTCCTTATAAAATAATGGTAACGAATAAAGAATGATAAATTTTCAATATTTACAAAAAAAATAAAGTCACTGTCAAAGTAGACACCATATGTAACATGTTATAATGATTAAGAAATAGTAATATCAATGATAAATGATATGAATAATTATGGGAAATTCAATGATCATGGGAGATTTAATATTTTAAGGGGATTTCAATAATGAATCTCAGATGCTAATATAAATAATAACCTAAACCAAATCAATAAAAAGCCATTTTTATTATGGATAAAATTATTATCAATATAACATAACCAAAGTGAAGTAAAATAAAGGGTTTTTTTCCTTGATGAGTGGAAATATTATAAAACATTCTTTTCAAAACATTATTGAGGAAAATTTACATTTGTTTTGAGAAACCCATTATATAAATATGATTTCTATAAATATTTTAATTAAAAATTATTATTTCAAATATAAATATTGGATGTTTTGTTGGAATGAGGGTGGGTAAATCCTTATATTTCATTCCAGGTAAAAATAAAATTCTTTTTATATTGTAAAAAGTTAGATAAATTCTTTATTTATAAAGGGAAAATAACATTTCATTGAAAAAATAGGTAAAAGATTAAAAAGGAAAAAATTTATTTACCAAATCATGTTTAAAATATTTTTTTAAACAATTTAATAAAAATGTTTTTTTTGTAAATAATAGGATCTTTGACTAATGAGAGACAGAATGTCTTGTTTTTTGAAAAACATTTTTTAAAACATTTTGAGTATGAAAGAGTGAAAAATAGTACTGTTATCTGAAAAATTACCTAATTGGAAAGAGGAAAAAAATTGAATAGTTTTACTAAATAGTGTTATTGTAATTTTCATCAATGGAAATACGATTTGAAATATCATTAAATTTATTTTTGAGGAAAATAATCCATAAAAATTCCAAATCATCCCATACAACATCGAAACATTTTAAATCATAATACTCGTGATGGAATAACATTAAATGAAAGAATAATATTACATTATGATAAAAGTATTAATGATATAATTTAAATTTTTTTGAGAAGATACAACAATCGAAATATGTAAGAGGTGAACATGACCCTGATCTTATGGATGTAAATTGTGAGATGATAATCCCTTACCACAAGTTTCATTTTTAATAAACATCCATTATCTTCCTATATAAAAAAACATCTGATAATTTTATACATTCAAGAGAACCTTTTTCATGTTTATTATTACTTTAATTCCACTTTTTTAATATGTTGTAGACAACAATTTAAACAATTAAATTTACGTCAGGTGTTCTGATGAATTTCAGTTTATGTGTCTATAATAACATTGGTACGCTAACTATAGTCAAATTGGTCATTAAATAAAAACTTTTGATATATAGTATTGAAAAAATTATAATATTTAAAAATTAATTATACTTATAAAATAAATCATTAAATATGTTTATGAAAAATTAATCATCATTGAAATCATAAAGATGGCATGTTGTACGTATGCATGAGTGACGTTCTTATTTTTCAACGATCATTAAAGAAAAAATGTATGTAACACCATATATTCACATAATGATAAATATATCATAAATACCATTTTATTTAATAATATATACTTATATATATAGTTCTTGTTATGTAAAATTAATCACATTTTATAGTGGAAGAAGAAGTCCACACATCATGAAATGGCGTTATCACTTTTTAAGTTTGTGAAATTGTAAAAAAAAATGATATATATATATATATATGGAAAAGATTTTCTATAAAAAATTTCATATATATTAAATTTTTGTCTTATATTTTTAATTGTAAAAATATTTTATACATTCCATGTATCGTGTAAATGAATCACATCGCATTCAGGGGGCGTAGTCTACACTTTCTCAAATGATAATATCATTTTAACACAAAATTGAAAGTATAAAAACTATGTAAAATAAAAGGATTAATAAAACATAAAAAATAATAAATATTATATATATCATATATAAAAAGGGATTCCATCAAAATTTCCTACCGTGAATGTTGTAAATGGTTAGATGAACTTTCATCATTTCATGGGGAAATAGTTCGTCATACATAAAAATAGTCTATTCGCTACCCATTAAATGGAGGTGTTTGTAAGTGTAGGTCAGAGCCTTTACATAAAAACATCATAGAATATTTTAATTTTTTTATTATATAATAATATAATTATAAGGGTTAATGTGTTGGAGAATGGGAATAATACTGGAGAGCTTGAGAGCATACATTACCTCGTAATCATGCAACTTCTTCTGCTTTTTACTAAAGGCATCCTTATATGGATTTGGACCAAAGGGTGGAATCATGGATGAGGGTTGGGGTGTTGGGATGATATATGGGAAAATAATGGATAATCCTTGTTGGTGTGACAGTTGGGAGGAATAGGGAGCTGTGGTGTCCTTTTATAAGAATGGAAAAATAATCACATTGTATTTTTTAAAAGAAGTTTTGTGTACTAATGTTTATAACTAAACAACGAATTAAAAACCCAAAATTAATCAATAATGGAAGTATCATGGACAAATAATGTATTGAAAATGTATTTTGGATATGATTCAATGCCATATGTTACCCTATGATATATGTTTAGTCATTTATTATGTTTAATATTAACTTAATATGTGGAATAAATATTAATTGCATCCAAAGATATTGTTGAAAAAAAAGAATCATGGGGTCATTGAACATAATAAATTATACGAGTTCCAAATATAGAATCCAGTTTTCCAAATTAAAATCATATAAGTTCTATAAATTATATACTAATTCACCTTGTATGTGGGACGATAATGCATGTTATTTAAATAATGATATATGAATGTTTTCAATGTTTTTATAATCTATTTCAATGTGAAATTGATTCTAATTTGATACATTGTACTAATTTATAAAAATATTATCTAATTAAACATAAAAAATAATTAAGAATATAATTTAACAATATAAATTAATTTGATGAAAATTTAATGTTTTATTAAAATTCAGTATTTTTAACTATTCATTTAAAAAGGAAATGTTTCAGAAAAAATTCATAAATTAACCCTGATCTTATTATTATGATTCTATTTCAAATATGAAGTTTAATTAGAAATACTAAATCAAAAAAATGATGTAATTCATATTTAAAAAGGGTTTTCCATTAAAAGGAATTAAAATTATCTTTATACAAATATAGGTTTTAATGTGTAAAATTGGGTGGGTTTTTATCTTATCATTATAAATTGAGTGGATGAATATAAAAACTATTTCAATGAAAATATAAAATATATATTTCATCAAAATAATTAACTAATTTTATTTAATTATGTATATATTTGAAAAAATCCATTGTAATATTCAAAATAATATCATTTCATTTCTTATATCTAATTGGTTCTTATTTTTTTTTTACATTAACTGGTTACCAATGAATTTATTTTATTTTTATATAAACCCAACATTTTAATAATTTAGTTAATAATATTTATACCCTCCAGGTTATATCATATCATATTTAACAATAATATTTTAATAATATATCATTATTTGGTGAAAATTGGACTTGAGTATAACATAAGCCATTAAAAAAGTTCTATCTTCTTTGTGATGTATGATAACTCAGAATTTCATTAATTAAAAACTCTATTAATTATTGAAAATAATTAATATAGTGAATATATATTAGATTCTTTGGATTTTATATTCCCTTACATGCTTGGTGTTTCGTGTCATAGATGATATCAAATACTAATTTTTACATTAGAATTTTGTGGAGTTTTAGGGCTTGAAAACGTATTCATAGAGATAAAAATTTATTAGTTCCTAATAGGGATTCTCTCTAAATGTTTCATTTATATTAGGTGGTTAATAATTCCATTGGTAGATAGGTTCGTCTGAGAACAACCTATCACCCTAACAACTAAAGAATGAAATAGTCTATGATTCAAGTGTGGGAGGACATGCTCTGTACATATTTCCATGAGTATTGGGGTTCTTGGGAGAAACACATAAAAAATGTTGAGTTCATATATAATTAAAAAATTTAGTCTACGATTCAAATGTATCATTATGAAGCACTATGTAGTTGGAATTTTCAATCACTTTTGTGTTGTCTAGAGTATTGGGACACAACATTACATGGAACTCAAATCATCCAAGAGATTTTGAGAGATAGTCCAATTGATCTGAAAGCATATGATGATAGATTTTTCTAGACATTTGTGATAATCCATACGACACCGATGAAAACTTCAGTTCCTGGTTTGAAATATTTTTTTCTTAGGATTCTGGCCTACTTTTGTCTATAGACATATTAAGTGGTAGGGTAATATTTCACCTCTATTCATTGGACAAATTGTTGTTTTGAAATGGACTACACTATTACATTATCAGTTAGAATTTCCTCAGATATATAGGTCCATGGATGATGAATTTCACTTATTTAACCTTCTCTATAATTATCTATAAATTTTCCTTGTATTCCTTCTAGAAGAGGTTTACTTAATAATGTTATTCTTCCTTTGTGGTGTATATGGTTTTTATTATTGATCAAAACCTGAATAAACTCTTTGGGTGGTCTGTTCCTTTTTTATTGGTGCTATGGAATTACAGTCAAGTACATGACATGACCTGGGAGTGAGATGATAATATACAATCACATTAATCAACTCTTTCCAATTGATAAATTTTTTCCCTCAGTAGAAAAACTCAGATACGATTTGTTTAAGGAGGTGAGTTTGCAATAAAGAAACTATTCCATAAATAATGCTAAATTATATTAAATTAAATATCTTATTTACTACCTTATTATGTTACATAATGGAGTCAAATATGTCATGAGGGTTCTCTGGGATTTTTCGAATCCCAAACTCTGGGTTTTGGGGAAATAGGCTTAACCACATGGTTGGGAGAAAATGTGATGCTAGATTTCACAATTATTATAAACTATGTTGCACATGAAATTTGGGTCTTAGAGGATAGTGTTTTTTATTAAACCATATAACAATATGTTCATGCCCATATGAGGGACCTACACTTTTTTACAAATCCAAATTTCAATTTTAGCGCATGGTTTGGCAGACCGGTTTCCATTACCTTTCTAGGTGGCCACATAACATAGTGTGGTGTTCATAGTTGGCACACAGTTTCTGAAAACAATTATTCCAATTGTTCACCCCTTTTGATTGATGTGATATTAAAATTTTAACCATTATAAAGATAAAATTCTGAAACCTTCTTTCATTATTCATTTTTATCAGATAGATCCATAATTCATCCCTAGTGAGATAACATCATCCACGCCGTAGGGAAATTGATAACTTATAGATATTGAAAATGATTCCAGCATCATCTTTCTTGTGGGATCCACATCAATAATATCTCTATTTATATTTTTTTCTTTACGATTTCCCTTTCAATATATTGTTCTATTTAGGTTCATTGTCCTTTTCACTATTTTTGGGAATTGTATTGTTCTTCATATTTCTAACAAAAATATGTGATTATGAATATTCTATTGGGTGAGGAGTCTTCCAAGGAACTATGTTATTTTTTCTAGTTTTCCCCTTAAACTTGAGTTATTTTCAAAGCCATTCCATTGGGACACATGTCATCCATTTTTGTGCATTTCCAATAAATGATTTCATGGAAACAAATAGTTTTTTTAATGATATAATACTCTCAATGATAATTATTATCTATTTTTAAGATGAAAAACATGTTCGTAGACACCATGTGGTTGTGATGGAAAAAAATTCACATTTATATTAACATTTCAAAATTATAAATTCCTTTGAAGAATTTTTTTAATGGGAATTACTTCGTGAATGTAATTTCTTAATTGATAGTATAAACTTCTAAGTTCATTTTTGATAATTGAAATTGTGTTCCCTTGAATACATATATTATATGTATTTCATGGGTTGTTTTAAATCCTTTTTCCTAGAATAGATTATTTTAAAGCCTTGATTATATTCAAGGGATTGCATTATCATGGTTAGAATTTCATAAATGAAATAAATGGACTAATTGAATATATAATAATGGCTTGAAAGGGAATTCAAATTTCTTCATTATTAATATATGGTTTATATGAACCATGACACCCCATTTATACATATTGGGCATGATAACCACTATTGTTAAGTGTTTATCAAACCTAAAAGTATTATTAATTTTATTATTCCTTTGAGATTGGATGTGGAATAATGGATAATGGATTTTTTAGAACTACATTCCACACTACATTACATCGGATGTGGTGGATGACATATCTCCCCAATATACTATTATCAAAGTGTCCAACATGACACAACAGGTTACTCTATTTTAGTTTGATATTCATGGAATCTCCTACCAATATGTCTTGAATGATGAGCATGATATGTCACTATAATTAAGATAGATAGGGAATGTACCATCTTTTGGATCTTATAACACGTTTAAATTGGTTATGGATGCCTAGTATATTATCCGTTCCACCTAGAACCTAGTATCCATGTATATGACTAATTATGTCATCACATACTTAGTTCATATATGTGGATAAAATATATAACAATACTATAATTATATTATTTCTAAGTAAATGGATATAGATATTTCTTATTAATTATTTTTCCAATATAGGTATATGCCTCCATGTTTCATTATGGAACATGAGCTAGATGGTATTTTTTTATTCAACATTGATTATTTTCAGTATTAACTACTCACAGATGATTTTATGTATACTTTTTGGTTAATTCTAGACACCATTGGTTGTGGAATACTGAAATTTTATTTCACAACCTACTCAAGATGCCATTGTTACCATAGAAGATTACTTTCAAGAAGGTAGGGATAAGTTGTGTGCCCTACTAAAGATTGTTGATATTATTTTACTTTAATTAGATCATGGGAGAAAAGGAACTATCATAGGCTAGAGATTCTAGTATTGTTGCATTTTGGGTAATTTATGTTTTTAATAGAATATGGTATATGAATGTCCCGTGTTTCATTTTTGTATATCAACATTCCATAACAACAACTTGTATCAAACTTAGTCTTTTATATTTTTATATTATTATTCACTTTAGTCATTATATATGCTTCCATTTTTATTTAATTTTATATGTTGAATATCCATATGATATGCCTGGTTACATTTCCATTCATTATGATGACATTTTATATAGGTTTACATTTAATCTATTTGTTTATAATATTCATTGTCCCACTCTAATGATAGTGTATAGTCTAACTATTGTACCACCTTTACACCCTTGTTATATGTCAGCATCCTCTAGTTTATAGGAAGGCTCACTAAAGGCCTTTTGACCAACCAGCTTGAGGTTCGGATATTGTGGATCATATATCAGTATGATACACCAGGGATGTATTCATTTTGATAAATCATAATATTTAACCATATTTATCTATATTATCTACATCATATTCAAAAAATGGTTATTATATAGAGTATATATTTGATAATAGTATTTGTTTCATATATTCCAAAATAATTATAATTCCTCCACTTAGTTAATTCATGTATCACTACTGCTAACTCTATGTCGAGAGATGGTAAATATTTATCCTTGAGAATTAGTTAAAATGAAGGATAAGATATCACTATATCATTCTATATAAGAACACATACTAACCCACAACATTGATGCATGACTATAAATAAAAATCCCTTCTCTACATTATTAATGTGTATGAACAAGTGAATTGATTTACCATATATTTAGTTAAATGAATTTTTTTTCAAATTCATCATTCTAAATGAACATGAATCTTGTCTGTTTTATCATGGTGAATATAAGATATTTCCATGAAAAATAACACATAATGAATCAATAATATCAATATGACCTAATAAAAATAGATATCTCCATCATTTTGGCCATTCTATAATAATTTTAAACAACAATCCCCTTTGAGGGAACCACCAATATACCCTCATGTTAGATTATATGACTGAAAAATAAATCAGTGTATATAAAAAATTCACACATAGTAAATTTTCCCTACAACATTTCTTCTATAGGGTATTCCGAACAATACTCTAGTGATCTTCATCCTAGTCCATTCAATTAAAATATATAGAAATATCATTCCAAATTTCTACAATAATATAATAAATATATACTCTAAACAATCTATTTATTTAATCTAAAAAGATACAGGGGAATTTGTATTCCCAAATGTAATAACTATAAAATCATATTGTTAGTACCTTGTATGGTAGGATCTTATAGGTATTTATTCACTATTGAAACTAAATTGATAAAATCAAAAACGAAGGAAAATATTTGAGATGCATTGTGATCCTTAAATTTTTTCAATAAACTCGTCAATAAAATGCATAATATATTTATTCATGATTTTTACCTTTTTATGATCTCCATAATCAATGATGAAATGTACCTATCTATATTTTTAAAAAAAATTAATATGATCACCCCATTTTAACACACTTGTTTGAATAAATTTATTAACATGATTATACTTATGTTTCGAATTAAATGATGGAATGTGAAAGGGTGATATTATAAATAGAATCATTGAAATAGGTGTAGATCTAGGTAAGAGTTATGTTAAAAGTTAATGTTCATTATTAAGAGGAAGAAAATGAATCTGACTTAGAATGCTGTAATAAAACTCATGTGTTGTTAGAATATCATCAATTTTCTCTTTCTCCCCATTTTTCTAGGATAATCACACCATTGAAATATGATTAAAACCCATTCAATTGTTGCAATTTACAAGGGATATTAATAATTATCCCTTTATTTCTATAAAGGTGTTGGTTTGTTGGAATGATCAAATATGACTCCCATTTCATAGTAATTGGTATGACATTTATAAAATGGCACAAAATCCATTCCCAAAATAATATCTAATTCAAATAGATTAAAACCAATGGTATTTCCATGAAGCACATTCCAAAAAAAATTCTTTAATGTTTATTTCTCCATTTCTATTAAAATGGAAGACCCAAATTCATCCTTATTTTTTTAATATTTATAATATTATTTAAACAAAAAATTTATTTCTTTAACTAAATAATGATATTTATGGTTTAGATTGATCATCCTTTCTATATTATGTTCATATTGAGTAATTTCTTCATATATATTGATAACTCAAATGGTTAACTATCATTTCACACGTGGTTATGTGCCACTGATCAAATCACAAATCATGCCTTCATATTGTATGATAATAATATAAGTATAACTCTTTAATATGATAATTTCTTCCACATAGGTAAAAATGGATTCATCACAATACTTCTTTAATCAAAATAAATTCTCTCAACACTTTTATACCACAATTATGATGATTGTATTTGTTGAAAAATATAATTCCAAACTCATTTAATTCTGTATGGTCAATTTATTCATGTTTAATCACGTTATTGATATTACTCCACCCGTGATATGATTTTCCATCGAAACAATAAAGCATCTAAATAACAGTTTCATGGAATGAGTACTACATAATAGAAAATATATTTCTAGTGATATTCATCAGTTTTATAGAAATTATTGGATCTATATACCCATTAAAATAATATTTATCCTACCTCATGAAAGAATCAACATAACATTATACCCTCCCTAATCGTTTGGATTATATGTATGAATTATGGGCTCAAAATTTTATTGAGAATAAAAATAAAATATATTATTCATTCTATAATAAACTTATTTTTATTCTAGGGTAATTCACTAAATTTTCGATCACAATAATTGTTGACATGATTCGTTCTAAATACAACTAATGAATAATACAACACCAAAAAATTGGAGTAATATTAATATAACTATGAAACCATATTATAGAATCCATAAATCATTACTCTTTATATTAAATATACAAAAACTTATATTTTTACTTGGATATCAAGGGTTATTATAAATTGAAATACATCATTATAGTTCAATAAAAAAATGGAAATTATGTTAGGAATATCCCTTAGAAGTTAATTTCTAGGTTAGTAGTCTTGAGACCACACAACATACATAAGAGATGACAATGTTAATTCTAAATCTACCCATTTTAGAGTTGTTACCCAGAGGATCATCTATTTTATAACTGCATGCACAAAATAGTATCAATATTTAGATGTATTTTCAATAAAAATAAAAATCCATTATTTACTCTAACAAAAAATATTCATCAATTTAACAGATTATCCTAAATTTAATGACAAAATTTTCAACATCTTAGTATCCAGAAATAACTAAACCACAATCTAAAACTAATTGAGGCAGCCCAAACATTACCAATATCAATATTTCATTTTTTGGAATACTATTGATTATGTATCATAAAAATACACAACAAAATCATAAAGGATTGGTGCCTTTATATACCCATATACTTAGACACATGGTGAATAAAGTATCTATATCATCTCCAACTATGTTTTCCTCAAATATCAACTTAATTTAACGTATCAGACAAAAAACCCTTTATCATATCCTAAGGAAAATGATGCATTAGTATTGTCCATCATATATTCTTAGTAAGGTTTATGAATAAAGTTATCAATGGTCATTTATTATAAGGTTATTTTAACACGAGATTAATATTTTCAAATCAAACCTAAAAATTTATATATCATAATCAAGATTCTTAGAATAATTTTCGGTAGTTAATTTGATATAAATCCGATTGAAATTCAATAATATGAACTATTATATAATAACATTGTTATAACTCCATGGAAAATTATAGTGGAATAACATGTGGGGATTTCAAACATATTAATCTTATGTCTAGTCAACATACCATAAATGTTTTGAGACATTATTCCTAGGCTGACCACCCATGTACCAACTTTTGGGTTTGGTTAATCTCTAGTGTACCGTTAATTGGGTTTCAAAAAACCTCTCATGTACACTTTGATCTAAAAAAGAATGATCTATTACCCAAGGCATTGTAGTTCAATAATTGAACAGGTCATAAAATATTCATTATCTAATCATATATATTACATAGGTTCATGAAATCATTTATTTTTTACTTCATAACTCACCCAATAGATACAAAAATTTGTTTAAAATTTATTTCATCATTATATTCATAAAATATTTAGATAATGAATGAGGTATATATCATCTGATCACATCCATAATGTAGAATATGTATAATTATATTTTCTTTTTCATTTATAATAAATTTATTTAAAAATTCCTTGATTTTTTTTAGAAAGTACCATTTTTATTTTGAAATAAATTCATCAAGATAAAAATACATAATGAATATTACTAAAAAACATTAGAATGAGATATTGAAACTAAAAAAGTTATATTAAAATAAAATATTATTTAGGAATGTATGAAGCATAATTCATGTTGTATAAGTTAAAATGGATTTTTTTTTTCAAAATGTAGAAAAATTATCTTCATTAGGAAAACAATAATAACATTATTTTAAATTTTTTAATAAAAATACTATAAATGTATAAACATGAATTTAAAAATTCATTCCATAATAGTAAAAAAATAATTAAAAATATTATGGAAAATATTTATATGGAAGAAAAGTATTGTTGGTCGAATTGAGAATCCAATATAAGTTTTTATATATATTTATTCCGAATTTTGAGAACATCAATTGAGAAAAATGATAAGAAATCATTTAATATACATAGATAACCATTTGAGACTAAAATACATATTATTTCTTAGAGATATATCATGTAATTGAATTAGAAAATTCTTTTTCATAAATCTTCCTAGTAAAATGTGATATTATTACATAATAGATATACAACTTTGGAACGTATTACATAATAAAAAAAATAAAAGAAATATCATCAAAGGAAACATTAAATAAAATGATATAAATTGATTAATTATATGTCACATAAATTATAATATATATAACATATTATGTAAATCATTTTTCAATATGAAAAATGTCTTATATAAATAAATGTGAGGTGAGAGACTCTACATGAAGTTGGAAATGATATGAATGAACTCATTCCTTGTATAAAATATTTTTAAATTTATTATAAATACATAATAGAACCATATGAAAAACTATAATACAATATATAGTATAAATATTTCATTCCTATCACTATTAATTAATAATTTTTTACAAAAAGCATTGTTCTTAGGTGTTATTTTTTCATTTTTCTTCAAAAATTTAGTTCAACAGTTCATCTTGTTAATTTTTATTGGATCCATAATCTAATATTTCTTTTTTAAATTATATAAATAACATCTAGATGTATTATATAAATATATATAAACATCCAAATAATCAAGTGAGGGGAAATTGAATTACACTATTTATGGAGACTGTAGTACATATGTATGCATGAATGTTACATTCATTTTTTATTGATCATAAAGAATATTAAATAAAATATATATTATCATTATAAAATATTAATTATATTATAAATATCATTCATATTTATTAAATATATTACTATATCCATAAATATGTTGTAGTGAAGTAATCAGAATTATATCAGTACATAGAGTCGATAGTCCACTTATATGCACATGTGATATATTCATTTCCAATACGATGGAATGATATTTGTTAATGGTAATTAAAGGGCCCTAAAAACAAATAAATATATTTATAACACTATATTTCTCATTTTCTTAGGTATTCTATAGGTTTTGGAAATGCTATAGAATACACAAAATCAAATGATCATTATTAAGATTTGTACCTATTCATTAAGGGACATAATTTGGAATATACATTATACAATGAAAATTTTATATTTGAATAAAAAATAACGATCTAAGAAGAATTTGAGAAAGATATTATGTTTTTGGGGTAATTATTTTTCTTATCTTTAATAATTGTTTTTAAAAATGGGGGAATAAGTTTTTCCTTTTATAGGCAAGGGATAAAACAAACTATAATCACATGGAATGGGTTGAAGAATATATATATTTTTTAAAAGTATAATTCTTAAAAATAGTCATTTATAATTAGTAAATTTAATATAGGAAATGAATCCAATAAAATATGAATTATAATATTTTATGTGGATTTAATACCCTTATCTCTTATTTTATCCTCATGGTAAACCGGTTTTACCATTACCATGTTATCAAATTTTAAGTTATTTCACTATTCATTGTGGCCAAATGGGAAAGTGGAATAAAAAAAAGTTGGACATTATAATCCAAAATGCCAATTTTTTACCATATTCAATTTCTATATGTCGTTTATGTGTTTTAAAATTTATCTCAGGAAATTCATGAAAACATTTTTCCACAATATTTAATTTTTAATCATAAAACAGATTTTTCTATCATTCCATGAACGGTAAAACCTAAATAATTAATTTTAAAATATATTTTTGAAAATATAAAAATATAATTTTAATTAAAACCAATAATAAACAATAATTTATTATATTTAAAATGAAAAAAATAAAAATGTGAACATAAATATAGTTTCATGAAAAATAAACCGATTTACCTTTAGATGATTTTATCTTCATTCAAAACCAATAGATGACTAATGTATTGTATTTCACTCATACATAAACAATAGAAATAATTAATGTGACATTATAATAGTGATAAAAATACTATTTTAGATAGTATACATAATATTATGAAAATGAAATTTCTTGGACGAATTTTTATTTTAAACCTTCAATGATTTTATAAAAATATATAATGATTATTTATTACCAATTTAATTATAAAATTGAATTTAGGTAGAATATATATATATATATATTTATTAATTTGGTAAATTCTATTCATACACACTAATATGATGTTTTGGAACAGATTATATACTACATCATGGGTTTAATTATACCATAGGTTGTTTATAAACAAATATATCAGATAAATAATGTAAATTTAAACGGAATAAATATGAAATACTCAGGTTTCATATTCTAGATTTAAGAGGGAATTTTTTATCGAAAATTCCATGTCATGACCCGACCCATGTCAGGCTCGAGCCGCAACTTCCCCAATTCCACCACCATTATTCAAGGGTTGGCGACTAGTGTCGAAGGCACACCAAACTCAGTGATGGATTTTCCTAATAACCATTTCAAACACCCACACATCCAAAAAAATGAAATTATTCTATAGGTAAAGGAACAAAATTAAAACACTGTAATAAATAAACCAACCATGCATGAACCACTAAACATTACAAGTTTAATAGAGTAAACTCAATGTAAATTGAGTAGAAATACAAACCCAACTAAAAAAGTTCCAAAAAATTGTATAAATTGCAAATATAAATATATTATAGAGACCTGCTTCTAGATCCCAAGCTACAATCACCATATGTTTTCCAAGAACCTATATCCCTATAATCTAATAAAGTCATAATCAACCTGTCTAATGTCTGAATAGGTCACAACACATGTGGGATAATCTAAATCATGATTGAGTGTAAAAATATTCAATACGATACTTGAAAAGGAAAATGGGGAGCTTTAATAGTTACTCATATTAAGGTAATTCAATAGATAATACAATGTATTAAAATAGGAGTGCATCTCAACCTGAAAAAAGGGTGAAGTAAGATCATCCAAAAACAAGGAGTTCGAAATTATGATAATAATAACTTCTCGTTGAGACATTGCGACACATGGTAAGAGAATAGGCACGTCCAACCACGAGAAGCTAGAAATGTAAAGCACGTGGCATACCATATGCGTTTAGACTCTCCTGGAAGGACAGTAGCCAAACCCAAATAGTGGATGTTTTTTGTAAGTTGTGAAATCATTGAAAACCCAAAAAAATGGTATTAAACCTATACCCCTTTCATTGATCCAAATTAAATGATCCCACGAATAAGGATCTGCACATACAAACAGATCACACTGTTGTGAACCTTGTATAAAAACATGTAGGATCGACTACTTATTCACCCCAATTGGAAATCTGATGGAAAATTCATATGTTGCTGTAATACATTCAAGAGGAATCCTAGGTGGTCCAAACCTTAGTCAGAAAAAAAATTACATTGATCACACCATTTTGATCCTAATGAAAACACACATGATATAAAGTACTCATTCATTCAAATCGGATACCCGGTGAAAAAGCTGTGTTTCACCGCAACACATGTGAACCGGCCTAAGTGGGTACCCCACCTCATTTTTGTTCTAAACACCTGCAATTGGTCTGGAAAATTCTACCTCAATTTTAAGTTCATAATAATGCTAACATATCACAATTATGACATCATATATAATATTTATAATAGGTTCCAGATTTAAAAATATTAATATTATTATTATTAGGTGTTCTGTGGGCTTGATCCATGAACCTGAATTAAATATCCATCACTAGTCTTGAATTAATTGTCTTAAATATTGGGGCACATATCTACTAATGGTATGTAAGTCAAACATCACAAACAGGGGTAATGCCAGGTCAAAGCTATAATAATAATATTTAATATATTATTTTATGGGAATTTTATAGGCCTTGTCTGTAAAGCATAGAAAATTATCTAAAGAGGTCACAAAAGACCTTATCATATATGGGGTCACGCTACCACTGACGGTGCGTGAATTAGACATCAAACGAGGATGTTACGAGGGTTTAAAAGGATTAGTAATAATAAAAATAATCTATTGTTATTATTATTAAAATTTTCATTTTTTATTTTCCCCTCCCACTTAGGGTTTCCCCCACCCCTCTTAGATCTCGTTCGAGATGTCTTACATACACACCCTATTCACCACCCTCTGTCCACCATCATGGATGCCAGTCGTAGCATCTAAACTATCTCTATTGCATAGCTTACCTCTGACTATGCCTTGCTCGCGCTACCTCAAACCACCAGCCAAAGCCACCTCACCCATAAGCCGTCACCCATGCCTGATGCACGCACTCTATCTTGCCTTATGGAGCCTCCAACTCAGCAATTTCAGAAAACCTCACCCATACACTGCCGCTACTCACAGAACCACCTGGAGCCGCGTCGGACCCCACTTTGTCGGATCGTACGAAGTCAATGTAATTTCATAGAACCAACACATTTTGGTTTCCAATTTATTTAAGATAAAAGATTGTTATTATCCATACTTATTTCGCATTAAACACAGATCTATGTTCCACTCCTAATTCCATCACTATTCCATGAATCCAACCAGAATCAAGATTCCTATTTGAGCCTAGGTCATCCAAAAAATGGCGAGTCATGAACCAAAAGAACATTTTAGCAATGAGCAATATTAGAGTGAGAAAATCACCTTAATAAAAGATTTTGGATCATTGGCCAAGAGTACTTGGCCAACCGATCATGATTGGGCATCCAGGTTAGGTGAATAATTAAAAAATAATATATTTATCACAATTAGGTAGGTGCAATGGGGTATATTTTGAATATTCAATTATCAACATGATCAAAGTTTAATCAGAGGCATTGAAATTCCAATTACATGTCCAACCTAGATCGTATTGATCATCATTTATGAACATGGAAAATTCCCAATAACTAGAAGAAGTTGATGCGTTTTTCATGATTCGATCTCCCAGGATTCAAGGCTTCATTGTTGTTCTTCGATGGAATTTTTCAAAGGGTGAAAGGATCACTCACTAGAGGATTACAAAAATTTTGGGGCCAACCCTACCCAATAACCCTTAATGGACTATTTATAATATTGAAATTATGTTAAGATGACACTCAAATTTATAAATAAATAAATATTTAATTATTCGTCCATCAATGGCTCAATAGCTGAACATTAAACACCGAAAATGTTTATACCCCTCATAGAGTAAAACCTATGTTATAAACTCAATGGTTTTATCATAATTATCATATGAGTCTATAAAGCATAGTTATTCAGGTTTGATCTATTAAATGAATAATTTAATAATTAATTCATCCATTTATCATACCGTAAATGAGCGAGGGGTCCAAACATCCTGTGATGACTCATTTTATGTCACTCCTAGAGTAAAAACCATGTTATGGTCCCAATTGTGGACTCAGATTTCAGATCTGATTACACATTAAAGTGTTATACCATTTTATTTGATTAACTAAGTGTGTGTAATATAATATTACATTAATATTTTTATAAAATTAATTCATGGAACACCCGACCGCAGAATAGAATGTCATCTCAATGCTTAGATCTAGAATAATATTTTAAAAAATATAAATTATTATTTTGTAAAATCCAAGTCTCTATATAATTACCACCTTCATGTTTTTTTCTCTGAAAGTAAAAACTAAACAAAAAACTCAGGATACAGGTCAAACACCAGGCTCCCCTGATCCAAAAAACACCAGCACGTCTTCCATGATGGCACATCATGCGATCCAAAGGGATAGTCCATCCTCATATGGGTTTCTACAGGGAAAGAGACTCATGATTTCCTCCTTCATAACATTCATATGGTTAATGTCATGCAGTATTTCATAGTCAATGTATTCCAACTGAGATTCTCTTACCCGCTTAGGAAGCGAAGATGTCAACACCATTGAATTAAGATAATATGAATCCTCCTCCTCCACTAGGATCAGTAACAGGGAATCTAACTTCTCTACAGCTTCCTGCACCAGGCATTCAAGGGTATTCCTTCTAAGAACATTTGGTACAATGGTTTCCTTCCTCAGAGTATAAACTATCTTGAAGTCATAGTCATGCAAGAAGTTTATCCAGCGTCACCACCATAGGTTCAAGTCACTCTAGGTGAAGATTTAGATAAGACATTTTTGGTCTATGAAGACCACAAAGTGATCATACTAAATGTACAATCTATACATTCTCAGAGTGAACACTTCTACTTCCAGTAGACAATAGTGAGTCACGTAGTCCTATTCATGGGGTCTCTATCTCCTCGACCTGTACTTCATAGCTACTGTATCATGGTTGACTTTGAGAATGAAAAGATGCCAATATTATGAGTTGGTGATTAAACACATCCAATAATAAGAATATAGACATGTAAATCATGTGGTATACCCCCCGAGTGTCTTCTCTTCCCTTTGAAGGAGAGTATACCAAAACCAGACACTACATCCCACCCACTAGTGGTATTCCACTAAAACGAATTTCAAGTAGAAAAACTCCACTCGCAATGACATGACCTTCTCTGACACCCCACCATACAACCGCACCCTGAACGCTAAAGTTAACGGGACTCTTCCACCACACCTTGATAATATCTATACTAAGAGGCACTAACTCACCCACAATTTTTCCCATGTCACAAAACATGTCATGATGGGGGTAGTACAACTCCTCTTCAGGCATTCAAAGCTACACTGTACAATACCAAAACATGGCTGCATAGATCCCCACGTCAAAATGGTATATCCACAGGCATGGACTAGGGATACAATAGTACATCACATAGTCCCAAATAAGTTATATAGAAAAAAGTAAAAAAATCAATGCATTCCTTTTATTTTCACATTTTCTATAGGATCGTAGAAATTCAAAGATTGTGGTTGTCTATGGAATGTGATGCTAGCTTCTAGATCCCAATGTGGTATACTTGGAGATGATGTAAAGACATCATAATGTAGTCCCTCACCTCCAACTCCTCCTCCTACTCTTCCAAAACCACCTCCCTAGGGACCACCATGATGATGATGTGGTCTTTACCATGGTGGTCCAACATCTCCTTTCCTATTGCTCCCAGAAGGGCTGGTTGGGTATTCTCATGAAATGTGTCCTCCCACATCATAATAATAACCCAAAACCTCTCTAGGAATCTCTTGTTCTCTATGTTTTCTTGACACTACATGTCGATGGTATGGATCCTTCTCGCAGAATGATCTCTCTATCTGGGATCACTAACACCTGACTATGGCTGAAGACGAATCGACCAAGTTACACCTACCACCAGCTCCATCCATCTGGTGACTCTCTAATATAAATAACTCTGTCATAAGTGTCTCCACTAGCACCCCATCATAAGTGGGTATGGACAAGGGTTCTACGATGGAATAGAGCACTCTGCTGAGTCACTGGTCAAACATCCAGGCTCAGAAGAAACCATCATAGATCATGCCCATATAGTAGCATGAAATGTCTATGAACATATTATTGTACTCAATCACCAACATACCACAATGATGAAACATCAGGGGACCCTGACATCCAATGGAGTACATATAGGAGAGTTAGTAACCCTTATAAAATAGTGGTTGGATGTCGTCCCATGAGAGTGTCGACTAATCGAGTATCGGAGTAACTAAACTCCACCAATGCCCAACTACTCAGTGGAAATTTATTGATACCAAATCCACCATATGATTTTCTGTGTCCTTTAATGCATGGAGAGGGGGACCATCAACTCCAACTAATCCACTTCTACCTATGTTTCTTGCTCAATCATCTGTATTTGTCGCTCGAACTCACCACGTTTTCTCATCATGCGCATTTCCTTAGCCTGCTCTGCTGGGGATGTTTATTGATCTACAGGTGGGGGTGGTACTACCTTCTCACCTAGAAGAAGAGGGTGTCATGATGGATCCTGAACTGAGGCCTCATCACTCAAATAGTCACTATCACGAACTAGAGATGGTATCATAGTTTTCTGTCATCATAGAGACATCCGGAATTTTATAATGGAGTACCATAGTATGAAGAAAACATATATATACATTAATAGAGATGAACCTTTGAGTCAATAAGGAATGTCAGGGACACAATCCAATATGATGCGTGTACAATTGTTCCCTACAATATGTGTCTCGAGGTTCTGATTCGACTAGCAGAAAATCAGGGCCCTAATGAATGTATACTTTAGTCACTCATACAATCACCAGAATCCCTAAACTAAGATTCTCCCTAAATATTATATGGAATTATTTCCCTAAACCCATTCCCGACCCATGCTGGCCTCGATCTGCAACTACGCAAAGCCTGCCTCCATATTCTAGGGGCTGTAAACTAGTGTTGAAGGAACAAAAAACTCATGGTGTCATTTTCCTATGAACATATACACATACATTTCCAAGTCAATGAAAATATTGTAGAGAGAAATAATAAAAATATTTGACACTAATATAAATAAACCGATCATGCGTGAACCACTATCTAGTACAAGTACAGTAGCATAAACAGAATGGAAAATTTGGAAAAATATAATCCCAAACAGAAATGTTCCACTACCTGTAAGAAACATAAAATTAAAATAAATGAGATATCCCCACTCCTAGATCCCAAGATATGACCACACTAAGTGATCAATGCACCTATATCTCTATTATCCTCGGAAGTCTTGATCAACTTGTCTATCTTCTTCATAAGGAACAACACATTGGGGAAAGCCCATGTAGGGATGAGTATAAAAGTACTTAGTAGGATTCCTCAAAAATAAGATTGGGGAGCATTAAGAGATACATAAAAATGTAATGGAATAAATAAGAAAAGGTACATTAAATGGAGGGCATCTCTATCATAAAATATAGTGAAGTAAGCTCATCCAAGCACAAGGAGATATAAATGGTTATAAAATGAACTTCTTGTCATGTATTTGAAACCTATAGTAGGTTATTAGGATCTTCCAACCACAATAATCTAATCGTAGAATGCACATGGCATACCCCATGCATCATTGCCTCTCCTAGAAGGAGAGTTGCAAAAACACAAGGAGTGGATGCTAATCATAAGACCTAGATTCTATACAAACACATCCAAGGGATATTTTACTAATATCCCTTTAATGATACCAAATTAAATGAGATCTAAAATAAGGCTTTGAATATCTAAATGGGTCAAATCATGTAGATCCTTACGGAAAAATATATAGCATCGACCACTTATTCCCCCCAAACAGACATTTGATGGAATTATCTTCTGTCATAACAATAATTTCGAGTGGCATCCCATGGGACCCATGTCTTAGTCCTAAAACAAATTACATGGATCGTGCCATCGTAATCCCCATGAAATCAGATGAGATAGAATACACATTCATCTAAAACTGATAACTAGTGATTTTTTTTTATTTCACCGCAACTTACATGAACTGGGAGAAGTGGGGCTGACACATCATCATCGGTTTTAAAAGCTAATTTTTTTTAAAAAAATTCCACATCAATGTGAGGGTCATAAGGCCACCAACATTTAATCAATATGATATCATATGAAAGAGTTATGATAGGTCTATGATTTTGAATATATAATAGCAATAATAATTTTGGGTGTTTTGCGGGCTCGACCCATGTACTTGACATAAATATCCAAAATTATTCTTGAATCGATCATATTAAAGACAGGGCCACATCGGTACTGACGCGATATCAATCAGACATGTCACATAGAATTTACAGTGGGTCGAAGATTTAATAATAAAATATATTTTATTATTTACTGGGCATTTTTCTAGAACATTACATGAGTATGATAAATTATCTAATGCAGTCTTAAAATAACTATAACATCGACGAGGTCACACCGTTGTTGAAGGTGCGTGGATTGAACATTGAACGTGGAAGTTATGGGGGTTTTGAAATGATTAATAATAATAAATTATTATTATTATTATTAACATTTTTTATTTTCCCCTCATCCTAAGGGTTCCCCCCTCCCCTTTTAAATCTCACACATGCTACTGCCCATACACACCCTGGTCTCCGCCCTCCGGCCAACTACTACACCGCCTGGACCACCTACGCTGTGCTGCCTTCCACTGATCACACCTTGATCATGCTACCTCAATCCATTGTCTAATTTCAACTCACCTAGAAGCCACCACCCCTTCCTACTATGCATGCACCATGTCACCACCAGGAGCCACCTGCCCAACTGCACATGAACTCCTCTACTGAACACCACCACTGTTTGGGAGCTACCTGCTCTCACTAACCGCATCCCTTGGCCTCACCAAACCACCTGGAGTTGCTCATGACCCCACTTATTCACTCCACATGATTCCATCATACCATCTGAGAGACACCACATCATTGATTCCCACTATTTTAATTTAAACCCATCATATTATACATCCTTTCATCATGGTGATTTTGGATGTATGCTACGCCCATGATTCCGTCACCATTCCGTGAATCTTCCCCAAAAGTTGTGTGACCGATCTATCTCAGTTTTACTTGATATTGCGGATTAATAAAACAAATTTCCCACAGTTATAAATTTCATCATTATAGGGATAAAAGAATCCTGAAAAATGGATTGGATAGTTTTCCAAGAGTTCATTGCTAAATTATTAAAATCGTTCATCCGAAATGGATGAACATTTGAGAAACAGTGTATTTCAAGCAATTAGGAAGGTGAAAGGGGATCATATTGAAGATTAAATTATCAAAATTCACAACATTTAATCAGAGGCATAGAAACACCAAAGACGACTCCTAACTGGTTCAGATTGATCATCTTTGAAAATGATCACACATCGGCAATAATCAGAAGAAGTTGTTGCGTTCGTCGCGAGTCGATTTTCGTGGATCCAAGGATTCGTTGTTGTTCTTCAAATGAATTCTCCAAAGGGTGAAGTGATCTCTTATCAAAGGATTAAATGAATTTTGAGGCCAACCATATAGAAAAACCATTAATGGATTATTTATAACTATTAAATTTGGTTAATATATGAATCAAATAATTAAATAAATAATTATTTTATTATTTAATTATACATCCATGAATGAAGAATATTTTGAAATCTTAACACCAAAAATTTTTATGCCCAACTAGGGTAAAAACTACGTTCTGGACTCAATTTTGGTCTCATAATTCTTATTAGACTCCATGTACATGTGTTATTTGGGGTTGATCTATTAAATGAATAAATAAATTATTTAATCTCTCCATTTAGAATTTCACCAATGAGTGAGGAGTCTGAACGTCCCATGAAGACTCATCTTATGTCATGGCAATGGTAATTACCACATTACATTCCCATCCATGGCCTCTGATTTCTGGTCATATCAACAATTTATGAGTTATCCAATTTTCATTATATAACAACACACACGTAATATAAAATATCTTTAATATTTTTATAAATTTTTTTCTGGGAACACTGGGGATTGATGTCAGACGTTTTGTCAGTGCCTATCTCGGGAATAGTATTTAAAAATATTTCAAAGTATTATTAGGAAGAAACTATGTATCTAAATTCAACACATTGTGTCAATTGTTTCGTCAAATAAGGAATTTCATATAGTAAAATGGGATTCTCGGTATGTGATAAGGTAAATGTATCAACACTTGATTGGGTCAATGTAATATGTAACACCCCGCCACAACCTCATTGGCTTGAGGAGGTGGTGAGGGTTACTTGGCCTTAAGAGACGTTCCCCAGGCGCCAAAGGCTGGCAATAAATGTCGAGGGCATCGAGATCAAATTGGGGAACGATTTTCCATTAAGACAAAACCAACCATCAAACCAAAAACTATATGATAAATGTCAATAGACCCAACCAAACCATCCACTAACAACCAAGTTGTTTCGAAAAACAACCCAGACCAAAAACAAGTAGACATGTCCACAACACATCAGAGTACAAGCAAAAACTAAACAACCGAACACCACAATCCATGACACCACCATAGCTCCACACCAAGCTCCAAGCTCCAAGCTCCACCACGACCTCACAAAGATCCACTAAATGAGGGAGATGCTTTCCCATTGCCCATGTCACAGTACATGACATATGTAAGGAAACCAACGTGCCAAATTAGGGGATGAGTACTAAAACTTAGTAGGTTTTTCCAAATGACTTCCCTACACATGACACTAGGATAAAACTGTTATCACAATTATATACAATAATTTATATAAAATAATCACAATTGAAAACATTACCATACCAACACATCCTTACCAGGTCATCTCACCCTGGCCAAGTAACCAAGGGAAAACCAAAAAAACTTTCCCCAATCCATTTCATCATTACAAAATTGCACAAAAATTCCAACTTGTAATGAAATTCACAACAAACAATCAAAACGGTTGGACTTTCGCCCAACCCGTTCACCCATTCACCATAAAGAAATCAAAATGGTGGGACATCCGCCCAACTCGTTCACCCATTCACAACAAGCAATAAAAATGGAGGGACATCCGCTCAACTCGTTCACCCATCCACAACAAGCAATCAAAATGGTGGGACTTCCTTTCAACTCGTTCACCCATTCAAAACAAGCAATCAAAATGTTGGAACTTCCGCCCAACCCTTTCACCCATTCACGAGTAGAAGCACTTCCGAACTCTACCCACATAATGGCTCTTCCGACCACTATCCATCACCAGTTTATAGTGGGACTTCTCTCCCACTTCAACATAACATTTCAACCATGCATAAAACCCATTGAGGTCACAACAACATGCAATCAACCAATTTCCATTTAATAACAATCCCCTTCAATAAAACTACCCATATATTAAAATCGTTTTCCATGCCAAAACCCCATTTCAATAAAACAACCTCTTTATTGAAAACCATTTTCCATCAACCATTTTCCAAATCAATCTCAACCACCCATTTCAAAATCTCTATTTTAAAATCCACAACAATAACATTTCACCATGGAACCCCCTTTTCCCAAAAACCCCCAAATGTATTTTCAACCAAAACCACACATCATCGAACAATTAATTTCAATAAAAAAAATTAATTGTAACATTTAACCACAAGTTAAAACCGAGTGGAGTCGGGAGAGAAGTCACCTACCTCTTAGGGTTTGGCAAAATCTACCTTTCGCCCAAACACACCTCAATCTGGTAGAACGCCTCTCGAAACTTCCTTAGAAACCCTTGTCTAACATTAATGGGCCCAAAAGTTATCATCTTAGGCCAATACGACCCTAGATCTACACACAACATTTGTAGATCTAGAATACCAAGATAGAGGGAAGAGCAGATCTAGAGGAAAACACAAAGTAACCATGGGAGAAGTCTTACCCAGGAGAAATCGCCTTCAAACCCTCTTGAATCCTCTTCAAAACCCTTCCAAAAAGAGTGGGAGAGACCTTCTAGACCCTGAGAACCGAAAATCCCAAGTGATGCTCAAGTGGGAGGAAGAGAGGAGTGTTTTAGGTCAAGCTCAAGGGAGCCCAGACTTAAAAACCCCAACTTTAAGTGGCCGCAGGGTTAGCCCGCACGGTTTGGAAAACCATGCGCTAACCGTGCACATGCCACTGCCTTGAGAGCAGGTGCCCGCATGGTTTCCTCGCATGGTTTGGAAAACCATGCGCAGGCCGTGCCTAGCCTACTGCCTCCCCCTGCACTTTTTCCTAGGGCATCCGCATGGTTTACACTAACCGTACTCAAACCGTGCTCCCCTTTAAAAGCCTCCAAACTCAACCAAAACCATTCCAAACTCACCCGACCTCTTCCCAACTCATCCCATGCACTTTAAACACATAAAAAATCATAAACAAAGGCTACATAACTCAAACCGGGGGTACTACATTCTCCCAACGATTGGAATCTCCCTCCTCAAAAAGTAGTGACCCTGCCCTTTGCCGAAAGAGTTTGAGCCACTACTCGACCATTTCTTTCCCCTATTCCCAAATTTCTTCATGGATCTGGCCATGTTGCCACAAAAACCAAAATAGACCGATGCTTTTACCACTCAATACTTTATCTTTATTATCCATTACCCACACTGGCATGTGAACCAATGAAACATATGGCTCTAGATGAACATGATCCCATCGAATAACATGGACCAGATCTGGATGATACTTTTTCAACTACGACACATGAAACACATTGTGTACCACACTGAACCTGGGTGGAAAATCCAACTGATATGCCACCTCACCAACCCGCTCATCAATCTCAAAATGTCAAATATACCTCAGAGATAACTTTACTTTTTCCCAAACCGAAGATGTCCTAAACGAGGAGACATCATCAAGATAACATGATCACTCACCTCGAATGACAATGGTAATCGACGATGATCCGCATAAGATTTGTGATGACTCTGAGCCATCTCCATCCTATTACTAATCAACTTTATCTTTTCTGTAGTCTCCTGGACAAGACTTGGTCAAACCATCGAAGACTCACCCATTTCCATCCATCAAAGTGGAGAACGACACGGCCGCCTATACAATGCTTCAAACAGAGCCATCTATATGGATGCTTGATAACTGTTATTATTCTAGAATTTAACCAAGGATAGGTGCTCTTCCCACGAGCCACCAAAATCCATCACATAAGCCAGCAACATATCTTCTAAGGTTTGTATCGTCCTCTCAGATTGGCCATCCATCTGAGGGTGTTATGCCGTACTCATGGTAAACTTTTTTCCAAGGGCTTGGTGTAAAGATTTACAGAAATGGGATGTAAACCACGAATATCTATCTAATATGATCAAAACTGGAACACCATGCCTATTTACCACCTCCTGAACATAGATTTTGGACAGATCATCCACCGTTTGAGATTCACGAATTGGAATGAAATGGTCCGACTTCGTTAGCCGATCCACTATTACCCAAATGGAATCATGTTTTCTAACCATTCTTGGAAGACCTATGACAAAATCCATCCCTATATGCTCCCATTTCCAAACAAGGATAGGTAAATACTGCAACATTCCCGCTGGCCTCTGGTGCTCTGCCTTGACCTGCTGGCAAGTCAAGCATCGTGAAATGAACTCAGCCACTCTTTTTTTCATTCCAGCCCACCAGAACTGAGCTTTTATTGCCTTATACATCTTCTGAATTCAAGGATGAATAGCCCACATAGAATGATGGTACGCCCTGAGAAGATCCTCCTGACAAGCCACCGGTACAACTATCCATTTTGGGAAACAAAAAACCGATTCTTTATGCAGCTGCCAATCCTCAATGGTCTCCCCACTATTGAGTTTCGACCTCATGGTCTCACACTCCGAATCAGACATCTGCGCCACTTCAACCAGGCCTGCCATGTTAGGAATCAAGGAAACCAGAACGAAGAACACTTTATCACCTTGGTCCTCACCTTATAGCAACATGTCAGTTATCACTAAAGTCAACTGCCACCGGTCTGATGCCTAATTCACCACCTAAGCATATTATTTCCTACTTAATGCATCCGACACCGAATTTCCCTTACCCGGTGTGTACATTAAGTCAAAATAAAACATCTAGATATATTCCATCCATCTCTTTTGCCTCAAGTTCAGATCCCTTTGTGAGAAAATGTGCTTCAAACTCTTATGATCTGTGTAGACCATGGACTTCTCACCGAAGAGATAATGACACAACACTTTCAATGCATGGAACACTGCTACCAATTCCGAATCAGGAGTTGGGTAGTTCTTCTCATGAACTCTCAACTTCCGTGAGCCATACACAACCACATGATTTCATTGAATGAGGACACAACCCAACCCTGATCTCGATGCATCGCAATACACCATGAACCATTTCACCGGTTCTGGAAAAACCGAGATTGGTGCTGTTGAAAGGCGACCGTTTAGCTCTTCTAAACAGTGTTGACACTATTCGTACCACTAGAATGGAACATTGTTTCTTGTCAAAGCTATCACCGGTGAAGCCAAACATGAAAATTCACAAAAAAAAATGTCGTTAATACCCAGCTAGAGTAAGAAAACTTTGTATCTCAAACAAATTATTTGGAGGTTTCCACGAGATAACAACCTCTATTTTCATCGAATCCACAGAAGCACCCCTTTCAGAAATTACATGGCCAAGAAAACGAACTTCTTGTATCCAAAAGTCACACTTTGACAATTTATCATACAACTGATGATCCCTCAAGATCCCCATCACTGTTACCAAGTGCTTGTCATGTTCCACCCTTGTCTTTGAATACACCAGAATATCATCCACAAACACCACCATGAAAGAATCCAAATATCTCTGAAATATCCGATTCATCAATGCCATAAACAATGATGGAGCATTAGTTAGACCAAAGGGCATCACCACATATTCATAATGGCCATATCTACTTCTGAAATCTATTTTAGTAATATCCCCCTTCCTTACTCGCAATTGATGATTTACCTATCTCAGGTCGATCTTGGAGAACCATTGGGCTCCCATCAACTGGTCAAAAAGGCCATCAATTCATGGAAGTGGATATCTGTTCTTTATCTTCACTTGGTTAAGTTGAAGATAATCAACGCAAAGCCTCAAAGATCCATCGTCCTTTTTCAAAAACAACACCGGCACTTCCCATAGAGATGTGCTATGCCGGATAATGTCTTTATTTTCTAACTCCTCAAACTAGACTTTTAACTCCCTCAATTCTGAAGGTGTCATCCGGTAAGACAAAAGTGAGATAGGACTGGTCCCCAGAAAGAGATCAGTCGTAATCTTTACTTCTATTATAGGAGGTAACCAAGAGAATTGTTCAGGAAAAACTTCCATGAACTAATCAACCACTATTGTAAAAACACTATTCCTAACACCCTCTATCGATTCCAACGATAATACCACCAACTGATATGATAACGTGCCAACTGTCGATGCCAACAAGCCTGCTACAACCTGCTTCTCATGCCTCTCTCCTCTAAAGAGATCTCTAACACCATCATGTTTCTTAAAACTCATTGTTTTCTCATCACAATCGATGTGGGCCTTAAACGCTATTTGCCAATCCATGCCCAAGATTTCATCATAGCCATCCATCTCAAGTACTGAGAAATCCCACACTATCTCAATCTTTACCACAACAATACATCATGATCTACATAAGAAGGCTTGACACTCTATTCTACCCAGAGGGGATTGATGTTTCAAAACCAAAGTCATTATCTCTACCCTTAAACCCAACAACTCAACAATGCGTGCAAAAAAAAAGAGTGTGAATCACCCATATCAAACAACACTTTCATCAACATGGAATTTAAAATAATTGTACCTCTCATCGTGGATGGTCCCGTTTTATCATCCACTACAAATTTCTTAGCTCTAAACATATGTGTTCTTTCCATGCTTTTCTCTTTATTACCTAGCTTAAAATTCCCTTGGTGAGGAGTGTCATGAACACCCGACCTCAGAGCATTACAGAAATACCACTGATAATGGCCCATCTGCTTACAGTTATGACATTCTCGAGGTTGTGCCTTAAAATCCCGTTTCAAGTGGCCTACAAGAACCATATTGAAAGCATCCTAGCTTACACTTGGGTCTCAAAAATAGTTTTAACAAACTAGTTGTCTGATTTTGATGTACTCTATGTCATTGAAAAAATGTTTTTGTCTTGATCTTTCCCTCAGTGTTGGGGTTCACACCTCCTCTTGTGAGGACAACTATTCTTCCATTACCTGGATTTCTGACCATGATAGATATTGCAACATGTGTATCTAATTTCAGTCCTGATTGAACTGTTTGAAAATCCTGAAGGATGCTTTGGGACAACTGCTGGTTCACCGGGGGCTTAGGTGGTACCACATTGTCAGTAACTTCCTCCGATAGGTCTCTACGATGTCTACCCAGTTCCATTTCTATAAACAGGAAACAAACTACCATGAGTCTCACTCCCATATACAGTAAGAATTCACATGTCCAATCTCATTAGACAACACTATCACTACGAGTCTTTCCACCTTTCCATAGTTACCATGTTCCACCATTTTTGAAAAATAATCCATTTTCAAAATACCAAATTTATTCACATTAAAATTTCATACATTTTAACAACTATTTATCAATTCATCCCAAATATCATTATGCCCAATGAAATATGCATCCTAGTGGGAAGTCATTTCTACCATGCATGCCATGCTTATCTCATTGGCTACACCCACGACAATGAGATATCCAATGCCTATAAGTGTCTCCAAAACACTTATGTACCAAATTCCCTGGTAACTTGAAGTTCAACATAAAAGGGATAGCTACGTCCATTTATACTATACATTCCATGTTCCGACAATCCTACGCCTTGCTACTATCCCGACTCATTGAATATATCACAAGAAATGTCAACTCTAAAACCAATTATCAACACCAATGATCGAACAACTGCTCTCACTTGAATGTCAAGGACCGAACAAGCTGATACCACTTGTAACACCCCCCCAACCTCATTGTCTTGAGGAGGCAGTGAGGGTTACTTGGCCTTAAGCGATGTTCCCAAGGTTCCAAAGGCTTGAAATAAATGCTGAGGGCTTTGAGAACAAACTGGGGAACTATTTTACCTTAAGACAAAACCAACCAACAAACCAAAAACTATATGATGCATGTCAATAGACCCAACCAAACCATCCACTAACAACCAAGTTGTTTCACAAAACAACCCAGACCCAAAACAAGTAGACATGTCCAAAACGCATCAGAGTACAAGCAGAAACTAAACAACCAAACACCACAAGCCATGACACCACCACAACTCAACACCAAGCTCCAAGCTCCACCACAACCTCACAAAGCTCCACTAAAAGAGGGAGATACTTTTCCTTTGACCACGTCATGGTACACAACATCTGCAAGGACACCAATGTGCCAAAGCAGGGGGTGAGTACTAAAACTCAATAGGTTTCCCCAATAAGTTCCCTACATATGCCACTAGGATAAAACCATTAGCACGTTTATATAAAACAATTTATATAAAATAATCACAATTGCAAACATTACCATACCAACACATCCTTACCAGGTTATCTCACCCAAACCAAGTAACCAAGGGAAAATCAAACAAACATTCCCCATGCTATTTCATCATTACACATTTTCACAACAATTCCAACTTGTAAAGAAATGCACAACAAACAATCAAAACGGTGGGACATCCGCCCAACCCGTTCACCCATTCACCACAAAGAAATCAAAATGGTGAGACTTCTGCCCAACTCGTTCACCTGTTAACAACAAGAAATAAAAATGGTGGGACTTCCTCCCAACTCGTTCACCCATTCACAACAAGAAATCAAAACGGTGGGACTTCCGCCCAACTCGTTCACCCATTCACAAGTAGCATCACTTCCGACCACTACCCAAATAGTGTCTCTTCCGACCAATATCCATCACGTGTTTATAGTGGGACTTCCCACCCACTTCAACACAATATTTCAACACAACATTTCAACCAAGAATAAAACCAATCAAGGTCACAACAACATGCAACCGGCCAATTTCCATTGCATAACAATCCCCTTCAATAAAATCACAGATTTATTAAAAATCATTTTCCATGCCAAAACCCCATTTCAATAAAACAACCTCTTTATTGAAAACCATTTTATATCAACCATTTTCCAAATCAATCTCATCCACCCATTTCAAAATCTCTATTTTAAAATCCACAACATTAACATTTCACCATGGAACCCCCCTTTTCCCAAAAACCACCAAATGGATTTTCAACCAAAACAACACATCATCGCACAATTAATTTAAATCACAACAAATTAATTGTAACATGTAACCACCAGTTAAAACCATGTGGAGTCGGGAGAGAATCCACCTACCTCTTAGGGTTTTGAAAAATCGAACTTTCCCCCAAACGCACCTCAATCCGGTAGAACGCCTCCTCAAAACTTCCTTAGAAACCCTTTTATAACATCAATGGGCCCAAACGTTAGCATCTTAGGCCAAAAAAACCCTATATCTACACACAAAAAGTTTCGATCTAGAAAACCAAGAATGAGGGAAGAGTAGATCTGGTGGAAAACACAAAGGATCATGGGAGAAGGCTTACCCAGGAGAAATCTCCTTCAAACCCTCTTGAATCCTATTCAAAACCCTTCCAAAAAGAGTGGGAGATCTCTTATAGCCCTTGAGAACCAAAAATCCCGATTGAGGATCAAGTGGGAGGAAGAGAGGAGTGTTTTAGGTCAATCCTGAGAGAGCCCAGACTTAAAAATCCCAACTTTAAGTGGTCACACAGTTAGCCCGCACAGTTTGGAAAACCATGCGCTAACCGTGCGCATGCCACTGCCTTGAGAGTAGGTTCCCGAATGGTTTCCTCGCATGGTTTGAAAAATCATGCACAGGCTGTGCATAGCCTACTGCCTCCCCCAGCATGTTTTCCTGGAGCATCCACACGGTTTTTCCTAACTGTGCTCAAACCGTGCACCCCTTTAAAAGCCTCCAAACTCAACCAAAACCGTTCCAAACTCTCCCAACTTATTCCCAACTCATCCCATGCACTTTAAACACATAAAAAATCATAAAAAAGGCTATACAACTCAAACCGAGGGTACTACACGATATATTATAATTTTTATATGTAGATTTTTTTAATATTTCAGTCTACACAACCTAGAGCTAAAATAAATTTTGATGTACTATTTAATTATTATTATATTGAAATGTTCTTGTTACCACATAATAATTGGATTAGAAGCTACAAATTATGAAAAATAAGTTATGATAAATATGTAAAAAATTACCCTTTCAGGGGAAATTATTTAACAATTCCTATGAAATATGTACTCAATTTTAAATATAAAAAATAATATCAGTTCTGTTAAATGACCATTTTTTCAATGTATATTATTTTTATATATATTATTTAGATTGATGATTAATGAAATAATATTTCGATGAAATATATTCATATTATATTAATTAAGATTAATCATAATTAGTAGACAGATTATCAATTGGTTATAAGTGAGGATAAAATCATTTGAATATTGAATGAATTATATTTTAGAAACTTCTTTTATGTGAACAATGTATTTTTATCACAGTGAAACATTTAATTGATATTAATGAGTAATTAAAGTTTAATTATGGATATCTTATTAAATAAAAATTAGTAAAATTAATATAGTTGTTATTAGTTGGATTATAATGAGAATAAAATCCTTTTTTTGCATAACAATTTCTCTAATATTTTTTTTGCATGTTTTACCTTCAAACTATTTTTTAATTTTCAAATAAAATAACTTTTAGGAAAAGTGAGAACCTTATAGGAAGAACAACAAGAAAAAACTGTGGGACCAAGGGGATCAACCATTGGAGGAACCGTTGAACCAAAACAACAAGAACCGAACCGAATGCACCCAGGGAGATCAACCATTACAGGCACCACAATCCTATTGAAGCAACCCAACACCACCCCTGTCACTAGCAAGTACCTTCACTGTCCTCAGGACGCTGCACCGTCGTCGCACCTCGGTAATACAAATCCACAAACCAAGGTACTCTAGAGCACCACTATGGATGCACCCCAGCAAAGCAGCCACACCATGGGGTCCCTGACCACACCACGAACTATACGTAACCACCCAACCACAACAAAAAAACCCAAAACCCAATCAAAGTGGGTATATGGTGAGGAGAACTAGTTGCACCACCACCAAGATAGATCTACCACACCAAAACCTCCAGTACAATCCAAAAAGAAAATAGAGCAAGAATGAAACTCGATACCTGTGTAGAACCATCAACATAAAATGATCAATGGTAAAGGCTTCATAGATAGAGCTCTAGAACGTGGAACCACAGGGTCGAGATCGAGAGACAACCCGCGCAGAACAATCACCAGAACCGGGGGAGGAGACATCAGAGCCAGAAAAAAGTGTATGTCATGGGATAAGGAGCAAAGACCAACCAAGTGATTTAATGGGGGGAGGTTGAAAGATATAGGTTCTTCGACAGAGCTCCATAGGTCGTGCCGGACCATGATATCATCGGCTGATCAATACCACACCGCTACATTGCCGCACAACCAGACCCATGATCGCGACATGCCAAGGAAGAAGGAAGAGAAGGTGAGGGAGGATGGAGGGAAACGACGGCACACAAAAACCCTAGGACTGAGGGAAGATCTCACAGATTCTCCCCTTACGATCTCATCCGATCTTATTTTGCATGTTTTGTTTATAAATATTACTATTAATATTTTACAATTATTTAGAATGAATCATCTATTATGGATCCCATGTTTTTAATAATTATAATAAATATTATCTATTATGTTCAACATAATGTTAACAATAATCAATACTTACCATGTTCAAAATCTCATTACCATTATTAGGGTTAACCTATTTAAAATACAGTTTAACATAATAGATAAGGCTTAAAATATAAAAAACACAGTATATAATTTTATTGGTCAATTTTATTTTAACCACAATCATCATATAATCAATTATTTTCATCTTGAGAAACCTCCCATGATTTGAATGTTATAAAATTTAACTATTCATTATGATTAAATGTTATCCACCAACATCACATAAAAATCAGTACCTTCCCTTCTCACTATTACAAAAAATATGAGACAATTTGATTGAAAATCATATTCCCAAACACTATACACTTATACCTAGCTATGAACATTAATTTTAATATTTCAAAAATACATATTAATGAATCCTTAAGGTACATTTTTTATGAATATTACTGATGAATATTTACATTTCATAACAAAAATTGTACATATTATCTTTTTCTAAAATGACCACCAAATATTTTATAACTATATTAAATGAAGAAATAGGTATCTTCACTAATGTCATGTTTTATAATTTTTTCATAATAATTTTTTTAAAATTTCCATTAATTGGGAAATGATAATGATGCTCACACGTATAAGTGGTTCACCACCTCCACGAAGCAATGTGATTTGTTTTTTATTTCCCATTACATCTTTTTTCACGATGGAGAATTTATTGAATAAATTTTTATAATTAAATTTATAATTATGATTCTATAATGATGAATATATATTTTCCTTTTTTCGTTCCATCCTTCATATATAGAAAACATGACCTGTCTGTACGTTTATACTACAGTCTTCATTGTGAGTTGTAAGTCAGTTCTCATCACAAATGTATATAATTGGATTTAAGGGTATATGATAAATTAGTATAATAATTCCATAAATATTGATATTAATTACATGAAAATTCTACCACAAAAGTTAATGTATTGTAACATTAAAACTGAAACATCCATGGAAAACTGTAACACCATGATGATTTTGAAAATATTTCTCAGTTAATATATTATTAAAATTTGATTAATTTCATGGCATGAAGAAACAATCTTAAAATGAATAATGACATATTATAAGATATTAATGAAAATTACATGCATTAATATACTTAAACACATTATGAAATATATATATATTGATATATATTATTAATCAAATCAAATATGTTGATTAATTCAAGTAATTATGTAATAAATATTAATTATTTTCAAGTTTTTTTGAATGAAAATTTTCAATAGAAAATGGATTTATTATAATTTGTTTCCATTTACATTATAATCAATTCCAACAATATATATAAAATTTATATTATTTATAGATATAATTTTCTAAATAGGCATGTCACTTTTAGCTTATGGATAATTGTTGATATTTTATAAAAGGGTATATTTATATGTGAATAGACACTACTACAAATATTTTTAAAATTAATATTTAATAAACTCTAATAATTTAATTTTAAATACCTTTAATATTTTCAATATGATTTTAACATAACATAAGTACCTTTAATTATAAATAATATTCTTAATGAAATTGGAATCAATATTAACTTGACATTTGTATAATTTATTTTTTGGGCACAAAAGAACATTTGTCTAATATTGTTATTTATTTGTATTTTTGAAATTATATGAAAATTGATATATTCTACTTCTGAGAACTAAATCATGAACAATTTATTTAGTAATTTTATCATGGTGGGTCAAATTTTTTAAATATTACCGTTCCTTCATTATGAAATTTTACTATGGTAAATATTTATTAACTCCATCTAGGAAAAACATGAATAAAGATATGAGATATGGTCTAAAAATCAACAAAATGTTTTCCCTAACTCCATTTCACCGGAATAATAAATCTTTTTTAAATCATAATAATGAATATGAGGAATTATTATTCCATTTTCCTTAGATAATGTCTTTACTATTGTTTTAAGAAATGAATAAGTAAAAAATGCCACTATCATTGTTTTAATATATCTAATATTTTATCATACGGAAAAAAAGATGGTATGAAATGTTAAAAATTTTCAAATAAATTATGGATAATTATTTTTCGGAGTTAAATAATATTTTTTTTGTTATGAAATAATTACATTACATGTTTATGCAGCATGGACACAATGGTTGTTCACACAACAGAAAAATTAAGTCAATGAATTTAAAAATATTACATGTATTACATTATAGATAAATTATTCTTCTAAATTAATTTATTATACAACTATACTTTATTATCCATGTGATATATATTTTTATTATAATTAAATTTCCATATTACTGTCCTTATAATAAAACTTTTTAAATACTTTATAAAAAGAACCTAATTGTATTTTATATTAAATAATAAATTATTAAATAATTAAAAATTATAATAATCTTGATGTAGAAAAAGGTAGATATGATACGGTTTTATATTTATTCCATTTACCATTTTTTATCCAATTGTTATCATTTAGGTAAATTCATAATTCTTTAGTTTGCAAAAAATTATTTCCATGATTAATGATAAATTTTTTTATGCGGTTAAACCAAATAAATATATTTCAAATTCCACATAAAGTTATAAAATTTTATTTCATGAATGATATTAAACCGTAACATATTATATAATTAAAAAAATTCACCATGGGTCCACATTCACATTTCAAATTATTTATAATATTGAAATCATTTACGTATTTCCATGTGTGTCCATTACTTCTATATAATGGAACACCACCCATCCTCTATTATTTACAAAACAGGGTCACATAAAGCACTATATAAAGATTAGGAAATAATATCCACATATCCTTATCCATGTTATGGTGTTTTTTTCTCTTCAACAGTTCATACATGGGGTCCTTAAGTGGATATACAAAGGACGTCTATCAAATATGAGGTAAATGTTTTAACCGATCATCTTCATTTTAATTTTCTTTTACCTCAATTATTTATATCATAAAAATGAAAACATAATAAAATCAATATATCACAAATACTATGTTGTTATAATTATTATTTATTAAAATTACCCAACTTATTTGTGCCAAATGAGAGATGAAATTATTGCTCATGCATATGTGTGGACTACTGTGTTCAAGTAGAATTTTGTTTTTTCTCTACCACTATCATTAATAGTTAATTGTTATGATGTAAATAATATTTCTATAAGATATTTATTACATATATATTATTTTTATCTATAATATATTATCTTACATCTTACCATTCCATAATTTTTAATATATTAACATCGATCATTCATATATGTGATGTATTAACACTATACAACAATAATTTTTTTAATTACATATCTGTTAGTAATGACATATTTAAAGAATATATATGAGATTTATTGTATAATAATGGTTATTTAATGGTAAATTATTATTTAAAATTTAGTCATTCCATCCATTGAAAAGGGAAAACATCAACCATGATTATATATGGGCTACCATCTCCATGAAGTGTTTTAATTTTTTCCCACCAAATTTTTATTATTAATTTTATATTTTATATAATAAATAAATATTACAGTAAATAAATTTTAAATAGTATATAGATGAGGATTCTATGAACACATTCAAGTATTGAATCCATAAAAATAAATCATACAGAAAAAATGGTGTAATTTCTCTAGTATGTTCATTTCCAAGTATAAATTGGTTAAACAATTATAATTGGAAATTATATTCTAATCAAAAAATTAAATATTATATTTTAATATGGTCATAGAATATATTAAAAGAAAATATATATCTATTAAACATGGAATTTTAGCATGTATTAATCAAAATAAGACCATAAGTAAGGGTTTGATTGTCTCAATATTCATTTATTTAGTCATGTTCAATACAATGTTCCAATTTATTTATATGTGTTGTATATATTATTCTTTTTACATGTTTTACAATGGATCCTTCCTAATTTCTTTTATCATGTTATAAATTAAATAATTTATCAAAATTGATTTTATTCCAATGTGAAATTTTTATTTGGAATTTTCCTCTCACATTTTTCCATGAGATATATGCCATATTCTCAATATGTTCCATTCAACTGGTGTGTTGAATTAAAAATATATAATGTATTTTAGGTATATATTTTTATTCAATATACTATATTTTTTATTTTATATACTTTTTAATGGGTACTATGATTCAAAATTTACCAATGTACTAATGGTTTTATGTTATCATCTCATTTATTATAGGGAATACCTATTGTAAATTTTTTTAAATGAAATTATATATTTTTTAAATATTAAAACAAATATATTTTCTTCACTAAAATTTATTCCATGACTGATTATGTATTAGAAAAAAATTCAGCTCATTATTTTTTTAAATGGTCCTAGAAATTGTTTTATAGAAAATTTTACTATAATTTATTTTTTGAGTATGAATATTTTCTTTTATATGCATGATCTTGGAGAAATATTATAGAATTATTTCAAAATAAATTAACTATTATAAAATTTTAATATTAAATAACATTTAACTTCCTTACAGATGACCAAATAGTGACTTCATTATTGGAATTCTAGAATTTTATCTTAAAATATATTTGGAATTAATAGCTTTCCACACCATTATGATATATAATTTCATTGAGAATAAAAATTTATTTAATCATGTTTTTTCATATAAGAAATTAAGTGTAAAGGTGAATTTTTTCTAATTGATGATTATAATGTGTAAAATGATCATTTTCCCATTATAAATGTTTGATGATAATTTTTATAATAAAAATTAGTCTCATAAAAGAGATTTTACCATAGGATAAGAGTTATGTATAATAAAAAATAATTAAAAATTTAGAAGAATAATTTTTTATTTATATATAATTGAAAATTAATTTATTCATGAATGTTTATTCGAATATATATTTTAGAATTTGTGTTGGATTGAGGATCTTTCTACACCATTGATTAAAAATATATATAGTTTTTTACACTAGGGAATAAACTCAGTATGTTTACCTCGGAAAGCCCAACCCATTTTTTATTTTCATTATTTTTTCCTTTCTATTTACAATAATACCCCCTTTGGATTCTGATGTAGCCTCCCTGATAAATCTGATGTGTCATGCAACATATAAATAAAGGTTTAGGGGGATAGGAAGAGGGAAAACAATGGAGTTACAACTAAAGGTAATAAGAGGATCTAGATCATTGTCTTATAGTCAGGGACAATAAAAATGAGAAAATATTCAATGGGATCCACCCAAAGGTAGTACATTTTAATTTTTTCCAATGAATACCATTATATTTACAATTTTCATGTTATAATTCTTTTCTATGAGTTTTTGAGGACCCCCTATAGGTCTATATATCATGTTTATGAAGAAAATTGTGGTGTTAAGAAGATTGGATCAGTTTCCCATACAAAAAACATGATCAAAAGGTTTTTTTGTTCGAGAACACTCAATTTATGTTCCTTCCATCAAGGGATTCTGAACTTTTTATAGGGAAAAAATATGTTTGGGGGATGCACACTATGTACTTTTAATTGTACGTATAACCGAGTGCCTGGATAGAAAACTTTTGTAAGGGCACATGAACATCAATGGTACATCATTAGACCCCATGTGGGATCCATACTATGTAGATGTATCATCCAATGAGAAATAAATTTCTAGGCCAAGTCATTTACATTGGAAGGTACCCCAGGTTAGTAACAATTAGTTTACAAGATCATCAAACCATGTAAAAGGGAATTTTACACTCTAATTCTATCTAGAGTACATGCCTATGTTGGGATTCAATGGTACATTCATTTTACTCGATATACATGCCTTGTACTACACCCTTACTATCCTTTTATGGTTTTTGTACCCTTAAACCAATGATTTATAACCAGACACATGATTTTTACTCCATGTGTCATACCCAAACATTTTAATTTTTTTTATTTTTTTATTTCAGGGATTTGGTATACCTCATTGAGGTTCATGTTGAGAGCATGTCAAAAATTATCGACGTTTAATGTATTTAGTGGGTTTCGGACCCATGCGAGGTCATCACACATTTGGAAGTAGCCGCACAACAAGCCCTGGTGCCTGAAATTGTGCAATATCTTATTACTAATATTATTATAGTTATCTTTTAAGAAAAATGATTAATTTTTATAAATTTTTTATAATTTTATTAAAGGTATTATGATTATTTTCTTATCGTCATTGTTATTTTTATTGTTGTTGAAATAATAATTATTTTTAATTTTGTTAATTTTTATTATTATTATCTTAATCCTAGTTATTATTATTATTATTTTTGGGTATTATTATTAATATTATGATAAAATGAAAAACAATTCCCAATCCCTAATCTACCCCTACCCCTCCATATTATGTGATGTGGGCCACACTTCCCCCCTCCTACCTTCTCCCCTCATGCGTCCGCTCTAGCTTAGCCACTGGTCTCCCTCTGCACCGCCCTTCACCAGAGTCCCCTCTTTGCACCCCAGCCGTCCACCTGCTCACACCCTGTCCTCCTTACATCCATCCCAACCGCCCCCATTTTCCTCCTCCTACTCGAACAACCACCTTGACGCACCCCAACTGACCACCGCCCTAATCGCACCCGACTCTCACCTTCAGCTTCCCCTCCGACCAACTATAGACCATCACTAAAACTCTGTCCAAACACCACTCCGACCATCCTCCTCCTTGTTGAAGCTCTATCCTATCTGGCTCACCCGATGCACACGCCCGGTCCAAGCCAGCCTCGCCTCGCTGCTCCGGCCTATTCGAGCTCGCCGTGACCTCCTCATCGTGCCCCTTTTCTATGGTGACCAGTCGCAGAAATCTTGAACCCATTTCATGCCATGTTTTAGTGGACTTAACCCCTTTCCGGCCTTGTTTTGGGCTGCCCAGACCCCCTACACCTCACCTCTCGATACTGAATCCTCCCCACCGGTATATTTCTATTAAAATTTTGGTGTTTCATTCAATTTAATCAATCATTGACGTTTCGGTTTGTGTTTAGTGATTTTTTTCACCATGTCTAGAGTATGTGATCAATGTATCAAGACCCATTGTTCCATGTTCCAGAATTTACAGCTAAGGTAGAGGTGGATGGTCTAGTCTCTCTATGCCCCCAATGTTTCAGGTAAGGTTCCAAACCCTCTTTTTGGTGTCTCATATTTATTTAAGGATGGAATTGTGTTTATGGTTTCTTATTAATTTAGTTGGGTGTGCATTCATCCTTGTCACTGTGTTTTTATCGTCTGATGTTGATGTTTAGGGTTAATTTTGTTATTCTCTTGTGCGGTTGAGGTTTGAACAGTTTTTCACACCTTTTATTATGTTTTTCGTCGGTTGATGTGGGATTTCCCATGCAAAAATATTCTTGATTTAATATTAACTTGTATCATGTATTGTGCTTTGTTTGTGATAATTATTTTGTGTCTTGGGATATTATTAATATTGTTTTATAAACATTTAACCAAATTATTAAATATTATATGTGGTGCGGATTATGTTTTTGGAATATTTTTAAGGTGCATTTTCTTTCAAAGTTAGAATTTTTGTTTATAGTTTTAAAAGATGTGTGTGCATGGTTTCAAAATGCGTTTTGACTTGTGGTGTGTTTTTATTAAGTTATTAAATTAGTTTATTTAATGGTGGAAGTGGTACGTATTCTGCTCTAGAATTTTTAGGATGTGTAGTTAATATTAAAAGAGGGTTTTGAAGGGGCTATAGGGTGTGTAAGCTATGTGTTACTCATTGGAAATTGATTTATAACATTTAATATGGTTTATTAAATAGTGTGGATGGTGAGAAGTATTTTTTGAAAATATTTCGAGGTCATTTTTGGCCCTGTTTGTTTTTTTGGGTTGTTTTATGTTAGTGGTTATGAGTTTTAGATTGTTTTACTTATGTCACAATGCATTGATGAGGTAATTCAATGATTCGGCAGTCAACAACTTTTTCGTGCTTGTGAACCTTTTTGTGGCCTGTCGTGATTTCTTATTTGATCTGTGAATCAAGGTAGGTCCCCACTACATTATCCATTATATATAGAATTTATTAATTTCTTTTTATTTCTTTAATTTCAGATTTATGGTAAATAATATTATGTAATTAATCGTACAAGTAATGTTTGTTGTGAAAGATAGTAATTTCTTCTTGTTCTTTAATTGTCTAGAATTTTTTTAATGTGCCTAATATGTGTTGTTAAAATTCCCCATTGTCCTTTGTACTTATGTCTTAATTTCAAAATGGCGGTTTAAGATTATAAAAATGTTTTCTTATTTGGGGATTCAAATGGTTTTGAGATTGAAAGTGGTGTTTATTTTATTCTTTGGAAGTGAGTTGAAATGTGTTGGTTATTCTAAAAATAGGTTGGTGTTGAGTGGATTGTTAAGGCATGTTTGAGATATTAAAGAAATAAAATGTTTTGAAAAATATCTTTGGGGGGACTTAGTGGTTATCGTGCTATGTATGTGGATTTTGTGAGTAGTTGTGTGTGGTGTTATGGCATTGTGATCGGTTAAGTGATTGAAATTGTTGACTCGTCCCTTTTTATTGCATGTGATGACATGGGAACATGGAATTGTAAGTGAATCCTTTAAGAATGATTACTACACAAGTTTAGATTACACCCTATCTAGTGGCACTTAATACTGACTTCTTTCTACTAGGGGATTGGGCCCCTCGGTTTGGCCATGTAGGGAAACACAGAGCATTAGGTTATTATGACGTCATTGAGAGTAGGCATGCCTTCCAGATGAGTCTCATGTATAGTACATTCGGGATTGTTCATGAGCACCTAGTATCGACCCATGACTTTTTGTATATCTATTTCTAGTAGTGATGAGTGTTTTACTTTTTTGTGTATCTATATTACCATGTTGTGTACTTACCATTTTCATTTTTGTGTGATATTTTATTGGAAAATGGTGAGCTATTTTTGTTTAGTTATCTAAAAATGGATCTCAAATGAAAGTGTTGTCTTTTCTCTGTATAAATCTGAAAATGTAAAAATTACTTTCCCTTTTTAAAATTATATACACACTAGGAAAATAATATAGTTTTTAATGTAAATAATGGCAGGGTTTCATTTTTTTCTAGTAAATTTTTTATGAAAACCTATTTTTATAAATTGTATCTCAAACATGAAATTAGTGACCTCATTATTTAATGTTATGTTCATTTGTAATAGAATTAGTCAGTCTTACCTACTGTATTTTAATACTCACGCCTATAGTCTTTTCCTTTTTTTAGTTTTTGTTGCTGATTCATCATTATATTGATCACCGTGGTTGAGATTTAGTGGTGGATTAGAGAGAGACTCTTGAAGTCATGATAAGTTTTGGTCATGGTCAGGTTAGTTTGAGTTATTCTACCTTTTCCACTTCTTTATTTATTTATTTTCAATGGGCGAAGTCATTCCCTCTTGCTCTCTGTTGATGCCCAAGTGCCTGTCACTAGCCTGAGAGGATCGAGAAGGCCTCTCAAGACTTGCAGAGAATCAGCTTGGGTGACCGGTTCACGGTCGACCTGGGTTGGTTCATGAAAAAATAGTATCATAGGTGCCCTTGTTATTTGGGGTGTCTTTTAGATAGAGATTTTAACTTTCCGGACTCGGGAAGTAGGTATATAAAGGATGTCATGAACCCTCACCCAATCCAAACCTTCAAGTCACTAGGGTAGTCTGGGAAATGATTCCTTGTATTTATCTGATTTGTTTTGGATTAAATGATGACAATGGAGTTAAGACGATGTTACACCACGACCTCACATTGAGTAGTGACCCACGTAGAGTTCGATTTCATAGTTTCGCTTCTTCTAGACATTTACACTTGCTTGGGGCATGGATCACTACCAAGTCACCATGTTAAGTGTAACTTCTAGTTCCTTATACTGATGGTTAGTTGTATATTGGGTTTTGTTTTGGTTTGGATTGATGTAAGAGTGTTTTGAAAATGAAAAGTGGAAATGATTTTGTAAAAATAGACTTTTTTTTTGAAATGTGGGATTGGAATTTGGAAAGTGGCTTTGAAGGAAGGAAGTTTTGAAATCTAAAAAAGAATGGTTATTTTGGAAGAGTATTTTTTTAAATTTTTTTGTATTTTTTGTTTCTTTTGAGTTGGTACTTTTGAATGATGGTTCTTTCTTTGATGTTTCTTCGGCTTGGAATCAGTTTTGGCTCTATATTTCATATGTTGTATAGAAAATGCCGCCCAAAAGCCTCCAAGGTTTCCAATAAGTAATGACCATTTTTTGGTCCTTCTCAGACATTCCATATCCTTCACAGTGATCAGTATCCATTAGAGATAGTAAATTTTCTTGAATAGGTTGAGCACCTCTTTAGGGTAATGGTAACTCCGGAATTTGTCAGAGTGTGTGTCGTTTTGGGTTTGTTTTAAGGTCTATATCTGGTCAAATGAGATTTGGTTTCCCCACTGTCAATAGCATTTGGGATGATGTGGGATGTCTTTAAATCCATATTTTTCCGATGGTTCAAACCTGAAGATGTGAAGACAATGAAAATGGAAGAGCTCAAGTGTATTAATCAAGGCCAACAGACGATGAAGGCATATTTTTACCATTTCAAGGAGCATGTGTCCATTTCTCCAGAGGTAGCGTCACAAGATTTGATGAATACTTATCTCTTCATCGTAGGCCTTCATCCAGAAATCAAGGGGAAGGTCCTCCCTTCTAGGGACCATATTATTGAGAAGTTGGTAGATGAGGCGATTTTTTCGGAGTTGGTCTCCAGAGCACAGATGGTTGGAAATCCAGGATATTCAATTTCTTGAAATGGTTCCCCATCGGGTGAGCAGGGTGTGCCAGAGGAACCTATTTATAAAGATTCCTCGACAGTTGTTCAAGGACTTAATCAGACCATTTAGTGGTGTTACACCATTGTGGCCGGTTCGGGAAAGTGAAGTTGTCATGTTGCATCCCTCAAAAAGCATGACTTCATTGAGGGTCTCTAGGATATCTAGTGAAGTTTTACAGGAAGCATCACCTGAAAAAGACAGTGTGACTGAAAGATTCCAGTGCATGACAGTGAGGCAAGAGGTGCTACAACCATCAGACCCCAAGCCATAGGTCTTGGGGTGAAGCTCGCGCGCAGTCAGGAGTTGTCGGGGATGTGAATTCTCTGTTCAAGTTTGTGTTCTGTTTTGGCAGTGAAACATTTATAGTCTTTTTGTCATTGTTTTTTCTAATGTTAAAGTTTTGAAATAATTGTAATTTCGTTGTCTCATTCATATTATATATAATTTTTGATGTGATAGGCTATACTGAAATTTAATTTGGTACTTAGTGCATGTTTAAGACTTCTCTAGAATTTTTATGCGAACCTTGGATCACAATCAGATATTATTGAAATTGTAACTCCATACATCCTTACCACATACTTAGCATAAATCCAAGCAATATGATGATGATAGAGATCTTCTCAAATATAAATAAAATGGGAAATATTGGTGAGACGACCCATAATAATCTATATCGAATTGATTCCATTAGATGTTCTTGAGAGAACATTTACAATGTACATAGCGATATTATCCCACTTCCATGCTATTATGTGTAGTGTATGTAATAACCCTTTAAGAATTTTTCATTTTTCCTTCACTTGCTGACATACCAGGCACCTTGTAGTGTAGTTAGTAATCTCAATTTTTATATTATCTCACCAATAATGAACTAGAAGGACTCTATACATTTTGGTAATTCTAGGATTTATAAAGAACATATAGCTTTGAGCTTCATCCATCGTCTCCTTATTTATTTCATAAAAATATGGAACACATAGTCTTCTTCAAAATTTCAGTACACCTTCTTGATCAATATTGATCTCAAAAAACTCCACATCCTTCCCATCCTCAAAATTGTTTTATAATAATTCATATTATTTCAGAGAATTATTGATTTTATATAGTAATGAAGACTTATAAATCATTTGGGTTAGGTTAGATGATGTCCCTTCTCTTATAATTTACATGTCCAGGTTTAATAGGTCATTTATTAAAGAATAACATCGAATCCTGGTCATGGAAAAAATAACTGGTTCTTTCCTACATAATGCATCAACCACTTTATTTTTCTCTTCTAGGATGATAATGAATTGATCAATCATTTTCTTTAAGAAGTTCCATCCATAGAACATGTCTCATGTTCAATTCATTTTTTGGGAAAATATAATTCAAACATTGATGGTCTCTGTTTATATAACATTTATCCCCATAAAGATAGTACATCCATATATTGAGATAAAAAATGACCGCATGCAGCTCTATATCATTTGTATGAATGTTCTTCTCATGAGTCTTCAAATATCATGATGCATAAGTAATGACTTAGTCATTTTATGTGAGGAAGCACCCAAGCCTAATTAAAGATGCATAAGTAAAAATAATAAATCCTTCTCTACTCGAGGGCAGTGTTAATACATGTACATTAACCAATATCTACTTCAAATGATGGAAACATTCCTCACACTCCCTTGTCTAGATGAACATGATCCCTTTTTGAGTTAACTTGGTTAATGTATTAGAAATTTGTGAAATGTGTTTCAAAAACTTCATATAATATCCCTCTAATACAAGGAAACTATGAATCTCAGTTATTATTGTAGGTTGAGGCTACTCCTCTACCACCGTTGTCTTTGTAGAGTCAACTGTGATTCATTTATTGGTTACAATGCTCCCCAAGAAAGAAAATTGTTTTAACCAATATTCACATTTGCTGAACATTGAAAAAATATTCCCCTTCTGTAGAGTTTACAAAATAATCCTTAGATGATCTTCATGCTTCTTACAACATTTGGAATATATCATAATATCATCACTAAAAACTACTACAATGTAATCAACGTATTCCTTAAATCCTATATTCATAAAATACATAAAAATAGGAGGATCATTAGTCAGTCTGAAGGGAATAACAACAAACTCATAATTCCCATATCATGATTGGTATATTGTTTTTGGAATTTATTCATTCTTCACCATTAATTGATTATAACCAGATCGATGATCTATCTTAGAGAATAATTGAGCCCCACGATGTTGCTCAAAAAATTCATCAATTATTGGAAGGGTTATTTTTTCTTCATTGTGATCCCATCCAATTCTCTATAATCAATGCATAGATGCATCAATCCATAATTATTCATCATAAAGAGAACATTTTCTCCCTAAGGAGACATACACGGTCAGATAAACTGCTTCTCCAAAGGATATTGGTGTTGTTTCTTGAATTCATCGAGTTCCACATTCTTTATCCTATACGTTGACATTCATATCGGATAAGATTCAGTAATGAGTTCAATGCCTAACTCAACCTCTCTTTCTGGGGGAGGTTTGTGTAACTCCTCACGAAATACATCAATGTATTTCAGGTCAATGGGGACATTTTATATCCATACAATCTCATTTACTTCTTTTTCTTCACTGATCAACTCAAAAAATAAGGACATAAGAGGTTGTACTATAAAAATATCTGGTTTAGATATATCCCCTTATTAGATAACCATAGTATTCCCATTCAACACTAGTAAAATTTCATTAAATATTCATTTGATCATAGAATAATACTTTGAGATACAGTTCATTCATAGTATAATGTCAAATTACGACATGGGAATGAATTCTAGGTTAGTGATAAAATTGTGCTTCCTAAATTAAATACATGATTTATCTAAACACTTATGATTCTTGGATAATACCACCAAGAGTCTTGATTGATAAATCTACTTTTGCGATTTAGGGGTTGATTCTAAATTAGATACAACTATGGATGAAATAATTGAATCTGTAGAGACAGAATAAAACAAAGTTCATGATAACTTTGAGAGATTATCAAGAGTACTGACCACCACATAATTTGGCACTTCAAAATTAGCCATAGTGATAGAAAAATCAAAACATTGTTCACTTGGCCCTTACTGAGCTTGATGGTGATTCCTCCCACTGCCCTTGGATTTGGAAGTTGATTAGAAAAGTTCCCAAGTTGTCCACACATATAGGATTGAACATTAGGTAGGGAATTTACCATATTAACCCAGTTGTAAGTGCTGGAAAGTTGATGCATCACCTCACTATGGAAATTCGGCACAATATGGCCATCTCTTACACACTTTTAGCACTTACTGCTCTCGGGCAGGTAGTTCCCCGAATTCTTCATGCCACATTTATTATACGCAGTACATTGCATTTGATTTCCTCCTCTTGCTTGATCAATGTTACCCCCCTAAGATGGGATCCATTGATATCTTCTATTCATTGGATTTATGGGACCATTTAATCTCAAAAAACTCTGGTTCGACTTTCATCGCACTCCACAAAATCTCTTAATTGCATCCATTTTCTCGTTTGGCTAGATTATCTGATGATTAGGTCTTAGTCCCCCAACGAATCAATCAACCTTCCTCCTAGGATCCCTGAAAATTTTTGAGGTTTAACAGGAATTTCATTTATAGTTCATCTCGTAGAATCCAATAGATTCATTCTCTTTCTTCTTTAGCTCGAGAAAATCCTTCTCCATTTCATTTTCATAGTACAAGGTAAATACATATTGAAGAAGACCCCTCTAAACTCTTCCCACTCCATAGATTCAACCTCCACTATTTCCCTAGTATTTTTTATCAGTTCCCACCACTGATCAACATCTCCCTCTAAGAAGTAAACAACCAGGGTGACCATATCATGTTCTTAATAGTGGAGCACTGAAAATATCTTCCTGATAGAGTTGATTCACTGTTCATCAATCAATGGGTCGATAGATACACTGATGGTAGGTAGTCATTGACGCATACATGACTCAACAGAATGTTGTTCTCTTCATGGTGAGTTCAGTCTCTCATATTAATTCAAGTTATTTCCCATAAATTCAATAAATTGGTTTATCATTCTCATGAAAAACTCTATTCTAGCTTCTATATGAGGGCCTTCACATCAAGGTCCATTAGGGTCACCATTTCGATGGTTCCTTCTATTGACAACCATTTTATAAACGAATAAAACCATAGTTAGAATATTATTTCATTAATGAATCTTTTAACTATAAAGAATTTTTATTTCTTAAAACATCATGATTTAACATAGTATTCTTCAACAACAATTTCATTTCTCTATAAATCCTTCATCATGATTCATAAAATGATTCTGATTAACCAAACATATACCCAAGGAGTATCAAACCAGTAGTGCGGTAAGGATCATTGGCATGTACTAGGATACTCTGGGTCATGTCCAAAACTCATTGTCAATGTTTTCATGCTTTGGTACATCTTTTCCAGAGCCACATCTATATGTTCTTATTCATGATTATATTTTTTTTGTTCGTAAACAACTTAAATTATATTTAACCAAAATAAAATGTTTCTTTCATATATTTAAACTTTTATATAGGGATCTTACTAATGTTTTCATATCATATTTTTCATAAATAACTAAAATATCTATTGATACCAACTAGGTCATCAAATTTTTTTATTTAATAACCTATCATTGCATTTTACAAACAGAGGAAATTTAATGTCTAGTGGATTGGAAATAAAGAACATAAAACATGAAAACATAAAAAATTCATTTCAATACCCTTGAAAAGATTCAGGAAAATGTATTCATAAGTACGGTTACTGCATCTCATAACCTAGAGACATACATCAAAGGAAAGGGTGAGCAGATGTCTCAGTAATGAATACAAGTTAAACAGTTTACATGTGAACTTGAGCGATATCAATATGAATGTGGAGATAAAGTGATATATCATAATAATTATAACATGAGTCATAACAATAAATTTTTTCAAAAAAATTTAATTTAGTCATTCATGAACATATCACCACAGTCCATCTCCATGGTGTCATAAAAATTACCAATGTTATTCACCAAGGAATCTTGAAACTCGTCATCTCCAGAGATTGATTTTTTTACCCAATGCATGGGAGAGATATCAGGGTGCATCATTAATATTTATATATTTTCATGTGCTACACATATATCATAAACAATCATTTCATAAATGTCCCATTTAAAATAAAAGAAATTGGTTTCATATCAAAATCGTGATGTTTTAAAAAGTGTTTTAAAAAAGATCATTATGTCATTTAAAACCCATGGAATGGGGATGAGAGTTTCATGTATGTCAACTCCAGGATAAAATATATTATTTATGTGTCATTATTAATATCAATAGAAACGAAATTGTTTTGGATATTCATATAAATAAAATTGGATAATTTCTTGAGAATGAGAGAGAGATATTTTGAGAGGAAATTTATGCAGCATAATAGCTATATAACATGGTTTTAGAAAAAAATTATAAAAGAGGAAAATAGGGTTAGTCACTAATAAATAAATAATAATATAGTATAAGGACAAAATAAAATTTAAACAATTTATTGGTTTGGATTTTTGAAGGACATACCGCTTGAAAATGAAACTTGAAAGAAAAGAGAAGATGTGATTTCTTTTATGAAAATTCAAAAGGCTAACAACATCACTTTAAAAGTCAGAAAATCAGTTGATTAGATAAAAAAGGTTATCTCATCATTTGGACATAAAATGGTCCAAAATAAGGATGTATAACAACATACCCCTATATAATAAAATGGAAACTAGAAGATATAATATAAAGGAAGTCATGACTAAAAGAGGAGGGTGAAAGGTTCCCTTACCTTATAATGTAACTTAAAAACGTGATGGTTGGGTCCTTGTGGGGGTTGAGGGAACCTTGGGAGGACTCTATGGTAGGTAAAATGAACAGATATTTATTGAAGAGGAATTTTTAATGAACAAAAAGAACGAATGGGTTGGTATTTATAGAAAAAGTTAGGGAATATTGTATGAATATCTATGTGACACCTAATTAGTGGTATTTGCAAAACCATGGGTTTTCCAATGGTATTTTCCAATGGTATTGGCCACTTGGGACACATAATAAAATATCTTACTATACAAAAGTTGTCCAGAATTATGAAATCATTATTACTTCATTAATGATTTCATTAAACACATAGAAACTCAAAATTGAATTTATACTATTCACTAAAAAACAAAACATTTTATAAACAAATAATTTATTCACCCAAACCTAATATCAATTATCTAAATTCAAAAATGTACTCCATTTTATGAAAATAATATTCTAATTAAGAGATATTTAATTTTTATGTAAAAACACTATTGACATGAAAAAATACCAATACTTAACCAATAATTTATGAAACAGTTATTTAAATATGCTATTATATCACTTCACCATTCAATATGCCTAAATTATGTTTATATATTCTTAAGTGAGCTTACTATTCTATTGGTCAAATTACTATTCATAAGGGTAATATTACTATTCATAATTTAGTATTCACCGAAAATTATGTTGTTCTTATTTGACATTAAATTTCATACAGTTCACAACTATATAATACTATTTTTTTTAAAATCATTTCACATTTTTAATTATTTAAATTATGAAAAAATATTTTCAATTACCTTTTTTGAAAAATTCACCAAAAATATGGGAATTCCATAAATTCATCCAATATTTATTATAACATTCGAAATTATCAAATTTTACTATAATGGGAAATATAAATTTATTTTAACATAAGGATTACACAAAATAAATATGGTCTCATTACAAAGTCTCATATAACAACTGCATAGGACCTAAGAGTAAAGTGTTCTATGGTTATAGAATCATGAGGCATCTCTAACAGCTTTTATAGAGTAGGAATTTCTATCTTCATGAACTTATCCCTTAAGAGATTCAGTTCAATCTTAACGTGTTGGAGTTCGGAATGGGCTTGGTCCAGAGAAAAGCCCAATGATGCTACCACCTTACCAAGCTCCAACATACGAGCTTCATATGACCTGAGTCTACTGGATGAAGCCATCAACTCTTCATTATATATTATTTAACAATGATCATTTGTATTTATAGACAATAATCGTAATGTTAATATTATTTTTTCCAATGGCATATTGACTTACAATTATATAATAGTTGAAACCCAACAATCTCATTTTAATTATAATCACTTCATTAATTAAAAGGAATTTCTTTTATTTAGTGCATACTAAAATATCACTAATTTTTTTTAAATAATTATTATTCAAATGTTTGGGTCATTACAATCACTCCTTGACCAGTGACCTAAAGGGGTTGACATGATGTGTCACCACTGAGATCTCTATATACATTTCCTATGGGTCAAACCCTTAGGGATTTTTTGAATTGAAATGTCATGACTACCTATATACCAGGTCCTAGGGCTCATACATTCTAATGGATTTACATGAATAGTGTGTCATGGATTCTTGTTAAGTATTATATTTACACGATTTTTCTTCTTCATGCAACATACTTCATTATTGTTATTGGAGGTGGTTATGGGTGTACCTAGGGTAAGGAAATATGTTCCCATGTGTTAATATAGCATGATAAGAGTCATTTACATCTATTTACAAAGAACTTATTTTATATTGAGATTACAGACACAAATATCTAATTAACTATACCCAGATTTCAGGTTATGACCTCCACCACATTTCACACTTCATAGAATGTCAAGATGATTGGGATTACATATCCATGAAACTATTGCAATTGATTATGTAATTTGATTGAACATAGAATTATATAAACATATTTATGAGATAATATATACATAAACATTTATATATATATATGCATGAATGAACAATTCCTAGATGGATGGGATTACAAACCCATGGATCGAATGTGGTTACACGTTATTCATTTTATTAATATTTCCCAATTTTGTATCTTCTTTGATGAGTATAGTGCATGAGCATGCACTTGTGATAGCATATTTCTAGTTCCATCATTAGACTAGCCTTCTATGATTATTTTACACCCCTATACATCCAACTCATCATGATTTTAGACCACATGTCTTCTTTTTTGGTTGAGCACAAAATAATGAAGCATAGGGATAAGGGCTGAAATTTCTTGATGAAGCAGAGCCAAGTGTGTGGATTCTTATAATTTACATGTGGAAGCCAAGTATTTTCTTTGAGACTTGGTATGTGGTTTGGCTCAAAGATTGTATGAGAGACAAATAAATATTTTTTTGTTTCCATTATTTACTATTTTATGTTTGTGATCATCCAAGGGGGTTATCAGTGTTGTTTGTATGACATGGATTATTATTATTTTATAGCATTTAATTTATTATAATAGTATGTTCTATTTCTGTTTAATTGCTTCCATATTCAATATATTTACTACATGAGTGAAATATAGTTATTTATTCTATTATTACTCTAATATGACGTATAGTCTCCCCATTGTAAAATCATTAAACCAAAATTGATAGTAGGTTGCCTCTTGCATACAAGGAGGCCCAATTGAGCCCTTGATGCGAAGTTGATTAGAGCACTGCTTTAGTGGCACCTGAGTTGAGATATTATAATGTTATATTATAGTTGTTCCTTTTCATTTAATTTTGTATTTGATAAATTGTATAAAGGATTATTATAAATGTTTTAGATCATTTGAAAGATATTAGACTGGAGCATAAAGAACACATATTCCAGTGAAAAGTCCTGTTTTAAAAGGTTATCATATTTTTTTTTCCAATCTATGATGTTATAGTTTATATGATTTATTCATAGATAGGTGCACAAGTTTTTTGGATGTTATGATATATTATTGATTTAATTCTATTTTTTATTTGGAAAGGTCCCAATTCATTATTTTAAAACATGGATGGTAATGTAATTATGTGTGCTATGAATCATATTTGGAACATAGGAATTGCTTGTTATATGCATTTAGTGTGTGAATTTACATGTGATATTGGATAATTATTAATGTATCAAAAAGAATTAATGTAATTTTATTGTATAGGTTTTTGGTGTCATTATACTCAAATGGTTGAATTTTATACACATTTCAATTATAATGGAAGGTGATGTGGATTTATGTTAAGGAACTTGTTGGTGAGTCTGATGAATGACTCCTCATGCATTGGTGGTGTAGTAACCCTACTAGGATTATATGTAAAATTATGTTCATTGTGTTATACACCTTAGAGAGTTTTGTTTCTCAGGTTATATTATTTAATGTGATAGTAACAATCTATACAGCTTTTTCTTACATCTCATGGAATGAAATTGAAATTAAAAAAACATTATTGTTGTTATCTATTGGGGTAGCATTGTAAAATTTAGATATGTACCAGGAAGATTCTACTAAACTAGAATATAAGGGTCTATTTCCCTAAAAAATTATCATTGACTTTTAGTTAAATATCATTTCTACATTTGTATGTTGAAAGGCAATAAATAGTTCCTTACAAGGACACATAGACAGGATTTATACATTGTAAGTAGGGTTTACTATTTTGAAACTCATTGGTCATTGTTATATTTACAACCAATGTATATTTTTTATTTTTATTATAGGTGGTTACACTGTGTTACCCTGTTTTGATACATGATTAGTATGGAAAGGTGGGAGGCTAGGTGACCTTATGTTTGACACGTACCCATATTGTTCGATGTTTGTTTTGATCAAGGGATTAATTTTATTATGGTTGGAACAAGAATGAGTATTCCTTTCTAGGTTGTGATCTTGGTTATATTCTCATTTACGACTACTAAATGATTATAGACCAGGTCTTGTGATCTAGGAATGTTTATGCATTTTTCTTTAGATTAAGCACACATTGATCATGTTTTTGATGATTTGAGTCAATATTGAAGAATTTATAGGTTTCTTACCATGTTGACCAATGGTTTTACTATTTATAATTTAATCATATAATGAGTAGTTTCTAATAAATGGAATAAATTTCAGTGTCATGTGTACATTGAGTAAATCATATCATAGGAATGGCACACAATTTTAAAAAGGAGATACAAGAGGCCTTTTGGATTTTTTGGAGTGACATGTTGTGTCTCATGATAAAATAGACTTTAATAGTTGAAAACTCATTGGAGAGATATTTGGGTGATAATGGAACACATCTTTTATAAATATTACCATCTAAATTCTAAATTTGAGAGTTTATGTGTAGATCCAAGAAAAAATGTTTTCAATGTTTTTCATGGTTGTTTTTTTGGAGTTATAGTTGATGATGAAATTATTCCATGAATACATTTTAGGGTGTTATATTATATTTATTTCTATATTTGATTTATTATTCATTTATATTTTTAATATAATTTACTTGTTTTATTTTTTTGTTGTATTATACAATGATTCATGAAAAATGAACAGAAAAGAGGGAAATTTTCTAGCTTAAATACATTGAGCGTTGTGACCAAAGGGAAACAGAATCACCCCAGAAATTTTACAATGATCATGGAGTACGTTTGTATCATAAAAATGAAGAACTTATGGAAATGATTCTTCTGGGTTAGAAAATTGTAATTAAAAATTGTGTATTAAATATATATCATGTTCCTGTGTATGTGGGGAAAATAAGGACACAATGTCAAAAAATTAAAATCATAAATCAAAATTACGCATGGTTTAATTACATTACACATGGTTTAATTACATTACACATGGTTTAATTACATTACACATGGTGTAAAATTATTTATGAGATTTTTATGAATAGATTCTGAAAGTATTCGGCTTTTTACAATATCCCTGATGTGGGACCCTACCCAAACAAATGTTGTACGATTCCTTTTTCTAATTTATTTATTCTAGAGTCGATATAAATCCTATAAATTTTTATCTAGATTTTTTCATTTAGGAGATATAGAACCATAATAGAACAAATATTGGAGTGATAAGTTTTAATGTGTAGGGTAATCCCCATGATCATCTCCCTTTTCATTAGGTATTCATTATATTTTCACTATTCCTATTATTATCTCATCACTACGATGCATGTGTTTCTCTCATTAAATTAGGGTGATGTTATAGAATGTGGAAGTTGAATTTTATTAGGTTCATTGCATTTTATTCATATATATAGGTTTTTTTTAATTTAGTCACTAATTTCCAACCCATTTATATTAAATTTATCATGACTGTTGATAATTCAATCTTAAAGGAACATAAAAATTACACAATTTAATACCCCAAATTTTTCATGAAAATGGGCAACGTTAAAGAAAATATTGTTTAAATATGGTATTGAGACAAACAGGATTAGGTGAAACCCTTAATTACAAGATAAATGAAAAGAGGGTATTCTCACATCGATGAGGAGAAATCATTTCCAGTGGATCTTCCTCATATTGACTCCAACAAAAATCATGAATTATCCAACATATTTTCTAAAATCCTATTTCACCTGAACCCTGAAACTATAAATCCAAAAATTTTCATTCCAATCTCTTTGTAAACCAATAAATCAATGTGCTTGTTTAATTTTTCATTCTCAAAATAAATCAATCTGATCTAATCTATCTTATTTCTACTATATAATAAAATTAAATCCATTTTAAAATAAAATTTACTTCATAGTCTCTATGGATCAACCTTGAACATACTTAATACTACATTTTAATTAACCGAGTATTATGTTTTTAATTTTTTAACATTTATTATGCATAAAAATATTGTGAATTAATGTCTACATCTAAGAATGTTATTTTATATGATAAATGTCAATTTTTTTTGATACATTAGAATGGAATCATGATTTTTAGATAGTTGGGTCATGGATGGACATAAAAACACATTTTCATGAGATGTTGTGTGGAAAGTTTTTTTATGGAATCTGTAACCTATTTTTATGTGTGTGTGGATCAATTGGAGATATAAATTTATTTGGGGGCATTTATAGTTCACTCAGAATTATAGACGATCAGGCTCTACCTTCACATTTTCTTGAGTATGATGATAGTTTTTCTTATCCAATAATTGATTTTATTTTATTAAATAAATATCCTAGTTTTATAAATAAAACTATTGATATTTTATTAAAGTCATGGTATATGTTAATAAATATTTTGGGGATTTCACCATGCACATTTAGGTTTTTAACCATTACATTTAGTTGAAATTAATCACTTAAAAAGGGTTGTTGAGCTCATAGTTTGGTTTTGAGATGAATAAAATGGTTTACATAGGTTTCGAAGTACTATATCAGTCACTATTAAATGTGTTTCATGATGGAACAATTAATAATAATATGAGACTTTTCATTGTGTATTTTAGATAACATAGTAGAGAAAATTCTCTAGATGAGGTAATGGATGATATTTTTTCACCAATGCTTCTAGGGGAAGAGAAGGTGTATATGTGAGAGATTTAAATGAAAATTTCTTCTCTAGATTGGAATTGATATAAAAAATTTCAATTCATTATCTTAGATTCTTGAAAGGGGTAAAATTGAGATTTTTCCACTAAAAATGTTCTTCGATATTATTTATAACAAATATATTGGTCTCAAATTAGAGTTACTTCGATATTAAAATTAATTAGTATAATTTTCCATCGTTCAAATTTTTTTCAAAATATTTAATATATAACATTTAGTTAATTGAATAATGATTTATTAGGAAAATATAATAAATCCATATCTTTTGAATAGAGAATAAATTTGAATTATTTTATTTCCATCGATTTTGAAATAAGTAATTTTTTATATGTAAGGTATAAACATACTTTGGGTGATGGGGCCATGTTTGGGCTCTATATTCATTTTATTTTCTTTTTTCCTTCCAATATATTTCAATTGAATACCCTTTGGATTCTAACATACACACCCAACATGGTACTCCTTTGGCATGTGTTTTAGTGAGAAACAAAGAGGGAGAGATAGGGAGGGGAATAAAAAAGGTAGTTATTTTTTCAATTCTCAAGAGGAGAAAGATCATTGTACGATTGTCACAGACTGTTGAAATGAGTGTAGCTTCAGAGGATTCCTTAAAAAGGTAAAATGTTTTTAAAAATTTCTTTTAACCCTTTTATATTTTCCATTTAAAAGTTATAAATCCTTCAAATGATATAATTGGACCACTTTTGGTTCAATATATAATGTTTTATATAATATGAGGTTTCAACCCAATTTTAGGGGTTTTCCATTTTGAGATCATGAAACACATCTTGTAGTTTTGTAACAGACATCAATTTTATTCCCATTTAGGGAAAATTATATTTTTATAATTAAATGCCTTGTATACGGTATAGACACCATGTAATGGCACATAGATGTGTTGTTGTGTACCTATCCAGATAGCCTATTTGGGGGCACATGGCCTTATTGGGTTTATGGAAAGACACAATGTGAGTTGCACTCTATGTAATGGTAAACGGGAAATACTTCTCAATTACATAGATAGGTACACCATGTTGGGTACATGACACATTCATGATCATTATGTACTATACCTAGGTTTTTTAGATTCCATATGTGGCTATAGTACACACTGAGATAATGATTTGGTGATGCACACAGTTTATTGGGTATACATGTTGGGTACTAACCCCATGTTACCCTTTAAGGGTTTTTCAAACCTTTACACCCAGAAGTATGAATTGGACACATGTTTACTCCATTTTTTTTATCCTTCATACTAGATCTGAATGGTAGAAAATTGAGTTAAATAGATGTATATTTGGAGGATTTTTAGTTTTTTTCTAAATTGATAGGTTCTTAATCTTGTATTGAAATTCACATACCATCAAATGGTTATTCTCACACCCCAAGCCTTAATATTAATTTTATTTAAATTTTTTTTCTACTTTTTAATAATTTTCCAAGGTTCTGGGTGAGTCTCGGATGAGGTTTTTGGTCTTTGGATAAAAACACGCATTTTGGGTGACGTCGCTGGACACACGGGGGAACCCCGATGCCGCGTGGCTTCGCCCTTGCAACTGCGTGGCAGTTTTATTATTATTTTTATTATTATTATTATTATTAAAGTGAAATGAGTCCAACATTTTTTTATTTTATTATTAATTATTATTATTATTATTAATTTTATTATTATTATGATTATTAAGATTACTAATTTTATCATTTTGATGATGATGATGATTATTATTAGTTTAGTATTTTTCTTTCTTTCTTTCTTTTCTTTTTATTTTCATCTATTTATTTTTTTATTCTCCCCTTTTCTTATTCTTCCATCCACATGTCTCCCTGCTTCTTCTTCTCTAGAGCAGCCCAGCCGGATTCTCTCCTCCTCGCCGCACCCCCCTGGAGCGGCCTTTGCCGTCCGTCGCGACCCCCTAGACGTGTCCAGCTTCCCATCTAGCCCGACACTCATTCCTGCTGGCGCGTCTGGCCCCCAGTTGAGACTCCCCTGTTCACTCAGTGCAGCACCGCTTCCCCTACGACCAGATTTCTCCAGCGGCCCCTCCTCCCTCCTGGTGCGGCGATCCTCCAGTAGCCTGCCCTCACCGAGCAGCCAGTCCTCCTGCCCTGTTTCCGACCGCGATATCGCTGCCCGGCTCACCCGAACCTGCCGGCGTTGCCCCGACTTGCAACCCCCCCATTTGGTATACCCTTTATGTTTATTATCCCTTGATATTTTTATTAAATAAATATATATATATATATATATTACCTTGGGACGATGGGAGTTTTTATTAATTAAATATTACTTTTGGTCGGTTTGACTTTTTAGGACCCGCGCGGGGCATTTCTGAGTGAGCACCATTGTCGTGCCTTCTTTCCGAACTTATAGGGTCATCGCACCTTGGCATCGAGGTAGGAGTTTCTCTTTGCACATTCCTGTTTTAATTAAGGATTTACCCATTTCATGCTTTTCACACCCCTTTTGATTAATAACTATTGATGTATGTTCCTTGGTTTAACTGTTTGGCATGAAAAGTGGTGGTTTATACCGTGTTATGTGATAAATAGGGTTTTCTTGTTATATATTGAACACCTCGTGTTCAATGAAATGAACAGTTGACTGTTACAGTTTATTTGGAAAATAAAATGGTTTGGTTTGGCTTTGTAAAAAAGTGCTGTTTATTTTTTATGAGACACTTGAAATATTTTCTTGATGAATGGACACCCAGTATTGAAAGAATGCCAGTTTGGACTTTAAACTTAATTCACATAATTTCAAATTTGGTTTTGGTTTTAATGATTAAGGATCTCTACTGAATCAAGAACAAGTGTTTTGGTTCTTTTTAATGTGGTGATTGTGAAATGTGTTTAATGCCCGTCTGGCACATTATGGAAAATGATGATAATGTTTTGATGAAAACCCTCCTAGGGTATTTCTGCTGCCTTGGTTGCAACTGATTATTTGGGAGGCCATTCTTAGAGGCTCCCAGGTGCTCGAGTATTCTAAAGTCAAGAGGTTGTCCCAGGGAGTGGCTCAGGGTGATGTCTGTTGTGAAATATTATTATTATATATACATTTATGTGATTGGATGCTCGGCTGGCATCAGTTTCCCCACCACCCCTTTTCTTAATACTTGAGACATGGGAATCTGGAATATTGAGTGAATTTTCTGAGAACGATTGATGCACTAGTCAGATTACGCACTGGCTAGTGGCCCCATAACAGGGGAATACTGAGTTATAGCTGCTATGGGGATTGGCCCCCTCGGTTTGGCCATGCAGGGCTATACTAGGTGTTAGGGCATCATGATATCATCATATTAGGGTGTTACTTCAATATGAGTCACATGTATGGTATGTTCTGGATTGTTCACGATCTCCTAGGTTCACCCACGTATGTTGTCTTTCCGTTATGTGTAGTGAAGTTTTGGTACTTGTATGTATTTATATATTTCCCTTGTTGTGTACTTACTTTGTAAATCGTTTTTATTGGAAAGTGGTAAACTGGTTTTGACTTGGTTTCTAAAAAAACAGTTTTCAAATGAAATTATTTATTCTTCTTTATACAACTATGAAAATGTAAACATCACTTTCCCTTTGAAAATTCTAACATCTCACTAAAGGAATTGACTTGGGTTTTTTAGAAATGAATAAGGTAAATGAATCATACTTTGTTTTTGAGTAACATGTATAATACCTTACTTTTATTAATTGTAGTTCAAAACTGAATGATGTTTCTTTTATTTTAAATTGTGTGCATTGGGAATTAATATCGAGCTAGCCTACTGAGTTTTAATATTCATTCCTATAGTCCTTTTCTGTTTTTAGTGTTGTTAAGCCTACAACTTGAGTGCTCTCGCCTTGGGTGACGCTTGACCGTTGAGTTGGAGAGTGTCCTGCAGGGTCACACAGAGTTAGTTCGGATGATGTGTTTGGTCATTTTGATTCTTGTTTGTCCTTGTTTAGTCACTTTACTTGGATTATTTATCCTGCGATGCTCTGTATTTTCTTCTTCTTCTTTATTTATTTATATTGGGTGAAATAATTCCCGTATCCTTTGTTGATGTGCTGGAGCTTGTCGCCAGCCCGAGAGGATCGGGAACTTCTCTCGGGTCATGTCACAGACCGACTCTGGTGGCCAAACCAGGGTCGACATGGTTTGGTTCATGACAAAATGGTATCAGAGGAGGTCAGCTCATAGCGGACCTCTCTTTTCATAGTGCCCTTTGTTATTTGGAATGTCAAGGTTAATGGAGTAGGATTGTCGGGACTCGAGGGGTAAGTGCGGGATGAGAGTCGTGAACTATTTCTCATTCTGATCCTCGGGATTCCATGGGATATCCGGTTTAATTGTTCTTTTGGGTTTTTATGGAGCGTTTTTTATTGGGATACGACAAATATTGTTGGGATCATAGTCCTCCTAAGCGGCATGTCCTGGAAAGCCCTGTGGAGCTAGGAGAATGGTCCAAAAAGACTCTTTGTGTCAGTGACATGTTTGGAATGTGGCCGCCAACCATATGTTCAAGTCACTCACCAACACTAGTTCCCTGTTGAGTTGTTTTGGGTTCTCAAGACATATGAAAATTTTGAATAAAAAAACATTGGTTTTGAAAAGAAAAAAATGGTTATTTTTGAAAATGGGATGAATGATTTGTTTTGGAAAAAAATGAAGTTGTTTTGTTTTTGGCCTTGGTGTTCATAAGGGTGCTCACATGCATAGTGATATGCGGAAATGTGGATGGATGTCTGGTATGGTAGATGGATGCCCGAGGTGGCACAAAGACTTGCAAGAGAGTGAGACTCTAAAGAATACCAAGGGCGAGGCTTTAACCCACTAAGTGTGTTTTAAATTAAAAATTATTTCAAAAAGAAAAGTTTTGATGTTATGATAGCCTGTTTCCATGTGTTTATAGCATGTCACCTATACGGTGTTTGATTTTAAGGATTTTTATTTATTGAATTGGAATTGATTGTGTTTTTGGATTTTATTGTCTAGCGGTTATCCCTTGAAGCTTCAATGGCTAATTGTAGTGCGATTGATCAACCTAAGGTTTTTGTGCCTGAGTTTCGGAAGTTAGATCCACCTCTCTTTTATAGGCAAGTAGACCCTTCCTTAGAAGAGGAGTGGATGTGGTATATTGGAATGGAATTTGACCTTGTTGAGTTTCCTGAGTCGTTGAAGGTCAAGTTTGCGTCCTTCATGATTAAAGGTTCACCGTGGACGTGGTGGAAGTCGGTGTCTCGGAACAAGCCCCGTTAAGAGCTTACTTGGGAGTTGTTCGAGGTTTCATTCATTCGTTAGTATTTTTATGAAGAAGAATGTGTGAGGAAAAGGATAGAGATGTGTTGTTTGCAGCAGGGAGATAGATCTGTGTTAGAATATTTCCAGTGCTTTGTGGAGCTAGTCCCTTATGATTCAGGGTATGATACAGATGACTCCATGAAGGCTCGATGCTACAAGGCGGGTCTCCGCCCTGATCTACAGTCATAGGTGTCGTCGTGCAATCAAACTTCTTTTTCCGATGTGGCGAGACAAGATTTTCATGTCGAAGCAATGATAACAAGAGTTAACAAAGTGGTCCTTCCTTCTTCAATTTTCAAGAGTAGTGGGGGAACTTCCAATAAGAAGATGAGTAAGTGATTGAAAGTCGATGAAGTAGGTCATGGAATCAAAAGGCCTCAGGATCATTCATCACCATCTTTGGAGCAAGAGATCTTCTTGTGTTACCAATGTGGAATGTTGGGTCACAAGAGGCCATCGTGCCCAAGTGCTCCAAAGCCCTGTTATGTTTGCGGACATTTGGTTCATTTGCATCGATACTCTCAACGTATTTCTAGAAAGTATCGCGGAGAAAGTTCTCAGAAGTGATGTAATGTGGGGTTTTTATTTAAAGTTTCTTATGCATGTTTCCTTCCAGTGTAAGGGATATTTTGTTGTGGCTTTTGTACGAGTGTTTTTTCGGGTTTTAAATGTATGGGAATGTCATGGGTTTTTATGACCTCGTGTTTTCAATGTCAGTGCGGTTTTTCATTTCAAAACTCTATCTTTTCCATTGTCAAATTAAAATATGTCTGTTCCTTATTGGGATTACCAGAACCTGACTACGAGGCAAGAGATGATTCATCCATCATAGCTCCAACCAAAAGGCCTCAGAGTGAAGTCGGTGCATAGTCCAGAACCCCGGGGGAATGTTTAAGAAGCTTGGCTAAGTTTGTGCCTCTATCATTGTGGTGAGGCAGTTTAAGCGTGTCTGTTGTGGTTTCTTGGTCGTTGTAATTCTCCTCTTTTCGTAAATAGCATGACAGACTTATCCCTCATGTAATTCTAGTGTTTGTTCCTTTTTGGGTTCTTACAGTGTTTGCAGTTCAGCTCCTATTCCTTTCGGGCGTAACTGATTGGTTTAATTGTTCTTGGTGTATTTCTTTCATCTTGAGTAAGACCCAGTCCAAGTACAAGTATAATTCTTATGGTGGGGAGTCTGTTCAGGCCTCCCCTCTGTTTCTCTTTTGTTTCGGGCAATAGGGTTATGTCCCATTGGTGGTCGATGAAACATCCATGTGTTAAGAGGTTGGATCGTGTTGTGTGGAATCACTAAGTGTTGATCGACCAGCTTGATAGTATTGTGGCTTTCCGGGGACATAAAGCGTTATGCTAGGGAGAATTGTCACACCCCGACCCTTAATATTAATTTTATTTAATAATTTTTTCTACTTTTGAATATTTTTCCAAGGTTCGGGGTGAGTCTCGGATGAGGTTTTTGGTATTTTGATAAAAAACGTGCATTTTGGGTGACGTCGCTGGATGCACGGGAAGAGAGCGATGCGGCACATCTTCGCTTTAGCAACTGCGTGGCGTTTTCATTATTTTTATTTTTATTATTGAAATGAAATGAGTCCAATTATTATTTTTTTATTTTTTTTATTAATTGTTATTATTATTATTATTAATATTATTATTATTAATATTATTAATATTATTAATTTTATCATTTTGATGATGATGATTATTATTATTAGTTTAGTATTATTATTATTTTTCTCTCTCTTTCATTGCTTTTTATTTTCTTATCTTTATTTTTTTATTCTCCCCTGTTGTTATTCTTCTATGTGCATGTCCCCCCTGCTTCTTCTTCTCCAGAGCAGCCCAGCTGGATCCTCTCTTACTCACCGCACCCCCTGGTGCGGGCTTTGCTATCAGGCGCGACCCCCCCCAGATGTGGCCAGCTTCTCGTCTAGCCCGGTGCTCTTTCTTGCTGGCGCGCCCGACCCCAGGCCGAGATGTACCTGTTTGCTCGGCGCATCACCGTTTCCCCTTCGTCCATATTTCTGCAGTGGCCCCTCCTCCCTCCTGGTGTAGCGAATCTCTAGCAGCATGCCCTCACCCAGTCGCTTGTCCTTCTGCCTTGTTTCCGGCCGCGATACTGCTTCCCGGATCACCAGCACCTGTCGGCGTTTCCCCGACTCGCAACCCCACCATCTGGTATACCCTTTATGTTTATGCTCCCTTGATTTTTTTATTCGATATATATCTATATATATATATATATATATATATATATTACCTTGGCATGATGGGAGTTTCTATTAATTAAATATCACTTTGGGTCGGTTTGACTTTTTAGGACTCACGAGGGGTGTTTCTGAGTGAGCTCCATCGCTGTGCCTTCTTTCCGAGCATGCTCCATCATCGCACCTTGGCCTCAAGGTAGGATTCCCCCTTTTCACTTTCCTTTTTAATTAAATATTCAATAATTTCATGCTTTTCTTACCCCTTTTAATTAATAACTATTGATGTAAGATCCTTGGTTTAATTGTTTGTTGTGCAAAGTGGTGTTTTATACCGTGTTATGTGATAAATAGGGTTTTCTTGTTATATTTTTCACACCTCATGTTCAATGAAATGACCAATTGCCTCTTACGGTTTATTTGAAAAATAAAATGGTTTGATTTGGTTTTGTAAAAAAATGTTGTTTATTTTATACATGACACTTGAAACATTTTCTTGACGAACGGACACCCAGTATTGAAATAATGCTAGTTTGACATTTAAACATAATTCACATAATTTCAAATGTGGGTTTGGTTTTAATGATAAAGGATCTCTTCTGAAGCATTAACAAACGTTTTGGTTCTTTTTAAATTAGTGATTGTGAAATGTGTTTAATGGCCGTTTGGAACTTTATAGAAAACGATGAAAATGTTTTGATGAAAACCCTCATAGGGTAACTTTTCTTCTTTGGTTGCAACTGATTATTTGGGAGGCCATGCTTAGAGGCTCTCGGTTTCTCGAGTAGTATAAAGGCAAGAGGATGTCTCACGGAGTGGATCAGGGTAATGTTTATTGTGCATTATTATTATTATTATATATATGTATGTGATTTGACGCTCGACTGGCATCGGTTGGAACACCCTCCCTTTTCTAAATAATTGAGACATGGGAATCTGGGATATTACGTGAATTTTATGAGAACGATTGCTGCACTAGTTATATTAAGCACTAGCTAGTGTCCCCATAATAGGGGAATACTAAGTTATTGCTACTATGGGGAATGGGCCCCTCGGTTAGACCATGTAGGGATATGCTGAGCGTTAGGGCATCATGATATCATCAAGTTAGGGCCTTCCTTTAGGATGAGTCACATGTATGGTATACTCTGGATTGTTCACGATCTCCTAGGTTCACCGATGTCTGTTGGATTTCAATTACTTGCAGTGATGTTTTGGTACTTTTATGTATTTCAGCATTTCCCTTATTGTGTACTTACTTTGTGCATTTTTTTCTTGGAAAGTGGTAAACTGGTTATGACTTGGTTTCTAAAAAAATGGTTTTCAAATGAAATTATTTAATCCTCTTTGTACAACATTGAAAATGTAAACATCACTTTCACTATGAAAGTGCTAACGTCTCTCTAAAGGATTTGACTTGGGTTTTTGAGAAATTAATAAGGGCAATGAATCGTAGTTTTTTTTGAGTAATGTGTAGAAAACCATAATTTTATGAATTTTAGTTCAAACCTGAATGATGTTTCTTTTATTTTAAAGGTAGTGCATTGGAAATAGATATCGAGCTAGCCTACTGAGTTTTAATACTCACGTCTATAGTTCTTTTCTGTTTTTAGTGTTGTGCAGGCTACAGCTTGAGTGCTCTTGCCTTGGGTGATGCTTTACCGTTGAGTTAGAGAGTGACCCGCAGGGTCACACGGAGTTAGTTCAGATATCGTGTTTGGTCAATTTGATTCTCGTTTTTCCTTGATTAGTCACTTTATGAAAACCCTACTTTTATTACAAAATTAAACATGATTTATTACATAAACCATTCATTTGATACAACATGGTTTATCGACAGGTCTAGTGTCTTTAGGGCTTAGGATCATTACATAAAAACTTAAAACATGAAGTGCACAATCTTTATTGAGAACATCATTTACATGACCACTACATTCCCTCGTACTTAGTATTGCATGGGATAACCTGAGGACATGCCTAAAAAAGGGGTGAGCTATAAAACCGAGTAAGGGAATAAACATGGAATAAATGAGGAGTAAAATACATGTTAGACAATAGGAATATCAATAGAGCACAAGGGAAACATGATCATAAAGGCATGATAAATCATGATAATCATAACATGGAAATGTGGAAAAAACACTTAACATGGAATTAGCATGATCCAAGGCTTATTGCACATGGAGCATGAGTAAATCCTCATTGCACATAAAGCACGAGTAAACCCTCATTTCAATTAAATTAGAATGAGTTAATACTCATTGCAAATGAAATATCATGATACTATACTTTACCCAATGCATTGGAACGCTATAAGGGCTCACCCTTCTTAAACATTTCATTTCATGCATAAGTGTGCCACATGGATCATAAAACATGGATTCATAAAAAATAATCATTTATTCCATGATAAAGGAATGTGTAATTCATACATGAAACATTATAATTAATAAGTAAATGTGCATAAAGGTGAATACCCTTGATGGAGAAATGGGCATGGTATTCACTACAAAATGGCATTGGCTTAGAAAATCGGTGCGATTTTGGCAGCGTAACGGCGTGACATAAGAATTCATAAAAATGGTTGAAGAGAGAGAAAGGGGTTCCACATCATATTTACATGTAATTTATAGTAAGGAGTTCATATAGATACATGTCCCAAAATTTTTAATGGAATTTAGATTCATGATACAAAATTATTGCTTGAATGTAAATGAAGAGAGAGAAGTTCCTTTCGGAATTTCAGCATAGTAACGGGTGTACATGGGAGGCATTTAATGAGAGAGAAAGGGGTCTCCCATCATTAAAACATAATGAGTGTAGTATGATGGAGGTGAGAAACCACACCCCAACATTAATAATTGAAATTAAATGGGAAAAAAAACTTAATGAATATTTGACAAAAATGATAAAATATGAAAAAACCCTTACTTTGATGTGTGCTTCCAAAAGATAGAGAGAGGCCTGAGAGAGGCTTCTTGGGAGCTTATAGAACCTTTGGAGGATTATATAGAGAGTAGGGAAGAGGTTAGACGAACTCCAAAGGCTTTGAGTGAGGAGGAAGTGGGAGCTTGGGTGGGTTTATATAGGAAAGGTGAGGGAATTATTTATTATTTAGGTTTGGGACCCCTTATATTAAATTAATCCAAACCATAAACCATCGCTTGGTTTTTGCCCATGGTTTTTGGAAAAGAGAAGAGGAAAAGAAAATTTTATAAGGCCAAAGCTCGAACTTCTTAAAATAATAGGGTTTCTTATATGGAGGTGAGTCACACTCCCATGGAAAACAATTTAAAAAGACAAGGTGTTTAATAAGTCTTGAAGGGTCCATTAATGCTTTGAAAAGTAAGTAAAAAACCCAAAATCACATTATTTTAATGTTAAAACATAAATTATCTGAACATAAGTCTTATTGTATTTTATTACATCACTATTGGATCATTATGATGTCATAAAACACATTATATATTAAAACAATATTTAATTTTTACCCAAAAAATTGAATGTCTCATAAAATTATGAAAAATTCACCGTTGGATAATTTCGACATCCTGATTCCAGAAATAACAGTTATTTTATCTAAATAATTTTTTTAAATATGTTAATTTTCTATTTTAAAATAAAAACTGACATTTATCGAAAATTCATGGGTTTTGACAAAAATGGATTTCAATCATTAATAAAAATTACAATTGCATTCATAAAATTATATGATCATTTATTAATATTAATTTAATAAGAACAATTATAATATTTTATTAAAATATTATTTAATTAAAAAATCCCTTAATTTAATAAAATATAATTCTTAATTAATTAATAACTAAAAAAACTATTTACACTTTAAAAACTATTTACAATGTATCAATAATGACAAGAAATTATATTCGTTATTATATACAAAAAATAATGTACATGAACATAGTACTAGAGATTTTTTACATAACCCCTTAAAACAACCGCATAAGACCTAGGGGTAAGGTGTGAGATGGTGACAGACTCTTGGGGTGGCTCAGATGACATTCCTCGAGTGGTAATATCTATCAACTTCCACTTTTACCATAGACGGTCTCGTTCGAGATTGAAATGATGAAGCTCAGCTTGGGCTTGATCAAGAGCGAATCCCGAAGACGCAACCTCTTTTCCGAGCTCCAATAGATGGGCTTCATATAGAGAAATTATACTGGATGAGGCCATCACTGCCTTTGTCTGAGTAAATTGGGTTTTTTAAAGCCCTATATTTATACTAATCATATGATCACTGTTCAATGACTATAAAATCAACAGTCACAATTCATAACATAAAATCAATGAAGTTGAAATTTTATATAAACATTTTACACAATGAGACATTTAATTAGATCAAGAGGGATTTCCATTAATAAAAATTTGGGTCGTTACAATATTCCCCCTTAAGAAATTTCTCCCACAAAATTTTCTTTTCCCATACAAAAATAGATGTGGGTAACTCAGCTTCATCATTTCATCTGATTCTCAAGTCACTTCTTCAAACTTGTGGTTTCACCACAACACCTTGATGAGGGGCATTGTCTTATTTGGTAGAATGTTTTCTCTACGATCTAATAACTTCACTTGTTTCTCCTCATAAGAAATATCATCCTCCAACTATACCATCTCAGATGATAGTACATGTGAAGGGTCTGGTATGTACTTCCTTAAGAGGGATACATGAAAGACATCATGTACTTTGGCCATGGTAGGTGGAAGTGCTAGTCAATAGGCCACATCCCTGACATGATCAAGAATCTTTAAGGGGCCGTTGTACCTTGGAATTAACATCCCTTTCTTTCCAATACTCATGACCTTCTTCCACCAAGAAATGCGTAGAAAAACCATGTCTCTAAAATTAAACTCAAGGTCTCGTCAACGATTATTTGCATAAGTCTTATGTCGACTCCAGGATGCCTTGATATGCTGCTGAATGGTTTTCACCATCTCCACCATTTCCTCGACCATTTCCAGTCCAAGCAGCTTACGTTCACCGACCTCATCCAAACACGCTGGTGTTCTGTACCTTTTCCCATAAAGGGATTTATATGGTGCCATTTGGATTTTCGAGTGGAAATTGTTATTATAAGAGAAATCATACAAAGGAAGATGTTGATCCCATCCTCCATTAAAGTCCATTGAGAATGATCTCAACATGACCTCAAGTGTTTGGATAGTCCGCTCGGATTGGACACCAGTTTGAGGATGATAGGCCGTACTGAAGTTCAGTTTAGTATTCAGAGCATGATGAAGACTCTTCCAAAACATAGAGGTGAATCGTGGATCTCGGTCATACACAATACATAGTGGAAATCCATGCAGCCTTACCACTTCCCGAATATATATCTCTTCCAGTTGATCCAATGAGAAATCATCTCGAATAGCAATAAAGTGTGCAGTCTTTGTAAGAAGATCCAAAACAACCCAGATTGCATTGTTTCCTTTGGATGTCCTCAGATGTCCGGTGACAAAGTCCATGGTGATGTTCTCCCATTTACATTCTTGTATGGGAAATGGTTGCATCACCCCCTTATACTTCTGCCTCTCTACCTTCACTTGCTGGCACACCAAGAACATTGATGTATATTCAACGATCTCCTTCTTCATATTATCCCACCAAAAGTTTTCTCGGAGATCTTGATACATGTTTGTGTTCCCTAGGTGAATAGGAAAATTTGAACTATGTGCATCATCCAAAAGTTCCATCTTCAGCTCCGGACTTGACGGAACACATATTATTTTCCCAAATCGCACAATTCCTTCTTCATTAACATTAAACACCAAGGATTTACCTTTTTTGATAGATTCCACTTTTTCCTGAATTCCAACATCATCCTTTTGAGTATCTTTTAACCTTTACAAAAGGGATAGTTGAGCAATAATTTGTGAAATTATTGATGATGTTCCCTTATTTATGATTATCATGTACATCTTCATCAAGTCTACGAAGATTGGATCCTTCTCAATTCTCATCATTGATAGAATCGCTGGTTCCTTTCTACTTAGGGCATCTGCCACCTTGTTTGATTTCCCAGGTTGATAATGTATTGAACCTTCATAATCCTTGATGAGATTTATCCATATTCTCTGGCACATATTAATCTCTTTCTATGTGAATATATATTTAAGACTCTTGTGTTCAGTATATATATCAAATTTCTCCCCATAGAGATAATGCCGCCTGATTTTAAAGGCAAAGATCACCGTCGCCAACTCCAGATCATGTGTTGGATAGTTTCTCTTATGGATTTTCAACTGTATTGAGGCATAGGATATCACTTTATCATTTTGCATCATCACACATCCTAATCCCTTCTTCGAAGAATCACTGAACACCGCAAAAATTTCCCTACTTGTGGGTAAAGTGAGAACGGGCGCAGTAATAAGCCTCCTTTTCAACTCCTTGAAGATTTCTTCGCATTAATCACTCCAAGAAAACATTACTCCCTTTCGAGTTAGCTTGGTAAGAGGGTTGGAAAATCGTGATAAATTTATCACAAATCATCTATAATATCTAGCTAATCCCAAGAAGCTACTGATATCCGTTACCGATGTTGGCCTTGGACATCACTCAATTGCATCTGTTTTGTAGGGATCTATAGATATCCCATTGCTTGTGATGATATGGCCCAAGAATGAGACTTACTTCAACCAGAACTCACACTTTCTGTACTTTGCAAAGATCTTATCCTTGCGCAAAGTCTCCAGTACAGTTCTTAAATGCTACTCATGATCCTCCTTGGTTTTGGAGTATATTGGAATATCATCTATAAATACTAACACAAATTTGTTTGGGTAATCAATAAAGACTCTATTCATCATGTCTATGATGATTTCTAGAGCATTAGTGAGTCTGAAAGGCATTACTATGAATTCATAGTGCCCGTATCTTGTGAAAAAAGCAGTCTTGGAGATATCTTCCTTCTTTACCCTTACTTGATAATATCCTGACTGCAAGTCCACATTGGAGAAGTATTGTGTTTCAAGCATCTGATCGAACAAGTCATAAATTCATGGGAGAGGATACTTATTCTATATCGTGATTTTTTTGAGATTACGATAATCGATGCAAAGGAACATTGACCCATCCTTCTTCTTGACGAAGAGGACTGGTGCACCCTATGGTGAAGCACTTGGGCGTATAAACCCTTTATCCAGATTATCCTGTAGTAGTTTCTTTAGCTCTTCACACTCCATGAAAGCCATTATATATAGAGTCTTAGATATTGGTAGAGCACATGGTATAAGTTCAATTGAGAATTAAACATCTCTTCTAGGAGGAATACCAGACAGTTCCTCAGGAAACACTTCAGCGAATTCCCTCACACTAGGCATTTTTCAAGGGTGGTTTCTTCCATGGACTCAATCATCTGAGCCAGATACGCATGATCATAGGGTATTAATATCCATGCTTGAGATGATGGAGTGAAAGGAGAATCATCTTCCGCCTTACAATTGTAAAGAATCGGGGGTTGATTCTCCATATAGAGTGTGATTTCCCTCTCCTGACAATTTATGTTGGATCTATATAAGGAAATCCAATCCATGCAAAGAATTGCATCAAATTTTACCAGAGGGAGTATGATGAGGTTCATCGGAAAATTCAATCCACAGATTATAATAGGGGATGACTTATTATAAGGCCCCGACCTTAAACATTACTTAATATTGAATTAAATGAATAATTCACATTGAGGATCTTTTCAGGTTTAGAGTTTTAGAGAATTAGGACATAACTGTTACATCTCAAAAGATTACAAATTAGACACTTCTACTGAGTTTCCATAGAATAAAAAAAACCCTTAAAAAGAAACATGTACAGTTCCATGTTTTATATAGGATGACTTTTCCTTGATCCCATCCTTGACCCTATTCCACATTAAGTCCAGTGAAAAACATTTCAAAAAAAACTTCGGGTGAGCATAAAAATCTCAGTAAGGGATACACAAAGAATGAAAACTGTTAGTTTTTAAAACATCAAGTAAACCATGTATACTTTATCAAAGTAATACCTTCACCTTCATGAAGTAGTAAAAACTATTCACTAAATAAAATATCATTACATACCTTTTTGTAACCAAAGGATTACAATAAAACCCATATAAAGAACACATAACATATAAAGGTAACTTGGGACATAAACATACTTAAGTGGAATAACCATACAATCGACTTCCACACATATCACTTAATGGAATAGCCATACAGCCGACTTCCATACATACTTAATGGAATAGCCATACGGCCGAATTCCATACCCAATGCATTGGAGGTTATAACGTAACCACCCGTCTTGGTATTCACGGCACCACCCGTCATATGGTTCATCATGTAACCACCCGTCAAATGTCCAAGTACCATTATAAAATCAGAAGACATAAAACAAATATATTGGAAAGAAAAAATTTCCACACTTTGATCACAATATATCACTTAAATATATTGAAATAACAAATCCATTATAAAAACCATTTTCAATACCAAAATACATAAAAGAGTATATGGTATTTATTTCATTTTAAAAACATTACGGCATGTTGAGGAAGCCAATGACCAAATAATACTCGCGGCGGCGGAAAGGATCGTTGTCACCGCGTACGTTAAAAGAAACATTCCTTTTTGTCATTTTGTAAAACGCTTCGTAGAAAAAGATTCCTTTTGTATAAAAGTAAAAGTCAAAGGGGTTTATACACCGTATAAAAGAAAGTTGTGTATAAAAAAAAATATGCCTCAATGAAAGGAGATTGAGACGAAGTCCCTTACCTCGGGTCCAACATGACTCGATCGTTCTTTAACATCTTGAATAATAAACTTGAGTTAATTTATATTTTCTTAAGAACCTTTTTCAAGTTCATTATTCCTTTTATATCACTTATTTTCATGTTATAAACATTATGTAATCATTTATGTTAATAATATTTGTTTTGTCGATATTTGGTTCTTAAGTCGAAAGTGGACTTCTTACAATTACATGTTGTTCGTGTGGTCAAAGGTTCTTTATATCCAGAATTACATTCCTGATTTGGATATCATATATATCATATATATCTAGCATATACATGTATTTATAATATCACATAATCATTTAGAGGTAAGAAATGAAATGCACCGTTCATGGAGACGGTAAGCCGTACGTACGCATGAACGCTACTTTCATTTCTATGTCATATTAATGGAATTAAAACTAAATGAGAGGTATGTATATTTTAATTACAGAATTATATTAATCATTTATATGTAACATAAATCATATATATCCATTATATATATGTACTAATAATAGTACATTACATATGGGGATAAGAAATGAAATGCACCGTTCATGGAGACGGTAAGCCGTACGTACGCATGAACGCTACTTTCATTTCTATCTCATACATTAATGGAAAGAAATAATAATGATATAGAGGTATATTATAATTCCAGTATAACATCATATATAATAACTTTAAATCCATCCTTTATACGTCCCACATATGGAATTAACGAATCACATCACTTTGAGGGGGCGGTAGTCCGCACTTCCTAAAATGAAATTATCGTGTTTACCCACAATGGAAACCATAAAGGTAAACCACAAATAAAAAATAAAGAAGCATAAGGAAAACATAAACATAATATATATAATATATAAATAGAGTGACATCTTAATGGCGACCATTAAAGGTGTTTAAAAGAAGATTGAACAATCATCATTTCGTGAGGCAGAAATTCGCCAACCACAGAAACAGTATGTTCTTTAACCATTATATGTATATGTGTTTAAGTGTAGCTAGAAATATTCTTATAACAACATACTAGTATATTGAAGATACTTGATTTGTTACAAAAGAAATGAATAAAAAGAGTTTAGGGGGTTGGAGAAGCAAAATAAAACAAAAGGACTCAAGTGAAGACATTACCTTAAAATCGGGTAACTCCGTTTGGTTTGAGCTCAAAGGATTCCTTGGAAAGACTTCTGCCCAAAGTGAGGCTTCAAGGAGTAATAGAGGGATGTGTAGAGAAAAAATTGGTAGGGTTTGGCCAAGAAAAAGGCTTTGGAAGTGTGGGTAAGGTGGTAGAGGTGGGGGCCTTTTATAAGAGGAGAGGAGGGGCACTCTTGGAAAGTAAAGAAATGTTACTTTATTTTAGAATGTGTTTCGGATTTTAATTGTCCCAAATTGATGTGTTTCGAGGATAAGGTGATAAGGGTTCTAAATAAACCCATCCAATAGGTTTTTGACATGTTTAGGTCTTATATTTTACATTATCTTTCCATTTTATTTAAATCGTTAAATAATGAGGTAGTCGCTGCATCATCATGATGTCATAAATAATTTAATTTATTTAAAGTCTAAAAATTATAAAAAAAATACTATGATGTAGGAAATCGTTTTACCTTTCCAATGAATATTTATATTAAAAAATATGATTTGTATAATCCCATGTAAAAATTGTTTTAGTAAAACAACTCATGTTTGTGACATTTTTATTTTAACTTTAAATAAAAAGTTATTAATGTCATTTTCCAACCAAAGTGGCTTCATGGGGTCCCCAAGTTGACCAATGGATTTTCTTGGTCGGCAATGACACATAAAATGAGTTTAGGACATCTGTCAAGTTTATTTCATATTATTACAACATTATTTTTACCTTAAATTACACTAATTACTTCTAATCGCGATTAAAAACTTAATAAGTTACTATTCAACAATTTTTTTTTTAATCCCATTGAACCAAATTTTACTTCTTAATAAAAACCATGTATGTCGGATTTTCGAAATTCAAAACACAGAGGTGGTAAAATTTCATTTAAACGAAAAATCAGTTTTTTAAGTACCACTTAGTGGTTTCACTATTCATCAAAAATTGAAATTTTTCAGAAAAATACCAAAACTTCACCCTAAGCTATATTTGATATTCCGAATTCAAAAATGAAGTCCATTTTACAAAATTCAAAACATATAAGTTGCATTAATTAATTTAATAATTAATTCCCGCTGTCAGATCAAATAGCATGTTTTTGTGAAACAATAAGTATCAAAAGATTGACACTAGTTTAAGTCCGATTTCAAAGTGAAATTAATTCCAACGACCACTATTGTATTTAATGGTAAAATATATTCTAATTTCACTTTAAAACCAATTCAAAAGATAATATAATCATATAAATAAATTAGATTAAAAAGAGGTTTTGAATTAAAATACAACATTTTACACTATTCATTAAAAAATGAACTTTATCGGAAAAATACCAAAAATTTACACAAAGTAAATTTTGATGTCCCAATTCTAAAGAAGAGTTTTATTTGGTCAAATAGAATGTATAAGAGTGAAAAAAACTATATTTAATGACGGTTCTCCATCAAAAGGCGATAAGTGAACCTTTAGTGAAAACTAGGGCATATACGCCTAAAATTGAATTCTTTCCGTATTTTAAGCCTTTATATTTTATTAGATAAAAGTAAAAACATTTAAAAAAAAATATAATCATATTTTAGTTATTTCTATCCATTACCGCCAATACAATGGCTATGTGTTAACTACCATTTAAAATAATATTATTTTATTACTAGTGTGCAACGTAAGATTTCAAAGAATCTCTTTGTTGCGTATCAGGTACGCTATCGAACATAGCAACCCCTTTAAAGTAAAATTAATATTTAATTCATAAATATTAATAAATATGAAAATTTATTATTCTTTATTTACCTGGGATGTTACATCCTTCCCCCCTTTTTGGAATTGCGTCCTCGCAATTTTATTCACTTATCAAAATAAGTGGGGGTATTTATCCCTCATAGCTTTTTTCAGATTCCCACGTTGCCTCTTCAACCATATGGTTTTTGAAAAAAACCTTTAGCTAGTGAATTAACTTATTTCGCAACACCTGCTCTCTTTGGTCAAGAATCTGGACCGATTTTTCTTCGTAAGATAAGTTCTCTTCCAGTTGAACTACCTCTGGACTCAAAAAATGAGATGGATCTGGCATATACTTCCTCAACATCGAAACATGAAAAACATTGTGTACCTGATATAAACTCGGAGGTAAAGCCACTCGGTAAGCAACTGATCCAACTTTCTCCAGAATTTCATATGGTCCAATGAACCTTAGACTCAGCTTTCCTTTCTTACCAAATCGCATCACACTTTTCCAGGGTGAAACCTTGAGAAAAACATGATCACCTACCTCAAAAGATAGATCTTTCCTCCGGTTATCCGCATAACTCTTCTGCCTACTCTGAGCTGTTCTCATGTGTTTCTGAATCAACTGAACTTTTTCTGCCATCTCTTCTACCAATTCTGGTCCCATCAACTTCCTTTCACCCACTTCATCCCAAAATGCTGGAGTTCGACACCGCTTCCCATATAATGCCTCAAATGGTGCCATCTGTATACTAGAATGAAAACTGTTATTATAAGAAAACTCAACCAAAGAAAGATGTTGGTCCCAACTTCCCTGATAATCCATCGAACAAGCTCGTAGCATATCCTCCAAGGTCTGAATTGTTTGTTCTGACTGCCCATCTGATTGCGGATGAAAAGCTATACTAAAATTTAATTCAGTACCCAACGACTTCTGAAGGCCTTTCCAAAAGTTAGAAGTAAACCTGAGATCACGATCGGACACAATGGAGAGAGGAACTCCATGTAACCTGATTATCTCTTTAAGATACAAATGGGAAAGTTGATCTAGGGAAAAAGTATCTCGTATAGCAAGGAAATGAGCAGATTTTGTCAAGCGATCAACAATAACCCAGATTGCATTATTACCTCTAGATGTCTTCGGTAATCCCAAGACAAAATCCATGGATATATTTTCCCATTTCCACTCTGACACTGGTAAAGGCTGAAGCATCCCTTTCAGTAACTGCTGCTCTGCTTTAACCTGCTGATAAGTCAAACACTTCACAGTAAAATCAGCAATATCCCTTTTCATTCCATCCCACCAGTAATACTCCCGTAGATCTCTGTACATCTTAGTACTTCTAGGATGAACTGAAAACGGGGAACTATGAGCCTCACATAACAACTCATTCTTCAACTGTGAATCACAAGGCACACATAATCTCTTCCCAAACCTCAAAACACAATCATTATCAATGTTGAATTCAGGCAGCTTACCCTTCTGAACCAGCTCTACCTTTTTCTGAAACTCACTATCTTGCTTCTGTGCTTGCTTGATTTTGTCTGATAGGGAAGATGTCACTGATACCTGAAACAAAACAGATGGACTTCCTACACAAACAACTTCCATGCCAAAGTTTATCAAATCAAAAACCAAAGGATCTCGTTCCAAACACAACATTGTTAATGAAGCATTACTTTTTCGACTCAAAGCATCAACCAATTTATTTGCTTTTCCAGGATGGTAATGAATTGTACAATCATAATCCTTGATTAATTCTAGCCATCTCCTCTGTCTCATGTTCAATTCTTTCTGAGTGAATATATACTTTAAACTTTTGTGATCAGCATATATTTCACACTTTACTCCATACAAATGATGCCTCCAAATTTTTAAAGCAAAAACAACAGCAGCTAATTCCAAATCATGTGTAGGGTAATTTACCTCATGAGTTTTCAACTGACGTGAAGAATAAGAAATTACCTGATCATTCTGCATAAGGACACAACCAAGTCCCTTCAAAGAAGCATCAATGTATATAACAAACTCACCATTCTTGGAAGGAAGTGCCAAAACTGGAGCATTAACCAATCTTCTTTTCAACTGTTTAAAACAATCATCACATTCTTTTGTCCAGATGAACTTAACACCCTTACGAGTTAGCTTAGTCATTAGACTAGATAACCATGAAAAATTTTCAACAAACCTTCGGTAGTAACCTTCCAAACCAAGGAAACTACGAATATCAGTTACATTTGTGGGTCTTGGCCATTCTTCAACAACTTTTGTTTTAGCAGGATCAACAGTTATGCCATCTTTTGAAACAATGTGACCCAGGAAAGAAATTTTTTGTAACCAAAACTCACACTTTCTGAATTTCCCATATAGTTTCTTTTCTTTCAAGGTTTGCAAGATAACCCTTAAATGACTTTAATGCTCCTCTTTAATTTTATAAAACACCAAAATATCATCGATGAAAAAACCAAAAACTTATCCAAGAACTCATGGAAAATTCTATTCATAAGGTCCATGAATACAGCAGGTGCATTGGTTAACCCAAAAGGCATAACTACAAATTCATAATGGCCATATCTAGTACGGAACACGGTCTTCAGAACGTCTACTTCTTTTACTTTCAACTGATGGTACCCCGACCTCAATTCAATCTTTGAAAAATACTGAGCTCCCTGGAGCTGATCAAACAAATCATCGATATGAGTCAAAGGATACTTTTTCTTAATAGTAATATTATTCAAGTCTCTATAATCAATGCAAAGTCTCATTGATCCATCTTTCTTTTTAACAAAAAAGATAGGATCACCCCATGGTGATGTGCGAGGTCGAATGAAACCTTTATCTAATAACTCCTGCAATTGCTTCTTTAACTCTAAAAGTTCAACTTGAGCCATTCGATAAGGGGGTTTTGAAATTGGCTTAGAATCAGGAACTAAGTCAATAGTAAATTCAACTTCCCGATCATGAATAATACCAAGAAACTCATCAGAAAAAACATCAAGATACTCATTTACCACTGGTACATCATTAATCTGAATAGTTTCTTTATTTTGAACAATATGTGCAAGGTAACATTCATTTCCATATTTTACTAGTTTCTCAACTTCCTGATATGTTATCAAAAGCAAGGGTTCATTCTTGTACACAAACTGAAAATCTTTCTGAAAGGAAACCATTTTAGCTCTGCAGTCAATCTTTGCACGATAAACAGAAATCCAATCCATGCCCAAAATAACATCAAACTCTACTAGAGGCAAAACAATAAGGTTTTCTGGTAGATTCTTTCCATACACAAGGATAGGAAGGTTCTTATAATTCCTTTTTGTCTCAACGTTCCCTCTAGGTGTTTTTACCATAAGTTCAGGGTTCATATCTTGAGATGGAATTTCCCATTTACTAGAAAACTTCTCAGAAATGAAAGAATGTGTAGACCCTGAATCAAACAAAACACTGGCATAATCTGAAAAAACAAACAGTGTACCTGTTACTACTTCATTCGATGGCCCAACATCTGCTGAAGTTGTTGAAAAGGATTTCACCACCCCTTTCTACTTGTAGTTTGGCTGCTTTCCCCCAGTTGAGTTCTTCGTTAGACAATCATTTTCATAATGACCCATTTCATTACACTTAAAACATCTTACCGCTGGCTTTTCATTGCCTGCTTGATCATCTTCCTTACAGTTACGAGCAATATGACCAGACTTACCACACCGAAAGCACTTACTAGACTTGGATAAACATTCTCCAGGATGCATTTTACCACACTTCTCATAGGATGGATATTTGGTTTTCTTACCTCCTTGCTTCTTTGATGAATTCTTCCCCTTTTCCTGCCAACTGGAACTCTTATTCTGTTGTTATTCATAGAACACCTGATCATCGAAAAACTCCATTTCCACCTTCTCCGCACATCGAACAAGTTTTTCATAACTTTTGAACTCACGAGAAGCTAAATCCCTTCGATACTTTGGCTTTAACCCTGAGTAAAAATGGTTTATTTTACTATCAAGATCTCGTATAAAGTTTGGAGCATACCTTTCCAATCGAGTGAACTTTGCTTCATAAGTAGCCACTGAGTCATCCTCCTACCTCAATTCTAAGAACTGTTTTTCTATCCTAAGACGAACCACCTTAGGAAAATATTTCTCAAGAAACATACCTTTGAATTCATCCCAGTGAAGATCATCAATCTCATCACTATCCCTGATATTTTTCACCATCGACCACCACTGATCAGCTTCACCTTCAAAATGGTCAACAACAAGACTAACCTTTTGATGTTCTGAACACCCCATGACATCAAAAATCTTCTCCAGTGCTTTAATCCACCCTTCATCTTGCAGAGGGTCAGATGATCCTCTGAATGATGGGGGATGTTGCCTCACGAAATGTTCCACCACTGACATGTTCCTCTGTGGTTGATCTGGCTGATCTCATGCATGGATACCACCACCATTTATAGCCTGAGTCAACTGTTCCATCACTGGAAAAAACTGTTCAGTTCCAATTCCGACCATCTCAGGTTGCTGATTTGGAAGGTTGTCTTCCTCCTGATGTCGTCCCAACATAGCTGCTTTGTTTCCTCTGCGGAAAACCATTCTGAACACAGAAATATCTTAGGCAAAGCAACATGGTAATCTTTAAATTCTATATCATTTTAATCGTACCATAAATTAACTTATAATTTTACACTTTTCTAACTCCTAAAGTTTTCTAAACTGACCTTTGATACCAACTACAAGGCCCCGACCTTAAACATTACTTAATATTGAATTAAATGAATAATTCACATTGAGGATATTTTCAGGTTTAGAGTTTTAGAGAATTAGGACATAACTGTTACATCTCAAAAGATTACAAAGTAGACACTTCTACTAAGTTTCCATAGAATAAAAAAAACCCTTAAAAAGAAACATGTCCAGTTCCATGTTTTATATAGCATGACTTTCCCTTGATCCCATCCTTGACCCTATTCCACATTAAGTCCTGTGAAAAACATTTCATAAAAAACTTGGGGTGAGCATAAAAATCTCAGTAAGGGATACACAATGAATGAAAACTGTTAGTTTTTCAAACATCAAGTAAACCATGTATACTTTATCAATGTAATACCTTCACCTTCATGAAGTAGTAAAAACTCTTCACTGAATAAAATATCATTACTTACCTTTTTGTAACCAAAGGATTACCATAAAACCCATATAAAGAACATATAACATATAAAGGTAACTTGGGACATAAACATACTTAAGTGGAATAACCATACGGTCGACTTCCACACATATCACTTAATGGAATAGCCATACGACCGACTTCCATACATACTTAATGGAATACCCATACGGCCGAATTCCATACCCAATTCATTGGAGGTTATAACGTAACCACCCTTCCTGGTATTCATGGCACCACCCATCATATGGTTCATCATGTAACCACCCGTCAAATGTCCAAGTACCATTATAAAATCATAAGACATAAAAAAAATATAATGGAAAGAAAAAATTTCCACACTTTGATCACAATATATCACTTAAATATATTGAAATAACAAATCCATTATAAAAACCATTTTCAATACCAAAATACATAAAAGAGTATATGGTATTTATTTCATTTTAAAAACATTACGACTTGTTGAGGAAGCCAATGACCAAATAATACTCGCGGTGGTGGAAAAGGTCGTTGTCACCGCGCATGTTAAAAGAAACATTCCTTTTTGTCATTATGTAAAACGCTTCTTAGAAAAAGATTCCTTTTGTATAAAAGTAAAATTCAAAGGGTTTTATACACCATATAAAAGAAAGTTGTGTATAAAACAAAATATGCCTCAATGAAAGGAGATTGAGACGAAGTCCCTTACCTCGGGTCCGACATGACTCGATCATTCTTTAACGTCCTGAATAATAAACTTGAGTTAATTTCTATTTTCTTAAGAACTTTTTTCAAGTTCATTATTCCTTTTATATCACTTATTTCCATGTTATAAACATTATGTAATCATTTAAGTTAATAATATTTGTTTTGTCGATATTTGGTTCTTAAGTCGAAAGTGGACTTCTTACAATTACATGTTGTTCATGTGGTCAAAGGTTCTTTATATCCAGAATGAAATTCCTGATTTGGATATCATATATATCACATATATCTAGCATATACATGTATTTATAATATCACATAATCATTTAGAGGTAAGAAATGAAATGCACCGTTCATGGAGACGGTAAGCCGTACGTACGCATGAACGCTACTTTCATTTCTATGTCATATTAATGGAGTTAAAACTAAATGAGAGGTATGTATATTTTAATTACAGAATTATATTAATCATTTAGATTTAACATACATCATATATATCCATTATATATATGTACTTATAATAGTACATTACATATGGGGATAAGAAATGAAATGCACCGTTCATGGAGACGGTAAGCCGTACGTACGCATGAACACTACTTTCATTTCTATCTCATAAATTAATGGAAATAAATAATAATGATATAGAGGTATATTATAATTCCATTATAAAATCATTTATAATAACTTTAAATCTATCATTTATACATCCCACATATGGCATTAACGAATCACATCACTTTGAGGGGGCGGTAGTCCACACTTCCTAAAATGAAATTATCGTGTTTACCCACAATGGAAACCATAAAGGGAAACCAAAAATGAAAAATAAAGAAGCATAAGGAAAACATAAACATAATATATATCATATATAAATAGAGTGACATCTTAATGGACACCATTAAAGGTGTTTAAAAGAAGATTGGACAATCATCGTTTCGTGAGGCAGAAATTCGCTAACCACAGAAACAGTATGTTCTTTAACCATTAGATGTAGATGTGTGTAAGTGTAGCTCGAAAATATTCTTATAACAACATCCTAGTATATTGAAGATACTGGATTTTTTATAAAAGAAATGAATAAAAAGAGTTTAGGGGGTTGGAGAAGCAAAATAAAACAAAAGGACTCAAATGAAGACATTACCTTAAAATCTGGTAACTCCGTTTGGTTTGAGCTCAAAGGCTTCCTTGGGAAGACTTCTGCCCAATGTGAGGCTTCAAGGAGTAATAGAGGGATGTGTAGAGACAAAATGGGCAGGTTTTGGTGACAAAAAGGCTTTGTAAGTGTGGGTAAGGTGGTAGAGGTGGGGGCCTTTTATAAGAGGAGAGGAGGGGCACTCTTGGAAAGTAAAGAAATGTTAACTTTATTTTAGAATGAGTTTAGGATTTTAATGGTCCCACATTGATGTGTTTATAGGATAATGTGATAAGGGTTCAAAATCCAACCATCCAATAGGTTTTGGACATGTGTAGGTCTTAGATTTTACATTATCTTTCCATTTTATTTAAATCGTTAAATAGTGAGGTAATCGCTGAATCATCATGATGGCATAAATAATTTAATTTATTTAATGTCTAGAAATTATAAAAAACATACTATGATTTAGGAAATAGTTTTACCTTTCCAATGAATATTTATAGTCAAAAATATGATTTGTATAACCCCATGTAATTTTTTTAGTAAAACAACTCATGTTTGTGACATTTTTATTTTAACTTTAAATAAAAAGTTATTAATGTCATTTTCCATCCAAAGTGGATTAATGGAGTCCCCAAGTTGACCCATGGATATTATTGGTCGTCCATGACACATACAATGAGGTTAGGACATCTTTCAAGTTCATTTCATATTATTACAACATTATTTTTACCTTAAATTACACTAATTACCTCTAATCGTGATTAAAAACTTAATAAGTTACTATTCACCAAAAAATTATTTCAATCCCATTGAACCGCATTTTACTTCTTAATGACAACCATGTATGTCGGATTTTTGAAATTCAAAACACAGAGGTGGTAAAATTTCATTTAAACGAAAAATCAGTTTTTTAAGTACCACTTAGTGGTTTCACTATTCATCAAAAATTGAAATTTTTCAGAAAAATACCAAAACTTCACCCTAAGCTATATTTGATATTCCGAATTCAAAAATGAAGCCCATTTTACAAAATTCAAAACATATTAGTTGCATTAATTAATTTAATAATTAATTCCCACTGTCAGAGCAAATAGCATGTTTTTATGCAACAATAAGTATCAAAAGATTGACAGTAGTTTAAGTCCGATTTCAAAGTGAAATTAATTCCAATGACCACTATTGTATTTAATGGTAACAATATATTCTAATTTCACTTTAAAACCAATTCAAAATATAATATAAGCCTATAAATAAATTATATTAAAAAGTGGTTTTGAATTAAAATACAACATTTTACACTATTCATTAAAAAATGAACTTTATCGGAAAAATACCAAAAATTTACACAAAGTAAATTTTGATGTCCCAATTCTAAAGAAGAGTTTTATTTGGTCCAATAGAATTTATAAGAGTGAACAAAACTATATTTAATGAAGGTTCTCCATCAAAAGGTGATAAGTGAACCTTTAGTGAAAACTAGGGCATATACGCCTAAAATTGAATTATTTCCATATTTTAAGCCTTTATCTTTTATTAGATAAATGTAAAGACATTTAAAAAACATATATAATCATATTTTAGTTATTTCTATCCATTCCTGCCAATACAATGACTATGTGTTAACTACAATTTAATATAATATTATTTTATTACTAGTGTGCAATGTAAGATTTCAAAGAATCTCTTTGTTGCGTATCGGGTACGCTATCAGACATAGCAACCCCTTTAAAGTAAAATTAATATTTAATTCATAAATATTAATAAATATGAAAATTTATTATTCTTTATTTACCTGGGATGTTACACTTATATTCATGGGATGCAATGACTGCCCCATTTTCCATACTCACCGACATCATCACTTCCATGATTTGTGGTGGTGCTGGGATTGTTCTACTAATCTTTCGAGATATAAAAGAATGTGTAGAACCTGAATCAAAAAGGTATGTTCGCTATTCTTGAATGAATAACTAGCGTACCTATCACCACTTCGTTTTCGGAGTTCACTTCAGTAGAAGTGATGGCAAATGCTCTTCCTTGCTGCCTTGGAGGTTGTTGGTTGCCTCTGAAAACCCTTGGATTGGGGCACTGATTTTAAAATGCCCAGGTTCTTTGAATTTATAGTAATGAACAATGCGTTGAGGTTCGAATGGAGCATTCCTCTCCTCTATCGCAGCCGCGGGTCTTTCTTGCCTACAGTTAACAGCTAGGTTCTCTTCTCTTCTACACCTAAAACATTTCCTCTCCCCCTTGAGGCAATTTTTAGGGTGCTTCTTTCCGCACTTTTGGCATGTGGGGTGCTGGATCTTCTTAGCACCGTTGGATTTATCCATAAGACCACCAAAATTGAAGTCCACCTTACGCTTCTTGTCCCCATGATACCCATATGATTCCCCGATCTCCATTTCGACCTTGAGGGAACATCAGAAAATTTCCTCATAGCTGTCGAAGTCACGGATCGCTAATGCTTTCTGCAGGCTAGGCTTCATCCCACCAAAGAAGCGGCCAACCTTGCATTCGGGGGTAATGACAAAGCCAGAAGCATATCGTGCAAGACTTGTGATGTTTTCCTCATACGCTCCAACATATTCTTCTTCTTTTTGCTTGAGGGAAAGAAATTCTCTTTCCATCTTAAGCCGGAGGGTACGTGGAAAATATTTATTGAAAAACATCATCCGGAAATCCTTCCATTCAAACGCCTCGATATCCTCCTCAAGCTTCGTATTTTTGATCAAGGCCCACCAATGATCATCTTCGCCCTCCATACGATAAGCCGCCAGGAGGATCTTTTCTTTTTCAGAACATTAAAGGATGGAGAATATCTTTTCAATGGAATTTATCCATTGTCCAGCGATCGTGGGATCGAATGATCCACTAAAAGTAGGAGGCATTTGTCTCATGAAGCTCTCGATAGCGACTTGTTCCTTTTTAGGGGGGTTTGGACGTTTCTATTGACCCATTTTTTTTATTCAAATCTTGAGTTAGCTGAGAGAGAAGCGTGACAAAGTTCACGATTCCCACTCCCATTGGATTGCGCATCTCATTAGTACAGTCATCACACTGATCTTCACACCGGTTGTTAGCCCGAGTCCTCATATTACCGGTCATTGGCTGGAATAAAAGGAATGTTATGGGGTAACACATAAAGGGTAATCCAAAGACAAAATTTTATGACTTATAAATAAACATTTATTTTTTTAACTCATGAGTCTATAGGCTTCAATCTAGGCTTTTCATGATCTACTTTCTACCATATATTCTTAGGGGAATTTTTTTAATTCCCTTAATAAGGGTTCATACTAAGGTTGTGAATTTATCAAAACATATCCCCTGGGAGTGTCGTCACCAAGAGTACATCAAGGTCCGTTATCGTGCACCAGTTGTCGTTCGAGTCTAGCTCAAAGCGGTGTTTTTAGGTTTTACCTCTATGATATATCTATGCCAGAGCCGCCTCTACATACTCGTATCCAAACATGGATGTATTTGTTTGATAAACCACTTACTTAGTAATTACCAAAATATAGGGATGTTTTTATTATAATTACTCTTGTATATAAGGCTTTACTAGGGTTTTCTAATCCTAATCCCAAAAATAACTAAACCTATCCTCTGATACCAACTATGACAACCCTGCTTTTATTACAAACTTAAACATGATTTATTAAATAAAACATTCACTTGATACAACATGGATGATTGAGATGTCTAGTGTCTTTGGGGCTTAGGATCATTACATAACAACTTAAAACATGAAGTACAACGTCTTTATTGAAAACTTCCTTTAAATGACCACTACATTCCCTCGTACATAGCATTGCATGGGATAACCTGAGGACATGCATAAGAAAAGGGGTGAGATATAAAGCCGAGTAAGGAAATAAAAATGGAATACATGAGAAGTAAAATACATGTTAGAAAATAGGCATATCAATAGAGCATAAGAGAAACACGAACATAAATTCATGATAAATCGTGATAATCATAACATGGAAATGTGGCAACAACACTTAACAAGGAATTAGCATGAACCAAGGCTCATTGCACATGGAGCATGAGTAAATCCTCATTGCACATGAAGCACGAGTAAACCATCGTTTCACTTGAATTATCATGAGTCAATACTCATTGCACATGACGTATCATGATGCTATACTTTACCCAATGCATTGGAGCTCTATAAGGGCGCACCCTTCTTAAACATTTCATTTCATGCATAAGTGTGCCACATGGATCATAAAACATGGATTCATAAAACATAATCATTTATTCCAAGATAAAGTAATGTTGAATTAATACTTGAAAAATTATAATAAATAAGTAAATGTTCATAATGGTGAATACCCTTGATAGAGAAATGGGTATGGCATTCACTACACAATGGCATTGGCTTAGAAAATCGTTGCGATTTCGGCAGCGTAACAGCGTGACATAAGAATTAATAAAAATGGTTGATGAGAGAGAAAGGGTTTCCTCATCACATTTACATGTAATGGACAGTAAAGAGGCCATATAAATACTTATCCCAACATTTTTAATGGAATTTAGATTCATGATACAAAAGTATTTCTTGAATGTAAATGAGGAGAGAGAAGTTCCTTTCGGAATTTCAGCAGAGTAACGAGTGTACATGGGAGGAATTTAATGAGTGAGAAAGGGGTCTCCCATAATTCAAAAATTAATATGGAAGTATGAGGGAGGTGAGAAACCATACCCCAACATTCATAATTGAAATTAAATGGGAAAAACAACTTAATGAAAATTGGACAAAAATGAGAAAGGAAGAAAAAACCCTTACTTGGAAGTGTGATTCCAAAGGCTAGAGAGAGGCTTGAGAGAGGCTTCTTGGGAGCTTCAGGCACCTTGGGAGGATTATAGAATGAGTAGGGCAGAGGTTGGACGAAATCCAAAGGCTTTGAGTGAGGATTAAGTAGGAGCATGGGTGGGTTTATATAGGAAAGGTGAGGTAATTCTTTATTATTTAGGTTTGGGACCCCTTATATTAAAATAATCCAAACCACAAACCATCCCATGGTTTTTTCCCATGGTTTTTGGCAAAGGGAATAGGAAGAAAATATTTTATAAGGTCAAAGTCTGAAATTTTTAAAATAATAGGGTTGCTTATGGGGAGGTGAGTCACACTCCCATAGAAAACAATTTAAAAATACAAGGTGTTTAATAAGTCTTGAAGGGTCCATTAATTCTTTGAAAAGTAAGTCAAACAAACCCAAAATCACATTATTTTAATGTTAAAACATATATTCACCGAAAAAAGGATTATAGTATTTTAATACATCACCATTGGCTCATTATGATGTCATAAAACACATGATATATTTAAACAGTATTTAATTTTTACCCAAAAAATTTACCATCTAAGAAAATTATGAAAAATTCACCGTTGGATAATTTCGAAGTCCTGATTCCAGAAATAACATTTATTTTATCTAAATAATTTTCCAAATATTTTAATTTTCACTTTTAAAATAAAAACCGACATTTATCGAAAATTCACAGGTTTTGACAATAATGGCTTTCAAACCTTAATAAAAATTACAGTTACATTCATAAAATTATATGATCATTTATATAAAAATAATTTAATAAAAATTATAAAAATATTTTATTAAAATATTATTTAATTCAAAAATACCTTACTTAAATAATAACCAAAAAACACTATTTACACTTTAAAAACTATTTACATTGTATCAATAATGACAAGAAAATATATTCATTATTATATTCAAAAAATAATGTAAATGAACATAGTACTAGAGATTTGTTACATAACCCCTTAAAATAGCCACATAAGACCTAAGGGTAAGGTGTGCGATGGTGACATACTCTTGGGGTGGCTCCGATAACATTGCTCAAGTGGTAATCTCAATCAACTTCCACTTTTCCTGTAGATGGACTCATTCGAGAATGACATGATGAAGCTCAGCTTGGGCTTGGTCAAGAGCGAAGCCCAAAGATGCCACCTCTTTTCTATGCTCGAACAGATGGGATTCGTATGGAGAAAATCTACTGGATGCGGCCATCCCTTCCTTTTTATGAGTAAATTGGGTTTGTTAATGTCCTATATTTATACTAATCATGTGATCACTTTTCAATGGATATAAAAGAAATGACCACAATTATTAACATAAAATAAAAGAATTTGACATTTTATATAAACATTTTTCATAAAAAAACATTTAATTAGATCAAGATGGATTTCCATTAATGAAACTTTGGGTCATTACACACTTTACTTGGTTTATTTATCCTACACTGCTCTGTATTTTTTTCAGCTGCTTTGTTTATTTATATTGGGAGAAATCATTACCACTACCTTTGTTGATGCCATGGCGCTTGTCCCCAGCACGGGAGGATCGATAATGCCTCTCGGGTCATGTCGCAGACCGGCTTGGGTGGCCAATCGAGGGTCGACCCGGGTTGGTTCATGAAAGTGATGGCCCTTGATCTAATATGTGATATAATCCATATCAATAAACTGAGGGATGTGGACTTCTCTTTTTAGGATGTGGATAACTCTAATCTTTTGAATTAGAGGTCCTCATATTGGATTCCTCTATCTTGATACCATTTTCAAGCATCCTCTATGGGATTCATTTTCTTATATGATGAATCAAGGAATCCCTTCTAGGATCTATGTACCAAAATACCATTCGAGGGATCCCATTTTGGATGCATCTGTTTAATTACCATTATAAGATCCCATGTAAGATTCCACATTTTTAAATAAAAATGAAAATCTAGATTAGGATTCCATAGATTATTTATTGTCATTAAATACCCCAATTATATGCATATCTAGTTATTTTAAAAGATACATCCATTGGGTTCCCTACAGTTTGACTAACCCTGAGTTAGTGAATTTGAGGTTTGGTAGGATATGTAGCAACTGTCACCATAGATCCTATTCCAAACATATATTAAATGAGGCAATAACATTAGTTTTGTGTGTAGGAATTCACAATCCCAAACTCTTTTGAATGAATTTCCATGGTTTTTAATGATATATTTATGACAGAAATAGGTTCTTCTTACATTGTGGTGGATGTGTCCGATGAAAAATGATTTCCTTGTTGCAATGCCCAACTATGTCTCTGGGGACCTCAGTGGTGGTCCCGTAATTTTATATTGGGATTGTTATGCATACTCCTTGTGATATGGATTCATAGAATATGTTTATGACTTTGGGAATGAATTATCTGTATTTGTGTTTTTTTAATGGAATCCCTATGTTTCTGATATTATTTTGTGGAACTCCTTGAATATGATTGAAGGAGGTGGATTACCTAATGATTATACTCATTTAAGATTATTCTCTCCCATATGACATGGATGATTATGATTACCTTCAAATATTATTGGATCATGATGGTGAATATTGTTCTCCTCACCATGGATATGAGATATATTCAGGGATAATTAGATTCTTTTGACCGATGAGGATGATTATGTTGTCCTTAAATGATACTCAATCGAAGGATATGAAATGGTGTTCCATAAAATGGATATATACTCATGGGTGATTAAGCTCTCTCGGGTTATGAGGATGATTTTGATCTCCCTAATCAAAGACCTCAAGAGGTGGGTATTAAGTCTCACAAGTGATATATCATTGTACATCACCAATTGGTAACAACATTGGGGATTATCTTAGTCGAAATATTGTGACCATATAAGGACATAGAATTATGGTTCATACACTAGATTGGTTTTACATGGTGATATTTTAATGAATTCTAGATTAGTACCCTATTTAAAAGATTTTCAGTTGGTATACAACATCCTATATTATAATGATTATATATGAGTGCGAGTTAACATGTGGTTAGGGCATGTATCCCCATATAGTTTTTTATCTTTTTAGAGACATTTCAATGTTTTTATGAATAGAGTGTTGTGAAATAGGATTATAAAATGACAGATTAACTTAACTATATTAATATTGAGTTGTACAACATCCAAATTTAGGGCCTCTTCATAGGATGACAAGATTATCATAATTATGAACACAACGATCCAATGTTTCTGATTCTCTTATTTATTTCACCATACTAGTGTATATTTATATTTATGTATATATATTGGAATATATATACATATAAATAAATATATGTGTGTACATGATGGTAAAATTCTTAGTTGACCAGGATTATAGACACATGGATCAAATATAGTTTCACAAAAAGTTTATTATTTTACATTTCTAGTTGGGTCTAGGATAGGCTGAGCATATTTAATGATCATGTATTTTTAATATCATATTTAATTGTTCAATGTTTTTTTGTCCTAATGAGATTATGTCACACCCATATATGAGAACATAGTTGTGTGTTTAGACCTTATGTTTGCTTCTTAGGTTGAGCACATATGCATGGTGGATATGGATGATTCCAAGAGTTTCATGACCAAGTGGATCCACTCACGTGTATTCTTATGATTGGGATAGGGAATCCCGATAATGACTTCGTGGAAAAGTATGTCGCCTACCTAAGAATGATAGGGATATACATATACATTTATTTGGATTCCCTTTATGAGGTCCTACTTGTATTTCATTGGCCCAGTGGTTGATCTGTGTTGTAGGTATTACATGGTTGTTCATAATTTTATATCTTTTCATTTCATATTAAAGAAGAATTAATTTTATTTCATTCTTTTCTTCAAAAAATATTGCCATTTGTTACATTGATGATATCCAATTCATTCTATTATGTTTACTTTTATACAAGGGTATAGTCTCTACATTATAAAACCTTTATAAAATCTTTTTTATTCAGCTACCTCTCACATTTGGGGAGGCACACATGAGGTCTTCTAGAATTCCTACTTAGTGTACCGATTTAGTGGCATCCGGGCCAGAAAATTACAACTTCAAAAATATCCATAATTATATTGATGATTTTTTAACAAGATTTTATGAACATTTTATTAAAATGTTAACTAAGAGATATTGATAATTTTCTCAAGATTTTAATGAAACCATTGATTGTTCTTGTAACATAAATTTTCAAGAATTTCAACATATTTTTAGGATATTTGTGTTTTACTATGGAAATCATCTAATGATGCCTACATCATTATCTATTTTTACGTCTTATGATAGTAATGATTTTTAAGGTTTATTTTATAGAACTAAATTCATTATCATTCATTCATTATATTTTGATAAATTTTTCATGAAATTAATTTCATTTCTATGGGTTACCAAATTATTTAATGATGGAAGGATAATCAAATATTATTACTTTCCATAGATAATTGTATGATGATATGATGAGTTTTTTGGATATAGTGACTCATATTAGATTATTTTCATTATGTGATGGGTGGGACATGATTTATATATCTATCAGATGCATTGGGTAATGACGATAGATTTATTAATATATAATGAAAATATATAGCTAAAAACATTTATGATATGACAGAGTTAACTTAATGGATGTTACTCCTTTGATAATGTTGTAATTACCCTGGTAGGACATTCTATTAAGGAACTCTTACCAGAATAATAGTACCAATAATGAACCATTACTATGTCATGGATTTTATATTATTATGTGTATTTTAGGAACACATTACTTAAATTTATGATATTATTTATTTTATCATGATTGATTATTAATGATTTTTCACTCTTATGATTTCTATATTTTTTAATGATAAATAATTATGATATGACTTAATATAAATGATATTTTTCTAAATTATAATGATTATTATATGTTATTATAATGTTCTCATACACTTATTATTATTTTCAGTCAATTATGATCATTTATTGATAACTATTATGTGTAATATTGCTGAATATATGAAGTCACCATTTCGTATGATTCATTTCCCCATTTTAAGAAGAAATAATCAATGTAGGTTATGTTTAATAATTTTACAATGTGTGAAGTTAATTTTGGGTGATATTAAATATGTTTTATGAAATATGGTGGATTTTTTATCATTATTCCAATTACTACAGACCCTAACAATTTGTTTAAATTTATTTTAAAGAGATATATGAAAAATTATTCAATAATTACGTAATATATATGTAGGATATAATTATGTAACTGATTTTTTTATTGGAGAATTGTTTATTTAATATTTTAATATTTAGATTATAAAAATTTATTCAAAACAATTGGGGAGTAAATTTATAGGATAACGTCCTAAATCATTGCTAAATTAGATGTTGTGTATATTTTATTGAAAAAGCATCATGTTTGGATTAGGATTTTTTGATGAGGTTTTGGAACAAATTCACATTAGGGTAGCAACTCTGAAAGGGGTAGATTAGGTATTAACATGATCATCATGACTACATGATGAGTTGGCATATAACTTTACACTTGGAAAGATAATATTTGGGGATATTATAGGGATAGGTCACATTTTCAATATGAACCCCAATTGAGTATTGGGATAGATAATGATAATGAATTACTTAGGATATACCTAAAGTTTCATATATTTAATATATGGTATTGTTATTTAGAAAAATATGATTTAATTTCAAGGATTACATCATTATTCATTTGAATAATACTGTTTAGAAAATGTTTTTTGGACTTATTCAATTTTTATCCCAAGTAGGATTCATATTAATGCTAAATGTGATTTAAAATGGTATGATTTTCTTTAAAAAAAACTAAATGAAAATGGTATCGTCAATTTCAATCATTTTTATTATTTCTAATCACATATATTTTTCTATGACTGAAAATATAAACATGGTTGAGTTTCATATCACTTGTCTCAATTGTAAATTATCAATACATGGGTCTTCAGTTGATGATGTCCATGTAGGGATAATATTCATCTTATTATATGTCAATAATGTGCTAACAATTGACCGATTAAAATAATTAGTGCATCAATGAAAATATTTATGTGAATAAAATATGGGAATAGAAAAGGTAAACAAGAAGTAGAAATAAAGGGTTCTATACAGGGAAATCATGTTCAACATAAATTACCATTTATACATAAATATTGTTTTCATTGGGAACTTATGAAATATCCAATTAAATTTTTTAATATCCAGGTTCAATCATATATGATAGAAGTTCATATGTTATTCCATTCCTATAAGTAAAATGATTAAAATGATTTTGTATTTTGATTAGAAATGTATTTTGTGAATATTTTTATCAATAATATTTTGGTTATAAGAATAATAATATGACTAAGGATTATTCTACGATAGTTTTTTTGAACATGAATGAATATGTTTAATGGAACGAATAATATAGAAATGATAGAGGTGGTAAGGTGATATTTTCTGAAAATAGAAGATTGAGTGATAGATAGACCTTAATATGTGCCTGATGTTGAAATACTAATTCTAATATGGGAAAAATATATTATTCATATTGATTATATAAATTCCATTGTATTTGTGTCTATAAAATTGATTACTAATATGATTGAAATGTTATCTATATTGATGGTTATTGCTTTATAGATTTACATAAATTATTTTATAGCATGTGTAGTGTTTTTTTAGAATAATAATATATTTTATTATGGCTTGATGGTGATCCATGTTATTTATGGAATCTATAATAATATTATAATGATTAAATGATTATTGTATATATATTACATGTATATGACATTATGAGAAGTTAATATAATTTGGAAATATTAGTTTTTTTTATCATGGATGAGTACAAAAAAATAACATTCTCATTAATCTATTTCAACTATGGTATGGAATATTACTTTTTATTTCATGGTTATTTTAACATTTCATGTTATAATAGATAATTTTTACACTAGCCTATGGATATTTTTTGTATAACGAGTGATAAATTTTTTTTGTTTGGTATACATATATATTTAGGAAGAATTAGTTTTCATTAGGTTATGCATCTTATAATCCATTGAAATAAAATTTTAGTACTTTAATCAAGAAAATGAATTCATCATTGTTACTTATCATGTAGAATACAAGAATATGAATCTTGGGATAACTTCTTGAAGCATAATCAAAAGACGAAATTATTATTATGGTATGGTATTATATTAGTTAAGTATGGTATCTTATATACTTTACCTATATTTTAAATGATATACTCAAATCAATTAAAAGAAAAAAAATTTATCAAGCTATATATGGAATTTATCAATCACATATCAGGGTATGTTTTTGGAAGATCATGAATCTTAAAATGTTACAGAAATTATTTTATGAATACATTATTTAGAAATAATATATTGCATAGTAGTGATATAGAAATTAGTTATCATAATAAAATCTACCTATGATATTATTAATTTTAAAAGCTATGATAATTATAATATAAAAAAATTATATTATAAAGGTGAAATTTATTTTTTTGGATAAAATGTAACATCTTTATATTTTATAATTTCATTATATTTAAATAAATATAATGTGTAAAATATCATGATTTGCATGCAACAACAAGATTAAGATGAAGTATGAGATATTATAACATAGTTGTAAAATTCACAAATATGATTATGACGAATAAAAATATAAAATATAGATGTAATTTTTATTACTGAAATTAAATTTAATTTTTAATTCATAATAACAATTTACGCAATAATTAGTAAAGTAATTTTATGCTTCAAAAAATATGTTTTCATCAAAAATGGGTTTTAAAAAATTTTGTTCCTAGAAGTAATATTTTTTTATAACATTAATAATAATATATTTTATGGAATTTAATATAATATTCACATTTAAAAATTCAATATTACAATATGTAGAATTTTTGATATTTTCTTGGAAATTTTTATTTGTAAAAGAATAGTGAATAATACCGAATATTTTGAAAGATTTATTTTTTAAATAAAGTACAGAATTTAAATATAGTATTGCGTTTTTATTTTTATAATTAATTAAATTAATTATAATTTACATATAAATAATATAATTAATAACATATTATTTATAATTACACTATATTTTGGAATACGTTAATTTTTTGAGTTAAAATCATATATTACTAAAAACCTTTTTATTGTGTTTTACACATTCATATTAAAAATTATTTATCTCACATATAAAATCAGTTCATGAAAAATTAATTCTAGATTTGGAATTAGGATGTTAATAATCGATAAATAGAAAAAAATTAATTGTTTTAATTTTTAATAGTGACCATGGTAATTATTTATTACATCAGTAAAGGTAAAACAAATAAAACAGGTTAAATCATTATGATGTTGTCCTAAAATAAACAAAAAATTGTATTGGTTTCATTTTATGGGTGTAATTATACAATATTCATCCAAAATTCATATATATATAATTTTTATTACATTAATCATTGATAAAATATGTAATATAATTTTTAGTAAAAAATTAATATTAAATATAATTTTTTTTATTTTACATTAAAAAAAATATGGATAGATGATTTTTTATGTAATAATTTTTTCATATAAATATTATAATTTTATCTCATTTTTATTTAATTATAATTGTTAGTGATGGAATGATTTACCTTAAATGCTTACATAACATCTAGAAATTTCGTATTCATGTAATAGAAATATAAAATTATTTATTTAGATAATATTACAAATATTACAACTGGGATTAAAAATTACATTAAATGAATATAGACGATAAATATAAAATTACTCAAGTTTTATAATTTTACATTTTATTAAAATTTATATATTTTTTTCATTTAAATAAAACTCTTTGAATAATATTGAAAATGAATTAAATGGAACTGTATGTTAAATAATTTTTTATTAAAATATTTTACAAAATAAAATCCTGAATGAGGACAAGTGGATAGGATATAGTCTATCATTTTTCCATCAACCATTTTTATCCAACTATTACTCTATATGAAAATATATAAATTAGTAGTTTTGAAAATGTTTCTTTCATGGTTCAGTTTTAATTTTATTTATTACGTGGTTAACCAAAATGATAAGGTGTAAAATTCTACATAAACCTACCCAAATTTAGTTATATGTAAGGATTTAAACCATTACATATATTAGATTCTATATTTTAAATTCATGTTTACACAATAAAATGAAATTCAATTTATTATTTTTAAATACTTTTGATATTAGATGTCTTTATTTACATTCAATATAAAAGGTCACCAAGTCTTTTTTACTATTCAGACAGCATTAAGAAACATATCTCAAAAAAACCATGCCAAAACCTTCTATAAATATCCTTATACATGTTATGGAGTCCCAATTATTCTCAAAATAATCTCTCGAGGTTCCATGATAATAGAACAACGTGAGGTCTTTTAAATTGGAAGAAATAATTTTAACCATCCTTGATCATTTTAATTCAAATTTTGATTACATAAATTCTACCCTAACAATTAAAATACAATAAAATAAATATCTAAAATATAAAAAAAAATTATTGTGTTAATTTTTGAAACCCTATCCATTAACATTCAATAAAATTGGATATTAAATTATCACTTGAGTGAACATGTGGAGTTCCACCTCCACATAGATATATGATTTATTCACACTACCCCTATTTCAGTTTAAGTTAATATCTATGATTCAATTTTTATGTATGATTTTTGTTGAATAATTAATCATCTATAAGTATATTTTCATTTAAAACATATTATATCCAATTTGATTATAATATAAGGACTACACTCACATTTAAAGGTGTAGTATATTTTCTATAAATTTATATCAGTCATTTTATATTTATGATTCACATAAATGATAATATGTACAAATTTATTGATTATATATGATATTTAGGATATAATAACGAAACAATAATGGTAAATTATTATTTATCTTTCTATAATTACATATATCAAAAATTTAAAACATAACTATAGTGAACATATAGACTAATGTAACTACGAAGTGATGTCATTCATTTTTGACAGAAAATTATACGAATGAATATTATAGTTTTTATAATGAATAAATTTCAATGTTATTTCATTATTAATAAACTTTAGATAATTATTCCTTGAACAATGTGATATTACACAAACCATTGAATAAAAACATACATGGATAATAATCCAGTTTCACACAAATTTTCATAATACTAAACGAATTATGAAAAAAAGATAACTGTAAATAATAAATGAATGATCAATAGTAAGTTATTTGTTATCATGGTTCAATAATACATGTAAAATAAATCTATATTTGTTAAATTTATAAATTAACTTATACTAATCAAGATTGTAATTGAGGTATAGGTTCTTCAGGTTAATATTATTTTATTGAGATATGTTCAATATTATGAAACTATTTATGATTATGAGGTATATATGTTACAAATTTTTCATATTATATCATTTATATTTCCTAATTCACAGAATATAATGTTAATGTAAAAATGTTGTCATCTAGGTGGTTTAAATTCCAATTTTTCTAAACTGGTAAAGGTTTTATATATCTTTTTTATGAGACAGATGTCAATTTCAAAATTATTTTAATTTTTATATTCACTGCACTATTTATATGACATATCATCAATTTATTTTTATTAAAGGCATATAATTTTTTATTTGATTTTATTTCATTGATTTATGTTATGATTTAAATGTCATAAAAGTAGCCTGGGGTTTATGTTGACATTTGATATTTTGAATTCCCTGTGATAAATTAGTATTGAAAGATATTATTTAGGACCTATCCACCGAAACCCATATATTATCATCAGAAGTATTTATTACTATAAATTTTCATATTATTTTAATTTTCTTTTCTTTGGCACATAAATTAGAATGAAAATGTTTTTAAATAAAAGTACACATTAATAGTTTTTTATCGACAAAAAAATTCATCCACTTTTATCTTCTATTGAATTAAATAATATTAGTTTAATAAATATTTATGAAATGTCATAGAAATGTTATATTAATTTCTAATAATTTATTTTTCATTTACTTACTGTAATATTTTTTACTAAATCATCTTTAAAACTATGATTTTTTTAAAAAATTATTTTAAAAAATATATTTTAACATATTAAACATTAATACAGTTTCTAAATATCTTGAAAATTATTGGATTTTTATATTACTTCAAAAATCATAATTTTTAATATTAAATAATATAAATTTATTATTGATCTAGTAATTTTCAATTAAATATTACAATAATTAAAATATTTATTTTCAGTATTTTTTAATTAAATGTTTCAATAATCACATATTTTTATTTTTCATATACATAAATTTCCATTATGAGTTTTTTTTTCTTCACTCGGGGCATGATGTTATGATTCCATCACCTTCCTTTTCTAGGATAAACTATTATGATGATGTTTTAAAGATAATTTTAGGAAACATGTTTTATTTCTACAGGTTTATTAATCTATAATTTATACATTACAAAACTCATTTCCTTTTATTGAGTTATAATAAAATGTAATATTTACACATTTATAAGACCCATTCCCTTTTCAATTTTTTATTATTATTATAAGATGAAAATTTTATTAACTTATGGAACACATTTTTATGTATAATCATTACATGAAAGCTAGGTTAGGAATTCTATATTCCTCTAATACATTTTACAATAATGAAAAAGATGAGAATGTCTAAATAGATAATGGAGTTTAGAAACTAAAAATTGATTATGGAGTTAACTATATTGATGTTAGTCCTAAAATAATTTTTAAAATGAATGGGTAGTAATTTATGTTATGAATATTTTTAAATAATGATATTCTTTGTGGTTAACCTAATTTAGTGAAGTGTTTTTTCTATTCAAATATGTGTACTTAAATCATATCTCTTATGCTAATGATATTATCTAGTGTATCATCATTGAATATTTATGATCCCAAATTACATATGAATTATATTTTTTAATGATAATTCCCTATGCCTAGATTTCTGATTAATGATATTTTACTAAATATATATATTTATAAAAAGTTATGATCAAATTATCATACCCTTATTTGAAGGCCCCAATATAAAAAATTAAATATTCTCAGATTAATTTAATAATTCACCTTGAGGATATTTTAAGGTTTATATCCTTGGATAATTATGTAATAACATATATATAACAACTTGAATATTATAAGTTGACACATCATATCACTATCCATTTTTTTCATAAAAAAAATCTTTGAAACAAAACATGACATCGTTTCATTTTTAACAAAATAACATTTTCTTGATCCAATCCTTGACTCCCTTATTATTTATGTCCTGTGAAATAAAATTCAAAACATGGGGTGAGCATAAAAATATCTATATGGGATACATAATGAATGAAAACTATTAATCTTTAAATAACATGAAAACCATGAAAAAAATATTATAATGTAATACTTTTCCCCTTTAATAAGTAGTTAAAACAATTCACTGAATATATTTTCATTACATACCATTTTTGTAACAAAAAATTACCACAATCCAATAAAATGAATCATTTAACATATAAATGTAACATGGGAAATAAACATACATAAATGGAATAACCCTATAGTTGAATTCCACACATATCAATAAATGGTATAGTCATACGGACGACCTCCATACACAATGCACTAGAGGTTATGACATTACCACCCATCCTTATTTTATCATGGAACCACTGGTCAGTTGGTTTATTACATAACCACCTGTCAAATTTCCATGTTCCATTATATTATAATAACACATAAAATATTTTAAATATCAACATTTCACTAATAACATTATATCTTCAATCACAATAAATAATTTTAAGATATTGAAATACTCTATAAATTTCAAAATCCATTTTCAATATGAAAACACCAAAAATGGAATAAGGGGTTTCATTTCCTTTTAAAATCATTAAAGAATATAGAGGATACCAAAACACAATTACGGTGGAGGAGAGGTCATTGTTTCCACATACGTTAAAAGCATTTCTTTTATCATTTAGTAAAACACTTCGTAGATAAATAATTCCCATTGATTAAAAGTAAAAGTAAAAGGATTTTATTATACACCGTGTTAAATAAGGAGGTATATATTATTAAAATATGACTCAATGAATGGTGATTGAGAAGATTTACCTTACCCCGTGTCTGATATTACTCATTGTTTCAATAATTTCCTGAATAAAAAACATAAGTTAATTTATACTTTCATCAGAACTTTTTTCATGTTTATTATTTATTATAAATCACTTATTTAATTTCTATAACTACAATTTACTTATTTGATTTCAAATCTGACATTTTTTCCATGATTGGAACATTAGTCAAAAATAAACTTCTAATAATTAAAAATTGTTAATGTGGTCAAAAGTCCATTATATCCGGATTTGTATTCACGATTTAAATAAAATATATATTCAGTATATATGTATTTAAATCCAGTATATATGTATTTAGAATGGCCCATAAAATTTGGATATAAGATAATGAAATGCACCATTCATAGAGAATATAAGTCGTACGTATGCATGAACGCTACTTTCATTTTTTTTATTTTTAATGTAATGAAAACTAAATGATAAATAGCTATATTATAATTCCAGTGTAATATATATGTTATATATGTTACATAAGTTCATTAATTTTATCATGTATACATTCCATTTATATCTTTAATGAGTCATATCATTTTGAGGGGGCGAAAGTCCACACTTCCTCAAATGAAATTATCGTATTAGTAAAACATGAAAAGCATAAATGTATGTTCTAAATGATAATTATATAATCATAGATATAAATAAATATCATAAATATCACATATAATTACATTTATATCATAATGTCCACCGTGAGAGGTGATATGAGAATATTAAAACATCATTGTTTCGTGAGGTAGTAGTTCACCGTCCACATATACAGTAGGTTCTATACCAATTAGACGGAGGTGTGTATAAATTTAGTTCGAATAATTCTCATAAAAACCCTATTATATTGAGGATAGATGTGTCATTATGTAATCAATGATAATTAATATAATAGAGATTAAAGAAGTATAATAAATGAAAGGAGTTGTAGAGAAGATGATACATCTAAAAACGTGTACCTATCCTTGATTTGAGCCAAACAGATTACATGAATAACCTTCTTTTTAAGGAAAATAATCTTGTAGGAATAAGGGGATGCAAGGAGAATATTATAATAGCATTTGGACAATCAAAGGGGCTTGATAGGTGTGTGTAATTTGTTAGAGTTTCTGGCCATTTACATGAGGGTGGAGAGTCTCTTTAGGTACGTTTGTAATAATTATTTTATTATAAAATTATTTTCAGTTTCCATACTTCCAAAAATCATTATATTAGAAGATGAGATTAATATAAGTCTACGTAGAATCATCAAATAACAATTGGACATGGTTTTGATATTTTTTAATCCTTATCATTTTTATTTTACCTTTTTTCTCTTACTGTTATATAAAGCATTAAAAACATTGAGAATCAAAATATTTAAAAAATGATGTAAAATATCAAAATAAAGAGTAAATATTAAATTTTTCTACTTTTTATAAATATTTGGTCGAATTTTAGGTTTTTTTGGAATTTTATAATAATTAATAAAACATTTCATATTTTAAAATACGAATTATGTCAATTTTGAAACTATTCATATAATGACTTTTTAAAAAATAAAAAAAACGTTATTCATTCAAAAAAACAACATTAATTAAAATATAAAAAGTAACTATAATCTATAAAATTAGTGGATGATATCAAACAATCAAAATTAAATTTATTTTATCATTTATAAAATAATATATTTGAATCCTTTATTAATGAATCAAACAGTACATCATCATTGTGTCATAATTTAATTTATTTATTTATTGTCTAAAAATTATAAATAAAAATATAATGTAAAAAATAGTTTTAGATTTCTTTGGAAAATTTATTATAAAAAATTTCTCATAAATAACCCCATATTAAAAATGTTTTACTAAATGATATATGTTTATGTTACATTTTTGTTATCATTAATTAATTTTTATAAAATGTGATTTTCACTTACAAGTGATTCTATGGGGTCCCAAAATATATCCAATGAGGCCGATGGTCGAAAATGAATCATACAATAGGGTAATGGCACATGTCATAGTAATGTAATGTTTTTATAATATTATTTAATATCATTAGTTACCATATTTACCATTTAACCATGGTAAATAAAATATTTTATGTATTTACTATTCATAATTTCTAAAAATAAAAGTCACATTTTGTCACAATTTGGATCTCTTGATTCAAAATATAGAATCCAAATTTCCTAATTAAAAACCCTAAATTTGAGAAAATTAATTTAAAATTAATCCATGTTGTCAAAAACAAATAGTGTGTGGTTAAGATGTACAAACCAACAAAAGATCGACATGTGTTTATGTAAAATTTCAATGTGAAATTACCTTAAATGGCCAACATTGGATTAAATGATAAATATATAATATAATTAAAAATTAAAAACAATTGAAACGATACATTGTTATAAAAAATGATTATGTAAGATAAACTATGTGTCAAGTTATTATGGTGGGTGATAGAAAACATGATAATGAGAAAGTTAACAACGAGAAAAACATGAAATTGTGATGGGTTTAACAGTTATTGGTTACCTAGTAAGAAAATTAAATGGACTATGTTTTTGTTTTATCTTCCATTTCATAAAGTTGGAGAATTTATTTATGAGAATGAAAAATGACATAAGAAAATATACTTTCTTTTCAAGTAGATTTTCATCCTTTAAAAAGATTCTACAAAAAACTCATATATTCTCCGAACAATGAGTATTCAAGATGACTTGGTCAGACATGAAGTGCAAGAATCAACTTCTAGAGAATCACATAATCCAAAAAAATATGAAGTGAATATTTCCCATTTCTTTAGATATTAACTAAAACTAAAAAATGTTAGTACAAGATCAGATAATCCTCAAAATGGATAATATTATAAAAAAGAAATACTAATCTTAACCACCAAAAATGAACAAACAATACCCAATATTCAAGGAAGACCATTCAAAAAACAATTGTCCGTAAAATCCTTCAATATAATCAAAACTAAGATTTAAACCCAATAATCAATATAATTTAATCACACAGTCTTCCATAGTAAATCTTAACAATTATCTCCAAATAACAGTGACTACTCATAATGTCTCATACTGAAGTGTAATGAACCAAATCACTTATTCTCCATTATATGTTAATCATTTCCATAAATAACCCAAATATCTAATTGTCTATAATAAAAACATTTATTCTTCAAAAATAAAATTTGAACCATTACTCAAAAAATGAAACCCCATAGTATTAAATTTTTCTGATGAATATATGGTTTCCCCAAAAGAGAGAACATCTTAAAAAATAACCATTGTCACATAATCAACAAATCATTTTCTTATAATAAGGATATCCATATAATAAAACATAAGTTTTAAAAATCAACTTATTCTTTATCAATAACATCATTTAACAAAAAATAATTAGTCATGATAACCAGGTACATTATGTAGCTCAAATGTAGGTGATAAATCCTAATTGTACAGTGGTTGTGGGTTCGATTCCCGTATATTTTTCCAACATGATGGTTTTTCCCAAGGTCAAAATTTGGTCCTTTTTCAAATGTATATAATTTTAAAACATTCTAAAAAATGATATAAATTTCTCAACAAAACCCATAACAAATTTTAACCACAAATGTTATATCATACCTCTTATTTTAATCCCAAAATCAATAACCTGTAATTTCCTCCACTTTAAGGATTATATAAACCCAAATGGTTCATTATAACTATATCCACAAATGAAATGATATTTTCCACCTTTAATAAAATTTTCACTTATTTGACCTTTGGTTTACCAATACAAGGGAAATTATTCCAGGGTAATCATATACTTAATACATTTTTAAATATCATCAACCATAGATCCAACACAACTCTTAAATTCCTAAAATGTAGACATATAAATCAGATAACATTATTCTGAACCCCTTATCCATTTACTTCCATCTTATTCATTTATCCTTCTTTCCTACATACAATATCATTCATAATTTTATAAAATTTCATTATTGTAAAAACATGAGCTAAGAAATAATCCATACCTTTCATTGGTCATTTTCAGTTCCCTCATATTCAATTGGAATGTCATTAGGAATTGTAAACATATAATTGTACGATACTACTGATCTCATTCCTAAATCTTATAGGTAGGAAATATATTTGTATAATGACCATTAAAATCAAATTTAAAACATTCAATTGATCCTTCTTAATGAAATTCTTTACCTTTATTAGAGTGAACATAACTCTTCCTTTTTCCATGCCATGTTATTGCCTTATGACCTTAATTACCATATCTATAGAATCACCCCGTCGGATTGAAGAAATTTATTAGGTGTTTATTTCTATATCCTTGACACATAGGTTTTTGAATATACTTACTTTATGTTTTTTACCTGAAATCCCATTGGGATTCATTTCTCGCTTATACAATTCCTTATAAAAAACATCATGGTTCAGGTGGTCAATCATGACTCCAGATAGTTGGTTGAAAATAATGAAAAGAGTTTTGAAGGCAACCCTCATTTCCTTGGTTTTCATATACATAAAACCATTCATCGCATCCATTGTTACATTGGATCATGCTAGATACATCCATATACTTAAACCAAAATGGCCAGTGTGATTATATCAGAAAAATCATCATATAATATCTTATGAGGCGGGTAAACACTAAGATATAATTATTCAGGTTATCTTAAACTAATAAATTTATCTATAGTGACTATAACACTTTATAATATTATAACCATTATGATTAGGACACTTATGCTTAAATAACACCTTAAACACTAATATTATCTTAACTAACATCTCATACCAACTGTAAGACCCCAACCTTAAGCATTAAATAATAATTAATTAAGTTAACAATTTACAATAAGGATATTTTTATGTTTATAGATTTATATAATTATTTCATAACATTTACATAACATCTAGAATATTATAAGTATAAATTTCAACTCAGAATACATTTTTTTCATAAAATAAATACTCTTTAAAGCAAAATTTGACATCGTTTATTGTTTAAACTACATAATTTTTCCATGATCCCATTCTTGACTCTAATCTTATTTATGTCCTGTGAAAAAAATTTCAAACCATGGGATGATAATTAAATGATAAGTAAGTGTTACATAAATAATGAAAATGGTAAGTCATTAAATTCTATAAAAACCATGAATACATTATTATAAAGTAATACTTTTCATCTTTATGAAGTATTAAAAACACTTCACTGAATATAAACTCAATTTTTTCCCTTTTTTAACCAAATATTACCACAATCCCATACAATGAAACATATAAGATATAAATGAGACTTCAGAAATTAATGTACATAAATAGAATAACCCTATGGTTGACTTCCACACATAACATTAAATGGAATATTCATACGAACAATTTCTATACCTCATGAATTGGATGATATAAAGTAACCACCGATACTTGGTTTATCACATAACCACCTGTCATTTGGTTTATCATGTAACCATCCGTCAAATTTCCAAGTACCGATATATAATCAAAAAACATAAAATATTACAAATATCTACATTTAAATAATAACATTTCATTTGAAATCACAAGAAATAATTTCATCAAATAGAAATACAGAATCAATTTCAGAAATCGTTTTCAATATAAAGAAAACTAAATGAATAAGGTATTTATTTAACTTTTAAAATCATTAAGTCTTATAGATAAAACCAAATAACGATTATGGCAGCGAAGAGTTCATTGGTTCTGCATACGTTAAAAAAACTTAACGTGTCATTTAGTAAAATGCTTCATAGATTAATGATACACTTTTTTAAGAATGTAAAAGTAAAAAGAGTTTATTATAAACCATGTAAAATAATTAGATGTATACTATCAAGATATGCTTCAATTAATGGATATTGAGATGAATTCTATTACCTCATGTCTGACTTGACTTCATCGTTCCTTAATTTCATGAATAATAAAAATAAATAAATTTTAACATGATTTAGAAACTTTTTCATGTTCATTATTCCTTTTATATCACTAATTACCTTGATATACCTATAAGATAATTATTTGAGTTCATATATTACATTTTTTCGATGTTTGGAACATGAGTAAAAAATGAACATGTTATAATTATTAATTTTTCAACGTGGTTAAAAGTCCATTATCTCTAGATTTATATTCATGAAATAAATATCTTATATATCCAGTATATATGTATTTAGATCCAATATATATATATATATATATATAAAAGTTTCTATACCATTTGTATATAAGAAAATGAAATGCACCGTTCATGGAGACAGTATGCCATACATACGCACTAATGGTACTTTCATTTTTTATTCATCAGTTTTAAACGAATGAATACAATATGATAAATAGTTATATTATAATTCTAGTATAATATATATGTAATATATGTTATGAAATTTCATTAATTACATACATTATTCATTCTATGTAATGTGTGGACAAGTCATATTACTTTGAGGGGGTGGTAGGCCACAATTCATCAAATGAAATTATCATATTTATAAAAACTGAAAAGCATAATGGTATGTCATAAATGATAATTCATAAGAATATATGTAAAATAAATATCATAAATATAATATATAATTATAGTCCCATCACAATGGCCACCATGAGAGGTAGTAAGAGAATTTTGAACAATCATTGTTTCGTTAGACAGTAGTTCGCCATCCATAGAAACAATATGTTCTATATCCATTTGATGGAGGTGTGTGTAAGTGTAGTTCGAATACATATCATAACAAAAACATATTATATTTAGGTTAATGTTTTTGTTACATAATAATAGAAAAAGAATATAATAGGGAGTGAAGATGTAGAATAATGGAAATGAATTTTAGAGAAGACAATACCTCTTAAAACGCACAACTCTCTTTGATTTGGGCCAAATGTCTTTCTGGAAATTTTTTATTTCTATGGGAAAAAATATAAGAGTAATAGGAGGATTTTTTTTGTATCTTGGAGCTGAGTTTGGGAAATTCAATGGGATTGGGATGATTGTGTAATGGGTTAGAAGTTGTGGCCTTTTATAAGGGGGAGTAGGGGATCTTTAGGAATATTTGAAAGTATTATTTTATTATAAAATATTTTTTATCTCAAAATGTCCAAAATACATTAAATTCTAATATATGATGAATATAAGTCCAAATAAATTCCTCAAATAAGAATTTGACATGTTTTTTATATTTTTTAATCCTTATCATTTTTCTTGTACCCTTCTTTCACATACTGTTATATCAATCATTTAACGCATCGAAAATAAAAATAGTTAGAAAACAATGATGCATATCCAAATAATGAGTCGTTAATAAAATTTAAGAATTATGATTACTATTTGAAATAATAATAGATTTTTAAAATTTCATAACATTTAATAAAATATTATATAATTTTATAATTTTAATTATGTCAATTTCGACACTATTCATATCATGACTTTTTTCAATATACAAAAAAACACGATTCATTCAAAAAAACATCATTAATATAAAGATAAAATGTAACTATGATCCATAAAATTCTATAATTATATCAAAAAACCAAATTAATTTTATTTTAACGTTTATAATATAATTTATTTGAATATATCTTAACTACAAAAACACTACATCATCATTGTGTCATAATTAAATTTAAATATTTAATGTTTAAAAATTATAAAAAAATAAAATGATGTAGGAAGTGTTTTTTTATTTCTAATTGACTATATATAGTAGAAATTATCCCTTACGTAACCCCATAGAAATTTTGTTTTACTAAAATATATTTGTTTATGTAACATTTTCAATAACTATAAATTAATTTTTATAAAATGTCATTTTCACATACAAGTGGATCCATGGTGTCCCAAAATCGTCCCATGGATTCCAGTGGTCGGAAATGTATCATCCAATACATCTATGACATGTGTAAAGGTAATTTATTTTTATTATAATATTAATTGTTTACCCTTATTTACTAGATTTATCATTTAACCATGGAAAATAAAATATTTACTAAAGTGAATATTCATACTTTCTGAAAATAAAAGATAAGTATTCAAAAAAAGTTACCTCATTATTCCAAATATGGAATCCATTATTTCAAATTTAAATCACAGACATTTTAGAAATTAATTCAAAATTAATTACCATTTTTGAAACCAAAAATAATGTTTTCAAGAAGTAGAAACTACCAAAATATTGTCTTGTGCGTATTTCCAATTTCAAAGTGAAATAAAATTCAATGACCAAAATTTAATTAAATGATAAAAATATAATATAATTAGATTTTAACACTAATTAAAATTATGGTCTATTCATATAAATAATTCATATTAAAAGACAGTTTTTATTTAAAATGCAGTATTTTCAGTATTCATAAAAAAATAAACATTATCAAAAAAAATTCCAAATTCTTATTATGTCCCACTTCTAAATAAGAATATTATTTTGTCAAATGGAATATATATAAGTGAAAAAAATTTATTTTTAAAAATGGTTCTCAATCAAAAAGCAATAAATCGACCTTTTTATAAATATTAGAGTATTTCATGCTTAAAACCGGATTCATTCTATTTTTAAGCCTCTAAAATTTATAAGATAAAACTAAAAACATTTAAAAAACATGTGTAATAATATTTTAGTTATATCTGTTCATTCTTGCCAATATAATGGCTAGGTGTTAACTACAATTTAAAATAATAATAATAATATATTATTTTTCAGTAAAAGTCAATGTTGTGTGCAACGTATGATTTCAAAGTAACACATTATTACATGTTGAGTATGCTATCACACATAGCATACCCTTGCATGTAAAATTAATATTTAATTCACTAATATAAATAAATATTATAATTTCATTTTCTTTATTAACATGTGATGTTAAACATATTGGTAAATTTTTATCTCTAATGATCATTGACTGATATCTAATATGTTTATCCTTAAAGAGAATTTGTGCTAACCATTTCTTATGTTTACTTTATCTAGTTTAGAAATATTGGTTTTATGTAGGTTATATTAAGAAATATAATATTTTAGAAGATTATTATAGGATATATTGAAGAAATTTTATAAAATTAGATGATATATTTATATTTCTTCCAAATACACTAAAATTTTATTTTTCTTTTGATATCATTTTTAGGAAATATATTCAATATTCCACTAATATTACCTAATATATAAATATGGAAATCGTGGGTTATAACAGAAATAGACTATTTATCACATAAATTTTCATTTTGAAGAAGAGTTTTAATGAAAAGTGAAATTAGAAATTATAAAGGAGTGATATAGTTTATGATTTATATGAATATTATAAAAGAATAGATTTATGATAAAAATATATTTATTTTATATTATTTATCAATGTGTTTGGAGTATGATCAGAAATTTGGTAATGGTTGTAAATCTAAATATTACTTTACTGAGTAATGTATGATGTTATGAACCTATTTTTTATATAGATTTTATAGTTTATAATTAATATGTTCTGTCATGAATATCTTTATATTCATGATATTTTATGTTTCATTTTATGTTCTTTCATTTTGAGAGTTTATTATTCAAATATTTGAAAATAGGTAAGTGTTTATGTTACAATCAGATTTCTTTTTTGAAAATTTTATGTTAAATTCAAAATAGTGAAAATTATATGATACATTTCAACTGATCCCCATAAATTTTCTTTTATATTAATTATTGATGTAATTATCCAGTATTATTGTAATTTTCGACTATTTTATTCTTAATATTAATGAGAATATTTTTAAAGCCATCATTATTTCATCTTTCTAGTAAGAAATAATTTTCTTCAATATACATGTTTAAAAATTGTTTTATAAACATTATTATTTAAAATTAAATAATTGGGAATGTTTTTTTTTAAAACCTCTAATATTTAGTTAAAATTATTAAAAGGAATATATATTTTTTCTTTTTTCTATTACAAATAATTTTTTTAGAAATGATTGCAATGAAAATTATTTTATTTTATAAATTTAATGAAAATATTTTACCATCCTCATGTCCTTCATTACTACCTAATATTGAATTATATTTTATATGGAAATTTTTAAGGAAATAATTTCACCCCATATTATTATTATTTTAAATAAAATCAATAGAAAACCATATTTTCCCCTATTTTCAATAAAATTTATGCATTCCCTGTTAATGGTATTTCTCATCAATTTCAACAAACCTCAATGTGTTTTATTATTCATTAGGTTAATGATATTATGATACCATTCAATTCCATTCACTGTATATCTTATGATAAAGATGTTTTAAGGTTGATTCATTGAATCACATTTCATTTAAATTGGTTAATTAATTTATATTGAAATATTTTTTGAATTCATTTCATTTACACAAGATAACAATGATGAAATTTTGAATTTTATTATGATCATATAGACCATTGATGATTGGTTTTAATTATTTTATAGGTTGGGTAAGAATAGATACCCCTTCAATTAATTGGCTACAGAGTTATATCTCATGAGATTATATTTTCACAACCAAATCCATTAGGGCCTGAGTGGTTAGCGAATGGTTGGGTGTGATGACCCCAGTCCCACCAATAATTGGCTCTAGATTGGTGAAAATATCGCACAATTGAAAACTAAAATGTGAGGCCATTTTAATTTTTTCATGTATACTTGTACATAACCATCTCCTATAAAATGTTTAAAGGATTATATTTGAGAGACTATAACATAAATAGTAAAACAATGGTTGTAATAAAATCTAATGGATAAAATTGTATACCGCAATATAATAAAAAATATAAAATGGAAACATACTCTCCCAATTTAAAATGTTATCTCACCTGAAAAATAACTTTAAATATAGGAAAATTAAGATATTAAAGCTCTTGATCTCTTATCCCAGTCATAAAAAATGGGAAATGCACCCAAGAAACACTATGCTCCATTAATGTCTCCAATTAATAATATATTATCTTTATAAGACATGACATTAGTAGAAACATTTCATGTATGGATGAGTATATACAACCATAGTAGTATACACCTAATAAAACAATGTGAGAAACATAATGAATCAATAGTGGATAGATCATCCAAAATAAAGAGGCAAACGAAACCAAGTATATAATAATATTCTCACAAATAATACCACTATAGAGAGAAAATGGATTTGATTCACATATTATATCCAATGATGACGAATATATGGGTGGCTCTAATAGTCAATCTATTATTCTCAGCATGACATGAAACATCATAACATTTTATATTGAGACCCTAACCGATTTTTCATATAAATGAGGGATCCATAACCCTCATGGAGTTACCACTCTATGCTAGTGCTTGAATAAATGGGGGTATAAATCTATAGATTGAATATCCACATCATGTTAGGGGTGGGGGTACCATCTCTACCAATGTAAATATTATGGGGGATATGCACCGTATTGGGATAGGGGAGTACTAACATCAACATGAATATGATGATGCCAGTATAATCATTACCCTCATCGATATTCTCCTGATGAAACTTTTAATCTTGAAAAAAAAATTATATCTCATAAGAGACAATTAAGTCTTAGATCATGTTCTATGTAAAAAAACACTCATGATATTTTACCTATTTACCAAAAATACGAGTCTGGAATATGGTAATATTAGAGAATAAATATTGTAGGTTGAATACATGGAATATAAAGAGGTCTAAATAGAATTTTACCTCACCTCACAACCTAGAAATTTTCTCCCCAGAACATGGAATGATGATATATGTTACACTACAGAGTGTTTAATTTTTGTAGATTGAATTTATAAGCATGTCGAGTCCTTACCGTTCTTTTATTATTGTGCTTTTGTACATTATCTTGTGTGTGTGTTCATTGAAACGCCATAGTATCATGGTGTGTTCATGTACATAGCCATGCCTATGGGATGGGCCATGTCTATGTCTATGTACTCTCTAACTATATTCGTAGATTCTAGAATAGGGACACATGGAATGTTGTGGGTCCACACAGTGAGTGATATTTGTTTAACCTGAAACCCAAGCGGCCACATCAAAGGGATTGAATTGTCTGTGTTCATCAGAGTATAAAAAGTTGTTGTATATTTTATTGATATAAAATGGTAGGATATCATAATAATATCACCCACATATGGGACACCACACATTCTTTTTGCCTCATTTATCCCTTCTCTATAAAAATTCCATATATAAATAGAACAAACTTAAATATATCCCGATCTAGCTACAAATCTACATCTCTTTCATTTTTTTTTCAAGTACTATGACTACAGGTTCAATCACTCTAGAACACAACATCACAATTACAAACCATGATATTATTAGGGAACTGTGAATAAAATGATGAATGATGGGGTTTAATGAATAATAATTTATTATATAAATCATTGTCCTGCATTTATTGTCCACTAATCACATTAATTTCGATATTGATATGCGATAAGAAGTGCAATTAGGGATCATGAAGTAAAGTTAATGGATATAATTGTTTTATGAATCGTGGAAATTTTTTAAAATTCTAGATATCAAAGTAGATATATTATTCAATGTATAATAAAATAAAATTGGTATAATTATGAATAATTACATGACCTTACAAGATTATGTTTCAATCATTAGAGAACTATTAATTCACTAGTTAAGAGCAATATCCAGATTATTCTATACCTCTTGATCAACCTCTATTGGATATACAATCATTATCCAATACAGGTCCATCAATGAATAATGACATTCTTATTTTCAAATCATTCCAGGGATATGCGACTAACACTATAGACATGATATAAATGTCTATTTAATGTTTTTTGGATTTAGTACATTAAATTAAAATCTAAACTAAATTATATATTACACGAAAGTTAGCATCCAAAGGACTCCCCCCTCAGAACATCTGATTTCGATCAATCATAGGTCATGACCAGGGTAAACCGCATAATCCTAAATTAATTGTCATCTACTATTTCAAATTAGTGGAAATTAACAATGGAAAAAACAAAAAAAATACAAAAAATGATCACATGCATTAAAATATATTAATATATATAATATATTGATTATGAGGTACCGAGATACCCAAATACTATGTCTAGATAGAGAATAAATCCATATATTTACATATAAACATTGAAAGGAAAAATCCAAAAGAAGTGTCATTATATTCCCCCACTGTAAAAATATGTTTTCCTATAAAATATAATACTCCACAAAAAGTGTGGAATACATACTCTTTATCCAACTCTCTCACTACGAGAAGCTCCCCTTCATTATACTATGATACCAAAACTCATGAACAAAGGGAATGATATATCATTAGATGATCATCGTATATCTATCCTAGATATCTATTAGGTAATCTGTAAAAGGGAAATCCATCCTTGATTTCTATATTTCAGCAATCAATAATGAACATTTAATCCTACATGTACCTCCTTATATATGATTCATGGATGACATAATGAACCCTATTGATCTATGGGGTTAGGTTTAGGCAGTAAGAAGCCTCACAAACCCTCTGTGGAATCATGATTCACGTGATAAGCTATGATGTTCACTTCTCCACTATCCAAATATCTATAATCATCTTCAAGTGGAACCTATAATAACTATTATATAGGTTCTCAAAAGGCTTAATTATGATAGAATAGTGATAGTTATTATTATAAGATAATGCTTCTAATGGAAAGTGTTCCTCTTATCTCTATCCATAGTCCAAAAAACAGAATCTGGTGACATAATCTCAAACACCAAGATAGTCTAATTGGTTTGACCATCAATCTATGGGTGAAAAGTTGTATTTTTACTCATATAGGTCCTGAAGGCCTCATGCATGCCTATCCACACTAATGAAAAGAACCATGTATCACTGTCATAAAAAATATTCAAGGTTACACCATGATGTCAAATGTCATACCAAACAAACAATTATCCTAAAATCTATTTAGAAAAAATATTTATAATGGTAAATAAGTGTGATGGCCCAGTGAGCTAGTGAAAAGTCCCCCTGATAGTATAGAGGTATCAATCTATTCATGGAATCCAAGTCACAATGACCATAGATATTTAATCACATGTTTTCTTTTGAATCTTTAGATTCTTTCTATTACATACCTAAACTAACTACTCATCATTTACTTAATAACTTGTGTGTTATCGAGAGATGAACGTAGAAATTATCCACCTCATGTCATCTGACCAAAATATCATCGACTATCCCTTGTAAATCATCTCCACATAAATAATTAAAACCAATGTACAGGTTTGATACTCCCTCATCACATCATCACACAATGTTATTATATCCTCCATAAATCCCAATTAAAGGATGACGTTCTACCCCCTTCAAAAAATCCATTGGGTGATTCTCATGTGGAAACCCGATCAAGTATAACCTTATAGATGATGTCCCCCAAATGAGCCTCTATCACATAAAAAGGTATAGGAGTCACCACCATCATCTAAATATATGTCTCACACCTATATTACACTAGTGATGACTCCAATTAATATAACCACAAAGACACCCCATCCACCATGTGAGAATGGGGATTTCTAAAAAGGGAATCTTTCACTATGTTTCAATTAAGAGGAGTAAAATATATCTAAAATCCATGGTATTTTAGAAAAAAATACATAAATATATCATAGTTTATTAACTAATGGAGTGGTAATGTACTTGATAATCAAGCCATATTAGTAAAAAAAAATCTCAACAATAGTATAGTTCATAAACATATTCAAACAGAAGACTGCCACAACCAACTCTATGAAATAGTTTGAATAGATCTAAGGGGGGGGGGGTCTCAAATGAGTTGACCTATAATAAATCACTTTATAGAATGATATAAACAAGAAAACAATTCATGTTCTAGAGGTTCCAAATTACATTACGTTTTCCATGACCTCCTTCGATAATCATAGCATAAGAGAACAAGTAAAACTCAGCCTGAAATCCTTGATTTCTATCTTTTTCTTATCTATCCAAGAAAATGGAAACCCTTTCTAAATCAATGTTTTCAAATTGGATTCAATCCTCTATATTTCTATCACAAACCTACTATATTTCCCTATACATCTAGGAAAAACTTACAACTCATAGATTCACTTAGGTGGATCCGAAACAAGAAACCAATTTATATACAATATGTCAACTTCTAAAAAATGATAAAAAATTGACATTACCTAATAATTCAACCTCAATCATATAGAAGTTACACTTGTATATATTTTACCAAATCTAGTGCTCAAAATTTAATGATAGATCCATCATTCGATTATATGCATGCTCCTTTGAAATAGAGTAAATGAGTATGTCATCAACGAAGAGATCCAAAAATTAGTCATTTTATGGATTGAAAATTAAAATTATAAGATCCATATACAAATTAGTGTTTGTTGAAACACTATATTTACTTAGTATGAACACAATATGTTCTTAGTGACACTAAAATTCTATATTCCTAATACCAACCTCATGAATCACCATCTACTAGTTGGAAGAACCATGATTGGTATTCGAGAACCAAATAATGTCTTAAAACACATAAAAGTGGTCCTCAATCCACAATTAGGTGTAATTGTTCATTATAATTAAACAATTTGAGATATAGAAATCAATTAAAAGAATCATTCTATAGATTATATTTTTTTTCATTACAAAAACAATGGGTTCCCATAGGGACAAAATTGTTCTTAAGAACCCCTTCCTTCAAAGGTCCTCCAACTACACCCTCATCTCCAGGAATATGGTCAGGACTATTTCATATATCAGATAAGATTACTCTGTGTTCCTCTAGTGAAATTCAATTAATAATTATATCTCCCACATCATAGGTATTCCCAAACTATTTTATGAGAATAAATCCATAAATAACTCCACTACCAATGGAATCAGGTTTTTTGAAGCGCCTATTGTGGTATGAGACAAACTCACCAACTATCAGTTGATGGGTTCTAGGTTCCTACAAACATGGCCCACTCTGTCATCCATTATATCTCTAAAATATTAAACAGATAATCCCATCCCATCTATCCAAATTCATTTAATTAATCTATAATGATAATCTATATGGGATCAATCTACAAAAAAAGTGTCTTACCATGTTTTAATCATAATGCTTCATCATGAATACTAGGATTTACCATGATAAACACTCTATAATGTGAACCATATCACACTTCTTATTGATATGTGATATCAAAGAATCAGAACATATAAGAAACCGAAGAAATAGTTGTTTTGATAAGTTCACAACTAGAATATATAGATCTCAAAAAATGGATAAGGTGATTAATTATTTACTCATGTATGTGATTAATAGAACTTTTAAGTGGGTAAGAATGAATGAAATGAAACCCAAAATAATCTCATATGCAGCCCAGTCATATCCCTCTATAGACTGATGGTATCCTTGACCTTGACTACCAACTCTCTAAGAATAATGTTTGCTTCTTGGTGTTAGATTTAAAATAATCTCATCGAATCATCCTCCACCACCAACTCCTTTAACTAGGATAGTGCATGATTCTTTATTTCACTACCTCCTTATGGTACACCCTAACAATCCGTGTGAGATCCATTATCACATAATGTCCTTTATCGTGGTGGTCAATCCACTGTCTAGAAATCATTCATGGCATAATGGATTTTAAACCACATTCTATTTTACCCCTCACATCATAGGCATTTCATGATCCCTCATATGGTTTGAAGGATCCACTCTATGACCCCTAATCCATAGATCAACTTTTTTACATCTTGGATGGATAACTCATCTTGTTCCATGACCTCGATAAGTGACACATACTACTTGTTGTAGATGACTCATCCATACATTGTCCACATATGGCTATAACCACTCAGTGTCCCACTACATGAAATATCAAGGTCAACAGAGACTTCTATAAAAATACGGTATAGGGAAGAAGGAACAAGGAAACTATGATTACTTATATGTCTATTTTGAGACATTATTGAAACATCTATTCCATGATGAATCCATACCATGCCATACAATAGGTGTATCACATGAATTCAGGTCACCCATCATCATACATAGAAACTATAATATCTCTATTCCAAAACATGAATAAATCCTATATTTTCATAGGATACATTCATGATGGGTACTCCAACATTTTCATGTTTATCCATGGAAATGATTGCCTTATATTGAGACATTCTGATCGATCAACGTCCACAAAAAACTAAATAAACACATCAGTAACAGAATCTATTATACTATGGACTTGGAATATCTCTCAATAGGGAACATCAATGGAATATTACTCTTAGACTTGAAGAGGGAACTAAACCTACATGAATGGTGATCCTATATTATTTTTCCTATTTTCTTCTCAATAATAAGGGTTGTGACTCCCAACCATCTAGGTGGAAACACCACTTTTGATGATACCTAAACTAAGGCCTCATCACGCAATGCATCACCTTAGAAATCCAGAATCAGTAACCTAGATTTCTATATTTTAGGAGGTATCCTAAAAGTGATGAAGATATACAATACATAAATGATAATTTACATATGGGGAATGGAATCCAGAATTTTAGTCAAAGAACAAGATCCTATTTGATCAATATAACACTATTCCATGGATCTAATGTATTATTATACTGATTAAAAAACTAGGTTTCCATATTCCTACTGAATGGATTCATCATCCACCATCCCAATACTAGGTCCCCTCACCTGAAATACACGCTCTAGCGTAGTCAATGCACCCATGGATCATTTTTCTCCAATTATGTTATTACCAACCATCCAGTCATATACATGTGAAATAAAACATGTAGGGATATCCAATTAGAAGTTGATAATATATGTACCCGTTAGGATACCATGAAAACTATAATGGAAGGAATGTAAATATAAAATAGTGTAAATATCGACCCAAAGTAGGGTAGATATGAAACCATACACACACACACACACACAGAGAGATATATATAGAAACCCTATTAGGATAGAATTGAGATAAAAATATCATATCACATATGTGGTCGAGGTATCTCACAGTAGCTGCAATAACCCATATTCAGTTCATAGATTCACCACAACCTTATTAGAATGTGTTTGAAGGGGCCCACCACTTACTACTGCGCTCTACAGCTGAGTGATCCAAAAATCAAAGGGTAAAACATCTATCTTATAGAGCTCCACAATGGGAGAGTAAAACTCCATAGATTTTTCATATTATCCTTTATATGGTGTATTACCTTATCTAACTATGAAATGGGTATATGGTTCACATAGTCTAGTGTGACAAGGGAGTACCGATGTTGGTAGAACTATAATGATCCTACTATAATCCTGTTCATCATAAAGAAATTCCCGATGTACCATTATGATTTGAAAACATCATATCATATTAAATAAGATAAAGAAAATTTCACCATGTTATTTTATATAGATGAACTCAGGATACACTACTTTTTGAACAAAATACAGGACCCAAAGAAAGAGATATTGGAGGACAAAGTTTGTACCGGGTATACACTGCATATATAGAAGTCTATGTGTTATGTGCCCTAACCTTTCCATTGGGTTTTGTTATCCATGAAACATGGATTGGGAATCCATGCGACCATACCCACATTTTATTGGGTATACATGGAGTGACTCAACCACCTCGGACAAAACCCTGCTCCTCTATCCATGCCCATGTACACCTGTGCGTGCTCATGTATATGATTGTTTCAATGTATCCTAATAGTGTCTGAGAACATAGTTGTGACCATGTTTTTATGTATTTATATGTTTTTGTTTTTTTCAGTGTACATGCCAGGATACCAAAACAAGGCCACAAGAAATGTGGTGGGTCCACATATTGTGTGATATTTATTTCACTAGAAACCCTATACGCCACAATAAGGGGACTACACGAAGTTTGATCATCATTGTAAACATAACGTAATTTAATTTTTCATACAAAAAATATATTACTCATGATGATGATGATCATTAATTTATAACAAACAATATTTCATTTGAACACATGAAATCAATTGGTAACTCCTTCAACCATCGATTCATAGCATCCACTAGGCTGAAATTGGAATCAGATCATCTTTTGATGAGCTTGTGCAAATCCATTATTCCAAGAAACATTTCTTAAGATCCTATATAAATAAATAAACAAACATAATCCATCCCAAGACGTATTAAAATGAAAATATAATTCAATTATAAAATATTGAACATTAATATGGGGATTCCATCACGCTCGAACCTTCCCCGACTATGTCAAACAACAACCATGTGAGTCAGAAATAATGAACCTAAAGAGTGTTATGGTTAATTTCACATTCACAAAGTAATTAATTACTTAAACAAGTGATCACAGAAAAATATAAAATTATATAAGAAATACATGGGTGAAATTAAGTTCAATTAGGAATTATCCTTTCAAATATACCATAATAATTAGGGATATTCTCAAGTTATTATTAGAAAATGAGATAACTAAAAGGAATTAATTTGTTCAAAGATTTATTATATGGATATTATATAATTACAAGAAAATATTCACTAACATAATTTGGGATCGATCATTAGTGAATAATGCATTCACCAATAGTAAATATGATATTTTTCATTCACTACATCTCAATCCCCAAAAATATGATCACCTATCATTCATTATTCCTGATCCACTAATGAATACTGACCTCACAACACTCAAATCATCAACAGTTTATGAATTTAGTATTGTAGATGATATATAATGTGGTGTTTAAAAAGGTTTTATTTATTTTCCTTAATAAAATTAATAAAATTTATTTATTTATTTTATTAAACATGGCCACCAATGTTTTCATATATCATAACATCTAACACTAAAAAAACATATCTTGGGCATATGGTTAACCCAATGTGACAGAAATATTAATTTTATCACATTTTTGATGAATGATCTATAAAAATGATAAAACCAAAAAGTGGGAAAATATTTTTATTTTTTAATTAAAATATGTAAATATTTTTAAAATATTATTTCAGGGGTCCCCCAAAACCCACAAACCATGCCTACTAAGAAGATAAATCCAGATATATACATTAAATAATTTGAAGGGAAAAAGTTAATAACACCAGATTCAAAGAAATAAAATCCAAAATGGGGAGTGATCCAAATTCTACAATGGACAATATTAACTATGATAAACATAGTAGTGATCCATAGATATAGAAATAATAGATTGGGTAGTGAACTTAATCTAATATTGATCATTTTCCCTTATATAATATTTAATTGAGTCTTAATTATATGAATAATTTTTTTTATCATGATTAGTAAACAAAATTTATATTTTTTATACTAAATATTTTTTTCATGGATAGTAATAAATTATGGATGAGTTTAGAAAATTATAAAATATTTACTCTTGATGAAAAAAAAGATTCCAAGAATGGTGATTAATGATCATTGAAAAATTCAATATAACATTAACAATATACTGGCATGTCCTCATACCATTCATCTTTTCTTATTCTCACTTATGATCATTAATTGATATCACTTATTTTTATTGTTACTGATCATTAGGCATCACAAATTGTTATTTTTTCATTTTAAAAGAATATTTATAATGGTTTTAAACAGCATATGATAATTATGGGTACAATGTGAGAAGAATATTATAGGATATTTTAAATACCATTTAATAGATATTTTTATTATGTATCTCATATAAAAATAAAATAATTTTTTAATGTATGGGTATGTATTATTTTATATTTATTTAATTTGCTTATAAAATAATGTAATATTTTTCTACATAATGCTTTGGATCAATCGTTGCACCTTTATGTCCCTTAAAAAATAGAATACCATGGTAAATACAGAACCAAAAATAATCCTAATTATATTGTGAAGGGATTAAAATAAATTTTCTGATTCAGTGTCTTAAACATATCGTTAATAAATTTTCTACTGAATATACCAGAAAATTGATCTATATGGGAAATAAATTCTCATTTAAATTTCTATTTTCATCTATATCTATGAGGAATTATAATTTTGTGTAACATATCATAAAAAAATAGCGTTGTATAAAAATTTAAAGAGATTAATTTAACATTAATTAACACATACAATTCTATTTGATTACTCAATCATCACACTCAATTAATATTACTATTCTATCATCCACATAATCTATGGAAGGTCACATTTAATATCATTATAATCTATAATTATGCTTCTCAATATAATGGAATAATACTTTTTTTCGTTCCTTATAACACATATTACTCCGATGAGAATAATTCCACTTTATGTTGATAATCTATCATCACAATCACATGATCTGTCAACATGAGTGAATATAAAAAAACTACAATTATGAATCCATTAATAAATTAGTGAAATTTTAAATGTTTCTCTATTATAATCGATAACCCATTTAAAATATATTATGTGTTATTCATTAGTATCAATTTGGTATCTTTAAAACCATTTCACTTCATATAATTAATAATGTCTTGATGTAGTGAGATATGATAAACTATTAATCATTCATCCAAATTAATATTTATTAACATGATCCCCATTAGTATCCTTACCTTGTTTTATCACAACATATAGGTGAGTTGATACTAGATTGTATTCTTCCAAAATACATTTATTCAATAATTTCACTACGTATTGTTCTTTATAGATAAATAAAATTATTTTATAACACTCCCAATAAAATAAATTCCCAAATTTATGTTAGGAATTATTTCTCAAAAAAAAGTTTAATAATTGAATATTTGTAATTAAAATCACCCTCTATCTCTCCCTAAAATATATTATTAACCATATTAACAATTGAAATAATATTACATGCCCCAATTTCCTTAAAAATAAGGTCCTTTTCAAATTTTTTTATTAAAATTACATATAATTAATGAATCCATATATATTAAAATACAATTTATTTAGTATATACTATAGCCTATAATTTTTTTTCATCCCAAATTCCATTCTTCCATAATTGTTGATAAATAAAACCATATGATTCTCTATGAAGACATTATTCTATATCTACAAATAAATAAAATTTTATTTACCAATTATATGATAAATTTTTTTATTATTATTGCCTAAAACATCTCAAAAATTTCATATGAATTCAATAAATAAAATAAAAGGAAGGGTTTATTCAAAATACACATGAAGAACATGTTAATAAATAATATATTAAATAATTATTTTCTTTTTTAAAAGAATCTAATTTATCATTCAATTTTTTGAGAACACTACTAATTACCAATCATATTTTTTTAGTTTACTCTACGAATAATATCAAAAAGACATATCATTTTTATTTTATAAATTTCCCTATTCATATGAAGAACTCATTCATTATATTTAATTGCATAAACAATATAGTGTAGATAATTATATGATATAATAGGTATTTGGTTTCATTGCTATGATTTTTTTTTCATATTTATTAACCTATTTTAATATAAATTTATATTATAAACTCTTAAATTTTTCATTTTTTTCATCAGAAACATTGAAATATATTTTATTTGGAACCTTGGTTTTTTTACTCTTAATCATTTTCTATATTAATTGTAAAATTCATTATAAATAATATTGTTAATGAACAAAAATATTTTTCTATTGGATGAATATCCTAAAATTTTTCTTCTTCATTCTTTTAATAAATCATTAAAAAAATGTAGTTTTTAATCATGAGGAAATAAGGAATACTAAATTTTTTGATATAATAGAGTGTTATATTCTTTTAATAAATCATATATTTAGATTTTAAATTTTCATATAGTCCCAATATATTCAATTTTTTATTCCAATAGTAATACACCAGTCCACTCTATAGTAAAAAAATTGATATGTCACATAATTATAGGTTCATTCTATTAATCACATCCATACCTCTATTATTTTATTATTATACTCCATCAAAATGATTTTTATTAAGATTACTATATAAATTTTTAAATTAAATTCATATCTAGTTTAGTTAAATATGCTTTAATTTACATCCCCTTCCATTATTAAATCTTACTATCTTGGTAGTTTTATATAGGTTATTCTTATATTGTCTGAAAAATGTTAAAAACATTTCCAAAATAGATTAAATAGATTATAGGAACATAAAATGGGTCATTTTTTGAATTCATCCATGAATGTGATGACTTAAAGGTCTCCCTGACTTGATTAATACATCATTGGACAATATAAATTGTAATGTATCAACCCAACTTCCCTACATCATTGGACAATATAAATTGTAATGTATCAACCCAACTTCCCTAGTCAGCTGGGTTTCAAATATCTTTGGACATCTTTGTGTTATTTTTTCCATTTATAAACATTTAATTTTTTTTATTCTATATAGATATGAAACAACTCTCTTACAACAAGAAATAGAAATATTTCTTAAACATCCCAAAGAAAGTATCCTAATTTTTTTCCTAAACATGTTTCAATATTTTTTGGTCAAATTTCAAGAATTACACGAGTCTTAAATTTCAAAATGATTAATAATTTATTTTTATTCTCTAGTGATGACATATTAACATTTTATCATCATATTGAGACATATATTTGCCTCCAAAATAATTATATTCTCTTTATTAAAAATATTACATGATCCATATATTTTATTTTAAGACCATACAAACATAAAAACACAAACTTTTGGGATCCATTATCAACTAACAAAAATATATTTTTTGTTAAATGAGTTTTCAATATTAAATTTAATACCACCACTTTTTTACGTCAATATTATTAAGTTTGTTTGTTTTAGTTTTCATATCTAATGAGTAGAAACTATTAAGAATCATTGGCTTTATCCTTTTTTAGCTTTCAGAACCATGTCAATAATGAATAATAATTCAGAATTGGTTCCTCTTAGATACATATAACATAAAATATAATAATGAATTCCTAATATAACCATTCTAATTCTTTTCTCAGTATACTAACATCATTGGTCACATAATCTTCTGATATTTTCCAATAAATCAATTTTGTTTCAACTATGTATATTATATAAATTTTATATTCAAATATTTTTCATTTCCATACACTATCGAATTATTCAATTGGTAGATCCCCTTAATTTATTTCCATACCTTAAACCATTAATGTTATATAATATAAATGATAAAAATATTTTCCCCAAATACACCATAACAATAAGAGTATTTATTAATCCAAATTAATTCATAAAACTATTAGATCTTTCCGTTAACACAAAATCTCTATCATAATACAATTCTATGATTATATTATATTGGAACCAGTGTATCTTTCCTTATCTAAATGTCTTCATACTCTTCTGATGCAATAGTAACCTTCAAAATTTATTATAAATTAAATCATTCCAATATTAGATATATGAAACTTCACTGCTAAACACAACATATTTAACATATTTTGAGTCACATATACATTATTTTTATGAGACTATGTACTATATTTATCAATATTTTGTAATAACATTGTCCACATATAAATTTACTTATCATATTCATTCATTTTATTAATGTACCTCTCATCCTTAATATATATTCACTCTTTCCTCTTAAAATATTATTCATTATGAAAGCTATCACAACATGTCCTCGGGGCCCGTGCCGTGACTACCCAAAGCCCACCTTCCATAGGCCAGGGGCTGGCGACTAGCACCCAGGCGTAAATCCCGATAAAAAGGGAAGACATTGCCTTTATAAAGTAAAAAAACACACGAAGTAAGCAAGCAGAAGTAAACACTAAGTAAAACTGGGTACAATAGAAAGTGCGGAAAAGTAAGTGGGCCAGAATACAAACCCAAACTGAAAGTAAGATACAACTGGAAAAGAAAAACAGCAACTGAAAAGTAAAGCCGCAATGTCGAGCCATCCACTGGAAGTCCCACCTGAAGGGTGGGTACAAATAGCCTCCACAACTTCTTGGGTCCAGTCGTCCGTTCCGAGTACGTCCTGCCCAGTGGTCCACCTCTAGGTACCGACTTGCTCCGAAAGCCTCCACCATGATCAGCGATGTCCGTCGTCTGCATCCAACACAACGTAGTGCGGGCATAGCCCGTGTAGGGGTGAGTATAAGCTACTAAGTAGGGACCTAGAGACCCCCGAAGGTCTCCCAGAATCCACAAAGGATAATCCACAAAGGAAAGATACAATCACGAAGTAACATCCAAAACTACTTAGGTATATGCCCATACATATACCTAAGTCATCAATTATCGTTCAGCTCCAGAATCCGAGCCCAAATACAACACAGTTGGTTGCGCCCAAATTTACCCTACCAGTAAAAGCGGTCATTTAAGTACAAGTAGGGATCGAATCCACAGGGACCGAAGAAGAAACCTTGAGACACTAAGATTGGATACGGGATTGGCTATGTAGTGGCTAACTTTGGATTGAATTGATTTGAATAAATATTGATTTAATTTAAAGAACAAAACAAATAAAATTAATTGAATTAAAACAACTAATTAAGGTGAGTCGATCCTAGGTTGTCTCTTGGGCTTTATTGGATGTATTTGTTTTTCATTTGATTTCCTGTTCATCGGTTCAAGAGGTATCCATTAAATGAAATAATTCCTCAATATCATTCTACGATTTAATCCATACACAATTTCAAGGCTAATCACCAATTCACTTAGAGGATCAATTAAATGAGCACTCCAAGTAATTGGATCGTACTAGCACTCAAAATGTGTCATCGTTAAAGTCAGTGAAGACAAAGAAGAAGATAAATCAAAGAAAGGAACTCTTAAAATAAAGAACAAATTTAAGAATTTAAGAACATCAAATAACATTCAATCCAACTCATGCAACTCCCTAGGATCAACCCATAAAAGGTTAGCCCTCCATTTATGCTATTCTATCAATGGAAGCGGGTAATTGACTTAAAGAAGCGGGATTGAAGAAGAAGAAAAAAACATTAATCAAAATGAACACTCCACCGTTGTGTGATGAATTCACAAGTGCGGGTGTGAATAAATTCACACTACGATTAAACGGTATCAAACTGTGAAGAAAAGGAAAATAAAAAGTGAATAAGAATAAATTTTATTACAATAATAAACGTGAATGAAAAACTTACATTAGAGAAATTGACGATGCCATTACAAAATGAAAGCAGGAAATTACAATTGAAAGAAAAACTTGGATTCAAAGGAAAATGTTAGATGACAATTCCATTCACCACCATCTCCTTATATAGGCATATTAGGAGCCTTAGTTCCACCCCCCACAATACATCCACCCCCCCAACAATTAATAGAGTCAAAACGAGGGTGAATAATCAAAAGGAAATTGACGTTACAAAGTTGACCACAAAACCATCCAGATTCATCCTCCATTTTGACGTGTGCGTTCTTCATACGGCCGAATCCGAAGGTGTCATAAATAGAAAATATCTTCTTCCATGTGTCTTATAGAAGATCTAAAAATTTCAGGAAATTTTGCTCAGCCGTTTGGATGTTATGGTCTCAACGGTGGGACGGATAGTTGTGCATTAATGTCGGGTCCACCATTTAAATCTCAACTTCAGATCCCTTTATCATCATGATAACATCAGAATTATCTCTGGCCACAGTTTAATAAAATGATCCTAATATTTTTATCTTTCTACTTTATAAATTTGAGCTTCATTGGGCTTGGTTTCGGGCCCCCACATTTGTTTGATGGGCCTTAGGCCCATTATGCTTTTTCCAGAAAGTTTCTGCCTTCAGGCGCAAAATTATCCATCTTCCTTTGGGATTCATCCAGCGGAACTAAAAGATAAAATGTTCCAAAAAAAGTGATCAATCATATCCCAAAATTTAAAATTCAGAAAATGAATATAATATTGTCAACAAACAAATGAATGATTGGGCCCAAATTTTCATTTTAAACATGAATTGCATTTTTGATGAGAAATGAAGTTCTATTTATGTTATGAAATAAAAACAATGTTTATGGACTTTGGAACAATGAATATAAATATATTAACAATTAATATTAGACACTTTTAGTGACTAATCATACCCCCCAACTTGATTTTTGCTAGTCCCGAGAAAAATATATTACAAATATGAAATTCAAATACCCTTTTCCAAAAACATTTTAATACACATTGCTCACCCAAATATCTAATACCAAAAAAATTATGAAAAACCATCAAAATAATTAATAACAAGCTAGGTCCATAAGCATATCCCAAGCCCAAGCCCATTCCTTCGTTCAAATTCGTCGCCACATTTCATCCAATTCCAATTAAGCATGATAAAGTATTGTGCATCATAAAAGATATGGGGCCTATTTTATTGTTCAAAGGGAAAAAATGGAAGCGCTAGGTGGGAATCACATTAAACCTTAATATGAGTATCCTTTTTTTTTAATTTTTTTTAATTTTATTTTTTTAACCACAATAGATATGAAAAGACTAACTCTGGGCAAGACAAATATGGAGTCACGATCCCCAAGTGCCAGACGCCACACATATTTTCAATTTCATGCTCTACAATAGAGATATAAAGCCTAACTCTGGGCAAGACAACTATGGAGTCACAATCCCCAAGTGCCGGACGCCACGCATTTGGACAAAACATTGCTCTATGTGGTCATTTTTTTGTTTTTTTTTTGTTTTTTTTGGATACTCAAATTAAACTAAAAGTGACCCCAAAACCCTATGCTATAATGAAAGGGACCCGAGAACTCAAACTTACACCCACAATCCAGTAGACGTGCATTGTGGCATTTTTATTAAGAGGATGAAAATGTAAACTTTGAAAAATCACATCGGACAACCACACTTTCCAAAAACTATGCTCATGAACTTAAACTTACATTAAAATTAGAATCAAGGCATACAAAATTATTTGATATCCAATTTTATAGTTTGCAATGTGTGTTATCATGTTCAAGGTTAATGGAATTTTTCTTTTCATGTATGTTTTTATTCACAAAAAAAAATCATTGTTTATCTCCCCTAAACTTAGAATGACACTGTCCCCAGTGTTTAAAGAAAATAAAAGTTAGAAGTGGGTAGGAGAGGAGTTCAAAGATGAAATTGAGAATGATAAACATGGAACAAATTCACCTGGTTTTTAAAGTTGAGGTTCATGATGCTCCAAATTACTCCTTTTATCTCTTTGGGGATGTAGGCACCTCCTTGATTGAACATGTATCACCCAAAATAGTTCATAAACCATAAAAAGAAGGACAAAGCAGAGAAAACAAACAACACAATGATTTATTTAATTCCAAGTACCATCATTTTCATGTTTTTTTAAATCAAACTAATGATACATTGTATTATTTTAAATTTATGGGTAAGGTATTACTCAAGGATCACACCGCGTGACACAGATGAATACGGTGCTCCCCTTTCATACCCATCCATACACATAAAAGAAGAACAGGTCAAGAGTCTAATTTTTTTAACCTACAAAAACATAAATAATATAAACTGATGATACATTGTCTTCTTTAAATTTATGGGTAAGGTATTACTCAGGGATCACATCGCGTGACACAGATGAATACGGTGCTCCCTTTTCATACCCATCCTTACTCATAAAAGAAGAACAAGTCAACAACTTATGGTAATTTATTATATGAAAAATAAAATGATTCAAAATGATTGGAAACATGAAAACCATGGGTTGCCTCCCATGCAGCACTTTTGTTTAACGTCGTTGGCTCGACTTGTACCCTCCAAATTATCCAATTCCAACTTTCAACATTTTTAGGACCCCATTTTTATCCACTTCAACTTGATTAAGATTGATTTTTTTAGAATTTGATTCATCTGAAATCCCATGGTCAATAATGAGTGTGAAAGTCCAAGGAAATTTGGTAATGGTTGATTCGGTTGAATTTCTAGTCTTTCCTAAGACATCAATGACCATTCCAAAATTATTTGTTTCTTAAGAAGAATGAACTACAAATACAAGGTTTTTCTTATCTCCTATAGTGGGATTCTTGAGTTTGGAAGAAAGTAAAATAATTTTGAGCTCGGTTTCATTGAAATTTCCTAAAGGATATTGACAAATTAAATCAAAATCAGTTTCTTATCCAAAAAATTTATTAAGAATTGGTTCATTTTGAAAATAATATTAATCCTAAAAATTGTCCAATTGAATATCAGAAGTGTGTATGGGATCAATGTTTGGTATTTCTCCCAATTTTTCAGTGATTAGTGTTTTTGAAAAATCATTAATGGAGTTATATTCAGGAAACTCAATCCATGATGTCAAATTTTCCTCTTTTGAATCCAAAAAATCAATTTCCTCCTGATTTAAAGACCCTTCAAAAACTCCTCGATCCTCTCCAATTATCCCAAATCCTAAGGTTGGTTTTTCAATAAAGGCATGAGGGGTTTTTGTGTTACAATATTCTTCTATCAATATTGAGTAAGGGATGGTTTGAGTGGGAATGGGGTCCACACAAGTTTTAATGCTTTGTAGTTCTTGTCTAAAACTTGATACCTCTGAATTCATTTTTTCCATTTGTTCACACAATTTTTGAAGAATTGTTTCAGGATTAGGATTGATAGATGTTTTGACATCATGGACTTCCTCATTATTCATATTTTGAATCATTCTTGATAGGTATGGAAATTTATCTTTTAAACCTTCATCATTACAAATTTCGTTCATGTTATCAGGGGTGGGGTATTCATTCAAAGGTTGATTAAAAAAGGTTGGTGATTCCCAATATGGATTTTCAAAGAGATTCCATCCTGAGTTTGTGAAGGGATATTGTTGATTATACTCCATTGGATTTATTTGAAAATTTGGAATCATGAACTTCAGGGGTCAAAAAAAAAGAAAGGGGAAAAGAGAAGAGAAATGGGGATGAGAAAATAGAAATGGGGATGAGAAAATAGAAATGAGGGAGAATAGAAAGATGTTATAAGGTGACTTACTTGTTCCCCGACAATGACACCAAAATTTGGTTGTGCCCAAATTTACCCTACTGCTAAAAGCGGTCATTGAAGTACAAGTAGGGATCGAATCCACAGGGACCGAAGAAGAAACCTTGAGACACTAAGATTGGATACATGATTGGCTATGCAGTGGATAACTTTGGATTGAATTGATTTGAATAAATATTGATTTAATTTAAAGAACAAAACAAATAAAATTACTTGAATTAAAACAACTAATTAAGGTGAGTCGATCCTAGGTTGTCTCTTGGGCTTTATTGGATGTATTTGTTTTTCATTTGATTTCCTGTTCATCGGTTCAGGAGGTATCCATTAAATGAAATAATTCCTCAATATCATTCTCTGATTTAATACATACACAATTTCAAGGATAATCACCAATTCACTTAGAGGATCAATTAAATGAGCACTCCAAGGAATTGGATCGTACTAGGACTCAAAATGTGTCATCGTTAAAGTCAGTGAAGACAAAGAAGAAGATAAATCAAAGAAAGGAACTCTTAAAATAAAGAACAAATTTAAGAATTTAAGAACATAAAATAACATTCAATCAAACTCATGAAACTCCCTAGGATCAACCCATAAAATGTTAGCCCTCCATTGATGCTATTATATCAATGGAAGCGGGTAACTGACTTAAAGAAGCGGGATTGAAGAAGAAGAAAAAAACATTAATCAAAATGAACACTCCACCGTTGTGTGATGAATTCACAAGTACGGGTGTGAATAAATTCACACTACGATTCAACGATATCAACGTGTGAAGAAAAGGAAAATAAAAAGTGAATAAGAATAAATTTTATTACAATACTAAACGTGAATGAAAAACTTACATTAGAGAAATTGACGATGCCATTACAAAACGAAAGCGGGAAATTACAATTGAAAGAAAAACTTGGATTCAAAGGAAAATGTTAGATGAAAATTCCATTCACCACCATCTCCTTATATAGGCATATTAGGAGCCTTAGTTCCACCCCCCACAATAAATTCACCCCCAACAATTAATAGAGTCAAAACGAGGGTGAATAATCAAAAGGAAATTGACGTTACAAAGTTGACCACAAAACCATCCAGATTCATCCCCCATTTTGACGTGTGCGTTTGACACTTCATACGGCCGAATACGGAGGTTTCATAAATAGAAAATATCTTCGTACATGTGTCTTATAGAATCTATCAAAATGTCAGGAAATTTTACTTAGCCGTTTGGATGTTATGGTCGAAATGGTGGGACGGATTTTTGTGCATTAATGTCGGGTCCACCATTTAAAGCTCAACTTCAGATCCCTTTATCAGCATGATAACATCAGAATTAGCTCCGGCCACAGTTGAATAAAATAATCCTCATAGTTTTATCTTTATATTTTATAAATTTGAGCTTCATTGGGCTTTGTTTCTGGGCCCCACATTTGTTTGATGGGCCTTAGGCCCATTATGCTTTTTCCAGCATGTTTCTGCCTTCAGGCGCAAAATTATCCATCTTCCTTTGAGATTAATCCAGCGGAACTAAAAGATAAAATGTTCCAAACAAAGTGATCAATCATATACCAAAATTTGAAATTCAGAAAATGAATATAATATTGTCAACAAAAAAATGAATGATTGGGCCCAAATTTTCATTTTAAACATGAATTGCATTTTTGATGAGAAATGAAGTTCTATTTATGTAATGCAATAAAAACAATGTTTATGGACTTTGGAACAATGAATATAAAGATATTAACAATTAATATTAGACACTTTCAGTGACTAATCACCAGTCCACATAGGAAAACACAACCCAATCCACACAGGAAAGCAAAAAGTAATCCACAAAAGATATCAAGTCAATCTTATCAAAGATAAGGATTGAAAATCGAGACTCAGCTCACACAGGTATACATCTTGGTAAGACGATAGAGATGATCAGATGTAGCCACTGATTCATCTAAGCCATCGGACCCACACAAGATCGATAGGTACTAACCCCCGCAATGACCCACAAAGGATCGATAGGTACTAACCCCCGCAATGACCCACACATGATCTGACCCACACAGGAACAGTATGCGTTGGCCCACACAGGACCGCTGAGCGCTGAACACCACAGGATATGAATCACACAGGATTGGTAGCATTGACCCAGGTAGGATCGCTGAGTGCTGTAGTCATCGCCGTCGAATCCACAGAGGATTTCTGTACAGTCGTCATCGTCGTCGCAGACGCAGCCAGCTCTAGGGTTCCCGCACAGAACATGCTCGTTCGGGAGGATCCGCTCCATGAGCCGAGGGGTTGATACTTAAACTGACACGAAGTCTGGAGTTGAAGTATCCAAAAGTTCCATATCATCAATAGGAACTCAACGTCACAGACAGCGCGTCAATCGGATGTTCAGTCTGTGAGTTATTGGCTTTTTCGTCAAAGGGGTCCGGTTGGTTTTTAAGTCAAAATGAACCCGACTGTACTCCAACTACGTCCAAACCTCTAGAGGAGTAGTCCAAATGGTCCGTCTCACTAAGAGGAATCCAACAAAGTCGACGAAACGTCAATCGGATGTCCGGAGCTCAAGTTATAAGCGTTTCCGCTCCGAGGGCCCGGTTGGTTCCGTGTACGTACCAACCCGACCAAACCCAAAGTTCTCCGAAACCTTGAGTGTAATATACCGAAACGAACGTCTTGATCAAAGGATCGCTACGCAACTAATGGTGCGTCGATTGGAGGTCTGTAACCCATGTTATGGGCAACAGACCGAAACAGTCCAAAAATGGGGGGTCTGGGACCGGTCCGACCCGGCCCAACCCCCCCGTGGGTCGACCCGACCCGGGTCCGGGTCCAACCCAGCTGGGTGTGGCCTGGAACAGCCGGCGCGGCCCCGCCCGTCCTGGGTGGCTCGGCCCGGTGCGGCCAGTCCGGCCCGGGGCGGCTCGGCGCTGGCCGAACAGACGCGCAAAGGGGGCGCTGCCCCCTTAAATGAAGCTGCGGCCCCCGCGTGGGGGCCGCTCCTTGCTAACAGACGCGGCCTTGCACCGCGTCCCCCCTCCTCGATCCCGCGCGGTCGCGGGACCAGCTGCCTACCACCGCGGCTGAAGCCGCGGCGGTCCTTCCCGGCGGCGCGCCGGGCACCGCCGCCTCCTGGCTGTCGGCCGGTGCCGGCCCAGCCTACGACCACCGGCGCCGCCGTGCCAGTGGGGCGCGCCAGCGGGGTTTTCTGCGGACCACCGAACGCACTCTGGTGGTCCGTTTTGCATGCCACCTTCGCCAGCGGTCCTCCCGGAACTGACTCTTCACTACGAAGACCTCAAAATGCCTTTGCGGCCTGCTTCATCGTCGCCCGTCGATCCGCACACCAAGAACAAAGGAATGGTGGGTTAGGACTTGTTCATTGGTCCTCACCCACCGCGTTAGCAGTTTTGTAACACCCCGAGCTTCCACGATACGCTTCTCTTTCAATAATGCAATAGCTTTCATTTTACGCAAGTTCGAGATTCTAACACACCGCGACCAATCAAAATAGCCATTATGAATAGTAATACCCACTTTTTGAAATTATATATATTTTATATTTAAAAATGGACTTCATTTTTGGATTCAGAATATCGAAATTAGCCTATGTTGAATTTTTGGTATTTTTCTGAGAACTTCCAATTTTTTATGAATAGTGAAAAATACTTAAAAACAACTTTTTTTAAAAAAATAATTTATAGTGATCAATTATACTGTTAAGTGGTTTTAAAGTATAATTAGAATATATTTTTTCAATTTTATACAATGGTGGTCATTAGAATTAATTTCACTTTGAAATTTGACAAAAACAATTGTCAATCTTTTGATATATATTGTTTCTTAAAAACACGCTATTTGTTGTGACAGTGGAAATTAATTATAAAATTAATTAATGCAAATTATATTTTTGGAATTTTGTAAAATAGACATCATTTTTGAATTCGGAATATCAATTATAACTTAGGGTGAAATTTTGGCATTGTTCTGAAAAACTTCAATTTTTGATGAATAGTGAAACCACTAAGTGGTAGTTAAAATACTGATTTTTTCATTAAATAAAACTTTACCACTTCTGTGATTTGATTTTCAAAAATATGACATACATGGTTGTCATTAGGAAGTACAATGTGGTTCAATGGGATTAAAATAATTTTTTGGTGAATAGTAACTTTTAAGTTTAATTAATTGCGATTAAAGGTAATTAGTGAAATTTAAGGTAAAAATGATATTATAAAAATATGAAAATTCATTTACACTTGTCCTACCCCTATTGTATGTGTCATGGACGACCAAGAAAATCAATGGGCCAACTTGGGGACCCCATGGAGCCACTTTTCTAGGAAAATGACATAAATAACTTTTTATTTAAAGTTAAAATAAAAATGTCACAAACATAAGTTGTTTTACTAAAACAATTTTTAATTGTGGTTATACAAGTCATATTTTTGACTATAAATATTCATTATAAATATAAAAATATTTCCTACAACATGATATTTTTTTTATAATTTTTAGACATTAAATAAATTAAATTATTTATGACACCATGATGATGCATTGATTACCTCATTAATTAACGATTTTAATAAAATGAAAGGATAATGTAAAATCTAAGCATTACACTTGTCCAAAGCCTATTGGATGAGTATATTTCGAACCCTTATCACCTTATCCTCTAAATATATAAGTGTGGAACCTTTAAAAACCGAAAATCATTATATAATAAAGTAACATTTCATTACTTTTCAAGAGTGCCCCACCTCTCCTCTTATAAAAGGCCCCCACCAGTACCACCTTATTTACACCTTCCAAGCCATTTGGCTCGGCCAAAATCTACCCAAATACTCTCTCAACTTTCCTATATTACTCCTAGAAGCCTCACTTTGGGGAGAATTCTTCCCAAGGAAGCATTTGCCTCAAATCAAAAGGAGTTACCCGTTTTAAAGGTATTGTTTTCTCTTGTGTTCTTATGTTTTATTTTTCTTATCCAACCCCCTAAAATATTTTTATTAATTTATTTTGTAACAAAAACAGTATCATCAATATACTAGGATGTTGTTATAATAAGTATTCAAGCTACACTTACACACACCTACATCTAATGGTTAAAGAACATACTGTTTCTGTGGATGGAGGATTTCTACCTCACGAAACGATGATTGTTCAACACTCATATAACACCTCTCATGGTGGCCATTCTGATGAAACTATTTTTATATATGATATATATTATGTTTTTGTTTTCCTTATGATTCTGTATTTTTCATTTATGGCATACCTTTACGATTTCCATTTTGGGTAAACACGATAATTTCATTTTAGGAAGTGCGGACTACCTCCCCCTCAAAGTGATTTGAATCGTTAATGCCATATGTGGGATGTATAAAGGATGGAGTAAATGGTATTGTACATTATATAATACTGGAATTATATTATACCTTTATATAATTATAACTTCATTCCATTAAATACGAAATATAAATGAATGTAACGTTCATGCGTACGTACGACTTACCGTCTCCATGAACGGTGCATTTCATTTCTTACCTCTAAATGTTATGTAATATTATAAATGAAAGTATATACTGGATATATATGATATATATGATATCTACATCATGAATATAATTATGGATATAATGGATATTTTACCACATGAATAACTTGTAATTTTAAGAAGTTTATTTTTGACTCAAGTACCAAAGATCGACAAAACGACCGTTATTAACATAAATAATTACACAATGTTTATAACATGGTAATAAGTCATATAAAAGGAATAATAAACTTGAAAAAGGTTCTTAAGAAATTATAAATTAACTCTAGTTTATTATTCAGGAGGTTAAAGAACGGTCGAGTCAAGTCGGACACGAGGTAAGGGAATTTCTTAACCCAATTTCCATTCTTTGGGTTAATCTCCTACTTTCAAATTACGTCATGATATTATTATTTCCTATCTTTTATTTGTACTTTCTTTATGTGTACTTATAGTAAATACACATAATAGATCTATTTTATTTTAAAAATGATCTTTGTAATGACTTCATCTCAATCTCCTTTCATTGAGGCATATTTGGTTTTATACACAACTTTCATTTATACAGTGTATAAACCCCTTTGACTTTTACTTTTATTCAAAAGGAATATTTTTATACGAAGTGTTTTTAATAAACTAAAAAAGGAATGTTTTTTTCTTACGTATGCGGCGACAATGACTTCTCTGCCGCCGTGACTATTATTTGAGTTTTGGCTTCCTCTATAAGCCATAACTTTTTTTAAAAGAAAAATAAATACCATGATTTACTTTTCTTTTATTTTGGTATTGAAAATGGTTTTGATAAAGTTTTTATTTTATCAATGTTTTGTATTGATATCTTATGATTGATGTGTGGAATCTTATGTTTCCTTTATGAATGTTTTATGTGATACAATTATGTTATGGTTTATGATATGTTTAAACCTGTTTATATGAGGAATGCATTGGACTTAATAAGTGATGGGTGGAGCCCGCTATAGCTCCTCGATGCATCGGTAGGTCTCATGAGACAAACTAGTGTCTTGGCACGGGGCCTTGACAAAATCTTGTTTGTAGTCTTGGCACGAGGCCTTGGATACGTGGTTATGATAGTCTGGCATTATGCATTCCATCATTATGAAAGTGGTTATTGATATTGCATGTGATTTTTCGACCAGTAAAATATCCATGTGAATAAGTAAATGGCATTATTTCATTTTACTTTTTCCATATTATGCTAAAGTTAAAGTTTAAAATGATTTTGTTTTAGTTATACGTTGCCTTAAATGTTTATGTTTATTTATGAAAGCTTCCGCTATATTGTTATCCTTACCGAGAGTCTGAGATCACCCCTTTCAATGTTTTAATTTTTTCCAGGATGTGAAGAAGTATTTTAGGATTGAGCTGCAGGGATAGTCTGAAGGGGATATAACTGTTGAAAATGGAGACTATGTTATTGTAGTTTTTCACTTTATGATGTATTGTAACATTTATGAATGTATCTAGTGTTTCCAAGGCTACTAAACTAATCGGTCTTTCGAGACTTGATCTTTTGTGATCATGCCAATGTTACGCAATAATGCACCGACTCTGGGTAACTGGGGTCGGGGCATTACAGTTGGTATCAGAGGCAGTTTAGTACTAACCTTGGAATCTAGATTTAGATAAACTCTGATTAGAGCACATAGCCCGAAGATAGACTTTGAGGATTAGTATAGAAGAACTTCCTAGAATTTTGGTATTATAGAAATTTTGTGAGTTTTTCGAGCAATACATCCCTGTCTGGATACGAGCAGGTAGAGGCGACTCTTGCACAGATGTCCCTAGGGGTAAAACTCTAAAACACCGCTTTGAGCTAGACTCAAACAGGAACTGGTGCACGAAAATGGGCCTTTCTGCACTCTTGGTTACGACACTCCTGGGGGATATGCTTAGGATAATTCTCATTTTCTTTAAAAACCACTATGAAGGGTTATGATTATATACTTCCTCAAAGAAAACATTTTTATGATTATGGATTATATCCATAAATAGTTCAATTTATGTTAAGTGTTTTACAAGTATGGAATTATGTATTTTGATTCATAAACTAATCTAGTTTATGCCATTGTTTAGAAATGGCGCCTAGTTGAAGGAATGGAAACCGTATCAATGAACGCACTCTGTGTAGGGATTTCCCTCCTACTCAAGATAATTAATGTGGATATGGAGATACAACTGGTGCTGATCAACTTATTACCATACTGGGACAACTCACTCAGGTTATGAATAATAACCTTACTCGTATGAAGCACCCTGATCCGAAACGTGGAGGATCAATGTTAGATCATTTCCTGATGAAACAACCGCCAACATTCAATGGGATTACAAATACCTTAGTAGCTGAGAAATTGATAAACTCCTTAGAGAAAATATTTCGCGCCTTGGGGAGTAGCGAAAGGGAGAAGGTTGTCATGGCAGTTTACCGCCTCACTGGGGATGCTAATCAGTGGTGGTCATTGATTCAAAACACAAAGTAAGATGATGAGGTATCAAATATGGAATGGAGGGAGTTCAAAGATCTTTTCCTAGAAAAATACTATCCTTGTGACCATCGAGCAGATATAGAAAGACAATTTCTGAGTCTGAGACAAAAGGAGGATGAGAATGTCGCAAAGTATGAGGCTAACTTTACAAGGTTAGCGAGGAATGCAGTAGATTATATACATAACCCAAGAGGTAAGATTGATCGTTTCTTTGATGGGTTAAAACCATTTCTCCGTCGAGCTTTAGTATCACAAACCTTCTCATCATACGAAGATATTGTCTCGTGTGCTATCAAGATAGAAAAGGAATTCTCTAAGTCTTATGGCAACAAAGTAAAGCAAGAGAAGAAGAGAATGGTGGAAAAAGTGACAAATAAAGGGAAAAAGGGAAAGAAGTATTTTCCATTATGCGATAATTGTGGGAAGAATCACCCTGGTACTTGCCTAAAAAGAATGGGAGTTTGTTATAAATGTGGAGAAAAAGGTCACCAGGCTCGTGATTTAAAGGGAAAGAAAGAGGATATCAATGTTGAATACTATAATTGTAGGGAAATGGGGCATTATGCAAATGAATGTCCTAAGCTTCAGGGAAACTTACCTTAGAAAAGGCCAAGGGATCAAGGAAAATCTTATGCTGTTACTACAATTGAAGTGGAATAATTAATGTATTGGTGCTTTTGGACTCAAGGAATATATTATGGTTATAAGAATAATGTGATATATATAAGGATTGTACTACAATACTTTTTGTTTTCATTAAGGTTTTAATATGATGAAGTTAATCATATTTTTAGTATGTGACAATAATAGAAACTTTACATTGTTTGGGGAATCTCATGTTACAATTGATTTTGGAATTTAAGGACCTTTTAGAGAAAGTCTGGATGGAGGTATTTTGGATAACTATAAAGGTTGGAATGGATTAAGTTAAACTTTGGATAGTATTGTTTATGGTTAAAACATTTATGAAGATTTTTTTTGAATATTACAATACTATAGTTTTAGGAAAAGGACAACCTGCAGGTTGGGGGATAGCCCATCACGTCAGACAAAGATACAGGAATCGAACCCACAACCATAGTGAAAAAGGCCTTTATTACCTACCACTAGCCTACAGGAAGTCCCTGGTTATTACAAAATAGTTTTCCTAATATAAATGGTATGTGTTAATAATTTGAACCTTGTACGATTAGGATAAATATAATATTTTTGAGTTCCATTATCTTTTTGAGTGAAAGATGAGTTTGTGGTAGAAATTAGTTGAAGGTTGAAGCTCTACTTGTCAAGCATATATATATATATATACCTATCTATTATTCTATGAATAAATTAATTCTTAAACTTTAGTAAATGGATATTAAAACAAAAAAATGTGTTATCCTAATACCTTATGTCTTTTTGAACTGATAATATTTTAAATCAACATAGATTGAAGGCTTTGAGGCCCTCAATTTTACACTTGTTTGTGATTGATGACCTCAATAACTCCATACAAATATTTATGTTTTTCCTCCAATTATATGTCTCTAATTTCCACCAATGTTCTCCTTATCGAGATCATAATTTGGTGGTGACTTTTTCATTTCCATTTCCCTCTTATTAAGGCTAAATTTTATTAACCTTATTTCCGATGTGGGTTTTCCACAAAGGTATTTTCTATTTTCAACCTTTTATTTTCAAAGAAAATTTCAAATTGCGAGGATGAAATTTATTGAAGTATGGGAGAATGCAACACCCTGAGCTTCCACGATACGCTTCTCTTTCAATAATGCAATAGCTTGAATTGTAAACAAGTTCGAGATTCTAACACACCGCGACCAATCAAAATAACCATTATGAATAGTAATACCCACTTTTTGAAATTATATATATTTTATATTTAAAAATGGACTTCATTTTTGGATTCCGAATATCGAAATTAGCCTATGTTGAATTTTTGGTATTTTTCTGAGAACTTCCAATTTTTTATGAATAGTGAAAAAATACTTAAAAACAAATTTTTTAATCAAAATAATTTATAGTAATAAATTATACTATTGAGTGGTTTTAAAGAATAATTAGAATATATTTTTACAATTTTATCCAACGGTGTTCATTATAATTAATTTCACTTTGAAATTGAACATAAACAATTGTCAATCTTTTGATATATATTGTTTCTTAAAAACGCGCTATTTGTTGTGACAGCGGGAATTAATTATAAAATTAATTAATTCAACTTATATGTTTGGAATTTTTTAAAATATACATCATTTTTGAATTCGTAATATCAATTATAGCTTAGGGTGAAATTTTGGCATTGTTCTGAAAAACATCAATTTTTTATGAATAGTGAAACCACTAAGTGGTAGTTAAAAAACTGATTTTTTGTTTAAATGAAACATTACCACTTCTGTGATTTGATTTTAAAAAATCCTACATACATGGTTGTCATTATGAAGAAAAATGTGGTTCAATTGGATTAAAATAATTTTTTGGTGAATAGTAACTTTTAAGTTTAATTAATCGCGATTAAAGGTAATTAGTGAAATTTAAGGTAAAAATGATATTATAAAAATATAAAAATTCATTTACACTTGTCCTAACCCTATTTTATGTGTCATTACCGACCAAGAAAATCCATGGGTCAACTTGGGGACCCCATGGAGCCACTTTGGTAGGAAAATGACATAAATAACTTTTTATTTAAAGTTAAAATAAAAATGTCACAAACATAAGTTGTTTTAATAAAACAATTTTTATATGGGGTTATAAAAGTCATATTTTTGACTATAAATATTCATTAGAAATATAAAACTATTTCCTACATCATGATATTTTTTTTATAATTTTTATACATTAAATAAATTAAATTATTTATGACACCATGATGATGCATCGATTACCTCATTAATTAACGATTTTAATAAAATGCAAGGATAATGTAAACTCTAAGAATTACACTTGTCCAAATCCTATTGGATGAGTATATTTCGAACCCTTATCAGCTTATACTAGAAATATATAAGTGTGGGACCTTTAAAATCGGAAACTCATTATATAATAAAGTAACATTTCATTACTTTCCAAGAGTGCCCCTCCTCTCCTCTTATAAAAGGCCCCCACCACTACCACCTTATTTACACATTCCAAGCCATTTGGCTTGGCCAACCTCTGCCCAAATACTCTCTCAACTTCCCTATATTACTCCTAGAAGCCTCACTTTAGGCAGAATTCTTCCCAAGGAAGCCTTTGGCTCAAATCAAAAAGAGTTACCCGTTTTAAAGGCAGTGTTTTCTCTTGTGTTATTATGTTTTATTTTGCTTCTCCAACACCCTAAAATCTTTTTATTCAATTATTTTGTAACAAAACCAGTATAATAAATATAATAGGATGTTTTTATAAGAAGTATTCGAGCTACACTTACACACACCTACATCTAATGGTTAAAGAATATACTATTTCTGTGGATGGAGAATTTCTGCCTCACGAAACGATGATTGTTCAACACTCATATAACACCTCTCATGGTGGACATTATGATGACACTATTTTTATATATGATATATATTATGTTTTTTTCCTTATGATTCTGTATTTTTCATTGATTTTTGTGGATTTCAGTCGCTTTACCCTACTCAATTAAATTCTTATTTTCCTAAGAGTGTACCATAATGGCACAACCTAGGGTCGATCACAAGGAAGCCGCTTATACGCACTATATTTTCAATTGTCACTTTTTAATTTAACTAATATAAAACTAACATATATAATATATATGGGGGATTTTGTTTATGAAAATTAAATCAAAATGAAATATTAAATCTACATTATCAATTAAAATACCAAAGAAAATTGAACTGGAAAGAGCAAGTTAAAGGTAGCAGCGGTGGACAAACGTTGATCGTTGGACACTCCTTTTATCATTGTTTACGAATATATTTTCATTAAATTATCTAATGTATACCTCAATACCTCAATTTATACACCTAAATAATCTAGATACCATATTGAAACCTCATACATGGGTGCCGATCTTCTAATGAAAGTGTTCTGATTACCCGAAGACCTCCGAGTAACCAAAACATGATGAGCTCATCGTGCTCAAAAGCGAGACCTCGCCAAAGAAATTTAAACCATGATTAAAACCACTTTAAATTAATTAGAATATAAGCAATCTAGAATAATTTATAAGAAATTGAAAACACGAGAGAACAAGACCTCATTCATTCATGTAAACAAGTTCCAGGATAGTTTAAAAGAAAATATTTTAAAATGAAAGCACAAACTCAAAAAGGAAAATGTCATCGGATCTCCGTTGCCCACCACCACTTGGATTTAGCCCTTCATGGCTTGATTACATCATTGAATACTCCTATACTATTGCTCTCTCAAGCCAAACCCCTTTGTGACGGATGGTGTGGTGAAGAATGGAATATTTTGAGAGGTAGGATCTCCCCTCCTTTTATAGGCAGATTTTATCTTCACAAAGTTGTCGCGTTTTAGACCCATTAGATGGCAGATTCAGGCGTTTACCTCTTCATCAATATTGTTCATCAATGTCTTGTCCATCCACCCTAAAAATTTCAGATTAATTGGACGCGTATTAAGGGATTTATGGGTTTTCTATTGAAAATAGATTTCTCTGGATGAAGCTTCCTGGAAGCTTCCTTCATAACTCCATCACTACACGGCCATCATAAAGGATTCCAAACGGATTGAAATTTATTGAGGAGACGCGTCTTGGAGTCCTCTGTCATATCCAGGTAGAATAGAATCATTTGGAGAAGTGTAGGCCGAAATTTGCTTCCATTAATATGGTGGAGTTAATGCAGTCCGCCCGGAAAAATGGTCAACTTCATTGATTTTTTTGGGCACCATGCATATCGATTCAGCCACTGGTCCTGAAGACAAAGTTGTCGGAAATAAAATAGGGGTTCCAAAAAAATTCTAATCACAAAATTTGGAAATATATTTTATAAGAAATGACCAAAATACCCCTGTGATAAAAATCTGTTAAAAATCCAGAATTAGGCAATTTTTGCATTTAAGCTCAAAATAACAGCAAAACCTAAATATGTAACAATTACCCATTAAATAAAACTATTGTGGGTTTATAAACATTAAATTAAAGTATAAAATATGTGAAAATATTAGCTTCATCATTCATTTATGGCATACCTTTACGATTTCCATTATGGGTAAATGCGATAATTTCATTTTAGGAAGTGCGGACTACCGCCCCCTCAAAGTGATTTGAATCGTTAATGCCATATGTGGGATGTATAAAGGATGGAGTAAATGGTATTATAAATTATATTATACTAGAATTATATTATACCTTTATATAATTATAACTTCATTCCATTAAATACGAAATAGAAATGAAAGTAGCGTTCATGCGTACGTACAGCTTACCGTCTCCATGAACGGTGCATTTCATTTCTTACCTCTAAATGTTTTGTAATATTATAAATGAATGTATATACTGTATATATATGATTTATATGATATCTAAATCATGAATATAATTATGGATATAATGGATATTTTACCACATGAACAACTTGCAATTTTAAGAAGTTTATTTTTGACTCAAGTACCAAAGATCGACAAAAAGACCGTTATATAAATAATTACATAATGTTCATAACATGGTAATAAGTGATATAATAGGAATAATAAATTTGAAAAAGGTTCTTAAGCAATTATAATTTAACTCTCGTTTATTATTCATGATGTTAACGAAGGGTCGAGTTAAGTCGGACACGAGGTAGGGGGACTTCTTAACCCAATTTCCATTCTTTGGGTTAATCTCCTACTTTCAAATTACGTCATGATATTATTATGTCCTATCTTGTATTTGTACTTTCTTTATGTGTACTTATAGTAAATACACATAATAGATCTATTTTATTTTAAAAATTATCTTTGTAAGGAATTCGTCTCAAACTCCTTTCATTGAGGCATATTTGGTTTTATACACAACTTTAATTTATATGAGGTATAAACCCCTTTGACTTGGACTTTTATTCAAAAGGAATCTTTTTTATACGAAGTGTTTTTACTGAACGACAAAAAGAATGTTTTTTTCTTACGTATGTGGCGACAATGACTTCTCTTCCGCCGTGACTATTATTTGAGTTTCGGCTTCCTCTATAAGCCATAACTTTAAAAAAAAAAAAATACCATGTTTTACTTTTCTTTTATTTTGGTATTGAAAATAGTTTTGATTAAGTTTTTATTATATCAATGTGTTGTATTGATATCTTGTGACTAATGTGTGGAAATATTATGTTTCCTTTATGAATGTTTTATGTGATACAATTATGTCATGGTTTATGATATGTTTTAACCTGTTCATATGAGGAATGCATTGGACTTAACAAGTGATGGGTCGAGCCCGCTATAGCTATTCGATGCACCGGTAGGTCTAATGAGACAAACTAGTGTCTTGGCATGAGGCCTTGACAAAATCTTGTTTGTAGTCTTGGCACGAGGCCTTGGCTACGTGGTTATGATAGTCTGGCATTATGCATTCCATCATTATGAAAGTGGTTATTGATATTGCATGTGATTATTCGACCAGTAGAATATCCATGTGAATAAGTAAATGAAATTATTTCATTTTACTTTTTCCATATTATGCTAAAGTTCAAGTTTAAAAGGATTTTGTTTTAGTTATACATTTCATTAAATGTTTACGTTTATTTATGAAAGCTTCCTCTATATTGTTATCCTAACTGAGAATCTGAGCTCACCGCTTTCAATGTTTTAATTTTTTTCAGGATGTGAAGAAGTATTTTAGGATTGACCTGTAGGGATAGTCTGAAGTGGATATGACTGTTGAAAATGGAGACTATGTTATTGAAGTTTTTCACTTTATGAGGTATTGTAACATTTATGAATGTATCTAGTGTTTCCAAGTCTACTAAACTAATAGGTCTTTTGAGAATTGATCTTTTGTGATCATGCCAATGTTACGCAATAATGCACCGACTCTGGGTAACTGGGGTTGGGGCGTTACAAGTATAAACAGCTTCCAAAAAATTGTAAACACATGTCGCTGATATAAATCACATAGATTTAATTTAACCAAAAACCCCTACCTTGAGTGTTGTTGAACGAAGGCTCGTTGCGGAAGAAGGCGTCGCGGAAAAAGGTTCCGCACACGTTGACAGAAATTGTCCAAGGAAGAACGGTGTCTCCCTTCCTTTGACGCGGGAAGAAGGCACGAAGGAATGTACGTCGGGTTGTCGATCTCAGAGGAAGGCGTATCTCACCATCGTACGTCGTCGGAGGTCGGCGTTCTTCGCGTTCTTCGTCGAGGAAGAAGAACTTCAAGACCTTGAGCAAATTCTCCAAAGACTTCATGCACAATGAACCCCTTAATAAAATAAGACTTGTCTTATTTTATTAACACACAATCCAAACGTCTTTGAAATTCAAAATTGAATCAATCAATTAATTGAATTAATTGAAACGTTTAAACCGCTCTATTAAAAGAGGCGTTTCATAACAGATAAAATCAAGGTTTGACTTTCATTTAATGGGGGGGGGGGTGGGTGGATGCGTTACCTTATTGAAGGAGGATGGTTGAAAAAAAGGTGGGGCTCATGTGGGACCCACCCCACAAATATCCTACCTAGTGGAGTAGGATATAGTGGGTACCACTCCAATCACTTAGCTTAGGTTAAACAACTTTGAATAAAATAAAAATCGGCTGCACCATTTTTATTTTATTCCTTTACTTAACCAAAAAATTTAATAACCACACCTGAGAAAACGCAACTCCGGAAAAGGTGTTTCTAAGCAATTACCGGCGTTTCGATTCCATCGGTTCCCTCGGAATTCGATTCCGAGCACCGGTTTAAAAGCTAGGAAAACCCGCTCGTTCGTTTACCGAACGTAACCGAGCCAAACTTCCGAAAATGATTTTGGGCACACCGGGCCTCAGAATCAGGTGCCGTCAGAAACTGCGCTCTTTTAAAATTCCAATGAAAATTTAGAAAAAAATTTCTTTGAATTTTACGGGTCTTTACATTACTCCCACCTCAGGGCTTTACATCCCCATAAAGATACATCATAAAATAGGGGAACAAATGTGGGTACTGTGCATGCATCTGAGCCTCCCGCTCCCAAGTGCTCTCCTGGAGGTTCCCGTGCTGCCATCTGATGCGTACTTGAGGTATCGTCCGTCCACGTAGGACCCACTCATGTCGATCCTCTATCTCCACTGGAACCTCCGCAAAAGTCGCCCTATCATCAATGTCCAGCTCCCCATGGTCAATGATATGCGTCGGGTCGTGCACGTATCTCCTCAGCTGAGATATGTGGAAGACGTCATGCACCCGGTGCAACTGAGGTGGTAGAGCCAGCCGATAAGCCACCTCTCCAATCCTGTTGAGGACCTGGAATGGTCTTATGATGCGTGGAGACAACTTGCCACCTTGTACAAATCTCCGTAATCCACGTCGAGGTGAGACACGAAATAAGACGTGGTCGCCATCCTCGAACTCTAGTGGCCTCCGCCTCCTGTCAGCATAACACTTTTTCTGGCTTTGAGCTGTCCTCATCCACTCCTGGATGACCTGGACCTTCTCCGTCATGGCCTGAACCATCTCCGGTCCCACAAGTGCTGACTCCCCAGGGTCTGTCTACACAACGGTGATCTACAAGGTTGGCCGTAAAATGACTCGTATGGTGCCATCCCGATGGTGGAGTGGTAGCTTTTATTCTACGCGAACTCCACCAAGGGTAGGTGGTCCTCCCAGCTGTGAACAAAGTTGAGGACACATGCGCGGAGCATGTCCTCAAGAGTCTGAATGGTCCTCTCCGTCTGACCATCCGTCTGAGGGTGAAAGGCGGTGCTCAGACGTAACTACGTCCCGAATGCCTCCTGCAACCCTTCCAAAGCCGGGAAGTAAAGCGAGCATCTCGATCGGAGATGATAGATTATGGAACACCATGAAGCCGTAAAATCTCCTGAACGTAGAGACGTCCCAAGCTCTCCACTGAGCCCTGCTCTATGATGGGTAAGAAGTGAGTCGACTTGGTGAGTCTGTCGACAATCACCCAAATGGAGTCGTGACCTCTGGAAGTGCGTGGATGTCCAGTCACGAAGTCGATAGATATCATGTCCCACTTCCACTCTGGGACCTCCAAGGGCTGTACCAATCCTGCTGGTACCTGGTGCTCTGCCTTCACCTGCTGGAAGGTGAGGCATCGAGAAACGAACTCAACCACAACCTTCTTCATGCCCGGCCACCAGTGCTATCATCTGAGATCCTGGTACATCTTCGCCACTCCTGGATATACCACCAAAGGGTAAGTGTAAAACTCTCTCAGCACCTCCTCCAGTAAAGCAACTGGTACCATGGTACGTACTCTGAAAAGGATGTTGTGCTCTCCTCCTAAAGAGAATCCATCAGGTTCCTGTCCTGAGGATATCTGCGCACGCCGCGTCTCACAGTCATCGTCCCCACGCTGTGCCTCTCTGACTCGCTGTAGAAGTGGAGGAGTGACTGTGAGTGAATGGAAAAAGGCTGCTCTATCTCTATCCACGAATTCTATCTGCAAAGAGGCTAGCTGCTTCGTTGCCTCCCTGAGTAGCTGAATGCCCGACCTCCTGCTGAGAGCATCAGCTACTACATTCCCCTTTCTAGGAGTATAGACTATCTCAGAGTCATAGTCCTGGAGGAACTCGAGCCATTTCCACTATCTCAGGTTCATGTCCTTCTACGAGAAGATGTACCTGAGACTCTGGTGGTCAGAATAGACTGTAAAGCGCTTTCCCATCAGATAGTGTCGCCACATCTTCAGAGCGAAGACCACTGCTGCTAACTCCAGGTCATGGGTAGCGGATTTCTTCTCATGCTACCTCAACTGACATGATCCATAGGCAATCACGGCCCACTCATGCATCAGGAAACATCCGAGTCTGGTCCCTGATGCATCGCAGTAGACTACGTACCCTACTCCCTCCTCCAGTAGCCTCAAGATAGGCGCGCTGGTCAACCTCTGTCTCAGCTTCTGAAAGCTCTTCTAACATCTGTCTGACCACACAAAGGGTTTCCCCTTCTTTGTCAAAGCTGAGAGTGGTGCTGCAACTCTGGAAAAGTCTGGCACGAACCTCCAGTAGTACCCAGCTAGACCCAAGAAACTCCGCACCTCTGTCACGCTCCTTGGTGGCTCCTAAGCTAGCACTACCTCGATCATCACAGGGTCCACCACAACTCCCACCTCAGAGATGACGTGTCCCAAGAAGTGGACCTCACGTAACAAGAACTGACACTTCTAGAGTTTTCCATAAAGCTGGTGCTCTTGTAGTGTGTCTAGTACAACCAGCAAGTGGTAGGCGTGCTCCTCCTCAGTGGTCGAGTATATCAAAATGTCATCGATGAAGACCATGACAAATTGATCGAGGTGTGGATGAAATATCTTGTTCATGAGACCCATGAACAATGCTGGAGCATTGGTTACGCTGAAAAGAATAACCAAGAACTCATAGTGGCCATACCGACATCTGAAGGTCGTCTTCTGCACGTCCTCGTCTCGAACTCTGAGCTGATGATAGCTTGACCTAAGGTCTATCTTCGAGAACCATCGTTCTTCCTTGAGCTGATCGAAGAGGTCATCAATCCTTGGTAGTGGATACATGTTCCTCATGGTCACCTGGTTCAGGCGACGATAATCAACACACAGTCGCAAGCTCCTGTCCGCTTTCTTGGCGAACAATATCGGGGAAGCCCAAGGTGAATCACTAGGTCGGATGAATCCCTTAACCTGCAAGTCCTCCAACTGTACCCGTAGATCTCGAAGCTCAGCGGGGGCCATATGATATGCTGGAGTGGATATCGGGGCTGTCCTGGGGTATATTTCAACATTGGAGTCTACCTCTCTAAGAGGAGGTAGCCCTGGGACGTCATCGGGGAAAACGTCTGCATACTGATCCACCACTACAGGAAAACCAGGACTCCGCACGTCAACTGCTCCTAGGATGAGGCTAGCCATATAAGGCCCCAGCCTTAAAACTTACTTAATCTTGAGTTATTACAAGATTACACATTGAGGATCTTTTCAGGTTTAGAGTTTTAGAGAATTAGATCATGAAACTTGCATTACATTCCACATTTAAACAAAGTGGTTACATAAAAGACAGTATTCATTCTTCCCATCAACGGAAACATATTTAAAATATAACACGGATTCTTTCTTGACACATCCTTGACACTATCATCACATCATGTACCTTTCCCTTGACCTGTGAAAAACATTTCAAAAAATTGGGATGAGCATAAAAAACTCAGTTAGGGTTATAAAAAATATGGAAAGGAAACATGAGTTTATATATATATATGAGAATGAAATCATACTTTACCCATAAAACATAGGCACTTTAACATACCACATCGAACCATGAATAAATCATAGAAAACATAGGACATAAAGGTAACTTGAGGCATTCATAACATTCTTACGTAGGGAGTAACCCTCTTGGTTACGTTTGGAATACCCATCACAGTATATTCCCTAAATCTCTTCGGAGAAACCTTAACGTTTCACTCCTTCGCGTTACCCAATGCATTGGAGAGCTATATCGGGCTCACCCGCCCTTAGTTTATCACGGAACCACCCGTTCTTCATAACAATTCCCAAGAACCATAACATAATCGTATCACATAAACATGAATAAAGGAAACATGGCATTTCCACATTTCAATCACAATATAACATTTTAGTATATTGAAATAATGAATCCATTCAAAAAGAAACCATTTCCAAAACCATTTAAAACATTTAATAAAGAGATTTTTGAATCAAAGTGTCCCATACCACCTTGAAGCTTTTAACATTTTAAACCATTAATATCCATATAAATAAATCCTTAAAACCATTTTGAAAACATGGATATTAATAAGAACAAATAATTAAAACATTTAAAACGATATTTTGGTTAAAGGGGTTTTACCAAAATTAGAGACACTTGAATACAATAATCGAGGAATAACATTTAGTCAGAACTTTATAATATCATGAGAATAGAAGGATTCATGATATAATACTCCAAAGGACAGTATATACACCATATAAGAGTGAATTGGTGCATAACAACAATGAACCCTCAATAGAAATGTCAAATGTGATGAAATCCCTTATAAAGAAGGTATCCTTAAATTAAGGACAAATAAATCTCAAAAATATGTGTGACAAATATATATACACCCAATATAAGTGGATATTAAGTGTAAAATAATAAAAGGTCATTCACACATATTCAATGGATGACATATTCAATGACTACAAGTTGAACCCAAAGAAATCGAAATTGGGTTAAAAAGTTCCCTTGACAGCCTAACGGCATCACATCAAAATGAGTTGATGAGAGATAAAAAGTGTATCTCATCACTTGTACATAAAATTTACATCAATAAGGATGTATGAGAACATATCCTAATATAAAAATATGTAAATTAAAAGACCCAATAAAAGAAGTCTTTTAAAAAAAAGGAGGGTGAACGGTTCCCTTACCGACTTGGCTATCTTTCAAAACATACACCCCATGAAAGAAAGACAATAGGTCATTGATGTAAATACTCATAAACGAAAGTATATTACACAAAGAGTAGAATAATGGGCAGTACATACACCACTCAATGGAATTTGTGGAAAATGTAGAATAAATCTCACGGGAATAAAAGTGAGATGAAAAATCCCTTACGAAAACTCGGCAGCCTAACGGCGCCACATAAAACTTCCGAATATTGATTGATGAGATCAAATAGAGAATCCCATCATATTACAATAGAATTTACAGCAAGTGTAATATAAAAGAAAATCCCCCAACATTGCAAGGAGGAGTTTAAAATAAGTGACATAAAGGAGAGTACTTAAAAAGAAATAGAGAGGTTAGATCTCTTACGAAAGTTCGACAGCCGAACGACGCCACTCAAAACTTCCAAAATGGATTGATGTGAGAGAATAGGGTCTCTCATCACATTAACATAAAAATTACAGTAAATGTAATATAAAAGAACATCCCAATCATAAGAAAGATGAGCTTAAAATAAATGACATAAAAGAGTGTACTTAAAAAGAAAGAGAGTTGTAGGATCCCTTACCTCGGGTCCGACTTGACTCGATCGTTCTTTAATCTCCTTTAAAAGTGTAACTCCTTTTGATTTGAGCCTAAAGGCTTCTTTTGAAAGGATTCTGCCCAAAGGGAATCCTCTTAGATGAGGAGAGGGATGTGGAGAGAGTAAATGGGCAGGGGTTGGCCGAGCCAAAGGCTTGAGGAGTGTGTTAAATGAGGTAGAGGTGGGGGCCTTTTATAAGAGGAGAGGAGGGGTACTTTTGGAAAGTAAAGAAATATTACTTTATTTGAAAATGTGTTTCGGTTTCAAAAGGACCCACATTGATATAATTCGTGGATAAGGTGATAAGACTTCGAAATCCACTCATCCAATAAGTTTTGGACATGTGTAGTTCATAGATTATACATTATCTTTCCATTTTATTTAAATCGTCAAATAATGATGTCATCGCTGCATCATTATTATGTCATAAATAATTTAATTTATTTAATGTATAAAAATTATAAAAAAAATACTATGATGTAGGAAATCTTTTTATATTTCCAATGAATATTTATAATCAAAAATCTGATCTTTATTACCCCATGTAAAAATTGTTTTCGTAAAACATATTATGTTTGTGTCATTTTTACTTTTACATTAAATAAAAAGTTATTTATGTCATTTCCCAACCAAAGTGTCTCCATGGGGTCCCCAAGTTGACCTATGGATTGTCTTGGTCGGCCATGACTCACCCAATAGGTGTAGGACAAGTGTCATGGTGTTTTCACATTCTTATAATATTATTTTTACCTTAAACTACACTAATTACCACTAATCGCGATTAAAAACTTAATGAGTTACTATTCACCAAAAAAATTATTTTAATCTCATTGAACCACATTTTACTTCTTAATGACAACCATGTATGTCGGATTTTTGAAAATCAAAACACAAAGATGGCAAAATTTCATTTAAACGGAAAATCAGCTTTTATAAGTACCACTTAGTGGTTTCACTATTCATCAAAAATTGAAGTTTTTCAGAAAAATCCCAAAAATTCACCCTAAGCTATATTTGATATTCCGAATTCAAAAATGAAGTCCGTTTTACAAAATTAAAAACATATTAGTCACATTAATTGATTTAATAATTAATTCCCGCTGTCAGAGCAAATAGCGTGTTTTTATAAAACAATAAGTTTCAAAAGATTGACACTAGTTTAAGTCTGATTTCAAAGTGAAATTAATTCAACGACCACTATTGGATTTAATGGTAAAAGTATTTTCTAATTTCACTTTAAAACCAATTCAAAATATAATCTAATCATATAAATAAATTAGATTAAAAAGAGGTTTTGCATTAAAATACAACATTTTACACTATTCATTATAAAATGAACTTTATCGGAAAAATACCAAAAAAATTACACAAAGTAAAATTTGATGTCCCGATTCTTAATAAGAGTTTTATTTGGTCCAAAAGAATGTTTAAGAGTGAACAAAACTATATTTAATGACGGTTCTCCATCAAAAGGTGATAAGTGAACCTTTAGTGAAAACTAGGGCATATACGCCTAAAATTGAATTCTTTCCGTATTTTAAGCCTTTATCTTTTATTGTATAAATGTAAAAATATTTAAGAACATATATATTCATATTTTAGTTATTTCTATCCATTCCCTCCATTACAACAGCTACATGTTAACTACCATTTAAAATAATATTATTTTATTATTAGAGTGCAACGTAAGATTCCCAAGAAACTCGTTGTTGCGTGTTGGGTACGCCATAGAGCATAGCGTCCCCTTTAAAGTCATATTAATATTTTATTCACAAATATGGATAAATATGAAAATTTCATATTCCTTATTTACCTGGGGTGTTACATCCTTCCCCCCTTTTGGGAATTGCATCCTCGCAATTTTAAAATTGCGCTTGGAAACATCCTTGAACGTCCCACATCGGAACAAGAGTCGGTAAAATAATCACTTTAAAATAAAGAAAGATAAGCACAGAGGTCACCCGAGTTAACCCATACTAGGATTCCAAGTATGAAAACATGGACATGGAGGAGAAAACATAGGTTCATGTTCTCATGGAGAGTGATAGAAAACATGTTTAGGAGAAAGTTAACCATGAGAAAATCACAAACATGTGATGGGTTAAACGGTATTCGATTCCCCAGTAGGAAAAGTTAATAGACAACATTTTTGTTTTAAGTTACTTTTTATTGAGGAATTTATTCATAAGGAAGCATAATCACTTATCATGTTGACTTTCAACTTTTACTAGATTCCTTAGTCAAACTCATATTTTTTTCCAAAAGACGAGTATTTAGGGAGACTTTTTCACATTAAGAGTACTATAATCAACTTCTAGAGAATCACCTAATCCCCAAAAGAGAACTATATACATCCCATGTATTTAGGCTTTAACCAAAACCAAAACCAAAAAGGTTAGTATAAGATCAGATAATCCAGAAAAGGATAACCCCTTATAAAAAGAAAATTTATTCTTAATCTCCAAAATTTGTCCAACAAAACCCAAAGTTCAACGAGGACCATCCGATAAACAATTTGTACATAAAAATTCCTCAAAGTAAACCAATATAAGATTGAAACCCAAATATTTGAAGGATTTAGTCGCATAGTCTTCCAAGATAAATCATAATATTTATCTCCAAACAATATCAGTTGCTCCTAAATTCTCGTTTTTTAAAGTAATTAACCTAATCACATATCCTCCATGATAGGATAATCATTTTCTTAAATAACCCAAAATAAACTTACTCTTAATTAATAAAATCATATAACTAGAAAGAATCAGTCAAACTAACCAGGGACTTCACGTAGTCTAGTGGTAGGCGATAAATACCAGTCGCACTTTGGTTGTGGGTTCGATTCCCGCAGCTTTGTCCGACGCGACAGGTTGTCACACGGTCTGCGTGTTGTCCTTTTTTCAAAACTATATAATTCTTAAAACATTCCCCAAAATGAGATAAAATCTTCAAGAATAATCATAACATATTTCAACCTCAAGTTTATCTCATTCCTTTCATTTTCCATCATATCATAGAGTAACCCATAATTACCTAAAAATTAAGTATCATATAAACCCTAATGGTTACCTTAATAATTATTACCTGAATTTCCACATCGAGTTGTCCATATCATACATGATGCATTAGAGAACTCACCAAGGTTGAAGTGGTTGATCATGACTCCTTGATATTTGGTTTAGAACAACCACGAGTTTCCTCATTGAATCCTCCATTTTATCTAGTATCTTAATCAGAGAACCACCACAGTTTCCTTCAAACTTGTTGTCTCTTTGGTGCCTGCTAGATCCATCCATTCACTAAAAATAGAAATGTTAGTGTGAGTATATCAACAAAACCATCTGTACTAATGAGGAAGGTAAACACTAAGATACACTTACTAATTCACTTTATCTAAAACTAGGACTCTTTCTGAAATCCTAACCATTATGGTAATTGTCACTTATGCTTAAAGAATTCCCTAACCTCTAAAGTTATCTAAACCGACCTTTGATACCAACTATAAGGCCCCAGCCTTAAACCTTACTTAATCTTGAGTTATTACAGGATTACACATTGAGGATCTTTTCAGGTTTAGAGTTTTAGAGAATTAGATCATGAAACTTGCATTACATTCCACATTTAAACAAAGTGGTTACATAAAAGACAGTATTCATTCTTCCCATCAACGGAAACATATTTAAAATATAACACAGATTCTTTCTTGACACATCCTTGACACTATCATCACATCATGTACCTTTCCCTTGACCTGTGAAAAACATTTCAAAAACTTGGGATGAGCATAAAAAACTCAGTAAGGGTTATAAAAAATATGGAAAGGAAACATGAGTTTATATATATATATGAGAATGAAATCATACTTTACCCATAAAATACAGGCACTTTAACATACCACATCAAACCATGAATAAATCATAGAAAAAATATGACATAAAGGTAACTTGAGGCATTCATAACATTCTTACGTAGGGAGTAACACTCTTGGTTACGTTTGGAATACCCATCACAGTATATTCCCTAAATCTCTTCGGAGAAACCTTAACGTTTCACTCCTTCGCGTTACCCAATGCATTGGAGAGCTATATCGGGCTCACCCGCCCTTAGTTTATCACGGAACCACCCGTTCTTCATAACAATGCCCAAGAACCATAACATAATCGTATCACATAAACATGAATAAAGGAAACATGACATTTCCACATTTCAATCACAATATAACATTTTAGTATATTGAAATAATGAATCCATTCAAAAAGAAACCATTTCCAAAACCATTTAAAACATTTAATAAAGAGATTTTTGAATCAAAGTGTCCCATACCACCTTGAAGCTTTTAAAATTTTAAAACCATTAATATCCATATAAATAAATCCTTAAAACCATTTTGAAAACATGGATATTAATAAGAACAAATAATTAAAACATTTAAAACGATATTTTGGTTAAAGGGGTTTTACCAAAATTAGAGACACTTGAATACAATAATCGAGGAATAACATTTAGTCAGAACTTTATAATATCATGAGAATAAAAGGATTCATGATATAATACTCCAAAGGACAGTATATACACCATATAAGAGTGAATTGGTGCATAACAACAATGAACCCTCAATAGAAATGTCAAATGTGATGAAATCCCTTATAAAGAAGGTATCCTTAAATTAAGGACAAATAAATCTCAAAAATATGTGTGACAAATATATATACACCCAATATAAGTGGATATTAAGTGTAAAATAATAAAAGGTCATTCACACATATTCAATGGATGACATATTCAATGACTACAAGTTGAACCCAAAGAAATCTAAATTGGGTTAAAAAGTTCCATTGACAGCCTAACGGCATCACATCAAAATGAGTTGATGAGAGATAAAAAGTGTATCTCATCACTTGGACATAAAATTTACATCAATAAGGATGTATGAGAACATATCCTAATATAAAAATATGTAAATTAAAAGACCCAATAAAATAAGTCTTTTAAAAAAAAGGAGGGTGAACGGTTCCCTTACCGACTTGGGTATCTTTCAAAACATACACCCCATGAAAGAAAGACAACAGGTCATTGATGTAAATACTCATAAACGAAAGTATATTACACAAAGAGTAGAATAATGGGCAGTACATACACCACTAAATGGAATTTGTGGCAAATGTATCATAAATATCATGGGAATAAAAGTGAGATGAAAAATCCCTTACGAAAACTCGGCAGCCTAACGGCGCCACATAAAACTTCCGAATATGGATTGATGAGATCAAATAGAGTATCCCATCATATTACAATAGAATTTACAGCAAGTGTAATATAAAAGAAAATCCCCCAACATTGCAAGGAGGATTTTAAAAGAAGTGACATAAAGGAGAGTACTTAAAAAGAAAGAGAGATGTTAGATCTCTTATGAAAGTTCGGCAGCCTAACGACGCCACTCAAAACTTCCAAAATGGACTGATGAGAGAGAATAGGGTCTCTCATCACATGAACATAAAAATTACAGTAAATGTAATATAAAAGAACATACCAATCATAAGAAAGATGAGCTTAAAATAAATGACATAAAAGAGTGTACTTAAAAAGAAAGAGAGTTGTAGGATCCCTTACCTCGGGTCCGACTTGACTCGATCGTTCTTTAATCTCCTTTAAAAGTGTAACTCCTTTTGATTTGAGCCTAAAGGCTTCCTTTGAAAGGATTCTGCCCAAATGGAATCCTCTAAGATGAGGAGAGCGATGTGGAGAGAGTAAATGGGCAGGGGTGGGCCGAGCCAAAGGCTTGAGGAGTGTGTTAAATGAGGTAGAGGTGGGGGCCTTTTATAAGAGGAGAGGAGGGGTACTTTTGGAAAGTAAAGAAATATTACTTTATTTGAAAATGTGTTTTGGTTTTAAAAGGACCCACATTGATATAATTCATGGATAAGGTGATAAGACTTCTAAATCCACTCATCCAATAAGTTTTGGACATGTGTAGTTCATAGATTATACATTATCTTTCCATTTTATTTAAATCGTCAAATAATGATGTCATCGCTGCATCATTATTATGTCATAAATAATTTAATTTATTTAACGTCTAAAAATTATAAAAAAAATACTATGATGTAGTAAATCTTTTTATCTTTCCAATGAATATTTATAATCAAAAATCTGATCTTTATAACCCCATGTAAAAATTGTTTTCGTAAAACATATTATGTTTGTGTCATTTTTACTTTTACATTAAATAAAAAGTTATTTATGTCATTTCCCAACCAAAGTGTCTCCATGGGGTCGCCAAGTTGACCTATGTATTGTCTTGGTCGTCCATGACTCACCCAATATGTTTAGGACAAGTGTCATGGTGTTTTCACATTCTTATAATATTATTTTTACCTTAAACTACACTAATTACCACTAATCGCGATTAAAAACTTAATAAGTTACTATTCACCAAAAAAATTATTTTAATCTCATTGAACCACATTTTACTTCTTAATGACAACCATGTATGTCGGATTTTTGAAAATCAAAACACAAAGATGGCAAAATTTCATTTAAACGGAAAATCAGCTTTTATAAGTACCACTTAGTGGTTTCACTATTCATCAAAAATTGAAGTTTTTCAGAAAAATCCCAAAAATTCACCCTAAGCTATATTTGATATTAAGAATTCAAAAATGAAGTCCGTTTTACAAAATTAAAAACATATTAGTCACATTAATTAATTTAATAATTAATTCCCGCTGTCAGAGCAAATAGCGTGTTTTTATAAAACAATAAGTTTCAAAAGATTGACACTAGTTTAAGTCTGATTTCAAAGTGAAATTAATTCCAACGACCACTATTGGATTTAATGGTAAAAGTATTTTCTACTTTCACTTTAAAACCAATTCAAAATATAATCTAATCATTTAAATAAATTAGATTAAAAAGACGTTTTGCATTAAAATACAACATTTTACACTATTCATTAAAAAATGAACTTTATTGGAAAAATACCAAAAAAATTACACAAAGTAGAATTTGATGTCCCGATTCTTAATAAGAGTTTTATTTGGTCCAAAAGAATGTTTAAGAGTGAACAAAACTATATTTAATGACGGTTCTCCATCAAAAGGTGATAAGTGAACCTTTAGTGAAAACTAGGGCATATACGCCTAAAATTGAATTCTTTCCGTATTTTAAGCCTTTATCTTTTATTGTATAAATGTAAAAATATTTAAGAACATATATATTCATATTTTAGTTATTTCTATCCATTCCCGCCATTACAACAGCTACATGTCAACTACCATTTAAAATAATATTATTTTATTATTAGAGTGCAACGTAAGATTCCCAAGAAACTCGTTGTTGCGTGTTGGGTACGCCATAGAGAATAGAGTCCCCTTTAAAGTCATATTAATATTTTATTCACAAATATGGATAAATATGAAAATGTCATATTCCTTATTTACCTGGGGTGTTACAAGCCAACTGATGAGTGATGGGATATCCTCTCCTCTGCATGAGTCCATCTTGTTCTGCAAAGGCTCTCTACTCGCCGGTGAAGGTGGACCTACTCCTGTCGGTGCATACACATTGCACCTTGCGCCTAATACAGTCAATCTGGGCATGGACTGTAGATAACCAATCCATGCCCAAGATGAAGTCATAAGACCTCAACGCCGCTACAAGAAGATCCCAACTGAAGCTATCGCCTCCTAGAGTTAGCTAACACTTCTGGAACCAGTGCGTAATCGTCGAGTTTTCTCCCGTAGGAGTCTCTAGCCATAAGGATCGAGCCAACAACTCTATCGGAATCTTCGAGCTCCGAAAAAGGGCAGCGACTATGAAATAATGACTCGCTCATGTGTCTATAAGAACTGCAGCAAGGGTGGAATAGACACAGATCGTACCTCGAATCATCTCTGGAGCACTGTGGTCGTAGGCCTCCGCTTCCTGGAGTTGTGCCTGTCTCTGCCCGCCAGCTCCCTGTGGTCGGGGTGGACCTCCTGGTGGTGGTGGTGGTGGTAGAGCCTCGAAGCATCTCCCACCACCTGCTGCTTGACCAGCTCCTCTGCCTCATCCGCCTGCTCCCTACGGACCGCTATGGTCGACCCTCTGCCTCTTCCTAGGTGGTCCCTCAACGGTCTGCTGCTCCTCTGCATGGTAGGTTGGGCAGTCACGAGCCATGTGGCCCTGCCTGCCGCATGCGTAGCACTGTATGGCTCTCAAAAGGCTGGCTCTGTGTTGAGTGCCCCGCACCTCAGAGCCAGTGTCCTGAGGTCGTCTTCCTGATGGTCCGGTCTGCCTGGACCCCTGTAACATCCGTCGACTGCCAGCTGTAGAAGAATCTGCTACGTGCCGCCCTGCGGTAGGTCTCGCCGCTGGTGTAAACTTAGCAATAAAGCTCTCGATGAGAAGGGCTCGCTCTAGTACCCCTGCCTATGTCGGAATGTTGAGAGAGATCAGCGACACCCTGATCTCATGCATCAATTCCCGCTCGAAGGTCTGAGCCAGGAAGAATGGGTCCCATACCATGTCCGTCGAATAGCGCGAGAGGTCTGTAAATCACGCCGAGTACTGGGCGACCGTCATGCTGCCCTGCCGTAGCTGTAGAAGCTCCTGGATGCGCACCGCCCGGAGGATGGCTGGGAAGAACTCTGAGCGGAAGAGGCTCTAAAAGTCCTTCCAAAGGAGTGATGCCTCGTCGTGCACCTGGAGCATCAAGCTACACCATCTGCCTACTGCCGCGTGCAGGAGACTCGCTCCAAGGATCACCATGAGGTCTGTTGGTGTCCCTACCAAACGGAAAACTCGAACAACTGCCTCCAGCCAATCCTCGGCTGCCTGAGGCTCCGTCTCCCCACAGAACCTGGGCGGTCACTGACGCTGAAACTCATGCAGTGAACCAAGGCGACGTGCACTTTCAGCAGCTGGGGCTGGTAGCATCGGTGGCTCGGCGGGTAGAGGTACCGCCGGTGCCTCTACTGTCAAAGGGCCATGTACCGAGGCCTCGTCGCTCGGTGGGATGTCGTCCCGCACAACACTCGGAACCCTAGATGGCTGCCATCGTGGGGCCATCCTGAAAAGAAAAAGGTGTGCCATGGTCAAATAGTATACCTGGTGAGATGACACAAAGTAATCACAAAGAAAACTTTTAAAACACACATGCAATCAATGTTTTCGTGCACTAAGTCGGAAATCAGAATTCAGGGTCCTGGTGTACGGATACGTCGGCCGCCGCACTAACACTGGACTCCCTGGACTGATAACCAAACTCAATACTCTTAATATTATTGCTTCACATAGAAAAAGATCAGATTCCAGAGTTTTTCGGAAGAACTGAACTCCTCTGATACCAATTTTTCACGACCCGTCCTCGGGGTCCGTGCCGTGACTACCCCAAGCCCACCTTCCATAGGCCAGGGGCTGGCGACTAGCACCAAGGCGTAAATCCTGATAAAAAAGGGAAGGCATTGCCTTTTAAAAGCAAACAAACACACAGAGTAAGCAAGCAGAAGTAAACACTATGTAAAACTGGTTACAATAGTAAGTGCGGAAAAGTAAGTGGGCAAGAATACAAACCTAAACTGAAAGTAAGATACAATTGGAAAAGAAAAAAAGCAACTGAAAAGTAAAGCCGCAACGTCGAGCCATCCACTGGAAGTCCCACCTGAAGGGTGGGTACAGATAACCTCCACTGCTCCTCGAGTCCAGCCGTCCACTCCGAGTACGTCCCGCCCAGTGGTCCACCTCCAAGTACCGACTTGCTCCGCAAGCCTCCACCACGATCAGCGATGTCCGTCGTCTGCATCCAACACAACGTAGTGCGGGCATAGCCCGTGCATGGGTGAGTATAAGCTACTTAGTAGGGACCCCGAGACCCTCGAAGGTCTCCTAGAATCCAAAAAGGATAATACAAAAAGGAATGATACAATCATGAAGTAACATCCAACACTACATAGGTATATGCCCATACATATACCTAAGTCATCAATTCTCGTTCGGCTCCAGCATCCGAGCCCAAATACAACCTAGTCCACACAGGAAAACACAACCCAATCCACACAGGAAATCAAAAAGTAATCCACATAGGATATCAAGTCAATCTTATCGAAGATAAGGATTGAAAATCGAGACTCAGATCACACAAGTATACATCTTCGTAAGACGATAGAGATGATCAGATGTATCCACTGATTCATCTAAGCCGTCGGACCCACATAGGATCAATAGGTACAAACCCCCGCAATGACCCAAAAAGGATCGATAGGTACTAACCCCCGCAATGACCCACACAGGATCTGACCCACACATGATCGGTATCACTGACCCACGTAGGATCGCTGAGTGCTGTAGTCGTCGCCAACGAATCCACGGAGGATTTTTGTACAGTCGTCATCGCCGTCGCAGTCACAACCAGCTCTAGGGTTCCCGCACACATCAAGCTTGTTCGGCAGGATCCGCTCCACGAGCCGAGGGGATGATACTTCAACTGACACGAAGTCCGGAGTTGAAGTATCCAAAAGTTTCGTATCGTCAACAGGAACTCAACATCACAGACGGTGCGTCAATCGGACGTCCGGTCTGTGAGTTATTGGCATTTTCGTCCTAGGGGTCCGGTTGGTTTTTAAGTCAAAACCAACCCGGACGTACTCCAACTATGTCCAAACCTTGAGCGGAGTAAGCCAAAAGGTCCATCTCACTAAGAGGAATCCAACAATGTTGATGACACGTCAATCGGACGTCCGAAGCTCAAGTTATAAGCGTTTCTGCTCCGAGGCCCCGGTTGGTTCCGTGTACGTACCAACCCGGACGGACCCAAAGTTCTCTGAAACCTTGAGTGTAATATACCGAAACGACCGTCTTGATCCAAGGATCGCTACACAACTGATGGTGCATCGATTGGAGGTCTGTATCCCATGTTTTGGCCAATAGACCGAAACAGTCTGAAAATGGGGGGTCGGGGCCCAGTCCGACCCGACGGGGCGCGGCCCGGCCCGGCCGGCATGGCCCAGCCCGGCCTGGGCGGCTCGGCCCGGTGCGGCCAGTCCGGCCTGGGGCGGCTCGACGCTGGCCGAACGGCCGTGCAAAGAGGGTGCTGCCCCTTGAATGAAGTCGCGGCCCCCGTGTGGGGGTCGCTCCTTGCCAACAGATGCGGCCTTGTGCCACGTCCCCCCTCCTCGGTCCCGCGCGGTCGCAGGACAAGCTGCCTGCCACCGCAACGGTCCTTCCTGGAGGCCGGCCGGTGCCGGCCGCCTCCTACGGCCACCGGCGCCGCCGTGCCGGCAAGGCCCGCCGGCGGGGTTTTCCGCGGACCACTGGACGCGCTCCGGTGGTCTGTTTTGCCTGCCGTCTTCGCCAATGGTCCTCTAGGGACTGACACTTCACTATAAAGACCTCAAAATGCCTTTGCGGCCTGCTTCATCATCGCCCGTCGATCTGCACACCATGAACAAAGGAACGGTGGGTTCAGACTTGTTCGTTGTTCCGCACCCACCACGTTAGCGGTTTAAACTGTTTCCGACAAATTTTAAGCACATGTAGAGGATATAAATCACATGGATTTAATTGAACCAAAACCCCCTACCTCGAGCGTTGTTGAACGAAGGCTCATCTCGGAAGAAGGCGTCGCAGAAGAAGGTTCCACACACGTTGACAGAGATTGTCCGAGGAGGAACGGTGTCTCCCTTCCTTTGACACGGGAAGAAGGAACAAAGGAATGTGCGTCGGATCATTGATCTCCGAGGGAGGCGTCTCTCACCGTCGTCCATCATCGTAGGTCGGCGTTCTTCGTGTTCTTCGTCAAGGAAGAAGATCTTCCAGACGTTGAGCAAATTCTCTCAAGCCTTCACGCACAACGAACCCCTTAATAAAATAAGACTTGTCTTATTTTATTAATACACAAGCCAAACGTCATGGAAATTCAAAATTGAATCAATCAATTAATTGAATTAATTGAAACGTTTAAACTGCCCTATTAAAAGAGGCATTTAATTACAGATAAAAGCAAGGGTTGACTTTCATTTAATGGGGGGGGGGGGGGGTGCGGGTGCGTTACCTTATTAAAGGAGGGGGGTTGAAAAAAAAGGCGGGGCTCGTGTGGGCCCCACCCCACAAATATCTTACCTATTGGAGGAGGATATAGTGGGTCCCACTCCAATCACTTATCTTAGGTTAAACAACTTTGAATAAAATAAAAATCAGCCGCACAATTTATATTTTATTCCTTTACTTAACCCAAAAATTTAATAACCACACCCGAGCAAACACAACTCCGGAAAAAGTGTTTCTAAGCAATTACCGGTGCTGCGATTCCATCAGTGCCCTCAGAATTCGATTCTGAGCACGGGTTTAAAAGTTAGGAAAATACTCTCATTTGTTTACTGAACTTACCTAAGCCAAACATCGGAAAATGATTCCAGGCACACCGAGCCTCGGAATCAGGTGACGTCAGAAACTGCAATCTTTTAAAATTCCAAAGAAAATTAAGGAAAAAATTTCCTTGAATTTTAATGGTCTTTACAAAAACATTCTTCTATAACAACTTAAATATAATTATATGTTTTGTAAGAATAATATTTATAAGTGGGTTCACTTATTAATTATTATTCTATTTTTTATGAAAATAAGAATCCTTATTGTGAAAAATATTCTAATATTTTATTTGAAAAATAAAACACATTATTTTGGTATTCTTATACCTTTTTAAGCATCTATTTTCATTCAAGACATTTTTCTACCTCAATATTAATTATCTTTTACATTTATTACTACTGTCATTTTATTTTTTCTTAAATAGTTTTCCTGTTGTTTCATAAGAAACAAATTTTTTTAACTCTACAAGAATTATTTCTTTATAAGAACACTATTTCATGGAGTTTCCATCCCGTTATTTTCCCTACATAGTCTTCTTAACCATTGACATTTCTTCATTATTCCACCATATTTCATAATATCCGTAGAAATTCTTCCCCATTTTATGTTGTGGGGTAGTTAATGAATTTCATCATCTTCATACAATCAATTATTTCTTCTGAAAAAATGAGTAACACAATTCCCATTCTAAAAGAAATTATTGAAAATTAGTGTATATTTTACACTATTCCTTACATTTTATTATAATTTATTTAAATATATGTAATAGTATTCAATGTTATTCTTTTTACTACTCTATATCATCGTCTAATCTAGTGGATGAATAAAATTAATCCACAACGATCTTTACTTTGTTCTTGGATTTTTAGATATTTATTCCATGAATTGTTTCATAAAAATTAGTTCACAAATCATTTCATTATTAGAGTGAGTGTTATGAAACATGTTATAAATGATTATCTATTTCCCTACAAGATAATATATCATTTTATTTGTCATTAAAAAAATTATCATTCACCAATTGAAAAAGGATAAATCTAAAAATGTTTCACCAAATCCCTTAATGTGACTGTCATAATTATTATATTCATGTAGCCATCATTTATCTCCAATATATCATTCTAGTATCTTAAATCTTGGATTTACATGTTTATAGTTTATCATTTTTAATTATAAATTTTATAATATTCATTTTATGATTAATAACTAAAATATCATTTTATATTGTTAATGTCATATGTTCTTAATAAATAATTACATATTGATGACATGATAACATTTTCATACATTCCATATACAAATAGATTATTTTAACTATAAATATCAATGAAAAATATCTCTTAATTGGTTTTAATTGACCAATAATTATATAAAATTCTTGCAATCTATCCCGTTGAAGATTAAGGGTTATCCAATTCATCCAACAATGAATTTTATTATAATAAAATATTGAAAACCCTATTGTATAGATATAATTTACTCTATCAATTTGAAACATTTTGTAGGATATGAAATCACATGGAAACAAGCATATTATGATTCCACTAGTAGTGGGAATTTCAGTCAATGTACCACAATTAAGTGATTTATAATTTAGTTGTTTTTAAAGAAAATTATATTATAAAATAATTATTTGAAATTTTATACTATCAATCATAAATATATAAAATAACACATTAATCAAAAATAATAGAAATGTAAATGAAGACAAGGAACACATGTTTTTAGTAGATTGGTTTAAATGTTGGTTCATAATAGATTTTATTTTTTTGGTTGAGTTCATAGACACTACATAATAAAAAGATGTATGATTGATTAAAATAATAAAATGGTAGTTCTCATCCTCAACTAAAATGAATCTTTCAACCATATTATATGATAAGGTCACTAGTCTTTTTTAAATAATTATAACAAATTATAAAATATTTTCTCTTTGTTCTCTAGTATAACCATAAGAATTTTTTGGTATTATAAATATAACATTTAGTTACTTAATTTATTATATATATAAAATATTTAAAAATATAATTATTAATCTATAGATTCCATTTCATCGTTGTAACATGATCTTCTCCCTCAAGGAATATGTCATTAAAATCATGAATAAATCAATAGTTTTGCGCGTTCCTTTTCCATGTTGTTTATACACAATATTTAAAATTTATCCCCACATTAAAAATAAAAATCTCCCATAAGATAGTTAATTTTCATATCAATATAATTCCACCATGTTATTCAAATCCTAATCCTCAACGTCTATAAAGATGATAAAAATAACTTCAAGGGATCTTTGATTTTTTGTCACCCTCTTTCAAAAATATTTTTTTTATCTTGATCGTAATTTATATATGGTCTTATTTAAAATATGTCCTTATACTTTTTAAATATAATTTATAGATTCATTTTCACAAAAAAATAATTTATAATTTTTTAATTTATATTAATCCTTCAATTTTTATTTATAAAAATTCTCATTATTTTTATTTCTCAATTCATATAATATTTTATTAATAAAACTATATTTTTTATAATAATCATGGACTTTAAATATTTCTATTTAATTTTTTTGTAAATTATTTTTCATGAACCTTTCATTAAATTTTTTAAAATGTCTCACTTCAATCACAACATAACATGTAAAATATGATATTTTAAAATTTATTTAATGGGTAATATAGTCAATGTTTATTTTTGGAAGTGTATCCTAAAACTAATTCATAAAAATATTTTTTTATAAATATAAGAACTAATGGATTATGAAAAAACATGTGTATGATCTTATATATCATAGTATTTTCAGAATATATTTTCAATCTAAAAATCCATTATAAACTCCAATGAATGTATAATTTATTCTTATAGTATCTTATGAATTAATTTATGATAATTTTAAATTTCTTGTTTTAACATTTCATAGAAAAATATACTCATTCATAAATTTTGATTACATATAAAATAAAATAATTCTCATACCACCAAATATCATATGTGATTTATAATATTTCTTCACATATCCTATATTTGAGATACATCCATTAAAAATTATTCTAATTAAAAAAATAATATTTATTTCTTTATATAACAATATATAAATATGAAATTTAATAAATAATACTACACATCATGGTATGTTGTTTTCTTTTACCAATTTTAGTCAAACCTCTTTGTAAAATATCTTATGTATATAATATTATTTAACCACTTTTTTAATTTTGATAATAAAATAAAAAAATTAAATTTTATATCATATAAATAGGTTGATTTTAAATATGATATCTGTATAGAATTTAAGAACTGTACTGAAATAACCTCAATTTAACAAAGTCAAGTTAATGCCTCTCAAAAAACCTTGTCAACAATCAATTATTCCACTACTGGATAATAGACTTATACCCACGGTTTTCCTTAAAACCATGGGAATAGGAGTTCCCTATACCAACAGTTTCCCAAAATCATGGGAATAGGTATAGAATACGGACCTATACCCATAGTTTTTGAAAACCATGGGTATAGGTCACCTATACCCATAGTCATGGGTTAAACCATGGGTATAGATTTTTTTTGATGACCTATTCCCATGGTTTTCCAAAACCTTGGGTATAAGTGTTTCATTCAAGGTCTATACCCACAAGTGAAACTGTAGGAGTTAGGGTTTTTTTGAATACATATACCCATGATTTTGTAAAAATGTGGGTATAGATTTGGCGCAAAAAAAAAATCCACGGGAAACAAAAAACATTTTGCAGGAAAACCTATACCCATAGTTTTTCAGTCTATTCCAACGGTATGAATTAATATATTTAGATAGATAGAAATATTATAAAAAATGAACTCTGTAGGTTGGTTGGCCAGGTGATCTATCTTATTTCCACAGGTTTGGGGATCAAATCACGTGGAAGATGTTATTTATGAAATAGTGAACTAATGTAATATATTAAATAAAATGTAGTTTTAATATAATTCAAGCATTGTAGACTGGATGGTTAGCAAGGTTATATTTCCAAATAAAGACCTCGGATCTAAACCCGCAACATCCATTATTTCTAATACGGATACCTATTAATATATTTATCAATATAGATATATATATATAATCGTAATTGGCGTAGCATAGTGTTGAGATACATTGATTGAAAAGCTCTGATCTATGAGGTTTCAGGTTCTAAACTCACACCTTCATTTTTTGGTACAATTAATACCTACAGTTTTGAAACCATTGGTAAATTCCTTGGACAGTGTGGAAATGGGTATTTGGAGTTGACCACATGGTAAAAAAGCTATACCCATGATTTTTCAAACTGTGGGTATAGCCTGGGGAGCTATCTCGATGCCCTGATTTCCCACAGTTCCCAAAACCATGGGTATAGGTTAAACCCCCAGTTTTGGGAGCTATACCCATGATTTAAAACTGTGGGTATAGGTCATTTTTCCAATAGTGTTCATACTCATAGTTGATAGAAATAAAATATTCCTCTAAAATTATATTGGGTTATTCATGAATTGTATATGTATTATTGATCTATGATATAATAACTAATATAGAAGCTTGATGATGATACACATGAAAGCTATTAAAAAATAACAAACTAAAAATGAATAAATTATTACTAAAGAAAAATATTAATGAATGTAAACTGAACTCATATACCAAATTTCAGTATTAACATAAATATTTAAATCTTAGTAATGAGATCTAATGAAATTTTATGTTATCCTTTTTTACCGTTACAATTTCATTAATTTTGAATCTAATATTATTATTAGTCCATATATTTCACCTAGAAATACTAATTGAAGACATTTATTCTGAAAACATCATTAGTTAGACCACATAAATGATGATATATGATGAATAAAATTTTATATTAATTAAAAAAACTTTATAAAAAAGATTGAAATTCTATTTTAATATGATATTATTTCTTAGATAGAGTGATAATGGTTATAAAATGGTATAATTCCCATACTCAGGATCCACTAAACTAGTTCCCAAGCAGGATCACCATATGACCATTCACATGACTACCAATATTAGAGAGGTTTTAGACTAGTAGAGAGGGTTTAATGAGATATATGGGGAGACTATACCCACTTTATCATAGTATTGAACAAGATAAAGAATATTAAACAGTGAAAATTTATAAACAATAAACATGCATCTTAAATTAGTTTCACAAAATAGGGTACATACCCACAACCCAAATGAAAAGTTTCCATGTAATTTCATTCAATGTAAAGGGTAAAGGATAAACACCCAAACAAGAAAATATCACCAATCCAAAAATGTTTCATAACAAATTGTTTGATTGACAAATTCAAATACATATTTGAGTCCAAAATCAACCCTCTTACATAGGGCCTTTATCCTATCTAGATATTGAACCATGAAATATAAATGGTAATCCCAAAGCTTCCCTATCATGTGTTCAGTATAACTCAGTAGGACAACACCAATTATATTTATAGAACATCGATATTTAATAATCTATAAATGAGTATGATAAAGAATAAGATAAATAAAATATATACTTGTTTACATTTATTAACATGGTTTAAATTAGATACTTTCATATTTTGCTTGATTTGTCACCCATTTTAATGAAACACACATCACCAAATTCCATTAAACAATGTAACATAGAATGGGAATAGTGTATCAAAAATTATGGGGATATTTATATATCAAAACAACACATATATCAACATTCCTTAGAGCCTCTATCAATAAACTCACATCATGTTCCTTCATTAGGGGAATGGATCCTTAGTATGGCACTCATACCCATTCAATACATATGTGGGGCCTAGTGTATCAGTCTCCACTAACCCATGGGAGTAGAGCCTCAGTATAACACATACTCATACAATTTATTCACATGTGAATTCTTCTTTATCCATTCAACCCATTTATATTTTCAATCCATAACTAATTTAACACTTTTGAGATATACCAAATATCACCATATTTCACATTAACAATATAAACACAACATTTATTATCTCAATCCAATAAATCCCTCAATTTATTATTTATCAACTCAATTGTATGTTAATAGAAGATGCAATCCCTATGGGTTCCCTTCTAACTAGTTTACACTTCATCAAAGGATCTCATGGGGATCATAAGGGGTTAAATGCATCATTAAATTAACCCAATTATAATTTCATGCCATTAGTACTAAATAGACAACACAATCTTACCACCAAAAAACCATATACACAAAACAATTACATCAAGACAATATGATATAACACATGAACCATGTAACTAATGTTCGTAGATAATAACTCACTTAAACCTAGACTGTGATTATAACATAAACAAAATTTAAATATTTGGAGTATAATTCTCTAATAAAATAGAGTTTTGTTATACTTAAGGAGAATAAAAATTACCCAAATACTTTTATATAAAATAGTGATATGATAACAGTTAGACTCACAATGATTATTGATTATAACCCAACCACACTCCAAACATCCATGTTTCAATGGAAAAATACTCTTGGGATTATTTGGATGAATATGTTCATCACCAAGATATCGTTTGGTTAAATGACTATAAAAATAAATTTAAAACTAATAATGATCGGGGGGACATGATCTTTCCTCAATTGTAAGGGGGACACAATTTGGACACATGTTTGGAAAAAAAGTTCCACAACCATATCTCTACCAATATATAGGAGGGTAAAATGTCAAAATGTCTCTTAGGTATCCCAATGGATTTTTACACTATTTAGTGGTTGAGTGTGATGGTTATATCCAAGATCGTACAGTTTCATGATCCCCCCTTGAATGGTTTCTTAACTGTGGATCTTTCTCCCAGGCCCACTTGGTTGTGATGAACATTTATTACTAATCATTCTCCAACTGTGAAATGGGCACTGGATTTCCCATAATTCCCAAAATTCATCCACTAAACCCTCAAGACACCCTATAAGCTTTTTATACCCTTGAGAACCATTTAATTATCATATATAAGATATTTTAACACAAACATGAACAATAAAATATCACATAATATGGTCTATGTCTTATAACCTCCCCACATTTTGAAAGCTTGTTGATGATGGGTACTATGTGAGAATAACATTATGGGATATTTCAAATATCAATTATGAAATATTTTTATTATGTATCTTGTATAAAAATAAAACAATCCTTTATAGTTTTATTATATATTATTTATATATATATTTAATAATTTTATAAAATGATGTAATATTTTTCTATATAATGCCTGGGTTCAATCATTGTATCGTTCATTACCTTCAAAAATAGAATACAATGAAAAATACATCAACATCAAATGATCTTAAGGTTAGTGTGAAGGGATTGAGATAAGATTTGAGATTTAGTGTCTTAAACATATCCCTAATAAATTTTCTACTGAATATACCATAAAATTGATCTATATTTAGAATTAATTCTTATTTAAATTTTCATTTTCATCTCTATATGTGAGGAATTATAATTTTGAGTAACTGGTCTTAAAAAAATAGTGTTGTATGAAAATTTAAAGGGATCAATTTCACATTATATAACACATACAATTCTAAGTGATTACTCAATCATCACACTTAATTCATCAAACTATTCTATAATCCACAATATCTATGGATAGTAATTTTTGTTTCTATATATCTTATAATCAGTAATCTCAAAATAAATGAATTATACTTTTTGTATTTCCATCTAACACGTATTACTACGAAGGGAATAATTCCACATTATGTTGATTTTTAGTCATCATAATCAATTGATTTGTCAACATGAGTGAATATAAAAGAACAATAGTTAATACTCAATTATTAAATTAGTGAAATGTTATATGTTTCCCTACTGTACTAGATAACCCATTTAAAATACATTATTTGTTATTCTTTAGTATCAATTTTCTATGATTAAAACAATTTCATTTAATATATTTTATAATGTTTGGATGTAGTGAGATATGATAAACTGTTAATCAAACTTCTAATTTACTATTTATTAACATGTTCCCCATTAGCATCTTCCCTAGTCTTATCACAACCTATAGGTGAGTTGATAATAGATTTTAGTCTTCCAAATTATATTTATTCCCAAATTTCCCTACATATTGTTCATTATAGATAAAAAATTATTTTATAACACTCCCAATACAATAAATGAATTCATTTATCTGAGAAATGATATCTCCAAAATTATGCTTAATTATTGAATATTGTTCATTAAAATCACACTCTATCTCTGTTAAGAGAATATTATTTTCTATATTAACAATTGAAATAATATTACATGTCAACAATTCCTTTACATTAATGTTATTTTCAATTTTTTTTAAACATTAGCTATGATTCATGAATCCACACAAATTAAAATACAATTCATTTAAGATATACTATAACCTATAAATAATTTTTTCATTTTATTTTTCGTTGTTACTTAATTTTTTTAGAACTATAACCATAGGGTTCTCTATAAATACATTATTTTTATCATCAATTTATAAAATTTTATTTACCATCCATTTGATAAAATTTATTATTATCATTACCTAAAACATCACAAAATATTTATATGAATTCAATAATGACCATAAAAGGAATGGTTTCATCAAAATAAACTTCATAAACTGATTAATAAATATTAAATGAAGTAATTATTGTCTTACTTAAAGCATCTAGTTTATCAATAAATTTTTTATGAACAGAAAATATTCCCAACAATAATTTTTTCAGCTTTCTCTTTGAACAATATCAAAAATTTATTTCATCTCAATTTTATAAATCACTGTATTCATATGAAGAACACATTCATTATATTTAATTACATACAAAAGTATACACTACTTGAAATATCACCTATACCCACGGTTTAAAAACATGGGTATAGCCCTTGAAACCGTGGGTATAAGTTATACCCTCAGTTTCATAAACCGTATGCTGTAGTGCCATCACAATAGGTCTAAACCCACGGTTTATTAAAAACCGTGGGTATAGACCCTGGATAATTGATATTACCCATAGTTTGTTAAACCGTGGGTATAGATTTATACCAATGGTTTGAAAACCAATGGTATAATGATTTAAAGGGACCCATATTTACCCACGTTTTACCAAACCGTGGGTATAGACAGGTTCCCCAGGCCGAGAAGCTTCACCTCCCTACCATTCTGCACCTATATTAGCACATAAACATGGCATGTCAAACTGGATGTTTGATAACCTAACCTAACCCCCCACATCTAAATAGATAAACTAGAAGTGTCAATCCACTCTATGGAAGGTTAACAACATGATCATATCTATATAAAAATATCATCCTTACCTCATACATATGAAAATGAAAGAACAATACTGGAACAAGATGATTTAAAAAGTTTAGTGAAAAACCTACTTTCCATGTTGGTTATACTGGACAACATGGATACATTAATAATATCAATACTAATTTGTTATACACTGTGAATATATAAATCCATAAAATGGTTATACAACCTATCCTTTATTAAAAAATTGGTTATACACCACAATTTAAAACTCCTTTAGTGATTGGTTATATACCCCATATAAAATCCTCTTTTAACTATTTATATACCCCATCCACAAGATCCTTTTTAGAGTGGATCAAGTATAGAAAAATATACTTATTTAATTGGTATTCCTCAACAAGAATGTTGGATCACCGTATGCTGTGTCTAACTACTTGGAGATCTTTAACATCTTTTGAGAAAGGTATACTTGTCTTGAAACTTCTTCTTGATCTGGGATGATTTGGATCTACTCAATTTTCAACATTATGAAAATTCATCCAAAATGTTGTCCTAGTTCTTCTTCTTACAAAACTCTATGGTTCCGGTTATTCATACCTCTTTTGACCCAAATTCACTTTTGATGAAAGTAGATCCTAAAATCCCCTTCTTCAATCAACTATTTTTCATAGTAAATATTCTAAAAATTCCTTCTTTTTTCATATACTTATTTCATGTGATGTTCCCCCTTTATATATGAAGTTTTCATCTTATATATGTTGGAATATATGGGTTTTAATTTGAAATTACGACTACCTAAATAATTGAAAAAATTACTATCTTCCAAAGATATTAGTATTTTACTTTTTCAATGCTCCCACAAAATTCAGCATCGGTGATATTTAACTCATCCTAAAATCCCATTTGGAATAATGAACATTCCATCCTTGAATGATTATAGTTGAATGTTTACCTCAACATCATCATAGTGATTAGATTTATAATAATGTAATTCCCTTTTGGGATCTTCCAAATAGTGTTCTTTTGATGTAATAAATATGCTCATTATGGTTCTTTTTTTCCCTCAAATCGAACATAAATACATGCATTATTAATAGCCTTCTATGAGAACCACTAATCACTTTATTAGAAACTATCCAAAAATGGCACCCTCAAGAGTCCGTTAGACTCACATTAGTAGTATAATGGTACCCGATAGTAACCTCCATAAAAAGGAGTCATTCCTTCATAAAGTCTCCAATATATGTGGTCCCCAAACTCAAGAGTTATACCTCAATATCTCTAATCTTGAGAAAAAGGTCACAATACGAAATGTAATACAACGACCTCCTCATAGAAACTACTTGATCTCTCCTAAAATAATCCATCCAACTAAATATTAAACAACACTAGTTGTAATCCAAAAGACATTTCTAAATAATGATCTCACACCCTCATACAGGCTTTGCAGCTCACAAACCAAACCCATGAAGAATCTAAAACCAAACCATATAGAAGTTATCCAAATAAACATTCAATAATAACAACCCCATTTAAATGGACTCTAAAAGGGATTGGATCCAACCAATATGATATTTGTGTAAAAATTCTTAGAATGTGGTACTCACAAGTCCAATTTTGAAACTAGGGTGAAAAATATGATATAGAGATTTAGGGAGAAATTGTACACAATTTTTACAATGGGGTTAATGATGTGTAACCTGAATGACCCTCACAGACCACGTTCCTCAGTCCAATTGGTTTGAACATTTCCAAATTACATGGCACGTTCCTCCTAGTATAAAGTGTGAACCCCATCATGGACACCATACCATATACCTAGCTCCACTAAAGTGTAATACTTTCGAGTAAATTGTGTGTACTCCTCATACATAGTGGGTAAACCCACTGAGGGTCCCATATAGATTGTGTGTACGCCCCCTGCCTAACCCCTCCCACTCCATCCCTACTACCCATCTCCGCTACCTCCCTCTACCCATCCTCTCCCCTCCCCTCCTTCCCCACTACCCAGCCCCTCCCCCTCCCTCCCTGCATAGACCCTCCCCCTCCCTCCCCACTACCCATCTCCTCCCCCAGCCCCTCCCCCTCCCCCTACCCAGCCCCATCCCCTCCCTCCCCACTGCCCAGTCCCTACCCCTCCCCACCTGCCCATCCCCTCCCCCTCCCTCCCCACTACCCATGTCCTCCCCCTCCCCGTCCCCCTCCCCCTGCCCATCCACTTCCCCCTGCTCAGTCAGGTAGAATGGCATATTTAGAGGAACTTTTGGATAAAAACACATGAAATAAAATACACAAACACGTATTAAAGATTCATTCAACAATTGAAATATATACAATGAATCCACCATAAACAGAAAATGTTATCAATATTCAAGACTTTCTCATGTTAAAAGTTTTAAAAAATCATGAAAAATCATAAGGGTGCATACCTCCTGAATGTACACTGTGATCCACGATTTCTGAATAACATCCTGAGCCTTTTCAAATGCGATGATAGTTCAATGTATCCAAAACATAAAAAAAATATACAACCGAATATTAAAAATAAAAATATGGAGTAAAACCTGAATCAGGGTTCCACTAAACATGCATTTTCTTTTGTTTTTGGAGTCCTCCTAAAACACAAAAACAACATAAAAAAATTAGATAAAGGAAATATAAGAACCACAAACAGCATATACAACATCTAAATGAGTTTGTCAACTCCGAATATTCATATAACTGTCAGATCACATACCAATCAGTAATGTACAATGACATATTTATAGATCATTTTGGATAAAAACACATTAAATAAAATATAGAAACATATATCCCAATGTCATTCAATAATTGATATAATTACAACGTATCCGCCATAAAAAATGTTCACAATATTCAAGGATTGTTCAATTTATCATGATTATAAAATCAGCTCCACATCTCACCCCTGCCCCACAAATTCCCCTCCCCTCCCCCTCCCCCTCCCCTCTACCCAGCCGCTCCCTCATGCTTAGCTCCCCCCTACCCAGCTCCACTCTCATGCTTAGCTTTCCCTACCTTGCCCCTCCCACTCCCCCTCTCTAATTCCCAGCTCCCCCTGCTCATCCCCTCCCCCTCCTCCATCATGCCCAGCTTCCCCTCATGCCGAGCCCCTCCCTGTCCCCCTCCCTCATGCCCAGCTCCCCCTGCCTAGCACCTCCCCCTCCCCTCCCTCATGCCCAGCTCCCCCCTGCCCAGATCCCCCCTCATGCCTAGATCCCCACTACCCATCCCCTCCTCCTCCCCTCCCCCTGGCCAGCCTCTCCTCCTTCACCATATTACTATATACCAATCAAATATGAGAATCGTTGACATCCCAATGCATATAGTTTTTTTAGGAAAATAAAATACACAGGGAAAGTGTTTTAGTATTTGGTTTCATGACTGAACTGCGTAACAATATAATCATAAATTGATGACCAAAAGGGGAAAGGGGACATGAGCGCATGTTACATGCCTTTCTTTGTAGATAAATCATAGTCCTGATCACATTAACACAAAAATTTTGTGCCATGGTTCGAGGTATTTCCTCAAGAGCAACTGCACCAGCTTCGTAAGGCCATTGTTTATAAATAAACCAAAAACAAAAAATATGAATCACTTCAGTAACTACAAATCAATGCCTTTTCATTTAAACAAATAGATCAGAAGTAACTAAGCCTTCTCAACACCTTCAATAGATGACCTCTTCTGGTTCATAGTGGAGGAAACAGTCATACTCGCCTGATGAACATCCTATGAATACAGAGTATATGAAAGAGAGATTAAGTCAATGCAGCCCCACCCCTCCCAACCCTCCAATTCACCCCTACTATTCTTCCCCTCCCATCCCTCCAATATATCCCCCCATCCCTCCACTACATCCCCCCAACCCTCCACTGCAACCCCCCATCCAAGGCCTCCCCACCATCGCTAAGGCAATGATTAGATGGAGAGATAGTAATAAACACAGCAAACCATAAAAAATATGTGGCATGTGAAAATTGCCTAAATAATTGTCAAAAAACACCCCTGATGATAATATAATAAAAAATTCATTTCATTGCATAAATAAATTCACATACAAGCTGTCCACCAATACAAAAAAATTAAACTCCAATACGAGTCTCTCTACTAAGTCGAAAATAGAGGGGAATAGTATCCACCCCCCTCTCCATCATCGTCATCCCCATGTCCGGCATCATCATAATCATCAGCAACATCGACATCAGCATCATTAGCAATATCATCACCAACTTCACCACCATCATCATCATCAGCAATCTCATCACCAACAACATCATCAGCAACATCCTCACCAGGTATATCTCCACCACCATCATCGCCACTAGGAACCTCATGGGAATCACCCGAGGCATTATATAAAGAGCGCATTGATGCCATACATGAATGAAAAGTGGAAGCAACATATGATGGTAGTGACTGACTCAAATCTGAAAGAGATTTCATGAAATTTTTATTCATTGGATTACTTTTTTCACAATCCTCTAATACTATTTTCTTTGTCGCAGCTAATTCAGCACACTCACTTTCCAAAAAATAGGCCTTAGAGGCTTTATAGGAGTCTGATGATGACCAATAAATAGAGGGGACACTGTTTTTTCCTGGTCTACAATAGACTCCTTATGGATTCTCCACACCTAAAACCTGACTCAAATGATCATTTGTCCCTAAGTCGTCAGCTTCGTTCACATCCATGGCCTCCAAGGCAGACTCTTGAAATTATAAACATATTAAATTATGAATTTCATATAAATGTTGGAAATATAAACAAACAAACTTACTATTTTATATTGTGTTTGTAAATTTACAGTAGTTCTATATTTTTTTCCTACTGAAGCAGAATAATTTGGCACGAGGTACCAGACCTTCATTTCCCAGTACAACTTGCTGCATATGAGAAATGAACAAATTTGGATTACAACCATATATGGTAAATGCAAAAAAATGTGTTGAAGTGAGTTGCAACAAAGACCTACAAATATTGAGGTAAATTACAGTCATAACTGATGGGTGGTTTTCTGAAATGGTTTTCGGAAGTGGATTTCAAGGAAATATACTACTTGTTCAAGAAAAATAGACAACCCTTATCCTAGTATAAGATGTGATTTCCAGGATACATGGACTAACCAGGGGAAGGCATAAATATGTTATGATGACAGGTTATAATTAAAGAAATTATATTTATTTAGATGAACGTACCAGCTACTTCTCATTCTCAGGCATTGTAGTGTGACCCAATGTTTGTAGATATGTAATTTCATCTTTTTTTTTTCGCTGACATATCCTAAGAAACAAAAAATAAATAAAAGTAATAAAAATTAAATTTTATATAAAAAAATTAATGAATGGTACTATCTTATAATCTTCAGTCTTCCAATGTGTGGTAATTTTTTGATATTAACTTTTTGGACAGTTAGGGTTTGTGGGTAAACACTCTAACTCAGTACCCACTATGCTCCTCTAACCAATATGTAACTAATACTTGTCTGACCACCAATACTCTCCAAGATCACTCAACCAAGAAGCTTTAGTATCGTCACCATTAGGAATGTTAAATCGACTGTAAAACGAACATGTTAAGTCATATAAATACATTACAAATATAAATATAAATTTATAAAATTTATATACCCATATTTTTGCCCATGCCCTATCCTTGATGTCAGAATTGATATGTATTCATGAGACTGGTTCCACCGGAACGATATCACAATGTTTGGCTAATGTTTCCATTATACTTATACACTACATAAAATTTTTACCTACCATTTGATTTTGATAATTTCTATCCACCATAATATGAATTTCACGATTCCAAGCATCCTGCATTCGAGTACGCCAACGTCGCCTACGAGAAGATCCCACTAAATAAGATAAGAGATAAAAAGAGATGATTTAAGTGAAAATACAATAGGACAAAAGTGAAATGATATAATTTGAAACATTTATAATTAAAAACCTGAGGCAGGATCTTGAATAGGATGTGAGGCATTCGTGGACTCTGCTGGATCAGCATCCTCTGAAGGAAGTATCTGTTCAACAGCATGGTCTGGCTGATCTTCATAAACAAAAGTGGAAACAGAAGGAGCAGACTCAATATGTGTAGGATGGATGGTAGGGAAAGGAGGTGGCGTAGACATGTCAGAATATGCGTAGTAATTCTAGGGATACATGATTGGATATGGAAATTGTGCAGGTGAGAACATCGATAGGGTTGGCATGGACATTGAATGGTAAAAATAAGGTAAATGGGATGATGATGGCGGCATGTATGGGAAAATACTTGGGATCTCAAGAGGAGGGAGGACATGTGTGGTAGATGGGATGCCCACTGATGGGTCAGTGATGGGAGTGGTAAGACGGGAGCTCCACTTAGGTCTAGGAAGATCCCCGCTCAGTCCCATACTGGGAAGAGGAAACTCTGTAGTTATATATCCCTAAAAAAAATTGATCAAAAATATGAAGTTGATATGATATGTAATGCAAAAGATAAATATTAGAATTATTATACTCACTGATGACAACTCACACTTGCATCTAACATGATCAACATCAAATAATCTCTTCTTGCAAGCTTCTTTAGTTTTCTCCATAATCTACATAAGAATGAAATAAATATTTTTTAGCAACAATTTTTACAAATCATACATACAACATAGAAACTAAAGAAGACAAAAAATGTCATAAAATATTTCAGTATTGATAATTTACAAACAATTTATACAATTTTTTAAACCAAATTTTAAACCCAATTCTCTGAATTGAAATAAATATAATTAAATGAAACGAAACAAAAAAATCCTAAAACAGACATATCATTTCAAACAAAAACTAAATTAAAGTAATTACGTTAGTACCAACCTGAGAAAATCACGTCAAGGTAAACTGAATGAACTCTGAATATATATAGTTTCTTTTATATATTACCCTCCACTACAATAGTTTCAATATCATCTCTCACAATGGGACAATTTGTGTTATCAAATACAATATTTTGGCTAACACCGATGGGGCGTAAATGGTGAAAATTTTATCTCCATCATCATGAAAAATATGTCTTGGGATTACTTCATTAATGAAACATTAATCATTTTTCGGATGATCTTTTAAATGAAACACTTGTTTTTCCATTGATGCCTGGTATAGTTCATCAGTATGCAGGAATTGACTCATGTCAATAACTCTAAATCCACAATAATCAATAAATGTACCATGTCACATCATTGAATAAAACCATTTTCATTTCATCAGAGTGACTCGACCATGAGAGTAGTAATCCAATAACAATATTTTCTCATCTAGTCCATAATAATACACATCTTCATATCATGGTCAACTATATGCTGCACTAGAATAATAATCCATTCTAGCAGTTAACATAATGCCATCATGTTGTGTTCTCATTTTCACCGCTCTATCAGTTATAACAAATTTATATCCATTGATTATTAAATATTTTCATTCACAAACCAAAGAATTGGGACCAAAATCCAACACTCTTAATTCTTGAGAAATGAAGTCATCAGGTAAAATTAATACCTGGAATATATATGAGTAATATAATAAAATATATATCTATATTTTATGGTATTTAATTTAATGTTCATACCGTTGATTTTAACCAGGCTGGGAAATCTCGGCTATGCATAGCCTCTCTCCTTCTCAACGGCAAAGACCGATGATCTCTACTTATAATTTGTATATGTTCTCAACATAAAATGACAATAAAAGTATAAGGTTTATGTGATATGATATCATATGAGATAACATATATATATTAATATTACTTAATTGATATAGGCATTGAACAAACCATAATTAAACAATATTGTACGATATTCCATATTCCGCTCTTCAATGCTCAATATAACCAATGTATATGACTCGACAATTCTACCTGTTTTGTGAAGATATGGAAATGAGGTATGAATTTCATCATACTGCTCATCTTCATTTCTCAATGGTAGATTATGTATTGTGCTCAAATAAAACAAATACATTGAATAAATATCCATACATTCTTGGGCCAGATAACTCCTCACAATGGGACCTTCAGGATAATTCAAATTTTGGTCTTATGATTTCATTGGGCACATATTTCTTTCAGTGGGATACATCCCCCGAAAAGCTAATGGTCCCCCAATAAGTGTCTTAGTTGGAAGATGAAATGTTAAATGCATCATGCAAGTGAAAAAATATGGAGGAATTTTTTTCCAACTAACACATAATTAACAGTGCCTGTTGCTGCATTTTTGTCAATAATGATTTGTATAACCTTTTACCACAAAGGTTTCTAAAAAATGGAACAACTAAAACACTTATACCATTACATTATTTGATAGAAGATGCTGAATTGCTATTGGAATCAATTCATGAAGAAGGATGTGATAATCACACATTTTTAGGGATTTCAATTTCAAATGTCTTTTATTGAATTGTTTAGATATGTTGCTGGAATAGCCATCTGGAACCTTGATATTATCCAATATTGCCGGAAATTGATCTTTGTCTGCTGGTGTCATCACATAAAAAGAACATGGAAATTTCCATTTGTTTCCACTGATACAAACAAGATGTAGTTCTGGTTGAATACCCCAATCCAATAAATCACGACGAGATCAGATGTCATCTTTAGTCTTCCCCTTAATATTCAAAAGAATTCCAAGAAAAATTTCACATATATTTCTCTCAATTTTCATTATGTCTAAACAATGACGTAACAAATTAGTAGACCAATATAGAAACAAAAAAATACTTCTCTTTTTCAAATTTTAAGTGAATTCAGTATCATCATTATTCCTCTTTAAATATTTCAACTGGCCTTTCCCTAATGAAAAGATGAAATCTTTCAATTCATTAATCACATCACTTCCTAGCATACGTTAAGGTGGTTCTTCAGTTTCAACATTATTATGAAACCTTCGATGATTCTTCCTGTATTGATGATCCATTTTCATGAATCGACGATTCTCCATGAAACTGAATCTACGACGATATTTAAGCCCTCTCGATCATGTATTCCTCATACAAACGGGACATGATAGTTTTTCATTAGTGCTCTACCCAGACATCATTACATAGGTAGGGAAATCATTTATGGTCCATAGAAGGGTAGAATGCATCTAAAATGTATTCTTTAAAGAAGCATAAAATTTCTACACACATAAATCCCAATGTTGTTTCAAATCTTTTATTAAAGGCTGTAAGTAGTCATCTATATGATTACCAGGATCCGAAGGTCCAGATATCTGTAAAATACTGAAAGTGAAAGGTTTTTTCATTCATCCATGAAGGAATATTATAAACATGAATAAAAACTGGCCACGTGCTATGAGCTGTAAGAATCATACAAAACAGATTAAAACCATCACATGATAGGCCCAATCTGACATTACGCACCTCAGTTTCAAAATCAGGATGTTGTGCATAAAATGTCATCCATTCTAATCCAACTGTAGAATGGACCAGCTCATCATTACCTTTAATTATCTCAACATCGTTCCATCACATATTGACTTAGATTTCTGGAGACATGAATAGATTTTGAAGTCTGGGAATCAATGGAAAGTTCCACATGACATTCTACGGCACATGAGATGGTGTTCCATCTGCATTTTTCTTCCATTGATATGTACCACATTTTTATAGTCATTATGTTCAGCCGTTTCTTCCAAAAATAAACTACAATCTTTAAGACAAGAATGGAGTTTATTAGTAGAAAATCCAAGAAGCTTAATTAACTTTCATTCCATGTAATGATTTGAGGAAATACATGAACCGTCAGGTAGAAAGTCCTTAAAAAATGTAAGAATATAATCAATGTAGGTATTTGAAATACCATACATGGTTTTCCTATGATATAACCACATTAAAAATTCAAATTGGTCATTTTCCTACATTTTTGATATACTGGAGTTCTAGAATAATCCAATAAATTTCATACTCTCTCAACATCATCACCTTTAATATTTTCCTCATGTGTACTGATATCATTGTCTTCTTGCACTAGCATGTTATCTCTCTCGGAATGATGCACATATAGGAACTGATCAAATATCAAATTATTCATGTCACTTCGTTTATTTCATTTATGAACAGTAGAATATTTACTCATATCTCCATGGTAAAACTAGACATTATAGTTTGCTTGATATCCAAATTTTGTTAAATGGTAAATAACTTCTTCTCGTCTTAAATATGCTGTTCCAACACAATTATTGCAGGGACACTGTATACGACCTCTATCTAACGCATTGTTAAATGAAAAATATAAAACATTCTGTAAATTGTTTTGAAACTCGGTTGAAATCCAATCAGTATGACACATCCAGCTTCTATCCATTCTATAACAGGAAGAAAAATTATCATTAAATCAAAAATGTAAATCATATTTAAAAAATTCATTACAATAAATTTTATTATTAAATTAATAAAATCATATTAGTTTCTAGTAAAACATATTTAGTGACAAGAGGAGTCCATGATTGAATAAGTGGGAAAAAGGAAAAAAGATATATCTTGAGATGTAAACTAAAGAAAAAAGATAAAAAAGACACTCCCAAGTGGTCATTGATATGGAATAAAAAAGAAAATTTCAACGTAAAATACTCTTTTATAGATATAGAGGTATTACACACATGGGAAGAAAATTTTATTTTAATAATATGAATTAATAATTTTATTGATTATTTGGTAGGGGTTATTTGATTGGGAATAAAAAAATCAATGAAGATAGAGTAGGTATAAATTTAATTTTTTGAAATTATTATTGAAAAAATGTTTCAAGGTATCCTACAAATTTTGTACCACATGATCCTTAAAAGATGTAATTTTTATGGATTCTATTTGAACATTGGAATATTTTTTCATATGGAAATGATATGATTTTAAAATAGACATCATGATATACTTGAGAGTATTTAGTATCAATGTTTGGGGGTTTCAACCCCTATAAAGGAATAAAAGTAAGAATCATATTGTAAATTCTATATAGAAATCACAGAACATGTTTGATATTCTTGGATAATTCCATAGAAGGTGTGACCATCCTATTCATGATGAAAATTAATGCCTCATAATTATACCATCCTGAAAAAAAAATAAGTTTTGATACTCAATATCCTCAAAATAATAATAGAAAATTGAAGAATAAATAATTAGTTGTTGAAGTTTCACCCAATGTATCCAAAGGGGAAAGTCCATGGATTTTAGATAATGGATGTTCTGTTCACACGATAAAAGATTTAAAAACATTGAAATATATTAAAAAATGAAATGGATTCTTAGTTACTTTCAAAAATGACAGGTCACTAAAGGTTAAAGAAGTTGGTTTAATTGTTATTGGGAAAGGGAAGCTTAAATTAAAAAAAACTCTTTATGTTGATGGATTAAAACACAATCTATTAAGTTTTTCTCAACTTCATGATAAAGGAAATATATTTTTTAGTAATTATATGTTATTGGTTCAGAACATTGAGGATGGAAGAGTGGTTAAAAGAGGATAAGAGTGCCAGAGGAAATTTTTCCTTTTGGGTGATGTAGAAAATTCATGTTATCTAAGCATGAATGAAGAGAATGAATTATAGTATCAGAGGATTTCAGAATAGAAATGTTCTATTTTTTAAAAAAATATGGACTCTCTTTTTATTTTTATAGGAGATGATAAATAGATAATATATAGAGAGTGTTCCTTATTGGGGAGACTTAGTGAGTTGGCAGTTGAAACTTAGAAAAGAGTTCATGTGTTGTTCCCCATGTTTTTGACCAATAAAAAAGAGGAAATTGAAGATCCCATGATGATCAGTAACATAACATGTCTTAGACTCTAATTTATCTCATTATGTTAATTTATTATGGGGGTGGTGATTAGATCATAATTAATACATTGCCAGTACAGTGTTGATCTTTACTTTGAGTGTTATATAATTAGGAAAACCATTATTGATTGCAATAGTTTAGTGTTAAAAATCTTTTTTAGTGTCTGATTACTATGAAATTGTTAATGAATAAAATCCATTCAAGGATATTGAATGAAATATTTATGTTTTATTTACTAGAATCATACTCATTGATGGGTAATAAGTGAATTTAAGATAAGTTTAAGAAACATTAATAATGAATATCAATCAAATTTCATGTCTACATCATGGTTGTAATGACCGCTACATTATATATGTGAAATTACCATTAATTAAATTATATTTGTGATATTTCATAAAAAACAAATGAAATATTATTATAAATTTAGAGCATTACATGTCTGTAATTTTATCATTGACCATTATAGACATTACAGATGTAGTTGTTAGAATGTGATAATTAGAATTGGTGCATATTAAGGGTAATGATGAGAGATAATTTATATATAGGGGTAAACTATGGCCTCAAATAATAGAAAATAGCATTTGTGAAACACAGTAATCTAATATTGGGAGTGAAGTTTCATAAAGGGGGTTTTACCTTGACAACATACAAGAAGAACATTAAGAAGTGAAACGTGATCATAATAATCAAGTAATGAGATGAAGGTGTTGAGAGTATACATGTTGGAGATGAAGATTCATCAATTTCAAGTGATGAGGAACAATATCAGTAATATTATACAAGGAATATAATATAAGTAAAGCTATGAAATATCATTAAAGACCAAATTCAGTAAGTACAAAGTAAGATAACTTTTATGATAACAAATCATACATCATTATTTTCTTAGGTAGAACCAAAAAATACTAGAGATTCCTTAAAGAATCAGGAGTTCTTTAATGATTTGAATGATTAATTATGAAATATTGAGAATAATAAGACTTGGGAGATGGTACCCAATCTTTAAGAGAATAATTACATGTGGATAGTGTGGGTGTTTTGAAACAAATTGAATGAAAAGGGAGAATTAGTGAGAAATAAATAAATATTAGTGTGTAAAGGATATTCTCAATATGAAGGAGTTTAATTTCATGATACCCAGAAGAGGGGAGCCGAGAAGGGGTAGTGGGGACATCAACTAAGTTGGGGGCAGCGTGGTGAAGGCCGGGATGTTGAGGGAGTGGCGAAGTTTGAGAGGTCCAGGTTGGGAGCGGAGGCAGAGCCGGGAGGCGGTGGCCGGGGAGGGGATGAGATTGTCGGGAGGTAGAGGTTGGATTGCCAGGAAGCGAAGGTCGGAGAGGGGAGGAGAAGGCCGGGAGGCGGAGGTTAGATGGCCAGACAGTGGTGGTCGGGGAGGGGAGGACCAAACCGGGGGTCGGAGGTCGGGGAGGTAGGGTTGAAGTGGGGGGAGTGCGATGGAAGAGTGTGGAGGAGCCCGATACTTATTGGTTAAACACCCCCAGTTTTAATAAAACCGTGGGAATAGACAATTAAAAACCATCCATCCCCACAGTTCTTTAAACCATTGGAATAGATCTCTGGGGATAAACCCCATTTCCAGTTGTGATAGTGTAGATAAATATATGAGATAATAGTTATTTTGTTTCTTTTCTATGAATTATTTCTCCGATTTGTTAACCAATTATAATTTAAATTTATATTATATACTCTAAATTTTTCCAATTTCTGCCCCAAAATAATCAAAATATATTTTATTTTGAAAATTTGTTTTTTTATTCTCAATCATTTTCCACTTAATTGTACAAGTCATTATAAATCCTCTTGTTATAGAACACAAATCTTTTTCCATTATATAAATACCCAAAAAGGGTTCTTCTAACCTTTTTAATAAATCATTACCACAATGTAGTTATTAATCAGTAAAAAACAAATAATACAAAATTTATTGAAATTATAAAGGGTTTCCATCCTCCAATAATTCATATATTTCGATTTTAAATTTTTTTTAGTCCCAAATATTAAAATTTTTTATATGAACAGTAATACATAAATCCAATATCTAGTAAAAAATTGAAATGTCACACAATCAGAGGCTAATTATGCTAATCACACCGATAGCTTTATTCTTTTATTATACTACACCATCAAATTGATTTGTATTAAAATTAAAATAGAAATTTTTAATTAAATTAATATCCACTTAGGATAAATATGTTTAAATTTTGAACCCCCTACCATTATTAAATATAACAATCTTGGTAGTTTTATATAGTTTATTAATAGATGGTCTTAAAAATGATAAAAACATTTTCAAAATATATTAAATATATTATATTGAAATTAAATGGGTCATTTTTTGAAATAAAATATGAATGTGAGGATGTAAAGGTCTTCTTGACAGAATTAATATATCATTAGACAATAGAAATTGTAATGTATAAACCCAGCATCCCTAGTCGGGTGGGTTTCAACTATCTTAGGATATCTATGTATTATTTTTTCCATTTATATAAATTTATAGTTTTATTTTTATTTCCCATTTATATGAAACAACTCTCTGACAACATGAAATATAAATATTTCTTAAACATCCCAAAAGAAGTATCCCAATTTTGTTTCCAAAACATGTTTCTATATTTTTTCCACTAATTTCATGAATTACACGAGTCTTCAATTTTAAAAAGGATAAAATTAATTTTTATTGTCTATTGATGACATATTAATATTTTATCATCATCTTGAGACCGAAATTTTTCTCAAAAATAATTATATTCTCTTTATCAAAAATATTACATGAGAAATATATATCATTTTAAGATCATACAAACAAAAAACACATAATTTTGGTATCTGATCTCAAAGAACAAAAATAATTTTTTTTGTTAAATGAGTTGTCAATATTATATTTAATACCACTGATTTATTTTATTTTAATATTATTCAGGTTTTCCATTTTAGTTTTCATATATAATGAGTATACACTATTAAGAATCATTGGATTTCTCCTCTCGTTAGCTTTCAAGAACTATGTCAATAATGACTAACAATTCAGAATTGGGTCCTCATAGATACTTAAAACCAAATATATAATAAATAATTTCTAATAGAACTATTCTAATTCATTCCTCAAGATACAAACGTCATTGGTCGCATATTCTTCATATTTTTTCCAATCAATCAATTTTGTTTCAACTATGTATATTATTTAAATTTATATTCAAATAGTTTTCATTCCCACACATTATCCTATTATTCAATTATTATATCACCCTAATTTATTTCCTTACCATAATCCATGAATTTTATATAATATAAAAGATAAAAATATTTTTTCCCAAATACACCCTAACAAAAAGAGTGCATTTTAAACCTAATTAATTCATGAAACAATTATGTCTATCTATTAACACCAAATCATTATCATAATTCATTTCTATGATTATATTACGTTAGACCAAGGGTATCTGTCATTATCTAAATGTCTTCAAATTCTTATAATGTAGTTTTCACCTTCCAAAAGGTATTATCAATTAAATTTTTCCAAGATTAGATATGTGAAACTTCACTTCTAAACAAAACATATTAAACGTATTTTGAGTCCCATATATATTATTTTTCTGTGATTATCTACTAGATTTATCAACAATTAGTAATAAAATTGTCCTCATATAAATTTACTTATCATATTCATTCGTTATTCTTTTAATGTACATCTCATCCTTAATATATATTCAATTAGTCCTCTTAAAATATTATTCTTTATAGAAACGTTTTTCCATAACACATTAAATATAATATCATGTTTTGTAAGAATAACATTGAGAATTGGGTTCTCTTAATAATAATTATTCTATTTTAAATGAAAATCAGAGTCCTTATTGTTAAAAATATTCTAATATTTCATTAGATATATGAAAAACATTATTTTGTAATTTTGTTGCCTTTTTATGCACATATTTTTATTCAGGAAATTCTTCCACCTCATCATTAATTGTCTTTTAATTATATGACTACTCTCATTTTCATTAGTATTTAAATATTTTTCATGTGTTTTCATAAGACACATAATTATTTTAGTTCCATATGAATTATTTGTTTATAAAAACTCTATTTCAATGAGTAGTCATTCAATTATTATCCCTACAAAATCTCATTCACCATTGATATTTCTTCCTTATCACATTATATTTCATAATATCAGTAAAACTTCTGACCCATTTCGTGCTTTGGGGTAGTTATTGAATTTCATCATCTTCATACAATTAATTTTTTCTTCATACAAAATGAGTAAGAAAATTCCAATTCTAAAAACATTTGACAAAAATTAGTGTAAATTATTCATTATACCGTCCATTTTCTTATAATATTTTTAAATATATGTAATAATATGAAATTTTAAACTTTTTACTACTCTATATCATCGTCTAATCTAGTGGATGAGTCAAAGTAATTCACATTGATATTCAGTTTGTTATTGTATTTTTAGATATTTCTTCCATGAATTGTTTTATAAAAATTGGTTCTCTCATCATTTCATTATCATAGGGTGTGTTATTAAAAAATCATGAAATATTATTTCTTTTTCTTCTAGAGAATATATCAATAGATTAATCATTAAATACAATTATTATTCACTCAATGAAATATGATAAAAAAATATTCACAAAGTCCCCTAATGTCAATCTAATTTGTTATGGTTATGTATCCATCATTTATTTCCAAATGTATCATTCTAATATCTTTAATAATGTATTTAAAAGATTTTAATTTATCATTTTTAATTATAATTTTTTTAATATTCAATAGATAATTATTAAATTAAACATCATTTTATATAATTAATGCAATAGGTTTTTAACAAATTATTACTTATTTATGACATGATAACATTTTGATAGATTCTATATAATGATAGTTTATATTACCTAAAAATTTCAATGAATAATATCTCTTAATTGGTTGTAATTGAACTATAATTATATTCAATTCGTGTAATCCTTGCAGGTAAAGATTAAGGGTCATCCAATTTTTCCAACCAATAATTTTATTTTAATAAAATATAGAAAAACCTCTTATATGGATATAAATTAGATTATCCATTAGAAATATTTAGTAGGATATGACATCACATGGAAACATGATTGTTATGATACAACTTGACGTGCCAATTTCTATCCATGTACACCAAATAAGTGTTTTCTAATTTAGTGGTTTAAAAAAAATATTTTATAAAATAAATATTGTGAAATTTTATACTCACAATAATAAATAAATAAAATAACTCATTACTCAAATATAACGGAAATAAAAATGAACATAAGGAACACATGTTTCAATAGATCGGTTTAAATGTTGCTTCATATTATAATTTTTTTGGTTGAGTTGAGAGACACAACATAACAAAAAAAATGAATTATTGATTAAAATAAGTTAATGGTAGTTTTAATCCTCAACTAAAATGAATCTTTAAACCATATTATTAGATATGGTCATTGGTCTTATATAAATAATTATAAAAAATTAAAAAATATTCTGTCACTATTCTACAGTATCACTATAGAAATTTGTTGGGATTATATATATAACCATTAGTTACATAATTTATTATCTCTATAGAATATTGAAAAATTTATTTCATAATCTATAGATTCCATTTCATCATGGTAATATGATCTTTCCCCTCAAGGAATAAGTCATTAAAATAATGAATAAATCAATAGTTTTGCATGTTCATTGTCCGTGTTGTCTATAAAAAATATTTACAAATTATCCTCATATTGAAATTAGAAATTTCGCTTCTGATAGATAATTTTTATTTTAATATAATTCCACCATGTTATTCATATCATAATCCCCAATGTCTATAATGATGATAAAAGATAACTACAAGGGATTTTTGAATTTTTTGTCACCCATTTTCTTAAATATTGTGTATTATCAATAACATAATTTGTATATGGTCTTACATAAAATAGATCTTTATAATTTTTAAATATATTTTACAGATTCATTTACACATAAAAATAATTTATATTTCTTTAATTTAGTATTGTCCTTCAATTTTCATTTTTTAATCATCTCATTATTTTGATTTCATAAATAATCAAATATTTTTCTAATAAACCTATAATTTTGATCATAATCATGGACTTTAAATATTTCTATTTACTTTTTTTTGTAAATTATGTTCCCTAAAACTTTCATTTAATTATTTATAATGGTTGAAATTAATCACAACATAACATATAATATATGATATTTTAAAATTTATTGAATGTGTAAAATCATTAATGTTTATTTTGGGAAGTGTATTATAACACTATATAAAATAATAATTTTTAATAAATATATAAACTAATGGATTAAGAAAAATATGTGTATGATCTCATATATCATAGGGTTTTCATAAGAAAATTTCAATCAAAAAATCCTACATAAACTCTAATGAATATATAATGTATTGTTATAATATATTATGAATGTATGTATTATATTTTTCAATTCTTGTTTTCAAATTTCATACAAAAAATATACTCATGCATCAATTCAGTTTACATATAAAATAAAACATTTCTCATACCACAAAATTTCTTATGTAATTTATAATATTTCTTATCATATCCTATATTAGAGATACATCGATTAAAAATTATTCCAATGAAAAAAATAATATTTATTGAATTATATATCAATATATGAATATACAATTTAAAGAATAATACTACAAATCATGGTATCTTTTTTTTCATTTACCAATTTTAGTTAAACAACTATTTAAAATATCTTGTGTATTTTATATTATTTAACACCTTTTTTAATTTAAATAAAAAATGAACAAATTAAATTATATATCATATAAAAAGGATGATTTTAAAAATGATGTTTGTATATATATTAATAACTATACTCAACTAACCTCAATTTATCAATGTCATGTTAAAGCATCTCAAAAAAAACCTTATCAAATATCAATTATTCTTAATCATTGTTGACACAGATACAATATTCCTATAAAATTCTATTGGGTTCTTCATGAATTATATATATATTATTGATCTATGATATAATAAATAATATAGAAGTACAATTATGATATACATGAAAACTATTAAACAATAATAAACAAAAAATGAATAAATTCTTACTAAGAAAAAAATTTAATAAATGTGAACTGAACTCATATGCCAAATTTCAGTAATAACTACAATATTTAAATCATAATAAGGAGATCTATGGAATTTTTATGTTTATATTTTTTATCATTATATAAATCATTAATGTTGAATCTAATATTATTACTAATCTATAGATTTTACCTAGAAATACTAATATTGGACATATATTTTGAAAACATCACTAGTTAGAACACATAAATGATAATATATTATGAATAAAATTATATACTAATGAAACAAACTACATAAAAATGATTGAAATTATATTTTACTATGAAATTATTTCTTTGATAGAGTGATGGTGGATATAAAATGGTGTAATTACCATTCTCAAGAACTAGTAAACTAGTGCCCAATCCAGATCACCATATGACCATAGGCATGACTACCCATATTATAGAGGTTGTAGACTAGTAGAGATAGATTAATGAGATATATGGGGAGCCTATACCCACTTTATCAAAGTACCACTGAAGAAATAGAATACTAAAAAATGAAAATTCATAAACAATAAACATGCTTCTTATATCAGTTTACCAAAACTGGGTACATACCCAAAACCCATGTGAAAAGTTTCCATGTCATGTCTTTCAATGTAATGGGAAAAGGAAATCACCCAAATAAGAAAATAAATTAAATCCTAAAATGTTTCATAAAAAAATGTTTGATTGACTTATTCATATACATATTTGAGTCCCAAATCAACCCTCTAGCATAGGCCATTTCCCTTATCTAGACATTTGTGAGAACCTTGACCTTCTTTTCAGGTATTTTTTTTCCTTTTTTGGTCGTTTTTTAGAAGAAGTTTTTTTTCTCGAAATTTTCGATGAAAACGTCGTGTACATTATGAGTACATTCAGTGTACTCGGTTACCGCTAGTAGCCAGGTGCTGGCTGTGTAGCGGCCATGCTCATGGCCATGTGGGGGTGACTTGGAGGCCACCTAAAGCTGAGTACAGAAAAGGCAAGTACACACAGTGTACTATTTTTGAATTAAATGTATTGGGGTTGCGTCTAATCCCTAGAAACGTCTCCTTTTATGTGTCGTTCGTCCGAGAGCTTCCATACGAACATGAATCTTCTCCGAGCCCCCAAGCCTCCATCCGATCACCGATTCAACCGCCGTCGATTGAGTTTGGATTGCCTCGGTATTCTCTCTCTTCTTATTGAGCCTCATTTCATGATTCCTCTTCTTTCTCATGGTATCATCTGTTGAACATTTTAGACATTTTTATAGATCTTCAGCATTCTAATGTGATTAAATCCTCATGATTCACATATAGAAATCTCCTAATGTCGAGGTTGGTGGTTTGTGATTTTTTTTGAATGTATTTGAGTATTATGTACAAATTTTCCCAATACCCATGAACAGGGTATTGCGCGTTTATTGTTTTAGCCCTATTGTTTGTCTGTTATGATTGTACGCTTGAGTAGATGATATGTGATTGTGAATAGGGTGAATTGATGTGATTATGATGTGTTTTCCATGCATGTTTTCTTGTTTTTACCTTTGAGTCTAGTTACCTATTAGGCTGATGTTACTTTCTCATGCCTAGTATTGAAGGATGGTGTGACTGTTGTTCTATTATGCTGCTATACTATATAATTCTAGCCAAGTAGTTCTTGAGGTTACCTTGGCCGATACGTTCTTCTACGCATGTTTGACTTACACAGGGCCATGAGAACATGGTGTATAGACCATAGGGAGAATGGGAGTTGAGGGCTTCTTGAGAGTGTCATTATAATTATACGATACGATACCACAGGGGGAATTGATGTTGAGTTATTCCTTAGAGAGTCTGTAGATCCACAATGCATTCCACATAGGGAATAGACATTCAATGCTTCTCTAGAGAACCTTTAGTTACCAATACTAGACTATAAGAGGAATTTACGGTGAGTTCTTCCTCATCGATTCTATACATTAGCTGAACCAGAGGGGTGAGACTGTGTGTGCTTCCCAGAGGGTTTATTGTAATTATTTGGGTTGAACCAGAGGCGTTAGGCTATGAGTAATTCCTAGAGGGTTACCTGCATTGATTATCTACTTACTTTATTGTGGTTAGAATGTTGAAACTATGGATTATTTTCTATTGATTATTTTTATATTGACTGTTTTCTATAATTTCAACTGCTATATATTCACTGACTGTTAGGAACAGATCTCGTGGTGGTTTACTACTGAAATTTAGTCTCACAACCTATTTGTGCCATGCTTTTAGGACCATAAAGATTATGTTGTTGCATGTATAGACAATGGCAAGCACCCTTCTACATCAGGTTCTTGATTATTGTGAAGCAGGAGATCATGGGGCCAAGCTGAGGCTTGCGATGTTAATGATCAGTTTATCTTCTTTTTTTCTTACTTTGTATTAGTACTGTTTTGTACTCCAGCATTGTGATTTGTTTGGCTTCTTTCCTAGACATATTTATCATAAATCATTAATATATATATGTCTGTTCTCTAGTTATTTGTTTCCAGTCTTCCACTGTTTCCTTTTTGTATGGATTATTACTACTTCCACACTTGTATGTTTTTGTTTACTTCCACTGTGTACTCTGCCAATGAGGGAATAGTTTCCCCACACTCACACCCAAATCCCTTGCTGCTTGTCGGTAGCCTCTGGCATTTGGGTAAATGCACTTGAGGCCATGTGACCAACCGGGTATGGGTCACCACTGGGTGGCTTTCGGAACCGAGACGTTGCAACATTGAACCGTGAAATATACATGGGAATCCCATGGAAGTCCTATCAGGGGTTCAGTACCACTCAGTAGGCCAAAACCAATTCCTTTAATTTAATATCCATATTTAATAATCTATAGAAGAGTATGGTAAAGAATAAGACAAATAAAATATATACTAGTATCAATTTATTAACAGGGTTTAAATTACACATTTTCATCTTTTCCTCAATTTGTCACCAATTTCAATTTATCATACATCACCAAATTCCATTCAACTAAGAAACATATAATGAGAATAATGTTACAAAAATTATGGGGACCTTATTACATAAAAAACACATATATCAACATTACTCAGAGCCTTTATCAATTAATTAGGATCATTTTCATTCATTAGGGGAATAAAGCCTTAGTATGGAATTAATACCCATGAAAAACATATGTGGAACCTAGAGTATCAATCTATACTAACCCTTGGGAGTAGAGCCTCAGTGTAACACCTACTTTTACAATTTATCCACATGAGAATTCTTCTTTATCCATTCAACCCATTTACTATTTTCATTCCATAACAAATTTAACTCATTTAGGATTGACCAAAAATCACCATATTCTACATTAATAATATAAACACAATATTCATTATATAAATCCAATAAATCCTTAAATTTATCATTTATCAACTAAATTTTGTGTTAATGGAAGTGGCACACCCCATATGTGGCCTTCGAACTGGTATACACATCATCAAAGGATCCCATGGGGATCATACGGGGTTCAATTAATCGTTCAATTAACCCAATTATAATTTTATTCCAATAAACCTTAATAGTCAAAAAAAATTGTTACACCACACAACCATATTGAAAAAATAATTACATCAATACTATAGGATATAACACATAGACCATGTAACTAATCTTCGTAGACAATCACTCACATAACCATAGCTCATGATTATAACTTAAACAAAATTTAAATCTCTGGATTATAATCAACTAGAAAAATAGTATTTAGGGATACTGAAGGAGAATAAAAATTACCCAAATCCTTTTCTATAAAATAGAGTAAAGATTACTGTTAGATTCACAATAATCATTGATTATAACCCAACCACACTCCAAATTTCTTTTAGTCATCGGAAAAATACTCTTGGGATTATTGGGATGAATATGATCATCACTAAGATATCGTTTTGTTAAATGTCTATAAAAATCAGCTTAAAACACTTAATGATTAGGGGAAATGAACTTTCCTCATTTGTAAGGGGGACACGATTGGGACACATGGTTAGCTAAAAAGTATAACAACCATATCTCTTCCACTATATAGGGGGGAAAATGTAAAAATGTCTCTTAGGTATCCACCATGGTCTTTTACACCATTTGGTGATTGTGTATGAGAGATAAATTGAAGATCATATGGTTTCAAGATCCCCACATGAATGATTTTTTACTATTCAACATTCTCCCAGGACCAAATGGTTATGGTGCACATTTATTACTAATCGTTCTTTAACTATGAAACAAGAACTGGATATCCCTTCATTCCCAACATTCATACACTAAACCCTCGAGACACCCTATAGACTTATTATAAACCTGAGAACCATTTAATCAATATATATAATGGATTCTAACAGAAACATGAACAATAACAAATAATTTAATATGGTCTATGTCTTATAATATCACCACCTTATGACATCTTAATGATGTATTTCACTCCACAATGTTATAGAGTCTCTACGGTAAAAATATTGGGTCACTAGGATTGCATATCATCCTCCTGCTCACATATTTACGCATAAATAAATCCATTTTTCCACAACACATAGTCTAATGGAACAATATTAACTTATAATACACTCTCACTATGGCCTATAAAATGAATTGGATTCTCCATTCTGGAATCATCTGTCTAAAGATCAACACCATCCATAGTGATTACATGAGAAGGGTCATCATGATACTCTCAATGATGTGACACATGAAATATACCATTCATAACACTATACAATTGTAGAATATCCATTCTACTATCAACTAGTATGATCCTCTCCAATATCCCATACTGTCCAACAATTGTGGGAACCAAATTTCTATGTTTTTGAATATGAAGGTGAACATACAATAGTGAAATCTCAAAGAACATAAAATCTCTCACTAAAATATCAGGTGGTAAACAACATCAATTCTCATATGACTCATTTCAGCTTTGGGATGTATCCTTATACGTTTTGAAGAACAAATCCTACCCTAACTTCTCCAATACAGAACTCATCCACAATGAATATTATTACTCTACCTCAATCCAAAATAGCAGAGAGCTACATGGTCTACCATATTGCTACTCATATGGCCCCATCTAAAAATTAAACTGTTAATTTTTTTTAAAGGTGATGTAAATGACCTCTAAAAATTTCTCTAAAGTCACAATAATTTCTTGGAAACATTCCCCCACCATTTTCCCTAGCACCTATATAGTTTGTTCACACTACCCATATTTATGTGGGTGAAAATATATATACATAAAGTTATTGGAACCAAGAACATTATGATCTTGTTTACAAAAAACATGATGTAAAACCAGGATCATGATCTAAAAATTTAGTTTCTAGAACCCTATTCAACTGCACTATTCAACAATCATATAAATCACCCTACTATTCCACAACAAATGTATCTCGAATCAGTAAGAAATATTCCATGTTGGTAAATAGGTCTATAATCACACAAATCACATCATTATACCGAGGAATAGTTTGGGGAAGTACCAAAAGAATACATGGTAACATCATCCCAATTACATTTTTAATGGGAAAAGGTTGTATTAAACCACCTAATCATTGATTCCCATCCTTTGCCTATTGATATGTGAAGCATCATATCACTAAACCTAAAACCTCTATCATTATTCTGAGCCACCAAAACTATATATTAATATCATTATAGATATTATTCAAACTAGTTTTCATTGCCCACTTTTAGACTTGAAACCCACATATTAGCTCTTATCATGTACGATTAGGAATAGAAACACAAACATGAAAAAAAATTATCTCATCATCTTCAGTGATCCATTCAAAAGGTGAATACCACATTTAAAATATTTCCTCCAAGACAAACATAATGGATCCTAATACCACCCCTCATTGACCTGGCTAAGCATTGTGGACTCAACTAAAAAATATAATAGGTTCATCTATTCAGGGCCCTATTGAAGATCTACATTCATTTCAGTGAGAAAATACATCATCTTTTACACAGAATAAAACTTTGGGATCACTTGAGTCTGTTTCATTTAATTTAAATCATATGTAGCTTCTTTCCATCTTCCTAGAATATATGACAACTCAAAATAAAAAAATTTCATATACTTGGCAAATCTCTACAATAAGAGAATTACATCTCGTAGATAAAAAATGTAATTTATAATTTTATGGTTGGTATAAACTATAAAACCTTTTTCCAAAAGGTATTGCCACAATCAATTTAAGTCATAAACCATTTCATCTTACTCAATATTAGAGATAATGAAATTTATTTTATGGGCCCTCAACATTCATTACCCATAATACAAGAAATGATATCCTTACTTTATAGGTATCATTTTTTCATTGTAATCCTTTTGAATAGTATAAAATATATTTATAGAGTTAGGAATTGAGACAAAGTGAAATCCTGGGGCTTGGTGTGCCTGAAATAAATTATAAAAAAATATTTAGTGTTTTTTAATATGGAAATGTAAAATATCAGATATCTCTTAGCTGGTAGCTCAGATCAGAAATCAGAGGCCCCAATTGATTCCGGATCATGATTTTTTACACAAGGTGGGGTATAAATTTTGTCGGCACGAGACTTCCTTGAAAAACTACATGTAGGGGTGAAATGATAATTTTAATAAATAATATTAATTATTTTTATCTCAAATGAAAAACACAATAAAATTTTAATGGGAACTCGGATTGAAAATCCATCATCTCAATTGAGTTCATAATCGTGTGTTTTTCATAGGAACATCATAAAATGGGAAGATGTGGAAGTTTTTTTATTTCAAGACAGTTCGATGGTTATGTTTATTTCATATAAATAGATAAACTAGAGATTTGGATTAGGGTTAACTCTAATATCTCTCTCTTCATTTCATTTATCCACTGTTCTTCTTTGTTCTTCATTGAATCGAGGAGTGATATCTCCTGGAACCCTGGAGGAATGATGTTGGAGACTGAAAATAAAATCGTCAACTATAAATGGATCTTTCAAGGTAAGATTTGTTTCCCTTGAAGATACCATTGAAGTTTTACTTTGATATCTGTTCATTTTTAATTGTTTCATTATATATTTATCATTATTGATAGATGCATGAACACAGACATGAAACCATGTTGGAAATACTTTGGTTTCATTTATTTTATTCATTTTTCATTATTTCATTCATCGTAAAATTTATTCTATGTGTTAAAACACCAATGTATCATCGGCCAAAGCTTATGGTTGCAAAGAGGTCAATAAGAGGATAAAATAACAATTTTTAGATCTAAAATTAGGCTTTTGATGATGTCGTGGTGGTCCGTGAAAGAGACCAGTAGAGCTAGGCCTTCTAGTGGTAGGGGTCGGCCGCAATAGCACAATGGTTGTCTAAGGTTTTTCTACTGGATATGTGATGGTGGAGAAGAAGAGGTCATTGTATGGAAGCTAAGGAAGGAGTCGTATTAGCTGGGTGGTGAGGATGGCAGGACGGAGGAGCTCAGTGATGTGGAAGGTGTAACACCCCAAGGTTTTCTAAAAATAAATCAAAATGAATGAAATTTTGTTTAATGTAGATATTCATAACTTGCCTTTAAACATAATTTTACTGCTTCTTTTTTTGATTTTTGAAAAATGGTCATCTACAATTGTGTTCAGAATGTTATTTGGAGTCTAATGGAACTAACTTATTTTTTGGTGATTAGTAACATACCCTTATGAATAGTAATATGAATCATAATATGAACATAATGAATAGTAAATTTTATCATTATTTTATTCTCTTAAGGCATAGAGATAATGGCATTTTGGTTAATTATTCAATGTGATATAAAAGCAGTAATATTTTTAAAATTGTTAATTTTTGAATCAAGTATGATTTTGTTTAAAAGTTAAATTAATGATATTTAGAAAGATATTTTTAAAATATGGGCTTCATTCTTGAATTATACACGTCAATAAATGGTTAGAGAGAATTTTAGGGATCTTTCTAAAACATTTGATTTTTCGGTGAATAGTAAAAAATAAAGTTTTGAGTTTCATTGTCATAATGAAAACATTAATGATATAATAATGATGTAATAAATCTAGTCTACTTCTATATAGTTAAATAAGATATGAGCTGTCCCATGTGGCTAATTCCATGGGAAAATACAATGGAAATGCCCATGTTTTTTGCAAATACCACTAACGTGGTGTCCCTTGGAAATTATTAAAATAATCTCCCACTTTTTCTATAAATACAACCTATTCCTTCATTATGGTAATTACAAATTAATCATAAACTAAGCTATGGCCTCCTTACCTCCATATTAGTCCCCCAAAGGATTTCTAAACCCCTAAGTTCCCCTCCTTCATGTTCTAGGAGTTACTCTATAAGGAATGAAAACTCTCAATTTCGTTCTTTTTCCATTAAACATATCATTTATGTGGTATAATATACTTTTTTCTAAACCAAATTATTATTTCCTTCTTATTATTCATCTATTCTATATTCCGATTCATTTCTGGATGGGTTACCCTTGTCCCCTCTATTTTTAATATTTTCTAAAACCATGTTGCATAGCTATTTTGCTGCTGAATTTTTGTAAGGGATTTCACAATTATTCCTTTATTTTCAGTTCCATTATTTTTATATTATATACACATATCCTATTATAAAAAAGGCATGGATTCTCCAAAAATCATATATATTCTAGATGATAGCATGTTCATGAAAAATTCATCATAATTTATCTTATTCTCTCCTAATTATTCAAGGAATATAATCATTTTCCGTGATGTGTCGAATTACCGACATCATCGACGATGTTATTTAAATTTAAATTAATTCATTCAATCCCGGACAGGAAACTACTTTTATGTATGTACCAGGTTATAATATATGTTTTATGTCTCATCCATTTTTTTGGAATTATTATGTAATAATGATTTTAATTTATAAGACAAACTTATGTCATTATTATCAGAAAACCACTAAAATTATCTAAACAAACATCATTAATGTTTTAACTTGTGAATCATCCTAAAATAAAACATAAAAATGATAAATGGTAAACAATTTGGAACTAGAAATATTTAAATATCATTCCATTCCAATTAGGGATTTTCACATCCAATCGACAAGAAAAAACGATCATGAACCGATCACGTAAATCTTGTAAAAAACTCACCAAAAACAGTGTAAGGAACAAAATACTAACAATAAAAGGGGGAAATGATGTAATGAAATGATAATGTAAGGTATTATAAAGATTTATATTATTATTTCATATATTAATATAACTATTTTAACCATTATACATATGTTTTAAAAAATTTAGAACTAAGACAAACCCAATGTAAGGGAATTTTTATCCCGATCTCCATCCTCGACGTTAACCTTATACTTAATTATTTATGTGGAATTAAAATTGATTTTGTGATGATTTTAGTTTATATTAAGTTTAATTATGTCTAATTACTGTGTATATATATATTTCATCCACTCTATTACGTATCTATTCAATTTTGTGATTTTATGTAAGGGGATTTTCTTTTAAAATCCACTTTTAAAATTCTAGTTTACAAAATTCAAAAGAAATGTTTTTATGTTATTATTCATGTTGAATGATTAGGTTCTCATTCTTGGGAATTTTTTATGATGAATTGTGGGACCTATATCTCCCTCTAATGCATTGTTTATGTGTATGTTGGAGGTCTTCCGTTTGGTTACTCAATGTGTAACTATGATGGTTACACAAATTATATTGTAGCCGTGAGGGTTACAAATTATAAGGTAGCCGATAGAGTGAAATGATTATGTAAGTAATGCACTAATATAATTTTATGGTTATACATATTCTGTTATATATTTATGAAATTTTATTTTTCACAATGTATTTATATATATACAGGTTATAAGTATGTCTTTTGAAAATGATCTCATATGTTACAAGTATTTATTGACTAATGTGTTCTTTTATGCTTTTTTAATTACTTGTTGAGAATTTGTGATAATCCAATATTTTTATATGTTTTTATAAGTTATATGGATTTGTAGGAAAATGAAGGAATCCATGTTAAATTTTTAATTAATTTTCAAAGAACTCGTGTTTTCAGTTTTCATGTTTGATATTTTGATAAAAATGGAAACTATTTTTACGGTATCCACTCTGTAACAATGTGTAAGGTAATGAGTGTAATATTTCCCAATTATCTAAATATCTAAACATGAAAAGATCCTCAATGTAAAAGGAAATTATTTCTTGTCTAAAATCATGATTATGTAATGTAATAAGGCCGAGTCCTTATAGTTGGTATCAAAGGATGGTTTAGGTAACTTTAAGGGTTATGAAGATGATAAAATAATATCGTAAATGATTTTTAATCTATGATTAATTTTAAATGTTATAGAATTTAAATATTACCTTGTTGATTCATCTATGATATGTTTGTTTAAAATAATTTTCTACGGATGAAACAGGGAAATGAAGAGGATAGGCACCGACAGAAATACATCCTTCAAAAAACTGCATCCTGGAGTTGTAGATATTGGAACCAAGCTGTTTGTGACTGTATTGGCTTGGTTAAGACAAGAAATAAATTGCGGTGGAATCCATTAATGATAACAACCATAGTTAACACAACAGAACCTGACAGCAGTGGAACATTTTAGGAGACAACACCCACCTACTTTCAATGGATCTTCTGGCCCAGTTTCGGCTGAAGGATGGATTAAATCCCTTGAAAAGATATTCGATGTTATGGGATGTTCAGATAATCAAAAGGTAAATCTTGAGATTTATCGTTTTAAAGGACATTCTTATCAAGGTGGTCAATGGTAAAGAATATCAGTGATATAGAGTATATTGATGCCTTTGAGTGGGATGAATTTAAAAGTTTATTCCTTGAAATATATTTTCATAAGGTGGTGCATTGTAGGATGAAGAATTAATTCCTTGAATTGAAGTAAAATGAGTAAGATTCAGTGGTTTTTTATGAAGAAAACTTCACCCGACTGGCGAGGTATGCTCCAAATCTTATTTTGGATCATGATAAAAAAATCAAATGCTTCTATTATGTACTAATTCCATCGTATAGAAGGAAGATGGCCTCTCGTGAATTCAAATGTTATGAAAAACTTGTTTGATATGTAGAGAGGTTAGAGATGGAGTTTGCTGATGATCACATGCATTTTAGAAACAAGGAGAAGAAGAGGTCCAGATGGCAAGCGATGGGTAATAATCAACCAAATAAATCTGATGGTATAAAAATCTAGTTATTAGTGTGTGAAATGTGTGGCATGAAGCACCCTGGGGAAGGTCTTAGAAAAACTAAGAGGTGTTATAAATGTGGTAAGTTTAGGAATATGGCCCAAGATTGTAATTAAAATTATCCAAAGACTAATCCAGATAAGAAAGGTTTAATGTGTTTTAAATGTGGTTAGATTTGTCATTATGAAAATGACTACCTAAAAAGAGATCCAAATGATGCAAAGAATCCATACTATAAGAAGATAGCTGTAATGAGATCCTTTGTGAATACATCAGTAGATGTTGGACTATCTAATGAAGTTGTATCAGGTACTTTTTTTGTTCACTCAGATTTCTATAATGTTTGGTTTGAAATGGGGTGTAAAAATTCTTTCATATCTAGGAAATTTTTGGGTAAATCAAAAATATCACCACAAAAAATGAGACAAGAACTTGTTGTTAAAACAACAGTGGTAAATATTATAGAAAATTGAAATTATAATAATGTTTTTATTATGGTGTATAGAAATACTTTACTAGTAAACCATGTTGTTTTACCCTTAGTCATGTTTGATGTAATTCGGGTAAAGGATTGACATTCTGTTTATAAAGATAATATTGAATTTAGAGATGAAGAAGTTGTTTTTCGGAAAGAGTTTTAGTTTATATACAAGAAAGAACTCATACTACTAATAACATATAATGATATTGAGAAACTATTGAAAGATGGAAATGATAGTTATCATGCTCATATTGTTGAAAACAAGGGAACTATTTAGATTGGTGGTTTTCTTGTGGTAAATGAATACCTTGATGTTTTTCCAGATGAGTAATCCTATATCATGCTGAATCAGGAAGTCCAATTCATAAGTTACTAAGTTCCTTATTCTAGTACAATTTCAAAATTTCCATATCGTATGGCTCTAAAAGAACATCTTGAATTGAATAATATGTTACATTATTTTCTTGATAAAAGCCTCATTCATCCTAGCACTTCACCATGGGGATCCCATGTTTGGATTGTTAAAAAAAGTTGGTTCCATGAGACATTTCATTGATTATAGAGCTTTGAATAACATCACTATTAAAAACAAGTATCCTTACCTCACATTGTTGACTTATTCGATCATCTCTAGGGATCTCAGTACTTTTCCAAGATTGAATTGAGATATGGATACCATCAGATTAAGGTGAAGGAGGTTTAAATCCCTAAAAACCCTTTTATACTTGATATAGGAATTATAAATTTGTGGTTATATCATTTGGGTTATTTAATTCACAGGCTGTATTCTGGAATCTTATTAATAGAATATTTCATGAGTACATGGATAAGTTTCTGGATTTTTTTATTGATGAAATTTTGGTATTTTCTAAAAATAAATAGGAGAATGAAAAACATCTTAGGGTTGTTTTAAAAACATTAAAAGATATTAAACTATATGGAAAATTATTCATGTGTAATTTTTAGATCCAACAAATTTCATTTCTTGGGCACATTTTAAATAACGATGGAATAACGGTTGTTCCTACAAAAAAATATTTTTTAATGAATGGAAAGGACCTAAAAATAACATAGAGATTTGTAGTTTTCTTAGATTAGTGGGTTATTACTGATGGTTTGATAAGAAATTTGCATTATTATCTAGGACAATAACTTTGTTAAAATGAAAAGGAGATAAATTTATTTGGATAGAATAATGTGATATTTTCTTTCAAAAACCGAGGAAGAGACTGGTGAATGCTCTAGTATTGGAATTTCCTTCCTAAAATGGTGAGTTTGTCATCTATAGTGATTCTTTATTTAAATTACTTGGTTGTGTTTTTATGAAGAATGATTTGGTAATTGATTATGCTTTATGGAAAATAAATATTTTTTTCTTAAAGTATCCCACACATGATTTGGAATTGGAAACTGTGGTCTTTTCTTTGAAAAATTGAAGGAATCATTTATACAGTGCCAAATGTCTAATATATACTGACCTAAGAAGTCTGAAGTATAAATTCAGTCTATAGGAAATAAACATGAGGCAGATAAGATTTATTGAACTGATAGAGGATTATGATTTCACGATTAATTACAATTCAAAAAGTTCAAACAAACTGGGGGATTCCTTGATTAAAAAACATCTTACATCATCATCCACGATACGTTGGAAACATGATCGCTTGATTAATGATTTGATGAATTTTGGATAAAAAGTTATTGGTGCAGGAAATACCACATTTTGGTTGTAGGTTTTCATGTAGTCGTCATTATCAGATAGAATTAAACAAGCATAGAAAGAATACTATGATCTATAGAAAAAGGTAGAATTGGTTGAAGTGTATAAGTTTCCAGAATTTATCTCTGATAAATATTGTTTTTAAGATTTTGTAAAAGGATCTGTGTGCTTTGTGATTCCCAGTTGAAGAAATAATTGTTGTGTGAAGATCATAGTTATCCATTTTCAATTCATCCTGGTCGTACTACGATGTACAATGTCCTTTTGGAGTATTGTTGGGGGGAACGGAATGAAAAGAGATATTTATGATTTTACCATGAAATGATTGACATGTCAAATGGTTAAAGCAGAGCTATAGTTATCGAATGAAATTATTCATCCTTTTCCAGTTCCAATGTGGAAATGGTAGATTGTGTCGATACACTTTGTGGTGGTACTACCAAAGACATCTGAAGGTAACAATGAAAATTGGGTTATTGTTCATCAAGTGAAAAAATCATTGCATATTTTCTATTCGAGATACAATGTATTTGGATACGTTTTTGGGACTATACCTCAAAACGATTTCTAGTTTACATGGATTACATCATTTCATTTTATCTGATTGGGATCACTGGTTCACTTCTAACATTTGGGAGGGACTTCATAAGTCATTGAGAACAAAATTAACTTTCCGTACAACTTTTCATCATGAATCAGATGGGAAATTAGAATGAACGATTCAGAATTTGGAGGATATTATTTGAGCATGATAAATGGACTACTAGGGATGATGAGATAAACATATTTCTTTAGATGAGTGTTCTTATAATAACAGATTTCATTCTAGTATTCAGATGGAACCTTTTGAGGCTTTGTATGGGAATTAGTGTCATACACTAGCATTTTGGGATGATGTTGGTGAAATAAAGTTGATGGGTCCAGAATTTGTAAAATATGTGGCTGAGAAAATGATGATGATCCAACAATACATGAGGAAAACACAGAGAAGATAGAAAGGTTAAGCAGATAGTAGAAGGAAAGACTTATCATTCTAGGTAGGTGACCATGTTTTCCTTAAAATCACTCTTTGGAAAAGTGTGATGCATTTTGGTAAGAAAGGAAAGCTAAGTCCATGATTCATCATCCCTTTTTAAATCATGGAAGAAGTTTGACCAATTGTATATTGAGTTTCTCTGCCTCCATGTTTCTCTTAGGTACACAATGTTTTATTGTTTTGATGTTGAGAGTGTATGTGCCTGATTCATCACTTGTCTTGACCCTAGAAGCAGTTTAGCTAGTAGAGAAACTTTCTTATTAAGAGAAACCACTTCTGATTTTTTATTGAAGGAAACATGTATTGCGGAATAAGTTAATCCGCAAGGTAAATGTTTTGTGGAGAAACCACATGGTAGAAGAAGCAATATGATAGTATGAAAATGATATTATAGAAAGGTACTCTCACTTGTTTAACATATAAATAAAATTATGAGGACACAATTTCTAGAAGGTGGGTATAATATAAAATTCTAAGGGTTTCAAAAAATTAATTGAAATGCATGAAATTTCGTGTAATGTAGATATTTATAACTTGCCTTTAAACATCATTTTACTGCATCTATGTTTTGAATTTTGAAAAACTGTCATCAACAATAATGTCCAGTGTGTTATTTGGAGTATAATGGAACCAAATTGTTTTTTCTGTGAATAGTAACATACCATTATGAATAGTGATATGAATAGTAATATGACCATAATGAATATTAGATTTTATTATTTTTTTATATTCTTATGAGTTGAGGATAATGACATTTTGGTCAATTTTTCTATGTGATATAAAAGTTGTTATAGTTTTAAAATTGTAAATTTTTGAATTAAGTATGATTTTATTTAAAAATTAATTAAAGATATTTAAAAAAATTAAATAAATGGACTAAATATTTGAATTCTACATGTCGATAAATGGTTAGGGTGAATTTTGGGTATTTTTCTGAAACAATTGATTTTTCTGTGAATAGAAAAAAAATACAGTTTTGAGTTTTGGTTTGTTAATGACATCATAAATGATGTAATAATGATGTAACAAGTCTGGTCAACTTTTTTATAGTTAAATACAATGTGCGGTTTCCCACATTTCTAATACCATTTTCAATTACGATGGTAAATCCCTTGGTTTTGAAAATAAAACTATTGAGTTTCCCCTTGGAAATTATTAAAATAATCCCTCACTTTTGTTATAAATACCATCCCATTCCTTCATTAACTTCATTTCATATTCCTAATCAATGAATCTATGGCCTACATAGCTATATAGTAGTCCTCCCAAGGTAATTTGATTCCCCCATGGTCCCAACCATCATGTTCTAGGAGTTTCTCTACAAGGTATGAAAATTCTCAATTTCATTCTTTTTCCATTCAAGTTCTCTTTTATGTGGTATAAAATTCAAGCTTCCATAAAAAGTTCCTATTTCCTTATTATTAATGATATATTTGGTCTTAATATTTATTATTGTATTGGTGACCCTTTTCCCCTCGCTTTTTAATATTTTCTAAAACCATGTTGCATATCCGTTAGGTTGTCGAATTTATTGTAATGGATTTCTCAATTATTCTTTTATTTTGAGTTCCTTTCATTTCTTATTAATTCCTAATATCCTCTTAGAAAAGAGGAATAGAATCCCCATAAATCATGTATATTATGGATGTTCTCATGTTAATGGAAAATTCCTCATCATTCTTATTCTCCTATCCCACTTATTCAATGAATAAAATCATTGTCTGTGTTGTGTCAAATTACCGACATCGTGGATGATGTGATTTAATTTTGAATTAATTCATTAAAGTATAGCCATGAAACGATTTTTATGGTTTAACCAGGTTATAATATATGTTTTATGCCACATCCCTGGTTCTGGAATTATTTTTTACTCCTGGTTTTAATTGATAAGACAAAATGAAGTCGTTATTATAAAAAACAACTAAAATGATCTAAATGAACATCATTAATGTTTTTACTTATGAATCATCCTCATATAAAAAATCAAAATGATAAATAGTAAAAATTATTGTACTAGAATTATTTAAATACCTTTCCATTCCAATTATAGAGTTTTTCAACCAATTTACATGAACAAAACATCATGAAATGATCATGAAAATCATGTGAAAACTCACCCAAAATAGTGAAAAGAACAAAATACTCACTATTAACGGGTTAAATGATGTAATGAAATGGTCAAATAAGCTATTATAAAGATGGATATGATTATTTAATATATTAATAACACCTTTTTAACTATTATACAGGAGGGTTAAAATGATTTGGAACTATGACAAACCCAAGGTAAGGGAATTGATAACCTGATTTCCATCTTTGGGTTAACCTTCTATATCATTATTTATGTTGTATTAAAATTTATTGTGTGATGGGTTTTGTTTATATAATTTTGAATTATTTCTAGTTATAATTTATATACATATTCCATCGACTCTATTATGTCTCACGAAAATTATATGATTTATGTAAGGGAAATTTCATTTAATATACTCTTTTAAAATTCTATATTACGAAATTTAAAAGAAATGTTTCTATGCTATTATTCATGTAATATGATGGATTTATGGTTCTTGGGAATTTATTATGATGAAGTTTGGGATCTATAAATCCCTCCAATTCATTTGGTATGATTATTTTAGAGGCGGTTGTATTGTTACTACAACTGTAACTGAGATGGTTACACTAATTGTAAGGTACCCGTGATCGTTACAAATTATAAGGTAGCCCATAGGGTTACAAGATTATGTTTGTAATTCCCCAATATAAATTTGTGGTTCTACTTATGATCTTATGTATTGTAGAAATCTCTTATTTCACAATGTAAATATATATATACAGGTGATAAGTACGTATTTTGAAAATTATTTCAAACGTTACAAGTATTCACAGACTACTATGTTCTTTCTTACTTTTTATATCCCTTAATGAGATTTTGTTCTCATCCCAAGTTTTTAAATGTTTTTTATAGGTTATAAGGATGTGAAGGGAAATGGTGAAATACATATTAATTTTTTGGTGAGTAGTCAATGAAATCATTTTTAAGCATTAATGTTTTATATTATAAAAAAATGGAAACTGTTTTTATGTTATCCACTAAGTAACAATGTGATTGTTTATGAATGTTTTCTTTCCCAATTCTCTAAAGCTAAAAACATGAAAAAAATCCTCAATGTAAAAGAAAATTATTTCATTCCTAAAATCAATATTATGTAATGTAATAAGGCTGATCCCTTATAGCATGCCGGGGATCCATGGCATACATACGGAAAACCGGGGGCCAGTAGCAACCCGCATTATGCAGGTCGCACGATATTGATGTAGAAAAAGGGAGGACCTGCCAATCAATTGATTGGTTTGGGAAGGTGGGATGAGGAACAAGTGGGTGGGCCACCATGTGTTTGAATGTTCCAAACCCATGACTGGTCTATGGCCTACTTATTTTAACTAGGATAGCCGGGGTGGTCTGACCTTCGATGATAATGTCCTATATGTTTGGGAAGTACAGAACTAATTTTTGACAGACATACATTTAATGGTGTTATCTTCTACATGAGGAATCCATTTTATGTATCTCATACATCCACACATCCCTCTAATAATGGTGGGTATTTTAAGTTAATTTATGGAAATTTACGAATTGGATTTATTTTTTGAGTGAATGAAACTCCTATGATAATTCATAATAATGTAATTATTATTATTTAGAGTTCTTTTATTGAGATTTTCTTTTAAATAGAGTGTCAGTTTGATGTACTGTTAGATGATCTGTGACACTGATGTTTTGGGATAATTTTTATGAACAATTTCTCTTACATAATCTGATGTTGATGTGCAGACCCCACGAATGGCGGATCACGTGTGTTGTAGTGAAATTCATCTTATTCATAGGTTATCTGTTTTGGATGGATGATAATTTCATTTCATGTGTTTATCCAGAAGAATCACAATGGATTGATCCATATAAATTGTTTTCAGACAAATTCATGGGCCCCATGGGACATCATTCGAGCATAGTGCATCGACTTACAACTTTACCAACTGATGGACATTTGGGTGAATATATAGTCTATCATGCATGATTCTACACAAGGATCACAATAATATGACCTATATGGAGTTGTGAAGAATTATTAATGCTCTTGGTAAATGTAGAAACATAAAGGAATATCGGGGAAAGATACTTTTGATGTGTTTGAAAAGAACCCATCATTTATGTTATCCTAGACTCTTGTGAGAGTGGAGAATATTTATGATGAGATTCTATCAAATTTTCATGTTTCGTTTGAGGAGGTGGGCCTTTGTAATTATTCTTTTATCCCTTCAAATCAATGATGATCACCATGAAAAATTCAACCATTTAACAAGGTGTTTCATGTACTCTAGGAGTAAGCAAGAATTCCTAGGGGAACTTGTTCATATTTTGAGACATAATAATGTTTATGTACATGGCCTAGTGATGATGAGGGGCCGTATGACGTGTGATCCCACACATGCATTGTACCACATTAGGAATTATTTTATACCCCATTACCCCACAATATGAACATGGATTTTGTCATGTGAGTAGCATATACAGAGTGTTTTTTCACTTAATATTTAGTGGTTCCCTCCATAGTGGTTTATGTGTTATTATGATAGATGTTATGGGTGTGACGCCAATCTGGGAAAAAACCTGATGACTACAATAATGTTTTTATGAGAGGTACCATCTAGTTTGGATGTCCAGAGCAATTTAGGGAATACCTGTAGAGACCCGTATCTTGACGTACATAGACATTACATTACTTTTTTGGAATACCTATTACATAACAAAAAACACACACACAAGGATCGTAATAGTTTAGTGTCTTTGGAAACTCGGAATATAATCTTCTAATCGTGGTGAAAGATCTTCAAAATCTCCCATAAAGATCTTCCTTTTTTTACCTAAAACCTTTCTTTATATCCTGGGGAAAAGAAAACATAAAAGGGTGAGCTCAAATGCTCAGTAAGGGTAAACAAAAGAAAAATCAATCACATCATATTCATAAGAACATAAATTTTGGAAATCTTAACCTGCAAAAGAGAGCATAATTTCATAACATGGGATAAATCATGGCAGTGAAATGTAATCACAATAATCATAACTTAAAACATGAAACTTTGTGTCATTCACACATAATCATAGAGAATCATTTCTTGTTAGTCAAGACTCATTGCCAAGACTATCTTAGTGGAAAAAGTCCCTTTCTGAATCGAGTAACCCTCGTTTCAGTCCTGTTTCACTGAACCGGTATAACCTACCGTTCCAGCCCTGTCTATCTCATGAGATATCAAATCTTTACCCAATGCATTGGAGGGAGTTATAGGTCCCACCCATCTCATAATGATACCATTCTTATGTGTTCCACAAAATCATAAATCATACATCATTGCATAACCCATGTAATAAAAATGAGATTCTTAAACAACATGACATCATAAAACCATTCATATAAGATAAAGGAATTCATAAACATAATTCCATCACAACATAGTCAAATAAATGTAAAAATATGGATATAAACAGAACCCTTTATTATCTTAGATGGAAAATAATTTTGATAAAACACTTGAATTGAATTCTTGAGGAAAATATCCTTTCTTCTTCAAAATCAATTTCATTTCACAAAACATCATGCAATTTTAAAAGAAAGAGATTTTGTTGAAAATAGTCATGAAATATTTTGGAGGAAGGTTCATGAAAATAAGGCTTTATAAAACCGTAAAAATTCGTTCGTGTCGTATAAGTTAAAAAAAACATTATTCGTACTTTTGTCGGAAAAGTCAAAAAGCACCTCGTATGAAAAACGTCAAAAGATTCCTTTCATATTTTTTACTAAAAACTCACTGAAGGGTAAAATTGGATTTAAACAATTGTAGTTGGATGGAAATAATATTACATATTGAGGAAACATGGATGTGGATGATAAAATACACCCCAGTAATTACCAAAGTAAAAACAATCTCAGATAAAAGTGAGATTGTGATATTTCCGTTACCTTAGGTCCGATTTGCTTCGTATGTGTCTGATCCTCCTGTATAATGATTTAAATAATGTCATTGACTTATTACAGAATAATATTCATTGTTATGATATCATATATGGTTCACTTATGACATTATATTACCCGTTCTTTTGTAAATTCCATGTTAAAGAAGCGTTTTGGGTAAAATCGTTTCATTTATCGTAGGTGTTTTGACTTGTTGTTCTTGACATTATTATTACTTATATCATGATTAAATTACTTCAAGAATATAAAATATGATTTATATATCATATATATTCAGTATATATATATATAATAGATAGATAAATGAAATGAAAAACACCGTTCATGGAGACGGTAGTCCGTACGTACGCATGAACGCTGTTTTCCTTTCCTTATTGTCTTGAATGGAAGTAAGTAGATGACATAAATATAAATATAAATAATTCCAGTATCATTATTAGGTCATATATTTCATTAGTACTTATTATATATACTTTATAATCATTCATGAATGGTTAATCATTGAGAATGAATCTCATCACGTCGTGGAGACGGTAGTCCGTACGTACGCACGAGCGATGATATCGTTCCCATGGTCGTGGAATTGTGTTGAAGTGTATGTATACTATTTCAGTATCAATATCACTTTACAATAATCATATATAGTTACTCATTACACCTTTATACCCATCCAATTAAGGTGGTGGCAGAAAATAGATTACACCACGGCGTGGAGACGGTATTCCGTACGTACGCACGCGCGGTGATTTCCTTTTTCTGTAGGATGGATAGAAGGTTAATTAGAGTTGTTTCATATTTATAATAACATATCAGTATTTAAGTAATACTTATGTTATTACTTTATCATGAAACAACTAAAAAAGAATAAGTTGAAGAAGAAAGAAATTGAAAAGATCGGTAATGGATATTACCTCTTATTTGGAATGCTTCTTTGAATCCTCCACTTAGGGAACTAATATTGGTCTTTGAAGAAGACCAGGACCTCTAGGATTATTCTAGGGAAGTGGAGAGGAGAAAATGACAGGGGTTGGCCGAGCTTGAGTGCTCAATTTGGTGTGAGGAGGAGGGGGAGGAGGTACCCTTTTATAAGGGAGGAGAGGGGCACCTTAGGAATATCTCAAAATATTATTTTATATTAAAGTCAAAATCGGTATATAATGGTTCCAAAGGGTCTTATTTCGAAGCTAAAGTGGGGATGGGTCGAAATACTATTAGACAAGTTTAGGATATTATTTTAATCTTATCAATTAGATTTAACTCTAAGTTAAATAATTTAACTTTTACCGTGTCTTTTTGTTTTCTTTCACTATATGGTTAATACACTTACTATAACATGCCAAACGAACCCCAAATTGTTTATTACTAATAAATATATCCTTATCTAAGTCATTTGGCCGAACCGTAGATTTTTAGGAATAAAATAACAATTAATAATATAATATTTGATTTAAAAACTATTTTGTGTCAATTTTGACACTATTTGATATATGATTTTTGTGAAAGTCATAACAGAATTATATGTTCGAACCAAGTTTATTAAATCAACATTAATATATCATAGTAACCTATAAAATTATTGGAATTCATAAAAAGTCTCAAATTACATTTATTTTGGTGTTTATAACATCAATCATGTCAATATTTCATAAATAAGATAATTACTGAATCATAATTGTGTCATGAATAAATTAAATTATTTAATGTCTAAAAATTATAAATAAAATACCATCATGTAGGAAATCTTTTTATCTTTCTAATGAATATTTAAAATCGAATTTATCTTATGTATATCCCTATATTAAAAATGTTTTAGTAAATATACTTTGATTTTAACTCTTTTAACTCTTCTTTGAATTAAATAATAATAAATGTCCTAATCTAATCCAAGTGGTCCTAAATGATAATAGTTTACACTTAAGGTTGTTTTTGGTCGAGATACACTTGTCCAATAGAATTAGGACATGTGTTAGGGTAATATTAATATCATTCTTACCCTTAATTACCCTATTTACTTTTAACCGTGGTAAATAAAAGTAAAAAGTTACTATTCACCAAAACTTATTTTCATCTCATTGAACCACATTTTACTTACTGACATCAACTGTGTCTCTCGGATTTTTGAAATTCCATTCACAGAAGCGGTAAAATTAAGTTTTATGAAAAATTCAGTTTTTTAACTACCACTTAGTAGTTTCACTATTCATCAAAAATTGATGTTTTTCAGAACAATGCCAAAATTTCATCCTAAGCTATATTTCATATTCCGAATTCAAAAATGAAGTCTATTTTACCAAGTTCATAACATGGAAGTTTAATTAATTAATTTTATAATTAAATCCCGCTGTTAAAACAAATAGCGTGTTTTTAAGAAACAATATCTATCAAAAGATTGACACTTGTTTATGTCTGGTTTAAATGTGAAATTACATTCAATGACCAACATTGTATTAAATTGTAAAAATATATTCTAAATATACTTTAAAACCACTAAAATTTATAATTTATCACTATTAATTATTTCGATTGAAAAAGTTGTTTTTAACTAAAATTGAGTAATTTTCACTATTCATCAAAATATGAAAGTTATCCGAAAATCACCAAAATTTCACCTTAGGCTAAATTCGATACTCCGAATCCAAAAATAAAGTCCATTTTGAGAGCTAAAATTTCTAAAATTTTAAAAGGTGGTTATTACTATTCATAAAGGCTAGTTTTAATAATATTTTAATAGCATATCGTTGTTTAGTGAAACTCAGTATTACATACTACACACGCTATCGAGGAAGGTCACGATTGCGTGTAATGCAAGGCAAGTCAAGGATGCCTATTGTGTAAGCTCCTTTTGGTGCAGCGTACAACACAAGACATTAGTGAAATTAAAAAGAATATTTTTCATAAAATCTCGGGGTGTTACATTCTACCCCCCTTGAAATGAATTTCGCCCTCGAAATTCGTTGGGGTTATAAATGGTTTACTATTAGAAAGTTTATTTAATAGAAACCCACATCGTAAAAAGGAATACCAAAACCAATATTTTAAAACAAAAGTATGAAACTTAACGGTTACCCAAATAAACTAATCACTGGGATTCCACATAGGTGAAAATATGGATATGGAAGAGAAATCTAACCATCATGTTCTGATGGAGAGTGGTAGAGAACATGGCTATGGAAAATACAGTAATCACAAATCCATAGATTTGGGGTGATATAAGGTACCATCTGATTCATCAGGTATAAGAGCACTAGGACAACATTTTTGGTTTTCAAGATCGTTTCCCTAAAGTTGAAGAGTTTGAATTAGAATAAATACTTACTTTATTTTGGTACAATCTCGCTGTTGTTCGTTCCTTGAACAATTTCTACTTCATATCTTAAATAAATTAAGTTGAATTTGTTATTCGTGAAGTGTTAGCAGATCATGTGATAGAATCACGGGTCATTCCATCTGTCTCAAACAAAAGGTTCGAAAAGTTATAAGTTCATCTTATGGTTAGATTAATCGTATATGGTTCCAAAAATGAACTTATACTTCGTATATCATACCGCTTAATAAAATAAAACTAGTTTCTACTAAACAGGGTCTTCCTGTAGGCCAGTGGTAGGTGATAAAGGCCAGTCACATTTCGGTTGTGGGTTCGATTCCCACAGCGTTGTCCGACGCGATGGGCTATCGCCCGTACTGCAGGTTGTCCTTTTTCTAAAAAAAAACTTCTATCCTTAAACAATACTAACTTATGTCCAACATAATCCATTCCAATCTTTAGGCTTACCCATAATACTGCAGTCCACTCTCATAATATAGTGAAAACAATTACCAGAGATTTAATACCATCGTTGATCCCCATATATCATAAGATATGTCTTGTTGGTCACATTCTAAACATTCAAAGTCCTTAATCATGTATTCTATTGAATACCCATTGAACCTTAGTGAAAACATGAATGCAGTTAAACGTTAACACTTTCCACATACCAAAATCCTCAAAATTATTTATAATCAAACCATGATATCACTTAGTCCTTATATCAATCATGAGCTCATGAATACTGTTAAACATTTCATTTTCTCGTTTTCCCTTCATTATGCGCATATCATCTTATTTCCAAAAAATATCTCAATCACTTTGAATACCACATCAATAAATATTGCAATACTCAATGATACAACATTATTTTGGAATCCCATTACATAAACACTTAATCATTCCACCACATCATTGTCATATTCAACATTGCCAATAGTGATCGCATGTGACTTCCCTTTGTCCTTTGCCTTCAGTGGTTGCTCATGTTGATCATCACTAACCCTTGGATTAGGGAATTTATTAGAATAATGCCCCATTTCCTTGCACTTGAAGCATTGAAGTGTTGGTGGTGCGTTTTCTGCAGTGTTTGCTTTATTGACATCATTAGAAACCCTTTTTCCATTACTTCGACACTCAGCTGCTCGATGACCTTCTTTTCCACACTTAAAACATTTTCTAGTCCCTTTAAGACAATCTCCACCATGCTTCTTTCCACAATTTGTGCATAAGGAAACATTCATCTTCTTTTCACCATTATTCTGAGATTTCTCCTTGAACTCCATCTTTCGTTTCTTGTCAAAACCATGAGATGGATATGTAACACCAACTTCCATTTCTACCTTCATAGCACAACGCACAATTTCTTCATAGCTACTGAAGTCTCGTATAGGTAATTCCCTTCGAAGACTTGGTTTTAAGCCACTGAAAAATCGATCAACTTTACTTTCAGGTTGGATGATAATGCCAGATGCATACCTTGCAAGTCTTGTAAAATTCGCTTCGTATATACCAACAGATTCATCATCCTTTTGCTTTAGTTCAAGAAACTCCTTCTCCATCTTTGTTCGAAGAATACGAGGGAAGTACTTATTGAAAAATAAGTTCTTGAACTCGTCCCATTCCATGGACTCAATTTCATCTCTTTGCCTTGTATTCTTGATAAGATTCCACCATTGATCAGCTTCACCTTCCAAACGATATACTGCTAAGATGACTTTATCATGCTCAGAACATTGAAGAACTAAAAATATCTTTTCAGTGGTACTGATCCATTGTTCAGCAACAAGTGGATCAGAAGACCCACTGAAAAAAGGTGGACGTTGCCTCATAAAGGACTCAATAGAATATTGTTCCCTTATCTGCTCATTTGGATGTCCAGAATGATTCATAGCTTGTGTAAGTATAGAAATAAGTTTTTGCACTCCATCTCCCATAACATTTGTTTGTTCAGGAGGACAATCATTGCATTGTCCATTGCATTGATCAACACGGTTCCTTTGGGTTCCAGCCATCGTCTAAAACCCAAAAAGAATAGTGTGAGAGGCAAAAATCATGCTAGGGAAAACAACATAATAAAGGGGGAGTACCTTCAATATCTAACATCTTAGGTTTAATTCTATGATCGTTAGCATAATTCTAGTACTATAACCTATACGTATACTTAACCTTTGGGACATCCCTAGACATACCGTAGAAATATCTCTAGGGATCTCACTAACGTTTTCGCATCCTAGTTTCCAAAGGTTGACTAAACCTTTCCTCTGATACCAACTGTAGAGACCCATATCTTGACGTACATAGACATTACATTACTTTTGCGGAATACCTAGTACATAACAAAAAACACACACACAAGGATCGTAATAGTTTAGTGTCTTTGGAAACTCGGAATATAATCTTCTAATTGTGGTGAAAGATCTTCAAAATCTCCCATAATGATCTTCCCTTTTTTTTACCTAAAACATTTATTTATATCCTGGGGAAAAGAAAACATAAAAGGGTGATCTCAAATGCTCAGTAAGGGTAAACAAAAGAAAAATCAATCACATCATATTCATAAGAACATAACTTTTGGAAATCTTAACCTGCAAAAGAGAGCATAATTTCATAACATGGGATAAATCATGGCAGTGAAATGTAATCACAATAATCATAACTTAAAACATGAAACTTTGTGGCATTCACACATAATCATAGAGAATCATTTCTTGTTAGTCAAGACTCATTGCCAAGACTATCTTAGTGGACAAAGTCCCTTTCTGAATCGAGTAACCCTCGTTTCAGTCCTGTTTCACTGAACCGGTATAACATACCGTTCCAGCCCTGTCTATCTCATGAGATATCAAATCTTTACCCAATGCATTGGAGGGAGTTATAGGTCCCACCCATCTCATAATGATACCATTCTTATGTGTGCCACAAAATCATAAATCATACATCATTGCATAACCCATGTAATAAAAATGAGATTCTTAAACAACATGACATCATAAAACCATTCATATAAGATAAAGGAATTCATAAACATAATTCCATCACAACATAGTCAAATAAATGTAAAAATATGGATATAAACAGAACCCTTTATTATCTTAGATGGAAAATAATTTTGATAAAACACTTGAATTGAATTCTTGAGGAAAATATCCTTTCTTCTTCAAAATCAATTTCTTTTCACAAAACATCATGCAATTTTAAAAGAAATATATTTTGTTGAAAATAGTCATGAAATATTTTGGAGGAAGGTTCATGAAAATAAGGCTTTATAAAACCGTAAAAATTCGTTTGTGTCGTATAAGTTAAAAAAAACATTCTTCGTACTTTTGTCGGAAAAGTCAAAAAGCACCTCGTATGAAAAACGTCAAAAGATTCCTTTCATATTTTTTACTAAAAACTCACCGAAGGGTAAAATTGGATTTAAAAAATTGTAGTTGGATGGAAATAATATTACATATTGAGGAAACATGGATGTGGATGATAAAATACACCCCAGTAATTACCAAAGTAAAAACAATCTCAGATAAAAGTGAGATTGTGATATTTCCGTTACCTTAGGTCCAGTTTGCTTCGTATGTGTCCGAACCTCCTGTATAATGATTTAAATAATGTCATTGACTTATTAAAGAATCTTATTCATTGTTATGATATCATATATGGTTCACTTATGACATTATATTACCCATTCTTTTGTAAATTCCATGTTAAAGAAGCGTTTTGGGTAAAATCGTTTCATTTATCGTAGGTGTTTTGACTTGTTGTTCTTGACATTATTATTACTTATATCATGATTTACTTACTTCCAGAATATAAAATATGATTTATATATCATATATATTCAGTATATTTATATATATAATAGATAGATAAATGAAATGAAAAACACCGTTCATGGAGACGGTAGTCCGTACGTACGCATGAACGCTGTTTTCCTTTCCTTATTGTCTTGAATGGAAGTAAGTAGATGACATACATATAAATATAAATAATTCCAGTATCATTATTAGGTCATATATTTCATTAGTACTTATTATATATACATTATAATCATTCATGAATGGTTAATCATTGAGAATGAATCTCATCGCGTCGTGGAGACGGTAGTCCGTACGTACGCACGAGCGATGATATCGTTCCCATGGTCGTGGAATTGTGTTGAAGTGTATGTATACTATTTCAGTATCAATATCACTTTAAAATAATCATATATAGTTACTCATTACACCTTTATACCCATCCAATTAAGGTGGTGGCAGAAAATAGATTACACCACGGCGTGGAGACGGTATTCCGTACGTACGCACGCGCATTGATTTCCTTTTTCCGTAGGATGGATAGAAGGTTAATTAGAGTTGTTTCATATTTATAATAACATATCAGTATGTAAGTAATACTGATGTTATTACTTTATCATGAAACAACTAAAAAAGAAGAAGTTGAAGAAGAAAGAAATTGAAAAGATCGGTAATGGATATTACCTCTTCTTTGGAACGCTTCTTTGAATCCTCCACTTAGGGAACTAATATTGGTCTTTGAAGAAGACCAGGACCTCTAGGATTATTCTAGGGAAGTGGAGAGGAGAAAATGGCAGGGGTTGGCCGAGCTTGAGTGCTCAATTTGGTGTGAGGAGGAGGGGGAGGAGGTACCCTTTTATAAGGGAGGAGAGGGGCACCTTAGGAATATCTCAAAATATTATTTTATATTAAAGTCAAAATCGGTTTATAATGGTTCCAAAGGGTCTTATTTCGAAGCTAAAGTGGGGATGGGTCGAAATCCTATCAACCAATAAGATTTAGACAAGTTTAGGATATTATTTTAACCTTATCAATTAGATTTAACTCTAAGTTATATAATTTAACTTTTACCGTGTCTTTTTGTTTTCTTTCACTATATGGTTAATACACTTACTATAACATGCCAAACGAACCCCAAATTGTTTATTACTAATAAATATATCATTATATAAGTCATTTTTCCGAACCTTAGATTTTTAGGAATAAAATAACAATTAATAATATAATATTTGATTTAAAAACTATTTTGTGTCAATTTTGACACTATTTGATATATGATTTTTGTAAAAGTCATAACAGAATTATATGTTCTAACCAAGTTTATTAAATCAACATTAATATATCATAGTAACCTATAAAATTATTGGAATTCATAAAAAGTCTCAAATTACATTTATTTTGGTGTTTATAACATCAATCATGTCAATATTTCATAAATAAGATAATTACTGAATCATAATTGTGTCATAAATAAATTAAATTATTTAATGTCTAAAAATTATAAATAAAATACCATAATGTAGGAAATCTTTTTATCTTTCTAATGAATATTTACAATCGAATTTATCTTATGTATAACCCTATATTAAAAATGTTTTAGTAAATATACTTTGATTTTAACTCTTTTAACTCTTCTTTGAATTAAATAATAATAAATGTCCTAATCTAATCAAAGTGGGCCTAAATGATAATAGTTTACACTTAAGGTTGTTTTTGGTCGAGATACACTTTTCCAATAGAATTAGGACATGTGTTAGGGTAATATTAATATCATTCTTACCCTTAATTACCCTATTTACTTTTAACCGTGGTAAATAAAAGTAAAAAGTTACTATTCACCAAAAATTATTTTCATCTCATTGAACCAAATTTTACTTACTGACATCAACCGTGTCTCTCGGATTTTTGAAATTCCATTCATAGAAGCGGTAAAATTAAGTTTTATGAAAAATTCAGTTTTTTAACTACCACTTAGTAGTTTCACTATTCATCAAAAATTGATGTTTTTCAGAACAATGCCAAAATTTCATCCTAAGCTATATTTCATATTCCGAATTCAAAAATGAAGTCTATTTTACCAAATTCATAACATAGAAGTTGCATTAATTAATTTTATAATTAAATCCCGCTGTTAAAACAAATAGCGTGTTTTTAAGAAACAATATCTATCAAAAGATTGACACTTGTTTATGTCTGGTTTAAATGTGAAATTACATTCAATGACCAAAATTGTATTAAATTGTAAAAATATATTTTAAATATACTTTAAAACCACTAAAATTTATAATTTATCACTATTAATTATTTCGATTGAAAAAGTTGTTTTTAACTAAAATTTAGTAATTTTCACTATTCATCAAAATATGAAAGTTATCCGAAAATCACCAAAATTTCACCTTAAGCTAAATTCGATACTCCGAATCCAAAAATAAAGTCCATTTTGAGAACTAAAATTTCTAAAATTTAAAAAGGTGGTTATTACTATTCATAACGGCTAGTTTTAATAATATTTTAATAGCATATCGTTGTTTAGTGAAACTCAGTATTACATACTACACACGCTATCGAGGAAGGTCACGATTGCGTGTAATGCAAGGCAAGTCAAGGATGCGTGTTGTGTAAGCTCCTTTTGGTGCAGCGTACAACACAAGACATTAGTGAAATTAAAAAGAATATTTTTCATAAAATCTCGGGGTGTTACAATACCTCTATTTGGGTTGGGTAGTGGGTCCATAATTACAGAGATAGGAATACCTCTTTCTGGGTTGGGAAGTGGTTCCCCAATGATAGTTTTGGGTATACAACTAGTTTTTCTGGGTAGTGGGTCCTCGATGACAGGGCTATGAATACCTCTAGTTGGGCTGGGTAGTAGGTCCCTATCAAATTTTGACCAGATCTATCGATTTTCTAGAACATTGACATTATGTTCGTCGACATACCATAAGAATATCGAGACGGACATGAATATTTCCCACCATGACACATCCTTGAGGTGCAATCCAAAACCATGAGGGTGAGACAGACCTACCCAAAGAATATAGTTTTTAGGTGTGGTGACTAAGCCCCTTTAAATTACTAATTTGGGAATGTGTGTGGGATAATTGGAATTTCTGGTTACTTATAAAAATTTCGGATACTCACTTTCATGGGATGATTTGTGAGGCATGGATCCCCTTACTCTCTCATTTGGGTTTCTTTGCTGAGCATATATATATATATTTTGGTTACCCACTCCTTCATTTTTTTCTACTCTACTTATAGTAGAGGTAATGACTCATGAGGAATTCCATGTCCTTTCTGTGTCTAGATTATCAAGGTTGGAAGAGTTTACTCTCCTTCTATAGGTAGTAAATACTTGATGGGAATTTTGTATCATCACAATTTATACCTCCTTGGGATTGGACGATCTTACACTATACACTTATTGGATTGAGGTACACTCCTTTTACTATACCTATTTCAATCTACTTGATCCATCTTAGGTACCTCTCTTGATACTTCCTTGATCCTTTGGGCATCCTACTAAGTATTTTTATACAAACCCCTTCTTGGGAATTGCCCACACATGGTGTGACCTTCTGGACAATTTACAGGTTGATCATGACATCAGAGGAGCTTAGGGATGTGAAATATTAGGCCATATGATGTGTTTGAAGCTTGGGATTTAGGATCATGAATCTCCCAGCTATTTTACATTTTCACAAGTTGTCAGTTGTTGCACTTTTCTCAATGAGTGTGTATTTTTCACTATTAAATTGTAGTTTATTTTTATGTACTTGTATTGTTTCAAAATTGATTCATGTTTGAGTATTATTTATCAAAATTTTATATCTTATTTAACTTTCCCATTTCATGTTTTCATTGATTCAACTATGTGTGTGTATTTACATGTTCATATGATAAATCATCTCCATGTTTTTTGTTCCTTCGGCGCTAGTCACCGACCCTTGGCCAATGGGGTCGGGCTTGGGGTATTTTTTAACGATCCCAAACATGGGTCAGGTTGTGAAATACATCAATAATTTCATAATTATAATATCATATAGATAAAAAAATAAGGAATTCTCCTTAAATGTATTGGGTATGATCAATATCAATGTCGTAGTCAAATGATTATTCAACTGTTATAAATAATTCTCACAAGCTCCAAAACATTAGAACTTGAAACAATTCATCATCAATCACATATGTCATACTTCCAAATTGGAAGGGTCCTTGATAAACCTTCTATAATATCACACTAATCCAAAAAACCCATCCAATGTCAAAAAAATTTATTGGAATGATCCTAAGATACAACTACTGGAACATTATCAAGGACTTAAGAAACACCTTCTTGATAGATTATGTTACCCATGAAATGTACCTTTTCGAACCAATATTTAAACTTAGATTTCATTACATATATCATATTTACTCCAAATTTATTCCTGATGATTTCATGGTGTTTGGAATGATCATAAAGAGTGTAGGAGTACATCAAGATGTAATCAATAAAAAACTAAAAACTGATCCTAGTATAGATGGAAGTTTCACTTCATTAAGTCCATAAACAATGAAGGAAAATTTTTAACCTAAAATTCCATACGATTAACTCAAACAACCAATACATAATGCTGACTAAATTCTAATGTATATCATATGTTCTGACCATCAGCTAATGATACCCTAACCTTATATAAATTTTGGAGAAAAATTAATCACCTTTCAGCTTTTCAAAAAGATCATCGAGATGTGGAAGGGGATAACTATTAATAACATTCATTTGATTATAATTCTGTTAGTAATAAAACATCCGTAATGTCCAATCAACCATTAATGAAAAAAAAACAGGATATAAACTATGTCATGTACTTGGAAGGATAATACACTAATTATATAATTCCTCTAACTGTGTTTTAGTTACTTAAATCTTTGCTAGTTCCATAAAATACAATGGATGTGAAACTAGATAAACAGCATGCATTGACTCAATCATGAACACAATATATATAACATGAATTTTCATTGTTACATCCTCAAGAAATGAATACTAAAATTGATCCACTACCTAATGAAAAACATGATTATATTTCCTCCCATCGACAAAAAAATACATGGAACTAGGGTTGTGATTTCACCTAACAATAGGTGAACTGGACCCACACAATTTTATAGGATTTCACATTCACCATGGTGAACCTAACTATAATCATTTTGAGTTATGAAACTCAATATCTGCTATTAATAATCAATAATATTCTTGTTTTTATGAGACTATTCATGCTAATGATATTGTCAAAACCTGATGTCTTGATCACAGCATGTCAGAAAGGATATAGTATCTACCAACATAGAGAGAACACTCGTTAAATTGTCTGATATTTTATACATAGAATCATAATAGTTTCCCCATATACAATACTCCACCCATATATTAAACATCTAGAACCAAAAAAATTAGAAAAATTTATGTTAAAAATTAATTTGAGTTCTCTGACTCAAATATTGAAATAGAAATTGTGGAAACCAAAAAAATAATAATACAAGAAAGAATCAATGTTCCACCCTCAAAATGTTGGGCATAAGATAAAATGAAATAATCTAAACTAAACCTCTACCATGGGCTTCACTCTATGTTCTTGGTGCTTCACTTAATTTCTAATAAGTATGATCTATTCATGATGTACCACTTCCATGACCACAGGAAATATGACACGTAGTACTCTAACTGCATGCCTAGTATGTGGTAGTGGAAACCCTTAAAACAATCTACATCAGTTTTGACCATCCATAAATTCCTCCCCAATAAGGATTCATACAAAACCTTTATAAATAAACCCACCTACTGAACTCTTGTAACTATAATAGTGGTGAAGAAAGCTGGATTACATGTTTCTTGTACTTTAATACTTATTACAGAACACATAATCACAACACTAAAAAGTTTATCTTTTTAACTGGCTACACTATATTCCTTCATCTGGATGTGAGTTCCCAAAATGATACATCCTACTATTAAAAGGTGAACCACTATTATATCCAACAAAAACTGAATCTCACCAATATAATCCAATTTTATATTCTATTATGAAATGAGATCTTGATCCACAACCACAAAAATAATATTAAAACAAAATATATTCACCATGTACTTAATATCATTTCTAATTCCGTCATGCATATACCTCATTGATGTCGCCTCACCCCCACCCCACTCACATTAGAACAAAGCATTTTAATTTTGTGAAGAGACTATCATAATCAATCATGGGCATAGTTAACTAATTTAACTTCTTCAACTCTTTACCTTTATCCTGTATCAGTGTCTCAAAATTTAATTTATCCATAAACATTTCTTTGAAATCCTACTACACCATACAATCTTCTTAGTTAGTTTTCACCTAGATATCCCACAAATTCCTTATTTCCCTCACTAAATCTACGCTTCATGCATGTTTCACTTCTCCAGAAGAGTCTCTAAGTGATCAAAATTTATCTATATGAACCCTATCAATAACTCATCCACCTAATGTCAACCCTCTTGGGAAAACATGGTAGGGTGCTGTAACATAAGATCTCTAGTCATATATCACATACATGGGGGAAACCTCCGTTGTCTCGTCTCATCTTCTATATGAAATATGAAATTATCAAACAGAACAAATCTTCCAATTTATTACTCAAAACCAATGGAAGATTATTCTTCACTAATGGTGGATCATTCATGCTAATATCCTAATCTTCCCTACCGTTATGAATTGTCTTGGCATCATCTCTATACAATGTCAATGACACCTATAAAAACATATAACAAAATGAATCATTAATTTAAAAAAATATCACTAACATCCATAAAAAACCGAATCTATATACACACACCCTTTGGAAAAGACTACATATGTATGAATACGTTGGAACATTTCTACAATGGGACATGGATAATATAGTGAAATGAAACATTAATTTTCAATTAACATTAAACACACTACTAATATTTTCCAATTAACATCCTTCATGTATTTAAATTATTAATATATTATAATTAGGGAATATTTTAAACTAATCAACAACATACTTAAATTATTTATATAATTATAACATCATTATTTGGATCTTTTCATTTAAAAACCAATTGAAAAAAATTTGTCTCTAATCCCCACACAATACCAATACATATTTTCTCATGTCATATAACATGATGCATGTCACATATAACTATAATATTCTAAGATGAAACAGGTATTCAGTACCTACTACCATTTCTGAACATGATATTAATCTCATAAAATAATAACATCACACATCAACTACATCACCCAAGATGAATTAAATTAATATATAATTATTAATATATTGCGCACTAATTCCACCCTGAGTACTATGGATTTACCCCAACCATGAATTATAAAATACCATTAAAGAACTAATTTCAATTTCCCAAAACCATATATTTCCTAATTTACATTCCCAAAATGAAATGAAAAAAAATAAATCCTCTCAAGACACGTTGAAAAGACCCAACATGAGAGATACTAAACTAGTTCCCAAGATGGTATACCATGAGACCATAGTTAGACTTCAATATACACTATAAGATATAGACTAGAAGAAATGTTTTATTTAGGTATTTGGGGAGACTATAACATTATTATTAGAGTACGCAAGATCATATAGAATAAAAAATAAGTAAAAAATATAATTAATAATCATGCATCGCAACATCAGTTTCCCAAAACTGCGTACATTCCCCCAACCAAATAGAAAATATTTTATTCCATGTCTTATTGTATGATTTATAAAGGAAAAAAACCAATATAATACAAGTGTATGAGTCTCCAAATGTTTTCTAACACAAATTTTGGTTCCCTCACCCCCAAATATCCATAATCCCCAAATCAATCCTAGAACACATGGACGATTACCTTACCACAACCTACAACCATGCAATCTGCTCAGGTAGTAAATGGAGGCCCGAGAAGGGTGTGATTACAAATCAATATGCCATCACCAATGTTTTCAAAAAAATATCCTTCCAAATTAGATTATAATAGAATAAGGTAAACATCAATATAAACAAAAGATAGACCAGGTTCCAATAATGATAAAAATTAACAGTACCCAATTTCATCAATAGTTTAGTGTACTATACACATTCATCAAAAAACATTGGAATATGCCAGCAAAAAAACATTTAATGAGAATAAAGTTTCCTAAATTATATGAAATGTTTTTTTCTTAAAAAATAAAAAATTAAACTTACCATAGAGCCCCAGTTTATGCGTTCACATCTGGTGTATTCGCTATAGGAATAAATTCTTAGAACTACTATCTAACTAATGAGATACATCTATGGGTCCCGTAGGATAAATATAGCTCATCATTTTGGAGTATAAGCTCAATATAACATCCCACTAATACCATTATTTCACATAACCATTCTCCATTAATAACTCAACCCATTTAAAATTTTCATTCCATAAATAATTTAAAATATTAATGTAAAGAAAATTGAATTATATTCCAATTAATCAAGTAATATACAACTATCATTTGGTCTACCTCATAAAATCATAAATTTGACATTTATAAACACAATTTTATATTCATGGTAGAGGAACACCCCATGGGTTGTCATAGACCAAATCAACTCAACCATAACAGACCTCACAGGGATCATGAGGTGTTTAATTCATTATTCAATTTATTTAATTATCATTTACTACCAAGGATACTAAATGGAATGAAAAATAGAAACACAAAAAAACCAAATAAACATAAAAAAATTCATGACTATAGGATATAACATGTATACCATCATCTTCCCCTTCATAGAGGATTACTCTCTTAACTATAACCCATTATTTGAACTGAAAAACCTTTGAATCCCAATATTTATATATAATATAAAAAGAGGGTTTTAGGGATTTTGATGGGGGAGGAAATTTAAAAATTTTAATTTCCAAAAAAATAAGAATGAGGTTGTTAGTCTTACCCGAATCATTTAATTTCACGCCACCACACTCTAATTGGTAATGAATCAATGAATAAAGGCCCTTGAGAATCATGGGAGGAAGATGTTTGTCACTTAAATATTGTACAGTGAAATTAATGTTAATATATGATTAGAACCCTTAATACCTAAAGAGGGGGAAATGTAATATTACACTTTTAATGGGAATATGCTTTTTCCACATACTTGTCCATACTATGTAGAAATAATGCAGCTCGATATGTCTAATACAAGAACATGTTTCATGGTCCCTTAGGAAGCTCGTACGATTAAAAAAAACCATGTGGTTGCCATTATTGATTGATTTTCAAAGCCTGTATGGTATTAGGATACCCCTTGAATGGATTCTAAATTGTGAAAATTTCACCTAATCAAGTAATATTGTGGCTCATAGTTAGTAAAAACTATGCTCCAACAATGTAAGATGCACAAAATATTCTATCTATGCCCCCTTTTTTCCCAATCCCTCTAGACACACCAAGAATACAAAAACACCCACAAACTATTTCATAAACCAATAAAATAGAGTTTAATGAAATTAAATATATAAAATACCTAAGATGTAGTTCTAGGATTTATAAATAGTTAATTACCTAGTGTGGAAAATCCAAAATGAGATAAATTATTTTTATGTAATGATTGAATATAATTAATTTTTTATGAATAATTATTTTTAAATGTTAGTACTTATCGAGTAATTAATATATTAGTTATGATATAGGTTTCCAATTTTAGTGGAACTGTACACATTAATAAAAAAATTCCTCAAGAAATTAGTTGAGTTTGAATCAGGAAATAAAGAAAATTATTGTGAGATAGATAACTTTTCTTCTGTAAAAGTGTTGAAAAATATGTTTTTTAAATTAAAAATAAAACACCGTGAGAATTTAAATGAAAAAATTCAGTTTCATAGCTTATATTACTCGAATAAAAGATAATATGAGAATGTAACACCTTGAAACATTAAAGTATGCTTATTTTTATATAAATTGTGTCCCCTTGATAGCTTGCATAATAATAACCATGGAGTCTACGTGACCCATAAAATGTTATATCTTTACGTCATACCATTAAATTATATAGTATGAGTATTAATGACTAAATCATAAAAATTATTTGGTATAAAATTTTTACAATTAGTTAGATGATAATATATTGTTAATAAATACAATAAGATTCATTTGACAGAAATAGAAATATTTTATGAAAAAGGAGTACTTTTTTAAAAGGTTGTTTCGTCACACAATGTGGAGACACCTTAAAACTATTTTTAACACTATTATAAAATTTATTTTAATAAATGAATATAATTTTATAAATAATCACGTAAAATTTTTTGTATATTGAATTTTATATAATTCTTTGAGAAGATTAAATTTTTTATGAATAGTCAAAATATGTTTTTATATGGAAATATTTTATTTCATTTAAAGAATATAATTTTTCCTTTTTGATTATTTTTTTATGAAGTAATATTAAATAAATAAAATTATAATAAATACATTTTAATATTATTTATTCCATTATGTATTGAATATTTATGTTAAAACATGACTTGCGTATGTGAATTTCCACTTTGGAAAACTACTTTTTCGTCACATCTACTGTTCTAATATTAAATAATATTTTACGAGATATGTGAATATAATTTAGAAGTATGGATTCTATATTATTAAATAGGATAATTAGTATTATGTAATAATTTTAATGTAATTATTATTCTATGTTAATAGTAGAAATATTAATAATTAATTGACAAGATTACGTTTAAAATTATTATACATTGGTATTAAATTAAAATGAAAATGGAAAAAATTACCTAAAACCTATCTAATTAGTATTGGTCTATAATATATAGACCCTTATATTATGATTCACATTTTTAATTAATATTTAAGACACATTTTCCAAAAAATGACATATATAATTGTTTATGTAAAGTGGAAGTAAAAATTTCACACTCTTCAATTAAAATTTAAATCATCTGTTCACATAATATCAAAATATAATTATAAATTAATATTATTAGTTACATTGAGATAAATGTGATTATTTCATGAGATTAATTTTTTACATTATATAATAATTATATAATTATTGTTAAATCTTAGGAATGGTCGACACAATAATTATTTAATGAATTGAATAAAAATAAAAGATACTACAAATATTAAAATTAATATTAATTGAATGTAATTGTTTATATTTTTATATAGAAAAATATATCATTTTATACATTTTTTATAATAATATATTCGCTTTCATTATTTTTTAGCTATATTTAAATATAAAATATATGATTAGTGTTAAAATTGACATTATTATTATTTCATAAAAAATGTTTTTTAATTAAATGATATAAAATTACATAAAATCCTACTCTCTACCAAGTGATTTTTAATATTTTTTTTAAATATTACATATCATTCATTCAATTAAAATATTTCTTTTATAGAGTATATATTGGAATCTAATGTGTAAAAATATTTTTAATGTGTATAATGTTAAATAACTATTTTGGAATGTTATGTACATTTGTGGTAAAATTAATTTTCAAAACACAATGGTTATTTAATTTTAAAATTCAACATAATGTTTAGATATAGTGTTTTAAAATTATCAAATAAGGATTAGATTATTTTTAGACATAATGGAAATATTACTATAGAAGAAAAACTAATTACTATGGTGTAAAATAAATTTCTAAAATTGTAATCTTAATGGATAACGAAGGATAGGATTAAAACATATGTATTTCTAGTAGATTTATAAATCGACCATATATTTCCTCCTTTCCATTTTTTAGAAATTTTAGTGGCCCAAGGGGTGAGATTGACTTCCCATTATTGTTTCCTTTTGAGTATTTATTAAAATTCCACACCTCCTAAATTATAAATGTGCACTTCAATCCCTCACGTATTAACACCTATCAATCCATTTATATTAACTGATACCATAGTAGATATCACCCAATAATCATTATCCACATTATAGATGTTATTTTATTCCATGTATACCAACCCTATGGCCATTAAGAGGATATCCATAGAAATTTCTCTAAGAGAGGTTAATCTTTTTAACAAATATCATTCTTTTTGTATTGCTCTTTTACAACATTATATTATTTCTCAAAAAATTCAATATAATAACAGAAATAACTCCATTATACTGATAATTTACTATGTAAATGTAATAAAATTTATTATTATCATCATCCACTAAATGGGAAATGAAATCATCGATCGGTAGAAAGGTGGACAACCACATCACGAACATATATGAATCATTTTCCATCAACAAATCTCATGGTTTGATGTAATGATATATTTAATATATATATACATATATATATATAAAATATTAATTCAATTTTTTATAATTCTATAATCTATATATTAGATAATCCTCGTATTAATTCCGTTTAAATATTAAAAATATCGCTCGCGTGTGTGACAATAAACCATTTCACAAAAAAATGAGATTCATATTTCACATCCACTTTATATAAAATTTAATAAGGAGAATAATAATGAATATATGTGATATATTTGAAATTATATGTATTCTATTACATTAATATATCACCCACCCAATCAACATCTCATCCTTTAATTAAATGTTAATGTTTTTTATGCAAATGAACACACTACAGTGTCCACAAAGTGATAGGATCCATTCCCAATGATCAGATTCAAATAATGCTTCTATAAATTAGTATTATGAGAAAACATATTTAAAATATTAATATCAATTATTTTTTTATTTAAATAATTCATTTTCTGAGGAACTATAGCATTCAAATTAAAGTTTGAATGAGAACATCTGAGTTAAAAACAGAAAGAATGGTAATAATAAATGAATATTAGTTAATATATGATAATAGTTACTAAAATGATAATAAATTATATAACAAATATTAATTTAATTTTTTTTAATTTAATAAATTTTAACACAACTCCACATGAGTATTAAGTTCATTCAACCAAACAAAATTGTGTGTTTATGAATTTTTTCTCATTTCCCATTCACTAAGTAATATTGTTTTTTTATAATCCTATTTTCTATATTATGGTTTATATAAAAAACCATTTAAATTTAATACCATAAATATTTTCTAAATTAGGGTATTTTTTTATATATTTTTTAGTTAATCCAAGCGAGTTTACATAAAACTATTTAAGAGTTGAAGAATTTCATAATAATTTTTTAATTACAGTTTATTAAATATATATTTTATTTGATATTAGAAGAATACATGTTTAATGACATTTGATTATCATATATTTTATTTACAATTTTTTAAGGTTTTTTATATATGTGTCATAAAATTTATTCATTGAAAAATTCTTACTTCTAAATTATATTAGCAGTACAATTTTCTAGTTTCACATTTCTTTATTTGGGAAAACTACTGGGTCGCCGGAAACCACCGCCACTACTTGACTGGACCACCATGCTGCCCTAGTCAAAGCTGATACGCCACCTCACTTCGTGCTGAACTCACCACTCTCTGCCACAATCTATCGTTCCATCACCTGATTCCGCCATTTCCACCTCCAGAATCTGACCACACTGGTGGAAAACATTCCTGGACCATAGGGTTCACCCGGGTGCTCCAAAATCATATCTAAATCATGTTCCAGAAATCTAGAGACTGAATCTACATATCATTGACAAAAATTATGAGAAAAAAACACATAAACGGGATCATGAATTTTAAAACTCAAATTGACTACCTTTTAGAGGATCACCGACCATTGATGCGCTCCGCTGCTGTCGCTACTCGATCCCTAAGTGACAATTGTTATGATTTGAGCTCAACAATGCCTCACTTTATTGATTTGGGGGTTTGTCGGGGAATATGTTGAAGAGGATTCTGATTTTCTTCCTGATGCAATCCAACAAGATAGGGGGGAGATGGATTGATTTTATTTTATTTCAGTTAATTAATTAATCAATTAAACCACCATTTAATGCCACCAACCAAAACTCCTAGAGCTGACAATATTATGTCCCACAAAGGGTAATCATGGGGTTCCAGGGCCAACCATGGTTTTAGAATTTTGATCCAGCACTCCTTTCAGATGTTATTCGAGCTGACATCTATAAATAATTAAATTTATTTATTTATGAAAATGGCATCGATATGCTTTTCCACACCAGGCCCACAACCGCAAAAATTTCTGTTAAGTTGTTATGGGGTATCATATTCTCTTATAATACCAACTTTAGGATTGAAATGATGTAGATTCCCAATATACAAGATGGAGGGGGGGGGGTGAATTATATACTTTAAAAAATTCTTTTGGAGCTATTAATGATGTAATTTTTAACCAAGTTAAACAAAACAAATTCAAAAAACCTCTAAGTTCAGGAAACATGCTTGATTACGGAAATGTGAATCTGAGAATGTAATTCCAGAAAAGTGATTCCAGGAATGAAACATAACAAATGTTTACAAAGATAAAGATTCTAACTTAAAGCACATATAATCTTACTAAATTAGATTATACAGGTATAAGAATGTATAAGATTTTTATAGTTTCCTCAACAACCAAAATGCAGTGGAAAACATGAAACCAAAAAAGTAACAAGTATTAATTTTTTTAACCTAAAGAGTAGGGTTTTCAACAATCCTTGATAAAGGTCCGTTGATTTTTACTTTCAAGAAAGTCTGTCTTACCCACACTAGGGTAAAACCTTGATACAAAGATCAGAGTCTATCTTGCTATCCCCACAAGCCCTCAACATCAAGGTATTCATCACCTCTGTCTTCCTCACGAAGGAAGTCCTTGTACTCTTTGGTACTCGACACCTCTATCTTCCTATCCACAGAATCCCTTGAATGTACTCATCATCATTCAAAGTCACACAAATCAATTCTGATTATATGTTTAGTACACGCTAAGCATGAAAGTCTCTCTCTAGAAATAACTTCACCATCATGTAATCTATAGAGTAATATAATAATGTTGATATTATTTAAATGAGCTCCTATTTATAGGCCCAACTTCAATAGTCGGCTCCCTCTTCGAATAGTCAAATTTATCCCAGAATTTTGGAGAGACCTATACAAGTGTCACTCAAACAATGGTTAGTTTGTAACTAAATTCATAACATCATTTGAAAACTAAAACATGGCTAAGAGAAAATATGGTTTCTTAACCAATATCATTTTTTGGAGTTCAAGGAAACATAAAAGTTAGGAGTCTGACCAAAAACCATTCAGTGTTTATTATATGTAAATATTAGGATTCTATTTTCCAATGAATTCAGAAAATGAATTATATATAATTCTGAAGTATAAATTTCAAGGAAATTCAGAGTCTGCTTTTTGTAGAATTTGGACTCTGAACTTATAATGTTTGGAGTCTGAATTCATAAGAATTCTGTGTCTAAACATACAAGGTTTGGGGTTTGAATTCATAAGAATTTAGAGTATGAACTTACGATGTTCGGAGTCTGAATTAATAAGAATTGGAGTCTGTACTTGCAATGTTCAGAGACTAAATAAATTAGAATTCTGAGTCTTAACATACAGAGTTCAGAGTCTGGATTTAGGGAAATCAGAACCTGAATCCAGATCTTGAAAACAAAATACTCTATATCTACGTCATTATAAGATATCAAGGTTTTAGATATGAACCCAAATTTTAAACTTAGACAAAATAATAACAATTAAAAACATGGTAAGGATAAATTTTCCTTGGTGAAGGAAAATTTTCCTTATCATGTAAAACATATGGTAAATGAAATTTCCCTTAAGATAATGTTTTTGTGATTTTAAAAACATGAAGAAATAGAAAACTCATATAAAAAACTTATTGACTCAAAGATCCCTCTTTTGGGAAAGAACAAACATCCTTACGAAAAAGAATATAATGACTTAGAAAAATATTTTCTTAGACTTTGAAAGTAAAAAATATCACCCATTATACCAGGGAAAGGATTAATACGACTAAATCCAACTTAGTCTTTGTAAATACTAAAGATCATATTCTAGATTTCTGGGTTGAGGCTTATCATTTTATTCCATACGGATATCTTCTTTCATAAGAACTCCCCCTTAGATGAACTCCCCCTTACAAAGGGAAATATCTTCTTTACTTAGTAAACTTTTCACTGTCCCTTTCTCCCCCATTTTGATTTTCAAAAATAAATACAGGGAAAGGAGATGTAAATATGATACCTGAAATAATAGTGCAAGAATACCAAATATATGAAGAGTAACTAAATAATTCTTTTTGATTGGAATAATATGTACAAGGAATAAATAAAACAAAAGATTGGAATTGAACAGAATTATCCTTATTCTTCCTTTGGAATCAAATTCTTCATAATGGTTTTGAACTTATTGAGCTCTTTGTGATCTTTATCTACTCGTTTTAGAAGATTATTCAGATCCTATGTTTTATTCTCTAAGGATTAGATTTTTTCTTCCTGAGCCATAGGAATATCAGCCTGAGACTTCATGGCTTCTTCCTGCTTTCCATTCATCTCTTCTATCTCAATCACGAGATCCCTTTCTCTTTTCCAACTCTGAGCAACTGAATACCACTTCCATTTCATATCTTTTCCTTCTTGCATCTGGGAATTCGGTTCCAGAGACAACATTTCCACAAAACTATTTGTGAGATCATTGATCTTTAAATCTTCTCTGTAAAATGAATCCTTGAAACTATCTTGTAACTCATCAATAATTATCATATCTTAAACTATCTCCCTTGACCGGAAAATTATCTTTTTTACATGATCTTTTATGAGATTCAAAGTTAATAAGAAAAGTCTTGAAATCTACCTTGAGTTTGGCACACTTATCAATCACCATGGAAACTGAATCTGATTTCTGATTCAAGGCGTGTTGAAGCATTTGTAATCTTGAGTCTATGCTTGGAAATATAGGGATAGTTCCAACAATATTCTTCAAAGATAGGACAAAAAAATCATGTCCAAGAGAGGATGATTCGGAATTAGAGATTTTTCATGGTGAGGTTTCTTTCTTTATCTCATCATATTTCCTCTTTGAAGAACCACCAAAACCTTTCTTCTTTACCAAAACGTTGGTAGGTGTATCAACTACTAACTAGTTTCCCTTATCAACCTTCATAAAGGATTCCTCTTGATCAAGAGATTCATGTTCACTATCAGTAATCTAAACAATTTTATCTTCATCCATCTCTTCTTTTTCAAATCCTACCTTAGCATCCACTGGGTGAATGAAATAATTATTGATGATTTCTTCTTCAGATGGTTTTTAAACTTCGTCTTCAGCCTTCTCTTCATCCTTTACAGGAGTAGAAAGCTTTGATGAATCAGCATGAGAGGTAGGAATGATAAATTCTCAGAAGGGATTTATTTCTCCTGAAAATCCTCTACTTTCTTTAGTAGATCTTCGGTATCACCACTTCTTTCTTCTAATTCTTCTTATACATATTTTTCTTCTGATAAATTTTGTTGGAATTTTTCTAAAGATATGAACTTCTTTCCCAAAGTCACTGGTAAAAGTTTTATTAAGAAGGATTATGGTACCAGAATCTTCTCGAAATCTTTCTGAACATCCTTCAGAAGTGATTTAACTATTTCAGCCTATGATAACTTCTTATTCTGCTTTTTCTTTATCTATTTATTTTCATGATCATCAGCATCCTTTTCCTTCAAATTCTTTGCCTCAAGCAAGATCCAAGCCAAACATAGGATCCCCTTATTTTTGGTTTTTCTTATCATTTCTCCATTTTGCCACAACCTCATCCGGATAGGCTTTTTGCTTCTTTGGATTTGGTGTTGCAGATTGGATTTCCTTAGCTATTTGTGTTTTCTCCTTCTCTTCCACTTCCTTCAAAATCCTCTTCCTTCCACCATTTTTAGAGGTCTCAGCCACATCTTGTTTATTTGATAAGGAATCTGCCTCGTCCCCAATAAAATCATAAAATTTTTCAGATTCTATAGAAAATCCTACTTTAATCATTCCCAATGTGTCATCACTCAACAACATAACTTTACAATTTCTCGACTTATATCTGTAAGGGATTTTGAATGATTCTAGACACCGAACAATCATCTTTGAAAGAATGACTAGATACATGATAATCTAAGCCTTCAGATTTACATTCTTTATGTTCACAATGGTAACCAAAATATGTTTAACCATGTTTATCATCCTTCAGTTTACCATGAAATCCAGAATGTACATTAGGTAGCTTATGTGAATAATCGTTGGAGTCTTTACCCCTTAAAGACCAAGACAATCCATTTATTTTACCTTAATGGAACTTCCTTGAACATTAGCCAGCTTATGTGAACAAATCTCATCTTCCTCTTCATAAGGGATTACAACCAATCTTGCAACCTTTGTGTACTAAAGAGAATACGTCTTCCTGTAACTCTTGAATGAAAAATTTCTTCTGCCTTCTTCCTTGAAGAATATTACTAACTCATTGAATTAAATTAACAATTATGGATAAAAAAAGTCCTAATATTATGGTTTTCGAAGGAAAATACTCTCCCATCCATTCAGCTTTATATTCTACAATATAATAGATTCATACTTTGCAAAAAACTCGTATCAACTAACCTGTCCCTACATAACTGCCATTCCAAGATTGGATTGTTAGTTGAAATATATTTCTAAGAGGATACTTCGACATGCATTCATAGGTAAGAACGATTTGAGTTGTTCAGAATGGGATTAAGTAGGAGGGAAGAGGTTCAACACATGGGGGCTTTAGATTTGATGTGCAACAACCATTCTGGGTCCTTTATATATGCAATTTAGGTAGCGGTTCAACTTCCATACTCAATCAAATGGATGAAAAACTTTCTGATTAGATCTGATAGTTGATATGATATCCAGAAAGAAATTCTGATAGTATATGATCTTTTTTGGTTTTTAATAAAAACATTCAGATTTAAGAAAAAAGAATATGAAAAATTAAAAACAAAATCAAATACTAAAAAGTAAAATATGATTAAGAATATTTAAGAAAGGAAACCCACCTTTCATATTACTAGGAAGATTATTCATATTGAGGATAATTCTTCTTGAAGAAATTTAGATTTTAAAAAATTTGATAATGAATACATTAAAAGAAAAAAATACCAAAATATATAACAACAAAAATTTTATTAAAAAAAATTATATTATGAAAAAAATTGAAAATATTAATTAATTTTTTTCAAATTCTTTATTAAGAAAATTTAAAAAATCTTCAATACAAAAATTTATAAAATCTTCATTAAAAAAATTTAGAAAAAATGACTTTGAAATATTTTTTACATATCTAACAATCAAATATACTCCCCCTATGAAAAGGAGTTCCTTAGTGTAAGGAGATTGGATTCAACAGAAAGCTAAAATGGAAGATTACCTTATGATTATCATTCATAACATCTTTTTAATTTATCCAAATCTAACAGAGGGTATAGTTTTTGTGAAAATATCTGCAAGTTGATCTTTTTTTTCCGATAAATTGTAGAATGATATCTCCTTTTTGTGTGTGATCCCTTAGAATGTTACGCCTAATATCTATGTGTTTTGAACGAGAGTGATATGAAGGGTTTTTACTTAAGGCAATGTCACTAGTATTATCACACAAATTTTTTGTTCTTGGTAAAACTCATACCACGGTCTCTGAGTTTGTGTGGCATCCACAACACTTGAGCACAACAACTTCAAAGTGCTACATATTTAGCTTCAGCAATGGAAAGTGCTAGTGAGTGTTGATGTTTTCATTGCCAAGAAACTAATGAGACTCCTATGAAATGGCAAGTTCTGAATGTACTTTTCATATCCATTCTACATCCACCAAAGTCTGCTTCCCAAAAACTATTTAAAACAAAAACATTTCCAGAAGTGTAAAAGAGTCCAAGATCCATGGTTTTCTTTTAGTAGAAGAAAATAATTTTCACTTCAGTAAAATAATATTCCTAGGATTGGATTGATATCTAGCTTATAATCATAGTGAAAACATTAAGTCTAGATGACTAGCTTTCTTGTGAAGTAGACTTCCTATCATATATCTAAAAGATGTTTGATCTACTAGTTTCTCAGCTTCATCTAGATCAAGTGAATTTGAGGCACCAATGGGAGTACTTATACTCATAGTGTTTTCATAACCATACATTTTATGAAGATATTTACTATACTTATGTTGGGATATAGAGATTTCTTTAGGTTTTCGAGAAATTTGAAAACCACGGAAAAATGTTAACTCTCCCATCATACTCATTTCAAACTTAGATTTCATAAGATCTGCAAATGAATCAATTAAAGATTGATGAGTTGAACCAAATATAATTTCATTAACAAAAATTTGAACAATAAAAACATTTTTCTTATCTTTCATTATAAAAAGGGTTTGAACAACATTTCCCTTAACATAATTATTTTGATGAAAAAATCCTGTAAGTTTATCATACCAAGCTATAGGGGATTGTTTAAGTCCCTAAAAAGCATTGGTATGTTTGTAAGCATGTTCCGGATGTTTTGAATCTTAAAAACCAAGAGGTTGTTCATAAAAAACTTTCTATTGTACAAAACCATTAAAAAAATCACATTTAACATCCATTTGAAAAATATAGAAATTGAAGAATGCTGCAAAGGCAAGTAGAATACGAATAGATTCAGGAAAAGATACAAGAACATTGGTTTCTTCATAGTCTATTCCTTCTTGTTGATTATAGTCTTTTGCAACCAATCTAGCTTTATTTATTACTATGATTCCATTTTCGTCACATTTATTTCTGAAGACCCATTTTATGATAATAACAAATGTTTCCTTAGATCATTCAACCAAGGTCCAGACTTTATTCCTTTTGAATTCATTTAGATAATCTTGCATAAATTTTATCCAATCATCATCACCAAAAGATTTATCAGAGTTTTTTGGTTCTAATTGGGAAAGGAATGCTAGATGTTCTACTTCATTCTTTAAGGAACATCTAGTCCATACATGTTGATTTACATCACCAATGATACTATCACTAAGATGAATCTTTAGAAAAAAATTATTTTGGTATTGTAAAACATGTTCGTTAACATATGGTAGGAAGTATTTTGGGGTAAATGCTATAGAAAAAATTTCTTGGACATTTTCCTTATCAGATGGATATTCTAACAAAGGTTGATAATCAGTTTTTGAAAACACATCCGAAGATGTAGTTTGGGGATGTTTAAAAACAAATGGTTCAGTTTCATCAAATTTGACATGTACTATTTCATCAACAGTAAAAGTGTTTTTATTGAAAACTCTATAAGCCTTAGATGTTGTGGAGTAGCCTAAGAAAATTACTTCATCTATTTTGGGTGGGAATTTGTGTAGATTATATTTAGTATTCAGAATTAATATCATGAAACCAAAACCCATGAAGTAGTAAAGTCTAGGTTTTCTACCATTCCATAACTCATAAAGAGTTTTATTATGAAAAGGTCTAATAAAAACACGATTTATGTTATAACAAGAAGTACATACAGCTTCGACCCAAAAATGTTTGGCTTCCAAATATTCACTCAACACGGTTCTTGTTATCTCTTGAATAATTCTATTTCATATTTCATCCTCACCATTTGGTTGATGTGTTCTGTGTGCTAAGATGTAATGAGTAATGCCTTTTCTACTACAAAAAGTTTAAAAATAGGAATTTTTAAATTATCCTCCCTGATCACTATGAATAGTTATCAAAGGAAGGTTTATCTCATTTTTAACTTGGGATCTAAAACATTTGAAATAAGAAAAGGCTTCATATTTATTTTCTAGAAAATAGACCCACGTAAATCTAGTATAATCATCAACTAAGAAAAATACATAATACATGCCTCCGATGCTTCGAGTTTGTGTTTGTCAAAAAAGATCCACATGCACTAACTGTAACGTATCAGTGGTTGCGACATCACTAACTGATTTAAAACTTGATATATGTTTCTGGCCATATTGTCAAGGATCAAAACCTTTTGAAGTATCAAATCTATGCTCTAGTAGATCTTTAACAAGTCTTTTCTTAGAGTTTTCATGGGTTCCTAAGGTTAGAGTGTCTTAACCTTCTATTCCAAAAAACAAGAATGATCTTTCATTCCGCCATCCCTAGATAGGTTATGGCTCCTAAGGTCTTCTATGTTTAGTTTGTATACATTCTATTGCCTGTTGGCAGAAAGAATAAAATCTTCCATAGAATTGTGTACTAAGCACTTGTGATTCCTAAAATTTACAAGGTAACCATCATCACATATTGGGATTATGCTAATGAGGTTGTTCTTAATACCCATAACAAATAAAACATTTGAAATCAATGTTTTTCCAAGAAGAACGATGTTACTTATACCAATAATTTCTCTCATAACATTATATTCGAAAGTTACTTTTCTTCCCTTCATCTTGATAATGTTTTCAATGAAGTTTTTGTTACCAGTAATTTGCTGGGAACATCCATTATCCATGTATCAAGTAATTTTGTTGGTACATTATTTATTTTTCTAAAAATAATAGTGTTTGAATTACCAAATCCAAACTTTCTGGGATCCATAAACTTCAGAATGAAAAAATTTAGGTATCCACATTTTCTTTAAAAAATATGCTTTATGAAAACCTAAAGATGGAGTTTTTTTAAGGAACATTGTTTTGACCAATTCCCGCCACATTGACACTTAGTGCATAATTGATCACTTTGTGGAACAAAATAATTGTTACTAAAAATCTGTTTTGAACTAGTATAACCAAATCCAGAATTATTCCTTAGAGGTTGAATTTGAGAATAAATTTTATCAGTATTTTCCTTACCTAAGGAAATTTTGAAAAACACTTCCTCAAGGAAAATATCTCTGACTTTATTCTAATAACTAAATTATTTTCTTCAAAAACATTGGCTTTAGCACTAGAGTTAGGCTCGAAAACACTTTTCATAGAAATTACTTTTTCTAGATCCTTATAAATTTTATCCTTCTTAGAATTAACTTCCTCAAGGTTTTTTAAAATACTTTCCAAATCAAGGGTTTTCTTATAAAGATCATTATAAAGATATGATATTTCTTTATCAGGAATATAAATCCTAGAATTTTCATTATCATGATTTTTCTTAACATTAGAATTTTCATTCTCAAGATGCTTAGAAAACCTAGAAACTTATTTATAGGTAGGTAAAGTATTATCTTCATTAGAAGAAGATTCATCATCTGAAGATTCATAATATTTACTATCACTGTAATTAGAATTCAAGGATATACTGGTCTTAGATTCAGAATTATGTATCTTTTACATTAAATAATGATTTTAAATTGGTAATCTTGCTATTAGACCATGATTTTTCTGTCCAGAAGATTCGTAATCTGTGGTTTCATCAGAAGAGTCTCCAACACTGGAACTATAGGTGTAATTAGCTTTCAAAACACTCATATCATTAGCTTTGTAGTATTTCTTTATATTTCATACAGAATTATTTTCCATTATTTCTTTTCTCTTAATCATTGGACAATCAGGCTTTATATCTCCATCTCTTTTTCATTCATAATAAGTGACTTCAGAGTCTTTATTATCCATTCATTCTTTCTTCATGTATCTATACTGAAAGTCTTTCTTTTCTACTGTCTTGTTCATCCTTCGAGCATGATTAGGTAGTTTATTTTCTGAATGATCACTTTCAATTGATTTAGAAAAAACAGTAACCTTCTTCGACTTAGATCTTGTAACTCTCCCAAGAGTCTTAGCTTTCATATAATTTGAAGTAGTTATAAAAGTAACACTTCCATTACTATTTTTCTTCTTAACATTTTAAGCATCTCTCTTTATTCTGGTCTCATGTTGAAGAAGAGTTCCAAAAAGTTCACCAAGAGTGATCTGTGAAACTTTCCTATTCTCATCTATAGTTTTTCTCTTAAATTCCCACTCATTAGGCATTGTGTCTGTAATCTTATCTACAAGTTCCTCATTATCCAAACTTTTCTCACCCATGGATTGTAAGACATTGACAATAGTCATAAATATCTATTGTACCATACAGATAGGTTCTCCATAAGGAAATTAAAAACAATGATACTCAGCTCTAATCATATCTCTTATAGTTTCAAGATCTTTGGAAGTACCAAAATGTGTAACTTCAAAAATCATCCAAATACAATTTGTAGCTTCACAAGAAGAAATATTGCTATATATATTCCTGTTCATGGAACAAAAGCGAGTATTTTTTACCTTATAGTTAAGTTGATATTCTAACTTCTCTTTATTAGTAAAAGTTTTGACTTCCTTATGAGGAATCATGTAATCTCCAATAACAATAACAAACTTTTCCTCTCCAGTATTGATAACAAAAGTCTTCATATGATCTCTCCAATATTTGTAATCATTCCCATTAAAAATAGACGGTCTTGTCAGATTAATATTAACAATTGAACCAAAATTAATTCCTACCATCTCAAAGAAAAATACTCCACACAAACTTATCATAAAAAAAAGTTTGTAAACAAGGATTACAATATCATAATAAATGAAAATATAGAACAATGAAAAACTTGAGCAAGAAAACCTATACGTGAATATAAGTATTTCAGAGACCTCATCTGATACCAATTGTTATATTGGTATGGAGTATGATATTCTCTTATAATACAAACTATATGATCGAAATGATGTAAATGCTCAATATAGAAGAGGAAGGGGGGGTTAATTGTATAATTTAAAAAATTCCTTTGGAAATTTTAAAAATTGTAATGTTTATCAAAGATAAACAAAATAAATTCCCAAATCCCCTATGTTCAAAAAACCTGCTTGATTCCAAAAATTTTATTAAGAGAATTAAATTCTGGAAAATCGATTCTGGAAATGAAACATAACCAAAGTTTAGAAATATAAGGATTATACTTTAATGCATATAGAATCTTACTGAATCAAAGTATACAATTATAAAAAATTATAAGATAGTCATACATTCCTGAAGAACCAAAATGTAGCTGAAAACTTGAAAAAAAAGTAACAAGTAGTAAATCATTTCACCCAAAGAGATGGGTATACAAAAACCATGGATAATGGTTCCTTGATTTATAATTTCAAGAATGTTTGTCCTACCAACACCAGGGTAATACCTCGATACAAAGATCATAGTCAGTCTTTATATCTCCACAAGCCCTCAACATCAAGGTAGTCGACACCTCTTTCTTCCTCACCAAGGAAGTCCTTGAACATTAAGGTAGTCGACACCTCTGTCTTTCTATTCCTGGAATCCCTCGAATGTACTTAGAAACATTTAGAGTCACACAATGAAATTCTGAACAAGATGTTCAGAATTCACTAAGTATGAATGTCTCTCTATAGAAATCACTTTATTAGCATGTAATCTCTAGAGTCATAGAATAATTTTGAGCTCATACAAATGATATATTATTTATATGAAGAGCTTCAACGGTCGGCTCCCACCTCCAACAGTCATATTTTTCCTTGAGTTTCAGAGGGACCGGCACACAGGTCACTCAAACAACAGTTAGTTAGTAACTGAATGCATGACATCATTTTATAACTACAACATGAGTAAGAAAAAATATGGCTACTTAACCAAAATCATTTTCGGAGTGTAAAGAAACATAAAAGTTTGGAGTCTAAACAGAAAAAATTCGGTGTTTATAATACATAAATATTTGGATTCTATTTTCCAATGAATTCAGAACCTGAATTCTATAGAATTATGGAGTCTGAATTTCAGGGAAATTTAGAGTCTAAATTCATTATAATTTTGAGTATGAACTTACAATGTTCTGAGTATTAATTCATAAGTATTCAGAATTTGAACTTAAAAGGATCAGAGTATGAATTCATTAGAATTTAGAGTCTTAACTTACATAGTTTGGAGTCAGAATTCATAAGAATTTGTAGTCCAAACTTGCAATGTTCAGAATCAAAATTCATTTGAATTCGGTGTTGGAAATTACAATGTTGGGAGTCTAAATTCAGAGAATTAGGAACCAGAATCTAGATCCTGAAAACAGAATACTCTATATCTATGTCTTTATAAGATTCCATGGTTTTAGATATGACACCGAATTTTTTAATTAGAAAAAATACGAACAATGAAAAACATGATAAGGATAAATTTTCCTTGGGGAAGGAAAATTTTCATTATCAAGTAAAACATACGGTTAATGAAATATTCCTTAAGATAAGGTGTTTTTGATTTTAAAAACAACATGGAATGGAAAAGTCATAAGGAAACATTATTGAATCAACAATTTCACCACACCATGTGTAAACGACACTATTCAGACACAATTAATCCCTAATATTTTTAGCTGAGATACCTTTTATTAGATAACTAATATCTACCTCATGCATTGTATAAAAATAAACAGTATTTTTATAAAATTAATTCTGGTCACACCAGGGCTCAGAATAGATCACCATCATCGTGCATTGCTCTGGAATCAATCATAAAAAATATTACAACAACTAAAAGGGAAAAACCCAAGTCAGTACAGGGTGGTACCAATATATCCCTCCAATTCATAGGTAATGATTTACATCTCAGGTGATAATCATAACATGTATGGGAAATAATCTCAATTCAGTAATAGATGGCTTGAATGAGGAGTGAACTCAGTTCGACAATGGATTTTGTCTGCTATGATTGTATTGTAAATGTTCATGGACTAATATAAAATTATTTTATAGGTTTTTTTTGTATTCCAAAACAATTCATGTATTATTTTATGTATTTTTGGATTATGGTCATTGATTCTGATTAATTTCATGATCTATCCAATAGAATGATACCACTATCATTCATATGCAGTAATAGATTTTCAAATGTTTTGTCCTCATGTCCTATGATTATGATATAATTGATATCTCCATTGTTTATAGTTATTGAGAAACCAAGATCAACCGTTTATATGTTTCTTTTCTAGAGGTCATGAAGAAGGGTATTCAGTAGGATATGTAAAAAAGTATTATAGTTATGATGAAATTAGTGGGAGAAAATAAATATGTCTTATAAACCAGTTGTTTATGTTTTCTAATTTCTAAAGACAATATACCTCTATGGCCATGTTGTGGATTTGTTATATTTTGTAATGGTTATTCATCCATATTGATGTATTGTAAATTTTTGTAATGTATGAGTTGTTATAACAAATAATTCGACCTTATTCCCCATTTTTTTCTTTGATTCACCCATTAAATGTTTAAAATTATATTTTTAAAAAATTTGGTTTCCAAATATTTTATAAATTTTTTGTTTTCAGATGTGATTTTCAATGTGAAAATATTATTTTAATCAAGAATATTTTAAATGATATTATTATTGTAATTATATTCCGCAATTAAAAACCCATTATATTAAATTTAATCCACATGAGATATTATGTTGTGATTCCATTGTTATTTGTTCTCTACATGGATTATGATAATTTTCAATAGTGCTAGTATTGAAATTTTTATGATTAATTTTTTGATTAATTTGTATTATCATGAAATATTGACATTCTTGTGATTATTGTATGAAACATTTCACTTAAATATAAATACTATCTTTAATGGATATTTTAAATATGGAAAACCAAAGAAATTTATATATATATATTATTTTACTTTAAATGATATATAAACATCTTGGGATGTTACTAATAACATTAATTCATTACTCAAAATAGAATTTTTTTTATATGCAATATTGTTTAGGAATTAAATTGGTCATTAAATTTGTAAGGTATGTGATAGACATACAATTATGAGTGGTGATTGGTTTTAGATATCCCCTTAATGCATCAGTATTCACATGAAATGAATTAGTTTCATAACCATATTAAATGGGTTTCTGATATGTACTTACCCACTGGTAAAAATATATTCACACAAGGTCTAGATGATAATGGTATAATAATTCATGAGTTTATAATGAATAATATTATTTGTTTTCTTTTTTTTATGAATTTAATTATTAATATAAATTATATTTTTCCATTGATATTATCTATGTATAAATTTTTTCTTCATGTAACTGATTTGGTAACATGCGTGTTTATCTACTTTCAATTATATATTTATTATTCATTATCAAATAATGATACTAATTTCATTGATTAAATAGAAAGTCGGTTTAGATGTATAACTTTCCATATTTAGTCTGCCTTAATGATCAATATATATTTACTAATTAGAGATATCACTATATGTAAACTATTCTAACCATTTGAGTTCACCATTATTCTTTTATCATGATTCCATTATGTTTACATTGAATTATATGCATGTATATTCTAGATGTAATAATAATATATTTCATAAAAATAAATTTGTTTAGTTTTTTATTTAATTTAATATGAGAAAAATGTATGTATAAAATTTACAAATAATAATAAAATATTTAGTTTGTTGGGATGTGATCACATTTGTTTAGAAATAGTGTAAAAATGTACACACTGTCTCTATGTTACATGAATTTGGGTCATTATATTTTTCATCAGATAAATTTACTTGAATCATTGGGAACATAAATTATAATAACATATGTTAACAATCTTAACTCTATAGTAGACATTTAGGGAATGAATAGAAGTACCTCCTCATGTTTTGGTAAGGAAAATATAATTTTATTTTACTATAAACAATGCCCATTTGGATTCAACATGTTAATGTGTGATTAGAAATAAAAAGTATACATGGGTAACAACTCTAAAATCCATACTGGACTTGACACCAACAATATTTGGTATATGAAAATGGAATTTATTGCACACCTCATTTGAAAAACTTGATGGAAATGATCTAGTTCATTAACATATTATTAGGGAAAATGTATGATTTTCATGGATAGATGGTAACCACAAATTACAAATATTAAGACTAATTATTAATATATTGAAAAAAGGTGTTGTTAATTTGAATGACCTTTTGATGATTTTTGTGATGGTGAATTAATGTAATTAAATAGATCTTGGGAGATGGTATATTTAGTTCAGAAATATGAAAATAATTGGATCATCATTAACTATTATATGAGGGGGATAAAATATTATATATTTAATGTTATTTTTAACCATTAGGGTTAACATGATCATTGATGTTATGTTAAAAATTTTCAGTTATGATTATTGCTTCTTGTGTAAAAAATCATTATAAAACATTAGTGTATTAAAGGTTGTTTGATGATTAATGTAATTTCATAGGAATTTAATTATATTTTTTGGAATTTTATTTGAAATATGTTAACATAGTATTGGTAAAATGACAACCAATATTCCACGTGGCACAAAATTTTATCATGAAATTCCATGGGTCTTGAATAACAAATAAATGGTGATATGTTTTTAACACTTACTATAGGCCTACATGATGTTCAAGATAATATTTCATTATTTTACAGAAATGTTTCAATAGATAATTATTAATGTTTAACCAATGGTTCTATTATTTAGCTCCATAGATTAATGTATTATATTAACATGATCAAACCATTTTGGTTTTCATAATTTTTTGTAATAGATAGAAAAAAATGCCTCTAATTTTTGGACCATTAGTGTAAGAACCCGGTTCTTATTTTTGAGGTATGAGTTTCTTCTTTTCTCTTTTCCTTAAGTGTTATAGATAAAATAAGGAAAATGGGGAAAAATCCCAAAATTCGGGACTACACGCCGTGTAATATTCCACATGCCATGTACTTTGGCCGTGTGGAATGAGTACATAGGTTGTGTAGCCATGTCAGTGACGAACAGTGTAAAAACCGACTACATGCCGTGTTGTGGTCCGTTACACGCCGTGTAGTCAATCGGTAGGCGAATAATAAGGCGGTGGCCAGCTGAGCGACAGTACATGTCGTGTACTCAGGAAGACATGTCGTGTAGTCATGTTGACAGATGAACAGTGCCACACAGGCGAGAAGACGCCAAAGGAACAGTTAAAAAAATGAAAAGTCCACGCCGTGTAGTCAATAGTACATGCCATGTAGTTTGTTTTTTTCACTTAAAATGGGAAGAAGCCTCCCCTATTCACAGGGAAGGGTTAGAACCGAAGAAGGAGTCTAGATAGGATTCCGGACCTTCGAGGATCTCCAGATCGAGTGTCGGGAATCCGTTTTCGCCTCTGATGATCTCGTTGGAACCGCACGGGTAAGATCTCCACTCTCTAATGTCGTTCTTTCCAATTATTCATCTAAGAGATGTTATTTGAGTTTGAATGATGTTTTATTTCATTCCATATCTACGTTGTTCTTGGTCAATACGAGGATCGGCGTTCGTGTATACCGTTCAGGGGGGTTTAAGGTTGGTGGCTTGGTGTTTAATTTTCACTTGTTGTGTGTTTGTGTGTATTCTTGAGCTATGAACCAAGGTTGGGGTGTCGGGTGGCTGAGGCCATGTATTTTTTAAATAACTAGAGTTGTATAGGAAATTTAATGTGTTAATAAACTAAAATTTGGGATTGCTATTTGGATCCAGGACCACCCCGGGGGGGGGGTGCGTTCTTCTGTTTAGCTGTTTGGCTAGGATACCGGAGGGTATGCCACTATAATAATGATTATATAATTTCCATGAGAGTAATTTCATGTGTATTGCTTATTTAAATGTTGGGCATGACCCAGTTACTTGTTTAGCCCGAAGGAAGTGTTTTATTTTTCCTTAGGACAATGCATCTTTTAGCCTCATGGCAACTTCTTCTGTGCATATGGGAAATAGACTTTGTGCGTGAGGGCAAAACTTTGTACGCCTGAGGGAAATATCTGTTATGCCTATGAGCAATTACCTACAGGTTACATTTCTGATTACCTGAGGGTAATTTTTGGGGTGTCTGAGAACACTGACGGTTTACATAGAAATTCAATGTGATGGTTTTATTTATAATGAATGATTAAATGAATAATAATATAGAATTATAACTAGTATAGTTAGTTAGTTTTTAGTACTTTTTATTTTATTGAATTTATCTTCTGCACATTGTTGTCGCGTATTTTCACATAGTTGGGCACGAGCCTTTGGTGGGTGCCTACTAGGATTTATTTCTCACACCCTATTTGGGTAATGTCTTCAGCCCAAACAGATTACATTTCTGCAAGTGTGGATAAGGGAAAGGGGCCCTATACAAGTACATGATTGCTATTGAGGGGTAGGGGAGCTTGGGACCGGGCATAGGCTCACGATGCTACCAACTATTTTGTTTTGTTTTTCTGTACTCTGTATTGTATTGTACTGGATTGCTGTGTAACATGTTTTTGCTATTTTCTTTGAGCTTGAGACATGTTTCATCATTATCTATATAATTGTTGGCTATGTTTTACTAAAGTTTTTTATTTTAAATGTGTATGGTTTATTGCTTCCACTGTTTTTGTATGCTTTTTTTATTTTTCCATTGTGCTACACTATGAAAAATGAGGGAATAGTTTCTCCACTATCAGAACTAGGCCCTCGCTGCTAGTCGGTAGCCTCTGGCGTTTGGGGAAATGCACTTGAGGTCATGTGACCAACCGGGTTTGGGGCACCTATGGAGTGGTACCCAGATCCGGGGCATTACAAAGTGGTATCAAAGTGTGTTCTTTTCATTGACATACTATTTGAAGCCTTAGTCAGGGATAGGATGGAAACAATAGTTGGTAATAAGCTGTGCATGGGCGTAGCAAACCCATGTACATGGAAAAGCCAGTCTACCTCATATTTTTGCAATTTTTTCGATTTTGCAAATTTTACAGTTGATTTTATTTTCACTGTTGGGTGGCACACTTGTGATTTTGCTGTTATATTTTATCCTTGGGTTATATTTAGTTGCAACCCGATGAGATGAAGGTATTCCATCTCATGCATCATATATACACATGCTAGAAATCACATGCCATGCATTGTTCCATGCCACGTAGGTGCATTAGAAATTGCATGTTATTGTGATAGTTGTTGTTCTAGAAAAGCATGCTATTATGATGGCTGCTTTGATAAAATACCTGCTTTGTGATAGGGTATTTTGTGTGAGCCGGTTTATAAAATGGACTCCAAACTTTGTTTTTTGGGGAGTATGCGCCCTCATTGACCGGAAATTGGTGGATCATTAATTGGTTATCTTGTTATAACACATATAGGATGTCGAATATTGATTCACGGGGAGTATGGGCCCTCACGGATCAGAATTTGGAACTTAGGTGTTTTTTTCAGAATTTTCTGGGTTCCGGAGTAGTTTCAGAGCCTTACTGTCCGGAAAACCCAGTTTACACGCGGTGTAGTTCCTCGAACACATGCCGTGTGATCTTCTATTTAGAAAGAATATAATACTTTTTATGTACATTCCAGGTAACCTAAGTACATGCTTTTTAGTCGCTTCCCATGTCAAGGATCGTGTTGGCAGGGACACAAAAAAGGGATATGCTTGGGAAAAACACACCATGTACCAGATTTACATGTTTTGTAGTGTTGACCCGGAGTCCGCCCGTGTAGCTAACAACACGAACGGGGGATACCTTAAGACATACACGTTGTGTCCACTATGGAACACGCCGTGTTGTATGACCTGGGATCCAGCCATGTAACTAACAACATGGGTTAGTGTAATCCTTTCTTGTACACGCCGTGTGTATATGGAACACGCTGTATAGTTTGAGAAGTGTATCCAGTCGTGTAACAAACAACACGGGTCGGCGAAGCTCATCCAGTACACGCCGTGTGCCTGAGGGACATGTCATGTAGTCTTGACCATTGTAAGACTGTGTGGACTTAGTAGTGTGGCTGGGAAATGGGGTGGTGTACAAGCCGTGTGTGGGTGTAACACGCCATGTAGTATCAAGCTGAGTAGTCGTCTGTGTCACAAATGACACAGGAAGTTGGAAAATTACACCATACACATCGTGTGGATTATACACATGCCATGTAGGTATTTTCAACAGGAGCCATGTGGCTTGGCCATGTAGAAGGATCTGGGTGGGGGAAAAGAAGTCAGGTACACACCGTGTAGTCAGTATAAATGCCGTGTAGTCTTGTTTTGAAAATATTGAAATGCCTTCTTCATCCTATTCCCTTTTTGGTCCCTTTGTTTTCAGTCTTTAATAATCTTGATCCAAGGTGTGTTTTTGACCTTGTAGAGTCATGCCGATGAGATGACCACATGTTGGGCGCCAGGAGAGCGGCAACGATTATACTCCAGAAATGGTGGGCCATTGGCTACCAGTGGATCCTCCAGTAGAGGAAAATGCGGAGCCTACCGTTCTACCGGATGTAGGCATGGAGGCATAGTTCCATGAGGGCTTTATGCGGTTCATGCAGACCTTTCAGGGAGCACCGCTGGATGCCACATCTATGGATGATCTGACTCGTATCTTCCAGCAGCAGTATCCACCTACGTTCTGATGGGATGGCGGAGCATAGGCTGCTGAGTCTTGGCTGGGGTCTATGCAGACTATTTTCAAGCATCTTGAGACACCTCCAGGGAGGAGGGTCAAGATCGTGACTTATATGCTACGTGATTCTGCCAAGAGATAGTGGGATGTGACCACCCAGTCAGAGCAGCACAGAGACATGGCATGAGAATATTTTCAGGTAGTCTTCTTTGAATTATTCTTTCTAGAGACGCTGAGGGAAGATAGAGCTCGAGGGTTCATGAACTTGCAGCAAGGCGCTATGTTGGTGATGGGTTATTCTACTCATTTCATAGAGCTTCAGTGTTTTGCACCCGTTTTGGTGGGTGATGAGATGTTGAGAGCCAGACGCTTTGGGGGTGGTGTTCGATATAACATCTGAGTACTTGTGAATGTTTTCAGGTTTCCTTCAGTACATGATATTGTGAACCAGACACTGATTAAAGAGAGGAACCTACGGGAAGCTAGTGGTGTGGGCCAGGGTGGTTCATCACCAATTTCTGGTAAAATTTCTACTGGAAAGAGGAAGAGACAGATGGACGTCTCTCAGGGTGGCAGTACCAGCCATAAGAATGTTTCGGGTGGCCAGGTCATGTGCTACCAGTGTGGTAAGGAGGGGCACAAGAGACCCCAGTGTCCAAAAGACCCAGTGGAGTGTCGATCTTGCGGCAAGATAGGGAATCTACAGTGCTTTTTCAGGGTGTTTCCACCAGTGGCTAGTGAGATGGATTCTGTACAAACTCTACGTGCGGGAGCAGGACAAACAGCTTCTTACCAGTCGAGCAACTGGAATATGTCAGGGTGTGAAGGCATAGATGGTGGTCTTGGCCATGGTAGCCAGACATTAGGATCTCATAGGCAGCAGGGCAGGAGAGCTCAGGGTATCCAGGCTGTGTCGCAGGGCTGGGACCCTGGGCAAGCATATTCCATGTAATAGACCCAACAAAAGTAGGATCTCAGACCTTCTACTATCAGAGGTACTATTCTAGTAGCTTCTGTCTTATCTTCAGTACTTTTTGATATGGGTTCTATGCATAGATTCATATCTGTACCCGTGGTGGAGAGCCTCAGGCTCTGTGTTTCTTCTTCTTCTAATGTTATGACGCTAGACACTCCATTGGGAATGAGAACGACATGTGTGCATCAGTGCAAGGAGTGCCCCCTTGTGGTTGGTGGGTGTCACTTTCTTTGGGACCTCTATGTCATATAGATGACTAGATATGATGTCATTCTTAGGATGGACTGGTTGGTTCCCTTTCAAGCCTTTGTAGACTGCTATCGTCGCAGGGTTAGTTTCACGTCACCAGAGGGCAGAGACTTTCTATACAAGGGTGAATGGGATATTCAGGCGATTCGAGATGGACCAGAGCATCGTGGGCAAGGTGGAGTCACATCACAGATTGCGAGTTTATATTTGGATGATCAGGGGACTTGTTAGAAGAATTTCCCTCCAGTGGTTGATCTTTTCAGGGATGTATTCCTGGACTACTTTTCATGTCTAACTCCAGAGTGTGAGGTGGATTTATCTATTTATCTTGTGTTAGGAGCACCACCGGTGTCTATTCCTCTTTATTGGATGGCTACACCAGATTTTCAGGAGCTCAAGAGGTAGTTAGAGGTGTTACAGGAAAAGGGTTTTATCCAACCCAGTACTTCTCCATGGTGTTTGCATGTCCTGTTTGCTAAGAAGGCGGACAATATCCTCATACTCTGTGTTGATTATCGGAAGCTAAAACAGTTGAAGGTTAAGAACTGATATACCTTTCCGAGGATTGGCGATCTTTTTGATCAAATTCTTAGAGAACGAGTGTTCTTGAAGATTGACTTCAGATCAGGATATCATCAGCTGCGCGTGAGACCATCAGATATACTGCTTACATCCTTTCGGAGTAGATATGGTATGTATGAGTACTTGGTTATGCTGTTTGGACTCACGAACGCGCCAACAGTTTTCATGGCTCTGATGAATCATGTTTTCTATACTTATCTGGATTCTTTTGTGGTATTATTCGTGGATGACATCTTTGTATACTCTCACTCTCGACACGACCATGCCAACCATCATGAGATCGTATTGAGTACACTGAGAGAGCATCAACTATATGCTAATATCTCAAAGTGACACTTTAGGATGGACCAGATTCACTTTCTGGGTCATATCATCTCAGAGGCAGGAGTGGTAGTAGACCCAGAGAAGGTGCGAGTAGTAGTTTCCTAGGAGCAGCCTAAGAATGTCTTTGATATACAAAGTTTCTTAGGGATGACTGTTTTCTATATACATTTCATCCAGGACTTCTCCTGCTTAGACGTGCCATTGATGGGTCTGAATAAGAAGGGTGTGAAGTTTGTTTGGATGGAAGCTTGCGAGACAGCCTTTCAGGATCTGAAAGGAAGGTTAAAATCATCATCAGTCCTGATACTCCCAACGCAAATGAAGAGCTATATAGTTTACTGTGACACATCAGGTATTGGGCTGGGAGAAATGTTGATGTAGTGAGATTGAGTTGTTGCGTACGATTCTCGAAAGTTGAGGACGCATGAGAGGAATTACCCAACACATGATCTTCAGTTGATTGTAGTTGTTCATGTGTTGCGCTGTTGGAGACATTATGTCTTGGGAGATCATTTTGTGGTTTTCACCAACCAAAAAAGTCTCAAGTACATCCTTACTCAGCACGACCTGAATCTAAGACAGAGAAGGTGGGTCAAATTCCATCAGTCCTTTGATTTTGAGCTTGTCTATACACCTAGTAAAGGTAATATAGTAGTAGATGCACTGAGCAGGATGACCCAAATACATGCTGTGCAGGAGGCCAGTGATGAGTGGCATCTTATGGATTTGTTCTCTGAGATGAATTTGGTGGTTCATGATATTCAGGGGCAGACCTATCTTTCATCTTTAGATTTGACTTCCACCCTCCTGGATAGAGTGAGGATGAGACTTCTATCTGATTCAAAAGGCTTTACTATACGAGAGTCGGTGGCAAGTGAGGACACTCCTCTTGGTTGGAGATAGATGATGATGAAATTATGCATTTCTATGGATGAGTGTGGGTTCCATGGGATATAAGTGAGGAGATGATGCAGTTGTTTCATGCTTCAGCTTGGGCATTTCATCCCAGAGTTACCAAGATATACTGTGACTTGAGACGCCAACACTGGTGACCAGGTATGAAGAGGGATGTAGTTGGTTTTTTTGTGAGATGTTCCACCTAATAGTCGGTGAAGGCGGAGAATCAGAGGCTAGCAGGACTGTTACAATAGTTACCTCTCCCTGAGTAGAAATGGGATGATGTCACGATGGACATCGTGACTGGGTTATTGAGGTCACCTCGAGGAAATGATTTCGTGTGGGTTGTTGTGGACAGACTCACAAAGGTATCTCACTTTTTGTCGATCAAGGAGACATTCAAAGTTGATGAGATCGGGAAGTTGTATATCCGAGAGATCATATGTACTCATGGGGTCCCTCGTTCTATCATTTCAGATAGGGACTCCCGTTTTACATCTCGTTTCTGGTAGAGTTTTCATGGGGCACTGGGTACACAGGTGCTTCTGAGTACAGCTTACCACCCTCAGACCGATGGCCAGTCAGAGCGTACGATACAGGTTATTGAGGACATGTTACATGCATGAATCCTAGACTTTGGGGTCTTGTGGGAGAAGAACATACCCTTGGTCGAGTGTTCCTATAATAATAGTTTTCAGGCAACTATTGAGATGGCACCTTACGAGGCATTATATGGTCGACCATGCCGATCACCTTTGTGCTGGTTAGAGACAGATGGAGAAGCTTTATTGGGACCACGTCTAATGCAGGAGACTTCGGAGAAGGTCCAGTTGATTCAAAAGCATATGGATACCGCACAGTCTCGTCAGAAATCATATGCTGATCGCCGCAGTCGACCCTTGAAATTTGTGGTCGGGGATCAGGTTTTCCTGTGTGTTTCACTAAGGTTGGGACACAAAAGGATTAGGAGATAGGGTAAACTTTCACCGAGGTATGTGGGGCCATTTTAGATTCTGTAGAGAGTCGGGCAGGTTGCCTATCGGTTGTAGTTACCATAGAGGTACCGAGCCATGAAAAATGTCTTCCATGTATCTCATTTGTGCCGCTATCATTCAGACTCGTCTCACATATTTCATCATGAGTTGAAGTAGATGCGTACTTTGGGGAGAATCTGATTCGTATCGTTGATAGGAGCATGAAGGTTCTCTGAGACCGGTCAGTTCCTCTCGTACGGGTGCTATGGCAGCATGGCTGAGTGAAGAACGAAACCTGGGAGCATGAGATCGACGTGCGTGCTTATTGTCCAGAGCTGTTCTGGGCATTATCTTCGCTACCCTTAAAAGGGAAATTCTAGGACTAATTACTTTTAGGGGGGAAGTTTGTAAGAACCCGGTTCTTATTTTTTTGGTACGAGTTTCTTTTTTCTCTTTTCCTTAAGTGTTTTTGAGAAAATAAGGAAAATAGGGAAAAATACTAAAATTTGGGACTACATTCTGGGTGATATTCCACACACCGTGTACTTAGTCCGTGTGGAATGAGTACACATGGTGTGTAGCCATGGCGACGACGAAGGGTGTAAAAACCAACTACACGCCATGTAATGGTCCTTTACACACCATGTAGTCAGTAGGCAGGATAATAGTAAGGCAGTGGCCAGCTAAGCTACAGTACATTCCGTGTACTCATGAAGACATGTCGTGAAGTCATGTCAATAGATGAACAATTCCACGCTTGTGTGAAGCCGTCAAAGGAATAGTTAAAAAAAGGAAAAGTACACGCCGTTTAGTCTATAGTACACGCCGTGTTGTTTGTTTTTTCCACATAAAATGGGAAGTAGCCTCCCCTATTCATAGGGAAGGGTTATAACCGGAGGAAGGCGTCACAAGAGGAGGTTAGACCTTCGAGGATCTCCAGATCGAGCATTGGGAATCTGTTTTCTCCTCTGAAGATCTCCTTGGAACCACATGGGTAATCCCTCCACTCTCCATAATCTATTATTTACAATTCTTCCTCTAAGGGAAGTTATTTGAGTTTGAATAAGGTTTTATTTCATGTCATATCTATATTGTTATTGGAAAATTCTAGGATCATCGTTCGCGTATACCATTTAGGGGCGTTTAAGGTAGGTGGCTTGGTGTTTAATTTCTAACTGTTGTGTGTTTGTGTGTATTTTTGAGCTACGAACCCATGTTGGGGTTTCGTTTGGGTGAGGCCTTGGCTATTTTAAATACATAAAATTTTATAGGTAAATAAATGTGATAATAAACAACTATTTAGGATCACTTCATGGATCCAGGACCACCCCGGGGGGGGGGGGGGGTGCGTTCCTCTATTTAGCCGTTTAGCCAGGATACCCGAGGGTATACCGTTATAATAATTATTATAGAATTTACTTGAGAGGAATTTCATTTTTATTTCTTGTTTACAAGTTGGGAACGACCCGGTTAATTGTTTAGCCCGAGGGATGTTTTTTATTTAGCCTGAGGGCAGTGCATATTTTAGCCTGAGGGAAACTTCTTTCGTGCCTGTGGGGAATAGGCTCTATGCCTGAGGGTGATACTTTGTACACCTGAGAGAAATATCTGTTATTCCTGTAGGAAATTACCTGCAGGTTACGTTTCTGATTACCTGAGGGTAAGGGTTTTCGTGTTTGAGGACACTGACTGTTTACATAGAAATTCACTATGGTGGTTTCCTTATAATGAATGATTAAATGAATAATAAAATGTCAATATAACTGGTAGAGTTAGTTATTTTTGAGTATTGATTAGTTTATTTCATTTTACTACTGCACACTATTGTTGCACATTTTCACACAGTTGGGCACAGGCCTTTGGTGGGTGCCTAATGGGATTTATTTCTCACACCCTGTTTGGGTCATGTCTTCAACCCAAACAGATTACATTTCTACAGGTGTGGATAAGGGAAAGGGTCCCTATAAAGGTACTTGATTGGTATTGAGAAGTAGGGGCGTATGGGACCCGGCTTAGGCTCGTGATGGTACCTGCTATTTTTTTTGTTTTTCTATACTTTGTATTGTATTGTACTATATTACTGTGTAACATGTTCTGGCTATTTTCTTAGAACGTGAGACATGTTGCATCATTATCTATATAACGGTTGGATATCTTTTACTGTAGTTATTTATTTTAAATGTTACTGGTTTATTTCTTTTGCTGTTGTTGTATGTTTTTTCCACTGCGCTACACTTTGACTAATGAGGGCATAGTTTCCCCACTATCAGACCTGGGCCTTCACTGCTAATCGGAAGCCTATGGAATTTGGGGAAATGTGATTGAGGTCATGTGACCAACCAGGTTCGGGGCACCTGTGGAGTGGTAATCGGATTCGGGATGTTACAATTAGATCCTTTATAGTTAAATTTTAGTTCTTCCAGTAAATTTTTTCATTTTTTATATTCTTATAATGTAGTAATAGTTGAAGTTAAAATTGATAGAACAACAACATAATGATACAGTTGTTCATGTATAATAAAATTATATAATGTAATTATATTTCCTTATATTTATACACAAAAAAACAATTCCTAATCTTTTTTAAAAGGATCTTAAAAAATAACCTATATTAATATCTAATGAATAAATAGTTATCTAACAGGTGAATGATTTTTTTATTCAATAACTTTCTTTTCATCATTCAATTTCCAATGATGATTTAACTCTATCAATCTACATTATTATTTATTCTTTTCATTGAGGTCAATAGTTTCACTTCCCAAAGTTGTTATCATTATTGGAGTCATAGTTTTGTGTTATTCCATATGAAATTCAGATTTCCTTTTCCCTCTATAAGAGACAGTTTTATTAAACAATATTATGATGTGTAATTTCAAAAAATAATTTTCAAATGTAAAAACCATGTTTTCTAAGTACGAGTTCAAGTTTTTAGGATGAAATTTAATTAAGCCAGGGATAATGTGATAGAAAAGGAATTTAGAACAAGAGAATTGTGTTTCATTGTGATTATAACACAAAATTCTAATACTTGAAAAGATTTTTACACAATGAAAAACATAAATATATTTATTTTAAAGTATATTTATTATCTTCAATAGATTTCAAAACATAGAAACTTGTGTATAAAGGAAATGTAATGAAAACTGTAGTTAAAACCAATCAATTGAATTTTTTGTGTATTAATAATACTACATAAATTAGAGAATATATAATTTTTAATAATTTAAAAAATAAATTCAATTTTTTCCTATAGATTATAAATTAAATTATAGTAATTTTTATTTTAAATAAATTTATTCTATAAGACTAATATTTTTTTCTAAAAGGATGTTTAATCATAAAATTCGTAAAATTGATAAAATTAAATATTATTAATTTTAAAAAAGCATTTTACACTGTTATATTCAGATTTTAAATTATCATTTCAAAATTATCATATAGTTATATTTATTTATTTTTTGAAAAAAATTAATTTTTCAAATTCATGTGGAAAATACTGATTTTTTAGAAAAATTCATTTTCATTTTACATATATAATGTATCTATTATTATTTTATTGTAAATTACAATTACATAAATAAAATAATATTATATGTTTGTTAGGTATGTGTAATCACTCTCAACTTGAATTTATGTTTTATTTCTTTTTGTACTTATGATAATTTTTTCTATTCAAAACCTTTTTTGTGGTGTTTACAGGATTAATTTTGAATTAAATATTCAACTTATATTTGTGGAATTACGAATAATAGATTAAATATTTATAATTATAATAATTAATAATAAATAATATGTTCATCCTAATTATTTTCTTAATTAATTCTAATTTTTTAAAAAATTAATTACCTCAGCTATGTTTAAAATGTTTTTACGATGGGGGTAAACTATAATGATTTGGGGTCAAAATTACATTTACCTATATAATTTACATTATATATCCATATTTAAACCCTTATAAAAATAGGATTTATTTTTATGTATTTTTGACAAACATCTATAAGAATTTGACCTTCATAATAATTTCAGTAACTGGAAATACCGTGTGCCACCCTCTTTTTTTTTCAAATTTCAAATACGTCTTCATAGGGGAAAAACATATGTTTGTAAAGAATATTGATTTTAATTTTGATAATAATGAAATAATTATCATGATTATATTTTCTAATAATTATAATATTATCTTATATTCATACACAATGATGAATGATCAATTAATTAATTATTTGAAAAAAATTACACCATTCTATGAAAATTAACATAAATTTAGTCAAATATTTTGACCAATAATTTTTTATAAAACAATAATCCTAGTCTGCATGTGTGAAAATTTTATATTTTTATTCCCTGACTATCATTATGTTTTCGAATTCAAATTAAACAATTAGATTTTATATTTAAAACTAATTTTTTTTAATATTAAAGATATTTTATTAAATTATTTAATGTCACTAAAAATAATAGCATCATACATGTGATATTGAATCACTAAATTATCATATATGTCCAATTAATATGAAAATTTGTCATTTATTGATTATATATTTACCCCTAAATAGAAAAAACATTTTTATTATAATATATATTAAATTTTCCTTTTTGTACGTCACATGAGCTTGAGTTAAAATTAACTATCAACACCTAAAGAATTTTGGTTATCTAAATTGGAATTAATATTTATAATAATTGGATCTAAATTATATAATAATAATTATTTTATTATTATTATTCAATGGTAAATTACTAATGAATAAAAACTAATTACCATATTAAAATGAAAATTGGAAAATTGACTAAACTTGTTAGTTAAGGAGTTACTTGTTCAAATTATGTATTTGTGTGATACGGTTTCAAATAGACAATAACTTCTAAAAATGAATTATTTATAAAATTTGGAGGCACATGGTATGAGATTGAGGTAATATTATAGAATAGATCTATGTATTTACAAAAAATACCATTAGCTGTCAATTATTAGACGAAACATCATCCCCTAACCTCTTCAAACATACCATTCCCTTTGGATAATCCAAACCCAAACAAAGTATCTCTATATCATCATTATTCATACTCTATTCATTTTGGGTATTCTAAATAATCATCCCTATGGTATATCATAGGTGATCCAAAGATATTGTTCTAAATGATATAATCATTCAGAAAAATTGCTTGTTTTATTATTTGATTACAACCTACAATTGTGACTGAAAACATGAAATATATTAACAGTAGTGTCTCCCACAAATAGAGGTGTTATTATGTCAATTAAAAATATATATAAATTTCACCATCCAACAAATTAGAAATGAAATCATTTATACTATGTACGATGGACTATTTCCTCAAGAATAGAAGTGAATATTTTCCCATCATCAATACTCATGGATGGATATAATGATGGATTATATATATATATATATATATTATTTATGAAATAATAATACTTATATAATTTTAATATAACATATATATTATTATTTTCCATTCCACTTAAAATTTAATAATTTCTCTTTTTCATACGATAGTCTGCCACCCTGTAAACAGATGTGATTGGTTTTTTAGTTATTCTTTACATGAAAGTTAATAAGGATAAAATTAATTAATATATGCGATATATATGACATGATATTGATTATTAAAAATTATTATATCACCAAACTATATATCATTTAACACATTATGTAAATTAAGACATCGTAGGGCTTACATATGGAGAACCATCTCCATGTAGCATTGTGATACATTCTTGATGTTCAAATTTCAAAAAGTATTCCGGAAATGAATTTAAACAAAAAATGATGTTTATATCCTTAATAAAATTATGGAGATAATGGAATAATGTAATATTAACAAGAACCATAACATTTACATAATAGTAATAAGTACAATATATTTTAGTATTTGCGATAACATATCAGCAATGGACTACAGTCACATAAGGTCATTTCCAACTCAGTCCATCGCTAATTCTCATTGAAAAAAAGGGTCGCAAATGAATGTATATGTGATAGTGTATTTCAAATAAATATTAATTTGGATTGGTAAGATACCCTTCCAAAATTACTTGCATTTTGTTAAAAATAAATAAATAATTCTGGTCAGTCATAATTAAATGTTATTATGATAGACAATTTAACCATCATAAATACTTATATATAACTTTAAAAAAAGAAAAATAAAAAAATCAGAAATATTTTAAATTAATTAAATAATTGAAAATTTACATATAATTTGAAATATTTTTATATATTTAAAATTATTCAAATATAATTAAAAAAATATGTTAAAATTAAAATAAGCTAAAAAAATTAAAACTAAAATTTCAAAAAATTACAAAAAATGATAAATATTTAAAATTACTAAAACAATTATAAATAAATATATAATATTTAAATGAATAAAAATCCAAATAATTGACACTATTTAAAACAAACATAAAATTAACACTTCAAACATAATATGTTTTCTAAACCAAAATACAAAATAGTCATAAAACATCACAAATCATCAATTATCATTAGGTGAAGGAGGATCACATGATGGATCAGGGGGTGGAAACTATATACCAACTCAATGTGCAAGTCACCACATATACTCTGCATCATTTTCTCATCACTTTGAAAGTGTTGATCACACACCTCCTCCCTCTCTCTTCATGCATATAATATATTATCTCATATTGAGATCTCAACAAGTCCTATTATGGTGTAGTAGATGATGACATCGATGAAGATTCTCCCTGATCTCCCTTCACACTCATTGATAAAATCATAGAAGGACTGAAATAACTCATAGGTTTCATTCGAGAACCAATACCAATCTACCGAACAATTATGAGACCATGTAATGTCACCTATATCGTTCCCCATTATTGAAACCTGAATCACTAATGGAAACTTGTTTTCTCTTTGCTTGGCTATCTTATCAATAAGAATTCACATACTCATACCTTTCCATTAAATATTATGACCAATTAAAATAATGATAAAATTAATATTAATGGATATTTTTATATAGATACTAACCAAAATATGGGATTGTTGGTCGCCTACAACATCTCTTATATGAGGTTCAATATACATATTTTTATAAAAAAACTACATAATATATGGGTTAGTAGTTCCATGTATAATATAAAAAAATATTACAGTTAAAGTATATATACAGTAATATATAATATCTCATACCATATTTCATCAATGTATGCCAAATGTAAAAGTTTTTTCCAAATGTGTGACATCATTCCTCCTCATTTTCGGATGTGCAGACAATGAACTCCTCTTAAATGTCACTTAAAGAATGCAGGGTCCCAATGAATCCCATAAATTAAAAGAGATATAGTCAGGTTGATGGAAGACATAAGACTGGTAAAAAATTACAGGAATATTGTTTTCCCTAGCTCGCCTTCTGATGTTTTGTAAAAAATGACAAAAGTGATCACATGTATAAATATATAATGACTCATTGATATGGCCTCTAATGATATTAATATTCATATAAAATAAAATTTTCATGATTATTAAAATCAATATATTAAAAATTGAATAAATATTATAGATTATATATTATTTAATAACTTACAATCTAATGGTTGGATATCAAGAGATGCATGGTGATGGGAACAAGGTCCCATTAACCCAATTTTTCTGAAAAATTAAAATTTATATTCTCAAAATACTTCCTAATATCTATATGTGAAATAATATGAAAATAAAAACAAATAATCTAAAAATGATTACCATATTTAATAAAGAATGATAATTTAAAACAAATATCTTAGAAAATTAAAAGTCCTCCATAAATTAGGACAAAAATAGATAAATGGTTGTCTCTGTATAACATGATCTGAAATTATTAGTCCAAAATGGTGGATCCAACTCCTAATAGGATCACCATCCTGAGGATCTCCAGAATCAAGATCAACGGTAGGATCTATAACATGGGTGAGAGAATGAAATAGATCATCGGAATCATCTCCAGCCATCTAAAAATTATTAATACATATAATAAATTTTTAATTAAAATATCAAATATAAAAAATAAAAAATAACAGGATATAATCTTATTACCAATAAAAAATTATTAATAAAATAGAAAATACAAAAAATTAATAAATGATAGAATATAGTAAATACATGTAAAAAAAATACATGAATATAATACATCAATTGTCATATTCTTCCTCATTTTCATCATGAAATATTTTATCATAATCATCTTCATCATCATCAACATCCATATTAATTTCAATTTCATCATCCATTTTTATTTCATCTATATTTTATGTATCATTATCACATAAATGGGTGGTTTCATCGCATATATTTTTATCTCGTCCTATAAGAGTTATATTTTGGATCCTTTCTGGAAATTTAAAACATGATTAACTTCCATATATTCATTATGATGTTTAATAAAATAATTTTTATATGATTTCATATTTACCACACTCCACCCAACATTCAAATCTCTCAGAAAATTACCGAAAATTTCTTAATAAACATTATGTGATTGATGTCCCATCATAAATGATTCAGTTGATTCAAGAAGACTGTTATGTTTAAATTCAATGACTCCATGTCATGGTTGATCTTATGAATATCAATAAGTATCAAACCAAAGAAATTTTAACATTGGGACCTAATTTGGTCCCACATTACATATCTTCTTTATTTCATCCAGCCTACCATAAAAGTCAATATCACTTTCATTATGATGACATCCTTTTAAAAACACCAATATTAATTTACTTATTTGAGTACCAATATATGTGCGTATAGAATTTAAATCCATTAACCACATACACATTATAAAATTTTACAAATTTCAATGGAGGGTTTTTTCAGCACACATATTCAACTATCAATTTTTTTTAATGTTATGATTCCTATAAAAAATTGAAAATATTAATACTAGATATCACTGAAAAAATGATTTATGGTTCAATCAAAAGTAACACAACATACCATTCCATGAATCTAATAGGAAATTTTTTCTTGATTATGTTTTTCAAGAGAAGCATATGTAATATTTAAAAAAATTGATGATATGGCCATCATATAGTCTACTATAAAGTTAATGTAAATTAAGGTATATATTATTAATATTTAATAAAATAATAAAATATTATTTATTAATGAAAAAATAATGTAATTTATTCACAATTCATAAGAATATATATATGATTTTTGTGGATTTCTTTGTCATGACCAGACTTCTTCAATATGAGGGAAGGGACAAAAAAGTGCTGCACCCCTCCTTCTAGATGATCTTGAGATAATGACCCTAGAGTCCCTCTTTCAATAGTCCCCAGGGTGGCGACTTGCAGTAAGGGTATAAAATCTCCCAAATAATATAAGGAATTACCATTTTTATGAATATATAATTGTGTGATAAGATGATAAAAATCCAAAACAACACCAAATAGTTATGTAGAGGAACTTAAAATCCAACCCATGCATGATTTAAAAATAAACATCCACAAGTATACAAAAAAACTAAAAATTCAAGGTACCAAAAAAATAGCTAAGTAGAAGGAAAATATCTATGTCGATTCCTACGCTAGTATAGCCCAACACAGATATAAATGTGTTCTTGGAAACTTGAAAATAGCTCCGCAAATGTATGGTGAGTATATAAGTATACCTAGTATGAAAAATAAACACATCCATGCACAGGTGGGGGAACATACTAATGCCCCTATGAGAGAATATAATAACATCAAATCACCTACCAAAGAGTACTAACCAGCCCATACTTCTCAAGGAACACTCACCAAGTAATATAAATCATGTAATGTAGTAGTATAAGTTCATCGACTTTTGGGTACCCCACACCACTTTCCCATTCATTAGATTCTCATTCCTTATATCTATAGTACTGATACTACAACTCATCCAAAATGAAGTCCCATAATCAAAACATTCTCGTACACACCTGGTCCTGAGACCACACACAAATACCATCCATAGACACCTGGGCCACAAAAACCACACCTCCCACCTAAAGACACATGGGCCTTATCCAAATGACACTTGGGAAATGAATCATGTCCAGTAAACACATGGTCACCTCATCTGCAACCAAAACATTCCCAATAGATCTTGAACTATTTTTAACCTCAATTAATTTCATCATTCTCAGATATGCTCAGGCAGTATGAACATGGAAGATGGTACGAGGAAGAAAGTCATCAACTATCCATCCATCCTCCTACTGGGATGTTGGGAAAGACACCCCCCATTAAATAGGGGTGTTCGATACATGGGGATAAACAAGGGTGGGGTATGTATTGAAATCACAAGGGAATACACTTTAAAAATATATTTAGGAAAAAAATAATCCCAACCTACAGGTTTAAAAAAACCACCATCCCACACAGATCACATTTACTGCTACCCCAATTTTCACAACCACAGAAACTACCACATTAAAACACAACCCTTGCACCTTTTTCATTTAACCACTTAAGATTCATTAATTATGGGGGTACAATATAATTTATTCCATCACTACCCTGTGAAACTACAAAACAAAACATCTATAACCATTTTAAGAAGCCTAAAGGCCACGAAAAAATATAATGTAAAGAAAGAAAGTAGGGACCAAGGTACATATATCCATTTTAACACTAATTAATAAAAATAGAGAAAACCCCTCATAAATTCCCACTAAAAACCCAATTTTTCCTATAAACCCATTAAAACACATACAACTGTCATATTTCAATGTTATCCCACACAATAATCCTCTCACAACTGGAACTGACAGCCCTACTACACAACAACCCCTCACCCATAATCATGATGTCACGAAATAAACAAGTCCATTAGCCACGCTTCCCAACCACAGTCAAGAATCTGTCCCATTGCACAGAAAATCCAACCATTGCACAATCAATAATTTTCTCAACCTTATATTTTTTCACAACTCTTATACCACCCGATACACAAATACCAAAACAAAACACCATAAAACAGAAGCCCCATTGCAAAGACTTCTCATTCACTAAAAAGAATGTCATTCCCTCCGTACACCCCTTTACCAATAACAAGGATAACAAAAATAACTTCACATAACCCCCAAAAAGTACAAAACCCAATCAAACATATCACTCATCCATATCATTAATTCAAACATATTTATATTTAGCAATAGGGTTTCATTAATTCCACTTTAAATAGTAGGGGTGATCAAAAAACATGTTTGATCTTGGGGTATCAGTTTAATTAACCATGTATACATGATTGAGAATATTTCATGTTACATCCATTTATCAAACCTTCAAAACAAAAAAATATAGATTACCACCAGTTCACAAGAAATGTCAACCATTGACCATGATTTTATAAGGTCTTCCAATTTATACAATTCTTAACAAGGTTAATGCATAACAATTAAAACAATATACATAAAATTATCACCTACCTTCCATTATTTAAATGACCCCCTATTATATTTTGATCATCATACTTCCTTACCATATTTTACTACATGTTAAGGAAAAATGATTCAACCATTCTTTACAAAAAAAATTACTACTCCCACACCATATGGTACACAAATAACAACATGTTGATGAATCCCAACCTGAAGAAATAGGAGACCAAAACTATTCTTTGTACCAAAATAGAGTGTCACATGATCTGAAAAAAACTACAAGAATGATGGAAAATAAAGGGCTCTAGCACATGTACATGACTCATCTAGAGAATAAGTCTCTAGGTACACCGGGAGATAAGATAAGATATGAACTCCACTTTATAAAAATTTATATTCTATATCAATGGAATGAAGATAGTTTCAAAAGTCATTAAAAAGGGATCGTGGTAAAGATCACATGGTGTTAGTATATAAAAGTCCTCAAAGTGTTAGTATATTAATGATATACTTAGTATACTTTGAAATTCCCTTAAAAACCTAAGAAAATCTTTAAAATAAATTTAAATCCAATAAAATTAAAGAGGGGAGAATCTTTAAATACTGAGAGAAATATGAAGAGTTGGAAATTTGGAAAAAGGTGATCCACCATTTGGTGTGCCACTATATGGTGTGCCACTATTTCAATGTTTCATAATCACTATGACACCATTTCGGTGATCCCCCATCACTATTCCACTACTTTATTTTTCAACTGTCATGATTAAACCATCATAGTGCCACCATTTCGGTGAAAAGATTTCATGAAACATGATTTTTTTTGGAAATATCCTAAAAACTATTAGGAAATCCTCTTAGGGAAAGACCACACCATGTTGTTCGAAAACTATTGGGAAAACCTTGACACCCCACCACCCAAAACTGCCCCAAAAAACCACACAAACACTTATGGTTACACTATTCATACACATGGATTAAAGAGACCCTTCTTCTATGTCATGATACTATCCGCTTTGGGTGGCACTAACTCACCCGCAAGGGTTCAATCGCATATAAATTTCTTTATCTGGATTAGGAATCAAGTCCACCCATTCCCACATTTATGAATTGTCACACAAAGTTAGAGAACAAGTAAATAACTCATCTCACAAAAAATGAGTTCATACATTACATTATATGAAAAATAACAATAATAAACACAACAACAAAAACTCAGAATAGCTCAAGTTACTGGGTAGGCTTCTTGTTCCACTATCTCCCATGTACTATCCTCAACACCACCATGCCCCCATAAAACATGAACTAATGGAATGGTCCAAACAAAAAGCACATTCACCTCATGATCCTGAAATAATACTAGTTGCTCCATGAACATTTGGTCATCCTCGATATCCAAATCTCCCCGGTCATTGACACGAGAGTCATTGTGTAGATACCCATGGATATGAGAGACATTTGAAACATAGTGGATATTTTCCAACCTCGGTGGAAACTCTATCTGATATGAAACCATTAAAACTCATCCCAACACCTCGAATGGTCATATGAACCTAGGAGAAATATTCCTCCCTATTCCAATTATCTGGTACCCACGTTGAGTGGAATCCTTTAAGAAAACATGGTCCCCCACATTGAAATACAATGGACTCCCCCTATGATCATCATATGACTTATGTCAGTCCTGTGCTACCTTTATCATCTCACAGACAAGCTGAACCTTCTTTATCATAGTTTTCACCACGTCCAGACCAAGAATAGCTATCTCCCCTACTTTGATCCACCAAGAGGGTCAATGACTTGACCTATCATATAGATCTTAGAATAGAGCCATACAAATGGTATAGTGATAATATTTATTATTATAAAAATATATCAAGGTAAAATGTCACACCCAAGACCCACTATATTATAGAACTTATTCCGATAACATTTCATCCAATTTTTATATAGTCATTTGTGTCTATACATTCATCTGAGGGTGGAAATTAGTGCTGAACCATAACTGAGTGAGAAAGGAATGATATAATCCCCTCCAAAAAATTGATGTAAAACATGTATCCCTATATAAGGAAATGGATCATGAAAATACATGAAGCCACACCACCTCATCTACATAACTATGTTCCAAGGCTTACACTATGCTGGACTACCTGATTGCAAATAAGTTATTTGATTTCATCAACTGATCCACTAATACCTAAATAGCTTCACATAATCCATGAGTCCTATGTAATACTTCGACGAAATACACTAGGATAATCCCACATCATCATGAGATCATCTAAGGGTTGTAATAGACCACTGGGAACAAGGTTCCCAACCTTCACAAATTGACACACTAGGAACCCTGAAAAACTTTACCACTTCCCGCATCAACCCAGGCCACTAAAACTATTGCCTCAAGACTCAGTATATTTTAGAGACTCCTTGATACAACATAAGAGGTGAGTAGTGGAACTCTTGGAGAACACACTCACACATGTCCACATGGACAAATAGCATCCCACAGAACTACACCTGATTCTGACTATCCTCCAACCAACCATCTGAAGAATCACCCTTGACAATGCAACCATGCATTAAATCGGTCTCTATATCTCCGCACTAAGACTACAACACATGTTTCCTCATTCAAGACTGTGCTATCATTAGAAATAGATATTCTATTTCACTACCAAACCCATCATCCTAGAACAAACCGGCCAACTCCTCCAATTCCTTATAACTTTCCATGTATTTTCTATGTATATCCTTCTATAACTTCCTACATAAGTAATTAAAAATCACATCTCCATTTCTTAAGGTTTAAGAGATCTCGAAGTCCTATTCCTAGAGATAATCCATCCACCTTCACTTCCACATGTTCAGGTATCATTGGGAGAAGAAATACCTCAAGATCCAAAGGTCCATGAGGCCAATAAGCTATCCTTGATGAGGTAATATCACCACAAATTCAGTGTGAATATGACAGATGGAAGCTCTAGATCATGGATAGAATAGTTACATTCATGTGGATGTAACTTTCGAGACCCATAATAGATCACACTCCACTGATTCATCATCACAAATCCACATCCTAGATAATTAGTGTCACAAAACACCTAAAACATCACCCATTACTCTGAAAACCTAATCATTAGAGCACTGAATAGATTCCCTTTTAGGTAGTTAAAAGATTCATTACACTAGTAACTCCAAATGAAGGCCTGGTCTTTTCAAGACAAAGTTTTCAATAGATCCCCCAATCAAGATAAGTTAAGTAAAAACCTATGATAATAGCCTACATTACCCTGGAAACTTTGAACCTCTCTCACGTTCTTGGGTGCTACCCAATAGAAATCCTCCTTGATCATTAATGATTCCACTGATATCCCTTAATGAGACACAACATATCCAATGAAGTTCATCTCTCATGTCCTGAACATGCAAATTAGAAAACATCCCATAAATCTGGTTGTGTCGGAGGACCATCCAGGCTCTCCTGAGGCTCTCAGCATAATACTTCTATGAATTTGACTAAATATGAATATTTTCAATTAAATAAATCACAAAAAAATCTAGGAACTTCTGGAATAAAGTGTTCACGAGCCACATGAATATGGATGGTGCATTCATCTCACCGTAGGCCGGGACCACAAACATAAAGATCCCAAACCTAAAACTGAATGATTTTGTCAGGATTTCACCCTACATTACATTCAACTAGTGAAATCCAAACCACAGATAAATCATTTATTATTATCCTAATCTTATTGATTGGTAGAAAATATCATATATCATCAAAAGAGGGTAACAGTTCTTGAATGTTACCTGGTTCAATCTATAGTAGTCTATGCACTTCTTCATCCTGCCATCTTACTTCTTCATGAACAAGATTGGATCACCCCATGATGAAACAATTAGATGAATAAACCCATTTTTCATTAGGTACTCAACCTAAATCCACAAATCTCCCAACTAAGAATTCCCCATCTGATAGGGAGACATCGAAATTCAATGGGAACTGAATTGCTAGTCATTTATGGACTCAACGTCACATTGTTAGGGTAGATTAATAACCTCCCTACGAAAAAATTCAATGAACTCCCCAAAAAATTCTAGAACCATCCCCATATCAGTATCAATCGAACCCTTAGATTTCTTAGATAACATAGAAAGAAGAGGCACAAAACACTCGGTGCCCTCCTGATGATTTTTCTTGATAATAAAATGACACACGCAGGCCATCCATATCTGAAAACAAAACTCTTTTGTAAAAGTAGTAGATAACGGATTGTATAAATAACAACCAATAATTGACATAGATAAAATTATATAGATGCATCAGTAGAATATGAAGATCCAAAATATACTGATATGGCCCCTACATCAGTCTAAATCCCCGAAAAACATCTAACAGATAGGTCTGACCTTCAAATGGAATTATTAACACAAAGGGCACGAAATATCTCTCTATGTATTGTACCATAACATGGGTTAGACTGTTTGGAACAACAAAATGTGATTCTCATGAATCAAACAAACAAAACACAACGGTACTAAAAAGAATGATCATACATCGAACAACCTCATCCCCCTGGAACTGCTATCTTAGCAGTGTGAAACTACCCACACCATGCTCCTATACCCCTATTCAATCAACCACATCCCTGACTATGCCTTGATTGAGGTCCTTGATGATCACCCTATAGTCAGCATCCTCTATAATTGTCTACCCTCATGGGAGCAAGATCCTTCTTCCCTTGGTAATTGGGTGATATGAAAGAAAACTACTCTTGCTGATGTAACACCCCAAGATTTCATAGTGTGTTATTTCTTCAAAATAATTCAATAACTTGCACTACACGCAACACTGAGTTCAATTGCACCATGACTTACCAAAAAAAATCCATTAAAAGAGGTCATGAATAGTAGTAACTAAATTTTAAACTTTATATAATCCTTATAATTTTAGAATCCATATTATGAGTTTCTTAGTCATAATGCAAGAACAGGTTCATTTTCAGTATTGCACTTTTATCAACTTTTGATAGTGAAACCTTTTTAAATACAATATTTTAAACTTTTTGACTAAATGGAGACATCAAAAAATTTAAAATGAAACATCCCAAGCTTCCACGGTACGCTTTCCTTTGAATAAAACAGTAGCGTGTGTTGTACGCAACTTCGAGTTCTAACACACCGTAACCAATCAAACTAGCTGTTATGAATAGTAATACCTACTTTTTGAAGTTATATATATTTTATATTTTAAAATGGACTTCATTTTTGGATTCGGAATATCAAATTTAGCCTAAGGTGAAATTTTGGTACTTTTCGGATAACTTTCATATTTTGATGAATAGTGAAAATTACTAAATTTTAATTAAAAACAACTTTTTTAATCAAAATAATTAATAGTAATAAATTATGAATTTGAATGGTTTTAAAGTATATTTAGAATATATTTTTACTATTTAATATAATGTTGGTCATTGGACATAATTTTACAATTAAACCGAACATAAACAAGTGTCAATCTTTTGATAGTTATTATCTCTTAAAAACACGTTTTTTGTTTTGACAGCGGGAATTAATTTTAAATTAATTTCTGCCACTTCTGTGTTTTGAATTTAGGAAAATGGATTCCATATTTGGAATCAGGATGTTCAAATTGTTTAAATAGGTAACTTTTATTTTTAGACATTTTGAATAATTACTGCGGTAAATATTTTATTTACCATGGTTAAGGGTAAATCCGGTAAATAAGGGTTAAAAAATAATATTATAATAATACTAAATTACCCTAAAACGTGTCTTAACCCTATTGGTTGATACATGGTGGACCATGAGAATCTTTGTGTCAATTTTGGGACCCCATGGATCCACTTGTAAGTGGTAATGACACTTTATTTTAATTAAGTCAAAATGAATACAAAAATGACACAAGCATATATCTTTTAGCAAAACAATTGTTACATAGGGTTATATAAGTTGGATTTTAGATTATAAATATTCATTAGAAAGATAAAAATATTTCCTACATAATGATATTTTATTTATAATTTTTAGACAATAAATAATTTATTTTATTTATGACACAAAGATGATGCAGTAATTACTATAATAGTGAAAAATTAAAATAATTGATATTATAAATACCCAAAAAAATATAATATGAAACTTTTAATGAATTAAACAAATTTTCTAGGATAATATGATATATTAGGATTGATTTAATTGACTTTGTTCGAAGTAATCAATCTGTTATGAGTTTCACAAAAATCAACTATTGAATAGTGTCAAAATTGACATAAAAGAGTTTTTAAAACAAATATTATATTATTAATTGATATTAAATTCCTAAAAATCTACGGTTCGGCCAAGAGACTTATATAAGGATAGTTTCATCATTAATGGACCACTTGGGGGTCTCTTGGATGTATATAGTAAGTTTATTAACCATATTATATAAAAATACAAAGAGACATTGTAAAAGTGAAACTAATTAACTTAGAGTTAATACTTAAAGATAATGTTAATATAAGTACCCAAACCTGTCTAAATTCTATTTGTTGAGTGGTTTTAGACCTATCCCCACCTTAACCTTTGAATAATCAACTTTGGAGCCTTTAGAAACCGAATATGAATTTATTATAAATTAATATTTCTAACTTTTCCAAAGGTGCCCCTCACCCCTCTTACCATTCTAAAATAATAACTCCAGTATCTCACATATAATGTGATGTTATTATAAATATGGTACAACCATATTCAGTATTCTATCCACCCTTTGAATAACATGTCACCATACGTGCGTACGTACGGACTACCGTCTCCACGTCGTGGTGTAATTGTTATTCAATATAATATTATTTGGATTGGTATAATAATGATGTGTAACTCATGTAAATAATAAATATAACATGTTAATGATTCTGTATATATGATATACCATCCATTTATATATTATTTTAATATCAAAAGAATGATATTGTCGCTCGTGCGTACGTACGGACTACCGTCTCCACGAACGCGATGAGATTCATTCTCCATCGTATCCATTCAAGTATAATTATCATTTGATGATTTAAAAATGATGTTTAAGGACTAGATATCATTCTGGATATGAATAAGATACAACAACCATGGCTTATGTAACAAAACATATAAAAGAAAATGAGTAAGTTAACTCCCGAAACGACGATAATTCTAAGATATTATTAACAAATCAATGTTAAAAGATCATATATGATATCATATTATTATATATGATTCTTGTATAATTTAATAACAACTATTTCACCATTATACAGGAGGTTAACCTACCCCAACCAAGGAAAAATACAAGGTAAGGGTTTACTTTACAACCTCTTCATTATCCAAGGTTGTTTATACGTAATAATCTACTGGGATCTCTTTATCATCCACATCCATGTTTCTTAAAAATGCATTTCAAAACATTTTTACTATTTACTAGAATATGAGTTAAAGTCATTTATACCCTTTTTGACTTTTATAAGTGGTTTATAAAGGAATCTTTCGGTCGTTTTCAAAACAAGGTCCTTTTTAACCTTTTCGACAGAATTAAGGTAAGAATGTTTTTTTAACTTATACGGCGGGTGCGGCTATTTTCCGACGTTATAAAATCTTCAAAGATTTCCTTACAAGCTTATAAGAATATTTTCAAAGAAAATGTTTTATTTTATATGGATCTTAAATTATTTCAAAATAAAAGGAGATATTTCTTTAAAAAGAATTTTGATTTCATCTATGTCAACATCCTTTGATGGATTTTAAGATTATTTGAAGTTGATTTATTATGATACAAAACTTCTATATTGTATTGAAGGTTTTGTGATATGTTTGACTGTGGATGTGCTATTTTTATACCATTCATAGTTTATGGTGAAAGTATTGACATTTCATATGCTAGTTTTAATATGAATGTTTATGTTATGTTTAAACCTTTTCATATGGGAATGCATTGGACTTAACATGTGACGGGTGGAGCCCGCTATAGCTCCTCGATGCATCGGTAGGTCTCATGAGACAAACTAGTGTCTTGGCACAAGGCCTTGACAAAATCTTATTTGTAGTCTTGGCACGAGGCCTTGGCTATGTGGTTATGATAGTCTGGCATTATGCATTCCATCATTATGAAAGTGGTTATTGATTTTTCATGTGATTATTCGATTAGTAGAATAACCATGTGAATAAGTAAATGGCATTATTTAATTTTATTTATGCCATACTATGTTGAAAGTTCAAGTTTTAAAGGCTTTTGTTTTAGTTATACATTGCCTTAAATGTTTATTCTTATTTATGAAAGTTTCCGCTATATTGTTATCCTTACTGGGCATTTGAGCTCATCCCTTTTCTATGTTTTATTTTTCCCAGGAAGTGAAGAAGTAAATTATGAATGACCTGCAGGGATATTATGTGGGGATATGAGTGTGGATTATGGAGACAATATGTTTTTGTAGTAGTTTTTCGTTTAATGATGTAATGTAAACCTTATGAATATATCTAGTGTTTCCAAGGCTACTAAACCAATCGGTCTTTCGAGATTTGATCTTTCTTGTGATCATGCCAATGTTATGTAATAATGCACCGAATCTGGGTAACTAGGGTCGAGGCGTTATAGTTGGTATCAGAGGAGGTTTAGTACAAACCTTGGAAGCTAGATTTAGATAAACTCTGATTAGAGCACGTAGACCTAAGATTAACTTTGAGGATTAGTATAGAAGAACTTCCTAGAATTTTGGTATTGTAGAGATTTTGTGAGTTTTCCGAGCAATACATCCCTGTCTGGATACGAGCAGGTAGAGGCGGCTCTGGCACAGATGTACCTAGGGGTAAAAACCGAAAACACCGCTTTGAGCTAGACTCGAACGGGAACTGGTGCACGACAACGGGCCTTGATGCACTCTTGGTTACGACACTCCCGGGGGATATGCTTAGGATAACTCTCATTTTCTTTACAAATCATTTTGAAGGGATTATGAGTATATACTTCCTCAAAGAAAACATTCTTATGATTATGGATTGTATCCATAAATAGTTCAATTTATGTTAAGTGTTTTATAAGTATGGGATTATGTATTTTGATTCATAAACTGATCTAGTGTATGCCATTGTTTAGAAATGGCGCCCAGTAGAAGGAATGAGAACTCCAGAAATGCACATGATCCAAAGAGAAGGAAGGATCATATCTTTCATGGTCTTAAGCTAGAATTTATAAGAGAAATAGTCTCCCGTGTATTATCATCATATGAAGAAATAATATCATGTGTTGATAAGATAAGTAAAGAGTTTACTGAGTCCTATGGCTTTGAAGGGAAGCAAGAGAAGAAAAGGATGGAAGAGAGAAAGATGGATAAAAGTAAGAGGGAAAAGAAGAATTTTCCCATATGTGGTAACTATGGAAAGAAACACCCTGGAACTTGCCTGAAAGGAATGGGAGTTTGTTATAAGTGTGGAGGAAAAGGGCACAAAGTACGTGACTGCAAGGGTAAGAAAATGGTTTTAAATGTACAATGCTTCATTTGAAAGGAGTTTGGACACTACGCGAACCTATGTCCCAGTCATCAGACTATGCCACAAATGATGCTATTGGATAATAATCAAGTTATGATACTACCACAGATGAAGAGGAATGATTAGAGTTCTTATGTTGATTATGTCAATTGAGTGTTGTATCAACAATGTACTTGTTATAATAATTATGGAGTATATAAGGATTGTACTACAATAATTTTTCATTAAGGACTTGAGATTGTGTGGAACAAAGAAAAGTGACTCAATAGAAGGTTAAATTTTTGGAAAATATATGGTTGAGAGAATGATAAATCATAATATAGTTCTGATACTGAGGTAGTGATTTTGGAATAATATGTGATTATTTTGGATAAATTATATTGGATATTATTGACTACCTTGAAGCTGATTAATGATTTTTATATTCCATCATTGTTGGGGTTTAAAACATTTTTGGATTAATGAAGTATATCCAGCATTCTATATGGAATAAGGGAACATGAATGTAATCAATAAGGAATATGGTAGTACATGATGAAGGTATTCATATGCTATTACAGGGTAAAAAAGATCTATATTATGTTTACCTTCCTTATAAATGTTGGACTGTGAGTTTGGACAGAAGTATTTTGGATAATTCTAGTTTGGATTATTTTGGATTTCCATAAAAGGACAACCCGGAGGTCGGGCGGCAACCCGTCGCGTCCGGCAAGGATGCGAGACTTGAACCCGCAACCGAAGGGCAACAAGGGTGTATCACCTACCACTGGCCCAAGAGATGTCCTGGATAAATAATGTAGTTTTTTTAAAAGATCTGGTAGATGAATTATAAATTCGTTTATTTTGGAACCCTGTACGAATAGTATAAATATAATTTTTTTACGAGTGAAAGATGAGTTTATGGTAGAAATTTATTAATGGACAAAACTCTAATTATAAAGTAAGTATATCTCCTTATGATCTTAGCCAATCTCATAAATAAATTCCTCAATATTAAGAAAAGCAACTTAGAACAAAAATGTTGTCCTAGATGGTACCTTAAATCATCACTAATTTATGGCTTTGGGATTATTGGCCTTTTCATAGCCATGTTCTCTACCACTCTCCATCAGATAATTGATGGTTAGATTTCTCTTCCATATCCATATTTTCCTACATGGAACCCTAGTATGTATTATTTTCGGTAATCTTCATACTTTCCACTCTTTATTTTAAATAGAGGCCTCATTAATTCATTTTTCGATGTGGGATTTCAACTAAGATATTTTGAAACGTCAAAAATGTGTTATCCTAATACCCTATGTTTTGTTGAACCGATGGTATTTCAAATCATCATAGATTGATGAATTTAAGGACCTCAATTATACACTTGTTTGTGATTGATGACCTCAATCACTACCTATAAATATTTACGTTTTTTCTCCGATTATATGTCTCTAATTTCCACCAATGTTCTCCTAATCGAGATCATAATTTGGTGGTGACCCTTTGATTTCTCTTTTCCTCATATTAAGACTAAATTTTAGTAACCCAATTTCCGATGTGGGTTTTCCCACAAATATATTTTCTACTTTCAACCTTTTATTTTTGAAGAACAATTTCAAATTGCGAGGACGCAATTTATTGAAGGAGGGGAGAATGTAACACCCCAAGATTTCATAGTGTGTTATTTCTTCAAAATAATTCAATAACTTGCACTACACGCAACACTGAGTTCAATTGCACCATGAATTACAAAAAAAAAAGCCATTAAAAGAGGTCATGAATAGTAGTAACTAAATTTTAAACTTTATATAATTTTTATAATTTTAGAATCCATATTATGAGTTTCTTAGTCATAATGCAAGAACAGATTCATTTTCAGTATTGCACTTTTATCAACTTTTGATAGTGAAACCTTTTTAAATACAATATTTTAAACTTTTTGACTAAATGGAGACATCAAAAAATTTAAAATGAAACATCCCAAGCTTCCACGGTACGCTTTCCTTTGAATAAAAGAGTAGCGTGTGTTGTACGCAACTTCGAGTTCTAACACACCGTAACCAATCAAACTAGGTGTTATGAATAGTAATACCTACTTTTTGAAGTTATATATATTTTATATTTTAAAATGGACTTCATTTTTGGATTCGGAATATCAAATTTAGCCTAAGGTGAAATTTTGGTACTTTTCGGATAACTTTCATATTTTGATGAATAGTGAAAATTACTAAATTTTAATTAAAAACAACTTTTTTAATCAAAATAATTAATAGTAATAAATTATGAATTTGAGTGGTTTTAAAGTATATTTAGAATATATTTTTACTATTTAATATAATGTTGGTCATTGGACATAATTTTACAATTAAACCGAACATAAACAAGTGTCAATCTTTTGATAGTTATTATCTCTTAAAAACACGCTTTTTGTTTTGACAACGGGAATTAATTTTAAATTAATTTCTGCCACTTCTGTGTTTTGAATTTAGGAAAATGGATTCCATATTTGGAATCAGGATGTTCAAATTGTGTAAATAGGTAACTTTTATTTTTAGACATTTTGAATAATTACTGCGGTAAATATTTTATTTACCATGGTTAAGGGTAAATCCGGTAAATAAGGGTTAAAAAATAATATTATAATAATACTAAATTACCCTAAAACGTGTCTTAACCCTATTGGTTGATACATGGTCGACCATGAGCATCTTTGTGTCAATTTTGGGACCCCATGGATCCACTTGTAAGTGATAATGACACTTTATTTTAATTAAGTCAAAATGAATACAAAAATGACACAAGCATATATCTTTTAGAAAAACAATTGTTACATAGGGATATATAAGTTGGATTTTAGATTATAAATATTCATTAGAAAGATAAAAATAGTTAATACATAATGATATTTTATTTATAATTTTTAGACATTAAATAATTTATTTTATTTATGACACAAAGATGATGCAGTAATTACTATAATAGTGAAAAATTAAAATAATTGATATTATAAATACCCAAAAAAATATAATATGAAACTTTTAATGAATTAAACTAATTTTCTAGGATAATATGATATATTAGTATTGATTTAATTGACTTTTTTTGAAGTAATCAATCTGTTATGAGTTTCACAAAAATCAACTATTGAATAGTGTCAAAATTGACATAAACGAGTTTTTAAAACAAATATTATATTATTAATTGATATTAAATTCCTAAAAATCTAAGGTTCGGCCAAGAGACTTATATAAGGATAGTTTCATCATTAATGGACCACTTGGGGGTCGCTTGGATGTATATAGTAAGTTTATTAACCATATTATATAAAAATACAAAGAGACATTGTAAAAGTGAAACTAATTAACTTAGAGTTAATACTTAAAGATAAGGTTAATATAAGTACCCAAACCTGTCTAAATTCTATTGGTTGAGTGGTTTTCGACCTATCCCCACCTTAAACTTTGAATAATCAACTTTGGATCCTTTAGAAACCGAATATGAATTTATTATAAATTAATATTTCTAACTTTTCCAAAGGTGCCCCTCACCCCTCTTATAAAAGGGCACTCCTCCTTCTCATTTCTTCACACCTTCAAAGCCTTTTGGTTCGGCCAAACTCTGACCAAATACTCTCCCAACATCCCTCACTACAACCTAGAGGCCTTATTTTGATCAGAAATCCAACCTAAGGAGCCCTTTTGATCAAATCAAAAGGAAGAACCCGAAGAAGAGGTAATGATTTCACCACCCTTCTCCAAGTTCATTGCTTCTTCCACTTCTTCTTCCTTTGTTCTTACCATTCTAAAATAATAACTCCAGTATCTCACATATACTGTGATGTTATTATAAATATGGTACAACCATATTCAGTATTCTATCCACCCTTTGAATAACATGTCACCATACGTGCGTACGTACGGACTACCGTCTCCACGTCGTGGTGTAATTGTTATTCAATATAATATTATTTGGATGGGTATAATAATGATGTGTAACTCATGTAAATAATAAATATAACATGTTAATGATTCTGTATATATGATATACCATCCATTTATATATTATTTTAATATCAAAAGAATGATATTGTCGCTCGTGCGTACGTACGGACTACCGTCTCCACGAACGCGATGAGATTCATTCTCCATCGTATCCATTCAAGTATAATTATCATTTGATGATTTAAAAATGATGTTTAAGGACTAGATATCATTCTGGATATGAATAAGATACAACAACCATGGCTTATGTAACAAAACATATAAAAGAAAATGAGTAAGTTAACTCCCGAAACGACGATAATTCTAAGATATTATTAACAAATCAATGTTAAAAGATCATATATGATATCATATTATTATATATGATTCTTGTATAATTTAATAACAACTATTTCACCATTATACAGGAGGTTAACCTACCCTAACCAAGGAAAAGTACAAGGTAAGGGTTTACTTTACAACCTCTTCATTATCCAAGGTTGTTTATACGTAATAATCTACTGGGATCTCTTTTTCATCCACATCCATGTTTCTTAAAAATGCATTTCAAAACATTTTCACTATTTACAAGAATATGAGTTAAAGTCATTTATACCCTTTTTGACTTTTATAAGTGGTTTATAAAGGAATCTTTCGGTCGTTTTCAAAACAAGGTCCTTTTTAACCTTTTCGACAGAATTAAGGTAAGAATGTTTTTTTAACTTATACGGCGGGTGCGGATATTTTCCGCCGTTATAAAATCTTCAAAGCTTTCCTTACAATATTATAAGAATATTTTCAAAGAAAATGTTTTATTTTATATGGATCTTAAATTATTTCAAAATAAAAGGATATATTTCTTTAAAAAGAATTTTGATTTCATCTATGTCAACATCCTTTGATGGATTTTAAGATTATTTGAAGTTGATTTATTATGATACAAAACTTCTATATTGTATTGAAGGTTTTGTGATATGTTTGACTGTGGATGTGCTATTTTTATACCATTCATAGTTTATGGTGAAAGTATTGACATTTCATATGCTAGTTTTAATATGAATGTTTATGTTATGTTTAAACCTTTTCATATGGGAATGCATTGGACTTAATATGTGACGGGTGGAGCCTGCTATAGCTCCTCGATGCATCGGTAGGTCTCATGAGACAAACTAGTGTCTTGGCACAAGGCCTTGACAAAATCTTATTTGTAGTCTTGGCACGAGGCCTTGGCTATGTGGTTATGATAGTCTGGCATTATGCATTCCATCATTATGAAAGTGGTTATTGATTTTTCATGTGATTATTCGATTAGTAGAATAACCATGTGAATAAGTAAATGGCATTATTTCATTTTATTTATGCCATACTATGTTGAAAGTTCAAGTTTTAAAGGCTTTTGTTTTAGTTATACATTGCCTTAAATGTTTATTCTTATTTATGAAAGTTTCTGCTATATTGTTATCCTTATTGGGAATTTGAGCTCATCCCTTTTCTATGTTTTATTTTTCACAGGAAGTGAAGAAGTAAATTATGAATGACCTGCAGGGATATTATGTGGGGATATGAGTGTGGATTATGGAGACAATATGTTGTTGTAGTAGTTTTTCGTTTAATGATGTAATGTAAACCTTATGAATATATCTAGTGTTTCCAAGGCTACTAAACCAATCGGTCTTTCGAGATTTGATCTTTCTTGTGATCATGCCAATGTTATGTAATAATGCACCGACTCTGGGTAACTAGGGTCGGGGCGTTACAGCTGAGGTGGGTATTGAACCTGCCAACCCCACTGTACTGAGCATGAACTGTGAACTGGATCTGAATATGTACATTACCATTACATACAAAGAACCTAGGTCTCAGGCCCTTGGATAAAGGGAAAGTACTAGGAGATCAGAACTGGAACTGTGGTGGTGAACTTCCTGCTGCTGAAAAATGGAAGGACTTGACACCAAAGACCTACTGATGACTATCTATCCATTAGATGAACTCATCTAGATCTTATCTCACATTACATCACCCGGAAAGTGCATCATATCAACTACATCGGCCTTATTATGATGTTCTATGTATGCTAGTAGGGTAAAAGGGGTGACAAAATAATGAATAGAAGGCCGGAGTGCCTCCTCCAATCATCTTTCTCATGACTCCTCAACTGGAAAGCAATCGAGAGAAAATAAAAGGATATACCAATACCTGATCCCCAGTTCCTTCAACGACATACTCCCCTGGTGGAGGGAGAGTATCTCCTGCATCTTCTCATCCTTCATCATCGAGGAAATAAACTTTCCCTGAATCTCTTTCTCAAAGACATCCCATGAGACTTTGGTCTCCTTCTTATCCTTGAGGTAATGTACCCACCGCTAATGTGGTTCTACACATATCTAGCTCATTATAAGAACAAACCATTACTCACTCGAATTACTGATTAAATTAAAGTTAATTATTATCTCTTCATTCCAGCCATCCATCTCTATGTATGAAATGCTACCTTTGTACATCCCCAGAATATGTCATTGGAAATAAGAAAGGTTTTTTCCCCATGTTATCTTCCAACTCTCAGTTGGTCCTCCACTAATTATACATGTCATCATGTTAGTCCTCTACTTCTTATACCAAACATGGTTGACATCCGGGTGCCATAACTGAGAAGTATAACAATGAACTCCAAATCCCAAGGAGTATAAAATTATCATTTAACATTTTTTATTAACATTTATATAAATAACATTCCCAAAACACACCTAAGGCACACTAAAACACATGTTATTATGATGCATGTACCTTTTCTAGAGTCTCCACTCAGCAATCAACATATCCTCACTAGGTCATTCGATAGGCTCAATGTCCTCTCATTGGATCACATAGGCCCCAAAAATCTCATGTCTTAACCAATCATCCCTTGGCTATTTCACAATCCGTGATATCCTAATATCATCTCCCTACAATACCATTAAATCCCCATTGATCCAAACATTGAAATCCATCCAATATTTCAACCATTATCATTGATTACATTATGTCACAACCCGACTTCTTCCAAGATGAGGGGAGGGACATCAAACAGACACACTTTTCCTTCATGAAGCTGAAGGAGTGATAATGACCCATGAGATCCGCCTTCAATAGGCCTAAGGGTGGAAACTAGCACAAAAGGTATAGAATCTCACAAAAATGGATCAAATTACTCTTTTTAATGGAAACAATAAGCAGATATAAGATGTTACAAATACTAAATAATTCCAAACATTTATATAATGGAATAAAAAATCCATCCCATGCATGATGTACACATAAACTTCCACAAAGTTATTGTAAAAATCAAAATCCACATACCAAAGAAATGTCTAAGTAGTAGCACATGAACTATCCTGACGCCCGACCTAGTAAAGTGTAGCATGGTCCTTAAAGTCTTCATGGATTCTTGAGAATAGTCCCACAATCATAGCGAGATTATAAAAGTATACCAAATAAAAAAATTAAATCCACATGTGAACAAGTGGGGGAACATATTAATTCCCCTATGAGAGAATTGTAAAACCTAAAAGATTATACCACAGATTACTAACCAGCCCAGACTCACCATGGCACACTCACCAGATAACGCAAATCATGTAAAGTTGTAGTATAAGCATATCGACATTTGGGTACCCCACAAATCATTACCATTTGTTTTCTAATCATTCCTAATGGATAACATCTTGAATGCACCACTCTTACAAAATACTATCCTGCAGCCAAAACCTACCAGCACACACCTGGGCCTTATATGAGACAAAAATCCTACCCACAGACACATGGGCTACAACAACCACATCTCTCTCCCGAGGACACCCGGTCCTCATCATGATGATACTTAGGAAAAAAATCCTAGCCTGTAAAAACTTGGTCCCCTCATCCACAATAAAAAACTACATGATGGATATGGGACATTGGTAAACCTCAAGCCATTACAGCCGGCCCGGATAGGTTTGGGCAGTAAGAACCCAGAACAGGGTTCAAAGAAAATTTTTTATAACAATAAATCCTTCCTCCCACCAGTATGTTGGGAATTTAACACTCCCCTATAAAATGGGGGTGTTTGGAAAATGGTTCCCAACAAGGGTGGGGTGAAAATATAAATCACATGGAACTACAATTTTTACATATAAGTAATGAAGCACTCAACCTATCCTATGGGATTCAAATAAAAACCTATCCCACATGGGAAAACATTTTCTACTACCCATATACCCACAATATGACAAACATAAATATTAATCCACAATCCTAGAAAATTTTTCATTTAACCAATTTCAATTATTAAATTATGGGGGTTCACATTTATTTATTCCATCATTACATGAAGAATCTATCAAGAACAACATCTGTAACTATTTTCAGAAGCTTTAAGGCTCTTAATGTCTTCCAAGGAAAACATTAATGTAGGGAAAATGGTAACGAAATTCACAATAACACCCATTAATAAGAAATAAACCGCAAAACACCTATAGTTCCAATGAACACTAAATATTCCCTATACTACCTTTCAATAACTACCTACTATCATTCATCAAAGTTGTCCCACTCAATCATCCTTTAAAAAATAGAACTACTAACCCCACTACAAAACAATATCACACCCACATACTTGAAGTCACAAATCAATCCAGTCCAACTAATCCCCTGACCAACCACTTCCTAGAAGTAGTACCACTGAACTATAAGTCCATCCATTGAAAAATTAATCAATATTTTAACATATGATTCTATCGCACCAGTTTCACCACCCCATACATAAATCCTATAGAAAAACACCACCAAAATGTAGGCCCACTTCACATACAAGCCATCCCCCAAACACAAGGTCATTCCAACCATCCACCCACATACACATTACATGGATACCAATAACAACTTCAAATAACCCCCATGATGTAAAAAACCCAAAAAAATATAGAACACAACCATACCATTAATCCATGAATATTCATATTTAGAAAGAGGGATTCAATAATTCCACATTAAATAACGGGGGTGGTCATATATAGGATTGATCCTAGGGAATCCAATTATTTATCCAAGTATACGTGATTAAGTAGATTTCATATTACGACCATTTATCAAAGAATCAAAAAAATATATAGATCACCACCAGTACACATGAAAAGGCAACCAACAACCATGAAATTCAGAAGGCCATACAACCCATACAATTCATGACAATGTTCAAGGATAATAATTTAAATAGAATATGTAACATCATCACTTCAATAACGTTATTTCATTGACCCCCTGTTATATTTTTATCATCACATTCCATTCCAATTATGTATTACATGTCAAGGAAAAAGGATTCACCATTCTTCATGAAGAAATATTACTACACCCACCCCACATAACCCAAAAATAAAAAGCGGGTGAAGAATTCCTACCTGATACAATAGGTCACAAAAACTCCTCATTACACTAAATGAGGGGGTCACTTGATAAGTAGAAAACTTATAGAAAACCAAAAATTAAAGGGATTTAGTAATTTCACTCCACTAATCAATAGAAGAGGTCTCCAGGCGCACCAAAAGAAAATATAAGAGAGTACATCCTCTTGAGAATATTCATATATTATATCAATGGAACAAAAATAGTATCAAATGTCATTTACATGTGATCATGTTTAAGAACACGTGGTTTGAAAATATCAATGTCCTCAGAGAATTAGGATAGTAATTATATACATAAAATCATTTACAATTCCCTTAATAATTCCCAATCAAGTGTTAAAATTTGTTTTTTGTCAAATAAAATGTAAGAGGGGTGAATCTAGAAAAACTGGGAGAAACATAGAAAACTGGAAATTTGGGAAATATTGATCCACAGTTTGGTGCTCTACAATTTTAGTGTTCCACCATTAAAGATAAACCATTATGATGCCACAATTTTATTGTTCCACTATATTAGGTTTCCACTATCATAGTGCCCTCATTACAGTGCCACCATTTCAGCATGCCACCATTTCGGTGTTCCATCCTTTTAGTGTGCCAAATATTTGATGCAACAATTTTGGTGAAACACTTTAGTGAAACTATATTTTTGGTAAAAAAAACCAATACTTCCCAAATAACGCACAATAAAAATATTTTCTCAAAGTAATGACCCTAGGAAATCAATCTCATTACATTATTCATCAGAAATTGATATTTCTTGATAATATACTAAACCAATATATATTGATGGAATACATATCAATTGGTTTTTTGTGAAATCATAAATATATTATTTATTATAACATATCCAGCTCTGTTTTGAGGGATATTCCAATTGAGAACAATAAGAGAAGAAATTTTTTAGTCTCTATCTACATGTATGCTTCTGCAATTTACGCTTCCACTGATTCTTTGTTACGTGATTTCTTATTTAACTTTTTATTATATATATCAAATGGGTATATCCATCTGAATTGTATATATTTGATAAAACTTTCTCTCCATAATTCTATGACACAATTGATAATTTAATGTTTCGTCTAATGGGTATATCCATCTGAAATGTATTGGCCATCCAAATTTATGTTCATACATTAGACGAAACATTAAATTATCAATTGTGTCATAGAATTATGGAGAGAAAGTTTTATCAAATATATAGAAATTTTAAAATATTCCTTTTGAAGCATAATCAATGCATTGTAATCTTATGTTCTCACACAAATATATTAGAATAAAAATGAATTTTTTTGTCAACACATCATTTATTAATGAATTAAATATCCCTCTATGTCCAACATGTTGTTATCTTTCTATTATAGAAAGTCCATCATGTTTTTTTATAAATATAATATGCCCATTTCTAATTCAGCTAGATAATTTAAGAGCATAACCATCTAGTAACTTCAAATATTTAATCATTTGTCAAAATAATAACTGAAAATATTAGTAAATTGTATAAGCTACTATTGTATTCAATAAATCTTGTGATCCTTTGTATTTATATAATTAATGTTTTGGACGCTTGTAAATTTGGGTAAGAAATAATCATGATAATAGATTTTCATTGAACTTACCACGTGTGTCCAACATGGTATAAAATTTATTTTCAAAAAATTATTCTTTATATGTGTTGAATATAACATGTCAAAAACTATAAAATCATAAAAACATGTCATGTCCAAAAAAATTATCCTCTTTATACAATAATGGTTTTTCCTAAAACAATTTTTTCGTTCAATTATGGTTTGTCCATCTATAGAAGAAGGTACTAGAGAGATGATATATTATACCGGAATACCTAAGAGAACACCTAGAGGTTATTGTCATCAAATTAATCCTTTTGTAAACTTATTTTTGTTCCTTCAAAAAGGGTGAACCTTTGGACAAAATATCTGATTATAGTCAAAATAAATAGTCCTTATCCCATTACCATGAATAAAAACATTGTTCTCTTCCATTTAGTATTGACATGATTTTCAATTATGTCTCATCTATCTATATAAAATTATATATGTCTTAAAGTATCCGATCATCTATATTAATGAAAATATGAATGCAAATTATGATCTATAACTATATCAAATAAACCCACTACATTAATTCATAATTTATTTTACTCATCAATTAGTTGGTTCAAAAAAATATTACTCTTATTTGGATGTCCTGCAATTAAAATCACAAACTATATATATGGGTTATTCATTAGTATCTAAAGAGTGACATTCTATGGTGTAATAAAAATAGACCAATAATATTATTGATATTTTTAAGAGCCTAATGGATAAAAACCATTAGTAGAAAGATATTAATTTATGATAAATTCTTTTTAAAGAAATTAAAGGCTTCGTCTCATCAATGTTTTTCCTTGAGTAACCATCATGGTGATGATTTAATATATTACTGTTGAAAATATTTTAAATATAATATTTCATAAATGCAAGTATGATGTGAGATATAAATAAACATTGTTAATGAGGTGTAACATAAAAATAAAAGAATTGTTTCATATTAAATCTAGACATTCTTTATTACACCTATTTATACATTGATTCTCTATATATTTGGAAAATTCTACAAGGTTTCATAATCTTCATGGTAGTATATGTATTCATTTGAACATGCATGTATATTCTAATAACTCAGACCAAAATTCTGATGTAACCTCTTAATTTCATAGAAACATGCTGGAAAAGTATTTTTGTGAGGAAAAATTTATGTAACCAATATTAAAATATGAGTAAAACAACAATTTAAAATTTAAAAATCAAATTTAATAGTAATATTTTTTCTAATAGATTCATGTTTTCTATTCCAACATCCCAGAACCAAAAATTATGAAATTATGGATCAGAAGCCAAAAATCATTTTTTTTCTACTAAAATTGTCTCACCCAGTTTAATCCAAGAAAAATAATTTTTCTAAATAAAATGAAATATATGAAGTCTGACATTTACAACCATTTAAAAGCTCTTAATATTATATCATTAAAATTTACAATTAAGTTTTCCATTAGAAAGAAAATATAACATTAACAATGAAAATGATTTAAACGATTCAACATATTCAACATAGAGATTATTTATACGAGATCCGTTTGGATTTGGGAAATGATTTATCCAATATTGATCATATAATAGAAATTGGTTCCTGAATTCGTTCTCTGTATTTATCTAAAAAATAATATAAATGTAAATAATTAATAATAATTAGAGTGAGGTGCTGAGATATGAGTGGATTAGAAGGACAGTAAAAGCTTAATGAATATATTTTAAAAATATTAAATATAATATATTGTACACATAAGGTTTTTTGAAAATAATATAAAATCTCCCAAATGGTGTCTCATATGACAAATTTTTTACCACTGTTTGATTGCGTATGGTGGGTTTACTATATGTGTGAAATAATATTTTTTTGTATCACGTGTTTTGTTACATTGCATAGAATGGTGATTCAATTAATATTTTTATTATCATTTATTTTTAATAAATTATATATCTCAAAAACTAGGTATTATATACAAAATCATATATGACCATTAATTATAGAATTTGTCATTTACCATAGAAGACACATAAAAAATGTGCACATTGAATGTTTGGAAACAACACTAATGATGATAAGTTTTTATTTTTTATTATATTTTGTTTTCAAAAAAAATGTATCTCTATAATTGGGACTCATATGATAAATTGGTGGCAACTGTTAGGTCTATGATATTTGAATTACCCTAGGCATGACCTAACATTTTTGTTCTTGGGATGTTTGATTACATTGCAAGGGAGGGTAGTTTATTTTATATTATTATAATAATTTCATATAAAAATATATATTTAATTAATTGTGTATCATATGAAAAACCATGGAACACAATTAAGTCTTGGAGGGGAGGTAAACCCTATATTCAAAATAACCATTGTGTGCGTCGATAGTTGGGTAACATCATACAAGATGGGTTTTTATTTAATTAATTATTATAAATTTTTAAAATAATTTTTTTTATGTAACAGATGGTGTATTTTATGGGAAATATTAGACCATTGTTTTTTACGCTATTATAGGGTCACCTATGGTGTGGCATTAAATTTGTGTGCAATAGGTGCATAGTTACATTGCACATGTGGGAATTCATTTAATATTTTAATTATAATTTACAATAAAAAATTAAATATATCACAAAATGCGTATCATAAGAAAATAGGAGACCACCATTAGTTGGAGAAAGTGGGGTTTACCCTAAAATTGGAATAACATTTTTGTGTGTTGAGACATTGGTGACATCACACATGATGATACTTGTGTTAATTTTGTTATAATAAGTTTGTTTTTTACAAAAACAGCTATCCATCTCTTAAATGGTCTGTCATATGGGAAATATGATGCCACCATTACATCCTTGATTATGGAATTACCAAATTTGTGACATAAAAATTGTGAGACTACGGTGTTTAATTACATTGCATTCGAGGATAAATTAATTTATATATTTATTATAATTTCTTATAGAAAATAAATTATCTCACAAATTGTGTATCATACGACTATTCCATGACCACCACTAGGTTTGTGATGTGGGATTTAACTTAGATGTAACATAAATTTTTTTACATTGAGAGTTTTTTTACCTCAATCTTGATGTTAATTTCATTTAATATTAATGTAATAAATTTTACCAAAAATTTAACTATCGCTATAATGGTGCATCACATCAGAAATATAAGACCACCATTGGATCAGTATTGTAGGTTTTACCCTAGTGATGACATAAATTTTTTTCACATTGGGTGTTTCATTACATCACACATGAGGGTATCATTTTTAATATTGTATTAAATATATATATATATATATATTAAAACATTTATAGAAATTATTAATAATAATTGTTCAAATTAATCGAAAATTTATATATGATATTGTGAATTTGTAATAGTTGTATTATTTTATTTTTATATGATTTATTTTTTTAATATTTATTGAATTTTTTTTTATAAATTTGAATGTATTGATATCATTATTTGTTAGGTAATATTAACTATCTATTAATTATAAATTTATATATAGTAAATATTTCTATTTTTTACTATTACTATTATTTCATAATTTTATTTTCAATGTTTTTAAAAATTATCATAATTTCCATAAATTTTCAATATATTAATAATATTTTGTAATTAAGATTCATATTTACTATTCAAAAAAATTAACTAAATAATTATTAGTAAATAAAAATTATTTAACTTTTATTTTTAATTATTTAATCTATTATTTCCTATTTACTATTTACCATATATATGTATATCTTGATTTTACTAATTAATATAAATATATCAAATATATTTTAAAACATTTAAAAATTATAATTATATAAATATATATTTATATAATGAATCTGAATGGTTTCTCTAAAATGTTTATACATACTATTCAGTTGTATAAATATATTTTTATATATACTACAATATTTTGTAATCAAATATAATTTTAAATTTTTAAACAAATATATCTATCAGATAAATATATACATGAATACACAAGAATATATATATAACTGTATATTTTTTTAAAAAATTTATATATATTTGCGTGTGTGTCGGTTTATCAAAAAAATTACACATTTCATAATGTATATATATATTAACATGTTAATGTACATATTTAAATACATATATTATAAACCATACATGTATATTAATAAATTAAAACCCTTACATGTTTTTGAAAGTGTTTATATATTTATATTCATAATATATTAGTTATATATATATATATATGTTAAATTTTTTCAAAAATAATTGAAATACCTCAAATATATTTTAAATTTTTTAAACCGTTTTACCTATCGAAATTATATGTGGAAATTTATAAACATGCATACATACATACATAATGACATATATATATTTTCACATGTTTTTTTAATATATATATATTCACATTTTAATATATATATATATATATAAATAACAGTGCTAAAAAATTAGAAAACTATCAGAAAAATAGTTGAAATATATCCAACAGACCCGATTAACATGCAAATAGGGAATAATTAATTTTCTTGATTCCAAAATATGAGATCATGCATGTCAAAATGGAGACATTTATTAATATTTTTTCCAAAATTAAATCAGGAAATACAATGAATAAACCACCAATATAAGGAAAACATGCACAAAAGGAATACATAGCCTAGAGAATGAAACCTAGATATGTTAAAAGTTGGTGGAAATAGAGTGAGACAGAGCTTAATGGTGCCGGGTGAACTGATGTGCACTAAATTGTGCCTCTAGGAGAGGGAGACAGAGAAGAGGAGCAAGAATAATGGTTTTTATAGGTTATATGAAATTAAATATTGGGATGAACTATTTTCGACATAATTAATCCCATCATAAATTGTAATTCATTCAAAATTATTTGTGACAAGCATTAGTTCTCAATGAAAATAATTTCTAATGAAATGGAATTTATTAAGGAAATTGGAGTCTATTAAAAATTACTTTTTATACTACCTTTGGTTCTAGGTTGCAAAGATTATCGACAAAAATATTTTCAAAAGAATAATTATTTTGTCGTAAGTATTCAATTTTTTCCACCAACTGTTTATCCAATCACAAATAATTCATATCCAATGTCTATATATGAGGGTTAAGTTGCAAATTTTATATTACCCATTTGAAAATATAATAATATCTAGAAGTGAAGAATGAGAAAATAGGTAATTTACACCAAAACCTATTGTGATAATGATATATTCTTAATTAATGGGTAATAGGATGATGTAAAATGATAATATTTGATATTATAAATATTAATATATTTTAGGATGTAACACCATACGATTTTAAAAGAGAATAATAAACTCTGATAGATTAAATGAAACTGAAAAAATAGTGAAGATAATATAACAAGAATATAATTTAAGAAATATTTTTTTTAAATAAATTCAATCACCCCGATATCTTAGAGTGTTTTCAATGTTGCCCTTAAATTAAACACAATACTAGGGTAAAATTTTATTTTAAAACATTACCAATATAAAATACCTGTTATGTTAGTAGGTTTGAATATGAATAATTAAATTATAAAAATTATATTTTTAAAAAATAAATAAAATAAAAATATTGTTTATAAATTTGTTATAAATGAAATTTAAAATAAATCAAATTAAAATGAAATTCTTCCTAAAAAATTGTATTTTTTGTAAAAAAAATTCAATTCGTGCTATGCTAACATAATATAAAATTATTTTTAACAACTTTTAGAAATTTATTTGAATAAATGACCTTCAATTTATTAAATCATCCTAAAAAATTTTCTTTGAGTGAATTTTTGGGATTATTCTAAAAAGGATAAATTTTTTTGTCAAGGAGTGAAAAATATAGATATTTATTTAAACAACATTTTGTTCAGAATTATTTAAAATAATTAATTATTTATTAAAGAGTGTTTAATGTAAAAAATATTACAATCAATTATATCTAATTTAGGTAATTTGAGTCAATATAATATATAATTAGGATATTTTTCTTTAAATTATAATGGTTTTTCATTGAAAGATCAATTTTATTAATGTGTATGATGGTATGATTTTAAAATGAATCCTTAAAATTATAGTAATTGAATTAAAAATAAGATTCAAAATTATAAATAATCAACGAATTTATTATTTAACAACTACAACACAATTTTTCTGCATCATGAATAATTAAAATATTAAAACTTAATTACCATGGTTAAGGAGAAAACATGTCTACCAAGTATTAATATAGGAAGAAAATTGTTAAAAATAAGATAAAACATGAACAAAACCCATTTATGGATTTATATTAATCATATACCCTCTATTAATATATAATTACATATTTTTTAGGATTTTATAATAAGAAAAATTTGGGCATCACATTATCTTTTTAAAATTCAATGTGTGTCCTCACCCTAACTTATAAAATACCACCCACTCTCATCCATGAATCACATTTCCAAAAAACATGTATCATACAAGAACTACCCAAATATATTCATTAATTCTTTTCTCACATCCTTGATTCAATTTTTTAGTCCATGAATACCATCATGGAAGGCTATAAGTTAATCCAAAAGTGGTTTCCCAAAGAAGATATAACATTTTTAACTATGTGCTTTTATATTACTTCTCCTTATAAATATAATTAATCCTTGATATAAATTAATATAATAAAATAATATTATATCACATATATTGATATGTAATTCTGTTAATTTTCTAACATGTATTCACATCCACTTAAAATCTACTGGGTACACGATTTCTTCGTATGTGTGTTTGGAGAATTACCACCTCATGAAGCGATGTGACTCATTTTTCTCATTTTTCAGGTATCACATTTAGTTTCATGAGACACATGCCATATTCACTATTAATTTGTTTTTGTGGTTTATATACAACCCATATTGATATGTTATATCATGATGAAAAATGAATTAACTGTATGTAATGTATTATTTTATGTTAGTATATTATTGGGACTAATGATTCATATGTTACTAAAATGGTAATGGTGTATTTCACAATCTCATCATTATTTGGGATTATTTATGTTTATGTCTTCCATGGTGGAAATATTTTATATTTCATAAAATAAGTACATTTTTTTCAACTGGTTATTACATAAAGTCTCCATGTAATAGTAAAATCTTTACTATCATTTTAACATAAAATTATTGATATTTTTTTTTTAAAAACCAATTCAATATTATTTCTCTCTTTGATCGAAAATATTATTCCCTCATAAACCATGTTTTCTAAAATTGGTTTAAAAAATGTTTCTAAAATTATAATCATATTTAGTTAAATAAAATTCTATACATTTTAATATTTTATAAATTTTATTAATCGAATGTTCCTTTCATTTTCAAAATAAGTCAAGTTTGTATTTTACAAAAAATAGGAAATGAATAATTATTTTAATGTATATGACATATATGGAATTTCACTTCATCATGATAAAAATAATGATTTTAATATTTAATAATAATTTTAGAAGTTTAATTTAAAATAAATTTATGTTCAAAATATTTTTTGATATATTAGTTTAAAAAAATTAGTGAGAAAGTCGATTTCATCATAAAAATTTTAATTGAATTTTTACTATATTTATATGCATCAACCACACCATAAAAACATTTTATATGTGAAACTTTTGGGATATGATTTATTAATAACATCCTTATTCAATAATTGAAAATATTACGATCAATTTGACTAAGGATGTTAATTTTAATTTCCATTCCCCATATTACTAGGAATGATTTATGATTTGATTTATTGGATGGGGTAATTACTAAAATTTAACATATTTATTGTTGAAAAATTATGATTATTTTAATTCACCCAATTTATATGACTAATGGATTGGATGCCACATGTAATGGTTGGAACCAATATATCCCCTCAATTAATTGATATGAAAAATGATAAAAACTATATTATAATTTCACCCATGTCTTTAAACATTTATTTAAAATATATTGGAGTGAGGACATGAATGTTTGGTTATGCTGTTCAAAATTATTCATATTCTAGTTATGAGGATACTCATTAATTTCAATATAATTATCAAATGAATTTTAATATACATGTAAATATTTCAAGATTATGTTATTATGTATATGAAATATTATTATCAATATTTATTAATTCCACACTATGATAAAGTTATTGATTTTTAGTAATGTTTTTACTAATTTACCATCATATAAAAATTATGACATATTTAATCTTAACAGCTTCCATACTCATACCATTAAAGAGAACACGATATCACTAGTTTTTTATGTTTCTTTCCCTATTGTTCCAAGATGAGTACTATGATTGTTATGTATGGATACACTAGAGGGAATAATGATGCACTTGAAGAAATGACAATGATTCATTGTATAATTTCAATAATAATTAAGAATCATATATGAATATATTTTACTAATACTACTATACTCTATAGTCATTCTAGATGTGATTCATTGTATCTTATGACAATTTAATACGATAGGAACTCACATAGGGATATTTGGGTCGGGGTCTTTACAGTTGGTATCATAGGAAGTTTAGTTAAAACCATACGAACAAAAATTTAGAAAACATAGATTTGATAAACTATATCATTGATTTATATTTTGGATAATCTAGGAAGAACATCCTATATGTTTTTATGAAATAGATTATGTGATTTTTCAATGAAATACATCCCTTTCTAGATAATGAAAGTGGAAGTAGTTTTGGTTATTTTTTACATAGGATTAATAACTCTAAAATAGTCTTATCAAGATTGAATCGAGAATTACATGGTACATGTAATTAATCCTTAATACAAATATATTTCGAAACAACCATGGTTTAGACATGAGATAAATCACATATTAATTATGGAATATTACAGAGGATTCAAATGATAATAAGGATTTGTCGATGTTATACCTATGATGTGTTAAATTGAAATTCTATAATTATAACCTAGAAATCATATTCATTTATTTCTAGTTATGATTATTATATTTCCTACTATGTGTTCTAGTTTTATTCAATGGATCTCACCATAAGGGTTCATTTCAAAATTATATTTGATGGAAATATGTTGTGATTATGAGAATATAAAAGGAATGAAAACAAACGTGAAATGTATCATGATTATGTCTCATCAGTTTCATGGTGTATGAATAACATCCTATACATTAAAAAACTCTTGTTTTCACCAATGAAGTGAATATTGGTGTTCACTACATCCTTAGGTTTTGTATACCAGCGAATAAAGAAGGATCAATTTCCATCATTTCATAAATGTGGAATGAGACACCCTAGAGAATTACTCAATGGAATCAATTTTTTTTTATTTAAATAATGTCTTGGATTAAATTAATGAATTCATGTGTAAAATATAGATATCAATGATAAGAACATAATTTCATCCTTATGATGTATTTTTATTTTGTTTCATAAGTGTATTGAACTTTTTAATTATACTAGAAAACTCCCAATTCAAAAGGTAATACATTAGACCAATAAAGGGTTTTTGTTTATGTAATGGGGCTGATTTATTAATTTATTAGGAATAACTTATTAAATTGTATATTCCGTTTTTATCAGTGGTATTTTGGATATTTGAATTAGTAATCACCAATGAAATGTGTTATTATTTGTAGAATATATGTATTAAATAACCTAATAGTTATTGATACCATAATGGTTTTATGTTTGTAAGGTGAATCATAAGTAGAATTTATTAAACACCCCTTTTAGGATCCCTGTTATGTAAATTGTCCAATAATAATTATATAATTATAGGCAATTTTGGAAATACAACCAATTTTTTTGTATATGTTATAGCTATTTGAGAAATAATTCATTAAAATTCACTATAAATGAGAGATAAAGAATTCAAAAATATTAGAATCAATATAATCATTAATGTTAAGGTAGAAATAGTCATTTATGAATTTTTATAATTAAAATAATATGCCTTCTAGAAAATCCTTCTAGTTAAAATGTGATTTTGTGACAAAGTTTATTTTTATTATATTTTTCATATATTTCAAGGAACAGAATAAGAAATAAATAAATATAAATTTATAAAATAGACACCCTACCTACCAGATTATAACCTATTTTATCCTACAAGGCATTATGGGATGAACCCACAATCGAAGGGTTATAAGAATAAAGCACATTCCAGATAATAATAAATTTTTAATCTTAAATGATTTGATGGATAAATGCTTATTTAATGGATTAATTTAGGGTGTTATAATTTGGGTTTATTGATTCAAGTATTCATAAGGACATTTAACTCTTTTTTGTCTCTTATGATCCATCAAAAAAATTTTACGCACATAAAGTTTTCTATTTTACATCAATATCTTAGAGAAAAAATGGAAATTCATTAAGGAAAAAACAAAACGTGAAATTGTTATTATGAAATAGAATATAACCATATATTTATCATTTTTATGTTAACTTTCAATGTGCTAAAAATATCCCCTTACTACTAGAAAAATGATTTTGAAGCTAAAATTACACCCTAGTACTTTAATCTTTGATGAAACAAGTGGAATTTTAACTCATCACATATTTATGGTTTCTAGTCTTTATATTTTAAATATCATTCAATTTCACAGGATCAATGATCTCCATTACTCACCAAAATTATATAATGTTTTATTTCATGTCCATATCATCACATCTATATTATCTTATCGTACATGGATTCATAGTTATTTTTTATTCTAGATGAACTTTTTAATTCCCATACAATCCTATAAATACGAGTTTTTATTAAAAAACATTAATGTGAGTGTATGAATTTTTTTTCCAAATTCAAAACCCTAAATTTTAGAGTTCATGATTGTATAATGAAATCACAATTTATTTAATTGGGTACAATCTAATTCCCAGATATTTTAAATGGGAAACATCAAATGCGATAACGTATATGATAGAAAATAAAAATCCCAAATGAGAATGATATACACCCATAAATTTCATTATATTTCAATTTAAATTAAATTATATTGCTTTAGTAACCTATGATGCTCGCAATTATGCATTAAAAACACAATACTCTATTAAAATATTATTGAATAAATATTCTCATTATAAATAGAATGTTAATTTTATGTGTGTTAATTTTACTACATAAATTATGAAAATTATTTTTTTTACAAATACATAATGAATTAAATTTTAGTTCAATAAATTATAAATAAAAAGATAAAACTTTATAAAGAGAAATAAATATTTATAGAAAAAACTATTTTTCTAAAAGGCAGTTATGTCATGCTCTATACACACAATTTAAATATATTATTACCCCGTATAGAAAATTTATTTTTAAAATATAATATTCATTTTTGTAATTTTTGATTTTAAAATAATCATTGGGTGAATTTTGTGGAGTCTTTTGAAATGATTACCATTTCTATGAATATTTAAAAGTAATTGTAACGACCCAAACTATTGTAAATAAAATTTTCCTTTCGATTAAAAGTTTTTATGTAATATTGTTATAGAAAACATATTCACTTATTTAGTTTTTGTTATATCCAACTGTATTTAATAAACCATTAAATATAATTAACATTGATAATATATCCATTGAATAGCGATCACATGATTAGTTTAAATATAGCGTTTAAAAAAATAAAATTTTCACAGATAGCCGATGTGAGTGCTTCAACCAGTAGGATCATACATTTTGAATAAAATTTATCGGAGCACTATATGGATATAAAATCACAAGGATTTTCTATTGACCAAGAGAAATCTAATATCCAACAATATTCTCATGGTAGAAAATGATTACAGGAGAAGTTTAAGCTTATCCAGATCACAACCCAAACTATGTTCGTTGAATAATCCCATAATAGTCCCACCATCAAAAATAATAATCTATATTTTTTTATTATTTATGGGATATTTATAACGTCTTCAATAATATTATTATTTAATTTTTTTATATTAATGAATATAATTTCATCATATTATGGTTACATTATAAATGTTTTTTAATTTAATAAAATAAAACATAAACAATGTTTTTCACTAATACTAAAATTCAATTAAGGAATTCATTTTGATACATTAATGTTTTTTAGATATAAAATATTTGATCAAAATATAAATCTTAAATATGTGTTTATTATATATAAATTATCATATAAGTTTTCTATGTAAAATATAATTTTTATAAGGATTTAAAAATAGTTATAGTAAAAATTATCAACATTTCATCATTAATCTCCCATTTATTTTAGAATAAAAAATTCACATATTCAAAAAATTATTTTAATAAATGTAATTTTATTTTTGGAATCATAACACAAAAATTATACAATGATAGTTATGTCATAATTTTCAATGTCAATCAAAAATCCGAGTAAAAAATAGATAACAAAAAAAATATTATTTTGGAATTATGACTTCATAATTACCCAAAAGTGATAAAATAAATACTATAAAAGGTATCCAAGACAATATATATGTATATAATTTAAAATTAAATTATTTTATATTTATTTATTTACAAATTTAAAGCCCTTATGAATCCTCAAAAAATCGATATATTTTATAGTTTTTAAATAATTTAGTTGAAAATGTTACACACCTTAGCATACTGAAAGGAATTAATTTTTCAATTCCTGAGATTTACCTTAAAAAATAATGATAAAAAATACCATTTTTAAGAATCCAATTGAAAACCCTTGGGTTGTTTTTTGAGTTCGTTATTTAATTATGTAGAGTCCAAAATATACATAATAATGAAATCCCCCACTTTTACAATATAAACCCATTGAATATCCCATTTATCTCTAGTAAAACTCATTGGATAACGTCCATAACTCTTGATATACTCTATAGGGTCATCCCAAGGTTCCCTAAATCACTCAGGATTCCGCTCCCAATCATTTGGAGTCAGACTATAATGTTAGTGATTTCCCTGAACTCTTTTCTATTAAAACTCATCATTTGAAATTAGTACATTTAAATTCATTTGATTATATTTACATTCATATATAAAAATTATATTAATGTCAATTTTTTTATTTAAATGACATATCATTTATCATCACTCATTTTTATATTTACCTAAGTCCCTAATATGCCTAAATGCTATATGGGATTTCTCTCTTCTCATTTTCATTCAATCACTTCATTTATGGTATGTCTCGTAAATTCTATTTTATTATATTGGAGTATGTTCTTAAATATTCCCCATATTTCCCATATAATTTAAAAATGTTGATATCCCACATTCAGTGTCCTCAAGCCTCACGTGTTTCATTTTTAACATCCATTAACATGCTGAAATATAGTTAGGATTCATTCTTTATTCAAGTTTCCTAATAAAAATTTTTCTTTATATTTCCAATGTATAGTTTTTCAAATTTTTCTATGTCACTATTACCACCCATTTGATTTATATATGATGAGGGAACTCATTCTATATCATCAACTTATTTTATGAATCTTTATGTGATGTTGTTATGCTCTCAAAACTTGTTCGTGATTTTCCATTGCAATACAATTGTGTAGTGAATATCGTAAACATTTCCTAAAAAGGGTTTTCTCATTTATACACATATAATTTTTTATTATGGAATTTTGTATATATATTACACATTCATTTATATTTGAATTATATGTGATGATGAGTGAATTCATGTGATGTGATCTAGGTGGCACACTTAATCCTGAGAATGAAGTGAATGAAAGGGGGAACCACAATTTATATATTTCTCTAATACATTGGATATTTTTTAGTCTCATGATATGTAATTTAGGGAAAAGAGTGAACCCAATTCCTTTATGTGAATTTTTCCACCTTTATTTCATAGAAGTTTTTCCTTGAACAATGTCTATGATATAGGGAATTATTTTTTTTTCTAAATTTCTATGTTATGATTATCTTATTATATCTTGCCTCATGGTTCATGTTTAAGATTCACACTATTTATAACCCCCATTAATATTCCTCTTAACTAAAAAGTATCAACTTCATTTATATTCATTCCATTTCTAGGTTTTACATATCACCCATTTCATATGTTCTTCCATAGGGCATCTCATTTAGTTTTAACTTTCCTCGGTATTTTAGATTCATGTTAAAGATGTTTTAAATAATGTTTTTATATCCCATGTTCAAGATGTTATTCTATTTACCTAATTCAAAAGGAACTAAACCTATGAATCATTTGGGATGTATTATGTGTACATTTTTGTAATAAATAATCTATTATTGAGTAATAAATATCATGTTTTAATAGTTGGTATCAAAATAAATGTGTACTTATTTTTGGGAGTAGAATTAGATAAATATAGTAACATAATTAGGGATAAGTCTATGTGTAAGAAAAAAATCCCCAAATTTTGTTAAGTACACCAAAAATGGTTTATAATATAAATACATCAATGTATGGAAACTATAGGTGGATTTGGTTCAAGATATGATATATCTTGTGGTAACAAAATTGATAAGGTGTTCAATTCCAGACTCAATGTAACCTATTACCCAATAACCACCCTTACTATTTCCTTAGTTGGACACTATCATGGAAATATTGTTTTGTAAATTTTCATTATCATTATGATCCATTTTTAAGAAAAAAATGCACTTAATAGTATATGATATGAAATATATCATGGATAAAATTTATTGGATCTTAGAAATTAAAAATCTATCAAATAAATATAATTTATATGTTATCTATTTAATGTTAGTGGATTCTCCATTATGTTTTTAATAGAATAAAATACTCATCCATAATTTTCTTTTATTCTATAAAATGGCTTGAAATAGGTGTAATCAGTTAAACGATAAATACGATGGGAAATGTGGTGACTTTCCCAATGAGCTCTCCAACATAATAGGAGTTGTAATTGTAGACATTTTGACAACACTATCTCAACTAACATAGGATTTGAGTAGAAACAATGATCAAGAGGAGTTCCAAAAATCCCCCTAAGAAAGAACAAGCTATGATCGAGTCATTTATTGAATAAAGGCCTTTGACTTTGAATGGATCATATGGCCCCTTAATCATGGAACAATGAATAAACTCCATTGATATGATATTATACATCCTAAAATATTTTTAAAAAGATTACAGTCTACTAAAAATTTATCATATGTGGGGATAAGATGATATGTGGTGGAAATTGATCAACAATATAAAGCTATAATTAATCAAAAATGATATGTATGGAAATTTATTAAATAAAATTTAATTCAATACATATTTTTCCTTCACTCTCCATCTTAAAATTGAACGATATTTCATGCCCTCATGAATAATGAAGATGAATTTATTAGGGTATACTAGGAAAATAGCACCAGACGTGCACACTATGCATATTGATTTTATATTAACCCAAAATTCATGTTTTATCACTTATTTGGTTGAATAAATACTGTTGTATGAAAATCAATAGAAATACCTAACTTTGATATCTATGATGAAATTTTATGTTGTTCCATCAATGTTCGAATGGAGATAAGTGAATATGAAGGGTATCCCATGGAAGAGTAGCATAATGTGGTGTTTAATTTGAAAGGTGTAATAAATAAATATAAAGGTTACATGAAATTATAGTATTTACATGTTAATTGTTAGGAAATAAGTACCACTAAACTTTACTAAGGGGGGTGAGGAAATACTTTAGGTGTGGGAAGGACAAATTCTTAGATAATGACATCTGATAGAAGAAACCATCTAAGGAGAAAGAGGAATAGAATGCATGGTTGACACTCACCCCATTGTTCATTTCTTTAACTTCAATGAATTATAGAACTATTTTAATCCATTCAATATGCCAAGGGTTTCAGAAGAAAACCATTAATATCTATGGAAACAAGATAGAGATTTTTCCATTACAAAAACTGAGGTGGTTCCCAAAAATTATGGGGTGATAGGTATGCTTGTTATTAATTATATAATAGATATCCAAATTTTTTAATCATGTTCATTTAATTCCCTAATATTATAAAATATTAGTAAAACATTTAAAAAACAACCAACATTCATTGAGGTAAATCATTTGGTAGAAATGGATAATAGAAAAATTATTTCATATTAATTATATAACTCCTCCACTCACATAATTTGTTGGCAGAACTTCCAAGAAAACCTTGTAATTATTTATATGTTGCAATTTGAAGAAATTATGTGAATGGATTGGATTTCCCTATATATTTACAAAATAAGTATTTTGAAAATGGAATCAATCTCTATATTGAAAATCGACCCTCGATGTTGTATATGTTGAAGTAGGAGGGAGTGAATAGAAACCCACTCACTGTGAGATCCACTCCGCTCATAGAACCCCTATATGATTTATGAGGCCCTCCTTGTATATGATTCTTTTCTACTACATCTCTAACATACCTCAATATATTTTCTTCTCGTTCATGTACCCATTCAAGTCGACACTTCATCCTTTGGTTTTATTCTTCTTCTTTCTTGTACTCTCTTTCTTGGGTTTCCTCCCATGGCCTATTCAGATTCGTGTTGACTTGTGCTGTGGAATCCCTAAAATGCTCTAACCGTGTTTTCCACAAAGTTACTATATGGGTATCTTGGTTATAGCATGTGTGGCTGTTATAATGTGGATTTGGGTTATGTGGTTCCACGGTCTACGAGTTTCTAAGTGTAAGAACAATGGGTTGATTTTTGATTTTTCTTCTTTCACATTTTTTCCTTTTTTGTAAATGGTGGTGTTCGGAGCCCTCAAGTGATCATTGTTTTTCTCTTTCATCATGATCCTCTGTGACTCTCCTAGTTAAATCTAGTTTGGATGTATATTTTTGGTTTTATTATCTCTTGTGTGGTGACAATTAGGGTTCTAGGCACAACTTGAATGAATTTCATTTTTAAAGATGGATTATGGTTTGGGAGATCTACTTGGTGTTTCTTCTTCAATGTTTTTAGTGATAAGGTTTTTTTGTATTTCTCGAAATCTTCTTCTCTGTATTCTCAATGATGTTGTTGATTTTTCTATCTGGTTCAGGGAATTTCGTTTCAAGTGTGGGAATGGGGTCAATGTAAATGTTGATGCCAAGGATGAAGTGTTAATGTTTCTTTTATTTTGTCTTATGATGTATGAATTGTTATTTAGTGATTGGGATTATGTTTATTTATGTTGGAATGGATATTTTAGTTCTAGTGATGAGGATATATGGTTGGAAGATCTTGGTGGTTCTATATATGATTTTGGTTGTTTTAGTGTGTTTGGGTTTACGAATCAAGACTCCAATTAGCGATTTTCAGCGCGAGGTAGTGGGACATCACATTTTTTTACATTTTTTATTTTTGGAATCCTAACAGAAAGTTTGTAATCTTTTTGAATTATTTTATGACTATTTTTTCGTGTTTTAATTGGTTTTTGAGTCTACGGGGTTCCAAGTCATCCAAAAATATGGATATAAATTATAAAAAATAATGAATTGGGGAACAAGGTAGAGGATGAATCTTATTTAGAACCAACATCTAAAACATGGATATTATTGCCCTATAAGAAAGTGTATCTAACTAAATTTATTGAGTCTAATGAAAATATCATCCTTGATGACATGCCCATTTTGAGGTAATATGATGACATTTTTCTCAATGAATTTCATGGCCATCCTCCTCAATGAGAGGTTCAATTTTCAATAGAGAATATACCTTGGGCCTTCCCTTTATCCCAGACTCCATACAAAATCATTTTTTTTGGCACATGAGGAGATGATGAAAATATTATATGAGGACCTTAATAAAGGGTTCATAAACCCACGTGATTCACCATGGGGTCCACTAGTCCTCTTCATCATAAAGATGGTTTGGTGAATGCACCTTTGTATTGATTATCATGATCTCAACAAGATCATGATAATGAAAAAGTATCCATTTAAACTAATTTATTACCTCTTTGATCATCTATATGGAGAACAATTCATCTCCATGGTGGATCTGTGGTATGGATATTACCAGGTTAGGGTGAATATGGAGGATATCCCCATGAATGATTTTCATACAAGGTACATGCATTACGAGTTCATAGTAATGTAACTCCGTCTCAATAATGATATAGAAATCATCATGTACATAATGGACATAGACTTTATATATTACCTTGGAAACGTTGGGGTAGTATTTAAAGATGACATTATAATATACACTAAAACCAAGGAGGAGTTTGAGGTGATTCTTAGCACTGTTCTAAGGACCATGCAAAAGGATAATCATTATTCTATGAATGGAAAATGTAACTTATTATTGATGGGTGTATCATTCATGGGGAATATCATAATATATTATGGGATATATGTAGAGTAAGCAATGAAAAAAGAAATTTAAGGATGGACAAGTCCATAATAAATAAAACATATATATAGTTTCCATAAATTATATGGGTATTATCATCGATTTTTGAGAAATTTGTCGCAATTTTAAAAATCTCTACTGAATATGATTCAGATGGTAGTTTTGTCATCATTTAATTTTGAGTGTGAATAGATCATCAAAGAATAGAAAAGGAAGATTATCACTATCAGGTTATCAGACATCTCTTAAATGGAAAATGTTTCGTAGTATTCATCATTTTATTGATGATGATATTGGATTATGTTTTATTACATAATGAAAAACAAATAGCCTTCACATTATGGAAGTTGAATGATTCGGTATATAACAACCCAATGCATTATATCGAGTTGATTATAGTGATATTTTCTTTGAAAATATTGTGACATTATATCTGTGGGTACACGTGTGAAACATATGAGGATCATAAGAATAAAAAATATATATTCACATAGAACAAGACGTTTATGCACCAATGAATATGGATAGAGGAGATCAAGGGTTATGACAGCTCAATCCACTACCGTCTTGGTAAAGAGGAATATAATGGAAAATTATCATGTAAAAAGGATTTATAAATTGTATCCTTGATTATAATTGTAAAGGATATGATATTTTTATATTTGAAGAGGATGGACATAAGAATCATAATGAAATGTAAATAATTAATCCTTTTACCAATGATTTATCAACCATCTATTTTTTAAATGATAAAAATGCACAAAGGGATGATGTAATAATTAATAAGAATGTGTAAGACATAAAAAAAGTGAAATCCTTGAAATTCAGTTTTAATGAAGATATAATTATGAAATTGGGGCATGACTATATGTACCATCAAATCCAAATATAAATAAGGAACTGTAAGATAGTTAACACATTTAAACATTCTCCATTCAAATAGTAAGCACAATGATGTATCATGATCTCCATGAGCACTATTGGTGGGACAATATGAAGAAGGATATTTCAGAATAAACATCAATGTGCTTGGTATGTCAGTATGTGAATGGAAATGATAAACATCTAAGGAGATGATGAAACCATTACCTATAACAACATTGAAATGGGAATACATCACTAAGGAATTTGTCACCAAATATCTAAATGAATCCCTGGGAAACAGTGATATATGGGTTTTTGTGGATCTTTATACAAATACAACTCATTTTATTACGATTCAAGAGGATTTATTCACTCAAGAAACATTCATGGATATAAATAAATGAAGTGATAAAGTTGCATGGAGTACCAATATGGATTGTATATGATCATGATTTGACATTCACCTCCATATTATAGATATTTATTTAACATACATAAAACACATTGATGAACATTAATACAACTTATCACCCTCAAACTGATTTATAATCTGAGAAGACTATTAAAACACAAGAATAAATGTTGAGATAATGTTCAATAAAATTTTTAGGTGTATGGTACCATTATCTTCTTCTGGTTAGGTTCTATTACAACAAAATTTTCTCTAAATAATCCAAATGGAACCCTGTGAATCCCTTTATGTGAAGAGGTGTAACATTACTTCTTGCTAGGATGAATTTCGACAAAAAACTTATCTGACCAGAAATGGATGAAAAAATGGTGGAAAATATTATGACCAGTCTGTAACACATCGATCCTTCTTAGAGATAGTAGAAGAACAATGTTAATAATCATCAACAATAAAATCATATTGATTTTGGAGACATGGTATTCATCCACACATCTCAATGGAATAATGTGATTAAATTTTTTAAGAAGGGGAAGGAATTTTACAAGATACATCTGGTCCGTTAAAATCCATTATCATATAAGAGTATAGGCATATCAACTAGAAGTCCCACAAATTATATATTAGGATCATAATGTATTACATGTTACCATTTTGAGATTTTATATACTAGACCCCTTTGATGAACTCAATCCTTAGGTGGTACCATTATATAATGAAATTTCTTATGAGGTATAGTCTGCGAAGAATTTATATTGTAGAGAAGAATTTATACAAAATAAGACAGTTTACCTTCTCAAAGTGCTATAGAGAACCCACAATTTTGATGAAGTGACTAGGGAACTAATGGAAGTTCTGATATTAAGTTTCCCAAATATTTTTTAGTATTGAAAATGAAAATTCTAATGGAGAAATATCTTATGGGTGAGTGACTCGAAAAACCTGACTATTATTAATAATATTCACATATTAATTTAATATATTATTATTTAATATGGTTGTTGAAAACAAATTCAAATTTTTTATAATTATATAAAATTGGATTTAAAATAAAATTATGTAATATTTCATTGATAATATAGATGTAGAATAGTAATGAAATGATTAACATAAATATAGGGTTTTAAAAAATTCCAATTGACACAACTAAAGGAAGTGATGGTCTCAATGAGTAGAATCATACCCTATAAATCCCATTTATCTGATCTCTTGAGGGATATAGAATAACTGGGATTTTCCCTTAACCAGTCCCAAGTAGATATCGAATTACTTTTGGATGAGGAAAATCATTTACAAGATATGTTCAAGCTAATTGAGATCACAAATCAAACAAGGTTAACTAAATCTCCCCATTAAAGCCCCATAATCGCGCACCATCATGTCAGGTAATTTGTTGGTTATTAAAAACATATGTATCAATATACTGGTATTATGAGTTTTTAAATTAGTTTTTATATAATAATAAATACATTTTTATCCTATTATGGTTACTTTATACGCTATTTTTATCTTGATATAATATAACACAAATAGTATTTTTTGGTAATATTAAAATTCAATTGGGGTTTTTCTTTTGATAAATTAGTGTACTTTATAGAAAAAAATATTCTAATAAATATTCTATTTATTTTTTTATTGAAGACAATTTATGTTATATGACTTATAAAGTCAAATGTAATTTTTATAATGGTTTAATAACTATTATTTCCCAAAAACCTATCATTTATTAATAAATATATATTTTATATAATAAGATAAAATTGAAATATTAGTAAACTAATTTAGATAAAATTTATATTATTTTTTGAATTAGAACATATGAATTATTGAATAGTTAAATTTTTTAAATTTTCTTAGAAAAAAAAATTTTCAGAAAAAAATTAAATACCATATAACTATACTTTGTGTACTATGACATCATAATGACCCAAAATGATGTAATTAATAATATAAATTCAATCCATGAAAAAAAATATGTTTATAATTTAAAATAATTTTTTTATATTTATTTAATTAATTTCAATAATGAATTATAAATCCTCCAAACCCATTAATATATATTAATATTTTTATATTATTTCATTAAGAGTGTCACTCAACACTACATAATAAAGTCATATATTTTATTATATTTTGAATATGTATTTTTAATTTAATTTGAAAAAATTCTATTTTGTTGGAAAAATTGGAAAAAACATGGGATGGATTTTTTTTGGTTATTATATTATGTATAGTCCAAAACGTAACTAATAATGATTCCCCCTAATTTCCTATATAATCCCACCCATGATACAATTTTTCATCAATAAAACTCCATGAATCATGTACATATAAATCTATCCACACTATACAGTCCTATTAATGTTCCACCAAGCTCTCATGAAGTACCTCCCAAACATTTTGACTCACACAATCAAGTATGGGATTCATCTCATCTGATTTCTATTCAAACCATAATTTAAAAGTAGACCATTTAATTTCATTTGATTATAAATAAATCCATTTATAAAAAATATAATACTACACATTCGTAGTTATTTGAATTAAATATCAGTTATTCTCTTTAATTTAATTTCTACATATGTCATTACTATGCTGAAATTCATTAAGGGATATCTCTCTTCTCATTTCTATTCATGCACTTATTTTATGTTTAGTCTCTTAAATTACATTCTCTTATGATGGGATTTGTGATTCCATAATACCATTAATATCTATTTCATTTATAAATGATTGTATCCCCCCTTTACACTCATTAATCAACTCATGGATCGTTTTTACTCTCATTTCCTTGATGAAATGTAGTTTGGATTCTTTTTTTTACATAGGTTTCATCATTAACACATTCATTATATTTAATTTTTTGGGACCTTTTTGTAAATTTCCATATTACATTGTATTTTATTTTTATATGATTAGAAAACCCCTTCTATATCATTAATACATTTTTATTAATCTTTATGTGACGTTTTTATGCTGCCAAAATGTCAACACAATTTTCCATGTCAAAACTATTGTTTAGTAAATATCACACCCATTTTCAAACAAGGATTTTCAAATTTTTTCATATAAAAATTTTATATATTGGAATTATTTATATTTATTTAATAATCTATGATTGTAGAAAATTTTTGATGATGAATGAATACATGTTTTATGACCTATTTGGGACACTTAGGAATGATAATGAAATGAATGTGATTGGTGAACATGTAATTATATAGTGCTACAATGAATTGGTTAATGTTTAGTCTCATTATATGTCATGTTGCGGTATGGATTGAACCTGATTCCATCATGTGAATTTTTCTTCCATGATTTATTGGAAGTTTAGCCTTGACCTATGTATTTTACGTAGTGTTTTAAGATGTATATACATTTCACATATTATGATTATTATGATATATCAAGTCTAATTGTTTATGTTTATGAATCCTACAGATTTTATTCCCAATTAATGTTAATATATTCTAACATGTACCATCTTAAGAAATATTTATTCCCTTTGTGGGCTTTATTACTCACCCATTTTTTTGTTTTTCCCATGGTTATCCCATATTGTTTGAAAAGCAATGGAATTTTAGAAGCATTTAAAAAAAAATTCAATAATGTTGTTTTATCCAATGTTAAAGATATTATTCTATATTCCTAATTCTAAAAAATAGGATTTCACGATGTTTATAGTTTATTATGTGTACATGTTTTTAAATAAATCATGTATTAATTAGTAATAATTATTTGGTTTATTATAGTATTGAATTTTATTACAAATATATTTGATTCAATTAATTAAAAAGTTTAAATATATTATTAGTTGGTTACAAAATTAAATTATTTCTATTATATAAAAATTAAAAAAGAATTGTTTATTTAAATAAATTTTTTATTTAATTTTATATTAGAACTTTGTCTTATCATTTTTTTCTTTTATAAACCTTTTTTACGAATTATTATGTTAAATATTAAATTGAACAATTAAAATTAAATTAAATTAATTTAAAAAAATTTATTCCATATAATAAATAAACATATACCGTAAAAGTATTATATTACCTAAATAAATAGAGGACTTAATAAAAATCAAATTTTTCTATTAAAGTAGAAATGAGTTTTTAGTGGTTAAAATAGGAATATAAGGGAATAATATAAAAAATTTCCAAAAAATATTTTATGGAAATATTTAGTACATATAAATTATCGGTTTCTGACCATAACCCATTTTATATAAATGATGAATTAATTAATCATGGGTACCACATTATCATATCAAATATTCCATATGGGTTATCTACCCCACTTATAAATGTCCATAAAAAATCCCAATATTAAATCATCCAAAAAAAATGGTACAGGAAAATTCAAGAAAAAATATACAACTTACTTCCCTCCATATATATTTGAGACCCTTGGATTATCATAAAGGAGTTTCCTAAAGAAGAGTTATCTTTTTTAAGAATTCGTTTTCACTTCACATCTTCTTATAACACCTTATAACATTATTAGTCTATATAATTTAATAACACTACTATCTATCATATAGTGATATATTTTTATGTTATGTTAATTAACTATAACCATCTATTGTTCTATTTCATTAGGGTTTGAGATTACGCCACCGATTTATTCGACATACCACCACCGCGGGTAGTATTGAGATTTAATTTTCACTTATGATATATATGGAAGTTATCATGGATTATGCTAATGAAATTTATGATATATTTATGACATAATAGCATTTATGGAAATATAAAATTTCATATTCCTTTTAACCTTATAATCAACTAAAAAACATCACATCTATACATGTTTTGACTACCACCTCCACATTGCATGAAAAAATTGATTATATATTTACCTGGATAATACTAAGGATATATATGAATAAGATAATTTTTTTTTGTAATTTTTTTATTTATAATTTTATTAATATTTATTTTTAATTTCATTCCAACTATCATGTTAATGGAATCATTTTTCTTTCGTACGAATGTCCTACCATCTCCATGGATGGTGTAATGAATTTTATATCATTAATTTTTGTGGATCACTATAAATACATATTTATGGAGTATTAAGGATATTTATATCTAGTTTTAAATCCAAAATATGATTTTACTGTGATCAATTTATGTGGTAAAAAATTATAAAACAAAAACATATATGAAAACATAATCAATTATCACCTAAAAGAGTGATTTAATCTAGACATGTTAATAAACAAGTAATAAAGAAATAAGTAACCCTATATTGTATTCAGTAAATTATTATTATTCGATAATAGCTTTATATTAAATAAATATTTGTTACAAAATAGAAAAAACCAGAATGATGGAATTTAGAACTGATGGATGGGTTTCTCAACTCTCTTAATCTTTCATATGACATATGCCATATTCACATATTATTTCATTATGTGTTCTATAAAATTACCATTTTTATATTTTATATCATGAATATATTTCTTTTAATGTTAATGTTTATTCCATTTTAACTTATTCCTTCATAGGGCTTATGATTTAAATGTTACCAATTTTTTATGGCTGTATTTAACAATCTCATCATTATTCAGAATATTTTACATCAAATTATTTATCAGAGGAATTATATGATATTTTATTGAAATCATTATATTTTATTCTTCTTTAGATATTCATGAATATTTTGTTATTATAGTTAATTTTTTCTAATCATTGTTTACTTAAAATTATTTATTATTATTTTTAAGAAAATGTGTATATTTTTTTATATTCATTTGAAAATAATTTTTCATCCCTAACTATAACTACCAAAAAATTGTTTTAAATAATGGTTAAAAAATTTATTAAATAATATAATAAAATCATTATTACCAATGTTTTAAAATTTAGATATTTCAATGAATGAAATACTTATATTGTTATCCAAACAATTCCCTTTTGTATTTTACTGATAATGTTGATGGAATCGAGGTTTTAATAAGTATGAGTTGTATGGACGATACCAGAATCATTAACAATATTTGGTTTAAATCCTCGATTAAGAGATGAAAATGGTATTATCGATGAATTGTTTTTTTAATAATGTTTTTTATATTTTTATTTTAAATAAATTTTTAAATTTAAAATAATATTTTTCTAATGAATGTTTTTAATGGATTTTTATTGTATTTCAAATCATCAATGAAATAAAATATTTATTGTAATTATGATATACTGTGCATATGTTGTATTCATATCATCCATATTATTTATATATGCGGATTATTATTATAGATAATGATAGTGTCCAATTTTTATTACCATTATGCATATTACTCTAAATCATTTATAATCACCAATATTATTTGGGGTAATTATTAAAATTTCATATTATATATTTTCACTATGGATGATTAAATATATAAATATTTCAATCCATTCATTATAGAATTTAATTGGACATAGTAACTAATTTCTAGTGCCCACTGTAACCACATGATGCATTAGTATGGATAGTTTTTCAATCAAAGTAGGGGTTTTTTCTAAAAAATATTTCATTTCCATAATATATCTAAATAAATTCTCTTGAAAATATGGTTATAATTTTGAAAATTATATATCCAATCATTATAATTTTAGTAATTGATTTACATGATTTTATTTGAATAGAAATAGTTTGAATTGAAAATATTTATGCTCATGTTATTAAATATTATAATTTATTTGAAAATTATTTATTATTTTCAAAAAATGATTATATTATTTATTAGATTGCAACAGTTTCAGTTAATTTCAATTTCATATTTATTATATTATATTAATTCATATATTCCCCTATACTCATACCCTTAGAGATCATTTGTGATCAATAATTTCTAGTATTTAGTTATCGTGGATGCCAAGGTGAGTGGAATAATTTCTATATTGGGGTTTTCTAGATGAAATAATGATACCCTCAATGAAAATACTATGATTTATTTTATTATTTCAATTGTAATAAGAGATTCTTGTATTTATCTAGTTTGATAAGAATACTAAACTATATAGTCATTTAGGAGGAGATTTTTTATATATTTTACCAATATAATAATTTATGAATTGGTTTAGGTATATAATATTTAGTTTCATTACAATGGTTTAAGTTAATCACATGTTTAAAAAAACTATATAGGAGAATAAATATCAGTCAACCAAAATAAAGCATAAGGTAAGATATTTTTTCACAATTTCCTCTCATTATGGAATGTTGTAATGTTATTCACCAATATTCGTCGATATGGTGTATATACATCCATATATACAAGTAGTATCATAAATCCTTTAAAACTCATGGTATTTTATGATTAAATATAAAATATTACATTCAAGGTAATTTCAATGGAAAATTATCAAGTGGTAAATAATTTTAAAATTCAATTTATATTCCTTGTTTTATTTTTCATCTTCATTGTTTTTGATATTCATAATTTATGTGTCTAATTAATTTTTATTATCTTATTTTTAATCTAACCTTTTTATGTGGATAAAAATTTGATACAAATTATCCATTCAATTAATAATTTTCATATAAATTTTATGACCATTATAGGGGTCTCTCATCTCAAATTATCATCTTTGGAACATATGTCTTTCTATACACCTATATTCTTTTATGAGGTGTATTTAATATAATTACCCAACCTTAATAATTACATAATATAATGTTTTGTAAAGAAAATACTTATCTAACATTGATGAATTTTTTGGTGAAGTTTTTTATAGAATTAATTTATAACTCATACATTTGAAACAGAATATAATCTAAATGGAAACTTCCAGTTTGTATCCAATTATTCCAAAATATAAAACAATTCAAACCAAATAAATATGTATTTATATGAATAATATTTTGTCCATTAATATTAACTTAATCCTTTACCTTACCCATGATATGGAAAAAGGTTAGAATATTTGGATGTGAAATGAAAAAAAGTAAGGTGTATCAAATGAAATGATATTTTTAGTTCAATAAATATATGAAAACCAATAAAATATCTATGTTTATATAAATGATTGTGTTTTAATAAAATTTCATATGGAAACAAATGAACACATTTTTTTTCAAAGAATCTTATAAATACTATTAGATGAAATTAAAACCTCTTTTTAGTATCTAATAGATCCAATATCATAGAAATATTTAGACCCATATCATAAATAATTGGAGCCTAATTAAATATAAATGAGAAAACGATCGGTAACATCCTTCTTATATCCCAATATCACATGTAACAATTCCCCCTAAATTCTAGTGCTATCTCAGATTACCCATCATTAAATCTATAACTGTCTCACCCAGAAATATATTAGATTCCCCAGCATATAAGGTGTAGTTGGTTTACCCAGAGTAATATTGGATTCCTTATAGTATAATTCGTAATGGGGACACCCAAAACTATATTTTCATACCCATTACTCATTTACAATTCTAATGTATCAAATAATAATGTAATAATTTATATTTTTTCACTTCTACAAAAAATAGTTAACAAAATATTTTACACTCGATATAAAATTATTTTTGGATATCAAATTACACATTGTTTTAAAAACTCACAATCAATAACAAAACACCATTCTCATTGGAAAAATATTTTTAATACCAAAACACTCTTTTAATTGAATAACAATTGTTCAATACAAAGGTAAACAAGAAAAGAAAAAGTGTTTTCTTTGAATAAAAATTGATTTATTTCAAAGTAATTTTAAATAAAATAAAGGTCATAGTGGCATAAAATACATTGTCGTCATGTACTATAAGATTATGACATCTCTTTTTATGTCTTTTAAAATGTTTTGTAAAAACCAAATAAAAATATTATTTTTGAAAACCATTATTACTAATGTAAAAAAATATACATTAGATTTATGTTATAAATATTTCTTATCAATATAAAAATATACAAAAAACTATTTAAAAACATTTTAATGGAAGAAAAGTATATTTTTAATTAAAACTAAAAATGTTGATTTTTAAAAATTTCCATTATTACATTAAAAATATTTTAATAATAACCCAAATGAGTTAAAATTTTTTAAAAAACTAAATCACATGAGAATAGAAAAATTCAAGATAAAACATGTAAATGGGGTTATATATACACATAAATAGAGAATATAGCTGCATAAAATCAAATTAAGCCTCAAAAAAGTAAATAGTGGAAAAGAACCCGAGCTATATTCTATAATTCAAAATATTACATTATAGTCTTAAATAATAAACATATTCTAATTTTTTTGCATTCATGAGAAAATTTTCCATGTTTATTTTTTCTATTAATTTTATTAATCATCATATTATTTACAATTACTTAATTAATACTGTGAACATTAAATGTTTAGATCATATTCGACTTATGTGTCAAAAATGACCTTTTTATGATGACTTTGTTCAAAGAGATCATTACATAAATATATAAATAATATATATAAAATAATTATCATCATTATAAATAAATAATATTTTTATAACCAATCATTAAACATGGTTTTGAGAAATGAAGTATGTTATGACCTTGGAGACTATAAGCCATACCGATTCATGAGTAACCTTTCCATTTCTCAAAAATAACTATGTACTGGAGGTATTTAACATTTTATATTTGAACAATTATAATAATATCACATAGAAAATACTATTTTATTATATATATAATATATATATATATTATGGTGTAATGATGAAAAGAGATTCACATCGCTTTGTGAATAATCCTATCCCCACTTACACAAATGAAATTATCATTTTTTCAGTGTGTAAAAATTTATGAAAAAATTGATATATAATATTTTTCGAATGGAAAAATATAATGAATATAATAAGGATTCCATGTACATAACATATATTCATTATTGTTGACATTATTACCTCCAATGTAAAGAATTAGTGAATGATTAATAACATCACATCACGAGATAATAGTCTCCACAATAGATGATTGATATTATCAAATCCCCACCAAAATGGTATGTTAATAAGGTATATATGATATAATATGTGAAAAATAAAAATTATGATATAAATAAATGTTATATACTTTTGATACAACATCATTCCCCACTATTTTAGGTGTCAATGGAAACAAAAAGCATCGTATTATGACAATGTAGTTAGCCATAAACACAAATACTGATTTCATAACCCATTTGATAGAAGATGAGATGGTTGTATGTAATTCAAATTTTAAAAAATGTATCCTTTATATGAAATATAATGAGGGTGTTATATCCACATTGTTTAATAATAACATATGGATTTGGAGAAAAAAAATAAAACCAAAATACTCTTTGATGAATGTTAACCCTTCTCTTGGTATCCTTATAAGGTTTGAGTTAAAATCATTCATTGGATGGAATTATGTCTGAAATATGTCATTTATGATGAGTGAATGAGTTTATAGAAGTTATTTGGGAATGTATTTTCTAATCCAATGTTTTTTATATATGAATATAGTAGGAGAATAGGGTTAATTTTATAATTGGGGAGAGTACAAACTTGCTATTTGGGAAAAAAATAGAGTACTCCCATGTTTTTCATATATCACAAGGGTGTAAAAGAGACATTATTGAAACATAGATCACAATGGTTGAATTATTTCCCGAAATATTTTTTACGAAATTGAATAAGTTATTTTTATTCTAATCTTCCTCTTCATACAAAAATGTTATAAAACTTATACATGGAATAAAAATTAGAAATACATGATCACGAACCTCGAATGAAATATCCTTACTTCGGTTATTTGGAAAAATTTAAATCTAAATTGATTTTAATCATATTTTTCTAAATCAAAAACTCCATATCCTCTATTTTGTCGATAAATTTATGTCCCATCAACTTATCGTCTCATATATCATCGAAAAAGAAAGGGGTTTGAGATAACATTTCATACAATGCCTCAAATGGATCGATCTATATAAAGAAATGCAAAATATTGTTATAATAAAAATTATCCAAAGAGGGATGATTATCCAAACATTATTGGTAATCAATTGAGAAGGAATGAAGCATTAATTCCATTTTTTGAAATGTGCACTCAATATATCCATCATACAAATGATAAAAATACGTTTAAAGATTAATTCATATGTTAATGTATTTTTATTCCATTTTAAAAAAATATATTTGAAACTAGGATAAAACAAAAATATAATGAATAGTGGAACACTCTATAAATAAATGATATCATTTTTATTAAATAGAGAGAGAATAGGTCAATACATTATATATTTAATTTCATGGAAATGAGTAGATTTATTTAATATATCAACCCGAAACCAAAGAATATTATTAATATGAGAAATCCATAGACATCCAACCAAAATATCCAATGATATATTTTTCCATTTACACTCCAGTATAAGAATGGGATCAATCATTCCATTCCATAAAGTATATTCTAATATAACATACTAAAAATAAAAACAAATCATGTTAAAAGATATATTATTTTTTTCATTCAATCTCAGTAGTAATACATCCAAACATATATGTATATATTATTAATACATAGTTTTTTTGGAATATAGAGAACTATGGAAATGAATAAAAAAATCTATCATCAACAAGGAATAATATGACACAAATAATTTTTTTGATTAATAATAATATAAATTCTTCATAAATTATATTATCTAAAAACAGAACCTTCTTAATAGATTCTAAAATTTTATATAAATATTTATCCTCAATTTGAGTATGCTCTTTTTTTTCTAATAATTTTGACTACACAAATACATCAAAACTATATTGTATGTCAATGTATCAATAATATTTTGGCCAATATTTATCACCATAATAACTAGTGGGTGATGTTAGAAATAGAATATGGTTAATAAGAATAAATTTTTCACCTCAAAGAATCATCCTATTTTTTCTATTTTCTAGAATAATAGTGAATCATTAAATCATATGAGTTCTATCCAGAAAACAATCCTTATGTTCAATTCTTTTTTAGCGAATATACACTTAAATATTTTTTGACCAATATATCTATCACACATTACTCCACAAAAATGATGCAACAAAATTTTATAAAAGAATCCACAATAGCCAACTCCAAATATCTTGTAGGGTAATTTTTCTCTTGAGGCTTTCAATTACATAAAACACAATAAATTCTCTAACCATTATATATTTTTACCAAACCATGTACATTAAAATGAATCATAACATTATATGAGAAATTCACTATTTAATAGAAGAACATCAAAAATTGGATGATTAAAGAATCTTATTTTTAGATCTTGAAAAAAATAATTAATTTTTTTTTTCAAAATAATTTATCTACTCTTAGAGATAATTTACAGAGTGTTATATACTATTGGGATAAGTTTCAACAAACCACCAATATTAATATTATAATCTATGAAAAATGTAAATCTATATCATATTTTTTGGGTATTAGAAATCCCTCAACAATTTTTTTATTTGGTTCAATATCTATTCGATATTTATAGAAAAAAATGTATTAGGAAAAAAATTAGATTCAACCATAATTCTAATTTACTAAATACACCCTGAAAATTAATTTCATTTAATGATTTAGAAATGATCTTTAGGTTTCATTCCTATTACTATTGAATTTTATAACATACCAAAGTGTCGTCAATAAATATTCCCACACACTTGTACATGAAATCATGAAAAAAATATAATCCTAAGGCCCATAAAAATATAATGAGATTTATAAAAACCGAATTAAATAATTGTAAACTCATAGTTCCCATATATTATATTAAATGTAGACTTTGAATTTATTTATTAAATTAATTTAAAATTATGTTACCCTGAACTAATTTCAATATTCAATAAATATTGTCCCCCCATATAAAACATTTGTTTTCCAATATAAGGAAAATGATAATTTTTCTTAGCAGTGATGTCTGTAAGAACATAAACAATCTTTTCAGGTATGTTTTTCCTTTTTCTTGAGTTTTTGAGAAATGAGGAGTTTATGGAAATTTTTTAAGTACATGTCGTGTACTTTATGAGTACCCACCGTGTACTTCCTTTCCACTGAAGGTCGTGTGCTGTCCGTGTAGAGGCCATACTCACGGCCGTGTAAGGGTGTTTGGAGGAAACTTAATACGGATTACGGAAAAGTCAACTACACACTGTTTACTCCAAAAGTACATGCCGTGTATTTTGTTTTTTTTCATTAAATGCACCAGGGTCGTGTCGGAAGGACAAAACCAACTTCTTCTAGGTTTTCTTTATCCGAGAGAGTTTGTACAGCCGTGGATCTTCAACGAGCCCATGAGCCTCCATCCGTTCTCTGAATCGACCACCGTCGATTGCATTGGAACCATAGTGGTAAGATCTTACTTCTTCATGAGTTTCATTACATGATTTCCCCACTTTATAAATATATCGTGGGTTGAATTTTTTTTACATTTTCGTAGATCTATGAAATTATAGGGAGTTTCAAGCCTCGTGGTTCAAGTATATTGATCTCATAACCCTGAGGTAGGTGGTTTGTGCCTTTCCATTGAATGTTCTTGAATATTATGTGAAAATTACACCAATATCCTTAAACGGGGTATTGTGTGTTTACCGTTTTACCCCTGTTATATGCCTTCCATGCTAGTATGCTAATATAGATGATGTTTGAATATTAATATGGTTTAATTGCGATTCTTTTGAGGTTCTTCCTATGCACATTCTGTTTACGACTGTTTGGTCCTGTTTTCTCTTGGCTGCTTTGTCTGTTTCCATCCCTGTAGTTTAGGATGGAGATATTTTTTTCTGAAATGCTTGATATGCTATAGAACTATTTAGCCAAATAGTTCTGTAAGTCTACCTTGGCCATATTATATTGCTATGCCATTATCCTACACAGGGCCATGAGAACCGGGTGTGGTAGATTATAAGGGGATAGACTAAGTGAGCTTCCTCAGAGTGTCTTGGAGCTTTAGGTTATACGGGGGTTGACCAAGTGAGCATCCTCAAAGTGCCTAGGATTACTTTGGGCTAAAAGGGGATATACCATGAGGGTATCCTTAGAGAGTCCTTGAGTTTTTTAGACTATACGGGGACAGACTATGTGATCATCCTCAGAGAGTCTCTGTTTTGTTTGTTTGAATCACCTGATTACCATTTGATATATGAGGGATTGACTATGTATGATTTTTTGGAGAGTCTATGAACGACGGTAGCTATAAGGGGAATTAACCGAATATAATTCCTCAGGGAATCCTTTACCTTGGGGAAATAAGTGGAATTGACTGTGTGAGCTTCCTCAGAGAGTTCCTGACTACCCTAGACTATAAGGGTAGTTGACTGCATGTGCTTCATCAAAGAGTCTTTATAATTCCGTATGGCTAAATGATAGGTGTTATGTTGAGTACAATTCCTATAGGGTAGTTGGTACTTGTTAGGTAAGACCATATGGAATAGTTTTGAGTACTTCCAGATGGTTAACTGTTGTGCTTTGCTGCCTGTTACCTGTTTATTGAATTTGGAACTGTGGTTTGCTTAATGTTCAACATGTTCCTGTTTACTATTTTCTGTACTTTTACCTACCATATATTCACTAATAGTTAGGCACAAATCTTTGGGTGGTTGCCTACTGATATTTAAACTCACACCCTATTTTGGTTAGGATATTGGGTCCAAACAGACTATATTGTTGCAGGTATAGACAAGGGATAACGCCCATCGACATCAGGTACTTGACTTTCTATAGAGCTGAAGAGCATGGGACCAAACTTAGGCTTGTGATGCTGAGGAGTTGTTTGTCTTTCTTTTGTACTTGTTTTTAGTACTGTTCGTAATTCCAGCATTGTGACTTGTTTTGATGATTTCTAATACATATGTGTCATTCATTTTATATACATGTGCTCATGCTGTTTATCATATTTAGTCATCCGGTTTTCACTTGTGTATGGATTGGTTACTTCTTCTGATATGGTTTATTGTTTTCTCTTCTGCTGTGTGCTATGCTAATGAGGGCATAGTTTCCCCACTATCACACCCAAGTCCCTTGCTTCTAGTCGGTAGACTCAGGCATTTGAGGAAATGCTCTTGAGGACATGTGACCAACCGGGTATGGGGCGCCTCTGGGTGGATTCCGTAACTGAGATGTTACAAAGTGGTATCAAAGAAATTTCTTTATCTTCAATTACTATTTGGAGGCTATAGCTTGAGATAGGATGGAATAGGTACTTGGTTATAAGCTGTTCCATGTAGTAGAAAACCCATGTGCAGGTAAAATCCATACTACCTCGTTTATTTCAATTTTACTGGTTTTTAAATTTTAAAGTTGACTTGATTTCATCATTGGGTGATTCACATGATTTGTTTTTTACCGTTGTGGTTATTATGGTTCTATTTCTATCGTAACCCAATGAGATGAGGTTATTCCATCTCATGCTTCATATAGGAACTTGTTTGATATCACATGACATGCATTATTTCCTTACTATCTAGGATGCATTAGCGATTTCATGTTGTTGTGATAGACTTTGTGTAGATTATGCATGCTATTGTGATAGGTGCTTTGATAGAATCTCTGATGTTTGATACAGAATTTGTTTGTATAGTTATTTTCTTAGATAGACGCCAAACTTTGGTTCTTGAGGTGTTATGGACCCTCATGGACCAAAATTTGGTGGAATATAGCTTGCTTTTCTTGTTATAACTTTCATAAGATGCCAAACCTTGATTCTCGAGAGGTTTGGGCTCTCACGAATCAAAATTTGGCACATTTTGCATTCATTTTAGTGTTTTTTTGGGATCTAGAGTAGTTTATGAGGTTTACTATCTGGAAAAACGCAAAATACATGCCATGTAGTTTTGAATACACACCATGTGTTCTTCTCTTCGGGAAGAAATATTTTTTCCAAAGTACACACCGTGTACTTATGTACATGTCATGTAGTCCCTAAATCGTGTCATAGACCGTGAAAGAAGAGGCACGATAAGGGGAAATTCTTGTAAGAAATCTCCATGTACTAGTTTATCATGCCATGTAGTATGAAATAGGAACCTCGGTCGTGTCATGAACAACCCGGGTTGTGTTATCTTTTCACATACACGCTGTGTCTAAATTGTACATGGCATGTACTGTGACCTGGGTACTCGGCCATGTCATGAACAATGCAGGTCGGTATTACATCTTCTCATACATGCCATATCCTCCTAGAACATGCCATGTGGTTTCAATGATGTAAGAGGCCATGTAGCTAAAAACATGGGCCGATAAAAATTATCTAAGTACATGTCGTGTCCAACGTAGATACGCCATATAATTTTGTCTTAAGAGAGACTTATAGCTAGACCAAGTAAAAGGACTCAGGCAGGGAAGTGGATTCATGTACACGCCATTTGATCGGACAAAACTCCGTGTATTTGGGGTGTTACACGACCAGTTTAGGCAGGAGTACATGACCATGTGAATGACATAAGGGAACACACCGTGTAGGAAAAGTACACGTCGTGTAATGAAGTTTTGAAAAACATGAATTATTTCTTTCTTACGTTCCCTTGTTGTCCTTCTAGTTTTTAGTTTTTGATAATCTTGATTCTAAGGTGTGTGTTTGACCTTGCAGAGTCATGCCACCGAGACGTCCTACGGTTGACCACCAGTTGTAAGGCAGTGATCAGACACCCGATTTGGCTGATCCAGGACTTCATGTAGATCCACTTTTTTGTCATCCTTCGCACCAGCGATTATACTAGTTTCAGGAACAGATGTGCAATTTAGGGAGGGTTTTCTAAGGATAATGCAAACCTTTTAGGGAGTGTAGCCTCCTGCCCCGTCGATGGCTAATTTGACGTGGGTTTTCTAGTAGTAACATCCTCCCACCTTCTGAGGGGAAGGAGGACCTCAGGCTATAGAGTTATGGATCGAAGTCACACTAACGATCATCGATCATCTTGACATTCCACTAGAGAGGATGGTGAAGCTCGTGACCTACATGCTCTGAGACTCCGCCAAGAGGTGGTGGGATATTACCTCTCAGGCAGGATGCCACCAAAATATCGCATAGGATGAGTTTCAGTGCATCTTCTATGATTACATCTACCCAAAGACCTTGAGGGATGACCGAGCCTAGGAGTTCATGAGCATAGAGCAGGTTACTCTTTTTGTGATGGTTTATTCCTCTCATTTCACGGAGCTGCAACATTTGACACCAATTACAGAAGGTGTTGTGTTGTTCTTGGCCACGATGCATGATGAAAATCTTAGGCCAGAGATCTGTTCCCAGGTGAACATATTCAGATTGAATTTTATATCCTCTATATTCAACTAGGCACTAATAGAAGAGCGCAATCTGAGGGATTCTGAAGCAGTGTTCCAGGGTGGTTCGACATCCAGAGTTAATATTCCTCATGCTGATAGCAGGAAGTTTCACAAGGAGTCTTCTCGAGGAGATCAGAGTAGATGGGATGCATCTTCTAGTATCCACGTGGTGTGCTACCATTACGAGAGTACCAGGCCTACGAGGCAATGTTTTCTCGAGAGACCCGATGGAGTGCTGATCATGCGGTAGGATGGGCCATCTCCAACGTTTCTGTCAGTTTCCCCTCCACCAGACAGAGACATGGGTTCTTCTATGACTCCGCATTCAGGAGCATCACCACCAGTTTCTCACCAGTCTGGGAGCAATATTTCTTTCGGCCTTTTAGGCCAAGATGGAGGTTGTGGCTCGGATGGTCAGTCGTTGTTCTATCAGCAACAACAAGGCGGATCAGCTCAGAGTGGTCAGGCAGGGTCACAGGTCTGTGGAGCAGTCTAGAATATTTCAATGGATATGACTCAGCATGAGCAGGATCCCAAACATTCCACCATTCGAGGTACGATCTTAGTAGCCTCAGTTTTATCTTATGCACTTTTCGACAAAGGGGATTCCCATAGCTTTATCTCTATTGTGGTTGTGGAGAGCCTTGGGATCTACATGTTTTCCTCTATAGATATCTTGATTCTAGGCACACCGTTCGAGATGAGGACCTCTAGCGTTCATCTGTGCAATGAGTTCCCTCTTGAGGTTGCAAGATGTCACTTTTTATGGGACCTCTATGTCCTAGAAATGACGTACTATGATGCCATTCTCGGAATGGCCTGGTTATCTCCTTCTAGGTAGTCATCGATTGCTATCGACATAGGGTTATTTTCATATCACCCAAGGGTGGATCATTTCTACATCTTGGTGAGTGGGATGTCTAGGTGAGTTGAGAAGGAACCGAGCATCATGGGCTATGTGGAGTTACGACCCAGATTTCTAGTCTATATCTAGATGACCAGGGGACTTTATAGTTAGACATTCCTCCAGTGGTGGATCATTTCAGGGATTTCTTTCCAGATGACTTTTCAGGTTTTCCTCTGGAGTGTGAGGTAGACTTTCCTATTGATCTCGTGCCCAGAGCAGCACCAGTGTCCATTCCTCCTTATAAGATGGTGACACCAGAGTTTCCTGAGCTCATGAAACAGTTGGAGGCGTTGCAGGCAAAGTGTTTCTTTTGAACCAGTACTTCTCCTTAGGGTTCGGTTGTTATGTTTTTGATGAGGGAACATGACACCATTAGGCTTTTTGTGGATTATCGGAAGCTGAACCAGTTGATGGTCATGAAACGATATCCCTTGTCTATGATTGATGATCTCTTTGATCAGCTTCGAGGAGATTGGGTGTTCTCGAAGATCAACCTAAGGTCCAGTTACCATCAGTTTCACGTTAGACCATCTAATATACCTCTCACATCTTATACGAGTAGGTATGATCTATACGAGTATTCGGTTATGCCGTTCTGTTTCATGAATGCGCGTGCAGTTTTCACTACAATGATGAACTGAATCTTCTATCCATACATGAATTCCTTCATGGTGGTTTTCATGGATGACATCTTGTTGTACTATCACACTCAACATGACCATGAAACACATCTTGATATCATTCTGAGTACACTGAGAGAGCATCAGTTATATGATAAGCCCTCAGAATTCCACTTTTGAGTGGATCAGATTCACTTCTTAGGACATTTTCTATCAGAAAAAAGAGTATCAGTAGACCTAGAGAAGTGAGGGTAGTACTTTCCTGGGATCATACAAATAAGGTCTTTGAGGTATGTAGTTTCTTAGGGATGTCTTGATACTACAGACCCTTCATACATGACTTTTCACGCTTAGCACCACCGCTAACAGGTCTTACTATAAAGTGTGCGAAGTTCTTATGGTCAGATTCATGTTAGTCATCCTTTTAGGAGCTGAAGGGGAGGTTGAATTCGTCACCAATACATGTCTTTCAAGAGCTATGTAGGAGATATACTATTTACTGTGATGCTTCAGGTATCCTTCTGGGAGCTGTGCTGATGTAGGGAGATTGAGTCGTTGCGTACGGGACTCGGAAAATGAGGCCCCATGAGAGGAATTACCCGACACATGATATGGAGTTGGAAGTTGTGGTTCATTCCTTATAATGTTAGAGAAATTATCTTCAGGGAGAGAATTTTTTGGTTTTCACTGACCACAAAAGTATCTAGTACATCTTCACTCAGCATGATCTAAATCTGAGAAAATGCAGATGGGTTGAGTATCTTTAGTCTGTTGACTTTGAGCATGCCTATACAATTGGGAAATGCAACACAGTGGCTAACGCATTGAGCAAGAAAACTCAGATACCGGAAGTTCATGAGGCCAGTAGTGAGTTGCAGATTATGTCTCTATTATCTGGGATGCATTTAGTGGTGAATGACAAACAGGGATATAATTTTCAATATTCTATAGCCATTATATCTACTCTTCTGAATCGGGTATGGATGATACAGTTATCAGACTCATAAGGCCTATTCCTATGAGAGAGTGTGTCAGGAGAGGACCATATTCCTGGATGGACAATAAGTGAGGATGATATCTTGCACTACTAGGGACACGTATGGGTGCCAGCAGACGTACATGAGGAGATGATGTGGGATTTTAATTATTCTGATTGGGCAGTTCATCCTGGAATCACCAAGTTGTATCGTGATCTACACCGCCAGTATTGGTGGCCAGGTATGAAGAGAGATATTGCTGGTTTTTTCATGAGGTGTCCACTTGTAAACAGATGAAAGTGGAGAATCAATGACCAACAGGTCTTTTATAGTAGTTACCCATTCTGGAGTTGTAGTGGAATGATGTTGTGATGTACTTTGTGACTGGTTTGTCAAGGTCACCTCGATGGAATGATGCTATTTAGGTTTTCATCGATAGGCTTATGATGGTTTCTCACTTCTTTCAGATCAAGGAGACCTTCAGTGTTGATGAGATAGGATGGTTGTACATCTGAGAGATTTTACATCTACATTGAGTTCCACACTCCATTGTTTTAGACATGGATTCATGTTTTACTTCTCGGGTCTGGAAGGGGCTTCAGAAGGCTTTGGGTACACGTGTACTTTTGAGTACATCATACCTTCCCCAGACAGATGTCTCGTCTGAGTGAATGATTCTGGGGCTTGAGGATATGCTCTGAGTTTGCATTCTGGACTTTGGGGGTTCTTGGGTGTAGTATATAACTGTTATTTAGTTTTCATACAATAATAGTTTTCAAGAAACTATTCAGATGGTACCTTATGAGACTTTTTATGGTAGGCCATGCTGATCACCCTTATGTTGGATGGAGGCAGGAGAGGAAGCTTTGCGGGACCTCTTCTTATTCAGGAGACCACAGAGCAGATAGAGTTGATTTATAAGAGGATGGCTACAGCACATTCTAGACAGAAGTCTTATGCATATCAGCGGAAATGACCTCTGGAGTTCGAGGTCAGGGATCGGGTTTTCCTGCGTGTCACACAGAGGATGGGGCACATGAGGATTAAAAGATAGGGTAAGCATTCACTAAGGTACGTCAGGCCGTTTGAGGTATTGAAGAGAGTTGTTCTCGTTGCCTATTGGTTGCAGTTACCTTAGAGGTATCGGGCTATGCATGACATCTTCCCTGTTTCCCAGCACCAACATTACGTTTCATACTTGTCTCATGTATTTCAACCCGAGGAGGTTGTGCTCGAAGTGGATGCATCGTTAAAGAGCATCCTATCCGAATTGTTGATCATAGTAAAAAGGTTCTCCATGGATGGTATATTCCACTTGTACGGGTGCTATGGTAGCACGAGAGGGTACATGACGAGACTTGGTAGAGGGAGGCTGATTTACGAGCATAGTGGCCGGAACTATTTTGGGTTTCATCTTCTGTTCCATGTTTGGGAAATTTGGGGACAAATATTTTAAGGGGGGAAGTTTGTAAGAACCCATGATTTATTTTCAGGTATGTTTTTACTTTTTCTAGAGTTTTTGAGAAAAGAGGATTTTCCGAAATTTTTTGAAGTACACATTGTGTACTTATTGAGTAAATGTCATGTACATCCTTGCCACTGATGGTCGTGGGTTGGCCGTGTAGGGTCCACACACAATGTCGTGTAAGGTTGTTTGGAGGCCACTTAAATCGGAATATGGAAAAGGAATATACAAACCGTGTACTCCAAAAGTACACACCGTGTATTTTGTTTTTTTCATTAAATGCACCGGGGCCACGTCTGACGAATACAACCATATTCTTCTTGGTGTTCTTCATCCGAGAGTTTCCGTAAGGCCGCGGATCTTCAAAGAGCCCTCAAGACTCCATCCATTCTCCGAATCTACCTCTGTCGACTGCGTTGGAACCACAATGGTAAGCTCTTCCTTTTTCTTGAGTTTCATTCCATGATTACCCATATTTCTCATGGTATCGTGGGTTGATCTGTTTATGTGTTTTCATAGATATACGACGCTCTAAAGAGTTTCAATCCTCGTGGTTCAATTATATTTATCTCCTATCCTTGAGGTAGGTGGTTTTTTCCTTTTCGTTGAATGTACTTGAAAATTTGTGCAAATTCCACCAATGCCCTTTAATAGGGTATTTTGTGTTTACCGTTTCAACCCTGTTATATGTCTTCCAGTATTGTATTCATGTATAAGGGATGTTTGAAAATGAATATGGTTGAACTTCTATGATTTAAATGTTCTACCCATGCACGTTTTGTTTATGACCGTTTGGTCCTATTTTTCCTTGGCTGCTTGGTCTGTTTCCATGGTAGTTGTTTAGGAAGTTAAAATGTTTTTCTAAAAGGCTTGATATGTTGTAGAACTGTTTATCCAAGTAGTTCTGTATGTCAACCTAGGAAATATAGTATTTCTACACCATTATCCTACAAAGGTCCGTGAAAACCAGGTGTAGTAGACTATAAGGGTATAGACCGAGTGAGCTTCCTCCTAGAGAATTTGAGCTTTAGGTTATACAGGGGTTGACTGAATGAACATCCTTGGAGAGCCTAGGATTACATTGGGCTAAAAGGGGATAGACTGTGAGAGCTTCCTTAGAGAGTCCTTGACTGAATTAGACTATATAAGGATAGACCATCTGAGCTTCCGAAGAGAGTATGTGTTTTTATTGTTTGAATCACCAGATTACCATAGTGTATAGGAGGGATTGACTGTATGAAATTCCTTAGAGAGTCTATGAACGACCTGGGCTATAAGGGTAATTTACCGAGTGTGCTTCCTCAAAAATTCGTTGACCTTGGGGTTGTAAGGCGAATTGATTGTGCAGGCTTTCTCAGAGAGTTTATAACAACCCTAGACTATAAGGGGAGTTGACTGCGTGTTCTTCCTCAGAGAGTCTTTATAATTTTCCATGACCAAACCAGAGGGGTTAGGCTGAGTGCACTGCCCAGAGGGTTGTTGGTACTTGTTTTGTAGGACCAGTGGGAATGCCTGTGAGTACATGTAGAAGGATACCCATTGTGCTTTGCTTCTTGTTAGCTGTTTCTTGACTTTGTAACTGCGGTTTGTTTAATGTTTATCATGTTCCTGTTTACTGTTTTCTGTAATTTTACCTTCCATATATTAACTGAATATTAGGCACAGATCTTCGGGTGGTTGCATACTAGGATTTAGTTTCACACCCTATTTGGGTTATGATTTTGGGCCCAAACTGACAATTTTGTTGCAGGTATAGACAAGGGAAAGCTCCCTATGACTTTAGGTACTTGACTTGATGTAGAGATGGAGAGACTGTGACCAAGCTTTGTCTTGTGATGCTGAGAATCTTTTAATCTTTCTTTTGTACTTGTTTTTAGTACTGTTTGTAATTCCAGCATTGTGACATGTTTGGATAATTTCCTAGACATATGTATCATGCATTATATATACATGTGCTCCTTCTTTTTATCATTTTTAGTCTTCCGATGTTCACTTTTGAATGTATTGGTTACTGCTTCTGCTATTGTTTATTGTTTTCTCTTCCGCTATGTGCTCTACCAATGAAGGCATAGTTGCCCCACTATCACACCCAAGGCCCTTACTTCTAGTAGGTTGCCTCTGGCATTTGGGAAAATGCGCTTGTGGCCATGTGACTAACCGAGTATGGGGTGCCTCCGGGTGGCTTCTAGAACGGGGATATTACAAGGTTATTTATAGATATATAACTAGTGAAAAGTCTTATTGAACCATCATTATTTTAAAAAAATAACTACATAATAATTGGTTGTGTGATAGGTTTTATAAAACATTTATCTAATAACTCATGAAATTTCTATTTTATTTATAAAATATACACATGATACATTTGATAAGGGGTTTTAGAATTTTTATTCAAAAGTTAGTACTATGTCAAGGTAAAACTCTATATACGGATTATAAATAAAATGATGGAAATCATCAAGAAATTAATCCATAAACTCATTTAAGAGTGCCACATCACTAATTTGAATAGTTTATTTATATTAAAAAATATGATCTAGTTGAATTTGATTACCACCTATAATAAATTTCTCATATTATTGGTATGTTATAAAATGAATGAAATCAAATTACAGAACATTTATAGGATTTAAATCTATATTATCAGGAAAAAATAACATCTAATCAAACCAAGAATGATATGAAAATATATATTGGTAGATAAAAAATATTTTCACAAAGACCATCCCAATGATAACTACATGATGATTCCTATAAATCATTTTTTTAAATATTTCAACTATGATATTTCAAAAAATGTTCAACCATTCATTAATCAGTTGATATTCTCAATTTAAATTAAAATTTCATATAAATGAAATAATTTCACAATCTGGAGTCAAACATATTATTAGAAAAATTAGAATACACAAGAAACGTACAAGTCTCTACTACATTTGAGATCTAAACATCAACTATAGTAGTAAAAAATGACATTGATACACATTTTTTTCTTATCATAATGATTTCCATCCAATGAAAATAAGTTCATAAAAAAATTATCAAAATGGACCATCCCATTGTTTCTAAAAAACATGATTATTCTTTATATAAAATTTTCCCATTCTTTGGGTTTTCATTACAATTTTTTTATAGTCACGAGCCATGTGCCCAAGGAGAACTCAAATGATACATATCCTAGATCCTACCTAACATTCCATGAAATTTTATTTCCCAAACACGAAACATTTTGGGAGACTCCAACTAATAATATTAGTTAGTTGTTTCTCTGTTGGCTAATACAATAATATTTGTTAATTTTTTATCTTTAGGAACATATTTGTTAGAAAAATATTTCTCAACATTATCATCAAAATTAAAAAATATCCTATAAATTCAAAATTATCATGTGTAAAATTTTATTCATAATCATGGTTTTAAAATTTAGAAAAATATATTAATATCTTTATCAGTGCCCCAAATGTGATATAACACATTCCTGGACAATATTTTTAATTTTCCCTCAATGTAGGGTGCATAATATAAATTCAATTTCATCATTTCTCTGAGATTTTTTCCCATCCAGAGCTGAAAAAAATATGTGACAAATTTTTCATGGAATGGATCCTTATATGATTTCCATTCCATGTAATCAATATTATCTTCCTACCAAGAATTGATATCAAAATAAAAAAATCATTCATCTTTAACATCATAATAATTTTCATCGATAGTTATATTTTTACTTTTCGAACATAACATGACATTAATTATTTTCAACGGGGAAATAATCCTTCCATTTTTTTCCAAGGGTCAAATGATGCACAGAATGATGGACAATGTTTCCTTATGAATTGTAAAAATTGACATATTTCTTTATTGTAGATAATTTTAAAATATATCATTGATACCACCACCATTAACAAGTTTTGTCAATAGAGAAATCAATGAAAAAATATTCTTAATTCTAATCTATCCACATCTGGAGACTAATTTGAAAGGATATTTTCATCCTGGTTCCTTCCCAGCATAACTTCCCTATTTTATATATGGAAAAACATTTTGAATAGATCTCATTTAGATAATGTAATATGGTAATATTTAAATGTTTTATAATTTCAAATGGTGGATAATTTAAAATCTATCCAGGGAATTATTAAATCAATATCATATCCTCTGATGTTATATAAAATACCATATTATACCAACTATAAGGAACCAATCATAAACAATACACGATCTTGAGTTTTATTTATAAAATGACATTTTTCACATTAAAGATACTTATAGGTTAATTATCATTGATAATTACTTCATAACTCATACATTAGATATCCATGTAATATAATGTAAACCCATCTGATATGTATCAATTTTTTATTACTAGAAAAAACATTTTAAAGAAAATCATTATTTCATTCCATGAAAAATCATCATAAATGTCAACATGACTTCATCCATTCCTATACTCATTCATTGAAAAAACATTTAAAACATGGGACTATAAGAAGAATCATAGTAAGGGAAGTACCATGAAATTAAACAGTATGTTCAGTAAAATAATGAAATACCACTAAACATGTTACTTTAAATAAAATTTCAATGAGGTAATGAAATAATACAATTTCACTTGAATAAAACTGTGATGTTTTTCTCTAATTAATTAAAACATGTAACATGACATTAAATCTCTTATTTAGAAAATGAGAGCATCAAATTTTTATTAATTTTATACTAATGTAAGATGTAACTGGAGCCTACGAAAATCCATATAGTAATCCATTTTTTAACTCTCCCTTTATTTAATATTTGGGAGATAAACATTACCTAATACATTAGAGTTATATTTATAAACACCCATCATTTATAGTACAGTGGGATCAATAGACATTATTTGTCAACAACATCAGATATGCTATAATGTCGTCAAATATAGATATCAGGGCCACCTCATAATATAAACTATAATAGGCCCAACAATTGCTACCTAGGCATACTAATTCCATATGTATAATTCACATATATAATGTAATAAATAAATAATTTTCATAGATGAACATTTTGACCATAAAATATTAAAATTTTATTTTAGGCTCAAAAATAATATTACATTCAGATATCATAATAACTATTTTTTAAACCCCAATTTCAATACCAAAACACCATATTTATTGAAAATCACACTGTGATACAAAAAATTTATTTTCATCGAAAAACCATTTTAAATATAAAGTTCACGAAAGCTAAAAAAGTTATTTAATTAGAGAAAAAATGAATGGTTCCAAAGGATATAAAAAAAATTAAATGGTATAGTTATGGAAATGATGTTTTTTCCATGCATATTTGTTATAAAATATTCCATTTTTAATTTTTCAAATTTCTATTTATTAAAGATGTAAAATGAATCATTTTTAAAACAAATAAAATTTATGTATGAAGGGAGAAAATTACTTTATAAATATTTTAGATCTATAATTTTCATTTAATAAAATAATATTAAATTCAAGGAAAACACATGGATTATAAAGGATGTTTTAATGAAAACATCATAATATGATATTTTTAAACAATAATTAAATATCCTTCATCACGTTAAAAATATATGAACCATATGCCCCATAGGATAATATAATATTAATAAAAAATTAAATAAGATGAAAATTGTGAATGTCACAATATATAATTTCAATGGGGTAGTATATACACAATGAAATATAATATAGGTGTATAACATCAAAATATTCCTCAATTAAATGATATTAAGATGAATTGCCTATAATTAACTATCATTTTCCATGTGTGTCTATATCTTATTTAATAAAGAAATTATATTAATTATTTTATTTCTTGATATATTTAATCAATTTTACTAATAATTTTATTACATGTATTCAAATTTTATATTCAATTACAAATTTAATAGTGTATAGGTTAGATGTTTGGACCATATTCATACTGTGTATCAGAATTGACTTTGGTATGATGAATATGGTCAAAGTGGTCATTAATTAGGCATATAAAGAATAAAATAAATGAAATTATTATAATATTTATAAAACTATTATAATTTAAATTCGAATTATGAAATTTGTGTTTTATAAATGAATTATGATGCGATCATGGATATGGTATAAAATAAATACACATTAGTAATGTTTTCACTTATCAATGTTTAATATAGTAAGGTGGTTTGTAAAAGTTAATCATTAAATATTGATAATAATATCAAAAATACCATAATAAATATTTTATGTTTTCTTAATTATATTTATTAAATTGTTGTGGTTATGAAATTAGAGTCACATCACTTTGTGTTTGTAGTAATACACACATACACGAATGATGTTATCACTTTTTCAATTGATGATAATGTAGAAACAAAATGGAATAATATGTTTTAATAATGATATATATATATAAATAATATAATATTTATGACATTTAAATCACATATTTTGATTATCAATACGTTTATTACCATCCATGTAAATAGTTAGTGATAAAAAGAATTGCATCTCTTCACGAGGCGGTAGCCTGCTGTATGCAAGAGAGATGTTATCGTATCCCCTTAAAAATAGAATTTTAAAAAATTATATTTAATATATTAAATCCATATGTATAATTAGAATATAAATATCATATATAAACATTATATCCATGATAAAATCTTATATTTTTTAGCTGGTAATGGAAGAAAGGGCATTTGTTCGTGAGGCTGTAGTCTACGAGACCCATGAAAAATGTTATCAAAAAACTATTTGATAGAAGTGGGTATGTTTATCGATATTTACCTTATAATGATAATATCAATGTATATGGAATATTTTTAGGATTTCATATCATCATGTTTGTATAATAAGTGGACATGGAGGATGAATAAATAATACAAAAACACAAGCTTATAAACATTAACACTTACTTACATATCCTCATTTGGTTGGAACTAAAATCCATTTTTGGTTCCTTTATACAAAAAATAATTCTCTTGGATGATAATTGATAAGTATAAATGTTATGTGATATTGTAATGATGATACATTTTTTGTTACAATGATATGTTATCAAGAGAATGGGTGTCCATTATATGTTGGTGAGAAAAAACACTTGGTATTTTTGAAAAAAAAGATAGTGGTCCCATGATTTTCATTTGTAAAAAGGGTAAAAAAAAGTGACATTATATACCATTATATGTTTAATGGTCAAAATATTTACATAGTATATTTTTTATAATAGTTTATAGGTAATTTTTACTATTTCATTTTTGTTTATCCCCTCAGAATCCCATGTATACCTTAACCACAGAAAATATTTCATATTGTTTTAACAATTCACTTTGATAAAAATAATTATGTGGATAATATTATAAAGTAAATTTAATGATCATTCTAAAAATGTGTTCCATTTTTTAAAATATAATTCAGTTATGTGGAAAATTAAATTAAAAATTATTCTCCCATGTTTCATAAGAAAGTGTGTTTATAAAGAGAAAATGATGAAAACATTAATTTATTATCGAATTTAAATATTAAAAAAATAACGTAAATTGGAATAATGGATTTATTATTGATCCAAAATGAAATAAAATTTATGTTAAAATATAATTTAACTATATAAATAAATTAAAAAAATTTAAATCAGTCAATTAAAATATTATATTTTTCACTATTAATCATAGAACGATTCATTTATAAAAAATACAAAAGTACAGATGATAACATATGTTCTACATAATGATTGAAAATATTATATTTATTTTATCAAAGTATTTACTAATATTTATCAATAAAACATTAACGTAAAACCATATAATAAATTTGATTAATTAAATGTATTTATTTTCAAAAAATTTATAAATTACATATTATTATTATAATGAATGTTACTATATTAATCGAAATGAGAGTGATTTATTGTATATTTACTAGGTTTTTTTGTATAAATAGACTTTTATAAGTTAAATCAAGAATATATTTATAATCATTAAATTTAATGTTTTACATGATATTATTCTTTCCATAAGGATTACAATTCGAATATTACCAAACTATTATGAGATTTTTGAATCATTCTCATTTTAATTAAGATTTTTTTATACTTAAATTTTATTTCAAAGAAATAAATATAAAATTTCTCAATAAACCACTTTCATTTTATCCCTTAGTTATTCATGATGTTTTCTTGTAATTTTATACTTCAAATTGTTTTTCTGAAAATAATTGAGAAAATATTTTAAGTAGAATACGATAACATTTCTATATTTGATAAAAAAATCATCTTTCTTACAAATAATTGGTTGATGAATATGTTTTTAATAAAAAATTTCTTTTATTGTTTAATATAATATTTAACAATAATTTAAATTACTAAAATGAAATAGAAACATCCTGTTATTTTATGAACAATTCACATTGTGACTTTTGTTACAAAAAATATTAGAGGAATTATTATTTTCATGATACTGAAAATTGGTGGATCCTTTTACTGTCATGACCTATCATTGATTTTAAGCATTATATATATTATAAAATTATAATTTTTTAATGAAAATTGTTGTTTAATATTCAGTTTTTTTTCATTTAAATGTCACTTTTAATGTGAAAGGGTTAGTTTTATCATTATATTTTTTTAAATATATTTTTAATGTTTTATTCATTAAAAAACGAAAAATTATTTTCAAAAACATGCACATTGATATATAGTGTTATGATATCATCTTTTTTCATTAAATATATTGTTTATGATTATTTTGACCCTGATTATTGGTAACATTTTTCTTTCTTGAATAATTTTTTTTCATCAAATTTCTATTAAAATATTCACTTCCCATTTACAATTTTAAATTTAATTTCCCCTATATATCATAATTATTTATGTTGAATATATAAATAATTTAATCAATATATAAATTATATATATGGTATTTTTTATTTTAATGTAATATTTTTTATAGGATATATTATTGATAAACTGTATTCCTTAATATTTAAATTTATTTAAAAGAATATTGATAATGAATTAAATAAACAATTTTATATATGAGTAATTCCATGGATATACAGTTATGTGTGATTTCTGATTAAAGATACCATCCAAATTAATTAATTTTATCTTGATATGAATATGTTTCATATCCATATTTATAAAGGGTATGGTGTATATATACCCATTATTTTAATATTCTTTGAACATGGCCTTGATGGTAATGGTATCATTATGCCAAAAATCATAAAATACAATATAATTCACTTCTATAATTATGAAATCAATTATTGTTGTCCATAAGAGTTATGAATTGATATTATATGTTGATGAACTTTTCACAAATGTTGTTGAAAAAATTGAAAGTGTCTGTAAATATCTTCCCTTACATATTGATTATGCCATATATAATCATGATAAGAATGTTATTGATTTTATTTCATGTGTTATCTGATATTTAAATTGAAATATTTATTATTTCATATTTATTTTATTTAATCATGAAAATTTATATTGTATAACCCCTTTAATAAGAATTTGAGAAAAAAGGTAATTATTTCATTTTCAATGAATCTAGGAAGATTAGTATGAAAAATATGAATTGATATCATATAGAGAATAGTGATATTCCTATTTTTGAGTTTGTGTATTTATATGTAATTTGAGATTCATCTATGTATCGAGTTTACAAATTATGAAAATCCATTTCTGAATTTTTGGATGTGATTAATTATATCTAACACTAGTGTAATAATTTAGACACAAGTTCAATGTTATTGGAATTGAGGTCATTAAATTAAATTACACCAACAAAATACATGTGTAATATAGTGATAATTATTTTTATTTTATAAATGTTTATTGACAAAGGAGATATATTCAAAAACATTTAAGTGAATTTTAGAAATATAATATTTATGAAATTTGATATGCTTAATGATTCATGGGTTATGGATTGAAACTATAATGAATTTTTTTAGTTGAATAAAGGATGTTGTTTATATCGTTTTTTCAAATGATAACAATAACTTATAGGAATTTTTTTTCTAAATATCAAAATTAAATATATGATTCAATGAAATAAAAATAACTATATATAAAAAAGTTTAGTGATATGGATTGGTTTAATTGTATAAATTAATCGTAAATATGTTGGTTTTGAAATATAAAAAAAAATTTCATTAAATAATCATGGATTTATTTGAACAAAGTTTTTAAGAAGAAATAAGATGTTTGGTCTATAATTTAGAATTAATATGTTCATATTGATTAAAAATAAATATATGGAAATGAAATAAAATTAGAAAAATAAAATGTAACTAATAAATTATTAATATGATGTTGTTGAAAAAATTGAGTTACACATTGAGAAGAAAATTATTAAGATTATCATAAAGATGAAATGTTCAACTAAATAATCCTACAAATATTATATATATTACACCATGGGGGTATTCTTTTATATAATTAACTAATTTAAGGGGAGTTTAGAAATATAATGAATTAGAATGAATGTTGTATATTTCATTTAAATTTTTTAATAATATGTAATTTATTTACAGTTATTCTAGAAAAAATTACAATTCTAGCAAATAGAAAAGTGTGGAAATTTGTGAAATGTGGTTGAGGAAAAGTATTTAAAATGGTTGGGTATATAGACCATAAATACTAATGGAAAATAAAAGTTATAAAAGTACAAACTAAATAATTGATCAATAAAAAATGATTAAAAATATAATAATATGAAATACTGAAACATTTAAGAGATATTTTGATAGCTAAATGACTAATATTTTTATAGTAAGGACCAAGCATGAATTAAACATTGAGATAATCCAAATTAAATATATTTTTCATAAACCCCCTTTGATAATCTATATAAAATTTATCAATAAAGTGTTGATTAAAAAAATTATATTAAAAACCAGTAATTATTGAAGAATATCATTGTATTTAATTGAGTATGTTGCATGAAAAACCTATCTTAATAATCCAATTAAAAATATTTTTTAAATTTAATTTTTCAATATATTTCATAAATCAAAACCTATAATATAAAAAATTTAAAATAAAATATAAATTCATAAAATAGAAAATAAATTTTATTTTATGAATAATACAAATTATATTAAGAAAATTAATATTATTTAGTGATTTGAATATAAATTTAATAACATTTAAAAGATAAACAAATGGATTCTAAAAAATGTAATTTTTTATTAAAGACATTGTATTCACCGTTTAATCAGATAATATATAATTAAGTTTTATGGCCATTATCATATTTATTAGTTAATATATTCATCATTTTTAAAATATCAAATTAAAATTATATTGTTGTAATTTTTTGTGATATTTTAGAAAATAATACATTTTTAGTTTATTGTGAAAATATTTATTTTTATTGATAATATTATTTTTTAGATAATTTTCATGGTTAAATTAAAATTTAATTTTTTTAAAGTATAATAAGTTAAATTATATTAATATTTAACAACTATAGTTCATTTTAATAAATTTTATAATGAATTTTGATATTAAAATATTTATACATACGTGATCTAGTACTCAATCTATGCATCTTCAGGACATGATCAATTAATTACACATTTACAAACACATATTTATCGATCGAATGAATGTTCTAATTGTCTCCACAAAAATATGTTCTGTAAAATATGAGACAAAACTTTGAAACTAGAAGAGAATAATGTTCATATAATTTAAAATCTATAAGTCATACACTTCAACCATTTACAAAATTTAATTTCATTATAATCGAAATGTATATAATTTCAACTTGAATTTTTGTATATTTAAAATTTCAGACATCTAATATGGCATGAAAATTCCTTATATCCAATATATCTAGGTATATTTCACTGAAAATTACATAATAATTCCTTAGTTTCATCGTGATGATCATTACAATAGAGTTTCCTTTAGTTCAAAAAATGATCAATAAAATATGGATATAGTATCTTAATTGATTCCCAAAAACATCTTGATGTAAGGATACAAGAAATGATAATTTTATTTATAACTATTTTCTTTACATTGGAATAAATTTAGGGAAGCGAACGTATAATGAAAAAAATATATTAAAAGAGGATATTTAAAGAAATAATAAAATGATACGGGGAAACAATATAGGTTTTATTTTTACTGAAACATAATCGGATCATGAAGTAGTCATAGGTGAATGTAAATAATTTGGATGATTAATAATGTTTTAAAAAAATGGTATGGAATTATTATATCCATGTATATGATGTTTCATTGTTGTTTTTCATTTAAAAATATATATGGATTTTGTTAATGATGTAAGAAGTTTCCTGATTGATGGGAAAATAATGAATGGAATAAAATACATTGAAAATAAAAAATTAAGTAGAATAAAATATAAGGAAAAAAATACGATATAAAAAACATGTGACTGCAATGAAATTAAAAATATTGAGACTCATTTGAAATTATAAAGAAGCAGCTGATTAAAAAAATGAATTATGTTCAGTAAAGAAATGGATGATAAAATATTATATAAAATTTATACTAAGATGATGAATGATTTTCAGATGTCTATTACAATGTTACAATATAAATAACATGTATAATAAAATTTATAAATCTTAGAAAAATATTTATATTTAGAAAAATTTTAAATTATTCCAAATCAAAACCTTAATTAGGTTTTTATTTTATGTCATAACCCCCTAAAAATATTTATGACAATAAGATAAAAAATAATTTTTTTTTTCAAAAAAAATATCTTATCTTAAATTAAATCCATATGAATATAAATTATAATTATTCATTCCATTGTAAATTAAGATGAATTTCATTTTCCTCTATAAAACCTAAAAATACACATTTAGCAAAAATTCCACAATGATCCTTATGGAAACATAAAATTTATAATCTAATTGACATTGAGTGAAATATATAATTTAAATGGAAATAAAGTTTCAATTATTCTTTGTATATTTATATTAATAGATAGAGTGGTAAATATTTTTTATAGAGTGACCTTGTGTACTTATTACATAAATATAACAACATGTTAAATATGATAATGTTGAATTATTTAGCATAATAACATTTAGTTACTGACTAACCTAGTCTTTCTCCGAGGTGGGGGTTTTCAATTATTACACAAAAAATGGTAGTCTACCTTAGATTTTTTATCAAATATTGACAATTAAGGGAAAAAATAAAGCCAAATAATTTTTTTACATACAGAATCTAATTAATCTTAATAAAACCAAAAAATATAGAATAAACATAGAGGGTTATATAGATACACACTAACGATTATCCAACAGTGCCCATGAAAAATATCTTATTTCACATTACATGTGCATCAACTCAAAAATAAAACTATTTTTCCAAAAAAATGTATGTAAAATATACAGTAACATTAAAATGGAGTCCACCTTCTTGATAGAGGTCATCAATATTGAAGGATAATTAGTACAATATCAAATATTCTATGAAGTCCCCCTGAGCATTATCAACTAATATAATATTCTTCGTGTTATCCATCACTATAATGAAACACAGAAGAGGAATATACACATTGATTTAGATCATATAAGTGATAATATAAAAATTTAATTATTTATGTATGGTGATTAAAAAAATTATGGATAGGCTATGTTTGAAAAAACGATGATAAAATCTAATAATTGTCTAAGAAAAATATATATTAAAAAAATGAAAAAGGGTATGAAGGAATCAGAATAGAATATAGATGTATGAAAGAAATCTCCTCATAACTAAACATAAAAATAAATAAAATTAGCATGATCAAATGTGGTTCACATTTTGACAGTACATACATTCCAGTAGAATAAATTTACCCAATGAAATATATGAACATGCGGTTGCTGAAGTTGATTATTTTGCAAAAAATCACTAAAAAAATAAGACAAAATACCCAAAATACTAAAAAACATAACCAATCATGGATGGGATGTATTATGAATTTTAGAATAATGATATAATGAAATAATTTTTTGATATTTTTAATGAAAACATTGCAATAGAAAATTAAACTTATAACTTCTATTGTAAATATATTATCAAACATGTCAACATACACCAATATTGTAATTGTAAAAAATTTTAGAACATATTCAAACAATATAATAAATATAAATGATATTGTTTGATTCACATGTCGTTTTGCCAATATTATTTATAAGGTGATATAGAGCCAATTAACAAAATATCAAGAATAATTCCAAATTTCAGGTAAACATACTCATCAATAATGAAAATTAACTATAGTGTAACATACATCAATCTTAATATAAGAATATGAAACTTGTTAGGATTTGTGCTTTCAATTTCAATTGCATTCAGTATAATATAAAAGTTCCTTAAACAGTTTTGTTCATGTTTTTGAAAAATTGATATTATTTAAAATAGGAAACTTATTTATTAAAAAATACTTAATTCATAGCCAATGTGAGGTGTGGATTGTTGGGGGAAAAAGAATCAAAAAAACATAAGTTTCACTATTAAATTATTGTACTAATATTTAAACAAACACATGGTAAAAAAGAAACAGTAACAAATAAAAACTTGATAATATAAATATTATTCATATAACAATCAGATATTTAAAAATTTATATCATCAAAAAGAATATAGAAATTGTTGAATCTGGAGTTTTCATTTGTTCTCCCAAATCAACTTCAATACGCGATAATAGATGATGCTCCATGTAGATAACACTTTAGTATTTGATATTCCATCCTTCTATATTTTATCAAATTGTCATAGTTTAGTTGTGATATGTTACTCTCTTCAATATTCTAATTAATATATTTTATTTTCCCAAGATAAAAAAAATTAATTGAATTTTCATAAGTGACTGTTTCTTTCATGAGAATATGAATATATGAATAGATAAAACGAAAATACGAATGTAATTTCAAAAATATTTTCTGAATGTGGAATTTAAACTTGTAGTGGAAAAATATATTCAATCCCCCTAATTATATCGAGTGAAATAACATGTACTCAGCATAGAGATAAATTATGAAACTTGGTAGTTCCCATTTCAAATAGATCAAGGATTAATGATCATCTATGTGAAAAACTAATTAATGATCATGTTTAAAGTAATAATCCTTCAAAAATTATTAATCAATTGATAAATAGTATGAATTTAAATAATAATGAAGTATAATTTCTTGAATAATCTACAAGAGTCTCTGATATGATTGGTGTTGACATATGTAATGTATAATCATACATAAAATCCTTTGGATAATAAAAATGTAAAAAAAAATCAAAATATTTAATCAATATTAAAAATAAAGGGTAAATAGGAAAACATAAATGAGCAGTGGAGGAAATGACATGTGGACTTATGCCACACGCTATATAATGAACTATAGATAATAGATTTTTAATGTAAATTTAAGAACTAAAATTTCATGTCAAAACAACTGGGGTTAAAAATTAGTTGACTGAACTCATGGTTTCTACAAATCCACTATTTTCGCACGAGGTCACAATGATGTCATTCTTGTGGAATAAATTAATAGATTAAATAATTTTAATAACTGTGGATATATCTTTGAAAAAATATAATCAAATTTTATTATAATTAAAAATAATACATTGTTATAGTCAAAATATAAAGTTACCTAAAAAAACATTCTATTGTCTAAAAGTTGGTTTTTCAAAACAAAATTAATCACCTAAATTGAGAACAAAATAACTGATATTTATCCACTATTATTTATCAACATTAATTACACTAAAAATATACATATTATAAAAACTATTAACATTAATAAATAATTAGAGGGAAATAGTTCTAGATAATGTGATACAATTATTTCACATCAAATACATCCAAAGAGTGGATAATAACCTTCAAATTATTCATAATTGAGGAACATTGAATTTTTTAGAGTAAATGGAAATTAAAAAAATATTAATAATACTTTTAATATGAGAAATTATTTAACATGAATTTTTTAGTAAAAAATAAATATCACATATGAATTTAAAATAATTTGGATTTGATTGTGTAATAAAATTATAATAGTAATCATGTACAAAGAATTTTCTTTGAACCAAAATCCAATAACCAATTTTTGGATCACCATCCAAAAAGGAAACCAAATAATTTGTGAAAATGGCCTACTTCAAGGAAACAAATAGTGGAAACCCCTTAAATAACAAAAGTTAGACATTAGTCAAGATCCACTTATAAAATATCATTATATGAAAGTCATTAATAGATACATTAATGAAACATTATGACAACCACATAATGATATAAGAAATTTGAAAATATTAAAAACAATATATTTTTTCCAGGTTGGGTATGATATTAATTGTATATAAAATGGATTCACACTATAGATTGGATTATAGACACCATTTAATAGCCAAAATGACATCTATATATTGGAATATCATTTTTCAATCATAGTTACATATTCATAAAAACTCTCAAAAAATGAAAAAAATAAATTAACACCAGTAATTTTTTTTAATGATGCTAAAAAAGAACATGATTGGTTTCAGTTTAAAAACACATGATGCTCTTAAAATAATAATATTGAGAGAATAATGAAAATAAATAAATAAAACTTTTATTGGGAAATAGTGTTCATAAATAAAAATAAATAAAATAAAAATCATATAATGTAGAATCTAATATGGTACTATAAAACTGAAAACATTAAATGAAAATACCAACTTAATAAATAAATAGAGAAAACAATTGAATATAATAAGGGTAAAAAATATTAGTCGAACAATGTCTGATTATACTTTCCTATAACATGGATGCAGACTATAGATTGGGTGATTAAAATAATTTAATACACAAAATTTCCATATTTATATGAGAATAAAATTTTTCTTTCTTAGATCCATATGCATAAAAAATTTCATAAAATATTTCAAAATGTGGAATAAAAAAAGGGAGTTAATGATGAATGTAAAAAAATATAATGGGATATTTTTATGTAAAAAACACTCGATGCTTATAAAATCATAACCATGATAAATTAGTGAATGTACATATTAAATACCCAATTTTGGTGGAAACAGTGTTCAACACTATTAATAAAAAAAATGAAAATCATATAATGAAAAATCTAAAATATTAGTATCAATCAAAAATAATGATATGAAACAACCCTCATAACACATAAATGGAAAAAATAATTCAAAACAAGAAGAGTAAACAAAATTTATCGGTTGAACAATGTCTAATGTTATATCCCTATAACGTTGATGCAAGCTATAAATTAGATGATTGACATAATTTAATACCCAAAACTCCATATATATGGGAATACAATTTTCTAGTCCTAGATCCATCTGTATAAAAAATATTAATAAATGGAAAAAATGGAACTAAAACAATTAAATTTAATGATGCGGGGAAAAAATAACATGGGTAATTTCCATGTAAAAACATTTGATAAACCTAAAATCTTGAAAAAGTGAAAAAATAGTGAAAATACACATCAAATACAACATTTATAATGTAATCATGGACATAAATCAAAATAATAAAATTGAAAATCATATATTTAAAAATGTAATATAATAATATAAAACTTAAAAAGTTAAAGAAACTACTATCATAATTCATAAAAAGAAAAAATATTTGTAAACAATAAGTGTAAAAATAATAATATTGGCCGAACAATTTCTGATCATACATGCATGTAACATAGATGAAGGATATAGATCAGATTATTTATACAATTTAATAACCAAAATAATATATATATATATGTGTATATGTATTGAAATAAAATTTAGCAGTCCAAGATCTCTATGCATAAAAATATCAAAAAAGTAAAAAAAAAATGGGAATAAAAAAATATAAAGTTGTGTGAAAACAATGAACATGAGTTATTTCACTATAAAAAACTCAATTATACTAAAATATAAATAATTTTTAGAAATTTGTGAAAATAATGATTGAATATGGCATTTTTGGGGAAACAGTGTTCAACACAGTAGATAAACAAAATGAAAATCATATAATGTAAGAACCCAGTTTTTCACTCTAGTTTGGATACTTTAATATTTGGTTTAAATCATTACGTTGGACCTAAATTGGATTCTTAATGAGTTGGTAATGGCTCTGAGGGTGTGTGGGGCTTGTTTAAATCCTAGAACCCATAGCTTTAGAAAAAAATAGGCTTGGGGCATGGTTTAGAAGAAACCGTGCATAATTCTACACTTTTTTCCTAACTATGCTGATGGTGTTTTTTTGGTTTAATCATTTGTGAAACCCTTTTTCCCATGGTTTCCAAGAATTTATTTCACACGGCATGGTAAAAAATACTAGCCAAACCATTTGGGTAGAGCCATCATGAATGTTTTGCGCATGATTTGAAAAACTATGCAACCAAACCGTGCACAAGCTATTTTTCTGGGTAATTTTCTACTTTTGACTAATTATGTATTAATCCTCATCCTTCCTCAAATCCAATAACCAACGGGATTAACCACTTTTCCTCTAATTTTGTCTCTTTTTGAGGGCCAAATCTAGGGATCAAGTGAACTCCATCCACCTGTATCTGTTTAATATTTTTTTCCTAATAGTGGATGCACAATGGTATGTACTCGAGTCTTCTTTAGCAATTTTTTCCCTCTTTCTGTCAACCTCTCTATATCCATGAGATAAATTTTAACTTTAACTTATTTCTACTCTAATCCGAGGAAAATCAATGGCCGATACTGGAGGGGAATGATCATACAAACCTAAGGTTGCTGGTCTGTAACTTATCCCTATTGTTTGATGTTTTTGAAATGTTCATCTGGGGTCCTCTGATTTTATCTGAATCCATTTTTTAAATTTAAATTCCATGATTATACATGTTAGAATATTATGGATATGATATTTTTAAACATGGGATTAGTTGTTAGCAGTTACACCCACAACTCAATCTGCCCCATGTCGAAGGTTACTCCATAATTGGGGTTTTATGTTTCGGCACGTTTAAGCCACCGTTTGGATGTTCCTTTTCTTCATATTCCTTATTGTGACCCTTCCTATAATAAATGACTTCTTATTAATGTGAATTACATAATGGAATATACCATGCATGGTCTCCTCTTGACCCGTCAAAGCTATGTTCTTCCAAATTATGATTAAATATGAAACGTGAACTGGAAGGTATACTATGTATATATCTTCGCCTTAACAAATGAGTTAAAATAATTTTTACATGTATGTAGAACTTTTTGCTATATTAATGGAAGGTAGCGATGTGATCCTCTCGAATTTAATATGTCTTAATGGTTAATTAAGACTTTATTAAATGGGTGCAACACTTATTGGACTATCCACACTAATGTAAGAAAAGGAATAGACCAATAAATAAATCATAAAAACTCTACATGACCAATTCACACTAATGGAAAGAAATAACTGAACAAAATGAATTATTACATGATTAAAAAATTAAATATTAATGGACTAACTCAATCTATCATTTCATTATGATAGGAGAATACATTGGGTCTCGAGAAACCCATTCTGACTCAAGGATGTTGTTTTATTAAGTTGTAAACCACCTAGACTCTGGTTCTTTTCTATTCCTCTGATTCCAGGTATACTTCTATAGGGTCCTTTACATTTTTACAGGATACCTCAGATACACTCCACGGATCCATCATTGGCTAGTAGGTGCCATGGTGAAAGCCCATAGGGTCCTATCATTGCATAGTCTCATTTTATCTTGGTTGATCACGTTGGACTCATCATGTGCCTTATTATGGAATTCCTTGGATTATGATCAATAGATAACACTCTTCCCCCCTTATCTAGACATAGATATTACTGAGTTTGATTTCAGTGAGATCTATGTTATATTGATTATTACCCTGGAACACCCGTACTGGATAACCCTGTTAGGTTGCATTGTTACATATTGGGACCTTCACAACTTATACTATAATGAGGTGATGTTAGTACTATATTTTCCTCACTTGACATGTTAAAATTAAATGGTGCTTAACTAATTAGTGAAATGGTTACTTGTTCTGACACCAACTGAGGGATGAAGTAGGTACATTGGTATTTAGTAATATTTTACTTCTTGAATTATTTTATATATGCATTTCTTCACACTGATATATTCCATAACCTGGCCCATATGTTATAGACACTGTTAGTGGTGTCCCAATATAAATTATCTCACACCATCTCTGGGTGACTTTTGGTACCCAGAGTAGAATAAATGGTTGTTGGTAATGACAATGGGATGAATACATCTTCTAGAACTCAATTGCGTGTCAATTGGATTGACCTTGGTAGAAGATGATCGAGTAGAATTTCAGGATGCTTGGAGTAGAATTTTTTTCTTTTACTAGAAAAACATGTCATTTCTACTATCTTGTATCCATGTTTTCAATTTTTCTAATGACATGATATTACATAAACATTTCTCTAGTTGATACAGTTATTATTATTCTCGTTTATCTATTGCATAAGTTTTCCTCCACTGTTTATGTATGTTATTTATATTGATTTTTCTATTTACTACTCATATATATTCATTCCATTGTTCTATACTCTTCTAATGAGGTAATAGTCTTCCAAAAAATACACCATAGGCCCTCGATGTATGTTGGCATCCTCTAGTGATTAAAGATAAGAAAATTTAGCCACATGACTCACTGGGCCTGAGGAAACCCTTTAGTGGCATCGAGGTATGGGACATCCAAAAGTTGTATCAGATAGAGGTTTCTATTCTTTCATTTATATATAGGGACAATACATTGGAGAATATGAATTCTTGGGACATGGGCATAAGTCATTATTGGGCATCACGAATCAATATTCGGGGTAAAATCCATGTTTTCTAAATTATAATTGTTATTCTCATATTTCCTATTGCAGTTGATATTATTTCACCATTGGGGGATGAACATGTTGTGTGGTCTTGCATATTATTACTCTATTAGAGGGTCTTATTTTATCCTTAATTTTATTATAGGAGGGAAAGGAGTATTGATACATGCATCATTATAAGAACATAGAGTTCAAATTTCATGCAAATTGCCATGCCATATAGGTGTATTACACTACATTGAATTGCTTGAAATTTTTATGATATTTGATTGATGTTGTAATATTTTTTTTGTACATGTATTAATTTGGTTTCAATTGATTGATTTCCTTTCACAATTCATTAGGTGTATGGTCCCACAAGGGTTGGGATGAGTAATTTACCGAGTCGATCAATTATGCTATAATAAAGTGAGTTCCATTTCTGGTGATTGGTGTTTAAGCATTGATTCTTCAGCAATGGATATCAACTGTATTGTGAATATTGAAATGTAAAATTAATTGGTTTCATATATATATATATATATACATGTTCTGTTTATGAATGGTAATTTAGTAAACCTAGAAATTAACTACAAAATGATATGAATTATATACCTGAGCACTTACTGATTCCTAGCCAACTATGTATATAGTTTGGGTAGTATGCCTTGGGTATTGAGTTTTCATATGTTCAATTTCTATTAGTGTCTCTATGTACTAGATTTTGTGTTTGTTTTGAGGCATGTTGTTTGATTTTTTACACCAATTCTTTCATGATGACCTTGTGTTGTTCACCAGGAAGGTGGGGAAAATAATGCTCCAAACATGGTGGGCCTTGAACCGCCAGTCATACATCTAGGAGTGCCACTTGAGGCACTACTTGTTGTATCTGATCCAAGATCTGATTCCCAAGTCTATGATAGATTCCTACATCTGATATAGTCCATGAAAGGTGCTCCCATGGGTGGAACATACGATTGGTGGTCTGACCCATGAGTTCTAGCAGCAACATCCTCCTACATTTTTAGAAGATTGTGGTTTTTAGGCTATTGAGTCAAAGCTAGATGCCATGCAATCTATCATTGAGAATATGTAAATTCCTCTATATAAGAGATTCAATATTTCTAAAAACATGCATTGGGATTCATCCAAGCTTTTGTGGGATGTGGTTACCCATGCCGGTCATCATTAGAGAATTTTATGGGTTTATTTCTAGACATAATTCTATGAACAGTTCTTTCCTCAGGAATTGAGATATGACTAAGACAAAGTGTTTTTGCATCTTGATCATGGTTCTATATCATTTATGGAATAATAATCCGGTTTTCCTAATTTATAGTTCTTTTCAACACTTCTATCATGTGATGAGCTTTCACATGCTAGATGTTTTGAGGATGGGCTCTAGTATTCTATCCAAACTTAGGTGAATTTGATTTCGCTTCCTATATTTTATGCCATATTTTGTTAGGCATTTATCACTAAGTGTAACTCGAGGGATTTAATATGTACTAAGTTTAATGGACCATAGGTACGTTAGGTTAGTAGTTATTCCGGAGGAAGGAAACATGCCCTTGAGACTTCTCATAAGGGCAGTGGCTGCCAGAGTATCTTTTTCAATAGCTCTGTGGTGTGTCAATAGTATAGAATACTATAGCCTAAGAAGCCCCAACGTGACAGAGACAATATTGAGTGGTGGTATTGTGGTCATATTAGACAGCTTCAGTGTTTTTTAGGACCCTTCCTCCAGCTTCGAGTGGGAAAGGATGACATCTTCTCCACCTATGTGAGTTATCTATTTTGTTTCACGTTATATGGGGAGTTGGAATAACACAAATAGGTCTATCTGAGGAGGAGTTGCTTTTTGTGGTAGTCCGACCCCTGATCACCAGCAGTTCCAGCAGAGCAGTCATTATTTTAGTAGTCCATCTATTGCGGTAGATCATGGATCATGTCAGTTTCATGCATTTTATTCGATAAATGAGGATCGGGTTGTTGAATTGTCTACAGTGCGAGTTACTATTCTATTAGCCTCTAATATTATCTCATATTGTTTTTTGATATATGTTCTTTAAAATCATTCATTTCTATATCAATCATGGAATGTCTTGTACTAGAGATACATTATCATTATTGTGTGATGACACTCAATAAACCATTGGGAATAAGGATATAAAGAATACTCTAGTGTCGGGACTGTCCCCATAGGTTCACAGTTACCTTTTATTGTGAAATCTCATTGTTCTTGAGATGATATGATTCAATTTCACTATCAGTATGAACTGTTTAGTACACTATCACACTATTGTACACTAATATCACTACATGGTTCTTTTACATCATAAGAAGGCATCAGTTCTCTTTTCATACGTGAGTGGTATGTTCAGGCTAGGAAATATGGACCAAAGAATCACAGTCTTGGTTGAGTGACTGCAAAAATTTGAAATCTGTTTATGGAGGATAATGAATTACTTCAAACTGATTTTCCTCCAATTGTTGAGAATTTCATATAAGTCTTTCTTGATGAATTTTCTGGATTACATCCTAAGAAAGAGGTTTTTTTTACAATATATGTTGTTCCATATGAAGCTCCAATTTCCATTCCTCCATACATGATGGAACCTACATAGCATCAAGAGCTCACGAGGGGTATAAGAGACCTAGATTCCAAAGGCATTATACAGCCTAGTACATCCTATTGGGGATAAAATGTGATTTTTTCTAAGAATTTTGTTGTAAATCTTCATCTGTGTGCAGATTAATAGAGACTAAACCACCTTACGGTCAAGGATCAGTATCCAATTCCTCAAATATATGATATATTTGACCAGCTCAGAGGGGAAAAGGTTTTCTCTATGATTGACCTAATATCAGGTTTTCAAAATTTTTGAGTTACGCCATCAGAAATACCTCATTCAACATTTCGTAGAAGGTATGGTCTATATGTGTATCTTATTATATCATTTGGTCTTTTGAACACTCCATCTATTTTCTTGGATTTTATGAATAGGGCATTCCACCCCTATTTGGAATCATTTATCATTGTCTTTGTGGACGACATCATTGTGTATGTTCACAGTCGAAACGACCCTGCCAAACATATTGAGATCGGTATCAGTACACTATAAGAGCATTATCATTTTTAAAAGCATTCTAATTGAGATTTATATATCAAAAAAGTCCATAACATGGGTCATATTATATATGAATAAAGTGTTTTTTCCATAAAAAGGTTAATGTTGTTGTTTCCATGGAGAAACCCAAAAACATGATAGATATAATAATTTTCTTAGGGATCAGTAGACATTAATGGAATTTCATACCAGACATTTCTTGAATTTATTCACCTCTTACTAGTATTAAAAATATGGTTTCATGTTCACATGGTAAAAAGAATGTGATAAGATCTTTCTAGAACTAAAATGGAAGCTTGTCTTCACACTGATTCTTATTATTCCAGAACCTGGATTGGTTATATCATCTTCTTCAATGCATCATACATTGTCCTTGAAGTAGTGTAGATATAGGGAGAAAAAGTATTTGCAAAATAATATTAGTAGTTGAGGCCTCGTAAGAGATATTACCTGATGCAAGAACTCGATCTACAATTAGTTAATGATTCTTTACATTTCTAGAGACATTATCTATTAGATGAACACATTGTGGTGTATATAGATCAGATGAGCCTGAATTATATATTTTCTCAACAATTAATGAACCTCAAATAATGTATATGGGTCGAATATCTATAATCAATTTATTTTTTTCTTTCCTATATGCTTCGAATGTTTAATGTAATCACTAATGCACTGAGTTAGGAAAAGTCAAAACCAGGCCATACAGGAAGCCACTGATGAATAGATGATAATGAACCTTTATTCTAAACTTTATCTGCAGTTTCATGATAGAAAAAAGTAGTATTAACTCTCACTTTAGCATTAACCTCTTCCCAAATTGAGAAGTAAATGAGAAGGTAGTTTTTAAATCCAAACTGTTTGGTTCTCCGTGATAGTATATCAAGAGATAAACCAACTCCAGATTGGTCTGTGGATGGAGAGGATGACCTACATCAATGTGGATGTATCTGGGTTATACAAATATGAGGGAGGAGTTGATTAATGAGTCCGATACTTCATAGTGGGAATATCATCCAGGAATATTGAATATGTATCTGGATATGCGATGCTGGTATTGGTGTCCTGAAATGAAATGTCATAATTCAAGCTTTAACTCTTCAAGTTCCACCTATCAGTAGGTAAATTTGGTCCCCCAGAGTCATGCAGTCTAGTTACAGACACTTCCTATCCCGAAACAGAAATGGGATGATGTGGCTATGGATTTCATAGTTGAAGTACAAAGGTCGTTGAGGGGTAGATATGTTATTTGGGAATTCATTGACTAAATAACGAAATAATCCCACTTCATTACTATTCGGGGGACTTCCTTAGCTAATAAACATGGAAGTATGTATGTCAATGAGATCATATGACTATATGGGTTTCCTCATACCATTTTTTCAGATCGAGTTACACGTTTAACTTCATGATTTACATAGGGTTTGCAGAAATCTATAGGAACTCAGATGATTCAATGCACAATGTTTTACCCTCAGACTGATGGACAATTGGAATGGAAAATACAGGGTCTAGAGGGTATCATATAAGAATGTATCCTTGATTTCATTTCTTCTTGGTGGAAGAATATCTCTCTCGTCATGTTCTCTTATAATAACAGTTTTCATGTGACGATTCAGATGAATCATTTTGAGGCCATATACGGAAGGACATGTCGTTCACCCATGCACTAAATAGAGGTAGGTGATGTAGCCCTACTAGGTCCTTGTCTCATTTAGGAAATGTCACAATAGGTTCAACTAATCAGAAATGACATGACAAATACTCATTCAAGACATAAATAATATGTCAATTTCCAATGAAAACATTTTTTATTTTATGTTGGGGATCATTTTTCCCTTTGGGTGTCACACATGTTATGGAATAGAGAGTTAATAAAGCAAGGAATGCAATTTCCCCGTTATGTCAGGCCATTTTAAATTCTAGAGAGAGTCGGCCCGGTAGCCAATTGTTTTCTACTACGTCAAAGGTACTATTCCATGCACATTATATTTTATGTCTCAAAGATTCTCTAAAATCATACCAACCTTTCACATACCATTGATTATGAGTATGCTGTGTTAGTTTTTGATTCTATATTTGAGAAATATCATGTACGCATCATTGACCAAAGAATAAAGGCTCTCTGAGGGAATTTTTTCCAACTTTTACTAGTGCTATGGAAGCACGACTAAGTACATGGTGAGACATTGGAGACAGAAGCCTATCTATGTCCCCAATAGATGTAGTTTTTCTCATGTAGTGTTTCTTTACCCTTGGGAGGAGATCTCAGGGGGGTAGTTCATTTATGAGGGGAAGACTGTAAGAACCACAGTTTTTACTCAGGTATCTATGCTTTATTTTTTTAAATCTTTTCATTAGAACTAATATGAATGCCTAATGTGTTGGAAAATGTTATTAGTGTTTTGGGGCTTTTTAGGATCCTGTAACCCATATCCTTGGGAAAACAAGCTTGGCGCAAGGTTTAGAGAAAACTGTGCGGAATTCTACATGGTTTGCCTAATGGTTGGAATGGTGGTTTTTCAGATAGATCCTCCTCGCACGGTTTCTACACAGCCATGCGACCGAACCATGAATGTCCCCCTTTTTCACAGGAACCCATGCATGGCTTGCACATGGCTTGGTGAAACTGTGCAGAAAAATAGTGCACAAGATATTTATGTGGTTAATTTTCTAGTTTCGACCTTATTGATCTATTAATCCTCCTCCTTCCTCATAATCTAAGAACCAGCATGATTAACCTATTTTCATCTCATTTTGGAGACTTCTGAACTCTATTGATAGGGATCAATAGAAATAATTCATCCGATATCTGATCAAACTTTCGTTCATCATGTTGGATACACAATAATAAGTTCTCAAGTCCACTTTATCCATTCTTCTTCTCTCTTTTTCTTGACCTAGATAATTCCATGAGAGTGTATTTAATCTTTTCATATATCTAATATGATCTGAGTAAAATCAAGGGATGATGCTGGAAGAGAAGGATTGTACAAACCTAAGGTGGGAGTTCTATAACATATCTCTAAAGTTTTTTGTTTTTGTAATTTTCGGGTGGGGCCCGATGATTTTATCAGAATCCATTTATTAAATTTACATTTCATGATTATACTTTTTATAATCATATGGATATTCTCATTATAAACATATAATTAGTTGTGAGTGGTTTCACTGACAACTTGATCCACCTCATGTCGATGGTTATTAACTAATTGGGTTTATTGGTTTCAAAAAGTTTGAACCACCTTTCAGTTGTTCCATTTCATAACCTTCTTAAAGGAAAGCCTTCCAATAATAAATGAATTGTTATTAATAAGAATTTCATAAGGGAATGTTACATATATTCCGAACACTTCACTGGCCTAAGGTATTTGATTCCAAATTATTATAAATTGTGATAGTATATATTGTAAGTATAATATAAATAAAACATGGCCTTAACAAATGAGATTTAATAATGGTTCAATGTCTGTAGCACCCCTTTCCCAGTTAATAGAAGGTAGAAGAGTGAACCTCTCTAATTGAAAAAGACATAATTGTTAATTAAGAATAGATTAAATGATTGAAACTCTACTAGGACTATACACAGTAATGGTAGAGAAGGCATGGACCAATAAATAAATTGTTTCATCTCTACATGACTTATCCACACTAATAGAATTACAAACATGAAAAAATAAATTATTAAATGATTACAGTATCAAATAGAAATGGGCACACTCAATCTCTCCTTTGATTCTGAGAGGAGAATACCTTGCGTATTGGGAACCCCATTCAGATTGAAGGATTCAGCTTTCTTAGGCTAATACCCCCTCGACTCTGGTTCTTCTCTATTACTTAGATTCCAATCATACAAGAATTGGGACCTTTAAATTATTACAATATTCACCGGATACACACTTTGGATACAGTATTGGCTTGTATGTGACATGGTGAAAGCCCATAGGGCCCTGTCACTACTTATCCCCATTTTACTCTGATGATCACCTTGGACTTGGTAGGCGCCTTTTTGTAAAATGCCTCAAATTTCAATCCTTAGACTACACTCTAGCATCTTAGCTACACTAATATACTACTGAGTTAGTGTTCCGTGTGATCTACAATACCTTTGTTATTACCCAAGAACTCTCCACCAAATAACCTTGTCAGGTTGCCTTGTTACGTCTTCGGACCATCACTACATATACTATAATGAGGTGATGTCAGTGCTGGATATGCCTAAGATGACCTATTATCATTAAATAGAGATTACCTTATTAATGAATGGGATTCATGTTCCGACACCAGATGAGGGATGAAGTAGGTACTTGAATATTTAGCAATTTCTTGCATCATTATTTAGTTTATGTATTAATTCATGCACACTGCTATATTCCATTACACATGCCATATGTTATAGACATCGTTCTTGGTGGCCCACTGTTATTTATCTCACACCCTCTGTAGGCACCACTTGGTACCCATAGTAGATTTCATGGTTAAAGGTAATGAAAATGGTTATTATACAGCTCCCAAAACAAAATTTGCGTCATGATTGGATATATATTGTAATTAAATGACCGAGTAGGATCTCAAGATGCTTGTAGTCGCCTTTGTTTTTTTCCTTTACCTTTAGGATCATGTTATATATGTTGTATTATATCCATGTTTTCGAGTTTTCTGGTGTCCCAGCTTTACATAAATTTTTTTAAAGTTTATACATTTATTATTATTCACATTTTTCTACTGCATTAGTTTTCTTCCTCTATTTATTTATGTTATTCATATAACTTTTTCTATTTATTATTCCTTTATATTAATTCTATTGTGCTACACTCTAATAATGAATGAATAGTCAACCCACAGACACACCTGCGGCCCTCGCTTGCTAGTCGGAATCCTTTGGAATTGGGGGATATGAACTTGAGGCCATGTGGGCCATCGGGCTTAGGGAGCCCATTATGTGGAAAACATATTCTAAAAGTCAAATACAGTGACAAATATAAAATGGTAGTATAAAAAAATATTTAAATAAACTACCAACTCAATACATAAGTATAAAAAATATTTTTATGAAATATGAGTATGAAAAATTATGTTGGTCAAATAAAATTTATAAAATAAATACAATACTTCAATAATGATTGAGATTCCAATTTTAATAAATAGAAATAGTCAAAACCCAACAAATTATATTAGTTAAGAGACACTAATTGGATAACCAAATATAAAATATTTTGTATGTCAACATCTATATAACTGTAATGGTATAAATATATAAAATATAATCAATTCATGCATCCAAGGAAATTAGTATCAATAAATGAATCCAGAAAATCCAATTTCTGTAAAAATTATATATCCTAGATGTAATCAAAAGAATTTTTTTTATAATATAAAAATATGTATAATATCTGAAAATCCATGGAGGATGAATAGAAATCCCCAACACCCAATTCCAAACAATTCCATGATCAAATCTTATCAAGTGGTGGAAGATGGCATTCCATGCTTATTCCACCTCTTGAGGATGAACATAAGGCCATTATTTCTAGAGAATACTATAAAATACTAGTTTAATTAGGTGGGATTATTGGAGAAGTGTTTAAAATAAGGGTCTTTACATTAATAAGAAACTCGAATGGGGGAATCAGAAGGAACATGAGCATAGAGTTAGGGTTTTTGATTTTAGTGGAATGGGAGAAATGGAAGATAGAGGAATCATGTTTGATGTGGGGAAGTGAGGGAGAAGATTGGATAAATGTGTTGAGAGATAGAAGGTTCTAGAAAACATTAACAAATGATATGTAGAAGAAGATAGGATCTACAAAAATTAGGGTATTTAGGAGGTTCCTGATTAGAACTCTCTGAGATGAGGGAGTCCAAGAGGAATGGAGTGTTCGTGGGGAAACTAGAGGAGCTGAGAGGGAGGGAGTGAATATGGAGATAAAGATGGGGGATGATTAAGGGGGGACACTGACATGGGTTATAAATTTAAGGGAGGGGGAGGAGGAATCTATGTTATAGATGAGGTTGTGGAGTCATAGGTTTAGCAGCGGAGGGAGATAATGAAAATATATGGTGGGTTATTGGGGAATGAGAAAATGTGATGGGAGATTGATTGATGGATATGAAATATGGAAGGGGCCATAGATTATAGAATCAATAATTGATTTTATCTTTTTAAACCCACATTTTCATCGCGTCTACGAGTACAATTTTAAATTAGGTAATCCCCTTATAAGAATTGAATTTCACTAAACTTTTTTCATATTTGGAATAATTATAAATTATATTATATTATATTATCACCAAAAAGTTTTAAAATTATAAAAATTAAAAACATTAAAAATTAATTAGTTCTGTTACGGTAAAAATATTATTATTTTGGGATTAAACCAAATATATAATGGTTAAAATGACATACTAACATTTCAAGTACCAATTTATTTCCATCTAAAGATCACATATGTTATATTGTTCATGAATGAATTTTTTTTTGGGTTTGGGCATGATATATTGTTGCTGTAATTGAACCTTTTCAGATATTCCATGTGTTTTCTCTCACCCAATTATAGTTAGACACATCTTTTGATCCCCAATTCACAAATGCAAAGAAATTTGTATCATCCAATCCCAAACCAAATTAATTACATAATCCTATAATAAAATTTTATATCCCTTTTTGGAATATAAATACATCATTTTATGCTTTTTCATTAAAATAATAAAAATAATCCTATTGAATTGGCAATGTTCTTAGATGAGGGTTTTAATTTTATTTCTTCTTCCATCTCCCTCAAATAATATTTAATTATGAAAATATAATAAAAAATAATATATCTTATTATTGGAGGTTAGTATGTTAATGGAATAAAAAATATCCATATTCACATCCATCAAATGGGAAACGAAATCATTGATCGTATGTTCGTTGGACTACCTCTTCACAACCCAATATAAAACATTTTCAATCACCCCCACCCTAAGGTTGATATAATGATGGATTTTACACTTTTATATGATATTTATGTAATTATATTAATTCTATACTTATTATATCACATATATCTTATCACATTCCATTCCTTAAAAAATACAATAAAATTTCCCATGTGTATGGGGAGTTACTACCCCACAAAGCAATGAGATTCATCTATTACATACGCATTACATGGAAAAATATAAGTTTAAATTTTTAATTTTTTTTCTTTATATGATATTATTTTAATAATATATGATTAATTTATCACCCCCTTATTTACTATTTCACCATATAAGGGAATGGAAATGTCACTTCTGTGTATGTTTGACCTAACATCTGTTTAAACCAATGTGATCAATTATACATGTAAAAAGTTCAATACATAATTTTAAAATGTAAAAAATGTTAAATAATTATATTTATAACATTAATATGATCTTTGATATGATGTAACTATTTCATAAACCAAGGAAAAAAATTCATAATAAAAAACAAATGAGAAAACAAGGCAATTAACAACTACAATAAATAAAATAATAAATGATTAATAATAAAAAGCATATAAGATGTTATAATAAGATCATATTGGATATTAAAAATATTAAAATGGATCATATATAAATTAATAATTTGTTTAAAACTATAATATAGAAGGTTAAATCATGTTCAACCAAAAAGATGTGTGAGTTAGGCGATATCCTCTCTATTTATCTCTGTTGAGTAATATTTTATTATTGTGCACCCAAAATCTATTATATGGTGTACAAAATGACTATTTTACATGTAATATCTTGAAATCATAATATCTGATAGAATATTAGGTTTTAATTGAAATTATTTTATCCAAGAGTATTTGAATTTAATATTACAATTTGTTAAGGAAGTTCATGAATTGATTTATTTTCATTCTATTATATTACTTCTTAGTTGTCTTTGGTATTTATAGATTATGTTTGTAATGATATTTGAATATATTATGTATTATTTCCACTTATTTTATGTTTATTTACATGTGATAAACATTAACAATTCATTTTATAATTCCCAGTTCAAGATTATGATAATTGTAACATTATATATGACCATCTCATTTTAATCATGATTATTTAGGGTTAAATTTACAATAAAGGATATTATTTGAATAATGGATAATAAAACCTTTTTATTTTATTCTCCATTGATTATTGATGAAGATCTCAAGTTATTGTTCCATTATTTCCATGTTCATTATTTAAATTTATTGATAAAATGCTTCCTCTAAAATTATAATTCATTTCTCTCTTCTATAGAAAAACTATTTTCTCCCAGAACATTATCTTCCATATAAATGTTAATTTTTTTTAATATTATTTGAAATTAACTAAAAAATATTTTTCATCCAAGATTGAAATTTAAAAAAAAAAATCAACCGAATATACATATCATATTCAAAATAATTCAAATTTGGACATACAAAAATAATTTAAGAAGGTTTTTTTTAATGTGTATAAAAGTTTTGAAATATTATTACAAAATTTTTAGTAAATGAATTTTATATTTATATAAATGTATAAAATTATATTTTTGATGAAATTTATGTTCAAATTTTTCATGAATTGTTTTAAAAGATGTTTTTAAAGTTAAATGGTTATTTTCCAAATGGATTATTTTAATTATATTCTTAGGGAATATCTATTCATCAGTGAAAAGAACCATTTTTATTGATATTATAAATTATTTATTTTTTGTAACAATACCCTCCATTTTATTTATAGCAGTGTTTTATGATAAGTTCCCTATATAAATTATTGACATTCTTCTTTTTATTCCTTATTTTTGTCATTAACAATCCATTGAATCATTAACTTTCTTATGATCATTGTACAATGGGATTCCCTTAAGTATCTATTTTCATTTTTTCACATGTTATATTCTTTGTAAACAAATATATAATTATTACATATGGGTTTTCTCTTAAATAACAATATTCTTTTTTTAATAAATACAATTATTTTCAAAACCATATACTATTGTAACATACAATGTTAATTTTGAATGTTATTTTATTATATATGATATGTTGATTAAAATGTATCCTTCAAAAAATATGGATGTTTTTTGATAAGGAATATACATTAAGGAATTATATTTATTATTAGATATATGAATTTGGTTTTAGTAATTTATAATAAGGGGTGGGGTCCCGATAATAGATATCCCATGATTCACTAATAGTCTCATGAGATGAATCAATTTGATAACCTTAGTTAAATGGGTTTCTAGTGTATATATTCCCATATTATTTAAATTATCTTGATGAGGCAATTGATTTAATATGTTTTCATGATTCCTTTTATTGTGATGTATATTAATGAATCATATCTTTATTTTTAAATCAATGGTTATTATACCAGATATTTTAATAGTAATATTATCACTAAATGTAATTCATTATATGTTTAATTATTAAATGGAATGTCTTTTTCATTATTTACCTTTATATAATTATCATTAATTATGTTTTTTTGATAGTCATTATATTGAGTAAAATAATGTGTTTCAGTTATTTACATTTTCATATTTATTATTATAGTCTTGTTATTTAAATAAAAATTGTGTTCTGGTTTTTACCTTGAAATATCGATTGTGATTATTTATTTTTAATTTATTATACTAAACATAATACATGGTGCTTTTTTTTGTCACCCTTATTTTTTACCTTTCCCAATAATCTATGATGTGTAATTGGAATGATATTAGAAGTTATTAAGGAGGGAATGATGTTAATATAGAGAAAACTAGGTAGTAATATTTGAGTTAATATGAAATATGAAAATAATGTATGTATCATGTTCACCTATAAAAATTAATATTGAGACCATTAGGATATTATTCCTTGTATCTATTGTATTATTAGTAAATTAGTATACCATGATTTGGTTTATTGAAATGGGGTTATTAAAGTTGGTATCAAATGATGTTTTGCAGAATCATAGGGAACTAGATTATGGAAAACATTGATTAGGCATCAAATTTTTATTATATACTTTCAGGATATGTATATAATCACATACTAAATTTTTTGTATTCATGATGTAATATTGTTTTCCATGAAATACATCAATGTATAGATAAAAAGAGAGGATGTGGTTTTACCACATTTGTACAAAATATTAATAAATCAGAAATTGGTTTATAGGGTTGGAACCAATAATCTCAGGATATATTAAATTGGTCCTTAGTGATCGTCTGGTTTGAAACTCCTAGGGGATATTCATAGTATTATTCAAACTTTTGATATAAACCATTGATATATTTTTGAGTGGATGATAATAATTAATTATCTAGTTTAAATATAATGCGACTTAATTTAAAAAATAATGTGTTATGATTTAGACATTTTTTGAACTATTATGTGGTCACCCACTATGATTAATAATTATCACGCTATTATTTTTTGTTTTAGTTAGAGGGTATAACCTATAGAAATAATGTTAATGTTGCACATCAAGTAAAATTTGGTTTCTAAGGGAAATAATAGGATGATGATAATAGAGAAATATACCATGAATATCAAAATCATTTATCCGAAAATTTGGTTAACAAACATTAATCTAGTCCAAAACATGCTCTCACCAATGAAGTGAAGAATGGAGTTTTATAAGATGTAGAGTGGAGGAAACCCAATAAGAAATAATTATAGATTTATATAAATTGAGAAATGTGGAAAGAGACAACCTTGTAACTGTATAAATGGAACATGGAAATGATGCACTTTTGGAAAATTATTGCATGGGAAAATTAATTTAGGAGTAAATTCATTGATCATGATGGAAGGTAATATATCTCATCTAGGGGGTCAAATTTAACATTGATTTCATAATTTTGGGGAGACTGTGAATTATATGAGTCAATAATCTCCACTAAAGGTTGTTATTTATACTATCGAAGGTCATTTGTTAAAAAAAATGGTTTATTTTTTATATAATGGGGTTAAACCATTCAATTTTATACATAATTTGACCATTTTTATTAAATTTAATTGAATAATAAAACATCTAAAGATTTTTTAAAATTTAAGAATCATAGGCGTCTTCATTAAATAAGTGTTACACATACCGTCTGGGTTTTATGAGATTAAGTTTTATTAAAAGTTTAAATTACTAAACACCCATTTTGACATATTTTGTGGTAATAATATAACATCATTAAGGATATTAATCGAAATAATTATACAACCTGTTGTTTTATTGAATGAAATATCTATTTTTGGTACAATTCCAGAATATTTTTTGGTCATAAATTGCAATTTATTTTTATCCATCATGGTTTGCCATATATTTTATGTTGTAAAAAATATATCTTTTAAATATTTTTCAATGTTATAAGAATTATATTATTTTTTTAGAAAAAGGAAACCCCAAAAACTGTGGCACAACCCATGGTATAGAGAAAAGGAAAGAGGTTTGAACCTACAGATTATGGATGATAATGTTTTAAAACATACAACTGGCATGTATGATGTATTATTTACTAGTTCGTTGTTTCCAAATATTTTAATTAACAAAAAAATATTATTGACAAAACGGTGGGGTAACTATTGATGTTTAAAGATTAATGTATTATATTGGATAACTTGTTTTAACCAAAATGATTTTTGGAAAATAGATAAAGATATATGAATAATATTTTTATTGATTTATACATCATACAATATATTAAAAGTGGTTTTATTGTTTTAGTAAAAAAATCATTTTTGGGCATTACATTCTTGGATTGAGTGATGAACTTGAATTGGTCGAATCAAAACCAAAGGGTGAAATTTTGCGTATTAAATAGAAAACATATAATGTATCTATATCATGTTATATTATTATATAGTAAAAATTCATCAATCACATGAAAATTATATTGAAAAAATGTTATCCAATTACCTTCATAAACAATTAATCAAATGGAATTTTAATTTATTAAATGATTTATTTGTTTTAATATACATAATATTATATTGATAATTCACATTCTTATGATTAATTACATATATAATTATTTATAATTATTTAAACAATTGATATATTTCTAATAAAGAAAAAGAATTTATTAAATAATAATTGTTTCTGGAGAAATTGTTTTATGTATTTGGTATTATGCACATTAAACCTATAGAGGAAACAATTTCTTTTCCAGTTAACAATGATCATTATATTTTTTAAATATAACACAAATATAAATTCAATAAATGAAATCTAGAAAACAAATTAAAATATAATAGAAAAATAGAAAATTATAGATCTCCCAAATATATTGGAATCACAGCCCCCATAGGAAAAATTTTCAAAATAAATTAAATAATAGTAAATAAAAAATAATATTAAATAATAAAAATATTAGGTGTAATTTTATTTAATATTTTGTGAAATAATGAAAGGTCACTAATAATATATATAAGAAAATGAGAACATTTTTATTAAACTATTGTAATATCCTTGATTAAATATGATGATTGGACAATATAATCTTTAGAAAATTTAACCGTTGGTAAATATACCCATAAGTGATAACATTATAATTTTAATTATTGATTATATGTCATAATGTTAATGGAAAATTTTTCTTTAATGGAGAAAATATTTCCCCAACCCAAATATTCATTTCATTTGAATTTATTTTTTCATAACATTGGAGGTTGGTAGTGTCACCAGGGTTCTCCATTTATTATTCTCAAGCTGAGCTTTAACAAGTTATTTCTAAAAAAATATCATATGGGATAAGTTTATTTTAGTAGATATTACAACATAGTCAATGTTTAACCGATCCACACCATGAATCTTCCACCAACACACAACTTACCCTTAGGGAATAAAAGGGGGTAATAAGGGATTATGAGTATTGTACTTATTTATATAAAGTGTAATGAAATTTTTTTATACAATGGATATTCAATCAATTTTTTTGAACATTTTTTCTTAACAATAATCATTTTTAATCTAGTTGATTTTGAATAATTGATTTCTAGAAGCAAATAAAACATATTTTGTTTATTTAGAAAAAATATATATTCGTATAAAAATATGATTTATTCAAAGATTTATTTTTTAAATTAAATATTATTTTAAAGCACAATTATTTAAATATAAATGATAATATAATTTAATATTTTTATTGGATATTTTTATAACTATGAAAAATTTTATTATGCCTCAGATTTTTATTAATAAATATAGATTATTATATTTTATTAAAAATAATAATATTTAAATAATTATTATAATAAATTAAATAGTATATCTGAATTGAAAATATTATATTTTGGTTAGAATGAATTTTTTATAATTTTCATAAATACATATATTCCTTGAATAGTAAAAATATAGTTTTGGGTTTTTAGTATGTTTAATGACTTCATAATTATTTCATAATGATGTAACTGTTATTAAATACATTAAAAGGTATAAAATTTATTATTTTATTAATATTATGTAATTTAAGATATTTTAATCATTTTCCAATCCATTAAGTGTCTTTCTAAATTATATATTGGAATCATTTATTTTAAATACCGTACATTGTGGAATATATAATTTTCCATTCAAAATAATATAAAAAAATGGTGTTCAAATCTTGTGGATTATAATATCATAAAATGTTACTCAAATGGTAAAAACCATTAGAAATAATAGTGGTTATGGCATTGGTTTTCTATTTTCCACAGTCTAGATTTTCTAGACCAATATTTGTAAATTATTAAACCATTCTTCAACTTTTTCTATAAATACCAACCTATTTCATCATCAACCTTCACTACTAATCCATAATTTACAATTTCCTTCTGGTTTTCACACCCATGGAGTCCCAAAATTGGGTTTTTTGCTCCCATGGTTCCATTATAATGTTTTAGGAACAAATCCTGATGTTAAGTGCACTCTTAAAGTCTGTTTTCTATTCATATTTCTGTTTTTGGTGGTATATATTCAAATTACTACTGTATTTTTTTTATGTTCATGTAGATTGGTTATATTAAAATTGTTATATTATTTTATCATTGGTATCACCACTTTCCCTCTCATTTCCTCTTAACCTAATCAACTTTATATACATGTCAGGAAACATAATTTATTTTCCAATTTTCTCTCTTTTACACGGGAAATTTTCTATTCATTTTTATTTGAATACCCACCACAGTTTTTTTGAATGGGTATTAAGTAATTTGTAAACATGATTTATTGATATAACGATTTCCATACTTGAATTCTGCATTTTCTTTCCACAGGATAAATTTAGTACAATTTTAATTTCATTAAGAACATTTTACGTAATGAATTGGATATGAAATCCTTGATATATTTTACACGAGTTATTAGGGAAATTACTTTTTATAGTAAATATCACTCACATGAAATAATGAAATATGAATGGTATTATTTAACAATCCACAAATAAATTGTGTAATGAATTTAGTAACTATAGATGACATGTTTTGTGATACCTTGTTCAATAACCATGTTAATTTTCTTCTATAACACCTAAGTAATAAACCATGTTTATATGATTTTTAATGACTCAATTTTTTAATATAGTCTTATTTCAATTTTATAATTCATGTTAGTATTGTTTTGATATTCCTCTTGATCATGCCTTGTTGTTTTCCTCATTTTCTGATTGATACTTTTCATCATCACATGCTATATGTATCCTTTTATTATTCCGTTATTGGGTTACATGAACAACATATTCATTTAATTTATGTCCCCAAGATATGAGATATAGTAAAAATATCAAAGGGTGAACCCATGAATATTTCCTTCATGTGGGTTAGTAGAATGTTATTTTTTTTAATTTATTGCATACCTAATAATCAAGAAACTAAAAATTATAATGTCAATTGTTTCGTTCCTTTGTAGCAGAATATTTATTTCATAATACTTCATGATGTGATTGTTGGTATCAGAATAATTTTTAGTTATTTTTTGATATTAAGGTTATATATTCTTATATAATCTCTTGTAATATGATTAAATATATAAAACATCATGGTATTTGTAGAGTATTAAGTATGTTATTTCTAATAAAATAAATCGATTTCAGGATATTATAAGTGGATATGGATCTGGAATAGTTGTACCTTTTGGTAACACCAAAAAACACTACATTATGGTATAATCATCCAATACCTAGTAAAATATAGTGGTCTATGGTAGAAAACTATATCGACATATATGGGTGTTATGTTTTCTTAAACATTAGATTTTGTTTAACCTTTTTAAATTATATATAGAAATATAATTCTTATTAATAGTGATTATATACATATTTATGCATGGTGTTTTATGATACAAAAAAATTCATAACTATAAGAATACTAAAAGACAAATTTTAACCACAATCGATTATTCGTTTAAAAATTGATAGAAATTAGATGAACTGTATAAATGATTTGTGCAACAGATGATGAACTGAGAACATTCTTATGGAAAAAATAATAAAAAACATAATGAATGGGATGAATCAATAAAATCGAGTTATGAATAATTACATTAATCAGGTTGAGAGACCATGTTCATGTTTAAGAGGAAAAAATTTCTTTGGTTCCTTAATGCATAAATGACCACATTTTTTTCATAGATTCAATGATCCATTGATTTTTGGACAATGGATTAGCTCTATAGAGAATATAATTTTTGTAATCCATTTTTTAGAGCTATAAATGACACTATTTAGGTATACCAATAGGAAAGTGTTGTTTATTAGTGGTAAAATGGAATTAAAAAAAACCAAGATGGTAAATTTTTACAATGGAGTTGGAATAATTATTGGGAATCATATTAAAAAAATATTTTCTATATTAAACGAAAAAAATTAGTAGGAATTTCATAGAGATGAATAAAGATGAAAATGAATCATTGGGAAGATATGAAATAAAAATTTAAAAACATTCCTGATTGACCTCAAGCTTTGTTATAGATACTAAGGATATGTTGAAAGATTATTTATTTTATTCTGACACTATTTGTGGAGGAATATATGAAATAAAGAATGTTAAATCTATTAAGAGGTTTTGTTGAGTGAATAATGGTCGAAATGAGTTTCTAAATATTAAGTGGTCACATTGGAAGAAATAGAAGAAGAGAGAAATGGAACCATAATCATGGATGAATTTTGTTCTCAAATGTTGAGGAAAAAAGTTCAAAATCCCACATGCAACAATTGTAGGTTGAAGCATTCTAAAAACATGTTTCTTTAAATTTGAATTTTATTATAGTTTAGAATATATGTATATATAGATCAAAATTGTAATGTTCAGATGAAGCATGAAATTCTCAACACTGAGAATAGAGATAATATGTTATAGACCCAAACTAATGTCTAATGATTCAAGTGTGGGAAGCTTGGGTAATCTACGAATAAATTTCCAAATCAGATGATAATGGAGGGAAACCACCATAAACCATGGAATATTTCAATAGAGAAATGTTTGGAATTTTCTACTATGATGGATAAAGTAGGATTTGAAAATGATATAATGGATGTTATGATTATTGATATCAAAAAGTGATTAAGTATATTTTCTGATTCAGTTTATATGAATTCCTATAATTCATACAAGTATTTTAATTATAATAGAATAATTTCCTATAGTTTTGTAAGTAATTTTATTAGTGAAGGCTGTATAAGGAATTAGTGTATAATTTACAGTGTGTAAAAACACATGTATTATTATTTGGTTGTATAATCTAATCAAAAATCATGTAGTAATTCCTGTGGTATAATTAGACACTATATTAGGGATTGAAAGTATCTCAATGTGTGGTATTATGATTAATTTGATGTTGAAATTAAATTTTATTAGTTTTGAGTAGGCAACAAAAAGTCATTTTCAATAGACAAATATCTTGACATGAGATTTGTGTAGAAGAACATCAGATAGCCTTCAGTATGAATATTATTGGTGAAGAGGGAAAAGGAAATGAATGTATATCGATAGAATTTGTCCCCATAACTCAGGAATAAATTGAAATACTTCATGAATAGTTAGACAGAGATCCCCTTGAAATAGAGGTAGAGATCCGTGTTGACCTCATTCTAGGATCAAAGCTGATATCTAGGACGCCATATAGAATGGATAAGGTAGAGATATAATAATTAATGAAAAATTCATGGCCTTATGGGGAAGGAATATCTTCAACCAATTTTATATCTTTTGGAGAAACTATTCAATTATTGTAGAAGAAATATGGATCAACGCAGTTATGCATTGATTATAGAGAAATTATCAAGATCAAGGTGAATATCAATTTCACTCTCCTAAGAATCAATAATTTATTTGACTAGCATTATGGGGTTAAATTATTCTCCAAGATTAACCACCATGATGGGTATTGTTAGTTTATATTGAAAGAAGAATATTTATAATGTGTTCAGTCCAAACATTATTTGGTCAATATGGGTATGTTTTTATTCCCGTTATCTGGACTACTGGTCATGTTATATTTTTGGATTTGATAAATAATGTCATTATGTAATATTGTGATGATTTATTGGTTTCTTATTAATGTTGTTTTGATATACATTAAATTTATCAAGGAGAAATAAGATCACATAAGGGTTATGTTTAAAACTCTTAAGAAGAGGAATATCTTTTAAAAATTCATAAAATTTGAATTCTGGTTAAAATGAGATTCATTCTTTGGGAAAACTATATCTAGTGAAGGAATTTCGACAAGGTCATCCATAAGAAAGGTTATATTAGAGTGGTCTCCTCCTATATTATCTATTGATACTTATAGTTTCAATGTCTTAGCATGATATTATATGAGGGTTTGGAAAAAAATATTATTATTCATAAATTATATAATATGTTTAATTGAAAGTGAGTTAATTTCCCCTAGATAATGGAGTTTGAAGAAAGTTTATAGAACAAATGAATATATTAGATTATTCACATATATCAATTATACCCTCTATAAGAGAATTATTTTTTTATTTATAGTGATTCATCACTAAATGGGGTTAGATTAATGCTCTTTAAAATGACAGGGTGATCACATTTGAATATCTATAGTTAAATTCCCATGAGAAGAATTATTATGTTATTTGTGTGGATGTATCTAGATTTTTTTATATGCTGATATTGAGGAACTATCTTTATAGTGATAAATGTGATATACATATAAATATATACCACAAATGTATTAAGTACATATTACTGAAAATTTAATTAAATAGTAAAAAAGTGATGGTTGGATATTCATAAATAGAATGACTATTCAATCAATTATCAACCTAGAATATAAAATAATTTCATAGATTCATAAAATATAAAATTCCTTATTGTGCTAGTTGTGATGAGGATTCAAGGATATCCATTTACTTCTAACCTATATGTCTAGATATGGGAATAACGAGGGAATGACAATGATGAATCATATCCCAAATAAATTCTCAACGATCTTTATATTAGAACATCAAGATATTTTAAAGAGAATATATGAAGATACAAAATTAAATAGAAGAAGTTAAGAATTATATGTTTTGTAAGTTCAATATATATCAAGAAGGTGTACTATAGTTTTTTAAATTGCTATATGTCCCATATATCCCATAGATAAATAATGATATGATAGATAAAAATAATATCCATAAAGTATCTATACCTCATAGAGTCACTAATATATATAAGAACCTTCTAGGTCATTTTTGATGGAATAAAATGATAATCTAAATTGTCAACATCAAGATTTATATTTCGTTTCATCAACACATTAATGAAGATTAAAAAATTTGGAATGGATTATTTCAACCACCACCGATAACAACATGGATCTGAAAAAAATATCACTATAAAATTCAACATCGGTCACTAATGAAAATAAAAAAGAACCATAATGATATGGGATATAGTTGATAAACTACCCCACACTGTTAATAACATAATTATTATGGACGATTTTTCACAGAAACTACTTTAAAATATATACATAAAGTGGTGAGGCTATATGGGAAGCCACATTAAATTAATTTGGTTCATGGCCCAAGGATCACATATAAATTATAGAGATGTATTCAATATGCTCTAAATAATCAATTGAAATTCATTATGACCTATGACCACAAAATTTGATCACAAATCTAATTTAACTATTTAGAAACAAGATGACAAAATGGGAACATTTTCAATGGAATTTAATTGTTGATGGGACAAACACCTCTTATTAGTTTATTTCTCTATAAATATATCTTTAATTATAGTTTTAAAATTTATCAACATCATTCCCTATATAGAAATTGCTTTCTATTTCCTAATTTTTGTGGTGAAGTTGGTGAGATAAAGCTGCTTAGGCCTGATCATTTTTAATTAGATAGTAGAAAATGTTTATCCCATAAAAAAATATAAACCATTCTCATAATAATAGAAGATATATAGTAATTAACTTCGAAGGGGATTGAACTACTATTTTGGGTAAAAAATTTCATTCAGTATCACAAAGAAATAGATTCATTCAATTTGTATGGATAGGGAAACAAAGACTTAAGTACAATGTCCCCAATTTATTCATTGATGACAGGGAGTATTATCAAATCAGCTAAGACTTATAATAAATCTGGATGATGTTCAAGACATATTCCACATATCTCTCTTGTGGATGTATATACCTGATCCCTCACATATACTAAATCTAAAGGTGGTATAACAGGATCATGACCTCTCTCATGAGGATAAGCAAATGGAGATCATTGACTATATAGAATATTTTCTATGAAAAATCACTACTGACATTATCAATGTTTGTCACGACCCGTCCTCGGGGCCCGTGCCGTGACTACCCCAAGCCCTCCTTCCATAGGCCAGGGGCTGGCGACTAGCACCAAGGCGTAAATTCCGGTAAAAAGGGAAGGCATTGCCTTTTTAAAATAAACAAGCACCACAGAGTAAGCAAGCGGAAAGTAAACACTAAGAGAAAGCAGAGTACAACTATAAGTGCGGAAAAGTAAAAGGGCCAGTATACAAACCCCAACTGAATGTAAAGTACAACTCGAAAAGGAAAACAGCAACTGAAAAAGTAAAAGCAGCTACGCCGAGTCGTCCACTAGAAATCCCACCTGAAGGGTGGGTACAAATAGCTCCACAGCTCCTCGGGTCCCGCCGTCCGCTCCGAGTACGTCCCGCCCAGTGGTCCACCTCAAGGTACCATCTTGCTCTGCAAGCCTCAACCACGATCAACGCTGTCCGTCGTCTGCAACCAACACAATGAGGTGAGGGCATAGCCCGTGCAGGGGTGAGTATAATGATACTCAGTAGGGACCCCGAGACCCTCAAGGTCTCACTAAAACAACAAGGTTAACCACAAGAAGATCTCAACAGATATCCTCTACTTAGATATATGCCCATACATATACCTAAGATATCAAGTAACCCATCTTAATCATGAGGAAACACAAGGATTGTGAAATCAACGGATAACCACTACCCAGGAATATGCCCATACATATACCTAAGTTATCAAGTGACCCATATCAATCATGAGGTAAACACAAAGGTCAAAAGTCTCAACTCAAACCAGGATTTTCATTATCGAAACCGTAACTGCTGAAGAGCTCTGTCTCTGGAGTGTACAGTGGTCCTACCACGACTCCGAGGTACTGCTCACTAACCTAAGACTGCTGAGGTACTCCTCCTGTCGAGTACCGCGGGTCTGCGGCCAACTCCCGGGCGCTCCGTCCGCTGTGGGTCTGTCGCCAAATACCGGGCGCTCCCCCCAATAGCCTACAGAGGTACTCCTCCTGTCGAGTACCGCAGGTTTGCGGCCAACTACCAGGCACTCCGTCCGCCGTGGGTCTGTCGCCAAATACCGGGCGCTCCGTCCACTGGGCTAGTCGACTCACTCCAAGTCGAGTCGGTCAAGCAGTCGTTAGGTCTCAGCCAGCTACACGGTCTCCATACTCCTCACGCTCGTCTCCAAGAGGGTCCGCTCCATGAGCTACTAGTCGATACTCCAAATATCACAAAGTCCCACAAAGAAGTATCTCAAAGGACAACCTCGTCATAGGGGTCTCAACGCAACAGACGGTGCGTCAATCGGACGCCCGGTCTGTGAGTTATTAGCCTTTTCGTCACAGGGGCCCGGTTGGTTTTGTGTGCGAACCAAACCGGCCGTAACTCAACTATATCCAAAACTCGGGCGAAGTATTCCAAAAGTTCCATCTCATCAAGAGGAATTCAACGAAACAGACGGCGCTTCAATCGGACGCCCGGTCTGTGAGTTATTGGCTTTTTCGTTCCAGGGGCCCAGTTGGTTTCGTAAGAGAACCAACCCAAAAGCACTCCGACGGCATCAAAAACTTGAGCGGAGTGTGCCAAAAGTTCCGTATCACTTAGAGGATTCCATCAAAGTCGACAGAACGTCAATCGGACGTCCGGAACTCAAGTTACGAGCGTTTCCGCTCCCAGGGCCCGGTTGGTTTCGTGTACGAACCAACCCGGCCGAACCCAAAGTTCTCCAAAACATTGAGTGCGATATACCTAAACGACCGTATCAATCCAAGGACCGCGTTCCCACTGAAAGCGAGTCGTTTGGAGGCCCGTAGCCCAAGTTATGAGCATTTGACCGAAAGTGGTCCGAAAACGGGGGTCTGGGCCCGGGCCGACCCTGCCCGACCCCCCCTGGGTCGGTCGAACCGGGTCGACCCGACCTGGGCGGTGACCCGGCCCGAAAACCCGGCCCGGCCCAGAAGCTTGGCCCGGCCCAGCGGCCAAGGCCGGCACGACGGCGCGGTTCGGGTGCCGCGTGAGCACCGCGCGCGGGGGGCAAAGCCCCCGCCGTTCCTCAGCTGGCTGCGCGGCAACCTGCCGCGCCTTGAAATAAAACGGCCCCCCTCACGTGGGGGCCTGCCTTTGAGAAAATGGGGGGCCGACTGCCCCCCTTTGTGAAACCGGCCCCCTCATAATGGGGGGCCATTATGGCTGGCCGAGGGAAATTATTTCCCCCAGTTTTTTCCCTTCCGGCCGGCCCGACCTGGCCGGCCGGTTCTTCCTCAATCGGATCGGCAAGGCCGGTCCCCCTTCCGGCTTCCGACACGGGCGGCCCGGCTGACCTCCGGTTTTCTCGTTCCGCCGCGGCCCGAGACCGGCCGTAGCCTTCGTTGTCCAGCACGGTGCGACGACACTGCGCCCCTCCACCGCGGCCCCGCTCCGGCCGCGACGCCTTCAACTTTCTTCGACACGGTGCAACAGCGTCACGTCCTTGCATTATTTTACGACGCGGCGCGATGGTGCCGTGCGTTTCTTGCCGTATGATCCTGTGTGGTGCAACGACACCGCGCCACACCCGTTTCAATCCACAACAGAATCAACATGAATAGGAGGAGGGTCAGTCGTGTTCGTGCGGTCCGGCCCCCTCACGTTATTTTCTAACAACCGGCCTTTAATGAACGATAAACTTTCACAATATTTTGAATTAAATAAAAAGATTTGGAATCAAGGCCCGAAAAAAAATAAACCTTCAAGTTCGAAGGAGAGATCCACATAACTTTAAAAAGTTAAAACCCCTACCTTGATTTAAGAAGTGACGAGATTCGGCGTCGCGAAAAGAGATGTCACGGAAGAAGACGTCGTCGGTGTTGCGGGTATGGCGTCGCGGAAGACGGTTCCCGAGAACGTGGCGTTCTTCATCGATGTCCGATTGTTCTTCGCGTTCTTTGTCAAGAGGATGAAGAAACTTCAAGACTTCTAACCCTTTTTTCCCAAATCTCTCAAACAACACAACCCCACCAAAATAAATAAGTTCTCCACTTATTTTATTAACTTCACATGGCTTTTGAAATTAAAGTGTTTGAAATTCAAAAGACTCACACAACTTACCACATTAAATTCAACTCATTTAAGAAATAAGTTATAACTAAGTTAAATTCATTTAAGTGGGAGTTGAGGGGTTTTAGAGGATATGAAGAGGTGGGGTTCATGTGGGCCCCACCACCCTCATAACCTCCCAAGGGAGGTTGGGTGGTTACCCAACTTCCACCATGAGCTAACACTTAGAGTAAGTTAATAAAAATTGTAGTGTAGTTATAAAATAAACTTCCACAATTTTTATAATCAACACTCGTTTAAACGCAACTCCAGAACATGAGTTCCTAAGCAAAAACTGGCGCAGCGAGTTCATCGGTGCCCTCAGAATTTGATTCCGAGCACCGGTTCAAAAGTTATAAATTCCCGCTCGTTCGTTCACTGAACGTACCTGAGCCAAACTTTAGAAATTAATTCCGGGCACACCGGGCCTCGAAATTAGGCGCCGTTAGAAACTGCGTTCTTGTAAAATTCCAAGAAAATTAAGAAAAAAAAATTTCCTTGAAATTTATGGGTCTTTACATTACTCTCACCTCAGGGATTTACGTCCCCGTAAAGCTTCAACACAAACTAGGGTCACAAAAGTTGTAAAGAGCACGCATCTGAGCCTTACGCTCCTATGTGCTCACCTGGAGGTTTCCGTACTGCCAAAGAAAAAGAACAAGAGGAATCAACCGTCCTTATAGGATCTGCTCCTATCGATCCTCGATCCCCACTGGAACTTCCATTAAAGACACCCCATCGCCATCGTCCAGATCCTCATGGTCGATGATATGTGAAGGGTCGAGCACGTATCTCCTCAGTTGAGATACGTGGAAGTCGTCGTGCACCTAGTGCAACTGAAGTGGGTGGGTTAAGCGGTAAACTACCTCACCTACCCAGCTGAGGACCTAGAAAGGTCCGTTGAACCTCGGAGATAACTTGGCTCCCTGGCCACATCTCCGTAAACCTCGTCGTGGTGAGACTCGTATAAAGATGTGATGGTCATCCTCGAACTCTAGAGGCCTCCAAGTCTTGTCAGAATAAGGCTTCTATCGGCCCTTTTCCATCCTCATCCGATCTTGGATGACCTGGACCTTCTCTAGTCTCACAAGAGCTGCTATAATTTCTTCTTTGCCGATAAGAGAAATCTGGTCTGATCCCCTGGATGAACCACATTCGTTGCCTAATACAGTCAATCCTGACATGAATGATGCATTCATGCCATGGATGATGTCGTAAGGCCTCGACGTAACTACCAATAGATCCAACTGTCACTCTCGCCTCCAAGGGTCGAGTCAAACTGTCGGCATCAGTGTGTGGTCCCTAGGTCTCCTTCAGTAGAAAACTCGAAAGTGAGGGTCAAGTCAACAGTCTTAAACAGGACCACTCAGTATCAACCAAACAAAAGGATAGGAAATCAAATAATGATAAGTGTCTTTTTATTATTGCAGCTCATAGTACAAGACACAAAGCAACTACAGACAGATATCAACAAAACCAGAAGCAACAGGATCAATAGCCTCCAGGTCAGAAGCTAGTCCTGCTCCTGTCCATATGCTTCCGGAGCTCCATGACCGTAGATCTCAGCTACCTGAAGCTGAGCTCTCCCATGTCCTCCTGTCCCCTGCGGTCGGGGTGGGTATCCTGGTGGTGGTGGTGGCAACATTCCGATGCGTCGCCCACCTCCAGCTGCACGGCCAGCTCCTCTGCCATGGCCGCCTGCTCCTTGCGGTCCGCCCTGATCGAACCTCTACCTCTGCCTCGGAGGTTCTTCATTTAACTGCTGGTCATCTGCATGGAGGGTCAGACAGTCACGTGCCATGTGACCCATTCCGCCATAGGAGTAACACTGTCCACTCTCGGCACGTCTGGCTCTGACTCCACCCCGGTTTCCCCGCACAACTGAACCTGAGTCGTACAGTCGGCCACCGGTAGGTCTGGTCCTCTTGGACCTCTGCGTAATCTGTCTACTGTCTGCTGCAGAAGACTCTGCCGCAAGTCGGCTAGTGGTGGGTCGTGCTGGTGGAGACTGCTCAGCAAGGAAACTCTCCACTAAGAGGGCTCTCTCTAACACCGATGTCTGGGTCGGAATGCTATGAGAAACAACAGAAGCTATAATCTCTCGCCTGAGCCCCTGCTCGAAGGTTCGGGCCCTGAAGAACGGGTCCCATACCATATCTGTGGAGTAGCGTGAGAGGTCTGTGAACCTCACTGAATACTGCGCCACTGACATGCTTCCCTGCTGCAGCTGAAGTAGCTCCTGTATACGCACCGCTCAAAGGGTGACTGGTACAAACTCTGCCCGGAACAGGCTCTCGAAGTCTGCCCAAAGAAGTGTCGCCTCGTCATGCATCTGGAGCATCAGGCTCCACCATATGTCTGCTGCTGCCTGAAGAAGGCTGGGAACAAGGATCGCCATGAAATCTGCCGACGTCCCCACTAGCCTGAAGACTCTCACCACAGCCTCCAGCCAATCCTCAGCCGCCTGCGGGTCCGTCCCTCCCTGAAACCTGGGTGGCCTCTGGCGCTAGAACTCATGCAGTGCGCTCAAGCGACTTGCATCCTCTGCTACTAGGGTTGGTGGCATCGGTGGCCCAACGGGTAGTAGTACCGTTGGTGCCTCCGCTGGTTCCTCAATTGGGATATGGCCCTGTACTGAGGCCTCGTCGCTCATCGGGCTGTGAGTACGCACCACTCTCGGGGCTCTAGCTGGTCATCCACGGGGAGGCATCCTGAAAGAAACAACGTGACACTGTCAAACGATTTATACCTAGTGATATGACCTGGTTTGAGCTGATATTCAAATAAAAATTCTGGAAAACACACACGTAATCAGTGTTTTCGTGCACAAAGTCGGAAATCAGTTGTCAGGGTCCTGGTGTATGGATACGTCGGCCGCTCGCACCAACACTGGACTCCCTGAACTGAAAACCACACTCGGTACTCTTAACACTATTGCTTCACAGAAAGAAACATCAGAGTTATAAGTTCTACGGTAGAACCGAACTCCGTTGATACCAATTTTTCATGACCCGTCCTCGGGGACCGTGCCGTGACTACCCCAACCCCGCCTTCCATAGGCCAGGGGCTGGCGACTAGCACCAAGGCATAAATTCCGGGAAAAAGGGAAGGAATTTCCTTTGTAAAGTAAACAAGAACCACAGAGTAAGCAAGCGGAAAGTAAACACTAAGAGAAAGTAGAGTACAACTATAAGTGCGGAAAAGTAAAAGGGCCAGTATACAAACCCCAACTGAAAGTAAAGGACAACTCGAAAAGGAAAATAGAAACTGAAAAATTAAAAGCAGCTACGCCATGTCGTCCACTGGAAATCCCACATGAAGGGTGGGTACAGATAGCTCTACAGCTCCTCGGGTCCCGCCGTCCGCTCCGAGTACGTCCCGCCCAGTGGTCCACCTCAAGGTACCGTCCTGCTCTGCAAGCCTCAACCACGATCAACGCTGTCCGTCGTCTGCAACCAACACAACGAGGTGCGGGCATAGCCCGTGCAGGGGTGAGTATAACGACACTCAGTAGGGACCCCGAGACCCTCAAGGTCTCACTAAACCAACAAGGTTAACCACAAGAAGATCTCAACAGATAACCTCTACATAGATATATGCCCATACATATACCTAAGTTATCAAGTAACCCATCTCAATCATGAGGAAACACAAGGATTTTGAAATCAACGGATAACCACTACCCAGGTATATGCCCATACATATACCTAAGTTATCAAGTGACCCATCTCACTCATGAGGTAAACACAAAGGTCAAAAGCCTCAGCTCAAACCAGGATTTTCATTATCGAAACCGTAACTGCTCAAGAGCTCCGTCTCTGGAGTGTATAGTGGTCCTATCACGACTCCGAGGTACTGCTCACTAACCTAAGACTGCTGAGGTGCTCCTCCTGTCGAGTACCTCGGGTCTGCGGCCAACTCCCGGGCGCTCCGTCCGCTGTGGGTTTGTCGCCAAATACCAGGCGCTCCCCCCAAAAGCCTACAGAGGTACTCCTCCTGTTGAGTACCACGAGTTTGCGGCCAACTACTGGGCGCTCTGTCTGTCGTGGGTCTGTCGCCAAATACTGGGCGCTCCGTCCACTAGGCTAGTCGACTCACTCCAAGTCGAGTCGGTCAAGCAGTTGTCAGGTCTTAGCCGACTACACGGTCTCCGTACTCCGCACACTCGTCTCTGGGAGGGTCTGCTCCACGAGCTACTGGTCGATACTCCAAGTATCAAAAAGTCCCACAAAGAATTATCTCAAAGGACCGCCTCGTCATAGGGTTCTCAACGCAACAGACGGCGCGTCAATTGGACGCCCGGTCTGTGAGTTATTAGCCTTTTCGTCCGAGGGGCCCGGTTGGTTTCGTGTACGAACCAAACCGGCCGTAACTCAACTATATCAAAAACTCGGGCGAAGTATGCCAAAAGTTCCATCTCATCAAGAGGAATTCAATGAAACTGACGGCGTGTCAATTGGACGCCCGGTCTGTGAGTTATTGGCTTTTTCGTTCCAGGGGCCTGGTTGGTTTCGTAAGAGAACCAACCTGACCGCACTCCGACGGCATCCAAACCTCAAGCACAGTATTCCAAAAGTTCCGTCTCACTTAGAGGATTCCATCAAAGTCAACGACACATCAATCGGACATCAGGAACTCATGTTACGAGCATTTCCGCTCCGAGGGCCCGGTTGGTTTCGTGTACGAACCAACCCGGCCGAACCCAAAGTTCTCCAAAACCATGAGTGCGATATACCGAAACAACTGTCTTGATCCAAGGATCGCGTTTCCGCTGACGGCGAGTCGTTTGGAGGCCCGTAGCCCAAGTTACGAGTATTTGACCAAAAGTTGTCCGAAAACGGGGGTCAGGGCTCGGGCCGACCCGGCCCAACCCCCCCTGGGTCGGCCGAACTGGGTTGACCCGGCCTGGGCGGCGACCCGACCCGAAGACCCGACCCGGCCCGGAAGCTCAGCCCGGCCCGGCGGTGAAGGCCGTCGTGGCGGGGCGGTCCGGGGCGGCGGCGCGGTCCGGGTACCGCGTGAGCGCCGTGCGCGGTGGGCAAAGCCCCCGCCTTTCCTCAGCTGGCGGCGTGGCAACCTGCCACGCCTTGAAATAAAACGCCCCCCCTCACGTGGGGGCTTTCCTTCGAGAAAACGGGGGGCCGCCTGCCCCCTTTGTGAAAACGGCCCCCCTCATAATGGGGGGCCATTATGGCTGGCCGGGGGAAATTATTTCCCCCGATTTTCTCCCTTCCAGCCGGCCTGACCTGGCCGGCCGGTTCTTCCTCAACGGGACCGGCAAGGCCTATCCCCCTTCCGTCTTCCGACATGGGTGGCCTGACTGACCTCTGGTTTTCTCGTTCTGCCGCGGCCCGGAACCGGCCGCAGCCTTCGTTGTCCGGCGCGGTGCGACGACACCGCGCCCCTCCACCGCGACCCCGCTCCGGCTGCGGCGCCTTCAACTTTCTTCGACGCGGCGCGACGACGTCGCATCCTTGCATTATTTTACGACGCGGCACGACGACGCCGCACATTTCTTGCCGTATGATCCTGCGCGGTGCGACAGCACCGCGCCACACCCGTTTCAATCCACAACAGAGTCAACATGAATAGTAGGAGGGTCGGTCGTGTTCGTGCGGTCCGGCCCCCTCGCGTTATTTGATAACAATCGGCCTTTAATGAACGATAAACTTTCACAATATTTTAAATTAAATAAAAAGATTTGGAATCAAGGCCCGACAAAAAAGTAAACCTTCATGTTCGAAGGAGAGATCCACATAACTTTAAAAAGTTAAAACCCCTACCTTGATTTAAGAAGTGAAGAGATTCGGCATCGCGAAAAGAGATGTCGCGGAAGAAGACGTCGTCGGTGTTGCGGGTATGGCGTCGTGGAAGACGGTTCCCGAGAACGTGGCGTTCTTCGTCGATGTCCGATTGTTCTTCACGTTCTTTGTCAAGAGGATGAAGAAACTTCAAGACTTCTAAGCCTTTTTTTCCAAAAGCTCTCAAACAACACAACCCCACCAGATGAAATAAGTTCTCCACTTATTTTATTAACTTCACATGGCTTTTGAAATTCAAGTGTTTGAAATTCAAAAGACTCACACAACTCACCACATTAAATTCAACTCATTTAAGACATAAGTTATAGCTAACTTAAATTCATTTAAGTGGGAGTTGAGGGGTTTTAGAGGATATGAAGAGGTGGGATTCGTGTGGGCCCCACCACCCTCATAACCTCCCAAGGGAGGTTGGGTGGTTACCCAACTTCCAGCATGAGCTAACACTTAGAGTATGTCAATTAAAATTGTAGTGTAGTTATAAAATAAACTTCCTCAATTTTTATAATCAACACTCGTGTAAACGCAACTCTGGAACAGGAGTTCCTAAGCAAAAACCGGCACTGAGAGTTCATCGGTGCCCTCAGAATTCGATTCCGAGCACCAATTCAAAAGTTAGAAATTCCCGCTCGTTCGTTCACTGAACATACCCGAGGCAAACTTCAGAAATTAATTCCAGGCACACCAGGCCTCAGAATCAGGGCCGTTAGAAACTGCGTTCTTGTAAAATTCCAAGAAAATTAAGAAAAAAAAAATTTTCCTTGAAATTTCCGGGTCTTTATAAATTTCAATGGTCTTTACAATGTTTGTTGGAGGAACCATTAGTATGAATAAGTGACATTATAACTAGAGGAATGAATGAAATAAAAATACACTCACCGATTCCCAACCCAGAATTGGAGTTGAAATTTCAATGGAGAAATTTATAAAGGGGGAAGAATGTAATGACCCCGATTTTTTTAAATGATATTTGATTCTTGGGAAATTTGGTATTAAACATTATATATTATTTGTTCAAAATGTTTTGGATTTAACAAAACCATATCAAATTAATATTGATAATAAATATAATATTCTATATAACTAAATAAAATTATAAACGTTATAACATGGGAAAAAATATATAAAATAGAATATCTTAAATTGGTAAATATTGATCACCCCAACATAATATAATTACCTCCCCCATATCCAACACTATTGAAATGAAAAAAATATTATTAAACCAATCATAATAAAAAGAAATTAAAATTTTATGATAAATTATAATGAATTTGTTATGAATTAATAAAAAAATATTTTTATGATATAATGTGTAATGAGATCATTTGGATTTGATCGTCGTTTGACCATTGGTCAAATATGAGAATTTTACTAATATTATTATTATTCATTATAACCAATGTTGAATTTGAAGATTGGGAAACATACCCATTTATGGTCAATTTACCGTAATAATTAATTTTTATATGTATTAATGAAAACATATAACTGATGCTGAATAGGGAACAATAAACTCAACCACTATACTAATGGCAATTAAAGAAAAGTTTTCTGAACATGGAGGGGGTAAAATTACTACGGTCATCCCTTTCCAAATCCCATCAGTAGCTTAAACATGTGATGTTTGATTGAAATGTACTATTAGAGAAGTTCATGATTGTGGAGATTACCACTCTGTCAATGTTAAACGAGCTACCCCATTAATTTACCACTATCGCACACATTACCCTTAGGTAATACAATTTTATAATAAGGTAGGACATGATAAAATTTAGCTTTATAATGTTAAATTTTATTTTTATAAAAAATTTGAATTCATTAATTAATTTTTTAGACTATTTATTATTAACAAAATACAATTTTAATGACATTAATTTTATAATTTTTTTATGAAAAAATTAAATAGAATTGTTTTATTTAGAAAATATATATTAATTTATAATAAAACAATTAATTATTGATAACATATTTATATTTTATTAAAAAAATAACACTATTATTTTAATATAAATAATAAAATAATATTTATAATGACCAAGTAAATTCTTATATGTGTAATATGTTTTGGAATTGCGTAAAAAATTATATTTCTAAATAAATAATAATTTTAGTATTTTGTCTTTTAAATTCACATATTTAGAGAATTATTTTCATAAAATAAACAATATATTTTCAGTAAAAATGTCTAAATTATGTAAGGTGGAATTTATCAATATTTAATAAAATAAATAAGTTTATCGTGAAAAATAAAAATATAGTTTTTGGTGTTTCGTTACATTTTATGACTTCATTTTTATTTTATAAAGATGTTATAATTTTAATCATAATAAATGACATACAATATATTATTTTGTTAATAATATTTATTTTCATATATATTTTTCAATTTCATGTCTTGTATGTGTCTTTCTGATGTTTAAAATAGAATATTTTATTTTATAAATATTATTTTGTGGAAAATTCAGTTTTACATTCCAAAATAAGTATTTATATTGGTGTCTATAAATACATGATATTGTTTTCATAATCCTTGAACCAAAATTCTAAAGCAATTAAAAAATAAATGGTTAATCTAATGTATTTTATTTTTCTAAAACTAGTATTTCAAAGACCTATATTTCAAAAATATTAAACAATTCTACCACTTTTATTTGTTAATACACACCAATATCACTATTCCCATTAAATCCCAATCCATCCTCCACATTTTTTTAGAAATTTTTTCTTCCAGGTTTCCTCTAGGGTGTCATCCATACTCAAAGGTTCTATCATCATGTTTTAAGAACAACTCTTCAATGTAAAGGAAATATGCACAAATATTATCCATTGTTGTTTTTTATTTATGGTATGTCTCAAAATAGTTAAAATAATTTAATATTGTTAAAATTATATGGTTATATTAAAGTAAAAATAATATTTTAAAAATCATATACCACAATTACCTATCATTTCATTATTTCCCTAATTAATGTTTTATACCTATCATGCTGCTGAATTTATTTCCTGAATATCTCTCTTTTACATGGGAGATTATATTTTCCATTTAATTTGAATAGCCAAAACTATTTTTAATGGGGTTTTACTATATTTAATTAAGAATAATTTATTTTGGGATTTAAATATAGGAAACCAACATTCCCTATCCATGCATTTGAAATTATGTAGTTGTCATGTTTTGAAGAAAATTTAATGAAATGAATTTCATATGAAATCCATTTTTTTCCATGGAGATTTTAATAAATTTATTTATGATTATCAATGAAGATCACACAAAATTAATACATTTCAAGGGTGAGAATTTATATAACTCTAATTAATTAGGTAAGGAATTTAATACCTAGAGATTTCATGTTTTATGATATCTTTGTGAATAACCTAGGTATGTTTCATTTATGAATCCTTGTTGATAAACCCTGTTGATTAGAATATGAAACACTAATTATAGTTATATGCACATTTACATGTAATGATTCATGTTATTAAAATTATTATATTCTTTTGTTTCAAGCCATATTGATATGTCTCATGTTATTATTGATTTGTCTCATGGTCAAATCGTATATGTAATCCGTTTTTGTTAGTTTAGTGTACACCCTATCACCCATATTACATTGATTAATGCCATCAGGAAATGATATGAAGTAAAGGTAAACTATTTTGAACCAATTATGATGTATTTCAAGTGTTTTCGATGTATTTTTTATGATTAAATGTATTATATACCTACCTTCTATGAAATTAAACGTTATAATATATATTATTTTGTCCAATACTATAAAATGTATATGTAATCAGATGGGGGGTTCCATATATTTATATAGCATTACACGAAAAAATTTCGTCCTTATTAGAAACCATGTTATGTTATGTGACCATTTTAACTTCCTTTTATCTCTTTAAAGAGAATATTTTATTAACCAATTTAATGATATGTATTTTCAAAAAAATAATTTCCAAATATCAAACCAATACTTTTTGAGTGGATTTTCTAATTTTCTATAAGAAATTTATTTAAGGATGGATGAATGTAACACCAATAAAATAGGAAATAAGAGGATTTTATTATATATCCTATAAAAAATTAATCACAGATTTATACAACCTATGAAGAATATTTATTTAAATTTATATCTTTAACATCATGAAAAACATGCATCCCCAAGTCTGAATGAGCATTAATACCGTATATTGTGATTACCAATAAATTAAATTTTAGGGTAAAAATTTTAATAACCTAATTATGGAAATTATAGCCATCAATGTATTGTAATTTAAATTAATAATAATTTCAAAGTAATGAAAATGTTTTCTAAAAATCTAATTTTATATCTAAAATAACGATTATCCATGAATTCAATAAATAATGTAGAAAAAATTTTCCCTAATTTTTTAAAATATAAATTATAAAAGTTTATCAATTTATGAAATATTCAAAATATTTTTTTTAGCATTATGGTTTTGGATTTTTTTTGTATGTTTCATTTTTCTATGAAAAGTAAAATATATGGTTTTTAATTTGAAAATTAATTTTGGATTAAATAATTAAAAATGATAAATTAAATTTAAAATTCATTTTAAATTAATATTAATTAATTAATATTATATATATAATTTTTTGGGTAATTTTAATCAATTTTATTTTTTATTTTCATATTAAAACCTTATATACTTATGAGATTTTTCTATTCAGAGCCCACCTTTTTCGTAGTATTTGTATGTATAATTATAAATTTGACTCTTCCACTTATATTAATTACATATTTAAAAAAAATTCCATATTTATAATTTTAAAATGAAATATTGACTAATAATTTTAAATAATTTTTTTACTATTTATTATAGTTAAATTAGTAAAAAAATTCATATTTATTTGTGTGTATGGTTGACTACCACCTCACGAAATGATATAATTATATTTACATAACCACCATTAAAATATGGATATTATTATTGATTTAACACATGTAAATTATATTTATGATATAATTGTAATTTTTATATTAATATATATAAAATAACCTCTTACATTCCACATATTTTAATATATGATAATGTTCTCATGCGTATGACAGACAACCAGCTCATGAAGCGATGTGGTTCGTTTTTCAAATACATATTACATGGAATATAACAATGTTAAATTTATTGAAAATATGTGTTATCAATGAGTTGATATTTATTCTATAATATTAATATATCACAAATATACATACCCTTTCCAACTATTAAGATAATTATAACGTTTCTTGTGCTTATGCATGAATTACCATCTCCAATAATTGACGTGATCCACTCTCCATGATAAAATTTCAATAAAGATTTTAAAATATTATAAAAAAATTGTATTTATAAAATTAATATCACTATGTAGATGATTAATTTATATCTTATACCCATGAAATAGAAGTATCATAACAAAACACGTATGAAAATAATATCTTGTTAATTATCATGAATGGATTATTTTATACTTATTTTTAGTCTAGAATGATAGTGATAAACAATAATCCTTGAAAAATACTATATTTTTATAGTTTGATATTTTTTGGAGGGTCTCTTGTTTTATTAAAATTATTCTTTAGTAATCCCAGTTTATATATTATATTATATATTTTAAATACAATTTTTTTGAAAGATATTTGTTCATAAATTCATTATTAAATACATACCAAGTATATAACCACTAATGAATAGTAATGAATCTTATAAATATTTATATCATGTATTTGAATTCATTATTTCTGGGATTTCCATTTAGATAAAATATTTTTCTTTTTTCTTTGATATATAATTAAGAAGGTAAATTTTTTAATATAAATATAAATTTTTATTATGTTAAAGACATTCCATTTAGAATGAAATCATAAATATATAAATTTAAAAAAAATATTTTATCTCATTCAGCCAAACCACAAAATTAATCCAATTTTTTTTATGGGATATTAGAATATCAACCATGAGTTTCATATTTTCTTATATATAAATTTTACATTTTATGAATTAAAATACTTCATTAATTTTTTGAAATTCATAAGATTATTATGTTGCTCCAAATTTCACATCAACAATCATTGACACAGTAGAAAAATTCTAATTTTTTTCATATACCATTATCTCATCTACCAATGATTATCATATATCATCATAATGTTATTCATTTTTCTATTTCAGTAATTCATCTAAAGACCATGGTTCACTATTTTCATATATTTTTATAAAATTACATTAACCAATGATTGTAGTTTTAATATCAATTTGATATAATTAATATCACAAAAATATCATTATATCTACGATTACACAATAAATAAGTTCATCTTCCAATTTTTTTTCATATAAATATATTTCTTTATATGAAAATTAGAAAACTAATATATGCTATAAATTAGGTGGTATTTATCCATCTATAACATCACAATTTAACATTAAAAAATGAATTAAAAATTAATGATCTAATAAAAAAGTTGAAGTGATTCACCATAATTAAATTATCTTTAATGGGATCAAGGATGAAAAATTGTTTTTTATTTCTCCTATATCACCATTTTCCCCAATAAATTTATAAAAAAATTCTTATCTTTATTAGTATTTATAACAAATCTATAATGTATTTGATGGTAATAAAAATTATACTGATATAGTTTTAATTATTTTTTTAACATTAATTCCTAACATATTAAAAAATTATCTTTGGAAATGTTAATATATATGTAATGAAGTTTTCATTTGAACTAATATTTTTGAAAATATTTATATAATTTTGAAAACATTGGCTACGCTACAAATCTTACTTATGTGTTATATAACAGGTTAAAATATTTATAATAACAAAATTATAGCCATAATGACATATTTTATTTTTAGAAAGAGGCTTAATTAGTTATATATTAAAAAATATTTGGATAGAATAATTTTAGTGGAAGTATCAAATAAAAAAGTCCAATAATCCATAAATACTTAATAATTATTATCATTATAAAATGTGAAATTTTTTCTAATTTAAATTGGAACTAAAATATAAAACACGTCACCATATTAATAAATAAGTATAATAAATATGGATAAGATAGTTCATACAAAACTTATAAATTGGGATAATTTTTTTTAATTTAATTGTTATTTCAGGAAAGGGATTTTTTAGTTAGATTTGGTTCCAAAGAAAATATATTTTTCTCCAACAATATCAAGGTTGGTTTTTCATCAAATACATGAAAATAATTAGATAAGTATACCAAAAAATAAAGGTTTATGAATTCATGTGAAGGATTTATAGGTGATAATTCAAATAATATATATATATATATATATTTGATGTAAAAAATTGATTATATAATTAATTTAAATTTATAGATTTTATGTTTAAATAACATTGATAGGATCAACTAATTACTGGAACATTGAAACATTTGAATTTTTTATATTTTATAATTGGGTATATTCATATAATAATTATTTTATCATATTATATTATTAATGTAATATGGTTTAAGTTTATGTGAAAATATATAATGAAAATATATTCTTTTGATAAATGAAAGGATGCATGAGATATATTATAATATATTACTCAATAGTGAAAGTTTTAATAGATAAATTGAACACTAATTATTGAGTAAATAAATAATTTTGGTCCATTTCAATATATGATACCCAATGAAAAAGAATAATGAACAATTCCATAATTCTCAATCAACTGAAATATACGCTGAAGATTAAATTAAGGTTATGCGAGAGACACATTATAAGTTTTTTCTAATGATGTTTAATTTTTTAAATGATATTTATATCATCAATAATTTCTTTACATATAATATATGATAATACAATTACTAAATTATTATAAACAAACAAAATTTTATCACTTTAACAATTTTCATTACAATATTTAACTATGTAACAAATTTCAATATCCAAAATTAAAAAAGGACAAAAAATTATAAAATATAAAAACAAAAATTTGAATGTTTCGATCTACCAAATATAATAGAGCCATCACTCCTATAAGATCTACTGTATAAATAATAAAAAATTTTAAAAAATGATTAAACAACTTATGGAAATGAAAATATAATAACACGTGGAATTATAGTGATTTTTGAATGAAAATTTTAAGTTGTATTTATATTGTATAAAGGGATTGATACAATTTGGATTCAACCACTATATAACCATTGGTAAATAGGATTATTGTTCAATATGATCATTTGAAGTTATACACTTGGTTGATAATTTTACAATTATCATTAGTTTATTTATGTTATAATGAAAAAGTATAATTGATCCATAATGAAGAATTAATGCACATTACTAGTATAGTTGTGTCGTGTGAAATTAATTTATCCAGACATGGGAGTGATGTTACATCACTAGGGTTCACCACTGACCAATACAAAGATGAACCTCGATAATTGAATCGTTATTGTGATCTCCTATGTGATAAGTTCCAATTAGTAGATATTACCACTTGGTCAATGCAAGATGATCCACCCAAAGAAACTACCACCTTTGCACACCTTAACTATCACGCATATGTGGCTATAATATGGATTTATGTGTTTATTCCTATGTTATATAAAATTAAAATTACTAAATATAACTAAAATATTTACTGTAAAAATTCCATTAAATAATTGTTTACGAAATAAAATATTTGTTTCACTGAGCGAAATTAAAATATTTTATTTTTTGAATGAAAAAAATAATTTTATTTTTCTATAAAATATACCCACATTTATAATAATCTATGTTACTCTAAAAATATTTGTTTAATCAAATATTCCTCAAAAAAACTTTTATTTGATTATATTTGAATACATAATTTTATAATGTAAAGTGATTTTTTTAGTAATTTTCAGAAATTTGATTATATCTTATAAATATATATTTTTAAATAAATAAGAATTCACATATTTTAATTTTTAATATCACTAATTTATAGAATATTTCAGGAAATATAAAAATTATATTTAAATTCCTAAAATCAAATTTTTATGCAGGTGACTTGATGAGAATTTAATAAAGTCATTTATTTTTATGTGGATATTAAAATCAATGGTTTTGATATATAAATTTTATTTGTTAATAATTATTTCATAACAATGTAATGAATAATTATATACAATAAAATAACTCAAATATTTTATTTTATTAATATTATTTATTTTGATATATTTTAACTAATTTTTAAAATTATTATATACTATTGAAAGACTAAAATGGAAAATTTGATTTTTAGAATCATTACTTCATGGAATCATTAGTTTTACCTGCCAAAAAAAAGTATTAATAAATGGTGTTTGATTATAATTGATTAATATATCATAAAATTTGACACAAATATCTAAAACCATGAGCATGATCTAGTTTTAATGAAATTGTTTTTCAATTTCCACAACCTTGATTCCCAAGGCTTATATTGAGAAATTATTAAACAAATTATCCACTTTCACTATAAATACCCACCCATATATCCCTTTACATTCATGCCCAATCAATACTCCTCAAAGTAATATTGATTTATCATCCCAAAGTATCCCGTAATATTCATTTATCCACAAGGTTACATCCTCCGGATTTAGGAACAACTCTTCATAGTTAGGTAATTCATAACTTCTCTTTTACATTCATGTGTTTGCTTTAATATTTTATGTATTTAAATTTCAAATCTAAATTATTTTATTCAAATTATTTTATCAAATTAATATATGAATTTTCTATTATTAAGTCAATAATATTTTCCCAAATCATTTTATCCTTATTTAAAAAAAAAAACCTACTATGGCCAAATTTACATCTCATTATTCTCACTTTTAAATGAAAAATTATTTATTTCATTTTATTTGAATACCCAAAACACATTTCATTTAAATGGTTATTAAAAAATATTTAAACATGGATTTTATATTCTGAGATTTATATATATGAAAATTTCATCTTCATTATGGGTGAGAAATTTTGTAATGACTAGGTTTGTAAGTACTTTTGTACCAAAGAATATTGATAAGAAACACATTCATTATTCTATATGTTTTATTAGATAAATGATTTTTTTTTAAAAATGTGGATGAAATAAACATGAGAAACATAGATTATATTCCTGGATAGTGTTCCAATGCTTTGGGTGAGGAATTTAATATATAAAGAATTTAGTTTTTACAACACCTTAGTGAATAAATTTGGATATTTTCATTTATGACAACTTAGTGATAATTCGTGTTTTTATGGTTACGAATAAATTATTGATCAATTTTGGAAACATTTTCATGTTATGATTCATGTTCTTATTATTATGATATAACTCTTGATCACACCTTATTTTTATGCCTCATGTTCTTTTTGATATTTCCATTGAGCACATGCTATATTCATCACTTAATTATTACTTTAATAGGAGTCATTATTTTCAAATTATTTTGATGTATGTCCCCATGATATAAGATGAAATAAAAGTAACATAACATTAACCCACAAATATGTCTTTTAGGTGGATTTATATTACTTTTAGTTGAATTTAATGAAATTTATTTAATAAAATGGTGACATTTCAATGTTGGTATCAATGGTTGGATTACATATTTTTTAAAATAGTTATTTGAAAACATCAAGAATAACCCGAGGTACTTGTCTAAATATTGAAAACCATTCTAGTATTTTGTTTATTATAATGTATGTGTGTTACAAAAAAATATCATTTTTTAATAAAATAAGTTTATATGGAATTAACATAGATATACATAGTGGTAACACCCAAAATCTATACATTGAGCTGGACTCAAACATGAACTGGTTTATAATAATGGGCATCACAGAAAAACTAATTTGATACTCCTATGAGATATGTTTGGTTTTTCCCAATATTTTTATGAACGATTATAGATAATATTTATAAAATATATTTATTATTAGTTTATATTTATAATATATATAATCTTGATGTTTTAAAAAAGTAAATCCCATTAGAATTATATGATCTCCGAATATAACATGTTTCTTTCTATGGCTTAATTATATTTGAAAATAGCCAGAAATAAGAGGAACAATGAAATTGTTGATTACAATTGGATGATGCAATAATGGAGTTACAAATGAATATGGATGGAAAGACATCATTTGGATCATGAATCAACTAACACAATTTTTGAACAATAAAAATCAATATACAGAGAAACCAAATTAATATCGAATGGAAAATCATTCCATCGATCACTTTATATGCCAATAATCACCTTCTTTCAATGTATTTTACATCCCATTTATTTTCTAACAATGAATAATATCTATATAAAATATATTTCTATGACATAAATGATCATAGAAATAGTAACTATCCCTTTTAGTAAGTGGCTATTATTTTATGATGGTCTATTAGTTTTTTTAAAAGTGTCATAAATTTGGTTGTTCCTTAAAAACTGAATATTTTAGATAAGAAATGATTTTTATATTTATTAATTAAAATTATTATATTTTTAGATTTTTTCAGGAAAGTGAAATTTCATTTGAAATCAGAAAATGAAATTGATTAAGGTGAATTTTTGAGAATTCTATAAAATACATTATTTTTCATGAATGAAAAAACTATATATTTTTTTGGTATTTGAGTATATTTTATGAATTCATACTTATTTCATCATGATATAATATTTAATCAAACATAATTTATGAACTAAAATATGATATTTGATTAATATTTTTTTATTTTAATTTATTTTTAACAGTTTTGAAAACAATATGTGACATTCGAAAGTCTTAAATGGTAACATTAATTTTTAAAATAATAATTTGTGTAATATTCACTCTTCCATGTATAAATAAGTATAAAAAATGTTGTTTGGTTTTGGTGGATTTAAATATCATAAAATGTGACCCAGATTACCAAATCCATCATAAAAAAGCCATGTGCAATCTAATGGTTTAAAATTTTCACAATATAGATATAAAAAATCTATATATAGAAATTATTAATCCATTACGAAAATTTTGCAACATATAATCACCTATTATTATATTCCATTCACTCAAAATCCACACTACACTACATTATGCATTTTTTTACCAAGGATTCCCCTGACCCCGCATGTTTTCATTGTCACATTTTAGGAACCACTCTTCTAGGAATGATAAATATTAACTTATTTTTTCCATTAAACATTCCTTTTCATGTTGTAGGTCTTATAATTTCAAATATAAGTTCTTTTATACAATTTATATTATCTAATGACATTATGAATATTAATTTATGAATTTTATACCCATATCCCTTCTCATTTACCTTTTTCAAAATACATTTTTTGTACCTATTATGTTGTCAGTTTTATTGATAAAATTTCAGACTTTTAAATGAAAAATTATCAATTAATATTTATTTGAATACCCAGACAAATTTGATTTTCAATGGGTATTCAAATAAATTTATTTATGAATTTTTTTTTATAGATTTTAATATATAAACTCATATTTTTATTTATCAATTAAAAGTTAATTAATGAACAAGTCATTAAGAACTTTTTAATGACAATATTTTTATATGAAACATATTCATTGTTTACCATAGTTCAGTAGTGAAATTATTTTTCAAATCTAAATTGATAAATGATATTAATATATATATAGGGTGATTTCATATAGTTCTCCATTTCATTGGGTAAATTTTTTTCTCTCTATATATGGAATGATTTACAATACCTTGGTGAATAATTTTCAGAAATTTCATTTATGAAAATATAGTGATAAATAATGGTAATATAAATTTGAATGTATCATTTAAATGGGGTATAATTATTTCCATGTAATGGTACGTGTTATTATTGTTATGATATCATACATGATCATGAAAAATTGTTAGGCATCATGTTCATTTTGATATGTCCCAAGATCACATGCCATATGTATATTTTTTTTATTCCATTATTGGGATTCATGCTCCCCACATTCCATTGATGTATGACCCCATGATATTAAATGATGTAAAAGTAAGTGTGGGTGAATTATGGAAAATTTATTTCTAGTTGTTTTATAAGAATTATTTATGATTCTATGCATAATTTAGAACACTTATAAGAAACTAAAGGTTAAATGATCCAATTTTTGTACCATATATAGAGAGATATGTATTAAAAAAATGGATGAAATAGTTGTTATCAAATTATATTTTAATGATTTGTGGAAATTGAGATTTGAAATATTTAAGAAGAACCATAGGGATAAGTCTAAACACAGAAAAAAATTCTTTGTATATTGGTTCTTATTAAGTATGTGGTTTCAAAAAAAATACATGAATGTACATGTAATATAAGTTGAATTGGATTTGGAATAAATGTACCTTGGGGTATCACCCAAAAAAACATCATTGAGTTGGAATCAAAATGGATATTGTGCATGACAATGGTCCATAGAAAACACATAGTCTAAGTCTCCTGTGAGACATGTTTTGTTAATCACAAGGTTATTTTGAACCATTATAATCTATATATAAACAATTTAATTGTTATTAGGATAGATTAAAAACATATTTAATATTGATTTTTCGTATAAAAATCCCATTATTGTATGAATAAACATAATGTAATTTTTTCACTCTAATATTTTCTTATATTAGAAATTAGAGGGGAATTAGAAGAACATTGTAAATGATGAGTGCAACAGATGATGCACTAACATCATTCTGATTGATTATGGAATGGAAACAATCATGAGGTTTATTAATCAACTATCTCAAGGTGTGAATAATAACATCAATCATGTTGAGATTCCATATTCACTAAAATGGGAATAACTTTCTATTGATCCATTTATGTTTCTATGACCACCTTATTTATGTGGATCTACCAACACATTAATTGATGAACCCTGGAAAATATCTATATAAAAGTTATTTTATATAAAATATTGTTTTGGTAAAGGTAACGTCACCCTATCCATATAGCTCCTAGAATTAAAATCCAATCTGTGGTGGACATTGATTAGAAACATGAACTTAGGAATAGAGATTTATGATGTGGATTTAGAAGAGTTCATTGGAATATTATTCAATAAATATTTTACTTTTTCAATGAGAAAAAAAGTAAATATAATTCCTATACCCCAAGATGAATGAAAAGGAATCAGTCGGAATCCATGAGATAATTATCAACATACTTCTTCAATACACAAATAGATCAGTTATAGATCCTAATGGAAAGGATGATAAATTCATGGGTGTAATGAGACCCCATATTTAAGAGAATTTTGAAATTTTAAAATATAAAATCTATGAGGAGATACTAGAGAGTGCAATGATGGTTTAATTGGTTTCTAGAGAGACACAATGGTAAAATTGGTAAAATTAAAATAAGAGATAAATGGATCAAAAGTCATGAAATAACATTGTTTATAGAAGATGAGGACTGAAATTGCAACATGCCTCAAGCAATAAATATTGGAGGAAGCATTGTGGGAACTACTTATATTGGATGACAATGTTATATAACTATAGAATATTTTTACACATAGCTTGGAACATTCATGGGGAGTGGAAGTCTAAACTTCCTAACACAAACAAAAAAGGGATAATGGTGAAGGACCTTCTAGATGATTAGTTCTTCGAGGGTGGATATCATAAAAACTTATCCAATCAATGTCTAAATAAGAAGATAATTGAGGGAACCATTATTATCCTGATCATAGGACAAGAAAAAAAGTTCTATTACATTATATCACAATGTCTTATGTAAAGAGTTAAATTGATGGGGTGAAAGGTAAACTATTTATACTCACAAAGATAGAAATTACTTTGTTTGAGTCTGGTTCTTTGCATTCTCATATTTCATCCAATTTTATAACAAATATAAAACCATTCCCTAATATTCAATAATAATAGCTATATTTCAATAATACAATATAGATTACCCTATAATCATCAAGGTATTGAAACTATAGTATTATGTTTGGTGACTATTATATGATCTCAAATATAGTATTCCTTACCATGGTGGTATTAAAAACTATATAATTGATAAAATTCTTCTAAATATATAATGAAATAAAAAATGGAAGAATAAAGGAAATTTCAGTAGTCCTGAATGGAACCGAAAAATTGTTTTCAATGAAGTGATATATTATCCTGGGCATTACCTAGAAGCATCATCCACATTATTAGTTATGGATATAACAAGTTATTATGGTGTACATAATTCTTCTTTAAAGACACAGAAAGTACCCATTGACCAAAAATAAATTTTCATATGTATTTATGTGTGAAATGTAACACCCCCAAGGAGAGATATAGAGTTCTCCATTGAAATCATACTTGGATCCATGATGATATCAAAGACCCCATATAGAAAAAAAAATCATGAATGGAATGTATGGAGTTAGTTTAATTTAATAAACTACTTCAAGATACTTTTTTGAATGAATTTATCTTACCAAGGGTGACTCTTAGGAGAAAACATGTACTCTATTTCAAAAAAAAGGAAAGATCTCTTTGCATATGAACCTATTATAGAGAACTTATTGTGGTAATAGTGAATGAAAATTACCCTCTCCCAGGTACTGATGATTTATTTTTGTAGCTTCATGGAACTTAATTATTCACCATGATTGACCTAGAATCTATGTATTGTCAGGTTAGGGATATTAAAAAAAGAAATTCAAAAACTACCTTCAAAAGAAAACATGGTAATTATTTTCGTTTTTTATTACATTCAATTTTCCAAATGAAGCAATAAAATTTATGGAATTTCTGAATATATACCTCAATGACTACCTTTATAAAATCATAGTATTTTTTATTAAATATATTCTAATATATACCAAATGTCATGAGGAGTATGAGAATAATATATTGATGATATTTCATAATGTGAGGGTGGATAATTTATTTAGAAAATTCAAAACATGTGAATTATTGTTACAACATGGTTCATTATTCGTAAATTTTATAACCAATGAATGACTTTTATATGAACATGTCCAGAGAAACTATGTAGATGAGTGGACTCATCTTAAAAAAATAAAAATGATTCATATATTCCTTGGTTTATTAGGGTATAATAAGTGGTTTTTTACTAACATTTAATGACCAATTAATCCACAATGGATGATAACCTGAGAAGGGTATTCGGTCATGAAGATAAAAGTGTGTGAAGAATGTTTCCATGAACCAAAGATGTGATTGGTTACTACACATTTTTTGAATCACCATGAAAAATTAAAAGGTGAATTCATACGATTCATGCTCCTTAATGACTCATTATATGAATTATCCTACACATGTTCTAGAGATATATGTTGTTATATTACCTTAAATGTCAAGAAGGTGTTATATCTATGGGCATAAATGTTATATATACACATACCACCAAGGGTTGAATTGTATATTCACAAAAAAGTAATTGAATGTGAGATAGAGGACGTGTTCAGAACTTCTTTAAGACTATCACCATTCAAATAATTATCACCCCTGAAGTGAATTTTTTTTAATTCATTATGTTGGAAAGAAGTTATTTTTCATGAAACAGTTAGGATTCAAGGGGATACATTGATCCAGGACCTATAAAAATTGTTCATGGGAATCAGACTATAGTAGATATTATCATCCCTATACAAAATTATTTATAAACCATCATTACTGAGAAGATAATAAAATCTAAATGAGAAGACCTTTTGATATAAAATAAGAATAAGGATGTTAATAATTGGATCTTTACTAAATTAAATTTTGATCAATAAGGTGTATATAAATTAAATTCAATTCTATGTGTCCCATATATACTAGATTGTTATAATGATATATTGGATTATGCTTAAGGATATACATTCTCTATAAATTCTGGAATCACTAAATGAATAGGGAACATTGTGATCGTTATTTAAAGGATAATATGTTGTATTATGATCATAGATTTCTGACTACACTACAAGGTTATTGGTTTTTTAACATGTGATGGTAGAGAGACAATTGGAAGGATTATGTTATGTTAATAAGTTATGGTCGAGAGGTAAATTTCTAATGGGGAATATCAACTACTATACAGACTAATGTGGAAGAGGGACAACAACACTATAGGATTCATCAATGGTATCCAAATAACATCCAATATAAATAATTTTATATAGGTTATAGTGGATTTCCACCCCATGAAATCCAATTTTATCACTATTATGGATGATTTTTCACTTATAAAACATTTCAAGATATATTTGAATGATGTGACATGGTTCCATGTGGTGCCACATGTTACTTTTTATGATCCTAATCAAAATTTCACATCCAAATTCAGGATAATTCTTCAACATTCCATAACTATGATATTTAATTTCAATATGTTCTATCACCAACAAAATGAGATTGATTTTGAAATTAATATTAAGACACAATAGGTCTTGCTAAGAACCTACTCAATTCGATTTAAAGGTGGATGGGATCATAAAATCCCATTATATGTGTTTTCATAAAACAACCTCTTTCACTTATGTATTCAAATTGCATCATATGAATATATATATATATATAGGTGATGTAGAACTCCTACTCATTGGGAATAAAATTGTTATAGAAAGCCGCATGGGCCCGATCTATTGAATGATATGATAGAAACATATATCTTCATCCAACAAAATATGAAGTCATTATTAGAGGTGGTATAAGATCTATGATGAAAACTATCAAATGGAAATAGATTTTTAATTTTGGGGCAACAGTTTCCTTTGGATATCACCACAGAATATAGTCATGTAAATTGGAATGAAATGGAACCCAATCCCAAGGTACATTGGCCCCTTTGAAATCCTTGATTACATAGGAGTATTGACCTATTAGATATCACATCCAAAAAATATAGCTCAAGTTCATGTTGTATTTCGTAAATATATACATTAATTAAGTACATTCATGGTACGTTTCATATACTATATTTTGAGGTGGTACAATTGGAACATGTCCTCACTTATGAATTGTTGGTAGGGGAGATCTTGGACCATAATGATAGAGTTTTACCCAACAAGACTACCAACCATTTCAATGTCTGGTAGAGGAAACATAAATACGAAGGCATTATATGGGAACTAAAGGGTTCAATGAAACAGATTTATGCTCATCTATTCTCAACTCAAAGAATAATTTGAAATTTTTTGGATGAAGTTTCTTAAAAGTGAAGAATTAAACGACCCATACATATCAAAATGATATATTTTTCATTATTAATGATCATTACATATTATATTATATCAAACAAATAAAAAATAAAGATAACAAAGTTTTTTTATATTTTTAAAAATGATGAATGCATTAGTCAGATATGACACAAATTAAAATGCCAATAATTATAACTGGAAAAAAATTAATATTGAACATCTAAAATAATAACACAACGATCACCCTAATCTTATGTAATCATTGATCATTTAGAACATTGTATACATATAAAAAAAATTTAGTAACCCAATCAAAATCATATGAAATTGAAAATATAACATTTGGTTGAATTTTATTGAATTTTTATTGAATTAATGGTGTTTCATATTTAGGGTAAGATTTGATATGTGAATATTGTGATTTGGACATTATATAATCATTGGTCAATATCATTTTTATTCAATATTACCACTGGAATCCATACCCATGGTCGAAAATTTTACCGTTATAATTTGTAAATATAAGTAGTAGTGATAAATTATACATGATATATAAAGGAGAATTAGTGTCCTCATCAAGTATTGTAACTATATATTAATCTTATTTTCCCAAACATTGGAGGGAAAAATCATTAGTAAGGTTTTCCATTGAATAATCACAATCCATGCTTCAACATTTAAATTTTTATTTGAATACCCTACGGAAAAAGTTAAAATTAGTGGAGAATAGTAATTATACTATGTTAAAAATAAATCCATAGGAACTACCAAAATATCATGTGTTACCCTTACAGTTCATGTCAGTTTTATAAGGGGTTATATTTACAAAACATTGTTAAATAACATGCATATACCTTTGTATAATAAAATTTTTATTCCATCAATTACTATTAAAAACATTATTGATAATAAAAGATTTGTTTAATTCATTTGAATCAAGTAATTATATTTTTAGATTCAAATAAAACATAATAAAATTTTCCTTAAAAAGATAAACTTATAAAAAAAACTCATATGCTTTTCAAAATATTTGTTTTCAGAGATTACTTTTTAAAACACCCTTTCATTAATATAAATGATTAAATAATTTAATAATGTACTATGAAAATTTTTATATGTTTTAGAAAATTTATGGTGCCATTAAAAATATGACCAAATGTCCAAAATATTGAAGAAATCCTTAGGTAGGACAATGGATTTTCATTTGTCACTACATAGATTTCCACGACTTGTTTTTTAAAATTATTAAAAAAATATTCCACTCTTTTATATAAATACGCACCAATTTATCAGTTTCCATCAATTCCAAATACATCCTAATAGAATATTTGGAGACTTTACCTCCCCTGATGTCCCCCAAGTTTTAATTAATCCCCCGAGGTTCCACCCTCATGTTTAGGAATAGCTCTTAAATGTACATGAAATCTCAACATCTTTTTTCCATTAAATAACTGATTTCCTATAGTGTGTCTTATAATTTAGAAAATAAGTCCTTTTGTACATATTATATAATACAATTACACTATGAATTTTTTTTAATGAATGAGATATACTTTTCTGATTTTATATTACCCTTCTCTAATACAATTTTTTATAACTTTAATGATGCTGAAATTACTTCTCAAATTTATCTCTTTTACATGAAAAATTTTATCTTCTATTTTATTTGAATACCGAAACCACTATTTATTTCAATGTGTATTAAAAAATATTTATTCACAACTTGTTGAATTGGTGGTTTATATATAAAAAACACACATGTCCATTTCTAGGATAAATAAGATGTCATGATCATGATGTTATGCACTTTTCTACACCAATATTATGATAATATATTTGTTCATTATTCTTCATGTGTTATTTTTGAAATTAATTTTTATTATATATGGGAATGAAATGAAATTAACACATATAAAGGGTGTTACCTGCTATATCTCAAAAAATGGGGTAATAAATATTATCTGTAGAGATGGCATATTTTGTGATACCACGGTGGATGATTTTCATAATTTTAATTTATGACACTTGTGTGATAAAACTTGGGGATTTGCTTATGAATGCCTTAATTATATTTTGTATCCATGTTTACATTTTATGATTATTGTTCTTACTATAATTATTTTATTCTTGTTCACAAATTATTTTAATTTCTCATGTTATTTTAGATATGTCCCTCATCATATGTTATATATCTATCTTACCTATTCCATTACTAGGATTCATGCTCAACCCATTACATTAATGTATGTCCCAATCATATGACATGAAGAAAAAGAAACACAGAAAGAATCCATGAATATATGATTAATGATTATTTTTAATAATTTTTGTAGTTTTAGTATATTATTTATAGCTACCCATGCTTAACATAAATGGATATGGCATCACTTCAGATAATTTAAAACTCATTACAACAATACATGCTCGATAACTGCAATAGTTCCTTGTATTTCAAAACATGGGACAAAATATTATAAAACATGGTAAAATATCTCAAAATTATCTAGTATATATATTACCCTTTATTAATCTTATATAAAATATTTCTTCATATCCTTGGAAAAGTATAAATAAGAATGTGTGAGTTGAGATGCTTAGTAAGGATAATAAAGTAAGATATGTAAGCATTACATGTCCCTAAGTGTATGAGAATGTGAGAATAAAATATTTTGATCATGACCTACATATAAGGGTGCATATACTTGATTCATGGCAAAAATATTACCTTTTCATAAGACATTTATCATAAGTGGGTCCATATCATAAGCAATGAATTTCTAACATATGAATGATTACTTGAATTGTGGATGATAATAAACATGTTTAATGATTTCAATTGTAGTCAAGGCCCACTAAAAAGGCCATATTAATTGAATGGGTTTACTAACCAAACCAACTTGTAGTCAAGGTTCACTCTCAAGACATTATTATTGTTCCAAATCAGTTTATAATTAAGTATCACTACCTATTCCATCATTGTATTACTAAACATGTTCACATCCCATTCTAACACTATATTATTGAATAATTTACAATCCTTATTTTAGCCCTATATTAATTAAATAAGTTCACACTTAATTATAACAATATAATATTTAATGATATTCACCCAAAATTCCATCCATTTATTTTTTAACTGTGTTCACTCCTCATTCCAACCCTATATTACTGAACAGAGATCACTCCTCATTCCTACCCTATCATTCAGAACCCAGTTCACTCCAAATTCCAAAAATTCCAATCCCATGAGATATAAAACATTACCCTATGTATTTTAGGTAGATCTAGGAACCACCCATAATATAATAAAATCATATATACATGTTCCACAACATAATAAAATATTATTCATATAATGGACCAAAAAATAAATTAGATTTATAAACATCATATCAAAATAGATAAATGAAATGGGTATCATAAAATTTTAATCCAATTATATCCAACTAAAAATTGACACGTTCAATACTCATTTAATGGTATAAAAAACATGAAAATAAGTGAGTTTTATATGATTTTTATCATGGTATAACCCGTGGATGAGAAATTGGTTTCTTAAATAATGTTTTATATATGATATAAAGAACTAAAATAAAGTGGAAGAATACTTTTTTATATCATACCACCAATAAATAAAAATATTTATCAATGTATTTCATTATAAATGGAAGATAACATTGAATTTATAATTGAAAAAATTTCTTTTGCAAAATATCCTTTTTTACTTTTAAAGATAATTTTAAAAACAAAAAAAATTAAATCCTTTTAATTTAGAAACATCCTAAAAAACATATACATTAATCTTATTAAATAATTATAATCTATTTTCGAACATAATTTTTTTTAAGACATTTTCCCTGAAAAATTTGCATAAAATAAAATCTCAAAACATTTCTGAAAACATTTTTACGAAATATGGTTTTTGAATAAAATTGATTTCCAATCAAAAGGAAATAATGTCATATTTTTTTTAATTTTTTTTATTAATTATATTAAGTAAGATAGATTGAAAAATTGGTTCTGATACATGAATATTTAATGAAATAAAAAGATCATAATAGATACGATGAGTTTTTGTGAGATATGGATCACAATATTTTATTAATTAAATAATAATATAAAATCATCTTAACACCGATGAGATTGTAGCAAAAAAGACATACAATGTTGGTAACATTGAATCATAATCACCATGAAAGTATGAAATTAAAAAAATATTATAATATCATGAAAATACGGGTATTTATGATATAAAATTTCAATGAGAATTATATAGACATCATTCAATAATATTGGTGTGTAACAAGTCATGTGCCTAAAAAAGGAAATTTGAGACAAAATTAATCTACCTATTTGGTATCTTTTGAACCACAAAACTCATGAAAGTGATATCATAAAATTTATTTCTAAACAGAAATAAATTTTACATTAAAAATAATATAAAAAATTTATGGTTAGTTTCTACACCACACTAATGAAATTATTGGTCAATATGACATTTTTCTAGGAAAAATTTGAGTGAGAGAAAAAATCCCATTAGTATGTGATTATCATTTGAGCCGCAAGATCCATGAAATCATAAAGTAAATTTGAAACATTTTATATAAGTAAATAAATTAAATTTCAAATATAAAAATTCATTTGGAATTATACACACCTCACAACCAAAACTGGTGTTGAATATATCACATACCTCATAGAAATAAATGTGACACAATAAACCCATTACCTTAAATATTGAATTTATTCATACAATTTAAAACATCATCTAAAATAAATATATTTTTATTATAAATCAACGAAATTAAAATTCTCTTATATATCAAACCATATATAATTTTATTATGACATTACATTACCTATTTATTAGTAATTTCATGATAATTAAACATTTAATGTAACAACACCTTTGTTTTTCATATTTTTTTGACATTTTATTACTAATCCTTATACATAGATCAAGATTTATTTATTTATCAGTTCAAAATATATAAATATCATATAAATTAAAAATATATATTTTTATATAAAATATAAAATATTTAAATATAAAATGGAATATACCGTTCTTTGAGATGGTATGTCGTGCACACAAATGAACAATTTTTAATATTCTTGTCTTATTGAAAGAGTGTATGTAAATGAAATATATGTATAGATAATACAATTATATTATAATTATTATTTCATATAGAATTTATGTTTACTAAACCCATCCTTAATACATTCAATGTAATGTTTGAATGAATCACATCATTTTAATAAGGTGGTAGTCCACACATCCGCAAATTATGTAATCATATAGCGAAAAAATTAGAAGCATGACGTTATGTGTGATATAATAATTCAAAAATCATAAATAAATTTTAAATATAATATTATTAATTTAAAAAAAATAATTTCTTCACTGTTCTCAACCATCAAAAGTAGAAATGGAAGAAAAAATGACATCAGTTTGTGAGGTAGAGTTCTACCCTACACATGGATAATTATTGCATGTCCCATTTAATGGATGTTTTATTTAGTATAGGTATAAACCATTAAATAAAAATATATTAATATATTGAGATTTTTATGATATTATAAAATAATTTAATAAGAAAAATGACGAGGGTTGGGGAAAGATATAAAACAAAAGTGATTGTTGAGGGATGTCATCTCTTAATTGGGAAATTCATTTTTGTTTGAAAAAGGGAAAACCTTGGATTTCAATCATATATTTTTAGTTATATGGTATGATATGATGGTTGATTTTAGGTTATTTTGGTTGGGTTAGGAAGATCCAAGGACTTCATAGGTGTGAATAATTGATGGGTGTGGGGTGAGTTCATTTTTATAGAAGAGGAAGAGTGAAATTCTTATGAATATAAAAAGGCAATCAATATTATGATGTCTCAATTAAATATTATGACTCAAATAATGTTACATTTTTTGTAACAAAGTGTAAATTTTTAAAATATGGACATCCAATATCTTTATGATATGTTTCTAGGTAATTTGGTCACTAAAGATAATGTTTCACTATGTACTCAAGTCATTTTTACCTTAATCTCTATAATTAAATTTAATTAGTTTCTATTATACATTTTTCCATAATATAAGACGACTATTAGTAGAATTTATAAATTTTTTTGATTAAAAATAGGTAATCCCTTTTTCAATTTTCTAAGAGTTATGTGGTAGATATTTATTTAAACTCAATCCTAAAGATGGGTCGAGAAAATGGTTTTTACTGTGAAAATTTTCTAATGTTTCAATTTTTTGTATATCCTATGGAAATGAATATTTTATTAGAATAAAATAAATTTTTTTCCTATATCTATAATTTTTATAGTTATTATTGTATGAAAAGATAGTATATAATTTTACCAGAGAAATATTTTTTTTGAAAATGCAGTTATCAAATAAAATTCATTATTTTTTCCTATTCATCCAAAAATAAATCTTTGCAAAAAAATTAAACTAAATAACTAATATAATTTTAACATTATTATTTAAAAAATTTAATTTAATTTAATTATATATATTCCATTAATGTTTCTAAAATTATATTTAAACTAGTCATTCTATTTTAAAATAGGTAAAATTACTTTTTTATGAAAATATATATCATTGTCAGTAAAAAAGGTTTTATTACAATATATTGTCAAAAAACACATTAAATTAACATTAAATGGTCTTATATAATAATAAATATATATATAGTGCTAATATATTTTATCAAATGTGTTTAAATTATTTTATTTTTATAAAATGTGTTTGATTTCACCAATACTGTTTTCAGAAAATCAATTCCAATATTTTCAAAAGGTTTCTATTTTCATTTCTAGTTATTTTGACCCAAAATAAATATTCTTATATAGATGTTTATGACATATTTGAATAAATTAGTTAATTTGTTTCATTATTTCAATAACAACTATTTTGTGACAAATAAACTATTATTTCAAAAATATTATTAATAGTACATTGTAGTTTAGTATAATTATGTATTCCATATAATTAATTCTATCTACGGAAAATAGAATTTTGTATAACACAATCCTACTATTGTGTTGTATTTAATGAAAGTTAATATGAGTGTTACTTAAAGTGAAATATTAACATGGGGTTGCATGTAAAACAAACCAAAAGTATCTTTTTCATATAAAAAAGATATATTTACAGTTACTAAAAATGAATAATTTCAATAATTAATTAATTAATTATAAAACCATTTCCCAAAATCTAAGGGTGTTACATTCTACCCCGATAAAATTAATATCACCCAATAAATTTTTATGGGATATCAATGTAATAATACTTGAATGTTCATTTCATAGAAACCCACATAAAAAAATATTAATTCTCAAACATCTTTAATTTTTTTTTTAACTTTAATGGTTAACCAAGAAATTTATAACATAGTTTCAATATTGGTAAACATTGGTGGGAAATAATTATTTTACAAAGAATAAATGAATAAAATTTTTACAAAATGGTAAATATACTTGATGACAAGTAGTTGAGTGGTCAATATAATGTTGAGGGTCTCAAGAAAATAATCATGCGATGATTTATAATACGATACGTTAAATATAAATGAACATATTTTTATAAATATTTTTCAATATACTTTTCTTATATTTGATTAATTATATTAATGTCAATAAAATTAGAATATTAAATTACATTATTTCATTCGTTTCCATATGAAAAGTCTACCAATTGGTTTTTCTGCTCTATATTTCTTGTACATATCATACTTTAAGTAATGAATGTGAATTTTTCTCTCTAGATACTCTAGATGATCGTGGGAATGATAATTCATTCAATCTGTCATTAGTTAACCTCATATAAAACTTATTTACAAATGTTATAAAATAAGAATAAATAATAATATGGAAAGGTAACACTGAAATATCATAAATCTCATAAATGATAAAAATAAAATATTCTATTATCTTTTAACATTTTAAAACATTGTAAATCAAAAAATAAATAAAATTATAAAGAAGTGAGTTATACTTTACAAAGTAAACGTAAGGGTTACCTTACCTTAATCAAAATTTCACCATGCCAATAAACCACTCTTCTAAATTATCAAATCCATTCAACGTATAATTTTAAATAATTAATGAAGAAATATATACAAAATATAATTATATAATTAATTACTCGTATAACATAAAATCATATTTAAAAAACACTTAAATTTCTAAACACAAATTTTTTTCTTACACCATCAATTATGATTTATCATCCTATTCCACTATAAATCTTTCCAATAATATGAAATAAGAATAATTTATCAAGGATACTCAATATCAATATAATAATGCATTAAATGATTAATGTTAAAATTAGTATTAGTACATCCCATTCCTTTCCTAATTATCCTAAACTCTCATTAACATTAAAATTATAACTCATACTCATACCACCTTCCTAGTTATCCTAATGATATTCCCACATTGGAAATCCATTGTGATAAATACAATTAATTCCAATTCTCAAATATTCAATGTTATCCCAGTTCATTCTAGTTCCCACAACTTTTGAATACCCAAAAGCATACTATGATCAACACACATCATAGAATAAAACCAAATAATCGTGATAAATTACTTATAAGATACCAATATCACGACACATACTTTTAAATCCCTGATTTCATAGGTAGATAATTACATAAATCCTTAAAAATATCTTTATAAATATTCATTCGGGCCTCAAAAATGCATTCTTGTCTATATTTCAAAAGGACGACTAAATCTTTCCTTTTATACCGACTTTAGCACCCCAAGCATAACATATCCAAATATTATATCATTTTAGATGATCATTATGCTCATTAATAAAAACACATTATTGAGGCCCATAATAGATTATTCATATTGGATATTTGGAACACAATATCTTTTAGAATTGTGAAATATCACAAAAGTATCCCACAAAAATCATCCCTTGTTGTACTTATAAATAAAAATTTTATAAATTTCTTTGGGAAAGTTTAAGGACCAGATTGATAACACAGGGACACAATTATTAGAGGGGTTAAATGAAATAGTGTACCAAAATTTTACAACATTTAAAGGTATTTAAATTAACACTTCTACTTTGGAGCCACATCCCTATTGATTACTCTCAAACAATCTATTCCTTAAAATATTAAATGAACACAATATACATGATATCTATAGTACAATGAATGAATTTTCATCATCTTTGTAATATTTTCCTCTAGATATAGAATTTTTCTTAAAATTAATTAATCATATTTTATTATTTTCATCCTTCTTCTCCTCAATAAGTAGAAGCTGCTACATACCATTTAACTCACTATTTCTTTTAGAATGAACAACTAAGAGTTCACTAAATATTTCAAGTTGACTTAATCTATACATGAATTTTTATCTCACTTATGGTATTATGTATTATTGTCTTATTTGATTTTCAATATCATTATTCAGAAACATTATTCATGAATAATGAATATTTCAAAAAACAATTTATCATTATTTTCATTGCTTTATGAAATGAATAATTTTATTCTCAACCAATTGAAAACCCATATAAATCATCTTATTTTCATGGTTATTTAAAATCACTTTCAATATATCAATTATGATATATAGGGTGTATATAATCCATGTGTTTCATGGGTTGTGTTCAATATATTTACCTCACTATTTCATCATGAATTAAAATAGAGTCTACCTATATTAGTTTATGTTATTTGTGTTATAAATTCATATTTCATATAAAAATGAAAAACTCTTGACATAATATGTGTGAGATCACCCTAACTACCTAACACAACAATCATTGTTTGTTTGTAATACATTATATTTGTGAAAGTGCATGAAAAAAATTCCCACAAATATCTCCGTGTAATAGTCTATTTGATCCTTTTTTTTGTGCATTTTTTTTTGTGCAAGTCCTTCTACTTCTTCATGAGATACAATGTATGTGAGCACTATATTAAGAATTCCTCATTTCTATTTTCACAAACTATAATGTATTTATGAATGAATGTACTTATTAAAATATATGGAGACATGTCAACACACATTCTCTATGTATTTATAGTACTCCATTTTTAAAAAACCCGTCGGAGAGTTCTTTACGTATCAGATCATCATGAAAAATACAGAGACATGTTTTCACTATCCCTTATCCATTTTGGAAAATTTTATTCATAAATATATTCAACAGTAATTTTTAGTATTCAAGGATTCATAGGAATATTCCCCTTCATGCAATAAGATCCTTTCCCGAAAACAACAATCCATGAACCAGACAATCGTAGAGCCCTATTATTCATAATACCAGATATTTCTATCTTTATTTATAACAAAACATACTTGGCTTCATGCCTTGGTAATTATTTGTGACTATAAATTAATTTTGTTGTATTAAACATAAAATTTTATGACACATCAATATTTCATTAAAATCTATACTTATTCTATTGTTTCATGGAATATTATCAAATATTAGAGTTGTATGGTTTTTTAATTATTCATTTATTTTTATATAATGTATTATTTATGAGTTCTCAATTATCCTATTCTATGCAATGATCACTTATATGTGATGAGAATCAAATCTTCATTATTTATCCATATTTTTCTAAACCATGTTGTCTACAACTTTATTTGCAGATCACTGAATATCATCTTCGATTAAGTATCATTCATGTAAAAAATAGTCACATGAATCATTGAATCATAGACATTTCAAATCATCATTTTGATCACTTATTGATCATGGAGTTCTTGGTTGTACTATGGAGGGAGATTCCATCTACTCCATAACATAAAAGATCCATTGATGGTTTATGATAATGGGAATATGAATGGATTTGTAAAAATTGTTATGGGAATAGAGCTTCTATTTTCATAATTAGTCTAATTGGAAGACACAATAATATTATTATTTTTAAGAGTAGGAACAATAACATGGTAATCCTCATCCCACATCAAATTGGACTTATATAGGTGCCACAATATATAAATAAAAGCCTGAAGGAAGCAACTCATTAATATACTTTCCTCCTATAGGAATGCACTGTATCAATTTTCTACTTCCACCATGCCTCCCACATGATGGCTTCACCTATTTGGCGGGCATTACCCTACAGTCACACATTCCTCCCTTATAATGGAATGTACTCATTTTTAAATTATGTTCCAGCATAAAAAAATACATAACACTAAATGATCAATAAAAAAATTTAAACCCATATAAACCATACCTTTTTATCACCATGATTTAATATCTAATTTTAATGGAACCTTCCATAAAAAATTCAACAATAAATTCATCATGGAAATTCTTTTTCCCATTCATTATCAAATAAAATGACTAAGTCAATGAGAACTCTATTTGTAAAATAAGCTCATGCCTTTGACCATAATAATATATAAAAAAATGATCTAATTTTGAAATCAAAGAGAATTTCTCTTGTGTGAGATCTAATTCTATGAATTTACAAGAATTAAGATGGAATAATCACCAATCATGGAGAATTTTCATACCAAATTATAACCAATGTGACCATAACTATTCCCCATGAATAACCACCAATCGTCTTGAGTATATAGATCCATAACAGCACTATAGGAATCACCACTAATCATAGAGAATTTTTATACCCAATTACAACCAATGAATCCTTAACTATTATCATAACCTTATGATATTTCAATTTCCATGATTAATAACTTATCATTGTTAACATAATCCTTTATTGACTTATGATTCCTTCTTATATATTTATAATAAAGACCACCATACCCATCAACCATCCACCTGGGAATTGAAATGTCCCCATTTAGATTTGTTTGTTATGACACATCCTTGAAATCAGTAGTAATTTTATACCTTATTGATTATAAATCCATATAATTAATGTATGTATATTCATTCTCCCTTTAAGGAATATTGAAATAACTTCTCTTTTTGTGAAATAAGGATGATACCTCATGGGTCACTAGGAAAATACCATTTAGTTTTTTTATTCATTATATTTTTGGTCTATCCTTGTAAAGAAAACCAGAGATATATAACCACAGTTTTCTATTATATACATTAACATCCATGTATGTGATATCATGAACATAACATAGTTATTCCTAAAAGATGGGGTTTTATAATTTGTTTTAAGTTAATATATTCTCATTCACATATTCTTAAGAAATCCCAAACTTCATGTTCATGAATATTCACTCCCCTAATCATTTATCATACATATCAATCAAAACTCCCCCTTGAAGCACATATTAGAAATAATTAATAAGAGAGAAGGATGTGTAATGTTATTTTTTACATTTTCAATTTCTATTGACATGAAAGGATGTTTTAGATATTCAGGAATCATTCCATTGTTTCATCCATTTTATGTTTTCTCCCCATAAAATGTTTGTACTCCCTTGGATTAGAATTTTTTTTAAATATCAACATATAATCATCATGATATTAATGGTGATAATACACCATTAGGAAAAATTATTGTTTCTATCAAATTTTGAATAATAATTACATAATTTTTTCTCGGACATTGAACACAAATATCCCTTATTTGGAGTGATCAACACCACTAATTCAAGGAAATGTATGTAAAAACCCTACACAATAATAAGGAAATTATTTGAAAAAACATATGAGATTTTAAATGAGATCTATAGTACTCAAAATTTTTTCTCAAACCAAAGATTCCATTCCATTTTACAATAATGTGTTTGGAACTCTTCATTATTTTGTAACCTTTATATTTTACATTATTGTCTATATTTGATAGCATGAAAAAATTATATCCATTGGTGTTTATCATGTGTGTCCTGTTTGTTATTAATTATTCTAATATTGTGCTATCATCCTATGAGGACTCCTTTTTTATCATTAAAATCAACCTTTGATATGGTAAAATAACTATACATTTATTTTTAATTTTTCCAACCTTCTTTCACTTGACACAAGATTACTATGAGAAACATGTGTTTTCTTGTACTAAAAACCTATCATTTAATTCTATATCATTATGTAAAAGAATATATTTTCCATTTCAATTTTCTTTTATTAGTGCATCATATTCTTGATTCAAAATTTCTATAGAAACGCACAATTGATCAAGGAAGATGATTAATCACACATTAATATTATATTATTTATTAAGAGTTTTCACAGGTCTTATTCAATTATTTTGAGTTACATTTATTTTTAATATTATATAAATATTCTTCATAAATTTCAAAAATCAATAACATCTTCTTATTTCTTTCATTTTCTAATTCAATTCATAATTTCATCTTGTATCTACTGATTTCAATGGAATTTTTGATGTTTTCTATGGTATAAATATTTTATAATTTACATGAATCATTCATTAGTTGTGATGAAATTCAATGATTCCAAAATATCAATCATATTTGGAGTAAACTGCTTCAAATATCTCTTGGGAACATTATTTTTCATATTCACCAAGGAATACATTTCAAATTTTCTCTTTTTTTTTGGTATTTATATTTTTGTTTTCTTTTCATAAACATTTGAATAGTTCATTTTTTAGAATATTCCAAGACTCATCAAAATTATGTGAACTAATTTTATAATAATCTCGAATGTCATCGAGATAGCAGAATCTATTCTTGATAGTTAAATTATCATATTTCTTTGTAATATGGTTCTGTTTTGTAGTATCATTATGAATAGATTTATTCCCTTATTGTTCCTATATTTTCTTATCATTATTTGGATAATTATTTTGGATTTATTTTTATAGATCATAATAATATACACCATTAATGTTTTTTCATACATAGTAGTAAATTCTACAACCCATATCATAATTTAGATTAGCTTCAAACCTACTATAACTAATGATACTGAATTAGGAGTAGGTTAATTAACTTGGATATGAGTTTCATTCATAAATTATTCTATAAAATATTTATCAATAGATGATTTTGATATCTAATTTCTATCAATATGAGTCTATTTAGAGTCTTTATTAACAGAAACAGTTTGTGTAGAAACATAACTTCTTGGAGATTGACTATATTCATGTGTTTAGGTGTAATAATTAATCTTCTAATTAGCTATATATATTACATCATGTGTCTCATTTAAATTTATCAAATAAATATCATGTTCAAGAAAGAAAATATTATAGTAAAACATCTCATTTCTATGTTATTTCATCCTTACGTCCAATTCATATATTATTCTATTGATGTGTTCTTCATGTTTTATACTACCTTTATTCAAAGTGATTTCAAGTTATTTTATTCATATAGTTTTAACATCCAATTGGGATTCCATGACATTAATAGTATCATTATGATGCAATTCCACTGTGGAGAGGTTCTGCATATACTCATCATGAAATTTTTTATTTTATTCCAATAACTTATTAGAATCATTGACAATTATACTTTTTCCATCATATTGATAATCTTTTAAATTCATAGAAACATTTAAAAATGATTCATGTGTATTGATTAATTATTCAAAAACATGTTTTTTCACAGTTATCCCATTACTATTCCATTTCAATTCATCATCAATTGTTTGAATATTTTTATTGTAAATAGTTATAGATTCTTCATTTTAATCAAAAATGTTTGTTAGAACATTTCACCTTCTAAATTTCTTTTTATGTTCATCCTCATGTTTATGAACATCCCCATTAAGATTTTATATTTCACCAAAATAAACCTTGAATGAATAAAGTGAATATGAAATAATTTCTGTATGAACCTTGAAAAAATATCTTTAAAATTTAGATTAGAAGACTTCATCAATTCTTTTAGATTATAATTCCTCATACAATCAACATATTAAGCTAGTTTTATCATAATAATCATTATTATTTGATATGACAATATACAATTTATACATACCCTCACTCTTTATGATTTTTTTAATTTACATTATTTCATCTACTTCATATTTTTATGAGTCCATGTAAATTAAATTTTGATTTCATCAATAGGAGTGATGATTAAATTTTCTACTTTAGGTGATTCAGAATACACATAAAATATGAACATCATATAGCCATTTATAAACCACATGGAATAGAAAATTTGATCTAATAATATGTATACTTATGTTACGATACCAATTTTTGAGACCAAATAGATTGTACATGGACCCTCGGAGGGTGGTTGAATTAGTGTACCAAAAAATTTTCTAATTTATACATTATTTTAATTAAACCCTATAATATAGAAATGCATCCTTAGTTAATATGGATGAGTCTATTTTGTGAAATGTAGATAATAATTATAAAAAAAACACAAATATAGTTTTACAAGGATTTGTAATAAGACCAAATCTTTTTCATGATCAACAAGTAAATGATTTAGAGATTAACTAATAAATTTAATTTTTTAAGATGAAAGACACATATAATTAGGGTAAAAGTTTTAGGTAGTAAGTAAAAAATCTTCCAAAGTTAGTGGTGTTCAATATAATAGTACCAGTAGTCTTCAATGGTGTTGTTAATACTAGAAACCCCGGATTTTAAAGGCATTCAATAATCACAGACGGAATGATATCACTACATCACATGATGTGTATGTATCAATTTTATAATCATGTTCTTATACTTAAGGACTTAAACTATGACTAAATAAACATGATTTTATGCTTTTAAGCATTATTATACTCAATTACTGGAAGATGATACAACCAATTATACTCTCCATTTCTACAAGAATGATCAACTAATGAATTCGCCACATAATGAATGTTATCTCTCTTCTATTCTTCTTGATTTATAAACACAATAAATGTTTCCAGCATGAGTGTATTAATAAATAATTCTTAGATATAGTCCAAAAAATTATTCATTAATTAATTAATATTGCAAAAAAATATTTATCATTTTTTGAATTTTTTATCAAATTAAGTCATTAAATCTCAAACACATCAAAAAAAATTGGAATCCTTTTAATTTATTTGTTCTTTAATTTTTTTTTGATATTTATCAAGCATGATGTATGGGGGGTATATAATTAATGATTTTTATGGGATAAATGAAACATATTAACATTATTCTTTCTTCATATTTTCTCACACACACTACCTCTTTTATTTTTGGTTTTGTGTGTTATGCATGTGGGTTGCATTTACCGATATGGTTTCCATGATAGAATATGGGTGTTTTAACCCTATCTTCTTCACATAACACCTATTTATTTACTGTACAAACTTACATGTGTTTATGATCATGAAAATATACTCACTACCTTTTTTAGTAATAGTGTAGGAAACTATCTTCCTTCACATGCACATATTGTTTATATAAGACATTATTCTTCTATATTACACAGAGTGTATGTGAGAACTTTAAAAAAACTACCATATATCCATATAAGGATACAAAAAATTATTTCATCAATTAATTTACATTATAAAATCATTGTATAATCATTAATTTGTTGTAATTATTGTTTCATATAACTATTAATTTCGTGATGAAATGAAGATTCCATCACTGATTAGATCATCGTGAAGGTCTCGGAGACATATTTCCATTGTCCCTTATGAGTTTTGAAACAAAGTTATCTGTGATGTTCCTTTAATATTTATGATCTCTTTTTGATGGTTGGCTGGAATATACTACTTCACTTGTGCATATTGATTCATTGAAACAACCCCTTATTAAAAGGTTGTTTACAGTGGCTATATTTTTCAAGAATTATATATTTATCTCTATATTAGATATTGAATTTCTTTGGGTTTATGTCCTTATATTTATATCAGATGATCAATTCGTGTGCCACTATAAAATCCAAATTTTTATTTTTATCAAAATATTATTCAATGAAATGATTTTTATATTTTGTCATGGAATATATTCAAATGTATGAGTTTTTGGGGTTATTTAATTGTACATCATGTTTTATAGAATCTCTTCTACTCAGGTAATCATTACTCATTTGTGGTGGAATCCTAACATGAATGAGATGTGGATAACATTATCCACATATGTCATAATGTTTAAAACTCACGTCATCTCAAAATTCAATTATAAATCATATGAATATTATCTTTGATTAATATTCATGAGTACAAGACATAGTTTAATGATTTCTCAGTTTATAGAATCATAACCACATCTGTATGATCTCAGATCAATCATGGAGTGTTTGTTTTGACATTCAAAATTGATTCCTTCAACTCTGGTTAACAAAGGGTTCATCAAATATAGAAGATGATGAGAGTATTCACGTCTTATATAAAGTTCATGTAGAGCGATATTTTTGATTGTCACAAACAGTCTTATATGATGGATAAATTATACAAGTCTTTTATGGAGGAATATTATGGTTTGAATCTACATTACACATTTATTTAGTATGATATATGGGCCACTATATGTAAATAAATGGTTTTGGAAATTAGATCATAAATATCCTCCCCCACTTTGGTACAGCCTCATACCAGTTATCTCCCATTGTCAAGACACCCCAAACAGTGGCATCACCTCTTATTTGTGAATGATCTCGCACCAAACCATGAGTCTCTAGGATGGGCTAGAGTGCTCTCCCTTCTGTTCAGTTGAACTAATGGTTCTCGCTTGTTCTTATGGTTAAGGTTCCCTTAGATAACTAGGGGTTGGACCCAATTCTCAAAATATGTTCCACCGTAAAAAAATTATAGAATTAAAAGATGGAGCCCAAAATTTCAAACCACCTCAACGATTACCCCTTCATCCACCTGCTTTAATATTTCATTTTTAATTTATCCTTCCCATAAATAATTTAAAAATATTTTCATCATGAAAATAATTTTTCTTAACATCTTCATCAAATCTAATTTTGAGGAAAATGTGAACTCTTTATGAAAAATAAGAACTTGAATTTGAACATAATCACAGTTCAACAATCATCTAATATTGAAAATCTTGATAATTTCATATCACTAACATCAAATGATAAGGATATGTAGAATATCCTCATTCTAATCACTATTTAGGGATAAGTTTTATAACAAATTAAAACCAATGAATCTGTAATAATTCTTGGGGAATCTTCACTAATATTCTTGAGTAAATGGATCCATAACAATTTTCCCTGAATCATACCTTATATTGGGTAATTATTCATATCAAATATCAAATGTGGTGACCATAAAAATTCAAAAACTACTTCCATAATTCATTTTCCATGATGACTAATTGACCATATAGGAATTCATCAAACATTTAATTTTATCGCTTTCTTATATATTAAATACAAACACAACCAACATCATTATCCATCCACATTGGCTTTTAAGATAGAAAACAGATGAAATGGTCATCACATATTCTCATTAAGGGTAAAAAGGTTATATATCTAATCATAACACAAATACATGTATATGATAATACGAGAGAAATTTTTTAAAGGTAATACATAACATATAAAAGTTTATATACATGTGTCCTGAAATTCATATTTGAAGTTTATATAACCTAAATAATATAGAAATCAAGAGAATAATCCATTAAATTATAACATAAGAATAATACATGGAATAATGGTAGACACATAAAAATTTAAAATGATTCCCATAGTTCTCATGTAATAATACAGAAACATATCCGTGTAATGGGTTCATTCTACAACCAATCTTCGTAGTCAATGTTAACTCCTAAGAACATAGTAGTGGAAAAAGTCCTTTATAGATCTGGGTTCACTCCCTATTGCATCCCTATATTATTGAACAATGTTCACTCTCCGTTCAAACCATATTTTACTAAAACAATTTTCATCCTCATTTATGTCACACATTACTAAACTAATTCCACTCCTCATTCTATCCCTATCACATGGAATCGTGTTAAATCCTTATTACTCCCCTATATTACTAACTTGAGTTCAATCCTTGTTCAATCACAATATTAATTAATCGATATCAATCATAATTCCATCTATGTCATACTGAACTAAGTTTACTCATAATTTTATCCTTGTCTATATAATGAGTTAAAACCCAATACATAATGTATTGGAAAGAAATATAGGTACCACCTGTCACATTATTAAATAATATATAAATGTTCCACAAGATAATAAAACATTCATCATATCAAGACCCAATCAAAGTGATGTTCTTTACAAACATTATACCAGAACCAATGAAATGAAATGAATATAAAAAAAACTGTATCCAATAATAACATACACAAAAGGGTCATGTTTCATAAATATTTCATCTTGGAAAACTTGTGAAGATAATTAGGTTTTATAGATTTTTTATCATGGTATTACACATGTAATAGAAGCTGTATTCCTAAAAATGATTCAACGTAATCCAAAATCATTCAAAGATACAGTAAGAATGGGGTCCTACAATAATATACCCATTAAATCATAAACTATATGTAAAAATTTTATTTTATATAGAAAATTATTTTTTAATGTATCATTTACAACATGTGTGGATGAAAAATTATTTCCCCTTTTAAATTTGATTTTTAGAATATAAATTATTTTCAAAACCCATTCCTATGAAATTACCATTGAAAACATATATTGTAATTTTTGAAAATAAATTAAAATTTTCTTTAACAATAGAAAATTATGAACTAATATTTATATTAAAATGATCATAAATATATTATAAAAACTATTTTGAATTTTTTTTAGAAACCATGGTTTTTGAAAATAATAGATTTCCGATAGAAGGGAATTAAACAAGGATTTTCTTAAAAAAATTATTGTTTTGATACTATGTATGAAATACTAGACTAATGGTTACAATATGTAAATATATCATTAAATAACTATTGGAGAATAAAATTCATTATATTTCCTTAGATTTGGATAAAAACAATTCCTCAATGGAAGCATAATCACAGACAATCTCGATAATAATGAGATTTTAGCAATAAACACGTACCACTTACATAACATTAAATAATAATCCACTTGAGATAATTATATTATATTAATATTATAATATCCTTAAAATAATTATATTATTGATATAAAATTTCGAAGGGATGCATATGCAAATCCTAGAATTATATAAGTGCAAAACATGTCACGTGTATCCAAGATGGAAAATTGGGACAAAATTTCTCAACAAATTTACTAACTTTTGAAGCATAAATCCCATGAAAGGGTTTTTATACAATTGATATGTAAATAATAATTAATTTAAAGATAATAAATAATAATAAATTCATGGGAAGTTTGTACACCATAAAAAATAAAAAAGTTGTTAATATGGTATTAGCCTCGCATAATCATGTGTTATACTTAAGATCCCCTTAATAAAAGAGTAACTATTTAATCACCATATATATTACAGACTGAAATCATATATATATTTAATATCAAATTATAAATGATAAAAATTATAAAATAGTACAAAAGCCTTTTTAAATACCCCAAAATAAATATTAGTGATGAATATAGAATATATCTCACATAAATAAATGTTAGATGAGAGAACCCATACCTTTAGTCATAAAATTATTTGTTCATGTTCAAAAAATTTATAATAAATATAATTTTATTTTAAATCTTCAAAATAAAAAAAATTATTATATATCATATAATATATGATTTCTTTATGATATTATATTACCTATTTATTAACAATTTCATTCTAATGTTTTGTATCAGGTAATAACAATTTTTTTCATATATGTTTTGAATTATTATCGTTGAAAATATTAAATATATCATGATTTTATGATTTCCATAATTTAATAAATGTGATAAATATCGTAGATATTAATTATATATGTATATAAAATAATCTATAAAATTTTGATATATGAAATGGAGTACACAGTTCATTGAGACATTGTGTAAAATGTAGGCATAAACGTTGTTTCTGTTTACTTATCACATTGAAATAAAAGAATACATGAACTATGCATATGTATATATATATATATATATATATTATCAATACAATAGAATTATTATAAAATATATATCAAAAAAATTCTTAATCCATCCTTAATTCATTCAATGTAATCTATAAATGAATCAAATATTTTTGAGCAGTTAGTGGTCCACATCTCCACAAATGAATTTATCATATTCTCAAAAAATAGAAATCATGATGTTATGTGTTTTATTATAGTAATATAAGCATTAATAAATAATTATATAATTTATATGATATCACAATAGTAATTGCATCATTATTCCAAACCATGAACGGTTTAAATTGACTAATGAATGACATTAGTTCACCAGTTGATGGTCCACTATACACACGAATAATGATTGTGTATCCCATTTGATGGAAATGTTACTATAATTATGTAGTTAAAATAACAAAAATTAATAATTTAATATAATATATTTATTTTATTATATAATAATTTAATGATAATAACTATGGGCGTGGAAAATGAAAAAAAAGCGATTGTTGAAGGTTGTTACGTCTTCATTGGGTAAATCCATTTTATTTGTGCGAAATAAATAACTTTGTTTGATTTCATCTCATTGTGAGGATTCAAGTATGATATAAGGGATAATGGTGTTTTATTTAGGAAGGGTTTTTAGCATAATGGCTTGAGAATTGTGATGAATTTAATATAGGTGATTTCCATTTTATAGTGGACGAGGAGTGGCATTGTTGTAAATACAGAAAACTAAACACTGTGAGACGTTTCCCTAAAATCATGTTCCTCTAATAAAAACAAATATTCAATAAAATGGATAATACATTAGAAACATTTCCATAAAATTGATTTTATATGTTTATATGCTATATTATCCAATAAGATAATGTTTAATAACTAAGTAAACCCATTCTACCATCATCGATGTTATTAATTTTCAATACTTTCACAAATCATTTTGGTAAAAATTTATGATTAATTTACTAGAAATTATTAATTTTTATTATTCCAAATAAGGATTCAATTTTGTAAAATTTTTAAAATCTTAGGTGTCATTTATTAATTTTATCCCACAACCAGAATGAGGTAATGTGTTTTAATATGATGCATTTCCGAAATTTAAAATGTTCTTATATCTAGTTTCATAGAGAAGTTATATTATAATGAAATATATTTTATTAATAAATCAATAAATTATATGAATAAAATTTAACATTAATTTAAAATATAAATTATCTATATATATTAAATTATATGACAATGTTGTTTTAAATTAAAAGTTGTCATTTTTTATTATTCATCGTGAAATGAAACAGCACATAAAAAAACAAAAAATTCACCGTTATCTAATTTATTAATTAATATATATGAAATGAAGTTTTTTATGAAATGTAATTTTTGAAATTTAAAAAAATATATGTAAAAAATGAATTCCATTAAATGGTAGTAAAATTTACTTTTAGAAAAAAATATATCTTTTTATATAAAATTGGTTTTATTCTTATTTAATTTATAGAAAAAATCTTGTTAAACGATAAAAAAATTATTGAATATAATATATATATTTCATTAAAATATATTATAAATATTATTTTAATAAATTTATAGTGTTAAAAAATGATTGATTTTGTAATTATTGTTTTACAAATAAATAATTCTAATATTATCAAAAGTGGTTTATCTTCATTTTTTATTTATTGGACACTAAATATTTAATCTTATATACGTTTTGAAATAATTTTTTATAAATTAATTTATATGTTTCATAACGTCAAAATACAATAACAATGTGATAACTATATTGATATTTTTATAATATTATTAATATTTCATTATGGTTTGGTAAAACTTGGTTATTCGTGTAACATAAGATATCGATGAAACACAACATTGTGTGTTACATAATACAAACATAGTGTTGTGTGTATTGGAAAATAATCTGTGTGTTTCGTCTATCATAATATTTACATTGTGTTATGTGTACAGAAACAAACATAGGGATTTCATATAACATAAGATATATTCGATGTTACAATAAATGGAAAATATTGAAATGATTATTTTTATATGAAAATAATATTTCACAAAATCTTATGGTGTCACATGTTTTACCATATTTCCAAGAACCTAAACACTAAATAATTCTATGTTCCTGACATGTAATGATATATTATGTAATAAAATTTCTGGATTCCATAATTTTTTAATATGATAAGTAAGATATTTTTTACGATTCATATAAATATTTTATAAATTTATAAAAATATATGAGTGCAACGAGATAAATAGAATGATTATTAAAATTAAAATAAACATAATATTAAATATGTTAAATATAGAAATGATTTTGAAATATAGTGAAAAAAATTAAATAGTATTTTATGGTAGAATTAGTTGACATGTTTATTAATGAACAATAATTTACATTATATACATCATTAAATTATTCATCATGTGCAAAATAGAGTTCTGAATTAATTCATTCAATATGATGTTTAAAATTTGATTTTTATAATAATAACTATTTTATTGTTGATCATGATAAAAATTTAATTTTTCTAAATAAAGTTATATATATTCTTTTTCTATATTATTACATTATTACAATATATAAATATCTCATCACAAAATATTGAATAGTTTATTCTTCATTATAGTATATATACATATAGGAATCACATAATATAATGTAATCAAAAGGAGTGAAATTTACACATCAAAATAAAATTATTAATTGCATTTCGACATCGTTAACATAATTAAAAAACCTATTATAGTACTAGGTGAAATGAAAAGAAAGTATTTGGTGATTCTAAATTCACAATAAGGGAAATTATACCAATAAAACTACTATGAATTCAAAATTAATAATAAAATGAAACATTTATTAATTTATAAATATTTAATATAATGAGTAACATTATCATGAAATATATCCATTGATAAAATTATAGTCATTCATATGAATGAGATTAGTCTATTTCATCTGGATGGAATGAATAACATTGTACATCATATTCTTACCATCAAAGTATCTCAACCAATGACCCCATATATCAAAATTTTACCTTAATTTGTAAAAATTATTTATATTGGATTGAATACAATAAGAGATGCACATTCTTGTTTATCTATTTATCATTTCCAATACATAGACGGTCTAGGAAAATAATCCCCCAATAGAAAATAAACCATATACAATTCATTCCCCATACATATAATTATTAAAAAATTACATATTCAACATTATTCTAAAATCAATAAAGATAACTACTAAATAATGTATTCATGATTTAAATATTTTATACATAGTATAATAAAACTATATATAATATCACATTCTTTAATACTATATAGAGAAGTGGTATAAGGTTATAAATTATTATAATGGTAAATATATTTATGATATAATAGAATATCAATATAATTTCAAATTAATAATATAGATAGATATAAAGTATTACAACAAGATAATGAGAATATTGTTGGGGATAATAATCATGTATATAAAATAAATCTGTAATTCTAAAAGAATACCATCAATTGTTAAAAAATAAATTATTTATCTAAAAAATATTCTCTTTAGAAATATAGTGAAAATTGGATTTTAAAATTATCATAAAAGAATATTCCAAAATTTACATACTTTTTTTAGAAAATGAATATATAAAAATTCAGAAAATATTTTTTACATGTGTTAGATTAGAAGTAAAAAATTTCCTAAAATATTCAAGGATGAATGGAATAATGGGTCTAAATTGTACCTGTATATGAAAATGTTTACAAGAAGTTAAAAATATAAATAAATTTTTTTGTCCCTTTGTTCAAGGATTTTGATAAAATAATATACATCCATTTTCATTACATATAAGAAAAATTTTATTAGAATACTTGGATTATTATTCTCTTTAATAATGTCATGTAAAAATTTAATAAAATCAAGATAAAAAATAATTGTTCTGAAAATAGAAAAATATTTTCAAATGGATTGAAATGTCAAATTGATTAGTTACCATTATTAAAAATTTTATACTTGTGTATATAATTTCAAAATTACTAATAATAGATTTGTCCTGAAGAATCATTTTAAATTTTTTTAATGAAAGTGAAATATAGTTCAAAATGGACATAACAAAACATTGTTTCAATGAAAATATTATCATTGAAAACTATTATGAATATAGATATGGAATGTAAATGTTTCGGATGAAGGAGTATATATAATGTCAATTTTTCTTATAGACATTCATTATGTTAGTTTTTTTTGTAGGGGGAAATATATGAAAATATGATATGGAAACCCAAATAATAACCATAGGTGAACATGAGCTATATTTTTTAATAGATACTATATATGGAATTACCCTAATTAAAATTTAACATAAACAATATCAAATCAAAATGATATTTTAAAATAAACACTTAACAAGGATTCCATTTTTTTCGGATGTGTTCAAAGAAATTTTATAAACAAATAATATTTATTAGTATGAAATATATTATCTATATATATATATTTAATTTATTAATGAATTTATTTTAACAATACACTCATAAATATTTATTAAAATTAATTATATATTTGATAACCATTATGTTTGGTAGGTGCATTTCTATTATGCGATTCCATTCATTACATATTCATCTCGGTTGGATAATACATAGAGTATTTGTAATGATAAATTAATATATTATATATATATACTAAATAATTTTTTATAACACTCCTTGATAGATAGGTAAGAAAAAAACAAGATGTCTATGGAGGCGATAGTCCACATATACCCATGACTGACATTTTCATTTTTCATCTTATCGAAATAAGTGATAGTAGATGATGGATTATAATTAAATAATACTAATTATGACCAAAAGAGAAATATTTTTCATTAAATCCATTTATAAAATTTTTATTGTTATACAGTATTGGAAAATGAGTTATATCTTCTCATGGAGGAGGTATTTATCACTCATGCATGAGTAGTGGTATCATTTTTTAACAGATGAAAAAAAATGTAGAATATTGATTATTTAATATAATAATTATCATGATCCATTCTTGAGACCCATGTCGTGACTACCCCAATCCCGCCATCTATATGCCAGGGGCTGGGGACTAGAACCAAAGGCGTATATCTCTAAGCAGGGAAGGCATTGACTTTATAAACTGTAAACACACAAAAACATAGTACAACCTAGAAGCAAAACACTAAGTAAAATTGTGTAAAAAGGAGTACTGGAAAGTAAAAAGGGCAAAAAATACAAGCCCAATTGTAAAGTACAAGGAACCGGAAAGTAAAATTACAACTAAAGGAGGGTAAACAGCTGCTAGGTCATCCACCATAAAGTCCTACCCGAAGGGTATGTACAGAAAGCCTCCATAGAACTCCATGTTTGTCCTTCTCCTCTGTGTACCGTCACGCCATGTGGTCCACCTCTAGGTACCATACAGTCCTTGTACACTCAGCCTCAATCAGCGATGTCTGTCGTCTACATCCATCACAACGTGGTGCGGGCATTTCCCTTGACTGTGTGAGTTTAACAATACTTAGTTGGGACCATGAGACCCTCAAGGTCCCATAAAATTCCATAAGGATAAACCAAAAATTATTAATTCAACAGAAATCTATACTTTGGTATATTCCCATACATATTCCTATGTTATCACATAATCATTCTCAATCATGAGGTAAACACATAAGCTACTTTCTCAGCTCAAACAAGAATTTTATTCTTGGGGTGGTATCAAGTAACATTCCTAGTCACACTGTAGAAACCTCGGCTGCTGGATTACTACTCCTCTGTCGAGTACAGTGGGCATGCGACGTCATACAGAGGCACTTCCCACTATCCTTGGATTTCTGAGGTACTCCTCCTATCAAGTACTGTGGGTCTGTTTCATAACATACATGCGCTCCCCAGTATGGGTCTGCTGCGTCACATAGAGGCGCTCCCCCTCATATCATGCTGAGGTACTTCTTCTGTTTAGTACCATGGGTATGCCACGATCACATAGAGGAGCTTCCCACCATGGGTCATCCATGACACCAAGGCGCTCCCCACTGGGCTAGTCGAATCACTCCGAGTCAAATCGCTCAGCTGTCGTCAGGTCTCAGCCAGCTACTATGTCTCCACACTATGTTTTCTCGTTTCTGAGAGAATACATTCCATGAGCTATAGGGAGATACTCCATCTGTCCCGAAGTCCCACGAAGAAGTATCTCAAAGGTCTTCTACGTCATAGGGGTCTCAACGCTACAGAATACACGACAATCAGAAGCTCGATCTTTGAGTTATTATCCTTTTAGTCCGTAGGGCCTGGTTGGATTCGTGTATGATCCAACCTAAACGTATCTCAATATTACCCCAAACTCTAGTGGGGAATACTCAATGGGACAGGTACGTTCCATGATTACCAGTGCTGCTGAAAATTCGTCAAATGGTTGACTGGTGTGAATGATATAGCCAAAGTAAAGTAATGGCCATTAGTGAACCTGGGTCCGGTCAGACCCGGTCGGACCGACTCGGCCCTTTTTAGTCTGGGATGACCCAGTCTGGGTCGACCTGGTCAGACCTATTGGGTATGGCCCGACCCATTGGGTTGGCCCGCTTGTAAGGTTTGACCAACTCCGCAGGGGCCGGCCCAGCCGACTGCGAGGGATGTTCGGCCCAGAGGTCGCCGCGAAGGTGGATCAGTTGAGAGACCAAGGCCCGTTTAGCCAGCACCATGTGGGGCACAGCTTGAACGACTCAGCTCAGATGGCATAGCCGGTTCATGCAACGACTCCACATGGGATGCCGCGGGCCAGCTCGGGTGGCTGGGCGGCCGGCGGGCTGCCGTGTAGGACACAGTAGGCTGTGGGTAAGTAGGGCAGGGAGCGGAGAAGGCCACCGAAAGGTAGGGAATGGCACGTCAGGCCACAAGAAGGCTGGCAGGGCACGCGGGAGGCCATTTGCAAGCCGAGGAGGGCATGTGGCCGGCCGCGGGCAGGCTGATGGGGCGTGCGGGAGGCCGCCGGTAGGGCACGCGGGAAGCCACAGACAGGAAGATGGAGCGCGGGCTGGCCAGTGGGGCATAGGAAAATCTTGCGCGGTTCAGTGGGGTTGACCTGGGTGCTCGAAAGGCCAGTTCGGGTTGCAGAGGCCTCGAGAAGCACGACCTTTGTCATTTCCAACTTGGTCGTCTCGTCGCCTCATCTCCATGCTGAAGAAACATCACAAAGAGATCAGTGGAGGGAGTTGGACCGTGTTCGTTTGGCTCACACCCTCAGTGTTTAGGGGTGAAAACATTTGGTTCAACAAATAGAATGAAAGTTGAACTTCAATTATTTTTACGATCCTCCGCAACAATTCCTTTCATTAGTAGAAGAGAAAAAGGAATGAAGAAATACATAAAAAAACCCCATACCTTTAATCATCTGGCATCGTTCGTTTATGGAGTCGCGGAATGCAGACGAAGAGAATCATCATTTATCGCGTCCACCATAAACTTAAAATCTCGAGATGCATTGGCTAGTGGAAGTCACTCCATGTTGGTTGGTGTTCGAGGAAGAAGTCTAAGAAGGATCATTGTCGGCGTTCATTTTTCGATGAATTCTTTCTTCATTCTTAGTTGGGAGAATTCTAATACTCCAAAGCACTCCTCTTTCCCTACTTCCACCCAAATTACAAGTGAAAATAATATTGGACTGAGTTGCCTAATATTTTGTTGGCACAAAAATTCAAAAAGAAGAATTAAATTAAAAGGCTCCTCTTAATTAATTCATGGGAGTTGGCACGAATAATTAAGGGAGATTGGAAAAAAATAAATAAAGTGGAGTTGAAGTGGGCCCCCTATATTAATTGGAGCATGGGGGTTTCTCTACATTAATGGGGAGTTTCAAGACGTTAAAAGCACGAGTGGTACCCACCACATTAATCCTTTCATAAGAGGTTGAGTTTGGGTGGGCCCCACTACCATAACCTCTATTGGGAGTTTATGGTGCTGTGGTCCCACCTCCAACCTCTGTGAAGTGGTTTTAACCACCACACACCAATTGGAGGCTCAAAAAAAAAAATAAAGTTATGCACACTTTATTTTATTATTTTCCATGAAAACCCAAAATTTATCTTTTATAATCGACCCACTATCGTTGAAGTGACAGTCTCCTTATGAGAATACCATCACTGCGAGTTCAGTGGATCCCTCAGATTTATGTTCTGAACACAGGTTTAAAAATTATAAAAACCCGCTCGTACGTTTACTGAACGTACCTAAAAAAAACATCAGAAATTTATTTTGAGCACAACAGGCCTTGGAGTCATGTGTCGTCATCTTTCGCGGACTCGTAAAATTCACTTGTATTTAAGAAAAAAACGTCACCAGAATCTCTAGGTCTTTACATTCTCCCCTCCATAAGGGTTTATGTCCCCATAAGCAACAACTCAAACTAAGGGAACAAGTGGGGGTACTAAGAATGCATATGAGCCTCCCACTACCTTGTGCTTTTCTGGAGGATCTTGTGCTGCTAGAGAATGTACACCAGAGGTATTGACCATCCACATAGTAGCCACTCCTGTCGATCCTCAATCTCCACGGGAATCTCATTGAAAGTCGCCCCATCGTCGACGTCTAGCTCACCATGGTAAATGATTAGAAAAGGGTCGTGCACATATCTCCTCACCAAAGATACGTGAAAGACATCATGCAACCGGTGCAACTAAGATGGAAGAGCCAGGTGGTAATCCAACTCACCTACTCTACTGAGGACATGGAAAGGTTCGATGAATCGTAGAGATTACTTTCTTCCACGACCAAATCTCTGTATACCTCATCAAGGTGAGACTCGCAGAAAGACGTGGTCTCCATCCTCGAACTCCAGAGGACTCTGTCTCCTGTCAGCATATGACTTCAACCTGCTCTGTGTAGTCTTCATCTGCTCCTGGAAGATATGCTCCTTATCTTTGGTATCCCGTACCATCTTTGGTCCCACTAGTGCTGATTCCAATGGGTTTGTCTAGCACAGTGGTGATATGCAAGGTGAGCCATACAAGGCCTCAAATGGTGCCATCCTGATGGTGTAGTGATATTTTTTTGTATGAAAACTCCACCAAATATAATTTCTCCTCTCACCTGCGACCGAAATTGAGGACACAAGAATGCAACATGTCCTCGAGGTTCTGAATGGCCCGCTCAGTCTGGCCATCCGTCTGAAGATGGAAGGTGGTTCTCAGATGAATCTGCATCCCAAAAGCTTCATGAAACCCCCTATATAAATGGAAAGTAAATCATGTGTCATGATCGGAGACAATTGACGAAGGTAATCTATGTATCTGCACAATGTATTTCACATAGAGGCTTCCTGAGCTCTATAATTAACCCTTCTCTCTGATTGGTAAGAAGTGGGATGACTTGGTGAGTCGATCAATGATCACCCAAATCGAGTCGTGACCCATGGATGTACATGGAATTCCTGTCACGAAATCCACAGTTATCTCAACCCACATCCACTCTGGTACTTCCAAAGGATGAACCAGGCCTGCTGGTACCTTGTGCTCTGCCTTCACTTGCTAACGAGTGAGGCATCGAGAGACAAACTCTGCTATTGCCTCCTTCTTACCTGGACACTAGTGCTATCATCAAAGGTCCTAGTATATATTTTCCACTCCAGGATTTACCCCTAATGTGGATGTCTGGAAGTCCCTCAACACTTCCCCTTAAAGTGACATGGGTACCATAGTACAACCTCTGAAGATGAAGAAGTGCTCACCACATTAAAAAATTCTTCTGGTGCCTACCTTATGGATATCTGAGCACGTCGTGTCTCACAGTCAGTGTCTCTACGATGTGCCTCCCTGACTTGCTAACGAAGTTGAGGTGTGACTGTAATATACTAAAGGAAAGCTGCTCCATCTCAGTCCACAAAGGATATCTTTAAAGTAGCCAGTTGCTCTGTCACCTCATGTAGCAGATGTATACCAGATCTCCTGCTGAGTTCATCTAATACAAATTTCCCCTTTCCAAGAGTATAGACTATCTCGAATTCATAGTCCAATATGAACTCAAGCCATCACCGATGTCTCAGGTTCAGGTCCTTAAGAGAAAAGATATAACTGAGATGCTTGTGATCAGTGTACACAATGAACCGTTTGACCATCAGATTATGTCACCTCATCTTCAAAGAGAAGACCACTTCTACTAACTCCAGGTCATGGGTTACATAGTTCTGCTCGTGATATCTCAACTACATAAAACCATACGCGATCATTTCTCTCTCTGGCATCAGGACTCACCCGAGTACATTCCCTGATGCATCCCAGTAGTCTACGTACCCTACACCTTCCTCTGGAAGCCTCAAGATGGGGGAGCTAGTCACCCTCTACCTTACCTACTGAAATCTCTACTGGAATCTCTCCAACCACACGAAGGGTTGCCTCATCTTCATCAAGGATTATTGTGGTGCTGTAACTCTAGAGAATTCTAGTACAAACATCCAGTAGTAACTAGCCAAACTCAAGAAACTTTATACCTATGTAACCCTCATGGGTGGCTCCCAAGAAAGTACTGCCTCAATCTTCGCTAAATCCACTACACCTCCAGCCTCCGAGATGACATGAATAAGAATGGGAACCTGTCGTATCCAGAACTGACACTTCTAGATATTACAATAAAGCTAGTTCTCTTAGAGTTTATCCAGTACTACCCAAAAATGGTAGGCATGCTCCTCCTCAATAGTCGAGTATATCATAATGTTGTCGTTGAAGACTACCGAAATGCGATGAAGGTATGGAGGGAGGATCATGTTGATGAGTCCCATGAAAATTTCTGGAGCGTTGGGTACACTGAAAGGAATAACCAAGAACTCGTAATGTTTATACTGACACCTGAAGGTCATATTCTATATATCATCATCTCGAACACTGAGGTGGTGATAGAATGAACTGAAGTCTATATCCGAGAACCATCGTGCTCCCTTCAGCTAACCAAATAGGTCGTCAATCCTCGAGAGTGGGTACAAGTTCTTTACGGCCACCTGGTTCAGGTGATGGTAGATGACACAAATCCTCAAGATTCTATTCGCCATCTTGGAAAACAAAATCAGGGCTACCCAGGGAGAAACACTGGGTGAGATGAATACCTTCCACTATAAGTCCTATAGTTTTACCCGAACCCCGCGAAGATCCACGAGAGCCATCCGATACGCTGGTGTAGATATCGATGAAGTCCTGAGTTACATGTAAATATATAAGTACACCACTCTATGAGGAGGTACTCCTGGAACATCGTCAGGGAAAACATCAGCGTACTAGTCTACCATTACAGCATAATTCGGACTCTCTACGTCAACTTCTTCGAGGGTATGGCAAGCCAACTGATGAGTGACTGGCTGCACCCTCCTCTCAGTTATTTCATCTTGTGCTTCAAAGGCTCCCATCTTGTCGATGAAGGTAAACCTTGTCCCATTCCTACAGACACACTACACTTTGCACCTAATACAGTCGATCTGAGCATATACTGTAGATAACCAGCCCATACCCAAGATGGCGTCGTAAGGCCTCAACACCATTATGAGGATATCACAGCCAAATCTCTCACCTCATAGACAAAGCTCACACTGTCGACACCAGTGCGTGATCGTCGAGTCTGCTCCCTTAAGAGTCTCTAGCCGTAAGGATCGAGCCAACGGCTCCGTCAGAATCTCTGAGCTCTGAGCGAAGGAAGTGGAAATGAAAGAGTGACTGGCACCTGTGTCTATGTGAAATACAAATATGGTGGACTAGACACAGATCGTACATAGAATCATCTCCGATGATATGTGATCGTAGGCCTCAGCTGCCTGGAGTTGAGCTCTCCCATGTCCACCTAATCCCTATGGTCTGGGTGGACCTCCGGGTGGTGGTGGTGGTAACACCTCAAAAAGTCGTCCACCGCTAGCTGCACAACCAGCTCCTCTACCACATCCTCCTTCTCCCTACAGACTGCATCGATCAAATATATATCTCTACCTGGGAGGTCCTTCAACAATCTGGTGATCATCAGAAAGGTGGGTCGGACAGTCATGAGCCATGTGACCCAACCCACCGCATTTGTAACACTGTCTTCTCTGGGCATGTATGTCACTGCCTCGGATGGCCTGCACAACTAATCTTGAGTAATGCGGTCGTCCACCCATGGGTCTTGTCCTCCTGGACATCAGCGTCATCTATCTACTTTCATCTATAGAAGACTCTACTGCATGTCGAATAGTGGTGGGTCTCGCTACAGGAGACTGCTCATCAAGAAAACACTCCACCATGAGGGCTCTCTCTAGCACCCCTGCCTGCATCAGGATGATGAGTGAGATAATCAAATACCTGATCTCTTTCCTGAGCCACTGCTCAAAGGTCTGTTCCCTGATGAATGGGTCCCACACCATATCTGCGAAGTAGCGTGAAGGGTCCGTGAACCTTTCTGAGTACTGAGCTACCTTCATGCTAACCTACTGTAGATGAAGTAGATATGGTATGCGCACTGTGCGAAGAGTCACTGGGAAAAACTCTGCCCGAAATAGGCTCTCGAAGTCTAGACAGGGAAGCATCCTCTTATCGTGGACTTGAAGCATCACGCTCCACCATCTGCCTATTGCTGCCTGTAGAATGCTGGCAACAAGAATCACCATGAAGTCTCCTTGTGTCCCTACTAGTCGGAAGACTCTAACCACAGCCTCCATCCATTACCCACCTGCCTGTGGGTCTGTCCCACCCTTGAACCTGGGTGGCCTCTAGAGCTGGAACTCGCGAAACATGCTTAATATGCATGCATCATCTGCTGTTGGGATTGGTGGAATCAGTGGCCCAACGGGAAGTGGTACCACTGGTGCCTCCACTAGAGAAGGGCCCTACACTGAGGAGTCATCGCTCGGTGGGATATCTGCGAATACAACTCTTGGGGCTCTAGATGGTCATCCATAGGGAGGATTCATGAAAGATACAAATGAGACACAATGAAAATATTATACCTGGTGATCTGACCTGGATGATCTGACATAAAGAAACCTTTGAAAACAGACACGCAATCAGTGTTTTTGTAAAATAAGTCGGAAATCAGAATTTAGGGTCCAGATGTATGGATATGTCGTACACAACACCAATACTAGACTCCCTGAACTGAAAAATATAACCAGTACCCTTAACACTATTTTGTTCATAGAAAATAATGATCATAGTCCTACATTATGTGGTAGAACCAACAACCCTGATTCTAATTTGTCACTACCAATCTTCTGGACTCGTGTCGTGACTACCCCATGGTCGCCTTCAATATTCCAGGGGATGGAGATTAGCACCAAAGGCTTAAATATATATTCTGGGAATTCATTTCCTTTATAAACTCTAAACACACACAAATAGTGTAAAAGGTAGAAGCAAAACACTAAGTTAAACTGTGTACAAAGGAGTGCTGGAAAGTAAAAGGGGCTAGAAATACAAGCCCAACTGTAAAGTACAAGGAAATAAAATGTACAAGTAAAACTAAAGGAAGGTAAACATCTGATAGGTCATGCACCAAGAAGTCCTACATGAAGGGTAGGTATAGAAAGCCTACACATCACTCCACGTCCGTCCGTCTCCTCCATTTACAGTAACGCTGTGTGGTCCACCTCAGGGTACCATCCAGTCCTAGTTCACTCAGCCTCGGTCCTTGCTGTCTGTGGTCAGCATCGATCACAATGAGGTGCAGGCATATCCCATGCATGAGTGAGTATAACGATACTCAATAGGGACCCCGAGACCCTCAAGGTCTCACAAAATCTAACAAGGATTAACAAAAAAGTATGAATTAAAAATATATCCGTACATAAGTATATTCCCATATATATACCTAAGTTAACAAGTATTCCTTATCAATCATGAGGTAAACAAAAAATTTACTAACTTATCTCAAACTAGGATTTTATTCTAGGGGTTGTATCAAGTATCATTTCTAGTCACACTGTCAAAACCTCGGATGCTAGAGTACACCTCCTCTATCGAGTGTAGTGGGCATGCTGCTTCACACAAAGGTGCTTCCCACTATTCTTGGACTACTGAGGTACTCCTCTTGTCGAGTACTGTGGGTCTGCTGCGTTACACAGAGGTGCTCTCCATGGTGGTTCTACCGCGTCACATAGAGGTGCTCCCCCTCATAGCCTAGTGATGTACTCCTCCTGTCGAATACCATAGGTCTGTCGCACTCACACAGATACGCTTCCCACCCTGGGTCTACCATGACACCAATGCTCCCCACTGGGCCAGTAAAATCACTATGAGTTGAATCGGTTAGCAGTCGTCAGGTCTCATCGAATTACTAGGTCTCCACACTATGCTCACTCATCTCTAGGATAATCTGCTCCACGAGCAACTAGTCAAAACTCCAACTATCACGATGTCTCATGATGATGTATCTCAAAGGTCCGCCACGTCATAGGGGTCTCAACGCAACAAAAATTTCATCAATCAGACATCTAATAAGTGAGTTATTAGCCTTTTAGTTCTGGGGGCCCAGTTGGATTCGTGTACGATCCAAACTGATCGTATATCAACACTACCATGAACTCCAGTGAGGTTTACTCAAATGGAAGGCTACGTTCCAAGATTACCAGTGCCACTGAATGTTTTTTAAATGGTCTACCAGTGCCAAATATATGGCCAAAAGAATGTAATGGCTAGTAGTGAGACCAGGTCGGGTCCAACCTGGTCGGACCGGCTATGCCCATCTTAGTCTAGGCCGACCCGTTTTGGGTCGACCCGGTCAGATCTGTGGGGTCTGGCCCAGCCCATTAGGTGGGCCAACCTATTAGGTTCAGCCCAGGAGATGGGTCCGACCCAACATACTACGAGGGCGGTTCGGCCCGGAGGTGTCCGCGTAGGCAACTCAGTCCGGAGGCCGGGGCCGGTTCGGCCAACACCACAAGGGGCGTGGCTCGGGCGACTCGGCCTGGAAGGCTGAGCCAGTTCGGCCAGCGACCCCATGTGGGACGCCCTGGGTTGGCTCGGTTGGCCGGGAGGTTGCCGGGCAGCCGGGCAGGGCGCGGCCGGCCGTAGGCAAGCCAGGTAGGGCATGCGGGAGGCCACAGGAAAGCCAGAAAGGGCGCGGAAGGCCGTGGGAAGGCCAGTGGGGCTCGCGGGAGGCCGCCTGCTGGCCGATAGGGCTCAGGAGGCCGTGGAAATGCCGGTGGAAAACACGGGAGGCGGCGGGCAGGCCAGACAGGGTGTGCGGTAGGCCACGGGCTGGCTGACAAGGCCCGCAGGAGGTCGCATGCAGGACGGTGGGGAGTGGGCTGGGCCGAGGCGGTTCAGCGGGGTTCTTCGGGGGCATGCGGAAGGCTGGTGTGGGTTGTGGGGACCGCAGGAAGCATGACCTTTTTCGTTGCCACATTCCTCGTCTCGTTGCCTCATCGCCATGCCGAAGAAACATCAGAACAAGATCGGAAGAGGGAGTCGGGACATGTTATTTTGGCCTACACCCTCTGCGTTTATGGGTGATAACATTTTGTTCAACAAAGAGGAAGAAATTTGTACTTCAATTATTCTTACAATCCTCCACAATAATTCCTTTCATTCTAATAAGAGAAAAAGGAAAGACAAAAGACACAAAAAACCCTACCTTTAATCATCGGGCGTCGTTCGTTGATGGAGTCGCAGAATATATATGAAGAGAATCATCTTTCGTCGCATCCATCGCATGCTTCCAATCCCGTGTTGTGTCGGCTCATGGAAGTCACTCTACATCGGTAGGTGTCCAGGGAATAATTTGAAGAAGGATCATCCCCGGCATTCTCCATTGGAAGAACGCATTCTTCATTCATCTTTGGGAGAATTCTAATCCACCCAAGCTCTCCTCTTTCCAAACTTCCACCCAAATTCCAAGTGAAAATAATATCTGATTGAGTTTCCTAATATTTCTTTGGCACAAAAATTAAAAAATAATAATTAAATTAAAACGCTCCCCTAAATAAATTCACGAGAGTTTGCACGCATTAATTATGCGGGATTGGCACAAAATTAAATAAAGGGGTTTTGAAGAGGCTCCCATATATTTATTGGAGCTTGAGGGTTTATCCACTTTAATGGGGAGTTTCAGGGGTTAAAAGCCAGGGTGGTCCCCACAACATTAATCCTCTCATGGGAGGTTCAGTTCGGCTGGGCCCCACCACCATAACCTCTTATGGGAGGTTAAGGTGTGGTGGTCCCACCTCTATCCTCCATGAAGTGGGTTAAACCACCACACACCAAATGGAGGCACAAATAAAATAAAGTGATGTACACTTTATTTTATTATTATCACTGAAAACTGAAAATCAATATTTTAAACTCGACCTACAGTCGTCGAAGTGAAAGTCTACTTAAGAGAATATCGGCACTGCAAGATCAACGGTGCCCTCAGATTTAATTTCCGAGCACCAGTTTAAAAGATATAAAAAACCTCTCATAAATTTACTGAACTTACCCAAAAAGAACATCAGAAATTGATTCCGAGCACATCGAGCCTCGGAATAATGCGCAATCCGCTTTCGCGTACTCGTAATATCCCCTTGAATTTAAGAAAAAAAATTCCATGGAATTTCCAGGTCTTTACAATAATAATTATTTCATAAATATAATATATATTTGTTTTATATATAACCAAGAATGAGTGGTGGGGATGAAAAAAGAAACATTTCACTAAATGTAGATGATATTTTAGAAATAAAGAGGGGTTTAGTTTTCATTTTCGATTGGATGGATTTGAGACTGAAAATGGTTGATCAATTAGAATGACACCATTTAAATATTTTATAGATATATATTTCAATATTTTTATTTTTTAAGAATTATCAAATCATCTATGGAATAAAATAATTAATTGTCTTTTTATGAATATATACCACATCTATAGATAATATGCATTTGAAAAACACCAAATTGATCTGTGAATGGTTATTAATTGAAAAAAAGTTACATTGATTATATTGATATTGTATATGTATTTTTTCTGATCATGGATGATCTAAATGTGATTTAAATTAGTGTATATGTGATGAGATGAATTTTCATTTAATATGTTAGAGGATTGTCATCCTTATAAATATAAAAAAAAATAAAATAATATAAAGTTATTCGAATGATAATTTCGAACTAAATGTATATTATATAAAATATCAAATAAATAAAATTAAATATACAGAAAATAAATTATATATTTTATTGTAATATTTGAATCATTGTCCCTTTGTTTAATCTAAAAATTTACTATTTTATCCATTACCAAGGTGAAAAATTATTTTCAAATTTTTCTATTCAATATGACAAAAAATGAAAAATTAATTTTTTATATAATTCAAATAATCTAATTCCAAATATAGAATCTAATTTAAATGAGTAATTTTTGTTGGTTTTTAAATAATATTTTATATACGTTTGAAAAATCGTATATTATAAAAACACAATTTTTAGAATAAAAGTGATTTTACACCCAACTAATGTATAAAATTGATTATTATGAAAAATATTGGTTTTATAATAAAACAGGTTACTTTTTTATTTAAAACTAAATAATTTCATACCTTCCATTTTTTTAGTACTGAATTTATGAATAGATCCAAAAAACTATTCTTTGATAAGACTAATAAATCACTTATTATTTAAAATGATGAATTTTGTTTTCTATGATAAGAAAATTAACTGAAAAAATATTTTTTATAATTAAATATATAATTTATCTATCACAATTCTTTTACAAGATCATTATTATTTCATAAAATGACTTTATAATAGTGTTAATATTTATATGAACATTGTATCTCGCAATTCACATTATAATAAACATATTAAATGAAATCCAAAAAAACCTAAACGTAATTTTTGACATGATTAATTCACAAATTAAGTTAATTTCATCAATTCAAAATTAAAAAATATGTAAACATATCATTTAATTAAAAATATTAAATATAATAAAATTATATTTTTAAAATATCTTTATATTGATCAATTTTTAGTAATAAAATTTAATATCAATTTTTAAATAGTTGTGTATTTAATTTAGTAGTTCAAAAATTCAATAATTTTAAAAATCAATTGTCTATTAAAATACAAATCACTACAAAAAATTTCATTTATAGAATTCCCCATTTTAACTATCAATAATTATAACCATATAACATTAATTATTTATTACCAAATAAATTAATTTCATCTATCAATAAAATAATAAAATTTAGGTGAAATATTTTATTAATATATTTTTTTATTATAGGATTATTCTTACTGTAATATTTATATTTCACCACATTTTTCTATATTTTTGGGTGTCACATGATTTTCAATGAATTATTTATTTATAGGATAATACTTACTCAAATATATTGGTGTTATGTTCTACACACATTTTTAAATTTGAATCATGAAATTTTTTTTGTTATTCCCACAATAATAAATTTATATTTAAGTTGTTATAATCTCATGTGTACATTTTTTGAGAATGTAATTCTAATGTTACTATAATTAATATAATTACTTTATATATAAATATTTCCAAATCCATATATGTTACAATATATATATGATGATAATGAATGATTTTCTAATGGAATTCATTTTTGATGAGATATATTTTGGAACATATGATTTAATAAATTTAACTTCCCCCACAGAGATTTATTAGTTATTTTACCATTGATATAGTAAATATAAGAAAATATATAGACTTTATTTCATTATGTTGTATAAATGAAATAACATCCTTTGATAATTTATTTAATTGTTTTTCATATATTATTAATCAAATATACAAATAGAAGAATATCCATGACTAATTTTTCATTAAAAAGTCATATAAATATACTTTTCATGGTCAAAAGTATGACAATCTAATGAGATGATATTTTTACAATCACATTACAAAATATTGTGTATGAGTAAAAATAGTATACATATAAATTTTAAATATGAAATCCTTTTTAATAAATAACAATTCTGTGTAAATATAAATTATTTATAGATTATCTATTAATTCCATATTACAATAAAAGTGATTGAAAAAATAAATATTCTATTAGAATTAATCACAGGTATAAAATTAATTTTTGTAAAAAGATAATAGATACTCATATCAATATATATCAATAAATATATTCCCATTCTAAGGTGATTTCAAAAGGTTTATTAACTTCAAATCTCATCATTGGACTGTCATGTGACAATTCAATATCATTAATAAAATAATAGTGTCCATCTATCTACTATAAAATAATGTATGATATCATAATCAATTTAACTACTATCAATGCATAATAGATAAAATATACATCTATATTAATTGTGTAATCATCTACATTATCTATCATCCTCATAAGAGGTGAATTCCTAGGGATATTGGGGAAGTTATTTAAATAGTTCCCAATGTCCATAGAATTAAAAACATATTTAACACACCACCCCAATCCACCAGATAGATGAATCATGAGGTTTTGTATGTTTTTGGAAGAGAACTTCCTCTAATAATAAATGATGTCAACAAGAGGTGAGAGAAAACTAGAATTATGGAGGAAATTACTATAATATCATATAAATTTCTGACAATAATTTCTCAAAAACATAATCATATGCCTATAATGAATAAAAAACATAGAGTCACCTAAATAATGTTGAAATTAAAACATTAAATTGATCAATTAATAGTCTTATTCCAAATAAGAAATAAAATAAAAATAAAACACAATAAAATTGGCCCTACTACCATCAAATATCCTAATTCCAATTTCTTGATACCATGATTTTACATAGATTGATCCACTACACATCTCATTATACAATCTAGAATGTTGAAAAAAGATACACACATACACTGAGAATGTTGTTAAGTGTGTTATCATGAATGTTAATTTGGTTTAACCAATAACCCTTTATATAAATCTGTATAAGGATGTGTATTCACAAGAAGATTTTTTAATGTAATCATTATAGTCAGGTAGTAATTTACTATCATTCTCAATATGATAATTTATGAAGTTCACATGCTCATCTGGTGATCAGGTGTTATCCAGTCTACCTAGAACCTAACGGTACCTACATTAGTGACATGCATTATTCAACCCCTTATCGTTTTCCCTCATCCCTCTTCTTGAAACATACAAAAAAAATAAAATTATAAAAGACTCAAAATAAATGATCTAATAACTGAAGTCAATTGGTATAAAAATTTTCCATAATCATTGAACCAATTCTTCTCAATAGAGTCAGGTATATTGGTATAATAATTCATTATAATAATATTAAGAAAATAGATGTTCCTTGGCACAATGATAGTCAAGGAATAGTCATATGACATCTATGTACCCATTCCCTCTCATTGATATTGTTTTTTAGAAAATAATTATCATTCAAGGATATATCCCCTTTAATCAAAACTCCTATATCATGCATGATAGTTCTCAGTTACATGCACTCCAACTGAAGCAACAACTTAGATAGATATTGAATAAATAGAAAATTCATGTCATGATCACCAAACTAACCCATCTCATATATTATTGGAATGTTATAAGAACATTGACCCATATCCACATCAATCTAGGGTAGTCATTTTTGGAATTATAAACACATGTTATACCATCAATCCATCACAAAACTCAATAGTTGATCTGAGGGTACTAATTTATCTTGAACATGCCCCTCCACATAATGTATCTGAACAATCATATTATGGTGTCCATAAGGTATTCAAAATCAACATTTTTCAAATAATTGATATAATCTAAATCATGTCCTTCAATGTCGATGTAACTAACCAAATTCTCCCACAGACCTATACCCCAATCCATATCCTTGTTGATGTCCTTTAATATTCATTGTCCCACTACTCCCAGTGACCAATTGTCTATTCACTACAAAACCCCTTGGAAATAATATTTCATGACCTTAGGGAATTATAAATATATTTAGGTATGACAAAACATTCCTCTATAATCAGTAGGATCTATTAATTAGTCAATTTATATATCATTATCTCATTTGACGATGATCTTCATTATGTCACTTCAGTATATCCACTAGCCCAATGAACTCATCCAATGTAATCCCACATCTCTAATCACATCCATGGACCTTATAATTGTCTATATCTAGTTAACGAATAGCCACAACCACTTGTAGAATTAGTCATTGGGAATCCATATGTTCACCAAAGGGCGTAAAAAACCTTATAAATGCATATGAGGTCTACATCATTACTATATCATCTATCACATTTATCCCATTATTTTGAAAATTATTTTCCTAACCAGATGTATTTATGAAATCATGTATTCTCATTATTAGAAATATAAATGAATTATTATCATAGGGGCCACCTACATGTTACATGTAGTAAAACCTTTGTGGGATTCACCATCACTCATCCAATCAATCTAATATATGTCCACAATAATGGGAACCTACTTCATTCCATTCATAATGATCAATTAATTAAAAGTTATTTATAATATAATAATCAGTTTTAAATAAATTCTTATAATTTATTAAAAATATCTAGAAAATATTTAACTCACTAAAATCATAAAGAGAAATATGTTTTTTTGTGCTAAAACACCCATATATCTTCACTTTGAAAAATCCCAAGAACATACACCTATTTCAATGGTATATTTCAAAAACAAATTTGGTATACCCTATGGATATTAATTAGGATATATATATTATTCAAAAATTACTCTAATAGTTCATACATACCATCCTAGTTACACCTCTAAGATGTTAATAGTAAATCAATTTCAATCAAATCTATTTTCAAAATTATCTAGTTTAACTTAACCAAAACCCTAAAACACACAAAGAGAAAATTAGATGAAAAACTGGTTGAGAAAAGATATGAGTTAGAACCTAAAATTTATTATCAAATTACCCTCGAACCAAATATAATAGATGAATGGATCAAGGGGTGTCACCTACAAAACTACCCTCCCAAAACATTTCTTGACCTATATATCAAAATTATCATAGGACATTTAAAAAATTAAAAATCATTCCTTGAAAACATGAGTCTATTTTTGACAACATAAACAATCTTAGCTATATAATTGATCCCCTACACAAGAATTCACATAAAAACACCATATATATGGTTTGAAATGTATATTATAGACCCTTCATAGAACATGATAACTTTTCTCCCACACTAACAATTCACTGAACCACCATATGTTCATCGTATACTTGAAACCTAAAATAAATAAAATATTTAGTTTTCTAATCCCTTGGAATCAAATCCTAATTCCAATTATTGGAAAAAATCATATTAATGAAAATTTGTAGAATTTTTCAATGAGTAAAAACCTAAATTCCATGTGCCATTACAATATCACCACCATAATTATTTCAATCAACAATAAGTATTTTTAATCCTCTAACCATGTCCCTCCAACCTAAAATAGTTGTCAATTCACAATGTACTAGTATAATTCAATCATCGAACACTATTCAAGATTATGTAGTGAATATGTAAAAACTAAACAATCACCACCTAAATGTCAATCAAATTATTTAATCAAACTAATAGACAAGGATACTTCTAAACCAAGAAAAAATATCTTAAAAAGCATCTGTTTCATTAAAAAATTTACCCGAGGCTTATATTTTTACACGACACACGACTCTACTATTGAAGGATAATTTAAAACCATGACTCTTTTTACCATAGGAATCAACCAATAAAAATGAACTTCTAAGAAACTATCATCCAAAAAACCATTTACCAAAAATAATTTTGATAAGGATCGTGTCTCACCAACTCCAAAATCACACCATATTACGAATAATACATCATATATACATATTTTTAGATAATTATTAGTAACACCTACGGAAATTTTTATAAGGAAACAAATTCCACACAATTAGTATTTCCACTAATGACACACAGGTACAAGGTCCCTCAAATTAAACAACCCATGGAACAATTCTTCCTTTCTTATAAAACATTTACTTATTAATAAACACAATAAAAAAATCTAATCAAAATATTCACCCCATGAACGAGGTGATGAAATTTGTTAATCCACTTAACCATGTGACAAAAATAATGCACCCACTAAGTAATGTAGTGATTCTGGTCCACGACATAAACAATATGAAAAAATATAATCTTCATCTCTAGTGATATGTGATGAAATATGTATCTCATAACGAATAAACCATAATAAAAAATGTCATTATGAATAATATGTATGAATAAGGATCCATAAAAATTTCCTGTATTCAATGGTCCATGATCCAAACATAGGCCAATATAAAACTAAACAAGATCCAAAAATTATAATATATAAAAAATATCAAAACATAACATTTGAATGACAATTAAAAAACAATAATCTATAATTTCAAATTCCATGAACATAAATATCAAGTCCCTCGTATCATAGACCTCATTTCAGAATAGATTCCCTCAACGTGATATCCTGATATCCTTCAAAATCTCAAGTTAATTCCTAGATAACATGTCCACTATAACAATAAAAATAATGAAAATAATGATGGATATGATAATATTTTATAATTCCTAGACCTAGACAACTAATCATTTCATGGAACTAGGGAGGAACATGGTCTCAATCTCGCCTCCCCATATTCAAGAGGCCCCAGGCTAGTACTGAGATTTTGAAACATGAATTGGGGAGACTATTCCATCTATATCATATCTATTAATAAAAAAAGTATTAAAAAAGCACAAATAAATTGATGAAAAATTAATAATCATCACATAACATACAAGATATATTCATAAAAAAATATAATAGATCAACCAGATGGATGATTTCAACATAAAAATTCTAAAAAATAAAAAACATAGATTCTGGCATTTTTCTAACACTATTTCCTATCCTAATATTTCTATATGTTGAGATACTCCATCCTAATTTACAATAAATAATATTATCTAATGATAAATGGTGTCATAATGAGTAAATGAAAACTGAGATGCCTATGCAACATGTGAGAAAGAAACTCAGAAAGGTTTCACCAAGAACACGAAATAAATGCCTAATATGTTTTCTTATGAGAAAGTGTATTTAATTAAATAAATAATATCACTTGGTTTTCATTTTATATCATTGATTCCACAACACCCGATGAGGTATAAACATTTGTTAATTCATTATTTTGCTACCATTTCCACCCATAACCTTACCATACATCCATTAATCTTATTCCATAATCAGTAAACAAATTTGTACCATATTATCAATGCTGAAGTAATACCCAAAAAACAATGGATAGAGGGTGTTAAAAACATTATCCAAGTACCTTTAAACAACAACCATAGTTATTGGTCTAAAACATATTTCCGCCCATCCGCACTCATGATAAGTACACTAATCTCATCTAAGGTCAAACTAGGAAAAATCTATGATGTATGTCCTCAATCCATTTTTACTCAATATGGGGTATTCTATAATTTTTTTCCCATTCCCTCCCAATCAAGAGATTTTATTCCAATACAAGAAACTCAAACACAATTCCCTTTCAACATCCACTGACATATCACTACGTGTAGGACCCAACAATATGCACACCAAACCAATCCACATATAGATAGTTCCCCAAACCTATAAAATTTTATGAGGACAACCATCACACCCCCATATACTCATATTCTATTTAATTTTCATAGGTACACAAATCCATCACCACCAGTCATTAGAGAGATAATTAAATTATCTTACAACACATGTAGGGTTTACTAGACAACTAATATCTCACGGATAATTTATATGGTTTCATAATTCTATTAAATATTCCCACATAACAATATATCATCAACATCAATTTAGGGAATCCAGTAGTTCTTATAGTCCCTTCTTGGATCATGGATCATCAATACCCGACCATAATCCTAACCCAATCATGATTTTACTTCCGGAATGCTCTAACTATGAAAATCTACTATGGGGTGGGTTCACATCAATTTGGAACTCCCTAAACCTTCTATGTCACTCTACCTATCGAATTCCCCATGTATCATCACTCTGAGTACATTTTGAAACTCAATACCATGTATCAAAGGACCTGTTCATATCACTACATAGTCCATGAATCTCATATGGCCTCATGAGGCATTACATCATCACTCACGAGCCATAAAATTTTCTTCATACATCACTGCATGACTCCAAACCATTAATTCATACCCTCTAGACATGTAAATTAATATAGAATATATTGAAGAAGAACTAACTTGAATATACCTTCTTGACTCCTCTTTCCAAATAAAAAAATCCATATACCATTAGATACACTCTTATTGAGTAACCCTAATTTCACCTATGTTCTTAACACTACCTAGTATAAGAATAAGTGGCCTACTACAATGATATCTCATTTTCCAAGGAAACCCTTAATCCCAAAACACCGTTTCTTCAAAATATAACTATTAATGTGTCAACATCCCTAAATAAACATTCTTAGGAATTTGTATCATAGGTGACACCAACATGGAACATAGAGTTAATATCAATCCGATATTTATCAAGACTTATCTATGAAAATTTGTATTTTTGCACATTCCATAGGTACATTTTTTATATTTAAAATATCAATAATTATTTATATACAATTTGTTAATCCATTACAATTAGGAAAACATAATCCCAAAATAAATGCATTGGTATCATCAATTCACAAGATTCATCATCTATCTAATGCATTCCAATCCCAGATAATTATCATAACATTTTTCATAAATAAAAATATCATTGAAATTTTAATTTCTTATTTCATACAAAATTATAAAAAAACCATATGAAAATACATCAGTAAAAATATAATTTCAAGAAAAACATCGCAATATGTGTTGATAACATATCAGGTCCTTATAAAACCCCAAACATTTATCAATGGAAATTTTTGATACATTTATATCCGTTATGTTGTATAATACTCATACATAGAATAGAGAGCCTAATAAAAACATTACATTATTGAATCAGTTTTGATATAAGCGATATTCATAGAAATTAAGGAACCTATACCAATGGAATGGTAATATGAGATTTGGAATAATAATATGTACATTAGAGATTGTAATTAATACAATACAATATTAAACTCACTTATGAATATATATATATAATTTATCCATATTATAAATGACAATATGGTATAAATTTAATAATTTTGTAAGAAAATATTTGTCTTAAAATGAATAATTAAGGCTTGGTATTTTTATAAAACTTATTTGGTTATTTAAAATTTCAAAATTTATATAATGAATTAAAAGAAAAATATAGTTTTTTCTAATATTTTCATAAATTAATATTATTGTTTTTTTATTATAAAATAATTTTATGATACATTAAATAATTTTTCAATATTCGATAAAATTATTCTTAGTTTTAAAATCAGTAATTTTTTAATAAATGAAAAATTTAATTAAAAATAAATTATCTCTAATTTATTAAATCTTATTTATAAAATTTAGTTAATTTTCAAAATCTAAATTTCAAAAAATTGTTATGGTGAATTTTTGGGATTTTTCTAAAATAGTAGAATTTTTCTTAATAATGAAAAAATGTTATTTTTAGTATTTAAAAAATAAATGAATTATTGAGACATAGATGACATATGGATGATGTAAGACATAATATGGATCTATTTTTAATTATTTAATATATTTATTCATGAGTTTAATATTATCCATAGACTTGAGACGAAATATTAAACTACTTAATTAAACATTAAAAACCACCCCTTAGATCCACTATTGATACAACCCCTAACCACCTTTTCTCCTCAAACATTAAAATCATTGATGCTTGTCCAAATTAATCCAAATAATATTACCATTCCTCTACCCCATTTACAAAATCCTTTGGTCTTAATAAAATACCAAACCTAATTTCCCTAAGGAGGTTCTCAAATATATGAATTAAAGAAGTAAAATCCTCCTTCATTTTATATCAACTTCTTTTAAATTAAATTTCATTTATTATTATCTCTTTAACCACCCCTATACAAGAGGTATAATAAATCTAGTATCATAAATATATATATATTATATGTATTATAAAAAATAGAATAATCCATCATAAATTCAATTTTCATCTCTCTTTTATTCTAAAAATGAAATCATTGTCTGTAAGGTGTTTATTTTTCACCATTGAGGAAGAAATTTTTTCATTTAAATTTATAACCTTCAATGGTTGTCAAAAAAGAATTATAACGGTATCAAATTAAAATTTAGTTTATAACATTTTTATCTCCTAGAACTACTATATATACAGAATGCAAAATAATAAATAAAAGCTAGCTTTAATTTCCCAAAAACTGCCAAATTAATCTAAATGATTATCATTAATGTTTTATCTAATGATTAAACCATACATAGGGGAAAAATAATATATGAAATTATTTAAACATATTTATGTTCAACAATAAAATATAATATCATTTATTGGAAAACTATTCTCATTTTACCTGATCTTTCAAACATATGTATAATTGAAACAATCATGATGTCCAGGAAAACAACCGCACCAGAATGATCAAAACAAACTGTATCACTAATTAAAATGGACATAAATAAATAATAATGTTATAATGAATAAAATATATATAAAATAGTTTTTGTATTGGGTAATTAATGAATAAAATATTATTATATAGGATATTTATGTGAAAAAAATTATTCGAACATAATATAAGGGGATGTCATACCCAATTTTCATTCATTGGATTATTCATATATCATGCCATATTTATGTGTGGGAATTATTATAATATTTATAAAATATAATTTATTTTTTAAGACTTCTCTTTTATAAAATACAATGTTTCTAATATTATTTTTTGATGAATGAATAGATTTTTTCTAAATAAAAATACTTTTAAAAAAACCTATTTTTACTTCTCATGAGATTGTTTCTTCTTCATTCATGATTGATTATTATTTTATTGAGTTTACTCTTACCTTTTTATTTTTGGAACCAGTGTTCTAAGTAATTAATGTGTATTTTATGAAATTATCATGAATCCCATTTTCCCTAGGTTATTTAATAGAATAAATTTTTATAATTTCATTATTGCATGCATGATTATGTAAATGTTATAACATGATAAGTGCTCCTAGAATTATATAAAACTGAAATGAATTGTGTAATGTTATGTATATCATCATATAATGTGAAATATGTTTTAACATGATGCTATATTTTATTCATAATTGTGTTATTTTTATGATTGTGCTGATATTTTATGCGTGAAAATGATGCAATCGTTTTTCTCAACTATGTATTTTATTTGACCTCTATGACATGAATTTTATATTTAATGAATTTACACATTACATTACATCATATAATTCCTCACCTAATGATTATGATGATTATACAACGGTTATTATAATATGTTTATGATTATCCACACCGATGTTATACTAATCCATGTTCTTATATACCATCATAACATGCATTTATCTCACCCATTTCTATAATGTATATCCTCATATGATTACATAAAATATAAAAATAATGATACACACTAATAATATATAATAGAATGAAATTAAATATAATTTTTATTTTATTATCTAACAATTTTGTATGGTCTTTATTTTCACAAAACACTAAACCTTTTGGATCCTTATTTTATAACTCATTTACTTTTTTTATCATAGATTTTATGTAATTGTAATTTGAGAAATAATATGGTTTATATAGTTGGTTAAAAATAAAATAAGGCATTTGATCCTTTTTACTTATCATGTATATGAATTTGAATAATAATGGATATCTACCCAAGGGTATCATGAGGAACGGTCTTCCACTGGGGTTGGTATTATGTATAGACTATGGGGTGTAACCACCGATGGAGTACTTTTAATGTTGTTTATTTTAGTGAATCCAAAATAATTCCATACAACTATAGTTGGTATCAAATAATGGTTTAGTAAAATTGGAAATTAAGATTATATAAAATTAGTGAAATCACACATTTTGATAATATGTATTTGTATTTAAAAAATAAATGATTTAGAAAAATACTAAACATTTGGATACCACATGATATGCCTTTATATGTTACTTAAAAAGGGAAGAAATTATTTATCCAGACATTTAGACATATTTCTTTTTAAAACCATTTTATTTTATAAAATTATATGAACTAGGAGAAACCAGACTAACAACCTTTGTGAGGGATAATGCCGAAAATGCTTGAATGACATCCGGAAAAATTTGGGATGTGGAATTCAAAATATCATGGTGATTAATACCGATCATTATCAAGATTTTAATATAACCCCTTAATAATGGGGAACCTCCACCATCACCTAAGATAGAGTATTTGGTTGTATAATATTTTATACTGTAAACGCCATCATAGTTTAGTTAATATTCTGATGCACTAGTCACAAAATAGTGGTTCAACTCAATGGAGAAGATATTGTATGAAATTCTCTATTTAAAAATTTTGATGTTTACTTTTTCCATTTATCGTTTATATGGAGAGGCCAAAAAATGGCGGGTGTCCATTATGAGATCCACGATAAATGTTAAACGTGAATAAATTGAATAGGAAGACATTGAGGAAATATTTAATAATAAGTATTTCCCCAAAATAATAACGAAAATATCTTTAAGAAATTAACAAAGGTCAAGTAATAGGAAGGAGATTTTTTACATAGCATATGAAGAAATATTCACATGGAGTATAAGATAAAACTCAAGGTTTGTTATCAATAATGGTATCAAGAATAGTATATTATTGAGGGTTTTAAAAAAAACATTTGAAAGGATCAAGTTATTTTCGACTATGTGAGTTTTGAAGATTTTTTTTTGAATTAATATCAAATTGGAGATATAGTTTAGATATTAGTCCCTTGGTTATGGATATAATAAATGAATTATAGAGTTTCATGATAGAGGATCTAATGGAAAATTGATAATAAATATCAACTGCTAAAATCAAAAAAAAATTAGAGAGGAATAATCAAGGTAATTGTCTCAATGGGCCAAGTAAATGAATCTAGTATATATGAAAATACCACCAAGATAATTAATGCTGGAGGGACATGAAGAATCCATCCAATGTGATGGAATAATGTATAGCACCACTCAATGTTCAATGCATCAACTATTGGGAACAAGGTAACTATAGAATCTTGTGGGTTAATACTCAAGTCCATGATGGTAATTAGCATCAGTAGCCCCCAAATTACAATGAAAATTGGGAAGCTTATTATATCACTACTACTGAGGTGGAGCCTGACAATGATCTTGTGACATAAATTCGGGTTATTCATTCACCAATAGGGAACATAGTGTATGATTTTATTTCTACACATTCTTTAATATCGTCCATTTTTATTATAAAAATTCAATGACCACCTCAAAATATGGTTGTTTAGTTACAATGAGAATAGAAAATGTGGAAATTATTAAATAATGATTATATAACTCCTCATCGGTAAATGATTATGCACTGAACAACCGTGAAAAGTATGTCTTACATTTATTAGTGGAGGTTGGTTCTATATAGTGAATGAATTGGAAGACGTTATAAAAGTTAATATTCAACTATTGTTAAAGGGATATTACTCTTCACATTTTGAAACATTCTCTCTTTATATACATGTTTAAGGAAGATTCTGGATCACATTTAAAATCATTATCTAAATTGTAGATATTGTTCATTTATATGAATATATATATTTCTTGAATGATTGATATAATAGGGAGAATAAATATAAAATTCATTTCCACTGTGAGGAACTACAATGATGTGTTCCCTGATGAAATTTCAAATCATTCCTCTCAACCGAGAAGTTGAGTTATCAATTGAACTTATTAATGTGTCTCTGCCTATATCAAAGACTCTTTATAGAATGTTGGACATTATTTTCAAGTAAATGATGAAGTTGTCAAAATAGAACATACACTAGGGTTTTAGGCACTTGAGTACTTTACCATGGCATGTTCTAGTCATATTAATCCATAAAATTGATGTATAAATACTCCTAAAATTAGATTATCATAAGCTTAGAAATAAAAAAATAATGAAAAAATGTCCCCCTCCACAGATAGAAAAATTATTTGATCAGCTACATGGGTCCATGAATTTCTCTATGGTTGATCATTGGTCGATACAACAATAATTAATGTTGAGGAATGAATATATTCACAATTCATCCATTTTAATGAGGTATTGACACTATAAGTTCTTAGTGATCCTTTTTGGACCCACAAATGATCCTTCAATATTCATGAGCTCAATGAATATATTATTTAGTTAATAAGTCAATAAAAATTGGGTTTATTTATTAATGATAATTTGATATAATCTATGATCATGGAGTAAAATGAAAAGCATTTGAAAACTATGATGAATACCATGAGAAGAGTTAGTATATATTTAAATTATAGTAAATTTTAATTCATGATGGAAGAAGTAGCATTCAGGGGCATTTCCTCAACCATAAAAGAATATGTGTGGACCTATTCAAGATATATGCAATCTAAGAGTGTCATAGGGGAATATATTTAATAGGGATTTATAGTTTTTTGGACATGTTGGGTATTTCAAATTAATATTAAAAGATCATTTATATATTTTAAAAACTAAAAATCATTCTAACTCAGAGGATATTTTTTTTGGACCAGTGAATATTAATACTGCTTCAAAGTGTTGAAAACTATGCATATCACTACACCAATAGTAAGAATACATTAATGCGTGTAACTATTTGTTGTATAAATCGACCCACAAAATGATATATTATGATGTGTAATTATTAAAAAGGTTAAATTGATTTTGTATGCATCATATAAGTTGTAAATTCATGAGGATAACAATACCATTAATGACATGAAGTTAGAAGCTATGTGTTTTTGGAAGAAAATATTGTGAAAATATAACGATGGAGAGTAGTGTAAAATTTATACTGATAAAAGGATCTGAAATATATATATTCACACAAATAAATATGGCTAGATATCAACAAATTTTTTGAACACTTTATCAAATATTATGTTTTTCAAGTGAATAATGTTGATGATTTTCTGAACAAAATTATCATGTAACTTTATCAATTCTTAGAATTGAGAAGGATCCAATAGTTAATGATTTTAAAAGGATTAAAATGTGGATGATTATGTAGGAAACATCATGATTTCATTCTCATATTATTTATTAACCATCCCTAAAGGGTAAAATAATATATTCTCAATGAAATGATGTAGAAAATCAGATAATCGTTTAAGTTGTTTGAAAAGGAAAAAATCCACAGTGTTCAAAATTGATGAGGATGGAATAACGATATTGGTTTCCTAGAAAAAAGTACCATTCAATCTTGATATAATTAAAGATCATATAAATGAAATATATTTCTCAAAAATATATATTCACCAATAATGCACAATGATATATAGATATCACAGAGAGAAAAATTTATGGGAATGTACAAAGAAGGAGATCATGGAATATACATCAATGTACATGTTTTGTCAGTAAGTTAATGTTGAAATTAAAACGTATAAGGGGTTGATTAAAACATTTACCATAGAAACATGGAAATAGGAAAATACCACCATGGACCATGTCACTGGACATCTCATGGCATCCAAAAGAAATAATTCTATTTTGTTTATTGTAGATTTTCAAAGAAATACATTTCACTTTATCGCACTTTGAGAAGATTTTTCACTAGATCAACATGAAAAAATATAATGTAGAAAATTGGTAAGGCTACATGTAGTATAAATTTCTATTGTATCTGATCAAGATTTTAGATTTACCTTAATGTTCTAGAAAAGTCTCTAACATGATATTCAAATGGGCCTATAATTCAGTAACCCTTTATTATCATCAAACTGAGGGATATTATGAGAGGAAAAATGCAACATTGGAAGACATATAGAGTTAATATACCATGGCCTTAAAAATTTTATGGGAAAAATTTATTCCACTAGTTTTTTTCACTAACAACAACTGTTTATTCTTAATAAATCAATTAGATCCTTATGTTGCCCTTTATGGGAAAATATACAGAACACTAGCTTATGGGGATTGTGTTAGTGAATATTGGAATCTCAGACATAAAATGGTGGATGAAATGGTAGAGAAGTTGAAAACCATTTACCAACCCATCAAGGATGGCCCAAGTCGATAATATATATATATATTTAATCATTTATGGGACTTACATTTTAAAGTGTGAGACATTGTATTCCTCTTCATATATCCATGGAAGAGGACCATTATATTTAGAAAGAAAATAAAACTAATTCCAATGTACATTTCACCTTCAAAAATCTTTATCAGGTCAGATCAATAGCCTATCGAATGGAAAATTCACCTACCACGTCTAATGTGAAAGAGGTATTCCACATATCTACCATCACAAATTTAATACCAAATCCTCCACATGTACTAAATTCAGATGTTGTACAATATGAAAATGATATTTCTTAAGAGGAGAACCCTATGAATATCTTGGACTATAGATATAAACATATATGAAATAATACTAATCACTATTTCAAATTAATACTATATAACTATAAGTATGAATTGGAAATATTGGAACTAGGTGAATAAATAATGGATTCGTACCCTAAACTATTATAATTTGATTAAGTAAAATGAAATTTGATGGGTAATATTTGAAAAGAATAAAGAATGTAACAACCCACACATTTATCAATGGAAATTTCCCTTACATTAATTGTGATATACAACATTAAATTAATACATACCATAGAGTGGTCAATAAAAACGTTATATTTACGAATTTAGACTGAAGAAAGTTATATTCATTGAAATTAAGGAATCTATACCAATGGAATAATAACTTGTCCTTTGGAATATAAATGATACCATTAGTAATAGTATTCTAGGAAATATAATAGTAAACTCAGCAATGAATGTTAAAATAAAATTTATCTATTATATAAATGAATATATGATATAATTATACCACAATATAAGTAATTTTTTTTAGAAAAAATTATAAATTAAGTATTTGTATCATTATAAAAATGAAATATATATCATCCATTTTATAATTAATATAATGATAAAAATGAAAACATATTTCATAATTTAGATTAATAAATTAATTTTATTCTAATTATGATTATATGTTAAATTTATGATATAATAACAAATTACTCAATGTGTCATAATATAAGTTCTGTTTTAAAAATATGTATTTTTTGAATAATTGATAAATTTAATTAAAAATTTAATATATCACATAGAGAAAATTATTTCCATATAACCAAGTCTAATTTTTAATTTTAAACATATAATAATTATTAGGGATTTTTTTTGGATTTTTCTAAAATAATTGTGTTTTCGGTGAATAGTGAATATAATAATTTATGGCATTAAACAAATACATGAATTATTAAGTAATAGATGTAGTATGGATGATGTAATCCCATATTATAGAACTATATATAATTATTTAATATGTCTAATGATAAGGTTCATACTATTCATAGTCTTTATAAAATATAAATAACTAATCAAAAACTTAATCCGAAAACACCCCTCTCTACCTCTCCCAACCACTTCTCCTCACACCTCTAAATTTATTATGTTTATCCAAAATTATACTCAATAAAATTATGAAACCTATACCCCCTTCATGGATACTTTTATCTAAAATATACCAAAACCTATTTCCATAAGGAGGTTCTCAATGATAATAATTAAAAAGGTAAAATCATATTTCAATTCTTTCAATATCTTATCATGTTATTTTATTTTTTATTTAGTACTCAGACCCCCTTATCCTAATTACATTATAAATAAATTATATTATATATAAAAATATTTTTTATGTTAATGGATTCTTCCACCACCAAAACTCGTCTCATTTACCTTTTTTTCTCCAAATGAAAACATTGTCCAGGAGGTCTTGATTCATCCTCTTCGAGGATGACTTGTTATAAGTTTCCTTAACCATCATTTAAAATTTTTATAAAACAATTATAATTATTGAATAATATTGTAAATAAATTTTCTATAGAATTTATTCTGTTTTAGAAATGACATATATACAAAATACAAAATAATAAATTGAAACTGGTTATTGATGAATAAAAAACCACAAAATTAATCTAAACGATTATCATTAATGTTTTATCTAATGAATAAACCTAATAAGTGGAAAAATCAATATATAAGAAAATTTAAATATTTGTATGTTCATTAATAAAATATAATTTAAATTAAATAAATCTATTTTCATTTTACTTTTTATCCCATATATATATATATACAAGTTAACCAATCTTGAAGAAAATGAAAATGAACACTTTAAAACTTTGAAATAAAACACCATAATTATGTAAAATGTCCATAAATGAATATAATAAAATTATAATAAATCAAAAAAATATATAGTTTTTTCTGGATTTAGTAATAAATTTTCAAATTTTATTATCCATGACATTACTGTGATGAAATCATTCGAAAATAAGGTAAGCGGTTTCTGAAACCCAATTTCCTTTATTTTGCGTATTCCTCATTCATCCAAAACTTCAGTGTGGATGCTCATTTAATATTTCTCAAATATAATTTTTTATTTAATTTTATTTTTTTGGATATACATGTTTCCAATATATATATTTTTTAAAATGAAATTCACTTTCCTAAAGAAATCCTCTTTCTAAAAATCCATCTTCTTTTTCTCTTGAAATTGATTCTTCTTTAATTAGGATTGAAGATTATTACACAGTGTCTGGTATTACATTTTTTATTTTTGGAACCCCTATATTCATTTATGAATGTATGACTTATGAAATACTCATGAACCACATTTCTTTTCTATGTTCTATTTTATGTAAATGATTATTATATGTTATATGTACCCTGAATGATTATGTAAATGTTATGATGTGATGGGTAAACCCAATATTAAATATCAATCAAATGAATTGGGAATTTTGATTTATCTCATGACATAACATGTATTATGAGTGAAAAAGACTATTACTTGTTCAAAATGATTATGATTTTATGATAATAATAAAAAATTACATAAACATTATCCAAGACTTGTTCACACATATATGAGGTATTTGAAAATTAAATAGTGATGTTTCATTTTTATACATTTCTACATTCCATGCCTTCATCTAATTCTTCCTTTAATGTTTATGATAATGATCCTATGATTGTGTTATGATGTTGATTATTATTCTCACTCATGTTATATTGATACATGTTTTCATATATCCTCTTAATAGGATTTTTTCTCGCCCCATTCATTGATATATATCGTAATGTGATTACATATACTAAAGAGTACATGAGATCTACTAATAATGTATAGATGAAGAAATTAAAATAATGTGTACGTTTTATTTTGTAAATTTTGGGTATGATCCTAGTTTTCCAAATATAGTAATACTTCAGATCATGGTTTTGTAATGAATTCACGTTGGATATATTTAAATTGATGTAATATTCATGTATGAAAACATTGGGTGGATATAGATCTCCTCCTAATATGGAATGAAAATTATAATTTTATCGTGATAATTTTCATCAACCGTCGAGGGAAATTTACATAAAAAAATGAACACATGAGTGGAAATTAGTTGTGAAAACCATAAGGATGAGGGGAAGACATAACAAATGAAATTTTGTCTAAAACTCCATATATCTAACAGGAAATTAGGACAAGATGATGATAAGAGGATCTTGATAAGTGGTTATCTTCCATCATTCCAAAATAATAATTATATCTAATCCCCTTTATTAATATTTTCAATAAACCCATTAAGGATATTAAAAAAATTATCATCATGATCCTTCGCAGGACGGTTCTCACCATCATATAAAAACATTCATATGGTAAATCCATAATACATAGTGTGAATGTTATGAAGCTCACCATTTCTATATAGTAGATTCTTTGTTCCTCCACTTATTTTCTCACTAATAGGTGTGTCACTACCCTAGACATTAAACTCAAAAAAAAATTACATATTTAAATAGTCCAAATATGTTGAATCCAATACTAAGTCAAGGTTCATATATAAAAATCCACTCTAAAAAATTTCAAAAACATTCTCAAAACAAATGTCTCCAAAATCAATAAAGAATAAAAAAATTAATATTGATGACTTCATTTATTATCTTTCATTCGTTAGAAAAATATCCCCTCGATCACAAATCATAATTGAATCCCATAAAATTTATTCATTTTATAGGGTTTTGCATCCAATAATTTTCACATATAGGATGTTTCATCATTCTATTATTATATTCAACCTTAATTATTATTCCTTTATTATATGTCTTCCTCTTAATCACTTTATATTCATTAAAAATATATGAGTTGTAGATTTCATTATAATTACATATTGAACATGAAACCAGAAAATTATATGATTAAATGGTTTGAGTTAATATTTACCTTTACAGATTCATTATATGTTCATAAAAATGGATAATCATAATTAAAAGATGCCATATTGATTTTTTAGAATTCCATGATATTATCATAATTATTTCTTCATTCCATGAAATAAATTCCACTATTGTCTTTCAAAAATAAGTTAATTTCCATCCAAATCAACTCATTTCCCTAAAGAAAACTATTTCTCAATAAATTTCACATTAAAATTAATTAGATCAATCATCACCATAAAATTCACCTACATTGTATTTATTATTAATGAACACAGCTAATTAGTATATCATATTAAAAAATACACTACCAAAATATAATTATTAGTATCATTAATTATTAAAGACGTAAATATCATTTTTGGGTACTTGGTCCATTATTGAGATAAAAAATTAAATATATTTTCATTAATGGATAATGTTTTATATGTAATGATGTTTGACATCGTCAATAAGTCATGTTGTGAAGATATTGGTTCTATTATATAGGCTATGTTTTTATAAGCTTATCTAACAACTCTAATTCAATTATAATATCCCCAATATAAACACAGACTATACTGACATACTCAAGATGGAAATACCTACCTTTATTATGGACATTGATATGTTTTTCTTACCATATTATTTGAATCATCATTAAAATATGGCATGTATATAATTATGTAAAATCATTATTAATATATATCAATAATATAAAAAAACACTAAAATGTTCTTTAATATTATATGGGTTTATCATAATGAGCATTCTAGTTATGTTCTGTGGAAATATAGTCCCCAACTGTTATTTTTAATGTATTGTGATACAAACTAATGTAGTTAATTATATAGTACCCCAATGTATATACATTCATTATTAAATTTGTAAATTATACATAAGATTAAATCCCAAAAAATTGAATTCTTTAACATCCATAGGATACATGATGTACACATTATTTTCATAAGACATTAAAAACTTAAATTTTATCTTTAAAACATCATAAAGATATTCTGATTTCTATAGTAAATTGATTAAATCATTTAATGATATTATCTTTCTGGCCTAGGGGAAAGAAAACATAATATATTTTCATCCAAATACCTAGTTAGGGAAAAATTATAGTGAAATATATCATGAATACATATGAAAAAAATAAATAAAAATGTAGAATAATAATTAAATATTTCAAAAATGATATTACATGATCATGAAATATATAAGTAGTAAATAAAAAAAGTAACCATAACAACAATAGTAATGTCATGACCCGCCTTCACCAAAAGGAGAGAAGGGTCAGCAGGTTTCCATGCCCTTCCTTCTTTAAGTTGAAGAACAGATAATGAACCCCGAAACCCGCCTTCTATAGGTCCTGGAGTGGCGACTAGCACCAAGGGTATGGAAATTACACACAAGTGGAAGGCATTACCCTTTTTGTTTTATAGGATCGGGAGATAAGATGATGAAACCCAACAACACCAAAAGTAAAAGGAAAGTAAGGCCAAAAGTAAACCATTACCACATACATGTTTCAAAAGTAAAATCCACAAGGTAAAAAAGTGACTACAAGGTTAAGTACCAAAGAAAGGAAAACAACAACTACAACTGCCCAATGGTCCGAGCTAGTATGGTCCTGCCCGATCCACGAAGTCCTCCTGGAAACCTGAAAGCAGTTTTATATACGTAGGGTGAGCATACAAGTACACTTAGTAGGGAAAACCAAAGACTCTCATGCACAAGGGGGGGGGGGGGGGAGGTACTAAAGATCCGTGAGAAGCAGACAACCAACACTATTAAGGAGTTCACCCATACCACTCACTGACTACACTCACTAAGTTACACAACCCAAGTAATATATATAATAAGAGCACATCGATGTTTGGGTACCCCGATCCACTTTCCCACTGGTTATTTAGACATCCTATGCATCGATCCAATCCTGCTATTCTCACCGCAATCCCACTACCACACCCGCCCGCACACACCTGGGCCACAACCGCACGCAGTCCTACGGCCGAATCCCACCTGCAAACACCTAGGCCACAACTGTCACATATACCACGCCAGCAAACACCTAGGCCAGAACAATCATCCCCATTCACAAAGACACCTTCGCTAGAAGATCCACTACCATGCCCTAAGACACATGGGCCTCAACCTGAAGATACATGTGAAACTTCATGCCCACACACACCTGGGCCATAACCACCACACTACCCTGCCCGATGATTCTTAGGCTAATAATGGACCTCAGGCCATCACAGCCTGCCCTGAAGGTACTTGGGTTATCCGAGAAAGGGACCAGAAAAGGAGCTAATAACCAGCCACTAAGAATAGTGTTGGAAAAAACACCATCCCCCAAGAAATGGGGGTGTTCAGCACTAAGTGCTCAACATGGGTGGGGTGAAAAAAAGAAACATAAAACTACGAGTATATACATAGGTAACATGCACTCACCCAAGGTTAGGTTTTTCTTCAGACAACCTACAGATCACAACAGCACTCAAGTCTGAGTCACGACTCTTTCCAACAAAATTCATTATCCCATTCTTGTTTTCATGTTCAGTAACAATGTTTAAATAAGTTCATGACCCTACTTGGGCAATTAACACCATAATCATAACCAAGGAATGAATCCATCCAAACATCAATTTAAACATTCACACCCGGTTCTCTTGTAATTTTACAACAATAAGGGAATAAGTGAGATCCCTCGAAGTACTAGAACCAAAGAAACCCTCGAGACACTACCCCGTGTCCCCCAAAATGGGTTCTCATCAACAAGGGATCCCACCCCAATTTGTGATATAAACATGGTAACCGCCCGATCACACAACTCACAACCACCGAATCTGTAAAAACAGGGGATCCCATCCCCTCCCACATCTCCAGCAACCGGCCCGTGAAAGAACAATAAAACCACTACCACCAAGCAAGGAAGAACCATGCAGGTATTTTCAGATTTAAAAGATTTTACACGCTCCAAGATTTCAATTTCGTGTGATTTAATCGGGGGTTTTCATAGAAGGGTTGATCCTGGGGCTTTCAATTTATTTAGCCGGGTGCACGTGATTAACCAATTTACCTTTTCATAGCAGGAGTTCACAATGAAAAACAAGTCATTTAAAACATCCTCAGGGGTTCATTAGTGCACCGAGAAAGACCACCAATGGCCATGATTTTCAGTATGCGTAAGCCCACACAATTCAGAAAGATGATCATAAAATAAAACAGCATCAACGATCACAGCCCCCCCATCTTTCTTTATATAATCAGTTCATTATCTTTATTTAGGTCTGGTTTAACCAATTCTACCGAACCAAAAGCACGCCCACCCCACATGATACACAAAAAAGATGGACGAAGAAATTCCCTACTTGTTGATCAATGATTGATGCTAAGGCCGGTGGTGGAACTTCATGCATAGCGATGCAGTTCGACTAAAAAAAAATCGCCTCGTCTATCAACACTTAGGCTGGATGCGGAACTTCATGCATAGCGATGCGGCTTGTCTGAAAGAAAAGTACTCTTAGCATAGGGTGATCGATAAAAGAAAAAACCACCGCTAACCCTTAATTTATATGAGCCACAGACGGTTGAGATAAAAACGCCAAACCGTGTAAGGAGTGGGGGTCATGGGTTGACCACGCGGCCCCACACGTTATTAAGGGGGTCGGTGGTTTAAACCTATGCACACACCAGGTTAATTTAATAAATATTTAATTATAACATTTATGGCCATTACCGGGCTTTAGAACAAGCATAAAGGGGGTCAAAGAAGGGTTTAAAACTCAATTTGCGCACGTCACATGAAAACCCCCGACAAAGTCGGGTGATGCCGATCGGTCTCACCGATCAGTCGCGACGGTCGGTCTAACCGATCGGTCTCACCGATCGGTCGTGCGGATCAGTCTCACCAATCGGTCTCACCGATCGGTCGTACCGAGATGCTACCCCTTTAGGATCCGGATTTTTGGCAAAGGAAAGGACCAAGAGAGTCTAGGTCAGCACATCAGATACCTCTCAAACTATTCTCACCCTCGAGAATTTAAACAACCAAGAAAGAAAGAGCGGGTCCGAGCAACCACCTCGAAAGATACCTCTCAAGAGTGAACCTCATTGTTAACTAAGAACACTTTCCTATCACGAACCAAGCAACATATCATGTCAAACTTCCCAGGCATGTGGGGGTTGGGGAGTCTCCTTCCCCATGTCAAGATATTGTCTACTTTGGGTGGAACAGACTCACCCGCACGGGTTTAATCGCATCCAAATTAATGCTTCTTTATTAGGGGTCAGGTTCTCCCATCCCTCATAGCCAGGACTTTTCATAGACATTCAGAAAACTAGCATTTCATAACCAACAAGGTAAAATTTCCTACCACAATAGCTATAACAACAGAACAAAACTAAAAAAAACTCTGGTTATTGGGCACAAATATGTGCTTTCCCCTCCCACGTACTCTTCTCAAGCCTACCATGTCTCCATAACACACAAACCAAGGGAATGGTTCGCCCACAAAGCACCTTTTCTTTGTGATCCCCGATCATCACTGGTCTCTCCACAAAAGTCACGTCATCCTCGATGTCCAGATCTCCCCAGCCGAGGAAGTGTGAATCGTCGTGCAGATACTGATAGAGCTGGGACACGTGGAAGACAACATGTATCCTCAGTAGTGGCAGTGGTAACGCTAGCTGATAGGCCACTTCGCCAACCTGCCGTAACACATCAAAGGGCTCGATGAACCTGGGAGAAGGCTTACTCCCATTGCCGAACCTCCGCTACCCACGCTGAGGGGAGACCTTCAGGAACACATGGTATCTAACCTCAAACTCTAAGGGCATCCTCCTGGTATCATCATACGACTTCTGCTAGTCCTGGGCCACATTTATCCTTTCCCGTATGAGCTAAACCTTCTCCGTCGTGCTCTGCACCACCTCTAGGCCAAGGATGCCTGCCTCTCCTACTTCAGCCCAACACACAGGTGAATGGCATGGCCACCCGTAGAATTATTCAAACGGGGCCATACCGATGGTAGAGTGATAGCTATTATTGTAGGCAAACTCTACCAGGGGAAAGTGTCGCACCCATGATCCTCTTGAGTCCAAAACACATTCCCGTAACATATCCTCCAAGGTCTGGATGGTGCGCTCTGTTTGTCCATCTCTCTGGGGATGGAAATTAGTGCTAAGGCATAACCGTGTTCCAAAAGCATACTGAAATCCTTTCTATACCCTCAAGTTAAACCATACATCCCTATCTGAGAATATAGACCTCAGAACTCCATGAAACCGCACCACCTCATCCATGTACTTTCGTGCCAAAGCATCCACAGTACTCGACTCCCTGATCGACAGAATGTGGGCTGATTTCATCAACCGGTCAACTACCACCAAGATGGAATCGTATGCCCCTTGGACCTTGGGAAGTCCCGTGATGAAATCCCTCGAGATGTCATCCCACTTCCACCCGGGGACATCTAGAGACTGCAGTAGGCCTCCTGTAACATGGTGTTCAACCTTCACTTGCTGACACACTAAGCCCTTGGCCACAAACTCTTCCACTTCTCGCTTCACTCAGGGCCACCAAAACTATCTATTCAGTCCCTGGTACATCTTGGAAACTCCTTGGTGTACCTCCAGGGGTGAGTTGTGGAACTCCCTGAGAACCTTGTCACACATCACTCCGGGAATTCCCTGGAAAAGCATCTGGTTCGGACCATCCCCTGCCCATCCTCCCGATGCATTTCCCTGGTCAACTCGGTCACACATCACATCGCACTCTGGGTCTCCCCACAGAGACTCCTCCACTTACTGTAACAGAGACGACTGCACTGCCATATGATATAGGCAACCTCTACCAACATCCATTCTTGCATCCAAGTGTAAGGCACCCCACTCCTCCATCGCCTTCTAGGTGTCCGCCGACTCTCAGATCGCATCCTGCTGCGTCCTCCTGCTCAAGGAATCGACCACTACATTTCCCTTTCCCTCAGTATAAGAGATCTCGAAGTCGTAATCCGGGAGGAACTCCACCCATCTCCGCTTTTGCAAGTTTAGGTCCCACTGGGATAAGATATACCTCAAGATTTTGTGATATGTGAAGACCACAAAGCGTTCTCCGATGAGGTAGTGCCACCATAACTTTAGCACAAAAACGACCACTAAAAGCTCTAGGTCGTGGGTGGCGTAATTATGCTCATGAGGGCGTAGCTACCTGGACCCATAGAAGATCACCCCTTGTTGCTACATCAACACAAATCCCAGGCCCTGTCCTGAATCATCGCAGAACACCTCATACACCGCCCCTTCTTCTGGAAATCTAAGCACTGGGGCACTGACCAACTTCTCCTTCAGATAGCTGAAGGCTGACTCGCACTACTCACTCCACATGAAAACCTGGTCTTTCTTGGTTAGGGCCGTCAAAGGGGCTACAACTCAGGATAAGTTGGGTATGAACCTCCGATAGTAACCCTCCAGCCCGAGGAAACTAGGGACATCTACCACATTCTTGGGTGCTGCCCAAGAAACAACTGCCTCAACCTTTGATGGGTCCACCGCTACCCCCTGATCGGACACCACGTGGCCGAGGAAGTGCACTTCTCGTGTCCAAAACATTCATTTCGACAACTTCCCATAGATCTGATGATGTCGGAGGACCTCCAGAACTGTCCTCAGGTGCTCTTCATGGTCCTCCTCTAATCTTTAGTAGACTAGGATGTCGTCGATGAACACAACTATGAACCGATCTAGGTACTCTCTGAAGATGGAGTTCATATGCCCCATGAACACAGCCGGGGCATTCGTAACACCGAAGGGAATGAATATGAACTCGAAGTGTCCATATTTGCACCTGAACGCTGTCTTCGGGATGTCACCCTCCTTCACTCTCAACTGGTGGTACCCAGACCGCAGGTCGATCTTCGAGAACCATCCTTCCCCATTCAGCTGGTTGAAAAGATCGTCTATCCTTGGAAGAGTGTAGTGATTCTTGATCATCACCTGATTCAGCCTCCTGTAGTCTATGCACAACCTGAGACCACCATCTACCTTCCTTGCGAACATGACTTGAGCACCCCACGGTGATGCACTCGGCTGAACATAACCCCTCTTCATTAGATCATCAATCTGGATCCGCAACTCCCGTAGCTCTAAAGGTGATATCCGGTAAGGAGCCATCGAGATCAGACGAGCGTCGGGCTGCAGGTCTATCCCAAACTCGATATCCCTTAGAGGGGGTAGAGTCATTACCTCCTCAGGAAAGAAGTCCATAAACTCACGGACAACCTCTGGCACCTCCACCATCTCATCATCTACTGATTCCACTGACAGCTCGACCAACTAGGAGAGGAGGGGTTCCTCTCACCTTCTGCCCTTCTGACTGCTCCACTCGCTGGTAAAGGTAACATGCCGGCTGCCCAAGTCCGAGAACACAACCCTTCCACAAAAATAGTCAATGACGACACACATAGAAAATATCCAGTCGATGCCTAGGATGACATCGTATGGCTATATCTATAGTAGAAGAATATCCCTAACCGACTGATGTGGCCCTATCATCAGTCTGCATCCCCGAAAAACAAACAACAAGTCGGTCTGAACTCCAACTGGTGTGCTCAACACTAGGGGCACTGGAAGCCTCTTGGCATCTAGGCCCAAGTCACGGGATAGACTGGGTGAAAAAAAGGAGTGCGAAGCTCCGGTATCGAAGAAGGCATAAGAAAAAGTGCTAAACAAAATGATCGTACCTCGAACAACCTCTGGACCTGCTGGAACTGCTACCTCCGCGGGGTGTAGCTGTCCACGCCCGACTCCTATTTCCCTCGGCTGTCGGAAACCCCCCGATCACACCCTAGTCGAGGTCCCTGAGGAGCACCCTGAGGTTTTCCCCCTCCTCCTACGTCTGTCCTCGGTGGAGTTGGAGCTTGCTGTCCCTACTGCTGCTGTTGGAAAGGCCTGGCTGGAAGCTACTGCTGGGGCGGGTGCTGGGTATGTCCACCACTGCCGTACTATACCCGGTCTGGGCACTGACTCCAGAGATGTCCATGGCTCCCACAGACGATGCATCGCGGTCCCGGGCCCGAAGGAAAAGTGCGAGGACCGGGGGATCGAAACTGAAACTACTGCGGCCTGCTCCCTGTGGGTCGGAACCTGGAGGGTCCTGACGCTGGAGGCCTGGTGCTGACGGCTTTCCCCTTCGATGGTCCCAGTTGGATCCCCTCTCATGATACACCTCCTAGAGCGTGCATCCGCTCCAACACTTCGACCTTCTTCTGGACCTCCAAGTATGTCGGCAGGGTAAAGGGGGTAACAACATACTGGAGGGAGGGTCGGAGCGCCTCCTCTAGACATCTTTCCTGAGACTCCTCATCAGGAAGGTGGTTCGGAGCCAAACTTTGGAGGTCCTTGAACTTGATTCCTAGCTCCCTCACTGACACACTCCCCTATTGGAGGGAGAGTAACTACTGTCTCTTTTCCGCCTTCATCGTCGAGGAGAGGAATTCCTCCAGGAACTCCTACTCAAAATCAGCCCATGGCACCTCCGCCTCTCTCCTCTCCCCCAGGTAAAGCGTCCACCATTGACACTCCGCTCCCCACATCTGGCTAATGGCCAGAGGAACCCAGTACTTGGTCAGGGCCCGAATCAGGCCGAAGGCTATCACTAGATCCTCTAGCTAGCCTTTCGTCTTCATGTCAGAGGTGCTGCCCTCATACTTCTCGAGGGTCTGTCATTGGAAGGGCCAATGATTCTTCTTCCACTGGTCGTCCTCTTCCTCTCGATAAACTCTCTGTCGATCGGCCAATGTAGTCTTCGGGTCCTCGATCACCTGTACCACACGTGGTCGCCTTCCAGGTGCCATAGCTGCAAGGTAAAAAAGGAATGCCTAAGCCCAAGTAGTGCAGAATATTGTTCTTAAAATTTCTTAAACTTTTTGTTTATTCTTAAGTCCTAATAAATCCTAGAAACACGAGAACACAAGTCATTATGATGCATGTACATTTCCTAGGGTCTCTACCATACAATAAGCGTGGCCTCACTTGGTCGTTCGGTAGGTCCAGAGTCCTTGCATCGGATCACGGGGGGCCCTATAATCCCGTGTCCTAGCTGGTCTTCCCTGGCCTAATTCAGGCACCACGGTCACCCAACATTGTTGCCTTACCATCCCATTCAATCCTCACTGTGCCTAACTCCAGACTCCATCCTATCTCTTAACCGGCCTCAGATACCATTCTGTCACGACCCGCCTTCACCAAAAGGAGGGAAGGGTCAGTAGGTTGCCAAGACCTTCCTTCTTTAAGTTTAAGGAGAGATAATGACCCCCGAAACCCACCTTCTATAAGTCCCGGAGTGGCGACTAGCACCAAGGGTATGGAAATTACACACAAGTGGAAGGCATTATCCTTTGTGTTTTATAGGACGGGGAGATAAGATGATGAAACCCTACAACACAAAAAGTAAAAGGAAAGTAAAGCCAAAAGTAAACCATTCCCATATGCATGTTCCAAAAGTAAAAGCCACAAGGTACAAAAGTGACTACATGAGTAAGTACCAATGAAAGGAAAACAGCAACTGCAACTGCCCAAAGGTCCGAGCTAGTATGGTCCCGCGCGATCCCTGAAGTCCTCCTGGAAACCTCAAAGCAGTTTTAAATACGTAGGGTGAGTGTACAAGTACACTCATTAGGGAAAACCAAAGACTCTCGTGCACAAGTGGGGGAACGTACTAAAGTTCTGTGAGAACCAGACAACCAATACTATCAAGGAGTTCACCCATCCCACTCACCGACTACACTCACCAAGTAACGCAAACCAAGTAATATATATAATAAGAGAACATCGATGTTTGGGTACCTCACGCCACTTTCCCACTGGTTATTGAGACATCCTACGCATCAAACCAATCCTGCCATTCTCATCGCAGTCCCACTACCACACCCGCCAGCACACACCTGGGACACAACCGCACGCAGTCCCACTGCCGAATATCGCCCGCAAACACCTCGGCCACAACTGTCACACATACCACGCCTGCAAACACCTAGGCTAGAATAATCACCACCATGCCCGAAGACACCTGGGCTTGAAGATCCACTGCCATGCTAGAAGACACCTGGGCCTCACCCCAAAGATACTTGGGAAACTACCCACCCGCACACACCTAGGCCATAACCACCACACTACCCCGCCCGAAGATTCTTGGGCTAATAATGGACCTCAGGCCATCACATCCTGCCCGAAGATACTTGGGCTATCAAGGAAAGGGAGCAGGAAAGGAGATAATAACCAGCCACTAAGAATAGTGTTGGGAAAAACACCCTGCCCCATGAAATGGTGGGGTTCGGAAAAAAGTGCTCAACATGGGTGGGGTGCGAATAAGGAACACAAAACTAAAAGTATATACATAGGTAAAAAGAACTCACCCAAGGTTAGGTTTTTCTTCAGACAGCCTACAGATCACAACAACACTCAAGTCCAAGTCACGACTCTCGCAAAAAAAAACTCACTGTCCCATTCTTGTTTTCATGTTCATTAACAATGTTTAAATAAGTTCATGCACCTACTTGGGCAACTAACACCATAAGCATAACCAAGGAAAGAATCCGGCCAAATGTAAAATCAAAAATTCACACCCGGTTCTCTTGTAATGTTACAACAACAAGGGAATATGTGAGATCCCTCGAAGTACTAGAACCAAAGAAACCTTCGAGACACTACCCCATGTCCCCCAAAATGGTTTCTCATCAACAGAGGATCCCACCCCAATTCTTGATATAAATAAGGTAACTGCCCGGTCACACAACTCACAACCACCGAATCCGTAAAAACAGGGGATCCCATCCCCTCCCACATCTCTAGCAACCGGCCCCTGAATGAACAATCAAACCACTACCACCAAGCAAGGCAGACCCATGCAGGTATTTTCATATTTAAATGATTTTACACACTCCAATATTTCAATTTCACGTGCTTTAACTGGGGGTTATCACAGAAGGGTTGATCCTGGGGATTTCAATTTAATTAGCCGGGTGTACATGATTAACCAATTGCCCTTTTCATAGAAGGAGTTCACAACCACAAACAAGTCATTTAAAACATCCTCAGGGGTTCATTAGTGCACAAAGAAAGACCACCAACGACCATGATTTTCAGTAGGCGTAAGCCCACACAATTCAGAAAGATGATCATTAAATAAAACAACATCAACGATCACAACCCCCCGTTTTTCATCATATAATCAGTTCATTATCTTTATTTAGGTATGGTTTAACCAATTCTACAGAAAAAAGCACACCCACCCCACATGATACACAAAAGCGAGAGACGAAGAAATTCCCGACTTGTTGATCAACGATCGATGCAAAGGCCAGGGGTGGAACTTCACGCATAGAGATGCGGTTCACCTGAACGAAAATCGCCTCGTCTATCAACGCTTAGGGCGGGCGCGGAACTTCACGCATAGCAATGCGGCTCGTCTAAAAGAAAATTACTCTTAGCATAGGGTGATCGAGAAAAGAAGAAACCACGGCTAACCCTTAGTTTATAAGAGCCGCGGACGGTTGAGATATGAACACCAAACCGCGTAATGAGCGGGGGTCATGGGTTGACCACACGGCCCCACACATTATGAAAGGGTTCGGTTGTTTAAACAGATGCACACACCATGTTAATTTATTAAATATTTAATTATTACATTTATGGGAATTACCAGGCTTTAGAACAAGATTAAAGGTGGTCAAAGAGGGGTTTAAAACTCAATTTGCGCACGTCACTGGAAAACCCCCGACAAAGCCGGGTGATGATGATCAGTCTCACCGATCGGTCGTGCCAATCGGTCTCACCGATACATCAGGCCGGTCGGTCTCACCGATCGGTCGCGCTGAGACGATACCCCTTTAGGATCCTGATTTTTGGCAAAGGAAAGGACCAAGAGAGTCTGGGTCATCACAAGTAACATTTTTCATGGAGATGGAATGAATAATGTATGTTATATTAATCATATTGTTAAGGCCTATCAACCATGTAATATTATATATCATCTTTCCCTCTAAACGAAGACATCACATATTTCATCAATTACTCTCAAAAATACATTGTAAATATCTGGGTGGAATACACAAAGGGAATCAAATCAATTTTTATATAATGAGACTTAATAATGAATTATGGGGAAAATAAATTCAGGATGTACATATTTCTTAAAAATGATACACCTATTCCCTATACTTTTAATGATCAATAGAATAGACAATAAATAAGGAAGAATAATAAATTAATATATATTTAATTTTGTGTATCGTTTTGCAATATTCTGTAGTGAATAGAATAAATTTAATCATAATATTCCTCTATGTAATATAGTTTATAGAAATGGTGTATAGATTCACCAATAATGAAATGATATATATATCTATGAAAAAATTAAATACTATATTATATTAAAGGTATAATATAATTTATTATATAATATAACTGAAACGAACATAGAATATTCCTTGTGAATAAAATGAGGTATAAACCACAAATAATTAATGGGTGAATGAATTCCATAAATTTGTAATAAAATATTTTTTAGTTCAAAATTAATTTATATTTATAATTATAGATTAAAATATAAGTTACATTTTTAAATTTAATTTTTCATATCTTATACTACCTTTATGTAAATAACATTTCATAAATAATATCCCAAAAACTATTCAAAATTTGGCAATGATAACTTAAATTATTATTTTAAAAATATAATAGAATTTTGTTTTCATGAAATAAACATTTCATACGTAATAAAATGTGTAGATGAAGCTATAAATGAGAATAATTAAATTATTCCCCATTTTCAGATATTTAATGTAAATAATATCCCTTTATTTTTCATAAAATTTAAAAATTAATAATTTCTAAAACAATGGGACTAGTATCTTCTTCTAAATTTATCTTTATAACAATGAATATCTATGATGGTGGGAGATTTTTATCAATTTTGTAAATGTTATAAAAAAAATTATTCGAGTTTCATAGAACATAAAAATTACCACACTAAAAAAGAATTAATGAATAATATTCATTAAATATTAATCAATTTAAAATGCATATGAAAATTGACCATAACAAATCATTGATGAAATGGGAACAGAATTCATGAATCAATTTAATGAATACAGATATATATATATATGTAAAATATTTCCATCCAATGGGAAAAAATTGTGTCTATTTTTATTCATATTATATTACTTGATTTTAGAAATATATTAGATTATAATTGATGTAATTTAATATATAATACGAATAAATAAACAATATTGTATAAATAATCATAAATAATAACAAATGTAAATGAAATTTTATAATAAACCCTTACCATGGATTCCATATTGGTGATATGTCTTCCAACCTCCTATGTAATCAATTTATATTTATTATTAATATATATCAGATGTATATATAAATATATAATTATACATAAAATTTAACCAAAATATATTATTTTATCTTTTCACACATATTTCATTAATAAAATCATTTATTTGTCTGATTACTATTATGTTTCTCTGAACATTTTAATTAACTTATTCTAGTGAAAACGTATTTATCATGGTTTTATCATATCCATAGTGTTAATAATTTAATATATAACAAGTATAAAAATAATATAAACTATCCTAACCATCCATTTCTGATTGTTTTTAGAAAATAAATATGTCATCAATGGGGTTAGTTTTCATATTTCTAGTGGTGAAATTTTCATTTTCAAGGGATGTAATGAAGGAAAGCTAAAAAATTGTTTTATAAAACTACAATAGTTATGTAAATTATATATTTATTCATTATATAAATCACTATATTAGTCCATGTGAAGTAGTGATGAAAAATTAAATACATCTATTAATTGAAGAAGTAATAGGTATACACACACAAGCTATAAATTCATTTTTCAATGATTAAAATGTAAAGAAGGTAAAAAATAGTTTATTTTTAGAAAATAATAATTATTTAAAAAATATATAATAGATTAATTAAAAATATGCATTTAATAATATATTAATGGTGATGATGAAAAAGAAAACAAGTAACTTCACTGAGGCATTAATCCACGAATTCAAATGAGTGAATTTTTTATTTTCCATTCGATGGATAAGATATAGAAAATGGTTATAAAATTAACTAAAATTCAATTTTTTGCATTAAATATAATTATTTTATTATTTCAATATGGATATATAATATTTTGAGGAGTTTTATGATGATAAAAAATTTAAAAACATAGTAAAAAAATACATATCTATTCCTTTGATTATATCATTTGAAAATATGCATACATGCTTATTTAATGTGTTTTATTGTATGAACAAATGCTCTAGATTGTGTATAATGACGATAGAAGGGTATTTGGTTTGTACATTGAATAGATAACTGAGATTGTGGTCTTTGTTGAAGTGGACAAAGGAGGTTACATTTTCAAAGGGAGGGGGATGAAACCAAAGTAAATTTTATGAAAATGAATTAATTTAAGGTTATTTTCAAGGGAATGTGGAACACAAGGGACATAATTTTTTAAATAATAAATGGTAAGTTAATAATATACATTTAAAAATAAATTTATAAATTTTTTGTGATATGTAGATGCTTTTGACATTGTGTAACCCCTTTGCTATTCCCTTTAACCGTTATTGTGGTGATTTACATTTTACAATGTAAACAATTCATTATAACTAAAATTAAACTAAAATATAGTATATAATATAGATTGTATGGTCTATAATATTTTGTATATTATACATGTCACAATTATTATTATTTGATAAAATAAAATTCAATATAATTATGAATAATGAAATAAAATATTGTTTCATGAAAAAATTGCATTTTAACAATAAAATGATTTTTAACCCAAATCATGTATAAAAAAATTATTAAAACATTAGTTTCTATATAAAAAAATATTTATTTTATTTTAATATCTTTTGAAAACATAATTTTACATTGATATTTCATAATATAAGTAAATAATAACAAATAATATTTGTGTGTATATAAAAAATAATAATGGTTTTCCAATATCAAATATAGAATTCTATAATTAACATAATATTTTTAAATGCATTATTTTACATCTAAAATCTATATTTTTTTAAAAAATGGAAAATAATTCATTTCTTTTTTTAATGATACCATGATGGTGTAATTATATTCAAAACATAGTTTATCATTACTCGCCTAAAACACATCTTTTTTTTTGAAAATCTAAAAATTCACCCAAAAGTAATTTCAAAATGATTAAATAAAAACGAAATTTAAATTAAAAAAATTAAAGATAAAAAATATAAGTATTTATTTATGAATTAAAATATTAAATATAAATAATATGATATTTTGTGGAAAAATTACAATTTTAATCTTCAATAATTCATAATATTATTTCAAATAAATTAATAATTAATTCAAATATATTTTATTTCTCCATAAATTGATGTATTTTAAAAATTATAAACATATTTAAATAAACATCACATAAATAATTTTTCATTCACAATAACCCCTTTCAAAAAATGAATTATTTTAATCTTATTACAATAGATATTAATTCAATGTTAATTAAATATTATAAATAAAAAATAATTAATAAAATGAATGTTATATAATTGAATACTATATTTTCATTTATTTATGTATTAATTTTCTTTTAGTAATAAGATATATTTACTCATTATATTATGATTTTGGGAATGTTATAATCTATTCAAACATAGTATTCATTTAAAGGAAAATACATATTAAAATATTCATGTGTTATAAATATCTTGTGGAAATGAGATGAGACATGGGTGAATAAAAAGGATATGGGATTATTTTTCCTCCCTATCATTATAATTTATTATTATATAAAATGTGGAATTATATGATTTTTATTTATTTTTTAAAGGAAATATATTTATCCCAAGTAAGCTATATATTTTATTTATATAATAGTTTTAAATATAAATTAGAAAAATCCAAATTAGGGATCATAACATAATAATATATCTTATATATATTAATTGAAAAATTATTTATTCACTATAATAAATGATGAAATATTAAAAAAATATCCAATGGAGAATAAATTTGAATTGAATGTTAAAAAATATGATTATTTAATTTTAGTATTAAAATTGCATGAATAGATGAATTTTAGATATAAAATACATATAGAACTATAAATTTAGAGATCTTTTAAAAACTATGTGGTAGAATGAGTTAATAATGAAACTATATAACTATGATGAATTTTTTGAAGATAATATTTTTTAATCATTGTAAAATATTTGTAATAGAATATAAGCCTACAGACAATTTAAAATTCCTTCAAGCTAGTAATTGTTTTAAATTTATTTATATAATGATATCATTATTGGATTTTTGATGGTAATTTGGTGTTAATAATATATTAAATAACTATTTAATGATATCAATCCTTTAGGAGGAGTAAAAATGTTAATATAATGTATTCCTAGTGAAGGAATTGATGAACTTTTTGGGATAGTCTTTTTTATTTCATTAGATATAAAAAAACCAATTCATCATTAATAAAAATCTGAAATGAATTTTTATATAAATAATCATAACACATTATATGTATTAAATAATGACTTCAATTTTGAATAAAGATTAAATAGTGGTTTTCCTATAGATTCTGTGAACCATATCACATTAATGTCCCCGAGTAAGCCTCTATATAAACTAAATAATGTAAAATAATATGAATGTTCAATGATTTCACAATAGGGAGGTGATAAAATATTTATATAAAAAAATCAAAAAAGAAAATATTATAAAAATATTATACAAATATATTATCAATTGTAGTCATAGTAGTATATCACATTGTATAAAATTTAAATACATAGTTTCATTACATTATTATGGTTGTAATGTCGATCACCCATTAATCGATCCTATGTTGAAAAATTCAAAATGAACAAAAGAGAAATCATAAGATACTCAAATTATACTCCTAATACTTAATAAATATCCACTAATATTCATCCAATGAATCCACATTACCACCAACCACTATGATACCAACATTATAATGTTACCCACACATGTGGAAAAAAATGAATTATTCATTCATACTTGAGGGATAATATTGTGTATGAGTATTACCATAAATGTAAACAAACATATGGTGTCTCTATATAATATAAAAATTTCTATATGTTATTGAAAATTGAAATTTAAAAACACTAAAACAATTTTTTCCACCCACCCAACAACATCCAAAACAACCAAGGGAATGAACACTGCATTAATTAGCAAACACTAAATATGGATGATGTACCATTGTTTTTTGACACCACTAGAGATATTTATGCATCACTCATCATAAAATTAAAATAAAATATACTATCTCTATTAATATTAACTACGTATATACATGATTAACTCAACCACAATGCATATACATCTTTCACACTTTCAATGACATCATCAACAAATAATTACCCAATATATGAAAAAATATTCACTAGTGACACCAATCATCCAAAAACAATTCACATATTTTTTGTATACCTCTTTAAACTAATTATATAATCACCCATCAGTTATTATATCCATCTACAACATATTAATCATATAGTTGGATGTCCAACACCACCCCCTATGACACTCATCTATAGAGGATACTTTTAGACAACTTATTTTCAATCCCCCCATGAGACCTACCCTATGTAGACATGGCCCTAAAATTCATGTCCTAATGATGATAGGGATAAACAAATAATCCAATATAAACCAATTATATGATAAATCTAAATAAATTCCCTCTATAGTTCTCATAAACACCTATATCATACAAAAAACCATATTTTTTCATGGGAACATTGGCCACACCCATCAAAATCCCATGGATCCCCTCAATAAAAATATCAAAAAATAATCATAACATAAAGACATGTGATAAACATACATTGAATCCCTAAAATCATGAAACTAGTATAAATAATAAATATTCATGTTATCATATCATTCCCAAAATGATACTACCTTTAGAAATATCCCACGAAGAAATAAAATTGAATACAGTTCCATTTTTGATTTATAACATGGATCTAACCAATAACACAAATCATATGATAGAAAATTAATCATACAAAAACATCTATAAAACACCAACAAGGTAGTAAATGACATATTAATATCAAATAACACAACAACCTTCAACCACCAAATTATGAAATTTGACGACTAAAGAAAATTCCCAAAATTACATATTTATTTCCAAACTCTCTTGAATAGTGGAAACCTAAAAATTAAATAATATGAATGAATATCATCATCCTTAGTGATTCCCTATGATAAGATATGAAAATTTTAAAAATTATTAATATATTATATTTTTCTTTTAGAGGAGAAGTAAATTGGGAAGTAGAATAGTGTTATGATCTTATGGGATATAAATTATTAATGAACTCATTTAATAACATTTTTATGCCATAAAAATTATTATAAGCCATAAACAAATATTATTATTTTAGTATTAACATATGGGCCATGATGTAATTAATTTTTAATGGAAACATCACCAAATAGATCTCTATGGAATAAAATAGTATTGTCATATAAATAGAAAAAAAACATTTGTAATCTCATTCATAAGGTAATGTTTTCCCCCTTTCCAACTTATTGAATATTTTTTTGCACTTCTAGGATTAAAAACATATCCTTCACCCGCTAGGCTATGAATTTCCTCCTTAATATTCCTTTATGTTACAACCATATTTCATATAATATGATTCAATACCATATTTATAATTGTTTTAAAGAATTTATAAAAGATTCCAAAATTAATATTAGTATATCATAATCCTTTAATAATTTTATATATTCCACCAAAAAACTAGTGGAGACATCAGAAACTGGTTCTCAGGCCTTCACTGATTGTTTTGAAAACTCCAAAACTACTAATTTTTCAGGATTGATTAAAAAATGTACCCAAAAATCATATTTTAATAATATTTATCTTAAATAAAAATATTTTATACAATATATCATCCATCATATTTATCCCCCCACATGACTATCTAATCTTGAAAAAAACCAAACCATTTTACTATTTACACCTATTATAATGACATAATATTAAATGATTCAATATATTCCTGATAACCAGGGCCAACAAACATAAATAATCTTATTCAAAACATGTTAAATTCAAAACCAAGGATTATCATACCTATTCACTTCACTATCATTCCACTCAAAAATCATTTCATATTCCACATGTTATTTTCATCAATAAATAATAATTAGCAATTAACTGTAATGCAATAATGGATCATAGTTGTTTTCGAATCATCAACTAGAATGTGGTAAAAAATTATATAACTAGTAATTTGAACCAATACACATCCTAAATTACCAAAATCTATATGAACATATTATTTATATAACATTACATAACTCTATATCCAACATGGTGATATTATAGTCTAATTCCTCCAACATCTTTAATACATAACATGATAATGTATGAAATACCAATATAGTAATAAAATATGTATAAGGCCCCAGCCTTAAACCTTACTTAATATTGAATTAAATGAATAATTCACATTGAGGATATTTTTAGGTTTAGAGTTTTAGAGAATTAGAACATAACTATTACATCTCAAAAGATTACAAAGTAGTCACTTCTACTAAGTTTCCATAAAATAAAAACTCTTAAAAAGAAAGATGTCTAGATTCCATGTTTTAGATAGCATGAAATTCCCTTGATCCCATCCTTGACCTTATTCCACTTTAAGTCCTGTGAAAAACATTTCGAAAAACATGGGGTGAGCATAAAAAGCTCAGTAAGGGATACAAAAATAATGAAGACTGTTAGTTTTTCAAACATCAAGTAAACCATGTATACTATATCAAAGTAATACCTTCACCTTCATGAAGTAGTAAAACTCTTCACTGAATAAAGTATCATTACTTACCTTTTTGTAACCAAAGTATAACCATAAAACCCATATAAAGAACACATAACATATATAAAGGTAACTTGGGACATAAACATACTTAAGTGGAATAACCATACGGTCGACTTCCACACATATCACTTAATGGAATAGCCATACGACCAATTTCCATACATACTTAATGGAATAGCCATACGGACGACTTCCATACCCAATGCATTGGAGGTTATAACGTAACCACCCGTCCTGGTATTCACGGCACCACCCGTCATATGGTTTATAACGTAACCACCCGTTAAAATGTCCAAGTACCAATATAAAATCATAAAACATAAAACCAATATAAGGGAATGATAAAATTTCCACATTTCAATCACAATATATCATAAATATATTGACATAATAGAATCCTTTTTCAAAACCATTTTCAATACCAAAATACATAAAAGAGTATATGGTATTTATTTTATTCTAAAAACATTACGGCTTGTTGAGGAAGCCAAAGATCAAATAATACTCGCGGCGGCGGAAAAGGTCGTTGTCACCGCGCACGTTAAAAACATTCCTTTTTGTCGTTTAGTAAAACACTTCGTAGAAAAAGATTCCTTTTGTATAAAAGTAAAATTCAAAGGAGTTTATACACCGTATAAAAGAAATTTGTGTATAAAACGAAATATGCCTCAATGAAAGGAGATTGAGACGAAGTCCCTTACAAAGATCATTTTTAAAATAAAATAGATCTATTATGTGTATTCACTATAGGAACACATAAAGAAAGCAAAAATACAAAATAGGACATAATAACATCATGACATAATTTTAAAGTAGGAGATTAACCCAAAGAATGGAAATTGGGTTAAGAAGTTCCCTTACCTTGGGTCCGACTTGACTCGATCGTTCTTTAACGTCCTGAATAATAAACTTGAGTTAATTTATACTTGATTAAGAACCTTTTTAATGTTCATTATTCCTTTTATATCACTTATTTCCATGTTATAAACATTATGTAACCATTTAAGTTAATAATGTTTGTTTTGTCAATATTTGGTTCTTAAGTCGAAAGTTGACTTCTTACAATTACATGTTGTTTGTGTGGTCAAAAGTTCTTTATATCCAGAATGAAATTACTGATTTGGATATCATATATATCATATATATCCAGAATATACATGTATTTATAATATTACATAATCATTTAGAGGTAAGAAATGAAATGCACCGTTCATGGAGACGGTAAGCCGTACGTACGCATGAACGCTACTTTCATTTCTTTGTTATATTTGTGGAATTAAAACTAAATGAGAGGTATGTATATTTTAATTCCAGAATTATATTCATCATTTAGATATATCATTAATTATATATATACATTATATACATGTAATTTTAATAGTACATTACATTTGGGGATAAGAAATGAAATGCACCGTTCATGGAGACGGTAAGTCGTACGTACGCATGAACGCTACTTTCATTTCTATCTCATAATTTAATGGAAAGAAATAATAATGATATAGAGGTATATTATAATTCCAGTATAACATCATATATAATAACTTTAAATCCATCCTTTACACGTCCCACATATGGCATTAACGAATCACATCACTTTTAGGGGGCGGTAGTCTGCACTTCCTTAAATGAAGATATCATGTTTACCCATAATGGAAACCATAAAGGTATGCCAAAAATGAAAAATACAGAAGCTTAAAGAAAACATAAACATATTATATATCATATATAAAAATAGTGACATCATAATGTCCACCCTTGAAGGTGTTAAATGAGTATTGAACAATCATCGTTTCGGGAGGCAGAATTTCGCCATCCACAGAAACCGTATGTTCATTAACCATTTGATGTAGTTTTCTGAGAGTGTATCTCAAATAAATATTATAACAACATCCTAGTATATTGAAGATACTGGTGTTGTTATAAAAGAAGTAAATAAAAAGAGTTTAGAGGGTTGGAGAAGCAAAATAAAACAAATGAACAAGAGAGAATGAATTACCTTTAAAAGTGTAACTCCTTTTTGATTTGAGCCTAAAGGCATCCTTTGAAAGGATTCTGCGCAAAGGGAATCCTCTAGTATGAGGATAGGGATGTGGAGAGAGTAAATGGGCAGGGGTTGGCCGATCCAAAGGCTTTAGGATTGTGTGAAATGAGGTAGAGGTGGGGGCCTTTTATAAGAGGAGAGGAGGGGCACTTTTGGAAAGTAAGGAAATATTACTTTATTTGAAAATGTGTTTCGGTTTTAAAAGGTCCCACATTGATATAATTCGTGTATAAGGTGATAAGGGTTCTAAATCCACTCATCCAATTGGTTTTGGCCATGTGTAGTTCATAGATTTTACATTATCTTTCCATTTTATTTAAATCGTCAAATAATGATGTCATCACTGCATCATTATTATGTCATAAATAATTTAATTTATTTAATGTCTAAAAATCATAAAAAAAATACTATGATGTAGGAAATCTTTTTAGATTTCCAATGACTATTTATAATCAAAATTTTGACTTGTATAACCCCACTCAAAAATTATTTTAGTAAAACAATTTATGTTAGTGTTATTTTCACTTTAACATTAAATAAAAATATATTAATGTCATTTTCCAACTAAAGTGGCTCCATGGGGTCCCCAAGTTGGCCCATGGCTTGTCTTGGTCGGCCATGACACAACCAATAAGGTTGGGACATGTGTCTAGGTCATTTAATATTATTAAAGCATTATTTATACCTTAAACTACACTAATTACCACTAATCGCGATTAATGAAAAAAAAAGTTACTATTCACCAAAATATTTTTTTAATCTCATTGAACCACATTTTACTTCTTAATGACAACCATGTATGTCGGATTTTTAAAATTCAATACACATTAGTGGTAAACTTTCATTTAACTGAAAAATCAGTTTGTTTGATTACCACTTAGTGGTTTCACTATTCATCAAAAATTGAAGTTTTTCAGAAAATTACCAAAAATTCACCCTAAGCTATATTTGATATTCCGAATTCAAAAATGAAGTCCATTTTACAAAATTCAAAACATTTAAGTCAAATTAATTAATTTAATAATTAATTCCCGCTGTCATGACAAATAGCGTGTTTTTGTGAAACAATAAGTATCAAAAGATTGACACCAGTTTATGTCCATTTTCAAAGTGAAATTGATTCCAATGACCACCATTGGATTAACTGGTAAAAATATTTTCTAATTTCACTTTAAAACCAATTAAAATAATAATCTAATCATATAAATAAATTAGATTAAAAAGAGGTTTTGAATTAAAATACAACATTTTACACTATTCATAAAAAAAATGAACTTTATCAGAAAGGTACCAAAAATTTACACAAAGTAAATTTTGATGTCCCGATTCTAAAGAAGCGTTATATTTGGTCCAAAATAAAGTATAAGAGTGATCAAAACTATATTTAATGACGGTTCACCATTAAAAGGTGACAAGTGAACCTTTAGTGAAAATTAGAGTATATATGCCCTAAAATTGAACTCTTTCCGTATTTTAAGCCTTTATCTTTTATTGGGTAAATATATAAACATTTAAAAACATATCTAATCATATTTTAGTTATTTCTATCCATTCCCGCCAGTACAACGGCTACTTGTTAACTAACATTTAAAATAATATTATTTTATTACTAGTGTGCTACGTAAGTTTCAAAGAAACTCATCGTTGTGTATCGGGTACGCTATCGAACATAGCAACCCCTTTAAAATTAAATTAATATTTAATTCGTAAATATTAATAAATATGAAAATTCTTTATTTTTTATTTACCTAGGATGTTACATCCTTCCCCCCTTTTGGGAATTGCGTCCTCGCAATTTTATCCACTTATCAAAATAAGTGGGGGTATTTATCCCTCATAGCATTTTCAGATTCCCACGTTGCCTCTTCAATCACATGGTTTTTCCAAAAAACCTTTACCTGATGAATCACCTTATTCCGTAACACCTGCTTCCTGTGGTCAAGTATCTGGACCGGTTGTTCCTCATAAGATAGGTTCTCTTCCAGGTGAACTACCTCTAGACTCAAAACATGAGATGGATCTGGCATATACTTTCTCAACATTGAAACATGAAAAACATTGTGTACCTGAGATAAACTCGGAGGTAAGGCCACTCGGTATGCAACTGATCCAACTCTCTCTATAATTTCATATGGTCCAATGAACCTTGGACTTAGCTTTCCTTTCTTACCAAATCTCATCACACTTTTCCAAGGAGAAACCTTGAGAAAAACATGATCACCTACCTCGAAAGATAGATCCTTCCTCCGGTTATCCGCATAACTCCTCTGCCTGCTCTGAGCTGTTCTCTTGTGCTTCTGAATGAACTGATCTTTTTCTGCCATATCTTCTACCAATTTTGGTCCCATCAGCTTCCTTTCACCCACTTCATTCCAAAATGCTGGAGTTCGACACCGCTTCCCATATAATGCCTCAAATGGTGCCATCTGTATACTGGAATGAAAACTGTTATTATAAGAAAACTAAACCAAAGAATGATGTTGGTCCCAACTTCCCTGATAATCCATAGAACAAGCTCGTAGCATACCCTCTAATTTCTGGATTGTTCGTCCTGACTGCCCATCTGATTGAGGATGAAAAGATGTACTAAAATTTAATTCAGTACCCAACGACTTCTGAAGGCCTTTCCAAAAGTTAGAAGTAAACCTGGGATCACGATCCGATACAATGGAGAGAGGAACTCCATATAACCTGACTATCTCTTTAAGATACAAACGGGAAAGTTGATCAAGAGAGAAAGTATCTCGTATAGAAAGGAAATGAGCATATTTTATCAAGCGATCAACAATAACCCAGATTGCATTATTACCTCGAGATGTCCTCGGTAATCCAAAAACAAAGTCCATTGATATATTCTCCCATTTACACTCTGGCACTGGTAAAGGCTGAAGCATCCCTTTCGGTAACTGCCGCTCTGCTTTAACCTGTTGACATGTCAAACACTTCACAGTAAAATCAGCAATATCTCTTTTCATTCCATCCCACCGGTAATACTCCCGCAGATCTTTGTACATCTTAGTACTGCCCGGATGAACTGAAAATGGAGAACTATGAGCCTCACCTAACAACTCATTCTTCAACTGTGAATCACAAGGCACACATAACCTCTTCCCAAACCTCAAAAAACAAACAAAAACTTATCCAAGAACTCATGGAAAATTTTATTCATAAGGTCCATGAATACAGCAAGTGCATTGGTTAAACCAAAATGAATAACTACAAATTCATAATAGACATATCTAGTACGGAACACAGTCTTCAGAATGTCTGCTTCTTTTACTTTCAACTGATGGTACCCTGACCTCAAGTCAATCTTCGAAAAATACTGAGCTCCCTGGAGCTGATACCACTTCATTCGATGGCCCAACATCTGCTGAAGTTGTTGCAAAGGATTTCACCACCCCTTTCTGCTTGTAGTCTAGCTGCATTCCCCCAGTTGAGTTCTTCGTTGGACACTCATTTGCATAATGACCCATTTCATTACACTTAAAACATCTTACCGGTGGCTTTTCATTTCATGCTTGATCATCTTCCTTACAGTTACGAGCAATATGACCAGACTTACCACACCGAAATCACTTACCAGACTTGGATAAACATTCTCCAGGATTCATTTTACCACACTTCTCACAGGATGGATATTTGGTTTTCTTACCTCCTTGCTTCTTTGATGAATTCTTCCCCTTTTCCTGCTATCTAGATCTCTTATTCTGTTGTTTGTCATAGAACACCTGATCATCGGCAAACTCCATTTCCACCTTCTCCGTACATCGAACAAGTTTTTCATAACTTTTGAACTCACGAGAAGCTAAAGCCCTTCAATACTTTGGCTTTAACCCTGAGTAAAAATGGTTTATTTTACTATCAAGATCTCGTATGAAGTGTGGAGCATACCTTGCCAATCGAGTGAACTTTTCTTCATAAGTAGCCACTGAATTATCCTCCTGCCTCAATTCTAGGAACTTTTTTTCCATCCTAAGACGAACCACCTTAGGAAAATATTTCTCAAGAAACATACCTTTGAATTCGTCCCAGTGAAGATCCTCAATCTCATCACTATCCCTTATATTTTTCACCATCGACCACCACTGATCAGCTTCACCTTCAAAACGGTAAACAGCAAGACTATCCTTTTGATGTTCTGAACACCCCATGACATCAAAAATATTCTCCAATGCTTTAATCCACCCTTCAGCTTGCACAGGGTCAGATGATCCTCTGAATGATGGGGGATGTTGCCTCATGAAATGTTCCACCACTGGCATGTTCCTCTGAGCTTGATCTGGCTGATCTCGTGCATGGATACCACCACCATTTATAGCCTGAGTCAAATGTGCCATCACTGCAACAAACTGTTCAGTTCCGATTCCGACCATCTCAGGTTGCTGATTTGGAAGGTTATCTTCCTCCTGATGTCGTCCCAACATAGCTGCTTTGTTTCCTCTACGGAAAACCATTCTGAACACAAAAATATCTTAGGCGAAGCAACATGGTAATCCGTAAATGCTATATCATTTCAATCATATTATAATTTAACACTTTTCTAACTCCTAAAGTTGTCTAAACCGTCCTTTGATACCAACTATAAGGCCCCAGCCTTAAACCTTACTTAATATTGAATTAAATGAATAATTCACATTGAGGATCTTTTCAGGTTTAGAGTTTTAGAGAATTAGAACATAACTATTACATCTCAAAAGATTACAAAGTAGTCACTTCTACTAAGTTTCCATAAAATAAAAACTCTTAAAAAGAAAGATGTCTAGATTCCATGTTTTAGATAGCATGAAATTCCCTTGATCCCATCCTTGACCTTATTCCACTTTAAGTCCTGTGAAAAACATTTCGAAAAACATGGGGTGAGCATAAAAAGCTCAGTAAGGGATACAAAAATAATGAAGACTGTTAGTTTTTCAAACATCAAGTAAACCATGTATACTATATCAAAGTAATACCTTCACCTTCATGAAGTAGTAAAACTCTTCACTGAATAAAGTATCATTACTTACCTTTTTGTAACCAAAGTATAACCATAAAACCCATATAAAGAACACATAACATATATAAAGGTAACTTGGGACATAAACATACTTAAGTGGAATAACCATACGGTCGACTTCCACACATATCACTTAATGGAATAGCCATACGGCCAATTTCCATACATACTTAATGGAATAGCCATACGGCCGACTTCCATACCCAATGCATTGGAGGTTATAACATAACCACCCGTCCTGGTATTCATGGCACCACCCGTCATATGGTTTATAATGTAACCACCCGTTAAAATGTCCAAGTACCAATATAAAATCATAAAACATAAAACCAATATAAAGGAATGATAAAATTTCCACATTTCAATCACAATAAATCATAAATATATTGACATAATAGAATCATTTTTCAAAACCATTTTCAATACCAAAATACATAAAAGAGTATATGGTATTTATTTTATTCTAAAAACATTACGGCTTGTTGAGGAAGCCAAAGATCAAATAATACTCGCGGCGGCGGAAAAGGTCGTTGTCACCGCACATGTTAAAAAACCATTCCTTTTTGTCGTTTAGTAAAACGCTTCGTAGAAAAAGATTCCTTTTGTATAAAAGTAAAAGTCAAAGGAGTTTATACACCGTATAAAAGAAATTTGTGTATAAAACGAAATATGCCTCAATGAAAGGAGATTGAGACGGAGTCCCTTACAAAGATCATTTTTAAAATAAAATAGATCTATTATGTGTATTCACTATAGGTTCACATAAAGAAAGAAAAAATACAAAATAGGACATAATAACATCATGACATAATTTTAAAGTAGGAGATTAACCCAAAGAATGGAAATTGGGTTAAGAAGTTCCCTTACCTTGGGTCCGACTTGACTCGATCGTTCTTTAACGCCCTGAATAATAAACTTGAGTTAATTTATACTTGATTAAGAACCTTTTTAAAGTTCATTATTCCTTGTATATCACCTATTTCCATGTTATAAACATTATGTAACCATTTATGTTAATAATGTTTGTTTTGTCAATATTTGGTTCTTAAGTCGAAAGTTGACTTCTTACAATTACATGTTGTTCGTGTGGTCAAAAGTTCTTTATATACAGAATGAAATTCCTGATTTGGATATCATATATATCATATATATCCACCATATACATGTATTTATAATATTACATAATCATTTAGAGGTAAGAAATGAAATGCACCGTTCATGGAGACGGTAAGCCGTACGTACGCATGAACGCTACTTTCATTTCTTTGTCATATTTGTGGAATTAAAACTAAATGAGAGGTATGTATATTTTAATTCCAGAATTATATTCATCATTTAGATATATCATTAATTATATATATACATTATATACATGTAATTTTAATAGTACATTACATTTGGGGATAATAAATGAAATGCACCGTTCATGGAGACGGTAAGTCGTACGTACGCATGAACGCTACTTTCATTTCTATCTCATACTTTAATGGAAAGAAATAATAATGATATAGAGGTATATTATAATTCCAGTATAACATCATATATAATAACTTTAAATCCATCCTTTACACGTCCCACATATGGCATTAACGAATCACATCACTTTTAGGGGGCGGTAGTCCGCACTTCCTTAAATGAAGATATCGTGTTTACCCATAATGGAAACCATAAAGGTATGCCAAAAATGAAAAATACAGAAGCTTAAAGAAAACATAAACATATTATATATCATATATAAAAATAGTGACATCATAATGGCCACCCTTGAAGGTGTTAAATGAGTATTGAACAATCGTCGTTTCGGGAGGCAGAATTTCGCCATCCACAGAAACCGTATGTTCTTTAACCATTTGATGTAGTTGTGTGAGAGTGTAGCTCAAATAAATATTATAACAACATCCTAGTATATTGAAGATACTGGTGTTGTTAGAAAAGAAGTAAATAAAAAGAGTTTAGAGGGTTGGAGAAGCAAAATAAAACAAATGAACAAGAGAGAATGAATTACCTTTAAAAGTGTAACTACTTTTTGATTTGAGCCTAAAGGCTTCCTTTGAAAGGATTCTGCCCAAAGGGAATCCTCTAGTATGAGTATAGGGATGTGGAGAGAGTAAATGGGTAGGGGTTGGCCGAGCCAAATGCTTTAGGATTGTGTGAAATGAGGTATAGGTGGGGGCCTTTTATAAGAGGAGAGGAGGGGCACTTTTGGAAAGTAAGGAAATATTACTTTATTTGAAAATGTGTTTCGGTTTTAAAAGGTCCCAAATTGATATAATTCGTGGATAAGGTGATAATGTTTCGAAATCCACTCATCCAATTGGTTTTTTCCATGTGTAGTTCATAGATTTTACATTATCTTTCCATTTTATTTAAATCGTCAAATAATGATGTCATCACTGCATCATTATTATGTCATAAATAATTTAATTTATTTAATGTCTACAAATTATAAAAAAAATACTATGATGTAGGAAATCCTTTTAGCTTTACAATGACTATTTATAATCAAAATTTGGACTTGTATAACCCTACTCAAAAATTATTTTAGTAAAACAATTTATGTTAGTGTTATTTTCACTTTAACATTAAATAAAAATATATTAATGTCATTTTCCAACTAAAGTGGCTCCATGGGGTCCCCAAGTTGGCCCATGGCTTGTCTTGGTCGGCCATGACACAAAAAATAAGGTTGGGATATGTGTCTAGGTCATTTAATATTATTAAAGCATTATTTATACCTTAAACTACACTAATTACCACTAATCACGATTAATGAAAAAAAAGTTACTATTCACCAAAAAATTATTTTAATCTTATTGAACCACATTTTAATTCTTAATGACAACCATGTATGTCTGATTTTAAAAATTCAATACACATTAGTGGTAAACTTTCATTTAACTGAAAAATCAGTTTGTTTGATTACCACTTAGTGGTTTCACTATTCATCAAAAATTGAAGTTTTTCAGAAAATTACCAAAAATTCACCCTAAGCTATATTTGATATTCCGAATTCAAAAATGAAGACTATTTTACAAAATTCATAACATATAAGTCAAATTAATTAATTTAATAATTAATTCCCGCTGTCATGACAAATAGCGTGTTTTTGTGAAACAATAAGTATCAAAAGATTGACACCAGTTTAAGTCCAATTTCAAAGTGAAATTGATTCCAATGACCACCATTGGATTAACTGGTAAAAATATTTTCTAATTTCACTTTAAAACCAATTAAAATAATAATATAATCATATAAATAAATTATATTAAAAAGAGGTTTTGAATTAAAATACAACATTTTACACTATTCATAAAAAAATGAACTTTATCAGAAAGGTACCAAAAATTTACACAAAGTAAATTTTGATGTCCCGATTCTAAAGAAGAGTTATATTTGGTCCAAAATAAAGTATAAGAGTGATCAAAACTATATTTAATGACGGTTCACCATTAAAAGGTGATAAGTGAACCTTTAGTGAAAATTAGAGTATATATGCCCTAAAATTGATCTCTTTCCGTATTTTAAGCCTTTATCTTTTATTGGGTAAATGTATAAACATTTAAAAACATATCTAATCATATTTTAGTTATTTCTATCCATTACCGCCAGTACAACGTCTACTTGTTAACTAACATTTAAAATAATATTATTTTATTACTAGTGTGCTACGTAAGTTTCAAAGAAACTCATCGTTGCGTATCGGGTACGCTATCGAACATAGCAACCCCTTTAAAATTAAATTAATATTTAATTCGTAAATATTAATAAATATGAAAATTCTTTATTCTTTATTTACCTGGGATGTTACAATATGATTACCACTAACCCAATAAATAATCTTATTGATTGTTGTTATGTATCTTGTTAGGATTTAGTTTATAAATTAATTGATATTTTCAGTGTTTATGTATTTCTTTTTTTCCCATTTTATATTTTAAAGAATAGAAAACCATACATTTTTTTAAATTGGAAAATTATATTTTCTCATATCAATAAAAAATATTTAATTATTTAGTAATTACAATATTTATATAATGATTTTAATTTATTATTAATTTTTTAAATTTTATGTATTATTTGTACCCTATTGTTTTGTTCTATATAAATAATGTTTGAACATTTGGAAATGTAGCATATCATAAACCCAATGAACTAATAAACTATATGATGAGTCTATATTAACCCATTTATGAGAAAAAACATAACGTATGCTGGATTTAATACAACCTTTTATGGTCAATCAATAATTGACAATGTGTTTTCAGCCTAAATAGTTAAAACTTATGACTAAACTAATCCATATGAACATGATTAATTTCAATTGAATGTATATTTTTTTATTTTTTATCATATAAAATACCTATCTTGTGGGATTTCATTAATTATGAATATTTTTTATCATTAAATCTTACAAAAATGATATTATTATAATAATTTATGACATTGAAATAATTATTTGGTGATATATATGAGTTTTTTTTGAATTTTTATTTACTCTAATCATTTAGGAAAAAATGATTTTATGAAACTCTATTAAAATTTTAATGTAATGTAAATTTTTTTGAAACCCTTGTGGAGATTATTTTTGATATAAAAAAAACCAATATATATTACATTTATAAATTATGGATACATGAACATGAGAATAAGAGAGTGATTTAGTTCCTTGATAATAATTATTAAACAAAATTAAAAATTATTTAATAGTTACCGACTATTAAATCTTTTCTACTAATATGATCATAATAGTGTTACATTGTATTTTCCAATTATTGTAGTGATTGAATGAAATTGAGTTTATTTCCCTAAGAGACTTCAAAATTCATATTTTAAATGTTGAATATTTATTAATTTTTTGTTATCTATCACTGGATTATTCATTCCACTTTCAAAATAGGGTATGTTCTCAGTGGTTCATCCAAATCAAAAGATATAAATATAAATTTTGACTAACATCAATATATCTAATATTTTGTCGATAATTCCTATGTCAATATAAATGAAATTATCATTTTTAGGGTGTGAAACTAGTTTAGAAAATTTCTACATCTATAAAATTTTATTAAACCCATTCACAAAAAATGTGTATTCATGTGAGAATTATTTACCTCATAGAAAAGTGAGGATTATAATCTACACGTTGGATCATGTTGATATGATCATCTTTAAAACTCTCGATTTTTTTATTTTAGATAATATTGTCAATATATTTTCTTTTCATTATTCATATTATTTATATATAAATATATAATATTTGATATATAAATACTTAGGGAATATAATTTATTTTCTACATTGATATTGTTCAATATTTTATAAAGCTATTAATTTTTATAAAAAGGTATATTCATTCAACCAAACCTATGTGATATCTGACAAAGAGAAAAACATATTATATGATCATAGTAATTTTTGAGTTCGGGATTTATAATTAATTTTTTTCTTCTCAAACTCTAGATGACTTATCTTCTGAAGAAAATATTTTTGTGACAATTTTTGAATGAATTATTATGACGGTTGAATCCCATATAGAACACCTTATTTCTATAGGAATGATATTTTTGTAATAATTGTTAAGGATGAAAACATACACCAAATATTTTATCATTTATTAGTAGATGATATGTTTGAATCCATAAAAATTAAATTATTTAAATAAACATAAAATTATAGGTAATAATTTTGGAAATAATTTTTTAAACTAAAATTAAATGAACTAATAAATTTTTTTATAGAATATGTTTTTCTTGTCTCATAATTTAATAAAACCAAATAAATATAAATGATTTTATATATTAATGTATATAAAATACAGAAAATGTGATTCATTTAATTCTATATACTAAATGAAATAAATTTAGGATAGGTTATGCTTAATCTGTGAACTAGATGTTTAACAGATTTATAATTTTCTTAAATGATATGAGTTAACATGGAATATTGTTTAATAATATAATGTTTTCAAAATGCCTTTTTGTGAAAACCATCAAATATATGGGTAGAAAAGAATGTAGAAATCAGTGATAATAATAATATCAATGAGTATAAATAAGATAAAATCTGCTATTTTATACTATAATAAAAAGTAGATATTAACAAAATTAAAAATGAAGAGAATAAAAATCTTAATGGTATTTTTTTTATAAATTAAATAAAAATATTACTATGAAGTCTTTTATATCTTATTTATAAGGATTAATGAATAATGAAATGATTTAATGGATAAAAGTATATAAGAATACATATAAAAAATATATTCCAATGAGTGTTTGAAATAGTGAATTTGAAATGTAATTCAATTAAATATAAAGATGTATTAAAAAATACATGCTATGTGTATAAAAATATTGAATATATTAAGTCATAAATTTTTAAAATATCGAAATAAATGGTTGGATAATAATAATAGTGAGATGGAAAAGTGAAAAAAATGGATAGATTGATTTTTATAGAAGTATCAGAATGAAGAAGTAATTATAAAATTGAATGAGTAGAGGAAAAAACATTATTGGTGTATAAATGTGTGAATGAGGTTAGTAGTGATTCAAGTTCCAAATATCAATTTAATTACAAATATAATTTTTATATATTTAATTATTTAACTAATGAAAATGAATAGTTAAAGAAAAACATATTTTTTTGAATGAATGAATTGTATAGATAAATGTAGTTTCGAAATAAGAACCATTTTAAATAACTCTATTAAAAATAAGAATAAGAAATATATTTTTGAAAATAAGAATATAAAAACATCATATTCATGTTCTAATAGAAATTATTATAATAATCTAAAATATATAAATCAAATTAATATGAAAATTGTATGAAATAAATTGGCTACATAAATGACATATTATCTTCAATTTCTCAAGGAATCTATAAATACTTTAAAAAAATGATTATAAATAAACACAATAGAGAAATAATGGGTTTACATATAATAAAAAATACCTAACTATTAAAATAAATTCTTTATTACTGACACTAATTATAATTTATTAAAAGTTTCATGTTTCTTTTATGATATTCAATCCATTATGCTAATAAATTTTCATTGATAATTAATCAATTTTAAGAAATAATGATGAATCGATTTTTAGGAATATATTTTATTGATTAACCAAAAACAAATGTCTAAAATTTATTTGTTCTCCTATTGAATTGAAATAAGAATCATATTAGACCAATATATCATCAATAATAAATCATATTAATAAATTATTTTTTTTAAAACTTCCATAAGAATGTCTTGGATACACGGTACATGCATAATAGATATTAAATAAATACAAATGGTGTCCAGTCCAACGTTGTCATTAATAGAAAATCTGATGCACGTTCAATGAAATTTGCTGACACTAAAAATGATTTAAGTAATGATTTATTGAATAAAGTATTTTGAAAAATGATATAATTTAATAAAAAATTATAAAGGATTATAAAAATAATTATATTAAATTCTAAATATTTTTTATAATGAAACTAATATCAGGGCTAATGATTAAAAAAGTTAGTCTCTTAAAAAATATTAAATTTAATTTTATAATAAAATAAAGTAAAATATATATTCCAACACATTTTTGACATAATAATAAAAATGTTAAGGGTATTAATATTAATTAAATAGAGGATATATTATAAAATATAGTCCATATTAAAGAAATATTTTCTGATAAAATTTTGAATAATTGACTTTTAATAAAATGGTCTAAAATAAAAACTTGTATTTTGTTTACGATTTATTTTTGAAATAATTTTTTTTGAATATTTCTAATATGATAATGGTCTAATGATTGTGTGGTCTGTTGTAATTTTAAATTATTATTTTTACCACATCAAAAATAACAGTTTAGTAGATAATAAATATATTTTGGTAATATTTTGTTATTCTAGTTAGTTTACATGAACATATTTTGTGTCTTTTAATTATGAAACAATAACTATACTTACTTAATCTAGTAAATTAGTTAAAATTAACTTAGGGTAACTAATTATATCAATTTGAATTGATAAATGCATTGATTTTTTTAATATATAATTTGATAAATTAAAAAATTAAAAAATAAAATTTAATAAGTATTATTCCACTAGAACATAATGAAATAATATTTTTTTACAAATAAAATATATTAAAATATAAATTCTCAATATTATTAAAATGTAAATAAACATACCTAAATAATTTATGAGGATAAATATTTAAATCAAGATATTTATATATTAAATTCGGTAAATATTTGACCAATGTTCAAAAACACATGTTAATTGAAAAAAATAATGGATACTGATTTTTTCTAATTTTAATTTTATAGTCGAAATATTTTAATTTTATATAGTAATTATAATTTGGAAAAATTTTATTGTAAATTTTATGAATCATATTTTATAGGTTTTTATAATTAAATTAATACTTATAAGATATAAAAAATAAAATGATTATAATGTATGAATTTTTTAATGTTAAATCTAATAAAACATTTTTTAGATGATAAAATTCTTGATTTGAGATTATTTGACATGAATTTATTAAGGATAAATTTCGTTAGTAACTACATTAAAATAATAACTTATCTTTTGGGGTGGATACTCTAAAATTTTATCATCATGTTTGGATAACCCATATTGAATTACCATTGTTACATTGATTTAAAAATATTGAATCAGTAATTAAGCCTAAAAAAAATACATTTTTACAATTTGTTGATAACTCTGATTTCATTATTTAATTTATTGCATGCCAATTTTTTATGAATGCAAATATATTGAAAGGATTTTTTTGAATGAAATCGATATTAATCGATCTATAGGGAATAATATATGGAATTTCCTAAAATCCCAAAAAAATTAAAAATATTATAGAAACTAAATGGATATTTTTTATATATTATTGATATATTGGGTATAAATTTTTATAAATAAATTTATACATCATTCCTGGGAAATATTTTCAAATGAAGGAATAATTTTTTTAATATTTATCTCATATTTTTTGGATTTATAATTTAGTTAAATTATTGTATATTTCTCTAATTCAAGGTTTTGATATGTATTAAATGGATGATAAATGCATCTTTATCAATGGTTTCCTTTTTGAATATGTTTATATTAATCTATAAATTTATTTGGATATGATATTTTGTTTTCAAAAAAATGTTTTTGAATTATTAATATAATTATATAGATGTAGTAAGGCCTGAAATGAATTTTATAAGAGAAATTAATAAAATGTATTTATCAAGTGTATTAGTAATGATATATTTTATCAATGGTTGTTAATTAAAATTATTTTTAATTATATTATAATTTGAAAATATTTTTTGAAAATATTTTTTAGTTCTTTAGGTGAATTTTCATTTTATGAAATTTCAAATTTAATAACTTTGGAAAATAATAAGTGTATAATGTGTGACCAAATATTAATTTTATGAAAAAAATCTAAGGCCTCACGAAATATATTTAAATTTAGTATAAATATGATACAAAGATAGTTCCAAAAAAGTATCGTGATCTGAGTAAAACATTTTGAAACACTATGATTTCTAAATATAAATTTTAAATAGATGAATTTGGAGAACATAATGAGGAAAAAAGTAGTTGAAGGATTGGATGGTTAAATTTTATGAAATATATAGTTCTTTTATTTTATTATATATGTTTATGTATGTCATATTTCATTATAAGAATAAAAAATCATCTAAAATTTATTAAATTAATAAATTGACATAATAATGAAACAATTAACTCTAATTTAAATTAATCTAATTTCTTCTTCTTTTTTACTTCGTTTCAATTTTAATATTAATTATTTTTGTTATATGACTAACACACAAACTACCTTAGGAATTTTATATTTACATTGAAGAAGATTTATTTAATGGAGTTCAGAGAACAAAATATATGTTTCTTTTACCATTGATAGAAATGAGTATATAGTTTATCAAAAAAAATTAATTATTTTTTAATAAAAAATAATTTACTAATTTAAGTGTTTAAATTGATAAAATTATAATTTATTATGTTATGTAATTTTTATTACAATAGCAGTGCATTTTTATTGTATTTTAGACCAAATAATATATTTGATATATTTCATCTTATTAGAGACCTGTTAATAAATATGATATTGTTATATCATTTTTTTCAACTAAGTATAATATGGATCATATTTTTAATAATTCCATATCTATATTTACTGTTTTTCATTTCAAAATCTACAGTTGAATTATGTAATATGAATGACATTTTTTTATTAATTTTCTAATTATCTTATGTGTTAGAAATAATTTCTATGTTTCATGTCTATAAAACTGGTTTATAGATTTAGTGAGTTAAAAATAATACTAATAATATATCTTGGAATTAATTTAACAGGTTATGATATTTAATTTTTTGTGCAAGAATATGAAATTTCTATTTCTGTGTTAATTTTATATTTATTCTATTTTATATAATTTATATTAAAAAACATAGAATGTTAACAAAATTATTTATTTTCAATGGAGTTTGAATTGGGATATAACTATTGAACATATTGTAACTAATTTTTTAATAATAAATCATTAAAGGGTTTTATGAACTATTTTAGGGGAGAATGGTAGTGTTGTGAATCTAGTCACCGCCAAAACCGGCAACAAACCCAGCCCGTGACATGACACGAAGGGCGTTCCCTATCCCCACGGGCTGGCACAAGTGCCTGGGTATAATTAATTTCAGTTTGGGAATGATTTACCCGAGTATGAAAGCATAAAACATTAAAAACAATCCATAATAAAAATATGAAATTTTTGAGCCAAACACGACTTAAGTAAAAACCAGAACTGAGTACATTGGTTTAAAGATAATACAAGTGTTCCAAATAAAAATAATTATAGAATTAAGACAGTCCCAAGGACTCCACACGACTAGGGGTCATCGCCCCCAAGCTATCTCCACAACTCCGCACCAAGGATGGGAACTAACACCATGAACCACCATAACCCTTAGCCTTTCCTTTACCTGAATCAAACATAACCAAGTCTACTTACACCCACGGGGTGTAAGTAGGGTGTGTGACTAAGCCCAGTAGGATACCACCCAGTGATTCCAAAGAGTAAGAAATACATTGTGAAAAATCAAGCAGTTTTTAAACGCAAGGAAAAGTAGTGTTAAAATTTCAAGAAATGAAACCTCTAATTGAAAATAGTTTTCAAACCAAAATTTTCAGAATATTAACACATTAAAATAGAAATGTTAGATACTGTAATTTACTTCCAAACACACCCTATGAAATGGGTAAATACTACAAATCCAATGAGAAACAACATTGGGAACACCCCTAGGCACTAGGTTGTCTTGGGCCCTATGTACCTCGTACCACGGTGTAAAGTAACCATAGAAAAATCCTTTCTCGTGCACGAGCCACTATTAGGGAACATACCCATAACCTAGTGGTCCCCAATAATCATCCACATAGTTTATTTAGAGTGGTCGTTATCTAAATGCTATGTGAAACAGGGACAAAACTCATCTGGTCCACTAGCCGTACTAGTACAAATCCGCCCCACCTAGGTACCTGGGCTTCCCCTTTTGTACTCAATCGTTTCAGAATGCAACATAAATAAATTTTCATATAAAATACCATTAATGGTCAAACACAACCAATACAGTATCTATGACATTTTATACCACTTAAAACACGCAACAAAACACTTAGATTTTTCATAAAACAATTCCTCAAAATCTCGTAGTGTTTCAGACACAAAACTCCTTATAAACCTCAAATACATACTATGTGCACATATTTAAGTTTCCAAAACATAAAGGGAATCCTAATACATTTCAGTAAAAACAAAAAATCATTTTTAGGGAAACCCCATATGGTTCAAGAAATGACATCATTGCAAAGTCCCCATTGTTAGACAACACAACTCTTAGAATTTCATGTGGTTCACAAAAACCATTAAAACCAGATTTTTCAGCAACAAAAAAAGGGACAATCATTAAAAACATTATTTTTATCCATATTATAGTTCAATAAAATCAACTAGTTACTTATAGGGTATCCCCAATTAAACTAATAAAACATTTCTATGAAAAAACCCCCAATTTCACATGAAATTGGCCTTTAGGATTCATTTTAAATACAAACACCACTAAAATAATATTTTTCAGAAATAATAAAATTTAATAAGCATGAAAATACCATTAAAATAGTAGCCAATTCAAAAAGATTTCATAAAAAATGGAATCACCTACCAAAACCAAGGAAACCCTTGAATCCTTTGTGCGAAGTTGTGGAGATAGCTTGGGGGCGATGACCCCTAGTCGTGTGGAGTCCTTGGGGCTGTCTTAATGCTATAATTATTTTTATTTGGACCATATAAAACTATTTTTGTGTTTGAAATTTTTTATGGATATAAATTTTAAATTTATTGATAATTTTTATTCTTTTTGAATAATTTATAAAAGGGCGAGAGATTATTGGACATTTTATTCATTAATGAAATTTACAATAAAATAGAATTTTTAAATGAAAGAATTATTTATTTCTATGATTGGTGATTTTAAATATTTAAGTGAATTAAATTTATTATATGTTGCATTGTTGATATTTCATTGATTTTTTTTTACTAAATTAGAAATTTATAACTTCCAAAATCATAAGTGGTTATTTATGTAATTTTGTATAATATTTATAATTTTATTCTACTATTTTACGCCTCTAAATTTCTGATATAATTTTTCTACACAAAAAATTATGTGTACATTATATATATGATTTTTTACACTATAAAATGTTTTTTTGGATGAATCTTTTGAACTATTGAACCATAAAATGAGTCTTTATCAACCATTCCATTAGTTTATATCAGCCTTATGATTAATTATTCACAACCATATGAATGTTGTTATAAATCTTATGGAAGACTACATGAACCTCACAAAGAATCATTGAACATAAACATGTACTTAATGGGGAAACTAAATATTATAATGTGTCTAAACCTTACAATCATGTATTTTATAAATAAAATTTACATCATATATTTTTAGTATCTTATAAAATATATATAATTATTTCATTGAAACATTACAAAAAGACTAATCTTATTGAATTATGACAATATTTTTAGTATATTTAATTAATGACATTAATATATTAATTATTTATAAATATATTTGTTTTATGATGGGTTTTAGTATACCAATGTTGGACATTGAGAGTTTTTGGGAATATTTCTATGTAATATCATTCAAATTAAAAATTTGAAACAATTGATTTCATGATCATGTACATCAAAAAATAAGAATTGTAGAATTAATTTATAAACAATGGCTGAAGGTACATGAGAAAAATTTATTGGTACATGTGATGTATACAAATTACCAAAATAGATTCATAAGTTTAATTTTGGTTTATACTATGACTCATGTTATAATACATTGATGATAAAGAAGATAAAATATTCAAACTTATTTCATGAGTGATCAATCTATATCAATATTATTTTTCCATTCCACATTTCAGTTTTTTTAAAAAATTTAGATTAATATTTTCTTGTTTATTTCATATCATCGTTGAATTCCTTTCACATCAAAAGTAAATTTTTTCATTATTATATATTTATTGAAAAATGTATAAATTTTGGTTAGTGTCTATAGTTAAAAGTATAGTTATTATTTATTTGTTCCTTGGTATATATTAATGAATGATTTTATTTAATGTTATTCATTTATGTGAGAAAAAAACACATTATTTAAAAGATAATTATATTTTTTCCATCAGGGAGGTTTTTCCAGTTACATCCACATATCTTGAGTAGAAAAGATTTGTGATGAGTATATATTAGATGAAATTGACCGAACTAATATAAAAATATACATTTTATAGTTTTTATTTATTAATGTAATATCTATATTTCTTAATTGGGTAATTCATATTAAATAATTGAAAAAAATTATATTAAAATACAACTAGATTATTTATTATCATATGGGTTTTTGTCTCTCTGGAATACTTTTTTATCAGGCTATTTAAAAAATTAATATGGTATATTCCCCCACAATCCATGAACAATTTTACATCCTTTAAAACAAAAATACAATGGTTTTTTTAACCAAACATTTACTACTTCATGTTGACACTACTATACCACAACATAATTTTCAAGAGTATAAATTGATCAGTGTCCTCTTGGAGACTAAATGATATTGTCATAAAATCACCCTATATTCACAATATATACACATGATATACACTTAATATGTGGTCTTTACTGGAATTATTAAATATTTTCCCTTTATATCTATTGATATCATCTAAAATATAACCCTTGTAAAGGTGGAAAATATGGTTCCATACATATACCACTCTACATTATCTCCACAAGACCATACCCTTTTCTAACTAATGTCACACCATAAGCCTTACCTTAAAAAACTGTATATATAAATATTTTCCAATTGATCTAGTGCCACTCCTAAATTAATTTCTTAATGACCACCATAGAAAACTAGTTCATCCAAATAATATTCATGTCTAACCAAATAGTATGTTAATCACTATTCTAATTTCATTACAACATTTCATTCTCAACATAGTCTAGTTTTTTTATAAAGTATACTCATTCCATAAATATTGTGGAATAATTAATGACTACTATCTCTACCATCAACAAAATTTTATGAACCTGAAATGAAGATCCAGGTGACCTAGAGACCACCTAAAGTGGGGCCTAGTAAAAGGAAAGTAAACATAGTGTAAATTTAAAAGAAATATTGTGTACATTTTTTTATTTAATTAAAAAGACCAGGGTCACGTCTAATCAATATAACACCATCCTTCTATCTCAAAATCATCTAGGATCATTTTTTGGTAGGTGATTCTTCTTCGATCCCCCGACACACCGTCTGTTCTCTTAATTGACCGTCGTCGATTGCATTGGTATCGCCACTTTAAGTTCTTCCTTCTTCTAGAACGTTGTTTCCTAATTTCTCATCTTTCATGAGATTTCCTTTGTTGAATGTTTTCAGAGGTTATGTAGATCTACAAATTTCTAGGGAGATTCAAGGCTTTTGGTTCACATATATTAATAGTACATTTCCAAGGTAGGTGGTTTGTACCTTTCCGTAGTTAGACATTGTGTTTTATGTAAAAACACTTCCAATTCCCTAGAATGGGGTATTGAATGATCATGTTTTTTATCCTTATTGGTGTATTCTATGCCTTGTGTGCTTGAATAATGGATTTATGATTGTGAATAGGTTTATATACCATGTTATGGATGTGCTTCCCATGTTTTCTTGATTTTGACCATTTGGTCTTTCTTTGCATGTTAGGATTTGTTGTTTCCGTGCCTATTATTTTTAGGAAGGAGTGATTTTATTTGACATATTATGATATGTTGTAGACTGTTTATCCAATTAGTTCTTGAGGTTTACATTGAATTCCATATAATTTTTCTGGATGATTGTTTACACAAGGATATGGGAACCCGGTGCAGCAGACCATAGAATGAATGGATATTGAGGGCTTCTCTAGAGTGTATATTTATATTACATTGTGATACAATTGGATGGATGAGAATAAGGGATCCCTCAGAGTTTCTATAGTTTTTCATTGAGAGACCATATGGGGAATTGGATGTTGAATTATTCCCCATAGTTTTTGTAGTTTACCGATAAAAGACCACTTGGGGAATTGAAGGTGAGTGCTTCCTCAGAGAGTCTTTGATAAAGCTGATCTCGAAGGGCTAGACTGTGAGTACATCCCATAGGGTTGCTGGGGTTTCTTTAGTTGAACCATATAAGATAGGCTATGAGTACTTACTAGAGGGTTAAATAATTTTTATTACATGTTAAATGATATATGAAATAGAATGCATTTAAACATTAGGATTGGTTACTTTTGAGAACTTCCATGTCTACTGCTTATTTTAGATTATTTACTACCATATATATTCACTATCTATTAGGAAAAAATCATTGGGCGGTTTTCTATTGGGATTAATCTCACACTATGTTTGGGTCATGATTTTGGGACCAAAAAGATTACATAGTTATAGGTCTTGAAAAGGGAAAGCGCCCTTCTACATCAAGTACTTGATTACTCTAGAGATGGAGAGAATGAGACCAAGATGAGGCTTGCGATGTTTTTTGAGTTTATTTGATTTCATTTTATATTGTTTTAGTACTATATTCCTGCATTTTCACTTGTTTGTATTCTTTCCTAGACATATGTATCATGCATCATTTGTATATGTGTCCTCTAATCATTTATTTCTTCTATAGTTTACTTCTTTCTTTCTATTACTGCTTCTGCTATTGTTATCTATTTATTTCTACTATGTCACTTTGCCAATGAGGGAATTTATTCCCCACTATCACAACCAAGGCCCTCATTACTAGTCGGCTGCCTCTAGTGTTTGGGGAAATACACTGCATGCCATGTGACCAACAGTGTACGGGGCACCTATGGGCGGCTTCCGGAACCGAGACGTTACAAAGCGGTATCAAATTTTTTTTATTCTTAATGACTAAATTTTTGGAGCCTATAGTCAGGGATAAGACAAAATAGGTACTTGGTAATGAGTTATTCATGGGATTAGCTAACCCAAATATAGGGAAAAGCTAATTTACCTTGATTATTTCTATTTTTCTTCTTTTTCAATTTTACAGTTTATTTAATTTCACCTTTGGGTGATTCACATGTACTGTTCCCTTATTGTTGATATTATTGAGGTTCAATATTTTTTTAACCTAAGGACATGAGGGTTTTCCATCCCATTCATCATATATAAAATTTCTACATATCACATTTAATTTTTATTTATCATCCTATTTAGGGTGCATTAGAAATTGCATGTTATTGTGATAGATGTTGTGTTGTATATGAATGTAGATGTGATATATGTCTTTATAGAAAACCTTCAATTTGATATGGTATTGGATTGTGTATGGTTTCATTGGAATTAATGCCAATCTTTGTTTCTTGAGGTGTTTTTGGCCCCCATGGATCAGAATTTGGTGGATCATTTCACTTTTATGATTGTATATGACATGTATATAATGCGAAGAATTTATTTTCATGGATTATAGGTCCCAGATATCATAATTTTCAACTTTAACGTTGGTTTCACTTTTTATTTGGTTTTGGAGTACTTTCTGGGGCTTACAGTTTGGAAAAAACACAGAATACATGGCGTGTGATGATAAATACATGCCATGTATCCTTCTATTCAGGAAGGAGCTGTTTTTCTTATTTACACACCTTATAGTGTATATATATATCATGTAATTGAAAAATGTGTTACTTCCTGTGTGGTCTAAGACATGGGGTAATAAAATTACTGGTCAAACATGACGTGTACCAGAAACACACACTGTGCGTATAGACCATGTGTCTAACTATGTGACCAACGACATAGGTGGATAGTTGGTAGATAGTACACACCCTGTCTGGCATAAACATGTCGTGTAGAGTCATTCATTTGTCCATCTGAGTGACCAGCAACCCAGGAATTTGAACCCTAATCGGTACATGCCATGTTTGAAAAAACTCACAGTTTCGTTCTATCCATGGAGAACCATGTGGGTTAGTCATGTAGAAGAAATAAGGTAGGGGAACTGATTCAAGTATGAATTATGTAATGGAGAAACCTGTTTTTCATCTGGGGTGTTAGATGATCAGAATTTTCAGGAGTAATCGCTTATGTGAATGCATAAAAGAACACGTTGTGTAGGGGTCATACAAGTCATGTATCCCTATTATGAATATCATTAATGAATTCCTTTTCTGGTTCCATCTAAACATTTTGATAACGGGCTTTCAATAGCATTATATCTGTTTTTATTGTGGAGAGCCTTGGGCTCTGTATCTTTTCTTCTACTGATATCTTCACGCTAGACACTCTATTGGAGACAATAAGGGTGAGTGTTCATTAGTTCAAGGAGTTCTCTCTTGAGGTCGGCAGACGTCACTACCTATGGGACCTATATATCTTAGTGATGACAGGTTATGATTCCATTCATGGATTGGAATGGTTAGTTCCCTTACAGATTCATTTTGATTGTTATCACCATAGAGTGATTTTTACATCACAAGAGGGATGATCGTTTCTTCATAAGGGAAAATGGGATGTCCAGGAGAGTAGAGTAGGACCCGAGCATCCTGGGTAGGGAGGAGTTATAGCCCATATTTCTAGTCTATATCTGGATGACCAGGGGACTTCACATTTGTACATTCCTGAGTGGTGGATTGTTTTAGATATGTCTTTACAGAGGAATTTTCAGGATTTCCTCTGTAGTGAGAGTTAGACTTTTCTACATACCTAGAGCTAGAAGAGTCACTAGCGTTCATTCCTCCTGATATGATGACTACACTAGAGTTACATGAGCTTCAGAATCATTTAGAGGAGTTTCAGGCTACGAGTTTCTACTGACCCAGTACTTCTCCACGGTTTTCGCATGTACTATTTGGGAAGAAGGTAGATGATATCCTCAGACATTGTGTGGATTATCGAAAGATGAACTAGATAACGATCACAAACCAATATCCTTTACCGAGGATTGATTATCTATTTGATCAGCATTGATGAGATTCGGTGTTCTCAAAGATTGATAGGATATATGGTTATCATCAGTTGTGGTTAGACAATCAGATATACCTCTTACAGCCTTCTAGGGCATGTGTGGTTTATACAAGTTTGTGGTTTTGTCGTTCGGTCTCACGAACATGCCTGCAGTTTTCTAGGCATTGATGAACATAGTGTTCCATCCATACATGTATTCTTTCGTGGTGGTATTCATGGATGATATCATGGTATACTCTCACACTAAACACGACCATGACACACATCTTGAAATCACTTTGAGTACTCTAATATAGCATCAGTTATATGCTAAGCTCTCAAAATGCCACTTTTGGATGGACCAAATTCAAATCATGGGTCATGTTAGCTTAGAGATAGAAGTATCAGTATTCCCAAAGAAACTGAATGTAGTAGTTTCCTGGGAGAATCCAGAAAATGTCTTTGAGGTACAATGTTTTTTTAGGGATGACTGGATACTACTGGTATTTTATACAAGTCTATTCATGCCTAGGAGCTCCACTAACTATCCTGACTAAGAAGGGAGTGAAGTACTTGTGGTCATATTCTTGTGAGTTAGCCTTCTAGGAGATGAATGGGAGGTTGACTTCAGCACCGATAATAGTCTTTCAAGAGTTGGGTAAGATCTTTACAGTCAACTGTGATGCATTAGGTATTGGTCTAGGAGGAGTTCTTATGCAAGGGGAATGTTTCGTTTCGTATGGCTCTCGTAGTTGAGGCCACATGAGAGGAACTACCCAACACATGATCTCGTGTTGGCTGCAGTTGTTCATGATTTATACTTTTGAAGACATTATCTTCAGGGAGAGCATTTTTGGGTTTTCACGGACCAAAAAAGACTCAAGTGTATCTTCACACAGCGCGTTTTAAATCTATTACATCAGAGGCGGGTTGTGTTCCTTTAGTCCTATGACATTGATCATGCTTATACACATGGAAAGGCAATGCAGTGGGTGATTCTTAGAGCATGGGGACCCAGATATAGGCAGTTTGGTTATCTATCAGTGAGTGGTAGTTTGTGGCTCTATTTTCTGATATGCATTTGGAGGTGCACGATAGACAGGGGAAGACATTTTTTTCTTCTATAATTATTACTTCTACTCTACATGATCAAGTGATAATGAAACAACTATCAGGTTCAGATGGCATAATCATATGGAAGGAGAGTCATGAGAGGACCATATTCTTGGATGGACCATGGGAAAGGATGAGATCTTGCACTTTCATGGGCGCATGTGGGTATCAGCCTATATACGGGAGGAGAAGATGCCGGAAATTCATTCATCATTTTGGAAGTTTTATCCTGGTGTCACTAAGATATATCGTGATATACACCATTAGTATTTGTGTCCATGTATGAAGTTAGATGTTGTTGGGTTTGTAAGCAGGTGAAGGTAGAGCATTAGCTACTAAAAGAGATTTTTCATCTGTTAACCATTCCCCTGTGGAAGTGGAATGATGTATTTATGGATTTAGGGATTGTTTTGCGAGGTCACATTGAGGTAATGATGAAATATGGTTTATGATAAACAAACTCACAAAGGTTATATACAACTTTCCAAAAATAAGACCTTCAGGGATGATGAGCTGGGAAGGCCATACATCCGGGAGAATATATGTATTAATGGGGTTCAATACCTCATTATTTCAGTTAGGGATTTCCATTTTACATCTCGAGTTTGGTAGGGATTTAAGTGAGCTTTGGGTACCCAGGTACTTCTGAGTATATCTTACCACCCGCAGACAAATGGCCAGTCCGAGCATACAATTTAGGTGTTGGATGACATGCTGATAGAGATAGAGTTGATTCAGAAGAGGATGACTAATACACAATCACAAAAATGTCATATGCTGATTGACGGAGATGACATCTGAAGTTTGAGGTTGGTGATCAGGTTTTTATTACATGTCACAATGAGGTTGGGAAACATGAGGATTAAGAGATAGGGTAATCTTTCCCGAGATATTTTGGACCATTTGAGGTATTGGAGAGAGTAAGGCGGGTTTCCATTCAGTTGAAGTTACCATAGAGGCACTAGGATATGGAAGATGTCATCCATGCTTCTCAGTTGCAATCTTACTTTTCAGACCCATGTCATGTTTTCCATCCCAAGAAGGTTGGGATGGAGGTGGACGCATCTTTCGAGGAGAATCTTATCCATATTGAAGATCACAATGAAAAGTTTCTATGTGTTTAGTCTGTTCCTCTAGTATGAGTGTTATGGCATCACAGGCGGGTACAAGATGAGACTTGGGAGAGGGAGGTTGACGTACGATCACAGTGGAATGAGCTGTTTGAGGATTCTACTTCTATGCCACCTTCTTAGGGAAATTTGGGAACATATATGTTTAAGGGTGGGAGTTTGTAAGAACCCAGATCTCATTTTCATTTATAAATCCTAATTTTTGGTTATTTTTGGAAAAGATGAGTTTTTATAAATTTCAAGAGTACCCGCCATGTACATATAAGTAAACGTCGTGTACTCGGTTGTTGCATGTTGTCGTATGATTGATGGGTAATGGTGAAACACATTGCCATGTGGGGTGACAAGGAGACCACCTAAAGTGGGGATTAGTAAAAGGAAAGTACATTCCATGTACTTTTAAAAGACATTCTATGTACTATTTTATTATTTAATTTAATAGAATGGGGTCGCGTCTAACCGATAGAACACCGTCCTTCTAGGTCTATCTCCTCCATGAGCGTATGTTTCTAACAATTATTCTTTTATCCCCCGACTTTTTGTCCATTCTCTGAATCAACCAACTTCGATTTTGTTGGAATCTACACGATTAGATATTACTTCTTCTATATTCTCGTTTCTATATTTCCCCTCTTTCTTGAGATATAATCAATTTGACATATTTAGTGGTTTTGTAGATCTATGGATTTTTAGTGAGATTAAAGGTATGAGGTTCATGTATATCGATAGCACAACACTGAGGTAGGTGTTTTGTTCTTTTATGTAGTTAGTCATTGAGTCCTATGAGAAAAAGTGCCCAATACTCTAGAAGGGGTATTGCGTGATCATTGTTTATAGTCGTGTTATTTTCTGATATGTCTTGTGTGATTGAGTAGATTTTTTTTATGATTAGTGTTATTTACCTTGCTATGGATGTGTTGCCCAAATTTTCTTGATTTTAACTTTTTGGTCTAGCTCTTCCTATTAGAATACTTTGTTTTCAAGCCTAGTATTATTAGGACGGAGTGATTTTATTTGAATTGATGTGATATGTTCTAGAAAATTTAGCAAAGTTATTCATGTTGTTTACTTTGGTAGCCATATACTATTTATGAACGATTGTTTACACAAGGATGTGGGATCCTGGTGTAGTAGACCATATTGGGAATGGATGCTGAGGGCTTATCTAGAGTGTCTGTATACATTTCTTAGTGATACCATAGGGGGGATAGAATTATGTTCTTCCTTAGAATGTATGTAGTTCCTCGTTTTGAGACAATCAGGGGAATTGGATGTTGAGTGTTTCCTTAGAGTTTCAGTAGTTTACCGATAAAAGACCACTAGGGGAATTGACATTGAGTGTTTCCTTAGAGACTCTTTTCTAAAGTAAAACCAAAGGGACTAGACTGTGAGTACATCCCATATGGTTTCTTGTGTTTATTTTGTTGAATCATAGGGTATAGGAATTGGGTATATCCCAGAGGGTTATATGGTTTGGATTAGCGTCATATTTGATATATGAAAAAGAAAGAATTTAAACTTCACTATTGGTTACTTTTGAGTACTTCCTTGCCTACTTTTTTATTCTTCTAATTTCCCTCCATATATATTCATAGACTGTTATGTACAAATCATTTTCTGGTTTCCTACTAGGATTATTCTCACACCATTTTTGGGTCATGATTTTGGCCCCAAACAAATTATATTTTTGTAGGTCCAGATAAGGTAATGGACCCTTGTACATTAGGTACATGATTTTTGTGGAGCTGGAGAGAATGGGACCATGATGTGGCTTGATATACAACTTGATTTTATTTGTTTCCTTTGTAATTTTTTATGTAATATGTTCCATAATTATTACTTGTTTGTATGCTTTCTTAGACTTATGTATTATAAATCATTTTTATATGTTTTATCGTGTTTCTTATTAGTTATGTTGTTTAATTATTGCATGTTATTACTACTTATGCTGTTGTTTTTTTGTCATTTTTGCTGCATCACTCTACCAATGAGAGAATAGTCTCAACACTATCACACCCAAGGCCGTTGATTCTAGTCAAGATCCTCTAGATTTTGGGGAAATGCGCTTGTGGCCATGCGACTAACTGCGTACGAGGCACCTCTGGGCGCCCTCTGGAACTGGGATGTCACAAAGTGGTATCAAATAAATTACTTTCTTATTAACATATAGTTTGTAGCCTATAGTCAGGGATATGACAGAATAAGTTCTTGGTAATTAGTTGTTTCCTACAGTAGATAACTTGTGTATAGGGTAAAGCTAATTTACCTTGATTACTTCAATATTTCTGGTTTTTCAACTTTATAGTTGATTTTATTTCACCGATGGGTGATTCACATGTTTTATGCTGTGATTATTGATATTATTGAGGTTCTATTTATATTTCAACCCAATGAGATGAGGGTATGCCATTTCATACATCATAGAGTCACTTTCTACAGATCACATTTCATGTTTTTTTGTCATCCTATTCAGGGTACATTAGAAATTGCATGTTGTTGTGATAGAAGTTATGACTGATATTCATGTTGTTTTGATAAATGCCTTGATTTAATACAATCAATTTAAAAGGATATTGAATTATGTATGGTTTCATATGAATGGACAACAAAATTTGTTTCTTGATGTGTTATGGGACCTCATGGATTCTAATTTGGTAGATCATTTAACTTTTATGGTTTTATATAAAATGTATAATATTACAAGCATTGATTCACAGAAAGTATGGGACTCCACTGATCAAGGTTTGGCACTTTAATGTATGTTTCACTATTTTTAGGATTCTATAGTAGTTTTTGAGGCTTACTATCTGGAAAAAATTAGAATACATGACATATGATGATAAATACACACCATGTATCCTTTTTCTTAGGAAAGAAATATTTTTATTATTTACACATCGTTTACTATATGTACATGCCATGTGGTCCCTAACCATGTCACTGCATGTCTGGGCTAAGACATGATGTTGGGAAATCATTGGTGAAACATGTCATGTACCTGAAGCACACATAGTGTGTATAGTTCATGTATCCAACCGTCTGTCCAACGACACGGGTGGAAAGGGGGTAGATAGTACATGTTGTATATGACATAAAAATTCTGTGCAGAGTTAGTAGTATTTCCTCCCAGGTGACTAACTACACGGGCTGTTGAAACATTTGTGGTACATGCCATGTTTGGAACAAACATGTTATGTCATCATGTCCTAGGAGAAACGTGTGGGTTAGTCATGTAGATCAAATCAGGTAGGGGAAATGATTCAAGTAAACACCATGTCACGGAGAAACAAGTCGTGTATATTGGGAGTCACATGACTAGAAATGGCAGAAGTACATTCCCATGTGAAGGCTTAAAGGAAATTTTCATGCATGGGTTATACACACCATGTTTACATGTTTTAAAATTCAATAATGCTTTCCATATCATGTTCCTTATATTATTTTCGATAAAGGGGATTCCCGAACATTATATATGTTACTATTGTGGAGATCCGTGGGCTCTTTATCTTTTCATCTATTGATATCTTGACATTGGAAACTCCGTTAAGGACAAGAACAACTATTTTGTGTTAGTGGAAGGAGTGCCCTCTTGAGGTCATTTTATGTCACTTCTAATTCAACCTCTATTTCTTAGAGATGTCAGGATATGATGTCATTCTTGGAATGGGATGGTTAGTTCCCTTCCAGGCCATTTTTTATTGCTAGTTTCGTAGGGTGAGTTTCACATCACTATTGGATGGATTGTTTCTTCAGAAGGTAAAATGGGATGTCCTGGGGAGTAGAGTAGGTCCCAAGTATCATGGGATGGGAGTATTTATAGCCCATATTGCTAGTCTATACCCGGATGACTAGGGGACTTCGCATTTGGAATTTCCTCATGTGGTGGATCATTTTAGAGATGTATTTCCAGAGGACCTTTCAGGTTTTCCTCCAAAGGAAGAGGTATACTTTTATATTGATCTAGTGCTAGGAGAAACCTCGGTACCTATTCCTCTTTATAGGATGGCTACACCAGATGTAAATGATATAAACAATTTGTTAAAGGAGTTACAAGATAAGGGTTTCATCTGACCCAATACTTATTTTTGGGGTTCACATGTTCTGTTTGAGAAGATGGTGGACGGTACCTTCAGGATTTCTGTGGATTATCAGAAGCTGAACTAGTTGATGGTCAATAACCATTATCTTTTACTGAGGATTTATGATCTCATTGAAAATCATCTTGGAGAATAGGTTTTCATGACGATTGACATGAGATCTGGTTATCATCTATTGCACATTAGAGCATCATAAATACCACTTAACTCCTTTTGGTGCATATATGGTCAATATGAATATGTGGTTATACTGTTTGGTCCCAAGAACGTGCCTGCAGTTTTCTTGGAAATGATGAACCAAGTGTTCCATCTGTACATGGATCCTTTCATTGTGGCCTTCATGGACAATATCATGGCATACTCTCACAATATAAACAACCGTGCCACTCATTTTGAGAACAATTTGAGTACAATGTTAAACCAATAGTTATAAGATATGCTCTCAAAATTTCACTTCTGGATGGACCAAATTCATCTTTTCGGCCATGTTATCTCATAGACCGGAGTGTCAGTAGACTCTGAGAATGTGAATCCATTAGTTTCCTATGATAAATCAAAGAATGTCTTTTATGTATGAAGTTTTCTAAGGCTGGTTGGATACTATATGAATATTTTAAAAGACTTTTCATGCCTAATAGTTCCACTGATGGGCTTGACTAAGAAAGGTGTGAAGTACTTGTGGTCAATTTTTGTGTGTGTTAACCTTTTAGGAGTTGATAGGGTGGTCGAATATAGCATCGATACTAGTATTTCTAGAAATATGAATGTGTTATACACTCTACTGTGATGCATCAGGTATCGGGATGTGAGAAGTACTTATGTAGAGGGAAGGATTTGATGTGTATAGGACATGGAAGTAGAGGCCACATGAGAGGAACTCCCTGACACACGATCTCGAGTTGGCTGTAGTTGTTCATGCTTTATCTTGTTGGAGACATTATCTTCTGGGAGATCATTTGGTGGTTTTCACCTACCTCAAAAGTCTCATGTATATCTTCACTCAGCGTTATATGAATTTCAAATAATGAAGGTTTATTGAGTACCTTTAGTTAATTGACAACGATCTTACCTATACGCATGGGAATGGAACACAGTGGTTGATGCTTTTAGTAGGAGGACTTGGATAAATGCAGTTTGGGAGGTTAGTTGTGAGTGGAATCTTATGGATATGTTATCTGAGTTGAATTTAGACGAGAACGATTGATAGGGGAAGGAGTGTCTTTCATCAGTAGTTGTTACTTTTAATATACTTGATAAAGGTCAAATAATATAGCTATCTGATTCAAAAGTCCTAGTCCTATGGGAGAGGGTGTAAGAAGAGGACCCTATTCCTGGAAGGACAATGGGTGAGGATGAGATCTTGTGCTTTGAAGGGAACATTTGGGTGTCATCAGACTTACACGAGGAGCTAATGAGGGCCTTTCATTCCATAGTTTGGACAATTCATCCCGGTTTCACCAAGATGTATCATGATATACACAGTCAGTATTGGTGGCCAGGTATGGAGAGAGATGTTTCTGGGTTTGTCAGTAGGTGACGTTGGTGCATCAGTAACCCATAGGTATTTTTCAATAGTTAACCATTCCCCAGTGGAAGTATAATGATGTCATGATGGATTTCAGGACATGATTTCAGAGATCACCTCGAGGTAATGATGCAGTATGGGTTGTCATTGAAAGATTCATGAAGGTTACACACTTCTTTCCAATCAACTATACATTTAGTGTTGATGAGGTGAGAAGGCTCACATCTAGGATACAGTACATCTACATGGGATTCAACACTCCATTATTTCAAATTGGGATCCCCGTTTTACTTGTCAGGTCTCTGATGTATTACAAATGGATTTTGGTACGCAAGTACTTTTGAGTACATCTTACCACCCCCAAACATATTTCCAATACATGTGTACATTTTAGGTGTTGTAGTGCATGCAGAGAGCATGCATCCTATATTTTAGAGGTTCTTAGGAGAATAAAAAACCTCTTGTGGAGTTTTCCTATAATAGTAGTTTTCAAGAAAATATTCATATGGAACCTTATGAGGATTTGTACAGTAGGCCAAGCCGATCATCCCTATGTTGGATGGAATCAGTAGAGGCAGTGATCCTAGGACCTCATCTTGTCTTTGAGACCACAGAGAATATAGAGTTGATTTGGAAGAGGATGGATTCTGCATAGTCATAAAAAGAGTCTTATGTAGATCGATGGAGCTGACATTTGAAGTTAGAGGTCGGAGATTGGGGTTTTCTATGTGTCACATCGAGTTTGGGACATATGAGTATTAGGATACAGGGTAAGATTTCTCCCAGATATGTTGGACCGTTTGAGGAATTGAAGAGAGTCAGGCCGATTGCCTATCGGTTGTAGATAACTCAGAGGGGATGGGATATACACGATTTATTCATTGTTTCTCAGTTGTGTCATTACATCTCAGACCCGTCTAATGTTTTCCAACCTGAGGAGGTTGAGTTAGAGGTGGACACATAATTCAAGGATAATCCTATGCTGATTGTTGATCGCATTCATATGGTACTCAATGGAAGGTATGTTCCTCTAGTATGTGTGCTATGATAGCATGGGTGGGGACAACACAAACATGGGAGAGGGAGGTCGGTGTATGATCATAGTGGCCAGAGCTGTTTGAGGATTCATCTTCTACGCCTCCTTGTTATGGAAATTTAGGGACAAATTTATTAATGGGGGGATGTTTTTAAGAACCCGGATCTTATTTTTAGGTATGAATCATTTTTACGGTGTTTTTGAGAAAAAGATGAGTTTCTGGAATGTTCAAGTGTATACTTCGTGTACTTATAAGTACACGTCGTGTACTCAGTTTCCACGGGTAGCCGTGTTTTGTCCAGGTAACAGCTGAACAGATGGTCGTGTGGGGTGACAAGGAGACTGCCTAATGTAGGGCTAGTAAAAGGAAATTACACAATGTACATTTAAAATAAATGCCATAATTTTTTTTATTTCTTAAAACAGACTAGGGTTTCTTCTAATCGACGTAACACCCTCCTTATATGCATGTCTTGTCTATAAGAATCTATGGATGATGATTCTTTTATGAGCCCCTGATTCTTCGTCCTTTCTCTAAATCAACCTCCATCAATTGCGTTGGAATCTACATGGTATGCCCTCTTTTCTTCTAGATCCACGTTCCATAATTTCTCCTCTTTAGTGAGATATCATCAGTTGAACTTTTTTATTGGTTTTGTAGATCTATGTTGTTTTAGAGAGATTCAAGTCTTGAGGATCTTGTATATCAATAGTACAACAACTTGGTAAGTGGTTTGTTCCTTTTCGTAGTTAGTCTTTGAGTTTTATGTTCAAAAGTGCCCAATACCCTAGAATGAGATATAGTTTGACCATGGGTTTTATCCCTGATGTTGCCTTCTATGCCATATGTGTTTGAGTATGGGATTTATGATTGTGAATAGGGTTATTTACCTTGATTGGGATGTGTTTCCCATGTTTTCTTTATTTTGACCATTTGGTCTAGCATTCACTGTTAGGATGCTTGGTTTCCATTCCTAGTATTGTCAATATAGAGTGATTTTTTACATGTTGTGATATGAGGTAGACTATTTATCCATGTAGTTCTTGAGGTTTACATTTGCTGCCATATACCATTTGTGCATAATTTTATACACAGTGTTTTGGGAACCTGATGTAGTTGACTATATGGTGAATGTATATAGAGGGTTTTTTCAGAGTGTCTGTTTACATTAAATTGTGAGAGTACATGTGGGATAGAATTATGTTCTACCTTAGAGTGTTAGTAGTTCCTCGTTGCAAGACCATAGGGGGAATTTTTTGTTGAGTTGTTCCCCAGTGTTCTGTAGTTTACTAATTTAAACCCATAGGAGGAATTGATGATGAGTGTTTGCTTATATAGTCTTTGATAATTTTGAACCAGAGGGACTAGAATGTGAATACATCCCAAATGGTTTCTTGGTTTTTATTTTCTACTTACATGATATATGAAATGGAATGCATTTATACATTAGGATTGGTTTTTTTGGGGACTTCATTGTCAACTACTTCTTTTTTCATATTTCCTACCATATATAATCATTGACTGTTAAGAAAAAAAATTTGGGTGGTTGCCTAATGGGATTCATCTCACACCGTATTTGGGTTATTCTTTTGGTCCCAAAAAGATTATATCATTACATGTCTAGATAAGGGTAGGAACCCTTCAACATCAGGTACTTGATTGATGTGGACCTATAGGGCATGGGACCAAGCAGAGGATTGCGAGGCTGCTGGGGTTTATTTGTTTTCTTTGTACTTTGGATTAGTGAAATATACCTACATTGGGACTTTTTTGGATTCTTTCGAAGACATATGTATCATGAATAATTTATATATGTGTTCTCCAGTATTTTATTACTTCCGTTGTTTACATATTGCAAGTTATTACTGCCTCCGCTATTGTTATTTGTTTAATTCTCCTGCATTACTCTACCAATTATTGAATACTTTCCCCACTATCACACCCATGGCCCTCTTTTCTAGTCGCATGCCTCTGATGTTTGGTGAAATGCACTTGATTCCTTGTAACCAACCATGTATGGGGAACCCCTGGTTGGCATTTGAGACCGGGATGTTACAGAAATCCTGAAATAACATGAGTATTTTTTCCCACAATATCTTGATAAAATTTCTCTAAGAAACTTCCCTTAATTACAGTCCCTGTTATGTCCTCATATTTTCCTACATGTAGCTCCACATCCCCACAATGTTTTTTTATCTGTTAAATATGTATTCCACCTTCTTAACAAATACTCCTATTGTATTATTAATAATTTTATTTCAAAAATAAATATAATCATTATTAATAAATATATATATATATATATATTTGTCAATTAAATTTTTGAACTGAACATTATTATAAAATAATTCATATATTACATCAGTCAAATTATCACATTATCAAATTATAATATAATATAAATTATATATATTTCATCGAAAAAATTTAATACAATATTTATAAAATCATTTACTATGAAAATATTTAATTAATATCTTTAAAGGTACATTTAGATGTTTATTATGTTAGAAACATGTTACATAATATATGAGGTGGATAAGAAAAATATAAAGATAATATTAATTTATTCCATTTTAAATACTAATTTATTATTATACCCTTGGCCACCTTAGATAATGTAATTTAATATGAACATAATTTAGTACAAATGATAAAGCATAAATAAAGAATAATTTTAATGAAGCATGAGAGATTAACTTGAATAAAAAATAAGTTATAAATATATAAGATATTAATAAATAACGAATAAATAATAATTATATGTGGATAATATAAATGAAATGAGAACATCATAAAAATAGCATAAAGGTTCAACAACTGGGTATCATATAACATATTTTCAGGGTTAGTCATAAAGGTATTATAAAACATTTCATCATTAGAAATAAATTATTTTTCTACTTAATATGAGAGATATTTAGGCATAACCTTCATAAGTAATATTTCACATGTTCTAAAAATATCATAATAAATAATTTCATCATAATACCATGGATGATGAATTTTTTTTCATATAAAATAATTCTGTATATACATGTCGAATGAAATGAACATTTAATAATTTCAACCACTAGGATTGGAATGCGGGTTTTATATATGGTAATTCCAAATGAATAATTTATAATTACACATATAGGGATTATTTTATATAAAAATTGTATTGGGTATCCAAAAAATTAAAAGGGAGGAATAGGTATTCAATGAATGATTTCATATCAAATTGGGGACACAAGTTTTTTTTTTACAAAATAGAATTAATGAGAGAAAATGGATGATAGATATTAATAAAAAACATTTCAATAATAATAGGATGAATATTAGATCATGAAAATTCAATACAATTGTAATAAGAATAGTGAAGAAATAACAAAAATACTTGGATAAAAAGTATAAGAAGATACTCTTTTAATATATATGAGAGTTTCTTAAAGATTTTGTAGATTTCTGAAAAAGCATAGAAAATACATTGGAATGACATATATAGGGGAGATTAGGTGAACAAAATGTTTAATTTCATGTGAGGGATTGAAATATGGAGGACAGTTTGATATTTATAGAAATTATAAGCTAAGTTTTTATAATTTTTTCAATATAATCCTTAGAAATATATTTTTTGAAAAATAAAATATCATTGGCATTCCCATGGTTCTGGATCACTGTTTATGTAAAAAAGGAGGTGGGTTATGACAAATTTTAATTTAAATACTGTATTTCAATATATTATAATACTTCATCATTAGAAACTAATTTATCCTCAAAATAAATTTTTGGAAACCATGAAATCCGTTTTGGAAATTTAATTGTTATTTATAGTTTTGGAAATAAATTAAAATTCATTATGATACTATTTATTTATCAAATAACTCATTTATATACATTTATTTGTTTTTTCCAATTATTACATCACTATTTATTATTTATAAACCCATAAATCATAATAAAAACACAAAATCCCATATTCATTATTCACTGAATATAATTCATTAAATAAATTCTCAAAATTTTACCCTAACACAATTTCAATGGGTTTATTTTAAAAATATTTTATATTTTTTAAAAATAATAATCAGAATATAATGATTATCACATTTATATTGATATCCACATCAATAGAAAAATAATATTTTTTAGGAAATAGTTAACTTTTTGACCTATAAAGTAATATCTTAGGTAATTGTAATCATATATTTAAATTTATATTTGAATATATTGTTTCTTATAAAAATATTATATATATAAAAAATATATTTTATTTAGTTCAATTTATAAAAAAAAATTTATTTCAATTTTATATTTTCTACAAATTCATTTATGCTTTATATTCAATAATAATTTTTTCATATCTATAATATATTCATGTGTAATTTTTTATATAATATAAAAATAATATTGGAATTTGATAAATAACTATTTCATTTCTTAAATAACAATCAATCTTTTATAATAATATAATATCATATGTCTTTAGAAGCCTTGAAATTATATAAAAATTTAATTATTAGATTTCAATGGCTTATGAAACATAAAATTTACATTATTACAATGAATATAGTCTCAGATAATTTTTTGGACACTCTATTGGTCCTTTAATAGGGTTCTCAACATAGGAAAATAGTTTTGTTAAAATGTAATACATTTGAATTTTTAGTGAATATGTAATATAAAATAAATCTATATATAAATTTATTATGGGCTGTTTGGAAGTGATAGATTTTTAAAGAAGTGATATATTTATATTACTTCTCTACAAATTATTCAATAATGGGTGTTTTCTATGATGAGTAATAAATACATGTTGGAAACGATGATGGGACCGATACCCTTTTCTTTTATTTTTTATTATTCTATTTTATTTTTCAGCTTTATATCCTCTTCTATTCTTCTTTTCACATACACCTATGGGGCCTTAATTATGTGTGCATTTAGTTCATACATGTTTTGTAAGATATGGATATTGTGGGGGATATGTCTTCGTAGTGTTCGGGTCATACAGGATCACCTCCTAGAATATTCCAGACACTTACTAGACTAGAGATTTAGTGGTTTAAATATAATGTGAAGGGCATTGGAATTGTGTCGTGGTATATCATTTATACTATTTGACAGTGTCGAACAAATCTTAGTAGTGATATGGAGGTCCTTCAATGATGAATGGAGGTGAACAAAGTAGTAGACATTCTTACCTCTATTGAAACCAATGATTCTGATATCACATTTTTTTTCCATTTTAAATTCATTTCCTCTATTGTGGGTTATACATGTTAGAGGTAAGGACCTTGTATTTCACTACTTTATAACTCATTGAGAGATTCACTTTGTATGGGGATTTCATGTTAATAAAATTCATGGTGATTATGATGACGTTACTGATTTGAGTTTTATGGTTAAAATAATTATTGACTCAATTAATCTCCATTTTAATTAACTATACTAGTTATTTAGAGAACCAAGGTGACTAATCTAAGATAATTTGGGGAGAAATGGGGGTTTCATTAAGATTACAGGGTTTTCTGTTCACTATATCCTTATTATAAGATATATATATGTTCAACCAAAGAAAGGTGTTCTTCATTTAAGGAGGTAGAGTAGAGAAGTTTGATACACTATGTGTGTATTCACTATCCAAGATGCATAAGGGAGAGTTAGGCTGTGACGGGGTTTTAGTAAGACACTCATTCCCCATCAACATAGCTATGTAAGATATATGGTCTGATCTCATTCGAAGTACATTGCCAGCTGTTTTTTAATGAGGATGACTGGACCCCAAGAGAAGTACATGACCAATTGATTGGGTTTCACCCCATGTTGGGTACATTCTATGAATAGTTAATTCATTCTATGTGAATATTATAATTACACATCGATTGGGTTGTAGGACACAGTCATGTATGCATATTTAAGGTATATGTTAGAAACTCCCTCTATGGACGTGTCTTGTTGATTATTCACCCAAAGATAAAATTAATATATGAGAGTATTCTATCTATATTGTTTAAAAAAAACGTGATTTTGGAACTCATGGGGTGATTTCATTAAATTCTAGAGCTTATTCAAGGTTAGTGAGTAGTGATATAGTGCTTCATCATTATGTAATTTAATATAATTGTCTCTCAAATATATATATGATGATGCCCATATAAGAGATGTGAGAAATATTTTTCATGTTACATTGGATAATAAATTTTCTCATTTTGTGTTCACATGGGGCACTCCCTAGTTAGACGGACTAGGTTGTGACTTGTGGAGAAGTATTTTTTGGGTGTTTGGGATAACCTATAGTGACATATAATATGTATTATCTAAAGTACACCTCTGATACGGGGTTTCCAAATTTTTTAAAATGTCGAAATGAGGTTTTATGGATTCGGTTATAGGCTGTGCAACCTTATATGATGGGAATTGGCTCAAGAGACAAGTAGTGTAAATTATAATAAGAAGGATGCCTCTAATTGTGTTCTACCCTAGAGGATCACATGATGGATTTTACTTCTTTCATACATAATTTATGGAATCCTAATGGGTTCGTCTAATTATGTTCAAAAACAGGGGACTAAAGTTTTTTCTCATTGATATAATAAACCTATGTGGGTGTATATGGTATTGTGTGTTGATGGTTGTAGATTTTACCATAGAATCCGAATTGACATGGAGGCATAAGTGTACAGACAATGATAAAAAATAGGAATTACACCAGCCTTATATATCTTATTCTTTATTGAAATGATTTAGAAGATTCCTTGGGTATGATGTAAAAACGTTTGGTTACTAGGATATGGAGTTTGTTATAGTTGGATCTAGAAAAAAGTTAGATCTTATATTTTCTGTTATTCCATGGGTTTAAGAGTATATGTTCAAAGAGGATCGCTACATGTCATCCAAATGGGGTGATTTTCAGTGGGAATCATGGTATGCAATCTTATCTGGTCCTTATATTTACTATGGTGTTGATTATTTATTATAATTGTGATAAATTATAATCAGATCTATGATATTTATGGAATTATTCGATAGATTAAATGCTTATACGGTGTATTCCATGAATCTAAATACATGAATATTGGAGGTAGGTAATACATAACCTTATCCATTAGTAAAAATATTAATTTAGATTATTACCTATATGATAAATCTCCCACATGGAATGTCTGTGGTACTAGGGATTATGCCCTAGCTGAGAAAATTTCCATTTTGGGAGCTATTTGATTACATAAATGAAAATCTCCCATAGTGGATTTTCAATAATAATATATGTATACCAGTAATACTCATGATTGTTTTATGATACATTTGTTACATAAATTTTGATTAGTGACATCATGGTACTGGAAAAAGTATGTTTGGTCAGTAGGGGATGTGGAATTGAGGATCAATGAATGTAGATGGATTCAGGGTATGAACTGATCCCCATATATAGATAGTATATTGGTTAGATAATTAAAACACTCTCATAAGCACCCTTACACATGATTAAGTTGTTATAGATGATAATATTATTGTCCATAAAGATCAAATGTGATTTCATTTATTCATTTTATTTCATAGTCTGAGAATATTATATGATCATAGAATTATGACAGGTGGTTATTGGTTCACCAATTGGGATGTCCTACCATGATCCATTTCTCAACACCTCTATATGAACCATGGGGGAAATTGAGACATGATTTCTATATTTTGGATAACCATGAAATGATCAATGGATAAGGTTGAGTCCCAATAGTTAATGATCTGGTTGAGCTGCTCATGTGGTGTCTTTGATCCTACTAGATCAGTTCGATGATTGAGGTGATTAGGTTTTTTATATATCTTAGAGTCACTATATATCATGATTTATTTATTGTTAGTATATTTTTCATCAGGTAAGATGTAAATTAGTTCTTATTTTATTTCATGATCATTCAAGTTTCATTAAAAAAATTATATATTTCTTATGTTTTAAGTTATTTATATGTACCATTCCTTGATTTTTTATGATGATTGATTATTTATTTTGGAATTTGAACTCTTATATGATGGTATTTTCTTCACTTGTTGACAAAAAAAACACTAACTACTAGTTCCCAGCCACTGAAATATAAGGAGTCACAAATTTGATCTCCTAGGATGTGTGGTTGGGTCTTTAGCTGACTGACCTCAAAATGAGGGAATTATACGGTTGATTTAGATTTGTTCATTTCTTTTATCTTATTTTTTTCATATAGAGTATCCAATTGATACGAGGGCATGTTAAATAATGTGATGGATATTGGTAGAGTCCATAAAAAACATTTATCTGGTTGGAAGCATGGTTTATAGGGGATTGGATTTCTATTCATGGAATGTGATGTTGTCATTGATATCATTTTCACATAATTTATCACAAATGATATTTTTATTTTTTATATGTTTTTTTTCGCTTAATATACTATTTGAAAGTGTACTATTACAGAAAATTACTTTGGGATTTTGGAGTCATGTTGTGTCTCATGCCTCATTCCAGGAACAAAGGATTCCCTTGATATAGACCTGATAGTGTGTTGATTCTAATAATGAATGATGATCTAATTTTTAATGAGTCTTCGACTTCTATTAATGAGTGTTCACATTAAATTACTTAATTTAATCATACACATCTAGTCTGAAATATATTAATATTTGATTCTAATGGTATTTAAATTGGATCTCTTATGGGATTATCATAATTACAATTATGGAATCCCTTGATGTGTTGGATAATCAGTGACACTTATATGTAAAATTTTAGCATCTGACTCATGATTCATGAACCCTTAGTGGGTTGTTTCTTCTCATTTTCTATTACACAACATTCCGATAAAAACCTATATAAATTTCCCCATATATCATCTAATTTCACTCAATATAACTAAAATTATTGATTTTAGATGAGGGGATAGATATTTATATAGATAGATTCCTGTTTAATATACCCAATTGATTCAATTATTAAAATATATAGTAATAATATAAATTTAATTTTCTAATATATGATAGAATTTTAATTCTCTCTAATCCTGTGTTGTGTATGAGGTTCAATAACATAGATCATTCAATATGATTTCTTGGGGGATCTATCTATGATGGGATCCTCTAAGAAGAAGTCCAATTTTTGGATTCAATTTTATAATTATTTCATGGATAGGATATTGAGTTGGAATGGGATTCTATTATGGATATGATATAATAGAGTGGTTGGGTTTGGATTGTTTGTTGATGTGTGATGTTTGAAATGGTAATAAAGAGATGTTTAATGATTGAAGTTAATTTTCATTAAACATGGAATTTTCAAGAGATATTCCTAAAGTCATTGATATATGACTCAATTTTTTTGTGACTTGGGTCTTTTTTGATAATTGAAAATAACATTTGAAATGTGTTTTTGTGGGATTACGGCTTTTTAGAGAAGGTAAACTTTTTAACATGATTGGGGTTTTTATTAATACATTATATTTTCAATTATGTTCATTCCATAGGAGTGTTTATTCCTTGGATTTATATTTCATTAGAATCTACGAGAGTTCTAGAGCATCAGAATGCATGGCACCATGAGTTCCTTGTTATCAGTGTGATATTTTGATGAATGGAATGTTCATATACATATAGCTATATTTGGGATGTTTTTTAGTTTAATGGCTAGTGTGTGTATGGAATATTATGTCTTTAAAGGGAGCTATGTGTTCGAAAAATGTTTTCATATATATTAAATATGTATGGTTCCCTTTTAAAATAAGGAGTGTTCAAGGTAATTAACATTTTAGAAACTATCCTTTGTAAAGAGAATGGTTAGTGGTTTTGGAATGTTATCCTAGATTGATGGTTTAATTCTTATGGGAATGTGATTTGTTATGGGAGGTTCTCGGGGAATTAGAATTCCATGAGGATAAGAGGGATGATTGTAATGGATTGTTTGTACAAAGAATTTACACATGACGACATGTTCAATGATTTTATTTACAATGAAATTTAAAAATTTTTATGGAAAATTGTTTTTTTGGTATAGTTTATCATAATCATTGTAAAAAATATGGGATAATTGATTTCAATACTATGATAGTGGTTTATGGAAATCTATATGATGGGAAGTGTAATAATGATCATTGGAGGATGTGATACTCAATTTAAATGGTCATTTAGTGTAGAGGATTCCAATCCTAGTAATCCATGAGTATGCATTTGATGTTTTATCATTGGTTCTTAGGTGATAGGGGTTTGTACTTGTCCGGTAATTGAATTTAGTGATGGATGGTGTGTGGAATGTGGGTCATAGAATACATTTTTATAGTGATGATAATGATACTATAATGATGTGGAGTATTAGATCAATCATATTTGAATGTCTATAATATTAGTAGATTTTAAGGAATTAATTCATTAAATAGAGGATAGTTGAGACATAATCAGTTGTGCAAACTTTCAGTTTGGAATCATGGTAGCTTGTTTTACATTATTACTTCTCTTGGATAATATGTATTCTCATGGGGAGGATTTAGTGCCCAATGTTTTTTAGGATAGTAAAAAATGATAAGAAATAATAATTTTTAATTTTCAGGCTCATGGGGGTCGAAATGGTAATATTACCACATCGTATGATCTCATATAATTTATCTTTCCACTTTATTGGTCTCAAAATAGTGTTTTTACCCTATGAGAGTTTATTGGATGAAATATAAGTCATTTGAATATTCATAGACTATTTAATATATAATTAATAAAATAATAATATATTTATTTTTGTATTTATCGTGATATATTTTATAAAGATAATAATATAGGGATTATATGTCCACGTTTGAGTTTGGAATGGGTGTTTCTTATTAAGTAAGGATACACCTTGTGTCCAATACCTTGTGTGAGCCCAAGCCCCATTTTTATTTCTTTTAAATTGTTATATGCCTTTTCCTATTTTTACCACTCTCATACTGCCTCATACTTATCATGTATACCCAAAAGGCATAACCATTTATGGAACTTATTGAGAGTGAGAGAGAGGCAATGGAGAGGGGTTGTTGTCATTAAGTTAGTGTATATTCAGGTCATCATATAGATGTAGCAGTGTCATGGCCCTAGTTTTACGTCATTAAATATTTTTTTCATTTGATGGAATGTTACACTAAAAACTAAAAAAAGTGAATATTGACTAGTTTAAAATATCCTTTGAATTAATATGTTTTAATAGTTGTAACAAAATTATTATTTATATTTATTTATATAGAAAACAAATTAAAATTCATTTTGAACACATAAATAAGTAATACTTCTATGAAACATTAATTTTTTTTATTAATGATATTTGGCTCATGGAATTGAATTTTTTTAAACATTGATAAATTTATAATTATAACGTATTTTTAGAAGATTAATTAATAAACCAAATAAATGATCTCATATAAAAATATATTTTCCAAAATGCTTTAAGATTTCATTTTAATGTTATATTTAATATTTTTTATGTGAAATGGAAAAAAATAAATATCCTTTTTTAGGATGACATATTAGCTTAATATAAATTTCTATTATTTTTATGAAAATATTTATTTATTTTTGAATAATAAAAAATAATGTTAATTACAAATAACATGACTAGATGAAATTATTAGTATATAAGTAGTATTTAGAAACATATGAAATCTTACTATATGGGAAAATATTTTTTAATAATTCACATTATAATTTTCAAATTTTGGGTTTTAAATTATAAAAAAATATTGATGATTTTAATATTTAATTTATGTTAAAAAAATATTTAACACATCAAACTTTTATTTTTTATAATAAAAATATTATCATATTAATAATATAAATGAAAATATTGATTTACAATTTTGAATAATTTTGTCTATATTCCCTAATAATGGCCATTTTATTTTTTAGATTTGAGAATAAATTAAATTGGTAAAAATAATTTGACATGTTGATAATAAAATGGTAAATGTTATAATCTTCTAAGGTATTGTTCATAATTTTTTTAAAAACATCTCTATTTTATTTTTAATGAATTTGGTTGACCTTTTCCCCAATTCATTACATTTTATATAATTTTTTATCCACATTCCATGACACTAGCTTCCCATTATTGATTTTTTTTATTTACAAGAAAGTAACTAATTTCACTTATAAAAGAAATACTCATATAATAAATTCCACTAACACAAAAACATTAATTATAGAACAATACAATTCCCATCCCAATCTAACATACTAATATAAACAAAAAAGAGTATTTTTTCCCATTAAAATGACCATTATCTTAATATTTTACTCCCCTTTTGAATAGGTGATAATCCAAAAAAGTGATGAGGTTAAATGACTTATGTCTAATTTATGTGTAAAGGTAAGGGACTTGGTAACTCAATCCCTATTATATTACTTATTTAATTTTACTTCTGATTTTTTTTCTAGGACATTAAATATCAAATTTTTTTTCATGGGGAAAAAGTGAATTGAATGGAATAAATATTCATGAATGGTTTTCTTTTTGACATTATTTACAAATGAGATATTTTTTATAATAGAATAATAACTATGACATTTAATACATTCAATAAAAAATGAATCCAAGTTTCAGTTTTAATTTGTTTTATTGATCCCAAATAAGATTATATTTCTTTTTTCCATTAATATTTTATTTATTTGTTTTATTATTTTGGATGACCATGTTTTGAATATAAACATATTTTTTCATTGTGATATTTCATACCATTGTGAAACTGATTTTATTTGTTTTAGTTCATTATTAAATTAGAATTATTTACATATATATCTTTTATCAAACCCACATTATTTCTATTGGTTTTAAATTTTTTTAATGGATTCCATATTCATGTTTTATGATTTTATTATATCCCAAAGGGTTCAATATGATGTAAAATGTATATTAATTTCAGGCGGAACACATTTTTATTTATGTGTTCCAAGTTTTGTTATTATAAACCAATGATTGGAGTTTCTTTTATATGAAATGGATAGGTGTTTCTATTAAATCCAATGATGGGTTGTTATGTTTTAAAATTTATATTGGTAGTATAATTTATGAGATCCTTTGAATTAGATAAGAAATTGTGTACCATGAGATAAGGAATAAATTATTCATTTTAGATACTCCTATCTATATGAATTGATGGATTGGTTTGTTTGACTAATGAATCCATATGAAAATGAATATTTCATAATTTAATGATATTACTCATTGTGATCCTATGCACTTATGATTATGTTATATAGAATATTATTTTTTTCCTTGTAATAATAATTATGTTTCTTTTCTATTATTTTTTGGATTAATTTTCTTGTTCTATGTATAATGAAAACTATTTCTATGTTAAGGTTATCTCTTATTTTTTATGATATTTATATTATTCATATTATTTACAAAATTCTTATGAAGGAATGATTGATGAAATATTCATTTTCCCATAAATGGGGATTTAAGCACACACAATTCCTTTGTTTTCATGTCCTATGTTATTTTTATAGATCTATATAATGACACATCTATAAGGTGGTCTTGTATGGTTCATTTAAGAGAAGTTATCCCATGTTTTGTAAAATAATATGATTATGTTTCCCATAAAGAAATCCACTGAACCTTTAAATCCATTGATCATATTGACAATGAAATGTAATTTTTATATAAATTAAAAGATGTATAATAAATCAATGTTTGGATATGTTTACTATTGTTCAATTCAATAGATTGTTTTAGTAAATTATGTTGATTAGATAACCTATTTTACAAAATTATGTCAATGAATCTTATTGAATACCTTCTATATGGTTCCTTGTGTAGAATGGAATCCTGAAATATTCATAAATCCATTTTTTAGTGGTTCTAATTGAAATTTCAACTATGTATGGACACTAGAAGTGAATATAGGCTCTTGAATAGATGTAACTTGGTTTAATAACGAACAATGAGAGGACTGAGTATTAATAATATCGTTACCTATAAAATAAATAATATTACTAACTATACACCTAATTTGAAACTCTCATGGGATACTATTTTATTGATCACATTCTCTTTATGACTAAATATGTGGGATTGAATTCATAGATACTCATATAATTTGGGTTAGAAATTTTAGAAATAAAAAACTAATATTTAACCAATAATGGTATAGGTTGAACTATAAGAATTAAATACTATCATGATAGTGTAATATAATAATAGATTTTGATTTCAAATTCCATTCTTTGTAATTATTATCTTCTGATTATAACTACTCATTACTAATGTTAACACTTTTTATGTTTTAGTAATGGAAATATTCAAAAAGAGTCAGTTAATCGACTTTTTTGAGGGAAAATGATATTATTTCCCATGTGAAGCATCCAATGGAATATGATTTAGATTTTATTTCCTCACAATATTACTCACTACACTATCTTCTGTTATGAATAATCATATGAAACACATTGAGTTCTTGAAAAAACAATGGAGGGAATATCTTTCAATTAATAATTTCATGAAAAAAATTTAAAAATTTTTTAGTGGATATTTAGAAGTACTTACCTCTATGAAGTAGATCATTATAATAAAAAATTGTATTTTCTACTATATAGTAATCAAAAAATGAGATGTTTGTTTTTGGAATTTATCCATAGGATAGAAAGGCTAGACCATGGTGAATTCATGTAAATAATACAATGATGACATTTAAAGTAGTCCCATTGGAGTTGTTGAAATTAAATAGTGTTTTATATACTATGTAATTTCCATGAAATCTCAAAAAAATAGAGATGAATTATTATAGTTAAAAAGGCGGATGAATCCATTAATATATGTGAAAAAAATTAAATAAGGCTTTCAAGACATGCCCTTTTAATTTTAAATGAAATAAATGTTAAAATCCATCCCTTCATAAATATATTAAAATATAATATTTGATAGGATTTGGATATATGAAAATTATATGATATAATGGGATTGTATGATTTGAGATGAATGTGTATATGTAATTCATGGTCACTTATTACTAAATTGATGGAAAATTGAAGTTACAATTCTACCGTATTCTCGATGGTATATCATATAGTGGATAGATAGTTCAACACCCAAAATTCTATAATTGTGGCAGCAGACACTTGTTAAATTTCATTAAATTATTAATAATGTGTTTTTATTATGGTTTAGTACAACACTAAGACTACAACTCTCTAGGAAAGGAAAAATGTATCGTTAAAACATTAAAGGGGATAGGTCCTCATATAATGAGCTACACACATTACAATTTTTCATGTTAAATGATTTTTGAATGTATGAAATTAAATAATGATCACTCATTCCAATGAAAAAAACATTCCCTTATACCCTCTTTAATATCGAAAATGAGGATGTGAAATCATGAAACCAATTACATAGGTATATCATGATAATAATTTGATATGATATACACATACACCAGAATGTAGATCTATTAATAACGTTTTAAATTAGATTTCATCATATTCATTCAATTCACACTATTTTTTGATGAATTTGTATTCACCACCATAGTGAGGAATATTGAAATATCTATTAAATCAATTGTTTGAATGATGATCATGTCTATGGTTTATAATTGTTCTCTAATTGAGATTTGTGGGTGAATACATATGGAATATTTTACTTTTCAATAGTTGGTTGAATTTTAAGCGATTATGTTTATGGATTCGAAATCCCCATATTGATAACATATCATGTTACCTGAGAAGATGATCTCATTTCATATTCAGGATCATCAAATTTTCTAATATCAATATAAGTATGTCTCCCCATATAATTAAATTATATAATATTTGTTTTAATCGTAAATATTTAATTTCTTAAGAGTCAAGTTTTTTCAGTTGAATTTTACATTGATTTAATGCCTATTATATGATAAATGCTAATGAATTTATAGAGGAATATTCTAATATTTCCGTAGAGTGTGATGTGGATATTTCAATAGAACCCATACCTGGATCTATTCTAATTATTAAATGTTCATATTTAATATGACCCCTTGAATTTTAAGAGATAGTGTAGACACAGTGTTAGTAGATTGACAATGATTATTTAAGGTAGTATTCTTTAATGTGGGGGGATAAGTTCTCTGTACAAAAAAGAAGGATGATTTAATGCATCTGTTAAAATATTATCATGACAATAACAAAACAACAGTCAATAAAAAGTATCATCAACCCCATATCTATGACTAATGGATCAACTTAGAAGAGATTGGTACATCTCATTGAATGACTATATATATAATTATAATCATTTATGGAATAAAATGAATTTATATTTCTAACAAAAATTTCCATAAATGGTTTGAATAAATATGTTCATAATTATTCTATTAAGACTTTTAAAATACATTTTTTCCAACATGGGTATATTTAATAAATAACTTAGAAAATTTTTTTCCAGTTTTTCTCTCTTTCTAGATGATATTCATTTATAATCAATGATCATTGTAGATAAATTTTATCAACTAACAATTCTATTTATAAAATTATGAATGGATAATTTTTAAACCAAATATATAAAATGATAATTTTTTCTATATGATCAGTCATATTTGTGTCACGTAATAAAAAAGTAATATAAATATATAAATCAAATAGTAATGTTATAGAGATATTCAAAGAGTGGCCACTCCAACAAAAAATCATATATTTCTGTTATTATGATTATATTACTGATTCTTAATGAGAAATATATCATTGATATCAAATACACTAACCATAATTTCATTTAAGTGAGTAATATCCCTATAAAAATAAGAATGTGAATAATTTTTTATTTAACTATAAAATCTTTTCATAATTTTCCTATAATATCATCGACATTTAATAGGGTTGGTTTCCATTACATAGTGATTCTATGAAAATTGTTTTTCTCCGTATCTTAATAATATTATTATTCAAATTAATTATTATTCATTCTAATTAAAAACTCATGAGATTAATAACCCAACACTAGATTTAGAGAAGTTAGTTTGTTCTATTATTATTGAATTGGGGGTACTATATCTATATAAAAAAGTTTGATAAATACAATGATAAAAATATATTGAAATATATGTTCACAAAGAATTAAATGGATATTATCAAAAGTGGATTCTTGGATTTGAATTAATATTATCTATACCAAATATATTATAACCGGGGAAGGAAAATAATGTGCATAATACTCTAATGAAGAAAATCCAAACTATGTTATTCATAATGATGATTTTTGAGGACCTAATGCCCATGGATTTAAAGTGTGTAATTTATTATGATCTAATGTGAGTGAAAAAAATATCATTAAAAATTTACTTCTCAACCATTCATTCATGTAATGACCCAAGAAGCCTAGATAATAGTCACATATACATTAAAATGTGATAATATATTCAAGAGTTTAACATTGATAAAAATGAAGAAATAATGTTTTATACCATGATCTGATCCCATAAAAGATGAAATTTAAGAGGGAAACATTCGATGATGCACATAGAATATAAAAAAAATATAATTGTAGGATGAATTGTGATATACATAGATGTAGAAAAAATAATATAATAGGATGTAATTAAAAAAAAGAAATTGTGGAATATTTTTCTTGATTCGTTCTATTCTGATTAGTTAATGATAAAAACAATTCAAATAATATGTTGGAAAATTTAGCTATGCCAATTTGTAAATGTGAAAACATCACTATTGACATCACCTTATGAGACCCTAAATGATCTAAAGTCCATAATTTTATTCAGGTTGGAGTCGATATACATAAAAATTCAGGGAATTTAATTTGCATTAAATAATATTTATCCTATGGGTAACTCACAATAATTAATATAAGAGAAGTGGTCTAGCTACATAGAGTACCATTATTCATTATATCTTACTAGGGTATGAGGTTAAACAAGATGTTATGGATATTTCCTTAAAAATAATCTCTGTTAATGTTGACATTTACCACTATATGTAATTCAAAAATAAGAACAATTGTCTTTGAGGATAATTCAGACTCTATTTTTTATATCGGGACAATAGTAAATGGATTTAGAATATTTTTTGATCATTACCTACATTAGAAGAATTATAATATATCAAAAGTTTCTATAATAGTAATCCATTGAATCTTTATGAGGCATTGTATATGAATATATTTATGAATCCAACATTCAATGATGTTGTTTGGGAGAGGAATCAAATATTTCACTACCTTTCCCAATATATTTTTGATATTCTTCAACTAAATAAATGTAAAATTAATTTGTCACAAAATTAATAGAAATGATATATATAAAAACATGATGATATGTATATCTTTATGTCAGGAAGATGGCGTTCCTTTAGATATCTGAATTTGAGTGCTTTATTAGATTTATAAGCAACAGATGTGAATCCAAATGTGTATATGTCAAATTAACATCCATGACCTATGACCCCCTTCTCTCCCGGATAGCTCTCTCAAGCGCATCGCGCCTCTCCTCCATCTAGGGTTTCCCCATGGCGATAGACTGACCACTTTGGGAATCTGTTCCTTTCTTCTCTCACCTTCTTGGATGGATGTTCTCCCTAGGCAACATGGTTTTCCTCTAAGTCTTCTCTCATCGTGCGTTTTGGAACTTTTTCAACCTTCGATGTTATCTTCTGCTCTATTCTCGTCCGTCCTGGTCGGGTTTTCTCTCTCTCTGCGTTCCTGGATCACTGTTGAGGCCATGTTCATCTCAATATATCCTCTTTCTCCTATATCTATTGCACCAGACTCCATCTCGGTCTGATGCAGTGGCTCTCATGGGGGGGTTTGCGATGTGTTGGTTGAGAGTTCATCAGTTTCCAAGGAGCCGCGATTCGTGTTGTTTCTCTTATGCCTTAGGGTTTAATTTTTTTTTCATTGGTTGCGCTTCCAGCCTTTTTGTTCTGGGTTTGTCTTTTGATCCTGGTGGTGTTTTCCAGTCGCGATTGATGTTCGGACACATGATGTTTGGATTTGGTCATGGTTTTCATCCTCGTCGACATTTGAATATTTTGGTGATTTTGTTCCCGCTCGATGACAACCACTCTTAATCTGCTCTTTCTCTAGGATTCCAATAATCTCCCCCCAGTAGGATTTGCGCGGTGGATGTCACGGTGTCTTGGGAGGTGAGTTCGAGTGGTCGACAGAGTTCTATGAGGTTTTTGTGCATGGTGATGTGTTTTCTTGCTGCTGGATTTTTTTAATGGTTGGTCTGTTCTGGTGCGGTTATCTGTGACAGTGACGATGGTGCTTTTTTGGTTTTTTTTAAATGCTATGTTTGTGATTTTCTTCGTCTGGTGGTTCTTGTTGCGTTGATCAGAATACTGTTTGGAGGTTCTTCAGCGGTGGTGTTGGTTTCCGGTGTCGGCTCTCACCGGTGGCATGGTGTGGCTGTGGGGATCAGTTTGGGTCAGGGTACGTGACGCGAGGAGACCCGTTAACCAAGGCAGTGATGATGGATTCATTTTTCATTTGAAATTTGAAAATGGAATCTTCTATTTTTCCTCATTCGGCGGTGATGTGGATGACACTTACCATCTATGATCATGGTTTTTGTTTCAATTTTACGCATTATTCTGTTTTTAAATCTGTAATATCTTGAAATATGTTACGTTACCACTCATCCTAAAGTGGCTTTTGAAAATACAATAAAAATGTATTTGGATGGATCAAATAAACATCTATGAGAACATTGGGGATATAGATTATATATTTGATATATTCCTTGAATATCCTAATAAATGTACGTGTTCTATGTATTTCTTGTTAGAAATTACAATCCATACCCTTTCGATTTTCCTGTCTCCAATGTCAACCACATGGAACAAGAACACTCATATGATAAAAAGCTTGTATAAAAATAGATTGAAGAGATAAGGATCTATAAAAAAGACCACTAATTTTGTAATTGTTATATATTGAAATACTATTTTCATGAGGATATGTCTTAACATTTGGATCTAGTGTGTTGAACACACACACTTGTTTTCTTCGATCTAATTAAAATATAATAAAAAAATTATTTTAATGGGGGTTAAATATAAATATAAGATATTTTAGACAATAAATAGTTGTTTCATTTTATTTATTTCCCCTCACATAAAAAGCTAAACAAATATATACCATTTTTAGGTAATTTTACACTTACTAATTGTAAACTGTTACATAAAATTATAATATATATTTATATATCCAATAGTACAATTAAATAAAATTTATTATAGAAATCAACTAAATATTAATATATATAAAATATAAAATATATTTCAATGATTATTTACTTAAATTTGTTAATATTCAAATTTTTATATTGTTGTAATTAGAAATAAATTTAATTAATAATACCAATATGAAAAAAAATTCATATAAAAAGTATTATAACAATTTATTTAAAATTATTTAAATTTAATGTTGTAAATATATTCATGGGAATATGAAAAATTAGAATCATTTTTTGATGTATCTTGTCAATATTAGAGTAATATAATTTTTTTTTATTTTTTAAAAAATAATGATTATGAGGTTCATAATGTAAAATTAAATATTTTTACAAATAACATTAATTTTGGAAATTAATAGTATATATGTAAGAGATAAAATTTATGAAAATTTTTATTACAAAAAATATTTTATTTTATATTTTATATTATAATTTAAAAAACTTATTTAATTTATTTACACACATTTGAATTATAATTATTTAATTTACCTTATTCAAAATAATTTTTTAATACCATAATCCTTTAGTATTTAGAAATAATATTTTAAAACTATTAAAAATTGAAAAAATGGATTTTCAATTCAGATATATTATTTCCAAATTATATTCCAAAAATCATTTTTTTGAAATAAATTTAAAATTATCTTGGTAAAAATAGTTATTGTGGTGAAAAATCAAATATTAAAAATGAGTAATGATATATGTGATTGGAGAAACATGTTTATAACATATTTCTTTTTAAATCATTGAGGTTTGGGATGAACTTATCTCATTTTTAATCCATTATATATCAATTTTATATCCACATTAATTGAGAATGAATTTCCATTATTGAAAATTATTAGGTATCTACCAAAATTCCACACCTTTTCACTTATAAATTGGGCATCCATATCCTGGAATCCCCTTAAATGAAATAATATTTTTATAATCACAAATCACTCCACATCCCTCTCATAAACATACATATATTTCTTAGATACATTATAGTCTTCTAAATATACAACTTATTAATGGTTTAATCTCCATTTCAAAGTAGATAAGATAATAATTGATATGGTTAAATCACTTAATGGATATAAATGGTCATTGTAAGGGACATGTTAAATTAAAAAACATGACTTCGGTTGTAAATTTTCATATTTAACCTTTTTCCCTTGAATTTAAATTTTGAATGAATGTATATTTTTTATATAGATAAAGAGTCTTTAACCATATTTAATTATCCAAAATAGTTAAATTTACTTTTCTCGAAAATGATGAATATTTTTTTAAAACATACTTATAGCAATGTATATTACAATGGTAAATACAAACTATTTTATAAAAACATAACTTTATGATTTGTTTTTCATTTTTATGTATCATCAATGAGTTTATATTTCATGGTTTAGAATATATTTTCATTAAATGTGTTAGTATGTTGGGTTATCCTATTTTTGATATCAATTGTTTTCATTAACGATTATATTCTTTATCATTTTTCATAGCATTTTATTTCATTGTGTTGTTCTAGAAACATGGATTATATTAGAATTGATTCCTTATGAAACCCAATTTATTTACAAGGTTTCACTATATATATTTATTAATACCCATTTTGTTTTTTATAAACCCCATTTTATTTATGTGTGTTCATATGGATGTAAAATTTTAGTGATTTTTCATGGGAAACATATGTATGGATATGTGAAGTATGGTTCTGTTACCATCCAAGGTTGGTGGGTTAAATTATATACCCATTATAGGTGGTTTTATTATTAACCAATGATGAGGGGCTACGTAATGAACATGATACATGTTTTTTCATTAAATTTATCCAATGTGTTGTATAACATTTTACATCTCATGGGATAATGTCAACTAGAATAAATTATAGTTTCTTATAAGCATGGGAACTGATAGTGTAGATTAAGAGTGTAGGGATTACCATTGTTAATGTTTGTGAAAAAGTTAAAGGATATTATTTATTATGATCTCATTATCACATAATTAATGCTTTATGTTAAATTATTTTATTCCATGTTATAGATATGATTTTTCTATGTTGATCAATGATGTCATTATTTTCTTATCCTTTCTACATTAAAGGTAACTTATTTTTTATGGTTATATATCATGATATTATGGGATTTCCATTATTCATAAGATTTATCATATTATTATGAAATAATAGTTGATGAAATGTTTATTTAACTCTACTGAGTTTTTTGAAATGATATTATTCTATAATTGCCTTACCATTATTTTGAAGATTATTATTAAAAATAAAATATCGACAAAATTGTATGTTATTATGAATTGAAGAATAATATATATAAATATAATAATATGAGATGAATTTTTATGTTTCCAAATACAATTAAAATATAAATCATTTGAAATTATTTTTGTTGAAATATATTGTTCATGTAATGTAAAATATGTAAAATAATGTCATGTTTAGATATGGTCATTATATTCAAGACATAGATCAGAAAAAATAATTGGTGTATTCTTAGTGAGGTAGGTGAATTTTATTTTTTCCAAGTATTTATACTTCTATTCAAAGTTTATAATTCATAAATCCATGAATTTATTTTTTGGATCCCCTTGAGGGACGATCTATGGTTAATCGGGGAGAAAATCGGGAATACGAATGATTTTAATTATTGTTTTTTGATAAATAATGATCTCACCGTGTTCAGTTTAGCAACACACATCGTCTATTAATCATTTTTGGAAGAATGGTTGATGGACATGATTACATGGTTTGTTTTTATGTGGGATTCCATGTAGGGGTTACTTGGTGTTTTCCTAAGTAGTCGACCATACATCTAATTTCTAGGGCCAATAGGGAGGTATGATACACATCCAATCCTCATGTGAGGAACAAACAAAGTGGACATGTATGGTGTTTTGATTTACCCCAGGTGGGTTACATGACTAGGTGTTTGGGTGGAACCTTATGTGGGTTACGTGACATTTATATAGATTCAACAAAATCAATGTAAGAAAACTATAAACTTAGTGGGACGTGGAACATATATATAGAGGATTGTTGGAGTTAAAATATTTTTACATGAGGTAAAAGACCTTTAATCCGTCAATGAAAATAATTTTCTGATTTTTCACCCTATGGATTTAATTTTATATGTTAGTATATCATTATAATTATTTTTCTATGTTTAATGTGATGATAAAACTACTGGGTTGATTTGTGGACATTTCTGTGTTGATTAAGGGTGAGTAAGTTATGATAAACATGTTCTTCCTTCATTAATGGAATCCATTTCTCTTTTGAAAGAGACATGTGGGGATAACCATAAGAGGGTTTTTAATGATATCTTGATATGTAATTTTATTAGAAATTTACTCATTTCGTGTCTTCATGGGGTAACCCTTAGTTATTGGGAAACAATTATGAGTTAATAACACTGATACCATGGTTTTTTAGACCAATATAGAGTGTCTGGGAAATAGGATGTGTTCCCACATATGGTGGGTGTTGGCCAACGATACTTGTTGCAACCAAGGAACACTAGAGGGATGTCACAAAAAAATTCAAACCTACATGATCCCAATAGGGATGACACTTCTTGAATACCAATTCGAAGAATCTAAAGAGGGATGCCTCTACATAACTATTAACCTATAGAACCAATTTTCCCAATAAAAACCTAAACCTACGAGGGTGTGTATGGATTTTGGTAGCAACGGTTGAATGTGACATCCTAGAACTCGAACCTACATGGAAGCCTAATAGGGAAGAGATGATTATGATAGTAATGTGGATTTATATATCCCTTGTTTATACATCATTTGTGATGGGACACAACAATTTTACACGGGGATGGTGTGAAAAGTTTGGGATCTAACTATTTGGACACTATTATGGTTAAAGCTACCATAATGTTTGATATTTTATTTGTTGGGGATAAAATGAGATAGATCTAATATTTTCAAATAAAGTCATGAAATGACATCTTTTTAGTAATGTTTGGGCATGGTAACATTTCTTGAGTGTAACCCCTAATAATTTATGACATATTTATTTTTAAATAAATTCAATTTCATTGATACCATTCTTTACACTAAATGTAGAGACCCGAAGCTTGACGTACATGTACATTACATTAATTTTGCAGAATACATAGTACATAACAAAAACACACACACAAGGATCGTAATAGTTTAGTGTCTTTGGAAACTCGGAACGTAATCTTCTAATCGTGGTGAAAGATCATCAACATCTCCTATAAAGATCTTCCCTTTTTTTTTACCTAAAACCTTTATTTATATCCTGGGGAAAAGAAAACATAAAATGGTGAGCTCAAATTCTCATTAAGGGTAAACAAAAGAAATATCAATCACATCGTATTCATAAGAACATAACATTTTGGAAATCTTAACCTGCAAAAGAGAGCATAATTTCATAACATGGGATAAATCATGGCAGTGAAATGTAATCACAATAATCATAACTTAAAACATGAAACTTTGTGGCATTCACACATAATCATAGAGAATCATTTCTTGTTAGTCAAGACTCATTGCCAAGACTATCTTAGTGGACAAAGTCCCTTTCTGAATCGAGTAACCCTCGTTTCAGTCCTGTTTCACTGAACCGGTATAACCTACCATTCCAGCCATGTCTATCTCATGAGATATAAAATCTTTACCCAATGCATTGGAGGGAGATATAGGTCCCACCCATCTCATAATGATACCATTCTTATGTGTGCCACGAAATCATAAACCATACATCATTGCATAACCCATGTAATAAAAATGGGATTCTTAAACAACATGACATCATAAAACCATTCATATAAGATAAAGGAATTCATAAACATAATTCCATCACAACATAGTCAAGTCAATGTAAAAATATGGATAGAAACATAAACCTTTATTATCTTAGATGGAAAATAATTTTGATAAAACACTTGAAATGAATTCTTGAGGAAAATATCCTTTCTTCTTCAAAATCAATTCCTTTTCACAAAACATCATGCAATTTTAAAAGAAAGAGATTTTATTGAAAATAGTCATGAAATATTTTGGAGTAAGGTTCATGAAAATAAGTCTTTATAAAACCGTAAAAATCAGTTTGTGCCGTATAAGTTAAAAAAAACATTCTTCGTACTTTTGTCGGAAAAGTCAAAAAGTACCTCGTATGACAAAAGATTCCTTTCATAGATATTACTAAAACTCACCGAAGGGTAAAAATGGATTTAAACAATTGTAGGGGGATGGAAATAATATTACATATTGATGAAACATGGATGTGGATGATAAAATACACCCCAGTAAATACTTATGAATAAACAATTTCGGATAAAAATGAGATTGTGATATTTCCCTTACCTTAGGTCCGATTTGCTTCGTAAGTGTCCGAACCTCCTGTATAATGATTTAAATAATGTCATTGACTTATTACAGAATCATATTCATTGTTATGATATCATATATGGTTCACTTATGACATTATATTACACGTTCTTTTGTAACTTCCATGTTAAAGAAGCATTTTGGGTAAAATCGTTTCATTTATCGTAGGTGTTTTGACTTGTTGTTCTTGACATTATTATTACTTATATCATGATTTACTTACTTCCAGAATATAAAATATGATTTATATATCATATATATTCAGTATATATATATATATAATAGGTAGATAAATGAAATGAAAAACACCGTTCATGGAGACGGTAGTCCGTACGTACGCATGAACGCTATTTTCCTTTCCTTATTGTCTTGAATGGAAGTAAGTAGGTGACATACATATATATATATATACATAAATCCAGTAGCTTTATAATTTCATCTATTTCATTATTATTTCTTATATATACTTTATAATCATTCTTAAATGGTTAACATGGAGAATGAATCTCATCGCGTCGTGGAGACGGTAGTCCGTACGTACGCACGAGCGATGATATCATTTCCATAAATATTGAAATGAATTGGAGTGGATTATACAATATATCAGAATCAATATGATGTTGTAATAACTATGTATAGTTATTCTTTACACCATAATACCCATCCATGTAAGGTGTTGGTGGAAAAGCAGATTACACCACGGCGTGGAGACGGTATTCCGTACGTACGCACGCGCGATGATTTCCATTTTCCGTAGGATGGATAGAAGGTTAATTAGAGTTGTTTCATATTTATAATAACATATAAGTATATGAGTGATACTGATGTTATTACTTCATAATGAAACAACCTTATAAGAAGAAGTGGAAGAAGAAATAAAGGTGAAAGAATTGGTAACGGAAATTACCTCTTCTTTGAAACGCCTCCTTGAATCCTCCACTTAGGGAACTATGATTGGTCTTTGAAGAAGACCAGGACCTCTAGGATTATTCTAGGGAAGTGGAGAAGGGATTTTGGCAGGGTTTGGCCGAGCTTGAGTGCTCAAATTGGTGTGAGGAGGAGGGGGAGGAGGTATCCTTTTATAAGGGAGGAGATGGAAACCTTTGGAATTCTTAAAAATATTAATTTATAATAAATCTAACCCCACTTAAAAACCTCCAAAAATGACTCATATTCGAAGATTAGATGAGATAGGGTTGTAATCTCATCAACCAATAAAATTTAGACATGTTTGGATCTTATTTTAAACCTTATCATTTTGATTTATCCTTATTTAATCTATTTAAGTTTATTTGTGGTAATAAAATTCTAAATTTTAAATTATAACAAATAATTACTTATTTGTTGTTAATTTTCCATAATTGTTTACTTTATAACATTATAGACCATATAAATATAAATTTATAATTTTTAAATATTTTTGTGATTTTTAAACAATTTTATAATATGTTATTTTTGTAAAATAACAATAGTGTCAATTTTGACACTATTCATTTATTTGAATTTAAATAAAATATATACAGAAGATATGTTCGAACTAAAAGCTTTAATATATTAATAAAAGGTCATATGTATCTATAAAATTAGTGTATCACATTAAATAGTTCATATAATATTTATTTTATTATTTGTAAAACCATTTATTTGGTTTATCTCTTAATAAAATAATTACTACATCATTTTTGTATAATTATTTAATATACTTATTTTTTGTATAAAAATTTAAAATAAAATCCTATGATGGAGATAAATATATTAACTTTCACAATAATACTTTTACTCGAATTTATCATCTTAAAATCACAATATTTAAATTGTTATATTTATTAAATTATGAAGGTGACAACTTTGGCATCATTTAAAATAAAATAATATAAGTGTCATAATCGCTTTTATAAGGCTACAAATGGTCAAATATTCTACCATTTGATGATTATGGTTTACATTTACATGTCCAATAAGTTTTGGTTAGGTATATGTGAATTTTATGGTCACTATGAGTTTAATGAAAACAATATTCTTGATTTTTCACTAGATAAATAATTTCTGCATCACTATTGTGTCATAATTAATGATAATTTTTTAATCCCTAAAAATTATAAATAAATTTATATGATGTATATAATTTCATTAGATTTCTGGAGACTATTCATGTTCGATGTTTCATGATGTTTATCACTAAATTAAAATTAATATACTTATAAGATTTAAGAGAGTGACATGTTGTCACTTTCTTTGGTTTTAATAATAATTAAGTTATTTTCATGGACAAATGTCCATTAAATGATTCTAATCCGACCCTTAGGTGATATGGGTCGACCTTTAGTAATCCAATAGGATTTTGACATTTTTTAGGGTAATTTTAAAATATTATATTTACCCTTAATTACCCGATTTACCTTTAACTATGGTAAATAAAATTTACCGTAGTTACTATTCATAATTCCCAAAAATAAAAAGTAGCTTATTAACATAATTTGGACCCACTGATTCCAAATATGGAATCCATTTTTTAAAATTCAAAACACAGAATTTGCAGAAATTAAATTAAAATTAATCTCGTTGTCGAATAAAAACGGGTTTTTGTTTAAAACATTGCAAAAGATTGAATTGATTTAACCTACGAATTCAAGGTAAAATCAATGCTAATTACATACATTATATTAAATGGTAAAAATATATTCTAATTATAATTTAAAACCATTCAATATTATAATTTAACCACATAAGATATTATGATGAAAAAAGTTGTTTTTAATTAATATATAACGTGTTTTTACTATTCATTAAAATATGAAAGTTATCGGAAAAATATCAAAACTTTATCTAATGTAAATTTTTATATCCTGATTCAAAAGAAGAATATTATTTTGTCAAATAGAACATATAAACATGTCAAAAACTATATTTAAAGTGGGTGCGCCATCAAAAGGCGGTAAAACTGCATTTTTTGAAAAATACTTATTTTACCCAAAAAATTTATTTTGTTCTTATACCATGTTCTTGAAATGTGTAAGATGAATAATAATGTTATAAAATTAAAATTTTAGTTAATACTATTCATAACGGCTAGTTCATGACAATATTATAATAATATAACATTGTTTATTAAAACCCGGTATTGCGTACAACACACGCTATCGAGGAAGGTCGCGATTGCGTGTAATGAAAGCCAAGTCAGGGTTGCGTGTTGTGAAAGAATCCTTCGTTGTTTCGTATAACAGAATCCAACCATATTTCATTTATACTTTTAATATATATATATATATATACTCAATGTTGCGTAGAATAACTATTATCAAAATTGTGTGTAACACGGTCCAAGAATAGGGTTGCGTATACTGCAGGCTAATACGGTGCTGCGTATAGCGCAAGGTAATCTTGGAGTAGAATACAACATAAGACATTAATGAAATTAAAATAATATTTTTCATAAAATCTCGGGGTGTTACATTCTACCCCCCTTAAAATGAATTTCGCCCTCGAAATTCGTCGGGGTTATAAATGGTTTACTATTTGAATGTTTCTTTGATAGAAACCGACATCGTAAAAAGGAATACCAAAACTTATCTTTAAAAACAAAAGTATGAAACGTAACGGTTACCCAAATAAACTAATCACTGGGTTTCCACATAGGTGAAAATATGGATATGGAAGAGAAATCTAACCATCATGTTCTGATGGAGAGTGGTAGAGGACATGGCTATAGAAAAGCCAGTAATCACAAATCCATAGATTTGTGATGATATAAGGTAAAATCCGATTCATCAGGTATAAGATCACTAGGACAACATTTTTGGTTTTCAAGATCATTTCCCTAAAGTTTAAAATTTGAATTAGAATAAATACTTACTTCATTTTGGTACAATCTCACTGTTGTTCGTGCCTTTAACAATTTCCACTTCATCTCTTAAATAAATGAAGTTGAATTTGTTATTCGTGAAGTGTTAGCAGATCATGTGATAGAATTACGGGTCATTCCATCTGTCTCAAACAAAAGGTTAGCAAAAAAAGATTATATACATAAGTCGATCTATAGTGAGATTAATCATATATGGTTCCTAAAATGGACTTATACATCATATTTCATATAACTTAATATAATAAAACTAGTTTATACTAAACAGGGACTTCCTATAGGCCAGTGCTAGGCGATAAAGGCCAGTCGCACTTCGGTTGTGGGTTCGATTCCTACAGCCTTGTCCGACGCGATGGGCTATCGCCCGTCCTGCAGGTTGTCCTTTTTCTAAAACTATATTACTATAACATCCCATCAATAATATCGATAAAATAACTTCTATCCTTAAATAATACTAATTTATGTCCAACATAATCCATTCTAGTCTTTAGGCTTATCCATAATACTGCAGTCCATTTTCATAATATAGCGAAAACGATTACCAGAGATTTAATACCATCTTTGATCCCCATATATCATAAGATATGTCTTGTTGGTCACATTCCAAACATTCAAAGGCCTTAATCATGTATTCTATTGAATACCCATTGAACCTTAATGAAAGCATGAATGCAGTTAAAAGTTAACACTTTCCACATACCAAAATCCAAAAATTCTATATACTTAAACCATGAAATAACCTTCTCCTTATATCAGTCATGAGCTCATGAATACTATCAAACATTTAATTTTCTCCTTATCCCTTCATTATGCGCATATCATCTACATTCCAAAAATATCTGAATAACCATTCATGGATACTAGTAACATTAATCATACACTTTTAAAACTCAAGGAAAGACAACAGTGTAACAATCCATAGATGTCTCTTTATTCCATAGTAGCATGAGATTACTTATACAAAATTACACATGATAAACATGTAATCATTCCACTACATTCTTAAACCATTGACCGAGCTTCAAAAATTCTTTCATATCACATATCATTTGTAGTCTCTTCATCATCATCCACATAAATACTACCCATATGACCATACTGATTCTCTTCATGAGTCTTTCCCTTAGGGCATTTGTTTGCATAATGCCCATACATTCCACATTTAAAACACTTAACCATTTTTGATGTCGTAGCAATACCATTATCCTCATCCATGGTGTTGACCGACCCTTTTCCTTTGCACTTACTTGCTTTGTGTCCTTCTTTTCCACACCCAAAGCATCTTCCAGTTCCCTTGAAACATTCTCCCTGATGCCTCTTCCCACATGATTTACATAGGGGAAATTGAACTTTCTTTCCTCTATGATCATCATGGAACTCCATCATTCTCTTATGAGTCGAGTCAGGAAACTTACCAAATTTTACTTTATTGATCATATTATGAGATTGCTGATTTGGCATAATAATGATGTTTGGACTTCCAAATCCCATTTCATTTGGTTTCTCATTAAGAATATCATTCCATTGTCCATCATATCCTCCATTATCGTGAATCACCTTGTTTCCATCCATTTTCTAAAACCCAAAAAAATAGTGTGAGAGGCAAAAATCAATTTAGGGAAAACAACATAATAAAGGTGGAGTATCCTCAATATCTAACATCTTAGGTTAAATTCTATGATCGTTACCGTAGTTCTAGGACTGTATTCTATACGTATACTTATCCTTAGGGACATCCCTAGACATACCTTATAAATACCTCTAGGGATCTCACTAAAGTTCTCGCATCCTAGTTTCCAAAGGTTGACTAAACCTTTCCTCTGATACCAACTATAGAGACCTGAAGCTTGACGTACATGTACATTACATTACTTTTGCGGAATACATAGTACATAACAAAACACACACACAAGGATCGTAATAGTTTAGTGTCTTTGGAAACTCGGAACATAATCTTCTAATCGTGGTGAAAGATCATCAACATCTCCTATAAAGATCTTCCCTTTTTTTACCTAAAACCTTTATTTATATCCCGGGGAAAAGAAAACATAAAAGGGTGAGCTCAAATGCTCAGTAAGGGTAAACAAAAGAAATATCAATCACATCGTATTCATAAGAACATAACATTTTGGAAATCTTAACCTGCAAAAGAGAGCATAATTTCATAACATGGGATAAATCATGGCAGTGAAATGTAATCACAATAATCATAACCTAAAACATGAAACTTTGTGGCATTCACACATAATCATAGAGAATCATTTCTTGTTAGTCAAGACTCATTGCCAAGACTATCTTAGTGGACAAAGTCCCTTTCTGAATCGAGTAACCCTCGTTTCAGTCCTGTTTCACTGAACCGGTATAACCTACCATTCCAGCCATGTCTATATGATGAGATATAAAATCTTTAACCAATGAATTGGAGGGAGATATAGGTCCCACCCATCTCATAATTATACTATTATTATGTGTGCCACGAAATCATAAACCATACATCATTGCATAACCCATGTAATAAAAATGGGATTCTTAAACAACATGACATCATAAAACCATTCATATAAGATAAAGGAATTCATAAACATAATTCCATCACAACATAGTCAAGTCAATGTAAAAATATGGATAGAAACATAACCCTTTATTATCTTAGATGGAAAATAATTTTGATAAAACACTTGAAATGAATTCTTGAGGAAAATATCCTTTCTTCTTCAAAATCAATTCCTTTTCACAAAACATCATGCAATTTTAAAAAAAAGAGATTTTATTGAAAATAGTCATGAAATATTTTGGAGGAAGGTTCATGAAAATAAGTCTTTATAAAACCGTAAAAATCCGTTTTTGCCGTATAAGTTAAAAAAAAACATTCTTCGTACTTTTGTCGGAAAAGTCAAAAAGTACCTCGTATGACAAAAGATTCCTTTCATAGATATTACTAAAACTCACCGAAGGGTGAAAATGGATTTAAACAATTGTAGGTGGATGGAAATAATATTACATATTGTTGAAACATGGATGTGGATGATAAAATACACCCCAGTAAATACTTATGAATAAACAATCTCGGATAAAAATGAGATTGTGATATTTCCCTTACCTTAGGTCCGATTTGCTTCGTAAGTGTCCGAACCTCCTGTATAATGATTTAAATAATGTCATTGACTTATTACAGAATCATATTCATTGTTATGATATCATATATGGTTCACTTATGACATTATATTACACGTTCTTTTGTAACTTCCATGTTAAAGAAGCGTTTTGGGTAAAATCGTTTCATTTATCGTATGTGTTTTGAATTGTTGTTCTTGACATTATTATTACTTATATCATGATTTACTTACTTCCAGAATATAAAATATGATTTATATATCATATATATTCAGTATATATATATATATATAATAGGTAGATAAATGAAATGAAAAACACCGTTCATGGAGACGGTAGTCCGTACGTACGCATGAACGCTATTTTCCTTTCCTTATTGTCTTGAATGGAAGTAAGTAGGTGACATACATATATATATATATACATAAATCCAGTAGCTTTATAATGTCATCTATTTCATTATTATTTCTTATATATACTTTATAATCATTCTTAAATGGTTAACATGGAGAATGAATCTCATCGCGTCGTGGAGACGGTAGTCCGTACGTACGCACGAGCGATGATATCATTTCCATAAATATTGAAATGAATTGGAGTGGATTATACAATATATCAGAATCAATATGATGTTGTAATAACTATGTATAGTTATTCTTTACACCATAATACCCATCCATGTAAGGTGTTGGTGGAAAAGCAGATTACACCACGGCGTGGAGACGGTATTCCGTACGTACGCACGCGCGGTGATTTCCATTTTCCGTAGGATGGATAGAAGGTTAATTAGAGTTGTTTCATATTTATAATAACATATCAGTATATGAGTGATACTGATGTTATTACTTCATAATGAAACAACCTTAGAAGAAGAAGTGGAAGAAGAAATAAAGGTGAAAGAATTGGTAACGGAAATTACCTCTTCTTTGAAACGCCTCCTTGAATCCTCCACTTAGGGAACTATGATTGGTCTTTGAAGAAGACCAGGACCTCTAGGATTATTCTAGGGAAGTGGAGAAGGGATTTTGGAAGGGGTTGGACGAGCTTGAGTGCTCAAAGTGGTGTGAGGAGGAGGGGGAGGAGGTATCCTTTTATAAGGGAGGAGAGGGGCACCTTTGGAATTCTTAAAAATATTAATTTATAATAAATCTAACCCCACTTAAAAACCTCAAAAAATGACTCATATTAGAAGATTAGATGAGATAGGGTTGTAATCTCATCAACCAATAAAATTTAGACATGTTTGGATCTTATTTTAAACCTTATCATTTTGATTTATCCTTATTTAATCTATTTAAGTTTATTTGTGGTAATAAAATTCTAAATTTTAAATTATAACAAATAATTACTTATTTGTTGTTAATTTTCCATAATTGTTTACTTTATAATATTATACACCATATAAATATAAATTTATAATTTTTAAATATTTTTGTGATTTTTAAACAATTTTATAATATGTTATTTTTGTAAAATAACAATAGTGTCAATTTTGACACTATTCATTTATTTGAATTTAAATAAAATATATACAGAAGATATGTTCGAACTAAAAGCTTTAATATATTAATAAAAGGTCATATGTATCTATAAAATTATTTTATCACATTAAATAGTTCATATAATATTTATTTTATTATTTGTAAAACCATTTATTTGGTTTATCTCTTAATAAAATAATTACTACATCATTTTTGTATAATTATTTAATATACTTATTTGTTGTATAAAAATTTAAAATAAAATCCTATGATGGAGATAAATATATTACCTTTCACAATAATACTTTTACTCGAATTTATCATCTTAAAATAACAATATTTAAATTGTTATATTTATTAAATTATGAAGGTGACAACTTTGGCATCATTTAAAATAAAATAATATAAGTGTCATAATCGCTTTTATAAGGCTCCAAATGGTCAAATATTCTACCATTAGATTATTATGGTTTAAATTTACATGTCCAATAAGTTTTGGTTAGGTATATGTGAATTTTATGGTCACTATGAGTTTAATGAAAACAATATTCTTGATTTTTCACTAGATAAACAATTTCTGCATCACTATTGTGTCATAATTAATGATAATGTTTTAATCCCTAAAAATTATAAATAAATTTATATGATGTAGATAATTTAATTAGATTTCTGTAGACTATTCATGTTAGATGTTTCATGAAGTTTATCACTAAATTAAAATTAATATACTTATAAGATTTAAGAGAGTGACATGTTGTCACTTTCTTTGGTTTTAATAATAATTAAGTTATTTTCATGGAAAAATGTCCATTAAATGATTCTAATCCGACCCTTAGGTGATATGGGTCGACCTTTAGTCATCCAATAGGATTTTGACATTTGTTAGGGTAATTTTAAAATATTATATTTACCCTTAATTACCCGATTTACCTTTAACTATGGTAAATAAAATTTACCGTAGTTACTATTCATAATTCCCAAAAATAAAAAGTAGCTTATTAACATAATTTGGACCCACTGATTCCAAATATGGAATCCATTTTTTAAAATTCAAAACACAGAAGTTGCAGAAATTAAATTAAAATTAATCCCGTTGTCGAATAAAAACGGGTTTTTGTTTAAAACATTGCAAAAGATTGAATTGATTTAACCTACGAATTCAAGGTAAAATCAATGCTAATTACATAAATTATATTAAATGGTAAAAATATATTCTAATTATATTTTAAAACCATTCAATATTATAATTTAACCACATAAGATATTATGATGAAAAAAGTTGTTTTTAATTAAAATATAACGTGTTTTTACTATTCATTAAAATATGAAAGTTATCGGAAAAATATCAAAACTTTATCTAATGTAAATTTTTATATCCTGATTCAAAAGAAGAATATTATTTTGTCAAATTGAACATATAAACATGTAAAAAACTATATTTAAAGTTGGTGCGCCATCAAAAGGCGGTAAAACTGCATTTTTTGAAAAATACTTATTTTACCCGAAAAATTTATTTTGTTCTTATACCATGTTCTTGAAATGTGTAAGATGAATAATAATGTTATAAAATTAAAATTTTAGTTAATACTATTCATAACGGCTAGTTCATGACAATATTATAATAATATAACATTGTTTATTAAAACCCGGTATTGCGTACAACACACGCTATCGAGGAAGGTCGCGATTGCGTGTAATGAAAGCCAAGTCAGGGTTGCGTGTTGTGAAAGAATCCTTCGTTGTTTCGTATAACAGAATCCAACCATATTTCATTTATACATTTAATATATATATATATATATATATACTCAATGTTGCGTAGAATAACTATTATCAAAATTGTGTGTAACACGGTCCAAGAATAGGGTTGCGTATACTGCAGGCTAATACGGTGTTGCGTATAGCGCAAGGTAATCTTGGTGTAGAATACAACATAAGACATTAATGAAATTAAAATAATATTTTTCATAAAATCTCGGGGTGTTACACTAAATGCTATGATTACATAACCCATGATATAATATTTTATTATATCTTATTTAATAAGAAAATTATCACCAAACCACAGGACTTTTGGGTATGACTATGAATAGATAAATTTTAATAACGTTATTTTTAAACATTAATAAAATAAAATAATTGTATATTGGATGATTAAAAATGAACATAAAAATAAATTTAATATATAAGAAAAGTTTTTCTTTTGAATTTATTTAGGCACACAATGTGTTTTTATTTTAATAATTTAAATTAATTACTCTATGTTTTTTTATTAAATTATATATATATATATATATATTGTATTCAATCATATTATTCAACATTAAATTATTTTTTATCAATTTAATAACAGGAAATACTTTTATATCATTAAAAACTATATATTACTAGAAATAATTTTTCATCATGCTTTCAACACCTATTAAATTATTAAATTCTATAAATTATACAAATTTAATCTTGAAATATGTATTCGACATTTGGAATCAATATCTTAAATTTTTGAAAATGGGCTCTTATTTGTAGACATTATAAATAATAACCACTATAAATTTTAGCATCCTAATAAAGGACAAATTATTTAAACCCTAGATAAAACTCCATATTTAACTAGCTATTTGACATTTAAATTCACAATGAATGAATTTATCTATAGCCCTGACACCTTAGTCTAATTTTATTTTACTTATGTGTCACTTTTCCATTATAATTACTAGTATAATAAATAAAGCAAATGAAAATTCAATATGTCCATCTCATTTTTTTATATATCACTTATTTTTTATCATTGGGATAAAATAATGTTGTGAATTAATCGTGGTGGTTATATTAATAATAATATTTTTGTTCATGTTATTAATTTATTTATACTTTTTATTTAATCTATAGTTATCTAAAATTCAAACACAACACAAACAAAAAAATTAGACAACTTATATTAGAATGAAATAAATGATTATAAATATATAAACAAAATTAATTTTAGTACAAAATTTTATTTTTTGAATTTTATAGACGAATATAACAAAATTTTGATTTGTTAATTTATTATGCTAAAATTATAACTCTTTCTTGTTGTTTATAATGTAAAATTAAGTGAAAAATGTCAGAAATCAAAATATTGATATATTATAAAAATAATTTTTTTAAAAGTATCTAAAAATCATAAAAACCAATAATGGAGAAAAGTTAGATAAGGTGTGGCGTCTAATTTTGCCAATATTCATTTATAAAACATGTATTAAATTTTATTTAAAATTATAATTATTTATAGATGAACATGTTTTTACCATGGTTATGGTTAAATAATGTTAACTATGGCATTAAACTAAACTATAATTTTTGTAAAACAACAAATACCTAAAAAATATTATTCTTTGATGAAATTTTATCAATTACAAAACTTATATTCAAATCTCATGCTACTTTGTTACATTTGGATTGATAATTACATAGTTTTATTTAATCATTATTGCAATTCCATCTATATATTTTCCTTCACATACAAAAATAGATCCCTTCCGTCTATTTATAATACAACATTGAGAAACCGAACTCATCCAATACCTACTTATTTATGTAATAAAATTGAATTTACATTATTTATATGTAACACCCCAAGATTTTATGAAAAATATTCTTTTAATTTCATTAATGTCTTGTGTTGTATGCTACACCAAGATTATCTTGCGCTATACGCAACACCGTATTAGCTTGCAGTATACAAAACACTATTCTTGGATCGTGTTACACACAATTTTGATAATAGTTATTCTATGCAACATTGAGTATATATATATATATATATATATATATATATATATATATATATTCAATGTATAAATTAAATATGTTTGGATTATGTTATACGAAACAACGAAGGAATCTTGCAAAACACGCAACCCTGACTTGGCTTGCATTACACGCAATCAAGACCTTCCTCGATAGCGTGTGTTGTACGCAATACCGGGTTTTTCTAAACAACGATAAATTATTATAATATTATTATGAACTAGCTGTTATTAATAGTATTAACTAAATTTTTGAATTTTATAACATTATTATTCATCTTACACATTTTCTAGAACATGGTATAAGAACAAAATAATTTTTTCGGGTAGAATAAGTATGTTTCAAAAAATGCAGTTTTGCCGCCTTTTGATGGCGCACCCACTTTAAATATAGTTTTTGACATGTTTATAAGTTCAATTTTACACAATAAAATTCTTCTTTGTAATCAAGAAATAAAAATTTACTTTGGATAAATTTTTCATATTATTCTGGTAACTTTCATATTTTGATGAATAGTAAAAACACGCTATATTTTAATTAAAAACAACTTTTTTCATCGCAATAATTTATATGGTTAAATTATAATATTTAATGGTTTTAAAGTATAAATAGAATATATTTTTACCATTTAATATAATGTATTTCATTAGCATTGATTTTACATTAAATTCGTTGGTTAAATCAATTCAATCTTTTGCAATGTTTTAAAGAAAAAACTGTTTTCTTTCGACAACGGGATTAATTTTAATTTAATTTCTGGAACTTTTGTGAATTGAATTTGGAAAAATGGATTCCATATTTGGAATCACTGGATCCAAATTATGTTAATAAGCTACTTTTTATTTTTGGGAATTATGAATAGTTACTACAGTAAATTTTATTTACCATAGTTAAAGGTAAATCGGGTAATTAAGGGTAAATATAATATTATAAAATTACCCTAACACATGCCAAAATTCTATTTGATGTCTAAAAGTAGAACAATATAACCTAAGGGTCGGATTAGATTCATTTTATGGACTTTTCACCTTGAAAATAATTTAATTATTATTAAAACCAAAGAAAGTGACAACATCTCACTCTCTGAAATCTTATAAGTATAATAATTTTAATTTAGTGATAAACATCATAAAAATTCTAACATAAATAGTATCCAGAAAGATAATAAAATTATATACATCATGATAATTTATTTATAATTTTTAAGGATTAAATAATTGTCATTAATGGTGATACATTAATGATACAGAAATTATTTATTAAGTGGAAAATAAGTAATATAGTTTTTATTGAAATAATAATACACATTAAAAGGCCCACAAACCTGACCAAAACTTATTGGTAGTGTATATATACACCTTAATCATCCAATTACCTAATATATAACCGTTTGGATCCTTATAATAGTGATTATGACACTTATATTATTTTATTTTAAATGATGTCAATGTTGTCACCTTCATAATTTAATAAATATAACAATTTAAATATTGTTATTTTTAGATGATAAATTAGAGTAAAAGTAATATTGTGAAAGGTAATAGATTTATATTTATCTTAGGATTTTATTTTTAATTTTTATGCAACAAATCAGTATATTAAATAATTATACAAAAATGTTGTAGTAATTATTTTATTAAGAGATAAACCAAATAAATGGTTTTAAAAATAATAAAATAAATATTATATGAACTATTTAATGTGATCCACTAATTTTATAGATACATATTACTTTTTATGAATCTATTAAAGCTTTTATTTCGAACATATATTTTGTATATATTTTATTGAAATTCAAATAAAAGAAATAGTGTCAAAATTGACACTATTGTTATTTTATAAAAATAACATATTATGAAATTGTTTAAAAATAAAAAAAATATTTAAAAATTATAAATTTAAATTTATATAGTCTATAATGTTATAAAGTAAAATATTATGGAAAATTCAAAATAAATGAGTAATAATTTGTTATAATTTAAAATTTAGAATTTTATTACCACAAATAAACTTAAATAGATTAAATAAGGATAAATCAAAATGATAAGGTTTAAAATAAGATCCAAACATGTCTAAATTTTATTGGTTGATAATATTACAACCCTATACCATCTAATCTTCGAATATGAGTCATTTTTTGAGGTTTTTTAAGTGGGGTTAGATTTATTATAAATTTATATTTTTAAGAATTCCAAAGGTGCCCCTCTCCTCCCTTATAAAAGGGAACCTCCTCCCTATCTTCCACACACAATGTTGAGCCTTCAAGATCGGCCAACCCCTGCCCAATTATTTTCTCCACTTCCCTAGAAACATCCTAGTGGTCCTGGAATTCTTCAAATACCAATTTTAGTTCCCTAAGAGGAGGTCTTAAAGAGGCGCTTCAAAGAAGAGGTAATGTTCATTACCGATTCTTTCAACTTTATTTCTTCTTCTACTTCTTCTTGTTTAGTTGTTTCATTATGAAGTAATATCATCAGTATCACTCATATACTGATATGTTATTATAAGTATGAAACAACCCTATTTCACCATCTATCCATCATATCACCGCGCGTGCGTACGTACAGAATACCGTCTCCACGCCGTGGTGTAATCTATTTTCCACCATCACCTTACTTGGATGGGTATAATGGTGTAAATAATGACTATATATGATTATTTTAATTTTATATTGATTCTTAAATAGTATACATACACTCCAATACAATTCCACGATCACGGGAATGATATCATCGCTCGTGCGTACGTACGGACTACCATCTGCATGAACGCGATGAGATTCATTTTCCATGATTAACCATTCAAGAATGATTATAAAGTGTATATAATGAATAATAATGAAATATATGGAATAATAATGCTATTGGATTTATGGATATATATATGTCATCTATTTAATTTCATTCAACTCAATAAGGAAACAAAAACACGTTCATGCGTACGTACGACATACTGTCTCCATGAACGGTGTATTTCTTTCCATTTATCGATCTATTATATATAGGTATATTCTGAATATATATTATATATAAATCATGTTTTATATTCTGGAATTAATTAATCATGATCTAAGTAATCATATGAATAATTACAAGTCAAAACACGTATGACAAATGAAACGATTTTAACCAAAACGCTTTTTAACATGGAATGTACAAAAGAACGGGTAATATAAAGTCATAAGTGAACCATATATGATATCATGACAATGAATATGATTATTTAATAAGTTGATAACCTCATTTAAATCATTATACAATAGGTTCTGACACTTACGATGAAAATCGAACCTAAGCTAAGGGAGAATTTTGCAAATCTCATTTTTATCCGAGATTGCTTATTCGTAAGTATTTACTGGGGTTATTTATATCATCCATGTCCATGTTTTATAAATGTTATTTCATGTATGTTTAAAGTCCTTTTTACCCATTTTGACTTCTACTACATGGTATGTGAGAAATATTTCTTTTGTTTACGTTACGAGGTACTTTTTTGACGTTTCTGACAAAAGTATGATGAGAATGTTATTTTTATCTTATACGGCGTGAACAGATTTTTACGGTTTCGTAACGCCTCATTTTCATGAAGCTTACTCAACATGATTTCATGACAATTTTCAGCAAAATATCTTTCTTTTAAAATTTCATGACGCTTTGTGAAAAGAAATTGATTTTGAAGAAGAAAGGATATTTTCCTCAAGAAATCATTTCAAGTGTTTTATCAAAACCATTATTCTTTATGAGTTCTATAATTGAATTTATTATAAAATATTTATTTACATAAAAATAAATATTTCATAAAAAAACTGTTTTTATTTCTTTTTATGTGATTGAGTTATAATTTTATTCTAATAAATTTATTATCATTAATCATGAAATTTTCCATATATATAGAATCATTATTTTTATATTTTTTAAATATTTCCATTTAATTTTTAGACATTAGTAATAGTATTAATAATAAGTAGTTATAGGATGAAAAGTTTAAAATGGGTTAATTAAGGATAAAAATAATGTGATATAGACTAGAAAGTAACCCTATCACTTGAATTAATTTTATTTCATGTGTATATTTCATCCATAATGATCCAAATATTGATTATATAAAAAGTTTCTAACATATTTCTTTCATTTTGACAAAAATAACATATAACGTAATGAAAAAAAATCATTCTATTTGTTCTATTATCATTATATTTTTATATATTCATAAAAAGAAGGAATTATAGACTATAAAAATAAATTTAAAAGATAAATGATATTTATGTGCTTTGATAATTCATTTTCATGATTAGTAACTATATAATTACCTTAAATACCACCAAAACACCAATACACTATTTATTCAATTTATTGAAAATTTAAATAAATGTTTTATAAAATGTTAAAATAAATGTGATTTGAAAGAATTATTGTTTTACATTATTATTTCAGCTAAAAATCCAATCAAAGATATGTCTTAAACCCATAAATTAGAAGTCCAATTTTCTCCTTTAGTTTTAAAAGTCAAATAAATTCAATAGTACATTAAATGAATTTAATGTTATTATATAAAAATTATTATTATATATATATATATATATATATATAATTAAAAAAATATTATTGGGTTATAAATGTATTAGATATTTTTGAAAATATCCATAATGATAAATTTATGGTAAATATTTTCTTTTATTTCATTATTCATGACCCATACAGACTAAACTCATAAATGCTATAAAAATTTAAAAAATTAGTTAAAACATGTTATAAATTATAATAGTCAAATAAAAACATAAAGATTAAAAATTTAAATTTATTATTAAAATAAAACTATATCTCATATATAATTTCGAAAATTTAAATTTAAATCTATTTAAATATGAAACATACATTAAATATATGTAATTTTTAACGAACATCCCCAGGTGCCCCTCCACTCTCTTATAAAAGTGATTATATTATTCAATTTTATTTAAACATAAAAATTCATTTGTTTCAGAAAAAATACCAAAATTCATTATTTTAAAATATCCACATGTATTATAAGTATTTTATTGACTATAAATTAAACTAAAGAAAATGATGGGTTTAAACCATAAGTGGTTTTCTTTGGAAGATGTATAGTTCATAGACAATCATTTTTATTTTTGTTTCTTTTTATAAATTAATGAAATGTTATTTAAAGATTATTAAGTAATACAAATCGAAAATCTTATATACTATGATGTTATTATGATTATATAATTTCAAAAATATATATCTTCTTCATGAAATGGGTAACAAAACCATCATTTTTCCGTACGGAAAACAACTCCCTCTCGAAGCAAAGTAATTCATCATCCATCTCCTCCAATTAATTATGGTTTGAAGGATGGATTAAATGTATATATGAGATATTAATTACATATTTATAATTATGGAATGATAATACAACTATTTCAATATAACATTTCCATTCATTTAATAATGATTATTTCGTTCATGCATACGGGTGTACTACAACATCCATGAATTGACATGATTCATTTTTCATCAACATGTTAAATGGATGATATATACAAGTATGTTTAAAAAATTTATATGATATTTATTATATAATAATAATTTTTAATTTTAATATAGTAATAATTATTTTTTCATAATGGCCATTGATAAATTCAACTGTTACTTACAAATATATATGGTCTACTTTGTCTGTGATTGTAACAATGTCAATTTTTCATAACCATTAATCTTGGCTGGTTTTAAATGTAAAATTCATTTATAAAATGAAAATTATTTCATGATAATTATTCTATATTTGATTATATAATTTCCTCTATAACCATAGTCATTATTTTTAATTCATTTTAATATTATGGTCCAAATAGCATCAATACATTGAAAGTGAATTTAATATATTATATAAGTAAATGTATCATTACAATAAATAATAACAATAAAATAAAAATAAAAAATGTTTGAAAAAAATTAATTTATTACCATAAGTATATAATTAAATTTGATAAAAACAAATTTGATGAACTACACTCATGGTAAGGGAATTTAATTTAAAAAAACCAATTTAAATGGTTACCATGAAAATATTTTTATTCTACCTCCATTTTGTTAATGTAACTTTATTGATGTATTTAAATTTAAAAAATTTAAATATAATTGAAATTTTATTTCTAATCACCATTTATATCAATGGATTTAAAGTGGATTGTATTTCCTATTTTATGTAGATCATTTTGAATATTATATAATATTATAAGGAAATGCTATATTTTAACATATAAAGAGGAAATGATTTTACTTCCATCCTATCCATTATATGATATTTTAATTCCTTTATTAATTTCTATTTTTTCTTTAGAGATAATACATCCTTATCTATGTTCTTGATATTTCCCCAATTGTTTCTAAATTGGAATGAATATTTTAATACCCAAAAATGTTTAATTATTGGTGAAAAGAATATTATTTGAGTGTGATATTAAAATTTACAATATTTTATTTTTATTGATTATTTTAGGTTTTATAAATTTATTTATAGTAATTTGTTTTTCCATTGTAATACATGGATCATAGTTATATTATAAATCATGGGTTCTTGGATCCATTATAAATTAATGAAAAGTGGGTTTGTGATATCCCTCTAATTCATTTGGTGTATAAGGTGACAATATTTGTTAGAGAATTTGTAAAAGTGATTTATAAAATTGTATCCCAATTTAACTACATTATTTATTTGGTTTTTATGGAAATATTATTTTTTATAAATTCAAACTAATTAATTTAATTTTAATTAAACATATTTGATAGTTTTAGTGGGTGAAATGTATAACTTATTGAAAAATAAATCATTATGTTTTCATGATTATAATGAAACCATTATGGTTTTTATGTTTTAATTAATGAACATATAAATTTTTTTTATAAAATTATTTCATTATAATAGTTTGATTTCATGGGTATTAAAAAAATTAGCCTATATTTTACTAGTTAAATGTTTGTTTTTGTGAGTATCAATAGAATAATATCTTTATTTCATTATTTTTATGTCCCCTCTTTATATTTTGATTATAATAAAACATATTAAAATTTTATAAAATGAGTTCATTAAACACTATGGGCAGGGATGTGGGTAGGGTGATTATTATGAATAGGATTCTGGAATAAAGAACTTGTTATATCATAACAGATTATTTTCTTTGAAAAAATCGTTACAAAGTGAAACCTTTTGAATTATGTATTAATACTTATATATGTATTGGTAATGAAAAAAATATCTACAAATATAGTCCTAAAATATCTTCATGAGTGAAATAAAATTATTTCCCTCTAAATGAAAATGGGATATGTATTATTTAAGGACATGTCCTTGTATATGGTATTAAAGTATAGTCTTAGATTACATTATTTATTATGATGTTTTTATGTGTAAATTTCATAATAGTTTTGAAAACCATTATTGGATAATGAGACTATGATATATAATATTTCAAAATGAATATACACTTTTTTATGATTTACGAAATGGGATTATATGTGTTTAATGTTATTTTGGGATAAATAAATGTTAGGTTAAATGTAATGTATTATTTCAGAATATTATAGTTACATATTTGGGTATGTATGAGGGAATGTTGGAGATATTCTTTGAGGTTAAAATTTTCATTAATGTGGATTTTTTTATAGATAGTTTTCTTGGATTTTATTTTTAAAGTGTTATATATTTTCTTTTAATGTTTCTTTTTAAATGACTATTTTAATATTAATATGAAATAATCTTTTTCAAGTTTTAATAATTCTATTCAAAATAAAATATTGTTTTCTTGTCATGATAAATGATAAAAGATGTCACAAATGATTATCATCCAATAAATATTATGTAATCATTACTATATTGGAAAAATATTGTTTATAATATTTTGAAATCCATTTAAAAATCCATAAATCGTACAATTACGAATTTTATCTACCAATATCATTTCATTTATGAAATAAATCAATAGATTATAGTATTTATTTTATTTTAAGTGTGTTTCTCATCCATATGGCATAGAAATTGAAGAAACAACAAATACATGACTTATAATTTTCAGGAGATATGAACTATATGATTTATGCTCAATGTGATTAAAGAAACATAACATTAGAACCAAATTTTTATATTAATTGTATAAATTATTTCCCCATATTATCATTATAAATAATCATTGAGTTGAGCTTGAAGATTCAAAAACACAAATAACCTATAATTGAATTATATAAAAAATAATTATTAAGGGTTTAGGAAATAACATGAAGAAAGAATGTAATTATTATTGATTTTATGATATATTTTAAATATAATAAAAGTTTTGAAAAATTTTAAAGTATATATTTCATTCAAATTTGGAAATATATTTAATATGAAATTGATACCTTTGAAATCTGGTGTATAGATAAGGTTATAATTTTCCGAAACAATCATTTACGGATATTCAAATAAAGGATAAATGAAAAATTGAGCTGATATGTGATTGAATATATTTAGTTATGATTATTTTATTTTGTTGAAAAATGAGATGTATAGAAAATCATTTAAGTTAAAAATTTATTTTATTATTTATAATATTTTCTAGGATGACCTTTATTTTTTTAACAGAATTTTATTAGTGTAGTTTTATTTAAAAGAAAATATTGTGATATTAGAAAAGACCATAATGATGGAACCCAGAACTGATGGGTTAAAAGGTTTCAATGCCTACCGCTATACCATTTGACGTCCTCAATAGTATAAAATAATATTTTTTTAACCGAACTAGAATGATAACAATTAATTTTTTTTCAGGAAAATATTCATTAATAAAGAGATAACTATGGGATTGAGTAGTGATTTGGTTGTTATGTGATTACGATTACTGTTTCCTAACCCATATCGATGGTTTTTTACGCAGAACATTATTAGATTTTGTTAGAGTAATAATGGTTGAATAATATTTTTTCATCATATATGATATTAAAATTGATTTTTCCTGATTTGGGTTATTTATGGAAATAATTTTCATATTTTGGGGATTCTATTATTATGGAATATCCATTTTTTGATAAATTTTTATTTGATTGAGTAATGTTAAGGTAAGATAAATGTTCAATTTATATTAAATGAAATTTTGTCAAATACATCGATTTTTTCTGATTCATTATTATTCATGATATTTTTAATGAATTTTATGTATTGTTATTTAGGTAATGATATAGGTTATAATTTGGTGATTATTGTAGAGGTTTTGGTGATTAATATTTTATTTAGTCATATGATGATTTATTAAATATTATAAAATTATACCTTGTGTAAACCACTATAATTTTTATTACTAATAAAATATATGAGGATTATATAAATATTCTTTATGGGATTATGTGATATATTAGAATTTGAATTTTTTCCTTTAGGTATAAAAAATTAAATTCTATTATTATATTTAGGGAAAAATATTAGATTGGGATGTAATAGGATTATAGGATGAAATTATATATATCATGTAAGTATATTTTCTTATATTCAATAATTAGAAGTTAAATTAATTCATCGACTCTATAAATATGATAATGAAATAAAATTTTATACTTTTTAACTTCTTTTATAATGAATTAAGAGTCATTTCACACCTCTTTGGTTTATCAATTTTTGGTCAGTAACATTCTCATGATCATTTATATTTTTATTATCAACAAGCTGTGTTACTCTGCATAATTATTTTTACATTATAATTTTATTACATGTCAATATTATCACAACTCACTAATAATTTCATATTTGTAAACTTATTTTTCCGTCATTTTGGTTGTCCTTTGTACATCCATTTCCCTCATTTCAAAATGATATTTTTTCAACACCTTTTAGGATATAGGATTTAAATAATGATTATTTCTAATATAAGTGTTCTAATAATAGATATCACAACCAAATTAAAAGTATTAACCATTTTAATGGGGGAAGAAATAAACACAACCTTATTTATAAAGGGATATAGTGTTCGATATCATGTATACCACACAACACTGAGATTAAATGAACCATATAATGTAATTATTTCAATGAGGACACTATAATATAATCATGGTATGGATGGGTATGAATTGGATATTCTAAAATCTGAAAAACATATAAAGGTCATAATGAGTAAATGTTTATTGAATAATTCATATAAAATAAAAACCAAATTATTAAAAGATACATTTCATTATTTAATAATATTTTTTTAATAAAAATATTCTGTTTTTATAATTATGATAAAATATTATAAATAAATTCTAAATCATTTAAAAATTTTATATTGATAAAAATGATTAAAAAATTTATATCATCATTTAAAAATTATGGTATGGTAAAATTTTGATATTTTTCTAATAAATTTTATTTTTCAATGACAAGGGAAACATATTTATTCTATTTGAAGACTATATTATCTTTTAATGTGATTATATAATCAAATTATATTTCTGATTAGTGATATAATTATATAAGTTTATGTATTAAATATCATATTATAGTCTCTTGAATTAATGTTATTATAAAATTTCGTATAGAAATATTTTTTAAATTAAACAGGATTTTTTATTTAGAAAAATCCATTCCATTTTATGGGATAAATTTTGATGAATATTATGATAATTTATTTATTCATGAATATTTGATTTTATTTATTTATTCATGAGTCAACAATTAATTAAGTATGCCGCTATTAAAATTTAATAATATTTAATTGTGCGATATAATTTTTAGATGCCACAGTAAAGGTAAAATTGGTTAATTAAGGGTACCAATAATGTGATATTGACTATTATGTTACCCTAATAAAAGCCTTAATTATCATATTAGATTAAATCTCTTCCATAATCTTCCAAAATTTGAATATATTACCTCTTCGTACAATATAGACATGATTTTGACCTTTCTAATAATTTATGAAATGAAAAGTCCATAATTTTCATTCCAATTATTTTCTGATATATTAATTGAATACATTAGGATAAAAATGGATGTTCATTTATTCATATTAATTTTAAAGAGAAGTTATTTTTATTTATCATTAATATTTATTACTAATTTTTAGTGATGATATAATTACATTAAATTTATACCCAACTCTGATTGAATATTTATTCATTTAATAAATTAGTAAAATGAATCATATTGAAAAATTTAAATGAAATATAATTTTAATGAATTACAGTGTTAAAAAATTTTATTAGAAAAAAATAAATTATTATATTGTTTTGAATGATTTTGATGATAATTCTGTTATTTTTTTTATTTTTTAAAATAAAAATAACTCAATTATTCCAAAATTAAATTAAATTATATTTTATTATATATTATATATTTTAATTGATTTAATGCTCCAATTTTTTTTAATAATTCTAATTGGAATAGATTGAAAATATAAATCATAAAAAAGTTACAATATAATTTTAAAGATATAATAACCATTTTTACCCTAACATATTAAAATAATTAATACCATTTTAATTTTTACAATGGTTCATATTTGATTAAAAAATATTTTTTATAAAAGAAAATCCTAAACATTTCTAATATTTATCACATGAGACTATTGTGAATCGATATAATCTTATCTTATAATATTTTAAATTTTGAGCAATTTGAATATGATATTTAATTTATATTAATTTAAAACAATATGAAATTTCATGAGTCCTCGTCCCCTCTATTTTAAAAGGGATCTTATTCTTTTATTTTATTCACAAATAAATTACTAATGTCTCACACAATACAAACATATATATAGTAATAAAATATTTAATAACATCCAGAATTCCTTGGTTTGATCATAATATCATCATACTAATTCATTTGGAGTAAACTGAAAGAGGGTGTCTGATAATGATGTATAGTTCATAAGCAAGAAAGTTTCTTTCATATCTTTTTGTGACTTCATCAATTATTAATAAAATATAATTAAATTTATCATCATTAAAATGACGTTATGTAGTTAATTTTGTAAAATAACGCCTTCTCCATTTCAATAATATGTGAAACAATATAGTCATTCTTGTGTACAGTAGAGTAATGCCTCATGAACCGATGTAACTTTATATCCATCAACTCAACTTTCAGTTGTTTATAATTATTTATTTAATTTATATATATGATGTCTGTAAAATATTTATCATTCATAAAAATTAATATATCATTTCCTCAATTGTATTAACATTAACTAAAAATGATAACACCATTCAGGATTATGTGCAGAAAACTTCATCCATGAAGAGATGTGATTCATTTTTCATCACCACTAAATATATATTACATATAAAAGTATTTAAAATAAAATAATATTTTATTTATGATATTATGATCATTATAGTAAGATAAAATAATACATATATTTTTTCATAAAAATATCTTCATGAAATGGGATGTTACTTATGTCTATATACAACCTATTATCTACATGATTGTATCATACGTCATTTTTCATATCCATATTTCTTGATTAGTTTAAAATATATAAATTATGTATAAAATAGGTAAGTTTTTCATAATTTTCATTTTTCAGTCACTTAAATTATGACCTTTTTTACCATAGTCATCATATTGAAATAATTTTAGATATATGGGCATAATATCATCAAAACATTGGATTTGAACATAAATGGTTATGAAATTAAATTGAACTTCATAATTAATAAAATAAAATAAATAATTAATGTTAACATAATTTATTAAATAAGTACATAATTGAAATATATTTATATTTTTCAATGATATTGAATGTACATGATAAGGTGGGCTCAAATTAAGGGACATTCATTTTAAAAAAACAGTTTTGGATGATTACTATTTAAATCATTTTATTACATGTCCTTATTTTTTAAAAAATATCAATATATTTATATGCATATTAAGAAAATTAAAAAAATATTTTGAAAATTTTTAAATTCTTTTAGTGGCATGAAAAAATTAATTATTTTATATGAATCATTTTGAAGTTCATTACAAAAGGAGGTAAAGATGTTTTCTTCTAATATATAGAGTGAAACAAATTTCTCTCTATCAAAACTATTATTTGATATTTGACTTCAATTATATGATTCCATGTTATAATCAATGAATAACCCCTTCCTTTGTCTTAGTTATGTTCTTAAATGGATTTAAAATGTATTTGATATTTCATTATCAAAATTTTTATTCTTATGTGTCGAATAAATATTTTTAGGAGTGTGATTTTAGAATTTACTCATTTTTATGTGTTATGCTCATGTTTTTAATATATATAATTCTTATGTTGAAGTTGAATTACATTATAATTAATGAATGTGGTGTTCCATAAAAATATGGATGGGTACTTTATTTAGAAAACAAGGATGGGTGAGTCTGAAATACCTCTCAATGCATTGGGTATATATATAGAACATATTAGTTAATCCATTTTATATATTGATATGGAAAATGATTTCCAAAGTTACCTAAATAATTTAACTAATATTTACCTTGTTTTTAGATAAATATTTTTATTTATCATGGAAAAATATTGAGTTTTTTTTTTAAATTTTAGTATTATTTTCTTTTCACGGGTGAGAAGTATAACATTTATAAAATGTTTTCGTAAATATTTTCTAATTAAAAATAAAAAATTTTGAGTTTTAATTTTAAAATTTAATATATTATAAAATTTTTCATTAAAAAAATTTAATATATATTTTTAATTCTATGGTACCAAAAAAAACCTTCATGCAAATATTTATATTAAAAATTGAAATTTTTTTAATCTATGTATTAATGGTTTACTTTCATTATAGTTTTGTCACATACTAATATTTTTATTCTTAAATGGCCTATGGAAATATTTTCTATAGGGTTTTTATGATTATTATAGATAAAGATTAGGTATTTAGTTGAAATTTGATGACCTTTCATGTATAGAAAACTTCTTATATATTAAAAATATTTATTTTATGTGAAAATGGATATAATCTAGAACTGTTCACTATGTCCTCTTATACTTATTTATGTTAGGGTGATGACATAATTCAGTAAAACAATTGAATTGAAAGACCAATCAGAATTCAAGAAAATGAATTAGTCACTAGATAATCTAGAACATGTATTTGTTATGGTATTATCCTTAATCTTAATAATGTGTATCACATATTTATCAAAAAATTCAGTATTCATGTACTTCATTTAGATTAAATACATTAGGTTATTTTTTAATTGTTTAAAATGGATAAAATATCATAAACACATATTTTGAAATATCTGTACCCAATGAATTCAAACTCATCCTTTTTATTTGTGTAATTCAACTATTTACATTAATGTTCGGTATCTATCTTGATGTGTTATATATCCAATAAAAACTTTTCTTTCTAAAAATATGGAAACTGGCGAATATAATTTTTATTCATGATCTATTGTTCTATTGTCAGTTGATCTATCATTCCCCTAAATATTAGTTGTCCTAATGCATGCCAAATTCAATGGCATGTTGTTCCTTCCTTGTTGATTTTAGATAATTCGAATGGTTCTAGTTTTTATTCACAACTGAAGATATTTGATTCATCATAATTTAGATGGTTTCATTTTTGGTTCCCCATTTTTTATTTTTCATTATTACATAGTCTATTTTTTCAGTTACTTTTATGAGTCCTATTTTTTTTTTTAATTTTATAAAAACAAATAAATATAAATAAGTAAGTTTTTTACTCTAAATCTTTTTATAATAATAATTATAAAAGAAATATTTATTCTAAAATTTTCTGTTAACCCTAATCTAGGATTAATTTCTTCAGTCTTGAAAAATATAATTATCTATTTAACCTTCATAATGGTATGTAAAAAAACATGTTAACAGATGATTATCAATGCTGAGTTTCAAACCAGATCTGCATCAAGGCATCCTTTTCATGAACATAGTGATAATCATGTATATAAATAATCAAAAACATTCAAGGTTATTAGTAAATGTAGTTCTGTCAGAGCTACATCAACTTATAAAATCATGATAGAGATTTCATTTATTATAATAAAATAATTTTATATTTCAATAGAATTCTTGGATGATTTCCCATATTTAATCATTTCCATATAGTTAATACTATTGTTTTAAATGTTTCGATTCAAAAAATTACCAATGACATCAATTGATAAATAATATGGCCATATAACATATTAATAAATGATTTTGGAAATAATTACATAACATGTTATAACACTAATAACTTATATGGATTGTTTGTGGCATAGTATTTCCAAAAGTAGGTTCATAATAAATATATTATATAATTAATATATAAACATAAAAATTATTTAAAAATTATATATAATGACATTTCTATTCTATCCTAGGTCACATATCTACATGTAATTTCCTAGGTACATACATCAATTGAAAAGTGTGATAATAAAGTCAAACAGAGATAAAAAAGGAAATATAACTTATATTGTTAACATGGATATAAAAGATGAATAAACTAAGATCATTATTTTATTTATATGATACATAACATTGATATTTGGATATGAAAGATAAATTCAACAATAATAACTTTATCATGATAGTACCAAACAAAGTTATCATCAATCCTATTACTGGGGTTATTTAATAACATATTGTAAAACATTTCATCTCTATAAATGAATGTATATCCTAATTAATTATATAATAATAATATAAAAAAATTATTATGTACTAATTCTTGAGTTCCAACTTTATCATATTAAATGATTGTATCAATAATCGGTGCAGGTGGAAAAAGTGTTCATATAAAATCATTGATTACATATGTTTTTAGAGATTAAAATTTTAAATATTTTTAAAAATTAGATTGGAATGTGAGTTTAAATCATGGTAACCCTAAATTAGTAAATTATATATACTTCTATTTGAATTACATTGGATAAAAAAATTGTTGGTTATTTAAAAAATTAATGGGGATGCATGGGAAATAAATGCATGATTTTTGTATCAGAACATATAGACACAGTGGATTATGAAACTATCGTAATTAGAGATAATCTATTCATATCAATGATAAATCTAGTTTTTGGATGTGATGGAATAATCATAATTTCAAGGTAACAAAATAAATTTGAAATTTTAATAGTAACCCCAAAGGATGTTTTTGACAAAAAGGAGAGGAATAAATTCAACTACCTTGAGAGATAAATAAATAATGATTTTGGAAAGTTCCATAAAACCTTTTAAAAAAAATTGAAATGATATAATGAAAAAATTATGGTAATAATCCCAGTTAATGACTTTAGAGTGGATGGAATGTTGTAGAGAGGTGTTTGTTTATAGTTAATGTGGGAGAATTGTTTATTATTATCAAAATAGAGTCCTTGGAGATCATGGTTGTGATAAATGGACCACCATTAGTTTACCCATTTCTTTTACTCATATTTAATGATGCTATTTTGACATATATGTGTTTTATAACAAATATTAAATATATTATATTACTTTTGGCATTAAATTTGTTTATTAAAATATTGTTATTAAAAATTAATTTCCTTATTCAACTAAGTTATGTAATTTAGTTTATCAAGATATACCTTTTTTAATTAAAATAAAATATATTAATATAATAACATATTTTTTCATGGTTTTAATTTTTTTATCAGAAATTCTCTATTAAAAATTTAGGATGTCATGAAAAACAATACTTTTATAATTCACTTAATTATAATAATTTTTTTAAAACTATCACAATTACCCATTATCCAAATAACAACAATATAATTAAAAATAAAATTGTAGTTTTTTTAAATAGTATATAATGTTTCGTATTCAAAATTGTATATATAAATATTTCTTTATTTGAAATTATCATTTTTACGATAATGTCAATATTATAACCCTTATAAGAATAACTCAAGTCATTATAAAATTATATTATCATTTATATTTAAATATATAATATTTTTTGTAGAATTTAATGATACTAAATGTTATTTAAAATATATGAATATGTCATAATAGTTTATTTAATAATTATACTTCTTAATAATTAATATATGTTTTATTTCTATAAAAATAATTTTAGCATAATAATCATATATTCATGGGTATTTTATTAAAATAATAATAATAATAATTAAATTGATGAATGAAATATGTAATTTTTAAAATAAAAATTACACTATACTATACTCATTTCATATTACATAACTACATTTTATAATGATATATTTTCTATGGGTATCATACATAACTTTAGTATATTCATGGGGTGTATCAAATAACATTGATCTAGAAGAATTCTCTACTAACATAGAAGCCTCCCATAGTCGATTCTAGAAGAGCTATAATGTTGAATTATTGCTGGTAAATGGTCGATGAATATCAGTATTGATGGTTACTCCGTCCCATGATTTATTGAATAAGCATCAATAGACATGACCCTACATGTTCAATTAACTTTTCTCAATTTTCCATCATTTATCATTGGTAATTACAATTTATATACATTAATTCTATCTATAAAATTACTACCAATGTTCATAACATTGAATGGATATATTGAACAATGGTTAGGCGGCAAAAGTATCTTCATCATCAATTTTCCATTTATACGAAATATATACTATCCAATATTCATTACTTAACATTCTTTATTTATCTATCAAATTTTCACCACATCCCATATTAGATTTTATGATATTCGTCACAATTTTTTTAAATTCACTGTGTGTTTGCATTTTACTTTTTTGTGTTATTTAACTATATTACATAATTTTTTTACAACCAATATTATTTCCTAATATGTATAGATATTATGAAATTTAATAGCCATTCAATTTTCTTGTAAAAAAGTTATTATAAGATAAATAAAATATGTAGATATATTTTTTTATCATTTATGGAAGTATATGTATAAGGCCCCAGCCTTAAACCTTACTCAATCTTGAGTTATTACAAGATTACACATTGAGGATCTTTTCAGGTTTAGATTTTTAGAGAATTAGATCATGAAACTTGCATTACATTCCACATTTAAACAAAGTGGTTACATAAAAGACAGTATTCATTCTTCCCATCAACGGAAACATATTTAAAATATAACACGGATTCTTTCTTGACACATCCTTGACACTATCATCACATCATGTACCTTTCCCTTGACCTGTGAAAAACATTTCAAAAACTTGGGATGAGAATAAAAAGCTCAGTAAGAGTTATAAAAATATGTAAAGGAAACATGAGTTCATATATACATTAGAATGAAATCACACTTTACCCATAAAACACAGGCATATCAAATCATGAATAAATCATAGAAAACATAAGACATAAAGGTAACTTGAGGAATTCCTAACATTCTTACGTAGGGAGTAACCCACATGGTTATGTTTTCAATACCCATCACAGTATATTCCCTAAATCTCTTCGGAGAAACCTTAACGTTTCACTCTTTCGCGTTACCCAATGCATTGGAGAGCTATATCGGGCTCACCCGCCCTTAGTTTATCACGGAACCACCCGTTTTCATAACAATGCCCAAGAACCATAACATAAACGTATCACATAAAACATGCATAAAGGAAACATAACATTTCCACATTTCAATCACAATATAACATTTTAGTATATTGAAATAATGAATCCATTCAAAAAGAAACCATTTCCAAAACCATTTAAAACATTTAATAAAGAGATTTTTGAATCAAAGTGTCCCATACCACCTTGAAGCTTAAAATTTTAAACCATTAATATCCATATAAATAAATCCTAAAAAACATTTTGAAAACATGGATATTAATAAGAACAAATAATTAAAAAATTTAAAACGATATTTTGGTTAAAGGGGTTTTACCAAAAGTAGAGACACTTGAACACAATAATTGAGGAATAACATTTAGTCAGAACTTTATAATATCATGAGAATAAATGGATTCATGATATAATACTCCAAAGGATAGTATATACACCATATAAGAGTGAATTGGTGCATAACAACAATGAACCCTCAATAGAAATGTCAAATGTGATGAAATCCATTATAAAGAAGGTATCCTTAAATTAAGGACAAATCAATCTAAAAAATATGTGTGACAAATATAAATACACCCAATATAAGTGGATATTAAGTGTAAAACAATAAAAGGTCATTCAAACATATTCAATGGATGACATATTCAATGACTACATGTTGAACCCAATGAAATCGAAATTGGGTTAAAAAGTTCCCTTGACAGCCTAACAACATCACATCAAAATGAGTTGATGAGAGATAAAAAGTGTATCTTATCACTTGGACATAAAATTTAAATCAATAAGGATATATGAGAACATATCCCAACATAACAATATGTAAATTAAAAGACCCAACAGAAGAAGTCTTTTAAAAAACAGGAGGGTGAAAGGTTCCCTTACCGACTTGGGTATCTTTCAAAACATACACCCCATGAAAGAAGGACAATAGATCATTGATGTAAATACTCATAAAATAAATTATATTACACAAAGAGTAGAATAATGGGCAGTACATACACCACTCAATGGAATTTGTGTCAAATGTAGCATAAATCTCACGGGAATAAAAGTGAGATGAAAAATCCCTTACGAAAACTCGGCAGCCTAACGACACCACATAAAACTTCCGAATATGGATTGATGAGATCAAATAGGGTATCTCATCACATTACAATAAAATTTACAGCAATAGGAATATAAAATAACATCCCCCAACATTACAAAGAGGATCTTAAAAGAAGTGACATAAAGGATAGTACTTAAAAAGAAAGAGAGAGGTTAGATCTCTTACGAAAGTTCGGCAGCCTAACGGCGCCACTAAAAAATTCAAAAATGGATTGATGAGAGAGAATAGGGTCTCTCATCACATGAACATAAAAATTACAGTAAGTTTAATATAAAAGATCACCCCAATAACAAGAAAGATGAGCTTTAAAAGGAATGACATAAAAGTGTGTACTTAAGAAGAAAGAGAGGAGTAGGATCCCTTACCTCGGGTCCGACTTGACTCGATCTTTCTTGAATCTCCTGAATAATAAACCTGAGTTAATTTCTAATTACTTAAGAACCTTTTTAAATTTCATTATTCCTTTTATATCACTTATTACCATGTCATAAACATTATGTAATCATTTAAGTTAATAATATTTGTTTTGCCGATATTTGGTTCTTAAGTCGAAAGTGGACTTCTTACAATTACATGTTGTTCGTGTGGCCAAATGTTTATTATATCCAGAATTTTATTCATGATTTAGATATCATATATGTCATATATATCCAGTACATGAATTCATTTATAATATTACATAATCATTTAGAGGTAAGAAATGAAATGCACCGTTCATGGAGACGATAAGCCGTACGTAGGCATGAACGCTACTTTCATTTCTATTTCGTATTTTATAGAATGGAAAAATAATTATATAAAGGTATATTATAATTCCATTATATTATCATATATAATATCATAGTTCCATCCTTTATACTTCCCACATATGGTATTTAACGAATCAAATCACTTTGAGGGGGAGGTAGTCCGCATTTCCTTAAATGAAGATATCGCGTTTACCCATAAGGGAAACCATAAAGGTATGCCAAAAAAGAAAAAAAAACAGAAGCTTAAGGAAAACATAAACATATTATATATCATATATAAAAATAGTGACATCATAATGGCCACCTTTGAAGGTGTTAAATGAGTATTGAACAATCATCGTTTCGGGAGGCAGAATTTCGCCATCCACGGAAACCGTATGTTCTTTAACCATTTGATGTAGTTGTGTGAGAGTTTAGCTTGAATAAATCTTATAAAAACATCCTAGTATATTGAAGATACTGGTTTTGTTACAAAATAATTAAATAAAAATAGTTTAGGGGGTTGGAGAAGCAAAATAAAACAAATGAACATGAGAGAATGAATTACCTTTAAAAGTGTGACTCCTTTTGATTTGATCCTAAAGGCTTCCTTTGAAAGGATTCTTCCCAAAGGGAATCCTCTTGGATGAGGAGAGAGATGTGGAGAGAGTAAATGGGCAGGGTTTTGCCAAGCCAAAGGCTTGAGGAGTGTGTGAAATGAGGTAGAGTTGGGGGCCTTTTATAAGAGGAGAGGAGGGGCACTTTTGGAAAGTAATAAATATTACTTTATTTGAAAATGTGTTTCGGTTTTAAAAGGTCCCACATTGATATAATTCGTGGATAAGGTGATAAGGGTTCGAAATCCACCCATACAATAAGTTTTTGACATGTGTAGGTCATATAATTTACATTATCATCTCATTTTATTTAAATTGTCAGATAATGATGTCATCGCTGCATCATTATGATGTCATAAATAATTTAATTTATTTAATGTCTAAAAATTATAAAAAATTTACTATGATGTAGAAACTATTTTTAGATTTCCAATGACTATTTATAATAAAAAATCTGACTTGTATAACCCCACTTAAAAATTGTTTTAGTAAAACATATCATGTTTGTGTCATTTTTACTTTTACATTAAATAAAAAGTTATTTATGTCATTTCCCAACCAAAGTGGCTCCATGGGGTCCCCAGGTTGACCCATGGATTTTCTTGGTCGGCCATTACACATCCAATGAGGTTAGGACATGTTTCAAGTTCATTTCATATTATTAAAACATTATTTTTACCTTAAACTACACTAATTACCTCTAATCGCGATTAAAAACTTAATAAGTTACTATTCACAAAAAAATTATTTTTATCCCATTGAACCACATTTTACTTCTTAATGAAAACCATGTATGTCGGATTTTTGAAATTCAAAACACAAAGATGGAAAAATATCATTTAAACGGAAAAATCAGTTTTTATAAGTACCACTTAGTGGTGTCACTATTCATAAAAAATTGATGTTTTTCAGAAAAATCCCAAAAATTCACCCTAATCTATATTTGATATTCCGAATTCAAAAATGAAGTCTATTTTAAAAAATTCAAAAAATATAAGTCACATTAATTAATTTAATAATTAATTCCCACTGTCAGAGTAAATAACGTGTTTTTATGAAATAATAAGTATCAAAAGATTGACACTGGTTTAAGTCTGATTTCAAAGTGAAATTAATTCCAACGACCACTATTGGATTTAATGGTAAAAATATATTCTAATTTCACTTTAAAACAAATTCAAAAGATAATCTAATCATATAAATAAATTAGATTAAAAAGATGTTTTGAATTAAAATACAACATTTTACACTATTCATTAAAAAAATAAACTTTATCGGAAAGATACCAAAAATTTACACAAAGTAAATTTTGATGTCCCGATTCTTAATAAGAGTTTTATTTGGTCCAAAAGAATTTTTAAGAGTGAACAAAACTATATTTAATGATGGTTCAACATCAAAAGGTGATAAGTGAACCTTTAGTGAAAACTAGGGCATATACGCCTAAAATTGAATTCTTTCTGTATTTTAAGCCTCTATCCATTATTGGATAAATGTAAAAACATTTAAAAACATATATAATCGTATTTTAGTTATTTCTATCCATTCCCGCCATTACAACAGCTACATGTTAACTACCATTTAAAATAATATTATTTTATTATTAGAGTGCAACGTAAGATTCCCAAGAAACTCGTTGTTGCGTGTTGGGTACGCCATCGAGCATAGCGTCCCATTTAAAGTCATATCAATATTTTATTCACAAATATGGATAAATATGAAAATGTCATATTCTTTATTTACCTGGGGTGTTACATCCTTCCCCCCTTTTTGGAATTGCGTCCTCGCAATTTTTTTAAAAATTGAGCTTGGAAACATCCTTGAAAGTCCCACATCAGAACAAGAGTCGGTAAAACAATCACTTTAAAATATAGAAAGATAAGCACAGAGGTCACCCGAGTTAACCCATACTAGGATTCCATGTATGAAAATATGGACATGGAGGAAAAAACAAAGGGTCATGTTCTGATGGAGAGTGATAGAAAACATGTTTAGGAGAATGTTAACAATAAGAAACTCACAAACTTTTGATGGGTTAAACGGTGTTGGGTTCCCCAGTAGGAAACGTTAATAGACAACATTTTTGTTTTAGATTACTTTTTATTGAGGAATTTATTCATAAGGAACCATAATCACTTATCATGTTGACTTTCAACTTTTACTAGATTCCTTAATCAAACTCATACTTTTTTCCAAAAGACGAGTATTTAGGGAGACTTGTTCGCATTAAGAGTACTATAATAAACTTATAGAGAATAACCTAATCCACAAAATAGAACTATATACTTACCATGTCTTTAGGCTTTAACCAAAACAAAAACAAAAAAGGTTAGTACAAGGTCAGATAATCCAGAAAAGGATAACCCTTTAAAAAGAAAATCTATGCTTAATCTCCAAAATTTGTCCAACAAAACCCAAAGTTCAACGAGGACCATTCGATAACCAATTTTTCCATAAAATTCTTCAAAGTAAACCAATCTAAGATTGAAACCCAAATATTTGAAGGATTTAGTCACATAGTCCTCCAAGTTAAATCGTAACATTTATCTCCAAACAATATCAGTTGCTCCTAAAGTCTCGTATTGAAAAGTAATTAACCTAATCACATATCCTCTATGACAGGTTAATCATTTTCATAAATAACCCAAAATCAACTTACTCTAAAAAAAAGAATCAGTCAAACTAACCAGGGACTTCACGTAGTCCAGTGGTAGGCGATAAATACCAGTTGCACTTTGATTGTGGGTTCGATTCCCGCAGCTTTGTCCGACGCGACGGGTAGTCACATGGTCTACGTGTTGTCCTTTTTTCCAAAACTATATAATTCTCAAATAATTCCCCAAAAAGTGATAAAATCATCAAAAATAACCATAACATAATTTAACCTCAATTTTATCTCATGCCTTTCACTTCAATCATAACATATAGTAACCCATAATTACCTCAAAAGTAAGGATCATATAAACCCAAATGGTTCTTTATAACTATGTCCACAAAAGAAAATATAACTATTACTTGAATAAAATTTGCCTATATTAAACATCAGGGTTACACATAATATAAAAAGTCTTCTAATGTAACCTCATCATCAAAAGAGACTTAATACTCTTAAGAATTTCACTATTACTCTTGAAGCCCTTATATGTTTACATCTTTCTCATTCAACATTCTTCATGATCCATTATCCATTCCTTTCCAACTTATTCCGAAATACCTCTTTCCTACAAACAAAATCATGAATCATATCCTAAGATTCCAAAATAGGAAAACAACAGTCATGAAATAGTACATACCTTTCATCGGTCATTGTCAGTTTCTTCATCCTCAATCGGAATGGAATTAGGTATTGGTAACGGAATATTGGTATGCTCTTGGTGACCCCATTCACGAAACTTCTTCATAGGACATGTGTTTGCATAATGACCATGCACACCACATTTAAAACATTCAATTGATCCCTCAGAAATAACTTCTTTCCCTTTCCTCGAGTCAACTTGATGCTTCCTTTTTCCGTGGCAGGTTCTTGCTTTATAACCTTCATTTCCACATCTATAGCATATTTCTGTCCCTTTGAAACATTTTCCTAGGTGTTTCATTCCACATCTTTGACACATAGGTTTTTGAACACACTTACCTTTATTATTATTACCTGTACTTCCGTAGGGATTTGTTTCTTGCATATATGATGCCTTAGAGAAATCTCCAAGGTTTAGGTGGTCAATCATGACTCCAGATAGTTGGTTGAGGATAATCACAAGAGTTATCATTGAAGCTCCCATATCATTCAGTTTCTTTCTCAAAAAACTGTCACAGTTTCCTTCACATCCACTGTTACTTTGGTGCCTTCTAGATCTAGCCATTTACTAAAACCAAAAATGTCAGTGTGAGTATATCAACAAAACCATCATGTACTAATGAGTAAGATAAACACTAAGATATACATACTCATTCACATTATCTAAAACTAGGACTCTTTCTGAAATCCTAACCATTATGGTAATGTCACTTATGCTTAAAGAATACCCTAACCTCTAAAGTTATCTAAACCGACCTTTGATACCAACTATAAGGCCCCAGCCTTAAACCTTACTTAATCTTGAGTTATTAAAATATTACACATTGAGTATCTTTTCAGGTTTAGAGTTTTAGAGAATTAGATCATGAAACTTGCATTACATTCCACATTTAAACAAAGTGGTTACATAAAAGACAGTATTCATTCTTCCCATCAACGGAAACATATTTAAAATAGAACATGAATTCTTTCTTGACACATCCTTGACACTATAATCACATCATGTACCTTTCCCTTGACCTGTGAAAAACATTTCAAAAACATGGGATGAGCATAAAAAGCTCAGTAAGAGTTATAAAAATATGGAAAGGAAGCATGAGTTCATATATACATTAGAATGAAATCACACTTTACCCATAAAACATAGGAATATCAAATCATGAATAAATCCTCGAAAACATAAGACATAAAGGTAACTTGAGGCATTCATAACATTCCTACGTAGGGAGTAACCCTCTTGGTTACATTTGGAATACCCATCACAGGATATTCCCTAAATCTCTTCGGAGAAACCTTAACGTTTCACTCCTTCGCGTTACCCAATGCATTGGAGAGATATATCGGTCTCACCCGCCCTTAGTTTATCACGGAACCACCCGTTTTCATAACAATGACCAAGAACCACAACATAAAATTATCACATAAAACATGCATAAAGGAAACATAACATTTCAACATTTCAATCACAATATAACATTTTAGTATATTGAAATAATGAATCCGTTCAAAAAGAAACCATTTCCAAAACCATTTAAAACATTTAATAAAGAGATTTTTGAATCAAAGTGTCCCATACCACCTTGAAGCATAAAATTTTAAACCATTAATATCCATATAAATAAATCCTTAAAACCATTTTGAAAACATGGATATTAATAAGAATAAATAATTAAAACATTTAAAATGATATTTTGGATAAATGGGTTTTACCAAAAGTAGAGACACTTGAATACAATAATTGAGGAATAAAATTTAGTCAGAACTTTATAATATCATGAGAATAAATGGATTCATGATATAATACTCCAAAGGATAGTATATACACCATATAAGAGTGAATTGGTGCATAACAACAATGAACCCTCAATAGAAATGTCAAATGTGATGAAAACCCTTATAAAGAAGGTATCCTTAAATTAAGGAAAAATCAATCTCAAAAATATGTGTGAAAAATATAAATACACCCAATATAAGTGGATATTAAGTGTAAAACAATAAAAGTTCATTCACACATATTCAATGGATGACATATTCAATGACTACATGTTGAACCCAAAGAAATCGAAATTGGGTTAAAAAGTTCCCTTGACAGCCTAACGGCATCACATCAAAATGAGTTGATGAGAGATAAAAAGTGTATCTCATCACTTGGACATAAAATTTACATCAATAAGGATATATTAGAACATATCCCAACATAACAATATGTAAATTAAAAGACCCAACAAAAGAAGTCTTTTAAAAAAGAGGAGGGTGAAAGGTTCCCTTACAGACTTGGGTATCTTTCAAAACATACACCCCATGAAAGAAGGACAATAGATCGTTGATGTAAATACTAATAAAGTAAATTATATTACACAAAGAGTAGAATAATGGGTAGTGCATACACCACTCAATGGAATTTTTGGCAAATGTAGCATAAATCTCACGGGAATAAAAGTGAGATGAAAAATCCCTTACGAAAACTCGGCAGCCTAACAGCGCCACATAAAACTTCCGAATATGGATTGATGAGATAAAATAGGGTTTCTCATCACATTACAATAAAATTTACAGCAAGAGGAATATAAAATAACATCCCCCAACATTACAAAGAGGAGCTTAAAAGAAGTGACATAAAGGAGAGTACTTAAAAATAAAGAGAGAGGTTAGATCTATTACGAAAGTTCGGCAGCCTAACGGCGCCACTCAAAACTTCCAAAATGGATTTATGAGAGAGAATAGGGTCTCTAATCACATGAACATAAAAATTACAGTAATTTTAATATAAAATATCATCCCAATAACAAGAAAGATGAGCTTTAAAAGTAATGACATAAAAGTGTGTACTTAAAAAGAAAGAGAGGAGTAGGATCCCTTACCTCGGGTCCGACTTGACTCGATCGTTCTTTAATCTCCTGAATAATAAACTTGAGTTAATTTATAATTCCTTAAGAACCTTTTTCAATTTCATTATTACTATTATATCACTTAATACCATGTCATAAACATTATGTAACCATTTAAGTTAATAATATTTGTTTTGCAGATATTTGGTTCTTAAGTCGAAAGTGGACTTCTTACAATTACATGTTGTTCGTGTGGCCAAATGATCATTATATCCAGAATTTTATTCATGATTTAGATATAATATATGTCATATATATCCAGTACATGCATGCATTTATAACATTACATAATCATTTATAGGTAAGAAATGAAATGCACCGTTCATGGAGACGGTAAGCTGTACGTACGCATGAACGCTACTTTCATTTCTATTTCGTATTTTATAGAATGGAAAAATAATTATATAAAGGTATATTATAATTACAGTATAATATCATATATAATATCATTGTTCCATCCTTTATACTTCCCACATATGGTATTTAACGAATCAAATCACTTTGAGGGGGCGGTAGTCCGCACTTCCTGAAATGAAGATATCGCGTTTACCCATAATGGAAACCATAAATGTATGCCCAAAATGAAAAAAAACAGAAGATTAAGGAAACAATAAACCTATTATATATCATATATAAAAATAGTGACATCATAATGGCCACCTTTGAAGGTATTAAATGAGTATTGAACAATCATCGTTTCGGGAGGCAGAATTTCGCCATCCACGGAAACCGTATGTTCTTTAACCATTTGATGTAGTTGTGTGAAAGTTTAGCTCGAATAAATCTTATAAAAACATCCTAGTATATTGAAGATACTGGTGTTGTTACAAAATAATTAAATAAAAAGTGTTTAGGGGGTTGGAGAAGAAAAATAAAACAAATGAACATGAGAGAATGAATTACCTTTAAAAGTGTAACTCCTTTTTATTTGAGCCTAAAGGCTTCCTTTGAAAGGATTCTTCCCAAAGTTAATCCTCTAGGATGAGGAGAGGGATGTGGAGAGAGTAAATGGGCAGGGTTTGGCCGAGCCAAAGGCTTGAGGAGTGTGTGAAATGAGGTAGAGGTGGGGGCCTTTTATAAGAGGAGGGGAGGGGCACTTTTGGAAAGTAAGAAATATTACTTTATTTGAAAATGTGTTTCGGTTTAAAAAGGTCTCACATTGATATAATTAGTGTATAAGGTGATAAGGGTTCTAAATCCACCCATACAATAAGTTTTGGACATGTGTAGGTCATAGAATTTACATTATATTCTCATTTTATTTAAATTGTCAGATAATGATGTCATCGCTACATCATTATGATGTCATAAATAATTTAATTTATTTAATGTCAAAAAATTATAACAAAATTACTATTATGTATGAAATCTTTTTATCTTTCCAATTACTATTTATAATAAAAAATCGGACTTGTATAACCCCAATTAAAAATTGTTTTAGTAAAACATATCATGTTTGTGTCATTTTTACTTTTACATTAAATAAAAAGTTATTTATGTCATTTCCCAACCATAGTGGCTCCATGGGGTCCCCAAGTTGACCCATGGATTTTATTGGTCGGCCATTACACATCCAATGAGGTTAGGACATGTGTCAAGTTCATTTCATATTATTAAAACATTATTTTTACCTTAAACTACACTAATTACCTCTAATCGCGATTAAAAACTTAATAAGTTACTATTCACAAAAAAAATATCTTTATCCCATTGAACCACATTTTACTTATTAATGAAAACCATGTATGTTGGATTTTTTAAATTAAAAATACAAAGATGGAAAAATTTCATTTAAACGGAAAAATCAGTTTTTATAAGTACCACTTAGTGGTGTCACTATTCATCAAAAATTGATGTTTTTTAGAAAAATCCCAAAAATTCACCCTAAGCTATATTTGAAATTATGAATTTAAAAATGAAGTCTATTTTACAAAATTCAAAACATATAAGTCACAATAATTAATTTAATAATTAATTCCCGCTGTCAGAGCAAATAGCGTGTTTTTATGAAACAATAAGTATCAAAAGATTGACACTGGTTTAAGTCTGATTTCAAAGTGAAATTAATTCCAACGACCACTATTGGATTTAATGGTAAAAATATATTCTAATTTCACATTAAAACCAATTAAAAAGATAATCTAATTATATAAATAAATTATATTAAAAAGAGGTTTTGAATTAAAATACAACATTTTACACTATTCAATAAAAAAATGAACTTTATCGGAAAGATACCAAAAATTTACACAAAGTAAATTTTGATGTCCTGATTCTTAATAAGAGTTTTATTTGGTCCAAAAGAATGTTTAATAGTGAACAAAACTATATTTAATTATGGTTCAACATCAAAAGGTGATAAGTGAACCTTTAGTGAAAACTAGGGCATATACGCCTAAAATTGAATTCTTTCCGTATTTTAAGCCTCTATCCTTTATTGGATAAATGTAAAAACATTGAAAAACATATATAATCATATTTTAGTTATTTCTATCCTTTCCCGCCATTACAATGGCTACATGTTAACTACCATTTAAAATAATATTATTTTATTATTAGAGTGGAACGTAAGATTCCCAAGAAACTCGTTGTTGCGTGTTGGGTACGCCATCGAGCATAGCATCCCCTTTAAAGTCATATCAATATTTTATTCAAAAATATGGATAAATATGAAAATGTCATATTCTTTATATATGAAAATGTCATATTCTTTATTTACCTGTGGTGTTACAATATGAAACCAAGTATTATATACCACAGATTACTACATACAATGTATTATTAAATCCATTAAAGGTGAATAATAAAAAATCATATTATAAATAAAAATGAATTTTTTTCCTCTTCAAGTAAATACCAATGATTATCCTACCCTATTAGTATCATTTTTATTATATCATAATTGATAATGAGAAAAACAACCTAAAATGAGAAAAATAAATTAAATAATAGAAGAATGTTAGGTGATTCAAAATTGTGATTTGTGATGTCAGAATTGAATAACCATATAAAGTATAACGGTGTTCAAAAGACATATTTTCTCTATTATTTAATGGAATATAAATATTGTGAATATTACTATTAAATACATGATCATCTTGGATTTAATGGACTATTTTTTATATAAATATTTTTTTATTTTTTTAATAGGTTGATGACATGAACTGGTTTCCCAGTTCATGCCACCCAAAGGATATAAATATTATTCTATTAAATTTTCATATTTTAAATTATTTCATAATAGATAATAAATTATGGTTCTTAAGTTATGTTTTTTATAGGTATTTTTTGAAATATTTATATAATTTACAATAACTTTTTATGCACAATTCATCATAGTTTTTATGGGAAATATGTGATGTTATCTTAAGATATTTGATTATTTATAACAAAATGATAAAACATATAGAATCATTGGATCAACAGACAGATTTGAATATTTGGAAAATATTGTACCATATGAATTGTTATTTTCATTGTTTGACACAATATTTTGATAATATAAATAAATTATACATAGGAATAAATAATGTTTTCATATTATCAGACAAATGATAAATAATTTTTCAAATTAAGATAATTGTTTACGTTGATTTTTATGATATTATAATTATTTTACACAATTTTTTTACAGTTTGATTTGAAAAATTATCATTATAATGATGTTTTGAAAATTATATCTCTAAAAACATTGATATAATAACAAACAAAAAATATTTGGCATAAAATCTTAAGATAAATTAATAACTATCATATTGTTTATTATGAAGGAAAAATTCAGTTTCTAATTGTTTTTTAATATAGTGATGTTTCCATAAAATTAGAATTTTATGGGAGGAGACTTGATAACCACACTTATGTCGATGGTGTAATCTTACTCTTGATGTGAGAATTCTAGTTGGAACCTCTTTGTGGCAGCATCAAGGCCTTAGGAAAATAGTTTGGGTATGGACTGGTCATCCATATGTCTTGCTCAGATTTACTGTTTTAGGCATAAAAGTAGTGGTATATCTAAACCATTAGAATGGTGTCTTCCTTGTTCGGTGAAAAAGAAAACACATGAAGTGTATGATAAACTCATGTATTGGAGGGTGAAGCCGTCAATCTTGAGTCAACCAGCCTTACCCTCTTTATAGCATGTGTTTTGAGTTTTCTATTGCCAACATTTGTGGAAGAGTGAGAGAACATACTTTTAAAAGTTTTTTCTATGATTACCTATCTGCTGGTAGAGGGACTTCTTCTTTTTCGTGTACCCAGGGATGAAACCAATATCTACTAATTCACATCAGATGGCTTCTACAGAGATCTGAGATCTATGAGTATTGTTGGGATAATGATTTTCTGTCTAATATGATCACACAAGTGTTAGGTATATCTTCTCATAAAAGGACCTTAAACTGAGACGACAATGATGGATTGGGTTCCTCCTGGACTACAACATTGAGAAATTCTATAATTCTGGGATGGGTAATGTTTTAGTAGACTCACTTAGTCAGTGTTCTAGTATATAGTTGCTATGTGAGGCGATAGAATAGCTTGTCACGTTTTAGATATCCTTCATAGAATGTGATGGAGCCCCATGATACCAGTGACACATTAAGAGAAGTTGTTGAGGGAGTTCCACACATCCCCATTGGTGGTATATCCTAGTGTGGTGATGATGTACCCAGATATCCAATGCCAGTACTGGAGGCCAGGGATGAATAAAGATGTAGCAGTGTCAGTTTCACGATGCCTCATATGTTAGCAAGTGAAAGCTGAGAATCAGGTTCCATAAAACTTGAGAACAGCTTTTTTAGCACCAGATTGGTGGTCAGAAGGATCAGACCATACAAACACTTGAGTACATGCTTTTTTCTTGTGTACTTTATTTTTTTCCATATATGGGAGGGCCAATTCCCACTGGTGGAGTTCATATACAATAATAGTTATCACTCCACCATTGGCAAGGCTCTATTTGAAGGCATGTACAGTGGACCATACAGATCAACTCTATGTGGGACATACTTGAGGTAGACTACCCTAATGGGTTTAGATATTGTACTGGATACCACATTGAAGGTAAAGATCATCCAAGATTGGATGAAGACTACCAAGTGCTAGTAGAAGTCCTATGCGAACAGGAGACATATACCATTAGATTTTGAAGAAGGAGATCCTGTATTCTTTCGGGTCTCACACTGAAGAGGATTGCATAGGTTTGGATGGGGTGTAAAGATATCACAATGGTTTGTTAGACCATTCCACATCCACAATATACTAGGAAAGGTGGTGTACCTTCTATCTCTTCCCTCGGATGCACCGAGTGTATAATATTTCTTGTGTTCCGCAGTAGAGGAGATACGTGCTTGATTAATCAGATGTTATTAACTAGGGCGAGTTAAACATTGAATATGGGACAAATTTAAGAGATTTTTTAGTGGGGATAGTGGATCGACATGATTGAGTCCTTTTCCGACTGTATGTCCCTCTGTTGTATTTTTGGTGGCAGCACGAGAACCTCCATGAGATCACATCAGTCCATGTGGCTTAGATTCGTGCTCAGTAACTTCATTTTTTGATTTTCCTTTGTTTTGTCTTTTGGGCATATAATAACTAAGCTAGGGATAATGTAGTGTCCCAAAAATTCCACATAATTTTTTATATGGAATTATTACAAGACCATGAAATCTGACGGCACATATTTCTGAGGCTCGGACTGCCCAGAATGATCAGTCAAAATGATTTAAGCTTAAAATTGCATCAGTGAGTACTTTTCCTGAAAAAAAGGAATATCTCTTAAATGGGTGCCCAGATCATAAATATGAGGGCACCGTTGTATTCAAAGCTACATGTTTAACCTATGTGAAAATTATGTTTATCCGACATATGCCTCCACTGAGAAAACAAGAAAACAGAATAAACGTAAATAAAAATATTTTATTCTTAAAATTTTTATAACTCACGAATGGTTACTCAGATTAAAAATAGGAGACCACCGATAAAATCTTGGGGGTATTATTTGATAGGGAGATCCTATCATTGGCCTATGAAGTCCAACAATGGATGTTAGTTTTTGGCCACAAATAAAATAATTATTTTTATGTGAAATTCTAAAACTCCTAAATGGTAACTCGGATTAGAAATCTGAGTGTACCATTGAGCTTGTTAGGGCATGTTTCCTTTCGGAAGAGCCTAACCATGACCAGCACTGGTCGAGGGTGACTATTAATAATTTTTGAACTTTTTTTATGCTACATTCAGTAAACATAAAGGCCGAATTTTCTTAATTATGAACCAGTGCTATGATTAAATATCTAAGGGAATCTTTGAATTCGTAGTGCTGAAATTTGCATGCGAGAGTCTTATCATATACCACAATAGTTTTGGTGAAAAAATATTTTTTTGCCACTTTTAAAGAAATAGTAATATAACATAATTGTTATTTTATTTTTCCTATCACTTATTGAACATTGGTGGTTGGACAGATGGGTTGTCAATCCATTAAATGTCTTTCCATTGTTCTTGTTTAACACCAATGTTGGGAATTCAGATATTCACTCATTAACAATCATTTTCAATTCCTCAGGGCCTTACACACCAATTTCCCCTTTATTTATATAGAGTTTAGGTTGGAGTTTTGATACAGCTTCACTAAGAGAAGAACCTCTGGAGAAGTGACATGACGTCTTCCAATGATGATGATCAGAAGGTGGGATGTCGTTGGAGGGATCAAACCGAAAGAGACGAATGCTTGTGGCTTTATCAAAGAGCAGATTCTCATTTCACCACCGCGATGACTCCTACGATTCTCGAGGTAGGTTGTTTCTTATTAATGAGTTATTTGATGAATTAAAAATTTCTCCCACTTTATATGATGTTAACATGGAGGTATAGGGCAAACAAATCAATTCTTGAACCCTCTGCCACTTCATTTCATGATACATTCTTCATGCTCGAATGAATCATCTTACTAAGGACAATCCCCATAGGCCAACACATGTCCTTTACAATGTGATTTTCCCTCACTCAAAAACACCCTAGGAGACTTCCCAGAAGGTGCACCTTCATTTTCAAAAGCCTTATTGATTAGAACTCGATATATTTTATTTTTTAAAATTATATTTACTCCACTATTAAATTAATTTTTTATCTAGTAAAAGAATTAATCTATAGATGAGAAGATGTTACATAAAATATGAATTAAGTTAACAATAATTTATTCGTACATAGTATAAAATTACAGTAGAATTATATTAGACCCTGATTACATATAATGGATTATTATCTATCATGTCTGATTATATCCCTTTAATGGGAGAAAAATAAAATGATGTTATAACCATGAGATCATCCTCACCGATGAATATCATTGTTAGTAGTACCAATCCTATAATGGTAAAATAACATCATGAATACATAAAAAAAGAGAAAATATTAATAGAAACTTAGGGGAATAAAAATTGTTATTTGAAGAATCATAATTGAATAAACATATAGAATATAATTTCATAAATATATTTATTACATTACTGTAATTAAATTTCTATATCCATTATGTATAATAGTAAAGTAAATTTTAGAAATTTAGAATAACTAATATATTACTTTCATAATAAATTAAATTAGATATAAAACATATATATATTAAATATAACTAATATATTTTATATATAAATAATATTTGTGGAATAAAATAAAAAGGGAATAATTATTCATTAAATTTATTGTTACATTTAATAAAAAAATTATACATTATATATTATTATTATTAAATGTATTACATGAAATGTATGATATTAATAAAATAGATTTATGAAATGTAAGGAATCATTAGTAGAATAAATATATAATGGGGAGTAAATAAATATAGAATCATAAGTGAAAAATATTGTTATTATTTAAAGAATTATATTCTTTTAGAAATATTATTATTATATATTATTATTTAAAATAGAAATTTATCATATCTAAATTGTGAAATCTATTCATATTTATATTTTTTACATAAATATATATGTCTTATAATTCAATATAGTATTATTAAAAATTTATAAAAAAGAATAAAATATCACATCGTTTAAATATTAACTTGGATAATGAAATTATATATTAGTATTATTTGACAATTTTTGTATATTAAGGATTAAAAAATATTTTCATGAAATTTAATTTTTATAATTATAATAATTATTTAATTAAAAAAATGATTTTTTATTAATATAAAAATTTATAAAAAATAGATATTTTAAAATATATTTTAAAAGAATAATTATTCTATATATAGAATGTTTAAAAAATACTAAATTTATCATATTTTTGTATTTGAAATAGATAAAATGAAATAAATTATTGATGAATTGGGTTAACATCATGGAATAGTTTCCATTTAATATTTTTCTAAAATTAGAATACATTTGTAAGATATTAAATAAAATAAGAAAAATGTAATTTTTGTTAAATAAAGTGGATTGAATATTTAATTATTAAATAAAACTAACACCTTTACAAAAATATTAGGTTTGGGGGTAAATGATAAATTTTTATCCATATATCATTACCGACCTCACCAACACCCATGTGATTCTTTCTATAACAATCTCTTGTTTAATGTTTCCAGTGTAAATTCCCACATTTTCACTTATATAAGGATAACCCCTACACCCATGAAAAAATAGTTTTTTTCCTTCAGTTATCTCTCGAACACACACCCAAATTCTTTCTCAACTCTCTATATCCCACGCTTTGTGTCCATTGATCATAAAAAATGATGAATAAGTGCTCAATTCTATGTCATGATATTGCAATGTTGAGTTATTCCATTAACATATGTTTTGTACTTTTCTTCATCTTTTATACTTTTCTTATTAGTCCACTTATTGCAAAAAGTTTCACATAATATAATGATTTATTATTAATATTATTATTTATCACACCAACATTTATTTTCTTATTCATTATATATATATATATATATTTATTATTCTTAACTAATGGTTATTTTGACATGTAATTCAATGAATGTTAAATATTCCATGATGTTTCAAGGTTAGCATATCGTTAATAATAAATGTTTGGAATACATTCTAATTGGATGTAAAATCTATACATTCTTTCTTACAATGGGAATAATGTGTGCCCACCTATGTGGAGAACCCAAGTTGGTGACTTAATTTCCCAAGGGAGGGGCACATGATGGGAACATGGTATGTCTATTAGTTCTTCCAAACTCTGAGATTCAAAACATATTTTAAAAATTAATGTTATAAAAATACCCTCTTAGGATTTAAAACCTTTAATCAGGTATCACAAATACATTCCATTAATAAAATTGATGCATAACCATAGGATTATAGGTCAAACAATCTTTGACATCCTTATCCCATTTTTTTCAATCCATTATCTATTCTAAAGTGGGAACCTTGAGGAACAACCCTTTTTCCACTTCTACACCTCTCTTCATTCTATATTTTATCACCATGCATTAATGAGTCTTGATTTTTGACCACGAATAAGTTATGTTTCGGTTCTAAATACTTTTTTCGATTCATTATATATATTTTTGTCTTAATTTAATGTCCCATTTAACCTGTATTTTTTGTTTCAAACTTATATACACCGGTTTAGGGTAGGTTTCCCCATAAATTTAACGTTATTATTAGAACCATCTGTTAAATTGGTCTGAAATTCTTTACTAAATTATTTACTAATAAAATAATATGTTTATTATATTGATTTGAATTTAAATTATAGTTTTACTTGGTTTACATTTTAATTTTGTTGACACTTCAAATTGGTAACATCTTTGAAATGTGGTTTAATATTTTTATATAGATTTCTTTTTTAATAATTTACCAAATTGAATTTATGAATGAATAATTTCATATTAAATTAGGTTTTTCCTTTAATGGGAACTATAAATGGTCTCTTAATTTTTGTTTTGATTTTAATTTCATAAATTTAATTTCACATGTTGATATGTTGTTTCAATATTGGGTTTGAAAATTAATGAGAAGATTTCAAATGAATTTTGAGGTATTTTGTAGTTATACATATTTATATATCTATATATGTATATATAAGAACATTTATATCATAATATATGATTTAGTTAGCTTATATATACATATATATATATATATATTGATTGTTGTTAAATCAATATGAACATAACAATAGAGAGAAAAATTGGGAATATAAATTTGACTCTTAACCCCTATTTTCAAACACATTTTAAGATAATATATATTATAAATTATAAAGTGAAAATTGGTGTTCATTATAATTTTTATTTCATTTTAACGATTATATTCTAATTTACTATGTCCATATTTTTTATGTTCTGAATAATAGATTTTTTTATATATCATGTTTTTTATGAAATGAAATTTTTTTAAGTGAAAAAACATTATAAGGTAATGTGTGACTATTTTTAATGGAAATCTCATGGGGTAAGTTCATGAAGGGCCCCTTTTAAAATTTAATTGATTATGATGGTTTGAGAACTAGTGTAATTGAAATAAATCTTTGTCTATCTAACAAATAAATAAATATTCCACAATAAAAATATAAGTATTATTTTCAAGTGAAGCTTATGTAAATAGTTTTACATTATAATGGACATAATGAATTAATGGACACTACTACATGATTTGATAATACATGGAGCTAAATAAATAATTATAACGAACACAATAATGAAAACTCAATTGGCCAAAATTATCACACAAAGATAATTCCATCTTTAGATTTTTTAAATGAAATGTAATTATTATGACTTTGATTGACATATTCAAGTGAACTATATAACCATGATTAGTTATTTTGTGAAAAATGATGTAATATAATGGTGGTTATTATTTAATTTTTTTAATGTATATGTGAATCATAAAATATGACCATTTCATGACTAATAGTAAATGTGATTGTTCGTTAGTATGACTGTTTGGAGCTTTGATAATTCGGAATTATGTCCATTTGTAATAATGTTACCATTATAATTAGTGTATATAAACTGTAATGATGTGAGATAATTCATGAAAAATTGAGAAATCATTAACTCATATGGATGGATAACACCTTCTGATTCACATTTATATTAGATTACGATGGAGGTAGTATCATTGTGGTCCTCCATTGACTAATAACTTGAGGAGCCTCAACAATTGAGGCTTGAGTGGAATCGATTATGAGAGGTGATGATGATAGTGCAGGTCACCAGAAAAAAAATGTTAGTTGAACCAAAACATAAGTGATTCACATATGAACAATTTAAACATCGGGAGTATGGTGGTGTTATATAATTATTTGTCTATACCTTATGTTTAATAATGGTGAAAATTATATTAAATGGGATATAAAGTTTCCCCGTATCCTGTATTTTCTATTAGTTTAACACACCTATATAAATTAAAAAATTTACATGAACAAAGGTTGAATATATTATATTATATATCTTAAAATTATAAACTATCAACTCATTTTATACACATATATTTAAAATTTTTATGACATATTTTATAGAAAAAATTAATGTTAACAAATTATTTTTTAAAAATATTATTTATTAATATATAAATAAAAATAAAAATTGTACAATAAAAATAGTTTACAAATGAATATGTTTTATAAATTTAAAATAATCATGTTATTTTAAAAAAATAATTAAATTATTTAGAAAATGGATATTCTAATAAATATGGAATTTTATGATGAAAAATTATTTCATTTTGGAAACCATCATTTAACAATATTCCAAAGGTGAATAATCATAATTTTCGATGATAATAGTTTATGTTAAAATGAAGAATATTTTATAAATATAAAAAATGTATTATGACATGAAAAGGAAAAAAAGTAATGTAAAAGATAAATTAACATAAAGTTCGTCTATGTATTTTATTTCTCATTAAAATAAATCAAAATGGTCTGATACATGTTTTGGTCTCCTAAAACATCCCCTCTCCAACCAAATTTATCAAATAAAAACTAATACTCATTGTATACATGACGTGTGAGTAATATTCACCATCATTTAATTAAAAGAGAAAACAAATATACCTTCCATCAAATCATCATTAGAGATTAAAACCATTGAAAGACTATAGTTAGTTGTATTTAATTTTCATATGAAAATGTATTAATCTATTAATTAGTTAAAACTTTATTATTATCACATTAATTATAAATTTAATTTCATCCCCTCCTCCCATGTAATGTTTAATTTTAAATTATGCACCATCTGGTGACGTATCTCCACTTTCATGGACCATCAACCAGATAGTATTAGAAATTTCAGAACAATATATCTTGATATCAACCATTTAATCCAATTTTGTAAGATGATTGAAATATCCCCATCAGTTTGACCAAGTATCTATTATAAAACATGGATTTCAAAATTTTCACTTGTGCATACTTTCATAGTCAACTACAATCCTATAGATAATATATCATCATAAATACATTCTTCATAGAAGAACCACAAGATAATATGTATCACAATTTGGAGTGTATCATTATCCTGACAGAGATTCCCTTGGGGTAATAATTCTATTATATCAAAGATATTACCAATTAAATCTCATCCAATGTGTATTAGGAAAATAATTGAGGAGATTAGTTCAATATACCTCTATGAGAAACTAATACGAATATCACATATATTATGAAACAAATCTATAATCATATATAAGGATTCAATTAAATTATCAATCTTAAAAGATCTCAGATAAACCACATAACAGTAAAATTTACCACGCCCAGCTGATTATTGGATTTTGGTTACACTTTTTTAGAATCTACAAAGTCTATGATTTCAAGAATCTAAAATATAAAAATTTTCAATCCACATTAATAAATTCATAGAAATTAGTATGAATGTTGGAGGAAATATGATAATAAAATTTCAAATCAAACCAAACTATATACAACATGGGATTAGGTTACACATCACAAAGTAACTCTAATAGATATTTTAAATTAGATGATACATCAATAATAAAAGATAAATTGTAATGGTAACATCAAATTTATTGAAGTATGGTATTTTTGAATGAATGAGTAGAAATATATGTGAAAATAACAATAGGAATATATTATGTTTGTTCTATGTTATTGTTGAAAATATTTTTGGCATTGTAGTTCTATTTAATTGAGTTATGGATTCTTATTAATCTTGTATGTTCAGTAAACATCCACATCATCCACCAAAAAATCCAACAGAACTATTCTAATATTGGTTTTTGATAATCAAAATTTCATTTCTTGTTAAATTAATATTTAACAATAGAAAACATTGAAACACTTTGATCTGGGTAATCATTAGTTAATATATCTCATATTCAATATTTGGTGAAATCAATCACTATTTTTCATTCATTAAAATAATATATTAAAATAGCATAAGACTAATTTTTCATTCCTATAATTAATCTTCCAAAATATAATATATATTATAAGAATCAAAAAATGATTCATTATGAATATTTATCAGTTACACAATATAATGATATTATTTTAAGTATTTTGGTCCCCGGATGTGTAAAATAATAATAAACTACCTTGATGGAAATACCCATTGTAAAAAATAATCATAAGTCAAAATGATTTTCCCTTTTTTATTAACTACCTTTACAAGGAATATTTTTTAAATTTTTTTATAAACACCCCCTATTTCTATATTAATAAAAACCCAATCTCCATTTTTTATTCAATAATAATATATTTAACATGAATATTCCATCATTTCCTATCTTTAGATCCTTTACAAGTAGTTATTATGTCCCATGAATCTATTCTCAATATTTATGAAGCCACTTATCATATAAGGGAGTATCATCATCCATCCTCATTATTTCAATTACATCATTATAATATTTATTTTATTTTAATGTTTTTGTGTTATTATCTATAAATAATCATCCAATTACAATCCATTTTAATACATACTAATTATTTATTTTCATTATATATCATTAATGTCTTCCCTAAATGAATTTGAATGCCTTTTATGCAGCCAAATATTGTAACTCCCCGACCCCAGTTACCCAGAGTCGGTGCATTATTACATAACATTTGCATGATCACAAGGAAATCATGTCTCTAAAGACCGATCAGTTTATTATTATTAGAAAAAATATTCATACATAAGTTCAACATTACATCTTGAAAATAAATACAACAAAAATATACTTCATTAGAAACATCCAAGCCTCCTAGATTATGCCTACAGGTCACTCATAACTAACTTCTTTATATCATCGGAATATAAATCATAAGAAAGGGGTGAGCTCAAACGCTCAGTAAGGGTAAGTAATACAGCTGAAAATTACATAAATATTAAGCATGGTGAATAATTGAAACCACATGCCTTTACCAATAATAAACATTAATACTTTTATGGAAAGAATATGGGGTGAGTAAATAGTGACATAATAAAACATAATAATGTGTATTCTACTAGTAGAATGCCCACATGAACCATCAATATTATTTCCATAATGAGGGAATGTATAATGCTGGACATTCTGAAACATTTTGTTAAGGCCTCGACCGAGACGTCTAAAAATTATAAAGGCCTCGGCCAAAACCATATCTCAAATTGGGAAAGAACCTCAGCCAATTCCATGTCTAGTTGTCTAATGAGACCTACCAATTCATTGAGGATCTATATCAGGCTCTACCCATCACTTACTAAGTCTAATGCATTCTTCATATGAAAAGGTATAAACATATCATAAAAATTCATTTTAAAACTAGCATACGAAATGTCAATACGTTAACCATAAACCATGAATGGTATAAAAATAGCACATCCACAGTAAAAAATATCACAAAATCATAAATTAAAAATAGACGTTTTTTATCATAATAAATCAACTTAAAATAAGAATAAAATCCATCAAAGGATGTTGACATAAGTGAAATCAAAACTATTTGAGATAAATAACTCATTTTTTAAATCATTTAAAAGTCACATAATTGTAAAATAAAACATTTAATTTCAAAATATTCAAATAAACTTGTAAGCGAATCTTTGACAATTTTATAATGGAGGAATATAGATGCTCCTACCGTATATGTTAAAAAAAGACATCCTTACATTAATTCTGTCGAAAAGGTTAAAAAGGACCTTGTTTGGAAAATGACGAAATGATTCCTTTATAAACTACTTATAAAAAGACAAAAAAGGGTATAAATTAATTTAACCCATATTCTGTAAAATAGTAAGAATGTTTTGAAATACATTTTTAAGAAACATGGATGTGGATGATAAAGAGGTCCCATTAGATAATTATGTATAAACAATCTCGGATAATGAAGATATTGTAAAATAAATCCATACCTAGTAATTTTCCTTGGTCTAGGGTTGGATAACATCATGTATAATTGTGAAATATTTGTTATTAAATTATACATGAATCATATACATTAATATTATACCAAATATGATCTTTTAACATTGGTTTGTTAATAATATCTTTGTATTATTGTTGTTTCAGGTGTTAACTGATTCGTTTTCCATTATATTATTTGTTAAGTAAGTCATGTTTGTTATCAATAGGTTGTATCTTATTCATATCCAGAATGATATAATGTTCTTCAACATTCCTTTTAATCATTAAATGAGAATTAGTCTTGAATGGATACGATGGGGAATGAATTTTATCGCGTTTATGGAGACGGTAGTCCGTACGTACGCACGAGAGACATTATCATTATTTGGATATTAAAATGATATATAATTGGATGGTGTATCATATATACAGAATCATTATCATGTTATATTTATTATTTACATGAATTACACATCATTATTATACCCATCCAAATAATAATGTATCGAATAACGATTACACCATAACGTGGAGATGGTAAGTCGTACGTACGCACGTACGGTGAAATGTCATTAAAGGGATGGATAGAATAAATAATCATATTGTGACATATTTATAATAAAATCACAGTATAATGAAGATAAATTAATTATTATCTTAGAATGGAAACAATAAAGAAAAAGAACTGGAAGAAGAAATGAACTTGAAAGAGGGTGGTGAAATCATTACCTCTTATTCAGGCTCTACCTTTTGATTTGATCAAAAGAGCTCCATAGGTTGGTTTTATGATCAAACTAAGACCTCTTGGTTGAATTGAGAGAAGTTTAGAGGATATTTGGTTAGGTTTTGGCCGATCCGAAAGACTTTGAGTGTATGAATTAGGGAGAAGGGGTGTGACCTTTTATAAGAGGGGTGAGGGTCACCTTAGGAAAAGGTAGAAGTATTATTTTATAAAAAACTTATTTTCCATTTATAATGGATACAAAGTGGATTATTATAATTATAATGTGGTTATATGTCGAAAAAAACTCCACCAATAGGTTTTAGACAGGTTTGGGACACTTTATTAACCTTAATTTTTAGTTTTAACCCTTAGTTAATTAATTTGACATTTACCATGTCACTTTGTATTTTTATATTATATAGTCAATAAACTTACTATAAACTTCAAATAGACAACCAAGTGGTCCATTAATGATACAACTATCATTATATAAGTCTTTCGGCCAAACATTATATTTTTAAGAATATAATATCAATTAATAATATAATATTTGTTTTAAAAATTCTTTTATGTCAATTTCGACACTATTTGGTATTTTGTTTTTGTGAAAATCATAATAGAATGATTAATTCAAAAAAGGTTCATATAATCAACCATAATATGTCATATTAACATAGTAAATTAGTGTAATTAATAATAAGTATCAAATTACATTTATTTAGATATTTATAATATCAATTATTTTAATATTTCATTAATTAGTCAATTACTGCATCACCATTGTGTCATAAATAACATAAATTATTTAATGTCTAAAAATTATAATTAAAATACCATTATATCGGAAATATTTTTATCTTTATAATGAATATTTATAGACTAATTAATCTTATTTATCACCCTATATTAAAAATGTTTTAGTTATTAAACTTTGATTTTTACTCTTTTAACTCTTCTTTGAATTTAATAATAATAAATGTCATAATCTAATCTGGGTGGACCGAAGAGGTTCATATTTTATTCTTATGGGTTTTTTTGGTCGAATTGTACTTGTCCTATAGAATTAGGACATGTTTTAGGGTAATAATAATATCATTTTTACCCTTAATTACCCTATTTACTTTTAACCGTGGTAATAAAAGTAAAAAGTTACTATTCAACAAAAATTATTTTTATAATATTGAACCAAATTTTAATGCTTGATATAAATTGTGTCTCTCATATTTTCAATGTTCCACTCACAGAAGTCGTAAAATTATGTTTTATGTGAATTTGCAAATTCTCCTAGGAGGTGGGTAAAAGACGGTGAAAATTTCAATAAAATTTTTATATATCTAAAATTATTATAAACTGAATCAAATGAATTACATTGATATTTTATAGTTATTATGTATCTATTTCAACCTAAAATAAATTTAAATAAAATAAATAATTATTTAAATTAAAATTCAGTTTTAAACTATAACTCATTATTTTTCACTATTCATCAAAAATTGAAAGTTTTTAGAAAAATACCAAAAATTCACCCTAAATTAATTTCAAGACTCCGAATCAAAAAATGAAGTCCATTTTGAATGATAGAAGTGATAAAATTTGTAAAAGTGGGTATTACTATTTATAACAGCTAATTTGATTGGTTGTGGTTTATGTTAGAACTTGAAGTTGCGTACAACACACGCTACTGTAATATTCAAAGAGAAGCGTACCATGAAAGCTTGGGGTGTTACATTATCCTATCCTTAAAATAATTTCATCCTCGAAATTTCTTGAATATTACTGCATAAGAAGACTCAGGTGGTTCTTCATCATAAGTTCCTCGGGTTCCCATGTAGCATCTTCCATCTTTTGGTTTCTCCATAGAACATTTACTAGACGAGTCGTCCGGTTTCTCATCACTTGTTCTCTTGTATCAAGAATCTTGACTGGCTCTTCGAAATAAGATAGAACAGGTTCCAGTTATAATTCCTTGTAGGTGAGTACATACGTTGGGACATGCAAGTATTTTCTCAATAGTGATACGTGGAACACATCGTGACCTTTGGAGAGATTTGGAAGCATTTCCTAACGGTAAGCTATAACCCCAATTCTTTTTAGAATATCGAAAGGTCCTATGTACCTGAGACTCAATTTACCTTTATTGCCAAAACATAATACACCCTTCCATGGAGATAAATTCAAGAAAACATGATCTCCTACATGAAATTCCAAATCCATCCTTCAGTTATTGGCATATCTCTTCTACCTACTTTGAGATTCTTTGATGTATTTTTGATTACCATCACCTTTTGCATCGTTTCATCCACCAGTTCTGGTCCTACATGTTTTCTCTCACCATCGTCATCCCAACAGCTTGGTGTGCGACATCTCTTTCCGTATAAAGCATCATATGGTGGCATCCGAATACTTGAATGGAAGCTATTATTATAGGAAAATTCCACCATAGGTAAATATTAATCCCACATACCCTGAAAGTCAGGTAAGAAAGATCTCAACATGTCTTCTAAGGTTTTAATAGTCTATTCTGATTGTCCATCAGTTGGGGGGGGTAAGTAGTTCTCAAACGATGTTCAGTATCCAAGTACTTCTTAAGACTCTTCCATAATCATTATTTAAAACATGGATCATGATCAGAAACAACTGATAGGGGCACTCCATGAAGACTCAAAGAATTATTAATATATAGCCTTTCTAGACGTTCAATTTGTAGATCTTCTCTTATAGAAATAAAATGTGATGATTTGGTAAGATGATCAATAATGACCCATATCGCATCGTTCCTTCTTGGAGTCTTTGGTAGTCCCATGACAATGTCCACAATGATATTATCCATTTTCCACTCAGGTATGGGAAGAGGTTTCATGACTCTTCCAGGTTGTTTCCTTCCACCTTTCAATTTTTGAAAAACCATACATCTTGACAAAAAATCAGAAATCTTTCTCTTCATGTTATGCCACCAAAAATGTTCCTTCAAATCTCTATACATTTTGGTGCTCCCAGGGTGTATTGAGAAATTGGAACTATGAGCATCATCCATAAATTCCCTTTTTAGATCAGGTATATTAGGAACATAAAGTCTCTTCCCAAACATTGAAATTCCATATTCATACACAAAGTTACTCAATCTCCCATCATTCACAGCTTTAACCTTCTTTTGAAACTCTTCATCCCCATTCTGATAACTCTTTATCTTTTCTAGTAAATATGGTTTGGGAACCATTTGAAAAAGAATTGATGTTTCACCTTCCTTGGTTATTTTCATATCCATCATTACTATATCCATGTATATAGGATCCGTTTCAAATCTCATCTTGTTTAAGACTCCATGATACCTTCTACTCCAAGCTTCTTCCACCTTACTTGCCTTCACGGAGTGGTAGGGTATAGTGAAATAATAATCCTTGAGTAGTTCAATCCATCGCCTTTGCCTCATGTTGAGTTCTTTATGTGAGAAAATGTACTTAAAACTCTTATGATCGGTACATATCTCACATTTTTTACCATAGAGATAATGTCTCCATATCTTCACAGAAAATATTACAATAGCTTACTCAAGATCATGAATAGGATAGTTTTTCCCATGAATTTTCATCTGTCGTGATACATAGGGAATAACTCTATCATTGTTCAAAAGAACACAACCAAGTGCTTTCTTAGATGCATCACCTTAAATAAAAAACCCATCATTCGCCGATGATAGAGTAAATATACGATCATTGACTAATATTATCATTAGTTATTCAAAACATTATTCACACTCTTTTGACCAAAAAAATTTAACCCCTTTACGTGTGAGCTTCGTTAATGGGTTAGCCAATCGGGCAATGTTCTGGACGAAACGCCGATAATAACCGGCTAAACCAATAAAACGGCATACCTCTGTTATACTCATCGGTGCTGGACATTCATGGATTGCCTTGGTCTTAGAAGGATCAATAGAGATTCCATCCTTAGAGACAATATGGCCAAGAAAAGAAATCTTCTGAAGCTTGAATTCACACCTTCTAAACATCCCATATAATTCATGTATTCTAAGAGTCTTTAGGATAATACACAAGTTATTTTAATGATATTCATATCTTTTGGATTATACCAAGATATCATCAATAAATACCAACAAAAAATCATCAAGATATTCCTTGAAAACACTATTCATTAGATCTATGAATATAGAGGGTGATTTAGTCAATCTAAAAGGCATTACTGTAAAATCGTATTGCTCTTACCTGGTTCAAAATGCTGTCTTTAAAATTTCTTCCTTCTTCACACACAATTGATGGTATCCAGATCAATGGTCAATCATTGAAAAGTATTGAGCTCCATGTAGTTGGTAAAATAAATCATCAATGTGAGGTATGAGATACTTGTTATTTATTTTTATAACATTTATTTCCCTATAGTCCATACATAACCTCATAGATTCATCTTTCTTATTAACAAAAAGGATAGGGGCTACCCATGGAGAAACACTAGGGAAAATAAATCTCTTATTACTCAATTCCTTTAGTTGTTTCTTTAGTTCAACTAATTCCACTGTGTCCATTCTATAAGGGGTCTTCGATATCGGCCTTGAACCAGGAATTAAATCAATGGAAAACTAAATTTCTTGTTTTAGAGGATTTCATGGTAAATCTTCCAGAAAAACATCTACATATTCTTTAACAATAGGTACATCATCTATTTGAACATTCCTTCCCTCACCTACATTTATTTCATTCTTTTCATCCCCTATAATTGAATTTTTTGAGCTATTGGGGGTGGATGTAGATAAGAATCAGGTGTTGATGATTTTTCACTAAAGATAAAGTGTTCTTTATCATAATCTTCAAAAATTGTAACCTCTTTATTCTTACAATAAATCATTGCATCGTCGTCCGAAAGCGAAACCATACTGAGGATTATATCAAATTAAATCATGGGTATGACGATGAGATCAGTAGATAAAGAACATTTATATGCTCTAATGGGAACTGATTCATAGAACTTTGTAGCAATTATACTTCCTTTAGGAGTTTATACTAACAAATCCATTCTATAATCAAATTGAAAATATCTAAACTTCTAAAAAATCCGGGATGATATGAAAAAGTGCGATGATCCAGAATCAAAAAAATCATTTTCTAAACTTTAGGAAACCATTAAATTACCTTCCACTATGTCTTTTGGATCTTCAACCTCAGCAGTAGTGATTGGAAAAGCTTGTCTTTGGTCCCTAGGCCTTTTTTGAGGTATGTTTCCCTTACTCTTAGAACATTCATTTTCATAATGTCCCATCTCCCTGCAATTTTAGCATTGAATATTGGTTTCATATTTCTTTCCTTTACAATCACCAGCTAGATGGTCTTTATGTGCACATTTGTAGCATACTCATTTTTATTTCAGACAGGCACCAGGGTGCTTCCTTCCAAAATTATCACATGCTGGAAATTTAATTCTTCCCTTCTTCCCTGTTTCCTTATTTTCATTCCCAGAGTGTTCATCAGATCACTTCTTCTCTTTCTTTGATTTAAAGACATAAGACTTAGAGAATTCCTTTTCTGTCTTGATAGCACACGAGACAATATCTTCGTATGATGAGAAGTATTGTGATACTAATGCGCGATAGAGAAATGGTTTTAACCCATCAAAGAAATGATAAAACTCACTTCTTGGGTTACGTATATAATCTGCAGCATGCCTCGCTAACCTTGTAATGTTAGCCTCAAACATTGCAACATTCTCATCCTCCTTTTGCCTCAGACTCATAAATTGCCTTTCCATATCTGCTCGATGGTCAGGAGGAATGTATTTTTCTAAGAAAATCTCTTTTAAGTCCCTCCATTCCATATTTTATACATCATCAACTTCATTTGTGTTTTGAATCAATGACCACCATTGATCAGCATCTCCAGTGAGGCGGTAAACTGGCATGATAACTTTTCCCCTTTTACTACTCCCGAAGGCATGGAATATTTTCTCTATGGAATTTATCCATTGATCAGCCATTAATGGATTTTTACTCCCATTTAATGTTGGTGTTTGTTGCTTCGTGAAGAGATCTAACATTGATCCTTCACAATGTGGATCTAGGTGCTCCATACGGGTAATGTTATTATTCATCACCTAAGTGAGTTGTCCCAATATGGTGATAAGCTGATCAACACCAGTTTTATCAACTAATCCACTATAATTATCTTGAGAGAGAGGGAAACCCCTACATGGAGTATATGCATTGATACTTTTTCCATTCCTTCCACTAGGCACCATTTCTAAACAGTGTCACAATATACATTAGTTTATGAATCGAAATATATAATTCCAAACTTCTAAAATGCTTAACATATATAGAACAGTTTATGGATATAATCCATAGTCATAAACAATTTTTCTTTGAGGAAGTATATAATCATAAATCTTTATTAATGGTTTGTAAATAAAATGAGAATTATCCTAAGCATATCCCTCGAGATTTTCATAACCAAGAGTGCAGCAAGGCCCGTTGTCATGCACCAGTTCTTGTTCGAGTCTAGATCAAAGCGTTGTTTTCTGGTTTTACACCTAGGTACCTCTGTGTCAGAGCCGCCTCTACCTCCTCTAATCCAGATATGGATGTATTTCCTGGAACACTCACAAAATCACTACAATACCAATATTCTAGGAAGTTATTCTATACTAATCCTCAAAATCTATCATAAGGCCGTGTGCTCTAATCCGAGTTTATCTAAATGTAGTTTCCAAGGTTTTTACTAAAATTCCTTTGATACCAAATGTAACGCCCCGATCCCAGATACCCAGAGTCAGTGTATTATTACATAACATTGTCATGATCACATAGAAATCATGTCTTGAAAGACTGATCAGTTTAGTATTATTGGAAACATGATTCATACATAAATTCAGCTTTACATCTTGAAAAGAAATAAACCAAAAATATATTTCATTAGAAACATCCAATCCTCCTATATTATGCCTGCTGGTCACTCATAACTAACTTCTTAATATCATGGGAAAATAAAACATATGAAAGGGTTTATCTCAAACTCTTAGTAAGGGTATGTAATACAATAGAAAATGACAAAAATATTAAGCATGGTGAATAATTGAAACCACATGCCTTTACCAATAATAAACATGAATACATTTATGGAAGGAATATGATCTCGGTAAATAATGACATAATAAAACATGATCATGGGTATTCTACTAGTCTAATGACCACATGAACCATCAATATTATTTCCACAATGAGGGAATGTATAATGCCGGATATTTTGAAACATTTTGTCAAGGCCTCATCCAAGACATCTAAAAATGATTAAGGCCTCAGCCAAAACCATATATCAAATTTGGAAAGGGCGTTGGCCAATTCCATGTCTAGTTGTCTCATGAGACCTACCGATTCATCGAGGAGCTATAGTGGGATCCACCCGTCACTTACTAAGTCCAATACATTCCTTATATGTAAAGGTATAATCATATCATAAACAATCATATTAAAAATAGCATACGAAATGTCAATACATTAACCATAAACTATGAATGGTATAAAAATAGCACATCAATAGTCAAAAATATCAGAAAACCATCAATACAATATGGATGTTTTCTATCATAATAAATCAACTTCAAATAAGCTTAAAATCCATCAAAGGATGTTGACATAGATGAAATCAAAACTATTTGAGATAAATATCTATTTTTTTAAAATCATTTAAAAGTCGCATAATTATAAAATAAAATATTTATTTTCAAAATATTCTTATATGCTTGTAAGGGAAGCTTCGACAATTTTATAATGGTGAAAAATATCTGCACACACCATATAAGTAAAAAAAATACATTCTGAGCTTAATTTTGTCGAAAAGGTTAAAAAAGACCTTGTTTGGAAAATGATGAAAATATTCCTTTATAAACTTCTTATAAAAAGAAAAAAAAGGGTATACATGAATTTAACCCATATTTTGTATAATAGTAAGAATTTTTTGAAATAAATTTTTATGAAACATGGATGTGGATGATAAAGAGGTCCCAGTAGATAATTATGTATAAACAAACTCAGATAATGAAGAGATTGTGAAATAAACCCTTGCCTAGTACTTTTCCTTGTATGAGAGTTGGTTTACCTCCTTTATATTGGTGAAATAATTGATATTAAATTATAAAAGAATCATTTACATTAATATGATATCATATATGATCTTTTAACATTGCTTTGTTAATAATATCGTAGTATTATCGTTGTTTCGGGTGTTAACTGATTCGTTTTCCATAATATGCTTTGTTACGTAAGCCGTGTTTGTTATGGATAGATTGTATATTATTCATATCCAGAATGATATAAAGTTCTTAAACATTACTTTTAATGATTATATGATAATTAGTCTTTAATGGATAATATGGGTAATGAATCTTATCGTGTTCGTAGAGACGGTAGTTCGTACGTACGCACAAGCGACAATATCATTTTTGTGATATTATAATAATATATAATTTGATGGTTAATCATATATATAGAATCATTATCATGTTATATTTATTATTTACATGAATTACACATCATTATTATACCCATCCAAATAATAATGTATTGTATAATAGTTACACCACAATGTGGAGACAGTAAGCCGTACGTACTCACGTATGGTGACATGTCATTCAAGGGATGGATAGAATAATGAATTTGGTTGTAACATATTTATAATAACATCATAGTATATTGAAGATACTTGAGTTATTATCTTAGAATGGAAATAATAAATAAAAAGTAAGTGGAAGAAGAAAGGAACTTGGAAGAGGGTGGTGAAATCATTACCACTTCTTTGGGTTCTTCCTTTTGATTTGATCAAAAGGGATCCATAGGTTGGCTTTATGATCAAACTAAGGTTTCTAGGATTAATTGAGTGAAGTTTATAGAATATTTGGGTAGGTTTTGGCCAATCCAAATATTTTGAGGGTATGAATTTGAGATAAGGGGGAGTGCCCTTTTCTAAGAGGGATGAGGGGAACCTTAGGAAAAGCTTGAAATATTATTTTATAATAAAATTATTTTCAGTTTATAATGGCTCCAAAGTAGATTATTTAAATTCTATGGTGATGATAGGTAGAAAAAAACTCAACCAATAGGTTTTAGACAGGTTTGGGTCACTTTATTAACCTTATATCTTAGTTTTAACTCTTTGTTAATTAGTTTGACATTTACCATGTCACTTTGTATTTTTATATTATATACTCAATAAACTTACTATAAACCTCCAAGAGATCCCCAAGTGGTCCATTAATGAAACAAATATCATTATATAATTAATTTGGCTGGTCCTTATATATTTAGGAATAGAATATGAATTAATAATATAATATTGGTTTTAAAAACCCTTTTTTGTCAATTTTGACACTATTTGGTATATTGTTTTTTGTAAAAATGATAACAGAATGATTACTTTGATAAAAGTTCATATAATCAACAATAATATGTAATATTAACCTAGGAAATTTTTGGAATTCATAAAATGTCTCAAATTATATATATTTGGATATTTATAATATCAATTATTTTAGTATTTCATTAATTAGGTAATTACTGCATCACCATTGTATCATAAATAATATAAATTATTTAATGTCTAAAAATTATAACTAAAATACCATTATGTAAGAAATATTTTTATATTTTTAATGAATAATTATAATCGAATTAATCATATGTATAACCCTATATTAAAAATTATTTAGTTATTAAACATTGATTTTAACTCTTTCAACTCTTCTTTGAATTTAATAATAATAAATGTCCACATCTAATCCATGTGGACCAAAGTAGTTCATATTTTATTACTAAGGTTTTTTTGGTCGAATTATACTTTTCCAATAGAATTAGGACATATTTTAGGGAAATAATAATATCATTTTTATGCTTAATTACCCTATATACTATTAACCATGGTAAATAAAAGTAAAAACTTACTATTCATGAAAAATTATTTTTATCATATTTAACCACATTTTACTCCTTGATATTAACTTTTTCTCTCAGATTTTCAAAATTACACTCAAAGAAGTGGTAAAATTATGTTTTATGTAAATTTGCAAATTCTCCTAAGAGGTGGGTAAAAGACGGTGAAATTTCAATAAAATTTTTATATATCTAAAATTATTATAAACTGACTCCAATGATTTAAGATGAACTTATATAAGTATTATGTATCTATTTTGATCTAAAATAAATTTAAATAAAATAAATAATTATTTAAATAAAAATTTGGTTTTAAACCATAACTTAGTGTTTTTCACTATACATTAAAAATTGAACGTTTTCAGAAAAATACCAAAAATTAACCCTAATCTAATTTCGAGATTCTAAATCAATGAAATGATGTCAATTTTGAAAGATAAAATTTAAAAAATTTCTAAAAGTGGTTATTACTATTCATAACAGCTAGTTTTATTGGTTGTGGTGTGTGTTAGAACACGAAGTTGCGTACAACATATGCTACTGTATTATTCAAAGAGAAGCATACCGTGGAAGCTTTGGGTGTTACAAATATTGTATTTTATTTTTTTATATTATTCGATTTTCTGTTCAGAACAACCAGCCCTATTTTAATTGACTCTTATTTTTATAGATATAATTGTATTTCATTATTTGTGTCTTTCGTTATACAGATACCACATTACATTCTCGTGGTTTTAATGGAATGAAGTGTGTATATCTATATGAACTTATGAACATATTGACTTTTATAAGAAACACATTAATTATTTCCAATGAGTTATTAAAAACAATTTCTTGTGAAAATTATCCTATGAGGACCAATGAATTTAGAACTAATAAGGGTAATCCAAGATATATAAAAAATTCATTGAGTAAATAATTAATTTCTTGTGTTGAAATTCTTATGATAACATGGTAAAAAACATTGGTAATATTCTTATGACAACATTGTGATAAACCTTTGTAATATTTATATGAATATTTATTTTTCATAATATATCCACACATCCTAGTAGTGTATTTTTTTAAAATATATATAATCTCTTGTTGTACCTCATATTTTATCCATTATGATTTAACATGTTCCATTACATATTTCATTCCATATATGGTTTTATGGTCACAATTTTCAGTTGGATTATGTCCCCAGGAAATCAGTTTCAATGAAATGGCCAAGGATATAATGATAAAAGAGTTTTCCAATGTTATTAAATAGTTATAATACATATCATTTATAGGTGTATTTAATTTATTATATCCATAGTTTCCAAGAAACATCGTGTAATGCCCTGACCAAACCACTTAGTCTGAACAGAAGTACAACATGACATCATGCATTCCTCCCCACACATAAGAGTCGACCATTACTAATGTGGATCTATATCCATAAGCAGGGATATTATACAATTAGAATAAAATATCTGAATAAATAATAAATAATATATTACTCATTCAGATTCATTAGAAATAAATTTATAGACGTAATACATGAGATATAATAATAAAAGACATCAAAATAGAATATCCAATACTAAGTATAATATTATTAAACAAAAATGAGTAACAAACTATGGATACCCCCCCACTAGAATCAATCTCTATCCCACATACATCTCAATGATTTATGACTCAAACATCCAAATTTCGCCCCATTTATTTTCTATGATCTGTATACTTGAAATCTAGATGTGCATTGAGATATCCATTCTATGTGTTAGTAATAAAACCCATTATGACACTGCCAATTCATCCTTGACCTGATTTCAGATTCAAAATTGTCTGTGATGTGATATTATACAAATGTAATGAAATGTAAAAAATATTTATTGGGGATATATTCCAAAACCATTCCACAATTGGAATGGATATATGTAATTTCTTGAATTTATTCCATTTTTTGGACACATCCAAAATAAGGGACGAATCCTAAAAACTTATTAATATCCATAAAATCCATAGGCCTCTACACGAGAGCAGAATATGGAATAATACCACTTCATTATAACTCATGTTATGAAATATAAAACATCATTCCACACTAATTCAACATATTTTAGTTTCCACAGATCATCATTACCTAATATATCCTCTTAGGACTGATCATATAAGACAATCATCGCCCTACGTCATCTAACACAAGGCCATCATTACCCTTCATCGATCACTATTTTCTCACAGAATCACATGAAACAACTCAACATGTTCGACCTCTATTTCAATGGAGTCATGATTGGTTCACCAACCACTTTTATAAAATTCACATAACAACAATTATTACATGGGATATAAAAAAATATAACACAAGGAAAAATTGGTATCATATCGAGGAACACAATACATATCAATGAGCGGGACAAATTCCAAAACATGCAGACAAGTGAAAAATCACATCATTTTTAAATCACATCAAAAGACATCATCATAGCATGATAAAAATCATAATAATATCCTCTAAATTGTATAAAACATCTATCATCCTATTTTTGATATCAATTTCATTGTCCGTTAAGGAATTTTTACTCAAACCACAACCACATGTGTCTCATCTTAAACCTTATTCTAAGGATTCATAGAACCAATTAAGATATTTTTTTCCCAAAAATAAATAACAGAATATTGGCGATATAAGATTTTAAATCCTTGTTAATTTCTAAATTATTGATGTATTCTAATTTTTTTTAAACAAAATCATTATTAGAGAAAATTATTATTCTAAATATAATATTAATTTTCTCTCTCTATAATAATATGAGAAAAAAATTAAAAATAATTTATAGATGTTGAGGTTTTTCCATGAATTGAAACATAAAAATAAAATAAATTATTCATATAAGTTATCATCAAACATTATTATGTAATTTTAGGGCTGTTCAAACATAGAATAATCCCTCAAAATTGTTTGAGGAAAAGACTAGTTAATTGAAAGAATTCAATAAAGTTGAAAACCATTAGCACCAAAGCCCAAAAATTAAATTCAAAATTTATTTTTATTTTCATTGACACTTAATTATGGGTTGTCTAACTTCACCACCAATATGATTTATAAATAAAAAATAAATCAAAAAAATATATTAACATTATTTTTGAATTTTAATGTTTTCAAAAGTTGTAATAGAATCATGATGTGGGAGAAGAGGTGAAAATTGGGTTTCAAAAAAAAAATTATTTTCTAAAATGATAAATTCATATGTGTAATGTGGATTTATCCTAACATAGCTCCTATCAATCACATTTGGTTAGTTATTTTCAATTAATAACCTTATGTAACCTATTGGATTCCATTTCAATACCCTTAGAATTTATTTTTTACATTTACATGGCGTAGGTAGTACCATAATAAAACTAATGTTTACCATAATTAAAATGTATGGAAATTTATTTTACCCATAAATTGTGTGGTTATTACCCATACATTACCTAATGAATTTAAAATATTTCCATAAATTCGTTACTAAAATATAGAGATACCTATACTTAGTGGCTAAATATTACCTATACCATATTGCATCTATTGGTTTACACTTATGCATTATATATAATTATTGAGATTCCATTACAAAACACATTTACTAATGTTGTTAATTGTCGTTACCTATATATATGAACGATTCCATATGTATGTGTATAAGGAGAGTAACAAAATATTAAATTTACCCAAATTTGACCTATAAATTAAAAACAAAAGAGGGTTTTAACACATAAAAAATTGAGATGGATAAATTTAGTTTTATTTATAATTATTGCATTCCCGAGTAGTATATAAACTATTATTTATTTAAATAATAATTATATTAAGCTAAAAAATCAAAATAAAACACACACATATCCCCTAATATTTATATTTCCACTTATGGGATCCAGAAAAGTGGTAAAATAACTTTTAAAAATTCATTCTTTCTCCTATTAATGACCCACACCAGACACCATTCTTATGATATATATGTCTCCGACAATATTTCCTCTCTTTTTATATTATTTTAAAGATTATGTGTTTAACTTTTATTCTATATATTGTAGGAAATATCATGCATTACTTGTTGTATGGAAGAATCATGGTGTTAGTTTCCCTTATTCCTGAAATAATAATGTCTCAATCGAGGTGACAATCACAAGAAAACGTTGTATAATAAAGTGAAAATTAAATATTATCTCCTCTACAATTCATATGATTTTTTTTTCATAATTTGAGTTGTCATCAATAAAATTCTAATCAATTCACCCTCATTGAGTTATATTTTACCATGATTGGCCTAATAATTGCTGCCTCACACACCTTATGTCACCATAATGGAGAGTAGCATGACCATCCATAGAGGTCTGAAACATGTTATATCTATATAGAATCAAAAATACTATTATTTTATATTAAATCCACCATGTATATATGATAAATCTAGGTTTCTGAAATCCTAGATCATAACCACAGATCATGTCCTCTAGTATGTGAATTGGTCACTCGCAATACCCATCTTTCAATGATAGAACCATGTATTTAGTGTCAACTGAGTCTTCGAAGCATTCTATATTCCCTAAAAAAATTGTGAAATGAAATATTCATCCATGTAAAAATAAATTATCAAGGGCTCTCCATTTAAGATTACTATCACATGGATATACGAAATTTATGTCTTTTCCACTGATTGATTCCCTCACATTTATTAAATGTTAGAGACCATCATCATCCAATAAAAGCAGAGCTGACAATGTCATGTATCTAGGGTGTCTTAGGTAACCATGTCACAATTACCATTGTGATATCCTCCCACTTGTACATGGTTAATATAAGATGTAGGATAAAACTAGTAATACATTGGTGCTTGTAAATTTCCCATGGATATGTAACTCATCTATAATCAAAACAAATTATATTAATATTCATCCCAAGAAAACAATAATTTTCATATGATGTTCAGTACATCATTGTATCATAAGGATGAACCTACCATATATAGTTAAGTATGTCTCTCATAAACTCTTCCTAGATGAATTCATGTATTATTAATCTCCCATGTATAATGAACAAAATATTTTAATGCAATGACTTCCGTGTTATTAGGTCCCAATCTACTAGCTTCTCCAACATAAACGTTCACTCTGTGTCAAAATATTTACCATCCATCACCTAGTCTATAAGATAGAAAATGATCACTAAGTGGGAAAACTCATTGATGTTTTACCCTTATAAAAAACATCCTATAGTATCCCAACAATATTTTTAGGCATTAGTAATTCTCATAATTATTCTCACAAAGATGAAGAGAAACCATAGTCTTATAGCTAATAGAAATTGATATGATGTTACCTTTACAAGGTCAATATTAAACATCGATGCCAAGAATCAAAACATAATCTTGAATATGAAACTACCTCCACATCGACTCATTTTATTTAATGATTGATTAGTGACTCTGGTGGTTTATATACAAAAAAAATCTCACTAAAGAGATAATGTCTCAAAAATATTAGAATGTAAATCCTAGATCCCATCGCTAGATTATTTGTCATGTAATTCCATGCATGAGTTTGTAGTGGTCATGACCCATAAAATGTAGTTTTACCTCTATTTATTAGTATCACTACTTGGCTAAAATCTAATGCATCACCACATACTACATAACCAATTCTTGAAAAAGGATGTATCAATATTGGATTTTTATTCAACCACTTATTCTTCCTAGAATGTTCCTTTTCACATGAATCCTATGTCTATTACTTTTCTCATTTTTACATGTTGTTTGAAATTATAATAAGTTTGATGATTCTTAGATAAATGGTTTATAATATCTTTTTATGTTTATAATGTCTATGTTCGAGATAATGTTATGAAGGATTTCAATACCAACATTTCCTCCGCTTTCTCTGGGTCTACATACATATCTATCTTAAATATCACATTCCCTATGAACTTCACCACCTGAATCCATAATTCAAATGTAGATATAATTCCATAATGATTTTATTCTAAAAATACATTGAGGAAAATAAAAAGATTTACAGAATATGTGTATAGTGGTTATGAGTTTTCGAGGATGTAATCATTGATCACCAATATGAATGAATCCAGGTATGAGTGGGTGATCTTGTTCATAAGACCGATGAAAACCATAGGAAGATTAATTATGACCGACTTTGTCAGCAAATACACTTATAAACCATTCCTACTCCAAAAAAACATTGGGATATCATCCTCACAAACATATATATATATTCATAACATGAATGGAGATAAATATTTGAGAACCACTAGGTTCCCTATAACTTATTGAAAATAACATTGATAATTGGAAATATATATATTTTTTCACATTAAATTGGATTATCTTTTTTAAAAAAACAAATAATTTATTATTTACCTATGTGTTATTAAATTTCAACAGATTTGAACCCCATGGAGATGTAGTCATAATGATAAATTTCTTCATTCCCTTGTCCGGAAGGGTCAATATGATCTCCTTTAGCTCAAATTGTTCCATAATAAAATTTGGAGCCTAAATGGTAAATGAACATCAAATGATATGTATCGTAAATTTAACTACTCTACAAGGAAGATGTTTAGTGAAGGCATTCAAAAATATGTCCTAATAAAGATCCTTACAAAGTGGAAATGTAAAAAAAATCAGTTATTATATTCAACAATAAAAGACATCAATATTAAGTACTATAATACTAAGGTTTTTCATGTTTATATTGAACCAACCTACTAATAATTCACACTCTTCACTCATTGTGTACTTTTCTCCTTCTAACAAAATTATTAGCATGCCTACTTGAAAGAAATCAATGTGATCTTGTATGACGGTCATCAATCTGATGCCAAGAATCACATCAAATATCATCATCTACAAAATTAATAATTACCGAATATTTATATAAACAATAGTATAAATAGGACACTATATTCATTCCTAAAAAAATTATAATTCCATTTTCATTAGTGATTCAAGATTAAACATCTTATTGTATAAATATTCTAGTATGTCGCCTCAAGAATCTACTTGTGCAAATATGAATGAATTTAATGTACTAGTATAAAAATAAATTGTATAAGGTAGATAAGATAATGGTGATTAATCTTATAGTTTATAGGGACTAACATCTATCTATTGGAGTGTGAAACACTACATGGACAACAACTACATCATATTCGTGGCCTTGTCCCTAATTGATAACAGTATCCTATGTTTTCATAATCTTGACCTACTACTTTGTAACCTGGCCTAAACCATGTATCAACACAAGAATATATATTGAATAGCCCCTACTTCCTCATTTATGATACCTTCGATAATTATTATTGTAGATGTAATATCCTTCTTCACTGATAGAACGTGACCTCAAGTCTATGGAATGATGTTTGATAATATCTCCATTATTCCCAGTTTTACTAAAGAGGACCCCATTCCATAAAATATGGTGCTAAAGAACATATTATCATATCTGGATATCTATCTCCTTTTTTATCATTTTATTCGTTCAATTTCATACATTCAAATAAAATTCAAGTAGTAGTGATAGAAAGATCATTCATTGTCCCACTATAGACAAACATAAAACCTATTTTCATGTACTCATTTATCCCCTTGTGAAATTTCAAATACATGTAATGTAACTGGGTATGTAGTCAGTCCAATGCCACTAGAATTGAATCTCATCTTTTATTGGAGTGTTTTCAGAATCTTATAATACTTCTTTACAACATTACCATCCAATAAATTAGAATTGTAATGTAATTATATAAAAAAATCTAAATATATTGATCTTTTCAATAAATCCTACCATAAATGATAGAACTAATTTTATAAGAATTTAATTATAATGTTAGGAAAATTATACTAAAAACTCCATTTATGGTCTCCCATGTAAGATAATCTCATTTCTTACCTTGACTCAATGTTGTCCAAATATTCTGTTATTTCATTGAAAATTAATTGTTTCTAGAATCACTCACCCCTCCAAAAGAGTCGAGGGTATTTAAAAAATTATATTGATAATGTATATCCATCCTATACATCCTATAATAACCCATTACCAATGAATATTAGAGGATACTAAAGTGGAAAAAACCAATCATGATTCATCATTATCATCTCAATGGTTTCACCGTAGATCAAAATAATCCAAAATCTTAATGGTTAAATGTCATATACCCCTTGAATGACCAATGTTGGTATATAACCATGTTATGGTACAAAATCATTCACCACAGTTAGAATAATGAATGACTCATGGAAAGTATAATCTAAAATAATCATTAAAAAAATTGAGATAGAATATATATGGTATTGAAAATACATAAAACATTTAAGAGCAGTCATATCGAGTCTATTATATCACAATATGTTCAACATTGTGTCAATGAACAACCCATGGTATATAACTCCTTGAATCCATAAATGTATTCATACATTACTTTTATTCAGTATAACATATATATATATTTATATATTTCACTGATAACTAATTCCATCATAAATATATAATTATGATTATGAAAATAGAAATATTACTCAATATGAAATAATGGTATTTCAATAAAAATAGCACAATTTGTGGAATTAAATTAAATAAATGAAGTATTCAGTAATAATCTGTATATATATGGATTGTGGACTGATTTGTGTCATTATAATTCATTATCACTCCCAAAATCAAATAAAAAGTGTAATTCTAATTTTATCCATGGTAAAATTAATGTCCATTAAACATGTGTTATACTGAAACATGGTAAATTTCCTAAAAAAGTCCCATATAGCTATATCATATATACCATGTCCCGATTTAGTCAAAAATAAATAATGAAAAATATCATTTTATGCACTTTTTTAACATCCTGAGCTAAATTATTAGGTCAACATTGGAATTCTATTTTACCTCGTGCCTTCTAATTCATAAGGAAAAGTATTTTGGATATTAGTGAGCTTCTATGTCCATAATTATAAATATTATTACCCAATTATAATTTCATTAAAAAATTAATAAAAATATAATATAAAATAAAATTAGTCATTAAAAACTACTAGATGTTTATAATTTCAAAAAATAATAAGAGAATTCCAAATTTACTAGAAATTGATGCTATTATAGTGTGGTAGATTTTTCAATAATTAAAACTATCGTAACCTCGTAGAATTGATACTAGTAATTTCTCATTCTCAATTCTCTTGGGATGAAAAATATTCCACATGCCCATTTCCCTAGCTCAAATCTATATATACAAAAAATTTATGAGCATCGTGATTCCCGTGAACTACTGGAGTAATTTAACTATCTATGAAACCAATAATGTATTTTTAACATGATTAATCATTTATAAGAGTGTAAAACATAAAAATAAATAACTTCTCACAAAAGAAAAAAATCAAATTGAGCATCTATATCCTAAACAAGATGAAAGAATCACAATTGTACATTCTTATGATCCCTGATATAAAATAGTTAAATCGTATTGGATTTTTTGAAAATGTAGGAGTCAACATCATAACAATTCAATAAACTTATAGGCCATAGATAAATATGTTAGAACACTATATGCCTTCATTATTTCCACAATCTATCTGGTATTGTCATAGTGACCAGCACGTCCCATTACTTCTTCAAAAGTTAGGTCATATAGACCATCATTTCCCAGTATTATCTCAGTGGTATAATCACAAATAACATCCATTCACCTTGGTCATTCCACACAAAGCCACCAATCACCATCACTTATCATATTATTATCATAAAGTCTCATTTGGTTTTTGAACATCCTCCACCTCTTTTTATTATCACACTTGATGGGAGCCCGAGTCACTTTGGTACCATATATAGAAAAAAATAAAAGAAAAAAAAATAAAAAATTACCCATGATAATAGTGTTATAATATCATGGAACCCATTGCATTACCTTTCTGTGAAAAAAATACAAAACATATGGTTATGTGAAAAAACAAATCACGACATAAATTATATCTACAGACACTCTCATATAGTGATAGAGATAATATACATGTCATGTACATGATATTTAACTTCATAACTAATCATTTTCAATTTCAATTTCATCTCCCATGAAGAAACTATCATGTGATCCATGCCCACAAGTTTATAATTTTATAAGGATCATCAAGGATACCAAAATTTTATTCCATATTTTTAAAAATAATTAAAAAATACACATGTGTTTATTGGTTTTATCCCACTGATAATTAAAAAATTATCAATTTAAGAAAATTCATATATTAACCATTTCATCATGTGTTTAAATCATAATTCGAAATATAATATTAGTTATTCCTCTCTCGAATAATCCAATATAGACAAGAATAATCTAAGTCATTTTTTTATAAGTATTTTTTCTTTATTTTATTAAAAACTAAAAATATCATTCTGGAATTATTTAGATATATAATATCAGAAAATGACAATGAAATGAGTTTATGGATATCAGACATAGGTTTTATCTATTGGAAACTAGACACAAATGAATAACATATATAGGGATAATGAAATTGATTTTTCCATTAAAAATTTATAAAATTACCCTTATGTGGGATAATTAATATCCAAATACCATTTCAAAACATATATAAATAGTGACAAACCATTACAAAGCAGCCAAAAATTCCACTTACACTTCTACACTAGTTGTTTTACCCTTATGTAAGTCATATAATTATGGAATTACACATACAAAACTCCAAAAAACCTATCATATGGGTATAACATGATTATATAATATATAGTAAATAATACATGATTAATGGTTAATGTAGAATTGAAAAATAATAAATTACCACAAAAATCACTTTTTGAATAAAAAAGTTTTTTTATAACATCAAAATATAAGAATTTTGTAGTAGGCCTTAAATAGCCCATGGAAGATCATAATGTATAACATTATTATGCAAATATTTTTTAAAAGAATGAAAATTTTGTTTCACTATCGATTTTTTTATAAAAAAATTTAATTTATTTTTATAACTTATAACAACAATCTATTATTAATAACAATATATATATATCTAAATATATGAAAATATTTGAATATTTTTATTATATATATAGTGCATTGTTTTCCTAGATAGTGAATTCCCAATATGGATAATTGAATGTGGTAGTGTATATTGAATTCATCTTATTATGATCTAGATATAACAATCCTAGATAATATGTTTTTTATGATGAATATTGATTACATTACAGAAACACATGCTCGAGGACTATAATGTTTTAGTGCCTTTGAAAATTTGGAACATAGTATTCCATTACAGTGAAATATCTTTAGTGTTTACCCAAAATATCCCCCCTTAGTACTCTATCATAAAACAATTATTCATATCTTGGGGGAAATAAACATAATAATGGGTGATCACAACTAACCAGTTAGGGTAAATAACGGATTTAAATTATAACTACATGAACATATGGGTATCATAACATGTGGATAAAATTTTCAAACAATACCCTATATATAAAAGATATAAATCATGAGTCATGGAATAAAGATGGGAAGTTCAATAAACATTAATAGTAACAAAATAAAATAAAATGATTTATTTTAGAAAAATATTGGTTTAATACATAGATTTATGGCATACAAAAAATCACAAAATATAGTTTCGTAGAGGTAAAGGATTATTCTTAAAACATACTATGGAACATCAGGAGGGATACATTAACATAGTGAGACACACCACCATCCCCAACCACATTCATTTCCTTACAGTTTAATGTGTTCACTCTCAAAATAGTCATAATAGACAATGTCCCACATTCACTCTATGATCCATCAGTATCTATCTCATGATATTTATTTTTATTTACACAATAAATTGTATGGATATATAGGTCACACCCATCAAAAAATTAAATCATACATATGTGTGGCTTAATTTCATAAAAATTAATCATATCATAACCCATAAAATTAAATTGGAATCCTAAATATTTAATCATATCATAAACTATGGAAAATAGATAGAATTAATAATCATTACAACAGAAAATAATAAACAAAAAATGTAGGTTTATTAGAATTTTATCACATTATTACACCTGGAAGATAAATGAGTTTGAAACATATAATAGAATCATTAACTAATGGTGTGGTCATGATAGAATAGAATTATTTACATGATGTATACATCAAAATAAATAATCCATTATCATTTATGGTAGAAGTTGAAATATCCCTGATCAGAAAACAACAAGAAAAACATACTTAATAAAAAGATAATTAAATAATGGATAAAAATTTCTTTGAAAAATGAAATGATAATTTTATAGACATTTTTTTAAAAAAATTGAATTTTTATATGAAAACTATTTTTTGACTAAGGATATAAATAAAGTTGGAATTTCATAAAAACGTTTTCTTGATTATCATATGTAATAATGTGTGAAAATGGTATTGTTTCATGAATATTTCATAAATAATCATATATGAATAGATTTAATGAGAACACACGAGGGGTGCAGAGATATGATATCATCTATGGATTAATAATCATAAACAATTATGATTAATATTAAAATTATAGGAATAAATGGTTACCTCATAGGAAACATTGAATCATATCTCAATGAAATAATAACATTACCTGAAGTCGAAAGCATAATTTAAATAAATCAATTCAGGATATATGTTTTTTAATGGTAAATATATACACCTTTTAAAATTATGTAGTTTCAATTCAAAAATTGTGTCTCAAATAATGAATATTAAAAAAACCACTTTTTGATTTGGTAACATTGAAACCATAAACCCCATGAAAGATTTATAATAAAATTGATATGTATATTAAAATAAATTTCAGTAAATTATTCATAAATACATTCATTTGTATCATATATACCACATTAATGAAATATGTTGAGAATATTACATGTGTCTCCCAAATGAAAAATGTGTGACAGAAATCTCTTACCTCAAGTCTCGACATCCTTCATACTTGTTAAAACGTAATATATAGTAAATAAAAGTTAATTATAAATATATTATATATAATTATTCATATATATATATATATATATAATACCATATATTTTTGTATTATGAAATTATATTACCCTTTTATGAACAATTCCTTGTTAATGATATATTTTATGTAATAACTTCTTTTTTTCAATATAAGTTTTGAGTTTTGATTTTGGGACCACTTATAATAATCAAGGTTTCATAATCTGAAGATATTAAAAGATGATATATTAATAATATATTTTCATTATATCTGTATTATTATTAATCCATTAAATTTGGTGATGGGAATTGGAATACATCATTAATGGAGACAGAATGCCATACGAATGCATGAATGTTGTTTCCATTTTTCAATAATATTGAAAGAATGAAAAAATAAATGATATATATATATATATTATAATTATAGTTTCATTTTTACATCATATATATAATATATTTTTATTAAAACCTAAATTAATACATTCCATATCGTTCATGAATTAATGTCATTTCATTAAGAGGATATAGTCCTCCATACACATGAACGACATTAAGATATTCCCAAAAACATTAATGTATGATTGTATGTGTTATTTAATTATTATAGAATAATAACAACGTCATAAATATCTTATATATCGTATTAAAATAGAATTTCCATGATTCAATAAAAATATGTTTTCTAGTTTTGTAACACTATTTCCGAATGGTTTTAAATAGGATTGTTCATGGAACCAGAAGCACCAAATGTTGTTGTACCAAGGGGGTCATCTTTCCAAAGGTAGGTTATCATTAAGATGTTTGGACAATGAATTGTGAGTAGTCACATTGGTTGATAGGGTGGGAGGTTGGGGTCCTCACTCACTATTGGAGGGAATTATTTCCCACTCTAGGTCTCTCTTATAGATTTATGACATAATCATGAATCCTTTATTAAATACCAAGTATGATATATGTCAACCTAGAATGAACATTTAAATATTAGCATGTATATAATAAAAAATAAGTCATATGTATCTTAGGTTCTTAATAAATTCGTATATGAGTACGTGTCTGATTTTCTCTATAAATGGTTTCCCATCTTGTAAAAAATGGGATTCATTAGGCATGATGATGATGGTTTTATAGCCACATAGTTGGTCACATTGAATTGAATCATCATCCATGTGAATGTGAGTTATTTTGATGTTTGTGATAAAACCCATATGATTTTTTCCTACATATCTTCATGAAATGAATCTGAACCCTCAATGTTTGGTTCCACATAATGGGGATCATCATGCCTTTAGAGGTAATTTGGTAGGGATGAAACTATACAGTTTAACATTATCTGGAGAGGATTACTAGGAGGAATTTTACAAATCATGGATTGGTGTGTTGTCTATGCTGAAGAATCAAAAGGAACCAATATGGGATAATAATTTCCATGTTTAATTAGAAACTTCCAAGAATATGTCCTTGAGAGAACATGGTTGATTTAGGGAGTAGGGTTTGCATCGAATGGAGCTTTCATATGTATCCCATTTGGAGGGGAATCAAGAATAAAATAGTATAGTAATGTGGAAAACCACCTATAGCTACTCTATAACATTATCTCATAAGGGAGTATGACCCTTTGGGATAATTCTGTTGAGGACAATTCTTTATGACGATTCCCTACAGAAGATTCCATGAGTGATGTATTATATTATGGTTATTTGGAAACTAGTACCGGAGATACATATATGGAGGAGGACCAAATGAGGAATTTTGACGATTATTGATAAGGAGTCTTCCCTAGTGAATTAGGGGTTTTTGTTGTGGATTACTTCTAAGAAGAATTCCTAATAATCTCCTACATTAAATTGGTGCCCTACATATGCTAACTATGGAAGGAAACGGAGTTATTTTAATTTAAATGGAGTGCGATTGGGAATTGAGCATTCCAACCTTCACTGACCCTATTCTACTAATGGACGAGGATGAGGCTACAGTGAAAGAGGTCTGGGTTATGGAACATCCCTCTCTTCACATTACCATTAGGATGTAATGATGGTGTGGGATACAGAGCTAGAGATGATCAAGATTTTATCCTATGACATGAAAGGCTAGGGACTTACTCTTGGAGGGATTCCCTAAAACTGGTTTTATATAGGTATGAAGATCAAATACCATGATTAATTGTGATGAAAGTGAATTCCTTATCCTCCCAACTAGGAACTACAGACCCCTCATCTTAGAAATGATATGGAAAAATCATGGCCCTAACCATTGTATCAGAGATAAAGAAGTCCCTAACACTATTACAAGTGTAGGGGTCCTCATGAGCATAAATATAAAATCCACATGTTCCTCGAGGATCCTAACCAAATGGTTGGACCAGTGAGTTTAAGTGCTAATAGTAGAAGTAAAAATCCAAATGTGATACTCTTGCATGTATTTTCCCAATGATTTGTATGTCAGGGTGCCTCAGTGGAGGATTTGATTCAATCACTATCAAAAAAGGAATGCATTGGAGGAGGGGGCCTATCATGGATGGATTTGAAGGACTATGTAATGAAATTAAAAGGTTAAAGGGTAGGGAAGACCAACGAGGAACATGTAAGGGGTGCTTCACATAGGAAGGTCTGGGTTAACTGATGGCACTATTAGCAATGAAAAAACTAGGTGACTAAACTTGGGTGTGACTTTAATCATGACTTAATGGATGTATGTAGGTGTTCTTAAAGGTGACTCTTAATGGGTTGTGATTGTAAAGGGATAATCTTTCAAGAATTTTTTAAACAGGTGGTGAGAAATTTCCTCACATAGGTTTCGATTATTTTATTAATGTGGAGTTATTTTTTCTTACAATCCGCAATTAATTTCTTTTATTATAAGTTTTTGAAAAGATACCTAGAATGTTTATGATGGATTTATGGAAGGACTAGGTCGATAAGAGCTTTAGGATTCCTTTTAAAAAATTCATCTAAATAAATTTTAATCCCAAGTGTCATATTTATTAGAAAATATTGAACAATATGAGTGGGAGTTACTCCAAACTTATTGTAGGTGCTAGTTATCTACCTTGGCTAGTTGTAAAAGCTATCTGAACTAGATATCTAGGCTAGCTATCCACACAGGCTATTTGTGCGGGATATTCACAGGGGATGTCTATGCTATTACCCTGCATGGTCCTGAAAACCCCATTATAGATTTTTTTCAGACTCTAAGATCCTTAAAATTGGATTTGTGAGCCTATTTGGGTTTTTCTACCAATAAAATCTACGATCTAGAAGAGACAAACATATTTAGATAAGTTTATTATAACAAAAGTTCTTGACTGAAACATGTATATCATATTTTTTTTTCATCATAACCATTATCCATCAATCATGTAAATCCAAAGCCTACTTCTTGATGGAGGGGGGGGGGGGTTCCACTTATCCATCATTATGTATTAGTTTTACATGCACATGGATGTCTAGTATGCATCATCTTCAGGAATGAAGACAAATATCTACTCAAACAAGATTTATTTTTTCTATTAGAGTTTCAAGTCATGGATTTAATATAAAAGAGAATGAAATTATATTTGTACTGTCAAAAAAATCTTCCCCACTGAATTAGATTAAGTTGAATTAAAAAATATCTTTATAAGGTATCCAGTGGGAACATTGATGCATTCAAACATAATATAGTGTCCATTGGACTTACAAAAAGTATGGAATGATGACCTTATTGTTTCTTAATCCAAGGGTCCAAGAGAGAATTGATTGACTGTTGTTAAGATCATATCAGAAACCCTTATAACATTGTGTAATTTTTTCATTAGCCATATTTTTCTATGATAAATATGAAGGATAATTTCAATTGGGATACTTATATTTTTCGTGGAATTTCCTTTTCATGTTTTGAACTGAAGCTGTTTTGTTGCGTTATCTTTTTTTTTCTCTCAATTGTTTCCCAAAACATATGGTGTGTGGTTCTAGGGAGTAAAGATCCAACTTTTATTCATAATTCCATTTGTGGGAAATCAATATGAAGAGTTCTCAATATTTTGTTTTGTAGTTTAATGTAGTAAAATGCAAAAAAATGTGACTGATGTTTTAGGTCAAACAACCATGACAATAGGGTTTGGAATAATAACCCAAAAAAGGCATGATGGTTAGGAATATTCTAATATGATTTAAATACTTACAATGGGAATAATGATTCATGATTTTATGTCATTCCAATCTTCAACATAATATATGAATATGAAGGTGGACTATTATAAAGAAAAAGGTACCTCTCAGAAACAAACTCACTATCAAGTTTTTTTATTCAATGTCAACTATGGCATCCACTAAATAGTCAATTAGTAGTATCCTAAGGCGAAAAAACCCATTATGTGGGTGAATTATATAATGTTAACTAGGGTGTGTACTACATAGTTAGGAAAAATAGTTATTGGTAATGATAACAATATATTTCTCATAGTATAAGGATGTTGATGGGGATTTACATTTCTAAATACCAAAATGGGTTGTTTTCTAAAGAATGGTTCCTAATAATAATGGGATAATCTATATTGGAATAAGCCACAAATGGGAAAGAACTACTACATGATTTTGATGTGATAAAGAGTTTATATTTTGGTTAGATAACCAATTTTAGGGATATGATTTTAAGGATTTGTAATATCGTGTTTTGGTGGTGTACCCAATGGATGTAATTTTTGATCTGCTACTTCGGGATCCAAAAATATTGGTTTTTCATATCCCACATTTAGCATATGTTCTAAATATTCTTTAGATTCAATTTAAAACTCACATTGTGGAGGTGCGCTAACTAGAATATGGATTGGATGATATTCTTATAGGACATATTGAGAAATAAGGCTAGTTCATATTAGTTATGCATTGAGCCTCATAAGTTCATTAAAATTATCCACATTTTATTAACATATTTCTTCTATAAAAAGGTGCTTAACCTCCCAAAGTGGGAGGTGAGGAATAATTTTACTCCATCCATTTTCCCAGAAAGACACATTTCATGGAGTTACCAGTGGATTGTTCAGGGAAATTTCAATATTTTGGGAAAACTAATGGTTCTCAGTATGTACCCCATCTTCATTAGTTTCAATGTGTATCAAATTATGGACATGAACATCCTTAAATGACTCCTATGAGTTAGAATCATTTTATATACAATTTCTAGTCACAATCTTAATTAAATTAACTAATGTGAATGGAATTACATGCATTCTAACAGAGTCTTCATGAGACATTGTTCTTCTATGCCTTCCACGAGGGCGTGTCCGCTCATTTGTTGATATCCTAGGAGATTTTTGTTGGAATGAAATTCAAAGGGAATATATAGATATCATGTCCAAGTGAGTCCCAAGGGAAAATACTAAATAATAATATGGCATGATCTGGGAGTGTCCACAATGTAGCATTTCGCCTTATTAATAGAAAACATATTTTCATTGGGAAGGTGGTTGCTGAGGTGAAAAATATTCCAAACATGAAAAATTGGGTATTTCTTGTTTTGATATTAGAACCATTCAAGTATACTTTTATTAACACCATGGTTGGGTTACAAAATCCTCCATCCTTGACGGATAGGGTTTCTCAAAAAATTCTAGAGCTGATAATATAATGATCGTTCATCTGTTATCATGGAGTTTTTATACATGCATTACATGACTGCATCATTCGCCACACACTTAAATTTACCATTTCAGACTACATTTGTTCTATTTATGACATCTATGATATCATATGGTTAAAATCCCACAAGAATGTGGAATTCTCAATATTAAAATATGTTTGACACAGAATTATTTTAACTTCCTACTCTCCTTTTTCCTGATAATAATGAGTGTTAGTTGGGGCCTCTTATTAATGAGAATATATTTGGACATAGAGATATTCCATGTGTTGTAGTGATCCTCAGGATATAAAATTGATGGATACAACCTTTTGTGGGAATTTATGTTTAGGGAGTTAAGTGAAAAAAAATTCTCCATGTGCACCACATCCTCTGATACGAACACCTGATGGGGTATCTATAATCAGTTTTCACAACCTGATTAATGCAATGAGGGTTTCACATTGAAGGGATAAATTCAGTTTGCAAATATCTGTGGGTCATGAATATTACATGAATGACAATTCAATTTGGTAAATAATCCATTAAATTTATTGACATTATTTTCATACTAATCAAAGGATAATAATTTTTCATTCAAGTGATGATGTGTTTTATAGATGTTCAGGTGAAATTTGGGGTCACACACTTCCGAAAATGACATTGTGTTACTTTATTAAGTGGTGATAAAGGAAATAAAATAAATTATATGTCATCATTATCATAATAATACTTATATATTTCACGTATTCATCGAATTCTAAATGAGGATTCTCTACCTTGTCCAACCACAATTGATTCCTTTATGTAATTTTATTATATGAAGTAATATTGGAAGGGATATCCTCTATTAGACTAGAAGATTAATTGAAAAATCTCTTGAAAATGTGAAATAATAATATAAATAGAACATTACTAAATAATTCCATCATGGGGAGAACTAAATGGTGTATTATTTTAATGGGAAGACCATTATTATCGATAGTCTTTTATCCACATGGTGGGTTCTTGTTACTACCATGAAGAGACGGGCTCTTGGGATTGACCAGATTGCTTTCATGAAGAAATATTTCATGGTGATGTTTTTGAGAGGAACAATGAGAATTACTAATACTACTCCAATAATTTTTTAATGGGATGCTATTATCTGGAAATACGATACATAAGTGTCTAATGAATTCAATAACTATTTCATTTTTTCGATCTAGATTACTGATCAGATCTTCATTCTGAAATCACATTTTATGTGGCTTCTTCCAAGATGAATTACTATGACTGTTTGGTGTCGTATTCTAGTATAAGTGTTTTTTGTCCGTATGTGTTTGATCATACTTAAGATTGGCCATTTTTATAGGCTAAGTTTCACAAATTTGAGCGTGTGTGTGCCCCCGACCTGGTTTTAGGTATAATATGGAGGTGTTTTCCCAATAACCCACTAGGAATGGAACAAAGGCGTGAATCGTGTAACAGCCCAAGATTTTATAAAAAATATTTTTTTTAATTTTATTAATGTCTTGTGTTGTACGCTACACCAAAAGGAGCTTGCACAACACGCATCCTTGACTTGCCTTGCATTACACGCAATCACGACCTTCCTCGATAGCGTGTGTAATACACAATACCAAGTTTCACTAAACAACGATATGCTATTAAAATATTATTAAAACTAGCCGGTATGAATAGTAATAACCACTTTTTAAAATTCTGTAAATCTTATTTTTCAAAATGAACTTCATTTTTGGATTCAGAGTATCAAATTTAGCCTAAGGTGAAATTTTGGTACATTTCGGATAACTTTCATATTCTGATGAATAGTGAAAATTACTAAATTATAATTAAAAAACAACTTTTTTAATTGAAATAATTAATAGTGATAAATTATTAATTGGAGTAGTTTTAAAGTATATTTAGAATATATTTTTAAAATTTAATACAATGAAGGTCATTGGATGTAATTGCACATTTAAACCAGACATAAACAAGTGTCAATCTTTTGATAGATATTGTTTCTTAAAAACACGCTATTTGTTTTAACAGCGGGATTTAATTATAAAATTAATTAATTCAAATTCTATGTTATGAATTTGGTAAAATAGACTTCATTTTTGAATTCGGAATATGAAATATAGCTTAGGATAAAATTTTGGCATTTTTCTAAAAACCTTCATTTTTTGATGAATAGTGAAACTACTAAGTGGTAGTTAAAAAACTGAATTTTTCATAAAACTTAATTTTACCGCTTCTGTGAATGGAATTTCAAAAATCTGAGAGACATGGTTGATGTCAGTAAGTAAAATGTGGTTCAATGAGATGAAAATAATTTTTGGTGTATAGTAACTTTTTACTTTTATTTACCACAGTTAAAAGTAAATAGGGTAATTAAGGGTAAGAATGATATTAATATTACCCTAACACATGTCCTAATTCTATTGGACAAGTGTATCTCGACCAAAAACAACCTTAAGTGTAAAATATTATCATTTAGGCTCACTTGGATTAGATTAGGACATTTATTATTATTTAATAAAAAAAAGAGTTAAAAGAGTTAAAATCAAAGTTTATTCAATAAAACATTTTTTATATGGGGTTATACATAAGATAAATTCGACTATAAATATTCATTAGAAATATAAAAAGATTTCCTATATAATGATATTTTATTTATAATTTTTAGACTTTAAATAAATTAATTTATTTATGACACAACGATGATTCAGTAATTACCCTTTTAAGGAAATATTAACATAATTGATGTTATAAATACTCAAATGAATGTAATTTGAGACTTTTTATGAATTCCACTAATTTTAGAGGTTACTATGATATATTAGTGTTGATTTAATCAACTTGGTTCGAACATATAATTCTGTTATTACTTTCACAAAAATCATATATCAAATAGTGTCAAAATTGACACAAAATAGTTTTTAAATCAAATATTATATTATTAATTGTTATTTTATTCCTAAAAATCTAAGGTTCGGCCAAATGACTTAGATAAGGATATATATATTAATAATAAACAATTTTGGGTTCGTTTGTCATGTTATAGTAAGTGTATTAACCATATAGTGAAAGAAAACAAAAAGACACGGTAAAAGTTAAATTATTTAACATAGAGTTAAATCTAATTGATAAGGTTAAAATAAGAACCTAAACTTGTCTAAATCCTATTGGTTGATAGTATTTCAACCCATCCCCACTTTAACTTCGAAATAAGACCCTTTGGAACCATTATAAACCGATTTTTACTTTAATATAAAATAATATTTTGAGATATTCCTAAGGTGCCCCTCTCCTCCCTTATAAAAGGGCACCTCCTCCCCCTCCTCCTCACACCAATTTGAGCACTCAAGCTCGGCCAACCCCTTCCAAAATCTCTTCTCCACTTCCCTAGCAACATCCTAGAGGTTCTGGTCTTCCTCAAAGACCAATTTTAGTTCCCTAAGAGGAGGTCTCCAAAAGGCGCTTCAAAGAAGAGGTAATTACTGTTACCAATTCTTTCATCTTTATTTCTTCTTCCACTTCTTCTTCTTAGGTTGTTTCATTATGAAGTAATAACATCAGTATCACTCATATACTGATATGTTATTATAAGTATGAAACAACCCTATTTCACCATCTATCTATCCTACGGAAAAAGAAATCACCGCGCGTGCGTACGTACGGAATACCGTCTCCACGCCGTGGTGTAATCTATTTTCCACCACCACCTTACATGGATGGGTATAATGGTGTAAATAATAACTATACATAGTTATTAAAACATCATATTGATTCTGATATATTGTATAATCCACTCCAATTCAATTCAATATTTATAGAAATGATATCATCGCTCGTGCGTACGTACGGACTACCGTCTCCACGACGCGATGAGATTCATTCTCCATGTTAACCATTTAAGAATGATTATAATGTATATATAAGAAATAATTATGAAATATAAGAAATTATAAAGCTACTGGATTTATGTATATATAAACATATGTATGTCATCTACCTACTTCCATTTCAAGACAATAAGGAAAGAAAAACAGCGTTCATGCGTACGTACGGACTACCGTCTCCATGAACGGTGTTTTTCATTTTATTTATCTATCTATTATATATATATATATATACTGAATATATATGATATATAAATCATATTTTATATTCTGGAAGTAAGTAAATCATGATATAAGTAATAATTATGTCAAGAACAACAAGTCAAAACACCTACGATAAATGAAACGATTTTACCCAAAACGCTTCTTTAACATGGAATTTACAAAAGAACGGGTAATATAATGTCATAAGTGAACCATATATGATATCATAACAATGAATATGATTCTGTAATAAGTCAATGACATTATTTAAATCATTATACAGGAGGTTCGGACACATACGAAGCAAATTGGACCTAAGGTAAGGGAAATATCACAATCTCATTTTTATCCGAGATTGTTTATTCGTAAGTATTTACTGGGGTGTATTTTATCATCCACGTCCATGTTTCATCAATATGTAATATTACTTCCATCCACCTACAATTGTTTAAATCAATTTTTACCTTCAGTGAGTTTTTAGTAAAAGATATGAAAGGAATCTTTTGTCATTTTTCATACGATGTATTTTTTGACTTTTCCGACAAAAGTACGAGAAGAATGTTTTTTTTAACTTATATGGCACGAACAGATTTTTACGATTTTATAAAGCCTTATTTTCATGAACATTCCTCCAAAATATTTCATGACTATTTTCAATAATATCTCTTTCTTTTAAAATTGCATGATGTTTTGTGAAAAGGAATTGTTTTTGAAGAAGAAAGGATATTTTCCTCAAGAATTCAATTCAAGTGTTTTATCAAAATTATTTTCCATCTAAGATAATAAAGGTTTCTATTTCTATCCATATTTTTACATTGATTTGACTATGTTATGATGGAATTATGTTTATGAATTCCTTTATCTTATATGAATGGTTTTATGATGTCACGTTGTTTAAGAATCCCATTTTTATTACATGGGTTACGCTATGATGTATGGTTTATGATTATGTGGCACACATAAGAAAGGATTAATTATGAGATGGGTGGGACCTATATCTCTCTCCAATGCATTGGGTAATGATTTTATATCTCATGAGATAGACATGGCTGGAACGGTAGGTTATACCGGTTCAGTGAAACAGGACTGAAACGAGGGTTACTCGATTCAGAAAGGGACTTTGTCCACTAAGATAGTCTTGGAAATGAGTCATGACTAACAAGAAATGATTTTCCATGATTATGTGTGAATTCCACAAAGTTTCAAGTTTCATGTTATGATTATGGGGATCTCATTTTCACTTCTATGATTTATTAAGATTTTATGATCTCTTTTGCAGGTTATGATTTTCAAAAAGATATGATATGATTTTTATTTCCTTTATTGCCCTTGCTGAGCATTTGAGCTCACCCTTTTATGTTTTCTTTTCCCCAGGATATAAAGAAAGGTTTTAGGTAAAAAAAAACGGATGACCTTTATGGGAGATATTGAAGAACTTTCACCACGATTAGAAGATTACGTTCCGAGTTTCCAAAGACACTAAACTATTACGGTCCTTGTGTGTGTGTTTTTGTAATGTACTAAGTATTCCGCAAAATTAATGTAATGTAAATGTACGTCAAGATACGGGTCTCTACAGTTGGTATCAGAGGAAAGGTTTAGTCAACCTTTGGAAACTAGGATGCGAGAACTTTAGTGAGATCCCTAGAGATATTTCTAAGGTATGTCCAGGGATGCCCCTAAGGATAAGTATACGTATAGGATATAGTCCTAGAACTATGGTAACGATATTAGATTAAACCAAAGATGTTAGATATCTAAGTTACTCCCCCTTTATTATGATTTTTGCCTCTCACACTATTCTTTTTGGGTTTTAGAAAATGGCTGGAAACAAGATGATTCACGATAATGGAGGATATGATGGACAATGGAATGATATTCTTCATAATGAAATGGGATTTGGAAGTCCAAACATCATTATTATGCCGAATCAGCAATCTCATAATATGATCAATAAAGTAAAATTTGGTAAGTTTCCTGACTCAGCTAATAAGAGAAAGATGGAGTTTCATGATGATCATAGAGGAAAGAAAGTTCAATTTCCCCTATGTAATTCATGTGGGAAGAGGCATCAAGGAGAATGTTTCAAAGGAACTGGAAGATGCTTTGGGTGTGGAAAAGAAGGACACAAAGCAAGTAAGTGCAAAGGAAAAGGTTCAGTTAACACCATGGATGAGGATAATGGTATTGCTACGACATCAAAAATGGTTAAGTGTTTTAAATGTGGAATGTATGGGCATTATGCAAACCAATGTCCTAAGGGAAAGACTCATGAAGAGAATCAGTATGGCCATATGGGTAGTATTTATGTGGATGATGATGAAGAGACTACAAATGATATGTGAGATGAAAGAATTGTTGAAGCTCAGTTAATGGTTTAAGAATGTAGTGGAATGATTACATGTTTATCATGTGTAATGTTGTATAAGTAATCTCATGGTACTATGGAATAAAGAGACATGTAAGGATTGTTACATTGTTGTCTGATTAATGTTACCAGTAACCATGAAAGGTTATTCAGATACTTTTGGAAAGTAGATGATAAGTGCATAATGAAAGGATAAGAAGATAATGAGATGTTTGATTGTATTCATGAGCTCATGATTGATATAAGGACTAAGTGATATCATGGTTTGAGTATAAATAATTTTGAGGATTTTGGTATGTGTAAAGTGTTAACTTTTAACTGCATTCATGTTTTCACTAAGGTTCAAAGGGTATTCAAGAGTATACATGATTAAGGACTTTGAATGTTTGGAATGTGACCAACAAAACATATCTTTTGATATATGGGGATCAACGATGATATTAAATCTCTGGTAATTGTTTTCACTATGTTATGAGAGTGGACTGCAATATTATGGATAAGCCTAAAGATTGGAATGGATTGTGTTGGACGTAAGTTAGTATTGTTTAAGGATAGAAATTTTTTTCGATATTATTGATGGGATGTTATAGTAATATAGTTTTGGAAAAAGGACAACCTGCAGGACGGGCGACAGCCCATCGCTTCGGACAAGGCTGTAGGAATCGAACCCACAACCGAAGTGCGACTGGCCTTTATCGCCTACCACTGGCCTACAGGAAGTCCCTGTTTAGTAGAAACTAGTTTTATTATATTAAGCAGTATGATATATGAAGTATAAGTCCATTTTAGGAACTATATATGATTAATCTCACTATTGATCGACTTATGTATATAATTTTTGCTAACCTTTTGTTTGAGACAGATGGAATGACCCTTCATTCTATCACATGATCTGCTAACACTTCACGAATAACAAATTCAACTTCATTTATTTAAGAGATGAAGTGGAAATTGTTCTAGGCACGAACAATAGTGAGATTGTACCAAAATAAAGAAAGTATTTATTCCAATTCAAATTTTCAACTTTAGGGAAATGATCTTGAAAACCAAAAATGTTGTCCTAGTGATCTTATACCTGATGAATCGGATGGTACCTTAGATCATCACAAATTTATGGATTTGTGATTATTGGCTTTTCCATAGCCATGTACTCTACCACTCTCCATCAGAACATGATGGTTAGATTTCTCTTCCATATCCATATTTTCACCTATGTGGAAACCCAATGATTAGTTTATTTGGGTAACCGTTACGTTTCATACTTTTGTTTTTAAAGATTGGTTTTGATATTCCTTTTTACGATGTGGGTTTCTATTAAAGAAACTTTCAAATAGTAAACCATTTATAATCTCGACGAATTTCGAGGGCAAAATTCATTTTAAGGGGGGTAGAATGTAACAGCCCAAGATTTTATAAAAAATATTCTTTTTAATTTTATTAATGTCTTGTGTTGTACGCTACACCAAAAGGAGCTTGCACAACATGCATACTTGACTTGCCTTGCATTACACGCAATCACGACCTTCCTCGATAGCGTGTGTAATACACAATACCGAGTTTCACTAAACAACGATATGCTATTAAAATATTATTAAAACTAGCCGGTATGAATAGTAATAACCACTTTTTAAAATTCTGTAAATCTTATTTTTCAAAATGAACTTCATTTTTGGATTCGGAGTATCGAATTTAGCCTAAGGTGAAATTTTGGTACATTTCGGATAACTTTCATATTCTGATGAATAGTGAAAATTACTAAATTATAATTAAAAAACAACTTTTTTAATCGAAATAATTAATAGTGATAAATTATTAATTGGAGTAGTTTTAATGTATATTTAGAATATATTTTTACAATTTAATACAATGAAGGTCATTGGATGTAATTGCACATTTAAACCAGACATAAACAAGTGTCAATCTTTTGATAGATATTGTTTCTTAAAAACACGCTATTTGTTTTAACAGCGGGATTTAATTATAAAATTAATTAATGCAACTTCTATGTTATGAATTCAGTAAAATAGACTTCATTTTTGAATTCGGAATATGAAATATAGCTTAGGATGAAATTTTGGCATTTTTCTGAAAACCTTCATTTTTTGATGAATAGTGAAACTACTAAGTGGTAGTTAAAAAACTGAATTTTTCATAAAACTTAATTTTACCGCTTCTGTGAATGGAATTTCAAAAATCCGAGAGACATGGTTGATGTCAGTAAGTAAAATGTGGTTCAATGAGATGAAAATAATTTTTGGTGAATAGTAACTTTTTTACTTTTATTTACCACGGTTAAAAGTAAATAGGGTAATTAAGGGAAAGAATGATATTAATATTACCCTAACACATGTCCTAATTCTATTGGACAAGTGTATCTCGACCAAAAACAACCTTAAGTGTAAAATATTATCATTTAGGCCCACTTGGATTAGATTAGGACATTTATTATTATTTAATTCAAAAAAGAGTTAAAAGAGTTAAAATCAAAGTTTATTTACTAAAACATTTTTTATATGGGGTTATACATAAGATAAATTCGACTATAAATATTCATTATAAATATAAAAAGATTTCCTATATAATGATATTTTATTTATAATTTTTAGACTTTAAATAAATTAATTTATTTATGACACAACGATGATGCAGTAATTACCCTTTTAAGGAAATATTAACATAATTGATGTTATAAATACTCAAATGAATGTAATTTGAGACTTTTTATGAATTCCACTAATTTTTTAGGTTACTATGATATATTAGTGTTGATTTAAACAACTTGGTTCGAACATATAATTCTGTTATTACTTTCACAAAAATCATATATAAAATAGTGTCAAAATTGACACAAAATAGTTTTTAAATCAAATATTATATTATTAATTGTCATTTTATTCCTAAAAATCTAAGGTTCAGCCAAATGACTTAGATAAGGATATATATATTAATAATAAACAATTTTGGGTTCGTTTGGCATGTTATAGTAAGTGTATTAACCATATAGTGAAAGAAAACAAAAAGACACGGTAAAAGTTAAATTATTTAACTTAGAGTTAAATCTAATTGATAAGGTTAAAATAAGAACCTAAACTTGTCTAAATCCTATTGGTTGATAGGATTTCGACCCATCCCCACTTTAACTTCGAAATAAGACCCTTTGGAACCATTATAAACCGATTTTTTCTTTAATATAAAATAATATTTTGAGATATTCCTAAGGTGCCCCTCTCCTCCCTTATAAAAGGGCACCTCCTCCCCCTCCTCCTCACACCAATTTGAGCACTCAAGCTCGGAAAAACCCTGCCAAAATCTCTTCTCCACTTCCCTAGCAACATCCTAGAGGTTCTGGTCTTCCTCAAAGACCAATTTTAGTTCCCTAAGAGGAGGTCTCCAAAAGGCGCTTCAAAGAAGAGGTAATTACTGTTACCAATTCTTTCATCTTTATTTCTTCTTCCACTTCTTCTTATTAGGTTGTTTCATTATGAAGTAATAACATCAGTATCACTCATATACTGATATGTTATTATAAGTATGAAACAACCCTATTTCACCATCTATCTATCCTATGGAAAAAGAAATCACCGCGCGTGCGTACGTACGGAATACCGTCTCCACGCCGTGGTGTAATCTATTTTCCACCACCACCTTACATGGATGGGTATAATGGTGTAAAGAATAACTATACATAGTTATTACAACATCATATTGATTCTGATATATTCTATAATCCACTCCAATTCAATTCAATATTTATAGAAATGATATCATCGCTCGTGCGTACGTACGGACTACCGTCTCCACGACGCGATGAGATTCATTCTCCATGTTAACCATTTAAGAATGATTATAATGTATATATAAGAAATAATAATGAAATATATGACATTATAAAGCTACTGGATTTATGTATATATATACATATGTATGTCATCTACTTACTTCCATTTCAAGACAATAAGGAAAGAAAAACAGCGTTCATGCGTACGTACGGACTACCGTCTCCATGAACGGTGTTTTTCATTTTATTTATCTATCTATTATATATATATATATACTGAATATATATGATATATAAATCATATTTTATATTCTGGAAGTAAGTAAATCATGATATAAGTAATAATGATGTCAAGAACAACAAGTCAAAACACCTATGATAAATGAAACGATTTTACCCAAAACGCTTCTTTAACATGGAATTTACAAAAGAACGGGTAATATATTGTCATAAGTTAACCATATATGATATCATAACAATGAATATGATTCTGTAATAAGTCAATGACATTATTTAAATCATTATACAGGAGGTTCGGACACATACGAAGCAAATTGGACCTAAGGTAAGGGAAATATCACAATCTCATTTTTATCTGAGATTGTTTATTCGTAAGTATTTACTGGGGTGTATTTTATCATCCACGTCCATGTTTCATCAATATGTAATATTACTTCCATCCACCTACAATTGTTTAAATCAATTTTTACCTTCGGTGAGTTTTTAGTAAAAGATATGAAAGGAATCTTTTGTCATTTTTCATACGAGGTATTTCTTGACTTTTCCGACAAAAGTACGAGAAGAATGTTTTTTTTAACTTATATGGCACGAACGGATTTTTACGATTTTATAAAGCCTTATTTTCATGAACATTCCTCCAAAATATTTCATGACTATTTTCAATAAAATCTCTTTCTTTTAAAATTGCATGATGTTTTGTGAAAAGGAATTGTTTTTGAAGAAGAAAGGATATTTTCCTCAAGAATTCAATTCAAGTGTTTTATCAAAATTATTTTCCATCTAAGATAATAAAGGGTTCTGTTTCTATCCATATTTTTACATTGATTTGACTATGTTATGATGGAATTATGTTTATGAATTCCTTTATCTTATATTAATGGTTTTATGATGTCACGTTGTTTAAGAATCCCATTTTTATTACATGGGTTACGCTATGATGTATGGTTTATGATTATGTGGCACACATAAGAAAGGATTCATTATGAGATGGGTGGGACCTATATCTCCCTCCAATGCATTGGGTAATGATTTTATATCTCATGAGATAGACATGGCTGGAACGGTAGGTTATACCGGTTCAGTGAAACAGGACTGAAACGAGGGTTACTCGATTCAGAAAGGGACTTTGTCCACTAAGATAGTCTTGGCAATGAGTCATGACTAACAAGAAATGATTTTCCATGATTATGTGTGCATGCCACAAAGTTTCAAGTTTCATGTTATGATTATGGGGATCTCATTTTCACTTCTATGATTTATTAAGATTTTATGATCTCTTTTGCAGGTTATGATTTTCAAAAAGATATGATATGATTTTTATTTCCTTTATTTCCCTTGCTGAGCATTTGAGCTTACCCTTTTATGTTTTCTTTTCCCCAGGATATAAAGAAAGGTTTTAGGTAAAAAAAACGGATGACCTTTATGGGAGATATTGAAGAACTTTCACCACGATTAGAAGATTACGTTCCGAGTTTCCAAAGACACTAAACTATTACGGTCCTTGTGTGTGTGTTTTTGTAATGTACTAAGTATTCTGTAAAATTAATGTAATGTCAATGTACGTCAAGATACGGGTCTCTACAAATCGACTATAGAATGATATGATGATAAAACACTCCATTTTTGGGGATAGAGATAGGTTTCCAACCATCATGAACTACTATTTTCATCGTTATGATGTCCTAGAGAGTCGGTAAGATATGGGAAGGGATACATGTCCACCATTTCCTTATTTCAATACTATTTTTGGTGACATAAGTTACTGGAATGAGGATATAAGACCTTTCCATGTTTAGATTATGTGTATCTTCTTTCTACTTATGGAGTGTTCCTATTAGTGGGTACTAAAAAATGTCATGTGTGGGGGTAGAGAATTGAGCAATCCCCTACTTGTCATCTGGACATTCTGAATGACTTTTCAGGGTTCATCCAGACATGCTACAAGAAGGATTATTTGGTGAAGGTAGGTTAATGATCCTTCATGCAAGTTCTCACAATATTTTAATGCCTCGATTCATTGAATACTTCCATACAGTTCTTTTGGATGAATGGATGATGGTGGACAACTGTATGTTCATGTACTCAATTTTTCACTGAATCGTGTTTGTTGGGTTATCTTGAAGGCCAAGAGATGTGATCTTAATACATGCATACCGTTTTCACCCATGGTGGAAAGTCATGCATTCCCATGTTTGAATTACATGGACCAGAAAACCATAGAAAAAGCATCATCATGTTCATGGTTAGTTGCATTGTGACATTTTCAATGATGATTGTTGGTTTGATCCCTTGAGAAGGATCCATGTGTATCCTAGATGAGGCTATATTTTAACAATTGATCTACATCCCTTAGGTTTTGTAGGAATGGTTATCATGCTCTTGGTATAGTAACACAAAATGGTTTAAGACATCAGTCAATCGATTCTACATTAGTACCACTGGTCATCATTAACTGGGTGATCAATTATACTAGTTGAGCTGGAGGGCATTTTGTGCAGCCTCCAGTACAACCAACCTCTCTCATCATACATTACCATTAAATAACATATTCAACATAGATAAAACATTATACAGATTTATTCCCAAAGACCATATTACTCTAGTGCCTTAGGAATCATGTAAATGTAATCACTAATGCATATTGATGATACATTATCTCCCACTAGGGTCTTCTTGACTAGCACCATTTTTATACATATCAAACATAAATAAAATCATCATAATATGGGGATGGAAAAAAAGGGTCCACCCTAAATTATCTGTAAGGGTAATCAATGGATATTTGGAAGCTCAATCATGAGAAAAATATTATGATAACATGATCAGGAAAACTAAAGATCATGGACTGCATATCAAAGATCATATATATGAATCGTGGAATAAATCATAGAATTTCACAAGACTCGAATCATTATGAAATAAAAAAACAAAAATAACAAAATCCATGAAATTATAATATAGTAATGAAACATGGTATTTCAGCAGACACATAAACATTTATATTGATTTCAATAGTAGTAACAGTTTTCTACGGATACCATCTTAGTGGAAAAAATCCTTTACCGAACCAGGTTCACACCCCATTCCAAACATGTACTACTAAACAATGTTCACTTCTCATTCCAGTCCTGTAATAATGATATGATTTCATTTCTTATTCCAGCACAATAATACAGAACCGAGTTCATTTTGGTTTTTAACCCTGTAATATTGAAAAAATATCACTTCCATTTCCATCCTTGTAACACCTAACCACGTACATTTACCCTTTCATCCATGTCTATATCATGTGATATAAATCATTACACAATATATTTGAAGGATATAAAGTCCCACTAATCTCATAATGAAATGATACATACATGTCCAACATGGTCATAAATAATTATATCATAACCTATGAAAAAACGGTGGATTGATAATCAATTAATCATCAATAGAACCTGTGAAAAGAATTGGGTTTCAAAAAATATAACCACTTAAAGAAATACAAGACCCATAAATATCATGGAATCAAAACATAATCCATTCTGAGAATAATATGATTGAAAATATTAAATAATTTCTCTAGAAAGTCATTATTAACAATAATATTCATTATCATAAATGAAAATTAATTTTAAAAGATATTTTAAAAACATTTCTTGAGGAAAATATCCATTCATCTTTAATAATTAAATTTTAAAACAAAAATATTTTTGGAAAAATATTTTCTATTAAAATAATGTAGAAAACATATAAATGAATATATATAAATAAAAAATACTTTTTATAATTATTTTTAACATTAAATTTATCTTCAAGGATCATTTGTAATTTTTTTTAAAACATGGTGTTTTAAATAAAACATATTTCCAATTAGTAGATAAATAAGGTCATAATTTCATTGAAATATTTTATTAGTTACCTTAATTACCAAAGAGTAGAAAAATTGTACTAATACCTGGATATATCATGAATAATATTTTAGATGTAAAATCATGAATATTCTTGATATATGGATCATAATATTTCATCAAATAGAACATAAGCATAAATAATCATGAAAATTAATTAGATTGTTTCAATAAACTCCTATGAATTGGAAATTTTGGATCATAATCTCCATGTAAAAAATTAAATTAAATGAAGCAAAAAATATAAGAAACATAAGGATATTTTTTAGAAAAATGTAATATGGAAGTATATACACATCAAAAAAATTATTTTACGTGTACAACAGACCAATAGTCTTGATGAAGATAGAATGAGACAAAACTATTTGAACTGTTTGGAAAAATTTTAATTATAAATACCATGAAACAATGATAAAAAATTGATATGTAAATAAACATAAATTTATGTATATGAATTCACATGAACCTTATGAAATTTGGTTTTTACTCTTCATGTGCATCCACGAACCCAGGATCAAATCCGTACAGAGGAATATTTTTAGGTTACTATAGTTGCACTGTATCAGGTACTGTAATAGACACAATATAACTATTTAGATACTATATAAGGAACTATATTAGGTGTTTTTTGTACTATATTAGTTGTATCTATTCCATCGATTTTTTCATTGGACCATTGATTTGATACCCTAAGTCTTTAAGGCCTTCGGTCCACCTAAGGCTTACAGGTCAGTAAGGAAAACAGGCCATCTCCTGGACCTTGGGCCACATCATGGACTTCATGCCACACCAAAACCCTCATAACATGTGAGGTGTAGATGGTTAAAATACATGTATCATGTTCTTGATGATATTTCATAAGAGGCACAATAAATAGAGCATGGCTATCCAGATTTTGATGAATGAGAGGGTATGTAAAATTCCATAATTACAAGGCTCATGTAACATTACATAGGATATTTATCCGACTATCCATGTGAAATGGGATAACATAAAAATAATACATATATTAGGTAGGGTCAATCCCAAAATATATCTGGGATTATTCATCATTACAACTCTAAGTCCTTTGGGTTAGGTAATGTGTCTCTAACCCTACGACCCAAGTAAGGGTTACCCATCAACCGTTAAAAATGATATTATCCCAAATAAATGAAAATTTAATGCCATCAGAGAATTTTAAAAATATTGAAGAATCATTGAATAAATCCATGGGATGTATAAACACCGCACAATAGGAATTGGTGGTGAATAAATCATGTGTCTCACAAGAAAAAAAAGTTAGATGAAATCCACTTACCTGTTATATTGAATCTCATTGTACTCATTCAAATCACCTATATAATAAATAATAATTTATTATATACATATTATATAACTGATTTATTATATATAATACCATATATTGTTTTTTCATGAATTTATATAACCTCAGGATAACAATCTTATGTTATGATTTCCCTTCGGGTAATATTCACTTTGTTCGTCACATGTGTCCTATTTTGTTATATCATTGGTCCTTATACATATATCATGATTCCATACATTAAAAAATTATTTAAATATCATTTACATTCAATACATGTTTATTATAACAATCTATATATTATTGAATTATGAAATGATGTACACCATTTATGGGGAAAATATGTAGTACGCACACATGAACATTGTTTCTATTTTTATTACTACATTGAAAGAAAGAAAGAGAGAATAAATAAATATATATATAATATCATTATAATATAAAAATAATGTTATATATATCATATAATTTCACTAAACTTATCGAGAGTACATTCTATATTGTTAGTGAACGAATCTTATCACTTTAGGAGAGCGGTAGTCCACAGAATAATTATTAGTAGTTTATAAGAGATAAAGGAAATTATAATTGTGGAACAAGATCCATTGGAGTATAACATTTACTTAAGACAAAGATTTGTGTTAGAAACATAATAATATATAATAAATCACTATATTACATGTCCCATTTCCAAAATTTGTTAGGGAACATTATGGGGACTGACAAACTAGGAAGGACTCACCACCATCCCCAGTAATATACATTTCTATATAGTAGAATTTTTCCACTCCCAAAACCATCATAATTGAATAGAATATTTGTTTACCAGGTTCACTCCCCATTCCATCCATGTATCCCTCATGAGATATATAAATAATTACTCTATGTATTATATGTAGATATTGGCCCACCGATCACATAATAAAATTATACATATTTTTAGCACATGATCATAATCATTCATTATATAATAACCTAGGAAATGAAATGGGTATCATAAATATATTATAATATAATAACATATGGAAAAGTAAATGTTTTATAATCATTTCACCAAAAAATAAACCATGAAAAGTGGTGGGGTTTCATACGAATTTTATCATGGAATTACTAATGGAAGAGAAATGGTTTTGAAAAACAATGTATAATTATAAATATAAAATAAGAATATATAAAATAATAAAATTATCCAAGGATCATGTACCTACTTAAAAATACACTATATCAAATTATTCCCTCTTATATGGATAAAAATACTGAAATGTAGAAGAAATATTTATTTTTTAATGAAACCAATCATTTAAAATCATTTTCATTAAACATTTTCAATATATTTTTCATTGATAATTAAATTTTAAAACTTATATTGAAATATATTTGGTTAATAATTATTATTTTTGATGAATATATATATTAAAATTTGGAAGACATGTGTTATAAATAATAAACCTTTGATTACATTTTTATTAGAAAAATACCTTGAAATAATATAGAGAAATAATTAGAAATTAATCAAATCACTTTTTGAACGTAATTTGTTAAAAAAATTGTTTCTTTAAAAATATTTATAAAATTATATAATTTACAAAGTATTTAAAACCCCATTTATTTTTGAAATAATATTTAAAATATAACATATAATATTCAATTAAGTGATTTTTCATCATAATAGAAATTTTTATTTCTGATGTATTCGTAATAACATTGAATCTGTTCAGACTTTTGCATGAAGCCAGAAGAGCCTTGTTCCAAAAGTGATATGGAGATTCCTCTTAAAACCACCTAGTGAATCGGAAAACCCAGAATACATTTTTTTCTAAAAATCATAAAAAATAGATGAACTTTTTTTGGAATTTTTTTTATAAAAAATCTCATTGAAAGAAAACAGATTTCTGACCAAATAATCAAATTAACTAATATTTTCAATAAGTCATTTTCGTAATAATATTATGTACAAAATAGATTAAAAACGGTAAAAATTACTGAATATATGATCAATAAAAATAGTTTAATAATTATTTTGATAAATCATGAGGGTTGGATCGTATTCCTTCATTTATGGAATCATAATCATAATCAATCCCTATGAATGATGAGATCGAAGAAATAAAATCATACAAATTAAGTAACATTGAATTATAATCCTAATAAAATAATAACATTAAATGAATATTAAAATATCATGAAAATAATTATATTTATTAAAAAAATTTAATATGGTATTATAAACATCTCATATGATAAAATACTTTCATTATATAACATGTGTATCTAATAAGGAAAATTGAGACAAAATTGCCATAACAATTTGATTAATTTTTTCCATTAACACAATTGAAGAGAGATCTGAAAACTGATATTTAAATTAAAATTACGATTATGAAAAAAAATATTAAATAAATTCATAGGTTGTATATACACCACATAGACGATAAAGTTGTTAAATATAACATTAGTCTCACAAAAGTAAAAAGTGAGATGAAAATCCCATACCTTATATCTTGAATTATATGATAATCATTCAAAAATAATATATAATATTTTTAACAATGTTTTAAATATATTATATAACCAGGTTGCATATCATACCATATACCTAATATTATTTTCCAACGACTTTATATTACCCATTAATGAACAATTTTATGTTAATATTACATTTTAGTTAATTACTGCTTTGCTTTTCGTATTTTTTTAATTTTGATTTTTGGTCCTCTAACATTGTTCAAGGTTTAATCATACAAAGAAGTTAAATAATGATATAAATATCTTAAATATTCATTATTTATATTTGTTTTAATCCATCTAATTTTCTAATAGGAAATAGAATACACTATTCCTAAAGAAGGTAGGTCGTATGTACGCAAGATTACCATTTCAATATCCTTATCATTTTGAAATAATGAAAAGTAAATGATATATATATATATATATATATTATCATCCCTTTATAATTATTATATCTTAAATTTCACATAATTATATTTAAACCACTATTAATACATTCCATGTAATGTTTGAATAAATCAAATCGCTTCGTGAGGTGATAGTCCTCCGTGCGCACAAATGGTGCTATTGTATTCCCCAAAAAATGAAAAAATTAAGGTATGCATTTTATAATAATTAAATAATAACAAAAAATTCAAATATATCAAATATAAATATTATTTCCATCGTTATTCCCAACCATGAGATGTGTTAAAAGGAAAAAACCCACATCAGTTCACAAGATGGTAGCATGTCATACATCGCGATGATAATTTTGAAACCATTTAATTTAAGTGTGTGTATTTTTTGATAGTATCATTAACATAACAACATATAAGGATATTAAATATTGTTAATTTATTATATATTCATGATATAAATTAATTTATGGCATTTGAGGAATAAATAAAACAAAAACATTCGTTGATGAATGTTACCACTTCCTCTGATATCACCTTATGGTTTTCTTCAAAGAACATACTTCGTTGGAATTATGATAAAATTAATTCTCATATTATGAGGTTATGAAATTCTATATGTTATTTTTTAGATACTATTTTCATTCCAAAAGGACTGATAGGTGTGGAGAAGCAAGGTTATTGAATGAAAATTTTTATTTGGAGAGGTGTGGCGACTGCATAAATACTCATACATTATTTACAATTGGGACATGAAGATTACATAAATTTATTAAAGAATTATAATTAAAGGTTTGAATTTATTATATTGTATATCAAAACATCTAAAATACATTTATACACATTTTTAAGCAATTTTCATTTTTAGCTCTTAATGTTCATTCTTTTATATTTTTTTCCTTATAGATAAATCTTTTTAAAACCTATGTAATTTATCATGTTATTAATAAATTAATGTTATCATTAATGGATAATTTTTCCCACATATTATACATATGGTATATAATTTATATAATAAAAATCTTATGTGTTTTTTAATTTAATATTATCGCGAGGGAATGTAACTCACAAAAACAATACTATACCATAACGTTATAAACAATGTTTTATACAATTAAAAGGTCAATATAATAATTATAATAAAACTGTGATCCTATTAATGGAACAAAGAAAATAATAAAAAAATCCCTCTAAAATTATTCATTTTTTAGTAATTTTAAAAATATTAGAAATATATCATTTTTCTATAAAATACAATTAATTTTAATTTTGATAGTTTTAAATTAATATATTTTAAAAAATATCAGAAAAATAAATGAATTAAAATATATTATATTATATAAATTTTAAAAAGGGTATATTAATATAATAATTGCAATAATAACATAACATAATAAATCATTAAATCTACTTCACTTTTAATGTTTTTAGTGTCATTTGATTTATATAATTATTGACCAATCAATAAATATGTTGGTTTTTCCTAATAATTTAATATAATTATATGATCATAAATAAAAATAAAATTAGCAATCATGATTAAAAAATAATACATCATTAAAGGTAATATTTATAACAAAACATATGATGTTTTTTCCAATTCCAATTCTATATAGAAACAAAAAATAAGGAGAAAGGTCAATTTTTTACTGATCAAAACATAACATATTATATCTGTCACATTTATTTAAATGTGTTTAAAAAATCACATGAATATATATAAATTTCATAAGGGTTTAATTATTTCTAAAGCTTTGGTTTTTTAACGTTTAATTATCATTTTCACCTTAGGTGAAATGTTTAGTACCTTTCAAAAATAATTTTATTTTAGTCATTTTGAATAATTTTCACTATTATAATTTGTTATTTTTGTAAATAATTTATTCTAGCCGTAAAATAAATTATAAATTATTCTGATTCAAAAAAATTAATCTATTTTTCCAAATTCTAATCTCAAAAGAATAAATTTTTAAATCAAAATTAATATATTATTCATAGTGTGAAAGTGGATTTTTTATTAGATAAAATTATTGAAGGATTACAATGTTATTATTATTATTTTATATTAAATTGTTTACAATGTTGTAATTTTGTTTAATAGATATATAATTGAATTAAATTTAATTTAAAACTAATTTAGAATAAAATTATTCATTAAAATTAAATTAAACTAAAATTAAAATTTCAATTAAAACATATAATTTTTAACTATTAATATAAAAAATATATTAAAAGGAAAATACCAAAAAATGAACACTATGATAATTTTGATATTTCTCTTTGATAAATTTTTTTAATTTTTCATATAAATTTTCCTATGGTGGAAAATTTTATTTTTAATCTATGTGATCCAATCATGATTAGATCAACACTTAATGATGTTTTAGTTTTCATTATACCGTTAATATTCTTTTAATTTATTATTATTTTATTTTTAACCAATTGATAACTATAAATCATTTGAAATATCTATATTTTCGGGTGTTTATTATTATTCATTTCCTCTATTCTAATGGCACTGAAATGAATCCCATATTAATTAATATTATTAATAGTATATTGTTTCTCGCTAAATATTTGTATTCTATGTGAATAAAGATAAACCAACTATTTCTTATAACGTATGATAACCACACCGTTATATGTAGTGAAATCTTATGGTGGTGTTGTGTATATAGAAATATTAACATGGTTTATGTTGAATTAAACGTTATAAAATAATTTTAATTTATTCAAAAAAAATATGTCACAAAACATTCTTGTGTTATAGATGAACATAAATGTAATCGCCAATAAAAAGTATTTTGATTATCAACTCAATCAATATATTATGATGGATGGTTATATTATGATTTCACACAATCAATTGCACTCTTGTAGGAACTGATTTCTCTAATCGCATTGTTTTTATATACCATTAATAATGATATAAAAAATATGTAATTATATTTAATGAATAAAGTATAACATCTAATAAGGATGATGTTAGAAAATTTCATATTTATCATTTATCTATAATGGTTAAAATATGAATTCCAATATAAAGAAAATCATCACGTAGGTTTTCCTCTTTTGGGAAATTGGTAGAAAATATTTGGATTTGTGTAAATAGTGGATGCATTGGATAATGCATCGACGACCATCATAATTTGAAATTGGAAAAATTTGAGAACATTAGTATGATAATTACATTATTAACCCATGTCATGAATAAAAACTCCAACAATGTGGAGTTTCTTTATTTTCCAATGATGGAAGAACTAGAAGTAGAATCCTCTAAGTATCAAAAAACAACAAATTTTAATCCAGCCTCATATTTAATGATCGCAATTAAATAGATCATTACTATATGAATGTATAATACAATATTAAAAGTAGTATAATTTTAGATTGGAAGTTCATGGTCCAAGTAATATATTTAACTTATTATATGAAATAGATGATAATTATCACCAATGGATATACTCAAAAACTATAAATAAAAAAATCATGAAATTTATGGAAATTATTTCAAATAAAATCCCACTATAAAAGCAAAATGTTTTTACAAAACCTCAATATAGGAAAGTAGTTAAATTGTTTCGATAATAATCGACACTATTATATGACACATAATTAATTTAATAATCATAACATTAAAAAAAGTATTCATAAAAAGTAAAAAACCTTCACTAAGGGGTTATAACTTAGGGAAAGGTATTTTTAATTTATATAGTTTCAACGACGAAAGGTATTGCTTATATATCCTTATATAATGAAAGGGTTACTGATAATGCAACTATAATGTACAAGCCTCATGAAAAGGGAAAACCTATAAATGATTTTGAGTTAATTATAATTTTCATTACATTAAATATATTGAAATGAAAATATTATTATAAAAGGTGTTATATATACACAGATCCCTAGAGTATAATGTATATATTTCTAAAAAACAGTTTAACTTGAGACAATGTAGATTGATTTTTTTTATTACAGATGACAATTTTTCTATAAATAATCACTATGTAAATGAGTAACAAGATATGGACTAAATGAAAAATTGATTCCATGGCACATCAATCAGTTTTTTTATTTTGAATATTCTTACTGTAGTTTCCAATCAATTAATAGATCATCCAAAGTATAACATCTTCTAAATAATTCATGTGAATATTATAAATTCCTTGTCATACTGTAATGAACGCATATGTATGAACTAATAAATTTATTTGAAATATATTGGGGGTAATTGATACATGGACTATCATTTCAAGAAGAACTGATTTAAATTCAAGATGAAAGGGAATAACTATTGAGGAAGAAGAAAAAAAACCCATTATATTATTAGATTCATATAAAATATTTGAATAAGTAACCTATGAGCTATAAATTTACATGAAGTAGAAGTAATAACATTTATTTTGAGTCAATATAAATGTTCAAATATATAAATTTCTTAAGGAAAAGATAGTGTAACAGTTTTATATTCAGTTCTCTTCATAATAAAATAACATGTGTCTCCTATTGGTTATTTATTAATTATTTATAATAGTGTAACATAAAAAGAAATTTATGTTTCATTACACATAATTTGAAAAAAGTCGCAGTAAATAGAAAATATGATTCAAACACTAAGGTAAACCCAACAGAATTGAGTTATCCCATAATTTTAATTCCTTATATAAAAATAGTAAATAGAAATAACATTGTCAGGAATATGTTTGTAATTATCAAGGATAGTATGGAAATTTTTAAGGGATATATTGAATAATTAATACAAGAAAGGTGGATTATATATATTTAGTTTGTATTTGAAAATGTAACCATTAGGAAATAATAATTACCTAACGATATCTCAATATAAAAATTAATCTATCCCATCATAGTTCAATATGACATTGGGAATTTTAACCAATGGAATTGATTTTAAAATTAGATTTTCTTTATAAAATGATTAATTGTGAAAAAAAATTATCCTAAAAAAAATACACCTTATTATTGCTATGTATACATTATAAGGATTTATATTCATCATAGTCTTATAAATGATTTAATAAATAAAATAGTTGAAAAAGATATAATCTAATTTAACGGAATTGATATTCCAGGAAGGAAACAATATAATTTAGGAAATAAATGTCATTATTTTTTGTATTGAATAAGAAAAAATATATAATATTTTTCTAATATATAAATAAAATAATTTTTTTTATTTATTTTATGATATTTATCTAAAAATACTCATTTGGGTGAATAGTTAACATTGATGATTATTGAAAAAACATTATTTATATTACATAAATAAAATAAATTAAAATAATAATTCTATATAATATTTTATTAAAGATAAATAAAATCATTTTTTTACTAAGAATGTTTTAACTAATTCAATGTAAATGATATATTTTTTTTCAGTTTTTATATGATCTTTTTTATGATTAAAACACAATTTTATAAAATTATATTTCCGATGTTTTTTTGAACATATATTAAATTTTATTTTATGGTAAATATAAAAAATAATTAATAAAGATGAATTATTTTTTTACTCATGGGGATCATTTTTATTAATAACATCAATTTTCCACTTTCCATTTCAATACTAACCAAATTCTCAATGTGCCACCACAAAAAATGGTCAATCATGTTAATTATAATAACTAACTATTTTATAAGGTAAAAAAATATTATATTAATTCTTATTGGATGAGATTACATCATCCCTTGTATTATTATTTCTAGATAAAACTTTTTTATATAATAGTTTTAGATGGGTGTGACTCCGTATTAATTTAAACAATTAAATTATTACTTGTGTGCTTTACCCCGAACTTATAAACAGGAACCTACAATCCTCAAATAGTCAACCATTTTGATCTCTCTATTTTCTCAATTAATTATTAAAATATTAACCCATCATACCTTATAACATCCTAGATATATTTTTCTTCCCAAAACACCCATCCTAGAAACCTTATGTTGTAATCAAAATTTAGGTTTTCCAAAGAACATGTATAATTATAAACTAGGTGTTTCTAGTATATTTCTTCTCTAAAAAAATTAAAATTTCATTCTACTATTATGTAATAATTACAAAATTATATCCTATAAAAATTAATATTTTTATTTCTATGATTATATTTCTTTTTTTCATATTCAATACCATCTTATGGGAATGGAAAACATCACTCTGGCATATTTCATGATAACCACTTCTATTTAGTGATGCATTTTTTTGAATCACTAGATCGTATCAATGGATAAAATGATCAAAAAATTTATTTATATGATTTTTAAAAGACAATTTTTATTCTATAAATTTTATAATAAATATATAATTACCCTTTATATTTGTTGTAAATTGATAATGTCGCTAATGAGTACATGTTTAGTACCACCCCCACAATGTGATGTGACTCATTGTAATTTACCACATTATATGATGGACATAAAGACGAAAATAACATTAAAATTTAAAATTAATAATAAATTAATAATTATTTTAATTTATATGAATATATATGTTATTTATTTACAAACCATTAGAAAATTGAAATCATTGCACTCGCGTACGTACAAACATCTATTTCTGGGAAATTATGTAACTAATTTTTCAGGTCTTCTATTCATGATTTTTTATAAATATTTTATTAAGAATTAAATTTCATAATTATTAATTTTTAAATATAAAGTATATATTGGAATCAAAAAAAAATTTATCTTGACCATGAGACTGATGTTATTTTGATGTTATAAACTAAATGAACTCAAAACATAATTCATAGACAAAACCGTTTTATTAAATAATTAAAACATTATAGTAAATTAATTAAAAAATATTAATAATAATGTAATTAACAATAATTAGTTTTTTATGAAAGTATAAAATTTAAATAATTTTATTTTTCATGTTTTAGATAATTTCATGAGCAGCGATCGATAAAATGTAAGGGATTTTCTATTAAAATTTTGTTTTAGATATTTGAATATATTATTAATCAATTTCTATGTTCATATAAATTATTAAATAATATTCATACTTTTGTTTCAAATATTGATAAAGATCATTTCAATCTATATTTATAACTCTTTATAATTTTTTAAAAACTAGTCATTTCATTTATTTATATATGGGTAATTTTTTTATATTTAATATTTTTAAACAGAATGATTTCATGTATTTGTATTATATGAATGATTTTTACCAACATAATAGTCATTATTCATTATCATGATTTCTCCATAACATATCATGTATTTCAAGGTAGATTTGATTCTGACTATTCTAGGGATTTTTTAATATTTTCTATCTTCACTGAAAAATAAAATTTCTCATTATGATTGTAAAAAAATGGAATGTGTCTATCTGATGTTTTTGAATATAGTTTTCTGAAGACAAAGTATTAGAATACTAATTTTTTTATCATGATATGGAATTTTAAAATTATATATGTTGACAGGTGATAATAATCTAAATTTCATATCCATTGGATTATTATGTTGGATTCAATGATTAACAACAGGAGGGATAATTAGGTCTGTCACATATATAAAATTAACATTGATTCAGTTATTCTATGACATTATAAGAATAATTGAACATGGGTTTTAAATTTTATTTTCCATTTTACCAATAATAATCATATATTTTTTGTAGTAATAATTTAATTTTATTGTGTATGTAATGTTAAGAAGATAATTGTTTATTTTTGAATGTAATGTTTTCATGGGTTACCGGATTCCTCTAGATATAACAATGGTTTTCCCTATGAATTATAGTAGTAATAAATTATTTAAACTCAGAAGTATTCCTTTTTATAGTGAAAATTTTATATATATGTGACAAAAATTTTATTATGAAAAATGAAAATTACATCTTGGATTTTTATTTTTCAGCTGCCTAATTGGATTCCCTTTTTTTCCCAGAATAAGATTTTATTTTTCATCAATGTTTTTCCATAGAATGTAATCATGTGTAAAAATTTAATCAAGGAACTTATTCCCACAATTGCAACTCTTCCTAAATGATGAAAAAGTGTCTTAAATGAAACTGAACTGTATAATTAAAGAACAATTTTTGTGGAAAATTATATCCTCTGAAAGTATACACCTTCTTAATTAATGTTTTTACCTAATTATCTAAGACACTAAAACTAAAATATCCAAAAAAATGTTAAAATTTGGATCCTCTATTTTAAAATAAATAACTAATGTTTTTTATAAAATATTATCTTATAGTCTGTATCAGAGGAAAGGTATAGATACCATTTTATTATAAGAGTGTATTAAATGAATATTTATAAATACTATATTGTATGGTTATAATATAATGGGTTATATCTTTGAATAATGACATGTTTCATAAAATAAATCATGTCTACTAAGAATGGTTTTATTTTGATGGAATATGGTAGTTGAGGACACCAGTCATGAAGTGGATATAAGAAACTTCCAAATCTAAAACAATTAATTTTTGGATCATACCTTTTTTTAAGTGTTTATTAACTTTATTTGGTCTATTATTGATGGAAGCCATAACTAAAAGTGAAAAACATTCCACATAGTTACATGTTTATAGTGGATAATTTCATGAAACAACACCCATAAGCATTCAGTGGATCTTTATATCCTATGAAATATGAAGAATGGATCATTTGTCTAGAAATATTAATTGGTATTTCCAAATATTTGAAACATCAATCGGTAAATATTTCTACTTGTAATCATGAACGTGGATCTGATCAATTATGGTATTTGGTTTAAAATAATATGGAAAATGTTGATATTAATGACAATATTTGAAATGTATTTTAAGATATTTTTCATGGGATGTATTTTCTTAAAATAATTAGTCATGGAATAGAATACCAATTTAATGTGTTGAAAAAATGTTAAGAATCCTTTTTGGTCATTTATGAAGTATATTTTACCTATTATAAAATGTATGTATGAAAATCTATGGTCGCCAATATGAGTAAAATATATTTATTTTTCATAGGTATATAATTATGTATAAAAATAAAATTTCACTCTCATGAAATTAAAATATTTTAATATGTTATACATTTTTCTAATTAGTTTGAGATGTATTATTCCAAGACATGTGAACATCATGACCAATAACGTATGAACAAGACAAGGATTAAACTAATGTAGAATAAGTTAGCTAATAAATATAAATGTAGGCCACAAAAATTTCTAGTTGTGGTAAAATAAATTTTAATTAAATTTATATGGGATTATGAATTTGAAATTTATTTTCTATGTATTTATATTTTTCTCACAACATCATGGAAATGATTTATAATTAGAATAGTAAATCGAATCAAGATATCTATCTAATAGTTATATGTTTTTAATCGAATGAGATGAGTCATTATACTAATTTTTTATCAGGTTAGTTAATAAAGGTGAGAGTCAAAATGATAGAATTGAAAAATCGGGGAAATTTATTTTTCTTCAACTCTAGAAAATTATGGATTATTAAATAATGTGGTTCCACTCCATAGATCTCAGTACTCATCAAATGATGACATCTGTTTTGAATTTCGATAGTTATAGCTGAATGAGGACAAAAATACAATGAAAACATTTAATAATATGCATGATCATTATGAGTTTGTGTTTATGCATTTTAGGTTAAAACATAATTTGAAAATATTTATTGATATTATCAATTGATATTTCCATGATATATTAGGTAAATTTACAGTGGTTTTCAATGTGGAATTTTTCATTTATAATATTATTTATGATCAGCAAGGGAATCCTATGGATTTTTTTGACCATCATACAAGAAAATTTTATTTTATATAATATTTTCAATATGGAATTTGGAATTTGATATATTTATATTCCTAAAAATATACATTATAAAGAAAGAATATCCTTTTATCTCTTCAAAACCATTGTGGTGGGAAAATAGTCCAGATAGAAAAATGTTGTTGATATTCAATGTTTTTTTGATTATTTGGGTCCTACGGATAGATTGTGGAAATTTTTTCATATTTAAGCAGTTCTATTACTATATCAACTAAAAGTGAAGATAAATTAACATTTATAATGGAATGTGATGACTAGTTTTACAAATTTAAAAGAATATTTCTAAATGATCCACTCTTATCCTTTCATAATAATGGGGATTTATTCTTTTGAAATTATTATTATTTTAAATCCCTAGGTCAATTTTCATATCATATGATATAGTAATTTCATATTATTCACAAAAATTAAAAATCCCTACATGGAATTACTAAATATATGGTCTTGATTTGACCGTTGTAGTTTTTCTATGAATTTTTTTTAGAATATTTAATATGGTGTAAAATTAGAAGTATATACAAACCATAAAGGTTTAAATTATGTATTAACTAAAAATTAGATGAACATCAAGAAGATAAAATGGTATCAATATATAATGGAATATTGTATCTTGATTCACTATCTTCTATTCAATGTGAGAAATGGTAGAATGTGACTTTTTTAGAAAGCAAAACACTTCAATAATCATTATAAATTCATAGAATGATCTTTTAGATAATGATTTATCATATTCGATGGTAAAAAGTATCCAGTAAAGAACTATCTCCAAAATTTGCTTCTGATTTATGTGTTTCAATCCATTTAATAAAGATTAATGAAGGATCATATGGGAGATTATTAATTCAATAATGAGGATAATCATCAATGAATGTAAAATGTTGATCAAGAAGGTGTTATCAGATTCTAAGAGAGGTTATGTGTTCCAAGTGATCCGAATGTTAATGAAAGAATTATTAATTGAATATCATATATTTTATTTTATTTCTTCCTTGATGTAGTTGTATCAATAGTGATATTTGAGAATTTAATTTCAATTTTGGATTAAAGAATACTACCGATTAATTAACCATGAAATTGTTTACATGTAAAAAATATAAAGTCATATAAAAACAACCTAAGGGGATTCATCTAAATTTTAATGTGAATTAATGGACATAAGCGAGTATATCCATAGATTTAATGGCTGGTTTAATAGTGAGATCTAATTGTAATAATATGATTTATATTATTGTTGGAGTTTTATGTAAATATTCATATGTGGTTCAAATTCATTATTCAATTCATTTTATTCATAATTTTAGACATAATCATAATGAAATAATCATATTATATAGAGCCCCAATAGGTACCCAATCCTAACATAAATTTCGATTACATATTTTTAAAAACTATTAAATACATCTCCATAATAACCACACTCAATAATTGTAATGGTTTTATTTATTTGGATAAAAGATGCATAAGAAACATATTAAATAAATTACAATCAACATCTTTAATAAGGATCATCCTATTTTTACCCAATTATAAATATTATACCTCGAGCCTTCCATCTAATCCTAAGGAAAACCCCTCTGAATGGGTTATCTATTTAGTCATTACGGAAACAAATGGGTGATATTAGTCATAGGAAAAAATAATATTATCATGATAATTTAATAACAAAATAATTTCCATGTTTTTATCAATACATATGAATACCTATAAAATATATTACCTAATATCATAGATTATTTCATAAACATATGAATGATCAATGAGGATGTACAGTACGTAATAATCCTTAAGGAGTCATAACATAGGCATGTGAAACAATAATAATTATAAATCTTAATATTTAAAACATATTTATTTGAATTTATGTCCCCTCATAACAATTTTGGTAACATCTCAATGAAATCATACTCACAAATCATCATATCATCACAATAATTTGAAATAATGTTCATGAAAATTCATTTGATAATAGACTGATGCATCACACTACAATGTTAAAATATAAGCAAATCTAAGTGAAATTATTTCCACTCTTACCAGAATCATCTCGTTCGATATAAATATTATATTAACCAATACATTGGATAGAAATAAAAAACCCAACCACTACTTAATTATGTTCTATTTGTATTCATGTCACAATATCATAAAAAATTCATCATATCATTATAGTGTAACCCATATAAAATAAAATGGTTTTATAAAAATCCAATTTTGATATTCATAAATGCCGTAGTTAATGAAATATGATGGTATCATTAGACCATATCCCCATTAATGAATATGTAACATCATTAGATGTTATCATAGATTAAATGTTCCATTAATATTCCAATAAAATATTTCATGATGAAAACACCATGTTCATTTTGAATTCAATAATTTAAAATACAAAAATTGAGTATTTATTATTTAAAAAATATTTTTTAATATACCCAAAATAACATGTTAATGAATCTCCCGATAATTTTTCATTCACAAAGACATGAATCTTTATTCATTAAAATATAGTTTAATATAAAAATCATTTTCATACCCACTGTAAATAATATTTTTTCAAAACAAATAGATTATTTTATAAGATTTATTTTAAGAAAATAATTTATTTTGACTAATAATATTAACCAAAAATTAGATAATATAAAAAAATTGTAAAAATCATATAAGTAAAATGTGAATATGGAAAAAAATTATTTCCCACTGAGATAAAATGAGGTATATTTTTTATTAAAACAATTTAATTTTTTAAAAGGTTGGGGTTGAAGCCTCAATTTATTATTAAAGCAATGAACTCTTTAGACTGGGTAGAGGGTGACCCATTACATAGCCCGAAGGCCCAAGAACAAATGGCCTACATACAGGGCTAGAAAGCCCATTTTTGGCCCAAAGGACCCCTTAGTGAATAGTACTACTACAGTAACCCTGCTGCTACTGCACCTTCTACAGTACAACCGCCGCAACAGTACCTGCAACATTCCCTCCGCTGCTACAGTCTGCCACTACAACAATACTACTACAGTACCTGCTATAGTGCAACTACAATTCCACTACAATAACTCATGAATTCTCCCCTACCCGGATTTGATCTTTGGTCTTTTGGATGCCAAGATGGAGGCTGAACTATCCCAAAAATATGTTATTTTAATAGAAATAAATTCCCACATATGTAATCAATAAATCAAAATATCATATATGAAATAAAATTATATAACATTATAGACCCACATAATCTCTATAAAAATTATCAAAAAATCTATTAATGGGATTTATACACACAAGTGAAAAGAAACAACATGTGGATATACCATATATCTCATAGAAATAAATGTCATATGATAAATCGCCTAACTATAGGAAACACCATGATTCATAAAAATTAACAGAAAATATATTTTAAATTAAATATTTTTTTAAAAATTTTCCAAAAAATATTAATTCATTACAGATTATGTACTATCCCATTTTAGATATTGATTATACAATTTTTTTAAAAACAATTCTTTAAATGTATATTTGGCTCAAACCCTTTATTTTTTTCTATGAATGTCTTAGTTCAATTATTTTATTCCTTAATCCTTGGACATGGATTCATCATATCCAAAATCACAATAATGAAATTAGTAGCATATTAATTGTTGATCTACTCTGTTATAACAATACATATACTGTTACGATGAAAATTAATAATATCACTTCAGGGAGAAGGTAATCAATATTTAAGCATGAGTGTTGTTCTAAATACTCATTGGATGGAAAAAATAAATATAAATTATACTTCACAATTCCAAAATCTCGATTATCCCACTAATAACATATATATTAATTAAATATATCCATATTAAAATATATAAAAATTGTAATGAATAAAGAATCACATCTCTCTATGATAGTGGTAGTCCACACATATGAAAAAATGATGATTTTCATCATCATTTTATAGAAAATTAAAAGAATAATGTTTTTCCATAAACAAAATTAGATATTTTTATTCTTTATATGATTTTTTTATTATTATTAAATGACAATGAATTAATTTAAGGTGGTAAAGGAAGAAGAAAAATGAAATAATTAAATGAATACATTACTACCTATTTAAAATACATCCCTTTGATTTATTATAAAGTACCATTGGGATGGTATTTTGATAAGACCATAACCAATTGAACTATAATAAGGATGTCCACAAGATGATTATCCATGGGTTGGTTATGATTTGTTGTCAATGTAGTTTGAAGAAATTGGAAAGGCAGTGTCCATTTATAGTGAAGGAATGGACACAAATGGAATTACAAAAAATATTTTTATATATTATATAACATTTCATGAGGAATTGGTTCCATGTGGCTATGAATTTAATGATAATGTGTAATTATTTTTAAATAATTTATATGTATGAACATTTTTACTTCTTTATGTTAAATTTTTAACCATAAAATTGCATTTCATTCCTACCAAATTTTTTAACCTTAACCAAATTAACAACTTTTCATTACTAAATGGTTATAAATGTTTAAATATTGAATAAATTTTCCCACATAAGGCTAATGCAATATACGTTCTTCTATATAACATGATCCTTCTCCTCATTATTTAATTTATGACTTTTGGATCATTTCATTATTTTTTATTTAAAAAAATATACAGTAAATTCCATTTTATGAATTATCCACACATTTGTAATTTTATGACATCATCAAATGTATGTATTTACTATACATTATCTTCAACAATAAACTATATCATATTATTAACTACAAAATTTATTTTAAACCACATTTTTTCCAAAATATTTTACATTTTATGTTTTTTAAATATCGTAATATTACCATTTTACTGTTTTCACAAGCAATGAGTCAGTGTTGTGTATCCATTTAAAGAAATTATATCACCATGAAAAATAGAAATTAAATTATAATAAAAAAATGAAAAAAAACTCTAAGAACTTATATTATTTTCTAATGTTTTTTTATCGCTATTTGAATATATTATCAATATTAAAATACACGATGATAAATTTTATAATATTCCTTCACAAAAAATAATATAAATGTATTTATCATGGAATATCTATACCAGAATAGTATATGTGTATTCCAGAGTTGAAAAATTAGTTCTGGGAGGAAATGATTTGGTAATGAAATTGTGTTTAAAAACTATTGAAAATCGATGTCCCTCAATATGATAAAAATACAATGTTAAAAAATGGTATAAATATATAATTTTATATTTTTATAAGATTCTCAAATGATTGATCTCTGTAGAGTTAAAATACCATTGAAAATACTAAATTGTTTAAAACTAATTAACTTGTATAAAAAAGTATAGAAACCACTATTTTACATTAACAATCAGAGTTATTTTTTTAATACTCTAAAAGATGAAATTTTTTCGAATTGAATATTAAGAAAAACACCAAATAATAAAGAAATAAGAAATTAACAAGGTAATTTCTTTGAATATGAGTGTTAACACACCCACATGGAAATAACATATTTTACTAGATTTTAATTTAAAATTAACTAATAAAAAACATGTATCGTGTTTTAAAATCAAAATCTCACAAGGGACTTTGTATCAAAAACCCACATAAATAGGTATGTGTGGGATAAAATAGAATACTATTATAAAAAGTGCCTCATCCACTATTTTTCATTGGAATTGAAGTGAAATTATTTGATTGAGTATCATCTACTCTCAACTTAAGAAATATAAATGTGTTTCTTCAAATATAAAATGTAAAATAACAATATAACATGAATTTAAATCACAAATATAAATATATAGAGGATATAACTAATGAAATTAACTGCTACTCAAAATAAATAGTTTTAGTATTTTTAATGTGAATATATTCATCTTTGTAGGAAATAAAAATAAATTACATGGATTATTTTAAATTAGGGGTCATAAGCTTTTGTAAAATATTTGTAGTATGGTTTTTTATTTTATATATAGATTCTAAAAATATGTGAATATTTTTCCTTTTTTTTCTAAGTGTGTGAGAGAAAATGATTTTTTGTTCTTCCTTGTTCTTTTTAGACTTGTGTGTTTCTCCCACGTTCATACGGGGTAGTTATTTTGAATTTATAACACTTAATTTCGAAATATCAAATGAATTATAATATTATAAAAATTATGATCCTACTACTGATTAAATGATCTTGTGTACACTACAATTTTCATTATGATAGTAGTGGGGTTATTTAAGAATAAAAATTATTTGATCATTTTAGTTGTGTTCGGTATTAAATTCTTGACATATCCATTGGAGATTTTTTTTAAAATTAACTCTAAACATATATGACATATCTCAAGTGGTATCTTCCCTTGTGGTAGATCCTTTTTGATGGTATATCATCATGGGTGTAGTATTTGGCTAATTATTAATATTTGGAAAGGTATCATCATTATTGGTGTATGAACATTGAACTATGATTATTATAGTGTTATTGTATGATAGAGCAGTGGTAGATCTACATTATGGTAGATCAATCAAGGGGAAATTCTGTTTTCATTGATTATAGAATGTTTGATTAGGTGGTATCTTCACTCAGTGGTATATTGTCTTGGTGGTAGTAATACATGATGGTAAGAGTGATGAACTATCTGTAATCCTCATAGTAGTAGGATTGCGAGACTAGTTATATCTTTAAGTGAAAATGGTAGCATGTATTAACTATTAGAGGGTGATTATAACATCATTTATAAATTTAAAATTGTAGAAGATCAAAAAATATCTATATTATCACATCATGACTATAAAATTATATTTTAACACAACTAATTAAACAAATGAGAAAAAAACAAACATGATTTCTATTCAATTAAAAATATATTATCCTATAATATCACACTTTTCAGTGATCACAATTAAAAGATCTATTTTCATTTTTAAATTATTTAAGGAATTAAAAAAATATAGTCTACTTATCATAGTTTATCATTGTCAATAAATTATTTTGAAATTTTTAAATTTAAATTCAATAAAATAAACTCCCAATGTTGGGATTATAAAAAGATAACATGAACATGAAATGAAATAATATGTAGAAATGTTAAATATAAATGGATTTTGATTATATGTCAATGTCGGAAGATTGAATAAAAAATAGTAATATGATTGAAAAAATTAAATATTTATCAAAATATATTTAGGTTCAGATGATAAATTTTCATCTTGATAGAGGCAGGATCCACTATAACATTTCCTTTTCTAGAGGTAGGATAAAGATAGAGGATTAAACCGTAGTCATATTTTAATGTAGCAGAAAGAAAATTGTAAGAGTTATTACGGATCTATATTGTCTCATAGTATTAACAGTAGTGAGGTTGGGGGGATCACTACAATAGAGTTATACTCAAATTGTATAGAGAATGGTGAAAACGTTATTCATTTAAGAGAATGAATGGTTGAAGTGTTGTTGTTTTAATAACTAATTTTGTGGTTGTATGTAAAAATGGATCCATATACATTATAAAAATTGTGAAAATTGATCTCACATTATTCAAAATCATTGTGATTTCATTATTTTATTATTTAAATATAGTTATAAGAGGTTTCAAATATTCGATATATATCACTTTTCCCCCAAAAGACCAAGTCACAAGAGACATCCATATGTTCTCATCCAAAATCATTAAATGAAAATTATGTTTATTATTTGTGTAAATATGTGAAAGATCATATTTTATAGAATTAGTAATTGTCCCATTATCGCTTCATTCCTCATTTTAACTTTCTCTTACTAACTTATAAATAGGCTCACATTGTGACCTGAAATAGAAAATCAATTCTATTAGAGAATAAGAATGGAAATCCATTAATGCAAGCAACTTCGCAGTGAATATGGATCTCAGAAAATATAAATCCACTAATGATGGGGAAGGAGGTGGTGGGGTGTGGGAAAAATATACTCCAAGAGTAGAAAGAGACTTTATCCTCTCCAACTTTGATATATACCTCCATGTAATGATAGAACCGATATCATCAATAGTTCTCTAAATGGAATATATTATCAATATAATGGTGTTCCATCTACATAAAAATTGGGATTTATATAAGTAATATGCATGGTGACTACCATCCTCAATTCCTATTCACTGATATTGGTTTCTTTAATAGAAGAAGTCCAAAGCATCCTACCAAGATCTGATAACAAGTTGGGATTAAAGGCTTTTGAATAATCTCTTGTCACATACCTAGATGGAATAAGATAAGTTGGAGTAGGATGAGTCATCTCTTTTATATAAATAAGAAAATACTCATGTATGTTATCTAAATTTGGATCACTATAATAAATAAAAATAACTGACCTCAATGATGAATCATCTCAATTATCTATCCCTTTGGATCCCTCCTCACAATCAAAATAGCAGGTCCAACATTTTATAGTGGATTTCTAGGATAATCACCTTCTAAATCTTCTAACACTGAGTAGTCCAAAACAAGTTTAGTAGATCATGTAGATTCCCACCATAGCCTATTCTCTATTAATATATACATCAGACGTGGAATTCTCAATATGACTTCTTGATGATTTAATATCTGTGTAACCTATACCACTAGAGACATGACTATCTAAAGCTAATGTTGTTGTACCCTTCCACTCATCAATGGAATATTTTTGGCCTCATTAGAAAACTAAAAATGATGATATTGTTCATCTTCATTTAGAAAATTAGTATGATTCCTCTAGTCAATTGTTTAGACTGGTACTTCGTTAAATATATTTGAGGTATACGTAATAGTCTAAACTCTATTTGATACTTATAACTTTTGTAACACATAATCATCCATAATCAAAGATTCTCTTGTAGGAAGATAATATATATGAATAGGATCATGAGAAGATAAAATAGTTCCATTAACCATATCTAGATATACACCCAATTCCACTAAAAATATAATGATCTTTAATCCTTAGTTTTCACTTATTCTTATTCATTTACAACATCATCATCAATGGAATATTGCACAACTTCATATGGATCTATTTTAGTGTGAACCATCAATCTTAGTTTGAAAGTGTGATGGAATAGGTTAAACATATCATAAATAATTTCATTTTAATCCACTTGATTCATCATCCAAGGGTTAAACATAACCCTATTCTTCTTGAAACTCACCAGATATTGGAAAAAACCACCAGATTCGATATCTATTTACAACACCATAATCCACTAAACAATATTCTATTATTTGATGATTAATTTATAGTAGGGTAGGATTTAGTGATAGATGTTGAATATATATTTCACAACATCCCCATTTAGAAAATCAAATATCCACATAGATATATCTTATATCCTAATATCATAAGACGTATTGAAAATATCACTTACTTACACCCGATGATAATGTCCCCTTTCCTAGTAAAAATCATTTGTTGAATAAATGTGAATAGAAAATAGTACACACTATCAAGATATATTGATTTAGGCCTTTCAAAATTACAATTCCTAGTTAACTCCATCAATATACCCTTACATAGAATAGTCTAATTATTACATGAAATAGAGCATGGATAGTCATAAGATATACTATTACGGGGAACACTAAGGCACCAATACCAATGATTTGAAAAAAGTTCCAGTTCCATTAAATTATTCATGGTATTAATAATTGCTTTCTTCTCTATGAAACCATTCTATGAAAACTAAAAAAATCTATGAACCAACCTTGGGAAGAATGGTAAATCATTACACCAAAACCATTCAACCCATCCCTACTCTAGAATCACTCTCATCATGAGAATCTTACTGAAAACCAACATCATGAAATGTATTACTTTTATATTGATGATGACACAATATTATATTTCGGAATTTGTTGTTTTGATAATAATCCAACATTATTAATCTTTTGAAATCATTGGGTGTTCTTACTACTAATGAAATGAGTCATAATGAGGCTTAATAGTCACCATTTTTAACAAAATTAAGCGATGGTGGATGAAAGTTCGATGGACACGAGATTAGACAGAATGGATAAAAGAAGTTTCAAAGACGTGATGTGAAATAGATGGATCATAAAAAATTTATTTTTTTTGTAAAGTATTATCAAATTATGGATTTTATGCTGGAAATAAAAATAATTATAAAAAAATGAAACTAAAAATAAAAAATAATCATCAAAAAGAAATATGAGTTGATGAATAGGTACAAAAAAACTCAAGCATAAGTAACAAAATCAGAGATACAAAAATCTATAATAATATGGACAGTAATCATTGGTAGACCACCAATCATAGATCAATAATGGTTTATCACCAATTGATAATCCCCAAAGATCAATCACCAATTATAGATCACAAATATTGAACAACAAACTTTCTAATTTTTCTTCTAGAACAAGAATTAATATAAGGATAAGAGACTAACAGAAACATATCATTCCTTGTAAATTCAGTATATTGATTTATATTAAAATGTTCAAAAGTTTTTTTATTATTTCTAAAAGCTTATGTTCATTCTCTATGAACATAATATTTATATAACCCTTTAGAAAATGATCACTCGAAATGTGATGCCTTATATCAATATCGTTTTTCTGAATGACATATAGGGTTCTGGAAAAATTTAATAGATCTCTAATTTCAAAAATTATGTATTGTTATGTTGAAATTAAAAACCATAGTCTAGTAATGTGTGTTTCATCCATATTATATTTTAACTAAATCATCCAACATCTATGTACTCACCCTTATCAGTGGATAAAAAAATAATATATAATTTCATACCACACCATGAAACTAGGGAATTTAACAAATGATACATGTTCTAAAGGCTATTTTTCTATAATATGTACAAAAACCAATGTCTTCATATAAATAATACATTATGAATCAATATATCCCTCTTGAATAGAAAAATACTGAATCAGATGAAATTTTGAGGTATTTAATAATTATTTAAACAACAAATAAATGGGGCTTCTTTAGATTTTCATTAAAATAAAGAACAAATACACACACTAAACATAATATCGTGTCATCCAATAATATTGTGTAGTAATTTCCTAAACATACATCTCTATGTGGTCTGGTAAACTAGCATCCAAAATTCCCCAAGATATATTTTACATCTTGCACACAAGGGAGAATTACTACCTTATTTAAATTACATAAAATAATGTTTCAAAAGAACATCAGTTTACTTACATTGGTTGACAATTACAAAATATTTGTTGTTTAAAAATCTAAAAATCATGAATGAATTTAGATTTAACCCATTAAAATCATTTCAAAATTACATTCAATAATTTTATGAAAACATTGTACACAATTAATTTCTTAATGATATGAAAATAATATGATTAATAAATAATTTTAAGACTAAAATATCATATATTTATTTTTTTAAATACCGCAGTGTCAGCTTTCCCTGCAGTAAAACATTTTTAAATAAAAAATGATTTTATCGTATAATAAAAAGGCCATGTATATCACTTTGAACAATATAATGATTCAATTTATTAGAAAACATGGTCTAAAAAGTGTGTGTTTTTAAATCCAATGGTTTTTCCACAAATAAATCCTAAATATTATAAAAAAAAATTGAATTAAATATTACCATCAATTTGTTATATTTTGAAATTCAAATTTGTTTCATAGGAAAGTAACATTCTGATGGATTCATGTCTACATATTGGTGAAAGTAATTCATCTTAGTCAATAACTTATTCTTTATTATACACTTATGCATCCTTTCATTTCTTTTTTTCTACTATTGTACATAACTCATCATTATATTCTCTAAATACATATTTATTTCTAATATTCAGGTAGTATTTAGGTCATTGAAGTAGTTCTTAGACTCTATTTCATAAAAATTTATTTAAATTTAATTTCCTATACATTACCCTTAATTGGTCATTAATTTCACCATTGATTTTATTTGGATCCATCTTTATCAATAATCCATGATGTTTTATGTTATTTCATAGAAAAATTATACTCTATGTTCCTTTTCTTGTCTCAACTACAATATAATCTATGCAGTGATACCTATGAGTCCTAAAAACTGTAGAATTATATGTTTTTAATAACTCATTCTGATATATATATTTGTTTTTAGTTTGTTCATTATAATTGATCAATGTATTGATATGAAATACAGTTGTATTGTCACTTTTTTTCTTGTATCCCTTCCTAAATGGGCCTTTGGATAATGTTGATTTATCTCATTAAATATGAAATTTAAATATTCATCATTGATATTGGTATTTTTATTATACACCGTAAAATATTTACTAGATATATACTATCTAGAGAAAATTCATCCATCATTTTTGGATGCTAACATGTCTCAATTATCCTTTTTAAAGAATATAAAGACATTATGAATAAAAACACTAATGTAAGTAGCATTTGGATTACTACCATTCAGTAATTATTAAGATTCCATAATTAAGATATGTCTTATTAATACTTAATTAATTATATAATATTCATTTTTATAGAATCTACATAAAAATAAATTTAAAAATAATATTCGTATAACATGGTCCAAAAAAGATCATTAAGTGTTCATTTTCATCATTCGGCGAAAACATATTTTTCTTGCATCCATGGATTATAAAATTTATTAATATATTCTTCTATGAACAAAATTTTTCAAAGACTTTATTTTGAAACTCACTTCTATGATCACATAATAAATATTTTTCTTAAGAAAACTATGATTTTCTACAAATTAGGCACTTTTAGAAAAAAATGAAATATTTTCACTCTTATGATCAAAGAAAAATCAGAATGTATATCTTGAATATTCATCCACTATAACATATAAATCATGGGTTTATGTTAAAATAGAATCTCTAGAGGGTCCAAATTAAACCATGTGAACAAAATTTAATGGTTCACATGCTGATACATGATTCCTTAAATAGATTTTGTGTGGAATTCCCTTACGATATAGAATGTATATATCTTCTTTTGAGGATTCTAGTTTGGGTAGATACATGATTATAAATTTTTAGGTTATATTTTTCTGATAGTGTATATTATTTTTCCCTAGTATCCTATTAAAATATTAAAATGGATTTAGAATTTTTCTCCAGTAGGAAACAATCTATAAAAATCAAGAATTTAAATCTGCAATATTATTTTTCACATTTGACATAATAGTAAAAAGAATATTTTTATTGGCATCCAAATCATTGATATAATTATTTTAAAAAATTAATTGAAAACCATCATCACATTATTTTAAAAATATATGTTTATTATTCCTCAATAGGTATAAAAATAAAACATCTGATATTAATTATATTCTAGATACATTGATTTTACCGAATCATCATGTTTTACCTCGGTCATTGTCATGAAACATGACATGTTCGCAATTTACCATGATTATTTTATTGAAACATGAGTAATTTACTATCATATTTATAGATTATATGATTTAATTATAATATTAATCATTACTTAAACTATTTATAAAGGTTTCCCACAATTTATATTTTACCAAAATCGACTTTTGGTCTCCAATTTTTTTGTTTTACAAATTTTAATAATAAGTTCATTTGGTATATGTTGGAAAAAATACCTCTCCATGGTCCTTTTTTGTTTATTTTTTAAATGGTTTGAGTTTGTTTATTATTTTTTTCTTCATAATATGTACGAAGAGTGAGGGCGAATGTAAAATCTCACACACAAAAAATTCTGATCACTCGAAGCGTGAAATGTCTAATCTCATAGAGAAATATTGTGAAATTATCTTTTAGAATACCATGTTTTTTATCATAGAGAGTAGATATTATATTATCACAAAATCATAAATATATAAACATATCTCATGGGGTATGAATTTTAGAACGGATGACATGAAGGCATAATTTAATGCCCAACTGGATTTTTAGAATACCTAGAATTCAGTTTATGGGATGCACGTACAGTTTTATCGTTATAGTTATAGAATCTCTGGAAGAGATCATGAGAAGCACTTGTGGGGACATCATGAATTTCATAATATCTTGAGGAGAGAACATGTGAAGAACCTGAATAAAATGTATTGTTTTTTGATAATCTCTTGGAAATATCATGTAATGAGAATGAAAAAAGGGAGATTATAAATGATAGAGATATCATGAAATTATTCAGCATGACAACACCACATTACTGCGTTTGGATATTTTGATGGGATCTTGTGAAGTACGTAATGTAAATATCTTGGAAACCAAAATATTGTCATTTTTTCTTTTGAGGGTTTCATCAAAGGCACTAGATGATAAAGTTGTTGGCCACATTATTTTTTTGGGATATCATGATGAGATCATGTGACATGTATGAATACAATGATAATTTTAACAAAAAAGCTCATGAAAAATGAAGAAATTGATCATGTGAAGCGATTAAAGAAATTCGATAAATATGATTGATGTGGTATTGTAAAAGATGGATTAATGTGATTTTTGGATATAATATTGTAGTTTTATACCTATAAATACCAAAATACCCATACTTAATAAATTTCCATAAGATTTTTGATGTAAATAAAATGTATTTTACATAACCCAAAGAAAATATAATGGTGGAGTTTTATGATTCATGTAATCAGAAAAATGTATCAAAAAATGATCTCAGGATGATTTTTCATAAAGGGATATATGTTTTGTTGTTTACAAAGATAGGATAATTTTTTTTATATTTATGTCTAGATGATCTAAATACGGTTATGTGATCTATTTGATATGAATATTGTCTGGAAATCTGTATGATCTGAATATATTCTCAAAATAATTTTCAATATAAGTAGGACTCAATGAAAGGGTAATAAAATGGGTGTTATGTATTTGTAATTTGATATAATTATGTATTTTCTTTAACCAAAATACTATAAAATAGTTTTGCAATAAAGTCATGTGATCCACAAGATAATAATGGTGACATTCAAAGGGATATCAGAGAGGGGTCTTATAGAGGAGTCTCGTGAAAAGGATGTTATTATACCAATGATGAAAAAAGAGAATAATGAAGCATACGTATGTTAATAAGATCAAAACTAATTTCAAAGGAGAATACTATAGGATAATTTCATACACATTATATAGAGATCATCGATCTTTCAATTTTGGACTGGTTGTAAACTATGGAATATTGATCCATATCTGATCATTATAAATATAGTGAGATTATATAGATTTTGTATATAAATAATGAACTATGTATTCTCCAGGTATTTATTCTCGTTATGGGTGAACCAAGATAAATTTATATTATATTTTCATGTTTTGATTTACATTCACATTGATTAAAGGGAATGTGAGATAAGATGGTTTTTTCAAATGATGAATCCAGATCCGAAGATGGGTTTTTTAATCTAACATAATATAATTGACCCCCACACCAATCAGGGTATTTAAAATTGTTGGGATAATAATTTGTATTATAAAAAAGCGATGATCTTATTGTTTTACTCTATATATAAGTAATTAATAGTGTCATTCATGAAGGAATTCCAATATTCAATGTAAATAATTTTTTGTTATCGACCAATTGAATTAAAATCATATTTCAATCATTAGGTATGTATGTTTTTACAACCAAATTTAATAACATCTCATTATTTATAGACAAAGGATATTTTTTTCAAGATGAATATAGATAATTAGATATTGATTCTAATGAAATAAATTACATCTGGTGAGCTCTATCTAGTTGAATCTATATAGAGGATATGTCATCTAATTCATTGAATGATATATTTGAAAATCATTTACGTATATATGAAAGTGATTCGAAAATAGGGAAACTATAGTTAATTATTTATGAAACAAATATATGTACATGATAATGTACCATAATGGGTTTTATATGTATAATTTGATCATGTTATTTATAATATAGAAGACATGTGTGTCATCAAAAAAATCTAGAGGATGTAATGATGATTATGTTCTTCTTGACAATACTTCTGACTCGTTTAAATATGAATGTATCTATAATAGCGGATATATATATTAATGAAATTACATTGGATTTTTTACACATTACTCATGTAACTTATGAGATAAGAAATTTTGGGAATTCATTAGTGAAAAGCATTAAGACTTAAGAGAAGGTATTTATGTCTATGATGACATTTCTAAAAAAGATGTTAATGAAGAAGAAATTTTGAATAATGTTATTTCATTCATTTCCTTAAATTTTTATATGGGAAGGTTTATGTTTAATGAGAATATATAGAGACCGATGCTTATCATACATATATATTAAATATTTTTTATTCAATATTCATTACATTATCCAAATACACGACTATAGATTGTAATATTTTAACGTCCAATGAAATTTATAATCACAAGAAACTCATTAATATGTAAAATATATAATATACCACTATAATAATCATAAATATATCACTTAATTGATATGTTATATGTAATAAATTTATTTATAAATGGAGAAAAGAAAAATAATAAAGGGTGATATCAGATTCTATATAATTATAAACAAGGTAGATACATAAGAATTTCTTGAACATAATGGTTTGAGAAAATGAGAGTAAAATTTAAAAGACAAACCCTAAAAAATATCAAAGTCTTGATTCATGGAAAAACTATCAGTACCTCATAAAAAATGACCCTTAAGTGGATTAGAAAACATGAACAATGGGACTGTGACACTGGAATAAGATAGAGATTTTTAGTATTTAGATAAGAATAGAAAATAATCTACATAGTAGTAAAGTCACACTACTAAGGCTATAATAGTGGAATAGTTTCAATCTTCAAACAATAATAGTATCCAAGGTTCAATCACAATACCATCATAGGTGAAGAATTCATTTATTGTACATGATTTATTCCCCATCACATGTGTGTATATCTCTTGAGATATGATTCATTCCCTAATCCATTAGATGGATATAATGTTCCTTACCATATCATGTTTCATTCTATACATATGTATTCCATAATATAATAAATCTTTCATTATATCAAAACCCATGAAATTAAGTTAATTTCATAAACCTTTCATCATATCATAACCTATGATAAATGATAGGTTTTATAATCATGACCGATAGAATGTATGTGTGTTTCATACTATTTTTATATACATATTTCCCATGGATGAAAAATGGGTTTAATAAAAACCATTATATCATAATAAAATACCATTAATAAAAATAATAATAATTGTATACTTAGATCATATCCTAGGTAGGACATTGGTTATATCAACAAATGACATCATAATTGGAAAATGATTTTTTCCATTCAATCTATACATTTTTTAGGAAATATATAATCCACACAGAAAAAAACATCTTAGAACATAAATAAATTTGAAAAATAGTTTAATTGAAAAATAAAAATAAAAAATACAAATGAATCATCAAAAAAATTTCAAGATAATTGGATATTCATTCATTTCATACACATTAAAAAAATGAATAATTTCACATTATTAGTAAAATATAAATTGGTATTATTTTGGAAGATAAAATGAAGATTATATTAAAAAAATGTAATATAATAAAAAAGGTGTAAACAATTAGTTGAGTAATCATTTAAATAATATTAAAATAATATTTGAAAACATTTGTTTAAAAAAATTTCATGTAAAATGGTTTTCAATAGAAGATAGATATAAAGATGATTTCTCTTAAAAACATATTATTACTTATTTAATGTACCAAAGAAATAGAAAATTTTAATATTACATGAAAATATCATTAATCAAAATATTATTAAAATACATGGGTTTTATGAGAGATATTTCATATTATTTCATTATTGGATTCATGATATTAAAAATTATGATAAATTATGAAATTGTTACATAAAACCTGAAAAAATTAGTAAATTTTGAATCATAATCCCTCTTAAAGAAAAAAATAATTGAAAATTATAATACAATTAGAATAAATTAATTTATTTTATTGCATTTAAAATAGCTTCAATATATAAATCTTATTAAAGTAAATATGTTAATGAAATATCATTTGTCTCAATGAAGGAAAATTGAAAAACATGTTAATTACTGATTTGGAAACATTTAAATAATTGACCCCATGAATGAGTGATAATAAAATTGATATATATATATATATAATATTAATTTAAATTATATTAATTTACATTCATATACATTATATAAATAACATAAAAGAAATACATGTAGAATATTTCATGTGTCTCATGAAAAATAAATGTTATATGGGGTTCCCTTATCTCTTGTCTTAAATTCCATCATACATATTCATACATTCTTTATAAAAAATGTATTTTTATTTTACATATATTATAGAGTAATATTTCTGTATGTCTTACCATATATGATTTTATTGAGACCATTATTTTTTGTTTATTATAAATTATATGTTAATGTTATATTTTGTGTAATAAAAACATTTTTTTACAGATATAGATTCATTTATTATATTTTCCATTTTAATATGATAAATATTTTATACTATAAAGAAATATTATAATTATATAAATATATTATATACTAAATAAAACTATATAAATAGTAATCCATATAATTTAGTGATGGAAAATTAAATACACTATTCAGGAAGATGGTAGGTCAGTGTACGCATGAACACTACTCACATTTTGTTGACAGATTGAAATAATCAATAGAAATGATATATTATCATTATATAAAAAAAATTATTTAATATATATAATATATTTTCATGGAACCCATCATTATAATCTTTCTTTTTATGTGTGAATGAATCATATCACTTCATGAGGTTCTAATCTAAGTTACAGATGGTAAACATTATCAAATTCCCACAAATTGGATAGTATGAAGGTATGTGTGATATTATAATTTTAAAAGTAAAATAATATCATAAATATAGTATATATGTATATATATTAAATATATCATTATAACATGCATTTTCAATTGGTAATGGAAATACGAATGACATCGGTTTGTGAGGTGGTAGTCCATATTCACACGGAAAATGATTTTGTAATCCATTTGACTGAATTTTAGATAGTTATATGAAATTACCATAAGATAAAAATATATTATTACATGGAATATTTTATTATAATCATGGTATAATAATAATTTATGGAGGTAGAGGAATAAATAAAAAAAATTTGTTGATGAATATTACATCTCATTCGCATATCCTCATTCAATTTACCCCAAATTCTTTCCTATGTTTTATATTTATCCAAAATAAGGATTCTATGAAGAGAGGTTGGAATTTCGGAAGATATTTTTTTTTAATTTTCAAACAAAATATGATTTATGGAGTTAGGAGGAGAAGACATGTTGTGTTCGTTTATATATGAGGTGAGTGGAACATTTGTTATTTATTAAAACATGGAATTCCATCATTTTTTATCCATGTCACAACGATCCAATAATAAAAAATTATCTAGAATATAAAAGATAAGGTCTAGATATAGATATAAAATGGATATTTTAATCTTTTTGGGTTATTTTCAACCTGTATCCATTTTTTATCCCCCACTGTAAACACATTTTTACCTTAACCACAGTAAATAATTTGGGATGTTTTTAATAATCATTTTGATCCAAAATTAATTTTCATTATTAGAAAATATTAATTATATTAGATATAAATATAAAATCAGTTTTAAAATATTCCATTCAAAATGTGTAAATATTTAATTTAATATTATCCTTGTAGACACGAAGAAAAAGTTGGTTGTTAAAAAGAAAAATGTTCCGAACATTCCAATATATATTTATCAAAATTTAATATATAATTGATTAAATTTATTTAAATCGTGTTAATATTTATATTTTTATATAATTTTCATTTAAGTTAAATTAAAAATATTATTTTCAATTATAATTAATTTAAATGAACATGATGTTTTCAATTAATATTTAGTCTGTTTCGGTATTAATAAAAAACGAAACATTTTAGAAAAATCCAAAAATTTTATCCGAAGCTATTTTCAAATGATGAACTAATAAATGGATATTTTATTAAATAAATTTGTAAAAATTTTTATAAATGAAAAAATTTATTAATGTAAAAAAATAATAATAATAATTCATTTTCAAGAAAATTTTATTTTCAAAACATGTAAATATTTTGGAAAAAAACTGTACACTTGTATCAATAAGTATTATTTATATAAAAAAACTATACATAATATTTAAATATGATTTTATGTTTTTCTTATCCCATTAGTTTAATCTATTAGTTTTAATGATCATTTTTTAAAAATAATATTAATAGTATATTGTGGTTTTGTTAAAACTCATTGTTTTGTGTAATGAAAGATAACATGAAGGTGCATGTAGAAAAATATTAACTTGAAATTTCATGTTACACAATCAATATAATATTTTAATTTTATTTGAAAATAATTTATAAAATATTAGGGTGTTACATTCTAACCTTTATAATATTAAATTCCCCCTCAAAATATTAAATCAAATAGAAACAAATGAATATACATAAGCCTTATCGATTCCTCAAGATCCAATGTGGATTTATAAAACTAATGGTTTCACCAGAAAAATATTACAAATTTTTTGGTATTATATCATACGTAATTCTCTCTAAAATCGAGAATCTACACCATTTTTTCTTCATATGAAGGTTTTTCCTCAAGTAGTATAATCTCTGAGTTCAATACATGTGAAGGTTGATGTATCTGGTTCCTTAGTATAAACACATGTAATACAAATGAACATGGAATATATTTTGAGGAAGAACCCAATGATATTCAAGAATCAGGATATGATCATGAATTTCAATGGTATTGAAATAAATTTTTATTACATTCCCTTTCTTCCTAAATTTCATAATAGTCTTCCCTAGTGAAATTCCTAGAAACCCATTATCACAAAAATAAAATTCTAGATCACACATGTGATTTCTAGAATAACTTTTCTTCCAACTCTTAGCTTCCATGATGTGACCCTGAATGACTATAAAAATACCAGTCATTAGTTCATCGGTCTAAAATACTAATATATTTCATTATCTATCATTACTCCATTACGTTTGAGTTATACAATTATATGAATATTTATAATTATAAATATCTACATGAATGGTTGGGTGATAGATTTTGTTTTATGAAAAGTAAACAATATGAATGTTTTTATCCCAAAAACCCTTGAAATCAACATAGAAATATCTATGAATATCCTCTATGGTTTTAATTTTTTTCTTATATTGACTATCATTTTTTGGATGGTATGCAGTGATAAAACATTAATTCATATCAATATCTTTCAGAAGAATTCACCATAACATTGAGGTGAGCATCAGATACTAACCAGAAAAAATGGAATGTGGTACTCCATTAAACCTTACCACTTCCTAAAATTATATCCCAAAATGATGACCATAGGATAATTATTCTATGATAGGGATCATGTGAGAAGATTATGTATGTAGGTTTACTACAAAACGTATAGAAATATTCCCATTATACATTTTGTTGAGTCAGAAAAAATTCATTGTGGTGTTTTCATATTTTAAGCCTTTTTTGGGTAATGGATGTAATATCACCTTATAATTTTCTCTCTCAACTATAATTTACTAACATACCAAGAATGGAGATACAAAAAATTTGATATATCGCTTTATTATATCCCACTATATGTATTATTTAAAATCCCCAAGCATCGTCATTATTCCAAGATCAATAGAAAATGAATAATAATGATCTTCCTCTAATAACTCCATCTTCAAACATGGAACCAACATAAAGCATAAACGGTATCTAAACCTTATTATTCTTTCTTGGCCATGGTCATACTTATGGACATTTGTAAACTTATTTTTTAGATCATCATCTTCCATCTATACATATTTAATCTTCACAAGGTTACATGGTTGAACATTCAATTGAGAAAAAATAACATCTTTTACCTTTCTATAGGATTTATAGATTTCTCATTTTCAATTCCAGAAATATTGGATGTTTTTTAATCATCGTCATGGAAAATAATTATTGATACATTCGACTCAAATCATCAGACAACATTTTATCTTCCTCGTGGTGGTAATTTTTTGGGATGTCATAATTTTTAATCATCTCTAACAATATTATATAGAACATATTCAAATATTTTATGTGATTATATAATTAAATCCTTTATGTTTGGTATATATATATATATCATACATTTATATATAACGATAACTTCTCAATATCATTAGTGAGAGAACTACCCCAACTAACTCCAAATCATGAGCATGGTAATTTTTATCATTAATATTCATTTTTAATTATTGTTAATATATAATAGTATCATTATTCAAATGGAAATGTTCCAATACCTTGGTGTACTTATAAATATATAATATAAACCCTTCTACACAACAAGGTAATGTAATCATAGGTGTGATGACTAATATCCACTCTGGTTTATTCAAATTTTCCTCACATTCTTTCAGAGGAACATTGTAGTCATCCAAGTTAATATGGTTAGAGAATATGGTAGTCATGAAATTTTTTTGATATAGTATTTATAATATCTACTTAAACTAAGAAAAATATGGATCTCATTCACCATAGTTTGTCTGGGATGACATTCAATATCCTCAATCATTAATTGACTACTAATACACAATATCTTAAGATTATATGAATAAATAATGAATCAATTTGCATTCAAAATTCACACATTGTAAATTGTCTATAAAATTTCTCCTTCCAAAGGGTACTTATTAAAATTATAATGTGGTATTAATGGTCCTCATTTACCATTAAATATATTAGAGTATTGACTTTTAATACTACTGTAAACATAACAACACAATCTATAATGACTCTATTCATTAAATCATTGTAGATAATGGGGGAATTACAAAGACTGAATTAAATCCCTATACATTCATAATTTATATACCTTTTTTGACATTTTAACTTCTATATATCCTCCTTCATGGAACTCTATTTATGATATCTAAAATTAAGTTCATTATTAGAAACTTGTTGATATTTATGAAGTAGATCAAATACATCATAATTATGTGGAAGATGATTTATTTTCTTAATTTTGATGTCGATCCTGTCTCGATAATTAATATATAGTCTCAACCATCGATCATTCTTAAAAAAAAAGTGCTCCCCAATGTGACACCCATTGAATCATGAATCCGTTTTGATGATTTTTAGGAATTTTCTTCTCCAATTTGTGAAACATAATCAATGACATTATATAGGGTTTCAATGAAGTTTTTATGACTCTATGTAATATTACTATTGACAATTGAATATTAAATTTTCATTGCAAGTATATAATGATATTACATAAAGACTCAAAAAATTCCCATACAATAGTTTAACAGTTTCTCTCGATTCTGTCACCAACTATCTAATATAAACACCCTGTCTGAATTAGAATTGGGACCCATACAATGAATCTCATATCCTTGAAAATTCATAATAATAGTTTAATTGATATATGATAATAGGTTGTTTATAAATATCAAACATTTCATCCATTATATAAAAATTGATGTGGCTTTTATGTACATAAATCAATTACATTCCCATGAATGCATAAATTTCAACCATAGGAAGAATGAAAGGATCTTCATTATCCACAATCCGATAAACATCAACCAAAAAAGAATCACAAATGTTATTTTTGATCATTTAATAATTAGATATTTTCAATAATAATTCTACATATACTCATTTGGTAGGAATATTGGTACCCTTACATGGTTCTTCATATAACTTCTAAGTTCTAGGTGCTTCCTAGAGGTACCCCAAACATGGTTGGTCACATATCCTCAAGAACATTTCCCCAAATGCTACAGACTATCGACTAGAAGCGATGGTCTTGGTTGTGATAGTGGGGAAACTGTTACCTTGTTTTCATAGTAATGCTTCCCCAACAAACAGATAGCAATAACTAAAGTAGTAATAACATGCTATTATGTAAACAATAGAAGGCTGAAAGTAATAAAAAACCGGAGCACACATATAAATGATTCATGATACAAATTTCTAGGAAAGAAAACAAATTTTTCTCAATGATGGAATACATTACCAATCCAATTTATAAATAAATCAAATAAGCTGTTGTAGAAAAACAAGCCTCATCCTGTTCCTATCCTCTCCAGCACCACAACAATCAATTACCTAAAGTAGAAGGGCCCTTTACCTTATCTTTACCTAAAACAATATAATATTTTTGGCCCCAAAAACATGAGAAAAAAGGGGTGTGAGATGAATCCTAGTAGGAAAACTCCTAATATTTTGTACCTAACAGTCAGTGAGTATATATGGCAGGCAATAAACAAAATGATCCAAAAACAAGGATGTACTCAAAGTATACAATCTTTCAGTTCAATTACATACATTTTCATAAATTAAGTATGTAGAAAATCAAAAACAACTGACCCTAAGGGATTTAATCACCTCTAATACCCTATAGTTCAACCAATTAAATACATGAAACACTCTTGGAAGTACACACAGTATAACCCCTCCGGTTAAGCATTAGAAAAGATTTTCGGAGGAAGCAGTCGCCGTCAATTCTCCATATGGTGTAGTATCAGTAACTACATAAACTATAGCGAGTCATGCAACATCCAATTACCCATGTGGTCTCACAACTTTTAACTACAGACACTCGGAGGGAGCACTATGTACATCCCCCTTTGGTGTCACAACGTAAAAGTAAATAGACACTCCGGAGAATCCCTTAGCATCCATTCTACCTATGGTCTACTAATATAGGTTCCCACAGCCTTCTATAAGTAAATCATGCACAATGAGGTTCATCATCCAAATAAAACCTTATAAACTAGTTGGATAATAGCTTCAATATCTATGTGTCTAAAAAACTACAAGAATATAACATCAGATAATATCACTTCATCCTAATAACACTTTGCAAGGAAAACATGCTGCTCAATAGGATACACATGGACCAATGGAAAATATTTGTTACAACATGGGAAAAGACATGCACATAAAGGTATATAAACCAATTCAAAATCAAACAATCCTTTACTAAGTTTCACAAGGCATAGTAGGAATCAACATATCTAAAATCCATAATCATGCAATACCACGTTATAGGGTATTGGGAAATTTTGAAAATAATATTAAATGAATAACTATGGAAAGGCACAAACCACCATCCTCTACATTGTAGGATCAATATACATAGGATTCTTCCAATTAATCGACCTAGAACACAATATATATACAAAAATGTAAAAATCCATCAACTAAGGATATCTCACGAAATGAGAGAAATCACGAGATGAGGCTCTTTAAGAAGGAAAAACTCACATTGGATGGATGATTTAGAGAATAGGTGAATGATATGGGTCTCTAAGAAAATTGGTTGGATTTAGTCCCTCCAAGATTAGAGAGGCTGAGAAAAAAGTGTTTTATGTGAACGAGATGAGATCCCAGTACGATATGATAATTAGAAAGAAATGTACATGACAAGCCTTTTAAAAGTATATGGCGTGTTTATTCCATTACCTGGACATGATTAATGTATTCCCTAGGAAACTATACCTAGCAATGTACGTAGCTGTTACATGACCAATACATTGTCACCCACGGCATCTGGGTACACGAAATGTACTTCTAAGTACACAGCCTACATTCCTTAAATTTTAGGATTCTACTCCTTTTCTAAAATATAGTAGAAAAGAAAACTCATACCTGAAAAGAATATCCAGATTCCTACAAACGTCCCCACTTCAATAAATTCGTCCCCGAATTTCCCTCAAGAAGGCGGTATATTAGAAGAATCCTCAAATTGCTCTAGCCACTGCGATCGCACATCAGTCTCCCTCTCCAATGTATCATTCTGTATATTCCCGTGATGCCTTAAAAATCATACTAGAGGAACTGACTGGCCAAGAAGAACCTTCATTCTTCGATCAACAATCTGGATAGGATGCACCTTTAATGATGCTTCCACCTCTAACTCATCCTTACCAGTTTGAAAAACATGAGATGGGTCTGATAAGTAATGTTGTAGCTGAGAAACGTGGAAAAAATATTGCATAGCCTGGTATCACTAAGGTAACAACAGTCAATAGAAAACTGGTTAGACTCTCTCTAAAACCACAAACGGTCTAACATATCATAACAAAGGATTTCCATATTTCCTAATCCTCTTCTGTCCCAACCTCGGTGAGACAAGTAGGAAAACCTGATCTCTGACCTCGAAATCCATAGGTTGTCTCCATATATTAACATATGAATTATGTGGTGACTTTGTAGTATCCATCCTCTTCTGAATCAACTATATCTTCTCTGTGGTCTCCTGGACAAGATGAGGTTCTTGCATAGCTACCTCTCTAGCCTCCAGCCAACATACGTTTGATCGGCATGACCTATTTTATAGACCCTCATATTGTACAATCTGAATAGTTTCTTAAAATATAGTATTATAGGGAAACTACAAAATAGGTATGTGCTTCTAATAAGAACCTCAAAAATCTCGTACGCATGCTCGAATTATGTCCTCAACCACATCTATTTTATGCTCGGATTGGCCATCTATCTGGGGAGGGTAAGCTGTACATAGAGGTACCTGTATACCCAAATCTCTTTTTAGTCCCTTCCAGAACTAAGAAGTAAAACATTTTTCCTTGTCTGAAATAATTGAGTGTAGAACCACATGTTTATGTACAATCTCTGGGATGTATATCCTTCCCAACTCATCAGCATTGATGATCTCCTTGATCAGAAAGAAGTGAGAAACATTCGTGAGTTTTTCAATGACAACCCAAACCAAATAATTCCCTCAAGGTGACCTTATTAAAACAATAACTATGTCTATTGAAACATTATTAAATTTCCACTCGAGAATGGGTAGATGCAGCAGAAACAGTACTGGACTCTGATGCTCTGCCTTCATCGGCTGATAGGTGGCACACATATGTCGGCTGACACCCACACGCTCCCATAAAAGTGCAAGATTTCATCCTCTCCAATTTTCTCTCCAAGAATTGTGTCTTCTCCTTGCACACTTTCCCATAGGACCATTCCTTCATGATTTGATAGCTTCCTCATTTTCACACGATCACATAGAGTAGAGGTAACATGCACAAAAGATAGATATTTATGACCCTCTATATCAGACACCTCCAAATGAATCATAGAGAATAGAGGAACAATATTCCACTCACTACTAGCCTCCTAAACTACCTGTATCTGATTCCTCCTCCTCAACGCATCATCCAATGTGTTGTATTTCCTAGGTGTGGAGGAAAAATCAAAATCAAAAGGATGAAGGTACTCAACCCACCTTTTCTATCTCAAATTCAGATCAAACTGAATAATGATTTACATGAGACTTCTTTGGTTGGTGAAAGGCATAAAATGATCTCCCAGAAGATATTTTCTCCAATAGTGTACAGAATTAACAACCTTAGCCAACTTAAGACCGTGGGTTGGGTAATTCCTCTAATGTGGCTTGAATTGTAGAGACCCGTACGCAACGATTCCTTCCCCTATATAAGCTCTGCACCTAGCCCGATACTTGATGCATCCCAATATACTGTATAGATATTTTTTAGCTCTAGAAATACTAGTATCAGTGCTGATGTCAACCACCCTTTCAGCTCCATAAAGACTGAATCACAAGAATTTGACAAAAAGCACTTCACACCATTCATAGTTAGGCCTGTCCATAGAGCTGTTAAATGTGAAAAGTCCTGTATGAAAATATTGTAGTATCCAACCAACCCTAGAAAACATCATACCTCTAAGACGTTCTATAGATGCTCTTAGGAAACTACTTCTATAAAATTCTCAGGGTCTACTGATACTTTTTTCCCTGAGCTAACATGACCGAATAAGTGAATTTGGTCCATCCAAAAGTGGTATTTTGAGAGCTTGGAATATAACTGATTACCTCTAAATGTACCCAAAATGATCTCAATATGTGTGACATGGTCATGTTGATTGTAAAATATCACCAAGATACCATCCACAAAAACCACCATAATGGAATTCAAGTCTGGATGGAACAATTGGTTCATTGGTTCCATGAAAACTGCAGGCGCATTTGTGAGACCTAACAACATACCCTCATACTCATATAGACCATACCTTCTTGGAAAGGCTATTTGAGGTATATCAGATGGTCTAACATGCAGCTAATGGTAACCAGATCTCAAGTCAATAGTTAAGAACACCATGGATCCTTGAAGATGATAAAATAGATCATCAATACTCTGTACAAGATATCGGTTTTTGACTGTCAACTGGTTCGGCTTCTGATAATCCACACAAAGAATGAGGGTACAATGAGCCTTCATCACAAACAAGGCAGGAGAACACATAGGAGAAGTACTTGGTTGGATGAAACCAAATGATTGTAACACCTATAACTATTTCTTGAGATCTTGTAACTCTAGTGTAGCCATCCTATAATGAGGAATGGACACCAGTGCTGCTCCTCTCACAAGCACAAATGAAAATTCTACCTCTCGCTCTGGTGGAAACCATAAAAATTCATCTGGAAAGTCATCCTTGAAATGATACACCTCTATAAGAAGGTCCATCTATGAATTCCCCTAGTCATCCAGATATAGACTTGAAATTCGGGCTATAACTCCTCCCAACCCATGATATTTGGGTCATGTTCTTCTCTCCTAGATATACAATTCACCATTCTATAGAAAAAACATCCTTATGGTGATGTGAAAATCACCCTATGATGATAGAAATCAACAACCACTTAGAAGGGAACTTACCTATCCATTTAGATAATAACATCATATCTGGTTATCTCTTAGGCATAAAGGTTCCATAAAGAGTGACACACCCTAACCTATAGAGGGAACTCCTTGAATGGGCGTACAATAGATTTTCTAGTCCCGAAAGGTTTTTCCAGCCTCAAGACATAATTAGAACAAATGATATAGAGCCAATGAACTCCACAATAGCAACTGATATAATACTATTGGATGACCATGTATTGAAAAGTAAAAAATCTATGAATGAGGCATCTAGGATCGTACCTCATACTGTAGAGGGTTTGAGATCATGATATAGCTGGGTCTACTCCCCTACAACTTTTTGGCTTGAACCATTGCCACATGACCCTGCCTGACCACTCAGAGATTATCCACCCTATTTTCACTAAAGGCCTTCCAACTGGCTTCCGTGACTACGACCTCCACCTCAACCTGAACATCTGGAAGAACTCCAGTTTTTAGACTGATGAGAAACTTGTGGTCTAGCTCCTAAATTAGGAGTCATAGAAGAACCTATGTCACCCACTACTGGTGAGAATAACTGATTGAGATGCTGAAGATGACTCATATTACCACATGATCAGTACTCAACAGGGACTATCATGAAATGTGGCCTTGTATTCCCACTCTTCCCGTAATATTATCACACCACCTGGCTACCGTAATAAGTATCCCTACAACTCAAATCTCTACCTGTAGAGTCTCTGTAGCACTTTCTGGTTTTAGTAGGATGGGTACCATCTCCGGATGTTGAGTCGACATGGCTAACAGCTCCATAATCCCTCAGATTGGGCTCTGTAACCAGTGCATTGTTCAGTAAATAGGTGATAGAGATCAACATGAAGATGTTCACATGAGATCAGATGTCATGAATGAGACCATACTCAAACATCATTACTAAAAATAACTCACCACCTCCTGGAATGGGTTTGAATCAATGCAGATCTGTTAAGCGAGAATAATACTTCATAACAAGAAGTTCACAGTGTTCCAGATTCATGAACTATTGTGCTCGATTTCCCCTCAAATTATCGAGCTAGAAATAATCATAGAAGTAATAGTGGAGCCCATCCCATGACATAACATGATGGCGTCCTACCTATGAGATTGCATACCACTATCTCTTTGATGAATCGATAAGAATGTTTGTAGAGAGATTCACCCTTCTCTTAGGAGGCTTCTCCAGATGCTCGATGATCAACATCCTAGCCTCTAACAATGATTCAGTCGCCTGAGATCCTCCATCCCCAAACAATGTGGGAAGATGCAACTGCTAAAAGATGTGCGTCAACTCTTCCCCTAATGGGCCAGAATGAGGAACTCCCTTGAAGGTCATAAAAAGCCTCAAGAATCCCTCTCAAAAATGTGCATCAGCACCTATGTCCAGAATAATGGATGGTGCCAAGATGGTCATGACTGGAGGATCTGTTGGTAGTCCCTGGTCAACCATGTCTGGTGTCTGGTCAATGCCCTATCACTGGCGTAAAATCAGAGGAAATCTCTGTGGCATGACCCTAAAAGGTAAAACACACACCATAGATAAATATTAACAAGGACAGAAACATTGAAGTTCATGAAGGTAACATGATAAATAAATCATTCAATATTTAAAAAAGGTGGATACATGGAGTGTACAACTCCTACATGGTGTGTTACCTTACACTTTCTTATGGAAGTGTAGTTATTCCAACCTTAGCCAGGTAACACCCCATACACACAGTGTGTTGTCCTAATATATGTCATGTTATTGAATCTTCTACCACTACCTGATTTCTTCTACATGAAATAACCCACACTGTTCTTATTGAGAAATACTACACAATGTTTTTTTCCTTACATGGTGTGTACTAGAAATAAGTTCACCATCCCGTGTTGTTAGCCCCATAGTCGGTTACTCGTATGACACTACCCAACGTGTTTGTCTCAGACACAGTGTGTACTAACTACCCTTAATCCACCCATGTCATTGGTCACACGGATGGACACATGGTCTATACACATGACGTGTATGTCCAAAACACAGTGTGTTACACCAATGATTTCCCAACCATGTGTCTCTCCCACACAGTTAGTCCCACGGTTAAGGACTACACACCGTGTATATACAGTACACAACTTTTACTTAAGAAAAGTTGTCTCTTCCTGAACATAAAGATAAATGGAGTGTATTCATCAATACACACCGTGTATTCCTGGTTTTTCTAGACAGTAAGCCTCAGAAAATAATCTGTAACCTAGAAAAACACTGAACCATACATTATAGTTCCAAATTTCGATCTGTGAAGACCAATAATCTCGTCAAATCAAAGTTTGGAATCTTATAAATGTCATAAACAAGCATAACAGAGAAATGATCCACCAAATTACGATCCATGAGGGCCCATAACACCTCAAGAACCAATGTTTTTCCTTTATTCAAAGGAAACCAAACACAATCCAATACCCTATAAAGTAGTAGGTATTAAATCATGACATCTATCTCAATAGCATGCATATATATCACCAAATTGTATTCACCCGTGTCATGTGTAATGAATGATTTCCCAATGTTGTGTGTAGTGAAATACAATACTGTTATTGTAGAAGCATCAAATTGTATTATTTATTTGCGAAAGAGTTGGTCATCCTAATGAATTTTTTTTCATGATTTTTTACGATAATGATGTGGATGATGAAAAAAATCACAAAAATATGTATTTCGCAAGTGTGTATAGAAGGATGAATTCTAATAGTATTTTCATAAATATGAATAATCTTATTTGATAAGAGAATTACTATTCATAATAATATGAGAGTCAAGATATAAAATACTTCAAGGATCATGAAGAACATGTTAAGGTGGATGTGGTAAATATCTCCTAGATAAGAGATGATGGAGATGGTAATAAAAGATAATTCAAAATAATTCTTTTCACCCAGTACAAATTACAATCTTCTATTGAAAATATATATGTTCAGAGTGCTAAAAATAAAAAATCCAAAATGTTAGTTTTTTAAGAAAAACTCTATATGTAGAAGCAGTTCGATGTCATTTCTTAGTTGAAGACTGAACAAGAACAAACTAGACCATAAAATCATTAAATCCTAGATTATATCATTGATTTCACGATTAATTATGAAAAATAGAATAGAGTTTCTGATTGAATGAATTTTTATATAAATGATTGAGTTAATAATATGGAATAACATGTGGAGGATTTTATAATCCTATGGATAATGTTATAATAAAAAGAGAAACTCATGACTCCTAATATGATATAAGGAATTTAGGTTTCTCATGAATCATGATAAGTGAAATTAATGCTATGAGGTTATGACAAATTTCCAATGGAATATATGGAGATTAAATTCACTCGTCTTAATGACACAACTAGTATATGAATAGTTCAGAAATAAATTGAAATAATATTATCTTTCAGTCCTAAATCACACACTCTGTGGTTTAAGACTAATTTGTGTGTGAATCAGAATCATATTATTCATAGATCCCAAGGGACAACTACTACTATTGTAATGATATAAAAAGAACACCTCATTTTGGGTGTTATTTTTTTTCGAAATATGGGGAATTATAAAAAAAATATGCCATAGAAAATTTATACTTACATGGGAAAGATACTTATAGACAGAAAAACAATGATCAATATTTGTTGAATGAATTTGATTGTCACTTATATTTGTGAATGATTTATGAACATGCCTATATATTACTCATCAATAATGAAAAGGAATGTACTATAGAAAAAAAGTAGTTGGTTGTAGATTTTTAATGGACCATCAAAATATCTGTGAACAAAAATTCAATTAGAATCTCTACAATATGTGACTAGTCCATCATAAATTAAAATAGATCAGGATTATCTGTAACATCCTGGACCCAGATGCCACTCAACTGGGCCCAGATCTCAGATGGACCTAATCGAATCTCCCCAAATGATAGTGAATACCTACTAGCATTGTGGGACAATGTGTGTCCATGGGGGACAATTCCATCATCAGTATATTGTATCATAATGTAATGTTAATAAAATACATCCAACATAAGTAGTAAATCACATAGACAATATGCAAATAGTATAAGATTGATAAATAAATAAATACTACAAGTCATTTCCTTTAAAATATAATTTCACATGCTATATGTCAAAAGGGAATAATAAAAAATATGTATACAATGAATACATACATTAAATGTAATAAAAATATTAAATGACCAAAAGTATCCAGCTAGCATTATGATCCACATGTCGGTCCCATGCCCCCCCTCCTCCAATGCACCAATCAAGAACCTATTGATGTGTTATTTTCATTATCAACACCTGCAATCATATTGTTATTTTATACCCAATGGTGTCCCATACAATGTGTGATATATAATCCCAATAGAAAACCTCCCACAGTTAGGATCCCATTAGTTAGTGAATACATATATTACAATAGCATGTATGAATTATTCAATATGTAAAGGAAAAACTAAAAAGTAAAAAACCTATAAATATAGGTTCTCATTTAATATCTATTTTTTTAAATAGATAAATATATTAACTTATAGTACAACGCATTTTTATAATAATGTTCATTTGAACATTATGTCTCATTCAATTTATATGTATCAAGACATGTTTCAAGCCCGATGTCCCCTATGTAATCATGAGATGAATAGATGAAAAATAAGGCTACCTGAAAGGTATAAACCAAATAATGATTCAAAGATAATGATTTTTCTTGGAATATTTTTCATAGTTTATTTAAACCATTGATCCATTTAAAACATGTGTCTATGCTAAGAATTCATAAATTTTAATCCAAGTCTCACTCAACGTGTAGTATTAACCAAGAACCTATAGGCCCATCTATTACTAACCTCTCAAGAACCCCTGTATTGCTCTAGGTGTGGTATAAGGTCCCAACCACTTGATTTCATCCTTAGTGTTCCACTATGGGATATTGAGTATCTCCCATGGAAATTTCTATCATATTCTCTTGAGTCATCCCTTGGAAATCCATAAACAATCCAAGGTTCACTAGTGATATTTCATTAAAATCCCCTTAGAGTCCGTATTTCGAAAACCAAGTTTCAAATAGCCATAAAATTAAATTTCTAAATGAGTAAATCCATTGAATTATCATATGAATCCATGACTCACACACTTCTAATAATAATTTAAACAATTTAAACAATTTATAAATTCCATTTGACAATATAATTTAACATGAAAATGAAAAACCAAGAACACTATAATTCCAACTTCCCCTCAAGGGTGTATAATTGAATGGGACATTATTGTATGTATTTACTCTCACATATGAACTTAGGAAAATGTTACAAATAATACTCTCAAGAAAAAAACTACAACATGGAATAATCTATCCATAACACTCATGGTCAAATCAATAAAAAATCAATTCATGCATACTCATGCATTTATATAGAATAGTCCGTGGTTAATAAACATTTATCGCATACCTTTAATCAATTCAATATGAATCTCACCATTCAAAATTCACATTTCAATTCAATTAACAGTTATATTCATAAACCAATTAATAATTTTTATTTACAATTTATTTAACAGTTCATATACAATAAATTTTAATAACTAGGCTTAGAAAATTGTATCCATTTATAAAATCCACCCAAGTAGTTATAGTTAAATTTATCAAAACACACAAAGGGGCTGTTCTGTATTCCTAGCATTTTACTTATAATCCATCATTATCAAGTTTCATTGATTAGGCAGGACAGTCCTAGATATTCAAATATTCAATTTCATTTTAGGGAGGCATTTTAATATTAAGAACATAGAAAAACAGAGTATATAAACCACTAAAAATTAAATTAAGTTTCATATATCACCTAACATAGTTCATGGATGGTTAATCATCTGGAATCGATGGCTGATTCAGCTTAGACCTAGAGAAAATCGAAGAACTAATGAATAAGATAATAATAATGAACATTTGATATCACCTAAATAATAAAGACAATATCTGAATAATTTTCATATAAGTAAAATGGAATTGATAACTCATTTATGAGGTTACAAAGAGACGATCAACTCTTGAATAAGGGAGTAGATGGAGGATTCATCTAAAATCCATGTTTACTCACCAAGGATGGCTCCCAGTTTCTTTCATATTATGTGAGAAGAGATGAAGTATATTTGGGATGAAATTTATTTTATTGTGGTATTAAAATTAATTTTACACAAAAATATAAGTATTCAAGGTTATTCAACATGGTTTTCACAAAACATGGGAAAACCATGTGCGATCTACTATTGTTAAGGGGAACATGCATGGTTTACAAACAATTTTTTACTAACAATTTCCAGACCATTCAAAATCCCTCTTTCAATATTATAGAGGTTACAGTATTGTCATCCTAACCAAATATATTGGTTTATTCTAATAATGTAGCATCCTCCTCTCATCCCATGACTTTCATAGTTTTTCAAACCATGTGGCCTTCCCACATTTTTTGAACTAACCATGAGCCAAATTTTTTTTTCATCCCAAATATTTTGTTCTAGTATACAATGAAGCCTAGGAAACCATCATTAATACTATAACCACAAATAAAATTCACTAAAGGCCATATATAACCATTTAAGAAGAAATATAATGGAAATTAAAAGGTAAATAGCTCATAAAAGAACCGGGTTCTTACAATATCAATCAACATCAAATAAAAAGTCAATGAAATGGATTATAAATAAATGAGGTGAAAATTTAGTGGTTGAATATATTAAATTTGATGCATAATATAACACTGGAGAATTGATCATTTATAGTGGATACTCCTGCTGTATGATTGGAATTACAAATTTGGAAATATGAATTTGTTACCTTAATGAAGGTATTATAATATTTTGTAACGATAGAGGCATGAAGATTATAGGATCTAGAAAATAAATTTTGTTTGGTAAATAAATTATATGTGTATATTTATTGATTAATTAATGTCTTAGTCACACCATGTTATATTTCAATTAATTGCGTGACTTTAAATCTGGTATAATCTTTAATATGAATTTATGCTTCATGATGGGAAAATATGGTGTTTTTTTCCATGTAATGGTAACAATGGTGATTTTATACCTACTTAGTGGAGAATAAGATATATTATTTCTATATAAAGAATTAAAAAATATGTTTCATCATAAAACTTATAGTCATATGATATAAACATACATGGATGATTTTGTTAAATTTGAGGTCACTAAATATAAACATATGGTATCACATGATTGTACTCAGATGTGAGTTTTATGAAAATAATGGATGACCAGTCAAAGTACATATAAGTAAATACACCATTGGTGAATAATAATTATTATTAAAATTAATATTGATGTAAATAGTTCTATTTAGCCAGTATATATTAATAGGAAGAGATATTATATCATCTTCGTTGATGATTTTAATAGAATGGAATGCATTTCAATAATACCGCACAAGTATGAGGTGTTTAGTTTTAAAATATATTATCTATGGGAAGTTGAAAATATTAAATACCAATGATCTATAAAATGAAAAATTATAATGTAACGTAATTCCAAAATTAACATGTGTAAAAATATCATTATAAACAAGGGTTGATTCCACATGACTAAATATTCAAAACCCAACATCTGAATGTATTTGGGGAGAGATGAATTTTTTCCCTATTACAATGCCAAAAATGATAATTGGAAAATCCCTCCCAAATATGATATCTAATGAATTTTTTTTTGTATTGGACTAAATTTATAACAAAGCGTAATTATTTAAAAAAATAATTAATATGATCTGTGGTGTAGAATGTAGTCAAAATTAAAATAATATTGAGTCTTTGGATGCAATTGTTTTAATCCCAATGAGGGTAAATATAAGAATTCTGAATCTTGTGGGGATGAATAAATTTTTATTAGTTACATATGAAAAAGATTTTCATAAATTCATTAATGAGATACATTTAATATCTATATCGATAATTTCTTTTTTGCTTATTGAAATTAGTATATTCTTCCTAAATTTCATGAATAGGCTACGAAGGACAGTAATGTGGAGTTGATCACCTTAGTGTGTGTAAATTTACATGAGTAATATTCAAAATAAGACTCATATGAAAACCATAATAATAAATTAATGAAACCATATATCTAAACCAAAATAAAAATATAGAATATAATTAGGGATCAGAAATATTTAGTAAAGATAATGAGGATAAAGACATTACAACATAAATCTTTCTTATCACAATTAGAAGCAATTTGTTTTGAAGAGTCATCCATTGATAATATTTGGGTTCAAGAAATAAATGATGAATATGAACAAATAGAAATGAATCATGAAATTTTTATTTACATGATGCCAATATATAATAATTATTGGAAAAAATAGGATCTTTATTTTTGTCTTAGTGAATATGGAACAATAAATTGAAAAAATTCATGAATGGAGTGACAAGGTCAATCCCAAATAGAGGTTATTTATTTTTACGAATAATTTTCAACTCTTAAGTGTCCTGATAAAATTCCATTATTATTGGTCGTTGTAGTGTATAGAAGGTTAATGTGTCATAGACTTTTTTTAAGTGTGAATTTTAAATTTTGATTTTGGAAAAAGGGGATTATATTCAATAAAAATATATTTTTCTAATTCATGAATATCATCATTGTGTGTCCTGGTTAATGATGGATCTATTTGGGTTAAAGAAGGATCAAATATAATGGTATTCAATAATTGTCCAGTATACAAAGAAGCAATGTTTCTAGTGTGGTAGAAATTATTATCTTCTCTATTTCAATTATAACAGTAATCGAATGTTGACGTTGGTAGAATATGTCATAAAAATTATTTGGCGTATTTAATGAATCCCAATTATTATTTTTAATTAAGAATGGTTTTGTCAAAAATATGGATTGTAAAGAAGATTACTCTTTCCTGGTTTACATGTTACATAGGGAAGCCATGAAGTAATTATTCATCAATAAAAATATTCCAAGGTAGTCTTGAGAAGAGTTAAAATTGAAAATTATATAAATGGACACATGAGTTGCTAGACTGATGATATTTTTTAAGTGCTGATAAAGGTAAAGAAGTAAATATCAAATAATAACAAAATATAATTGTTAATATGTTGTAATAAATAGTGACTCGACATAATATCATTCATCTAAGATGTTGAGAATCCCAATATCAATGTAATCCCAATTAATGAAACTTACATGTACATAAAATAATATTATGGTATGTCAAAGTCGTAGTGGATTTTGGTTTACTATAAAACAAAAATTATAAGATATAGTTATTGGGGTTTATAGTTGTAGATTATGTCAGTTCTATAGATGATTAAAAATAATAATTTGGTGTAAAATTCATTCTAGTAAGACATTCCATTTCCTAGATAAAAAATAATTTTTTTATTTCTATTTGAATTACAAAAGATGAATACATTTTGGCTACTCAATATTTAATGATGTAACTATGGTTAAAGCATCAAATTGATAATATTTAAATATAAGTATATTCTATAATTGGAATACATTTTGATAATTAAATTTTAATGAATCTAAACACTAATATTGTTCATCAATCAATGAAAAATCACATTAAAATGGTGCTTCACTAAATTAAGGAGAAATTTGAGCATGGGCTTAAAAATGTGGATTATATGACTTCTGAACTACACATTTCATAAATCCAAAAAAAATATCCATCTAGAAAGAGGAGTTTGAACAATATTTAATTTCTCTTACCCATCAATTGACTTCACACACAAAAATTGTTTAATATTGGGTCCCTCTTCCCGATGTATGGTGTGTTTTAAGATATGTTTTCATTGATATGTTGCAGACAACAAAAGAGTAAAAATTATATTTATTGACAACATGGGAGAAAAAATATTAATCATAAAAGTGGGATAAGATATTAAGAAGAGAAGTGAAATAAAGTGAGTTTTAAATTTGAAGATAATAAGATTAGACTATTAATGATTAGGAATCATGAAAAGTAGTATCAATTTCAATCGTGAGGAAATCAGTTGACATGTGCAGGTTATGAAGTAATCTTGAAGGTTGATCTTATTTTATCTTATGGAATCATGATGAATACTCAAGATAGAACTGAAAATGAGTTTATAAATTAATGATTTATTTATGATACTATTGTTTCTCATGCTGATATTTACCCATGTGGGAATTGAGCACTTTTTATTGAATTATATGATATCTAGGATGGATGTCAGAATATAAATTGTTTATCAACTGAATGAATTTTCGGAATTATAGTCCTTGAGTATTATAAGTTTCCTCAACAAAACCAATAGTGAATATTGTTTGAATAAGGTAACGTTTTTAGGATGGTTGTGTCTATTGAAAAGGATTTTAGTTGTTGATGAAGCATGATTTTAAAAATATCAATAAGAAATTATTGTGAATGTATGATCTCATAGAGTATGAATGATTGATTTCATAGATCACAAAATGATTGATTTTATAGATTATGAATGAGAAGTGATCTCATTGGATCATAGATTTATGATATCATGGATTATGAAATGTCTTATCTCATAGTATCATGAATGTATAAACTAACCTCATAGTGAAATAATGTATCCACTTATCATGTGAAGAAATCATGTATAACTCTAGATGATTGTTAGATTATATCACATTGTGATCATGACTAGCACAAGAATACAACACAGTATTGTTAGAGGTTCTCACTAAGAGTTTATGAAAATAACATGATGACACTGCATTATTATTAATGGATATTGTGGAGAGGCTATGAAAATTAAATGAATAAATATCATGATTGTCATAGAATTTTGGAGGGTTATCATTGGATATATATAAAAAATGAATATTTAAATGATATATAAATCAGGTAGGGATTCAAAACCATACAAATAAATGAGGTTATTTGGATTTTGTTAGGGAACTCCTAAAGTAAATGAAAATATAGTCAATAAAACCACATGATTTACCTTTTATATTTTTATATGATCACATGAATCACTGGTAGATCATAATGTTGGTGACAATATTATATTTGGATATTGATAATTGATCTTAAAAATATCCCAATGAAAATGTTGATAATCAGACAACGAACATGTGACATGAATCAGCTGGCCATATAAAGCAGTCACATGAAGTACTTTATAATGATTGCTTATTTAGTTTCATTGATGGGTAACTGTGATATATGGAAACTATTTGGATTAATATTCCATTAGCATACCCAATAACCAATCTTAAAAAATTTCAGATGTTTTCAAAAGTTTTTTGATCTGGAATAAGTATTTATCATTACCCAAACATTGTCTTGTGATACACTATTATGATCCCATTATATGATGAATATCGCATGAATGTATTTGTCAAATAAGTATCATGTATAAATTTCTCTAAAAAATTTCATGAGATTTGGTTCATTTTAAAATGGTCTTATGATCAGCTTGAATAGAAGATTGTATCATGAATATACTATACAATGTACTATAAAATCGTGGGTGTTGGAGTTGTATTTTTACCAGAGGGACTTTAGGCCTAATTTATGGTTTATTATGGCCAGGTAATTTGAATTGCTATGCATATTGACAATAGGCCATGAAATGGATCCCTTATACCAGGAAAGTGTAGTTCCTTTATTTTAATAAAGAATTTTTTCTAATATAAAAAATTTATAGGATTAATGATATGATTTATGTGATTTTCAAGAACTGAAAATGTTATTATGGTGGATCCACCTGATCGGCATGATTTGAACAGTGACTTATTAAGGGGTCTCATGGTGGGGTCTTATGGAGGTGTCTCTAAATAAGGTAATCATCATCTCATATATGATACTACAACGCAAGGACACTCAAAAGTGTTAATCAATATGAAACTAATTTTTATTAGTCTAATAGAGGAGTAGTGAATCCACATTATAGTGATCACCAATGAACATTAAATTTTTTAATCATTTTAAATAAGGAGTTATAATGATAATTCTATATAATTGTATAAATAATGAAATTTATGGTAGTTGGATGATCAAAAAATTTCCTTTATATTCTCCATGGACATAGCATAGTGAGGGTGAACAAATTAAATTATCTTCTTCATGTTGAATTTTTTATTTTTCCTATATATTGTTGAATATGAATCAATGATAATATATTTTTTGTAGAGAGGAATCAATATTTGAAGGGATTTGTTTTTCAAAATACCACACAAAAATAACCCCGACTGCTCAGATTATTTATCATAGTTGGGATAAAAGATTCCATAATTGTTTTATAATTATCATATTATATGTTTATAGATAATAAATATAAGACACTATATTATCTCCAAATGATAACGAATGTCTAAAAAACCAAAAAAAAAACTAGAACTGGAGAGAAATATTTCTTATAATATCATATTCTATATAGGATGTGTAGTACCCTTAGTTTTGGGTACATAACCCACATTCTTAACATTTTTTAATTAGTGTGTTTTTGAATGGGTTTCCATAAAATATATAGTTTCAATAAAATATATCGTTTCTAAAAAATAGAGTGTTTCAATTAAAGAGAGAGTTTCTATAAAATAGAGTTTCCATAAAATAGAGAGTTTCCATAAAATAGAGAGTCTCATAATTTTGGATGTGTCCACGAAAAGGGGTAATGGTTAAGGGTGGAAGAATTTGGTTGTTTATTAGGGTATTTTGGGACCAAAATGGATGGTGGCATGATCCATACATTGTTGGCACAAACCGTGTGGTCAAATCTTGTGGAGAGGTCAAATCTAGATCCTATTTTCTAGGAGCTTACTCATTTTTGTTCTATTTATTTCGTTTTAGATTAAAAACGCCACTAATTCGATATTACTCAACCAAGTAGGCTGTAGAACCCACCCCACACGATTTGATGCCATTCTGGAGCCTTCCCTTGGTGATTTTGAGTACGAATATTGAGATATGTCACCATTATTTATGGATTTGTCATGTTTTCTTAGATCTTCATAGATCTACATATCCGATATCCATTATTTCATAGATATGAACCTATGGTGGGTAGATCTACATTTATGGATGCCTTATATTTCAATTTTTAGTTTTGATCATGCTAGGATAAGACATTTATGGCTGCTCTTGGAGAATTGAACCGCTTCCTTGTGCGTTCTTCATCTGTGGTTAATTTTTCATCAAAACCTTCGAGGTAGGTGGCTTCTCTCTCGACTCCTCATGCTAGAATTTATTTGAATATATTCATATTGGTTTACTGATTTTGAAATACATGGAAAATATTCATTTGTGAGGATTTATGGTTTTTGTGTAATTGTGTGATCTTGGTGAATAGTTGTGCAAAAGAGGGTTTTATTTAAAATGATGATTTTAAATTAAGGAATTTTTGGAATTTCTAAATGGATGATGAAAAGGGGGTTTTCAATGTAAATGGAGTTTTATTGAAATGGTTTATAGTTTAAATGGTATGGCATTGAAATGGTTTTCATAGAAATAGTTTTCAATAAAAAGTTTTTTAAAGGATTATTTTGGCTTGATCGTTGGGCATATGTGGTGTACGTTCATATTTAATATACAGGTCATGGTTGGAATATGACCTTGTGATCATTGCGAAAGGTGTAATGGAACATGAGAATTTCATATACGAGGCTTCGTTGAAATATTACCTTGTGCTCGGTGCAAATGGATTAATGGAACACGGGAAATAATTACATTGCGACGACATAGTAGATCGACATGAAACTGGTCATGATTATGGAACTATCATAACATAACATGAATAGTTGGTTTCATGGGTTTGATTAATGTTTGGGTATGCCGATATATGGATATTGGGAAATGGATTTAAATATTGTTTCGTTATTTTTCTTGAAAAATATCTTGCTGCAATAATTAGTTTCAATTACACTTGTTTGGTTTTAGTAATGAATGGTTTTGGAAACTTGTTTATATTTACTTATAAACTACTTTTCAGATATTTTTTTATGAAAAAAATTTATATATTTGTTTATAACTCTTCTATCCTAGTGGAGTGAGTTTTTATGTCATTGGGGAAACCCTTTAGAGTTTGATAATCTCCCCTGAATTGGCACATAGGTGCTATTGTAGATGCTATCTTCTAGGACATGAGAAAAGGTAAGGTTTCACACGTGTTTAGCACAACCTCGTGATGTTGGGTTGTTCAGATATTTTGGAGCTTAGGGAATGTGTAGCATGGAGTCTTGTAGTATTTGGAGAGTCTTGTGTAGTTTATCTGGTGTGTACTCTAATACTTCATTATCTTTCTATTGTTTCATACAATGATGTGGTTTTGGGTGCATGATGTCGTTAAGTTTTCTTTCATTTGTTAAGGAATCATATAGTGAATGTATGGTTAGAGTTGGTAGGTTTAGTCATTTATTTATGAAAGGGTAAATAATCCCCCACTTGTATTTGTAACCCTTTGGCATTTATTTCCAGCCTTCAGCATCTTGGAGATGTCGCTTAAGGCCTAGTAGTGACTCATTGTACTCTCAAGCCAATGAAAATTGGTGGCTCATTGTAGGATGGTATCTAATTTTATCAGTGTAAATATTATTAGTCATTTACCAAGTATCACAGTATGTTTGTTTCTTCCATTTGTAAATCTATTGAGACAATTATTTAATTTCACAATATTTTCCTTAACCAGATGATTTTTTATCTATTTATATTGTAATATCATTTTTACTATGACAATTCATAGAATGATTATGCTTAAAAATTTTATATTTATCATTTAATTCATTAAATATGTTATCCAGTAAGTTAGAATATTCAAATAATTTCTTATTGAAAAAGGTATCATCATTATCTTCAATTTTATAATGGAAAAAATATATAATAGGGACTCAATAGAACAATATAGTACATCATATATGTTTTCCAAGGAAAACATATATGAACAATTATTTTTATTCATTCATAGAATATAATTCACGTGAACTTTCATTCTTAGAAACCTAGGTTTCATTTGTTCCCATTTGTATAATTTGTCTTTTTTACTCATTATTATTCTTATATTTGATATTTGGATAGTTTTATTTTATGTATACATTTCTATAACACTCATAAAATATTAATTAATATTATAAATAATACATTGTCCTATATTTTATCCAATTTACCTTTTCTATTCCTCCCCCTATAATTGGATTTCAGGAATAAATTTTTATTTTTGTAAAATATTTAAAAAAATTCAATATGGGTAAATATTATTTTCCACTATCATGTGGGAGTTTATCATCATAAGAAAATTTAACTTTAATTTTCTTTTTATGCTTAGATTAATTATTCTTAAAATCTATAGAATTACTTTTCAATTCATACACATATATATTGATGAACTATAATTGTTCAATAGAGGTCATGATATTTCTAATTAACTATTTTATTGGGAGTTTTATAATGTTGAATAAATATATTATGGACATAAATGATTCTCTCAATCTGTCTAGTAATAAGATGAGAATTCACATGACCTAATCCATTTTAGACAGTTTCATTTAAAAGATGTGCATCATATTAAATTTTGTTTTGAACAAGGAATACATATAAAAAATAGATTCATCATGATTTACCTTGAATTTAACATATATAATAGTATAAGTTTTTATACTTATCATTCCTTACCAAAAGATAAACACTGATGGAACTACGTCAGGTGCACCAATTCTGTCTGGTTGTGGGGGTGTGATCCACACCTATCGTGGGTTTTTAAAGGGATGCTTCTAGCACACCATTGGAATTAAAACTACCTTTGAAGATGAAATCTTGGAAATGATTTATGCTATCAGGTACATTGTAAAAATTAATTGGAAATATATATGGATTGAATCTGATTCTCATACTCCAGTTCATGCTTTGATAACCAAGACGCAGCAGGTTCCATGGCATGTGCTACCTTAGTAGGTTGACCTTCTCAGCAAGATCACTCAGATGCATATGGTCATCTCGCATGTATATCAGGAGGCCAATCAGGTTGTAGATGCATTGGAAAAGTGGGCACTTTTTGATCTTGGAGATATTTGGTCATTCACGACTCCTGATTAATATGCCCCACTTATAGAGGTAGATATATGTGTTGTGATACACACTCATTTATGTAATAGACCATTTAGGCTTGAATTTATTCCTTTTTTATTTTATCTTCTTTAGGACCATCTTAAACCAGTTCATGACTTTTCTAGTAATTAAAATCATATTCTTATTTGAGGAATCACTCCAAAAAACTCTATCATTGTGAGGTTTTTCATATTCATATTCAATTAATGTCATGATATGTATGTCCATTATGTTATAGTTATTGTTCAATTTAAGAATAAATTGATAATATTTTTTATCCATTATAAGGTAAGATTATTAGTGAAAGTTATATATTTTTTATGATTACCCATAGATAATGAAATTTAAAATAAAAACGAAATTTAATAAAATTTAATAATTCTAGAACAAATCAAAAATATATTTTGAAAAATAATTTGAATCAAATTTTTTTTCAAAGTAGAAAACTAAAATTAGTGAGAATATAAATTACAAGGAAATATATATCTAATAAAATAAAATCTAAATCCTAAAAATTGTTAAAATCAAAAAATTCATTTGAATTTTTAAAAACAAATATTTCATATAAATTCTAAAAATATATAATTTGATCTTTTAAAAATATTCTCATAATCCCGATCACATCTCAATTAAAAAACTTTTGGAAACATTCTATTGTTTGAAACCAATCTACATTTATCAAACATAGTATATATAATTATTTTTTAATTTAACTACAATATATAATATTCATTTAATAATCAATTGAAATTTAATACAATGAAAATAAAAAAAATTAATGAAAAATAAAATTTAACAATGGGTTTGATATCAAGCCACGCCATATTCCCATCTTCTTGGAAATCACTTGTTGAAAACCTACTTCTTATTAAATACACTATCCAAATTCCCAAATTTGGTTTTTTAAGAAACCACTATAATGATTTTCCATAAATAATGCCTCTTAAATAGTTATTCCTAGGAACAAATAGAATATTGGGTCATATGGGACTTCTTATATAGTTTTTCATCAAAAAATATGAAATGAATTTAGGGAGTATCAAGTACTCAAAAGTTTCCTTGGAATCTATGTTTTACAAAAATATAGAGTAAAAAATAAATTTATAATGTAAATAATAAATATAATGTGTATCCATTTTTAGATGATGAAATGTAGTGATAGTCAATCAAAAATGGTAGATTTTTCTTTATTAATTTGTATTAATCTTTAGACAGATATAGAACATGTTTCATATGAATTGAAAAAATTTGTGTTTTGGGATTTTTGAAATGATATTGCGTTTAGTACGAGTGAGTTAATAGATCTTTAACGCAAATTTTTTTTCATATTAATTTGTTTATTATCGAGTTTGAGTTAGTGATTTAGTGTTCTGGATATGCCTCTCAATCATTTGTGGGTCTCTATTAAGGAAACTAGGGGAGTTCATCTAATTTTATAGTACATGAGCTACAATTATCGATTAAAGGAAAATATTAGAATAATTTTGACCATTATATGGATAAAAATATCTAGAAAAGCCTAAATTTTTATTTATAATAGCCATTAAGTTATTCAATAACTATTAAATACCAATGGTTTTGTCTATTATTATGTGCATAAAATATCTACTAATGAAATATTTTTTAAATTATTTATAAATATATACATTAACACTCTAGACGTATCTTCATAGGCATTAGATCATTACTAGTGGTAAATCATTACCAATGGTAAATATATATAACTATTTTTCTTATAAATTGAATATTCATTCTAGTGGAAGAACTATTGGACAGTTGGTATCACATAATGGTGGTATATATACATCATTGTAAATTGATCAGGAAGAAATTTTATTTTCTCTGATTTTAGAAATATTTATTATGGAAGTAAAATCACAAAATTATAAATTTTCTTGTAAATAGAAGTAATTGATTTCAGGGAAGATGAACCATGACTATACCATCCTAGTGATAGTAGGTTTGAACTGGTGGAACCATGATGAGCCAAAATTATCATTCCTTAATATAAAATATCTCATTATAGTTGAAAGAAGACAATTCCAACTAATAATAATAAATGAATTTATAGATTATCAACACATGACTAGAATATAATTTAATAACAGAAACCATAAAAAAATTTCTAAAAAAACCCAATATATTTTATCATTAAAATAATGTGTTTCAAAAACACATATTCAATCATGAAAGGAGTGGGTGGAATTGTTCTCGTCCAATAAAATATAGGATTTGATAGTGTTTTATAGTCCTTATCCCATTAATTTAATCTTCTTCAACCCTTTTTTCCCCATACATGGATGAAAAATATTAACCATGGTTACTCTTCATGGTAAAAAAATTAATATGGAGTTATTTATAATATTAAAACCTCATGATTCAAAATATGGAATGAAATTATAAAAATTAAATTATTAGAACCCTCAAAAATCAATTTAAATATATATATTCATAAAATGAAGCATAAATCTGGTTTTAAAAAAAAAGTATTTTTTACCCTAAAAATGAACTTATAACTAAATCATTTTAATGATAATTCATATGTTAATAATTTCATTGTATCTTGTTATATCATTTAATAGTTACTTTAAATAAAAATTCCAATAATAATTAATATTTTTAAATTACCTCATTTAATGAAATGGAGTGAATTTTTTTCAAAAAAAATATTATTCTTTCACTATTCATTGAAAAATACAATAATTTAGTAAAATAATAAGAATTAAACGTATGATAATATAATAATAACGATTAAAAAATGATATTAATTTCCAAATTTAATATTCTAAAATATGGGTTAATTAACAAAAATTTCTACTCAAATTGTGGAATAAAACATATTTTTAAGTAATAATATTATTGAATAATCAACTGGAATTTAGAAAAATTGAGTACTTATTTATTTTTCATAAATTAATAAAAATGTATTATGCTCAATCACTATATAAAATATTTATTATATGTTTTTCAATATTCAAAAAATCCTATTTTATAGTAATGTTTTTATGGCCACTTTTAAATATTAATATTTTTATATTGTATTATAGTTTATCTATGTTTAATGGTTGTCTTAAGAAAGATATCATATAAATAAAATAAAAAATAAAATATAAACTATGATAAATTTATACGGTGTTAAATCCCCTAAATTATAAATAAAATTCATCCACATAATTTAAATCATTAAAACAAAGGGTTTAACATTGGAAAATTACTAATTTTGAATTCTACATTTTTCAGTAGGATAATAAATCATCATTTTAAACGATAGTCTTCTAAGCATATATTTCACCTAAAATAAAAAATAATCAGGTTAATGGATAGAGATAAACTTATTGTGATGTATGAATATGGTCTAAGAGATGAAATATATTTTCTATATAATAATGTAGAATACTATAGAATATGACCAGGATAAACTTAATAATGAAAAAACTATAATTTTTTATGTGATAAAAAATTTGAAAAATTCATCCTAAATTAATTAAAAATAATACATTTTAAATTTTAACATACTTTTCCTATAGTTTTTGATTTATATTAAAACTCACATAAGGAATTTGATACAATATAAATTCATTATTTAATTCAATATCATAAGAACAGTTTCATTCTTTTTCTATAATTCTTTCAATTTTGAAATCATCACATAGTCTAGGAAAAAAATGATGTAGTTGAATTTTATATAACTAAAGAAATAAAAATATTTTTTAATGGATCAAAGGTACTATAAAATAATTACTTTCATTCCCCACAAATCATAATATTTACCAAAACAATAATGATTATAATAGGATATTCCATATTAATAAATCCTTATACGATGAAATAATACTTAAAAATATAAAACCATAACAATAACACACATTGTTTAACATAAACCATTAAATAATTATATTTCATTTATAAACCACCAAAGTATGTCTGAATAATTCAACTTTATAATTTTTATAAATAATGTCTATAAATTTCCATAATCAACAAAACATTATTCTCCAAACCACAAAATGTAAATTATAATTGAATGAACCAAACAACTAAATTCATTGAATGGATATTCTCTTAAATCATTTTAATACTTTCCTAAACAAATCATAGAACCTATATTAAAACAAAAAATCTTATAAAATATCACTCTATATTATTCCATAAATAAACTTACACATTATCAAATATATTCCATAAATTCGATAAACAAAATTAAACTTCACCAAATATAACATAACCCACTGTATCATCAAATCACTAATCAATTTCAATGTCATAAATACTATCAAATTTAAATTATCAATGATAATTATATCCTTATTCGAACGAAACATTATTAACAAAATAATATACACATAATATTTATTATACTCTTCTCAATCTTTTGGTTTCCCGAAATATCATATAAGCAAAAAAATCATGATTTTACATTATCAAAAAAAGTATTGATATAACTAATAATCCACAAGATCTTATTGGATTATTATAAAAGTTTTATCATTTATAAAACATTTATATGATAAAATAATTGAATAATAATACATAAACAATCCAATCGTTCATCAATAATGATTTCCAAATCCTAGACCCTTCTTTACTATATGAATTTTCTCATGGATAGGCTTTGATTCATTTAATTACGATGTCCTCAAAAAATGCAATATTGATATTCAAATCCTCACTTTGGATAAAACTCATTTACATAGATATTAATTGTCATTTTTTCCGTGAACATGCATTCTATATAAACCTATTTTGAACATATAAAACAACTTCTCATTCCTTTAATACATTCCCCTATGATCTTTTTCCCCTATACATGTCAAGTAGGAAACTCCACGGTCTTCAGGAACGGAACCCCTATGAAATTACATTATTATTTTATTATTTTTATTAGGAGACTCACTCAGGATGGGAAACATAATAATATAAATTGATTTATTTTTAGTAAAAATCACAGTTTCCTTCATTCCAACAAATGTTTTATTTTGATACACATGACGGAAATCATTAAATTTTCTATCGCATTAATCATTTAAACATTTCCTCATGGTTCTAGAAATCGAATTAAATAATAAAACATAGTTTTAGAAGCAACAGTCATAGTGAAAAAATCAAGTAATCTGAAAAAATCATGTATAATTTGTCCAAATCATGGTGAATTAATTTCTATATATAAAATATTCTGTTTAAAATATCTTATCATTAGACATTATTTTATCAAGAAATTATTAATGTGATGCATATAAAATTTTAATTAACCCATGAATATACCATCAAGAGTATTTACTAATCAGTGTAATCATAGGGAAACTCATTATGCAGTAGATATGAACGAGTTAATAAAAAATACACCTTTTCAAATTTGATACCCTTTGCTTAATTTTCTCAAAATCCATACTCAATTTCTGGTTTGTATAAATTGAAGAAATTTTATTAAAAATCAAAAAACATCTAATTTACCTATACAGAGGATGTTATATGATACATAGAAATATTTATATAGTATTCACCAATGTTCTATAATCATAATCTCAAAATATAACTAAAAATTATTATGATATAAATTATAAAACACCAAGAAAAATATACATTTATATTGAATATTATTTATATATATTCAATATATCTCCAAAATTAACACACTGGGGAATTTTAATAGTTAATATTTTTAGGAGAATAGATAGACAATCAAATTATTTCTTTATAATATCCTTAACAACACCCAAAATGTTTTATTGTTAATTTAAATATCATACATAAAAACATCCTTCGAAACCTAGGGATTAAAATCATAAGAAATGGAATGATCTCATTTTATGTAAGGGTAAACATGGGATTAATAAATCATATGAGAGAAAAAGGTGATCATATAGGAATGATAACATAATTCAGAGCATGTTATCTATATAAAATATTCATACCTTTAAATTATTAGATCATGCATTCCATAATAATTTCATATCCAGATGCACGATCAAAAACATTCTTAAAGAAATAATTATCATTCTATATTCTTATGATTTGTGATTTATGTCATAAACATAGAAAATCAAAATCCATTTAATGTAGTTATTCACATTAATATCTAATAATATATTTTTTTGAAAATATCTAGAAGTTATCATACTCACATATAAAAATATGGACATATATATTTGAAATATTTTTCATACATAATTTTATGTACATAAGAAGAAGGAGTAATAAGAAAACACTGTAATTTATACAAATCTGTTCCAAATCATGTCCATGATTATCCTCATTATCTCATGATATATCAATGTCATATTACCCAATTAATTAGAGGGATATAATATAAGAACCTTTAATATTATCCCAATCTATTGGTATTGAATCCCCAGTGTTAAGAATCATTTATTATCACAACAAAGCATTACCCATAGAAAAAAAATTTTCAAAAAAATATCATTATGGAATATTTTCTACGTGAAATACCAATTTCAATACGTAATCAATTTTTTAAAATTAAATTAAAAAAAATTATTCAAATCATTTTTTTGAATATAACTATATAATCATTTGATGTTTCCCTTAAATAATTGAACATTCAGGGAGACGGTAAATTTCATTCATGTTAATATCATTAAAAACCAATCATTTTTTTGATCGTGATGTAAAATGAATTTGATTTAGAAAATGACAAGAATATTAATTTTAATAATTTTACAAATTGTAAGAAATGTTATGAATACTTTAAAAATATTTGTGTCATATTATATAAATTCTTAAAAATATTTCATCTAAAATGGTGGAAATGAAGAATAATCATTCAATCCAAAGTGGAAATAATGTATTTCTTTAAAAAAATTGGTTTATAATTTTTTTGGTGTAAAGAGAGAAAAATGGTATTATAACATAAAAAGAATTTGAATTAAAATATGATAAAAAAATATTAATGTGGATTATATAAGGATCAAATAAATTTTCTTAATGTGAATTAATGTATAACCAATCCTGATTAAAATCAGATTCAACCATTAACACCTTACCGCATGGGTAATATTTTAGTCAATATTTTAAATAGTATAACCCTCTATATATTGGTTTATAACCGTATTATGAATAATTTTATGAAAAATATTATATTAATAGGTTGTATATGTACTACACAAAAAAACTAATGGTTATTTTAGTATATGTCTCATAGAATGGAAGGTGACATATAAAATACTTTTACCTAAAGTATCTTTATTCTTCGTAGTTATTAAAAACAAGTATATAATAAACATAAATATATTATAAATTATTTAATTAGATACACTTATTCATAATAAAATATGTTCCTATCATTTATAATTTACCATTATTCATTTATGAATAACTCTTCATTAAAAATGAAATTTGGCAAAAAATCTCCGTATTTCCATTCATATTTCATTTTAATGGTTCTGATATGTGAACCTTTGTTGTTATTTCATAATATCCAAATTATTTATCTGTGTAATAATATTCACATTTTTTCATTATATACTATTTTATAATCATTAATATTATTCCATTATGAAAATTAATTACAGAACTTCATGGATATTGAATTCAGTATGTATATAAAATTGAGACTTTACATTTTGATTGATGGAATAATAGAATAATGAATTATATTTCGACACTAAGAATCATTATAAATTAATTTATTCATTTAAATTAATAAAAAATATTATTAATATCATGAATGTAAAAAATTAAATGAAAAACTAATAGCATCGCATTGTGGTAGTGGAAAACCGCATGTGTGCACATATAATGATTTTATACATAAATGTATCAAAATGGGGAGAATATGTATCTTTTAATTCTCATAATAATACATTATTATATGATATAAACAATTTAAATTATATATTAATGGATCAGATAAAAATGAAGGTTGTAAAATAAAAATTACTATTAGGTATATCGGTAAAATATTTAAACTCATATTTAAGAAACCTCATTTATAATTTTTTAGGAAACTAGGGATGATATTTTTTAGAGATAAAAAAATATCTAGCACGAATGGGTGTTTTTATAAATGTGAATTTAGGATTTTTCTATTATGTGTCTGAAGTTTATGTGAAGAGAAAATGATAGGTGGTATCCTTTCATAGTGAATCAATTCACGCACAATGAATTACTTATAAGATTAAAACATAACTAATACATTTTCTCAGGGAAGTGGAACATAGTAGAATAAAAAATTATGCTACGATATTTTAAGGTTAATAGAATATAGACTAAATGTTTTTTGATATGTTGCCAGTGATTTGAAAACCTTATCATTAGTTTTAATCTCTTCTTTAACCAAATTTAGAAATATCTATAATATAAACTTTTCTTATACCAAATGGTCATAAATTTGCATTTAAGGGTTCAATTCAATCCAAAATGATCAATTGATTCTATTTTACATCATATAAATTCCCAAATTTCCTCTTTCAAGTATCTTCTATATCTATTAAACCAGTGTGTCTTAATGCTGATCTGTCACCTCCTCAATACACCATGTCACCAAAATCTGCTTTCCAATTACTGTTACACCCAACACATTCCACTCACACCTGCACAATTCCACTCTGATTTTGACTTCGACAGATGCATCACCTGAACCCATCTTTATGATTTGGGTTCCCACTACTCCCCTCCACGACACCCCTCTCCCTCTCCCCTACTCTAATCTCCTCTCCATATGTGCCTCCACCACTATGTGCTCCGCCTTCGGCTCCTCCATCTTTGGATCCTCGGCTCAACCAAGGGTTCTCTCATAAAACCAGATGTTATACCTCATGTTGCTCTACCTCTATCTCTGAAACCTCTGCATCTGGATGCTCCACCTGCTCAGCCTCCACGTTCTCCACATGCTCCACCTCCTGATCCTCCTCCTCCTCTCAATCTACATTAGTGTCCAAGAATTGGACTGTATATCAATATTTTTTAAGATGATACTATTGGCATCGACTAAGGGTTCTCTGAAAATCATGGTTGTCAACATCCCTCAATCAAAACGCGAGGATCTATGCTTCAGCTAACGGCTCGACTAGGTAACCCATTTCTCAGATCCCTCTACCTCCTCAACTCCCCTAAACATTTTCATTGGATATCATCATATTTTATGGTTTTGGTTTTGATATCATCATCAATAATCAGTTTTTCTCGCTTCATTATTTCTACATCATTTAAAATTGAATCCAAGTAGAGAGAAGTCTTGCATGTTGATTCAGGTTTGTCTGTATCCCAAAAAATATCACATATCTTCTTGTATCGGTTCATATTTTTCATTTTTAAACATTCTGATGCTGCCAGTTTGTGTGAGGATTGTTATTTTTCAATGTCAAACAAGAAAAAAACAATTAATTTAATCAGGTTTTGCAAAATGATGCTTGTTATATGCAAAAGGTTCAATTCAATACTACTGCAGATATTTTTCATATTTTTAATAGGTTCTATTAGGGTATTTTTCACGTTTCAGTTAATATTCACTCCTTGATATCATGGATATGTTGCCACATCCTGATTTTATTAAACCACTAATCTTTTTTGTTTCATGGAAGAGAATAAAAAATTATTAGCTGATGCTTTGGAGAATGGGATTTTGTTGCAGGAGAAAATTTTGAAGCTGTACAAAAACTACTACCATGGAGTATTGATGAAGTTAGGTGTCATTTGGGGGGTGAAGTTTTTCATTTCTAATTGATTCTATTTAATTCACCATCTTTTATACCATTGGTTTGCTGTTTCAGGTGCAATATCTCGAGACCTATGTATTGGTCTCCCTAATGTTATATTGTTATCAATATTTGTTTGATACATTATTCTATTGCATCTTTTAGGAAGTCATCATTTCATGTAGTTTTTGATATGTATATTTTTTTCAACTGTTGTATGTTTTCATTCAACGAAATACTATTTCAAAGGGAGACACTACTTGGTTATGTTTGTCAAGCTGGAGAAGCAATCATGTCATGATGTTCATCACATAATTGGGCAATATGTCTGTACCCAATGGAATTTTAGTTAATATCACATATTTTTAGTATGTACAATCTATTATTGTGTTTGAATTCAAAAATATTGATAGTTTTTTATTTCTTTACAATTTACAAAGGCTTTCTTTTTGGCTGAAATATGTTCCATGATTACTTTTAGAACCGATGATAGTCCTTTCATGGTTAGTTTCACAATATTTAATGGCCCATTAAAGAAATTTTTTTATAATCTGTTTTCATTGTGCATTATTTTTTTGGAAATTTACTAATTTTTTTTATATTGATCTGTGTTGGTCATTTAGCAATCTTTCTTGTATTTTTATAAGATTATCTATCAATTTTCAGTATACCTTCTTAGATAGTTATATGAAACCCTAGGGTATTCATTGCCCTACTCATATTGTCACCCAACAACTAGCACACTCTCCATGTGTGTTTTATTTTCCTCACAAAATATATAAGCCTTCAGATGTTAATGATTATCTTCTTGGATAATTTTTCACTAAATATGGGTTGGTATTTATTGCAAGCATCATTCATGGGTAGAAATGAACCCCTCATGAGCGGTCCGCTTCATAAAAATGTTTAGCATTGGAGAAATAAAAAATGATTTTTTTCTCTTGATGACCAGTTGATAAGATTATCCCTTTTTTAATTTGAGGTTTCATCAAAATCACTTTTCATGGATTAATTTGGTGTGATATTTTTATAATTAGAATTATTGTGCAGGATTTAAGATATAGGGCTATGATAGTGAGCATTGCAAAGCAGTATCCGGGGCATAGTTCCTTCTTTTGGGAACAAATCTTAAGCGGTTTGCTCCATTTTTAATCCCCCATTGTAAGTATAAGGAATAATTTTTACACCTTTTATGGACTTTCACATGTGTTATATTGTATTTTTCAAAAGAACATGGAATATGATCAGCTTGTTTATGAATATGGGTAGAGGGACGAATTATATTTTTACTATGTTGTATAAATTTAATTTGTCCAATTATTTTTTTCTTTTTTATATTTATCTCTATATTGAATATATTTAGAGAGGAACAAGAAATGGGTTAATCCCCTTATGATGACCATTTCTATCACTTCATCTTTTCCTATGTTTCCGCCTCATTCAATCAAGAGCTGTATTTAACCGGCCAATGTTCATCACCTACTATGACCATTAACACCTTTTTATCCCTAATTTATTATGTTGATCCATTCCAGTGGATTTTCACTCATCTATCTATTACCCATTTAATGATAATTGGTGGAGTTTAATATTATTTTGAATTTCATCACCAATGTTTTGATTCTTTTAGTGATATATGAGGTACACCCACTTCGATTTTCTGGTGACTTTGAAATTGGCCACTAAAGGTAGGAACAACTTCAGACAACAAATCTGATATCACAGATCCGTACTCATAGATGATCTTTCAGATTCATGATGTTTATACTCCAAATAGGGGAAGTGGCATGAATTATTCATTTTGAATTATTCATTCATTCTTCTCCAGTTTTTTTGACCATCTGATTGCAGATAAATTTCAATATTTAGATTATATCTCCAACACCTTGTGGTGAAATGGCTGCTATAGCCAATTTGGAAAATTCCAATTTTATTACGCTGGACATGTAATTTTCAAATTGACTTTATGTAGATAAAAATAAAAAATATTATTATCTATTCCCAAACTGTATATTGATATCATTGCAGAAAGTTGAATCCTAGATAGAAGCACTGTTTGGAGGAACTTCAATGCAATATTGTGGAAATTATGAACCCAATAGGGGGGCCATTATTCCATGTATTATGTCGTTTTTTTTCAAATAAGAAATGAGATAATATTTAGCCTACTTTTTACCACTATTCCCTAATAGAGATTTTCATGTGGTTTCGAGAGCCCTTGAATGAGGAGATCATTGATATTGTATTCGGAAGACTTTCTAAGAATGATCAATAGGCCTTCATGTATACACCAAAATAATTTGGGAAAGAAAACCGATTAAAATTTATACCCCAAAAAATGGTGAGATAAGATAAAAATAGAGTATGGAGATGTGGTATTATAACTACTGTCATGAAATGATGGAATGAAGACCTCTATTCCATGCAGGTTCAATGTAATGGATTATTGGTGACATTAGAATTCAAAATAATGACTACATAATAATAGTTACAGGATTGATTTGGTTTTTATATAATGGTATTGTTTTCTATAAAAAAACCAGGGAAATTTATATTGTACATCTAGCATTTCAGATCCAAATCTTATTTGTTACTGTACAATGCATGATCTCCGGGGTGTACACTGAAGGAAGCCATAACTAGATACAGATCTGAGCTATTTGGATCCTCAACTATCTAAATTTTCGTCTTCTCTAGGAATTTCCTCTACATCAAATAATTGAGAGAGATCTGCCAAAATTGATCTTTTCCTTGGTTTTTTATGTGGGTGGCTCATTTGAATTTTCTGAATATTTTCTAATGTTAAACTTCTTCAAAAGATTAATTTGTGTGGTTTGTTATCTTCCATTTTGGTTATCCGTTTTGTTGTGATAAATATATTTTTTATATTTTTTGTCTTTTTAATGTTAGTTGTGTGGTTTATTTAATCTTATAACCCTCTATTTTTGAGAAGCTGGATTATAATTCGCTAAACCACTTTTAGGAGAATCCTAATGGCCGATAAATGCTGGTTAGAAGCTTGGAAGGCTGATATTGACAACCATGGTGATCAAAATTTCAATTACACCATAATGAGGCCGAGATAGTTGTTGTGGTTGTGGTGGGTAAAATAGTAAAGTCCTGATTGGTATATTTTATTTTTATATTTTTTCTGAGATTATGACAATAGATTGGATGAAATTGGCATTTTATCAATATATTTTCATTTGTGATTCTCATTGTTTAATTTTAATATACTGATAAAAATTATACTAATCCTATATAAAAATGGTTTTTTATAAATGTTATTTAAAAATTATTATATATACTTCCTATGAAAGATATCTTCATGTAATTGGCATGAGTTAGTCATACATTAATATTATTGGGTCGATGATCCAATCACACACCACCTTATAAGAATTTTAGTTAACAATGATGCAGATAAAAGACATGTTATGGCCATTGGTTTTTCATCCATGAGGCAACCATTGAATCCTTTTACTCCCCTTAGTTGAAGATAAACCTTAAAATGCAAATGAAATAATATTTAGAAAATATGATTTTGGAAATGTTCTTGGAGAAGACGAGAGGATATCTTTCCTTTTACTTGACCTTCCCATCGCAGGGTATGGTAATTCAGGTTCACAATTCTCTATGACTTTTATCACAAGGTATGTTTTATGTTTTTGGGACTATGAATTTAAGAATATTGTTATGAAGTATTTTTTCATCTCACGGTTTTAGGACATTATTTTATCATGATAATGGTTATCAATTGAGCAGGTTTGTGTGTTGAACATTCATCGAGGGTAGAAGGTTACTCCATCATGATGTTTTTTAATAGGTAATCACTGCATTAGCTAGTTTTTTTTACATTCAAGGATTAGTTGTCTTGAGCATAGATTCTTGGTATGTTGGAATAATATCGAACTGCTTCATTATGTTATGGTTGGATTGTTTGATTGTAATTTATTTTTACCAGGTTCAACTTCTTTACTCGTTGTCACTGGTTGTCTCAGATTGGTCTTCCCTTATCTGTCTGGATTCTTTTTATTATATATTTGAGCCTGTATCTCAGAAGGTAGGTGTTTTCTGAAGCTACCATTTTTTCCCACTTCCTACTGATTGTAAACAATGTTTATGTCAACTAATTCGGTATTTTAATGCTACTATTTTGTATTTATCTTCTGTTTATCCTGTAAAATTATGTTGTAGATTATTTGATCATGTATAGTTCTATTTTAGATCATGGTAGATCATTTTATTTTCATTATAACGCAATAGAGGTAATTTAGGAGTTTCTTGGAACACTGAAACTGAGTATTTTACAACAACTAAAAATATTCATTCTACTCAGATATGTGTTCTCTATTTTCATTCACCACTATTTATATAAAATCATTGGAACTAGAAATACTGAATATTTTAATGTCATATGAATTTCCTTTAACTATCACATATATTGTATTTCTTCATCTCTATTGGAAACTGTTAGAATTCTACTTAAATGAATTCATTTGTCAATATTATCTACTACATATTCATTAAATTAATTTCTTCATGTACGAACATTTGTTTAAAATGTTTGATGATAATGATGTAGTCCAAAGTTATGTAAAAATGTTTCCAGACTCCCCTACTACAATAATATATTACATTAAACTGAAACTCAGATTGAAGGATAGCGTAAACTAAAAGGCTGAAAAAATAGACGGATATTTCACGATGTAATTGTATGGTAATTTAAAACCAAGCATTAATCAGTTATTTTCAATGTTGTTTTTTAATTTTTATTTCCTTTATAATCTATACTGTTAATAGATTATGCAAATATTCTAAAAAAGTTTATTCACAATTTTTATGAAACTGTTTTTCATTTCAACGATTTATTTCAACATAATTCTAGTTTCTAATTACTACCCATTGTACAGTTAACTACTTTCCCAGTTTCTTTTTTTTCCAAAATATTGTATTGCCTTCATAAAAGGAGTGAACCATATCATCGTGAGAACACATAAACTATGATTTTTGTTTTATCGCTACGAAAATACACAGGGGAGTAAATGTTTTATGAATTTCAAGCATTTATTAATAAATTATTTGACATAAAATACCATTAATATCATTTGGCGAATGATTCAAATAATATGACTTTAATGAATTGATTACTTATGTGTAATTTAAATATATAAAATTAACCAAAAATAATTTTTTTTAAACCCATAAAATTCGTTTAAATGGATACTTCAACAAAAATATTTCTTTTGATACCGTTTAGATCATTTAAACATATTTTTAGACTATTTAGACAAGAATTTTTTTAGTGTTTTGTAACCCACTAGGAAAACAAAATAATCTCTGAAAAAATTAAAAAAATATATCATATATGGAACAAATAATTTACGGTCAACATAATATTTTAGATTATCTCATAACATCTTCTTATCCTTATGAAATTAAATAATAGAAATGCAAAGTATTATTTTTAAATATTCGATATTTTTTTTCATAAACCAACATAAATGTCTTTATTAAAGAAATTTCACACGAAAAGTTATATATTAAAATATATTAATTTGGATTTCTCCTTAAACTCATAAAAATTTATATAGGATTCTGTTTTTTATATTCCTAGGTCTTATCTCATGTTTTAAACAACGTGTACATGTTCTACCCTTTCAACGATAGAAAATATTTCCAATGGTTTCGATTTATAAAAACCAAAAATAAAAGTGAAATATTTAAATTTTTTGAACATCATGATAAAAAATATATAATCCACTTTTTAGGATTTCATTTCTATAATTTTTAAAAATAAAAATAAATATTAATCTGTTAAACTCTATGAATAATTTTTTTAGAAAGATGTATTATTAACCCCGAAAATGAACACATAAAATATCAATTATAATGGTTATTTTTATGTAGTAAATAATATTTTATATATGTAATGGAATCTTATAATACATTTTTATAATCCTAAAAATATAATTTTAATTTTAATTTTACTTGATTTATTAAAATTAAATGATTGATCATTCAAAATAATTAATTTTTTCTATCCATTGAATGTTTAATATTTTTTAAAAATCCCATAAAATACCATAATAAAATATTAATGTAACACAAAGATTTTTATGAATTATTTTCAAATAAAAATAATATCACTTATAAGCTGGGTAATTTGAAACCCCGAGTCGAAAGAGATACTGATATACTATTAACATGTTTATACATGAACTATTTTAGCGTGAAATTAAATAAGAGGGTATTAATATGACTAAATAATTTAAGAAAATTATATGGTTTAAACTTATATAAAATATATTTATTTTATATCAACTAATTAGAAATTTGTATAAAAATATTATAATGTAAATTAAAGGATTAAAAAAAACTATTTTTCATGAAAAATGATTTTATCATAATAAAATAAATTAGTCACTACTGGTGAATTATTTCAAAGGTATTGTTATTAATATATTAAATAAAAAATTATTATTATATTAATAATTTTATTTAATGGGATAACAATAAATCAAGATCTATTGTTAAAAAAGTGTTTTTTTCCTAAAAATATGATTCAACCAGTTTTCGAAACTAATATTAAATTTAATTTTATGAAATTTTATAAAATATATTTTAGAAACATAAAATTATTTTTTATCAACATTAAAAATAAATTTCAAGGAAAATTTTTAAGGATATTCTGAGAAGAATTTTGTTTTCTAAGAATATAGAAAAATGGTGATTATTATCGAACTCTTCCTTTTAAATTAAATCATTTACAAAGATTAATTCTATTATATACTTTTTTAAAATAAAAACTTTTAGAAAAAATAAATTAATAATCTAATTTAGTTCATTTTAATCAATTTCATATTTATTATATCATAAATAAATATACATTTGATGAATTCTTCTTCGGACACCCTCATTTTAATCATTTCTCATTGTTTAATTTTATATTATATTGTACCACTATTTTTAATTTAATAATATATTATAGATTACATATTTTGAATTATAATAAATAATATTAGGTAATAACTTTAGCTAAATATTTTTTCTCTATGAATAACAAAAAAAATTAGCAAGTTTAGGGCTAAAATGATTTCACAATGGTGATAAACCAAATAATAACATTATATTTTCTAATTTAAATTTTATAAATTATATTTTTTTGACATATAAATGCTTTAATATAATCTCACCATTTAATTTAGGGTCATTTTTTGGATTTCTTCATAGAAATTACATTATCATATTGGATTCTTTTAGTGAATTCCCATTAATTCCCAACTAATTCATATCACAATCATATTAATGGAAATATCCAATCCAATCCTCAAGACATATCAATAAACAATCATTTCACTACATAAAAACCCAAAACCATTACTTACATCCTTCCACATCTTTCAGATACATTATTTTGATAAAAAAATCCATTTTAGTAAATCTTTAGGTATAAATATAATGATAATCATTCATGAAGAGGTATTGTTCATAGCGATTCCATTAAATATTATTTCCACTTTCCCATGATTAAAATATTATATAAATATTTAAAAAAATTAAAACCCCTATAATTAAAATATTATTATCTTTTAATTTTAATGTAATAACATATAGTCATGTTCTCCTCCATAAAATTTTAACTGAAACCTCCATTCATATGTACAACAGACTGCCACCTCAGGAACTGATGAAATTAAATTTACATCACAATATATCATGAGTATGTATAATTAGTTATTTAATTTATATATAATATATTTGTGAAATATTTATTATTTTCAAATTATATTTTCATATCAATATTAGTATATTAAAATCTAGTGGGAAACGATAACCTCACATGTGTGTACATGTGGACTACTAACTCCACGGAGCGATGTGATTTTTTTTAAATTTAATATTTTCATTGATTTTATAAAGTATGGATATAAATAATATATATGTTATATAATATTTATTTAATTATATTTTATTAATATATAGCTTTTTCTCATTCCATATTTCAAAAAATGAAATCATGATTTATGAACACATATAACCTACCATCTCTATTAATAGTGTGATTCGTTTTCATATATCTATCTTATATATATATATATTATGATATTATTATCATGATGAATATTTTATAGTTTATGTAACCTTGATCAAAATAAAAAAAACCAAAATTAATGAACCAGAACATACAAGATGAGTGAAGAAATTGTCAAGAAGAACAATTAATATGTTAAAGAATGTTTAGTAAAAACATGATAAATGGTTATATTAAAATAAAATATTGTATGATATATATATATATATATATATATATATGAGTAAGGATATGGAATATATGAATAATACATCGATATTTATCATATTGTATTTCTTTGATCATGCGATTGAAGTCAAGTCTTCTGGTATGATATTTTTAACGCAATTATATATCCCTAAGAGACAAGATATATTGGGAAGTTATTTATTTTTTGTGGTTAATATAAAAAAATTGAAATAATTTTATTGTTACCCCAATAAATAAAATTTTATATACATATCCAAATTAGGTTCTTTCTTTCATTGTACATACGATTAAAAAGGTACCATTGTGGTATTGTTTTTATGAAATAATGTAATTTATTATCTAGAAGGTTTTGGATTATGTTTAGATGATAAAATAATATTATCTACATCTTAATAAAATCATATATTTAATATTAGTATAGATTTATCATGAAAATTCATGTTTTCCTTTAATTTTATTCACTATAATTACATATGAGATTGAACGAATATTTATTAGGAAAATGACACTATTTTTATTTTCAATCGAAAATGCTTCCCCCCCATATAAATGTTTTTTAAAAATTATGCATTTAGTTATTATTATATAGTAATTATTGAAATTAATTAATACCATTATTTATTTTTATAAATTATATTAATTATAATATTATTATAGATATCTAGATTAAATATTTTTGACTTTTCAAGGAAAATGTGAAAGAATACATTTTTAACATGTATAGAATGAATAGAACTTCTCAATGTCCTAAAAAGACAGTGATTCTGTGTTTCCATTACATGTTCTCAAATATATATTCATTTAAAAGTTTTCCCATAATATTCTTGAAATTATTTTATTTTTATGTATTGATTTCAAATAGAAAATAGTGTTTTTTTAATGAAATGTTTCAACCGATTTTTAAAAATTCATTTTCCATGTAAGATGAAATATTTTGTTGTTTCCAAATAATTGCTGGTGGTATTATCTCAAGATTACAAAAATTAATTTTCTATAGATAGTTTATTATTTTTATTAAAAATGATTCATGTAACTCATTCATTTACCTTGTGTTTTCTTTGATGAATTGGTTTACTGTTTATAAAACTTATTCATTTTAAATGAGTAATAATATGATGATTTTTTTTCAAACCACTTAATTTTCATGCGTTAAGATGAGATTTTTAATTTATTATTTCATGGAAGATATCTATATTATTTACATTACAATATATTTGGGACAAGAATTATATATCCTTGAAATTCATTTGTAAATGATTGATAACCCATATCTTAAATATTTTATGTGTGAACAAAATTTCATTTTCAGTATTTCATACATCGAAATGGGTTTCCTGTCTATAATATTATTCATGGAAATATTTTTAATGTGTTTAATTTTATACATAGAAGATTATTTTATGTCTTTAATATTATGTGTGGAACTCATTTTCAAGTCCATAAGTTTACTAATGGTCCTAAATTATTTTTCATATCATATTGATGGAACCTCTATGTATTTTTAAATGATAGAAATTATATATTACTTTGATTTTCTCAATCAAATGTCTGTTTTTTTCCATCATGGATCATTATTAATGATAAGAATTATGATTAATGTTTTGTGAACACCCAATACTCACACCATGACATATGATTATGATCTATTTTATGCATGGTTTGGTTTTCAAATGTCATTATCATCTTATCAAATACATATGACCATGTTATGACTATGTGAACATTGATATCAACCTTGTTTAAATTGAATGTGTATACAAGATCACCATTTTTATATTTCCCATCACCTATGATATATGTAATGTTTTATGTAGGTTTTCTATGAGGATAATAATATATGATAAGATTTTTTTTATGATGTTGATGATAATTAATGAAACAAAAATATTGTTTATCATGACTCTAAATACATTTAAAAATTTATATCTTTAGGAATTTCTTCATAAAATATATTTAACATTATAATATAAGTATTTCATATCTATGAATTAAATAAATGTTTCACAATATTTGGTATCATAAGATATGTTTATTCAATATTTTAAAATTATAATTAATGGAATTTGATGAAAATATTAGGGGATAAGTCTAATAATAGGATAGCATGATGATATTTTAATGACGAATATTTTATGTATTTTTTCCAATAGATAAAACCATATATGTACACTAATATTGGATTTTTTCTAGAATAGTTGTACCTTGGGGTTCTACCTCTAAAAATATTTCATTTGGAATTTACTCGATTTTCACATGGTGTATGCCAAAAGACATTGTATCACACCAAATTTTACATTACCAGAGGATATGTATTTTAAATTTAGAAACATTTTACATATCACCATGATGTATTTTCATATAATATGATAAAAAATGACTGGGGATAATATTATGTTCTCAAATATTAAAATAACGGATTCATGATTTAATCATCTATTAAATTATTATTCATGATTATAAGATATCCCAAAATGATAATTATTACACTGACTATGTTTTTAGGTTTTAGTAAAATTTGGAATATGAATGAATCTTGTGAACACTGAATGGAATGGACAATGAAATTTCTATCTTCATGAGAAAAAAATCTCTTATAAGAGGGGTTAGGATATTTTTTTAATACCATATTACAAATTGAAGAATTTACAACAGTTTATTTACAATGTGCGGTCATCACAACATTTCATTTTCATCGATGTGCCGTCGCAAATTAGCCATTTCATAAAATGGTGTCACATATAAGATTTTGGGCAATGGTCTGTCATAAAGAAAACCTACAAACAGAGAGAGATATAACCATTGAAAATAATACAACATAGTTTAAAAAAATTATTTTGTGAAGGGACAATCACAAAAAACATAAATAAATAGATGATAAAAAATTAATATTAATACAATTTAATAATATTAATAATAAAAAATACTAATAAAAACCTGTAAAATTAATAATAATATATTTAAACTATAAAATATTCAAATATCCAAATAATGAAAAACATAATATAAACAATTTTATTAAAAAATAATTACAATATACAAAATAACTAATAACATAATATGATAACTAAATAAAAAAATAAACTTAATAAAAAAATATTAAAAGAATAATAAAAGAATACAATAATTAAAAAAAGAAATGTTCCCAACATTATTGAAAACACATTAGATAGAAATGTAAATATATGGATTACTAACAATACAAACAAATGTTGTACAATCATATTTTTATGAGAAACAAATATATAAATCAATGAGTGGGAGGGTCATCTAGAAGAATTAGATGAGATTTTGGAGGGAATTTTATCCCTTAACATTGAGTCAAACATCACATTTACTATTTAATTATCTCATGTTACTACTGATGCCATTGACATATTTCATACACCTACGACAACTGTAGTTGAAAGAGATCTTTTTATACCCATTCCAACTCCTATATTCATAAATCTATGAAACAATATTACAAATAATAAAAAATTAGTATAGAAATAAAAAATTGAAAATTAATGAAAACATACTACAATACAAAAATTCAACATAACTCTGCAAGTATTGATCGAAGTCAAGACATGGATGTTGCTCGGTGATAGGTTCATGATTCATCAATCTCATAATACCACAACCCTTATAGGTCTTCTCAAAACTGCTAGTTATCTATGTGTTAGATGATTGAACATCATGCTTATCACTAGGAATATCAGTCACCTTCATCTCATGAAATATATCAGAGTCCTTATAAAACATGAAATGGCTATTATAAAAATAACTGAAAATAACTATTATATTTATATATTATACGCAATTATAACAAGCATTTAACTTCATCAATATTAATCTCCTCCTCCAATTCTTGTTTCTATATCCATCAACATGTCCCAGTCCCCTACCCCATTTAAGGTGGCCAAATGGACAATTCAGACATGATTGGAACAATTGTTTTTCTAATGACCCGATGATTGGAAATTATATAATTTAATATAATTGCATATTCATAGATTTGACAATATCTAGGTGATGAAAAAAATTATACCAACCTTATCGAAATATTCCATTGCACTAATTTATGCCAACCATGTCATGTCATTGTCATATCTCCTCCTCATGCTAACATTACTTCCATCAATATGTTAAATATTGTTTTTACTAGTTATGGTGACCTAATAAAAAAATCAAGAAATGGATAGCACATATTGGTCATTTCTAATCAACCGTTTTTTGGAAATTATATGATTTAATAAAAATTATAAATCATATATTTTATTATCCCAATGTGATGAAAATAATCTGCTTCAACCATGTCGAAATTTATCATTACACTCATTAATATCAATTATGTTATGTCATCGATGTATCTCCCCCTAATTATTTTTCTTCCATCAGCGAATCATATCATATATGTCATGGTTCTGGAGTTATAATGACCATTTTGGAGATTGTTGGCCTAAATTGGTCATTACTATATTGTATCAACCATGCCTATAGAAATATATGGTGGGCATTAATTGGTCGTCACTAATTTGTTTCAACCATATATGTACACATTTTTATTGATTATGGAAAAACATTATGAGAAATAATGATTATTTATTATTATTTTTTGCATATTATGACTAATTATATCTCCTTATTATTTTTTTAATATCTATTACTATTTATTTTTTATGAATAATTTTATATAACAAAATTATTATTTTAAAAGGTGAAGAAAATATAAAAATTAGAATTGAAATGTAAATAATATAAATTTTATCTATTTACCATTGTTTTATATCTAATTAAAATTGATAATGATGGAATTATTTATAAATTTAAAATAATTATAATAAATTACTACAACGTATCAAAATATTTAATAAATTACTAAATTTGTGTAAATTGTATAATTTCCAATCTTTAGTTCATGAGAAATGAATAGTTTTTGTTAACCATGTACATCCAAATTTGTTATTATTCTAACCTAGAAATTGACAACCTAATTCATTTTCATCATTCTAGTTATTAAAAAATTTCTATTAATTATTAGTGAATTATAGTAAATTGTTTATAAATAATAGTTATTTAAAATAATTTATAATAATTATTAATAATAAAACATATTATTACAAATTGCCACTAATTATAACTAAATACCACTAATCAATACTAATTTTTGTTTATTTTAAAACAATTAATACTAATTAATACTACTAAATATTAATTTTTACATTTATTATTCTTTTGTTACAATATTTTACTAAGTATATCTGATTATAACTAGTTAATACTAATTATTACTAATTAATACTAACTGTAACAATTTACTTCTAATTACCACTTATTATTACTAATTTTTATTAGTATATATCTATTTTTTACTAATTAATACTGATTTTTAAAAATATATTTTTTAACCCTATTTTTTATTAATAAAACCGATTTAATATTAATTACATCTGTTTTTTACTAATTACTATTGTTTTTTAATAATCAATTGTATTTTTTACTAGTAACAACTATTTTTAAATAATTACATAAAATTATAAATAATTACCGCTAATTAGGAATTATAAATACTATTTAGCACTTTTTTTTAAATTTTTTTATTACTTATAACAATTTTTTACTAATTACTGCTAATTTTTATTGATTATATAGGTTTGTCACTAATTTTTACAAATAATCATTAACCAATACTAATTACCATTTTTTTAAAATTATATTTTATTTTTACTAATTAATATTAGTTTTTACTAATTAAATCTAATTGTTTTACTAAATACCACTATGTATTTATAATTACCACCAATTATTACTATTTACTACTAAATATCATTTACTAATACACATTTTCAAAAGATTATAATTATTGGTAATTAATTAACACTAATTTTTCTAATTAGAAATAATTTTACAAATTATAACAATTTATTACAAATTACTGCTAAATAACACTTATGATTACTTATTATTATTTTTTAGTGACAATGTTTTTACTAATTATAGAAATATTTTTATTACTATCTTATTTTAACAATAATATTTACTAATTACCACAAATTTAACTAATTACTACTAGTTTTTACTAATTAATGTTGTTTTTTAATAATTACTGCTAATTAATACTAATTAAAGCTAATTTTGACTAATTATTATAAATTTTTAAAAATAATCAATTTTTATTAATAATTAACCCAAATTAAAAATATTTATTACAAGTTATTACTTTTTATCACTGTCTATTTCTATTAACTACTATTCAGTGCTATTCAATACTATTCATTACTATTCATTACTAATCACTATGTATCAGTAAAAATCATTATTAATCATTTATAATCATTAGTTATCATCACTAATGAACACTATTTATTGATATTTATTATGAATTCATACAAAGTCTTACAAATTCTTACTATTTGATACAATTTATTCACAATTTATACAATTTATTACTATCGAATACAAATTATTTATAATTAGTAATAGTTATTGCTAATTATTACTGATTATTAATAATTATTTCTATTTATTACTATTTATTTATACATATTACTAATTTTTATTAGTTATTAATAATTATTTCAAATTATTACTATTTATTACTATTTATAGAAAATTATTACTAATTATTACCAATTATTATAAATTACTACTAAATATTACAAATTTTTACTAATGATTACTAATGATTACTATTTATTTGTAATTGTTATTATTTATTACTATTTATTACGATTTACTACTATTTACTACTATTTATTAATATTTATTACTATTCATTACTATTTATTACTTATTACTATCAATTATTAATATTTATTTCTTATGATTACTATTTATTACTATTTATATCTAATTATTACTAACTAACACTATTTATATATAATTCTTACTATATAAACTATTTTTTTTCTATTTTTTGTTAAATATAGTAAATAAATGACATTCATCGCTAATTAATGCAATTGGTTAAAATTGGTTGCTATTTATTTATATTATTAACTGATTATTAGTATTTATTACTAAGTAATACTTAATAAGACTAAATAATACTCATTCATACTCATTAATATTAATTAATACAAATTACTACATAATAATACTAAATATTGTTAATCACATAAATTATTATTATTAATAGTAATTGAACCAAATTATTACAAACTAATACTATTTATTGTTAAATTAAAAATGAAATCTTAATGAAAGAACATATTTTTACAAATAAAGAATTAAAAAAAAACTACATCATTATACTTTAAATAATTACCTCTAATTAATAAAAGTTATTACTAAAAAAAATTTAAATGAATTAAATGAAAAATAAATTAACAAATAAAAACCATAAAACGAAATCTTTCATTGGATGCAAGTCCTGAAAATTGGTCAACAAAATAATTTTAAAATTTAAAACAACAGAAAAAAATGCGAGATAAGAGATGGAGGAAGGAAATTATTGGCAAAGGGCCCTAACCAAAATTATTTTTATGAAAGAACCCTTCCCAAATAATTCACTATTTTTAAATTGATATGGTGGTAAAAGATAGTATTTATGACAGTTCCCATATTAAAAAATATCCTAACGATATATTATGTTCCATAGGCAATCTCCCCCATCACAAATAATTGAATCCAAGGAATATTATTTGCGATAGGGCCATTATTTTCGTCATAAATATTCTTCCAGCACTAACGCATGTATGGCTCACCAATTATATTTGAGATGGACCATCTCAAATACCAATTTTGGAATATTTGTGAGGGGTCTAGATTCCAATAACATTAAGTCATTTTATTGTTGTGCAAGGATCACTCAAATCTCTGATGATATAATTTATTACATAGGTCATGTTTATCATCTAAATATACAATGGCAGGAGAAACATTCCATTAAATATTGTTTTTAAAAACATCCACCCTCCTTCTATGAATCATATGGTCCATTTGTATCTAAGAAGTGGATCAATGTGATGGAAACTTTATATTTCATTCATTTCATCACAAACCATTAAAATGTGATCCTTTTCATTTATAGTTTAAAAGAAGAATCAGTTCAATGGTGGGATATTATTATGAATATATTGTTAGACGAATAAATTTCCTCAAATAAATGTGATTATCTTAAGAGGATATTTTTGGTATGTACTTCCCTCATATTTGTCATAGAATTCGAGAGGGAATTACTTGAAATTAAGAAGATAGATGATGAATATATTGGTTTATATAATGAAAATTTAAATACACAATCAAGGTGTAATTTTGGTTTAATAATCATCCCTTAATGATAAATTGATCGCATCATTATTTTTTTCAAGTTAGTCCATCAAAAGAATTATCTATATGACTCTATGGAAGCTATGAAGAAATCATTCGATGTTAACTCAAATGGAAAATGAAAAATGTAATCCCTCATGTTTTTAGTGATAATAAAAATATGATAGAGTTTCATAGAAGCTATAGTGTCTTTCACATTGTGGGAATAATAATTTTCCACCTCAATATTTCCAAAACATTATGAAGGAAAACTAAGGTGAATTTATGAAAGGATCGGGATGTTATTTTAATTGTGGAAAACTATACCTCACAAAAAATATTGTTGAAGTATTATGAATAATCCATTAAATGAATGTAAAATTTCAAAGGATCCAATATAATACCCCAACCCCAACATAATTATATAGATTCATTGAGGTTGTTAATTTTAAAAATCAATTCCATAATCTATCTTCTAATGAGTATAATTTGAAAAAAATCCTCTAAAGTCAAAGATCAAAAGTGATGTTTTTGAATTCAAAACATTTGAATTGAATAATGATAATTTTATAACTACAATATTTTAATCTATTTTTGTGAATTTTATGATGGAATTTTTATGAATGAGACATATTAAAAATTCAGAATTTAGTGAAATTTTATGTGATTCTAGGCTTTTATTAATTGATCCCAAATATAACATATAATTATGAAATCACATTTGATATTTTGAATCAACGGATGATTTCCTAACATGGTAAGGATGAACATGATCATCTAATTATTTATTTTTTTCAATATATAATACTATTTAGGGAATAATGGAAGATTTATTAAAGGGAATAACATCATATTTAATTTTGTAAAATTTTTGGGGTATATTCTTTTTTTGAGAGACATTATTATTGGTTAAAATAATTTAATATGATTTGATATGTTTATCATTGAATGATGTGATATTTATTCATTCCTATAATTTTCATACAGTTTATTAAAAAATATTTGATACTACGTAAAGGTGGTTGTTTATGAAATAGGTTATGTAAAACATTGTGTGTTATTATTTAATTTTTCAAATAAATTTTTTTAATTATCATTATTGGATTAATTTTGTTAACTATTTTTATTATTTTAAATATATATATATATATATACAAATATACAAGATTAGTAAATTTACATATATTTTCGTATTTTAGGATCCATTAGATGTTAATTTTATTGATTTAGGAATTAAAAATTTCATCTTAAATATCTATTTCCATGAGTAAGTGATGATGTGTATGTTGATCAAAGAAAAATCACAGGGTGATATTTTTCTTATGAAATGGAATGAAATTAACTACGTGTATATCATAATGAAAATTACTAAACATTTTTAAAATTATTTTTAAATAATTATGTCATAAAATTTTCTATATTTTTGATGAATGAATAGTCCTTTCACCCAGAAAAGATCTAGTGATTTTTTTACATTACATTTATCTTGAAAATATTTTATATAACTCAATACTATTCAATGGGAAGTAGTTTTCTCCCCAGTGTTTTTATTTTCACTTCCAATTATTTTTATCCAATTTGGAATCCTTGTTATTTGATATCTAATATGTCCTCCAAATTCCCATTTCCAACATTTTATGAGATTGTTTTATCAACCATTTTTATGTGATAGTTTTCTATAATGGAATACACAATTTCCAAAACATCAGTTACCTAGTAAAATTTAAAATTGTGAGGTTGCATATTATTTATGGTGGTAGAATGTAATGGCTTGAAATTATATAATGTTTTTTTAAAATATATTTAATTTCCATGATTTCTTTTGTTACATTCATACACATGATTAAATGAATCATTATAAAAAATTAAATTATTTAAATAGGAAAATTTTAACCATTCTATTAAAATGGGGATTTTGAATAGAATTAATCAAAATATGAAAATTATATGGTTTAAAAATGAATAAAATGAATTCAATGTATATAAATTGATAGAATATAAAATTTAAAATCATTTAAAAGTAAGAAGTATATTTCAGAAGCCCTTTTAATTGGAACAAAGTTTTCATTATAATAATTTAAATTATCCACTATCGTCGAATTGTTTTTATAAAATCACTTATTATATATTAAGTAAGATGTTTTATCTATATAATATTATTTTTAATTAGAATATTATAAGGATAAACCTTGTTTAATCCCCCAATTTTTTTTCGGATAATTAGTATCATCTTATTTTAGGAAATTATATTCTAATTAATTTTTCCCACTATTATAAATTTCATTACAGAAAATTAATATCATTTTTTCTCTCAAGAAACCAAAAATATCATTCATTTTATTTTGGGTAATTTTCTAAAAGAATGATTTTTCTAATGTATATATGAAAACCCTCATTATTATTGGAAAAAATCATTAATTTATCACATTAAAAAAGATCTATTTTATAATGGTTTACAAGGAACATTAGTTATTTTATTTAATTAATTTTTCTACTTTTTTCATTTTGATCTATTTTATTTTGAAATTCGATATTATTTTTTATGTAATTATGAATATGTTTTTACTGGGAAACTTATTTTATTATCATGACTATGGGTTTAATTTTATAATAAATAATTCCCCATAATCTAATAAAATTTATTAAATATCATCCATATTATGAATCAAAATATAATTATTTGTAAATTTTTCTAACCTAATTTTGGATCATAAAATATTATAAAAAATTGATAATTAATTTTCATAGTAAATGATAAAATGAGTTCACTAGGGGGTTTGACCAAAGGTTAAGGTTTATTTTTCCAATTAAATGCTATAAATACTAATGTATTACTATATTTCAACTTCTTATTATCCCATATTCAAATATAATTTCATTTTGAGAGAAGTTTCTAGAAACTTTTATTATCATTTTGGAATCTTTTATGAAATATCTTTGTCGCTCACAAGTGGGTTCTATACCCCAAATCTATATGGAAATATCAAATCACGTCCTCTTGTTTTCAAAGTTATGTATCCTTTTTTGTAAATAACTATCCAATACACTTACATATATCCTTTCCCATGACCTAGTTCCAATTTTTTAGGAAGAAAAAGATCTTATGAAGGCCTTATCTACAAGACTAAAGATGTTCTTTGAAGAAAAGGTAATGTTTTTTACAATGAATTTCCATTTTATTTCTCCTTCTATATCATTAAAATTTTATAATAATATTTATAAATAATTACTCAATTATCAAAAATATAATTATATTTTATTATGTTGATAGAATAACCTATATTCATATCCCCCACTATTTAATGGGTAACAAAACCATTTATCATGTGTACTGCAGACTACCACCATACGAACCTATATAATTTTTTTTTCATCCCCTCCTCTCAATGATGGATGAAATAATATATTTAATGTATATATATTTATAATAATTATAATATAATTATTCATATTGAATTATAATTTCACCTCAAACGTCAATCCTTTTAATCAATTGAAAAATGGTAATGCCCCTCATGCATAGACGAGGAAGACCACCTCCATGAAGCGATGTGATAAATTTTTCATTTTATTTTGAAATTTATAATAATAATAATATATTTAAGGATATTATATTACATATTATATATATATATATATATTAAGGTTAATTAAAATTTACCATTCTTTTATTCCATCTATTGAAAAATGTAAATTGGGTTAAAGCCTATGTGTGTCCTACCATCTCCATGAACAATGACATTCTATTATGTGTTTTTTCCATTTATGGATCAATATATAGATGTATATAATTAATATATACGATATATATATCATTAATAACATTTTAGAAACGATGTAATAATTTAAAAAGTGCAAGGAACAAAATTACTAAACAAAAAATAACAAAAAATTAGTTGTTATCACAAAGAATGGCGAGTCAAACAAAAATAATTTATTAACATATATTACAATGGATTCTATATAATTAATATATGGTATGACATATTTTTTATTTTTATATAATATATTTAAAAGAACATAATTTTTTTATATTTGAGTTTTCAAAATGTATGAAGGAAGACAATACATGAGGTAATCTATTTTTTTCAAACATTTATATCGTTGGGACACATGATATATTAAAATAATAATTAAATAATGTTTAATAAATAGTAACCATTAATTAATTTTATTCTTATTCTCATGATAAATAAGTGATATACATGACCATCTATGGTGTTTTATTTTGTTGGAATTCTGATTCTAGAGATACAAAAGAGGTAAAGTTTTTATATTAGAATCTAATTATTTTTCTTGATAGTTTATGATTGAGTTTATAAAAATTGAATCATATAAAACACCTCCCATTAAACTTATTTATTTTCAATTACACTATTAATTTCATGAGAATTAATTTATTGTTTTCATTTTCCTCACATTATGTAATTAAGTGATCAAAATGATGTAATTATGTTAAAATGAATTTATTTCCCTCTATAGACGAAACTAATGTTTCTTCAATATAAATGTTTCTAACAAATTAATAATGCTTTTTTAATATTCTGAAATTATTTGATAAATATATTTTCATCCAAATTTTAAATTATCTATTTTTGGAGGCATCATATTATTATTTTCCAAAAGAGGATATTTTTTCATCTTATTAATATTATGGAAGGGATCTTTGTTTTATTGTGTATGTATTGAAAAAAATTTCCCACTATCATAAATAATAAATTAAATGTAAATTAAATGAAATATTTTCATGTTTTATATCAATGAAATTATTTTAATTAATATTTTGTAATTTTTTAGATTTTGTATAATTTATTTAAAAGGTAAGATGATATTTTGTTATGGAATGATTCATGTTATCTATTATGAATTTTTTTCATATGAGATTGAATCCTAGTATGTTTCATAATCTCTTTAGTGGTGATGATACAATGATGAAATTCTATTTTTCTATTAATGGATAATTATTATGATGAAATATTTTTAATAAAAATAATAATTTTTCAAATGTGCATCTATGGGGAATTTATGAAATGATTATGAATCTAATTTTTTAGTGGTTTATTCTATGATTAATTTTTTATCAAATCCATTTAATTTTTACATGATATGGTGTGGTAGTTGTTTTAGGATATTTTTGAACAAATTTATATAATTCTATTTATTTTATGGATGGTAAAATAATTAAATAGTCTTATAATTCATTTGGTAAATATGGATAATATGTGATGAAAATTTGTTATTCCATAACCCAATTTCATGTTCATAATTTCTTATGTGGTCCTATATTTCATGTCCATAAGATTATTTTTGGAACTCATTTTAATTTTAATGTTTTTATGTTTGGTCCAAGATTTCAGCCCAATTGGATTATGAGGAACTGGATTTCATGTTCATCAGTTTCAGGGAGAAATTTAATGTCTATAACATAATTTGTTTTCATTTTTTAATTTATAAATATTCACAATATTATAAGAATTTCATTCCCTAATTCCAATGTCTATTTTATTCTCTCATGGATAATGATAATTGATTACATTTATGATTCGTGTAACATATGATATCATTATTTATTCCATAAGTTGATATTATAAAACATATTATGCAACATGTGCTTTTAATTTGTCTATCTCAGGTTCCCATGCCTTAATACTTATGTTATTCCAATTTTTTAATTGATGACACCCTAGATAACATTACTAAAACATCCTTATATTTATATATATTTTTATTTAGAATTAATTTTAATGTTTATGATATTTCTCATTACAAAACAATACTTATTTTAACTTGAATTATATGATATATAGAGATTCGATTATGTTACACACAATGTTGTGCGTAACATCCATTATATGCAACACTGGTTTGAAAATAAATGTTACATATAATTTAAAAATTATAATATAATATGATATTAATAACACAGTAGTTGGAATAGTGTTAATGAATGATAATAATTAAATTATGAAGATATATTTATCACCAATGTATATAAAATGAAATCTTTGTTGAAAATTTTATTACAATTGAAAACGACAAACATTATATAATATTGGAATTGTTATTATGTAATGATAATTTTATTGATAAATTAATAAAATAAATTTTGATTAATTATATTAATGAAATGTATATAATATATATAGAATATATTATTTAACATTCATCCTATGTTCATTCTAGAAATGTGATAAAATAAATCTAATTTTTCACTTTAAAAGTACATTTTTCTAAAAAAAGATTTTTTATTGCTTTTTTTACACATACATTAAAATTGATTTATTGAAAATTTTTAAAATATACTTTAAAACGTTAAATTAATTTATAAATATTATTTGTAACTATTTTATTGCTAATATATTGATTATATTTTGACAATGTAAATTTTTTCATGAATAGTTACAAATACATTTCCCTGTTATGAATTCCCATCTATTTTACAGAATTTAATAATATCTAAATTTAATTAATATGTGTTTAAAAGTAAAATTTGAATAATTTTATTTTTATTAATTTATTTTATTAAATTTTAATAAATTTAATAATTACTTTTCATTTAATTTTGTTTTAATGATTTGAACATTATCTCATGGGAATATCAATTTCTCATCGCCTTTGTCGGTTAATTTTAAATTTAATTTTTCTGAATCAACGAATGAAATTTCAAAAAAGACTGAAATATTTTGAATTATAATTATTTAAATTATCTAATATGATCAAATTAATTTTTGACCATAATAAAAAGCAATTAGTGTAAATATTATTTACTACATTTAAGGTAAAAATTTTATTATTGAGGGTCAAACTAAAAATATAATGGTTAAAAATGACATAATGTTTTTTCAAAAAACTGATGTATTGACTTATTTCAAACATAGATAATCTTGGAACAAAAATGGGCCATTATGGATATTTTTTCATTTGAAAAATATGGTTACACCATTGTCATTTCAAACATTACAATAGTGTCAATCAACTCACTTATAAAAGGCCACCCCATATCCTCTCCACCTAAAACATAAAAAACCCATTGGTTTAGACCAAAACTAACAAAAAATATTTATTACATCCCTCAAAGCTACCAATATTCTATAGTTTTTTCTCAAATGAATAATTATATGTTTTGTTTGTGAAACCGGAAATTGGAACCCTCAAAAAAGTAAAAATTCATCAACAAGATTTTTTTATGTCTTCCTTCTGTATACATCAATTATTATTAAAAAATTATGTTATAACAACAATAGTGTATTAAATATACTATATTTTGTATCTTATATAAATTTAAAACAACCATATATACTTCCATCCAAGGGGATACACAATCATCATTAATGTGTATAGTGGGCTACAGCATCGCGAAACAACTTTATTTCTATTAAGTCCCCACCACTCAAGAATGGATATATTGAAGGAATAAATGTTTATATATTATATTTATGATACTCTCATTCTAATGGAATTATTATATCACTTATATTTTTCGACATTCCATTCCATTGACATACGATAACAGCATTACTGTGATTGGAAGTTTGTGACCTCGTAAATAGGTGTGATCCGTTCTTCTGGTATGTTTTACATAGAATGGAAATAAAATATGTTAAATGACCATATTATATATATATATATATTAAATAAAAATTATTCTTGATAGTTTATATACTATTTAACATTATTTAATTCAATCACTAATAAATATGGAAACATCATTCATGATTACATATGGCCTACCATCACCATTTTAAGATTTCATCTTTTTCTAGATATGTCGCGATAGTGTTTGTAAACACACTTTTTAATTGTGTTGGTTATTTTTTATTGTTTTTACCTTGTGGAGTTTTCCAGAGAAATTAGATAATTTTTATGTTACAAGGTTTTAGCAAGGTTGTCATTGAGTTTACCCAAACTGTGCACCCATCCTTACAAATCATGTGAACAGAAAGGGGATTAATATGATGGGAACATGGGTTTTAAATAGTTAAACCACTTAGGAGAAACCATGAAACCTCCACCTATAAGATTTACATATCTAAAGTGAATGGTTTGGAAAACCATGCAACCTTACCAAGAAAACTATTTGTTCTCTTTTATTTAAACAAAAAAATCATTTAATAACTCTCAAACCCCCAATATTAACCCCTCATCGATGCTAGATCATCCTTAGCCTTTTTCTCATATTTTTAGAGGTTCATAGATAGATTCTAATGGCTTAAGACCTCTTTTATTTACGAATTGAAGCCTAGATTTATATAACCGACCTCTCCCAATAATATAATATCATTCTATATGGTTTTCTTCCCCTCTCATATTTTTCTATCTTTCTTTGAAGAAATTTTTTTCATCTATTTGTGAAGAATCATCGTCAAAGATTAGATTGATATAAAATATTTGAATTGGATTTTTGTTTAATATCTATATACAACTCATCATTTTTTCCATAAGCATTTTACTGTAATTGGGGTTTTCCATTGGTGAGTGTTCATCATTAATTTTGATGTAGGTGGATTAAAATAAAAATCTCTTTGTATTAATTAAAATAATTTCTGTATAATGAAAATATTTCAATTTTCATGATTGTGAATTTATGTTCATGATTAAAGTAATATAATTTAAACATTATATGATACTGATTGGGGGTAATTATGGAAATTGAAATTTTGGAATTGAACTAATTAATTGGTTATTTAATAAATAAATTGTTATAAATGTTAATTAGATTAATTAGTTGGTGATTTAAATAACTGGGTAATGTTACTATTTTTGTAATTTTAGTAAGAAATATTTTAGTTAATTAATGTAAGGAATGGTATGATTTTTGGATACGGATAATTAATTTGTGCAAAAATTCCTAGATGGAATGTTATTCAATTATTGAATTTGATTAATTTATTAGTGAATTAATTAACAGAATGTTGCGATTTTGAATTTTTTGATGGGTATTAATTAATTTGAAAATTAATTAATTTAATGTTATGAAAAAATTAATATCTTGGTTAATGTGATATCATTATAGATGTAAACTTGTTATATATGTCATTATGTTATGTAAATTTGTGATACATGGTCTATTGTATCAAAATCCGATAATGATAAATGTGTGTGGGACATGCTCTCATCCATTAAAAACCCATAGTGATAATTATGTTTAAGATACTTATTAATTCTTAAAAATATATCATTTTGATCATTTTTTATAAATGTTGTGGTTCACAGATTTCTGCTTCAAATATCCATCGGGTGTAGACATGGTCATCTTGTCCCAAAATGTTTGAATTTTATCATGGATCCAATTAGACACTATATGATTTGAATTGAAATGGATAACGAAAAATCATCAGATATAATGAATTATGAATTTATTATGTGTTATGTTGAAAACTCATTCATGGGTTGAAGTTGGTATTGATTTCAATGTCCTCGAGAACCCAAGCGGTTTAGGTGGTTAATTAGTGAATACTAAAATGTGATAATATTTTACTCATGAATTTTAAATAATTATTTATCGATAATTATATAGTGTTATTGACTAGATATTTTTTAGACACTATTGGTTTTGGCGTAATGATTTATATTGACATATAACCTAGGCTATTAGATCACTACCCGAATAGACATCATGTTTGAAGAACATGATAAGGGAAAGAGACATATGTCATTATAATGATTGGGATGGAGAATAAATGAGGTAAAGGGATGGTATTCGTGGACTGCTATGGAGTTTTAATTGACATTATTTTTCTGGCGTATTTTCAAATTATATATTTACTCATATTTTATATTGACATCTCGACTAATTTGTTTTGGATATTGTAATACTATTTTAGTTATCATGTGATACTAGTTTTGTTTATATTTTAGTTATAACATTTGGGTCATTAATATTATTTTGGTATATTGTGATACGTTTAAAAAGAAGGTAAAGTCAACCCATTATTGATATAAGACCCTACTACTATTCTGTACCCTTTAGCATATGGGAAGGAGCATTTGATATCCCACAAAGAATCGGCTCGGTGCACCAGTGTGATGCACACATGTTGAGAAGTAACAAATTTTTAATTGGAGTTTATTTTATTTTCGTATTTCATGCAATTAAGAAATTTTTAAAATTATAATAGGTTGAGTAATTATTTGGTTATTAGATCATGCATTAGAATATTTAACCTAGGTATAAAGGTAAAATCCATCTACTCGGGGTGGAATAGTTGTTATTAAAGTGTATTGTTAAAATTGATACTATTTCACATTGACTGATGCACTTGATGTGTGATGTGATTATTGATTCTGATATTTTATGATATTTTTCTCATGGTCCTGTATGGCATGTAATTTCAGTATGAATACATAATTCTAATAACATTGTATTATCTTGTGACTAGAATCATTTCTGGAACATATAGAATATACATTTTTGGGATTGTTTTCTATCATGAAATGTTGTTACTTGATTCTGAAATTGTACTAAAAACGATTATTAATAATAACATCCTTATTGTAAATATGATGAAAAATATTTAAAATAGGTGATTAATTAGAAAGATTAATTATGAGGATGATTATACCCACTGTTAACCTATACATGGATGATGGATAGTTATGTGTAGTGATAACAACACAACTTCGACTATGTGGCAGTAATAATGGGGAATGTCTTGTAATGGATTATATGGAATCACTCTTATGTAAATGTGTTAATTTTTAGTAATGTTTCGTAACATTTTTTTTGTAATTTTATAGAGATTCCACAGTGATGATGATTGATTATAGGATTATAGGATGACATAGGAATACATTATCCTCCCGTAGTGGAATCTTAGGCACCATTAGTGTCGGATAAGGTGGTTAGAGAGAAGTTTTATAGGAACGTTCTTCTATTCATAATTTTCACTGAAAGATACCTAAGGATTGTTTTGAAAATCATATCTGATATGACATAATTGATTCTATTTTATCACCCTCTAACACACACCTGAGAGGGTGGACCATAGGTAATTGAGTTCCATATTGATTTTATCAAAGCTAAAAGTTACCACATGGAGACTCATAATGAGAAGAGATTTAAAATAGTTTCCTATATGTTATATTTTCATAAGAAGTGTTGGTATTACATAATTACAAGGTATGGATAGATGGATAATATTGTATTGAAGGAATTTTTAGAGGAGATATTGTATTACATTAACCCTCTAACAATCTTTCAAGATAGGGCAGTTTAGTTTATGAAATTGACTCAGGATAATATGTATGGTATGGAATATGTATTCCGAATTATAGATTTATAGTAATTTTCTAGCATTGTTATAATATGAGGCCACCATGGAGAAATATTTTCCAGATGGGATTGAATGAGAAATTAATACCAAGGTGAATATATTCATGTGGAAGAAGTTTTCAGAAGTGTTGAATCCAGATATCATTTCCTAGGGAATCCTAAATGAGGCATCCGGTGGAGGATTTGTGGTTTCCACTATATAATTAGAGTTATGTATTCCAAATATAAGAATAATCACTATGATACTTCTATCTCCCGCGACAATGTAACACCGCCAAATTTTAATATACTACTTTGAATTTGATTGCATTTAGGGAATCCTTCACTAAGAGTGGCAGGGAATATAATATCTCGATATTGTACTATATATTTAATATTTTAAAAAAAATTCCGTAAATGAAATATCTTGTAATGAATCCATCACCAAATTAGCTTTTGTTTCACACAAGGAGACCTTCCTCGATATCTTTTGTTACATGCATGACCTTGTTTTCCCATATAACAATGTATTATTAATGTCACGACCCCCTCCCCACAAAGTGTACCCCTCCTAGGCCGGCAATGTGAGAAGGGAGATAATGACCCCCGAGTCCCGCCTCCAGTAGGCCCCGGGTTGGCGACTAGCACCGAGGGTATATTAAACATACAAATGGGAGGCATTACCCACTAAGAGAACACATGCAGAAGAGAGAGATAGAGTAGACTCCAATCAACTCCAACTCAGAACTGAAATATAAAAGGAAACCAAGTACATATATGAAATGTCATGCAAATGTACTACAACTGAAAGGGAAAACTAAAAGTACCCAAAAGAAAGTAAAACGGTAGCGACCACAACCCCGAACAGCTCCTCCTCCAACCGCAAGCTAGTAGTAACCAACTTGATCTCCAACCTGCTCCAAGTCACCTGAAAAACAGTTTATATGTACATAGGGTGAGTATAACAGTATACTCAGTAGGATCCTCCCCAAGACTCTCGTGCAAAAGTAAAGAAAGCATGCTAAAGCCCAGTGAACAACAAGTGAAACTAACTCGTCACCTAAACAGGTATACTATGTTCCCAACCTCACCAAGGCTACTCTCACCAAGTAACGCATACAAGAATATAGAATGTAGTAAAGAATATCAAGGGTACCCCGCTACCACTTCCCCTCTGGTTTGCCGCTTTTCCCCAACGACATACGTCCTGTGCGTCTCTCTCCAAAGGCCTGCCCGTATCAACATGGGTCAAGCTCCCCAATCTGCACCTTGTGCACCACAAAGGCTTGCCCGCAGACACCTGGGCTAAGCTCCACACAATCCTCACAACCAAAAGTAACCAGGTAGTTCTGGGAGCCACCACAGCTCGTATAACGTGTATCATACGTCGGGTATTATACCTCAAGCCATTACAGCCCATACACCGAGTAAGGATCCTCAAGCCATCACAGCCTATACACGTTACCCCTATAGTTGTCAATAGGATACTATATCCAGAATATATGTGTGTTAAATAACCACAAGCCATTACAGCCCTCTACACACATATATGGGTAAAACTAACCATTGTGCCTACCAGCACTAAGATCTACCAAGAGAAGAGAGCGGGGCCAAAGGGGGTAGTCAGCCATTCAACCTCCCATCAAAATGTTGGGGAAAACACCCCCCCAGGGCTCAGAATCCCCGGGGTGTCAGTTGCCCTTACTGATAGGGTGGAGTAGCGTATAGAAACACAAAAAGTACAGAATATATAAGTAACTCACATCCACACTATGGGCATTACCTAGTCTTAGATACAACTGCAGCTAACGTCTCTCAGACTCCAGGCTGCTACTTCTAAGACTAGGTAGCCTATAAGCACACAAACAATGAAGAGCTTTATTAGATTACTCCATTCTCATTTATCAGTTCCACTGTACATTAATTAATTCTTTAAACATTAATTAAGAATGAATAATTCCACATTTAACTGAAATGGCATCACTTTAAAAAACAACTACTCCTTTTAAGATTCACATCACCTTTAAATTCCAGCATCTCCATCCCCGTGGATTTTCACCATTTAATCAAACATTCATTACAGAAATACTTTTCCACATTCCCAGGCATTCTAGAAAAACATCCTATGCTTCTAAACAAAAAGGAGGCTCAACACGGTGAGTAGATATACTACCCATCGAGTCTTTGCAGCCTATAGAAAGAGAATAGACCCATCCTCCATCGAGAGGCTAAACACAGAAAGCACGTGGCATACCCCGTGTGTCTTCGCCTCCTTCGGAAAGAGGGTAAGGAAGACCAGCTACCTTGAGCAGTGGGGAAAAGTAAAGCAGATAAGCAACCAAACAAAACCACCAACATCAAACCATCACATTCATCTCATACCATCACCCTTAGTGTCCTCCCCGACACCCATATGCATAAACCGATGCATCTCGCCACACTAGGCGTCATCCGTTGCCACAACCACAAGTCTCCATGCCTCCACATATCAAAACAGCCATCCAGGCTCACATCACAGCACAAGCAGCAGGAAAACAAACATCACAAAATGGGCTCACGGCCCTTTAACAAACAAGAGGGTAACTCAGAACCCTTTTAGAAATTCCCACATAATCTGTTTTCTAATCCATATTGAATTAACAGATTTGTTATTCGTAAGTTCCAATCATGGACACCTAATCAGTAAGCTATCACAATTAAATAACCATGCTTACTTCCCTATTTTGATTGTCCTCAAATTAGAACAACTGCAACAACAGCAATAACCAGATTAATAACATGCCTCTTTATCTTTATCCAATTAATTAACAACTAATTCCGGCTTTACGTTCATTATCAATTTCTATCATGAATGAACAACAAAGTCAAAGAAAACATAGGTATCACTATATCTAGGAAAACATGAGGCAAACCTTTATCACGGTATAAAGCAACAGCATGCGATCAACCAATTCTTTTAATCCGGTTCAAGTATTTAATTAGGTCAATTTCATTGTGATCCAAAGGAATAAATCATGCTAATTCTACGATTGCACATATACAATTAGAGAAGCCATGAATCCCCTACCTCAAACAGTTCCTCGGGTTCTTTATCCACACAACAGGTCACGATCCTCCCCTCGTGACAACTGCATCCACCGGAGGATGCTTATATCGAAGATTGATCGACACGGCTCGGTCGCATCAAAAACAGAGCAGAACCAATCCTAGGAGTAAAGATTGATTGTGAAACTCCTACGGAAAGGATTGAAAGGTTCTAGCGCCTCTTAGTCGAGAACAAAGGGAAAGAACAAGGAAGAATGATATCTCATCCCTTTTTAAGATTTAATGGGGCGACGATTTAAGATCCGGTTAATTCTCCATTAAAAACGGATCGCATTAACCCACGGGGTTTTACCAAGTAAAACATTCCAAGCCTTAGGAATAATTAATATAGGATTTATGGCATTTTAAACGGCCTTAAAATCCCTTAAAATAAGGCTTTAAATGTATTTTACGTCAAAGGAAACGTCAAAAGGGGAAAAACTGTAGGAGTCTGGAAACACTATTCACCCACCGTTACTGTACATGAAACTGATCTGTCACACCGATCTGTGAAACGGATCTGTGAAACTGATCTGTCACACCGATCTGTGAAACTGATCTGTGAAACTGATCTGTCACACTGATCTGTGAAACTAATCTGTGAAGCTGATTTGTCACACCGATCTGTGAAACTGATCTGTGAAACTGATCTGTCACACCGATCTGTGAAACTGATCTGTCAAACCGATCTGTCTCACCGATCTGTGAAACCGATCTATCTCACCGATCTGTGAAACTGATCTGTCTCACCGATCTGTCTCACCGATCTGTCTCACCGATCTGTCTCACCGATCTGTGTCACCGATCTGTCACACCGATCTGTCTCACCGATCTGTCTCACAGATCTATCTCACCGATCTGTCTCACCGATCTGTCTCACCGATCTGTCTCATCGATCTGTGAAACTGATCTGTGAAACCGATCTGTCTCACCGATCTGTGACACCGATCTGTCTCACCGATCTGTCTCACCGATCTATCTCACCGATCTGTCTCACCGATCTGTCTCACCGATCTGTCTCACCGATCTGTCTCACCGATCTGTCTCACCGATCTGTTACTGTTCATAAAACTGGAAACACTATTCACAGAACCGGAAAATTGGCAAAGTGTTGGGGATAAGTCCCCTTGACCTCCCGAAACACCTCCAATACCAACATTTCACAAAGTAATGGACCGGGGAGGTCCGGGCCATTACATTAGATACCTCTCAAAACATTCTCGTCCTCGAGAATTAAAAACCAACCAAGAAGAAAAGAGGGGTCCGAACAACCACCCCATAAGATACTTCTCAGGGGAAAACAAACACGAGTTGTTCAAAATCTGGAACAAAACCACGACATCCGAGAACAAACAACCCATAAAAACAATTCAAACATAACATCACATTAATGGTACATAAATAAAACATGAAAGGTCTAACCATAGAGGAAACATCATTACATGGAAAGAGTTAAACATTAAACAACTCTGGGTACTGAGCACGTATATGTGACTCACGTTCCCAGGTACTCTCCTCCATGCCACCGTGTCACCACAGGACACGAACTAAGGGGATAGAACGCCCACGCAACACCTTCTCCTTGTGGTCTTGGATCTCCACAGGTTGCTCCTCGAAGGTTGCATCATCATCAATATCGATCTCTCCCCAATCGATAACATGAGATTCATCATGAAGATAACGACGGAGCTGTGATACATGGAAAACATCATGTATCCGACTCATCTGAGGGGGAAGTGCTACTCGATATGCCACAGCTCCAACACAAGCTAACACCTCGAAAGGCCCAACAAAACGGGGAGAAAGCTTACTTCCGCGACCAAACCTTCACTGCCCACGATGGGGAGTCACCTTCAGAAACACATGATCCCCAACATTAAACTCTAACGGTCTCCTCCTTTGATCAGAATAAGATTTCTGGAGATCTTGTGCTGTCTTCATCCTCTCACGAATCACTTGAACCATCTCTGTCGTATTCTGCACTAGTTCTGGTCCGAGAATTGCTGACTCTCCGACCCCAGTCCAGCACAACGGAGAACGGCATGGCCGGCCATACAAGGCTTCAAACGGCTCCATGCCGATGGTAGAGTGAAAACTATTATTGTAAGCGAACTCTACCAAAGGTAATTGCTTCACCCATGAACCTCCAAAATCAAGAACACAAGAGAGCAACATGTCTTCAAGAGTTTGGATGGTTCGCTCTGTCTGACCATCCGTTTGAGGATGAAAAGCAGTTCTAAGGCATAGTTGAGAGCCAAAAGCATGCTGGAGACCTCTCCACACCCTAGAGGTAAAATGAGGGTCTCGATCAGAAATGATCGTCTTAGGAACTCCGTGAAGCCTCACCGCCTCCTCCAGATACTGCCTCGACAAAACCACCACTGAGCTCGACTCCTTGATTGCTATGAAGTGGGCCGATTTAGTTAAATGATCCACTACCACCCATATAGCATCATGTCCTCTCGGAGATCGAGGTAAACCTGTAACAAAGTCCATTGAGATGTCCTCCCACTTCTACTGAGGAATCTCTAAGTGCTGGAGAAGACCACCAGGAACACGGTGTTCGGCCTTCACCTTCTGGCAGACTAAACATCGAGACACACATTCTGCAACTGAACACTTCAGCCCAGGCCACCAGAACTGACTCCTTAAGGATCGATACATCTTCGTCACACCAAGATGTACAGCTAAGGGCGAGCTATGGAAGTCTCGAAGAACCGTCTCGCGCATCGCCAAGGGAACAAAAAGCCTGCCATGATACAACACTCGGTGTTGTTCATCCTCCGAACAACCATCAGGGGCCTCCCCACAAACAACTCTGTCTCTCCAAACTTCCACCTCTAGATCACCCAACTGAGACTCTTCCACCTTCTGCATCAGGGATGATTGCACCGTCATCTGGAAAAGACAACCTCTTCCCCCAACTTCTCCCATATCAAGATGCAAAGATGATAGCTCTTCTATCACTCTCCAGGAATCACCAGATTCACGCACAACATCATTACGTGACTTTCGGCTCAGTGCATCAGCAACAACATTTCCCTTCCCAGGTGTATACGATATTTCGAAGTCGTATTCCTGCAAGAAATCCATCCACCGACGCTGCCGCAAGTTCAAATACCGCTGAGAGAAAACATACCTCAAACTCTTATGATCGGTGAAAACCACAAAGCGCTCGCCAATGAGGTAATGTCTCCACAACTTCAGCGCTAACACCACGGCTGCCAACTCAAGATCATGGGTGGCATAGTTGCGTTCATGGGGACGCAACTGCCGAGACCCATAAGAAACAACTGACCTCTGCTGCATGAGAACACAGCCTAGCCCCAGATGTGAAGCATCACAGAAAACATCAAACTGGACTCCCTCTGCTGGAAGACAATGGACTGGAGCACTTACCAACTTCTCCTTTAGATACTCGAAAGCTGTCTGACACTGATCAGTCCATATGAACTCTTGATCCTTCCTGGTCAAAGCTGTTAGAGGAGTTGCAACTCGGGAGAAATTAGCCACAAACCTCCTATAATAGCCTGCGAGACCAAGGAAACTTCGCACCTCTGACACGGTCTTGGGGGCTGGCCAAGACACCACTGATTCTATCTTCGAAGGATCCACAGCTACTCCCTATTGGGACACAACATGTCCCAAGAAACGAAATTCTTGAGCCCAAAACTCACACTTGGACAACTTCCCAAACAACCGATGTTGGCGAAGAACTCCCAAAACGGCTCGTAGATGCTCTGCATGCTCTTCTTAAGATGTGGAGTACACAAGGATGTCATCGATGAAGACCACAACAAACTTGTCCAGGAATTCACGGAACACATCATTCATCAACCCCATGAAAACAGCTGGAGCATTCGTCACGCCGAATGGCATTACAACAAACTCATAATGCCCATGACGACAACGGAAAGCAGTCTTCGGGATATCCTCATCCTTTACACGCATCTGATGATATCCTGACCGCAAGTCGATCTTTGAGAACCAACATGCACCCTTCAGTTGATCGAATAGGTCATCAATCCGTGGAAGTGGATAGAGGTTCTTTATTGTCACTTTGTTTAGGCGACGATAATCAACGCACAACCGCAAACTGCCATCAGCCTTTTTCACGAACAAGACTGGTGCACCCCACGGTGACACACTTGGCCGAACAAAACCACACTGCAACAGACCATCGAGCTGAATACATAGCTCTCGTAACTCAGAAGGGGCCATCCTATATGGAGACATAGAGATAGGAGACGCTCCTGGCTGTAGCTCGATCCCAAACTCGATCTCTCGTTGAGGGGGTAAGGATACAACCTCTTCTGGAAAGACATCAGGGTACTCCTCTACGACCCTAGGAAACGCCAACTGTTGAACCTTTGAAGAACTCAACATCATCCCAGCCATCATGGATGATAAGGATGAAACTCGTCTATGACTCATCCGTGGATCTCTCTCACCAACAAACACTACTTCCTCTCCGTCTTCATCAAAGAAAACGACCTTCTTCCTGTAGCAATCCACAATAGCCTGCACCGAATACAACCAATCCATGCCAAGTATGACATCATATGGTTGTATTCGCAAACATAGGAAATCTCCCCAAGAGCGGTGTTGCCCCAACACTAGCTCACAGTCTCTACATACTTCAAACAAGCTAGCTCGACCTCCAACTGGCATATTCAATTCCAAGGGCACTGGAAGACTCTCTACCTCAAGCCCCAAAGCGTGGACAAGGGTAGGGGATATGAAGGAGTGTGTTGCTCCTGAATCAAACAAGGCATACACCAAGGTAGAAAACAAGCAAAGGGTACCTCGGACGATGTCTGGCTCACCTGGAGCTGGCAACGCTAGAGCATGAAGCTGACCACGACCACCTCCACAGCCTCTTTGACCCTGATGACGACCACCACCACGGCCGCGCTCTGCTCTCTGAGGACGGGGAGAGTCATGGAGCTGTCCTCTGCCTGCTCCATCTACCCTCTGGTGATCTAAAGCTGGTGCAACCTGCTGCTGCTGCCTCGGCTAGAACTGCCTCAATGGAGGAACCTGGAGTGGAGCGCCTGGTGCACGATGACTGCTCTGAAAAGTCGGGCACTCCCGCCGCTGATGACCACGTCCACCACAAGAAAAACAAGCACCTGGTCCCTTGGCATAGGTCTGAGAGTTTCTAACTCCAGAGAAACGAGATGGGAAGGGCTGGGACCTACCCCCAGGTGAACGGAAACTCTTCTGTCCTGAAAACCGAGAACCCCGGACCACAGCTCTGCTTCGTGAGGAATCATGATGATTCCCCTCTCGTGATGATCCGGTCCTAGCCAAAGTCATCTCAACAACCTCTGCCCTCGCCATCACCTCAAGATATGTCTTCAGCATAAATGGGGTGACCTGGAACTGGATCTCTGGACGCAAAGCCTCCTCGAAATTCCTCGCCCTGGCCTCATCATCCGGTAACAGGTCTGAAGCATATCGTAGAAGGTTCCTGAAACGGATTCCAAACTCTCGAACACTGGAGCTCCCCTGTCGAAGAGTAAGAAGCTCCTGGCGACTGGACGCCTTCGCAGTTGACGAAAGAAACTCGACTCTAAACCTGTCTCGAAACTCCTCCCATGAGATCGCTGACTCCACACGATCCCCGAGGAACAAGAACCACCACTGTCTCGCTGCTCCACGCAACATCGTCACAACCAAGGACACCCAGTGTTCCTTCCGAGCACGAATCGAACTAAAGCCTATCTCGACCTCCTCCAACCAGTCTTATGTGACTGCATCTGAAACGGATCCCTCGTACTTCTGTACACTCTGGAACCGAAACTCTCAGAGTGTCTTCCTCCAAGTGTCATCGTCGTCAACCTCTACCCGACGACGATCTGCTGGAACAGCCTGCTGGGCACCTTCTGTGCAAACCTGACGAGGACGTCGACCTGGAGCCATACCTGTAAAATAACAACTGTTAGAGCTCCTAAGACTGGAATATGGAAGTCTCAACATTAATTAATTAATTATTTTGTTTTATTAACTTTTGGTTACCTATCCCAAGGTCTACCCATTCAAACACAGGCGCAAAGAATAATGATGCATGATCCTTTCCTAGGTCTCTACCCTGAAACAAGTATCACTTTGTTTAGTAGCCATTGTAAACTTAATGGTCCGTGCAACAGATCATAGGGGGCCCTGAACGCCTATGTCTCTGCCGGTCTCCAGTGTTTACCCCACTTGCTAAACATGAATGACACCGTTTCCCTATCATCCCATGCATCCTCACCTGTGCCTAACTCCAAACTCCATCCTATCCCTCAACCAGAGCCTTTGATACCACTCTGTCACGACCCCCTCCCCACAAAGTTTACCCCTCCTGGGCCGGCAATGTGAGAAGGGAGATAATGACCCCCGAGTCCCGCCTCCAGTAGGCCCCGGGTTGGCGACTAGCACCGAGGGTATAATAAACATACAAATGGGAGGCATTACCCTCTAAGAGAACACATGCAGAAGAGAGAGATAGAATAGACTCCAATCAACTCCAAATCAGAACTGAAATATAAAAGGAAACCAAGTACATATATGAAATGTCATGCAAAAGTACTACAACTGAAAGGGAAAACTAAAAGTACCCAAAATAAAGTAAAACGACAGCGACCACAACCCCGAACAGCTCCTCCTCCAACCGCAAGCTAGTAGTAACCAACTTGATCTCCAACCTGCTCCAAGTCACCTGAAAAACAGTTTATATGTACATAGGGTGAGTATAACAGTATACTCAGTAGGATCCTCCCCAAGACTCTCGTGCAAAAGTAAAGAAAGCATGCTAAAGCCCAGTGAACAACAAGTGAAACTAACTCGTCACCTAAACAGGTATACTATGTTCCCAACCTCACCAAGGCTACTCTCACCAAGTAACGCATACAAGAATATAGCATGTAGTAAAGAATATCAAGGGTACCCCGCTACCACTTCCCCACTGGTTTTCCGCTTTGCCCCAACGACATACGTCCTGTGCATCTCTCTCCAAAGGCTTGCCCGTATCAACATGGGTCAAGCTCCCCAATCTGCACCTCGTGCACCACAAAGGCTTGCCCGCAGACACCTGGGCTATGCTCCACACAATCCTCACAACCAAAAGTAACCAGGTAGTTCCGGGAGCCACCACAGCTCGTATAACGTGTATCATACGTCGGGTATTATACCTCAAGCCATTACAGCCCATACACCGAGTAAGGATCCTCAAGCCATCACAGCCTATACACGTTACACCTATAGTAGTCCATAGGATACTATATCCAGAATATATGTGTGTGAAATAACCACAAGCCATTACAGCCCTCTACACACATATATGGGTAAAACTAGCCACTGTGCCTACCAGCACTAAGATCTACCAAGAGAAGAGAGCGGGGCCAAAGGGGGTAGTCAGCCATTCAACCTCCCATCAGAATGTTGGGGAAAACACCCCCCCAGGGCTCAGAATCCCCGGGGTGTCAGTTGCCCTTACCGACAGGGTGGAGTAGCGTATAGAAACACAAAAAGTACAGAATATATAAGTAACTCACATCCACACTATGGGCATTACCTAGTCTTAGATACAACTGCAGCTAACGTCTCTCAGACTCCAGGCTGCTACTTCTAAGACTAGGTATCCTATAAGCACACAAACAATGAAGAGCTTTATTAGATTACTCCATTCTCATTTATCTGTTCCACTGTACATTAATTAATTCTTTAAACATTAATTAAGAATGAACAATTCCACATTTAACTGAAATGGCATCACTTTCAAAAACAACTGCTCCTTTTAAGATTCACATCACCTTTAAATTCCAGCTTCTCTATCCCCATGGATTTTCACCATTTAATCAAACATTCATTACAGAAATACGTTTCCACATTCCCAGGCATTCTAGAAAAACATCCTATGCTTCTAAACACAAAGGAGGCTCAACGCGGTGAGTAGATATACTACCCGTCGAGTCTTTGCCGCCTATAGAAAGAGCATAGACCCATCCTCCATCGAGAGGCTAAACACGGAAAGCACGTGGCATACCTCGCATGTCTTCGCCTCCTTCGGAAAGAGGGTAAGCAAGACCAGCTGCCTTGAGCAGTGGGAAAAAGTAAAGCAGATAAGCAACCAAACAAAACCACCAACATCAAACCATCACATTCATCTCATACCATCACCCTTGGTGTCCTCCCCGACACCCATATGCATAAACCGATGTATCTCGCCACACTAGGCGTCATCCGCTACCACAACCACAAGTCTCCATGCCTCCACATATCACAACAGCCATCCAGAATCACATCACAGCACAAGCAGCAGGAAAAAAACATCACAAAATGGGCTCACGGCCCTTTAACAAACAAGAGGGTAACTCAGAACCCTTTTAGAAATTCCCACATAATCTGTTTTCTAATCCATACTGAATTAACAGATTTTTTATTCGTAGGTTCCAATCATGGATTCCTAATCAGTAAGCTATCACAATTAAATAACCATGCTTACTTCCCTAATTTGATTATACTCAAATTAGAACAACTGCAACAACAGTAATAACCAGATTAATAACATGCCTCTTTATCTTTAGCCAATTAATTAACAACTAATTCCGGATATACGTTCATTATCAATTTCTATCATGAACGAACAACAAAGTCAAAGAAAACATAGGTATCACTATATCTAGGAAAACATGAGGCAAACCGTTATCACGGTATAAAGCAACAGCATGCGATCAACCAATTCTTTTAATCTGGTTCAAGTATTTAATTAGGTCAATTTCATTGTGATCCAAAGGAAGAAATCATGCTAATTCTACGATTGCACATATACAATTAGAGAAGCCATGAATCCCCTACCTCAAACAGTTCCTCGGGTTCTTTATCCACACAACAGGTCATGATCCTCCCCTCATGACAACTGCATCCACTGGAGGATGCTTATATCGAAGATTGATCGACACGGCTCGGTCGCATAAAAAACAGAGCAGAACCAATCCTAGGAGTAAAGATTGATTGTGAAACTCCTACGGAAAGTATTGAAAGGTTCTAGCGCCTCTTAGTCGAGAACAAAGGGAAAGAACAAGGAAGAATGATATCTCGTCCCTTTTTAAGATTTAATGGGGCGACGGTTTAAGATCCGGTTAATTCTCCATTAAAAACGGATCACATTAACCCACGAGGTTTTACCAAGTAAAACATTCCAAGCCTTAGGAATAATTAATATAGGATTTATGGCATTTTAAACGGCCTTAAAATCCCTTAAAATAAGGCTTTAAATGTATTTTACGTCAAAGGAAATGTCAAAAGGGGAAAAACTGTAGGAGTCTGGAAACACTGTTCACCCACCATTACTGTACATGAAACTGATCTGTCACACCGATCTGTGAAACTGATCTGTGAAACTGATCTGTCACACCGATCTGTGAAACTGATCTGTGAAACTGATCTGTCACACCGATCTGTGAAACTGATCTGTGAAACTGATCTGTCACACCGATCTGTGAACCTGATCTGTGAAACTGATCTGTCACACCGATCTGTGAAACTGATCTGTCAAACCGATCTGTCTCACCGATCTGTGAAACCGATCTGTCTCACCGATCTGTGAAACTTATCTGTCTCACCGATCTGTCTCACCGATCTGTCTCACCGATCTGTCTCACCGATCTGTCTCACCGATCTGTCTCACCGATCTGTATCACTGATCTGTCTCACCGATCTATCTCACCGATCTGTCTCACCAATCTGTCTCATCGATCTGTGAAACTGATCTGTGAAACCGATCTGTCTCACCGATCTGTGAAACCGATCTGTCTCACTGATCTGTCACACCGATCTGTTACTGTTCATAAAACTGGAAACACTGTTCACAGAACCGAAAAATTGGCATAGTGTTGGGGATAAGTCCCCTTGACCTCCCGGAACACCTCCAATACCAACATTTCACAAAGTAATGGACCGGAGAGGTCCGGGCCATTACAATTAATATATAATTATTTAATATAATAATATATATACTATATAATATGTTATAATATATGATTATTATTAACTAACTTATAATAATTTAAGGATTATATAAATATAAAATGAATTTATTGGTATCCAACTAATGAGAAACAAAAATGAAAACTGATTGAACATGGAAGAAAGAAATTTTTTCAGAAATATTCATGTACCCTAAAAGATTTATTTAAAAATTTTAGTGGGTAGTATTATTGTAATATATATATAATAAATTCCTTATAATATTTTAATGTTCATCCACTATATATGCTAAGCATAAGATAAGAACAAACCAAATATAACATATAAAACAAACATTTTTATAAAGGCAAATTTAACACCTTTTAATGGATAACTCATATTGAATCTGAAATTTGACACATTAATTGATTTAATATGACAAAATAAACATAATAATTGATATATAATAAATAAAATAATTTCTAGATGAAATTTTTATATTTTTTTAAAACGTTACATTTTTTAATTATTAGTTAAAAATACTGTATTTTAAATCAAAACTACTCTTTTATAAGATTTATTTATAATGTTAAATTATGTTTTATATTATTTTAAAATTAGAATTATGTTATATTTTTACCAATTAATATAATTTATGTTATTATATTGATATTTACCTAGAAAATGACGATAAAAATGTTGAAAACATTTGGTCGTTTGTAATTTAAAATACTTTTTTGTCATCCTGATTATATGATGAATTCCAAATTAATTTATAACCAATTATATAATTAAAATATTGAAAAAATGGATTCCTTATTTGGTATCAATATAATTTATAATTTATAATAACTTGAACTCAGTTTTTTACGAAAACAAATTTGTGAAAGTAATTAAAATTAATTTCAATTATGAAGAAAAAATTATTCTTGATAAAAGACTAAACCATTATCTTAAGGGACAAAATGTCTTATCCACTTGTCCAACAACAATTGTATGGACAATTTTTCTAAAAAAATACTTTCCTTATTTATTTTTGTTCTTTGTATGACTGTTTTTATGTATGAACATGTGTACACCAAACTTTTTTCTATAAATACATAGTGATTCCTTTTCCTTCCATATAAATGGCCACAACCTCTCCCCATTCCTCAAAACTCTAAAAATATAGAGGTTCTGGATTTATATGCCCAAATATAATCCCAAAATCCCTACCATTTTTATTGGATCCTCTTTTTGGGTGGAAATCATTCCAATTAAACATTTTGGTATAAACCAAAATAAGTTACATATTATGAATTAACATAATGTCTCAATATTTTTAGTTTCAGGTCATTTATCCACTTCTTATAGTATTATTATTCAATTATTGAATAACATGACATGTTTCCTCAATATTGTAGGATGTTTTCATGATAAAATATCATCCAACACTCACACAAACATCTATATAATGGGTAAGGAATATACTTTTTCTATGTATGGTGAACTACTGTATCATGAAATAAAGACTGTTCATTTCTCTTTTACCAGATATCATAGTTTCCATTATGATGGACGCTATGTCTATATGTGATATATATTTACTATTTATAATTGCTTCATTTTTTTAATTTTTATTTAGAACATTCTTCTCTGATTTCCATCATGTGTAAAAAGAATACTTTTGTTTGAGGAAGTGTGGACAACCTCCCCATCAAAGAAATATAATCCTTTCATAACATACATGGAATGTTTAAAGGACAATTCTATGAATCATATGAAATATATATAACAAATATATGATTGTTTAATTATAATATACCAATCTATCATTTATTTTTCATTCTTTTAATAAAATATGGGAATGGAATCAGCGTTCATATATACGTCCGACATACCAACTCTATGAGTGGTGCAGTTCATTTCTAATCTCAAAATATAACGTACTAAAATAAATACATATATTAACAGTTTATATATGATAATAAATCAATGGTTCACATTTTTCATATTGTTAAACCATGATCTAAAGAATGATAACAAAAACTAACATGTTCGAACTTACTCGAGCAATTAAGTAAATTAACACCTGAAATAGTGAATGTAATGAATGAGTGTTCATTAATGGGTAATAATATAAAATAAGGAATTAATATATGATATTATATACATCAATTTTTTTATATTAGTTAATAAAATATTTTAATCCCTTATACAGAATTTTATATTCCACACATCAAAACGGAAGGATAAATTAAAATATTTTGTCTCAATTTAAATTAAAATGAGAGTTATTTTAGTTATGTCCCAATTACTATTTATTTTTGGTATAATTCCCTTTGATATGTTATATAATAAATATATATATTATAATTACATTTTATGTTTCATTTAATTAAATAGGAATTATTATTTAATTATTTTAATGTTTTATGGGAATCATTAGAATATGTAAGTATTATTTTTCCTCAAGATTGTTTTAATGTCAACTACCATCATTATTACTTATCATACACTTCAGTATTATTATTAAATAGTTATACTTTATTCAATATATATATTTTATAAGAACATTTTTTATATTATGTATATGGAATATTATGGATTGGTACAACATGAGAGGGTATATGTAGCCCCTGATGCATTGATATTATCATGAGATGAAATAGTTATAAAAATAGATAGGTTTTTACCCAATAGGTTAATGATCCTGAAAATTTTCAGTAATGTTTTTCTATCATGTACCTAGGATATTTTGCATCCAATAATTATCTATTTCCCTCATTTAGATTCATTTGTAAATCATCCCTGAGATTTTTCATTAGCATATCTATGGTGTCACATACATGATATATTTTAAAGGTAAATTTCATTTAATTTCCATTAATTCCTTTTTTGGGGGTTTCCCAGCTTTTATGGAGATTTGGTGAGTTTTCAAGAATTGGGCCAAACCGTGAGCCCAATTTCAGATATAAAAATAAATTTTGATTCCTTTATAACATCTTATTTTGTCAACATTTTTCATCCTTTAAAATTCTTACCTGTCATCCCCTGACCTATGAATACGAAAATATTAATTTGGACAATTTATAAATATATAATCATTGTGGATTATAGTTTTTATTTGAGGGATTGGGCCATCTTGAAAGCCCATTTCCTACATTATTAATAATTTTTAATTCCTTTATAACTCATTTTATTTTTATGTATATCAGGGATTCTGACTCACACCTGAGCCCACTTACCTAAGGAGGGCCCCCATTATCTCCTCCCCGAATTTGGAGCTCAATAGAATTGCGAAATTTGGGGAAAGTTCTCTGGATTTCACAAATCATCCAGATTTGAAGAGTTAAATTTATCCTTTCAAAAATAATTCTATTTTAACTCTTTTTCCACCATTTAAGTTCCTACATGATCTCCTAATCCTTTTTAGAAACTACCTTAATTTTATTGCTATTTTAAAATTCCGATCCTGGTGGAGTTTGGGTCGTTTTCTTCAAGATTGTTTTGGGTAAGTGTTTCTCTATTCAATTCCTTCCTTCTCCTTATGGTTTCAACCCTCTTTCATAAATAAATAGAGTTTCTAGAAGTTAGGGTTCATAACTAGGGTTTTATTTGGGGTATTTTTGGTGAAATATAATGGTTTTGGGTACGTTTTCACTTCCTTGTGGTGAGGCGGAGGTGTGGTTGAGGTTTTGCAGAAAGATTCAAGGGTTTTAACTCAAAAGGTTGGTGATTCCATGTATAACCATTTTATGATGAGTTAGATTTCTTGGTTTATATATTTAGTATGTTTTAAATCTATTGTGTGTGCTGTGAAAACTATTTGTGATTCATTTGGTTAAGTGTTAAATATATAGTAGCTTTTTAACATGGAATTGGGTGTTTTCACATGTAACTCAGGGGGGGTATTATACGGGTGTAATTTATAACTTATGGAATTGGTTTACTAAATTTTTTCTGGCTTGAAAATTCTTTTTTGGTAATATATTAGTTTCATGTAGCCCTGAAAAAGGATTTTGAATATGTTTTATGTCTAAATTATTGTTATAATTTTTTAGAGCATTTTATGAAAATTGTGTGTTTTCATTTGTATCTTTTGTGGTATTATTCAAGGTTATTTTAAAACACCTAAATTTTGATTTATAAATGTATCTAGGGATTACAATTCTTTTTTGGATAGGAATTGGTATTGTTTTGGTCTTAAATTGGGGTTTTGAAATGGGGTTTGTTTGCAAAACATAGTCACACACCTTGAGTTAGTTTTATGGAAATTGTGAATGTATTGTTTGTTCAAACAAAATTGGGTAAAAGGGTGTATATGTACTGTTTTGGGGGTGTGTTCACATAATATGGTTTTTTGAAAGGAAAGATGGTTATTTAAGATGTAAAATATTTTTATAAATGTATTATAAAGTGAAAAAATGTTTTAAAAAATTGATAGATAGCTTCAAAACATGGTTGTGGATTGTTTTGTGTGAGTGTTTTGTAAAAAAATAAAATCGTTGATGAAATAGGAAGTATATGATACATGAGAGGGTTTCTATGTTATTTATAATGTATTTTTATGGTTTATAAAAATTGTTTAAAGGATTTGTGGAAGTGTTAAAGAAAGGTGAAAAGTGTTGTGGGCTATTTTGGTGTGAGTTGGATTTCAAAATCAATTTGAATGAAAAGTTGAATTTTGTGAATTGTGTGGTATACATGTCGGCTCTTGGTTATTTTTTGATATGTAAATGATATTTTCATGTGGAAATTATATTTCATGACGTGTTGAACTTGTCTGAGAACAAAGGGAAACCCAAGTATCTAGGTGGGTGGACGTGTACTAGTATGTTAGTGAATCCATGGGGTTTGGCCTTAGTTTCACTTAGCAATATTGACACTATCAACTCTAACTAAGCTATGATGATGATGATTGGGTACCACAGGTTATGGTTATGTTCCCTATTAGTGGAACATGCATGAGAATGGATATTTCTGGTGGTTATTCTCACCGAGATACGAGATATCGGGGATCTATAATGAGCTAGTTCCTAGGGGTTATTTCCTATTTCTTATTCTCATTAGATCCTTTATACAAACCATCAACATACGATATATTTTTCTTGAAAGTTAGGTAGTTTTGGAATTTATTTTAAATGTGTTGATTCTTTAAATTATCCCACTTGAAAACTGATTTTTTTATGTTGAATCTTTTAGAAATTGTAACAAGAAATTACATGTTTTGGAAAACATGCATGATTTTCATCATTGAATGTTTATCTCATGGAATCTCTTAGTGGTGTTATCCTACTATAAATTTGGCTCACACCATACATACACTATTGAGTGTATGTAGACTTGGTTATTTTTTATGACGCATGTTGGGTATAATTTTTTTGTTCAAGTGGTTCGGGTTTCTAGCAGGTCCTTGGTGGTGATGTTTTCTGGAGATGGATTGAGGGTGGTGCCCCTATCCTTGAGGGTTCTCGGGCTGTTTCCTTTTGATTTTTATCTTTGTTATAGACATGGTGTGTAGTTTTAACTATGTAATTTTGTTTTAATTTTTTTTTAAATAATTTTTTGTTTGAAAAATACAGATTCATTTTATGGGATTTATTTGTTGTTTTATGTTTATAAACTCGGGTAAATAATTCTCAATTATCATTTTATGATACCCGTAAACTTATTTCAACCCATGGGGATAGGGAACGCCCTTCGGGCCATGTCATTGGATGGGTTTGGCACCGATTTTGGTGAAGACCAGATTCGGTTCGTGACATATGGAAACATTTAATTTTTGTTTATTTATTTATATGTCTTGAGAGTTAGTATCATATCATTCTATGTTGATTTTCCCATATCAATATATATGGATAAAATGTTTTATCAATTATTTTTCTTTCAATGTTAATTTTTTCTCATTAATTAATTATCTATTTCAAATTATTTACCCTTACTAAGGATTTGATCTCACCCTTATTATGTTTAATTTCTCAAGATCATGAAGAAAACATCATTGAATAAGATTTTAAGGATATATTTTTTAATATTAACATGTATGATGTTTTTATTTCATATTTCACAATTTATTATGGGTATAATCTATGATATATATATTTACAAGACTCGTAAAATGATTGGTCCTTTGAGATTTTATTCTTTTTAAATATCCAATGTAAGAAAGATACTGCATCAGATCAAGGATTTTGGGGATATGGTGTTATAGTTTGTATCAATGGAAGTATAGATATAAGGCCCCAGACTTAAACAATACTTAATCATGAGTTATTTCATGAATACACATTGAGGATCTTTTCAGGTTTAGAGTTTTAGAGAATTAGATCATAAATCATGCATTACATTCAACATTTCAACAAGGTGGTTACATAAAAGACCGTATTCATCACATCATGTACTTTTCCCCTGAACTGTGAAATACTTTTCAAAAACTTGGGAGGAGCATAAAAAGCTCATTAAGGGATATAAAAATACAGAACGAAAACATTAGTCCATGTTTACATAAGAATCAATGAAATAATAATTTATTCATAGAATATAATCACTTTAACATACCTCACAAAATTATAATTTTTATGAATAAATCATAGATATCATAATACATTAAGGTAACTTGAGGCATTCATAACCTTCTTACGTAGGGAGTAACCCTCATGGTTACGTTTGCAATACCAATCATAGTATATCCCCTAAATCTCTTCGGGGAAACCATAGTGTTTAACCCCTTTGCATTACCCAATGCATTGGAGAGCTATATCGGGATCACCCACCCTTAGTTTATCACAGAACCATCCGTCTTCATAAACAATGGCCAAGAACCATAACATTATTGTATCACATAAAACATGAATAAAGGAAACATAACATTTCCACATTTCAATCACAAGATATAAAAACCACATTGATATAATCAAAACATTATCAAAACCATTTTCAAAACCAAAATAAAAGAAAAGTTAAACATGGTATTTTTTTCATTTTTTTTAAAAAAGTTATGGCTTTTAGAGGAATCCGAAACTCAAATAATGGTCATGGCAGTGGAGAAGTCGTTGTCACCGCATACGTAAGAAAAAACATTCCTTATTGTCATTTAGTAAAACGTTTCGTATAAAAAAGATTCTTTTTGAATAAAAGTAAAATTAAAAGGGGTTTATACACCGTATAAAATAAAGTTGTGTATAAAAAAATATGCCTCAATGAAAGGAGATTGAGACGAAGTCCCATACCTCGTGTCCGACTTGACTCGATCATTCTTTAATCTCCTGAATAATAAAGTTGAGTTAATTTATAATTTCTTAAGAACCTTTTTCAAGTTCATTATTCCTCTTATATCACTTATTACAATGTTATGAACACTATGTAATTATTTAATTTAATAACGGTCGTTTTGTCGATCATTGGTACTTGAGTGAAAAATAAACTACTTATAATTACATGTTGTTCATGTGGTAAAATATCTATCATATCCATAATTATATTCATGATTTAGATATCATATATATCATATATATCATATATATCCAGTATAAACATAAATTTATAGGATTACATAACATTTAGAGGTACGAAATGAAATTCACCGTTCTTGGAAATGGTAAGTCGTGCGTACACAAGAATGCTACTTTCATTTCTATTTCATGTTTGATGGAATGGAATCCTAATGTAATAAAGGTATATTATAATTCCAGTATAATATCATATATAATATCATTAACTACATCCTTTATACGTCCCACATATGGAATTAACGAATCAAATCACTTTGAGGGGGCGGTAGTCCGCACTTCCTAAAATGAAGATATCACGTTTACCCATAATGGAAAACATAAAGGTATGCCATAAATGAAAAATAAAGAAGAATAAGGAAAACATAAACATATTATATATCATATATAAATATAGTTACATCTTAATGGCGACCTTTAATGGTGTTAAAATAATATTGAACAATCATCGTTTCTTGAGGCAGTAATTCGCCATCCACAGAGACAATATGTTCATTAACCATAATATGGAGGTGTATGTATGTTTACCTCAAATCCTTCTCATAAAAACATACTAGTATATTTAATATACTGGTTTTGATACAAAATCATGTAATAAAAATGTTTTAGGGGATTGAATAAGCAAAATAAAATAAAAGAACATTAGAGAAGACATTAACTTTAAATTGGGTAACTCTTATTAGTGTGAACCGAAAGGGTTTCTTGAAGAGATTTATGCCTAAGGTAAGGCATCTAGGATGAAGAGAGGGATGTGGAGAGATAAAATGAGTATATATTGTCCGGTCAAATTGCTTGAGAGATGTCGGTAAGGTGGTAGAGGTGAGGGCCTTTTATAAGAGCGAGGAGGGGCACTCTTAGAAAGTCAAGAAATGTTACTTTATTTAAAAATGAGTTTCGGATTTTAAAGGTCCCAAATTGATATATTTAGAGGATATGGTGATAAGGGTTCGAAATATACTCATCCAATAGGTTTTTGACATGTGTATGTCTTAGATTTTACATTATCCTTTCATTTTATTTAAATCATTCATTAATGAGGTAATCACAGCATCATCATGGTGTCATAAATAAATTATTTTATTTAATGTCTAAAAATATATAAAAATACTATGATGTAGGAACTCTATTTAGCATTCCAGTGAATATTTATATTCTAAGATATAATTTACATAGAAAAAACTAAAAATGTATTACTTAGGTGTTACATACTTTTTTGATATTCTCCTTTCTTTAAAAATAAAATGATAAAGTTTCACTATCACCCAAATGTGATTCCCTGGGGTCCCAAAGTTTGGCACAAGGCATACCATGGTAGGAAATGACACAAAATTAAGTATAAGAACACATTTTAGGGTAATTTTATATTATTCTATTATTATTTTATTACCCTTAACTACCTGATTACTAATTAATCGCGATAATTAAAGATAATTATCGTCATTTCTATTCATAATGTCCAAAAACAAAAGAGTCTTAATTACATAATTTGGACCTTCTGATTCAAAATATGGAATCCATTTTACCAAATTCCAAACACATAAAGTTTAGTAATTAATTTAAAAATAATTCCCGTTGTCAAAACAAATAGTGGGTTTTTAGAAAGAATATCTATCAAAAGATTGACAATTGTTTATGTCCAATTTCAAAGTGAAATTAATCTCAATGAACACCATTGGATTAAATAGTTAACATATATTCTATTTTCAGTTTAAAACGAATTAAAATATAATCTATCCATTTAATAAAATTTGATGAAAACATAGTTTCGAAGAAAAATGCAGTATTTTCCACTATTCATTAAAAAAATGAACATTGTCTGAAAAATACAAAAAACTTATCTAAAGTAAATTTAAATGTCCCAATACTAGAGAAAAAGTCTATTTTGAAAAATATATCTTATAAGCTTATCAAAATATAGATTTAAAATGGTTCGCCATCAAAAGGCGGTAAAACAATCTTTAAAAAAATATTTGAGAATTCAATGCTTACGATTGGATTTATTCTCATTTTAAGCCTCTAAAACACTATCTATTTAATAAATAGACATAGAAATTAAAATAAATGATTCATTACTTACATGTGATGTTACATCCTTCAACATTTTAGGAAATTGTGTCCCCACAATTTATTTACTTATCGAATAAGTGGGGGTATTTATCCCTCATTGCATTTTCCGATTCTCATGTTGCCTCTTCAATCAGGTGATTTTCCACAAAACCTTAACTTGATGAATCAACTTATTCCAAAACACTTGGTCCCTGTGGTCAAGAATCTGGACTAGTTGTTCCTCATAAGATAGATTCTCTTCTAGTTGAACTACCTCTGGACTCAAAACTTGGGATGGATCTGGCTTGTACTTCCTTAACATTAAAACATGAAAAACATTGTGTACCTGAGATAAACTCGAAGGTAAAGACACTCGGTATGCAACTGAACCAAATCTATCTAGAATTTCATATGGTCCAATTAACCTTGGACTTAGCTTTCCTTTCTTCCCAAATTGCATCACACTTTTCCATGGTGAAACATTGAGGAAGACACGATCACCTACCTCAAAAGAGAGATCATTCATCCTGTTGTCTGCATAAATTTTCTTCCTTCTCTGAGCTACTCTCATGTGTTTCCATATCAGCTGAACTTTTTATACAAACTCTTCTACCAATTCTTATCCCATCAACATCCATTGAACCATGTCATCCCAAAAATATGTAGTTCAACACCACTTCCCATATAATGACTCAAATGGTGCCATCTGTATACTGGAATGATGACTGTTATTATAAGAAAACTCAACCAAAGAAAGATATTGGTCCCAACTTCCTGGATAATCCATTGAACAATCACTTATCATATCCTCCAATGTTTGAATTGTTTATTCTGACTACCCATCTGATTGAGGATGAAAAGCTGTACTAAAATTTAATTCACTACCCAACAACATTAGAAGGCCTTTCCAAAAGTTAGAAGTGAACCTGGGATCACGGTAAGATACAATGGAGAGGGGAACTCTATGTAACCTAACTATCTCTTTATGATACAGACGATAAAGTTTATCTAGGGAAAAATTATCTCGTATAGCCAGCAAATGAGCAGATTTAGTCAAACGAATAACAATAACCCAGACCACATTATTACCTTGAGGTGTCTTTGGTATCCCCACAATGAAGTCTATGGATATATTCTCCCATTTTCACTTTGGCACTAGTAAAGGCTGAAGCATCCCTTTTGGTAACTTTTGATCTACTTTAACATGGTGAAAATTCAAACAATTCACAGTAAAATCAGCAATATCCTTTTTCATTCCATCCCACCAGTAATAGTCCCGAAGATCTCTATACATCTTAGTACTGCATGGATAAAATGAAAATGAAGAACTATGAGCTTTACATAATAACTCTCTCTTCAACTGTGAATCACAAGGCACACACAATCTCTTCCCAAACCTGAAATCAAAATCTTTATCAATGTTAAATTCAGGAAACACACCCTTTTGAACCAGCACTACCTTTTTCTGCAACTCACTATCTTTCTTTTGTGCTTGCTTAATTATATCTGATAGAGAAGATTTCACAGATACCTAAAACAAAATATAAGAACATCATGCTCCAATAACTTCTGTGACAAAGTTTTTCAAATCCTTAACTAAAGGATAACGTTTCAAACGTAACATAGTTAATGAAGCATTACATTTTCGACTCAAAGCATCAGCCACTTTATTCTCTCTTCTCGGATGGTAATGAATTGTACAATAACAATCCTTGATTAATTCTAGCCATCTCCTCTATCTCATGTTCAATTATTTCTGAGTGAATATATACTTTCAACTTTTGTGATCAATATATATTTCACACTTTACACCATAAAAATTATGCCTCCAAAATTTTAAAGCGAAAAAATAGCATCTAATTCCTAATCATGTGTTGGGTAATTTACCTCTTGAGTTTTCAATTGACATGAAGCATAAGCAATTACCCGATCATTATGCATTAGGACACAACAAAGTCTTTTCAATGAAGCATCACTATAAATAATAAACTCACCATTCCTGGAAGGTAGTGCCAAAAAAGGAGCATTCACCAATCTTCTTTTCAACTCCTTAAAACAATCATCACATTCTTTTGTCTAGATAAACATAACAACCTTCCGAGTTAGCTTAGTCACTGGACTAGATAACTATGAAATTTTTTTAACAAACGTTCGGTAATATCCTTCCAAACCATGAAAAATACGAATCTCAGTTACATTTCTGGGTCTTGGCCATTCTTCAACAACCTTTGTATTTTGCAGGATCAACATGTATCCCATCTTTAGAAACAATGTGACCAAGGAAAGAAATTTGTTGCAACCAAAAATCACACTTTCTAAATTTCCCATACAATTTATTTTCTTTTATGGTTTTCAAAATAACCCTTAAATATATTTCATGCTCCTCTTTACTTTTATTAAACACCAAAATATAATCAATGCGAACTACCACAAACTTATACAACAACTCATGGAAAATGCTATTCATAAGGTCCATGAATAAAGTAGGTTCATTGGTTAGCCCAAAATACTTAACTACAAATTCTTAATGGCCATATCTTTTACGAAATACAGTCTTCAGAATATCTTCTTCCATTACCTTCAACTGATGGTACCCCGATCTCAGGTCAATCATTGAAATATACTGAGCTCCCTAGAGCTTACCAAACAAATCATCGATATGTGGAAATAGATATTTGTTCTTAACAGTGATTTTATTCAAGGCTCTATAATCAATGAAAAATCCCATTGAACCATCTTTCTTTTTAACAAATAATACAGGAACACCCCATAGTGATGTACTAGGTCGAATGAAACATTTCTCTAATAAATCTTTCAATTTCTCCTTCAACTCTAAAAGTACAATTTGAGCCATTCGATAAGGGGGTTTTGAAATTGGCTAGCATGAGGAACTATGTCAACAGAAAATTCAACTTCTTGATATGGTATTATTCCAGGAAACACATCAGGAAAAACATCAGGATACTCATTTACCAATGGCACATCATTAATCTGAACGGTTCATTTGTTGTCAACAATATGTGCAAGGAAACATTGATTTCCATCTTTTACAAGTTTCTCAGCCTCTTGATATGTTATCAACATTATGGGGTAATTCTTTTACACAAACTAAAAGTCTTTCTGAAAAGAAACTTATTTAGCTCTACAGTCAATCTTAGCATGCTAAACAGAGAGCCAATCAATACCCAAGATAACATAAAACTCTACTATAGGTAAAACAATAAGGTTTGTAAGTAGGTTCGTTCCACGTATAAGGATAGGAAGATTCTTAAAAATTATTTTTGCCTCAACATTTCCCCTGGGTATTTTTACCACAAGTTCAAGAGGCATTTCTTGAGATGGTATTCCCAATTTACTAGAAAATTCTTCAGAGTTGAATGAATTTGTATATAACGACCCATACTTTACATACATTGTTAATACTTCAAAATTGAAGCATACTTATTACAACATATAACAAAACCACAAAAGGACCGTATAGGTATAGTGTCTTTAGAAACTGTGAATCTTAAAAAACTGGTTCATAAAGCGTCTACACTGTCTCCCATTTATTTTATCATATCTATAGTCCCTTCTGGAATATCTTACTTAATAACCTTCTTCCTGACCTGGGGAAATAAAACATAAAAAAGATTGAGCTCAAATGCTCAGTAAGGGTAAACAAAATAAATATCAATTACATCATATTCATAAGAACATAACTTTTGGAAATATTAACCTGCAAAAGAGATCATAATTTCATAACATGGGATAGATCATGGTAGTGAAATGTAATCCCAATAATCATAACAAAAAACATGAAATTTTGTGGCATGCACACATATTCATAATGAATCATTTCTTGTTAGTCAAGACTCATTGCCAAGACTATCTTAGTGGACAAAGTCCATTTCTGAACTGAGTTCACTCCTCGTTTCAGTCCTATTTCACTGAACCGGTTTAACCTTCCATTCTAGCCATGTCTATATCATGAGATATAAAATCTTTACCCAATGAATTGGAGGGAGATATAGGTCCCACCCATCTCATAATTATACCATTCTTATGTGTGCCACAAAATCATAAATAATACATCATTGCATAACCCATGTAATAAAAATGGGATTCTTAAACAACATGACATCATAAAACAATTCATATAAGATAAAGGAATTCATAAAAATAATTCCATCACAACATAATCAAATCAATGTAATAATAAGGATAGAAACAGAACCCTATATTATCTTAGATGAAAAATAATTTTGATAAAACACTTGAACTCCATTCTTGAGGAAAATATCCTTTCTACTTCAAAAACATTTTCCTTTCATAACATGTCTTACAATTTTAAACTAAAAGAAGTTGATTAAAAATAAAATTGAAAACTTGTAAAGGAAGCTTCTTGGAGATAATTTTTTAAAAATCCATTCATGCCATATAAGTTATGAAAACATTCTTCTCGTACTTTTTTCGGAAAAGTCAAAAAGTACCTCGTACAAAAAACGACAAAAGATTCCTTTCATATCCTTTACTAAAAACTCACCGAAGGGTAAAACTGGATTTAAACTATTGTAAGTGGATGGAAACAATATTTCATATTGAGGGAACATGGATGTGGATGATAAAATACACCCCAGTAAATACCAAAGTATAAATAATCTTGGATAAAAATGAGATTGTGATATTTCCCTTACCATAGGTCCGATATGCTTTGTACGTGTCCGAAACTCCAGTATAATGATTTAAATAGTGTTATTGACTTATTCCAGAATCATAATTATTGTTATGATATCATATATGGTCATATTCTTAGCTTCTTAGTAGTAATATTTCATTGCCACTTGTTATTCGGGTGTTTATAACTTTTTGTTCTTATGCGTGTTTTGTCGAATAAATTCTTATTCTTCTCTTTAGGTTATAGATACATCATTTCCAGAATGTTATTAGTGTAATATATATCATATTAATTCATTCAATTCATTTATATAATCATTATGCAATGAAGATCATGTAGAACGAGTCGCATCACATCGTGGAGACGATATTCCGTACGTACGCACGACCGATGATATCGTTCCCATGATCATGGAATTGTATTGGAGTGTAGGTATACTATTTCAGAATCAATATCACTTTACAATAATCATATGTAGTCATTATTTACACCATTATACCCATCCAAGTAAGGTGGTGGTGGAAAATAGATTACACCACGGCGTGGAGACGGTATTCCGTACGTACGCACGCGCGGTGGTTTAATTTTCCGTAGGATGGATAGATGGTGAAATAGGGTTGTTTCATACTTATAATAACATATCAGTATATGAGTGATACAGATGTTATTACTTCATATTGAAACAACTAAAGAAAAAGTGGAAGAAGAAATAAAGATGAAAGAATCGGTAACGGACATTACCTCTTCTTTGAAGTGATTATTTGATACCTCCTTTTAGGGCCCTAAAATTGGTCTTTGAAGAAGACCAGGACCTCTAGGATGTCTCTAGGGAAGTGGAGAGGAGAAATTGGCAGGGGTTGGCCGAGCTTTAAGGCTCAATGTGGTGTGAGGAAGAGGAGGAGGAGGTGCCCTTTTAAAAGGGAGGAGAGGGGCACCTTTGGAATAACTAAAAATATTATTTTATTATAAAGTCAAGTTCGGTTTTAAATAGCTCCAAATTGATTTATTTCGATGATAAGGTGGGGATGGGTCGAAATCCTCTCATCCAATAGAATTTATACAAGTTTAGATTCCTTATCATTTAGATTTATCATTAAGTTAAATAATTTTACTTTTACCATGTCTTCTTATGTTCTTATATTATAAGGTTAATAAACTCACTATAACAAGCCAAAAGACCCCCAAGTTGTTTATTATTAATATATATAACCTTATCTAAGTCATTTGGCCGATCCTTAGATTTTTAGGAATAAAATAACAATTTATAATATAATATTTGTTTTAAAAACTATTTTACGTCAATTTTGACACTATTTAGTAATTTGATTTTTGTGAATATCATAACAGAATTATTAGTTCTAAAAAAGATAATTAAATCAATAATAACATGACATATTATCCTATAAAATTAGTGTAATTCATAAAAAGTCTCAAATTTTATTTATTTGGGTATTTTTAATATCAATAAGTCTAAATTTTCACTATTATGGTAATTACTGCATCATCATTGTGTCATAAATAAATTAAATTATTTAATGTCTAAAAATTATAAATAAAATGTTATTATGTAGGAAATGTTATTATCTTTATAATTAATATTTAAAATAGAATTTATCTTATGTATAACCCTATATTAAAAATTATTTACTTATTAAACTTTGATTTTAACTATTTTAACCCTTCTTTAAATAAATTAATAATAAATGTCCTAATCTAATTCAAGTGGGCCTCAATGGTCATATTTTATTCCTAAGGTTGTTTTTGGTCGAATAAAACTTATCAAATAGAATTACGATATGTGTTAGGGTAATAATAATATCATTTTAACCCATAATTACCCTATTTACTTTTAACCGTGGTAAATAAAAGTAAAAAGTTATTATTCATAAAAAATTATTTTCATCTCATTGAACCACATTTTACTTACTGACATCAACCGTGTCTCTCGGATTTTTGAAATTCCACTCATAGAAGCGGTAAAATTATGTTTTATGAACAATTCAGTTTTTTTAACTACCACTTAGTGGTTTCACTATTCATCAAAAATTGAAATTTTTCAGAAAAATACCAAAAATTCACCCTAGGCTAATTTCGATATTCCGAATCCAAAAATGAAGTCCATATTGAAGAATAAAATTTATAAAATTTCAAAAAGTGGTTATTACTATTCATAACAGCTAATTTTAATAATATTTTAATATTATATCGTTGTTTAGTGAAACTCAGTATTGGGTACGACGCAAGCTATCGAGGAAGGTCGTGAATTCATATAAAGCAAGCCAAGAAAGTGAAAGATTCCTTTGATGATTTATATTACATAAAAGTCTTGGGTGTTACATTCTACCCCCCTTAAAATGAATTTCGCCCTCGAAATTCGTCACTTTGTAACAAACAGATGAGGATACCTCTCCCTCATCATATCCTCAAGCTCCCATGTAGCTTCTTCTAATTGATGGTTCTTCCATAAAACTTTCACCAATCGTGTGGTCTTGTTTCGTTGGAATTTTTCTCTACGATCCATAATCTCTATCAGCTGTTCTTCATAAGAAAGATCTTGCTCCAGCATTACAACTTCTGAGCTGAGTACATGTGAAGGATCAGGTATGTACTTTCTCAGGAGAGATACATGGAACACATCGTGAACTTGAGAGAGATTCGGTGGAAGTGCCAATCGGTAAGCTACATTCCCAACACGATCCAGTATTTCAAAAGGACCGATATATCTAGGGCTCAACTTCCCCTTCTTTCCAAATCTCATGACCCTATTCCAGGGAGATATTCCTAAGAACAGTTTATCACCAACTTCAAACTCTAGGTCTTTTCTTCAGTTGTCGGCAAAACTTTTCTCTCAACTCTGAGCTACTCTTATGTGTTGTTTAATAGATCTGACCTTTTTTCCATTTCATCAACGAGATCGGGTCCTAATAGCTTTCTTTCCCCAACTTCATCCTAGTAAGTTGGAGGCCTGCATTTATTTCCATAGAGAGCTTCATAAGGAGCCATCTGAATACTGGAGTGAAAGATATTATTATAAGAAAATTCTACCAAAGGTAGGTGTTGAACCCAACCACCTTTGAAATCCATAGAGCAATCTCTCAACATATCTTCTAGAGTTTGAATTGTTCTCTCAGACTGACCGTCTGTTTGAGGATGATAAGGAGTGCTGAAACTCAACTATGTATCCAGAGTATACTGAAGACTTCGCCAGAACTTTGAGGTAAATCTTGGATCCCGATCAGAGATAATATAAACTGGTACTCCATGCATTCTTACCACTTCCTTTACATATATCCTGGCAAGCTGATCCAGAGATAAATCGTCTCTAATAGCAATGAAGTGTGCAGACTTTGTAAGACGATCAACTATGACCCAGATAGCATTATTGCCTTTGTATGTTTTATGAAGTCCTGTGACAAAGTCCATAGTGATGTTTTCCCATTTCCATACGGGTATGGGTAATGGTTGTAACATCCCCTTGGACTTCTCTCTCTAGGATTTAACTTTCTGACAAACCAAGCATCGGGAGACATATTCAACAACATCTCTTTTCATGCCATCCCACCAGAAGTACTCTTTCAGGTCCCTATATATCTTTGTGCTTCCAGGATGAATAGAGAATAAAGAACTATGAGCCTCATCCAGCAGCTCATTCTTTAATTCGGGGAGGGGAGGAACACAAAACCGATTCCTGAACATTATTATCCCATCACAATCAAGGTTGAATTTAGGAACATTTCTCACATTCTTTTGTAACTCAACATCTTCTTTCTGTGCCTCTTTAATCTTCACATGTATAGATGGTTGAACATTAATTTGAGAAAGATAATATTTTTCCCTTTCCATTATAATTCCAAGATCCATCCTTTTTAAATACTTAAATATTATATCTTTTGTGAACCTCATCATGGATAAGCTAGCATGGTCTTGTCTTCTTAATGCATCTGCCACCTTGTTTGCTTTCCTAGGATGGTAATGGATTGAGCAGTCGTAATCCTTAATCAGCTCCAACCATCTTCTTTGGCTCATATTCAGCTCCTTTTGTGTGAAAATATACTTTAAACTTTTATGATCAGTATAAATATCACACCGTTCACCAAAAAGGTAATGCCTCCAAATAATTAATGCAAAGATTACCGCAACTAACTCCAAATCATGAGTTGGGTAATTTTTCTCATGGATTTTCAACTGTCGTGAGGAATAAGCTATCACCATATCATTTTCCATAAGAACACACCCAAAACCCTTCTTGGATGAATCACTGTAGATCACAATCCTTTCTCCACTATAATGCAGTGTGAGCATAGGTGCACTGGATAACCTTCTTTTCAACTCCTTGAAATTCTCTTCACATTCTTCTGTCCATACAGACATAACTCCTTTCCGAGTCAACCTGGTGAGTGGATTAGATAATCGTGAAAATTCTTTCACAAAACATTGATAATATCCAGCCAAACCAAGAAAACTTCATATCTCGGTTACTATTGTTGGTCTCAACTATCTTTCGAAAACCTCTGTTTTTGCTGGATCCACAGATATCCCCTCTTTTGAGATTATGTGACCCATAAATGAACTTTTTGAAGCCAAAATTCACACTTGGTAAATTTGGCATAAATCTTATCCTTTATCAGGGTCTTCAATATAATTCTCAAGTGATCTTCATGTTCTTCCTTTCTCTTTGAATAGACAAGAATATCGTCTATAAAGACTACCACAAACTGATCAAGATAGTCTCTAAAGACTCTATTCATCAGATCCATGAAGATAGCAGGGGCATTAGTAAGACCAAATGGCATCACTATAAATTCATAGTGTCCATACCTTGTATGAAAAGCCGTCTTTGGTATATCCTCCCTTTTGGCCCTTAATTAATGATACCCTGAATGAAGATCAATCTTGGAAAAGTATTGAGCTCCGCTTAGTTGATCAAATAAGTCATCAATGCATGGGAGAGGATATTTTTTCTTGATAGTGATCTTGTTATGTTCTTGATAATCAATGCAGAGTTTCATTGATCCATCTTTCTTCTTAACAAACAGAACTAGTGCTCCCCAAGGTGACGCACTAGGGCGTATGAATCCTTTATCAATATTCTCTTGGAGTTGCTTCTTCAATTCCTGCAACTCAATTGGGGAAATTCTATAAGGTGTCTTTGAAATAGGCAAAGCACCCTATACGAGTTCTATTGAAAACTCAACTTCGCGATTTGGTGGAAGGCCCGATAATTCCTCCGGAAAGACATCATCAAACTCCTGTACAATGGGAATATTCTTAACTGTGAGTTTCTCACCAACCATTTGAGATAAATAACCTTCATTCAGTGGAATCAAGACCCATAAGATGGAAGAAATTTCCACTGGGAGGTTATGTTCATCCTTGCATCGATAGAAGATCATATATTGATCTGGAATATGAAATGTGACTTCCCTTATTTGGCAATTGATATGAGCTCCATATAAAGAAAGCCAATCCATGCCAAGAATCACATCAAATTCCAATATAGGAAAGATCACAAGATTTATAGGAATCACTTTCCCAAAAACTTCAATCGAAGAAGAATTATAAACTTTTGATGCTACTATTGTGCCATTAGGGGTTGTCATAGCTAACTCAACATCTAATTGTTGAGGTAATATGGTGATATCCTTAGAAAAATATTCAGAAATAAAAGAGTGGGTGGATCCAGAATCAAATAAAAAATTTTCTACTCTAGAGTGGATGGTAAGTGTACCTTTCACCACATCGTTATCGTACTCCACATTGCTGATAGAAATTTCATGTGACTTTCCTTTGTGTTTTTCCTTAAGAGTTTTTTGACGTTGACCATCATCATCAACCCTTGAATTTGGGCATTGATAAGAATAATACCCCATCTCCTTGCACTTGAAAAATTGAAGTGTATTAGGTTCATTCTATGTATCCCTTCCTTTTTTTGCATCATTAGACATCTTCTTCCCATCATTGTGACATTCAAATGCCCGATGAACTTCCTTTCCACTTTTGAAACATTTATTTGTCCCTTTAAGACAACTCCCTCCATGTTTCTTTCCACACTTTGAGCATAAGGGAAATCTCATCTTCTTTTCAGTATGCTCTTTATATTTTCCTTTGAATTCCAATTTCCTCTTCTTATCAAACCCATATGACTGATGGGTTACTCCAATATCCATCTCAACTTTGAGAGCACATCGAATTATTTCCTCGTAGCTATTGAAGTCCCTTATGGATAATGCCCTTCGAAGACTTGGTTTTAAGCCACTAAAGAATCGATCAATCTTACTCTCAGGTTGGATAATAATACCAAAAGCATACCATGAAAGTCTTGTAAAATTGTTTCGTAGGTACCAACAGATTCATCGTACTTTTGCTTTAGTTCAAGAAAATCATCCATCTTTGTTCGAAGAATACGAGGTAAATTATAAGGCCCAGCCTTAAACCTTACTTAATCTTGAGTTATTACAAGATTACACATTTAGGATCTTTTCGGGTTTAGAGTTTTAGAGAATTAAATCATAAAACTTGCATTACATTCCACATATAAAAAAAGTGGTTACATAAAGATAGTATTCTTCATTCCCATCAATGGAAACACATTTAAAATAAAACATGGATTATTTCTTGACACATCCTTGACTCTATCATCTTATCATGTACCTTTACCTTGACCTGTGAAAAACATTTCAAAAACTTGGGATGAGCATAAAAACTCAGTATGGGTTATAAAAAAAACATGGAAAGGAAACATGAGTTCATATATACATAAGAATGAAATCATAATTTACCCATAAAACATAGGCACTTTAACATACCTCATAAAATCATGAATAAATCATAGAAATCATAAGACATAAAGGTAACTTGAGGCATTCATAACATTCTTACGTAGGTAGTAACCCTCTTGGTTACGTTTGGAATACCCATCACAGTATATTCCCTAAAATATCTTCGGAGAAACCTTAACGTTTCACTCCTTCACGTTACCCAATGCATTGGAGAGCTATAACGGGCTCACCCGCCCTTAGTTTATCACGGAACCACCCGTCTTCATAATAATGCCCAAGAACCATAACATAATCATATCACATAAAACATGTATAAAGGAAACATAAAATTTCCACATTTCAATCATGAGATATCAATACAACACATTGATATAAAAACATTATGAAAACCATTTTCAATACTAAAATAAAAGAAAAGTAAAACATGGTATTTATTTTTCCTTTAAAAAGAATGTATGGCTTGTAGAGGAAGCCGAAACTCAAATAACGGTCACGACGGCGGAGAAGTTGTTGTCGCCGCATATGTACGATAAAAACATTCCCTTTTGTCGTTTAGTAGACGCTTCGTATAAAAAATATTCCTTTTGAATAAACGTAAAAGTCAAAGGGGTTTATACACCGTATAAAAGAAAGTTGTGTATAGAATAAAATATGCCTCAATGAAAGGAGATTGAGACAAAGTCCCATACCTCGTATCCGACTTGACCCGACCGTTCTTTAATCTCCTGAATAATAAACTTGAGTTAATCTCTACTTGCTTATGAATCTTTTTCAAGTTCATTATTCCTTTTATACCATGTTATGAACATCATGTAATCAGTTAAGTTAATAATGTTCATTTTGTCGGTATTTGGTTCTTAAGTCAAAAATAGACTTCTTACACTTACATGTTGTTAATTTGGTCAAAGGTTCATTATATCCAGAATGGTATTCATGATGTAGATATCATATATGTCATATATATCCAGTACATACATGCATTTATAATATTACATAATCATTTAGAGGTAAGAAATGAAATGCACCGTTCATGGAGACGGTAAGCCGTACGTACGCATAAACGCTACTTTCATTTCTATTTCGTATTTTATATAATGGAATCATAATGATATAAAGGTATATTATAATTCCAGTATAATATCATATATAATATCATAGTTCCATCCTTTATATGTCCCACATATGGTATTTAACGAATCAAATCACTTTGAGGGGGCGGTAGTCCGCATTTCCTAAAATGAAGATATCGTGTTTACCCATAATGGAAACAATAAAGGTATGACCAAAATGAAAAAAAAACATAAGCTTAAGGAAAAAATGAACATATTATATATCATATATAAAAATAGTGACATCATAATGGCCACCTTTGAAGGTGTTAAATGAGTGTTGACCAATCATCGTTTCGGGAGGCAGAATTTCACCATCCACGGAAACCGTATGTTCATTAACCATTTGATGTAGTTGTGTGAGAGTGTAACTCAAATAAATATTATAAAAACATACTTGTATATTGAAGATACTGGTTTTGTTACAAAATAAGTAAATAAAAAGAGTTTAGGGGGTTGGAGAAGCAAAATAAAACAAATGAACATGAGAGAATGAATTACCTTTAAAAGTGTAACTCCTTTTGATTAGAGCCTAAAGGCTTCCTTTGAAAGGATTCTGCCCAAAGGGAATCATCTAGGATGAGGAGAGGGATGTGGAGAGAGTAAATGGGCAGGTTTTGGACGATCCAAAGGCTTGAGGAGTGTGTGAGATGAGGTAGAGATGGGGGTCTTTTATAAGAGGAGAGGAGGGGCACTTTTGGAAAGTAAAGAAATATTACTTTATTTGAAAATGTGTTTCGGTTTTAAAAGGTCCCACATTGATATAATTCGTGGATAAGGTGATAAGGGTTCGAAATCCACCCATCCAATAAGTTTTGGACATGTGTAGTTCATATATTTTACATTGTCTTTCCATTTTATTTAAATCGTCAAATAATGATGTCATCGCTGCATCATTATTATGTCATAAATAATTTAATTTATTTAATGTCTAAAAATAGTAAAAAAATACTATGATGTAGGAAATCTTTTTAACTTTCCAATGACTATTTATAATAAAAAATCTGATCTTTATATCCCCATGTAAAAATTGTTTTCGTAAAATATATTATGTTTGTGTCATTTTTACTTTTACATTAAATAAAAAGTTATTTATGTCATTTCCCAACCAAAGTGTCTCCATGGGGTCCCCAAGTTGACACATGGCTTTTCTTGGTCGGCCATGACACAACCAATAAGGTTGGGACATGTGTCTAGGTCATTTCCTATTATTAAAGCATTATTTATACCTTAAACTACCCTAATTACCACTAATCGCGATTAAAAACTTAATAAGTTACTATTCACCAAAAAATTATTTTAATCTCATTGAACCACATTTTACTTATTAATGACAACCATGTATGTCGGATTTTCAAAATTCAAGACACATTAGTGGTAAACTTTCATTTAACTGAAAAATCAGTTTGCTTGATTACCACTTAGTGGTTTCACTATTCATCATAAATTGAAGTTTTTCAGAAAATTACCAAAAATTCACCATAAGCTATATTTGATATTCCGAATTCCAAAACGAAGTCTATTTTACAAAATTCAAATCATATAAGTCACATTAATTAATTCAATAATTAATTCTCGTTGCCAGAGCAAATAGCGTGTTTTTACAAAATAATAAGTATCAAAAGATTGACACCAGTTTAAGTCTAATTTCAAAGTGAAATTGATTCCAATGACCACCATTGGATAAAATGGTAAAAATATATTCTAATTTTACTTCAAAAACAATTCAAAACATAATCTAATCATATATATAAATTATATTAAAAATCAGTTTTGATGTAAAATGCAGTATTTTTCACTATTCATTAAAAAATGAACATTGTCAGAAAAAAACAAAAAATTCGCACAAGGTAAATTTTGAAGTCCCAATCATAAAGGATAAGTTCATTTTGACAAACATAGTTTATAAAATTGTCAAAATATAGATTCAAGAAGGGTTTTCCATCATAAGGTAGTAAAACAAACTTTTAAGAATATTAGTGTATTCCATGCTTAAGATTGGATTTATTTTCATTTTAAGCCTCTTAAACACTATCTTAATCATTAATAGACATAGGTAAAAATATATATTATTCATTACTTACTTGGGATGTTACATCCTTCCCCCCTTTAGAAAATTGCATCCCCGCAATTTATTTACTTATCAAATAAATGAGGGTACTTATCCCTCATTGCATTTTCAGATTCCCATGTTGCCTCTTCAATCAGGTGGTTTTTCCACAAAACCTTTACCTACTTAATCACCTTATTCCGTAACACTTTCTCCCTGTGGTCAAGAATCTGGACCGGTTGTTCCTCATAAGATAGGTTCTCTTCCATCTGAACTACCTCTGGACTCAAAACATGAGATGGATCTGGCATATACTTTCTCAACATCGAAACGTGAAAAACATTGTGTACCTGAGATAAACTCGGAGGTAAAGCCACTCGGTATGCAACTGATCCAACTCTTTCCAGAATTTCATATGGTCCAATAAACCTTGGACTCAGCTTTCCTTTCTTACCAAATCTCATCACACTTTTCCAAGGAGAAACCTTGAGAAAAACATGATCACCTACCTCGAAAGATAGATCCTTCCTCCGGTTATCCGCATAACTCTTCTTCCTGCTCTGAGCTTTTCTCATGTGTTTCTGAATCAGCTGAACTTTTTCTGCCATCTCTTCTACCAATTCTGGTCCCATCAACTTCCTTTCACCCACTTCATCCCAGAAAGATGGAGTTCGACACCGCTTCCCATATAATGCCTGAAATGGTGCCATCTGTATACTGGAATGAAAAATGTTATTATATGAAAACTCAACCAAAGAAAGATGTTGGTCCCAACTTCCCTGATAATCCATAGAACAAGCTCGTAGCATATCATCCAAGGTCTGAATTGTTCGTTCTGACTGCCCATCTGATTGAGGATGAAAAGCTGTACTAAAATTTAATTCAGTACCCAACAACTTCTGAAGGCCTTTCCAAAAGTTAGAAGTAAACCTGGGATAACGATCCGATACAATGGAGAGAGGAACTCCATGTAACCTGACTATCTCTTTAAGATACAAACGGGAATGTTGATCAAGAGAGAAAGTATCTCGTATAGCAAGGAAATGAGCATATTTGGTCAAGCGATCAACAATAACCCATATTGCATTATTAACTCGAGATGTCTTCGGTAATCCAACAACAAAGTCCATGGATATATTCTCCCATGTTCACTCTGGCACTGGTAAAGGCTGAAGCATCCCTTTTGGTAACTGCCACTCTACTTTAACCTGCTGACAAGTCAAACACTTCACAGTAAAATCAGCAATATCTCTTTTCATTCCATCCCACCAGTAATACTCCCGCAGATCTCTATACATCTTAGTACTGCTCGGATGAACTGAAAACGGAGAACTATGAGCTTCACATAACAACTCTCTCTTCAACTGTGAATCACAAGGCACACACAATCTCTTCCCAAATCTCAAAACGCAATCATTATCAATGTTGAATTTAGGCAACTTACCTTTCTGAACCAGCTCTACCCTTTTCTGCAACTCACTATCTTGCTTCTGTGCTTGCTTGATTCTATCTGATAGAGATGATCTCACTGATACCTGAAACAAAATAGAAGGACTTCCTGCACCAACAACTTCAATGCCAAATTTCATCAAATCCTTAACCAAAGGATCACGTTCCAAACGCAACATTGTTAATGAAGCATTACTTTTTCGACTCAAAGCATCAGCCACTTTATTTTCTTTTCCCGGATGGTAATGAATGTTACAATCATAATCCTTGATTAATTCTAGTCATCTCCTTTGTCTCATGTTTAACTCTTTCTGAGTGAATATATACTTTAAACTTTTGTGATCGGTATATATTTCACACTTTACTCCATACAAATGATGCCTCCAAATTTTTAAAGAAAAAACAACAACAGCTAGTTCCAAATCATGTGTAGGGTAATTTCCCTCATGAGTTTTCAACTGTCGTGAAGCAAAAGAAATTACCTAATCATTCTGCATTAGGACGCAACCAAGTCCTTTCAATGAAGCATCACTGTATATAACAAACTCACCATTCCTGGAAGGTAGTTCCAAAACTAGAGCATTCACCAATCTTCTTTTCAATTCCTGAAAACAATCATCACATTCTTTTTTCCAGATAAACTTAACACCCTTCCGAGTTAGCTTAGTCATTGGACTAGATAACCGTGAAAAATTTCTAACAAACCTTCGGTAATAGCCCGTCAAACCAAGGAAGCTACGAATCTCGGTTACATTTGTGGGTCTTGGCCATTCTTCCACAACTTTTGTTTTTGCAGGATCAACAGTTATTCCATCTTTTGAAACAATGTGACCAAGGAAAGAAATTTGTTGCAACCAAAACTCACACTTGCTAAATTTCCCATACAGTTTCTTTTCTTTTAAGGTTTGCAAGATAACCCTTAAATGTTTTTCATGCTCCTCTTTACTTTTAGAAAACACCAAAATATCATCAATGAAAACCACCACAAACTTATCCAAGAACTCATGGAAAATTATATTCATTAAGTCCATGAATACAGCAGGTGCATTGGTTAGCCCGAAAGGCATTACTACAAATTCATAATGGCCATATCTTGTACGGAACGCAGTCTTTGGAATATCTTCCTCCTTTACCTTCAGGTGATGGTACCCCGATCTGAAGTCAATCTTTGAAAAGAACTGAGCTCCCTGGAGCTGATCAAACAAATCATCGATATGAGGCAAAGGATATTTGTTCTTAACAGTGATATTATTCAAGGCTCTATAATCAATGCAAAGTCTCATAGAACCATCTTTCATTTTAACAAATAAAACAGGATCACCCCATGGTGATGTGCTAGGTCTAATGAAACCTTTCTCTAATAAATCTTGCAATTGCTCCTTCAACTCTAAAAGTTCAATTTGTGCCATTCGATAAGGGGGTTTTGAAATTGGCTTAGCATCAGGAACTAAGTCAACATTAAACACAACTTCCCGATCTGGTATTATTCCAGGCAACTCATCAGGAAAAACATCAGGATACTCATTTACCACTGGCACATCATTAATCTGAACAGTTCCTTTATTTTCAACGACGTGTGCAAGGTAACATTCATTTCCATCTTTCACAAGTTTCTCGGCCTCTTGATATGTTATCAAAAGTAAGGGTTCATTCTTGTAAACAAACTGAAAGTCTTTCTGAAAAGATACTTCTTTAGCTCTACAGTCAATCTTAGCATGGTAAATAGAGAGCCAATCCATACCCAGGATAACATCAAACTCTACTAGAGGTAGAACAATAAGGTTTGCAAGTAGGTTCCTTCCATAGATAAGAATAGGAAGATTATTATAAATTCTTTTTGCCTCAACATTTCCCCCAGGTGTTTTTACCAGAAGTTCAGGAGTCATTTCTTGAGATGGTATTCCCATTTTACTAGAAAAGGTTTCAGAGATGAAAGAATGTGTAGCCCCCGAATCAAACAACACACTGGCATAATCTGAAAAAACAAAAAAAGTACCTGATACAACTTCATTTGATGGCCCGACATCTGCTGAAGTGGTTGAAAAAGATTTCACCACCCCTTTCTACTTGTAGTCTAACTGCATCCCATCACTCAAGATCTTTGTCGGACACTTGTTTGCATAGTGACCCATCTCATTGCACTTATAACATTTCACTAACTATAAATCAAATTTGTTCTTACGTTCACCTTGATCCTTTTCAGTGCAATCACGAGCCTTATGTCCCATCTTAACACATCGGTAGCACTTTCCAGAATTCAGAAGACATTCCCCAGAATGCCTTTTGCCACATTTATCACAAACTGGAAACTTAGTTCTCTTACCATCAGACTTTTTTGAAGAATTCTTACCTTTCTCCTGCCACCTCGGTCTCTTCTTCTGCTGGTTGTAATAGAAAACTTGGACATTGGCAAACTCCATTTCCACCTTCTCAGCACATCAAACAAGCTTTTCATAACTTTTAAACTCACGAGAAGCTAACGCCCTTCGATATTTTGGCTTTAATCCTGAGTAAAAACGATTGATTTTACTATCAAGGTCCCGGATAAAATTTGGAGCATACCTTGCCAATCGAGTGAACCTTTCTTCATAGGAAGCCACTGAGTCTTCCTCTTGCCTCAATTCCAAGAATTTCTTTTCCATCCTAAGTCGAACAACCTTAGGAAAATACTTCTCAAGAAACATACCTTTGAATTCATCCCAGTCAAGAGCATCAATCTCATCGGCGTCCCTGATATTTTTAACCATAGACCACCACTGATCTGCTTCACCCTCCAAACGGTAAATAGCAAGACTAACCTTTTGATTGTCTGAACACCCCATGACATCAAAAATCTTCTCCAGTGCTGTAATCCACCCTTCAGCTAGAACAGGGTCATATGATCCTCTGAATGATGGTGGATGTTGCCTCATGAAATGTTCCACCACTGACATCTTCCTCTGCAGTTGATCTGGCTGATCTCGTGCATGGATACCACCGCCATTTATCGCTTGAGTCAACTGCGCCATTACTGCAACAAACTGTTCAGTTCCAATTCCGACTATTTCTGGATGCTGATTCGGAAGGTTATTTCCTTCTGTATGCCTTCCTAGCACTGCTTCCCTATTTCCTCTGCGGAAAACCATTCTGAACAAACATGTCTTAGATGAAGCAACATGGTAATCTTTAAATGCTATATCATGAAAAAAAATATTTTTGGATAATAATTTAATAGAATTCTAACTCCTAAAGTTATCTAAACCGACCTTTGATACCAACTATAAGGCCCCATCCTTAAACCTTACATAATCTTGAGTTATTACAAGATTACACATTGAGGATCATTTCGGGTTTAGAGTTTTAGAGAATTAGATCATAAAACTTGCATTACATTCCACATATAAACAAAGTGGTTACATAAAGATAGTATTCTTCATTCCCATCAATAGAAGCACATTTAAAATAAAACATGGATTATTTCTTGACACATCCTTGACTCTATCATCTTATCATGTACCTTTCCCTTGACCTGTGAAAAACATTTCAAAAACATGGGATGAGCATAAAAACTCAGTATGGGTTATAAAAAAAACATGGAAAGGAAACATGAGTTCATATATACATAATAATTAAATCATACTTTACCCATAAAACATAGGCACTTTAACATACCTCATAAAATCATGAATAAATCATAGAAATCATAAGATATAAAGGTAACTTGAGGCATTCATAACATTCTTACGTAGGGAGTAACCCTCTTGGTTACGTTTGGAATACCCATCACAGTATATTCCCTAAAATCTCTTCGGAGAAACCTTAACGTTTCACTCCTTCGCGTTACCCAATGAATTGGAGAGCTATAACGGGCTCACCCGCCCTTAGTTTATCATGGAACCACCCGTCTTCATAATAATGCCCAAGAACCATAACATAATCATATCACATAAAACATGTATAAAGGAAACATAAAATTTCCACATTTCAATCACGAGATATCAATACAACACATTGATATAAAAACATTATTAAAACCATTTTCAATACTAAAATAAAAGAAAATTAAAACATGATATTTATTTTTCTTTTAAAAAGAAGGTATGGTTGGTAGAGGAAGCCGAAACTCAAATAACGGTCACGACGGCGGAGAAGTCGTTGTCGCCGCATACGTACGACAAAAACATTCCCTTTTGTCATTTAGTAAACGCTTCATATAAAAAATATTCCTTTTGAATAAACGTAAAAGTCAAAGGGGTTTATACACCGTATAAAATAAAGTTGTGTATAGAATAAAATATGCCTCAATGAAAGGAGATTGAGACGAAGTCCCATACCTCGTATCCGACTTGACCCGACCGTTCTTTAATCTCCTGAATAATAAAATTGAGTTAATCTCTACTTGCTTATGAATCTTTTTCAAGTTCATTATTCCTTTTATACCATGTTATGAACATCATGTAATCAGTTAAGTTAATAATGTTCATTTTGTCGGTATTTGGTTCTTAAGTCAAAAATAGACTTCTTACACTTACATGTTGTTAATTTGGTCAAAGGTTCATTATATCCAGAATGGTATTCATGATGTAGATATCATATATGTCATATATATCCAGTACATACATGCATTTATAATAATACATAATCATTTATAGGTAAGAAATGAAATGCACCGTTCATGGAGATGGTAAGCCGTACGTACGCATAAACGCTACTTTCATTTCTATTTCTTATTTTATAGAATGGAATCATAATTATATAACAGTATATTATAATTCCAGTATAATATCATATATAATATCATAGTTCCATCCTTTATATGTCCCACATATTGTATTTAACGAATCAAATCACTTTGAGGGGGCGGTAGTCCGCACTTCCTAAAATGAAGATATCGTGTTTACCCATAATGGAAACCATAAAGGTTTGCCCAAAATGAAAAAAACAGATGCCTAAGGAAAACATAAACATATTATATATCATATATAAAAATAGTTACATCATAATGTCCACCTTTTAAGGTGTTAAATGAGTGTTGAATAATCATCGTTTCGGGAGGCGGAATTTCGCCATCCACGGAAACCGTATGTTCTTTAACCATTTGATGTAGTTGTGTGAGAGTGTAACTCAAATAAATATTATAACAACATCCTTTTATATTGAAGATACTGGTGTTGTTACAAAATAAGTAAATAAAAATAGTTTAGGGGGTTGGAGAAGCAAAATAAAACAAATGAACATGAGAGAATGAATTACCTTTAAAAGTGTAACTCCTTTTGATTTGAGCGTAAAGGCTTCCTTTGAAAGGATTATTCCCAAAGGGAATCCTCTAGGATGAGTAGAGGGATGTGGAGAGAGTAAATGGTCAGGGTTTGGCCGAGCCAAAGGCTTTCGGAGTGTGTGAAATGAGGTAGGGGTGGGGGCCTTTTATAAGAGGAGAGGAGGGGCACTTTTGGAAAGTAAAGAAATATTACTTTATTTGAAAATGTGTTTCGGTTTTAAAAGGCCCCACATTGATATAATTCGTGTATATGGTGATACGGGTTCGAAATCCACCCATCCAATAAGTTTTGGACATGTGTAGTTCATATATTTAACATTGTCTTTCCATTTTATTTAAATCGTCAAATAATGATGTCATCGCTGCATCATTATTATGTCATAAATAATTTAATTTATTTAATGTCTAAAAATCTTAAAAAAATACTATGATGTAGGAAATCTTTTTATATTTCCAATGACTATTTATAATAAAAAATCTGATCTTTATAACCCCATGTAAAAATTATTTTCGTAAAACATATTATGTTTGTGTCATTTTTACTTTTACATTAAATAAAAAGTTATTTATGTCATTTCCCAACCAAAGTGTCTCCATGGGGTCCCCAAGTTGACCCATGGCTTGTCTTGGTCTTCCATGACACAAAAAATAAGGTTGGGACATGTGTCTAGGTCATTTCCTATTATTAAAGCATTATTTATACCTTAAACTACCCTAATTACCACTAATCGCGATTAAAAACTTAATAAGTTACTATTCACCAAAAAATTATTTTAATCTCATTGAACCAAATTTTACTTCTTAATGACAACCATGTATGTCGGATTTTTAAAATTCAATACACATTAGTGGTAAACTTTCATTTAACTGAAAAATCAGTTTGCTTGATTACCACTTAGTGGTTTCACTATTCATCAAAAATTGAAGTTTTTCAGAAAATTACCAAAAATTCACCCTAAGATATATTTGATATTCCGAATTAAAAAACGAAGTCTATTTTACAAAATTCAAATCATATAAGTCACATTTATTAATTCAATAATTAATTCCCGCTGCCAGAGCAAATAGCGTGTTTTTACAAAATAATAAGTATCAAAAGATTGACACCCGTTTAAGTCTAATTTCAAAGTGAAATTGATTCCAATGACCACCATTGGATAAAATGGTAAAAATATATTCTAATTTTACTTCAAAACCAATTCAAAACATAATCTAATCATATAAATAAAATATATTAAAAAGCAATTTTGATGTAAAATGCAGTATTTTTCACTATTCATTAAAAAATGTACATTGTCAGAAAAATACCAAAAATTCACACAAGGTAAATTTTGATGTCCCAATCATAAAGGATAAGTTTATTTTGACAAACATAGTTTATAAAATTGTCAAAATATAGATTCAAAAAGGGTTTTCCATCATAAGGCAGTAAAACAATCTTTTAAGAATATTAGTGTATTCCATGCTTAAGATTGGATTTATTTTCCTTTTTAGCCTCTAAAACACTATCTTAATCATTAATAGAAATAGGTAAAAATATATATTATTCATTACTTACTTGGGATGTTACAGAAATACTTATTGATAAATAAGTTCTTGAACTCTTCCCATTCCATGGACTCAATTTCATCCCTTTGCCTCATATTCTTGATAATATTCCACCATTGATCAGCATCACCTTCCAAATGATAAACTACTAAGATGACTTTATCATGTTTAGAACATTGGAGAACTGAAAATATCTTTTCATTAGTACTAAACCATTGTTCAGCAACTAATGGATCAGTAGACCCGCTGAAAGAAGGTGGACGCTCCCTCATGAAGGATTCAACATAATGTTGCTCCTTCATTTGCTCGTTTGGAAGTACTGCATGATTCATAGATTGAGAAAGTTATGTGAGCATGGATACAAGATTTTGCATTACAGCTCCCATAACGTTTGGTTGCTTATGGGGACAATCATTGCATTGCCCGTCGCATTCCGCATTAACATGGTTCCTTCGGGTTCCAGCCAGTGACTAAAACCAAGAAGAATCGTTTGAGCAACACTAATTTTAAAAAGAAAACCACATAATCAAGAATAAAATTTCACAATTAAGGTCTTATCCTAGGTTATTCATGGTCATTACTAAAACACTAAGATTGTTTCCTATGATTAGACTTATCCTTAGGGTTCTTACTAAGGCTTTCACATCCTAGTTTCCAAAGGTTGACTATACCTTTCCTCTGATACCAACTATAACGACCCATAATATAAAAACATTGTTAATACTTAAAAATTGAAGCATACTTATTACAACATATAACAAAACCACTAAAGGACCGTATAGGTATAATGTCCTTAGAAACTGGGAAACATAAACAACTGGTTCATAAAGCGTCTACACGGTCTCCCATTTATTTCATCATATCTATAGTCCCTTTTGGCATATCTTACTTAATAACCTTCTTCCTGAACTGGGGAAATAAAACATACAAAAGGGTGAGCTCAAATGCTTAGTAAGGGTAAACAAAATAAATATCAATCACATCATATTCATAAGAACATAACTTTTGGAAATCATAACCTACAAAAGAGATCACAATTTCATAAAATGGGATAGATCATGGTAGTGAAATTTAATCCCAATAATCATAACATAAAACATGAATCCTCATGGCATGCACACATAATCATAGAGAATCATTTCTTGTTAGTCAAGACTCATTTCCAAGACTATCTTAGTGGACAAAGTCCATTTCTGAACCGAGTTCACTCCTTGTTTCAGTCCTATTTCACTGAACCGGTTTAACCTGCCATTCCAGCCATGTCTATCTCATGAGATATAAAATATTTACCCAATGCATTGGAGGGAGATATAGGTCCCACCCATCTCATAATGATACCATTCTTATGTGTGCCACAAAATCATAAATCATACATCATTGCATAACCCATGTAATAAAAATGGGATTCTCAAACAACATGACATCAGAAAACAATTCATATAAGATAAAGAAATTCTTAAAAATAATTCCATCACAACATAATCAAATCAATGTAATAATAGGGATAGAAACATAACCATATACTATCTTATATGGAAAATAATTTTGATTGAACACTTGAACTCCATTCATTAAAAAAATATCCTCTCCACTTCAAAAACATTTTCCTTTCTTAACATGTATTACAATTTTAAACTAAAAGAAGTTGATTAAAAATAAACTGTAAAACTTGTAATGGAAGCTTCTTGGAAATAATTTTTTAAAAATCCATTCATTCCGTATAAGTTAAAAAAACATTCTTCTCGTACTTTTGTCGGAAAAGTCAAAAAGTACCTCGTATGAAAAACGACAAAATATTCCTTTTATATCCTTGACTAAAAACTCACCGAAGTGTAAAATTGGATTTAAACTATTGTAAGTGGATGGAAACAATATTACATATTGAGGGAACATGGATGTGGATGATAAAATACACCCCAGTAAATACCAAAGTATAAACAATCTCAGATAAACATGAGATTGTGATATTTCCCTGACCTTAGGTCCGATATGCTTTGTACGTGTCCGAACCTCCTGTATAATGATTTAAGTAATGTTATTTACTTATTCCGTAATCATAATTATTGTTATGATATCATATTTGGTCATATTCTAAGCTTCTTAGTAGTAATATTTCATTGCCACTTGTTATTCGGGTGTTTATAACTTTTTGTTCTTATGCGTGTTTTGTAGAATTAATTCTTATTATTCTATTTAGGATATAGATATATAATTTCAAGAATTTTATTAGTTTAATATATATCATATTAATTAATTCAATTCATTTATATAGTCATTATGCAATGAAGATCATGTAGAACGAGTCGCATCACATCGTGGAGACGGTATTCCGTACGTACGCACAAGCGATGATATCGTTCCCATGATCATGGAATTGTATTGGAGTGAATGTATACTATTTAAGAATCAATATCACTTTACAATCATCATATATAGTCATTATTTACACCATTATACCCATCCAAGTAAGGTGGTGGTGGAAAATAGATTACACCACGGCGTGGAGACAGTATTCCGTACGTACGCATGCGCGGTGATTTCATTTTCCATAGGATGGATAGATGGTGAAATAGGGTTTTTTAATACTTATAATAACATATCAGTATATTAGTTATACTGTTTTTATTACTTCATAATGAAACAACTAAAGAAGAAGAAGTGGAAGAAGAAATAAAGATGAAAGAATCAGTTACGGACATTACCTCTTCTTTGAAGTGCTTCTTTGAGACCTCCTTTTAGGGCACTAAAATTGGTCTTCGAAGAAGACCAGGACCTTTAGGATGTCTCTAGGGAAGTGGAGAGGAGAAAGTGGTAGGGGTGGGACGATATTGAAGTCTCAAAGTGTTGTGAGGAAGAGGGGGGGAGGTGCCCTTTTATAAGGGAGGAGAGGGGCACCTTTGGAATAACTAAAAATATTATTTTATTATAAAGTCAAGTTCGGTTTTAAATAGATCCAAACTGATTTATTTCGAAGCTAAGGTGGGGATGGGTCGAAATACTCTCACCTAATAGAATTTAGACAAGTTTAGATTCCTTATAATTTATATTTATCATTAAGTTAAATAATTTTACTTTTATCGTGTCTCCTTGTGTTCTTATACTATAAGGTTAATAAACTCACTATAACAAGCCAAACGAACCCCAAGTTCTTTATTATTAATATATATAACCTTATCTATGTAATTTTTCCGAACATTAGATTTTTATGAATAAAATAACAATTAATAATATAATATTTTTTTTAAAAACTATTTTATGTCAATTTTGACACTATTTAGTAATTGATTTTTGTGAAAATCATAAAGGAATTATTAGTTCGAAAAAATCTAATTAAATCAATACTAACATGTCATATTAACCTATAAAAGTAGTGGAATTCATAAAAAGTCTCAAATTATATTTATTTGGGTATTTAAAATATCAATAATTCTAATTGTTCACTATTATGGTAAGTACTACATCATCATTGTGTCATAAATAAATTAAATTATTTAATGTCTAAAAATTAAAAATAAAATGTCATTATGTAGGAAATATTATTATATTTCTAATGAATATTTACAATCGAATTTATCTTATGTATAACCCTATATTAATAATGATTTACTTATTAAACTTTGATTTTAACTATTTTAACCCTTCTTTAAATAAATTGATAATAAATGTCCTAATCTAATCCAAGTGGGCCTAAATGGTCATATTTTATTCCTAATGTTTCTTGTGGTCGAATTACACTTATTCAATAGAATTAGGACATGTTTTAGGGTAATAATAATATCAATTTTACCCTTAATCACCCTATTTACTTTTAACCGTGCTAAATAAAAGTAAAAAGTTACTATTCACCAAAAATTATTTTCATCTCATTGAACCAAATTTTACTTACTGACATCAACCGTGTCTCTCTGATTTTTGAAATTCCACTCACAGAAGCGGTAAAATTAGGTTTTACGAAAAATTCAGTTTTTAACTACCACTTAGTGGTTTCACTATTCATCAAAAATTGAATGTTTTTAGAAAAATACTAAAATTTCATCCTAGGCTAATTTCGATATTCCGAATCCAAAAATGAAGTCCATTTTGAAGAATAAAATTTATAAATTTTCAAAAAGTGGTTATTACTATTCATAACGACTATTTTTAATAATATTTTAATATTATATCATTGTTTAGTGAAACTCGGTATTGCGTACGACGCAAGCTATCGAGGAAGGTCGCGATTTCGTGTAAAGAAAGCCAAGAAAGTGAAATATTCCTTTGATGATTTATATAACATAAAAGTCTCGGGTTTTACAGTGTAGACCCCGAATCAAATAACACATTGAAATAATATAAAATAAAAAAGTACCTGATACCACATTATTTGATGGCCCAACATCTACTGAAGTAGTTGCAAATGATTTAACCACCCCTTTCGGCTTGTAGTCTAACTGCTTCCCATCACTCGAGCTCTTTGTCGGACACTTGTTTGCATAATGACCCATCTCATTGAACTTGAATCATTTCATTAACTATAAATCAAATTTTGTCTTACCATCAACTTGATATTTTCCAGTGCAATCATGAGCCTTATGTCCCATCTTACCACATCATTAGCACTTTCCTGAATTCAAAACACATTCCCCAACATGCTTTTTACCACATTTATCACAAACTAGAAACTTAGTTTTCTTACCATAATACCTTTTTGAATGATTCTTCCCTTTCTCCTGCCACCTCGGCCTCTTCTTCTGTTGGTTGTTATAGAACACTTGATCATCATAAAAATCCATTTCCACCTTCTCAGCACATCAAACAAGCCTTTCATTACATTTGAACTCACGAGAAGCTAATTACCTTCGATATTTTGGCATTAATCCTGAGTAAAAATGATTTATTTTACTATCAAGGCGTAGGATAAAATTTGGAGCATACCTTTCCAATCGAGTAAACCTTTCTTCATAAGAAGCCAATGTGTCTTCCTCTTGCCTCAATTCGAAGAATTGTTTTTCCATCCTAAGGCGAATAGCCTTAGGAAAATATTTCTCAAGAAACATACCTTTGAATTTGTCCCAGTCAAGAGAATCAATCTCATCAGTGTCCCTGATATTTTTAACCATCGACCACCACTGATCTGCTTTACCCTCCAAAAGGTAAACAACAAGACCAACCTTTTAATTATCTGAACACTCCATGACATTGAAAATATTCCCCAGTGATTTAATCCACCCTTCACCTACCACAAGGTCATATGATCCTCTAAATGATACGGGATGTTGCCTCATGAAATGTTCCACCACTGACATGTTCCTCTGTGGTTGATCTAGGTTATCCCTTGCATGGATACCACCAACATTTATCGCTTGAGTCAACTGTGCCATTACTGCAAAAAACTATTCCATTCCAATTACGACCATCTCAAGATGCTGATTTGGAAGGTCATTTCCTTCTGTATGCCTTCCTAGCACTGCTTCCCTATTTCCTCTACGGAAACCCATTCTGAACAGACATGTCTTAGATGAAGAAACATCGTAATATTCAATTTATATATCATTTCAATTTGACCCAAAAAAAATATTTTTGGATAATCATTAAATAGAATTATAACTCCTAAAGTAATCTAAACCGACCTCGGATACCAACTATAAGGCCCCAGCCTTAAACATTACTTAATCTTGAGTTATTTCAAGAATACACATTGATGATCTTTTCAGGATTAGAGTTTTAGAGAATTAGATCATAAATCATGCATTACATTCCACATTTCAACAAGGTGGTTACATAAAATACAGTATTAATTTTTCCCATCAAAAGAGACATATTTAAAATAAAACATGGATTCTTTCTTGAAACTTCCTCGACACTGTCATCACATCATGTACTTTTCCATTGACCTGTGAAAAACATTTCAAAAACATGGTATGAGCATAAAAAGCTCAGTAAGGGATATAAAAATATGGAAAGAAACCCTTAGTCCATGTATACCTAAGAATAAATGAAATCATACATTATTCATATAATAAAATCACTTTAACATACCTCAAAAAATCATAATTTTTATGAATAACTCATAGATATCATAATACATAAAGGTAACTTGAGGCATTCATAACATTCTTACGTAGGGAGTAACCCTCATAGTTATGTTTGGAATACCCATTACAGTATATTCCCTAAATCTCTTTGGAGAAACCTTAATGTTTAACTCCTTCACATTACCCAATGCATTAGAGAGCTATATCGAGCTCACCCTCCCTTAGTTTATCATGGAACCACCTATCATCATAAACAGTGCCTGAGAACCATTACATAATCGTATCACATAAAAAATGCATAAAGGAAACATAAAATTTCCACATTTCAATCACAATATATCAAAAACACATTGATCTAATCAAAACATTATCAAAACCATTTTCAATACCAAAATAAAATAAAAGTAAAACATGATATTTATTTTTCATTACAAAAAAATGTTATGGCTTGTAGAGGAAGCCGAAACTCAAATAATGGTCACGGTGGCAGAGAAGTCTTTGTCGCTGCATACGTAAAAAACATTCATTTTTGTCATTTAGTAAAACGTTTCGTATAAAAAATATTCCTTTTGAATAAAATTAAAATTCAAAGGGGTTTATACACCGTATAAATGAATGCTGTGTATAAATCAAAATATGCCTCAATCAAAGGATATTGAGACGAAGTCCAATACCTCATGCTTGAATTGACTCGATCGTTCTTTAATCTCCTAAATAATAAAATTTAGTTCATATATACTTGATTAAGAACCTTTTTCAAGTTCATTATTTCTTTTATATCACTTATTACCATGTTATGAACACTATGTAATTATTTAAGTTAATCACGTTTGTTTTGTCGATCATTGGTACTCGAGTCAAAAATAAACTTCTTATAATTAAAAGTTGTTCATGTGGTAAAATATCCATTCTATCCTGAATTATATTCATGATTTAGATGTCATATATATCAAGTATATACATGAATTTATAATATTACATATCATTTTGAGATAAGAAATGAAATGCACCGTTCATAGAGACGGTAAACCGTACGTACGCATGAACGCTACATTCATTTCTATTTTGTATTTGATGGAATGGATTCATAATGATATAAAGTTATATTATAATTCCACTATAATATCATATATAATATCATTATCTCCATCCTTTATACGTCCCACATATTTCATTAACGAATCAAATCACTTTGAGGGGGCGATAGTCCACACTTCTTAAAATAAAGATATCGTGTTTACCTATAATGGAAACCATAAAGGTATACCATAAATGAAAAATACAGAAGCATAAGGAAAAAATAAACATAATATATGTCATATATAAATATAGTTACATCTTAATGGCCACCTTTAAAGGTGTTAAAAGAATATTGAACAAACATCGTTTCGTGAGGCAGTAATTTGCCATCAACAGAAATAGTATGTTCTTTAACAATTAGATGGAGGTGTGTGTAAGTGTAGCTCGAATAATTCTCATAACCAAATCCTAGTAAATTGAATATTCTGGTGTTTTTACAAAATAAAGGAATAAAAATATTTTATGGGTTTGAAGAAGAAAAATCAATCAAAAGAACATTAGAGAGGACATTACCTTTAAATTGGGTAACTCTTCTTGGTTTGAAACAAAAGGGTTTCTTGAAGATCTTTCTGCCTAAGGTAAGGATTCTAGGATGAATATAGGGATTTGGAGAGATAAAATGAGCAGATCTTTCCCAAGCCAAGGGCTTGAGAGGTGTGGGTAAGGTGGTAGAGGTCGGGGCCATTTATAAGAGGGATGATGGGCACTCTTGGAAAGTCATGAAATGTTACTTTATTTTAAAATGAGTATCGGATTTTCAAGTTCTCACACTGATATATTTCAACGATAAGGTGATAATGGTTCAGAATATACTCATCCAATAGGTTTTTGAAAAGTGTATATCATATATTTTACATTATCTTTTCATTTTATTTAAATCTTTCAATAATTAGGCAATCACTGCATCATCATGGTGTCATTAATAAATTAATTTATTTAATGACTAAATAATATAAAAAAATACTATGATGTAGGAAACCTTTTTATATTTTAAATGGATATTTATAGTTTAAGAGATCATTTATACAGACAAAAATAAAATTGATTTACTTTGGTGTTACATACTTTTGTGATATTCTATTTTCTTTAAAAATAAAATGATAAAGTGTCACTATCACCCAAAAGTGATTCCATGGGGTCCCAATGTTTAGAAAAAGGCATCCCATGGTCGGCCATGACAAAAAAAGTGGCATACGGATACATTTTGGGGTCATTTTATATTATTATTTTATTAATTTATTACCCTTAACTACATGATTACTAATTAATCGTGATAATTAATGATAATTACCATCATTACTATTCATAATGTCAAAAAATAGTCTTAATTACATAATATGGACCTTTTGATTCCAAATATGGAATCCATTTTACCAAATTTCAAACAAAGAAATTGTAGTAAATAATTTAAAAATAATTCATGTCATCAAAACAAATAGTGGTTTTTTTAGAAACAATATCTATCAAAAGTTTGACAATTATGTATGTCCAATTTAATGTGAAATTAATCTCAATGGCCAACATTGTATTAGATGGTAAAAATATATTATATTAACACTTTAAAACCAATTAAAAGATAATCTATACATATAATTAAATTAGATGAATAAGCAGTTTTGAAGTAAAATGCAGTATTTTCCACTATTCATTAAAAAATGAACATTGTTAGAAAAATACCAAAAATTTATGCAAATTAAATTTAAATGTCCCAATACTAAAGAATAATTTTATTTTGACAAATAGATATTATAAAATTTTCAAAATATAGATTTAAAAATGGTTCTCCATCCAAAGGCGGTAAAACAATCTTTTAAAAACATATTAGAGAATTCAATGCTTAAGATTGGATTTATTCTCATTTTAAGCCTCTAAAACACTATCTAATCTATAAACAGACATAGATATTAAAATCCATAATTATTTACTTGGGATTTTACAATAGAAGCATCCATGGAGTCTATAATTATAGAACCTAAATATGGTAGAACAAATCTAATATAGTTATTGAGTATATGGTTGCTTGAATACCATAGAATTTTTTAATGGTAGGTAATATGTGGGTAATCGTATAAATGTATCAATTTTTGTATAGTACAAGGGGATGTGGTTATGGAATATATACCTAGGAGTATCAAAACAAAATAGGTGTTCCAGTCCTAACTCGAGGTAACTCGATACCTGACAACAAGACTTATTGCGCACCTTGTATGACACTCTCAATTAATATGCTTCAGATAATTCACATTATATTTACCTACCAATAAAAATAATTTGGAATTATAGATTTATTAAATGTATCTAATGTTTATGATTCCAGGATTTCAAATGGATAAATTTATGTTATTATCTACACCATAATTTGTGTTATACAATGATAATAAATTTTTCAGCTAATCCTGTATATTCCAATATTTGGAAATAGCAACTAAATGGAAGAATGGTATCAATACTCATGGGAAATTTATAGATTGTTGTAATGAGGAATACAATACATCTAGTATTTGGATTGAGAATGATGTGAATACATTATTGATGAATAATCATATTATGATACGTATCCTTCATTGGATTAACCAACCTATTCCATAATAAGATTATATAATTTTGGACTAATTTATTTGATATATGACCTGATCATTTAGAGGGACTATTGAAACACTAGAATCTATGCAATGGATTAAGTAATTAGAAAATATATATTCATGGAATTAGGATGTGGTGAAAAGGAAAAGGTTACAATCTTAATATATTTTTGGAATGATAATGCAGATTAGTGGTGGTCTTCCATAAAAATATAATGGAATAAGAGGAAATAAAACTCATGGAATAGAAGACTATTAGTAATGCATTATTTAGTAAATAAATCCCTTGGGGTAAAAATTTTATAAGAAGAAAAATTTTGTGAGATTAAATAAATTGGAAGAGGAGAGTGTTGCATACTATGAAGCTACCTTTACATGTATTCCTAGGTATGATTTCAGTTATATACTCAACACAGTGTTCTAGTTCGACTAATTAATTAATGTACATATGCCTAATATAATAAAGTCACTAGTTTCATAGAAACTTTTATCATATAAAGAAATAGTTATATGTTTCATAAAGAAGGAGAAGGACTTCTCAAATTCAAATGAATTCATTGGAAATCAATAGAAGATGAGGTCTTATAAGCACCATGAAAAATGTAATTCATCAAATAAGAAGATGATGTTCAAGAAATATACATTAATTGATAAATTTGGAAGAATGAACCTAGAAAATCCATAAAATGAATGTGGGTTTGTTATAAGTGTTCAGAAAAGGCCCACCAGGAAAAAGAATGAAAGAGGTAAAATAAAAATGATAATATTCTGTGATAGAACAACATGAAGATGGATCAATATGAAAACGAATGACCTAAACATAAAGATAATAATTATCTGAGGATGTTATAGGATCTAGGCCATGAATATCTTATTGAAAAAAGTAATTTGGAATGATTAAAATACATATGTATTTTGTACTACAAAATATGTTGTAAAAGAATTTTATTATAATGTCCTCATCATATGTTTTAGGAAATATGTCAATATTGTACTATAATACTATTTCATTGATGATTTGATATTATATTATGAATGATACAAAAATATTAATTCAGTATAATGTTAAAATTTTCAATGAAATACATGATTGAGTGAAATACATCCATTATTATGTTATTGATGTTTACGTAATGATGAAGAAATGATTAAATTAGATAAGTTATAACTACATTGGAACTGATTAATGACTTATAGAAAATTGGTTTATGATATAAGTTATAGAGTTTACATTTATATTTGAATTAAGTAATATGTCCAATAACATGTGTACTACATGTGTTATAAGGATGAAAGAATTTTTACAATATGGTTTTTTGGTTATTCTAGTCATTACCATATATCATGTGATTACATGATTCACATGTTGGGAATGTAAAATTTTAGATCTTCCTCATGTTGATTTTATAAAAATGATATGTTCATTTTGTAAATTCAATGACCTTACTTATGAATAATTGGATCCTAAAATTTTGGAAATTTGAACCATTTGTAAAATGGACATAGATAATCCTTGGATAAGATTCAGAAGCTAAATGCATTAATTCGATATATGATTCATAATATTCCAAGATATTCATTAAAAAAGCTCAAGGTGTAATAAAATGAAAATATTATGTTTATTGAAATTTATAGTAATTTATATTCTTATAGAGTGTAGGAATTGCATGAAAATACGGAAAAATGGGTTTGAAACAATAATATTCTCCTATTATCATCATTTCTGATGATATCAATGATATGTATTCACACCAAGGTTTTATGGTTTCAGGGTAAAAAACATTCATATTACCATGTTCTCTATAACTCTCAATACAAACAGGATTTTTAGACATTTTCTTCCATGTCCATATTTCTATTTCATACCTATGTTCTCTTATTAAGAAATCTAGTTATGTGAGTATTATAAATTCATTTCTCTCTTATTAAGATTTTTTATATCATCTAATTTTATGATGTGTTCCCAAAAAAATAGTTTATTTTCAATCTCTATATTTCTACGGTCAGGTTTAAATTGTGGGGAAACAATTTAATTAAGGTGGGGAGAATGTCATACCACAAAATTTGAATGTACAACTTCGTATTCAATAGTGTGCATGACTTAAATCAACAAGAATGTAAGGGAATATAATATATTGAGACTCTACTATATGTCTACATCTTTAAATATGATCAATAAATTATTTAGCTTCGAATGAAATCAAAAATAAGTCAGCCTCCATTGCACACAAGAGCGACCTTCCTTGATAGCCAATGTTACCTGTAAGACTGTGTTTCACTAGATAACAATATATTATTAAAATATAATTATTTCATATGACATGATATATCATAGCCATTATATTTTTGGTTATGAATATGAATATATTTATTATGAAAATTTATAGTTAATATAAACATAAAATGAATTATATCATCACCAACTAATGAGAAACGAAAATTCTAACAAATTGAATATAAAAAAAATATTATGTTCACAACACATTTTTACCCTAAAAGATTTATTTTAAAATAGTTAGTGGGTAATATTAATTTAATATATATATATATCATATATTGAATTTATTAATTTTTTTGTTCATCTCTTATATTTGATAATTATATGATAAAAACAATCAAATATTACACATAAAAACTGAAATTTTAGGAAGGAAATTTTTTCTTCAATTTAATGGGGAACCAATTTTATATCTGAATATTGACACATTAATTGATTTAATAATTTAAAATAATCTTTTTATTTTAATGAAAAACATTAAAATTAGGTTTGGTTTAATTTTTTATATTATATAAAAACATATCCATTTTAAATTAGTAGATAAAAATAATTTAATTTACATCAAAATTACTTTATAATATAATATATTTATAAGGATAGATTATTTTTTATATTTGTTTTAAATTTTTATTATAATATATTTTTACCAATTAATCCAATTTATGTTATTAGAAAAAACTTTACATTAAATTTAACAACAAAACATATCATATTTTTAAACTTTTTTTACATTAAAAACATGTGTTGTCGTCTAATTTATGTGATGAATTTTAAATTAATTTATTGCACTTATTTGTAGGGAAACATTTAAAAAGAATTAAAAATTTAAAATGAACATAATTTATAATGTCTAATAATGTTAACTATGTTTTTAGAAAAAATAATATTGAATGAAATTAAGATTTATTAAAATCATTAAGGTAAAATTAACTATAATAAAGGAATAAACCATTAACTTAAGGGCCCAAATGACCCATAAATTAGTACATAACCCATTTTAAGGACATATACTGTGCATAAAACATGAAATATATAGATTCTTTTGGTATGGTTTCACTTTATTTAGGTAGATCATGGGTACACCTGACTTATTTTAAAAAATTCCTAGAGAGTCATTTCCAATCCCCATAAAACACCGCCACCTCCCCACTTTCCTCACACCTATCAAACCACATTGCGTTATCAAATATATTCACAAATATATTTCCAAAATCGCAACCCTCGACCTTGAAACCTATCTATGGCCAGAAATCCTTCCATGGAAGACATTTGGTATAAACCAATAGAAGTTACCCAATTAAGAGGTAACATATTCTCACTATATTTTTACTTTCATATCTAGTATACACTACATATAATCTTATTATTACATTATTAAATAAAAACTAAATTATCATAAATATAATATAATTTTTTATATTAATAATTTAATATACATATAAACACCCTTCCATATAATGGGTAACAGACATATTGTTTCTTTGTATGGTGTACTACTACATTTGGAAATAAGGATTGTTAATTTTTCCATTAACATATATCATGGTGTAATTATTATAGAAAATCTATTTATATATGATTTATAGGATATTTATAATTTCATTGTTTTTTGTTATTTTTTTGAACATTTAATTTATGATTTAATGTTTTTTAATATGACATATTTGTTTGATGAAGTGTGGAATGCCACCCTAAAATATATATGGCACGTTTATACCATACATGGAATGTATAAAAGATGATTGTAATAAAATTTATTAACAAAAATAACATATATATTTTTATTTAAGAATAATATTCCAATTTTACTTTTAGTTTTTTTTAATTTTAATTCAAAAATTAATTGAAAATAGTGTTAATGAATACATATGACTTGAATTCTCCATGAATGGTGCTATTCATTTCTTACATCCAATTATAATGAAATACAATAAATACACATATATATATATACATATATATTATATATAAAAATTAATACATGTTTTACACTATAGAGATTATGAAACTTTTATATAATTAATAATTACATTAAATAAAATGTTAATAAATACTCGAGAAAACTAAGAAATTAACACATGATATTGTTAAATTAATAAAGGAGTGAAAAAATAAGTGTAATAAAATATTTTAAGAAAATAATATAAGTTATTATAAATAATAATATGACTATCATAAAAGCTATTAATATATTTTAATCATTTATATAGGAGGATAATGACCATACAATAAAAAATGAAGGAAAAGGTAATGGATATTGTCCCAATTTACATTTCATTGAGACTAATTTTTTTAGGCATCAATTCACTTTTATTTGATTTATGTACTACCCTTTCATATGTTATACAGTGAATCTAATAAATCCCATAATATTTTATGTAACATTTATTTCATTGGAAATTATGATTTAAATGCATCATTGTGGTATGGGACACATTTGAATGTTTAAATATAATTATCCCTTAGTGATGTTTTAATGTCAACAAACCTTTTATAACAAATCCTCAACTAGAGAGTTATTGATAAAACCATATAATTCATCTAACATGGGTATTTTATATTGAACATTATGTATTTTATATATGAATAATGCTTTATACCAGTAAGGTGGGGCTCGGTTATAGATTTCCACTCAATGTATCCATATTCTCATGGGATGATCATATTGTCCGAATTAGATGAATTTTTAGCCGATATCTAAATGGTCTTGTGGAAGGTCTTGAAGGTACTTCTTCCATGTACCGAGTAAACATATTTTCTAATATCTAGTCATTTCCCTTATTTAGTTTCACTTATTATTTATCCTTGGTATTTTGGGTTGACGTATATAGGGATACATTTCATTTTTAGTTTAATTATATAGATGGTATAAAATATAGTTTCTTACCTTTCCATATTGGTTATTTCTAATCTAGATTTTTTAATTTCATTTTTATCAGTTATTTAAATTTAGAGGTTATTTTATTCTCATTGATTTATAATTTCATCTATATTACATAACCTTATAGATCATTAGATCGAAAAATTATTATGTTTCATTTATCCATGTCCAGATGATAAAATCTTTAAATAATCTTTCGAGGATGTAGTTAATTGTATTGGAATGTGTATTATGTTTTTATTTTTAATTTTCCAATGTATTATAGGTATCATGTATGTAATATGTATTTCCAACACTACTAAATTAAATGATCCATCTGGATTTTATACCTTTTAATATTACTAATTTAATAAAATAATGAATTTTCTATGGGGTTTCTAGGGTTTGGGAATTATAGATATCAAGAATATCATCCATGGGAAACATTTTGATACTCAAAATCATACTCGGGTGACCCATCACTAGTGTGGAAGATTGGGTCACCATCATATAAATTTTCCCCTACCACTAGTAGAGTGTCGAGATTCGTATTGGATGGGAAGTCTTCAGATGTTCTACAATAACCCACAATAGATTAGAAATGATACAACGAAAATGAAGAATCAGTGTGTGGGAAGGGGATCTAATGTAATGTATTAGCCAAGGAGTGGTAGTTATATTGGTCATTGAGGTAGTGTCAGTAGATAGGGTGGTTCAGGGTAGTAGAGCCCTTATCATCATATTGGTGTAGCTCATGGGATATAATTGGTATAAAAGGGAAGTGGGGAAGGATAACTTTGTGACATGAATTTTATAGTGGTAGATAGTAATGTTTGTTCATCACCAGTTAGTGGTATTATTATTTTATCATATATGCTTGCTTGATATTTATTTAATATTGGTTCAAAAAACTCTATGATAATTTTCCAACATGGTATTGGTTTGATCCAGGTGGTCGAGTTCGTTAGTATAGTTAGGAAGATAGATATACCATTAAGAATACAATTGAGAGACACAAATTTGTGTAAATAGTGTTCTCTCATGGTCGGGAAGTATTATTTCCATTAGGATCAATACATATTTTATGTTTTAGTGTTTGACCTAATTCTGAGTATTAGTTTAATATTGAGCCCATATAGATTGTTAATGTTGGAAAATGTTGTTTTTGTCTCATCAGGGTGTAAAATATATTCACCATGGATAGTGGGATATCATAGTTGTACTTTCAATGAAATTTTATCAGCATGTGGGGGATCCCAATGACAAGGTTTCTAGTATTTGTTTATATTATGGAGGTGTAAAACTAGATAGTTTCCCCCTATATTTGGATTGGTTTTATGATGTGTTTCCTGAATACTTCTCAAGTCTCCCTTCTGAGAGAGATGTGTAATTTACAATTGACCTCATGGATGGGTATGAGCCGATTTCTATTCCTCAATGAATAATAAAACCAACAGATATCCAATATATTAGGACATAATTGAATGATTTGATGGACATGGGGTTTAATTGTATGATTACATCACCTTGGGGTTCTCTTGATGTATTTTATATGAAGGATGACTAGACTGTATACTTATAGTTTGATTACCGAAATTTGATCATGAAAACTGTAATGAACCAGTATCCTTTTTATTCAATCGATGATCTATTTGAACTATTGAGGGGAGCTTGTGTTTTGTCAAATATCGACATGAAATTTAGGTTTCATCAGTTGTGTGTTAATCCTTCTGATATATCAAGGACTGCTTCTAAAGTAGTTATTGATTTGTCATTTTTTTATAATGTTATTTGGATTGAATAAATCACTAGTAGTTTTTATGGAATTGATGAATAGAATATTACACCCATAACTAGATATTTTTGTGTTAGTGTTTCTGGATGAATTATTGGTCTAAAAAAAGAAACATGATGATCATTCCCACCATCTTGAAATCAAATTTATTACACTTATATATCATCAGGTATACAACAAGAAATACATGTGTCTGTTTTGGTTTCATCAAGTACACCTCATGGAACACATTATATCAAAGTATTGTATGTTAAAGGACCCATATAATGTTGAAGATGTTTTTTATTGGGATCATCCCTAGAATTATTTTGATATTCATTTAATTCTAGTGTTTTTAAGCTATTACAAGAGGTTCATTCATGAATTTTAACGTTTGGATGCACCTTTTTTGGTCTTGAACAAGAAGAGAGTTATATTTAAATCTGCTAGAGAATTTTAGAATTATATCAAGAAGATACAGAATAAATTTAAAATGGTACCTATATTGATATTACCCTATCTAGGTGAGGAATAAAAAGTTTATTGTTACAATTCTAGTAACAATCTTGAGGTAGTTTTGATGTAGAGAGTTTGATTTGTCATTTATGATTCACTATATTTGAGGCCAAATGAATGAAACTACCCTTCACTTGATATATAATTACATATAGTTGTTTATTCTTTGATGTGTTTTTGGAATTATATGTTTTTTCAATAATGTTACAATTTATACTAATCTCAATATAATATTCTATATCTTTTTATAGCGATATATAAATCACCATAATAAGAGTTTGATTGATTATATCTAGTCTATTGATATTGATCTAGAATTACCCCCGAAAAGGGAAAATGTGTTGTTGATTATATATGAAGGAAAAAAAGACTTGGTCATTTCATGAATCTATTTCTAAGTGGAAGTAGTGAATTTAAAAGTTGAAATTCATGTTCTTGATCAAGTGGGTTTATATTAGTTGACTCTATTATTATTTGTAGTGGAGTGTACAATTTTTATCTAGATTAGAGATATGTTTTATAAGGATTCAGAGTGTTTATAATTGAACACAATCCTTAATGTAAAGAGTTACCTTCATAATCAAAAATAGATGAAGAAAATATCATTTATGTCATGAATCAGTTTATTGTGCCTATAAGCGTGTGATTGGAATTGATACATTAATTACATTTTACATAATGGGTGGTTCTTCCAGGTGTAAAAAAATATTTGTGAACTACAATGATAGTTTTGGTGGTTTGGTATGACAAATCAAATAGAAGGATTTGTGAAATGAAGTCAAAAATATAAAAAAGTGAAGGCCAAGAATCAATGAACTTGTGGAGTAAAATATCCATTCCCCATTTAGGAATGGAAGTGGGGTGATTATACTATGGAAAATTTGGTGGGGGTCCTGGGAAAACCTTAGATGAACTATTATATTTCTATGGTTGCATGCCAATTGAAAAACTTTGACATTTATTACCACTATGGGAGACTTTCATAGTGGATCTGTCAGGAGTGTTGTACATTTGGTAGATAGTACATCTACATAGAGAACCTCAAAACATATTTTGAGATGATGGATCATGATTTACATCACCCTTCCCTTCGGGCTTTTAGACGGAACATTGTACAATGGGTACTGAGCACATCATTCCACCCACAAATAGACGTGCAGTCATAAATACTATATAGGTGATTGAGGATATGCACAAGCCCGTGTCTTAGACTTTAGTGGGTCATGGGAGAATCAAATAGGGAATTTTGTGTTCACCTATAATTTCATTTATCAAGAAACTATAGAAATTGATCCATATGAGGGAATTTATGGTCGATTAAGCTGGTCACCTTCTTGTTGGATGGAGGTGGGTGAGTTATAGATGTTGGGACCATTTCTTATGAAATAAATATTAGATGAGGTCTAGTTGATTCATAAATGTATGGAGACAACTCATAGTTGATAGATTTAATATGTTGACATACATCAAAAACCCATATAGTTTATAGATGTTGATATTGTGATACTTTGTTTTATTCCTGGAATATGTCACCATGGGATTAAAAGATAGGGAAAGACGAAGATGAGGTTTCTTAGACTAATTGAGGTTGTGGAGAGGATCAGGTTTGTGGTATACCAATAGGATCTTACATAGAGGTATAGTTATATTCATGATGTTTTTGTTGTGTGATTCCTTCAACAATAATTCTCTAAACCTACCCATGTTATCGATATGGATGTTGTTGAATTTCAGACCAATGATTCTTTTGAGGAGGATCTAATATGTGTGTTGGTTTGCAATGAGAATGTTTTGTGGGAATTATTTTGTAGATGGTTTTTTTATTATAGATTATGGTATATTTTTATGTTGAAACATGGGAGATATAAGAAAATTTGACAGCTTTTAGGACTGATTCTTTTTGAATAAAAATCTAATAAATGATTTGGAATGTAGCTCGAGGAAGATATGTTATATAGTTGTGAGATTATAAGACCCTATCCTTTTATGGAGATGTATCGAGCATATTTATATGTAATATTTTCATTTGTTTTAGTTCATTTTTTTCTGCTTTGTCCTTTGGATTTTTTAATTAAATTGGATTATTTTGTAATAAAGAGGGGTTATACATGGTTGGTTCATGGATTCCCATATCGTACACCCAACATAGCAGACATAGAATACTCATACAGAGGGGATTCACACAGTTAGCTCACACTTATTCCAAAAAATTCCCCTCTTAAAAGTATCTATGCACCCCATCCCAAATTAGAGTAATACGGTTAATGCCCATTATTTGGAAAACCATAAACCCTACACTGGATACAATGCACATGGTTTGAATAATCTGTAAGATTCATTTAAAATATCTTGAACACCCATTATTAACCAAAAAATGACCTGAGCTCGACAATAAACATTTTATTTCATTTTTGGAAGATCACTGACATATTTCATGGAATTTTATCCTTTTTGTAGGCGAGGTTAAGCCCAAATTGAAGGATTTTCCTTTCTCAATAATAGAATCTTGTTCTACATGATTTCCATCCTCTCTATCATCATTTTAATTAATTATTACCACTATTTATGATAGATCAAGATCATGGTTTAGATATATCAGATTCGTTTGATTTGGATTTATGTTTAGGGTTTAGATGTCAATCCTCTTAGTGTCCTTGATCATTACACTTTATATTTGGATTTTCATTGGCGAGTGTTCGTTATAATTTTTTAGGTAGGTCTTCTATGTTTCAAAACCCATTTTCTGGATTTAAATTATGTGTATGTAATTTAAAAATAAGAATTTTCATTACTGATAATGTTCATTGATTATAAAATGGATTAAATTTAAATACCATATGAAAATGAATTTGGGTAATTGGGTAAATTAATATTGTGGAATTTAATTAATTGATTTGGGAATTAATTAATTCAATATTATGATTGTGGGATTGGATTAATTAAATTATGAATTATGTGACGGTTGGTGTGTTATTATGTAATGACCTGGACCTCTTCGGCCCATTCCGTTGTCAAAAAGAAGGTCAAGAAGTGTTTTCGAGGGTAAAATGGACTTTTCCCACACTTTCCAGAATTTTGAAACTACACGCCATGTAGTTTGAGTACACGCTGTGTACCCATTTTTTCGGGTATACCCCGTGTTGCAGACTGTGTCCTTGTGGTGTGGAATAATGGGTGCATGCTGTGTGACCAGTTCTACACGCCGTGTAGTCCCTCCCCGCGTACGCGTTACCAGTCATTGGCCGTGTACCATGTTGGAGCCATGTCCATGCTGTGTGCAATAAATGAGTACACACCGTGTGCCTAAACTACACGTCGTGTAGTCCTTTCCCACTTATGTGTTACCTTCAAACCGTGTGTTGACCAGTCAGCGGTCGCGAAGCCGTGTTGGAAGCCGCGTGGAGACCGTGTGAAAGAACCGAGTACACGCCGTGTACCATAAAGTACACGCCGTGTACTTTTTCTTTTCACACCTATAAAAGAAGGGGTCCCCTCCTCTTTTCAACTCACCCCTCTCCTCTCCTCTCCTCTCCTCTGAGAAGAGCTCTCTCAAGAGACTCGAAGGCTCTTCCTTCCATAACATCTTCGTCCGAGCTCCGATTTATGATCCGTCAGCGGCCACGGGATCGTAACGACGAGGCGGTGCTTCCGATATTGGATCCATTATCTTTCCTTTGTCCTTTTCATTCCGACTTCCACCCGAGGAGGTTTTGTCGGGACCCGACAGAAGTGACGGATGCCGACAGACATCTTCTAAGGTTGATCTGGGGGAGCGTTACGATCAAGAACCTTTTGAAGTAGGTATTTTACCTTCGTCTCTCTAATTTGTGCATCATGCGGGGTGGGTGTCTTCTTGTTTATGTGAAACACTTTTGAATCATTTTTCATAAAGATAATAACCAGTTAAAGAAAGGGGTTGGGAAGTTTGCGATTTGCTGTTACTTTATTTCCTTTTGATATGTCATGAATTGAATAGGCTTATGGCTACTGAAAATCACAGTCGTTGGGGGCCTTTTCTTGCGCAATTAAATGTTGCCCTATCTTTCTAGACCGTTTTGTGGATGGAAACTTCATGGAATGTGGAAATTGGTTAATCACGTAATGTTGGCTGATAAAATCTGGAACCCTTGTGTGATCTCCCCGGTTAATCAAAAATTGAATAATGAACATGTGGGTGTTGGCTTGGTTACGTGGAATGTGATGGGGGTGTTTTATGGGTTGTTGTGGATAGTGTGAACAGCGGGGCTGCGGTTGACATGGTTATGGGTTGGTGTGAATGTTGTGTTAGTGATGGGAAGTGGGGCTGCAATAAATGGTATTAAAGGGATGATGATGTGCGGGTTCGGTGTGGTTGTGGTTATGGTGGTTGGCAGTGGGGCTGCAGGGATGTGTTTAAGTGTGAACGGACAGTGGGTTGTGTTTAATAAATAAAAGTGAAAGAGTTAATGAATGGTGGGGCGTGGTAATGGAACATAAATAATAATCAATGGGGTTGGTTGGTTGATAAGAAGGGTTTGGTTGTATATCTTGTGTTTTCCTAACTTGATCTGTGGATGGAAGGGATATGTTTTACGAATGATCGATGTGGTTGTTTGTGGATAGTTGCCCAGTAGTTAAGGAACTAAATAAACTAATTCTGATGAGACGTGAAAACCTAAAGGGGGTTGGGTTTGTTTGTTGTATTCATGATTCGTAGTAGTAGTGCCAATGCACATGCTCAGTTTCTCTTTTTAGAAGCTATAGGTTGGGCTGTGTGGTTGGTATATATATATATATATATCTGTATCTTTTGTGTTTTATCTCACCCCACCCATGTTTAGCACTTAGTTCCGAACACTCCCATTTTATGGGAGAGGGTGCTTTTTCCCTTACTTACAAGCTTTTTCCTGCTCCTTCTCCCCTAGGCTGTGATGGCTTGAGGCGACCTTACACCTAAGACTCTTCGGGTAGGTTTCGATTGGGGTGGTTTTATCCCAAGACTCTTCGAGAAGGTTCTATTGTTCCCCAAGAATCTTCGGGATGAGGCCCAGGTGTGTGCGTGTGGGATATGTGTTGGTGAGGCCCAGGTGTGTGCGGGTGGGGAGAGTGTGGCAGCGTCAGGACGTTTGTCGTTAGGAAGACCAGCTAACTAAAGGGAACAGGTGCGGGGTACCCAATACTCTTGTTTCTTATATACTACTACCTTTTGTGCTTGTGTTTTGGTGAGTGTGGCCATTGAGGTTGGGTGGATAAAATTCCTTTCTAGGATTATTCTGTTGTTCTCACGGGACATTAGGATGTCTCCCCACTTGTACACAAGAGCTTTAGGATTCCCTACTAAGTATACTTGTATGCTCACCCTACGTTTACTTTCAGGTTTCCAGGAGGACTACCAGGGCTGTGCGGGACCCTACTTGTCTGATAGTTGGAGTTGTTGCAGTTGTTGTTCTCTTGTTTTCTTTTGGTATTGTACTTTGAGTTTTCCTGTACTTGTACCTTGTTATAAAATTGTTTAAAAATGCATGTGGGCTTGATTTGGGTTTATTTCTGTACACTTTTTATTTTTCCTTTTTGGTAGTTGACTTGTCCTATTTCCCGATCCTAAATAAATAAAAAGGGTAATGCCTCCCATTCTTGTGAAAACACATACCTTTGGTGCTAGTTTCCACCCCGGGGCCTACTGGAGGCGGGACTCGGGGGAAATTATCTACCTTTCACCATTGCCATCTCAGGAGGGGCATCCTTGGAGGGAGGGGGTCGTGACAGAATGGTATTAGAGGTTATGGTTGAGAGATAGGATGGTGTCTGAAGTTAGGAACAGTGAGGATTGCATGGGATAGTAGGGAAACAATGTTAATCAATCTTGGTGCGTGACATAGTACAGGGAAGACCGGATAGGACATGGAATTTTAGGTTCCCCCGTGATCCGATGCAAGGACTCTGAGCCTACCGAACGACCAAGTGTGACTACATTGATTGGAGGGTAGAGACCCAAGGGAAGGTACATGCATCATCATGATTGTGTATTACTTGATTTGGGTGTTCTGGGATAGAAATTGAAATAAAATGATAAAATAAAACCTTGAGTTTTCTTTACTACGTGGGATTAGGTGATCCTTGTTTACCGTATAGCAATGGCACCTAGATGTCGTCCTCGGGTGGCTCATACGGCCGAGGCCCAGCAGATTCAAGCGGTCGATCAGCTGAGGATTGACCGAGTGGAGGAAGATAGCCAGTGGCAGAAGACTCTCCATTCTTTCCAGCAGCAGACCCTCAAGAAGTATGAGGGTAGTACTTCAGATACGGAGACAGAGGGGTGGATGAGCAAGGGATCGCTTTTACCTTGATCCGTGCTCCGAGGGAGTACTAGGTTCCCCTAGCAGTCAGTCAGCTGAGAGGTGCGGCACGATAGTGGTGGACGCTCTACCTCAGAGAGAGGATAGAGGCAGAGGTTCTATGGGCTGACTTTGAGAATGAATTCTGGGAGGAATTCCTTTCTTCCATGATCATGGCAGAGAAGCAGCAGGAGTTACTCTCCCTTCAGCAGGGGAGTATGTCAGTACGAGAGTTGGGGATCAAGTTCAAGGATATTTTGCACTTTGCTCTGTATCTCTTTCCGGATGAGGAGTCTCGGGGAGACGTTTGGAGGAGGCGCTTCGTCCTTCACTCCAGTATGTTGTCACCCCTTCACCTTTCCGATGTACATCGCGGTACAGAATAAGGAATAGGATGTAGAGACGATGCAATCGCTGGGAGGTGCACCCCCAGAGGGGATCCAGCCAGGCTCGTCGAAGGGGAAGGCAGTCAGCAGTAGGGCTCCTGCGACGGGACCTTCCAGGTTCAGGCCACTGGGGAGCATTCCCCAGTAGTTCCAGTGCAGATCTTCGTGTCCTCGTCACTTTTTTACGAGCCCAGGACCGAGGTGTTTTTCTTGTGGAGGTTTCAGGCATGTTTAGAGTCAGTGCCCGACCTGAGATCAGTACGGTGGAGGTGGGCAGGTTCAGCACCCACCTCAGCAGCACCAGTTGCTGGTGAGGCCCTTCCAGCAGCAGCAGGACCATGCTCCTCCGAGGGAATACTTTGTAGGAGGAGGGCAACCTCAGGGTGCTCCTCAGCAACCTCGACCAAGGCGTGGTCGGGGAGGTGGATGACATCAGAGAGGTAGAGGAGTTGGGCGTGGATAGTTGCACGCAGCAGAGTTGACAGCTCCAGCAGGACCAGAGGTGGTGCGAGGTACGATTTGTTTGTTTAGCACTCTTGTTTCTGCTTTGTTTGATTCGGGAGCTTCGCACTCCTTTGTTGCACCTAGTCTATCCCATTCCTTGGGACTAGATGTAGAGAGACTTTCCATACCACTTGTACTGAGTACTCCAGTTGGGGGCCAGACTAGCGTATCTTGTGTTTTCCGTGGATGTGGGCTGACGTTGGGACACCATCGATCTAGTGGAGACCTTCTTCTGTTATAGATGAAGCCATACGATGTCATCCTAGGCATCGACTAGTTGTTTTCTGTTGGTTCCATTATCGAATGCTTCTGGAGAAGACTCGTGTTCTCTGACATGGATGGGCAACGTGTAGCTTTTGTTGGCGAGAGGAGCTATCAGGTGGTAAGCTTGCGTGTGGAGCCTCTCCTTTCCTTATTAGGTGGGCTATCAGTGGTTCCAGTTGATACGAAGATGATGGATGTCCCGGAGGTTGTTGGGGAGTTCATAGATGTTTTTCCTGAGGAGGTTTTGACTCTACGCCCCCGATGTGACGTTGAGTTCGGGATAGACTTACAGCCTGGTGCCCGTCCGATTTTGATGGACCCTTATCGGATGGCACCTTCGGAGTTGCGGGAGTTGTGGATTCAGATTGACGATCTGATGGAGAAGGGTTTTGTTCGATCCAGCGTATCTCCATGGGGTACTCTAGTTTTGTTCGTGAAGAAGGAAGATGTTGGTCTCAGGCTATGCATAGACTACCGAAGGTTGAACAAGGTAACGGTCAAGAACCGTTATCCCCTCCCAAGGATAGAAGATCTCTTCGACCAGCTGATGGGAGCAGGTTGGTTTTCTAAGAATTATATACGATCTGGATATCATCAGCTGAGGGTAAAGGATAGTGACATCTCGAAGACGGCTTTCTGGTGCAGGTATGGGAACTTCGAATTTGTGGTGATGTCGTTTGGAGTTACGAATGCACCAGATGTGTTCATGGGACTTATGAACATTGTCTTCCGAAAGTTTCTAGACCAGTTCATTATTGTGTTTATTAATGACATCCTGGTCTACTCAAGGTTAGAGGAGGAGCACGTTGAGAATATCAGGGCAGTCTTGGAAGTCCTTCAACACCACCAGCTTTATGGGAAATTGTCGAAGTGTAAGTTCTTGACACAAGAAGTACACTTCCTTGGGCATGTGGTGTCTCAGCATGGAGTGTAAGTGGACCCGTCAAAGGTGGAGGCAGTTGTTTCTTGGGCAGCACCCAAGAGCGTGGAAGAAGTTCGTAGTTTCCTGGGGTTAGCAGGTTACTATCAGAGGTTCGTTTCGGACTTCTCTTGAGTTTTTGCTCCTTTGACAGCTTTGACGAGGAAGAACCAAGTCTTCCTATAGAGCGAGCAGTGCCAGAATGCTTTTGACTACCTGAAGGAGAAGTTCGTCAGTGCTCTCGTACTCAGGTTGCCAGAGGAGGGGTTTTTGTATGAAGTGTTTTGTGATGATTCTGGCCTTGGTCTGGGGTGCGTGCTGATGTAGAAGAAGGGTGTGATTTGTTATGGGTCTAGGAATTTGCGCCATCATGAGCGTAACTATGCCACCCATGACCTGGATCTTGCAGCAGTAGTTTTTGCACTGAAGTTTTGGCGACATTACCTCTTTGGGGAGCGCTTTTTGGTCTTCTCAGATCACATGATCCTGCATTATATATTCTCCCAGCGTGACATAAACTTAAGGCGGCGGAGATGGGTCGAGTTTCTCCAAGACTATGACTTTGAGATCTCATACACTGAAGGTAAGGGAAACGTTTTGGATGATGCCCTAAGTAGGAAGTCGCATCAGGAAGTGGTTCGGGAGTCCACTGATGCTTGGAAAGTGATGGGAGAGTTGGCTTCCTGGCACTTGGATGCCAGGGTAGAAGGTGTTAGAGGATGTTTGTTTCAGTTGACGGTGCAGTCCTCTTTACTGCAGCAGGTGGAAGAGTCTCAGTGGGGGGACTTCGAGGAAAAAATGATGCAGGATCGTTTCGATCAGGGGAACTCTCCAGAGGGATGGTCAGAGGACAGCCGACATCAGATGCTTTTCCATGGAAGGTTGTTTTTCCCGGAGACAATGCCTGAGGGATTCCTCCATGTGTTCCATAGCTCAGCCTTGGAAGTACATCCAGAAGTTTCAAAAATGTACCGAGGCCTGAGGGATCAGTGTTGGTGGCTCGGGGTGAAACGGGCAGTGGTAGAGTTTGTGGATAAATGCGTAGTGTGTCAGTAAGTGAAGGCTGAACACTGTGTTTCCAGTGGTTTGTTGTATCCTTTAGATGTCCCTGAGTGGAAGTGGGATGACATCTCGATGGACTTCGTCACAGGACTACCTAGAGCCTAGGGTGGTTATGATGCTATCTAGGTAGTGGTGGATCGGCTGACGAAATAATATCACTTCTTAGAAATTAGAGAGTCGGGCCTGGTGAGTACCTTATCACAGAGGTACGTAGATGAGGTTGTGTAGTTGCATGGAGTCCCAAAGACTATTGTCTCAGATCGAGATACTCGGTTTACCTCAAGAGTCTGGAGGGGGCTACAACATGCTTTTGGCACCCAGCTACACCATAGCACTACTTTCCACCCCCAGACCGATGGGCAGATGAAGCGGACTATCCAGACGTTGGAGGACATGCTACGAGCATGCGTTCTGGATTTCAGAGGATCATGGGTATGACACTTGCCTTTAGTAGAGTTTTCCTACAACAACAGCTTCCACTCTACTATTGTCATGACACCGTTTGAGGCTTTGTATGGAAGGCCATGTCGTTCACCCATTTGCTGGGCAGAGGTTGGTGAGACAGGTGCTCTTGGGCCGGAGGTAGTGTAGAGCACCACAGAGAAAGCCTAGCTTGTACGTGAGAGGATGAAAGAGGCTCAGGATCGACAGAAGTCTTATGTTGATCGGCAGAGGAGGCCCTCAGAGTTCAAGGTGGGAGATCATGTGTTCTTGAAGGTTTCCCCTCGACGGGGGCAGCGGAGGTTTGGAAAAGGGAGAAAGCTCACACCTAGGTTCATCGGACCTTTTGAGGTGTTGAGGTGAGTCGGTGAGGTGGAATATCAGCTGGCCCTGCCACCTTAGTTGGAGAAGGTTCATGATGTCTTCCACGTCTCCCAGCTTAGTCGATACTTACACGATGACTCCCACGTTATTGAATGGGGAGAGTTAGATATGGGAGATGATGCGGCCTTCGAGGAACGACCAGTCAGAATTGAAGATCGTAAAGAGAAGGTGCTCCATGGATGAACCATTCCCTTGGTTCGTGTGTTGTGGAGGCATGGAGGCCTTGAGGAGAGCACTTGGGAGCGGGAGACCCAGATGCACGCACAGTACCCGGAGTTGTATTGACTTGTTTTTTTTCCATGTTCTTTTGATATTTATGTTGATGTTGTACTTTGTACCTTTGAGATATGGAATGGTTGGCTTGTCAGTTGTGAGACCTTTTGTTTCCTTGTTCCCTGGAAATGTGTAACATGTCTGCATGTGTCGGAAAGGGAAAAACCTGACCCTTAATTGAGACACATCAATGCGGATGCGATTGAACCCGTGCGGGCGAGTCAGTGCCACCTAAAGTGGATAATATCTCAACATAGGTGAAGGAATTTCCCAAACCCATGTGTTCGGGAAGTGTGTTGGTTGTGTGATGTTAGGGTTAGTGAGTGTTGAAAAATCCTAATGTATAAAAGTGGGAAGACCCAATTCTTAAGAGAGACGCATTAATGAGGATGCGATTAAACCCATGCAGGCGAGTCAGTGCCGCCTAAAGTGGATAATATCTCGATATAGGAGATGGAATTCCTAACACATATGATTAGGGTTGTTGGTTGGGTTCCTGTTATAACGAGAACCATAAGAGGTATCTTGTCAGGTTCCTCTAGGTTGGTTTTTGAATTCTCGGGGACGAGAATTTTTTAAGAGGTATCTGATGTAATGGCTCAGACCTCTCCAGGCCATTCATTTGTCAAAAATAAGATCAAGAAGTGTTCTGGTGGGTAAAATGGACTTTTCCCACACTTTCCAGAATTTTGAAACTACACGCCGTGTAGTTTGAGTACAAGCCATGTACCCCTTTTTCCGGGTATACACCGTGTTGTAGACCGTGTCCTTGTTGTGTGGAATAATTGGTGCATGCCGTGTGACATGTTCTACACGCCATGTAGTCCCTCCCCACGTTCGCGTTACCAGTCAATGGTCTTGCACCATGTTAGAGCCATGTCCTTGCCCTGTGCAATAAATGAGTACACTCCGTGTGTCTAAAATACACGCCGTGTAGTCCTTCCCCGCGTTTTCATTACCCTCAAACCGTGTGTTGACCAGTCAATGGTCGCAGAGCCGTGTTGGAAGCCGCGTGGAGACCATGTGAAGGAACCGAGTACACACCATGTACCATAAAGTACATTTCGTGTACTTTTGATTTTCACGCCTATAAAAGGAGGGGTCCCCTCCTCCTTTCAACTCACCCCTCTCCTCTACTATCCTCTCCTCTGAGCAGAGCTCTCTCAAGAGACTCGAAGGCTCTTCCTTCCATAACTTCTTCATACGAGCTTCGATTTATGATCCGTCAGGGGCCACGGGATCGTAACGACAAGGAGGAGATTCCGAGCATAGATCCGTTGTCTTTCCTTCGTCCTTTTCTATCCGACATCCACCCGAGGAGGTTTCTTCGGGATGCAATAGAAGTGACGGATGTCGACGGACGTCTTCTATGGTTGATCTGGGGGAGAATTGCGATCAAGAACCTGTTGAAGTATGGATTTTACCTTCGTCTCTCTAATTTTTGCATCATGTGGGGTGGGTGTCTTCTTGTTTACGTGAAACACTTTTGAATCTGTTTTAATAAAGATTATAACTGGTTAAAGAACGAGGTTGGGAAGTTTGTGATTTTCTATTACTTTATATCCTTTTGATATGTTATGAATTGAATAGGCTTATGCCTACTAAAAATCACGGTCGTTGGGGGCCTTTTTCTTGCACAATTAAATGTTTCCCTATCTTTCTAGACCGTTTTCGGATGGAAACTTAGTGGAATGTGGAAATTGGTTAATCACGTAAAGTTGGATGATAAAATCTGGAACCCTTGTGTAATCACCCCGGTTAAACAAAAATGGAATAATGAACATGTGGGTGTTGGATTGGTTACGTGGCATGTGATGGGGGTGTTTTGTGGGTTGTTTTGGATAGGGTGAGCAGTGGGGCTACGGTTGACTTGGTTATGGGTTGGTGTGAATGTTGTGTTAGTGATGGGCAGTGGGGCTGCAATAAATGGTATTAAAGGGATGATGATGTGCGAGTTCGGTGTGGTTGTGGTTATGGTGTTTGGCAGCGGGGCTGCAGGGATGTGTTTAAGTGTGAACGAACAGTGGGTTGTGTTTAATAAATAAAAGTGAAAGAGTTAATGAATGGTGGGGCGTGGAAATGGAACGGAAATAATAATCAATGGGGCTGGTTGGTTTATAAGAAGTGTTTGGTTGTATTGCTTGCATTTTCCTAACTTGATATGTGTATGGCAGGGATATGTTTTACGAACGATCGATGTGGTTGATTGTGGAAATTTCCCAGTAGTTAAGGAACTAAATTAACTAATTCTACTGAGACGTGAAAACCTAAAGGGGGTTGGGTTTTTTTTGTTGTATGCATTCTTCGTAGTATCAGTGCCGAGGCACGTGCTCAATTTCTCTTTTTAGAAGCCATAGGTTGGGCTGTGTGGTTGGTATATATATATATTTGTATATTTTGTGTTTTATCTCATCCCACCCATGTTGAGCACTTAGTTCTGAACACTCCCATTTTATGGGAGAGGGGGTTTTTCCCTTAGTTACTAGCTCCTTCCTGCTCCTTCTCCCCTAGGCTGTGATGGCTTGGGGAGACCATACACCTAAGACTCTTTGGGTAGGTTTCAATTTGGGTTGTTTTAGCCCAAGACTCTTCGGGGATGTTCTACTGTTTCCCAAGAATCTTCGGGATGAGGCCCAGGTGTGTGTGGGCGGGATACATGGTTTTGAGGCCTAGGTGTGTGCGGGTGGGATACGTGGTTGTGAGGCCAAGGTGTGTGCGGGCAGGATATATGGTGGTGAGGCCCAGGTGTGTGCGGGCGGGGAGAGTGTGGCAGCGTTAGGACGTTCATCGTTAGGAAGAGGAGCTAACTAAAGGGAACTGGTGCGGGGTACCCAATACTCTTTTTTATTATATACTACTACATGTTGTTCTTGTGTTTTGGTGAGTGTGGATGGTGAGGTTGGGTGGATTGAATTCCTTGCTAGGTTTCTTCTATTATTCTCACAGGACATTTGGATGTCTCCCCACTTGTGCACGAGAGCTTTAGGTTTCCCTACTGAGTATACTTGTATGCTCTCCCTACGTTTACTTTCAGGTTTCCAAGAGGACTACCAGGGTCGTGCAGGACCCTACTAGTCGGACAGTTGGAGTTGTTGCAGTTGTTGTTCTCTTTTTTTCATTTGTTATTGTAATTTGAGCTTTCTGGTACTTGTACCTTATTATAAAATTATTTAAACATGCATGTGGGATTGGTTTGGGTTTATTTCTATACACTTGTTCTTTTTTCCTTTTTGGTGGTTGACTTGTCCTATTTCACGATCCTAAATAAATAAAAAGGGTATTTCCTCCCATAACTATGAAAACTCATACCCTTGGTGCTAGTCTCCACCCCGGGGCTTACTGGAGGCGGGACTCGGGGGTCATTATCTCCCTTTCACCATTGCAAGCTCAGGAGGGGCATCTTTGGTGGGAGGGGGTCATGACATATTATTGTTAAAATGGATTAATTAATTGGTGATTAGATTATTTGGTATAATATTATTATTATAGGATTAGATTATCTATGTGGTGAATTAATTAGAAAATGAAATGTTTTTAAAATTGTTGAATCATATTAATTAGTAGGTGAGTGAATTAAATGAATGTTGGGATTTTCTAATTCTCCAATTGTATTACTTAATTGGATTGTAATGTTGTGGTAAATTTTATATTGTAAAACATGTGATATAGTGTTACACCTATAATTGTGATACATGTAATTTTGTGATATATCTATGTAGGAAATAGTATGGTGCATCAAAAGAGCATAATGATAAATTAGTGTGGGACTTGTTTTTTTGCATCAAAACCTAAAATGAAAAATGAGTTAAAGACATGGATTTATGTTTCAAAAATTAACTTATGTGATTATTTTATAAATTTATTATGTGTCATTAACTACATCATCAAATTCCCATGGGGTTCTATAGATGAAAATCTAAACCCAATATATTGTCATCTGATAGTGGTTTCAATTAGTCGTAATATGAATTGAATCAATACAGATAATGAAATCCCATGTGTTTTAATGAATTATGAATTTATTATGGTGTATGGTTTAGACACTAGAATTGAAGAAAGTAGGTATTGAGGCCAAGTGTTCTCAAGAACCCCAAGGAGGGGTATGTGGTTAATGAAAAATTCCAAAAAAATTTATAATAATTGTATACTTACACATATTATATGATTTTTTTATAAAACTACATACACTATTATGGACATGAAATTGTGTTATATGATTTTGTTGGTGGATTACTTAGTTCTACTCAAACATTACATAGTATTCCTGTTTAGTAACCAAATAGACTTCTTGCTTTTTTGGACTAGACAAGGGAATGAGTACGATTTTGGGATATTGATTGGGATGAAACATTGATAAGGGAACTAGATGTGATTGGAGAACCTATTTGGAGTATTTATCCACTCAATTTAATTTTTTGGGGGTTTCTAAAATGGAACATGACACATATTTTGTTATGACATCACTATTAGTTTGTTTTTTATTTTATACTCTGATTTTGGCCATCTTGTGATACTAGCTTGTTTTGGATTTTTGTTATATAATTCTGGTAATTTTCATTTATTTTACAATAATGTAATACTTTTATAAATAGGTTATATTTATCCCAAGATCTATATTAAATACTCACTTCTATTCATTAGCCTCTTGAATACGGGGAGGTGAACCTGATGTTACATATCGAACCACCTTAATGAACATGTGTGTGTCAAATGGGTTGAGATGTTACAATGAAAAATGAATTTTATTTTCTATATAAAACACTTATGGATTACTCTAAATTCATATGTACTAAATATATATTATACATATATTATCTTTAAAATTATACATATTATAGAACCCAAATAAATGTAATTGGACTGAGTATAATCAACCAAAGTATACAAGAATAATAAAGTTGTTCTTACCCAAAAAAATATTTAACTAAAAACTATTGTTTTATGGTTAATTAATAGTCATTAATAAATTAGATATGGTATGATACATATGATTATGGTTCATTAATATATTTATAATAATAATAAATTTATTATTCATGTTTAAACAATGTGTACAATGAAATTTAAAAATTTATGTATGTTATTCTTTTAATATCTTTTTTTATTTTATCTGAGGTAAAAGATATTTTATCATCCTTTATTTCTTAGGTATTATATATAATTAACAATAATTTATTTATTTAATCTTTTTTGGAGAATATTTTTTATTACCAAATCCATTTGAGTATCTCTCATTCATGTGGTATAAAATTTCATTATTACCAATATGATAAATGATTTTTCTCTCAATATTCTCTATTTGAGACAATTGTTATGTTATGTAGACAATATTTTATGAGGTGTATAAATATCCCCTTTGACATATAATATAATAATTAAGTTTTTTATAAACATTTTATAAGATTCATTTAATTGTATTCTTTCTTGGAATTTGGATCCAATGTCTACACATTGGTAATGGTCTTATGATAAATTCTTATTATTTATAAAGATGGTTTATGTTCATTATTATGATAATTAAATTTTATGATAAACCTCTCAATACACAAATTAATTTAATTAAACACTATTTTTTGAGTAATTTATTTAGTCGCTTTATTTAACACTATTTATGTTCTCATTTTTAAGTAAAATGTTTTTCATAAAACCCATTTTTATTTATCACTTTTGTATAATTCCATTTTTCTTCAAAAACTATGTTCTCTAAAAGTATTATTAACATTATCCAAATTATTTATAAAATTAAATTTTACCAATGTCTTACTTTTTTGACATTTTTTAACGGAATATTCACTTTCTTCCCAAACAATGTTCTTTGGTATTATACTAAAAATGTGAACTGTATCATTGTGTTAAACATTTATTGAATTAATTAAATTTCCCAATATAATGTCTATTATATTATTTGAATAATAAATTACATTTTTTCAATTTTTTTTAATATAAAATTTTTTTACCATGTTTTTTAAATATTTACTCTTAAAAAGGTTATTTTCAATGAAATGATATTTTTCTCAAGAAATGATCCAAATGATTATTCTTTTGATATTATTTTCTATCGAAGATTAGTTCATTGAATTATAATTAAATTTTACTAGGGATTTTTTATAATGATACCTACTTTATTCATTTTTTATGTAATACTTTTATGATAAAAATATTTTTATGAATCATGATTCTCTTATGTGGCTTATCCCATGATAAAATTGTTATGAAACCCACTTGTTATTCCATAGTTTTTTATTGAAGGATTGAAAAGATGATTTGAAACATCTTCCTTTTAAATAAGTTATGATATGGTAAAATGTTTATGATACTAATATCCTTTCTTGTGTTCTGATTTGTTGAATGTGTTATGGTCTTATGGGACACCTATTTATTTTTTTCATTATTTGATATGTTGGACATATATCTCATAAAAATTCATTGGTTAAAAATTTGAATATCATAAGATAAATATAATTGGAAAGGGTTGTGAAGCTAGTTTTTTAAGGAATTTTCCCACTATAATAATCTATAGAGTGAGCCTCATATACAAAGATGGTTTGGAGGGAAAATTTATTCCCCAATGATAGACATGGTAATGGGATTATGATACTATATAAATGAATTTCATTGATTATTATTCTTCTAAAATTCTATGTATAATACAAATTTAATTTTCTCATAGCTCATGTTCATTGAATCCATTATGATTCATGTTTTATTAACATCCTTGATTTATTTCAGGACTTGTGTTTACGATCTATGATATATTGATCATGTTTTTTCAAATTTTCAAATCATGTTATCATCTATTTATACTCTTGTTATTATAATATATTCCATATTTAAACATAATATGAATCTGATATCACAAAATGTTATGATCTATTTCACCAGGTTAGGAAGAAATGATCTATATAGGGTCTTTTCTAAGAAGAGTACTATGTGGGAAGATCCTTACATGTTATTTTGACGATATTTTGTAAATTGAAAATATTTTTCATCTAGTATCTATAGAAACAATAACATTAAAATAATGAAACATGGATTTGTGTAATGTCAAAAAATTATTCCTCTAAAAAGATATAATTTCAATGAATAAGAATTTTGGGGAAATTAAATTTTGTGATCAGAGGAATGTTTTACTCAACCATTGGATATTGGGATGAGAAAACATTATTTATATTCCAAATAATATGTTTAAGGGGTTGTCTGTGGATCTGCGTATAGATAATTTAAAGGAAGAGTTAATATATATTAATATATCATTAAATTTTGTTAAAGGATAGAGTATGTGGTTTACCAGAAATTTAATCCCATTCTGGATTCATCAAGTGGATTTGGTTCTATTATAAAGGATATGAGGGGTAATAACTATGAAAATGGAAGATTGAGATAGAATCCATCATCACCATGGGAATAGAAATGGGCTTTACTGAACAGTTGGGTTGAAACTCATTTGGTATATTCTTTTAAAATTCACAAACTCATTATGAGACATTATAAAATATTTTAATAGTAACTTCAGTTAAACAAATGTTTTCATAGATTTAATATAAGTGGTCATGATTTATAATAACATTAATTTATTTTATATGATTATATGGTTTACTAATCTGATTATTTTGGAATAAACTATGATTTTTTGACATTGTCAATGATAGGAACCTGAAAGAAGTATGTTAACATTGAATGTGATAGAAAATGTGTTAATGGGAGACCAAATTATGTGATGTCTAGATTGAATGAATGTTTTATTATTCCATATCATCTATCATGATATATGACTAACAAATTTTACCTCATTCCTCTATAAGAATAAAAAATGATGATAAGGGAAGATATTTTTGAGAGATTAGGTGGAGGAAACCATGGAGGAATGAATATTCATTTTCTTATGTGTTGAGAATGTAGGAAGAAACAATCAAGTGGATGTATTAGAAGTATGTGTAGATTTTTTAATTGTGGAAAATATTACAATGCATATATAAAAATAGGAAAAATTTATATTTTGATTAACATAGTGGATGTCAATAATGGTCTCCCAAATATATAATTAATGATTGGATAATTAAAATGTTGAATATATGGGAGTAATAAAATTTGATTTCATAGGTAGAATGATAATAAGGATAATTAGAAAGTATTGTTGGTAATGTTTATATTGTTGATAATGATGAGGTGATGGCATATTTATAAGAGGGATGAATTGTTAAGGAATAAGATGATGAAGACTGGGTAATGTTCTATAAGTAATGGGTAATATATTAAGTGTGTGTGTATGTGGATTCAATAATAATGAAACATATAATCATTGTCCAAAATCTGTTTATAGGTAATGATTTCTATGAATACATTGAAGGATATTGATGACCTAAAATGTTGATTTAATTGGCATGTTTATATTTCATGTAAAACACATAATTATGTGATACATAATCCATAATAGTATCATGATGTTTTGATAATGATGTTTGGATAAATATAGGATTGATATAGATGAAGTAATGTTAACATAAATTATTATCTTGGAACTGATTAGTAATATTTTGGAACTGTTTTTTATGATAAAATTGAATGAATTTAGAAAAAAAATTTATTTAAGGATTATATCCAAAAATATATGTTTTATTTAGAGAATAAATATAAATTTATGTTTTATATATGGTTTTAGGGTAATCCAAATAATTGTAATGTTTCAAAAGGATACATTATGAATTTCATAAAAAATATGATATGTGATATTAATAACAAATTAACGCTGTTTGGGGGATTTTTGATGAGTTTGTAATATAATGTGTCTTTGAACTCGTCTGAATTCATAGGTTAAATTAAATTATTAGTATGTGGGTAGAATAACATGAATTCTATAATTTGGAAACTAATTCCAATAATTTTAAATATATAATTCATTATTATTTGGAATAATTTAATGATCTTAATGGTCCTCTATTGTTTTAATGGGTTTAATAAGAGTTGGGATCTAGATGGCTAGTTTTGGGAAATAGAATACATGAGTGCATGGTTGTCACACAGACTGTTTATCCCTAAAGCCTACAAAATGTAGCATTTTTTCAATGGGGAAAAGATTGAATTAACCCTGTGACCCAATTAAGTCAGGCATGTGTGATATTGTTGTTGTTTAAAGTCACCTACATGGATGGAGAATGGGTTTTTAATTCATGTATCCAAACCATGTGGGGAATCTTGCCTTTGGATAGTGAGTTCCATATAGTTATGCTTGGTTTTGAAAATAATGTGGTAATAATGAACCATTTTATTGGTTCCATATTTATGTTATTTTTACTATATATCATTAGGAGTGATACCCCTTTCATTCTCCTTACACACACATAGCCCCACCATTAGGTTAGGATCTCTTCTAATATCACTTCCATATGCTATTATCCTCTGACCACATTTGATTTCTATTTAATTCCTTGTCGGTAGATACACATTCCCCCTAATAAGGCATTCGGTATATCAGCTTCTATTCCTTATTATTCTGGACATATAGACTTCTTATAATTTGCAATATATTTTACACTATTTCTAGGGTGTTCATCCAAAAATCCGATTTCAATCATTTTAGATTGAGTTAGTGGATGATATTAAATGAGTGAAAGATTTGGAGAGTATTTAAAAAGGTTACTATATTTCCCAATTATTTTATATGTTTTTTTGTAAATAATAAAATAAACACAATTGGTTTTCTAATAGAAGATTTTTTTAATTAATGTGTTCTCCTTAATTGATTAACTTAATGTTTTGTTATGTCGTTGAGTGTTACCTTGCCCGCATATTTATGAAAATATGTGTAAATAAATTTTTACCAACTTGGATGTTATGCCTAGTTTTCTATTTTAATGTAATTAATTGTGATATGATTACTATGATTTAATGGGTACATGATAGGAATGGAATTAGTCATTGAGGTGTTGTTGATCACTATGATTGAGGTGACATGGTTGGTCAGGTTGGTAATGGACCAATATATATGGGGTGATGATGATCACTAGATTTCGATGAGATGGTTTTCTAGGATTTCTGTAAATAGGTCATCATGTTAAGAGAATGGATCGAGGAATGTGATATGGTTTTGAAAATCAAGTTTTTAGTGGCAAGGATTCATTTGTAAATAATATTTCGAGATTGTTTGGATTATGAAATGGTTGGTGATTTATGCTAAATGTTTTTGGGTGAAACATTATTGGAGTCATGTCCTCACAAATATGACTTTTTGAGGTGGTGTTAACCACTACGTCTGGGGCGGAGGCCTATGTAGATATTTTGGATTTGGGGATGTTGTTGAAAATTATCTATGGTGCAGGTTCTCACTATATAAATACACGTTTGATGGTGAGGGACCATTTGGAAACTGTGTTGTGACCATTGGTTGGGGGTGAGGATAACCATAATGTTAACAATGATGGGCTGAAAATAATTTGAGGAGATATATTTTTGATCATTGTGATATCAATCTGATGATCCGATTGTGACTTCTGATACATTCGAGGATGGATATCACCTTGCCTTAGGACATTTGTTGAGCTGATGCAGACATTATGAGTGAAGGTACAAGGGACATGGGATAAATTGATTGGAATATTTATAGGATGATATTACATTTTCGATGTATTCTTCATTGGGTATTAGATTCAACATGGTGATAAGAAACTTGTTTATTTTTGGGACCTAGTAGTTCACGTCGAATGATATTTTCCAAGGGATTCTTGGTCACTAAGATATGTGTCATTTCCATGACAAGTACACATTTTATACATGTACTACATTCCAAACATATATTAGGGGGAACCATTTTCATTGGTATGTCGGCATTGTCCAAAGTAGGTAAACACTCAAATATGATTTTTGAGAACATGTGTAGAGGTTTAATTATTTAACATGTGTTCATTTTTTTTTTATTATATTTTTCAAGTATTGAAAAATTACGAATGTGTGAGTAGAAAATGTTAATTGGGGACTACTAAGTTCATACTCAAACCCTAAACTAGCCCATTGGGACGAATGAAGTATTTATGGAATTGATTTCTGGTACAATATCATACTTGTTGAATAGACCACTACGATTTGGAGGTATTGTTTTTTAGTACAAAGATGGTAGTGGAATAGGTGATTCCTCTTTTTTGATATGGAATTACATTTTTGTTATATATATATGTAGTTACACAGATGGAAATCTGATACCATTCTTATATAATTTTTTGAACTTTTAGGACTTACTTATGTATTTTCTTGTGGTATTAAGCCTTTCGTCTGGTTGAAGTTGCACTGCTGTTGTTTTTTATGCCTTAGTTGAGTTTTATTATTGATCCTTCTATTATAGAATTTTATCAACTAGGATATGTATGTATATACCATTATTATTTTAACCATGATTGTTTATTTTTTCCCCACTATCAGCTAATCTGACATTGGATCCTATTTGTACACAATTAATGGGAATTCACTCCTAAGGGCTAGTAGTCAACCTCCCTAGAGCACCGATAAAGTGGAATACTAGGTCATAGTAATAAAATTGGTATTAAAAGAGTTTCTGTTAATTTTTTGTCTTCCAATTTAGGACATTTTAGAATAGATACAAGTATTTAGTCATAAATGGTTAAATATCTCTTGTTTGGGTGCCTACATCTCCATGCATGGTGGAAAGACCATGGTTCCAACAGAGCTAAATTATTGTTATTTTTTCACATTTACAATTGATTGATTTCTACCATGATTTTCCCTCATGGTTGTGATGTTGTTGGATAATGTGATTTGACCCATGTCCCAATATTTTAAGGGTGGATTGTTTATGAACCATATTTGGAATATAGGGTGACCTGATATATGTATGTTCTTTTTTATTATTTATTAGGACAATTAATATACTTGGAGGTCTTGAGATATCAAAAGTGTCATCAATTAATATAAACCATGTTATCCTTATTATTATTTTTAGTGGAATTATACTCCTCTATCGTTGGTATATGTATACTAATTAAATGGGTATGTGAAATATGGGATTGAATTTTGGTTAATGGTAGGAAGGGAAGTCAGGAGGTGGTGATTTGTTTAATGTGTAAATGAAACAAGAAATAGTTTTTTTTATATATATCCTTTTGGTATAATTCCACTTAGATAACCTAGATCAATGATATTTTTTATATATATTATTTGATTTGTGACTATATTATGGGTAGTCAACGGTCAAAGAGGGTAGATTATACTTGATACCTAACCCTGATTTGGGTAGTATATGCAAATCATGTTGGATGTCATGTCGCATGGGTGCGATGGGGGAGTGTAAATGTGGTGATATGTTCTTCCTATTAAATTGTCTTCTAACACACACACATATATATATATTATGATATCATGACCAGGGTATTTATTCTTCAGTGTGATGAAACCTAGTTGGATTCTAGTTGAGTTCTGGGAGGGTAGATATATGGTGACACTTGATCAGGCATAAGATGAGGTCACTAAGGGTTGGGATGTTCCATCATAGGTTTTATGTGATCATGAGACACATGAGCATTAATTGATATTAAAAGGATATCCAATATAGATGAATGAAATTGGTTAATGGTGTTATGAGTAGATCAGTGTGAGTTTGGATCAATTCATACTTTGTATCGAGAAATGAGATCAGGATGTTGTGTCATCTATGGCTTATCTGACACTTGAGATCTGGTGTCATCACACATCATTGTTTATATGTGAGGTTGGACACTTGACAAATGAAAACTACATTAAATAATTGAACATTATTTTTGATCAGTTAGAGACTCCCATAGGTAATGGTGAATTTGGATCCATACTGTCACACCCCGACCATGCTTTATTTTCATTTAATTATTTCTGGTCTTACTTTTGAGTTGCGGTTTGAATTAGTTCTAGTTTAAAAGTGGTTTGGGATCTTATACAGGTGTGCGTCCGTACGCGCGACCGTGCGTAGCGCCAAATCGTATTTTGGACGATGTTTTATTATTAAATGTGTTTTCTTTTGGGTGCGCGACCTTGCGCCCGGCCATGCACTCTGCCAAACCCGATGTGAGTTTTTGCATTTTGATGGTACACGATTGTTTTGGTTTGGTAGTGTCAGGCGCACAGGCGAGGAATGGGCAAAGCCGCGTGGCTTCGTCAGTTGTTCGTGCGGCCTACTCGGTACATGGTTAATTAATTATGTAGCAGGGTAAACATTGAAGTGTTCATAAAATAAAATAACGAACAAATAAAGTGAGATTATTTAGAAGTTGTCTTAATAATAATAATAATAATAATAATATTGTTGGGATTGTAATTATTTCAATTGATTATTTAATTTGGTTATGGATGTTGAACAAATTTATATTTATAGAATTATTAACTTATTATTATTATTATTATTATTATTATAATTTTTATTTAGAACGGATTGAGTTTTCCTTTTTATCCTCTTTTTATTTTCTTTATTTTCATTTTCATTTTGTTTTATTTTATTTTATTTTTACTTTTTTCCCCATCTTTTCTTCCCTCCCTCTTCCGCCGTGGTGGGTCGCGCCTCACCCTTTCTTCCCCATTTCTCCCTTGCAGCATTCATCTCCTGCAAACCCTAGCCGCCCCCATCCTCTCACTCCTTCCGGCAAGCCTCCCACCTCTCTGGCGAACCATGGCGGTGTGATGCCCTCACCCCCGAGCTCCCTCTGCGCGCGCCCTGTTTCTCTCCCATCGCAGCGCCACTCTTCCAGTGCGGACCATTCCTTCACCCCTCCTCTAACCCTAGGCTGACACATCCCTTCCAGCCCCTCGCTTCGGCGCCTCCCATTCCCCTTGGTCCCTCCGCCAACACCCTACCTTCCTCTCAGTCGACCGCACGCCGCCCCTGCCTTACATCACTTCTCCTTTTCTCCCTCACGGCGGACCAGCGCCTCCCCCTCCGGATCACCTCGCGCTGCCCCTACTAGCAGCGTCCAAAACTTCCTCACTGCCCGTAAACCTCCACAGCCTCGGACCACAAGGACCCGCACCTCCTCTTCCTCCCGACACGATTTTCCGGTGCTGCACAACCCGACAGCTTTCTTCAAGCTTTGGACAGCTCTTCGCACCATTGCCGAAGGTGCGTTCTTCTTTAGTTTGTTGTTTCTTCATTCGGTAGGTTGTCAAGTTATGGGTTGGTGTTTCTATGGTTCATTTTTTTTGAAATTGTATTGATGTTTTGACGCTAGAGTTCATTTGAGTTGTTTGCGGAAAATTCGGTGCACGATTGGAGATTTGTTTTGTTATTTGGGGTTTTCTGACGTCGAAGTAGGTGGTTCCACTCTTGATTATTAGCCGATTAATCAATTCGAAATTTAATCTAATTTAGCATGTTATTTAATTAATATGTATTGTGCGAAGTTGATCATTGATGTTAAATCTTTATTTTAACTCTTGGTAGCATATTTATATCAGGTATGGGTTTCCGCATATATGTGTTGTTTGACAAATTAATTTTCTTTTTTTTTAATTTAGTATACTCATTGATTATTTTCCTTGGTGATAATATAGATTCACTTAAGGTTTAATATGATTTATATGTGTTTCGTAGTGTGTTCATTTAATATGAATGTTCTGATTTTGTGAAAAACCCGTGATGAGATTTTCGTAGTGTTTTATAAACTTTGCTGTGGGTTTATTATGTCGCGCAAGTGCTGCAAAGTCTGTCTTATCATGTTTTGGTGTTGCGTCATGGTGCGCTTGGTATTAGGAAGTATGTTTGAGTGCGTTGTTGGTATAAACCTTTAATGTGATATTTCAAATGCATTATAAATTGTTTAAATGTTTAATTCCATTATTAAATTATATGTCTATTGAATGGTCCCTTCCTTGGGGGTTCGAGTCGTCGGCAGTAAGGACCTGTGTATATGCATATGCATGAAAATGTATATGCATGGCGGTGAAGCGGTCTCAGGTTACCCTTGTCAAAAGCTGCGTGTCTTGAGGTAGGTCCCCTATGCCCTAATCTTTAATTAGAATTTCCATTTTTTCTTGGTGTTCTTTAAATGCATATTCTGCTTTTATATGAAATGCACATGCTATATATATGTGTTTATATACACAAATGGTCATGGTTCTTTAAAAGTGGTTTCCTTAATGATTTTAGTGTGTAATAAGTTTTTCCAATGGTTTTTTTAGATTTAAACATGTTTTCTCGCTTGCTTTTAAAGATATAGTACCTTGGTTGTTTAGTTGAACTTTCAAATGGTTTTGGAAACATAAGCGTTGGGTGATTTTGTGTTCAAAAATGAAATGTGTTTATTGTAATTAATTAAGCTCGTCCGGAACTTTGAGAATGGTTTGCGAAAGTAAAACAAAACCCCTCTTAAGGCATGCCCCGTTGTTGTAGAAACATGATGTGTGTGTTAAGTGTGTGATTTATGATATGTGCCTAATAAAGAGGCTTGTGCGAGGATATGTGACATAAAAAGGGGGATGCGCTTAAGGAGGGAGAACAGTGGTGAGTGGTGAAATGGACTTTGGGTAAGAAAGTGTTATGTTCTTTATATGTTTTTGTTAAAACCTCACCACCCTTTGAAATAGAGCACATGGGAAACCCTGGGTACCTAGGTGGGAGACCGGGACTAGTATGTTAGATGACACGGCAGGGGTTCATCCTGGGTTATCTAGTAGGATTGACGCAACAACACTAACTAAACATATGAATATCTGAGGGTCGTGGCCATCTAAGCCACGTTTTCTGAGGGTCGTGGCCATCTAAGCCATGTTTTCTGTGGGTCGTGGCCTTCTAAGCCACGTTTCACCGAGGTACGAGGTCTCTAGGTTACCACTTTTTCTAACTACCTATAGGGGCTACCCATGGCGCTCCATTGTGACATGCTGCTATAGATGTAACTTTCTTTTCAGTTGTTTCATACTTACTATCTCATTGTGAAAACCCCTGTTTCAAACTAAACTGTTTTTCTTGTAATTTCGAAAGGTGAATGCACTCTTGGAATCGATTTTGAAAATATGGTGGAATAGAAATGATTTTCATAAAAATTTCAACTTGTGATTTGGATTTGAAAAGAAAAAAAAACATTATTTTATTATTTCTTATTTTCAAACTAGCATAATTGGATTTCTTTTTAAAGGTAAGGGCATAGGGCGTGGTTATTCCTTGGCTTTCCTACTACGCATCTCGGTGCTCACACCTACTTTAATTTTTAGTTTCAGGTTATAGACTTGGATCTCTCTTCGAGCGAGCGTGGATATAATTTTGGTGGTGACCCATGGGGTCACTTGGAGGTATGCCTAGTTGCCTATCTTTATTTTTTTTCTTCCCTCTGTTAGTGTTTAATTGTTTTGTTCTGTTTATTTTTGTTTTATGTCTTTTATTTTTTGGGCTAAATTGTTCCCAACTACATGTTTTGATGCCTGGCACTAGTTGGCAGCCCGTGGGGATCGGGGACGCCCTTCAGGCCATGTCGCGGACCTGGTCGGGCGCCGGGTCGGATGACACACTGGCCTGATTGATGACAAAATGGTATCAAAGGTGGTTTTGTTCTTGTTATTTGGGGTATCAGGTAGATCGGAGATTGGATTGTCGGTACTCAAGTGGTAGGTGCGGGAAGAGCGTCACGAACTCTTGCTCGTTCCGATCCTTGAGTAACCAGGGGCAGTTCGGGATCTAAGTTTTGGCTTTGGTCTTTGTGGCTGGGGGATGAAAATAGGAGTAAGCTGGTACTGCGCGCGGTCTCACATGGAGTAGCGACCAATGTGATGCCCGAGAGTGCGGTTCGACACTCCTACTGGTTGGTGCTTACCTAGGACATGGTCTGCTAAAACATGTAGCCGTGTTAGACATGACCACTAGTCCTCCGCCCAGGTGTTTAATTTTTGTGATATCTTGCTCCAATTTTAGGATTGGCGTGAGATTTTTTTCCTTTAAAAAGGGAAGTGGACTTTGATGTTGCTCTTATTTGCAGTTGTCATGATATTTTTTTGCATTTCTCTTGGACCTTTTTTTTGGAATTTGGCGTTGATTTGTCAACATTGAATTTCTAAAGGGATGTTTTGGGTCATCTAAAATTGAAATGGCCTGTTTCAGAAATGGAAAGCATTCTTGAAATTTACCTTGAATTTTTGAAACGAGTTTGAAAAGAAGAAGGTATTTTCTGATATTGAGAATGTTTTTTTTCAAAGTGGAGTAACCTTGTTTCTTTCCAGTGGTATTCCTATGGGTGCTCGCATGTGCATATGGACTTGATTAATGGACAGTTGGTGGATCGTGTGGACGGGTGCCTGAGTGGCACGAAAATGCATACTTGCGAGGCACCATGGAATAGTAGTGGTGGTTGATTGATTTCTAAGGTTTCTTCTTGTTTCCTAGAAAGTGGGCCTTTTCTTAAATGTGTTTTTGTGCACAAATGGTTTTGAAAATGGAAAAAAATGACATTGTGTTTAGAGTAAAGATGGAATTTTTTTAAAATAGCTTTGGGGCTTATTGTGCAGGGCTTGGTTTTTCAATTGAGTGTTTTCTTTGAAAATGAATTGATGTTTAAAATTGGAATTGTTGGATTTGTTTCTGGAATGTTGGTGTTTGTTTTGTGATGTGTTTGGATTTGTGGAAGGCTTTTTTGTGTTTCTTGTCTGGGATATGCCCCTAGAAACGTTCCATGGGTTCCTGCAGGTCTCTCTCAGTTCTTGGCCCGACCCAGACTCTCAGTGGAGTGGCAGAGTTGGGTTCTGCTCGGTGGAGTCGACTGTTCATAGAAGTCAATGTCAGTTGGATGTCGTTGAGTGATTTGGGAAAGTTGGAAGTGTCTCTGGTTTTGAAGTAACTTCAAATGTTGTGTGGATGTAAGATTGTGTTGAGTACATCTGGTGGAGCGGGACTAAACTAGTGAATGGTGATCGTTCCGTTTTCGTTGCAAATGGGGACGTCGTGAGCAATCCTCAAGACAAGCCTCATTCCATGATTGTACCTAAGTAAGTGAAGGTGAGGGAAATTGGTTGATCTCGTAGGTTCTCGACCAGTCAACATGCAGCGAAGGGGGTGTGTTGACGTTTCTGATGAGCTAGTTCCATGTGCCCCAGAAGTAGTGTGGAATCGTCGGTCAAAAAAAAGTACAAGTTGTTGGTCCTGCTTATATTGTGGTAAGAGTAGGTCTCTAATTTGATGAAGAGTGTGAACCAAAGGGACTTGTTCGTGGAGTGCTCCTTCCATAAATTAGTGTTGCGTGTCGGACAGACTGCTCAACCTCCTATCTCTAGTGTGGTCAGTTAGACACTCTAGGTCGTTCGCTGCAATTCTAAATTGGTATGTTAATAGAGTGTCTGCGCGAGACACGAGGAGAAGTATGCAGGCTGCTTTTCCAGCGGAGGAAGTTCCAGTTAGAAGTGGTCAGCTTGTGACTGCGAGGCTGGAGATGCTTCAGACATTAGTGCCCTAGCCATAGGTCTCGGGGTGAAGCTTGCACGCAATCAGGACTCGTCAGACATGGGACGGGATTTGTCTGACTTTAGTCTGAAATGTCAGGACGGGGAAAACATAAATTTCCCTATTTTGGTACCCTCTCCGAAGGCGTCATTCTTGTTGTCAGGGGAATGTATCCCTTGTCTACTTGTCGTGGTCTTATTTTATGGGAGTTTCTCTTGGGCCTTAAAGAGGTTCGGAAAAACCCATATTCTTGTAAAGCTAGCGGGTGTGCTTCGTGAACCTTCTTACGGTCGGAGATACTCATGTCTTGTGCAAACGTTGTGCGCCTGTCTGGTTCATCTCCTAGTTAGGGGTTTCTGCTATCAATGCTATGTCAGGTGGCAGAGTGTTGTCCACTGTAGAAATGATTAGTGCGGGTCGGCCCGTGTGGCGGGTTCACGATGAAGGGTTCAATCAGAATTGCTTAAAGTAAACTAGGAATGAACGCGTGGGATTCATGGTGTTAGGAATTTTTAAAATGGTGGGGAGACCCTGTGCGGGTCTCGCCGATGTCCCGTCTTGTGTTAGATCAACATAGGGAACTCTGAGGGTCAAGCCAGTGTTAGAGTTGTCTAGGTTTGGGAGGCGTTTTGGTTTGGAGAACAAATGTTTGCCGAGAACCCTAATATGGTGGGGAGACCACCATAAGACGAGCTTGTGGAAGGCTCTGTTTTCAAAGTGCGCTTGGCGGAGTAACCCCTTGCTTCTGCTCCGCCCAGCCTCGACCATGTTGGTTGGATAGCTAAAGTAGTGGGTCGCTTGACGAGCATTCTTGGAGATCTCGAGTGGTACTGATGATCCCTAGGTTAGGGGTCGGGGTGTTCCATGTTGTGGTTGTGTTTCAAGGTGAATTCCTTATTGTTGGTCATTTTTATTGGTGATTCTGGTTTTGAGATCTTTGATGTTTCAGGTCATCGACATTTTAAATGCTCGGTCTTTGGGCGATTGAGGTTTTGTTTTAAGAATCTTCGCGGTCTCGCTTGGAACCCTTGGTTGACCTGGTATTTTGGGACTTTCTGGGGGCAGAAAGTGCCATGGTGGGGAGAATTTTCACACCCCGACCATGCTTTATTTTAATTTAATTATTTCTGGTCTTTCTTTTGAGTTGCGGTTTGAATTGGTTCTAGTTTAAAAGGGGTTTGGGATCTTATACAGGTGTGCGTCCGTACGCGCGACCGTGTGTAGTGCCAAATCGTATTTTGGACGATGTTTTCTTATTAAATGTGTTTTCTTTTGGGTGCGCGACCTTGCGCCCGACCGTACACTTTTCCAGACCCGACATGAGTTTTTGCGTTTTGATGGTACATGAGTGTTTTGGCATGGTAGTGTCAGGCGCGCAGGCGAGGAACGGGCAAAGCCGTGTGGCTTCGTCAGTTGTTCGTGCGCCCTGCCCAGTACGTGGATAATTAATTAAGTAGCAGGGTAAACATTGAAGTGTTCATAAAATAAAATAATTAACAAATAATGTGAGATTATTTAAAAGATTTCTTAATAATAATAACAATAATAATAATAATAATAATAATAATGTTGGGATTGTAATTATTTCAATTGATTCTTTAGTTTGGTTATGGATGTTGAAAAAATTTATATTTATAGAGTTATTAACTTATTATTATTATTATTATTATAATTTTTATTTAGAACGGATTGAGTTTTCCTTTTTATCCTATTTTTATTTTCTTTATTTTCATTTTTATTTTGTTTTATTTTATTTCATTTTTACTTTTTTTAGCCATCTTTTCTTCCCTCCCTCTTCTGCCGTGGTGGGTTGCACCTCACCCTTTCTTCCCCATTTCTCCCTTGCAGCATTCATCTCCTGCAAACCCTAGCCGCCCCTTCCTCTCACTCCTTCCGGCAAGCCTCCCTCCTCTCCGGCGAACCATGGCGGTGTGACGCCCTCGCCCCCGAGCTCCCTCCGCACGCGCCCCGTTTCTCTCCCATCGCGGCGCCACTCTTCCGGCGTGGACCATTACTTCACACCTCCTCTAACCCTAGGCCGACACATCCCTTCCATCCCCTCTCTTCAGCGCCTCCCATTCCCCTTGCTCCCTCCACCAACACCCTCCCTTCCTCTCAGTCGACCGCACGCCGCCCCTGCCTTACATCACTTCTACTCCTCTCCCTCGCGGCGGACCATCGCCTCCCCCTCCGGCTCACCTCGCGCTTCCCTACTAGTGGCATCCAAAACTTCCTCACCGGCCGTAAGCCTCCATAGCCTCGGACCACAAGGACCCGCACTTACTCTTCCTCCCGACCTGATTTTCCGGTGCTGCACAACCCGGCAGCTTTCTTCAAGCTTTGGAAAGCTCTTCGCACCCATTACGAAGGTGAATACTTCTTTAGTTTGTTGTTTCTTCATTCGGTAGGTTGTCATGTTATGGGTTGGTGTTTCTTTGGTTCAATTTTTGTGAAATTGTATTGATGTTTTGACGCTGGAGTTTATTTGAGTTGTTTGCGGAAAATTCGGTGCACGATTGCAGATTTTCTTTGTTATTTGGGGTTTTCTGACGTCGAAGTCGGTGGTTCCGCTCTTGATTATTAGCCGATTAATCAATTCGAAAGTTAATATAATTTAGCGTGTTATTTAATTAATATGTATTGTGCGAAGTTGATCTTTGATGTTAAATCTTTATTTTAAATCTTGGTTGCATATTTATATCAGGTATGGGTTTCTGCATATGTGTGTTGTTTGACAAATTAATTTTATTATTTAATTAATTTAGTATACTCATTGATTATTTTCCTTGGTGAGAATATAGTTTCACTTAAGGTTTAATATGATTTATATGTGTTTCGTAGTGTGTTCATTTAATATGAATGTTCTGATTTTGTGAAAAACCTGTGCTGAGCTTTTCGTAGTGTTTTATAAACTTTTCTGTGGGTTTATTATGTCGTGAAAGTGCTGCAAAGTCTTTCTTATCATGTTTTGGTGTTGCGTCATGGTGTGCTTGGTATTAGGAAGGTTGTTCGAGTGCGTTGTTGGTATAAACCTTTAATGTGATATTTCAAATGCTTTACAAATTGTTTAAATGTTTTATTCCTTTATTAAATTATATTTATAGTGAATGGTCCCTTCCTCAGGGGTTTGAGTCGTCGGCAGTAAGAACCTATGTATATTCATATGCATGAAAATGTATATGCATGGTGGTGAAGCGGTCTCGGGTTACCATTGTCAAAAGCTGCGTGTCTTGAGGTAGGTCCCCTATTCCCTAATCATTAATTCGAATTTCCATTTTTGCTTGGTGTTCTTTAAATGCATATACTGCTTTTATATGAAATACACATGATATATATATGTGTTTATATACACAAATGGTCATGGTTCTTTAAAAGTGGTTTCCTTAATGATTTTAGTGTGTAATAAGTATTTCCAATGGTTTTTTAGATTTAAACATGTTTTCTACCTTGCTTTTAAATATATAGTACCTTGGTTGTTTAGTTGAACGTTCAAATGGTTTTGGAAACATAAGCGTTGGGTGATTTTGTGTTCAAAAATGAAATGTGTTTATTGTAATTAATTAAGCTCGTCTAGAACTTTGAGAATGGTTTGCGAAAGTAAAACAAAACCCCTCTTAAGGCATGCCCCGTTGTTGTAGAAACATGATGTGTGTGTTAAGTGTGTGATTTGTTATATGTGCCTAATAAAGAGGCTTGTGCGAGGTTATGTGACATAAAAAGGTGGATGCGCTTAAGGAGGGAGAACGGTGGTGAGTGGTGAAATGGACTTTGGGTAAGAAAGTGTTATGTTCTTTATATGTTTTTGTTAAAACCTCTCCACCCTTTGAAATAGAGCACATGGGAAACCCTGGGTACCTAGGTGGGCGACCAAGACTAGTACGTTAGATGACACGGCAGGGGTTCTTCCTCGGTTGTCTAGCAGGATTGACGCAACAACACTGACCAAACATATGAATTTTTGAGGGTCGTGGCCATCTAAGCCACGTTTTCTGAGGGTCGTGGCCATCTTAGCCACGTTTTCTGAGGGTCGTGGCCTTCTAAGCCACGTTTCACCGAGGTACGATGTCTCTAGGTTCCCAATTTTTCTATCTATCTATAGGGGCTACCCATGGCGCTCCTTTGTGACATGTTGCTAGCGATGTAACTTTCTTTTCAGTTGTTTGATACTTAATGTCTCATTGTGAAAAACCCTGTTTCAAACTAAACTGTTTTTCTTGCAATTTTGAAAGGTGAATACACTCTTGGAATCAATTTTGAAAATATGGTGGAATAGAAATGATTTTCATAAAAAAATCAACTTGTGATTTGGATTTGAAAAGAAAAAAACATTATTTTATTATTTCTTATTTTCAAACTAGCATAATTAGATTTATTTCTAAAGGTAAGGGAATAAGGCATGGTTATTCCCTGGATTTCCTACTGAGAATATCGGTGCTCACGCCTACTTTAATTTTCAGATTCAAGTTATAGACTTGGATCGCTCTTCGAGCGAGCGTGGTTATATGTTTGGTGGTGACCCATGGGGTCACTTGGAGGTATGCCTAGTTGCCTATCTTTATTTTTTTTCTTCCCACTGTTTGTGTTTAATTGTTTTGTTATGTTTATTTTTGTTTTATGTCTTTTATTTTCTGGGCTAAATCGTTCTCAACTGCATGTTTTGATGCCCGACACTAGTTGCCAGCCCGTGGGGATCGGGGACACCCTTCGGGCCATGTCGCGGACCGGGTCGGGTGCCGGGTCGGATGACACACTAGCCTGGTTCGTGACACAAACTGTGTCAAAGGACTTCTAACCACCATTGGGACATACATGTGTAGGGTATTTGGCTTGAGGGGATGTATTGGGTGGATTTTGAGTATATGTTACATCATCATCATTCAATAGTGATTTAGGGAAGATAGATCCCTTGATTTCATTCACGTGTATTAGGGATATGTACCTATCTTATATTATATTGATAAAATCATATACCTATCCTATGTTGACCTTCTATGGTGGGTGGTGACTTTACTTGGGTGAGGAATTTAGATAATGGATAATTGTACTCCATCAAGGAGTGTGTGAATATATTCAAATAAATCTCATTCTCAAAGGTGGTTATCTAAAAATTGATATAAAATTAAATCCTGAAGGATTGGTATTATTCTAGCTAAAATATAGTGTCTAGTGAGTTTACAGATGATTATTTAGTCATATAGAAGCGATACCAATAATACTTTTAGTAGGTTAGTCAGTTTAAAGACATAGTTAGGCTCCTAGGGAGTAGTTCAACAATGGTGTGCTTCTAGGGCAGGTAGCCATGGAATCTTCAGTGTTGGTGTGAGCATCTTCAAATAGAGTTTCAAGCAAGTGGTTAGATGGGACAATCATAGGGGTTATTCAAGAAGAATTATCATGTAGCTTGGACTCATGGATTGATCCAATGTAATTTATTTAATGTTTAAATAAGTTTGATATCAAGACTTTGTATCCATAAATTGACTAGATACATTTGTTATAGAAGATTGGTAGAGACTTAGTAGCAGGGTCAGTGGTCAGTAGCTAGTGCATCTCTATAGTGAGGTCATACCACATATAGAAAAGATTCATCTCATGTGAAAGATGTCGATCAGGAAGGTTTGGATTTGATGACCGATCTGATAATGGTGTTAAGTTTTTCAATGAATGTGGGTAAGGAATTTTTTTGGAAAGAGTAGTTTTGGTCCATGAGGTGAATTTTTATTGCATATAGGCTAATGAGAAACTGGTTATTTTGTCGGAATGTGTATGATTTGTATTTTATACGAGGTTAATTGGAAATAAAAATATGATGGTCATTCAGATATGTATATATATATATATGATGATTGGTCATTTTTTGAGCATCTTATTATGTAAAGAACATATGGGAATCAGATTAGATTTTGGTCTTTGTGAGTTTTTTGTTTATAATAGGTATGAAATGATAATATGATGAGTTGAATCACTAGATAGGTGTCTTGTATGAAAATTTTATGAATTGGGAACCTGATGAGGTAAAGAAATGAAGAATTTCATGGGAGTAAATTTATATCTTGGGATAGTGCGAGGTCCTTTTAAAATGTTTAATTATGTGCTTATGTGTGGATGAGAATGGCATTCTTAAGGTGAGGTGTTCCATAAGACGAATTGACTATGATATATAAAAAGTTTATATCTGGTAAATTTTTATGAGATGGTTATTTTTAGTGAGATGTAAATATAAATCATAATATCCCAAGGATAAAAAGTATATAATGGGGGAGATAATAACATCTAGGGTTTATGAATAACACATAATTCCTTATTAAACCTGAATTTTGAGGTTGGTGAGAATATATACCTTAATTCAATACTTCAATCAATATTCAGTGATATTAAATGATCCAATATGTTTTTATATATATGTTTAAAGGCGATAAACATTTTTTTGAGAGTATAAATGATTTTTGGAATAATTGTGTTTTACAAACACAATTTCATGAAATGGAATACATGGATGGTCATTTGGAACATAGTTTGTCCAATAGTGTGACCTAAACTGTGAAATATTTATCTAATGGAGCACAGTTTTTCTTAACCATGTGTCCCCTTTTAGTAAATTTTTTATAATGTTGGGGTTGTTAAGATTAACCAACGTTGTTGGTGAATTTTTTCTCAAACTATGTGGCCAATTTATACTAGATGTAGATCCATTGGACATTGAGAACTACGTGGTCATTGAATGGTTTTACAAACTATGATGTACCTATGATTTTTTAAATAGGTATGTATTACCTTTTCCCTCTTCCTACTTTTGAAAGGGCTTCCACTTTCTTTATCCTCCCATGCCCAACAACCACTATTCTAAGTGTGGAGCTCTTATAATATACCTTACCTATGATATGAGTTTTTGACCTCATTTTTCAATGATTGAATCTCTGTAAGTGGCTATAGATCCCCCTCAATAATACCTTCAGCTTTTTAGCATCTAGTCATAGTTTATGTCCTCACACGAAATAATAAATCAATGTGGGTTCATTTTCACTATTTCTAAGACATTAGTCCAAATTTATGATTAATATTTTTTTATGAGTTAGAGCCGATATCCGATGATATAGAGACTTTGAGTATATGGTATGTGGTTTCCAGCATTATCCAAATTTTTAGGGGTCTTTTTGTTTAGTTATTTAATATTCAGGTTGGGTATTCTAAGGGGATTTTTTTTGAATTGTACTAGATTTATATTGATTAAATACATGTTATGGATTTCATTATTTATTCCCTATCATATTTATATATGAGAATCTTTTTAATGGGAATGTGAATAACTAAAATTTTTAGAAATGATATCTTATTTAATAAAATTAAATGTTATATGAGTCATATGTTTCTTGGGGAACATGATGGGAAAGGCATGTGGCATTAAGGTCATGTTGATCACCAGTACTGAGGATTCATAGTTATTTAGGTTTTACATGGCCTTATATATATGGGGAGATAATGATCAACATGTTATGATGAACTGGTTCATTTGATTTTAGAAGATGGGGGCATTAGGTTGACTTAACAGCCAGAAAAATATGATATGGTGTGGACCATCAGGACTATAATGACATAACTACAAGTCCATATGAGGTTTTTTGATGCTGTGTCATAGGTAATTTTTTGAAATTTCCTCTTAATTTTATTTTATAATTCACTATTTGAGTATTTTGTAGACATATATGACTCTATTTTGGTAATTATGGGCACATAATATTGGTGTATTCCTTCATTGGTATTTTTTATTACGGGATAGTGTTGACCATAATTTATGGAAGAGGATCTTAATTTGGATACTCACAGTTCATGGTGATAGGATCTATTAGTATTTTGATACTATCAGATTTGAGATGAGGATCACCACTATATTGAGGTTGAGGGAATGAGATTATAAGAGGTTAAATATCTATTTGTCTCGGGAAGATGAACTATTATGCACACAACGATTTATGATACATTGGATAATGGATATCATTATGACTCGATACATTGATCTATTGAGAAGATGGTGACATTCTTTTTTGAGGTTTATGGGAATTGGGATAAATTTATAGGAATATGGATATAATGGTAGTACATTCTCAATGAATGATATAGGTGGTTTTAGATGTGATGAGGAACAATGTGACATGCTTATGGGTGGAACCCCAGGGTTCAACTAGAATGATATTCTTCAAGGTATGGATAACCACTAACACATCAGTCCTCATCAATAAAAATATATATTGTTAGACATGTACTATATGCGAAAAATTTATTTGTGGGAACATTTTCATAGATACAAGTATAATTGAAAGAAGAAAAAAAATAATCACTTATGGTTGTTGATCACAAGTGGAGTGTGTTAATTATTAAACATATTTTCTTATTTTTATTTATTATATTTTTCAGAAACATTAAAATTATAGAGTGAAGGCATGCACAAGTTTTTTGAAGACTATTGAGTTCATGCTCTCATCTTATGCAGCCCATATAGGATGCTTATCGACAATTTTCCTTTGAGATTAGGTAAGGGATTAGTCTCGGGATTTGGACATTAGTGATTATGATATGCTATATAAATCATGGGTCGAATCGGAGCAGACCATGGGTTTCCTCTGCATCGAGAATGAATTCATTTGGGTTATATATAAATATATTTTACAAGGACCAAAACTACACACCATTATTATCTATTTTATATTCCCTTTTGATAATTTTCTATTTATATTCATATGGTTTTATTCCTTTAATATTTCTAATTCTCTACAACTACTATTTATTCTTTTTTTATAGTTTTAATGTTTCTTCTATTCTTATGGTCTTTCTTACATAATGGTATATACATATAGACCATGATTATTTTCCACAATAGTTGGTTTAGTATCCCTATAATAACCGAATAATACCCTCATTACTGGTCTGGATCCTTTTGAAAATAAAGAGTTGTTAGTTTGGCCTAATAGCCATCCATCCCGAACCATAGATAACGTGAAAAACAATGATTGGTCATTAATATGTTTATTTTTAAAATTTAGTGACCTTATCTCTATATTATTTAATTTTCATCTATTGGAATGGTCATATGGAAAACCATTTATGAAATTTCTTATATTGATAATTGCACATATATTTAAATATTAATGTGTTACTTGACCGTATTAATAATTTTTCATATTGGATAACAGTGTCTAATAATTTTTTTATGATGATATCTATAGAAAAATTGAATGAAATATCATGATATTATGGATCTTGTGATATACTAGTCCTTCCGGAATAAAAAAATAATCTTAATTTATTTTTTTTACAAATGTAGTAAAAATTTATTTTTTCACAACCAAATGAAGAGTTTGTGATTGTAAAATTGAATAAAATTTATTTTCTATATAATCTATATAAAATAATTGGAAATTTGGAAATTATCTAGAAAAAATGTTATCCAATTAATATATTGTTTTATGATTTCAATTAAATAATTCACAAAACATTGTATTATGGTTTCATGGTTGTTTATTTTCTACTAATCATTCTCTTTATTATTATAAATGTACTCTATCACTCTCAATCATTATTTTTTATATTATTATTTTACTCTTATATAAATTATTCACTTCCCACATATATTATCCAATTTATAAAACTTGTATGTTTTATACTAGATAAAATTCACACATCCATTTATATATTTTAAAGAGGAACATTTATTAACCCTTATTATAATGTTGGTTTTATACAAAAGGGATTTTTAAATGTTAAACCCTTATATGGAAAGAATATGATAATATTGTGAGGATGTAATTTCTTTTAGGGGATTAGAGTATAAAACCCATATATTTAATGATATAATTATTTTCAAAAAAAATTAATATTTTGTAATTTATTTCTTACATATAAAATTTATATTACATTGTGTTAGACATTCCCCTTAGTTTATCTTATTTTACTCACGACTCTAAGTATTTTTTATGTTTCACAGAACATTGATTTTAAATGAGACATGATATACAATTAAAGATTATTATATAATGTTTTAGTTATAATCAAGGAATTGAAATTATTATGATTAATATTAATTAAATTAATTAAATATATTATTTACAAATTTGTATATAAACAATTGTTTTCTAAGAGGTTAATTATAAAATAAAAGCAGAACTATTTTAAAATATCGTACATATTTTTGCTGATAAAAACAATATTTTAATGAATTAAACAAATCATTATTAGTTAATTATATTAAACAAAATTATATATTATATATTCAATCATTATTTTTACATTAATATTGTGTTTCTTCTTGGAAAGAGATAAAACATTTTCAATATTTTACTTAAAACAATTTTTTTTTGTAAAAACGGTTTTGTTACATTTTTCACAACTATATTATAATTATTGTATTTCAAATTAATAAGATTTATTTGAAAAATTGAAATTCATTTTTTAAATAATAAATTTAGAATTATCTTATGGTGATTTTTTTAGATTTTTTTGTGAAGTTAAATATTTTTACGAATAGTGAAATATATTAATTGTAGCTAAGAATTATTATTCATATTAAAGAATTTATATATTAAAAAAAATTAATAAGGTAATAATTATAAAATTATTAATATTATATATCTATTATTCCAATTTTTGTCATTGAAATAAATTTAATGTTTAGTTTTGATATATAAACATTTTATTCATTTGAATATTTTCTATTGGGAAAACTACTTTCTCATTATAACTGTTGGAATAATTTGAAATTATATTTTCATCATATATGAATGAAATTCGAGAAAATGGATTCTATATATTCAAATAGAATAAAATATAACATGTACTATTGTTTTTTTTATTTTGTAATATAATTAATATTAGAAACTGTTAAAATTTATTACAGTAATTATTGTATTTTTGGGTCTACTAGGGGTATAACTAAACTAATAAGGGTTAAAAATAACCCAAAACATTTAAATATCCATTTATATATAAATATTAAGACCATATATATAATAGGTTTTATAATGAACCATTTTGGATCCTTTTTTCAATTTTATAATATTGGTACACCATTTTCCTTTCAAGATTTACAAGTGGGCCACAAAAATAACTTATAACAGGCTACCCAATATATTTTCACCATACTTGTTCAAAAAAAATTTAGTTATCATAATAAATTACCAAATACCTTATTTAATTCTATCCAATCAACCTATAAGTCTTACATTGGACATAAGGTGAACATATGATCTCATTTGGTCTAAACCTATGGGGGTAACCCGATGAAGAGGTAACATTCTTCAACAAGAAGTTTTATTTTACTTAATATTCCAAATAAAACAATTAATATTAAATAATTTCATTATAAATATATTAGTAACATGAATATACTTCTATTTTGTTGATTTTCGTTCAGGATATACAACATTTATTGCATTAGTCACATAAGATACAAAATTATATTACTAGTCTATATTTGACCACCACCTCACAAATCATTGTTTTTCATTTTCCATCACTACCACATGTGTCCTAATATGATAATAGATTGAAATGTTCATATGTTATATTTATGATATTGTTATACATATGTAATTATTATATCAAATATACCATCTTACATTCTAATTGGTGAGAATATGATAATGTTCATCTTTTGTATAGTGGACTACTACCCCACAAAGCAATGTGATTCATTTTTCATTTATTATTTACATGACTGTTTATAAGGATGTGTTTGATGAAAATAAGTTATATGTTTATATGATATAACAATAATTATAAATATCAGATATATCATTGAACTGTATATATTTTAATCCATCTAAAAAATGGAAATTGTGCTAATGCATATGTTTGACCACTTATCTATATGAACATTGTATTCCATTTTTATCTCTATCATTTATATTTAATTCTAAATAAATATATGGTAAATATATATTATATTTATATTTATTTTAAATTTTTTTAATAGGTAACGACTATCAATGTGTGGGGACAAAAAATAAAAAATAAAAACATTCATTAAGAAATTAGTTAATACTCAAAACATATTTTTAACAAGAAATAATTATTAGATGGATAATAAATGGTAATAAGTATATCATATAAAGTATAATACATTTGGGTATGTTTTCGAAATAGTTTTATAACAATATTATTTTTATTGTACATTATATTCGAACATATATGAATGAATCCAAGATATATGGAATGGGATTTCCATCTCACCCTTAATTTATGTGAGAAAAAATCCATATTCACCATGTGTTTATATTATGTGGTATATACATTAAGAATTAATTTATTATTTAAATACTACACTGAAAATAATGGGTATTTGAATATACATTTTATTATTTCTCTTTCATGGATTCTATAATTACAATGATTCCCATAATGTAAGTTCTTTTTGTCTCAATTTTCCTTCTTTGATATAAATGTTCTCTTATTAACCTATATATTTCTAAGAGGTGTATATATAGAGTCATGGACATGTTATATAGTATGAAAACATTTTCCAATGATACAATAATTTTCATTTACATTTATACCATCAGGGGGTGTACAATTCAATCATACCATGGTGGCATGGTTATTGCAATACAATATCATCTTTTAATAGAATATTTTATGTTTATGCTAGAAAATATGAAATATTACAATTCATATCTCATGAAACACATTAATTTTCTTATTCTAGGTATATTTTACTAAATTTTTTGTTTTTCATTCATTTTTTTCTTCTTAATTTAATCGTGTGTTCAAAATAAATTTATTAGAGTACCCTTATTTACATCCCTTATCGAAAAAACACCTTTGTTAAAAAACCTACTTTTTTTTAAAAAAGTGTTAAAAATGTTTCTATCATAATAAAAATGATATATTAAGGAAAAAATTAACACATGGATGAATTTTTTTATAATTATTTTAATTTAATATTCATTTTATTTTCCAAATATCACCAAATATTATAACAAAATGTGAAATGAATCACTACTTTAACATTTATGGCATACCAATATTTACCCAACATCATGAAATTTATTTTAACTTTTTCTTCAATTATATGTTTTCAAGGTTATTTCAAAACAATTTGATTTTGGTAATGTTTTTTGAATTTTTTATTTTAATAAGTTTATTTTAATGAAAATATATTTTCCACAAGAAGCATTCCCAAGGTCACATCCATTGAAATCATTTCAATATAATATTAAATCATTTAATGTAACATATTATTAATTTGGGATATTATCCAATTATACATTATTTATTCATTAAAATTATTTTTTATGTTTATGATGGAATTATTTTGATGAATCCCATTTCTCTTCCACAACTTATAAAATAAATAAATTCTAATTAAACCATTTTTTTCCAAATTTTATTCATTAAAGAAATGATGAAATTCTATTTAAATTTATTTATTTTATATAGATTAAGACATTATGAATCATTAATTTTTGAAATTACATTTTATGTGTTCAGGTGTGATTAATGAGTTATGATGTTGTGGAACACATATGTATATTTTTTATTTTGTGACAGGTTGGACCTATAACTCCATCCAATTCATTGGGAAAAGATTGGAAGCCCATCATATAAATAGGATTGGAATGTGTAGTGATACTAATTTATGAATGAAATTTGGAAACTATTATTTTCATGTATTTTAAGGTTGACTACTATAATGGTTTTGGTAGTGAATGATTTACACTTTTATATCGTTTCAAATGAATCTTCACTACTTTGTAAATGATTTCATGTAATTTCTTGAATATTAAAAATCTAGGCCTTATTCCAATGTTATTTTCTCAAGAAACATGTTCTCTTATTCTATTATCAATTATGTCATATAAGCTAAAATAGTTTCTTCCATGATTCATGTTTAGGTTATGTGATATGCAATTTATGGTTTTCTAAGTGTTATTCTCAAGTTATTATACCCTTATGATACATTTATTTTGAACTAAAAATAATTTACACTTGTTAAACTTATAAGGTCTCCCTTTCTTATGTGTTTTTCAACAGAATATAAATAATGATTTTAGGTAGGGCTTATCTAAGAATAATAATATATGGAAGAAATTTATTCGATATTATGAATATAAATCAAGAAAAAAAAACGGTTTATATATTATCCAATGGAACAGTACCTTTATGATCGTTAGGTATGATTTTTTGTAATATTATGAATATTCATCTAAAACTATGTAATATATTTAGATTATAATATTCATTTTTTTACACTTAACAAGCATCTGATATCACCCATTATTTTTTTTCTTTCCCCTCGAATAAAAATATTTTGTGATGTATGGAATGTCCATATAGTAAAAATTATATGATGATATCTGGTAAATTTTTTGGTCATCATTAAAAAAATAAAAAACTTATGTTTATAGTATACATTAAAATTTATAACTTCTTGTCTTTAGGCAGGTATTTGTAAAATTTATTTGAGATTAAACTATTATGATGTAATATCTATGTCGGAAAATCTTGGGTCACTATAATTAACATAGTAATATGAAAAAAATATCAACATCCTATAACAAAATTTATATAAAAAATTAAAATTATTAAAACTTATTATCTATGAATGAAATAAATTTTGTATTAAAAAAATATTTTTATGCATAAAATAAATTCACTGAGAATTGATTATTTAGTAATTAAATATTATGAAACACATTTCCATTAGATAAAAACAGTATAATTTTTTTTTTCAATTTTGGTCATTTCAATTTACACCTTCTTATATAGTGGTTAGGTTTTAACACTAACATTTATTTAATTATATTTTGATAGTATTTCATAGTATTCATACATCGTGGTTTTTGGTGTTAATAAACCTATCAATGAAAAAAATAATTTAAATACAAATATAACATAAAATATAAGGATTTTATATTCTCCCACTTCCAAATATTTAATTTTTACCTCATAATTTTAATCTTACAATAAAATGGTCCAACAATTGAAAATAACATTTATAAATTCCCACATAATACAAAGAGTTAGTAAAACATATTTAGAAAAGGAGAAGAGAAAAACATAATGGATACCTAAAATTGTTAAACCCTTAGATTATAAAATTAAAAATGAAAATTTGATAGCATGTATGGCATACAACACCTAGAAAATAATTATATATGAAATAAAAATACTTTATGATTTCTTTTTATAGTTAAATTAAATCTCTTGAATGGAATGAATTGAACTAAACATTGAGAATTAATAATACACAATCATATTTTAAAATATTATTACTTAAACAATAACATTATATGTTATCTTAAAATGGAATGTATGAATATTAAAAACTAAATTATGAAAATTATATTGTATAAGATGTATAAAATTTTTAGATTTTATTTTCACTTATTATAGATAAATTTAGAATCATTTAAACGTTAAAGCAATGGTTACTGATGAACTATATTTCTTCTAAAATGCATTTTTGTTGCAATTTTCAGAAATAAAAAAATAAATTTTTATAGATTTAGATGATTTATTTGATAAAATAGAATTTATTTTTAAAATATACTATTATAAATTATTACATGGTGAATTTTTTATATTTATTTAAAAATAATAATTTTTGATGAATTGGAAAAATACAAAATTAAATTGAAATCAAATATTTAAAAAATATATTTGTATACATAAATTATATTTTGAATTTATTTTAATTAAAAATTAGTAATATTATATATATTAATGAAATTAAGTTAATTATAATAAATATTATATCGAATTTTGATATAAAAACTTGGTTACTTTTGAACATAATATATTTTAATCCACTGTTACACATTCCATCTGTTTGGAAAGTATTAAATTAAAATTTATCTAATTATATAAATTAATTATATGTAAAATTTATTCCATAATATGAATAATAATAATATATATTAGATAATAATTTCAATTTTTCACAAATTTAATAGTCAATAAAGAAGGATATTAATATATTTAAACAAAAAATGTATTTACAGGGTATTTAACTAAATAGTTAATGTGTAATATGATATAAAACATGTAAAAAATTTATTTATGGAAATATTTATACCATATAATTTGTAAGAATATACAATAATCCACTTTGGTCCCATATGGGATGTTGAATACATGGATTCACCATTTCATTCAAAAAAATACAGTTATGCCACTCACCTAACATAAAAAAGGCCACACAGTCTATTATCATCATCACACCTTAAACCCCTTTTTATTTAACAAATCTATACTAACATATCATTCCAGTTTCTATTATCATATCATATAATCATTAGTTTTTTTCAAATAAAATAATTGTAAAGGATACAATCTCAAACTGAAAGAGGTTTCCCAAAGGGGGATAACGTTATTCCACAAGATTTTATTTATTTCATCTTGCAACACCATTAATTATTATTAAAACATGATCATTTAATAACATATATGTTTCTTATATTCATAAATTATGTTATGTGAAGATAATTACTTACAATGATCCCAAATACCAAAAAAATCTACTAAATTATCATTTTTGTGTGTGGTGGACTACCACTTTGGGAACCGATATCATTCATTTTTTCAAACCAACTCTCATGGTGGGGATTGATGATGGATACAATGTATATAAATTATATGTTTAGAATAATTATATATATGGAGAAATTATATCATATATAACTTTTTTAACATCATCTAATATGGGTTAAAATAACATCACTTATGTGAATGGGAGAGTACTGCCTCGTGGAGCAATATGATTTTCATTCCATATTGCATTACATCGAGGATAATTTGGATAATTTTTTTAATATATATATTATATATATGAAATAAATGATATATCAATGAAATGTTAATATTTCTTAAAATAAAATATATCAATTCTTTATTACCTTTTCACTCATATAATTTGATAACATCCTTTCTATATTTTGGGACTATCACACTCACATTGCAGTTAGACTCTATTATCATCACCACACAACATGGATGATATATATAAGTATAATAAATTAAACAATATGGTATTTATGATAATATTATAATTATAATAATACAAAATTTCTTATCTCCTATCAATAATTTTTTTTAAAACTAAAAAAATTACATATGCGTACATACGACCTAAAATCATTATGGATGTTTCATACATTATTTCACAAAACCATGTTTATTAATGATATTAAATGTATAATATATATATATATATGATTGTTATTAAATTATTATTATTCATATTATGATAGAACTATAAAATATTCGCAATAAATAGAGAATTTATAATATAGAACGTATGCGAGAACAGAGAAATTATCACCTGAAACATTAAATATAATGAACTATTATTTAAAATAGGAAATAATATGTTATAAAGATATCATATATGTTATTATAAGTTTTATTTTTCTTCTATTATAATAAAATAACATTTTTTAATAAACTACACATGATTTTTAATTATGTTCAACCAAAAGGCATCAGTGTGTAAGGGATTTCATCTCAATTTCTCTTAAATGAGGCATATTATAATATTATGCACTTAATTTATTTTATATGGTTTAAATACTATACATTTTTCATTTATTATACTTATAAATTCATTTTTGAATTTATTATATATTTCAATTTTACATTCATGATCCATGTGTTTTTGAATTGGAAATCACCATGTGGTAAATGAAATGTATAAAAAACATTCTTTTGTGATTGTTATGATTCTATTGAATCAATCAATTTATAATGATAAATAGTCATTTTCAGTTAAATTTTTCAAATTTTAACATAATATATTATTAAAGACACAATTATTTCCAAATAATTGTAACATTTTTACATATAGTGTTTACTTGGATTATTATTTTATTATCTTGGGAAATATTGAGAAATCAATATTCTTTATTCAATATATAAATTTTTTGATAAGTAATTATGATTAATATATTAAATAAATTATTATATATATGTAGAAATATTTTTAAATATAGAAATGGGGGGGGGGAATTGGAATAGATATCCCCTATATTCATTAAAAGGTCTCATGAAAAAAATTAGTTGCGCAATTTAAACAAGATTATATATGTAGTTTAAACCATCATAGGTATGGTCTTGATGGTACGTTTATAATGATTCATAAAATAATGATGTCAATTTATTTATAATTTAATTCATTTATAATATATTTATTATCATTATCAATGATGTTTTCACTATGATATTTTCTCTATATTCATTTCATTCCCAGGTTATTAATTAAATGGCATGTATTCTATGTTATTTACCTTGTCATATTTAGTATTCCTATTATTATAACTAAAGTCACGTTATTTAAATGGGGTTTTTTATTTATATATAATTCTATGTTTATTATGGTTATTTATTAATGATATAATCTATTTTATTTAACCCTTATAGAAAATTATAGATCACATTAAATTTATTTTCATTTCCTATTAAATGAGGAAGAATTCATAAATGGAATTTTTAAGTATTTAGTCCATTTTTTTATTTTTTTTTCTTATTCCAAACGTTAAATTATTTCTATATATGTATCTAGATCTCAAAAAATGATAAATTGATCATTCATTCTTGATTTAACCCCTCATACCTATGATAATGTAATTCAATAGAAATCACCTTCATGATACTAGGTTTTTGGGTCAAAATAAAAATAACACATTATCAGATTCCCAAATTTGGATATATTTGGAGGTAAGAGAAAATATGAAAATTTATATGAAATATAATTTCCATATAAGAATATAAACTGATAGAGATAAAGATAGTGATAATTATATTGAAAATGAAAAAAATAATTGTAAATTACCTTCAATTCATCAATAATTAATGTAGATTAATAATGATTTTTGGTCCATATATTTTTTTGAGTGGAGGAATTTATTTAACATCAAATTAAAAACATGATAAAATATACTTGTTTGATTTCATTCTATTTTCTAAAAAAATATCCTCATTTTGTTGTACATCAATCAATTTCAAATTCATCAATTACGATAGTGAATGAATATTCATGATGAATTTTTCATTCATGTAGAAAAAAATATTTAATGGATCATAAGATACATAAAAATAATGAAATTTGATTACTTAATCTTTAATTATTTAATAATAAAATGGTTAGATAATGTTATAATGTAATAATAAATCATTATATATTAAAATAATACAATAATCACTAAATACATTAAAAAATATATGTTTATCTGAAAAATTTACATTAACATTTAACCTTCTGGCTTCTCTTACATATGGAACCCCAAATTTAAAACTACAAAATATAGAAATAGGGTCTTTAAATTTCTAGAAAAAAATTTATATTGAACCCCAAAACATAGCACCTAATGTCCCAACATAATGAAGTGATTATAATGATAATAAATTCACATAAAAATGTTATATTTTTTGGAATCACCATAAACCCCTAATTAAATCACAACTTATACAAAAAATTATCTCTACAATTATTATTTATATGAAACCATTGATTATTGAATATATAGTATTAATCAAAATATTTCCATAAACTATAAGTTCTGGGCACATCTAAAGCGTTAGATGAGGCATTCCTAACTCTAATATATGTCATCCTTTATGAATAATATGATATTTACATGATGATAACAACCGTAATGAAAAGAACTAAATCAAATAATATTGAAAATAGATAAAAACTAAAACAAAATTGAAGAATCATTAGATATTATTTATAAATAATTATAAAAATTAAAAAAATAACCTAGTGAGAAATTATTTCTTTATCATTGGATCTGACAATCTCTCTATGTTGTTGTTTTATTTCATCGTATGAATGACAAATATATTCCTGGTTGTGGTGATCCAAACAAGTTCTAAAAACCTACAAACTACGTCGTATAAATCTACTTGTGCTATCATGGATGAACATGGAGCATGAGACATGCTCATTTGATGACTCTAAGAACCACAATAATGAAGGTTTCTATTATATCACTATATACTTGAGAGTTACAAAGGATTAGGATCAATTTCCAATCATGATATTGTTCTTTGAAAGAGAAAACTAAATATCTATGATAGGATTCTCTCCATATCTCATTGTGTACAACAAGTGAATTGACTCTGTATTGAATGAATATTTTTTTTAACATACTAATATGGTTAGAAAATAAAAAAAATGAAGTACAGTTATTATTTATCTTGTTACTACAAAACAACATGGTTATAATAATAACAATAATACTATAATTATTTCTTTACATTTTATAAACTTGTGAATTTAATTAAATATTATTTTTTAGCATAATAGTATATAAATATTAATATTCAATAGACCATTAAAATCCATACACTATTTCTCAATAATTTTTATTAGGAATTCAATTATTAATATTTATTTAATACATAAATGTCAGTTTCACCTATAAATAAATAAATATTTTATCCCTTAAATAAAAAATACATATTTTTTACTATTTTCCCCAATTATATTCTCTCAAATAAATGGTGAAAGAATATATGTGATAATAGAAATATGAATAATTATTAAACCATGTTAAGAATAATATTATTCTATATTTTGAAATAATAAATAATAATAAAATAACCAACTAAGATTTTAGTTTTATCTTATTAGGTCACCCTCTGAGACTTTTTATCAATTTCATTCGGAGATGAAAACTAAAGTCGATGGTTATAATATTGAAACAATCCATGGAACCCAATACAATTATGCTAATTCCAAAAGGTCATAATACTTTATATGGATCATTATTACCTTATATCATTGATTTATAATGATATCTCTAATCAACAAGGATTCATACTTGTTTTGTCACTCTAGTTATAAAATTTGTATTTATTTAAATTTATATAAATTTAACATGATTATAGAACACCAAATCTATAGAACAAAGCATCTTTTTATATGATTAATTTGTAAGGATAAATTAATATTTTTTATGAATGGGTTTAATCTTTAATTATATATATTCTATATCATTTATTCCAATTTAGGATTTTTCTAATACATTTTACATTGAATTTTTGTATAAAATAATAGAAACTATTAAACATTTTTATATTAAAACCTAGTATTGTAGTCATGTCTATATGATAAATTTTAAATTAAATTTGGTCTATTATATGAATAAAATTTAAAAAAAATGATTAAATATTTTTATGAACAAATATTTATAGATTATAATATTCTAAACATATATTTTGACCCAAAATATTATAGATAGTAATTAATATTTATTTCAACAATTATGTGAAAAAATTAATTAATATGGGACTAAACCATATTATTAATGGTATAATTACAAAAGTACATTTCTGAAGCACATTTTATGTTCATCTTTTGACCATTTAATCCATTTTATATAATATTTAACATTATTGAACCAACTTTTAATGGGAAATCTTGTCTGTAATTCCATTTTCAAAATTTTACATTAATTCCACTTCTCCTCCGTTGTAAAAAAGCACACCCCTCCCACATCCTCAAAACACTCAAGACACTTTTTAATGAACGATATATAACCAATTAAAACCATAATATACCTCACCTAATATTATAAAACTCCCTTTTTTAATAAATTCATCCAAAGAATCCCTTTGGTTCAAATAAAAAGGAGTTACCCAAAGAAGTGGTAATATCTATCCTCCAGCCCATTTTCGTTATTTTCATTACCCACCCATAAAAATATTCCTATTAAATTTTTAAATAATACCATATATATATCCAAAATATAATTATTTGTTTTTATTATAATGGTTAGGCCTAAAATTACAGATAAATCCATTTAATGGGAAACAAACATAGCATTTACTTGTAGGACGAACGACCACATAAAAAACATTATCATTTGTTTTCTTCACCACCATTCATGGATAGGAATTATGATAGAAAATGTATTTATACATTATTAATATAATATTTTTATTATGATTTATTTTTAATATAACACATACTCTTATTCTTCCTATTGTGTTTTTAATACGATAACAATGTTTATGAAAGGGTGGAATACCACGTCCTTAAAGTGATGTGTTTCATTCATGATATACATGAAGCATATGAAGGATGGTTTTAATAAAATGATATAAAAGATATGATATGTATATATGATAATTTAATTATAATATATATATATATATATAATTTATTTTTCATTATTTTAGTAATAAAAATTAATTAATGTAGAGTTCATGAGAATGTACAACCTACCATCTCCTTGAACTGTACACTTAATTTGTTATCACCAAAAGTTATGAATTATTATATATATATATGTATATAAATGATATATATGGTAATAAAATAGTGCATTTAAATCATGAGATGATGGTACCATGATATTAACTACAATTAACACGTCAAACCCCACTTGAGACACCATGAAATTAACACCCGAAGTAGAGAAAATGATAAATGATTACTGAAAAACAAATAATAAGAAATTTTATTAAGAACATATATGATATCAAATATTTAAAATGTATTTTTAATAATTTATTGAAATTTTCAAAACCATTATACATGAAAATTCTAGGTATGGTTCTCTATATTTGGAATCATATGAAATTAAATATAAATGGTGTAACTACATTTTAGAAAAAATATATTAGAGAACACAACTGTATTGTAGACATTGGGGATAATTATAGATGAGAAACCCAAATGTGGGGTAATATAGATATTATTTGGGTATTAATAGAAATTAATCCCCTTATATATACTACTAGTGGGTGTGGTTCTATAATAAATGAACCTAGTGGTAACAACTATTACATGGTGAGTCATGCCTAACTGGACCGTATCCTTGTACACAAAAACATACATCAATATAAACCTATTTTGACACCCATATGTGATAATCCATGGATAATTCACAATTTATTTAAAACCCATTATGATATATTTGAATAGATAATGAAAACTAATGAACTAGGGTAAGTATTATACCAAATAAGTAAATATTTACAAATTAAATGGATAAAGTATATATGTTTTGTGGCTGAGTTGAAAATCATAGTTAAAATTTATCTTTATTGAATATTATAATTTCACATATTTTTATCATATTTAATAATATAAATGTTTTGAAAATAAAAACACATATATCGGGTGAGATCCCATCAAATATAGAAAGGCCACGAGACTTGAACTGATGACCGATGTATAATAAGGGATAAATTCCAACGAATGACCTACATAATGTTGATGTTAATATGCCATTTAATCCATTTGAAAAATTTAATGAATAAATATTAATGATGAACATTTAGAATCAAATTTTGGGTTTGAAAATTTATATATTATTCATGATGGTTTGGAAAATAGTTAGATAGAAATAGTTATTCTTTTAACACATTCATGGGGCCTATGATCTTTTAAAAGAATATTTTATTTCTCTATGAATAAATATTAATTTTTTGATATCAATTTCACTAAGAAATTAATGAAATTGAAACTAATCAAATCAAAAAATAAGATGAAAATTATGTTTATATAAATATGTTATCTAAGTATATATTATACTATTCATAAGCAAAAACATTATTTCTCATCATTAGAAAAATGAAAAAAACGTTGACCAAATACATTAGTTTTTTGATAAACTAATTGTCTTTTGGAAAATATTGAATTTATGGATATAATCATCTCAAAATTTTGTTTATAACTCACTTTTTTATGATTCATGATCACAATAACTCCTTATAAATATTTATTGTTTTTCTCTTTTTCCATATGTCTACTTAACAAAAAATTTATTCTTATTAAATTCATTGTAATATAGTAGTCCACATGGAATTTCAGAGTTACCATTCTCCATTTTCTATAATATGTTTTACTTACAATTATCACGATGTGGGATTTAAATATTTGAAATATAAGGTAAATATAATACCAATAACATGTTTAAATTTTAATGATTCAATTTATTTATGGTGGGGATAATGCAATTCATTGTTATTCTAAATAAATAACACTATATTTCATAGCATATATGACACACAACACCCACAATAGTAGAATACCCTGATGCAACATAATTTTTTTTATTTTTTATTTTTATTTTTAACTGATGTTTATAAAGGTTTTGTAAAAATATTATTTTTATTAAGGGTTTAAAAAATGGTTTTCCCAAAACTGATGATAAGAATCATTTATTTTAAGTATTTCATTATTGTTTTATTATAAAACTGACGCAAAAACCCCTCTCGGATTATGTTTTGCTGTCGGTTTCATTAAAAAATGACGTCTGAATTTAAATGTTTTTTTAAAATTAAAAATATTACACTTCCAACTTATCAAAACATCTATAATAAAAAACCAATATACAACAATCAAAAATTATTTATCAATGGAGAAAAATCTATAACATAAATTGTTTTATCTAGTTAATCAAAAAAATAGCTACACATTTTTATTATAAATTAGAATAAAAATACACATAACTAAAATTTAAAAAATGCACATTATTTTATGTTGAAGCATTCATTTGATTATCAGTATTTTAAAACACCTATTATATCAAAAGAGTGAGTTTTTTGACCCATATGTAAATTTATTCATAAATATTTGAATATACATACTTAATCTTAATCAGACTTAACACATATTTCTAATAATCGATAAAATATGGATAAAATCCGATTTATAATAACACTGGGAATCATTTAATTCTTAGATTAACATTAAATGATATGATATTAAAAAATATGAATAATATGGAAAAAATATAAAAAAAATAATAAAGATAACCTTATCAAAATCAGTAGTTTCCGAAGATGTGATTATCACGTACCTGAATCTCATAACATAATAACAACATTAAACATGTCCTTTATGGTGATAACACTATAGTTATAAAACATTCAGTAAATAATAAAAATCAATATATAACAAAAAATATGAATAAAATCTAATATAAATACTAATTACCTATACATATACATATTCTATTGTATTTGGTTTCTTTTTTGACATGTATTCTTTTTTAAATTTTTTCCAGTAACTAAATTATCAAATATATGAATAAATAATAACTGTCTAGACAACAGTAATTAATCAAAATGATTTTATAAAAAACAAAAAACATACCTATCTAATAAGGTGGAAAATATTTTAGGAACATTATCTAATCAAGGGAAAATCCAATATAAGGTGCATTCACATAGAAAAAATATGCCTAAAATCCAATTCCCCTACAATAAAAAAATGTTCAGAATTAATGACATTACAATGATCATTAGATCATATTTATGTTTTTTTCATACTTATCATGAATTGGTAAAATCCAACACTCAATATACGTATGTTATAATGTCTCACTTATATATATGAAACTCTATCAGAATTCTTGACATGTTGTACATCCATGGAAATGTATTCTAGATCTAGAAAACCTTATATTCATGAAAAATAATTTTTTATAAGAAGCTTGTTTAGAGACCTAATTTAAAAATGAAATATAGTTGGCCAATTTACAACCCTCATTTCTTAAAGAAATAAAAATTCAAATGTAATTTTACTAACATGGAAAACTACTGCACCACATTCTGGATGAGCTCTTCAATGCCAACTAGATGAATGGTATATTCTTTGAATAATCTCAATAGATATTCTATTATGCATATATCAGAAATAATCAGAAATATATATATATATATAATTCAATGAGGAATAAGCCATAGATAATAATTGTATCCAATATGGAATATCGGAAGTATCTACAATCGATTATTCCTGATTATTTTGATTAATTTTGGCAGTTTCATTTCATTTCATATAATCCTATATAAGATAAATATCATTAAATTTTATATGTAATTTTGAAATAAAAAATCACTGGATATTTAAAAAAATCCATACCACATATATAATATAATGTAAAATACTAGTTTTACAATGAAAAAAGTTACCCAGACAATCCCCAAATATGGTGATCTCCTCATAATGAAATTGTAGTAGAGCATCAGGATCTATAATATCAATTATTGATACTCTAAATTGACACATATTTAAATTTTTTTGATGTACAGAATCCCCCCACAAACATCACGAGTATTAATGAAATAATTTTTATATTAGGGTCTCTAGAAAACAACTCAAAGTATACGGTTTGGCCTATGTGATAATGTGGAGGATCAATGTTATAATATGGGGTATAGTAGACTAGGTGAGAAGGCTGGGAAGGCTATAAAATTAAAATTTTATATTGATTTCTGTAATTTTTCAAATCTGAAAATTTATAATAGATAAATAATATAAGTATTAGTCCGAGTGAGGTGGTGACAGATCGATGCAGGAAGATTGGGTAGGGTAGTCCGGCTAATAATAAAGGGAAGATTGAAAAATGAAAAAGTTATATCAGTGATTAATATTTATAAAATCTAAAAATTAATGAGAAATAAATAATATAGCTAGGAATGTTGTGTAGATGGGGTATGGTAGGGAGATAGGGTAGTGTAGCCTGGGTGAGATGGCTGGGATGGATGAAAAATCAAAAAGTTATATAAGTGTTTATAATTTATAAAATTAAGAAATTGAAGACAAAAAATAATATGCCTGGGAAGACTGCATAGACTATGAATACCTTTCCAAGTGTTTTAACAAAGCAATATTCACTAAATCTTGAATTTGATCACCCATAGACCATTTCATATCTATTAGATCAAATTTTTGAGGATTCTATTTCCAAGCCTCTTGATTTATTATTCAGACCAAAAACCATCAGAATACTAACACCTAGCTAGTAATCCCTAACATGACCATGGTGTTTTTCATTTCCCAATACGATTTCTAGGATGTCCATTCAACACTTAGTGATAAAAGATCCCTAGGTATATTTCTCCTGAATTTCATCATGAAATAAAAAATGAAAATGTCATATTATTTTTTAAAATTTATAAAATATGGAAATTAATAAAAAAATAAATAATATTTACATACAATTCAATCTGTTAAATTATTATATTCCATAATAAGATGTTTTTAATTTATCTTTCATATTGCTCATTTCAATTTTTCATGGTGAGTGGGAGGATTTGGAGTACCAAACTATCTTTCTTTTAAACCACTACTAGATCAAGATATTAATACATTAAATTTTTCTTTAATAATTTTCTTCTCCAAATATGGATACCCTCTATGTGATAAAGTATGACGATATACATTCCTCAACTTGATCTCTTGATGAGATCTCAAGGATGCCTATTTTATAAATATAAACTACTATGTAATTGGAAAATATATAATAAATTTTACAATATAAAATATTATATTACCTAAAATTTTTATTCATGACGATTATAAACAAATTGCTTCCATGTATCTCTATAAACTGATGTTTGAGGCATGGGTTTTCAATACTTATCCTTCAAAAAACATATTTTTTTGACATTTTGGTTTTAAAATATATCCATCAGTCCGGCGAAAAATAGAGTTGTTTTTATTAATTTTTTTTTTGGTTTTTCAAAATTGAATGTCATTTGTAACTGAATAAATTAAATATGTTATTTAAAATGTTTAATATTCGAAAAATGAGATAACATATATTAATTATGATATTTTACCATCACAGCCTCCCAAAGATATTGATTCTACATCTTTTCCACTAAATTCTTATGATGATTTAAAATACTAATCCTATTACTCCTCAACGTTGATATATAACTGATTAAGTGAGCTACATTTGCGCCAGAAGGATTTTTATTATCATCAAAACAGATTTTTAATCTGCCATCATCCTGAGCAAGTTATAGTTTTGGAAGATGTGTAATAACACATGTACTAACATGAGAACATTATTTTTATGTAGTAACAAGAGAATTCTCCTCCACTAAGGACTATTCAGTAGTCCTTCAATTGTTTTTCCAAATTTACACTTTCCATTCATTAAATAAGATTATTAATGAATTCTTAATATTATAAATAAATAGATATAACTCTGTAACTCGTCCCCTCTATCAGTATCTGAAATTGCTACTAGAAATTGTAATGAAATTATGTGTACGTTCATATTAATATAAAACTTAATATTTAAAAATAAGAAACAAGAAAAGACGTTAGTAAAATAGAGGAATTTAATTTTATGATTCAAAAAAATGAAATAAAATTTAAATACTTACCAAAAATAGGAAACTAATTTACTATCTCCCACATTCCTTTATCATGATAATTATGTACTGCATTCACTATTTCAGTCTTATAATCATTATAATAATACAGAAATTTTATAATAGATGAATAGGGCTCAGGTAAATCAATAACATCATTAGTATCACCATCATCACTGAAATTGTATCTTTTGTTTTTATAAAATTATGGACCATTGATCATTCAATGTATCATTGACTTAAAATAATTTTTTTTTCATTTCTATCCATGATAAATACTTTACCATTGTAATTAAATCTTTTTAAATCAACCAGTTTAAACCCATATTCATCATGTTTCACCCCACTCTTACTATCATTCCAATTACACATAGAAATGGTTAATTAGAATTTAATATAATAAATTTACAAATATTTTTTCAATAAATCCAAAATATAGAGTTGATGGAAAAATTGGGATTTTACCTTTTGCCCTCGAAAAAATCATTGATTCAGCAAAAACCATCACACAACTATTCTTAACAGTACTCTTGCCATCTAGAATTTTTGTGTTAAATATGTAGCCATTAATATCAATACCATACCATGTGATCACATTAAAAGATTCTCCCCCAACTAACCAATTCAATATATCTAATGTTGATATATATATGGTAAATTTTTCATTAACCCACAAATAAAATGTCCTGTTATGATCAATCATCAACCACTTCTCATTTCTTTTTTGATATCGTAACGTTAATTCATTAATACATAGTGATAGATATGATTGAACCTCATTTGTTTTTTTCAAAATGTATAAATGGGACTACATCACTTCATCACGTTGAATGAACATTACCTTTAATCCTTTGATACATTTACCATCACTATATAATTTATCACATGTAGAGATATATGGAGACCAATATGATCTACCTCATTAATATAATCACTACAGAACTCAATCACCTATTCCAATACATATTTTTAAACCTTTTAGGCCTCTATTCAATCAGTTTTTTTAACATATTCCTTCAAAAGTTTCATATTTCATTCAAAATGATACATCCAAAGTAAATTACCAGGCCCACATATTGTTATCTCACACACAAAATGAATCAGTAAATGAATCATTGTATTAAAAAATGTAGGTGGGAAATACATTACTATTAGAAAATGAATAAGAGTTTATTCATTCTCTAACACTTCTAACAAATTAGTATCAACTACTTTTCTAAAAATATATTTGAAAAAATTACGTAACCTGATGAAAGTTTTTCTGACACATTGTGGCAATATACCATGCCCTGCTACAGGTAGAATATATTTCATCAATAGATGGAAAACATGATATTTCATAGCTATTAATTTAAAATCCCTCAATGAAACAAAATTATGCAAATTTGAAGAAAAACACTAGTTACTTTAATACCTTGAAGACACTGAAAAAAATGCATCTTTCCAATCTTGCTTAATGTGTATGAATTCGAAGGTAAATATTTTCTGTTTCTTTTAACTGTGGGAGCTATCTTCCAATGCATTCTTAGTGATATCAAGTCAAATATAGAATGAAATCCATATTCTGTATTTCCTTTTATGCCTAACAAAGATCAAATCGAATAGTCACATATGTTTTTTTCAACATTCATAACATTAAAGTTATGTTTTATATCTAAAAATAAAAAATTAGGTATTTAAAATACAATAGACTTCTTATTGACATAATTTATTTGAAGACAAGAAATTATTTTCATTCAAAATGTTGAATTATTATTATCAACCATGTCATGATATTCGTCATCAGAAAATGTCTGTGGGGGGAATGTTTTATTCTTGAATCCCGTTAAATGATTTTTTCAATCTACGATAAAGTTGATCCGTTCAAAAAAATCAACGATGTACCATGTACTATTTCAATCATACATTATGAAATTGATAATATGAAGAATGTTCTTCAAAAATTCGACTTGATTTGTGTCCCTTAACACTATCTCCATATAATATTCCAAATGATGGAATGTTTTTATAGTGAAACTTCTCATAGCACCCAAAAGAAAATTCACTTTCTTGAATATATGGAAATAATTAACGCATGCCTCCGATAAAAGATTCAAATAATCAATCAATATTGGATGATACCCCAAAAAATCATTTCCTAGTTTTTTTGGTCTAAAAATCATCAAGATCATAATAATATATTTGTTCTTTATTCGTAGATTGGCTTAAATATGTAAAACATCTAAAAAAATTCCATAAACTATATTGCCTATAGAGGCTTCAATATAGATTCATCCCATTAGTACACAATTTCATTCTTATTTTTCTATCTTCACATCCAATATCATGAAATTTTAATCAAAACACTTCCACTGTGGTCAGTCGGTAGGGTGACATAAGTTACCACCATAAATGCACTCTTTGGAATTCCATATGAACCTTTTTTTCAATTAAGTTTTTAAATAGATGATTCAAACGAAGCCTTATAAGAGGGTACCAAATTTCCTTAACATGAGTTTTTATTCTAGTTCATAAGAATGAATTAGTAGTAAATTATCATAATTTTATGAAAAAATATTAGAGGATATCATTAGAAAGTAATTTTTTTTTAATAATATTAGATAATAGTACTTGAGAATGAATCTAAGTTGACATTCCCATATATATTTTAGTGTGATTCCCCACATGTAGGACAACTTGATAAATATTCATGTTCTTTCTTATAAAGTACACAATCATTAGGGAAATCATATATCTTTTTATACCCCAATCCCATTAAGCATAATATTTATTCACCTAATAATAAGAATCTTGAAGAATGTTTCCTTCTGAAAGGTGATCTTTTAAAATCTCAAGTTAACAATAGAAACTTTTATCAGTCCAGAAATTTTTCTTTTAAGTTAAATAATCTAAAAACAACTGATAATAGTAAAAAAATATTGAAACCTGTAAAAAATGGGTTCTGAGAATCTCCATACAATCATTTAATAGATGCTGTTTTTTGATGGTTTTAACTCCTAAATAATGAATTAATCCATCAATATGATCATTTGCCTCCTTATGAATATTTTCATCAACATTGGATGTTTAATTTTCAATTATTTCACTTTAACATAACCAAAATGTATAATTACAGCTAAAAAATTAACAAATGAGATGATCAATAATTTCAATGATGTTTAAATTATCATATTCAAACACATTACACGTTGAAATAAAATCATATCAATTTTTTGAATATGTCATTTAGAAAATTACATGAATAAAATAACTAATTTTTTATATTCACTAGTTTTTCTTTGTAAATTTATCCAATTATGTTTCATTCAATACATAATTGGACAATATAATGGGTGAATATGTTAAAAAATATAAACATTTATATATATATATACAGTTAAATTCTAAATAGAAACACATATAATAAAACTACTAATAATCAGATAAGAAACATAACATACGAAACACATTTAAAAATAGTAAATTTTTTATTTTTTTATTATATACAAGTGTTAGATTGATATTAGAATTTAATTATAATATCAATGATCTAAAAATTATTATTTTATATTTTATAGTAGTTGCACTATTTCTATGTTTCATGTGTCAAATGTATAAATTATTCCATTAATTTAAGAGGTGAAACTTTAGTAATTATTAGTAATATAAAATAATAATTAGTGTAAATGTCCATATTATAAGTTAAATCAATCCTAATACTCCCAAAATTATGACAGGTAAAATTAAATACAAAACTAAATAGGTAAATCTTATAAAACATTTGATTAATTATTATTTTTATTATAACTTAAATTTAAAATTATTATAATAATTTTTTTGAAAGAGAACATTTATACGAATAAGAAAAACCCAAAGAAAACATACATTCATATTTAAATACATTTATATTAAAATTAAATATATGTCCATGTTAAATACACCATTGAATATATAGGTTTTATATCATTTGATGGTAAAGAATAAATTTACACCAATTAGAATGATTTCAGAATTTTATTTGACCTAATTGTGAATAGAAATTATAATATGGAATGAGACCACATTTAATTTTTTTTAAAAGTAAACATGATGTATATGTATTGGTGCATAGTATATAACCATGGATTATCATTAAAATATCCAATAAATGAGGGATTCCCAATCCCAACTCTTTTTAAAAGAAATTCGGTATTGGTTATTACAAAAACCATTGAAAAATATTCCGAAAGAAAAACATTGGCCTCCGTTTTGAGAAAACCGACGCTAAAAATAACTTTTTTAATATATGGCATCAGTTTTCGTAAAAATTGACACTGAAAAATATCAAGTTACTGATTTATATCATCAGTTATGGTAAAAATCCCAAATAAAAAAAACATTTTTTTTTGATTTCAAGTGTCAGTTTTTCTAAAAACCATCACTATATATCATTCCTTTGGTGGTTTTGTGAATTTTTTTAGTAGAACCAATGAAAAATACACATTTTAATAATTTTTCGAGATGGTTTCACTATAATCCAATTAAAATAATTTCTCACATATACTATTGGTGTCAATTTATAAAAAACGGACGTTATTACTTCAACATTAAATCTGGCATTTCAACAACTGCAACCATGTAAGGGAATATAATATCCCAAGACCTCATCAAATAATTATTATTTTAAATACATTAAATCAAAGATATAGGTTTCAATAATCAAAATAAATAAGATATCATTCTTTATATGAAATAATTATCTAGTTTGATAGATTACATTACACAGAAGACTGAGTTTTACCTAACAAAAATAAATTAGTAAAATATTATTTTTTTAGTATAATAAGATATAATGTGGATGTTAAATTGGGGGTTATGAATAATATTAATTATCTTGTAAATATATATTTACTTTAAAAATAAAAGATGACTTCATTGGTTACCATTTAATTAGAAATGAAAATATCAACCCACTTACGATAAAAGATATAGTTTTGTTTTAATTATCCCCATGGATTTTTTTTATTAATATATAAAATTAATTACTATTATTGCGTAATATTAAGGATATATATATATATATTATTAAATAAAATATTATTTATATTCATCTAATAGTATTGATATGAATATGATAATAATAATTCTAATTTTCAACTTAAAATTTATATTTTTCAAAAAAAGAAAATTGACGCCTTCTTAATTGATAACATATTTTAAATCAATTTTTTAACAATTTTAAATAAATAACATCAAAATAAACATAATTTTAGAAATAGAACCAGAAAAATTAATTTAGTATTAATTTCATCTATTTTTCTATAAAGTATCATATTATGATTAATAGTTAAAATATTATATTTTCATTCAAAACAAATTTCATATAATTTATTTATAATGTGAAATTATATTTATATTATGTTTAAAGTAATATTATATCAATTATATATCAATTGATCAAATTAATTTCAATTTCAAATATTTCACTGTGAAATTGAATATAAAAAAAGAAATCATTTTAACATTTTAAATGTAAACCCTGGCTTTATCATCCTGTCTGTAATAATATATTTAAATTAATTTCATCCACATATATCATTTGAATTCAAAAAAATGCATTAAATACATTGAATAATATTAGTTTCTAATTTATAATAACATGTAATTATTTTTTTTATAATATTATCGAAGTTAATTAGAATTAATATCAACAATTAAGATAAAAAATAGCATAACCGGGGACTAAAACATAATTTTAAGGGACAAAATGACCACAAAACATGTACAAAGTTCATTTTATATTGAAAAAACTACCATATCTTACCTTTTATTGAAATTTGACAATATGTTATTTACATTTCAATGACTAAATGTGGGACCAATCATTACATGATTTCAACTCATCTACTTTAAAAGGCACTCACCCCTACCACATCCCAACACCTCTAAAGCCACATTGGATCAATAAATATCTTAAAAATATCTCAAAAACATCCCTAACCTAATACTAGAATCCTACCATTTTTATTAATTCTATTAATGTAATATCATTTGTGAAAACTGAAGGGATGTTCCTAATAAAGAGGTAACATCCTTCCTCATGAACTGTTACTTTATTCTCATTCATCAACACTCAACTATTATTATTCAATGAATAAATAATAAAACACTATCATCGATGTACTAATACGTTTTTATTATAATTTTTTTACCCACACTTACACACACTTCAATATAATGTGTAACGAACCTATCGTTTATGTGTAAGATGAGCTACTACCTCACAAAATCGTGTTATTCATTTTTTTCATTACCACCTCTCGTGGTTGGGAACTATGATGGTAAAAAAAAATTATATATGATATATATGATATTTATAATTTATTTATTCTTCTATAATTTTATATAACACATAACATTATTCAATCCATTTTGTGTAAATACGATAACATCATCTATGGAAGAGAGGACGATTGTCTCCCCAAGTGAATGTGACTCGTTAATTCTCTACATGGAATGCATAAAAGATGGTTTTATTAGACCAATATTAAATATATTAAATTAATATTATACTATATTTATAATATAGATATATAATTTCATTTTCATTCTTTTACTCAAGAATAGAATTGAAGGTCGTGTTAATAGATACATACAACCAACCCTCCACTTTAACTATACACTTAATATCTTATGTCAATATTTTATGGCTTATTATAAATATATATAATGTATATATAAATCATAATGAAATGTAGTTTTACATTATTTTTATGATTAAACCATGATATCAACAATAATTTAAAAGTCAAAAAATTCTTTAGAAACCAGGAAACTAACAACAAAAATAGTGAACAAAATGACTGATTACAAAAAATAGATTATTAGTATATTATTATAAGATCATATATGTTATCATAAATATTAAATTTGTTCTATAATAACTTAGTATCTTTTCCAAAAACATTATAAAGTAATTTAAATGATTTTCACATGAATAGAAACAAATGTTGACAAATTTTCTTCTCACTTTTTACATCTGTGAGATAGATTTCATATTCACCACGTACAAATTTTTTGTGGTGTATCCAATTCCATTTTGATTTATTCTAACATGAACAATTTGACATTCAAAGAATTTTTAGTTTCAATTTCAATTTTTTCAAATTTGGTTTTTTGAGTTAAATTTTACCAAGTAGTAATGAATTTTGTAACCTAATTCCTTTTCATTGGGTTAAATTACATACTCATTATCGTTAATATTATAAAATTATGTGGGTAAACACACTTTACTATACACTGTTGTATTTAAAATTATTATATCCGGATTTTGATTACCTAGATATAGTCTCTTTGTTGATTGATTCACACATTAAAAATATGGTATTTTCAAGGGTTTACTTAATAATAACTTTATATACATGATTATTTACACTTGAGTTATATCTTATGAAATTATTGGATCAGTGTTTTATAAATCCTTAAATTTTTTTCTCATCTAATTAATATTGAAATTTTCCTATTAATATTACTGTTTTCCAAATTATTGGAACTTTAAATGTTTTATAAAATTTTTAATATAAAACTTGATGTCATTCCCTCTTTAGTTAAATAACGTTTTTTCTTCTAAAAGGAATATATTCAAAAATTTGTTTGAAAAATATTTTCAACCATTCAAAACTGATTTATTAAATACGTTTTTACACTTTTTGTTCTTTTATAATATTTTCCTAGGAATATTGTTTTCTCTTTCTATAAATATAATTTTTATATCCATTTAACATGATAATGGAATGTTCTTTTTACATTGTATAACATGTGTATATTTACTCATTTTCATTTCATTAAATCGTCAATTGAAATTTTAAAAGGTTAATTTTTAAAGTAAATATTTTAAAATTTTATTGTAAAATATTTTCATAAAATGATATTAAAAAAATGGCATTTTCCACTTAAATTATTTCAGATGAAATTATTAGAACAGTGTTTAATAAATCCTTTAATTTTATTATCATCTGATTAATAGTAAAATAGTCTGATTAATATTACCATTCACCAACTATTTAAAACATAAAATGTTTTATAAAATATTTTTTTTAAACCTGATATCATTCTCTTTTTAATTAGAGAACACGTTTTCATAAAAATTACATATATTAATAAAAATGATTCAAATTTTTTTCAACCATTTCAAAATGATTTATTAAATATATTTTTACCCTTTTTTGTATTTTTTTAATTTTTTAATATGAATATTGTTTTGACTTTCCCTAAAATGAATTTTTATATCCATTTACCTTGATAAAGGAATTTACTTATTACCTTTTATAACATGTATATATTTACCTGATTTCATTTTGTTAAACACTCAAAAGAAAATTTAAAATGTTAATTTTTAAATAAAATATTTTTAAATTTATTTTAAAATAATTTTTTTTCGAAATTGTATTAAAAAGATAATTCCCCTATATTTTTTTAATTTCCTCATTTTATAACATCAATAAAAAATACCCATAATTTTACTCCCCTTTGGATATTTCTTATTGATACCATCCTAATTCTTCCTCTTGATGGTTTATGACATCTTTAACCAAGGAAAATATTGAAATCAAATTCGTTGAATCCCTTATGATTCCACATTAAATATTAAACTTCTAAATATTATTTTACACTTAATCTCCACTAAATATCCATATCATTTATGATAGAATCATTTATTAACAAATTCTTATATCATTTTTACACATTGTGTTTAATTTAATCCTTTATGTCATGAATCTCTTTATTCTCATGATAGTTTAGGTTTCATTTAATTCATGGGGAATAATGATTCAAATGATTCTATGTGGTGTAGTAAACATTACAATGTTTGATGATTATTTTACTCAATAATATATTTATGATCATTCAATGGTATCGTCATTCATCAATGTCATGGAAAACAGTTGTTAGTTATCCCCCACTGAGAATCTATTGATAAATTTATATTTTCTACTCTTTACTGATATTTGAGAAGGCACATAGTTACATCAATTTTTTCTTATATGTGGAATTATTTTGTAATTAATGATACATATAGGGATCAATTAAAGATATACATTTGATGCATCAGTATTATCATGGGATGCGTCAATTTACAAAACCTAGATGGGATCTTATATGATATTCTAAATGATATAGTGGTAGATATTAATGGTAAAGCTAACATGTAACAAGTAAACATGGAGTCCGGAAATTATGTATTTCTTTCATTTATATTTTTTATTATTTAACGAAGATATTTTTCATTGAAATATTAATTTATGTAATTCATTCTGAGATCATTGATTTATGGTCATTTGTTTCAGTTAGTTTCCATCTTATATTGATTATGCCTTTTCTAGTTTTTTTAATACAATATTTTTTAGTAAATAACCTTCAATATTTTTATCAAATTTATTTATTTTCATATGGAATTTTTGTTTAGATATTCCATTAATATATTGATTATTCTCATTTATTCATTATTTATTATTTAATACATGACCCTTTTTCAGAATCTAGAATCCACCTAATTTTAATTTTTTCAAGGATTTTATGAAGTTTACTTTGAATGATAATCAAGGATACAACATATGGATAAATGTTGTTATCCTTGGATGAATTTTTTTTTGTAATTAGTGTATTAATTTTCAATAACAGACTTATATATCTATTTTTCCATGACTATTAAAATAATAAATCCTTGGTATTAGATTCATTGTAATTGTTAGAATGTAACGAAAGTAGACAGAAGATCTGGGATTTCTGGGGTGGGGTCTCTATATATTAAAAATTTATTAATATTCAAAATATTAATACATGTTATCAAAAAGTACAATAGAGTTTGTTCTAGGGCACGAACTCCAAAAAATTCCCACATGAACTATATCAATCCTCTAAAAACCATAATTCCATTATCTCTCAAATGATACTAATTATATTTTTTAAATAGATTACTTTAGTCAAAGGTCTAAACATGTTATATTCTAAGATAACCGTTCATACTATAACATCACCACTCTGAAAAAACTCTCTATAGTTCTGATACATCCATATTTTCTGTTTTCTGTAATTTTCATTCGATAACTCTTTTTAACGATCTGTTGATGTTGTATTATCACAACAAACATTTATATAGTCATTAATTATAAATAAAAAAATATGATTATAAAAAATGTATCATATCCCAAATTCATCCTTGGATTCTTTAAAATACTCTATATTATCACAATCCAATATATAATTGTTGAAAGAAAACTACATTTAGTACTTCCAGCTCACAACTCCTCAATTAAGAGAGAGAGAGAAATCCATATTTCGACATAAGAACATTATATTATTTTTTAAAAATATCATTAATAGTACCATTGATGTCCATATTCTCATATTATCTATACAATAAGAACATATCCTTATATCTACTCAAATATATAATGATTGTATTAATATACACCAATGTTTTTCTCTATGATTATTTTCAGATCTACTTACCATTATCAATTCATAGGAAACATCAAATCTAGTATATAACATAGAATATATTATTTATTATATTATTGAAGAATATTATATTTTATTTAATGTATCCATATCCTATTTCTCATGAGAAGGTATTTTTATAGAAATACATCTGACATGTGACCATTGAATCATTCCCAACTTGGATTTGTTTATAAAAAATATCATTATTATCTTGTTAATGTATATAATTTAAATATCAAAAACATGAGATAATCTCGATCCAATTTTTTTTTAAAATAAATTTGGCTTCATTTATTACAAAAACCGATGATGAAGAGTCCAAAAGAAAAACATCAACATCAGTTTTGAGAAAACCGACACTAAAATATGTTTTTAATTTATAGAGTCAGTTATTCTGATAACCAACACCAAAAAAATTCATTAATATATGGCATCGGTTTTCATAAAAAATAACACCAAATGTTCTTGAGTTACTAATTTATATCATCAGTTTCTGTAAAATCCCAAATCCATTTTTTTTATTTATTTAAAGCGTGGGTTTTCTAAAAACCAACACCATAAATCAATTTTTTTTGAGTTTTTTGGCATTGGTTTTTAGTAGAAACTACACCCAAAACCACTTTTAATAATTATTGTCTTTTTTTACTAAAACCAATCAAAAAAAATAACTCGCACATAATATTGGCATCAATTTAGAAAATACTGACGTCATTGCTTCAATATTAGATCTCGTATTTCAACTAGTGAAACAATGTAAGGGGATATAATATCCAAAGACCTGATCAAATAATTACTATTTAAAATAATTTAATTCAAGAATATAGGTTTCAAAAATCATAATAAATAATATGTATTTTTTTATATGCTAGAATGATTTAGTTCGATAGATTAAATTACACAAAAAACCGTGTTTTACTCAATAATAATATATTAACAAAAAAATAATTATTTAGTATAATAAGATATAAAATATATATTAAATTGGATATACGAATATTATTAATTATGTTATTAATATATATGTTATATAAAAATAAAATACAAATTCATTGGTTACCAGTTAATTCGAAATGAAAATATTATCCCAATATAGATAAATGATATGTTTTTGTATTAATTATACCAAATGGGTTTTTCTAAATAATTATAATTAATTACTATTAGTGAGTAATATTAATGATATATATATATTATTATATCTAAACAACATATTTTTCATATTCATCCTATAGTATTTATATGAATTGTATTAGAATATATCTAATTCTAATCTTAAAATTTAAATATTTCTAAAAAAATTGACACCCTTTAAAAATATTTAATATTTTAAATCAAATTTTCTTTACAAAAATAAATTAATAATGTAAAATTAAAAAACATTTTATAAATATAAACATCAAAATTTATTTAGGATTAATTTTTTCTATTACTTTATAAAGTATAATTTTATGATTAATAATGAAAAATATTAAATTATAATTCTAAACTTCGTTTTGTATAATTTTTTATAAGTTAAATTATATTTATAATGGTTTTAAAGTAAAATTATATCAATTATTAATAAATTAATCCAATTTATTTCATTTTAAAATATTTCACTATGAAATTGAATATAAAAACCAAACAAACATTTTATCATTTTATGATTACAACCCTGCTTTGTCGTCCTATCTACATGAATATATTTAAATTATTTTCTAACACATATATGATATGAATTAAAAAATGATTACATATTTGGAAAAATATTAATTTATAATTTCTAATAACATCAACTTATTTTTTTACTAATCATATTAGTGAAAGTAATTAAAATTAATTTCAATGATTCCGATAAAAAATAACTTAACAGGGGACTAAAGCACAATCATAAAATACAATAAAACCACGAAACATGTACAAAGTTCATTTTATATTTGTATGACTACAATATATCACCCTTTATGTAATTTTGGAAATTATTGCTTCCACTTCTCATTGAATAAATTTGGGACCAAAATTTACATGAATTCAACTCCTCTACTTTAAGAGGCACCCACCCCTCCCACATCCCCACACATCTAAATCCACATTTGATCGATAAATATCTTCTATAATATCTCTAAAACAAACCTAAACTAATCCTATAATCATAAAATTTGTAATTATGTTAACGTAACATCATTTGTGAAAACTGAAAGGATGAACATAATAAATAGGAAATATCCTTCTTCAAGAAAGTTATCTTCATTCTCATTCTCCAACCCTCAATAATTATTATTCAATGATTATATAGTAAAACAAATATCCTTGATATACTTATATGTTTATATTATAATTTTTTTACCTACACCTACACACAATTCAATATAACGGGTAACAAACCTATCGTTTATTTGTACGATGAGCTACCGTCTCGCAATATCATTTCATTCATTTTTCCATTACCACCTCTCATGGTTGGGAATTATGATGGTAAAAAAATTTATATATCATATATATGATATTTATAATTTATTTATTCTTTAAATGTTTTATGTAACACATAACCTTATTTTTTCCATTTTTTGTAAATACAATAACATCGTTTGTGGATGTGTGGAAGACCGCCTCCCCAAGGGGATGTGATTTTTTAATGTTATACAGGGAATGTATAATGGATTGTTTTAATAATACCATATTAAATATTTTAAATAAATATTATACTATCATTATAATATATATATATAATTACATTTTCATTCTTTTAGTGTAGAATAGAAATGAATGTAGTGTTAATAGATAAATAGGTCCTAACATCCCCTTTAATGGTGCACATCATATTTTATCTCCATATTTTATGGATTATTATAAATATATATAAGGAATATATACATAATAATTAAATCATGATTTACATTATGTATATTTTTAAACCATGATATCAAAATTAATTTTAAAATCAAAACATTCTTGAAAAACTAGGAAATTAACACCCAAAATAGTGAAAATAATTAATGATTACTAACAATCGAGTAATAATAAATTATTATAAGATCATATATGATATCCTAAAAATTAAAATTGTTCTATAATAACTTAGTATCTTGAACAAAAACATTATAAAGTAATTAAAATGATTTTCACATGAATATAAACCAATGTTAATAGATTTTCATCTCAGTTTTTACATTCCTGAGATCTTTATCATATTCACCACATACATATTATTTGTGGTGTATCCAATCCCATTTTGATTTATTATATCATTAATAATCTTACCTTAATGGTATTTTTATTTTAAATTTCAATTATTTCATATATGGGTATTTGAGTTAAATGTTACCATGTAGTAATGAATTTTGTAACCTGATTCCTTTTCATTGTGTTAAATTACCTAATTATTAACATTACTATTATAAAATAATATGGGTAAACACACTTTTCTATCTTTTATTGTTTTTAAAATTATTTTTATGTGTATTTTTATTTCATAGAAATAATCTACTCACTAATTGATTCTCACGTAAACATATTGTCTTTTCAAGGGTTTACTTAACAATCACTTTATATTCGTAATTGTTTACACTTGAATTGTATTAGATGAAATTATGGGATATGTTTTAAATAAATCCATTAATTTTATTCTCATATTATTAATAGTGTAATTATTCTATTAATATTACAATTTTTTTCACTCTTTGGAACAAAAAATGTTTTATAAAATATTATATATAAAACCCGAAATCATTCTATCCTTATTTAGAGAACATGTTTTCATCAAAAATCCATATATTCTAAAAATTCATTGAATATTATTTTCAGCCATTACAAAATGATTTTTTAAATAAATTTTAACCCATTTTTTGACTTTTATAATTTTTTCATTGGAATATTATTTTCAATTTCCAAAAAATGAATTTTTCAATCCATTTAATGTGATAATGGAATATAATTTTTCCCTTGTATAACATGTATATAATTAAATATTCTCATTTTGTTAAATCCTCAAAAGAAAATTTAAAATTTAATTTTTTAAATTAAATATATTTAAATTTTATTTTAAAATATATTGTTTCCAAATGTTATTAAAAAAGGTATTTTCCTCTATAATTTTTTAATTTTTTCATTTTATACCATCATTAAAAACTACCCTTGAATTTACTCCACTTTGGATCTTTATTATTGATACAATATATATTCTTCCTCTAGATGGTTTATGATATCGTTAACCAGGGATAGTATAAAAATCCACTACCTTGAATACTTTCTTATTCCCCATTAAATATTCAACTTCTGAATATTATTTGACACTAAATCTCTCCTAACTACCGATATCATTTATCATGGATACATTTATTAACTTATCCTTATATCATTTTTACACATGGTCTTTAATTTAAACATTTATATCATGAATCTCCTTATCCTCATGATATTTTAGGTTTCATTTAATTCAGGGGAATAATGATTCATATGATTCAATGCGGTATGGGACACATTAGAATGTTTGAAGATTATTTTCTTTAACAATATAATTATAATATTTCAATGGTATCTCCATTCCTCAATGTCAATGAAAATTTATGTTAGTTATCATCCACTGAGAAACTATTGATAAATTTTTATCTTATAATCCTTGCTGATATTTGATATGGCACATTGTTACATCATTTTTTTGATATATGAGGAATTATTTGGGATGTAATGACACGTGTAGGGATCAATTATAGATTTCCATTTGATGCATTAGTATTATCATGGGACACATCAATTTAAAAGACATAGATGGTGGCTTATATGATATTCGAAACCATATTTGGACAGATTTTGATGGTAAATGTACCATTTAACATGTAAACATGGGGTCCAATAATAATTGTGATGACCCAGACTCTCTTGATCCTCCCCTTTACCAAAATCTGGGTTCTAAAGGAGTGGTGTCTCGGTGAGACCGATCGGCGAGACCGATCGGTGAGACAGATTGGCGAGACCAATGGGTGAGACCGATCGGTGAGACCGATCGGTGAGACTAATCGGCGTCACCCAGCTTTGTCAAGTTGTTTCCAGTAACGCTCCTTTGCGTAAATAGGGTTTTAAACCCTATTCTGACTGGTTTAACCGTGTTTTAAGACCCGTAACGCCCATACGAGTTTTAATTAAATGCTTCATCAATTCACCAGTCGGCTTAAAACCACCTGACCCTTTTGCGACGAGTGGAGCCGCGTGATCAACCCACAACCCCCGCGCCTTACGCGGATTTGCGTTTTCACCTCAACCGTCCCCGGCTCCTATAAACTAAGGGATAGTCGTGGTTTCTCCTTTCCTCCATCGTGACTTTCACAAACATCTTCGGGTGTGTCAGACCGGCCGCATCATTATCCGTAAAGATCCATGCCCCCGGCCTAAACATTGATCATCTATCAACAAGTAGGTAATTTCTCCTTTTCCTCTCTCTCTTTGTGTATCATGTGGGGTGGGCATGCTTTTGTTTCTGTAGAATTGGATAAACCAGACCTAATTAAAGATAATGAACGAATTCTATTAGAAAGAAGGGGGGTGGGCTGTGATCGTTGATGCTGTCTTATGTTTTTGATGTTGTTTCTTCTATGACTATCTTGTTGAGTTGTGTTGGCTTATGCCTCCTGAAAATCGAGGCCGTTGGTGGTCATTGTTTGTGCACTAATGAACCCCTGCTAATGTTTTAAATAGCTTGTTGTGGTTGTAAACTCCTGCTGTGAAAAGTGAATTTGGTTAATCACGTATATCCGGCCAAATAAATTGAGGCACCAGGATCTTTCCTTTTCTTTTTGATAACCCTGGTTAAAACACAAGGAATTTGAATCATAGAGTGTTTTAAGTCGTTTAAATCTGAAAATACATGCAAGGCCCTTCTTGTGTTGGTGGTGGTAGTTGGTTGTTTTCCCTTCGGGCCGATTGCTGGAGATGTAGGAGGGGATGGGATCCCCTGTTCTTTTATACATCAGGTGGTTGTGAGTTTTAAATCCGGGTGGTTACTAGTTCATATCACAAATTGGGGTGGAATCCTCTGTTGTTGAGAACCAGGTGTGGACGTTTTGGTTAATGTTTGACTGTTTACTTTTCTGGACTTATGCCTATGCCTACTAGATGCCCAGTGGTGCTTAACCCAAATATTGTTACTAAAAATGAAATAAGAATGGGATGATGGGTTGTTAATGTGAGTCGTGACTCAGACTTGAGTGTTGTTGTGGTCTATAGGCTGTCCGAAGAAAAAACTAGTTTTGGGTGAGTGCTTATTACCTATATCTATACTTGTAGTTTTGTGTTTCTTATTCGCGCCCCACCCAAGTTGAGCACCTAGTGCCGAACACCCCCATTTCATGGGGGAGGGTGTTTTTCCCAACACAATTCTTAGTGGCTGGTTATTAGCTCCTCTTCTTCTCCCTTTTCCGGATAGCCCAAGTATCTTCGGGTAGGCTGTGATGGCTTGAAGTCCATTATTATCCCAAGAACCTTCGAGCTGGGTAGTTTGGTGGTTGGCCAGGTGTGTGCGGCAGGTGGTTTCCCAATTGTCGTCGGGATGAGGCCCAGGTGTCTTCGGGCGTGGTGGTGGTTGTTCTGGCCTAGGTGTTTGCATGCATAGTTATGTGTGATAGTTGTGGGCCAGGTGTGTGCGGGCGGGATTCTGCAGCAGGACTGCGTGCGGTTGAGGCCCAGGTGTGTGCGGGTAGGATTTCGGCAGTGGGACTGCGTGTGGTTGTGGCCCAGGTGTGTGCGGGCGGGTGTGGCAGTGGGACTGCGGCGAGAATGGAGGGATTGGTATGATGTGTAGGATGTATCAATAACCAGTGGGAAAGTGGCGCGGGGTACCCAAACATCGATGTGCTCTTATTATATAAATTACTTGACTTGCGTTATTTGGGGAGTGTGCCTTGGTGAGGCCTGGGGTGGATAGTTTACCTTGATAGGTGTTTAGTTTACTCTTTTCTCACGGGACTTTAGTACATTCCCCCACTTGTGCACGAGAGTATTTGGTTTTCCCTACTGAGTGTACTTGTATGCTCACCCTACGTATATAAAACTGCTTTCAGGTTTCCAGGAGGACTTCGGGGATTACGCAAGACCTTACTAGCTCGGACTTTTGGAGCAGTTGCAGTTGTTGTTTTCCTTTTTGGTACTTACCTTGTAGTCCCTTTTTTTGCACCTTGTGGCTTTTACTTTTGAAACATGCATGTGGGAATGGTTTACTTTTGGCTTTACTTTTCTCTCTACCATGGTGTTGTTGGGTTTTCTTCTCCTTATCTCTTGATCCTATAAAATAAAAAAGGGTAATGCCTTCCATTTGCGAGAATTTTCTATACCCTTGGTGCTAGTCGCCACTCCAGGACCTATTGAAGGTGGGTTTCGGGGGTCATTATCTCTCCTTCAACTTAAAGAAGGAAGGGCCTGGCAATCAGCTGACCCTACCCTCCTTTTGGTGAAGGTGGGTCGTGACAGAATGGTATCAGAGGCTAGGATGGAGACCGGAGTTAGGCACAGTGAGGATTGTATGGGATGGTAAGGAAATGGTGTTGGGTGACCTTGGAGCGTGAATTAGGCTAGGGACGACCGGTTAGGACACAGGATTTTAGGGCCCCCCGTGATCCGATGCAAGGTCTCTGGATCTATCGAACGACCAAGTGAGGCCGCACTGATTGCAGGGTAGAGACCCTAGGAATGGTACATGCATCATAATGACTTGTGTTCTTGTGTTTCTGGGATGTCTTGCGAATTAAGAATAAATTTAAATCTTAAGAAGTTTTATGGATGATATCCTACACTACTTGGGCTTAGGCATCCCTTGTTTACCTTGCAGCCATGGCACCTGGAAGGTGACCACATGTGGTACAGGCGATCAAGGCCCCTAAGACTACTTTGGCCAATCGGTAGATAGCTGATCGAGAGGAAGAGGACGACTAGTGGCAGAAGACTCTTCGAACCTTCCAGCGACAGGCCCTCGAAAAGTATGAGGGCAACACCTCTGATATGACGACGGAAGGCTGGCTAGAGGAGCTAGTTATAGCTTTCGGCCTGATTCGGGCCCCGACTGAGTACTGGGTTCCCCTGGCCATTAGCCAGATGCGGGGAGCGGCACGTCAGTGGTGGATGCTTTACCTAGGGGAGAGGAGAGAATCTGAGGTGGCTTGGGTGGATTTCGAGAAGGAGTTCCAGGCGGAGTTCCTCTCCTCGACGATGAAAGCAGAAAAGATGCAGGAGATACTCTCCCTCTAGCAGGGGAGTATGTCTGTGAGGGAGCTAGGGATCAAGTTCAAAGACCTCCTATGTTTTGCTCTAGACCTCTTTCCCGACGAGGAGTCTTGGGCAAGACGTTTGGAGGAGGCACTCCGACCCTCCCTCCAGTAAGTTGTTACCCCCTTTACCCTTCCAACGTACTTGGAGGTCCAGAATAAGGCTGGAGTGGTGGAGCAAGTGCATTCTCTAGGGGGGAGTGTCATGAGTGGGGACCCAGCTGGGACCATCAAATGGGAAAGCCATCAGCACCAGGCCTCCAGCGTCAGGACCCTCTAGGTTCTGACCCGCAGGGAGCAGGCCGCAGCAGTTTCAGTTTCGATCCCCCAGCCCTCGCCCTTTTCCTACGGGCCCGGGACCACGATGCTTCATCTGTGGGAGCCCTGTGCATCTCTGGAGTCAGTGCCCAGACCGGGTGCAGTACAGCAGCGGAAGTCAGCCCCAGCACCCACCCTAGTAGCAGCTTCCAGCCAGACCTTTCCAGTAGCAGCAGCAGGGACAGCGAGCTCCCGCTCCTCCGAGGGAAAACGTAGGAGGAGGCCGACCTCAGGGAGCTCCACAGGGACCTCGACCATGGTGTGGTCAGGGGGGTGGCTGATAGCCGAGGGGCAGGGGAGATGGGCGTGGATAGTTGCATGCTGCAGAGGTAGTAGTCCCAACAGAGCCAGAGGTTGTTCGAGGTACGATCAGTCTATTTATCACTCTTGCTTATGCTTTGTTCGATACCGGATCTTTGCACTCCTTCGTTGCACCCAGTCTAGCCCGTGCCTTGGGTCTAGATGCCGAGAGATTCCAGTGCCCCTAGTGTTGAGCACACCAGTTTGAGGTCAGATCGACTTGTTGTTCGTTTGTCGGGGATGTAGACTGATGATAGGGCCACATCAGTCGGTTCAGGATCTTCTTCTGCTACAGATTCAGCCATACGATGTCATCCTAGGCATCGACTGGCTATTTTCTCTGTGTGCCGTCATCGACTGTTTTTGAAGGAGGGTGGTGTTCTCATACTTGGACAACCGGCGTGTTACCTTCACCGGTGAGCAGAGCAGTCCGAAGGGAAACAGGAGAGAGGAACCTCTCCTCTCCGTGTTGACCGAGATGACGGTAGAATCAGTAGATGCGGAAATGGTGGAAGCACCAGAGATCGTCCGTGAGTTTATCGACATCTTTCCTGAAGAGGTGACGACTCTACCCCTTCGACGTGATATCGAGTTCGGGACAGACCTACAGCTCGGCGCTCGTCCAATCTCAATGGCTCCTTACCGGATGGCACCTTCGGAACTACGGGAGTTGCGGATACAGATTGACGATCTGATTAAGAGGGGTTATGTTCATCCGAGTACGTTACCGTGGGGTTCTCCGGTCTTGTTTGCAAAGAAGGCAGATGGAGGTCTTAGGCTGTGCATAGAATACAGGAGGTTGAATCAGGTGACGATCAAGAATCTCTACCCTCTCCCAAGGATAGATGATCTTTTTGACCAGCTGAAAGGGGCATGATGGTTCTCAAAGATCGACCTGCGGTCTGGGTACCACCAGCTGAGGGTGAAAGAGAGCGACATCCCTAAGACAGCGTTCAGGTGAAGGTATGGACACTTCGAGTTCGTAGTCATTCCCTTCGGTGTTACGAACACCCCAGCTTAGTTTATGGGGCTTATGAACTCCATCTTCCGGGAGTACCTGGATCGGTTCATGGTTGTGTTCATTGACAACATACTGGTCTACTCTAGATCAGAGGAGGACCATGCAGAGCACCTGAGGACAGTTTTGGAGGTCCTCCGACGGCACCAGCTATATGGAAAGTTGTCAAAATACATGTTCTGGACACGAGAATTGCACTTCCTCGGGCACGTAGTGCCAGAGGAGGGGATAGCGGTCGACCCATTAAAGGTCGAAGCAGTTGTTTCTTGGGCAGCACCCAAGAATGTGGCAGAAGTCCGAAGTTTCCTCGGGTTGGCAGGTTACTACCGGAGGTTCGTACACAACTTCTCCTGAGTAGCAGCCCCTTTGACGGCTCTGACCAAGAAGGACCAGGCTTTCGTATGGAGTGAGCAGTGCCAGTTAGCCTTCAGCTATTTGAAGGGGAAGTTGGTCAGTGCCCCAGTGCTGAGATTACCAGAATAAGGGGAGGCCTATGAGGTGTTCTGTGATGGTTCGGGACAGGGCCTGGGATGCGTGTTGATGCAGCGATGAGGGGTGATCTCTTACGGGGCCAGGCAGCTGCGTTCCCATGAGCGTAATTATGCCACCCACGACCTAGAGCTTACAGCGGTCGTTTCTGCGCTAATGTTATGGCAGCACTAACTCATCGGGGAACTCTTTGTGGTCTTTACAGATCACAAAAGCTTGAGGTATATCTTCTCCCAGTGGGACTTGAACTTGCGACAGCGGAGATGGGTGGAGTTACTCTAGGATTAAGACTTCGAGATCTCTTATACTGAGGGTAAGGGAAATGTGGTGGCCGATGCTTTGAGCAGGAGGATGCAGAAGGATGTGGTCCGAGACTCGGCGGACGCCTGGAAGGCAATGGAAGAGTTGGCTGCCTTACACCGAGATGCGAAGATGGATAGCGGCCGAGGATGCCTATATCAGATGACAGTGCAGTCATCCCTGTTTCAGCAGGTGTAAGAGTCTCAGTGGGGAGACCTAGAGTGAGAAGTGATGCGCGATCAAGTTGACCAGGGCAATGCTCCGGAAGGATGGACCGAGGATGGTCAGAACTGGATGCTTTTCCAGGGGAGGTTGTTTTTCCCAGAGGTGATGCGCGGAAGGGTCCTTAGTGAGTTCCACAACTCACCCCTGGCGGTACACCCTGGAGTTTCCAAGATGTACCAGGGTTTGAAGAGGCAGTTTTGGTGGCCTGGAGTTAAGCGAGCAGTGGCGGAGTTTGTGGCCAAGTGCCTAGTGTGTCAGTAAGTGAAGGCTGAACACTAAGTTCCAGGCGGCCTACTATAGCCCCTAGGTGTCCCCGACTGGAAGTGGGATGAAATCTCAATGGATTTTGTCACAGGACTACCCAAAGCCCAAGGAGGGTACGACGCCATCTGGGTGGTAGTGGACATGTTAAAGAAATCAGCTCACTTTCTGGCGACCAGGGAGTCGAGTGCTGTGGATGCTTTGGCACAAAAGTACGTGGATGAGGTGGTGCAGTTCCATGGAGTTCTGGGGTCTATAGTCTCGGATAGGGATCACAGTTTACCTCGTGGGTTTTTAGAGGATTTTAGCATGCGTTTGGCACCCAGTTACGCCTTAGCACTGCTTTCCATCCCCAGACAGATGGGCAAATGGAGCGCACCATCCAGTCCTTGGAAGATATGCTGCGAGCATGTGTTCTGGACTCCGGAGGGTCATGGGTGCAATACTTGCCTCTGGTAGAGTTTTCCTACGATAATAGCTACCACTTTACCATCGGCATGGCCCCGTTTGAGGCTTTGTATGGGAGGCCATGTTGTTTGCCTGTGTGTTGGACCGAAGTAGGAGAGGCATGCATCCTTGGTCCGGAGGTGGTGTAGAACATGACAGAGAAGGTTCATCTCATACGGGAAAGGATGAAGGCATCCCAGGACCGACATAAGTCGTATGCTGATACCAGGAGGAGGCCCTTGGAGTTTGAGGTTGGGGACCACGTTTTCTTGAAGGTCTCCCCTCGGCGTGGGCAGTGGAGGTTCGGCAAGGGGAGTAAGATTTCCCCTAGGTTTATCGGACCCTTCCAAGTGTTGCGGAGGGTCGGTGAAGTGGCTTACCAGCTAGCGTTGCCACAACCGCTATTAAGGGTACATGATGACTTTCATGTGTCCCAGCTCCGTCGGTATCTGCACGACGATTCGCACGGCCTTGATTGGGACGATCTGGACATCAAGGACGACGCGAACTTTGTGGAGAGACCAGTGATGATCGAGGATCACAAGGAGAAGGTGCTTTGTGGGCGAACCATTCCCTTGGTTCATGTGTTGTGGAGTCATGGTGGGCTTGTGGAGAGTACGTGGGAAAGGGAAGCATAGATGCGTACCCAGTACCCAGAGTTGTTTTGAGTTTTTTTCCTTTTTGTACGTGTTGTGGCAGGACGTTTTGTCCTTTGGCTATGAAATGTACTGGTTTCTTTCCTCTGCTTGTGTGTGAAACCCCCCAACTTTAGGGAAGGAGAGAACCCGACCCCTAATCGAGACACATTAAGGTGGATGCGATTAAACCCGTGAGGGCGAGTCAGTGCCCCCCAAAGCGGATAATATCTTGACATGGGGAAGAGACACCCCAACCCACGTACCCGGGAAGTTTGGCATGGTATGTTTCTAGGTTCGTGACAGGAAGATGTTCTTAGTTAGCGATGAGGTTCGCACTTGAGAGGTATCTATTGGGGTGGTGTTCGGACCCGCCATTCCCTTCTGGGTTATCTAAATTCTCGGGGACGAGAATAGTTCGAGAGGTATCTGATGTGATGACCCAGACTCTCTTGGTCCTTCCCTTTACCAAAATTCGGGTTCTAAAAGAGTGGCGTCTCAGTGAGACTGATCGGCGTCACCCGACCTTGTCAAGTTGTTTCCAATAACGCTCCTTTGCGTAAATAGGATTTTTAACCCTATTCTGACTAGTTTAACCGTGTATTAAGACCCATAACACCCATAAGAGTTTTAATTAAATGCTTCATCAATTCATCAATCGGCTTAAACCCACCCGACCCTTTTGTGACGAGTGGAGCCGCGTGATCAACCCACGACCCCCGCGCATTACGTGGATTTGTGTTTTCACCTCAACCATCCCCGACTCCTATAAACTAAGGGATAGCCGTGGTTTCTCCTTTCCTCTGTCGTGACTTTCACAAACAACTTCTGGTGTTTCGGACTGGCCACATCGTTATCCGTAAAGTTCCACGCCCCCGGCCTAAACGTCGATCATCAATCAAAAAGTAGGGAATTTTTCCTTTGCCTCTCTCTCTTTGTGTATCATGCGGGGTGGGCATGCTTTTGTTTCTGTAGAATTGGATAAACCAGACCTAATTAAAGATAACTAACGAATTCTATAAGAAAGAAGGGGGGGGGGCTGTGATCGTTGATGCTGTCTTATGTTTTTGATGCTGTTTCTTCTATGACCATCTTGTTGAGTTGTGCTGGCTTATGCCTCCTGAAAATCGAGGCCGTTGGTGGTCGTTGTTTGTGCACTAATGAACCCCTGCTAATGTTTTAAATAACTTGTTGTGGTTGTAAACTCTTGCTGTGAAAAGTGAATTTGGTTAATCACGTATATCCGGCCAAATAAATTGAGGCACCAGGATCTTTCCTTTTCATTCGATAACCCAGGTTAAAACACACGAAATTTGAATCATAGAGTGTGTTAAGTCATTTAAATCTGAAAATACATGCAAGGCCCTACTTGTGTTGGTGGTGGTAGTTGGTTGTTTTCCCTTCGGGCCGATTGCTGGAGATGTAGGAGGGGATGGGTTCCCCTGTTATTTTATACTTCCATGGTTGTGAGTTTTAAATCTGGGTGGTTACTTGTTCATATCACAAATTGGGGTGGAATCCTCTGTTGTTGAGAACCAGGTGTGGAAGTTTTGGTTAATGTTTGACTGTTTACTTTTCTGGACATATGCCTATGCCTACTAGATGCCCAGTGGTGCTTAACCCAAATATTGTTACTGAACATGAAACAAGAATGGGATGATGGGTTGTTAACGTGAGTCGTGACTTGGACTTGAGTGTTGTTGTGATCTATAGGCTGTCTGAAGAAAAACCTAGTTTTTGGGTGAGTGCTTATTACATATATCTATACTTGTAGTTTTGTGTTTCTTATTCGTGCCCCACCCAAGTTGAGCACCTAGTGCCGAACACCCCCATTTCATGGGGGAGGGTGTTTTTCCCAACACTATTCTTAGTGGATGGTTATTAGTTCCTTTTCTAATCCCTTTTTCGGATAGCCCAAGTATCTTCGGGCAGGCTGTGATGGTCTGTAGTCCATTATTAGCCCAAGAACCTTCGGGCTGGGTAGTGTGGTGGTTGGCCAGGTGTGTGCGGCAGGTGGTTTCCCAAGTGTCTTCGGGATGAGGCCCAGGTGTCTTCGGGCGTGGTGGTGGTTGTTCTGGCCTAGGTGTTTGCAGGCATAGTTACGTGTGACAGTTGTGGCCCAGGTGTGTGCGGGCGGGATTCAGCAGGGGGACTGCGTGCGGTTGAGGCCCAGGTGTGTGCGGGCGGGATTTCGGCAGTGGGACTGCGTGTGGTTGTGGCCCAGGTGTGTGCGGGCGGGTGTGGCAGTGGGACTGCGGTGAGAATGGCTGGATTGGTCCGATGCATAGGATGTCTCAATAACATGTGGTAATGTGGTGCGGGGTACCCAAACATCGATGTGATCTTATTATATAAATTACTTGACATGCGTTATTTGGGGAGTGTGACTTGGTGAGGCCTGGGGTGGATAGTTTACCTTGATAGGTGTTTAGTTTACTCTTTTCTCAAGGGACTTTAGTACGTTACCCCACTTGTGCACGAGAGTCTTTGGTTTTCCCTACTGAGTGTACTTGTATGCTCACCCTACGTATATAAAACTTATTTCAGGTTTCCAGGAGGAATTCGGGGATTACGCAATACCATACTAGCTCGGACTTTTGGAGCAGTTGCAGTTGTTGTTTTCCTTTTCGGTACTTACCTTGTAGTCACTTTTTTTGCACCTTGTGGCTTTTACTTTTGAAACATGCATGTGGGAATGGTTTATTTTTGGCTTTACTTTTCTTTCTACCTTGGTGTTGTTGCGTTTTCTTCTCCTTATCTCATGATCCTATAAAATAAAAAAGTGTAATGCCTTCCATTTGCGAGAATTTTCTATACCCTTGGTGCTAGTCGCCACTCAGGGACCTATTGAAGGCGCGTTTTGGGGGTCATTATCTCTCCTTCATCTTAAAGAAGGAAGGGCCTGGAAATCAGCTGACCCATCCCTCCTTTTGGTGAAGGCGGGTCGTGACAATATTGTATTTCTTTTATGTACATTTAGTTATTATTTATCCAAGATATTTTCCATTAACATATCTATGGATGTATTTCATTAATAGATCATTGATTTAATGTCATTTTTTTCAGTTAGATTCTTTTCCATATTGATCACACCTTATCTAGTTGTTTTAAAGGGATTTTATTCAGTGATTACTCTTCCACTATTTCTTTTCTAATAAGTTTATTTCATTATATATTGTGTGTTTAGTTATTACCTTAACATACTGATTATGCTCATTTATTCACTATTTATTATTTTATACATGAACCTTATGAAGAATCTATGCTCACCCTAATTTTTATTTTTCTTTGTATTCGATGAAGTGTACATTGAATGATATTAAAGGATACTATAGATATATCAATTTTATTATCTATAAAGGTATTTTTTTTGTAATTAGTGTATTAATTATCAATAATAGACTTATATGTCTGGTATTCCAAGAATACGAAAATATTAAATCCTTGGAATTTGATAACTTATAATCAATATAATGTAACATAAGTAGATACAAAATCTTGGATTTCTGGTTGGGGTATCTATATATTATGAGTTTATTAATTTTCAAAAAAATAATACATGTCATCCAAAAGTACAATAAGGTTGGCTCTAGGGCACAAACTCCCACAAATTATCACATGAACTATATCGAACCTCTAAATACCAAAATTAAATTATATTTCAAATGATACTAAGAAATTTTTTCAAGAGATTAATTTAGTCATGGTTATAACCATTTTTTATTCTATGAGAACCCTACATACTACAAAATCACCCCTCTAACAAAATTCTCTATAGTGTTCATACAACCATATTTTCTGCTTTTTCTATTGGTGTTTCTATTTCTCCTTTTAATGATCCATTGATGTTTTATTTTCACAATAAAAATTTATATGGCCATTAATTATAAGTAAAAAAAATATGATTATGGAAAAAGTATCATATCCAAAATCCATCCTAGTGTTCTTTATAAGACTCTATATTCTAACAATACACTATATAATTGTTGAAAACTCACTACATTTACAACATCCAGCTCACAACTCATCGATTGATATAGAAAAATATCATTATTTCAACATTATATGAATGTTAACTTTTTTAAAACAATTATCAGTAGAACCCTTGATGTTAATATAATCATATAATTTATACAATAAGAACATATACTTATCTCCTCTCAGATATATAAGGATTACATTAACAATACACCAGATTTTTTCTCAAGGATCATTTTTACATCTACATACCATTATCAATTCATAGGAAACATCAGTTATAATATATAACATATATTATATTATTTATGCTACTGTTGAACAATATGGAATGTTATTGATTGTATCCTTCTCCTATTGTTCTTGAGGAGACATTTCCAAAAAAATACATATACCATGTAACCATTTAATCATTCCCAAGTTGGATTTATTTATATAAAATATAATTATTATCTTCTCAATGTATATACATTGAAATAGTCCAAAAAGACACTTAAAAATATAAAAAATGATCTTTATCTGTAAAATATGGGTTGATTCCGCTAAGACTTCCATGGAGATACCCTTTTTTAACTAGTATATAACTGGATATAAGAAAGGTATTTTATTTCAAATATTTATTATGTAATTAGAATATACGACTAGGATAAAAAACTAATTCCCACATAACATATGTTAAACACAAGGGACACATTTATTTGTTTTGAAAAAAATATTTTACAGCTCGACCAAAACAAATGGCCTATAGATTGGATTCCTAGATGAATCCATAAATGGATATATATATGTTTTAAATCCTTTTGGGATTACCTGAATTTACAATAACTTATGGTTCTATCATATATTAATTATACCAATGTTTCCTATTATGGAAAGTACTTTTGACATCCACCATACAAATTTTATAAAAAATCAAATTCAATCCAAATCAATTTAATGTTGGAAATCCCAATTGAAAACCTAAAAATTTAATTTTCCAATTAAATTTTTTTTAAAAAATATTCTTATCCATTAATTCATTTGAAACCACTAATTACATTAATTTAATGAACAAACCAAATGAGAGTATAAAACATATACGTAATGCCATGAATTAAACCATTTTATTAAGACCCATACCTTATCAATCAATAAACTCAGATTATATCAAAAATAGTGATTTAATACCCATAAAATTACCTTCAGAAGCAAATGCATGCAAATACAATTAAAAGGGTAAACATGAAACACTATATTATCAAAATCCATACACAACAATATCCAATACCACATCTATAACCAAAACCAATTAATCACTAGAATGATTTAATTTCGGAACAATAGTAGTACAACCCCAATAGTGATGCATCTCTAATGAAATACCCCATGAATGAAAGGTGCCACCCATAATCACCTAGGGTATGTTGGGAGTTGTGGGAGGTTGTCTTCGGTTATAATGATATAAAAATCACCCATGAACCACACTAAAATCCACAACATAAATTATTACTCTATGTTTTATCCCATTTATTATAATTTATTTCACGAAGAAAATATTCAATGAGACCCCCATCACATTTTTATTATAAATGATAATATTTCCAATTCACTGAGTAAATCTATTACAACGTGGGTAAATAGTTAATTCCATGTACCTAGCTTATAGCTTCTACCCAAAAAATAATAGATCTATGTACTGAAATTACCTTGTGTGTATGTTCTCATCAAATAGTGGAAACTAGAGTTCTAATATGAAAATTCCACAAAAATCCCTAAAATCATCATTATAGGTATCCTATATACTTCTTTTCATCTTTAATCACCAAGAAAAAATGTAAACTGGAAACATAGGATAATATATACCAATAAAAAGGAAACATGTTATTACAATATATGATTAAAAAAGAACCTTAACTAACTCATGGACACCATAATGAAGGGAAACATAGAGTTCCATAATATCATTATTTATGGATAAAATTATGGAAAAAATATAATGTTTCCTATATGTTGATAATGAAGGTAGAATATCTCAAGAGAATGTCTCAGTTTTGATAGGAGGTTTATTATATGTAAATTTGAAGGATTTGAAATAGGTAATTACCCAAAAAATGATTATTTTATTGGATGAAATAAAGTTCATCCTAGGGAAGTATATTTTTGTACGCATTATATGTGTGAAATATGGGGAATATCCAATATATTACCTAAATCCATGTATTATCTCATATACTAATGAATTAAATATTTTATGATAGTTTTTTAAATTAAAGGGTAGATGTATTCATGTATTGGGACTCAAGAGTTATGTTGTGGAAGTATATATATAAATGGTATTGTATTTATAATAATCATGAATAATATAAGGATTGTGGAAGGATATATGTCTTCATCAAATATTGATATAGGAGGTATGGATACAAACATGGGTTTATGATTATAATGTGATCATATGATTAAATTCCAAGAAACACCTTTTTATGGTTTATGTGATAGGATTTTGATGTTATTGATGATATTTTTAGGGAATTATTATGGGGGTAAGTTATAAGTATCACAATATTTAAAAATTAAAAATTATTTTAGGATGAATTTTCAATTCATAATTATAATGTTATTGGTGAAATTCATGGTATATATTCTCTTTTATGATTTTTTATAATATTCATAAAATTTATGTGGTTTTTATAAGATTTAAATGAGTTTAGTATTAGTAAATCATAAAACCCATAACAACCAGTAAGGAGGTAAGGATAAAACCTACAATATACGGGAGATAGCAGTTCAATTCCTACAACTGGAATATTTGATATCATGTTTATTTTAACAATTTTTTAAATGTTGTGTTATTTAAGGATTAAGTTTATTTTGGAAACATATGATTTATAATATAGATAAACCGGAGTTAAAAGAGTTATTTGTTGAAAAATATTATCTAGGATGTTCAATATTGATGGAAACATATATTATTATGGTAAATATAGCATTATAATATTTTATTTGAGGAATAAAAGATAAAACATTTTTTGTAGGAATATATGATTTTTTATTTATTCCTATTATTTATGGAAAAGATTATATTATTAGGGAAAATAAATTGTTTCATATGATATATTTATAGTTATTTATATAATTTAAGGGAAAATATAAAATTTATATTTGTATAATACGGGATCAATATATTATAATATTTGGATTTCAATATTACTCTAGAATAATATAATGAAATTTATGCTTGGTTTTTTACCAAATATTTTATGTTCCACATTTGGTTTTATTGTTGGATATTTAGTGGATAACATAATATTAATTCTTATAATGGTTTATTGATTCTATAAATCATATTATTCTAGTAATTTATGTACTGATCAGTTTTTATTGAAATGTGTGATAAAATAATATCTTTATATGGATTATGATCTTAATTATAGAGGGTGTGGAATAAAAATCATCTTAAATACTTATAATATAGTGTAAAGTATGAGTTTGTTTAAAAAATATATTAAGATATGTAATAATACATATAAAGTTGTTATATTACAATTTTTTTATTATTGAAGGAAATATAAATACTTGTAACTATTAAATTGATATTAAAACTCAATGTTCTATAATAACATTCAAATTATATTGAATTTATTATCTTTTCACCCCTATTTCATTAATGGTTTTTTAGTTGTTATCTTTTTCTTTCCCATACCCACTAAAAACCCCTAATACTCAGAGGGAATTGGTTTTGTCTCAAATTTTAATATTTTTACTTCCCAAATATAATTCCTTATTCTAAACCTAGTTATATAGTGACTTTTATACTTCCCTTTCCCTAATTTTATGATGTTTGTTATTTAACAATGTTTATGAAATGGATTTTTCATAAAGGACCATCCAAATATCATACCCTTGATTTTCGACCACAATTAAAAATTGTCAGGATTAAATTTATTTAAGGATATCAATGTATCTTCAGAGTATTTATAAGAAATATTTTTCTAAATTAAATTTCATATCCTTGATAACTTGTGTCACAAAAAAATGAGTTTAAACGAACTATATTAATCGATTAAATTATTATTATGTAACAATTAAAAAAATTCCATTAAATTTAATGGTACGAATAAAATTAAATACATTATGAGATATATAGAAAATACATACTCAATATAAATTTATTTATTAGTTGATATAAAATAATCATTCATTTTTAGTAATGTTACATTAGGAATAACAAAGTAAATTTCTTTTAAAAAATGATAGTAATTACTTTTTGTGAGAAAACATTTTCTTTAATTATTAAAACATTTAAAAATAAAATATAATAAAATTAGCTACGTTATTGAAATCCTTATATCAATATTAGTTTATGGTATATTTCAATGTTTTTTTATTAAAATATAGATTTTTAGTGGATAGATAAAAATAACATTTTTGTGGATAAAGAAAATTTATCAAAAAATTAGAAAGATAAATTTTTATCAAATATGATTGAAAATTAATTCTATTTGTATTAGTTTTTATATATTCTAGTTTTGTTCCTATGAATTAATTGTATGTTATAATTTATGGTACATTATTTTTTATAGGTATAAATGAATATGTATGAAAAACCATTTATATATGAGAAATGTGTTTCTATCATTATAAAGTCAATTGAAAAAAATTTATGAATGATTTAAATTTTAATTATGTATTATATTTAAAAAAATTAAAATTCAACAAGTATTTTTTATTATCATGTGATACGAATAAATCCGGTTTTATGCTTAAAAATTTAATTTTTACCAGTGGTTTTCATTGGGTGTTGGGTGTTTATATTCAATTTACTTATTTAAACAACATAAAATTGAATTTGATAAAATATGTTCATTTTTTGAAAAATAAGATTCATATTTTCTAAAAATTTTAATTTTATTTTTTGTCAATATGAATATAAACCATGGAAAAATATATCACATTGGGAAAAGGTAAATTAGAATAATATAGGTTAATATTAGCGATGAAACGATAATTTTATCGTATTTCCTATTATATGGAAATAATTTTACTATTATCAGCTTTGTATCAAAATTTATTTTCATAATATACAAGTTTCATTAAACATAACCTATATAATAATTAAACCAAATAATGTTAGAAAATATTACTCTATTTTATTTAAATAACTCTTATATGACCACATAAGGTCAAAAGATTATTATAGAAAAATATATGTTTATATCATCAAAATATTGAAATTATTTCCATGGTATAAATTATTATATAATTATTTCGTAATTATATAATGACCATAAATAATTATGCAATACTAATGATGTATTTCTCCAAATTAATAAAACAATTAACAAATTTTTTTGAAAATTTTAATCTATATATTAATTATGTGATTTAATGTGTTCAGTGAATATCTTTAGTTGAATATGAAATATAATTTTTATTTTAATTTATTACATAGAAATATAATAACTTTCATTTTTCCATTTATTCAAATAAATTTAATAATTCCAAAAAGGAAATAAATGCTATTTTATCAAATTAATAGTTATTTCAATTGGAAAAAAATGATAAAAATATTAAAATTAGAAAAATGAGGCAATATATGGAATAATTATTCACAATTTAACTGTTTGGATGCTATTTGGAACCATTTTTTATATAAGATTACCTAAAAATATATTTATCCTTTATGAAATTATAGGAGTTCCCCACCACTCCATTATAAAAGGGAACCCTTTTTTCTTTTCCTCACACAACATTGTGAATTATAGTACAACATACATCTAAAAAAATATCTTCAAAACTATCTTGGATGAATATATAGATGAATTCATTCTAATTTTACTAACCCTATCCACATTAATAGGAGATCTAAAAAATTTATTTCAAGGATGCGTTATTCTCCTTAACCAATCACATTATGTTTAATTGTTATATGACCAAATCTAACTCTTATATATTAATAATAAAATAATAAATACTAAATTATAAATATAATTAAATGTTATTATGAAAACGAAACACCTTTATTAGCACTCCATGAATCAAATGGGGAGTGAAATTTTTGCTTGTCCATGTGCATGATATTTAATTTCCACGTAGTGATATAATTCATTTCTCATCACTATATTTTATGTAAGGGTATTATTATATGTTTAATGTAAATATATTCTACTTATAAAAAATATATTTTAATCAATTATAATTTAATAACTACTTTGTTACATTCCAAACCACTATAAAATGATGACAACGATCATTTGTTTGTGTGGACTAGCACCTATGATAAGTTATGTGATTATTTTATAAGTTAAATTTTATATGGATGGTAATAAGTAAATATTTAGTAAATATATATAATTTATAAGATATAATAATTATACTTTCGATGAGGGTCATTTATTTATGTTTCTTTTGATCCATGAATTTAAAATTATAATAAAAAATTTATACATATGTACGACCTACCATGTCTATGAATTGTGTAATTCATTTTTATATCATACCATTTTAAATCACTATAATAATGTATATAGAGAATATTATCATATTTATATCATGACTAACATTATACTAATGATGTAAAGAAGATAAAAATACATGTACCCAATCCACCAAACCAAACAATAATTAATAATTATAAAAATATCACACAGAATAGTTACATTAAAAATAAATTGTTATCAAATGGCTCATAAAAGTTTATATTTAAATTGGAAATGGTAATATATGTATTTTTTTTCTATAACATTATTATAATATATATGAATATATATATATATATTATAAATTAGGTTCTAATATGAGTGATGTATGTCTGACCTGTGGTAAGGAATTATTACCTCACTATTATTTATATTAATCAAATTTATTATACTAACACTAAAAAATTAATTCTTATCCCAAAATATGGGGAAGCAAGTGGAATCATGATGGTGTTTGAGGTAGTAACCACTAAAAATTCCATTATATTCAAAATAAATATATCTTGTATAATGATTGGTTATAATTCTCTCAATGGGGAACACTCTCTTGGTGAGAGAATTCACTTCAAAAATATCTTCCCTGCAAATGTGGATAACCTTGATGCCTTGATCAATGATTACTATGAATTCCCACTGTGATAATTAATTTCCCATTATATGGATTCTTGTTTTTATAGATACATAAAAAAATATAATATTACGATTCACTAACAGAAAATTGATTTTTCTAATTATTGTGATGTTTAATGCAGTTGTTGATGAAAATTTAGGTTGCCATAAATTGAGTGGGCTCTATATGAAATTGGTCTTCTATCATCCATCACTAGTCCTCCCCCTCACATAACTGCATTCTCATAGGATCAATCCATAATCAGATTTATTCTAATGCTTAAAAGGGACCATTTAACACATCTCCAATGAAACAATGACCTCTATTTAATGATGGAATGACTTACCAAACCTGTTTCCCCTTCATGAAATCTAATACCTATAGTAAACCATCCACGGTAAACATAACAAGCCATCTGAGTCATTTTAATCATAGTGAGGTGTAAAAAATATTGGGGAAACCTATCATCAATATAACCTAAAAAATACATAATACAATATTATAACATGAAAAAATAGATGAAAAATGATAAATACAAACAAGTAAAAAAATTAATACCAATAAGTATAACGAGATGAAGAAATAAACTCTACAAGTTACCAATTTTTACCCGCAAACCAACCTTCTTTGAGGGGTGTGATAATGTGAGTAATATAGATGCTATAAAATGTCATTCCCATTATCAGGATCATGATATAAAACATCTAAAACCTCTTAAAGGATACATTATGGTGTAATAGAAAATGCAATTAGGATACCACAAAATAATATATAATATGTCTAATAGATTTAAAACATGTGGTCTAGACATTAATATGAAAAATGTTTTGTATATTGTTTTTGATAAATCCAAATTAATGTGTAAATAATTTCCATTGGAATTCATAAAGTGTTTTCATATTAAAATATATAGGAATATATCAATTATAAGTGAAAATATATTAATACATATCTATACTCTATATGTTAAAAAAATATCAAAAATATCCATTATATAATATATAATTCAAAAGCATATGTTACAAGCAAATGAGATAACATGTGAGCAATAATCTATGATAGTATTTATCTTGTGATAAATAAAATATAAATAGAATATAATATTTTATTGGTACCTAGAATATGGGAATAAATAATAGATGTAAAACAAACATGAAAATAATATAATTGTATAAATAGATATCATGTCCTCCCATAGTGTATCGTTATCATGAAATTAGTCACAATTGGAGAGCCCCAAACTGGGGTGACCTATGTTTATTTTCTGAATCACCCACTAATCCCAATGTTCCATATTCCTCAAAATACATATGAAAAAAGTTCTAAAATTTTTTAAATCATTTTACAAGTCAATATAATGAACTAAAGTGTTTAAAATTCAATTTGTATTTTAAAACCAGCATTCAAAAATTTAATCAAAAACATGTTGTGAAAAATAATGTATTTAAAGAAAACACCAAATAATAAAATTTATATTTTAATGTAATCCACTGAAAAAAATATCACATCAAATAAATGAACAACCAGAAATAATTGTACAATAATGATAATCAATTCAGTGAATATACCAACTTTATTGAAACAACTACCTAAATAATAGAGGTGTAGTTATTAATAATTTTCAATAATGGTTAGGGATGAGTAGATCATGTCCTCATGATCATGGATCCAAAATAAAAAGCATAATTCTTATATAAAACCCCTTATAACTATAATAAACATCCCCTTGGGGATCCAATGATATAAGGGGAATGGATATCAAATAAGGACCTCAGATTAAAAGGAAACACATATAAAAATATAACCTACATTGAGATGGTCAATAATGAAATGATGAAATTAACCATGAATCCAAAGGTAGAATCATATATACTACTTGGGATGCATTTTTTAGGAAAATATGAGATGAGGTGGCCATTATAGGATATACTAGGGTGATGAGTATTTTTTAAAAATACTGTTATTAAAAAAATATGCCTAGTTTTCTTGGAGAGAGTACATGGTTTTTCGGTAACTGTTAACCATAATAATTATCCATATAGAGAGAATCTATTTGGGGTGATTTTTTTTGGTTCATGGTTACAATAACTACAATGAAACATTGTATAACCCCTCTTCCATGGGTTGCACAGTTTGGATGGGTGGATGAATGGTTTACACAATGATGTTCTGAACCAAGAGCCACTAACCATTTCCCAAATTCAGATCATTACATGTCCTCAAGTGAGTCTACTTGTACACCATATTCTAATAAATAACAAATAACCTATAATGTGACATGTGAAAAGAATATAACATCTTTATCATCATAGTATATAGTAGTTAAAAATAAGATCTTAGAGAATCAATAGAAACGATAATCATACATTACAAAAAATATTTCCAAAAAGTAGATATATTCCCACAACCAAGTGGTAACCATGACAAGTCATGTCATATAGTTACAAGTGTAATGAAAATCACAAAAAAAAATATACATTGATGAATCCACAATACAAATCCCAATATCATTTATAGTATGCTCATACAAGAACATACCTAGGCCAAAATAAACCCTCTAACCTAGGGCGTATTCCATATATTGACCTGTAAGAATGATGTATTCTTGATTAACCTATTTATTCTAGATACGTGTGTGATTTTAAATCAGTTATCCACCACTGATTGTGTATAAAAATACCCATTCTAGTGCAGTGTATACAAATGTACAATCTAAACTAATTACAAATTATTTGAATAAAATATGTTCATTTCCTTATTCCTTGTTTTACCAATTTTCACCAATATAGTTTCACAGAGATTGGTATTAAGATCCATTTTTAAAATGGTCCACTAGTAGGAAAACATAAAACATTATTCCACAAATCTATCTTTTCAATCAGATCAGAAGGTCTGACAATCCCAACCATGATATGTAAATCCATGTCCACAACTATATGTTCAAGAAAATCAGTCCATTACCCAAATAACTACTTTGTATATGCGATCTTAGAGAATCATTATGTCACCCATGTGGGAGTGGGGAATCATTAAAACATCTCACTGACATTTTTTCATTAACATATGATCTTAATAATTAACCATTTCATTACAAAAAACTACAACAACGATCAATTAATATTATCCCCCATTTCCAAGATCATCCACAACCATCATGTTCTTAGCTCCCAAAACAATTTCATTTTAACATTTCAAAAAAATAAAATCAATTATTACCATTTTCATTCCATTAATCCATGATTTCAAGACCCATTAACCAAATATCATATCCATCCATTCACATCCCATAATCCATTTGACTCTTCATATAAAGACAATCATCCCATCTTACTGTGGTCTTAGATTAATCACATTTAAAATTTGGTGAATATCATGAACCATATTATTTATCATTTAAAAACCTTCACTTTCATGTTTATGTGAGTGTACCACCCCATGGATCTCAATAGGACCAAATAACTCTTCTACATCGAATACCATGGGGATCACAATAACATCAATTAATCCTTATATTAACACAATTTATCATTTCATACCATGGAAACCAAATGGACAGTAATAATGAACGACAACATATCCATATACACACTCATTAGTGCATGGATAACAAGGGTTATAACTAGTAGACCACTTACCCCAGGTTCTTAGGTAATCACACACTTATCTATCACCCTTGATTCGAACTAAAACATAGTTCAAGGAAACAATGTAGATACTTCAATGAAAATAAGGTTTTATGAATTTGTATTGAGAGGAAATACTACACATGGAATTTGATAGAAAATATATGGAATATGAATATTAGACTAACTCAGGTAATCAATTCACACCCAAACACACTATAAAATATCAAGAATCAAGGGACATTCATCACATGAAATGTTTGAGGGAGGAGGTTTTTCACCAAGGGTAAAATTTTGTATATCCCCCCCCCCGCATTTATTGAGGCACATGTTTTTTCGAAACATTTAAAAAAAATAATGTTAAAATTATATACTACTCACTACCCAAATAGGGAATGGGTCACATGATATCATAGTAGAATAAAGTATTTGGAAAATCATTTGGTGGATGTATGGAATTTTTATGTCCATGTAGACATGGTTTGACGACTCCCCCAATCAAGGTTATCCAACCGTTCTCTATCATCTTATAGGATGCATGGTTATGAAAAATAGATAATACTAATTGTGCACTATCCATTTACCCTTCCATGTGTAATATCTTTTCTAATTTTTTCATATCCCAGCACTATGAAACACACCATCACACACTCATTGTCTTGAAAACAATCATAAAATAGAAATGAATTTTTCCACCCAATATATAAATAGAAAATACATGATTAGAAGTTTAGGATATTACAACCTCCTCACCTAATAAATTGTCATCATTGAGAAAAAATCCCCCAAATTACTCAATATAGATAGTGTAATGATTTTAAAACTTGTCCCACGTATCATCTTACCTCTCCAATTTATCTTCCAAATTGGTACAATTATTCCACAACACTTAGACTAACTACATGGTCTTAACCCATAGTATATTTCACTCTAATCCACAATAAGAACTAAATTCCCAAGAAAGGATGCATTACCCTTAGGCTAAACATCATGCACAATTATCACATAAAAGGGTTAGAGAGATACTATAGAAAATGCGAGACATAAAAAATATGCATTGGACTATACCTCATTTAAAGTGATTATTTGTACACCACTAGTCTGGTCCACAACATAATCTCAAATAGCCCCATATACCTTTGTGCCAACATGCCCTGTTTCTAAATCTGATGGTGACACACCCATGGAGACACCCCACGCAACACATGATCACCCATTGAAATCTCAAAAGATTTACTCTGTTGATAACAATACAAAATTCAATAAACTAATCCATGTCCATATGTTTCTAAATAAATATTACCTAATCAGATGTCTCCTATGAGAGACTATTCATTAATAAATATGATTTGATGGATTCCATATTATATCATGGGGAATGAATTGGAATACAATAGATTCCATAATATGGTTCCATCTATATAGACTCATAAAAAAGATATTTTATGAGAACTCAACTGGTGCATAGTAATTCTCACAATATACATGACAACCATAGACACATGCTGTAAACATATCCTCTATCACCAATATAGTATTATCTAATTTCCAATATATCTGGGGGTGGACCGACATACTCAAAAGCACCTATATACCATGAAAAATCTACAAGACTTACCATAATCATTATGTTAAATGAATATCAAGATATAGAGAAATAATACATGGAACCCCTTGAAACTATACTCTCTCTTGAACATAAAATTCACTAAACAATCCATGGTAAGAATATCTCAAATCGGTAAGATGTTCCTAAACATTTTCAGTGGAACAATAATTTTCCATTTTATTTAATTCATTAATGGTTTCCTTGAAAGACCTAACATTAATTCCATGGTGACAACATACCACATCCACTGTGGAATGGGAAATTCATCTAGCATACTTCTTTACTACTGATTACCAGACATCACCTTCTAACTGGTGAATTATCTCTTTAGGAAACCTTTATAATTTTTCTTCATCTCTACTATCCAATATAATTAATGATTATCATGACATATTTTGGTCATGACTAGACGTACCTCTAAATTGGACATATGTATCTTTTGAATTAGGTCCTCTCAAAGATATATATGAACAAAATCATGGAATGAAAAATAAACTATCTCATCATCACTAATTGTCCAATATGAAGGTGAGTCCCAAATTTTGGGAATTCACTAAATGAAAAACACTCTGAATACTCAAACTAACTCTCCATGATTCATCTCAGAAGTGTTCACTCAATCACCAGTAATGTAAGTGTAATCAATCCCTTATAGTCCGATATATACATATGCATATCATTTAGTAATGAATTCATTTTTAATTAAAAACAAGACTCTAAAACATCCTATGTCTATGTATTTTTTTCATAATGTGTTGAATAAACTATTACATTTCCCAAAATTATAGGCTAACATAAAATTAAAATATATAATATATATAACCCAGAAACATTGTAATAGGTTCAAATCTCCCTTAGAGAATATGTAGTTTCATATTTTATAGTAATTATAAAAAATAAATATTTCACGTAATATAATGTATGACCAACATATTTGGGAATTAACCAACACATCTAACTTGAGATCATGCATATGGTAATTGTGTTCAATAAGATAAATTTTTGTGACCCATATTCAATGAATATATCTAATATAATAAACACTAACTGATTTACATCTTGAGACACAATAAAAATAACATTTTACTTCTTAATATGCTTCGGTAGGATCAATATTGGTGTGGTAGTCAAACACCTCTTTATCTACAGAAATGAATTATCACCTGACATATACTATACTAACATAAAGCCTTTATTGGTCTAGCTTGAATGTTGTTCTTCCAAGAAGGATATATCTATGAGGAACATTTGGTAATATCTAGTCAATATTATAAACAATTTAATTTCCAAAACCATATTGGGATTGTCCTATGATTCCACTACTTTCACTTTCCCATGGTACCCTAAATCCCCTTTCATATAGATGACGTCACACTGGAAATGTATATAGTATATCTAGAATATTCACTTGGATAGAATGGAATATTTCTGAATCTATTTTACTGTGCTCAATATGGGGTCATGATTTTTTCATGATCATAATGAGACTAAGAGTACACAAATATTTCCTCCATAAAAAGTTAAACAAACTTGTATATTGAAGATGTATGATTTGTTTCCTTAAGGACATAAAAATGCTGGATCATTTTTCAACTAGTGGGGCCTCACAATGAACTCATGCAGACCATGCCAATTTCATAATGTATTTTGTTGTATATAAAAATCTCTCACACTCAACTGATGATACCCTGGACTCGAATCATTCTTCTTCAACACACAAGAACCTCTGAGTTACTCTAAAAGAACATCACTACATGGAATATGAATCTAATTATTATCCACAAACATATTCCAATTTCGGTAATTGACACAAAATGGAAATTTCCCATCAACATTTATTTCAAACAACCCTAACGAACCCTAATGTGCCATACATTTGTCAATAAACCCATTAATTTACAATTACTCAATCTGGATATTGAGTTGCAAAAGGTCCTATGGTGTTGTTACATATAGTGTAATAGAAACTGACAAGGCTTCAAGAATCTATTCATTCAAAAAACACAATCTTTCTCTCATGTGGAATCTCTGAGATGTTCTTGGGAAATACAACCCAGAATTGATTCACTATTGGAGGAAAGTCATCTTTTTATACTCCCACATCATCATGCGTATGACATTCCACTCGGGATGTGATTCACCTAACTATGGAAAACTTATCCCTCCATGGACTACTATGATATCTATTTTCTCTTGATGAACATAACACTCACACTCATCTGACATGGACAATACCATTTTGTGGTGAAATTCGATATGGGCATCGTACGTCACCAACTAATCTGCCACTAAAAATAAATAAAATCCAAATATCTCAAGTATTATCATGTCCCAAATGAAATGTTACTGTTAATATCATGATTTTTTCTTAAATATATTTACTATATATATATATATTAATAAATATTTTAGAAAATAAAATAGTTATCATTAATATATATTAATAAATGGTTAAAAAATAAATTTATATGAGATAAATAAATAAATAAATATTTTTATTATAATATAATATTTTTTAATGAAAATAGATATTGGAAGCAATGGTTTTATAAAATTATAATTATATTTATAAAGAAAATAATTTTAATAAGAGTATTAATAATTTCAGTTACAAAATTAATGATTCATAAAAAATATATTTTAAAATTATATTAAAAACTCATAATATATTAAAAATTAAATTAAATTATGATAGTAAATATATCAATTTGAATAAATATGAAATATAAATAATATAATATTTGAATATCACATACAATTCATTTTGTTAAGGTAATATATTTTAGACTATATATATGTTATTTTGTAATACTTTTATATTATAAACGTATGAATAATGTTAATTACATTATTATTTTTATCATTCAAAAAAATTTCAAATCAGTGACAAAAAATGATTAAATGATGAGATGAAAAAAATGAAAATAAATGAGATAGCTGGGGGGGTCTTGAATAAAATGGGAAATTATGGGTTTAATTTTCAAACTAGGATTATCTGAGAAAAGATAGATCATTCTCAATTAACGGCTGAATGAGAAATAGGGATTAGTCATATGTATCACTTTGTATAGAAGGTATCAACTCTAGATGAGGAGGGAGGCTAGCCACATGTAAGAGTGGATTGATCAGTGATGAAGAGGATCGAAACGCGGTAATGGTTCGATCCTGATAGGGGAAATTCTAGTGGTGGATAATCTTTTTTTATTAGCATTTTAATCATTTAGATTTCTAATTTATAGATAATTAGTGGAATTAACTTTGTTTTGGTGTTCTCGGGTATTCATTATATGTTTCTGAATCCGAATAAAATTACTTATAAAATACACACATTTAAATATTTTTCTATAATAAAGGGAATGATATAATAAATAGGGTTCCAATATCTTCAATATTTCTTACAAAATTGCTATGTCCTATCCAGAAAAACTATACTATTCGTTGATATTTTTGATTACCAGTTAGTACCCTTATTCATCTCTACATACAATATATATAAAGGTAAATTATTTCATGTATTATTTTATTTTATTTTATTATATTTATATAATTTATTTTAAGTGGATTATAAATTTTTTATTTCTATTGTTATAAACATTGGGTGGTGAAATTATTTTCAAGTTTTAGTTTTTTATTTTTAAGTGTTTTAAAATTTCAGTTATGAATTTATGTGATTTTTTTATGTCATGATGATTGTGTTATTTTTAGAAAACTGTTATTTGAGGAATTAAATTATATAAAAATCTAACTCCATAATATTTTCATTGTTTTGTTAGGAATTTATATCTTTGAACTAAGATATAAATATATATCAAGTCATTTCTTGTAATTTTTTAAATTTTATATCTGTGGGATAATTTTTTATCAAAATATATATTAATATTTAAATTAAATAAGAGTTATTATTTTATGATATAATTTTATGCATATTATTTACGTAATGTGTTGAATAATTAATTAATTAATTTTATGTGGGATAGTACATGTAACATCATGAATGTAATTTATAAATATATGACATTTATATCATCTATAACTCGTAAAATATCATGCATTTATAATATATTGACTTCTTTTATTATTATTGTGTGTATATAAATGTATGTTTATTGAATAAATCATTTATTTGTAGGATCCATATTAAAGAATGGTTTTTTTGAGTAATATAAATTTTATACATGGATGAAAATCATTTTTTCATTAACATACTATGAGAAATAAATTTTTTTGTGGAATTGGATATTCTAAATATTGAGTGGTCTTCTAATAAAACTATATATATATATATATGTTTGTAAATATGTTTTCATTTTTTATAGATATAACTCTGTTACAATGAATATATGTGTAATGAAACATTGTGATTTTTTTAATTAGGAACCTGAACTCTTTAAAAATGGTAGGTAAGTTGAGAGTGAATCCATCCAATAGGAATTTTGGCAGGCCCAGAAATCCATAAATGATTCAGGTGGCCCAGTGTTTTTGTTTCAAAATCTTTCGTATAGATTTTTCAAAATCCCTATAGTAATTTTAAAACATTTCCAAAACATAAATAATTTTAATGTATTATTGTATCACCAGATGATTTAGAATTTTATTTAAAATTTTTAAACTGTACTTGACAATGGTTTTAAAACACCTTACTAGGAAGGTCTCTACTCATCCCATGTTTTAACAATATTATCAAAATTATTTTAGAGTTAATGAAAGGGATGCCATCGATTTTGGAGTTAATGCATGTGAGGTATTATTTTTTTTGATCTTTTTTCTACCCCAATAAAACCTTATGTATCTGACTACATGTTCAAAAAATATTTTTGAAAAGGATATCAATATTTTCAATAATTGTTTATTGTCACGTTATATTTTATAGAATAAATACCAGGAATCCTTCTCACTAAATTTGGATGTGTGGGTTTGGGGTGTTAAAGTTTACATTAGAGGAATTCTCTAGATACATTTATTGACTAGGAGTTGTACTTTTAAGAAAAAAACTCTACGTGATATTATTGATGCTTCATATCCTTGGATACTATGTTCCATTTGATGTTCTATTTTTTCTAACTTCTGAATATGAAATTCAAATGTACTTATATGTTATGAACGAGTTGTGGGTGCGAAATTCATTAAAGGTGATGGGTGAATTTAACATCACTATTTTTACTTAATAATTTATTCAATATTTTTAATAATAATATTGTATAAAAAATGGAAGAAATTATCAATTTAGAATGTAAAAAAATAAAAAATCTATTTTTCCCAAATTTATATGTTATAATATTTTCAAATAAAAAATTATAATATTTGAATTTAAATTTAATTTCTAAATTATAATTAAAATATAATTTCTAACATGGTATTATTTTTTTAAAATAATAATAACTAATAATAATATATATATATATATTGATAAATCGTAAATTTAAAAATAAAATGGTTATCATTAGTCTATATAAAAAATGGTTTAATGTATAAATTTAGAGGAATAAAATAATAGAATTAATATTTTTTCCATGAAATAACATTTTTAATGAAAAATGACAAATTCAATATAGTTTATATACAATTATAGAAAAAATTATATATGAAATATTTCTAAGAAGTGTATTATTATATTGACTGTAAAATAAAAAATTCATAAATCATATATTTTAATATTATATTTAAAAATATGAATACAATAATGAATAAATTAAATTATTATAATAAATATATAAATTAAAATAAACAAGATATATAATTAATCAGAAAAATTAATATTAAGTATCATATATTTTTTAAATTAAAATATTATTAATAATTTAAAAAAAATCATAATTTTATGAATTAATGATTGTATTAATTATAATAATTATATTATTGTTACCATAAAAAACTAAAATTCAAATCATTGATAATGAAATTATGAAAAGATTGAAAAAATTGAGATAATTGGGGGCATCAAATGAATTGAGAAATTTTTGGTTTAATTTTGAGACCACGAACTGTTGAAGGAGATCATACATTATTGAGTCAATGTTGATTAAGGAATAGTGTTTTGTTGTAGGTAGGGCTTCGTAACGAAGTTCACGACATTAAATGAATAAGGAGATCAGCTGTAGCTGGGTGTCAACTGAGTGATGTTTACCATGACATAAAGGTCGTTTCGTTTTGGTCATGGAAGAGAAAATTTTAGTGTGGGATGTTCCTCTTCTTTAGAATTTTTATCCTCTTCTACTTCAATTTAAAGATTGTCAATGGTATTCATTTTATTTTTTATGTCAATTTGATCTCTCTATGTGTCCTAAATGGTTTTATAATACTCTATTCTCTATCATCATCAATCATCATCCGTAGTCTCTATGTGTAATAAGTATTTTCATTTATTCAACTCTATGTCTATGATTTTCATGTTTTTTGTTATTCAAATTCATGAATTAAATTGAAATAATTTTTTTCTTTTTATAAATTAATTCAACTAGATTTGGAAATTTTTTATGTATGTGTATGAATACTTCATGAAGAATACTATACTACTATTTGTATCATATATTATACTTTTCTCATTGATTTAATCCTATTACATTCAACAATATATAGAAATATATATCTCTCCATCATATTAAATACATCGATAAAAATGATATTTAATTATTTTTTTAATATCTATAGTTGGATTTCTGGTATCAAATAAAATACCCTATATTTTTTTGGTTCTTAATATTCATGATAGTTGTGTGTAAAATATATATATTTTAATATTTTTAAACAAAAAAATTATCAAATAGTATAGTTTTCATGTAATGAAACTTTGATCAATAAATCATTCCTTTAGATGTTGTTATAAATTATTTACATATTATTTCATCACTTCTAAAACTTAAAAACACAACACATGACCCATTTTTTATTATTTCAGTATAATAGTGGGATTTATCATATAAATAAAAAGCATATATCTTCCTCATTTAATAAAAACTTTATATGACCCAACCATGAAAACTCCATCTCACTCAATATTCATATGTACCAGTCACTTCCATTATTCTTCACTTCTTATAAAAGATGTTTTCGAAAATTTCTTGATGTAATAAATTATTTTATTTTTCTTAATTTATGAAATTTTATTCTAAGGGATATTAATTTTTTTAATTTACATAATTAGATAAAATGGATGGTAATAATATTATCATCATTGAGTTTATAATGTTTTTGGGTTTTCAAGATTCAGTTATAATTTTATTTGAATGTTTCATTTAAAGGTGATTTTAGTTTTTTTATAAAAACCTTATTAATGGAATTAATTTTTATAAAATATTTAATCCATTTTATTTTCCATGTTAATTCATGAATTTCAATTTTTTAAATATTTTATAATGTAATAACAAGGATTTTATTGTTATTATTTATCCTTTAATACATAGTGTTATATGATATTTAGTGAAATATATCTTCTAAAATTTATTAATAATATAAATTATTTTTTATTATATCTTCTTTTTGTTTATTATTAATAGTATGTTTTAAATAATAAAATCTATCATTTTATGTGTGCATAGTACACGCACAATCATGAATTCCATTTATTAATATATGATATGTCCACCATCTATAACTCATGACATATCATGAAATTATAATATTTGAAATTATTTTATTATTACTATCTATATATATTTATGTGTAATGAATAAATCATTCATTTTTAAGAACTAATTTCAAAAAATGGGTTTTAGGTGTTTTATGAATGGAATAAATATATTAAAAATATATTTTCATTAAAATATCATGTAAAATCCAATTTCCATTACATTTTTTTGTTCTAAATATAGTTTAATTTTTCTTATGAATTTATATAAATATATATAATAATATAAACATATTTAAAATTGTTTCCATATATTTAAAAATATATATATTAAAATTTATACAAATTTAATGATGCATTAATTTTTTTTGTATAATAATATACTCTTGAACTTTTTAAACATGATATGGAATTAGGGAGTGAACCAATACCTCGAGAATGTTCACAGGCCTAGATATCATTCAATTATTCATGTATCCCCGTGGTTTTATTTTCAAAATAATAAATAGTGGTTTTTAAAAAACATTGGAATATTTATAATGAATTTTGAAAACATAAATAATTTTAGTTTATTACAGTATCATCAATTTTGTATGTATTCTTATTATTATTTTCAAAAGGAATTCTCAAAAAGTATTTTTCACCATTATCAAAACCCTCAATTGGGTTATATTTTTCTCATATAATGTTTTATAAATACATTAATAGGTTTTTTAATGTTTGTATGCTGGATGAAAGAACATTTCTAGTTACGTCATGTGATACCAAATGGTTATTTCATTTTTTTAATTTTTTTTCAAATGTGACAAATTATATTATACTGTATAATTCATGAAAAACTATAATGGATGTGTTCCTAAGTTATATAAATGAAAATTTATTTTTCTGTGGTATATTATTTAAAAAAATACACAACAAGTTCAAGAACTAATTCTAGAAGCACAAGTTCATGGAATTACAGAATCTACTAAACTCGTGGGCATACTTCTATAATTAATGAATATTCACTTCAAATAATCCTGATTTTGTGTCAATATATGTAACAATGGATACTTGTTCGACTAATAGAACCACATAATTTACTAATCGAGTATATATATAATTATGTATGGCCTTTGTATCAGATGAAGAAGTAACAAGAATCGAATACACAATAATTCTGCCCCGTAAAGTCGATGGTCGAGCCTCACCACCATCTTGTGTAGGATGATATGTAAAACGTAGACACAACTCTCTACCTTGGGATCTAATATGATTCCTAATGTCTCCCTTCCATGCTAATATGAACTCTATTGTCCTGACATACCATGTACACCACCCTGACCTATATGGCTTGTGAAAATCCAAATGCCTAACAGATACTAAGTAGCTGTCGCCCAATGGAAACATTATTCTAGATTAGGTTATCCACCAATTCTTACATGTTTAGGGTTACATCAGAACATTATTATATGATTCATACTTACTAATGATCTACATTTCGTTGGTGGTCATGGAAACTGACATCATACGTCGTCCGGCTTTCCACAAAAATAGCACATGACTAAGATACCACTATAGGATGGAGTTCTTCTCCCCTAACTACATTGTTAAACAAAAATACTTTGTAAACACTCACAATATCTCTTCCCAAAATTAAATTTTATATGAATATATCACCTCTGGTAATGGTATTCCCACTACGAGAAGCTTCATTTATGCCACCCTTAGAAATGATAGGGTGATTCATCATCTCAACAGACCACTTCATCAAAAAGATAATCACATAATACTTTATCTCACCACTAATCTTGTATTGAAATAACATAGCCATAATCCTCTCATATTATACTAATATTGGAGGAAAATGTTGAAAATCAATAAATCATCCACTATAATATAACACCATTATACATCCCCGAGACATGCACATAAACTCCACATTCTTCATTTATATGGTGGCCTCATGGTAATAATGTTCAAGGAATATTTTTGGGAAATCCATAAATTTCATGCCTTCTATATTCTCATATGGATCCCATATATTTCCCAACATTTTGATGATTATCTTAATACTATATAATTCAACATCATAACAATATATTTGAGTTGGGTTTCTATGTGATCCACAATCATTTTGATGGACTCAATCTAAATCTATACATACTCATGTCCAAACCCTTTAAAAAAATTATAGCATGATTTAGATAGAACATTGTTTCCAAATTGAACATACCTGGAAATACCCACAGAATATCTTACTCCATAAAATGCATAAAATGGGAATTTCCCTCATCAAACCTATATTCCCACTATTAATCAAGATCATGTGGGATTATTTAACATATATTGGAGGATCATTCTCTGTGATTTCCTCTTGTTTCCCAAAAGGTATCCATCACTTTACTAGAATCTCTTTACAATACAAAATTCATGTCTCAAATTGTATAATAATTTATTTTCACACAAATGTGAAAAAAGATGAAACATGGTAAAAAATTTGACCTCACATACTTCACCCCCTCAAGCATAACCACAAACCCATCATGATCATTGATCAGAACATAGTGGGCCATTTTAATATAGATTAAACCAAATACCAAATTATAACTCCAGAATGAACATAAATTTTCAATCCAAAAACATATTTGAATTGTAATTAAAATTATAAAAATTTAATTAGGTTTATTTTATTTATAATTAAAATTGGATCAATGTAAATGTTCAATTACTATAACGGACTATAACCCATTTTATAGTGTGTTAATAGATTGATGTGTGACACTTTTATCCCTAACATACAAAAATTATGTATACATATACTACCTCATATCATGTATGTCCAGAATTAAAATATCGAAAAATAATAACTTCTCATTATAAAGAATCCAGTCATTGTGAAATATCATCCAACTATAATGAAAAATATAAAAAACATGAAACAAGCCCTGGGTGGTTGGGATTCCCCCCATATAAGTTTTTTCTAGTCCCACAAATGAGATTATTTCCCCAGATCAATAGAACATATTATCATTTCTACCATCACTAACTAAAATAATTAATTGAAAACCTATATATGATATCACTTTTTGACATCATTAAATATGAATCAATAATGTGTTCACCAATCTAGATTGTTACATGATCTCAAGGGAAGCTCCCTATATGCCAAAGGCTACCAACTAGAAACGAGGGACTAATGAGACACATGGGTAGACTATTACTTAATTGCAAAATTAATAATCATAAGTTAAAAAAATAACTAATAGAAACTAATAAATTAATATTAAAGAGGTACCATAACAATTGCTTGAATCTAGGTACATGCCCATGACAATGATGTGATTATTCCATGTCATATCATATGGTGACATGTGTAAATAATATCACTAAATATATAAAAGGTATGACACCCCAAAACAGGTCATGAAATTAGGTATCGTTCACTATCTCACTCATATTCTAGAGTACAAATTAACCCTCAAGAATATATCATCTTCCTTAATATTGGCCTGAATCTATGATGAATTATTGACATCACAATGCAGTTTTGTGTATGGAGGGAGTACAACACGGAATATCTTACTCAATTTTACCATTTTAACACATTATAATCATTTTTTACTTTATGGACCATTTAACCATGAGTCCATGCCCCCATTAACCAATTATCATATCAATCTATTCAAATCATGTAAGTTATTTAACTCTTCAGATAAATCAAAATATCTTGTTTTTTTATGATCCTGGGATCATCTTATTTAAAAGTATTTTAACATAATAAACACCTCAATTTATTATTCAACATTTTCATCATTCATGTTACATTCAACATTCCTCCACAAGGGTGTCTATAGGACTAGTGAACTCAACCTCATCAGATCTCATAACAATTATGAAGGTGAGAATTAAACATTCAGATAAAAAATCACTATATCCTTAAATGTAACCCAAATGGATAGCAGGAATGTTCCACCACAAATTAATATTCATATATAAAATGGAATGAAGTGTATTGGATATGAATTATTGAAAACCTATATCATGTTTGTAGAATAATTTTTTAATAAACATATTCTTAAATTTAAACTCAAACAACATTAAAGGATCAAAATTATATTCATCTTGAAAAACTTATTTTTAGGGATTTAGAATGAGAAGAACAACTACACAATGACTTTTCATGAAGATAGATTGAATAGTGGTGTTAGGATCACTCAGATCTTTAATTAACACCATATACACATCAATCTAACATGAATATAAGAATAATAATCCCATGGAATATTGGTGGCGGATATTTAACACCTAGGTTGTTATAGGGTTAAATGGGAGGAGTATAAGGTGAGAGTTTAAAATTCATGAGTGAGGAAAATTTTAAATTCACCAACTATAAGAAGGAGAAGGGATTAGCCAGACAATTGGTCAAACAATGATCTACCCTCATGTTATAATATATCCAGAGGATGAGGGGTTGACATGGTTTCCTAGGAAACTTTAATGTTTGATGAATTGTTTTGTTTAAAATTGTAATGGATCAGTCAATGTTTTCATCATTTGCTGAATCCCATGAGGACCATTTTCCAACGTGCACCATACCCTTATAGGATGCATGATTTATACTAGCCATATGCTATCCATACTCCCTGACTATGGTATCCTCTTTTGTCACATGTTTTCTAAGAACCACTATAACAACCCCAATATTCCTCATATTATCTAGAATCCTTTAAATAACTAGAATAAAAATATTTATACCCTAAAAATAAATGAAACATTCATCACTTGAAGTTTGGGATCTTACATGGAACAATTTGATCCCATCATGTTGAACATGCAAGGGAACAAGGTTTCATGTGATAAAATGAACAGTTTTACTAAAACCATTCACCAACCATGCATTACCCCAAGGGATCTCATAATTTTCTATGAATTCCCAAAATGATCCCAGTGTAACAACCTACTAAATAAAGTTTGAAAAAAATTCTAACGATGTACATATAATAACGTTATGTAATGTTACAATCACCTTGTAATAATGATTTTTTGTCCCCCAAAATTTATCTAAATTCATGAATCATAATAATACAATGTTATTTATACCTCATAATGAATTCCTACTCCAACATCTCATGGATATCCCAAATACACTAATACAGTACCAAGAGAAACAAAGTCATTTTTCTATAATGTACCTTATCATTGAAGTCCATAATATGAATTTATTGGTCAAAAATGATGGTATATGTTTCATGATCAACATCCTCATGTTCAATAACATGGGAAGAATGAGGTCATACCTGCTTAATTGTAAATCAAGAAACATGTAATGGATTTAAAACAAATGAAACATTAAATGTAACTGATATTCCTCCACTCCAAGTCATTGCATGATATATGAGGGGCCATAATAACTAAATAACAACATACCCTTTATACCCAACTGTTGATGACCCTATCAAGATGAATATATAAGAAAACCCAAACCACAAGCCTCAAGACAAGTGGATGACTATGACCATCAACATTAGATTTATGATGACTCCATGTTCTGACCAACCTCTTCCAAATCAATTTCACCATTTCCATCATATCCTAAAGGAGACTCAGTTGAAATAAGGACCACTTTCCTAACACTACCCACCACACATGAGATATACATAGCCTCCCATATACTTCTTCAATTAGTATAATTATTATCAATGCTAGATAAATATTTTTAAATGAAAATAAATGTAGTGGAAAATTCTTTTCCCCTGATCATCCAATTAAAGAAAAAATCCCAATGAATATCCTTAAGATCTTGGATTTATCTTTTTATAATTATATTAATCAATAGATTATAATACACGATTAATTTAAACTATGAACCCATCAACTCATGAAAAACATTCTACAACCTGGATGTTAACATCTTTTTCATATAAAAAATAATCATATATGGAGAACAAATATGTTTCATAATCTATCCCATGTAAATGTCTCTAAGTTATTATACATCCATTTTATTGTTAATTGGCAATAAATGATCTAATTGAATAATTTAATCAATGATCACCCAAATCATATTCTTTCCACTAGGATTCCATAGAAAACCATTGATGATGTCTATAGAAAAACCATCCCACTTCTATACAAAAATAAGAAAAATAATAGAACAAAACACCATGTATATGGGATTGTACTATAATATTCTAAAAAATTAGACACTTTGAGAAAAAACCTACAATTAACTACCTTATCCCTTTCCATAAGTACTAACATCTCATGTTTTGATACATATTAGTTTCCATAGGGTGTACAAAAAAAATGAACACTATGCATTATCAAAAACCACTTTCCTTAGATAAATCGGATCAACAAAATTTGTATGGATGAAAAATGTTCCACTAGGAGATCGAGAGAACTCACATGTGGAATCCCCTTTATAAGAAATTTTATCAATACATTAGAACTCAGTTTCGATCACCCTCTCAAGATGAACATATTGATAAAAAAGGGAATAATTTTTTTGGATACAAATAACACTTATCCTCCAGCATCTCCAACTCCCATGATCATATTATAAAATAACACATCACAGAAAACTCACCAACTGATTACAATATTACTTTAATGGGTAATTTTATGACCAATTCATTTTATATCACATTACATTTCTTTGGGTTGTGAACAATGTCTAAATATAATGTTTCAAGTTACTCCAAATCTTTCCCCTATCTCATGTTTGGATCCCCCAATCAGCAAATATTTTTTATGCACTTATGATAATAATTTTCTATAAGCCACTCCATGAAAAAATCAGGACACCCTATTTTTGGTTCATGAAAAAAATGTTGACAGCTCAAGATCAATGGTATGGTAGTTCATTTCACAAGGGAATAGTTAGTGAGATCCATAGGGCATAGCCTATTTCCCCTATATGAATACCCATCCCAAACCCTTTCTTGAAGCATTGTAAATAATATCATAACCCAAATTTAATTACTATTGTATCAAAACTAGTGTTGAATTCATACTCAAAATCATTATCTTAGAGGATCTCTATAATTTATCATTCCATTAAATGTTTACATCATTACGGGATAAGACTATCATCAAAGATATGATCCTTGATATTTCCAAAACAAACCACCTATAGTAATAAGAAAAAAAACTGAATCTCTAGATCTCAGATACATTTCCAGTCTAATGCCAATAAATAACATCAAATAGGTTTCCATGATCCACTGAGATGCCCATTTCAGTAATCACATCCCCAATATTGTTCAGACCTCATTTCAAAAACCTACCATTGGAAATATTACCATACATTTAATGTACCTTTATGGATGGAATAATTATATCCAAATGGTCCATATACTCCTTCACTACCTTTATGTACACCACAATTTCATATATGGACCCAATAAAAATTGTTTCCAAGAACCAAATAATGATTTGGTTCTTTGTATAAATAAATATTGTTGGATCATTAGTGAGATAAAATGAAGTGATGATAAAAACGAAATTCCCATACTAGCCCCTAAATAATATCATAGCTATATCCTCTTCTTGGAATATCAACTAGTTGGACCCTCATCAAAGGTTAATCTTTGAAAACCAACATTACTCTATAAAGAGGTAAATTATATCATCTATCCTAGGAACATGATAATTTTTCAGAATAAGAACCTTATTTAACATTAAATAATCCAAACTATGTATGATATTTATGAACACATTTCCTAAATGAGCATAGTCAAATACCAGGGTGATTCTCATGGAGAATAAAATCCTTTCACCTCATTGTAATAATGAAAAACATTAATTTTCATAATCTCATTAGGTGTAATGTGATAGGATTCCATAGAAATGTATATCAAAAAAGGGAGTGGGTGAATGGTAAATTCTACCATTTTCTATATTTATAAACAAAAAAAATCCACAAGAATGACCTTTAGGTAAAAAAACTATATTAGTGTGATGACATGGAAAATGGTAAATGTAAAAAAATAAACATGTTTAAAAACTGTCATTACATTCTCAAAGAATAATGACCATTTTAACTAAATAATCATATCGTTGATACCCACTCAACCAAAAAAATAAGGATAACCCTTTTGGAAGATAAAAAACCCCAATGATGATTACAGTATATTGGGGCCTTAACTCTTGTCATCTAATCTATTCTAAGTATCAGATAAATGCTTTTAATATTTAGAACTAAAAATTCTCATATTACCTTATAGTCAGCTATCATCACCCAACATCCGAGATTATGAATCCTTGTTCATAACTCTTTAACAATGTCATGGAATATCTTATCAAGAAAAAATTATTCTGATATAATCCAAACACATGAACTAAATTAAATGATAAAAATGTATGTGTAGTACATTATAAATCCAATATAAATATATAGGTATGTTATAAATACCAAAACTCTAACAGTATTTTCAAAAACATTAGATTCATCTGGAACATTTGCTGTAAATAATTTCATCATGTCTTATGCTCATTAAATCCCCCCATAGACTAAGGATTATACTTATAACCAATGGAAGCAGCAGTACAATCTTATAGATAATTGGTGGAAAGGGATACTTTTATATTCCCCTTTGACATAATTCAATAAATGATTTTGGATAATAATATTTTCCATAAAAATGTATTTTCTTGGGAGATGAGTTACAATTGGGCTAAATATGACTACACTTTCCATGCAGATAGTAAAAGAAATTCCTCTTCACCAATGAATCCCCTAAAATTTTTCTTAATGAAAACTATCGAAACAAGAGATTTGTTTTTTTTTCTAGAGAATAGACACTGGCTAAAAAAACCAATACATATCTTGGGTTCCAGAAACAACTTTTACCAGATCTTGAATTTTATAAATTATATCTTTAACTCAAGAAGGGTATACTAGAATATTTTACTGTGGATCCTATCACACAGATTCCACTCCCAAATTTGGACGATCCCCTTTGAGAGTAATTGTTTTCACATATATTACAATGACTAATAATATTTACATACTGTTCCAAAATCATAGGGCCACCATCCTGATTTTTTTTAAATCCCTAAAAACGTAATGAATATAGTTAAATCCTAATATTTTTTATTTAAGTAGAATACATTATGAATGAACATTTAAATTTTAATAATATCTTAATCTAGTACATTTAAATGAAAAAACTACATCTCTTAATTTTGGTAAATAATTATGGACCATCCTTGGTAACTCTAGATTAGACAAAAAAATTGAGTGGAATGGTACCTACCTACACTTACAAACTGAATTTTAATAGGCCTAGATCCTATGTGCCATAGACATAAAACAAAACTCATTCAATGTAAAGAAAATTCAATCCGAGCATCCCTCTAATAACGAATTGTAACAAAATAAAATAGGTCTACTAAACAAACCACCCAATCCACCTTTCAGAATGTGAGTTATACAAATGAAAGTAGAAATAAATCATGAATTTAAAAAAACCAAACATTCAAATAGTGTACAACCTGATATAAATTGATAAAAATGATATATATATAAAATTAAAATGGGATGAACTAGAATTGAATTGTTGTATGAATCCAACAACTATCTATGTGAACAATCATCTCCCCCAAACCTTCCCACTATGATTTCTGTGGCAATGAGAGAAATATCCATGCCATATGATGGATTTCAGATTACCTAGAAATAGCAATACACCATCTACGACCACCTAAATTCAAATATAGGGTGTGAGAAATAATCCTATTTTAATTACACCACTATATGTAAACAATATCTTACGACAAAAATACCATGGTTTTTGTTTTTTAAATAGAATATCTTTTACATGAATTTTCATAAATCCAAATCCTTTTTTAATTTATTAATATTGGTTTTCATAAAATTATTTAATATTAATGATCAAGGAATATGTAATGAATAAGTGAATAAATATGAATACATAGAGATACACCATAATTTATACAAGAAAACCGAAATCCATGAATTAACCCCTTATGAGAAAACATTTGACATTACATTAATTGAGAACATCTGAGTTACAATCCATGAAAAATCAGTCATACGATAATCAAATTAAAAAATAAAAAGAAAATTATATTTGGAGCTAGCCTCTAGTAATACATAATAAATATAAAAGAATACAAACATAGATTTATTATGGTACCAACATATTTTATATCTTAATACACTATGAAAATATCACAAATTTAACTTCTAAAAGTTACACACACACTATGGTTACACATGTCCATTTTGGGATACCCCCATGTTTCCCAATGTTCCATTTTTATCAAAATATATTTCCAAATTATGACTAAAATTTTTAAAACATATTAAAATAATTGATATTATTAAACAATTTTTAAAAATCCTATTCCAAGTCAAAAGAACCATTCAAGAATTTAATCAAACACTTGCCGTAAAAATTACCAATTTTAAAACAAAAGAAAAAATTAAAAAAATATACCATTCCATGAAATATATTGAAACCAAAATTAATTTTAATTCAATAAAAATTATATTTTAATTATAAAATAGTTTTATGTAACTAAAAAAATTGCACTATGTATAGAAACACCTTCATCATTAATAGACATATAATTATTCCCCATCAACATTAGATCTTATGATAGATTATATTGGGTCCTCATGATCCTAGATCAGTATGAAACACATAAATCCTATATCAATCACGTTGTATTAGGTATGAACATATCATTTGGTTCATTATAATATTTTCATATAGGAGATCAATTAGAATAAAAAAAGAAATAAGAACACCATATATTAAACACAATGTACGTTGAGTTGATCCATCAATGATGACCGTAATATATATATATATATATGTATATAACCCTAAGGGAGAAGCCTATTGACAATTGGGTAAGGAATGCATTGAGAAAATATGATATTATGGTGTTATTCAAGGCTATATTGGAATCATTGTGATTTATTAATCAAATTTTCTAGGCATTAAAAAACATGAGCATTATTTTATACGGATGGTGCATAGTTAGAAGTAATTATGTGCCTTAAATGTGAAGCTTATACAAATATCCTATTTAGGGTTCCCAATTTGAATGCATATTTACATTCACCATGTTCAAACCATTCATATAGTCTATTACTCTAATTGTATTATTTGGAGGGTTTCCTAAATATCATGGACAAACCATACTCCCCCGTCTAGTAGACCATACAAGGCCACACTCTTCCTTTTATTAATTGTACGCCTTACACTATCCCTGAAAAATCATCAATTTCCCCATGGGATCCCAAAATTTCTACATACTCTATAAACTAACCCAATGAATAACCCAACCAACTAATGGTCAATACATTGGTCATGAAATAACTATAACAAGAAATATAACATTATAAGTACAATGAAATTGATGATTGAACTGAACTCTTCCACCATGGATTGAACGGGGACCTACATTCTTAACATATACTAACAAAAACCTTCCCTTATAAAATTATTATTCTATCAAATCACCCAACACATTGATTTAAATTTCATATCAATGATCATTCCTTAAACACCATATTTGAAAATTATATGGAATATATATGTGGTAAATATATAGCAGAATCCAGAAGCACAAGTATTTCATTAAAAATTAAAATAAGCACCAAAAATTTTGTTCCCAGATGAAATTAACAAATATATTCTAAACAGTTTCTGATCAGGGAGAAGATCAACAATGGTAACTCCATGCCAACTCGACTCACTAATTTTGAACATGGTATCCTATGGGGATAACGTGATTCCTCTTATTCCACAACTAGATATTAATTTTCATTCGGATCTCACTATACCAAATCCTAGAATCTAACTTTTCAAGCTCAGGGATTGAATGAAACATCTCTCAATGGACATTCCACCAAAGTAGCTAGTTGATAAATCTCTAAAACAAACATATCGAGTTTTTTCACCAATACAGTGACCTCGCATAGAAGATTTTGGTTATCATCATGAATTATGCTACTGAAGCAAGGGAACTGAATAGATTCAATAATAATTATATCTGGTACTAGGTACCCAAAAAATAATATGGGGTTGATGGATACCCTTTTATACTAATAATATATGATGTCACCAAATCCCACCACTCACCTAATGATCTCCTTAAAAACCAATATTAAACCATAAACCTCACAAGGTTTAATGGTACCCTTATTCAAACTTTCCATACTCTTATTTACACATCTTATTCGTTAAATGTGAATCTACTTTTTAAAATGAACCCTTAAAAATGTCCTCAAAATGTTTTAGTTCATTTCTTATATGGATATCATAATGGATTGATGATTGATATAGAGATGTAAATTACATTTAAAAAATTCTATCTAAGAATCCCCATGAAATACTCATCCATGTTTACCTTCCTTAAATAAATTCATCATTATTTATCAATTCTATAAACATTCCCCATGGGATCTTTTATAATTGATAGTTCATACATTGGAACTGAACTGAGGATTCAATTCTAAAAATTATCCTTACTAAAAAGGGTATAAAGTGAGTCATATAATTAAGAATACGATCGGTTATATTATTCATTATTACATACAAAAAATATTTCTAGATCACCCATTATGAGATTGGAGAGCTAAGATACACCATATAGAGGGAACACCTTAGTATTCCAATCAAATATTTTATGAACCTACTATTCTAACTCATGGGTTCTTAGAGAGGAAGGACCTATATATATCATTTATAATCTTTTTAACACTTGAAAATCAATAATACAATATAATTTTATACAAAATAATAATATTAGTATTCCTTTAATTAATATAAAATTCATCTAATCATAAATCATTGTAGGAGATATAATTATGTCCCTTTTATGATGTAGTAAATATAATATTCTTCCCTCCTCAAAATCAGGATGTATATTCCTAGAGTGTTCCTTCTGATCCAGGATAAAAAAGGTTGTGTGACATCGAGTCTCTCATTCATAATATTCACTCATAATTTATGAACCAATAAAAATAACTTTCTATAAATTAGAAACCATAGAGACACAAATGATATAAAAAACCATGGACTCATTGCTTAAATCAAAAATTTCTCATGACTCGTATAAAAAAAGTACACACTATATGATAAAAATCATTTCATTTCAAATTTAATCATAATATTTTGTCTAATAGTCTTATTATTAATTTCTACCAACATATCATTATCAATACCTTTACACCCATGGATACTCTATCCTTGGATGAAAATGTGTTTTCTTTATAAATATTACATGAAAGAACCCTCCAAATCCCTCTATTCAAAAAAGAATGTCAAAATTTTATATTCAATATTAAAATGAAAAATGGGTCATTTGGAGTTGAGTGAAGTGGGTTCTTTAACATTAGGGTTGAGAACAACCTAGGAATCACACACCACCATGGTGAGTGAGCGATAATTTAAAAAATCATGCACTTCTTAAGTCACCAAATCCTTCATAATATCCCACATAGGAACAAAGAAGGTTCCTAGAAGCCAATAAGTACATGGTGTTATTTCCTGGTTTCAGTTGATAATTTGATCTTGATATACTACACATCTTGAATAGCAGTCAAGGAGTCATCCTCCCCATCATTCACCAGATTATAAATTTTGAGTAGTAAACCATCATATCACAAAACCAATGAACCCCACCTTCCATAAGATATGTTTGAACCCACCAAAATACTCTCTAAATTCCTTGCAACATGGTTAACATCCACAAACATATAACTACTATAATATTAATCAACATGAATTAGGTTGATCCTTTGTGAAACATTATTCTATTTAACAAATGACCAATAAAATTCCATATTAAAATCCCCACTCTATGCCAACGATCCAATAAATTGTCCCAGAACACTGTTATGATATCTAGGATATTTCTATCCAAATGAAATTTTTTTCTACCAAAATAAAAAATGACTCATCATACAACCTATCTTCAAGGAACTCTACTGAACTCTCAGTTTCCACATTAAACTCCTCCAAATTTGGATTATTGGGTCTATTAGAGTTCCAATTATAGATTTATTTCTTCATCCAAAAGAACAGATTGGTTTAATCCTTTTATGAGGAACTCATGATTGATGTTGACAAAATCCACTAACATAATGAAGAATCTCATTGAGATGAGGCTTGTTTCTAGAATAGAATATATTATTTTCCATCATTCTAACACTCGTGAGATCCACCACTAGAATATAATTATCTAATCTAGAACAAGTAATGTGAATAATATTTTTCTGTGGGAAATAATAAACACATTGAATGATAAATAGGTACTTGTGTGTCATGCTATATATCTTTATATTGACTTTTAGTTAATTGGACATTTAATAATTATTTCCAAAATCATTTTATCCATGAGGATATTAGATAAATGAAATATTTAATGTTTTAAATTTATTTAATGTAAAATTAAACTCCTTATTTTTTCTCTTAATTGGCTATATCTATATAAAAATAGCCTCTGATAGAGATGGAAAATGTACCATAATGTAAGCTGGATAGATACTTAAACACGATCATTTTTTGGAGAAACACATTTTTTATAAAAATTGATTAGAAAAATAATGTACCATTGAAAATAACATTAGTGGTGATATGGTAAAAAGTGAAATCCATGAGATCAGTTCAATAGTTATTCTTCAATAAGATACACATCTTTGTATGGCATGGAATGATAAGAAGGAAAATAAATTCCATGTCCTTACACGAGAAGACATAACATGTTTCCCGTTTTTAATCAGTTCTAGTAGTATATATATAATCATGGAGACATTGAGGGTATTTGTTAAGGAAATATCATTTCACCTAATAACAAAAATCTCTTGAATTCTAGATAATAATGGGAATCATTAATAAACACTGTTTGGGGATACTCAGGTAATACAATTTCTTGATTTGATTACATAATTGAATGTGATTGGCTCACTATATTTTGTACAGATGCGGCCAGTATCATCCATATTTGGGGATAAATACTTCAAATATGATTTTTATTTCTAGGATGTAGAAACAAAAAAATGAATTTGGGGATTATATTCCATTAAAAAATAAATTACATTAATGTAAATAAATGATATAGGTTCTAAAATTGGATTTTTCCCTTTTAGTGGAGGCTAAGGTAAAGTAAAAGCCTCCATTACTGCCTCCTTGAATGGAAATATAATTTTTTCAAATAATGTGGATAGAATGGTTAAATATTCTTCATATTCGCCTCCAGGAATAATACTGCCTTACTAGAGACATCATGAATCATCTATTTAGGAATTCCCAGTATTTCATCTAAAATATAAAACAATAAACCCACCCTTGTATGAGACTAATTATTTGTAGAAATATGTTTTTAGGAGGAGTGGGGAAAGCACGTGGTTAGCGTGGAGACAAGCTCTTGGTAGATAATAATGTAGAAATTTTTCAAAACATGAAAAGTATTTATTCGATGAAATAATGGATAGCGTGTGAGGCACAAGATCCATGTTTGATGAAATGAAGTATCATGGGCCTAGAAATCAAGTACGATAGAGCATACTATAGAAAATGCAACGTAAAGACACTATAAGGGTGATAGAACACCCCTTGACCCCAAAATTTTCACCAATGGGGTTATATTGATCGCATCTTCAAATATTCTAAAAATTACCCTACAGATGACAAGTCGAACAAAACTAGTGGAGATCTTGGAAGAATAGTCTATTTGGCCATAATAAACCCCCACCGTCCTAGATGAGGAAATTGGAGGATTAAAACACAAAAATATCTACATCCAAACCCATTTTAGTGGAAGAATAATATTTTATTTTCCTACATTCATCATCCTTATAAAATATATATAACAAATTAATCATAAATGGTTTTCAATAAATAGGTATTTCGTAGTGGATGTGGAATTTCTAGAAACACAACACACACTGATGTCAAGCATGAATCCTTCCTAAAGTGGGCATCTCAAGAACCCCTCAAAAGTGTTGTGTCCACTATAATAACCATTAGCATATTAATTAATTTGAATTTTACAATAAATGATTTATATAATATATTATATTGTAGTATAAACATAAAGAAACCAAAAAATAATTATATAATTAATAAACACTATAACCATAATCAGAAATTAAACAGATTTAAATTCAAGACATTCCAGCCGAAAACAATTATAAAATAGAAAATATAAATTAGGAAAGTATTGATCCTCCCAGTCTTCTAGAATAATCACAAAAAATTCCTACATTATAGTTATGATGCAAAATTTTAGAAAACCAATCAACATTTTAGTATATAGAAATATAGAACCACTATATAAATTGACATTTATATTGAATTAAAAAATGAATTATTATGTAAAGAAGGTAACATAACCATTGGAACAGAAACATCACCATTATAATAGTAACCTAACCATTTGGAATATTAACCTAACTATTGAGAATGCTAGACTTACTATTGGAATAGTAATTTTAAAAATAAATAATATATTATGGTATAAATAAAATTTATCATGATTAATTTATGCACATATAAATTTAATAATTCCAAAAAATATCATGAATAAATAACACAACGATAATACATTCAGTTTATTCATAAACTATATTTTAATTTTTTTTTAAATTCATTATTTTATATTCAATATAAAAACTATTTAATTTATGAATTTATTTAGATAAAATGAATATAATTTTTGAAATAAAAACATCAATATTTTTTAGGTATGATTTTTTGATAAACTTTTGAAGTACTTCAATTTTCTATGGAATATTAGTGGAATAGTTTTTCATATAACATGCGAATACTAAATAAAACCATTAATGATGTAATCATGAAATAATCCTCTCTATAACATGACTATAATCCCTTATATGTTTTACATCATAATTTGTTTATTAAAATATGTGAAACATAATTACAACACAAAAAAATAACTTTAAAAACATACAAATCTAATGTATAGAAATAAAATATTATATCATTTTTCAACTCTTCTATTTGTTTAAACTAATGATGTTGAATAATAAAGATTATTTATAGTCCAAAACCTATTATATTACTTTTATATATTATTTATAATTTATGAAATTCATTATTAAAAGTTTTACCTTTTTTATAATATTTAATTCAATATATTATTCTAAAAATACCCCACTCATCAAATATAAATAACTCATTTCTCATCCATTTGGAAACAGCATCTTCCACACATTTTGAATTCCAATTTATTAAAAAACCCTCCCAGTCAAGACTCTTAATATTCATAGGTATATTATTGGTCAATAAAACTCTAATCACCAAGAGGGATATAATGTCATATAAGGGAAGCTACACCACGGAGAGAGTAAGCCTCTTCTAACTATTACCTTGTTTCTTCATCCCTTGGTTATTTATTCCCAACTATTGTCCAAAAAATATTATAAAATAAAATATTCATTATGTAAAAGGTATATTAATGATGTCAACATACATTAATTTTCATATTTACAATACATATATATGATATATATTCCTTTCTTGCTCTCCGAAAAATGTCATGTCCATGGTCTATTGACCAAATATAGAGACATTTCAAAGTCAACACTTATGACCACATTGATGGATAGACATTATTAATTGTATATAAAATATAAATATTTAATTACATGTATTCTTGGATATATTAATTAATTATACTAATGTTTAAATTAGCTATAACAAAATAGCACAATTGATACAAATAAAATTTATTTTAAAAAACTTGATATAAAAAGAACATCAATTTCATCGATAATAGTAAATAAATATAATCAAATGATTATTATTGAAAATTATTTTTTTAAATGATTATTCTTCACTTATATAACTATTATAAAAAAAATCTACTTTTATTATCTAGTGGTATGTGACTAAATAATGTAGACATTTGGGTAAGGGGTTACCAAACTCAACTCTCTTTAATCGGGGTTTCCAAATTTCAATATACTTTTTGAATTTATATTCCTCTAATGTTACTTATTTTAAATTTTATTATTTTTCCTATTTTTTTGGATGAATATACATGTTTCCTACTTGATATTATGAAAAATAAATATATTTTCCAAAACAGTTCTTTATTCCTAAAAACCTCTTTGACTCCTATGGAGTTTTTACATATTAACTCATGAATAATTACTCATATACCAAATAAAATTTTCCCATTTTTTGTTTTTTATCATCAAAATTATTCATGAAATAATGATTGATTAAATACTTATGAACCCCCCTCCATTCTAGGGGTTACTTTATTATTACTTTTAATATTGGTTCAATATGACATGCATTATTTTATAAATTTTTGATGTGATAGGTGAGCCCAAAATTATATATCCCTCCAATGTATTGGGTAATGTTATTAATCTAATATTATTGTGTGTATTATGTATGAGCAATGTGTTTTAACAGTTCTAAATAAGGATGTTATTATTATTCACATATATTAGCGTGAACATGATTATAGCTTCATTGAAAAATATATGTAGTAATTTACCCCAATGACATGATGTTTCATTTTTATGTATTTACACATTACATGACGTTATCACGTGTTTCCCTCATTTTTTATGATGATCATATGATTTTGAATTTATTATGATGATGATGATTATGATGAGACATGTTATATTGATTCATGTCCCATATCCATCCTTTTATTGTGATTTTTTCTAACACATTTCATTAATGGATATTGTTAGTTGATTACTAACACTTTGTATGAAATTAGAGACAATAATAAGATAGAGAATAAGGAATTAAATATCATTTATATTTTTTATGTAAATGTTATGTATGAGCCTTATTTTCCAAATATACAAAACCTTTTTATCCTGTATTTGTATATCTATTATGCTGCTTATCTAAAAATGATGTAATAATTATGAAACAAAAAGTAGGGTTGGTATAGTTGGTATCATAGAATAATATAGATAATTTGAAAATTAAGATTATAAAAAAATATTAAAAACCATATTTTTTATTCTATTTATATTTAATAAATCGTTGAATATTTTTTTAAAATATGATATACATAGGGACCCCATAAGATATGCCTTTAATGTTAACTATGCCAAAGGATGAATTATTTACTCATCATTTATTTAAAAATAGTTTGTTCAAAAATTTTATATGTTTGAAAATGGTTGGAACCAACTGAAAATACCCCTACAACGCATGTGAGGGACGTTGAAAAATGTTTGCGAATGGAATTACCAATTACATGGGAGGTGGACTTCAAAACATCATGGAATTTCATAACTGGTAGGTTTAGTATATAATAATAACATGACCGATGTGTAATATCCACCTTCCCCAAATAATAATAATCATTCCATTCAATATATTGTGAAGAAATTATGAGAGAAATTTAGAGTAACATATGATCCACTTGTCCCGGAATTGTGGGTTAACTCAATGGAGAAGTTCCTTTATATGATCCATTCATCTATGAAGGAAATAGTTACATGGTATTATTATCATTTATATGGAGAATCCGATCGATGGAGGGAATTAATAAATAACCCCAATTTTAATTATAAAAGAGAAAATAATGAGTGTGATGCCATTAAGAAAATATGTATTACTATGTATTTCCCTCAAAATATTTGAAAAATGAATTAAATAGAGTAAATAGAGCTGAATCAGTAAGAATGTAAATTTGTGAAATCTTATGTGGAAAATATTACAAGTATTTACAGAAATGTTTAGTTTTTTCTAATATAGTATAAATGAAAAATAAAGAGATTATTTAGTCATTAAAGACCACACCTTCTAAAGGTTTTAGCTATCCGATGTTTTGGTAGTTTTTTAGATGCGGCTCAATGTTCTCTATAAGTAGGAATGGAGTTCGGATAATGATCCCATGGTTAATTAGATAAAACATGAAGAATAATTTTTTTTAATTTTGGGTTAAATGAAAAAGGGGGGAAAGGGGATCCATGTACTCACATGTCAAAACTATGGGAGAAATCATTTGGGAATTGCATCAAAGGGATGGGGTAATTATTCTAATGTGAGAGAGAATTCCATTTTTCTCCTAAATTATGGAGTGATATAACGAATCAATTCAACATGCGGGATGAAAATGGAATCTTTTAATTAACAACATATTTTTCAAGGAATGAACTATAGGAGGAAAGTTCACAATTCATGCCAGTAAACTAAACTAGGGGTCCTTGAGTGTAATCAGAATTATCAACCACAAAATCCAAAGGAGAAAGGGAAACCTTGTTTCATCATAACTGATGAGGGGGAGAGTAAAAATGACGTCATAAAATATGCACATCCTATTAACTCAAGAATTTGAAATGATTTATTTTATTATTGTTTTATAATAACTTTATATAAATGATGTTTAATAAAACAATTTATTCGAATCCCCAATACCTTGATGAAGTGATATCTATAAAAGAATCAAGTGGTGAAGTCAATAAAACCCAAGTTTTTAACTCCTCTCTTGTAATTATATGTGGGAATATTTCTCTCGAGAATTGAAAAATACTTAGATTGGTGGAATTAGATGTTGTTCATGGAATAATTTTGGATCTCATTATAAAAAGAACATATCAAGTGTTGGGAAAAGGAAATAAATTTTCATATTATAAACCATTCCATGCTCTAATATATATTTCATGGATGGCCATGAATATTCTTTGGAAAAACCCAAAATGTGGGGTTGTTGATACCCAATGAAAAAACATACTTATCCAAAATGGTTGAGTCAAAGGAGAGAATATGACTTGAGGAAATTCCAATTGTTATAGAAAAAATATATGTATTTTTTAATGATTTACCCATAATTCCACAAAATAATTAGGTATAGTTATCAATAAAGATCATTCCATGATCCACTCCTATCTCAAAATACCCCTATAGGATACTCCTGATAATGTTAGATGTGTAAAAGAATCTCATGAAATTCCATTAGAACAACGGTTTCATATTCCCTTTTGCAACACTAGGGTGTTCTCCAGTGATATATTTTGTGAATAAGGATGGATATATGTGGTTGTGTATTGATTATCGAGAGATAAAAAATATCACCAAAAAGGACAAGTATACTCTTCCGAGGATTTCTGACAAATTATATCAGCTATGAGGAGCTCAATACATCTCAAATATGGTTCTTTTTTATTGATATCATAAACTAAATGTGGTGAAGGAATATATTCATAAAATATTTTTTCATAAAAGGAATAGGAACTATGAGTTAATAGTCATTCCCTTCAATCTTATTAATGACCCTACAATCTTTATTGATTTGATGTATGATGTATTTAGATAATACCTTCATTTTTTGTGTTTATTTGTGATATTATCGTTTAATCAAATATAAAATTGGAACATGATTATAATATGTGTATTTTTTTTTAAAATTTCAAGAAGGTGAAAATGTAATAATTGATCATGAAGTGTTAATTTTGGAAGTAGCAAGTCAGATTCTTGTGAAATATTCCACATGTGAAAGAATTTCTATAGACCCTTCAAAGAAAAATGTAATTAAGAAATGGTGCAACCCCATTTAGTTTCATTGAAATCCTTAGTTTTTCAATGATTAGATGTGTACTAGTGACATGTTTTAAGAAATTTATCATGATTGTATTTCCTACTAAATAAGTTAATAGTATATGGTGTAAATTAATTCTTGATAGAATACTGTGAGGAGAGATAAAATGATCTCAAAAGAGGGAAATCCATAAAACTATACGCACACGACCAGCAAGTGAATATGGTTTTTTGATATGTAGTGATTCTAAAAAGAATGGATTGGGTTGTTTTCTCATGAACACTAGTAACATCATATCCTGTTCCTTGTGATAATTGATGACCCATGACTAGAACTACCTGGTACATGATTTGGATTTAAAGGTTGTGATTGTTATTGTAATGATTTTGTGGAATAATTTATATTGTTAGAAGTGTGAAATAAATTTTGATAAAAATATTCTAAAATATATTTTCTTATAAAATTAGATCAATATACATCAAAGAAGATGGTTGGAGAAAATCATGGACTACAATGGTTATATTCTCTAACATTCTGAAAAGGAGAAGAATGTAGTAGATTCTCATAAAATAAAATGTAATGCTACTAAATCAAATATATGTATTGAGAAAGACACTATATTATAGGATAATAAAATAATGTATTTGAAAATTTTAATGAGAGATAATACATCCAACCATTCCCTAATCATTACCCAACCATCTATCTAAGAGAAGATTGACGAGGCACAATGGGATGAACAAGAGTTAAAAAATAAGCTGAATGTGGTATTATTAGGGAAGGTAAATGAGTTTCAAATCTATTATTGTGGTGTGATTTGGTTTGGAATGAGGATTTTTGTACCTTCATTATCTAGGATAAAAAATGTGTTATTTTGAAATAAATAAAGCCCAATATTCACTACCATTCTTGGACGTACCAATATATACCATGATCACAGAGAACACTTATTGTTGGGATACATGAATAATTATATTTTGGAGTATATATCATTTTACATGGTATGTCAATAAGCTAATATAGAGTGACAGATGTCCAACGGGATGATGCAACAATTGTCATTAAACATGTGTAAATGAAATAATTCCACCATTGACATTGTCACATGTCTCTCTAATACATCTAATGGACAGATGCGATATGGGTTGGGGTAGATTGACTCACCAATACATCCCCAATTATTAATATTCATGAATATTTTAATCTTGAAAAAAAATCATGGATATATGAAAAATAAGTGGTGAGACATAATGGGATTTCAATTTTGATCATCATTGACCATGATACAAGTTTCACTTATAATTTCTAGAGAAGTCGTCAATGTGGTTTTAGTACTGAATTGAATTTTAGCATGGCCAATAACCATTATAATTATATCCAATTTAATAGGACTATTATGATGCATGATGACATTCTATGAACATTATTATTGGAATATAAAGAACAATAGGATCAACATCTTCCATTGTTTTAGTTCCCATATAAAAAATAGATTCCACTAATGTATTCAATTAGATCAAAATAAATAGTATAATGGGATGTTACGTTGGATAACAAATTATTAGGATAAAGTTGGTTAAAAAAGCTACATGGAACTAATCTTGAGAAAGAGATAACCATTATGGTTCATGACATCCAAAAACATATAAAATATGATTAGAGTCTATAAAAGGGCTATGCTTGGAATTATCATGTGGAATTGGTGTATGATGTTAGGGACAAAATTTTCCTTCGAATATCACCATATATGAGAGTCATATTGTTTTGAAGATAAGGAAATCTTATACCATGGTACATCAGACACATTGATAACCTTGATCGCAAATGAACATTGGCCTATTGGCTGTCACTTCCACCATGTATGTATCATATTCATGACATGTTCTATGTATATATCCTATGTAAGTACATATGTGATCCCACACATGTACTAAATCAATAAATGATAAAAAATAGAATAAACAATAATATAAAGAGGATCCAGGGAATATCATGGACCTTATAATCATTGTTATACACACAAATACATCTATCGTTTTCAATGTGTTGTAGAGTAACTATTAGTATGTGGAAGAAACATGGATTCTAGAGAAAATAATGAATTGAATGAACCATCATCTATTCACAAATGAGAATATGAGTTATCATATTGGGGAAAATGTCTAATTTGGAGAAGAATTCGGAAACCTATAGTTTATAAATGATATTTATCTCTATTAATAAATGAGTAATATAATTTACTATATAGTATTATAAAAATAATGAAATAAAAAAAATTATTCCGTTCATAAACAATGGCACATTAATCAAAATGAAATTGAATATAATTTTAAATAATATACTGGAAGATATTATTAAATAGAAAATTTAATGTGTGAAAATATAGATCTTCCCAATTTAAAAGAATCATCACCACCACAAAATATACTATAAAAAAGAAAAAAAATGATATTAAGCCAATAACCAAAATATGAAATGAAAATAAAGAAATATGAGAGAAATTTATTAGAATATTTAATGGAATAAGGGAGTTGTATATATATATATATATGATTTAATGTGACCATTGAAATAATAATTTTACTTTTGGAATAGTAAACTGACTAATGAGAATAATAACATAACCATTTTGAAAAGTAGCCTAGTGGTTAGAATAGAAATTTTAACGAAAATAATAAATATTCATATAAAGAATTATTATCATGCATAAATGATGTAAAAATAAATTTGAAAATTCAAAAAAATAAATATCGTTATGAGAAAACTCAAAGAAAATATATTCACACTTTTAATAAACTAAATTTTATGGTATTTTTTAAAATTCATTATTTTATATTAAAAATTAATATTTAATTTTTAAAAATAAGTTTTGTTAAAATTTATATCATTTATTAAATTATTACTTCAAAATAATTTTTTGGTTATTTTGTAGTAATTCTAGAAAATAATTCAATTTTCAGAAATAATAGTAAAAATTAACTTTTTCACAAAACCTATGTATCTTAAATTATATCATTCACGAGGAATTCAGAAAATAATAGAGTATATATCATTAATTTCATAAATAATACATTTTATTTCATTTATAATCCATAAAATATTATAAACATAATACCCAGTCCAAAAAAAATTCATTGGAAGCCTTAAAATCTAATGTATTACAATAAAATATTACTCTATCTTTTTTTGACCATTCCTTTTAAATAAAACTATAATTAGAAAAATAATGTCTATTTAATTCCAGAAATACATTATTATATATGTATATATGATTAATAATTTAAAAAATTCAATATTAAAATTGTATCTATGTTTATAATATTTTATTTTATATTTTAATTGAAAAATGCCCCTATTCTCATGTATAAATAACCCATTCACTTTCCTATAGAAAATATCCATGGTAATAAATTAAAATAGACAATACCTATAAAAAAATTATTCCCACACAACCCACTTTAAATAAATAAGGTCATTGGGGAAATATACAACTCCAATCACCAATGCAGTAATAGTATCTTACAAGAGAAGCTATATAATATAGAGAGTATGTATAAATAAACTCTCCCCACTTTTATTCTTATATTTATTATTTTTCAAATTTCAATTAAAATAAAAATATTTTAAAAATATTTTTTAATAATTTTAAAATTATATTGATGATGTTATCCTAATTTCATGTTCATATTTAAAAAAAATATAAATGTATTACATCCCTTTCCCACTCACTTGAAAATCCCCCGTCAAAGGCCAATTTCAACTTATAATGGCATTTTCCAGTCAATACATATAACAACCACCATGGATGGAATGTATGAATTATATATAATAATAAAATAATAAATTAAATTTATTCTATTCTCCGAGATGTAATAATACTAATGTAAAAATGAAATTTGGAAAAATAGAGAAATTTAGGGAAAATGTGTCATTTTTAAGAAAATCATGATATCAAAACACAATTACTTCATAGAAGGAAAACATGATATATATTATCATGATTTTAAATGATGAATAGTTGTATAAATATATATAATTATATTATGGATAAATATTTTAACAAAATGATGTTCCTTATCAGGGTGGTGCAAAAGAGAAAAATTATAGGTGGATTTAAGGTAAGGGTGTTGTCGAATCCAACAACCATTCCTTTGATATTCCCTTTTTCACACCAGTTTTAGTATGGATAGAGACTAAATGTTCCTTAAATTTGATTTCATTATTCATCCCCTGTGTGGGTATATACATTTTTCCTGTATTCTTTTATGGTGAATAAAATGGTTTTTCTAAATAACTCAGCATTCCAAAACACATATTCACTTCTATGGACATATTTATACTTCATAAAATAATTATGTTTCTTATACCAAGTAATATTTTTCATTTTTCATTTTGTAACTCCTTTTTTATTAATTAAATCACTATTGGTTAAATCATTATGAAACCATTCCATTCCATCATTTATTTCATGATTATAATTATAATAAAATCATTGTGGAATTCAAGATTAATTAAATGTTATGATGTGACTGGTGATCCTGGAATTATATAACCATCCAATGAAATGGGTAATGTGATTTATCTAATACAATTGTGTATATTATTCATGAACATGATGCTATAATTTTTCATAATGATGATTTTGTGATTTTTCACATATGTTATGTGTGAAAATTATTCCATATTTGTCAACAACTATGAGTGGTAATTGACAACAATAAAAAATTATGAATATTGAATCATTCACTTATACTATTTTTTGGCATATCTAATCATTGATATTTCAATTTTTTGACCTTACTACGCTTATATGCTCTCCCTTTATTATGTTACCTTTCCCCATGTTATGAATAATGGTTTTATGTATAAAATGTCTATGAAGGTGATAATTATGAAGAAAGTAGTGGGAGATAATATAGTTCACAAATGAACCAATTTTTTAAATTTAAAATTTTCCATAGTCACTAAAAAAATAGTACTCTAACATTTATCGTTATGTAATATAATTAATATTCTTTTAGTATAATGTAATATCTACAATGAAAATTTTGGTTCACTATAGGTGATTTGTAGATAATGTTTTCATCAAACTATCCAAAAATAAGATTAGAAAACAATAGTGAGATCCATAGGAATATGTATAGGGATATTAATAAGGATAATTATAATGATATTTCTATGTATAAGAATATATATTGTAATTTTAATGAGTGATAGAGGGAGTGGATTCCAAGAAATTGGGCTAGACCCAAATATAGTTTTACCTAGACACTATAAGTGGATAAGGCTCAGATATATATTTACCTAGGTGTAATAGATCAAAAAAAGAAACATTTAACTACACTCTATCATTACATGGATCATAAAATTGGGCCTCTATATAATCTTTATTTGAAAAACTATAAGGTTATATTTTTGAAATTCCTAAATTTTTTATGAACCATCATGAATGGTTTCAATTGATAATAATCCAAACAATCCAGTGTATAATATATGGTGTAAAATATTGAAACTAATATGTGGTTATTTATAAATCCTATGATTTATTTTTCCTATTTAAATATTTTTACACTATAATCAATGTTTCTCAAACTGTTCTTTTTTATTAGTCAATGAATGAATCCCAAAGGGATCATGTTAACATTGATTGTGAAACACAATGAAACCATTGTACTCATAAGAAAAATTGATATGTGATATCGAATAAAAAGTATCATTTAAATCCTCATAAAAATTTCACAAACCATGAATCACATACAGATTTTAGAAAAGAAAAAAATGGAACACCATTCTATTAATCTATACTCCGGAAATAAACAAATTATTTTATTAGGTATTTTTCTCTACTTGTTACTAGTTAGTCGATCAATACACCTAAAAATATTTATTCCGTTATGAAAATTTTAAATGTGGAAAAATTCAATTTGGGTATCTATTATTTTAATATATCATGAAATTAATCATTAAAACTTATCAAGAATACAACACAACATTAACAAATCGGCTCCATGGAAGGGGGTGAGTTTAATATATTCTTTTTTGGTTACTAAATTCCAAATATTCTTCATGAATAAATATAAATGGAATTACTTAATATAATGTAAAAGGATGCTCAATCTATTAAAATCTATATGGAATGATTTATAGGAATTCTGATTTACTATTCTGGTATTACCATCCAACATTACAGTATGGTTGATCAAATCTATAATTCATTACAGAAAAGTCTCTAATAGATGTTTTCAAAAAGTAAATATTTCAACTATGCTACTATCATTTTAATATCTATTAAGGTTTTAATAGAGGTAAGATTTACCCATAATTCATATAGATCTGATTAAAAATCAACGATGTAATTATAATGAAACTCTAGAAATCAGAGAGGGTAGGACATTAAAATTCCTTCAAGTATGATGTATAGAAGGAATTAAGAGGAAATAGATGTAAGTGATCGGGTAAATTTATGATGTGTTGAGACAAATTTCACCTAAAAATTGAATTCAAAATTAAATGGAATAAGTTTTACAAGGATGTTAATACAAAGAATCCTATATAGAATGCACCACATCTACTGCATTGTTTCAAATTTAAAGAGTACGAGTATTATCCTAGCTAGTCCCCAAATTAAATTGTTAGTGATGATGATGTGCATTAGAAACCTCTTAATCCAAGATAGAATAGGTAATCTTTTGTGATTTGTATTTATGATGAGGGTTATAATACTGTTGTTTTTATTGATACACTTTCCATCCTCTCTTGAACTGATAATATCATATTTTACATGAATATACACTTTATTTTTTTATGAGGAATTTATTAGGTTATTATGATAACACTGAACTGATTATATTTTATTTTTGCACTAAAAACCCATAATTGTATGAATATTTAATATCATGTCCAGTATTCATCTCTAGTTGTTGTTTTTGGGAATTTTCCTTCTAAAAATCCTTATATTCCCACATTTTCTGAATTGGAATTTATTATATGCATTTATTGAATTTATCTATATAAATCCAAAATCAAATAAATATTAATGAAATACATGTATTAGTCTTTGAACCAAACTATGATCCACCATTAGTGAAATATATATACTAACTACATATGGAAGTATACTCAATTGTATGGGTCTTTGATCCAATTCAAAGTGGGTATTCATATATTGATCAAAAATAACTCAACATAAATGATATTAAAATTGTTCAATATTTTTATTGATTTCATTATTGAAGTTTTCCCTAGTATTTTGTTGAATAGAGATGTTATGTTTTCAATAGAACTCATACCAAGAGATACACCTATTTTGAAAACTCTATATATAATGGCCCCAATGGAGTCGAAATATTTCAAGATGTAACTCTAAGTGATTCTTGAAAGATGATTAAATTTTCCATGTGTGTTACTATATATTTCACCTGACAATATTATTATGAGGAAATATGGATTCATGCGACATTACAAAGATTATAAGGAACTTAACCAGATCACATTCAAGATCATGTATCCCCTATTCCTTATGGCTGATGTGTTTGACCAAATAAATTGATCTCAATACATAAAAATGATTAACCATCATTATAGATTTATTAAATTGTGGGTAAAACGAGGATAGAGTATAGACAAAATTATTTATAAGGCCTGAGAATAATGAATATATATTATGATAATTATTCTTTCAAATTACCCCTCAATCATAATTTATATAGTTAATAGAGTCTTTAAATATTTCATAGATTAGTATATGGTTGAATTTATAGATGAAATTAATATCTATTCTTATAGAAAGTAATTACATGACTATCACATGATAATTGTTATGATGTCCATATGAAGGAGAAACAAAATCAAAATTTTGATTTTTTTAATTTGGAAAAAAATATTTCATTTTTTTGTCAGATAATCATAATAGAGGATTTATTTGTGTATCCATCAAAAAGAATGTTATTCAGAGTTGACCCAGTCCAACAACTAAGAATGAGATATTTTTTTCAATTTTTTGATGAATTTTCCCAATAGTTTGTGGAGATTTTATCATGATTATCTAATACACTCAATAATATATTTTTAAGGGATCAAGTTTCCTCTCTAATGAAGAATGTGAATAAAAATTTGAGGAATTGAATTGATGTTTATTTAATAAACATGTGATTACATTACCATACAATGGATAAGGGTTTATAATCTACAGTGATACTTTAAATAAGGTTTTATTATGGGTTCTCATTGATAAATTCATTTTGATATATTATGCCTCACATAAAATGATGTTTCATGATTTGAAATAAAAAAGAAAGGTTTTGGATTTTTCTTTGGAAATTTTTTCATTAATGATATAGTGGAATTTATTTTATGTATAATGTTTTGAGATATATAATGATCATAATATTTTAAAAAAATATATTTGAAAAATGAATATTCTCATTCTAATATGGTTATAGATGATTTATTATTAAGAATTCTCCAATCATTACAACCCTAGGAATTTGAATAAGAGAGATGATTCATTGAGTCCAAATAATCGTCATAACATATCTATTATGAGGAAGAAAAAATATTCAATATTTCATTATTTAAAAAATACAGATTTGTAAATCCTAAAGAAAGGTGGATATAAATATATTCATTAAATAATTATTCAAAAATCAATCCAATCGATGATTTCAGAGGAACACAAATATGATGTAGTGTTTTAGATAAAGGTGAAAAACTTTCCTATGTTTATCCATAAATATGAAACAATGATCATGTTCTATAAACCCATATGATTCCCATGAATAAAATATTTGATGGATATTTTTAAAATGATTCATTGGATTCCATTCTATAATCACCCTTGATGTACACGGATTTATTTATTTATGAATTGATATTTTTGTTGGGTTGACATAAAGTGGGACATTGTAGAGTTTGTAGAATAGTGAGTTTTTTCATTAACAAGCTCGGGTCAACCAAAAACCAATCACCTAAGCCATCAGATGAAATGTTCCAAGAGGCATTAATGATACTATCAAGAAGAAAACTAGTGTTGTACATAAAATATTCTAAATTTTAAACCATTTATCCAATAAAATAATGGTAAATTAAAAATAATAATGATAAAAAATAGAAGTGGAAAAAAAATTTATAACATGCTTATAAATGACCTCATGGGTCACTAACAATCATATACCACACTTTCTCTGAGAGTGATCAAAATATCGGAGGACATGAAACAAAAATAAAATGATTGTGTGAGATCCGAGATGATCTATTGGGATTCCAATGAAAAAATAGTTCTATAGGCCTCACCATTAAAATAAAAACAATTCATTCTTATTTGAAACTATGATATATAAAAATAATTCTTTCGTTTCTACTAAAAAACAGGCTTCAAGCCTTAATTAACTTAACAAAACAAATTTTCCATATCATTTCCAAAGCAATTTTTAATGCATGGACAATACAATTCCAAAACATTCCTTTAGAATTTAATAATATTTGAGTCCATTAAGTCAATATAAAACAAAAATCAAGGGTGTAATGGGAACGAGTACAAAAAAGTTCCCAAAAATGAAACATGAACATAGAAATATGTATTCATGAGAATTTATAAAACATATTTATATGTGATCCTTGGTAGTACATTATTTGTATTCACTTGTAAACATATTATGTACCTCCATATTCTTTAATCAACTTGATTATCAAAACTTTCCCCAATAATGGTACATCCCAGTTGGTTTCATAGAAAATCCATGGTCTACCAATCTGTCTAATTGTGAATGATAAGGAACTATGACATAACCCACAATATGAATCCCATGAATCATATGATAATAATATGTTTTGAATGGGGATTTCCACACAGAAATGAATGATGTTAAATCCCATAACCACTCTGATGGTCAATCCCAAACAATGACACCATCAATGTGATGACCCTATCAACAAAAATTCCAGCATATCGGTTCCCTTCTTATAAAAAAATGAAAAGGTGCCAACATGTCCAGTATAACGTGTTACATTGAAACCAATTTCCAAAGTATTAAAAAAAGTAAAATCTAGGCCATTAAATCTCCAAATTACAAATCTATTTCCAAATTCAATCCCAAAAAAGGGGGAAAACACATTTTGTATGAAAGGTTCCAAATGGTCGACCTAGTTATTTTGAAATGAAATTTAATATCATTGTTCAAAACAACCTAAGAACAAAATAACACATTTAACCAAGGCCTTTGAGATCTTATAAATATACTTTAGATGTTAAGAATCATTTGGAAAACATTTTTAAACAATTAAGATACATCCCATTTAATGAAAAACTATTAAATTGGAATATAAAAATTATTCCTGAAAAATAAATAACCAATTCCATACGGTGAAGTGAATTTTACCAAACATATATATGTAGAACATAAATATAAAAATATATTTTTAATGTGATCATGAAATAATGGAATTAAAATTAAAGGATTGGGCATAGTAAACCTACCTCGAACTTAGGGAACATCAGTTTAGAATATAAAAATGTGAATCTTTATTTTTTCCTTCAATGAATATGCATCTTAATTTATATAGAAGTAAAACAAACCCCATTATACATATTTCCATGGGAAAATATTTTATACATATATTCTTATATGTTCATATTCCCCTTTAAACTTATACACATATTTATTTTGATACACAGTAATTTGTACACATACCCCCATTATATAAATTCATCATTCCTTGGGTTAATATACATTAAGGGAGAACATATATATATATAATCCTACATATGAATTCAATCTTATGTCCTCAAAAATGGTGGCACCAATCAATACCAAAAAGGTTCCAGATAAACTAAATTAGTATTTAGGACACATAAATAACAAAAAACCCTAATTAAAACTCATTAAAAAGAAATTTTAGAATAAAAAATATCTCGAAATGATTAAGGTAAGGCTAAAACAATCCCAAAATCATCACCTTTTTGAGGTAGGTGCCAAAACATAGCTGAAGAAGCCCTCAAAGACCCTTGTATGGCCCTAAAAATAAGATAAGGAACCATAATACGGTTAACCCATAAAATTGGGATCATTAGGAAGAGAAAAATAACTAGAAATTTAATGAGTCAAGAGTCATAGAACATTCCCAGATGTTTGAACATAATACAAGAAGGAATATATTGGATTCCATAAGTAAATGGATCTTGGAGGAGGAGGGGTTATCACCATGCTATAGAAGATAGAGGTAGGATTTTTATGTAAACTGTTTAGGGAGGAGATGAAAACTAAAAAAAGAGTAAAACCAATGAAAAAGAAAAGGTATTAATAAAATAAAAACTAAAATTTTAAAATTCTAAGAGACCCAAATGGTTTTTACATGTTTTATAGGACTATGATCCATGCATGTACTTTCCAATTCTTTGGTTAGGCTCCCATTCATGGTTATTCATAGGCAGACGCACTATAGAGAAAACAATTATCAAACTATTCGACTCGGTATTGTCAAATCACAAATAAAAATAAAAAACGATCCAATCAATTTAACAGTACATGTATATGTTGTTTTCCACAAATTAGAATAACATGAGAATCCACATATTTATAGAATAGTTCTTACTAACTATTAGGGATAACAATGAAATAGTACAAAAAGACTCCAAAAAATTAATTTTCGAGCCTCCTAACACCAAACTAAAAAATAGTGGATCAAAATTATTGTAATTATTAAAATAATTAAAAATTGTTGGTGGTATTGTGAAAATTATTCCCACCATTAACACTTACATCCACAAAAAATTCACCCTTCCATACTTTCAAAAAAACTTACACCCAATACGTAATGATGTTGAACATAACCATGAAACATGAGGTGACCTTTTTCTCTACTAGTTTCACTCCAATAGTAGTAGAGAAAACAGATCATGGAGAACCATGAGAAATCATTTTAAATTTATTTCCACACCAATAAAAAATCATCAATCACTAACCAACACAAATGAAAATGTTATTAGATACATTGTGTGTGTCTCCACTATTTGAGAAAAAAATATCATAGGAAAACTCCAACAATTGATGAAAAAAATCCACTCAAGGGAAAACCATTTAAATAACTCAATCTAACAATTGATCCAATCCTTGGTTCATAATTTCTACAAGACTTGATCATCTCTAAATCAAACACCCCCAACAACAAAACCAAAATCACAAGGAAGAAAATAACTCATGAATCACAACTACAACACATCAATATAAATACTTTATAGAATGAAAGAAAATAATTTACAACAAAGAGATATTTCGTTATCCGTGAAAGATAAAATGAGGAAACATGAACTATTTTTACTATAACATCGTGAAAACTATAACACCCCAGGTAAATAAAGAATATGAAAATTTTACATTTATCCATATTTGTGAATAAAATATTAATAAAACTTTAAAGGGGATTCTATGCTCGATGGCGTACCAAATACACAACAACAAGTTTCTTGGGAATCTTACGTTGCACTCTAATAATAAAATAATATTATTTTAAATTGTAGTTAACGCCTAGCCATTGTAATGGCGGGAATGAACAGAACAAACTAAAAAATGATTATATATGTTTGTAAAATATTTTTACTTTTCACAATAAATGTTAGAGGATTAAAAATGGAAATGAATCCAATTTTAAGCGTAAACATTCTAATATTCTTTAAAAGGTTAATTAACCGACTTTAGATGACGAACCACTTTTAAATCAACTTTTTGACAATTTTATGGATTATATTTGACAAAATAAAATTCTTCTTTAGAATCGGGACATCAAAATTTACTTTGTGTAAATTTTTGGAATTTTTCTGATAAAGTTCATTTTTTAATGAATAGTGAAAAATGTTGTATTTTAATTCAAAACATCTTTTTAATATAATTTTATTATATGATTAGATTATCTTTTGAATTGGTTGTAAAGTGAAATTAGAATATATTTTTACCATTTAATCCAATAGTGGTCGTTGTAATTAATTTCATCTTGAAATTGGACTTGAACTAGTGTAAATCTTTTGATACATATTGTTTCATAAAAACACGCTATTTTCTCTGACATCGGGAATCAATTATTAAATTAATTAATGTAACTTATATGTTTTGAATTTTTTAAAATAGACATCATTTTTGAATTCGGAATATCAAATATATCTTAGTTTGTGTTTTTGGTATTTTTCTGGAAAACTTCAATTTTTGATGAATAGTGAAACCACTAAGTGGTATTTAAAAAACTCATTTTTCGTTTAAATTAAATTTTACCACCTTTGTGTTTTGAATTTCAAAAATCCGACATACATGGATGTCATTAATAAGTAAAATGTGGTTCAATGGGCTTAAAATAATTTTTTGGTGAATAGTAACTTTTATGTTTTAATCGCGATTAGAGGTAATTAGTGTAGTTTAAGGTAAAAATAATGTTTTAATAATATGAAATGACCTACATACATGTCCTACACTAATTTGATGAGTCATGGCCGACCAAGAAAATCCATGGGTCAACTTGGGGACCCCATGGAGCCACTTTGGTTGGAAAATGACATTAATACCTTTTTATTTAATGTGAAAATTAAAATGTCACAAACATGTGTTGTTTTACTAAAACAATTTTTAGATGGGGTTATACAAGTCATATTATTTACTGTAAATATTCATTAGAAATATAAAAAGATTTAATACATCATGATATTTTTTTATAATTTTTAGATATTAAATAAATTAATTTATTTATGACACTATGATGATGCAGTGATTACCTCATAAATGAACGATTTAAATAAAATAAGATGATAAGGTGAACTCTAAGTCATAAACTTGTCACAAACCTATTGTATGGGTAGATTTCGAAACCTCACCACCTTATCCCATAAATATAATCTTCTGGGACCTTTTAAATACGAAAATCATTTTATAATAAAGTAATATTTTATAACTTTCCAAGAGTGCCCCTCCTCTCCTCTTATAAAAGGCCCCCACATCTACCACCTTACACACACATCTGAAGCCTTTGGATAGGCCAACCACCACACATTTATTCTCTCCACATCTCTATATTAACCATTGAATCCTCACATTGGGAATAATCCTTTCCAAGTAAACCTTTGAGCTCAAATCAAAGAGAGTTACCCGATTTAAAGGTAATGTCTTCACTTGTGTTCTTTTGTTTTATTTTTCTTCTCCAAACCCCTAAACTCTTATTATTAATTTTTTTGTAACAACACAAATATCATAAATATACTAGGATGTCTTTATAAGAATTATTAAAGCTATAATTTCACACACCTCCGTCTAATGGTTAAAGAACATACTATTTCTTTGGATGGCGAATTACTGTCTCACGAAACGATGATTGTTCAATATTATTTTAACACCTTAAAAGGTGTCCATTAAGATGTAACTATATTTATATATGATATATAATATGTTTATGTTTTTTTAAGCTTCTGTATTTTTCATTTAGGGCATAAATTTATGGTTTTCGTTATGGGTAAACGCGATATCTTCATTTTAGGAAGTGCAGACTACAGCCCCCTCAAAGTGATTTTATTCGTTAATTCCATATGTGGGATGTACAAAGGATGGAATTAAAGGTATTACATATTATATCCTACTGGAATTATAATATAACTTTATATAATTATTATTTAATTCAATTTAATACAAAAAATAAAATAAATGAAAGTAGCGTTCATGCGTACGTACGGCTTACCGTCTCCATCAACGGTACATTTCATTTCTTATCTCCAAATGTTATGTACTATTATAAGTACATATATATAATGAATATATATGTAATATATTACATATAAATGATGGATATAATTCTGTAATTATAATATATATATATATATATATATCTCATTTTGTTTTAATTCCATTAATATGACAAAAAATGAAAGTAGCGTTCATACGTACGTACGACCTACTGTCTCCATGAACGGCGCTTTTAATTTTTTTATCTCAAAATGACATGGAATAGTATAAAATGAATATATACTGGATATATATGATATTCAAAACATAAATACTATACTGGATATGATTTACCTATAACTACATGGAAAATTATTTTCCAACAAGTTTGATTTTTACTCATGTACCGATCATCGACAAAAACGTCTGATATGAACTCACTTTATTAACCAATTATTAAAACATTATAATATGTGATATTAACTGAATAATAATATTTAAATTAGGTCCTTAATAAATTATAAATTGACCAAATTTTATTATTCATGAGATTAATGAATGATCTAGTCATGTCGGACACGAGGTAAGGGATCCTACCCCTCTATTTCTTTTTAAGCACACTCTTTTTTGTGGTTTCTTTTAAGCTCATATTTTTTATGATTGGGATGTTATTTTATATTAATATTACTGTAATTTTTATGTTAATATGATGTGAGACCCTATTCTCTCTCATAAATCCATTTTTTAAGTTTTGAGTGGCACTGTTAGGCTACCGAATTTTCGTAAGGGATCCTACCCCTCTCTTTCTTTTTAAGTACACTCTTTTATGTAATTTCTTTTAAGCTCATCATTATTATGTTTGGGGATGTTATTTTATATTCCTCATTCTGTACTTTTTATGTTCATATTATGAGAGACCCTATTTTCTCTCATAAATCCATTTTTGGAAGTTTTGAGTGGCACCGTTAGGTTGCCGAAATTTCGTAAGGGGCTTTTTATCTCACATTGTGTTTTTGTGATATTCATGCTACATTTGCCAATACTTCCTTTTCAGTGGTGTATTTACTGTCCATTATCCTAATCGTTGTCTAACATACTTTCGTTTATAAGTATTTACATCAATGTTTTATAGTCCTTCATTCATGAGGTGTACGTTTCAAAAGTTACCCAAATCAGTTGGGGAACCTTTCACCCTCCTCTCTTTAAAAGACTTCTTTTGTCATGTCTTTTAATTTTCATCTTATTATGTGGGGTTATGTTATTATATATCCTTATTGCCGTAAATTTTATTTCCAAGTGATGAGGTTCCCTTTATCTCTCTCATCAACTCTTTTTCCAAAATTTGATGTGACACCGTTAGGCTGTCAAGGGAACTTCGTAACCAAATTTCGATTTATTTGGGTTCAACATGTAGCTATTGAATATGTCATCCTTTGAATAGGTGTGAATGACCTTTGATTATTTTACACTTAATATCCAATTATATTGGGTGTATTTATATTTTTCACACATTTTTATGAGATTGATTTATCCTTAATTTAAGGATACCTTCTTATAATGGATTTCATCTCATTTTACATTTCTATTGAGACCTCATTGTTGTTATGAACCAGTTCACTCTTATATGGTGTATATACTGTCATTTGGAATATTATATCATGAATCCTTTTATTCTCATTATATTATAATGTTTTGATTAAATGTTATTCCTCAATTATTGTATTCAAGTGTCTCTCATTTTGTTAAAAAACCTTTAACTAAAATATCATTTTAAATGATTAAATGATTTATTCTTATAAGTTTTTCTCATTAATATCCATGTTTTCAAAATGGTTTTAAGGATTTATTTATATGGATATTAATGGTTTAAAATTTTAAAAACATCAATGTGGTATGGGAAACATTGATTCAAAAATCACTATATTAAATGTTTTAAATGGTTTTTAAAATGGTTTTTAGAATGGATTCATTATCTAAAAATGTTATATTGTTATTGCAATGTGGGAATGTTATCTTTACTTTATGCGTAAGTTATGTTCTATGATTATGTTCTTTTTCTTGGGCATTTTTTATGAAGACAATTGGTTCCGTGATAAACTAAGGGCAGATGAGCCCGATATAGCTCTCCAATGCATTGGGTAACGCGAAGGAGTTAAACGTTAAGGTTTCTCCGAAGAGATTTAGGGAATATACTGTGATGGGTATTCCAAACGTAACCAAGAGGGTTAATCCCTACATAATAATGTTATGAATGCCTCAAGTTACCTTTATTCATTATTTTTTCTATGATTTATTCATGATTTTATGAGGTATGTTAAAATGCTTATGTTTTAGGAGTAAAGTATGATTTCATACATGGACTAATGTTTTCTTTTCAGACTTTTATATCCCTTACTGAGATTTTTATGCTCATCCCATGTTTTTGAAATGTTTTTCACAGATCAAGGGAAAGGTGAATGATATGATGATAGTGTCAAGGAAGTGTCAAGAAAGAATCCATGTTTTATTTTAAATATGTTTCCATTGATGGTAACAAACGAATACTATCTTTTATGTAACCACTTTGTTTAAATGTGGAATGTAATTCATGATTTATGATCTAATTCTCTAAAACTCTAAAACTGAAAAGATCCCCAATGTGAATTATTTATTTAATTCAATATTATGTAAGGTTTAAGGACGGGGACTTATAGTTGGTATCAGAGGTCGGTTTAGATAACTTTAGAGGTTAGAGTATTCTATAGGCATAAGTGACATTACCATAATGGTTAGGATTTCAGAAAGAGTCCTTGTTCTAGAGAAAGTGAATGAGTAAGTATATCTTAGTGTTTATCTTCCTCATTATTACATGATGGTTTTATTGATATACGCACACTGACATTTCTGTTTATAGTGAATGGATGGATCTATCAGGCACCAAAGTGACAATAGGATTGAAAGAAACTGTGGTGGTTCTCTGATTAAGAGACTGGATGAAATGGGGGATTCAATGGGGAAACTCTTAGTTGAACTAAACCAACTATCAAGGAGTCATGATCAAACACTTGTACCTTGGTATGTTCTGTAATGCATCATGTATGAGATGGCCAATTGATTTGGATGTTCAGGTAATAATTATAAAGGTAACCTTTAGTGTTTATATGATCCTTACTTTTGAGGTAATTATGGGTTATTATATATAATGATGGAAAATGAAAGGCATGAGATAAACTTGATGTTAAATTATGTTATGATTATTTTTAAAGATTTTATCTCGTTTTGGGGAATGTTTTAAGAAATATATAGTTTTGGAAAAAGGACAACACACAGATCGTGTGACAATCCGTCGTGTCGGACAAAGCTGCGGGAATCGAACCCACAACCAAAGTGCGATTGGTATTTATTTCCTACCACTGGACTACGTGAAGGCCCTGGTTAGTTTGACTAATTATTTTTTAGTTATATGATTTTAGGAATCAAGAGTAAGTTAATTTTGGGTTATCTATGGAAATGATTAACCTATCATCGAGGATATGTGATTAGGTTAATTACTTTTCAATATGATAATTTAAGAGAAACTGATGTTATTTAGAGATAAAAGTTAATTTGTACCTTGGAAGACTATGTGATTAAACCCTTCAGATATTTGGGTTTCAATCTTAGTTTGGTTTACATTGAATAATTTTATGGACAATTGTTTATCGAATCGTTTTCGTTGAACTTTGGGTTTTTTTTGGACAAATTTTGGAGATTAAGAATAGATCTTCTTTTTATAAAGGACTATACTTTTGTGGATTATCTGATCTCATACTAACAATTTTGGTTTTGGATTTTGTCTAATGACATGGGAAATATGTAGTTCTCTTTTGTGGATTAGGTGATTCTCAAGAAGTTGATTATAATACTCTTAATGCGAACAATTATTCCTAAATACTCGTCTATTGGAGAAAATATGAGTTTGATTAAGAAATCTAGTAAAAGTTGAAAGTCTATGTAACAAGTAAGTATGTTTCATTATGATTTAGTTAAGCTCAAAAATAAATTTCTCAATGAAGAATAACTTAAAACAAAAATGTTTTCTGTTAACTTTTCCTACTGGGGAATCCCATACTGTTTAACCCATATCAAGTTTGTGATCTTCTTATGGTTAACTTTCTCCTAGACATGTTTATTATCACTCTCCCTCAGAACATGGCCAATTGTTTTTTCCTCCATATCCATGTTTTACTACATGAAATCCTAGTGTGGGTTAACTCGGGTGACCTTTGTACTTATCTTTCTTTATTTTAAAGTGATTGTTTTACTGACTCTTGTTCCGATGTGGAATTTTCAATGAAGTTTCCAAGACCAATTTTAAAATTGTGAGGATGCAATTTGCAAAAGGGGGGGGGGGAGGATTTAACACCCCATGTAAATAAAAAATTTGAAATTTTCACATTTATCCATATTTGTGAATAAAATATTAATAAATCTTTAAAGGGGACGCTATGCTCGATGGCTTACCCAATACGCAACAACGAGTTTCTTGGGAATCTTACGTTGCACTCTAATAATAAAATAATATTGTTTTAAATTGTAGTTAACGCCTAGCCGTTGTAATGACAGGAATGAAAAGAACTAACTAAAAAATGATTATATATGTTTGTCAAATATTTTTAATTTTTACAATAAATGTTAGAGGATTAAAAATGCAAATGAATCCAATTTTAAGCGTAAACATTCTAATATTTTTTAAAAGGTCGATTAACCGCCTTTTGATGACAAACCTCTTTTAAATCCACTTTTTTAAAATTTTATGTGTTATATTTGACAAAATAAAATTCTTCTTTAGAATCGGGACATCAAAATTTACTTTCTGTAAATTTTTGGTATATTTCCGATAAAGTTCATTTTTTTAATGAATAGTGAAAAATGTTGTATTTTAATTAAAAAACACTTTTTAATCTAATTTATTTATATGATTATATTATATTTTGCATTTGTTTTAAAGTGAAATTAGAATATATTTTTACCATTTAATTCAATAGTGGATGTTGGAATTAATTTCATCTTGAAATTGGACTTAAACTAGTGTCAATCTTTTTATACTTATTGTTTCATAAAAACACGCTATTTGCTCTACAGCGAGAATTAATTATTGAATTAATTAATGTAACATATATGTTTTGAATTTTGTAAAATATAAATCATTTTTTAATTCGGAATATCAAATATATCTTAGGGTTTATTTTTGGTATTTTTCTGGAAAACTTCAATTTTTGATGAATAGTGAAACCATTATGTGGTACTTAAAAAACTATTTTTTTATTTAAGATAAATTTTACCACCTCTGTGTTTTTTATTTCAAAAATCCAACATAAATGGTTTTAATTAAGAATTAAAATGTGGTTCAATGGGATTAAAATAATTTTTTTGGTGATTAGTAACTTTTAAGTTTTAATCACGATTAGAGGTAATTAGTGTAGTTTAAGGTAAAAATAATGTTTTAATAATATGAAATGACCTAGAAACATGTAATACCCTCATTGGATGAGTCGTGGACAACCATGACAATCCATTGGTCATCTTGTGTACCCCATGGAGCCACTTTGGTGGGAAAATGACATCAATACCTTTTTACTTAAAGTTAAAATTAAAATGTCACAAACATGTGTTGTTTTACTAAAACAATTTTTAGATGGGGTTATACAAGTCATATTTTTTACTATAAATATTAATTATAAATCTAAAAATATTTCCTACATCATGATATTTGTTATATTATTTTTAGATATTAAATAAATTAATTTATTTATGACACCGTGATGATGCAGTGATTACCTCATAAATGAATGATTTAAATAAAATGAGATGATAGGGTGAAATATAAGTCTTACACTTGTCACAAAGCTATTGTATGGGTGGATTTAGAAACCATATCACCTTATCCTCGAAATATATCCTTTTGGGACCTTTTAAATCCGAAAATAATTTTATAATAAAGTAATATTTGATAACATTCCAAGAGTGCCCCTTCTCTCCTCTTATAAAAGGCCCCCACCTCTACCACCTTACACACACCTCTCAAGCCTTTGTCTTGGCCAAAACCTTCCAATTTCATCTCTCCACATCCCTATATTAATCATTGAATCCTAAATTTGGGCAAAATACTTTCCAAGGAATCCTTTGATCTCAAATCAAAGAGAGTTACCCGATTTAAAGGTAATGTCCTCCCTTGTGTTCTTTTGTTTTATTTTTACTCTCCAAACCCCTAAACTCTTTTTATTACTATATTTTGTAACACAAAAAGTATCTTAAATATACTAGGATGTTTTTATAAGAATGATTCGAGCTACACTTTCACACACATCCGTCTAATGGTTAAATAACATACTGTTTCTATGGATAGCGAATTAAAGTCTCACGAAATGATGAGTGTTCAATATTATTTTAACACCTTAAAAGGTGGCCATTAAGATGTCACTATATTTATATATGATATATAATATGTTTAGTTTTTCCTTAAGAATATGTACTTTTCATTTATGTCATACCTTTATGGTTTCCATTATGGATAAACGCGATATCTTCATTTTAGGAAGTGCAGACTACCACCCCCTCAAAGTGATTTGATTCGTTAATGCCATATGTGGGATATATAAAAGATGGAATTAATGGTATTACATATGATATCCTACTGTAATTATAATATACCTTTTTATCATTATTATTTAATTCTATTTAATACAAAAAATAATAGAAATGAAAGTAGCGTTCATTCGTACATACGGCTTACCGTCTCCATGAATGGTACATTTCATTTCTTATCTCCAAATGTTATGTACTATTATAAGTACATATATATAATTGATATATATGTAATATATTACATCTAAAAGATGAATATAATTCTGGAATTATAATATATATATCTCTCATTTTGTTTTAATTCCATTAATATGACAAAAAATGAAAGTAGCGTTCATGTGTACGTATGGCCTACCGTCTCCATGAACGATGCTTTTAATTTTTTTACTCCAAATTCTATGGAATATTATAAAATGAATATATACTGGATATATATGATATTTAAAACATCAATATTATTCTGGATATGATGTAACTATAACTACATGGAAAATTCTTTTCCAACATGTTTGATTTTTACTCATGTACCGAACATCAACAAAAATGTCTGATATGAACCCACATTATTTACCAATTATTACAAAATTATTATATGTGATTTTAACTAAATAATAATATTTAAAGTAGGTCCTTGAGAAATTATAAATTGACCAAATTTTATTATTCAGGATATTAATGAACTATCGAGTCATGTCAGACCCGAGGTAAGGGATATTACCCCTCTCTTTCTTTTTAAGTACACTCTTTTATGTCATTCCTTTTATGCTCATATTTCTTATGATTGGGATGTTCTTTTATACTACTATTACTGTAATTTTTATGCTCATACGATGAAAGACCCTATTTTCTCTCATCAATCCATTTTGAAAGTTTTGACTGGCGCTGTTAGGCTACCGAATTTTCGTAAGGGATCCTACCCCTCTCTTTCTTTTTAAGTACACTCTTTTATGTCATTTCTTTTAAGTTCATATTTCTTATGTTTGGGGATGTTATTTTATATTACTCATTCTGTAACTTTTATGTTCATATTATGAGAGACCCTATTTGATCTCATAAATCCATTTTTGGAAGTATTGAGTGGCGCCGTTAGGTTGCTGAAATTTCGTAAGGGGATTTTTTATCTCCCATTGTGTTTTCGTGAGATTCATGCTACATGTTATAATATTTCATTTTTTGTGGTGTATGTACAGTAAATTATTATACTATTTGTTTAACATAATTTCGTTTATATGTATTTACATCAATGTTTTATAGTCCTTCTTTCATGGGGTGTATGTTTCAAAAGTTACCCTAATCGGTAAGGGAACCTGTCACCCTCCTCTCTTTAAAAGACTTCTTTTGTCATGTATTTTAATTTTAATCTTATCATGTGGGGTTATGTTCTTATATATCCTTATTACCGTAAATTTTATGTCCAATTGATGAGATACCCTTTATCTCTCTCATCAACTCTTTTTCTAAAATTTTGTGTGACGCTGTTAGACTGTCAAGGGAACTTCTTAACCCAATTTCGATCTCTTTGGGTTCAACATGTAGTTATTGAATATGTCATCCTTTGAATAAGTTTGAATGAACTTTGATTATTTTACACTTAATATCCACTTATATTGGGTGTATTTATATTTTTCACACATAGTTATGAGAATGATTTATCCTTAATTTAAGGATACCTTCTTATAATGGATTTCATCTCATTTTACATTTCTATTGAGACCTCATTGTTGTTATGCACCAGTTCACTCTTATATAGTGTATATAATGCCCTCTGGAATATTATATCACGAATCCCATTATTCTCATGATATTATAATGTTTTGATTAAATGTTATTCTTCAATTATTGTATTCAAGTGTCTCTCATTTTGTTAAAAACCCTTCAACTAAAATATCGTTTTAAATGTTTTAATGATTTATTATTATAATTATTTCTCATTAATATCCATGTTTTCAAAATGATTTTAAGGATTTATTTATATGGATATTAATCGTTTAAAATGTTAAAAACTTCAATGTGGTATGGGACACTTTGAGTCAAAAAACACTATATTAAATGTTAAAATGGTTTTGAAAATGGTTTCTAGAATGGATTAATTATCTTAAAATGTTATATTGTTATTGAAATGTAGGAATGTTATATTTTCAATATGCTTAAGTTATGTGCTATGATTATGTTATGGTTCTTGGGAATTGTTTATGAAGACGGGTGGTTCTGTGATAAACTAAAGGCGGGTGAGCCCGATATAGCTCTCAAATGCATTGGGTAACGTGAAGGAGTTAAACGTTAAGGTTTCTACGAAGAGATTTAGGGAATATACTGTGATGAGTATTCCAAACATAACCAAGAGGGTTACTCCCTACTTAATAATGTTATGAATGACTCAAGTTACCTTTATGCGTTATGATTTATATGATTTATTCATGATTTGATAAGGTACGTTAAAATTCTTATGTTTTATGAGTAAAGTATGATTTCATACATGGACTAATGTTTTATTTTCGAGCTTTTTATTCTCATCCCATGTTTTTGAAATGTTTTTCATAGGTCAAGGGAAAGGTGAATGATATGATGACAATGTCAAGGAAGTGTCAAGAAAGAATCCATGTTTTATTTTAAATATGTTTCCGTTGATGGGAAAAAACGAATACTATCTTTTATGTAACCACTTTGTTTAAATGTGGAATATAAATCATGATTTATGATCTAATTCTCTAAAACTCAAAACCTGAAAAGATCCCTAATGTGAATTATTAATTTAATTCAATATTAAGTAAGGTTTAAGGTCATGGCCTTATAATAACAATCTAGACCATGGTCCTCCAAACACATGAAATTCGTTTCTATGTGAAATATTCACTATGGGCCGGATGGATTAATCAATGATGTCATGAATCTTTGACTACCCCATATTCAAGACATAATAATTCCCTATCGGGACTCATTCTTTGGTTATTACGAGAATCCACACATTCATCATGCCCTTGGGGAATTAAAATAACACTGATCTGTTTGCCAAACAATCCATACTAGAAAAAAACAAGTGAATGTTATTATAGTAAATAGTCCACGGACTCTAAATGGATATCTGACATTAAAGAAGGATATATTAACCGATTGCTCGAAAATATTAATATATTAAAGGAAAAATGGTCATCTAAGTGGTCAACATACCCCATCCTTATATATAAACCTTGTCTGCTATTCATGATCCCTATAACTTTCTTTCCCGTTACATCCTCTCAAATAAACCACATTATGAAAGTTGTATTAAAGATATCCTAAGACATATAATTCAAAATGGTAATGTAATTAACACCTTCCACTTATCCAGTCCTAGTAAATCAAACAAATCCCACACAACTCACACCTTCCAAGATTCTGGAGTAACCAAAACCGAATGACACTCTCAACATTTCTAGAACAGTCATTAATCTCTAATAAACATTTATGAATATAAGAAATTATATTTCATTGAAAATATATCATATGCACCTCTCAACTATGAGTCTCTACTGGGCCGATGACTAGATGAGATTTATCAAAATCTTCTTGGGGTATTCATAGAGACATATTCCAATAAATGTTAATTAGAAATAACAACTCATATCAAACCATAACTCAACTACTTAACATTTTAAAGTAATTAAATATCAAAAACCATGTAATCAAAAATTCAAATAAAATAGAAATAAAATCGCAATAAAAATACCAAAAAAACAACTCAAAACAAGAATAAAACCCTTATTTAGACACCACGATTACAAAATTCACCTGTTTATAAATTTAATTAACCATTTTGAAATAAAAAACAATTTCAAATTCTAAAATCATTTCAATATATCCATATTAAAAATTCCAATTGAAACCTAAATTTTCCATTTAAAACATAAAATCCCATCATCACGATTCCCAATTCTTATGGTAACCATTTTCCAATTCAAAACCCACTCTAGGAAAACCAATTTAAACCATTAGATTCAAACATTCACCTGTGGCATCCAATGAACTATCAACTTTTTCAGTGTCATACTTCCTCTTATGTCTTCCACACAAACATAACAACATGAGCATTCAATAAAAAAACACACCTATGTGAATATCCATATGCAATGTAATGGTTTATTTATACCATTTTCCTAGAAATTATAAAAAAAATACAATTTAATTTTCATTTGAAATGTCACAAAAACATTTGAAATTCAGTAATGTTTTATCTTATGTTTAAAAAAATTAAATGCTATTTTTAATTTAGAAATCCTACATTAACAAATAAGACAACATTTTATAACTTAATGAAAGAACCCCAAAATCAATGTTAAACATACACTATGAAATATCAAACCAACAAAAAAAAACTGTTCCAAAATAATTGATATAGAGAACTACTAGTCGTAAAAACCTCAATAACATGATTTTGTAGACAACACACTGAACATGTAGCAACCACTAGAAACATATTGAAACATGAAAATTTTCTCCAAATGGTCATTGACACAATATAATATCAATTTTCAGTGCTATCTCACATCCACTATCATAACCTAATATACAAAAGCACAACAATTTAATCAAACACCCACATCATAACCTCAAACAAAAAATAAATATTTGAAACCCAACTACCCATGGTGATTATGGTCTCGTCTGAGTGGTGGGGATAAGACACCAATACATGACCTACCTCATAAGCTCGAACAAACATAACTATGAACTACCTAACATCCCAAATAATAAGGTACCCCATTGATACAATTTACTCCACAAACCAACCTGGTTTAACCTCGAATAGTCACTCGATTAGGCCTTCAATAAATCCTGAGATGCGTTTTCAATACTCCTATGCTGGAATCCAGTGTTTGGAATCAAATATACTCAATTTGGAAAGCTATATGAAAAAATAGAAATTAATAAATAATAATAAATTAAAAAACAATAATATAGAAAATAAAATTAAACAAAATGGCAACACAAACCTCCAAGTGACCTCAGTGGTAACCACCATTCATAAAATAATTCATGATATAAGAGCGATCCAAAACAGGGAGGAAATAAAATAGAAAAGATAAATTTTGAATGAGAACTGGGATTCTCATTAGGTATTCCCAGTATAAACAATTCCCTATTCCTCACCTTATAAATTATATCCATTTTTTCTTATTTTAAAATATGATATATATTCAAATAAGGATTTTTGGTTAGTTCAAAAATTAGAAACAACATTCCTTTTCATTATGAAGAACTATTCTCCATTTAATTTCCAATTTTTTTTCAATCAATGAAGGAAATTCCAAAAGGTTACATTAAAATATAATCATCTCAAGATCTATTATGTTAATATGAAATACATTACAAGTGTATAATCAGATCATGTACAAATTTTTCCACAATATAAAACAGGAAAATAAAAATATGTAATAAATGGGGTTTTCTAAAAATTTTTATTAGTGATCCCTCAACATTCTATGATCAGAACCAACAACCAATATTTTTTTATTATCATAGTCTATATCTAGTTGGCTATTCAAAACATTTCTAACCAGTAGAACACCCCACCTAGCCTCCCAGAAAAACATGGGGTACCAAATTGTCTAAACATGGATGATAAGAATCAGTCACCTAACCCTCTATATGACACCTAGAAATCCCATGATATTAGTACATGGTAAATGGAGAGGTCATCACAAGGGTGTTTCAAACCGAAACCCACATACACTATTCTGGATGAGAATAAACACTGACACCACCTATGTGATTCTACTTTCCATAGAGAGTCCACCATAGATGTTAACATCTCACAACAATCCATGTTCAAGTCTTAAATCGGCATTCATGCCCTTCCTTTATAATACAAATTTCTATAAATTACATAATGTACCAACTGAAACATTATTGCTCACAATTTCTAAATAATTTGGGAATTTCATTCCCAAAACGTGGGTAAAAACACAAGGAATTTATAAAAGGCTATGAACACCCCTTTATGAAATTTTGAAATCTAACAAAATATTATTTTTATAGATGTTAGAATAATTAAATAACAAATTTATCTAAGTATTTTAAGATCTAAAAAATAAACTTTACTTTCTATGAATCATGTATAAAAACATTTTATTCATTTAACATACATTATATTTAATAGAAAACCTAAAAACATGCTTAGATAAATAATATAGATTAAATTAGAAAATAAGTCATAGTGGAGAAATAAATATAACCTAACATATATATTTATAACATAAATATAAGGAATATATTTTATAAATGATAAAGATATTATGGAACTAAAATAAAAGTCTTAGACATAGAGAACCTTCCATATACATGAGGAACATTGTTTTAGACGACGATAAGTCAAATAATACCCTTTTCCTGGTATTCATATACACCTTATCTTATATATAAATATTCCTAGACCCAATGTTCATATTTTTATAGAGAAATATTTATTATTGCATCCTTATATATATGATTAGGAATTTCTATACCCCAATACACTTACACACATATGTTGTTTCATATAAACATGAAAACATGCCTAGCACAATTATATATATTCATCATACCCTCCATGAAAATATATAATTAGGGAACATACATATATATATTCATACAAATGAATATGAATATAAATAATCAATAATGGTATCTTTAATCAATACAAAATGATTCAAGACACTCTACAGTTATTGTAATCACCCAAACATCACAAAACCAATATTAAAATTGGACGAAAAGTAAATGAAAAAGAAAACCTATGAAAAAATGATGGTTTAAGGTCCAAAATTATTTGAAATTATAATACATCACTGGTTCATATTGAATAATTACCAAAAACAAAAATATCTATTTCATGCACTAATAATGTAATAAGGATCAAAAAATTCAGTTAACTATGGCCTAGGGTTTGGTCAAGATAGGTAGGGAGTTAGAGAATATAAAAAGCATTGGAAATGAAATTAGGTTTGATCCAGAGAACATACATAGAATGAGTAAAAAAAATCTTCATGGAATTTGGTGGATTAATCAATTAAAAGGGTGCTGAGTGGGGGGATCATTCATGTTTATTAGAAGAGGTGGATGATGGACATTCCACACATAGTGGGAGGAGTGGAATAAAAGTGAGGAGGAAAAAATAATGAAAATTGAAAAGAAAAAATTGATATTAAAAACAAGATTTCTAAAATTTCCGGAAACCCATATAATTTTTACATTGTTTCCCAAACTGTGTGCTGAGAACATCCAAGGCTTGGAACCCACGAATGGTTACTTTGAAGCAGATGCACAGTTAAAAAAACCATTCAAAAACCATTCCACTAGGCACTATCAACCCAAAGACCCAAAATAAATTATTTTTACACATTATAATAGACCGTGTGTAATCTGTGTTACACAGATTAGACTTGCCTAGTAACCCTCTAGGTTACTAATAACATTCCTTTCTAATCATGAAACAATTGAATCAGCCTGCGAAAAAATAAATTATGGCCACCCACTTATGGAACTGTAATGTGAGTATAAAAATTATTAAATTAAATTAAATATTTAATATTTCATTTTAAAGCTATGATAATTAAGATACAAGTAATATATACATTGTGGAAAAATTTCAAGTGGTTTTTAAAACCGTTACTCACATAAGAATTAAAAATTGAAAACATTATGATGGATTTTTTTCATCAGACTCCCCCAAAAGACTAAATGGAACAATGATATTTGTGTTGTACTCAATCACCATACAATGTAAGTACAATTAATTTATATAAATTTTGAATTGTCACTAGATCAAATTTAATATAATTCTAAATGAAACTAAGCAGGTTTCATATATAATCAAATTTTATTATATTATATTAAGATATGATGATTAGCATATTGTTTTGTGGAATCCTTTAACAAGATATTTATACAGATTATATATTCAGCACTATGTAACATCGTCATAATTATGAATAGTTTGAGAAAATATTTTAGACCCTAGTTAATATGTAGAAATCTTGGTCTATGGAATTTAATGTATTTTGGGATTAAAACCTTTTTCATGTCAATGTTTCATACAATAATATATTTTATATGATAATTATAATGGATCTATAGAAATCCCTATATTGGAAGAAGATTAGAAATCCAATGTTTTGGGATAATGATATAGAAAAGGCAATATTTGAACCTATGATATCTATATTAATGGAATAGATATTCATATACATTTATCATAACATAGGGGAATCAAAAATTCAATATATAATATATGTTTACAATACTCATTTTGATCTATAGTTTCATGTTGGTGAGAATATTTCACTGTTAATCTCTCTATAGAATAAAATTATGAGAATTTTGAATAAATGAAAGTAGTTCCCTAGGTATATTAGACCATTTAAAATTCTGGATTGTTTCTGTATTGTTTCTTTTCTCATGGGACATCAACTGAGCCTCTCCCAAGTCAACGATGTGTTCAATGAAGCTCACTTCATGAAGTATATACCTATTGTTTTGCATGAACAAAACTCATATTTTGTATCATTGGATCATGTGATTTCCTATGCAGAAAAATTTTTTTTGGTTCATGATTTTTGAATGAAATTTATATGAAAAAATACCACTCAAATGTTCATTGTTTTATAGTTAAAAACAAAAATGAGGTATATACACGAGAACCTGAGCATGTGATGAGGCATAGGTGTCGTCAATTTTTTATATTAGAGTGGTATGATTGTGTCAGTGATATTTATTTTGAAGGCGGTATAATTTAACAACATTGTTCTTGGCCAAATTATTTTTTCAAACTATTTCATTTCATCATTATCTTTCATTACATGCAACCCAGCATTTTTCCAAACTTTGAAAATATATTATTATTATTATTTAAAAATTAGTTTGAAAATAATAAATCAGGAATGAATGTATTAATTGGAATAAAAATATTTCAATAATTTATTACAATGGATTTATATATTGATAATATTATTATGAAAAATTATTTATTCTTCATAATTTCATTATATGATTTTAATATTTTAATCTAATAACCATTTTTTGTTGCTTAATGTAAAAAAATTATCAATTTTTTAGAAACATATATAAAATATATTTGAAAAAATATCATCATTATTTTGAATCAAAATGTTCAAATTACCTTATGGTGATATTTTTTCTATATAGTTTAATTTTTTAATGAATATTGAAAAATAAGGGTTTTTATTGAATCCTTTTTTTGTAAAGAATTTAACATGATACTTATATATTTTTTTATTATTTTAAACATATCTATTAGTTAAATAATTTTAGTATTTATTAAATATATTTTACTAGAATCAAATTAATGTGGATTTTGTATATTAATATTTTCAATATAATAGAAAATTTTCATTTTGGTAAACTTCTTCTTCATTATATCAGTAGGTAAAATTTAAAAATTGAATTTTACTATATTTTTAATTGGAATTCATAATAATGGATTTCACATATTGAAAGAGAGTAGTTGATATTTAAGAATATGTTAAAAAAAATTCAAAATGTATAGTATAAATAGTAAAAATTAATTACTGTGGATAAGGTAAAAACAAGCTTAATTGGTGTTAAACTAAAAATATAGGGGTTAAAATGAATTAAATACCTATATAATTTTTATTTTTTATCCATATTTCAACCATATAAAATATAATTTTCTATAATTATAATGTTTGTGGCCATTGGAAATTTTTATAAGATCCTCTTAACTTTGTCATTTCCCAAATTCCATGTGTGTCCCCTCCCTTGACTATAAAAGTTAACACATTATCTACTCCCATCAAAAATTAGAAAGACATTTTTAGTAAATACCTACCAAAATATCAACCATAATTATATAACCCTTTCCTAGATAATTTATATTTATTATTAAACCCTCATATGAAGGAATTTGATTCAAAACTAAAGTGGTTTTATGATGAACAAATATCATTCTTAATTGGGTGTTTTTGTTTTATTTATTTATATATCTCTTTTATATATTATCAACAATAAATTGAAATAATTATATCAATATATAACATATACATTTTTTTTATAATTTTATTTTAATAACCTACATACACCTCTTATTCAGTCTAATGGGAAATGAAACTATCTATTGTGTGTAAGGGGACTACCACATTAGAAACAGATTTAATTTGTTTCTCATCACAACCTCTCATAGATGGATATAATTATGTATTTAATATATATATATATATATATATTTATGATACATTATTACTTGTGGAATTATAATCTAAAATATACATTATTTGCATACAGTCCCTTTGAAAACAATAATGTCACACATGTGTACATGTGGGCTTCCGCCACCATGATGCGATGTTATATTTTTTCCTTGATTTGTAACAGAAATGATAATAATGATATATTTAATTATTACATGTGATATATATGACATTAAAATGGTTCTATAAAGTTTATATATTATTTACCTTTCTTTTGTTCCATCTGTTGTGAAAATTGAAACAATGATTATGTGTACATAAATATTACCATCACCATGAACAGTGTCATTCATTTTGTATATCATAATTAATGGATTAAAATAAATAATTTTATAATGAATATATATATAATATATATAATGGTTAAAATTTGATATACTATGGATCCATGATCAATATAATGAAATGTAAACTACTAATCCAAAACATACATGAAATAGGGAGTAGTTATTACCCAAAACATAGAATTAACAAGAAATTTTTCATAAATGGGTTTTAAAATGTCATATTTAAATAATATATGGAATGATATGTTATATTATTGATTATTAAAACATTTATAAAAAACATTTACTTATTATATTTGGATTTTTAATGTGTAAATTGATATTGATATCTTATGTTAAGGGATTTCTAGTCTATCTATTATTTTTGGGATACATAGTCTATATTAAATACTCTTTTATTTTGAATGGTATATATACTGAATATTTGAAATTTTATATAATTAATATCCTAATTTTAATAACATTTTATTATTAATTTATTTAAATTTTTTAGTGTTTCTTATGATTCAAATGTCATCAAATGGGTAATGTATTTTCATCTCACTTTTATTGATAGGTTAAACGTGCCATATTCAAATCTTGTTTATTTTCTGTAGTGGATATACATCCCAGGAATTTATTTTATGAATTTTGTAGATATAATTATTGTATTTACATACCCATCTATCTTTATTTCTTTAATGGGTCTTATGATTCAAAATTTACGAAGGCTCTAAAAAATATTTGTTACAATCTCTTTGTTTATTTATATTTTTTATGATTATGTTTCAGATGATGGAATCTTATTATTTACCTACATATGATAACCATAATGTTATCATCCTCTATTTAATAAATGATCATATAGTTTTTCTTTTCATTTCCCACTATTAATGGATTAAAAAGTACAACTATTTTATATTATAATGAACATTATTTCTCTCTTCTATGGTAAATTTGTTTTCTTTAATCTCCATATTATCCAAAAGTGTGTTAATTAATGTTCACAATATCTTCTGATTCTTCAGTAAAGTTAATTATTCCCATTTTTTTTGTAAATTTTTTAAAATTAATATTCATTTCATTTTCAAAATGAGGTAGATTTGAATTTTTTCCAAAATATTAATGGAATCATTGTGTAAATGATTTATATACGAATATCGTTTTCTTCTATAATAACTACTACATTTTATAATGTATCTTTTAAAATATTTTTATTTTAATTTCATATTAAATGTTTTCCACAATATTAGTTGAATATTTATATTTAAAATAAGTAATTTAAAACTAGAAAGGATAATTTCCAAAGGATATTTTCAACGGGATATTTGAAAATCATTTTCTCACTAAGTCAAAAAAATTGATGCTACTTACGCATTAATGGGGATAATATGCCTTAATACCATTTCAGAGTTCTAATTCATGTATTATGAACATGGGTATATTAAATTTATAAAGCATTACAATTTTTCATGTGTTATTTTAAATGAAATGATGAATTTTTTTTTGAAACCAAGTCTTATTCTATAGTGTCTCTATGATGAAATACATAAATATTTATAAAATATGTTTCTTTTCCATGTGTCATGATGTGCTGAAAATTTTATGAAACATATATATTTTCAAGGTTACAAATATGATTAATGTTTTATGATTGTGTGGAACATATATGAATGGTTTTGATTATATTATTGTATGAATTATATATCCCTCCAATTAATTGTATAAATACTGTTATCTGATCATATAAATAGGATAGGCATTAGGTGTTATCTTAGTTTGATAAGAGACATTCTCTACTTTGAGTTTCATGGAAGCAAGCCCTGCATAATACACTGGTTTGGGGTATGAACACAATCCACTATGATATTTCTAAGAGTGAACCATGAGTTCTATGATGGTTTAGGGAGAGAATCCAATCCACTATTATAGTCTTTCAATTTTTTCTTAACTACATAATAAATTTTTTCTATGATTATATATATTTGATAAATCTATATCTTATGAAAATTTTATATTCTTATGGCTAATTTTCATTGATTCCATTATGATTCATGTCTTATGAATAGCCAAACATTATTACATGAGTCATGATAATAATCTTTGATATAGAGGTCATGGTTTGAAAAATGTAAATATTTATTCTCATACACTTATGATCATGTTATGGATATGTGATAATTAATATATCTCCTATTTATCCCTAAGGATCACTTGAGATCACTATTCCTTATTTTCATTTCCCATTGTTGTGAATAAAGGTATTATGAAAGATATTTATAAGAAGGGTCCTAGTTATGAAGAACATAGTGGATGATTTTGTAGTTCACTTTTGAAATAGAAGATTGTGGATCTTTGATTCCAAATGTTATATAACAAATGATTCTAGCATAGATAATTACATTATGTAATGAATATTCATCTTGAACGATTTAATTGATATGTATGAAGTGTGGGTGTACTTATAATCATCTATCAATGGGAAAATGGTTTCCATGAATCCTTTGGGGACATCAAGAAATCGCTACTTCATCCACCAATATTGACTGCATCAATATGAGGGATTCCACTAATACTTTATGTGGTCATAAAAAAGTGATTTCTCATAAATATTATCACATATAAAATTGATTCAATGAATGAATAAAGTCATTATTTTCATGAATAATTATTCTAGAAATTGTTTCATGATATTCTAAATGTAATGATAACAACCTTTTAATATTCCTTTTCAAAAAAAAATATGATACACTACATTCACATCCTCAATTTCCATTAAAAATAGATAGTGTTTAAATTCAATAAAATAAGAATACCTCCACTCAGACTTACAAGAAGTTTTTTTTTTGACTGAAGACCCCAGAAATACTAAGGATCAATCCACCAATTTTGAAACCCATGTTGTAGAGAACAACCATCATAAAAAGGGTCTATTCAATTATATCATACTACCTATACATGAGAGAGGAGGAACAAATTAATCCACCAAAACTTCAATGATTTTTATGTAAGAATTTGCACAACCCCCAAATTGGAAATATAGTTTTGGAGAAATTCTATAAATTACACTGAACCTACCTCAGGTTTTTATGACATTAAACTATTTAATAGTTCTTCATTCATATAAGATATTAATATATATATTGGGTCATCTAATGGGGACACATACGTACATAATAGTCAAACCTATGTATGGATGTTTGGAATACACCCCCTCTGAATTAATAATCAATATGGAAGACTATTCCATCCATATTATATTGTAAAACATGTAAATCCCCCCCCCCTCAAATATTTGATAGGCTAATCAATACAGGGTACACATTTCATACTATAATTTTAGGTTACACTAAAGAAATGTCTAAAATTCACTATCTTAATATATCAGTTTGAACTATACATGGAAATGTTGAATAAGAAATAAGTGTAATATACCTAAATTTACAGAATTTTCAAAAAATTAAATGGGTTAATTTAGAGAACAAGATTTGGGACGGTACATAATCTTGAGGCCTAGAGTGGTCGTAACATATTTTTGAACATTTATTAAGGTTCATTAAAAAACGGGCGAGAGGATTTTTCTACTTTTTTAACTAGATACTATATCAATAATCCAAGGTTATAGTTGAACTCAGAGTTTCACGATTCACCATGAAATTCCATATCATTGGCTAGTGTAAGCCAACCATGGTTGTCAATTTTTTGATGTAAATAGAGTAATTAACAATTATTTTAGATTCAAATCCTTATAAATCCTAAATTGAATCTTGGATTAGAAATCTTAATGTACCGTTGATCTAGTGATGACATGTTTCCCATAGGATGTGATTATCCATGGCCGATGAGGGTGGATGGTTAAATATAATTTTTAAAAAATTTAGTCGAATTAAAATGTTACACCTACGCGGCACTGGAAATTTTAAATTGTTGTCTAGATTGAAAATCATAGGGAATGTTTGGGTCTAAAAAAAATAAATTACCTAAGAATGGATCTAATATTGGATAGTGCGGGTGGAGGGAAAAAGTTAATATTCAGACATTTTAGGAATAATAAAATAGACATTAATATTTTATTTTATTAAAAAAATTCGATGAAAATTGGTGATGAGAGGAATGTTTCATTTTATAAATGAAACAGTGTAACAACTCTTTAACAAACATGTTACATGAATGATATTTCATAATTTTAATTTCATAATGATGTGACAAATAATTGTAACAGAACCCCTACAATGCATTTCTCTTTATTTAGATAACAGGGTTGGAGAAAAAACATAGATATGGAAGACCTACGATGAATGAAAAAAGAATCATCTCCAATGAAGACCACAAGACATTTCGAATATGAAGAATACATCCTTGATGAACTGATTTGAGATTGAAGATCATCCAATTCCAATGTCTATGAACAGATTGTGAATCCCCACGGATCGATAGAAACTAGCAATGAACCACCCTTATTATCTGCGTGTCTCCAAGTAGGGGTTGTTATTTTAATTATATCATCCCAAATTTTCTTTAAATGAAAATTACAGATCAACACACAATCATGTTGACTCATGGTTTGACCGTTCTTGTAGAATGAATTTAGTTTTCATTCTTGATCCTTCTAATGGGAACATATTAAAGCTAGGATGAACGATGGAGGGGGTGTGTCTCATGATTTATTGTTTTATTTTCCTCTCAAACTTGATTCAGGTTCATCATGTTCTATGATGGTCAAAGAATGGTTATTCATTTTGAAACTATTCATGGATGAATGACTAAGGAAGTGAGATGATGAAAGTGATGATCGGATTGATGTGGCACAGGAAATACCACAGATCAAGCGATTCCTAGAGAAAGGGATGAATATGAATATTTGAACCCACTATGATGAGGAAAATGACCCAAGGGATCCTGATCTTTTTCTAGATTCGAAAATGGACCACCAAAGTGAGTATGGTGTTCATAATAAGTTTTCCCCAGTGTGCAGGTGTTGGCAGTGGTATGCGGCGGTGGTTGCCTGCCCGACATTGGGGGCGGCGTGCCTCAGCGTCGTGTGGTGGTGGTAGTGACAACAACATTGAGATTTCCCGCATAAAGGTGGGCCGTGGCTCTGACTGTGGTGGTAACATGGACCTACTAAAAGTAGTTGATATTCCCAGAAATATGGTCCATGTGAGCAGACCAGTTGACCAGAGAGGTGGTGCCAATTGGCGTCACGTTTAGTTATATGGATGTGGAATAGATGTGTCCGGTCCGGCCCAACTGCAGGCTAGACCCATGGCCTTGCGACCCCACATAAATGGGTCGGACCCTCTACCCATCATACTAAGCCCAGTGGTCTGAACTAGGCACATTTTTCTCGGACGAACCTAGGTCAGACCCTGATTGGGGCGGACCGTACCCGAATCGGATTGGAATGGACCTTGACCTATGAGGCCCCTATTTAGCTAAAACGTATGTATCCTTTAAAAAAGCATTTTTCTGGAAATTCCTTTATGGCGTTGGAAAACTTGAAATGATATGGTACTTTTGGAATACTCTTGGTTAGTTATTGAATATATTGGATGACATCCTATTGTTTTTGAACAATAGCCTCTCTCAGTACAAGCAGAATTAGTGTAGAACTAGGGTGGTTCATAGAATGGAATGTTATTGAGGTTACTCCCTGGATAACCCCAGTCACATGTACTTATTATCCCACAACATAGGTAAAGATGATACACCCCCCTAATCATGGGTTTGTGTTATTATTCATTAACTGGTTTCCTTCGGGGGTGTTACTCCCCTCTAGGATTATGGCGTGGGTTCTCAATGATATTTGAGAAGAAAGAGTAAGTAATCCCCTGTGGGACCATGGATCAGTTCTCTAACCTATGAGTCAGTACTCCCCGGAAATAATCGGTCGTGGGTCTTCTATACATAACACTCATAGAGTTGGTAACTCATTTACCATTAGAGTTCATGTCCTGTATTCTAGGAGTCGGAACTGCACTTCAATTTTAGGGTTTGGGTCCTCCTTACAAATTTTTCTGGAAGATTTGGTACTATCCTATCATTCTAGGGAGTGGGTCCTCTATCCTAGGGTCAGTACTCCCATAACGTACAAGTGTGCAGGTCCTCCATATCGTATAAACTAACAGGTTCAGTACTCCCCTATAGTACTAAGATATGCATCCTCTTTTCATTGAGAAGTTCTCCCCTACCAGGGAGGTTGTGGGACCTTCAAGAGTTATACTCCATTATAGGAACTAGGGTGTGTGTCCTCACATAAAGAATCAGACACCCCTATATTGGTATAACAACGAGGAGTAGGTCCTCTGTATTAGTTAAATCCCCCTCACCTATAGGAGACAACTATGATGTGTGGGCCCCTCCACATGTTTTGAACAATACATTTGGAGGATCTAGTTATCCCATGAATGGATTAGGCACAAGATACTACATATAGAAGTGACTGAGGTATCACAGGATATTCTAGAGCCGGTCTACCTCAACACTTTATAGTGTCATGGTGCGGGCATCTTCACATGTTTTTCCTTAGTCTTTCTTTGGTCAAAAGATTTTGATGACTAGGACACTAGTGTTAATAAATGTTGTAGAACTATTTGGAATGTTCATGAGGGATTGTATCTCTTTGGAGGGTTCCACCAGTGATTGTTGAAATCATAGAGCGTGATCTACTAGTTTTCATGTGGAGACTATAGGATTCAGTGAAAATATAGATGTAGGTTATGAGGTTGAGACCAAACGTTTCTTAGTGGCTCAGGATTTTCTTGGAATATCTAATGGTATATACCTGAGAAGAGCTAACTGTTCATTTCTTTATTGTGTTTCTCTTCTTTACTGAGTTTTATTTTACTCAATCCAGAACGGCCTTTGCCACTCATGTCATGTCTTGTGTAGATTAATGATGCTTTGACTGATTCCATGGCGGACCAGGACCATGTAATGTTTTGTGAGAAAATAGATAAGAGGAATAATCATGTGTCTTTAGGTAGGTACCCTCCACATATCCTTCTAAAAGGTTTCTAGGAAGTTGTGTTTCAGAGACATGAGGTCTTACTTGTGATCTGTCATTCTATTGGTGGGCTTGTATACTGTCCTGGTTTTCCATCTTGTACTTTATTTTCTGTTGTACATTTTTTTGTTTACATAGTGATTACATGCATCCTTTACTTAGTGTTTACTCTCTAGCATTGTGGGATTGGTTTTTGAGTGTGTGACTGTATAAGTACTTTGAAAATGCTTCCCATTTGAAGGATAATTCATTTGGAGCTAGTCGCTAGCACCTGGACTTTGTGAGGATGGTTGGGGGTTGTCGTGGCATGGGCTCCAGAGGATGGTTCATAATAGATTGGTATCATAGAGGGAGGTTTGTTTCATATTTTGGACAGATATTTTCTTTTATTTGGGTTGGGTTACATCGTGGTGGTTTAAAGAAGTTTTGATTTTATCTCTAAAGATATAGGTTCTAGTGTTGGTTTTGAGGATGAGGTATCCATTCATCGGGACCCTGATAACCTGCCCTTTCAACATAGTAACTTAGGAAAAGGGACATGTGGAAATAAATGGTACATGAATCATATATTAATGGTTTATTAGTTTCATGTCATTATTGAGTTAGCTCTCTATATATACTCTATTAATCATGGGTCATCTCAAATCATTTCTGGATGGTACCACATAGATTTTAAATTAGGGTTCCAGGACGAGATCATGAGGATGGTCCGCCGAGCCCTGAAGAGTCAACACATGGACCATTAATAGCGATAGACCTACCAGGAGGGGCAGTAGTGATACCAACAACCATAAATCATTAGTATCTACTAGAACTACCCATAGCGGATGTGCATAGGCATTGTTCACTACATGAGTTCTAGAGATAGAGACCCACATGTTCTAAGGTGAGAAAATTAATCATGTAGAATAAGAATGGATTGACACAGTTATGTGAGTCTTCTGCTTAGTGTGGACGCCTCTGGACCAGATGGCGATATTATTCATGAATCTTCTTCATGGTTTGATTGGGAGATGGTGGAGCTTAATGACCCATAATCACAGTGAGGCAATCCTCGATGAGATAGTCTTTTAGCCTCTCTTCATGGAGGAGTTCCTTCCAGCAACCTTACACTCATTGCGTATACAGTATATATGCACCTACGGTAGTGCATCATGGAAGTACCAATGTAATCAGAAAGATTCATGGTTTTTTCTAGATAATCTAGGGATATGGTGTGAGAACCGTTCGTCAAGGCCATGTCATTCGATTAGGGACTACAGTGACAGATCAGCACTTCTGGGATACCACTAGACATTTCATCATATGAAGGTGTGCTGGAGAAAGACTTAGTGGTCTATAGGTTCCTTATGGAAGAAAAGATGTATGTGACCTAAATCATAGGTCATGAGGTAGAAGCATCTTCTAGGTCTAGCAGATGACATGCGATAGAATCATGGAGTGGGAGGCATAGCCATGCTCGAACACATACATGTGGTTCTGTGGTGTAGGAGTAGCACAATGGAGCATATCATCCGTAGGAGTGGAGGTGTTACCCTTGTAACAGTCTGGGGAATCTTTCAATGGACTGTCTAACCCTCCCTTCCACTAATATGGAGCCATCTGATGAGCTTCCCTGGCATATATAGCACTAATAGTATGATTTTTAGAAAGATGGAATATGGGGTAGTAGAGCTAGATGTTCATGAGGAAGCGGCAAGATGATTTTAGTTTCTCCATCACCACCACTAGGTGCTCCATGATAGGCTTTGAGAGCTAGAGAACATGGTTGAGGAAAGGTGCTTTCATTCATGGCTCATGACCTATAAATTCCAAGAGAGATTCTATGTATGATCTATGAATTTTCTTTTGGAATACGTATTAATAGATGAGTGTTCTAGTAATTGTATTTCATTATGAGTACTATTTATGAATTCAAGGATCTAGTGGGACCGTGGAATTGACCCCCATGCTTATAGACTCTTTTTTGAAGAGTAACATTGATCAAAAATTGGATAATGGAGTGATGTGACTCGTAGTGGTGATAGTTGCAGTTGGGATCTCTTAGTCATAACATCGAGGCCTTTCGGTCTAATTACTGGTATGGACTACTACCATTCAGACAGAAATTGACTATATTAGCCCAAGGATATTCTTTTTCGTTGATAGTAAAAAGTTAAACCTGGGAAGCATAGGGAGGAATCACACAAATATTCATGCATGGGATCATTCTCTGGTGTTAGAGTTAGACCCCCATGACGCTTTCCATGCTATGAGATAGTGACTTACAATCCATACTCAGGTGGGATTCTTCAATTAACTATGATAGTATTTTTGTATAAATAAATTATGTTTTAGCCTAAATAGAGGTACTATTAAGACCCATCATTCAATATTGGGAAGCCCTATTTTGCTCGTAAATACCCATGCTCATTTAGCCTCAAGCCTAAATGTGTAATGCTTGTGGAGGATTTTGCACAGTTCATACAATGGTGGATGTAAACTATGAGATTCTGTATATATCTGTGTCATGTTAACATGGAGGTGAGAAACTAAACCCCATTACTAAAGATGGATAATATTACTTGGTTCATTTCAAATTGTCGAATATAAAGAAAAATGTTCCCATTATTACACGTTGTTGGCCCAGATGAAGCTGGACATGAGAGTGGTCGAACTCAGTGGTTCCTTGATGTTCCTTCTTGCAATTAGTATAAGGACCCTTAGAGAACAAATATTTCATTCCATGAGTGTAGGATTTTTCTTACAAGGATATAAATCCCTAAAATACGGGATTAATCTAATACCCCAAAATTCAATGATATATTTTTGAAATTAAATCGTATTTTTTCGATACTACGCTCTAAGACAACACGTAATTCTGAGCCCGGAGTTGCCGGAACATATTTTAGAACATTTTTTTAGTCATTAAATAGTCTTACATTATGTTTTTTCTATATTTTAAAATGGTTCCCATATCAAAAATAGGAGGGAAATGACTATCATAGAGAATCTGGATTCTCCTAGAAAGGTCCAAATGTTGGTTTGCAGGGGCCAACATTGGAAGTTAGTTTTTTTCCATAAATAACATAATTATGTAACAGTTATTTTATTTTCAAAACATTATAACCCATAAATGGTAACTGAGATTTTTAAATCTAAGTGTATTGTTGAGATGATGAGGGAATGATTCCCTTAGGTGGAGCTTATTCACTACGGGCACGAGTGCAGGGTGAAATATTGTTTTTAACATTAATAAGAAAATTAAAATGTCACACATTCACAGTTTTGGAAAATTTTAAATAGGTGCTTAGATTGAAAACCTGAGGGCACCATTGCGTCCAGAACAGTGACATTACCTATTAATAGATCTAATCTCAAACGACATGGTTCGAGGAAAAATGTTAATATTCAAACATTTTACTAAAAATAAAATAATCCTTAGAAGTTTATTTTATTCATAAAAAATTGTTTTTCTGCAATGTAGTGATGAGATGACTACTTTTTTTTCCATAAATGAAACAACGTAACAACAAGATGACAAATTTTAACAGAATCTCTGAAACATGATTCTCTTTTAATTAGAAAATGTGGATGGAGAAACAAAAATAGATATGGAATTATTCTAACAAAAAATGAAGGAATTATCTCCTTCGATGAAAGATGTAGAATCAAAAAGTTGTGATGACACTATTTAAAAATGGATATTGGACTGAAGATTTTCGAACTCCAATGATTTTAAATAGATCATGAATCACCATAGATAGATCACCACCAATAATGAACCTTCCCTTTGATCTAGTTGTAAAGGAATTTTGATCCTCGTTAGTAGACTAGTTCATCAGGGAGGCGGCGTCAGCTAGCTCCACATGGAGAGAGAAGGATGTGGAAATGCTGCATCGGGGTAGGAGAAACAAACCCACCCTAGTGGGCTAGGCTGGTGAGGGAAAGACGCACACTGCCTGGCGTGCTGGCCTAGAAGTGGGCCATGTTAGTAGCAGGACATATTTTTGGCCCAACGGGCTGAACCTGCGGCCCAGCAGACTGAGCCCAGTGGGTCGGATGGGACCTATCTGGTCTAGTCTAACCCAATTGTATGGGTCGGTGGACACTGGGCCAGGTCGGGTCTGGTCGGTCAAATCGGGTTGGACCGGAACCAACCCCAACTGGAAACCCAACTGGCCCCCATTTCTCTAAAACGTTTGTAACATACAAATAGAGTGACTCTTTGGCTATCCGTATATGGAGTTGGGACCCTAGCAAAGAAAAAGTCCTTTTGATATATGCTATGTGAGTTTTAGAAGATGTTGGAGGAAGAATTTTTTTTGAAGAGTAGGTTCTCCTGGTACAAGAAAACTTTGGGTAGAACCGGGGGGTTCATAGAACCAACTATAAGGATGACTACTCCCTTGAAGACCTTGGGCGAATGTACTCTTTATCCCTCTACATAAGTAATGATATGAATCCACCCGTCATTGGTGCAGGTTCATTTTCGTTGAGTGGTTTCACTTATGGGTGTTACTCCCCTATTGTATAAGGAAGCACGTTCTTAGATATATTTCTAATGAAAGAGTAAGCACAACCCTATGGATCTAGTGAGAGGATTATCTAACCATTGAGTAGGTACTCCCATTAATAACTAGGTTATGGTTCATCCGTACCTAATGTTCATAGAGTCATCAACTCAACTACAAAAAATGGTGTGGGTCCTCTATTCTCAGAGATGGTACCCCCTACCGTTTCTGGGGGAGGGTCCTCCTTACACATTTTTATGGTAGATTTGACATGCCACTATCATGCTGGGGAGCAGGTCCTCTAGCCTAGTGTTGGTACTCCCCTAACCTACTAAGGTGTGGGTCCCCAATATAGAATAAAATAATAGTGTATTTACTCCCCAATAGTACCAGGGTACATGTCCTCTAGTCACTGAGTAGTACTCCCCTACCAGATAGGGTACAATACCTTCATTATTAATACTCCCTTGATTGAACTAGGGTGTGGGTCCTCAATTATAAAGTCATACACCCCTCTCTCTAGGTAATAGTGGGGGGTGGGTCCTTAATATTATTTTTAGCTCCCTCAACAGTAGGAAATAGCTACATGGAATGGATCTGTCCACTTGAAGTGAGCGATACCTAGGTAAAATATAGTGCTCCCCCAATGGGCAGAGTCATAGGAAACCCTTTACAGTAGTGACCAAGGTTTTGCGAGATAGTCTGGAATAGGATTCCCTCAACTCTGCATAGTGACGAGGGGCAAGCCTCTACAGTTGGGTTTCCTTATTCTTGCGTTGGATGCAAGACTCTAATGACTATGCCACTAGTGTCGTGCACTAGAGTTGGATAAAGTATAATGTTCCCGATAAAGTGTATATCTCATATAGGTTCGACCAGGGATTTTTGAACTCATTGAGTCTAATATAATTATTTTTTTGTGGCTCCATGACCCTTATGTGAAAATCCTGATGTTGGCTATGAGGTTGGGACCACTTGTTTATTAGTGGGTTAGATGAGTATACCTGGATGTTCTTATAATATCTAAGGGCATATAACTAAGAAGTGCAGACTATGCATTTGTTTGGGGTTTATATCATTTAAATTTTTTAGAGTTTTTGTGGTCCCTTAATATGTATTTTTTTACTCAAACCTGCACAGGATTTTCCTGCACATGTCATGTCTTGTGTTGATAACTGATAAATTGATGAATTTTAGGAGTACAAGGACTAGTTTGTTTTCATTAAGACCAAATAGAAGAGGAATATGCCTACGGCTATAAGAAGCTACCCCCAACTAACTTTTTGGTAGGGTTCTTTTTGTATGAGTTTCAGTGACTTGGGGTCTTACATTTGTTTTATCATTATTTTGGTGAGCTTGTATACTAGATCAATTTTCCACCTTGTACTTCACAATATTTTGTATTCTAGTTTTGGTTTACCTACTGATTTCATTCATAATCTACTTAGTGTATTCTTTTCAGGTTTCTAGGATGGGGTTATGATTGTGCATGTGTACATGTACATGTAAAATTCCTCCCATTTGCAGGATAATGGCTTCAGCGCTGGTCATCATCCCCCTTGTCATCGGGAGGTGGGCCTGGTGTTTTCATGGCATGGGCCCTGGGTTACGGGTCATGACACTATCTGACACTTGATTCCCATCTTCATGACATATGTATTTTCATTGGAATCTATATCCTATTCCAATCCACACGTTTCATCATTAAATATCTGACCCTTTTCCAAGCATGATGAATGTTAACATGTCATCATGTAGTGAACTATGAGTGGATTGATCCATTAAAAATTCAATAGGTACCGATGATTATGACCACCTAACCAAGACTCGTCCATGTGTTTCATTGATACCAAGACCTTTAATTTCCATAAATAATTAAATAATATGTATAAATTCCTAATACATTAAAGCATGTAATTAATTTTTCTTGATATTTCCTAAGACTAAAACATCCATCTCCTCAATTTTCAGAAATTTCAGTACGTGTACATTCCTATAAATTATGTATGTGTTGATTCACATTAATTGATTTAATATATATATGAATTTATATTCTACTCTATACCCAGAAACAAAATTCTAAAAATGCTATATTCCTTCTTATGACATATGATTTTAAAAATACACCAACCGTGGACTAGTACAGAACCATTCTCTCATTGATGTGGGGTAATACATTGACCCATTTTATATAAAATATTTCTATGAAATTAATTCTTATTAGTCCAATGGGGTACTAATACTAGGTATAATAACAAGAATAAAAAAGGAGAAACACACACATTCTTGTCACATGGTAATAAATTTTTTAGTTATGGTCCTCACCTCATTACATTAAACTACATGTTCCTTTTACACTCCTCATGATATTAAATTTTGAGGTGAATGTTTTTATGAATTTAAAAAATAATCAAGTGGGAAAATTACAATTCAATCCATATAGAGTTATATGGGTCATTGTCAAAATATGTCTTAATGATTAAATTCACTCATTTCCATTCTTATGATATAGATCTATAGAATTATTAATTCATTATAAATCTAAGTGCAGATTGAGTTATGTTAATTTGGAAAACATTGTGACACTGAGATAAATCATTATGGGTCTACCTGTTATATCTAAAACAATAATTCTCCTTTTGTTTTTTTTTCATTCCCCTATATACGACAATGTTTTTCTAGTGGAACCCCTTTTATCCTTATAGAATATGAGTAGAAAGATTCATTTCCATATATGGTATGAAGTGATTCTCAGAATCCGTTGTCTTTGACTCATCTATAATGTCAAGAAATTATATTCCCCTACATTTCATATGTTCAAGATCAATATATGGAATTTATTATATAAGAATTGTGTGTGTCATGGTCCTTACCAACAAAGGATACATATAAATTCATGAAAATATTTTCATAGGACCTAACATAGGAGCATTATAATCATATATATCTATAGTTATTTTATTAATTAATAACACTTCCTTGTTTAAAAATTAGAGTGGGATGATTCACACATTAGTTAAGGCCTTTCCCACAATGAGGTCCCTTTGGTAGTCAAATTAATTTGATAGCAAACACCTATATGATAGTGGTTAAATTACAAATTTCTATAAATATGCCCATTTTACATCGATATGATTTAGCTCTGTGTATAAGACCTTTTCTCCATGAAATATGTTTGTATTGAACCCTATTTAAATACGATACATAATGATTCCCAGATCCTCTATTATGTCTCAACAGTGATTTTTTATTATAAGGATACAACTTATATTACCAATATATGAGTCATATTGATATAACAATATAATAATTAATTCCTATAGTTATTCATTTTAACATTAAAAAATAATTTTTGAAAATAACCCATTACATATTAATGAGTCAGTATATATATCCTCACTAAATGGTGTCTTCAATAATGAAATTGTCTGTATATGATCTGGATATATGTAGGGGTCATTATCCAAAAAATTGTGTCTAGATTGATTCTTGGAATAATAAAACATGAGAAAAAACTCAAACCACATATCCTAGAACTATTCCAAAATGTTATAAATTCCCCCTCGTAACTTAGGGTTTGAACCTTCATTGTAGGACATAAATTCACTTGCAGCAATACACCAAGGTAAGGGATAATTATTATTCCTTATATTAGAGTTGGATTTAGAGGAATATGACTCACAAATATTATAAATGATGGTGGAAAAACCACTCTCCTTGTATAAGGGGTAGATTTATATTGGGATCCCTTTGCGAAATACATGTGGGTTGATTCCTATTATAATAGGACAAGTTTTTATACCCAAATATCCTATCATGAGCAAAGTCATAACATCGAAAACAATAGACCCCTTATTCAATAAATGGGATAGATCTATTAGTTATATTCCATTAAAAATGAGTTTTATGAGGGTCGATAGTGATCCCCATGAAATAAATATTGAAACTAAAATGGGCAAAGGAAGGGAAGATATAAACTCCCTAAAACTTGTTTTCTTTAACGATAAATTCTATGTTGAGCAAGAACAGGACTCACCAATTTCTAGTGTAAAGATAATTTATTTTTACCGTGGCCACAAATAAAATATACATAAAATTGGAAATTAGAAATGGGCCACCACCTCTATATTAGTTGAGCCTATATTGGATCCATCAACATTGGTATTATGAATGGAAAAATTATTCAATGATAAAATTAACCCCTTGTTTCCTATCAATATTTTTCACTCACCAAAAGATATTATAGTATGGGTAAATATGGGCCAACATTTTATTTATCAAAATAATCAAGATTCACTTTATTTTAGCGGTTTCCACCAATTAATCCCTGGATAATCTCATGACCAAATATGGGGAATCTCGATGGTCCATAATAAAATATCATTAGAAAATAGGATTGTTCTTGAGATAGATACTGCCCTTAAATATGTTTTTTTGATATACATTAGTTATTATTTCATAAGATTCATATCTAGAAAATGGTTCCCAAAAATATGGTTATTGAACCATAATAATATACTGGAATGACAATATCTCTATCATTCAGGTTCCCTCTGACAAGTGACAGGTGTCTCAAATGAAACATTTCATAATTTTCACAGCGGTTCAAAACATCCCGGTCACAGGAAAATAAATTTCTTGTCATTTCCCCAATATCTAAAATGGAAAACATATTAGAATTAGGTCCTCATTTCAAAACTATAAATTACATAACACCTAATCGCTTTCTGTATAAATTTATAATTCATGACAGTTGTGTCTATGTTACATCAATTTACATATCATAGACTAACATCATTTCAGAATCCTTCGCAAAGGAAAACTATAGTTAGATCCTGGTCATCCAGGGTTCGAGGTGTATCCATCAGCTCTCTTATCACCTTGACTAATAAATGATAGTTCATTTCTTGATTATATCAGATTACTATAAACCTAACACAAATCATGTATAATATTGAGTGTAACAACAAGGGATCGTTACCTTGACTATGAATTTAATCCGATGTCTCTTTTATATGATATCATTTCATGCCATCCATAAAGTAATTTTCATTGATAATGGACCACTAATCCAATTCATCCTTAAAAACAATACAATGAAGGTTAATATCCTAGAGTGATTCATTATCAAACCTTGCATGGTTTTCTAATACTATTAAACATTATCAAAGAAAAATATTTGCATAATTTTTATATATTATTCTATATTTCAAATAGGTGTTATATTATTCACAAATACATGACCCAAATTATGTTTTTATGTTAAAAAACTCCATCTTAATTGTTCTGTACAATATTAGCCAAAATTGTGCGAACTTTTATCAACGTTTCATGAAAATAAACTCTATAACATGATATTCCAAACCCAAAAAAAAATACTAATAGTGAATGAGTAGAGTAAAATGTCATATTGAAGAACTATAAAGGGTTGAAAAAATAGATATACATTCACTGAAATTTAATATACACATATTGGGATATTATAAATAAAATAGAGAAAAAATTGAACAAAATAAATTTGTTCTATCCTATTAAACTAAATTTTTAGGATCCATGCTCAATAGATCCCTAATATTAAGGAATAATTTAGATAACTAAATTATCCCTTCCATTCACATTGACAACATGTTAATTATATTGAGGAAAAACATATAGTGTGAGAAAAACATCCTCGAGTGACATCTCTCTATAGCCTACTTCATTTGTCAAGTGTTGGATCATAAAATGTAATTCATAGCTCGTGGATAGGAGTGTTGCATAATTAATGTCACCATAGACTTCACTATGTATAAAATCACCTTCCAATTGAAATTGTTTCCTCAAATTATCATCCAAATGAATCCTTTAAAAGTAAATTTCTCCTATGATCCATGTGATCCCTATAAACATTGTAGGAAAATTTGTCACCATAGATTGATTCCTCAGTATGCACTGCATGTTTCCCACATCACTTATTCCTTAGGTAAAAATATCTTATTCAGTATTTACATATTCAATAATGAAAATATTCAAGTGGATTCAACATAAATGAAATTACATAAATACAAATTGTTACCATTCATAAATAATTGGTGTGGTGCCTTGTTTATTTTATTTTTTGGTCCTTATTATGTGACCAAAAAATAAATGATATAATGGAATGTGGTTCCAAAAAACAATGAATCCAAATTTCCTAATTTATAGTATTATAATAATATTCCCTTCCTTCATGTCCCATTTCACATATCCCTTGTTGTTTGAACTATCTAAAGGGTGAAAAAATCCTTCTAGGATATATATCACTCAGTAATCTAATTTATTCCCAAATTTTTTGAGTCTTTCTAAATATTCCATGCCCCCTAAGAATAAAAATTTCAATAAAAGGGGTCTTCATTATGAATATTAATATATTCATCTAGTTCTTTAAATTAGAACATGAAATTTCATCTATATGAATAATTTCCCTTAAATAAGTTCCACTAACCCATATGATTCCCAAAAAACATTATGGTGGAACTAATCAAGTATGACTGAATCACTAACATCCCTAGTATATCTTCCTCATCACACCATACATGATTCAGTATCCTCAAATATGATTTACACAATCTATAATCCTCCATCAATGTAGATATGATATACATTATTCCAGATAACAATATACCATTCATGTTCTATAAGAAAGTATTCAAGGGGGAAAAACCTCTTTACTACTCATATATATATAAAGGGTGATTGTTAATATTACCCTTATTAATTATTATTCCCTTGAATCCCAATTTACCTATTTATCTCTTGAATAACTATAAATATTTTTTTGTACCCATGGATGAATATACTCAAAAACATGAAAATTTCTATTTAATAATGCATATTTTCCCCTAGAACATGAATTTGAGCCCATGGACTATCAACTAGAATGGTATCAAAATTGTCAAATGGTTCTATGATCCCTTTTATACCAAAACATTATAGTGGTACTTTTCACCATAGAGTGATTCTTAATAATCCTCATTATCTCTACCCCATCTCATCACCATGACTCAGTTGTTGTAAGAAATAATTACAAGAATTAAAGATACAATATTTTTATTATAGGAGCACAGTATTCTAACTAATATGTCCCATAACTAAAATAATTGATGTTTTAACCATTATGATCATAAACTAAATTAGAAAATATGTTTATTCTATATTTAACTATACTAAAATAATACATGGTCCAAGATACCAGACATTAAATTGCATCATCACATTGGATAATGATTAAGACCATAAACTATTGAAATATAATGTCCAAGCTACATGGTCCTAAACTAAAATAATAGTTAATTCAAGATATATCTAATTATACTTTCCCAATATGATTTACAAGTCATAAAAACAAGAAACTATAGAATTTTTATATTAATTTTTATTGATATTAACAATATGATATATTTATCAAGAATTCATGAAATCAATTTTTCTTGGAAATACATATAATACAGATCAAATTGGAAACTCATATAGGGAGTTTTGTTGAATAGTTTGGTCTCTACTCACTGAATACATACTTTTTGTGATCTATTAATTTTTGGAATATGAAAATAGGAGGCATTAAACATGGTAGGTTGAATTCCCATAATGGGAGTCCTTATTAAAATTTATATAATTGAATTCTAATTGTTATAGTATTATTAGGAACACTAAGGGGATGTAAATAATGATATAAGAATATTATATATTTCGATATATTTTCATTGAAATATTCAATAAATTCATTATAGTCTCCTATCCTAGGGAAAAGTAAGAGCACTTATTCTATCCATGGGATTTATTCACCCATGTAATCTCCTTAGACAGAATAATTCTTAATGGAGACTACTAAATATATCGATTATTATGTTTATACCAATGGAATTTTACGACCCGTTAGAGGGAGGAATCTATTATCACTTGATCATTTCATTTTGGATTTAGGTTTAAATAATCTTATGAAAATAAACATTGGTTTCTATAGATATTTTTAGTTTATTGACTCATAAATGGGTCATGTAAATTATAAAAATAAAAAATAAAAAATACACGAGTCTTAGTAGGATCCAATCAATGATAATAAAAAATGAGGGAGGGATCACAACATCATGGTGTCTCCACCCAAATACACAACTAAAAAGTGAGGATCCGTAAAGTAAAAAAAACATTAAAACCTATACTAGAAGATGCCTTTAAATTTTTAATGATTTACACCTTGATAGTAATATATTAGGATAGTTTATTTAATAATTCATTCATATACTCTACATTATATTATAATACATACTCCATATAAAATATGTAAATATTATCATTCTCTACCTTGTTAATGAGTCCCTGTTTCTTTCATATTTTTGTATCCATATGTTTTAGAATGTATTTTATATTTGAAAAAACATGTTAGAGTCTGTCAATATTAGCCTCCCTAGTATTGAACATATCATGGAAAACAAAAATTTCTTTTTCCCATTTAGAAGAATAATTTAGGTCCTTTGATCAAAATATCGTGGAAAAAAATAAATCCCTTGCCACTTATATTCTCATCACGTGGGATGATGTTGAGCCAATTATTATTGTTTTTTCACATCGCTTTTTATTTCTATGGTAGATTTTATATAGTTTATTGTGATGTATTATATTATATGCAATAAATTTTCAATTTTTAGTGATTTTTTTACTGTTGAATTTAATATAAATTGTGTTATTCTAGTTTTAAAAATTCATGATTATTTTCATTAATTTATGAACTACATGGTGTCCATTATTGATTTTTTTTAATAATAGACGGTCTCTTTTATTCATGTAATAAAATTATGCAGTTACATATGCTCATGTTCATAATAATAGAAATAACTTGGGAGAATATGTACTCTTTTCCTATAGTTGTTAAATATATGGATCTCCAACTCACATCCCAAATTTATTGTGTAGGTCCCAATATAGGTAATGATGGTGACTCCATTTCTATATCCACTATCATCAGATGTCCTATCTGTATAAGAATATGAACCAAGAAGAGTTATGTGGAGTTATATTCTACATAGTTGTAACATCCTATGTAAATAATGAAATAATACAATTTTTTTAAATATTATTTTGTGAATTAAATATTAATTTTATCTTAAAGGGGTTTCTATGTTTGATGGCGTGTCTGATAAGTAACAACGAGTTTCATTGAAATATTTCTTTGCACCATAATAATATAACATTAATATTTTAAGTGGTAGTAAACACCTAGCTATTTTATTGGAGAGAATTAACAGAACAAACTGCAATACGATTATAAATGTTTTTAAAAGTTTTTACATTTATCCAATAAATGATAGATGCATCAAATGTGAATTAATCTACTTTTAAGCATAAATACTCTAATATTCATTAAAAGGTCTATTTACCACCTTGTAATGGTGGACACTCATTAAATATACTTTTTGGTAACTTTTATGTGTTCAATTTGACAGAAAAAATTATTATTTAGAATCGGGGCATCAAAATTTACTTTGGGTAAAATTTTGGTATTTTTCTGATAAAATTCATCTTTTAATATATAGTGAAAAATATTGTATTTAATTTAAAACATCCATTTAATATAATTAATTTATATGGATAGATTATCTTATTAATTGGTTTTAATATGTAATTAGATTATATTTTTACCATTTAATCCAATGTTGGTTATGGTAATTAATTTCACATTGAAATTGGACAGAAACAAGTGTCAATCATTTGGTAGTTATTATTTCTAAAAAACAAGCCTTTTGTTTTGACTACAAGAATTAATTTTAAATTAATTTCAACCACTTAAGTATTTTGAATTTTTAAAAATGGTTTCTATATTTGGAATCAAGAGGGGTAAATTTTTTAAATATGTAACTTTTATTTTTAGACATAAATAATATTTATTTAAGTAAAATTTTCATTTACAATGGTTAAAGGGTAAATCTGGTAAATAAGGGTAAACAAATATTGTTATAATAATATAAAATTACCCAAAATTTTTCCATAACCTAATTGGTTGATACGCATTTTATAATTTTCATCCTTGGGTAGATTATGGGACCCCATGGGGACACTTGGGAGTGACAATGACACTTTATTTAAATTAACTTAATGTAAAGACATAGATGACATAAACAAATATCTTTTAATAAATTAATTTTTACATAGTGTTATATATGTTATATTTTAGACGAAAAATATTATTTGGAAACATAAAAAAATTTCCAATGTTATGGTAGTTTTTTTATAATTTTTAGATATTATATAGTGTAAATTATTTATGACACAATAATGATGTAGTGTTTACCTCATTAATAAATGATTTAAATCAATAAGATTATAAAGATTAAAAAAATATCTGAAACCAGTCCAATTCTTATCGGGTGATTTTATTTCTTCCATGACTCATATTATATTTTACTTTAATATGTTTCGGAAATTTATAAATAGAAAATCATTATGTAATAAAATAATATTTTTACACTTTCCTAAAGAGACCCTCTCCCCCCTTGTAAAAATCCCTCACTTCTAACCCATTCCTCACACCATTCATTCCCCTTGTCTCATACTACATCTACCTAACTAATCTCCATATATACAAATCCTTCTACAAGAATCATTAACATTGTCATAAGGCACTTCAAAAAACCCTATTGTTTGATACCAAAGAGAGTAACCAGATTTAAAGGTAACATCTTTTTTTATGTTTTTTTATATAATTTTACTTCTCAAACCACCTAAACACATTTATTAATTTATTTTATAACAAAACCAATGTCTCAAATATACTAGTATGTTGTTATGATATGGATTTGAACTAAACATAGACACACATCCATTTAAGGGGTAAATAACAAACTGTTTATGTGGATGGAAAACTAACACCTCACGAAACAATGATTATTATATTATCTCCAACCGCCTATAATGGTGGCCATTACGATGGAAATATATTTATATATGAAATATATTATGTATATCTTTTAATTATTTTGTATTTTACATTTGTTGAATTCCATTATGGTTTACATTATGGGTAAATGTGACAATTTTATTTAAGGAAGTGCGGACTACCACCCCCTCAAAGTTATATGAATCGTTGCTTCCATCTGTCAGACATATAAAGTATGGAGTTAATGATATTATATATGATATTATACTGGAATTATAATATAACTATGTGTTATTATTTTTTAATTCCATTAAAATAAGATATATAAATGAAAGTAGCGTTCATGCTTTTGTACAGCTTACAGTCTCCATGAACGGTGCATTTCATTTCATCTATCCAAATGTTATGTGCTATTATAAATAAATAAATATACGGGATATATATGATATATATGATATATAAATCATTAATATCATTATGGTGATAATGGATATTTGGCCACATGAACAACTTATAATTATAAGAAGTTCATTTATGACTCAAGTACTAAATATCGATAAAATGACCATTATTAACTTAAATAATTACATTTTGTTTATAACATGGTAATAAGTGATATAAGAGGAACAATAAACTTGAAAAATGATCTTCATCAAGTAGAAATTAATATTAGTTTATTATTTAGGAGAATAAATAACGAATGGGTAAAATCAGAAACGAGGTAAGGGACTTCATCTCAATATTCATCATTGAGGCATATTTTGTGTTATACAAAACATTCCATCATACGGTGTATAAACCCCGTTGACTTTTATTGTTATCCAAAAAGAATATTTTCTCTACTAATCATTTTACAAAAAGAAATAATAATGTTTATTTTTACATATGCGGTGACAATGGCCTTTCCATCACCGTGAGTATTATTTGATCATTGGATTCCTTAATATGTTGTAATGTTTTTAAAAGGAAAATAAATACCATATACTTTTTTATGTATTTTGGCATTGAAAATGGTTTTTATAATGGATTTTTTATATCAATATTTTTATGAGATATATTGTGGTTGAAATGTGGAAATTTTATCTTTCCATTATATTTGTTTTCTATGTAATGATTATGTTATTGTTCATGGTAATTGTTACATATACAGGTCGTTCTATGACAAAACTAGGGCGGATGATCCTGAGATAGATTTCCAATGCAATGGGTATCATGATAGAGGTAAACATGAATGTTTCTCCAAATAGAATTTGGGAATATACAATGATGGGTATTCCAAATGTAACTCCCTATGTAGCTGTGATAGCTACAATGTAAGTATGATATGATTGACACAATTTACATTTATGATTAACATTTTCAATGTATAATTCATAAATATTATGATTTCATTAGGTATGTTAGAGAGCTTATGTTATCTATGTAATGTTGAACTAATTTTTTCTTTCATTATTTTATAACCCTTACTGAGATTCTTATGCTCATCCAAAGTTTTGAAATATTTTTCACCAGATATAAAGATAAAAACTAACAAGGATGGGATGAAGGAAAATTCATTATATCTAAACCACGGGATTATACATGAATCTTTCTCTCAAGAGTTTTTATTTTTAAAAAAATTGAAACAGAGTAGATGTGTCTACTTTGTAACTTTTTAGATGTAATGTAATAGTTATGACTTAATTCTCTAAATCTATAAATATGAAAAGAACTTCAATGTGAATTATTCATTTAATTCACGATTATGTAATGTTTTAAGGTTGGGTCCTGATAGTTGGTATTATAGGTCGGTTTAGATAAATTTAGAAGTTAGGATATTGTAATATTAATGTCCATAAATTAGTTTATTGTAATATTGAAGTGATATAGCATTTACATATTACCATGTTACTTCGCCTAAGATATTTCTTATGTTCAGAATGGTTTTCCGCATAGGAAATAGGGAACCTATGTTGGGATGTCATCAGGAGAAATATAACCTTCCAAATTAACAACCTGAGAAGGTCGGAATCAGAACTGAACAGTATGTTGTGGTGATGGCATAGTTGACTCAGGCTATAAATGGTGGTGGTATCCATGCACGAGATCAAATAGATCAACCACAGTGGAACATGTCAGTAGTGGATAATTTCATGAAGAAACATCCCCACCATTAAAGGGATCATATAAACCTATGATTTTAGAAGGGTAGATTAAAGAACTGAAAAATATTTTCGATGTTATGGGGAGTTTAGAACATCAAAAGGTTAGTCTCGTTTTTTATGATTTTCAATTTGATGTTGATCGGTGGTGGTCGATGGGGAAAAATATCTTGGATAGTGAAAATATTGATAATAATTATTATGATGAATTAAAAGGTATGTTCCTTAATAAATATTTTCCTATGGTGGTTCATCTTAGGATGGAAAATCAATTCCTAGAATTTGTGCAAGAGGATGACTTAGTGGATTCTTATGAAGAAAAATGCACTCTACTGTAATGGTATGCTCCAAATTTTATATGAGATCTTGATAGTAAAATAAACCATTACTACTCCGGATTAAATCCAATGTATCGATGGGATTTAGCTTTTCATGAGTTCAAAAGTTATGAAAAACATGTTTGATGTGCAGAGAAGTTGAAAATGGAGTTTTTCGATGATCAGTTCTTCTTTGACAAACAAAAGAATAATAGGTCAAGGTGGCATGAAAAAGGGAATATCTCTTCAAAATATTCTGATGGTAAGAAACTTATGTTTACTGGTTTTTGTAAAATCTGGTAAAATAATGATGGGGAATGACTTTTGAATCTTGGTAAGTGTTACCAATGTGGTTAAATGGGACATAAGGCTCGTAATTTCACAGAAAAATATCAGGATAATGGTAAGAAAAAAATCTGATTTACAATCAATAAAATGTTGTAAGTTCAATGAAATGGGTCATTATGAAAATGTGTGTCCAAAAAAGAACTCAACTAAGGGAAAGAATCCAAACTACAAGCATAATGGGGTGGTGAAATCTTTTGCAACTATTTTACAAGATGTTGGGCCATTAAATGAAGTTTTATCAGATAAACTGTTTGTTTGTTCAGATTATGCCAGTGTGTTGGTTGATTTGGGATATACCCAATTGACAATTTCTGAGAATTTTTCTAGTAAATTTGGATTTTCGTCTCATGATATGAATCCTAAACATATGGTAAAATCACCTAGGGGAAATTTTGAAAAAAAATTTATATGAACCTTCATGTCTATGTGTGCAAAAAGAATCCACCTAAAAATCTTATTGTTTTGACAGTAGTAGAGTTTAATGTTATTTTTGGAATGGGTTGGATTTCTTTTTATAATTATAAGATTGTCTGCAGAGCTAAAGAGGTTTCTTTTCAGAAAGATTTTCTGTTTTTGAACAAAAATGAACCCTTACTTTTGAGAACATATCAAGAAGCTATGAAACTTGTAGAAGATGGAAATGAATGTAACCTTGAAAATATTGTTGAAAACAAAGAAACTAATTAGATTAATGATCTTCCTGTTCTAAACGAGATCCATGATGTTTTTTAATGAGTTTCCTATTATTATACCTGATTGGGAAATTGAATTTACCGTTTACTTAGTTTCAGATGCTATGGAAATTTCAAAACCCCCTTATCGAATGGCTCAAATTAAACATTTAGAGTTAAAGAAGCAATTGAATGACTTATTAGATTAAGGTTTCCTTCGACCGAGCACATAACCATGGGGCTACCCTACCTTATTTTTTAAAATGAAAGATGGTTCAATGAGACATTTCATTGATTATAGAGCATTGAATGACATCACTGTTAAGAACAATTATCCTTTTACTAATATCGATGATTTGTTTGATAATCTCTAGGGTGCTCAGTTTTTGTTTTGAACATTGTCTTGGGCTCGGGGTTCCATCAGTTTAATGTAAATGATTAAGACAATCCAAATAATGTGTTTTATAATAGATATGGTTGTTATGAATTAGTAGTTGTGCCTTTTGGTTTAACCAATGCACCTGTTGTATTCATGAATCTTATGAAAACAATTTTCTGTTAGTTCTTCTATAAGTTTTTGGTTGTGTTCATTGATGATATTTTAGGTTTATTCTAAATTTAAAGAAGAGAATGAAAGTAATTTAAGTGTTGTATTTCAAAACATAAAAGAAAAAGAAACTATTTGGGAAATTCATCATGATTGAGTTTTGGTTACAACAAATTTCATTCCTTGGTCACATTGTATAAAAAATGGCATAACGGTAGATCCTACTAAAAAAAGATGTTGAAGAATGGCCAAGACCCACAAATATAACCAACTTCCATACTTTTCTTGGATTGGTTGGTTATTATAGGTGGATTGTTGAAAATTTTACACAATTGTCTAGTCCAAAGACCATGTTAACTCCAAAAGGTGTTTAGTTCATTTGGAATAAATAATGTAATGATTTTTTTCAGGATTTGAAAAGCAGATTTGTGAATTCTCATATTTTGGTACTAACTTCCAGAAATGGTGATTTTATTATTTATAGTGATGATTTGTTTAAAGAACTTGGTTGTGTCCTTATGCAGAATGACCAGGTAATTTATTATGCTTCACATATGTGGAACCTCATGAGTTAAATTACCCTACACATGATTTGGAATTAGATGCTATTTATTTTATATTTAAATATTTGAAGGCATTATTGTATGGGGTAAAATGTGAAATATATACTGATCACAAAAGTTTTATGTATATATTCACCTAGAAAAATGTTAACATCGGACAGAGGAGACGGTTGGAATTAATCATGGATTATGATTGCACGATCCATTGCCATCTGAGAAAAGCAAAAAAAGTGGCTGATGATTTTAGTTTAAAATGTAATTCTTCATTAAACATGCCAGGTTTAGAATGAGATCCATTGTTTTTTGATTTAATGAACTTTGGAATAAAAGTTTTTGGCGCAATAAATTCTTCTATTTTGTTTCAGGTGACATTGAAATCATCTCTCTCAGGAAGAACTAAGAAATCGCAGAGGGAAGACACTGAGTGGTGGAAAAAAGTTCAGTTAATTTAGAAGCACATGAGAACATCTCAGAGTAGGTAGAATTTGTTTTTGGATATTCGGAGGAAGGATCTTTCTTTTTAGGTTGGTGATCATGTCTTTCTCAAGTTATCTCCCCAAAAAATGTGATGTGTTTTGATAATAAGGGAAATTGGAGTTCGAGGTTCATTGGACCTTATGAAATCCTATATAAAGTTGGATAATTTGAGTATATAGAGGATTTACCTCCATGTTTGTCCCATGTACACAATTTTTTTCATGTTTCAATATTGATAATGTATCTACCAGATCCATCTCATGTTTTAAGTCTATAGGAAGTTTAGTTAGATTAGAATCTCTATAGTGAGTAACAGACAGTCCATATTCTTGACCAAACAGATAATTTTTTGTGGAATAAAGTAATTCACTAGGTAATGGTTTTGTGGAAAAACCATATGGTCTAAGAGGAAACATGGGAATCTGAAAATTCTATGAGGGATAAATATACCCATTTATTTGATAAGTGACTAAAATTTTGAGGATGCAATTTTCAAAAGGGGGGAAGGATGTAACATTCCAGGTTAACAAAAAAATAATACATTTTTCTTTTTAATTAATATTTTGTGAATTAAATATTAATTTTACCTTAAGGGGGTTTCTATGTTCGATAGCGAACCCGATATGAAACAAGATGTTTCTTTGAAATATTATATTGCACAATAATAATATAATATTATTATTTTAAATGGTATTTTACTCCTAGCCATTGTATTGGTGGTAATGAACAAAACTAACTATGATATTATTATAGATGTTTTTAAATGTTTTTAAATATATCCACTAAATGTTAGCGGCTTAAAAAGTGAATTTATCTAATTTTAATCATAAATACTCTAATATTCATTAAAAGGCTGATTTAAAACATTTTAATGGTGAAACTTAATTAAATATAATTTTGATCACTTTTATATGTTATATTTGAAAAACTAAAATTATTGATGAGAATTGCGGCATCAAAATTCACTTTGGGTAAAATTTTGGTATTTTTCTGATGAAATTAAACTTTTGAAAAGTAGTTAACCATTCTGTATTCTAATTCAAAACTTCTATTTAATATAATTTATTAATATGTTTATATTATCATTTTAATATGTTTTAAAGTTTAATTAGATTATATTTTTACCATTTAATCTAATTTTGGTTCTTGTAATTAATTTCACTCTAAAATTTGACATAAACAAATCTCAATCTTTTTGTAGTTATTATTTCTTAAAAAATGCCTTCTGTTTTATAAGAGAGAATTAATTTTAAATTAATTTCTTACACTTATGTATTTTGAATTTTGACAAATGGATTATATATTTGGAATCAAGAGGTCCAAATGGTGTAAATATGTAACTATTATTTTTAGACTTTATGAATATTTATTTCAGTAAAAAATTTATTTAAAATGGTTGAATGGTAAATATGGTAAATAAGGGTAAAAAAATATTGCTATAACAATATATAATTACCCTAAAATGTATCCTAACCCTGTTTGTTGATATATTTCATATAATTATCATCCTTGGATCGATTTTGGGACCCCATGGGGCAACACGAGAGTGATAATGACACTTTATATTAATTAACATAAAGTATTGAAAAAATGACATAAAAATTATCCTTTAGTAAATTAATTTTTATATAGTGTTATATAAGATATAATTTTGACTATAAATATTATTTAGAAAGATAAAAGTATTTCCTAAAGCATGGTATATTTTTATAATTTTTAGATATTAAATAAAATAAATTTTTTATGACACAATAATGATGTTGTTTCTACCTTATTAATAAATGATTTAATAAATAAGATTATAAAGATTAAAATAATATTAAAAACCTGTCCAATTATTAATATATGATTTTATTTAGACCATGAGTCATCATATATTGTACTTTAATAAGTTTTGGTAATTTATAAACCGAAAATCATTATGTAATAAAATAATATTTTCACACATTCCTAAAGAGCCCCTCCTCCCCTTATAAAAATCCATCAACTTTAACCCATTCCTCACACCTCTAAAACCACTTGGATCGACCAAAATATTCCCAATTAATCTACATACATCCATATCCTCCTTTTATACTCCTTAACATAGGCATAATGCCCTTCAAAAAACTAGTTTAGTTCAAACTGAAGGGAGTTACCCAATTTAAATGTTACATCTTCTCTTAAGTTCTTTTGTTTTATATTACTTTTCAAACACTATAAACTCTTTTATTACATTCTTTTATATCAACACCACAATCCTCACATTACTAGGATGTTTTTAAGAGAATGATTAGAACTAAAATTACACACACATCCACATAATGGGTAAATAACATACTGTTTCTATAGATGGAAAACTACCGCCTTCTGAATCAATGATTGTTCAATTATCTCCTACCACCTATCATGGTGGCCATTATGATTTAACTGTATTTATATATGATATATATTCTATTTATGTTTTTTATGCTTCTATATTTTCCCTTTATAGAATACCTTAATGGATTCCAGTATGGGTTAACGTGATAATTTCATTTGATGAAGTACGAGCTACCCGCACCGCAAAATGATATGACTCGTCACTTCCATAAGTGGGATATATAAATGATGAAGTTAATGATATTATGTAAGATATTATATTGGAATTATAATATACCTATGTATCATTATTTTTTAATATCTTTAAAATAATAAATTGAAATGAATTTAGCATTCATGTGTACGTACGGCTTACCGTCTCCATGAATTGTGCATTTCATTTCTTATCTTTAAATGTTATAAACTATTATAAATACATGCATATACTAGATATATATGATATACATGATATTAACATAGTGAATATCATTATGTAGATAATGTAAATTTGACCACATGAATAACTTTTAATTATAAGAAGTTCATTTTTGACCAAAGTACCAATTATTGACAAAATGATAGTTATTAACTTAAATGATTACATATTGTTTATATCAAGGTAATAAATGATATAAATGTAAGAATAATCTTCATAAATAATTTTCAGAAAGTAGAAATTAACATAAATTTACTATTCAGTAGATTAAAGAACGAACGGGTCAAATAAGACACGACGTAAGGGACTTCGTCTCAATCTCCATTCATTATGGCCTATTTTGTTTTATATGCAACTTTCTTTTATATGGTGTATACACCCCATTGACATATAATTTTATTCCAATGAATCTTTTTTGTTCTAAGGGTTTTCCTAAATGATTAAAAATAGTGTTTTTTTAACATACATGATGAAAACTACCATTTTGTCGCTGCAATTATTATTTGATTTTGGCATCCTTAACAAGCTGTAATGTTTTTTAAGGAAAAATAAATACCTTATACTATGTTACGTATTTTGGTATTGAATATGGTTTTGATAATAGATTTTTATGTCAATATTTTTTGATGATATATTGGGATTGAAATGTGGAAATTCTATCTTTATTTTATATTTGTTGTGTGTGTTATGATTGTGTTATGGTTCATGGGAATTGTTACATATACAAGTGGTTGTGTGATAAACCTAGGGTGGGTGAGCCAGAGATAGCTCTTCAATGCATTGGGTAACGTGATAGTGGTAAATGTGAATGTTTCTCCGAAGTGATTTAGGGAATATATTGTGATGGGTATTCCAAATGTAAGTCCCTACGTAGTTGTGATAGCTACAATTTAAGTATGATATGGATTCCAAAACTTACATTTATGATTTATGTTTTCTATGTGTGATTCATACATCTTATGATTTCATGAGTTATGTTAAAGAGCATATGTTATGTATGTAATGATGAACTAATGTTGTAATTATTTGTTTTATAACCCTTATTGAGATTATAATGCTCATCCCATGTTTTGAAATGCTTTTTATAGGACAAAAAGATGAATAGGGTCAATGATGTGTTCAAGGAAAAAGTCATGTTGTCTAAAACACATGACTAGACCTAAATAGTTTTCTCAAGAGTTTTTATTTTGTTAAAAAAATGGGAACTGAGTAGAAGTGTCAACTTTATATCTTTTAAGATGTAATGTAATAGTTATGACCTAATTCTCTAGAACTATAAACCCAAAAAGATCCTCAATTTGAATTATACATTTAATTCTAGATTATGTAATGTTTTAAGGCTGGGTCCTTATAATAGTACTCTCTGTTTGATGTCACATCAGGTGTTGTGAGTATGGAATTTCAATGTTGGTGGTCAAATTAACAACATTCCAAACCAATCTATTGTCCAGGATTATAGAATCACATTTATTGATGTATCATGATGAACCACCTCTATTGGATTTCAGGTATTATATTGTTGTTGATATTATGGAAATTGTTTCATAACGAATAGTATGGTGCAAAAAAATTATGCCCAAATTCAGTAGGAGCAGGAAGGCGATCTTAATTTCTAGTTTATCAATTGTTTATTTGGAACCTAACAATTCGAATTCTGAGGATGGTCATGCTTGGTTCAATTCTGATTCTATGTGGACCAATAATTTATATGAGTTTGAATGATACATCATGATTCATTTATGTCATTGAATTACACTATGTGAACTCAAATGGATATATGGGTATGGATGATTTGTGAATGTATTATGAATTGGAAACCAAAATAGATACACTTGAAATTGAAAATTTCAATCAAAATATAATTGATAAAAAAATTATATGTGAATCAACCAAAAATGAAGTCACATACATCAATCATTATATGTATGACATTACTCATATATGTCTTGATGTGGCTCTATGACCTCAGTTGGTATGTGAGAATATTTGTTCCCCAAAAAATGGTTACATATGAAATAATTTGTGCTGAAGAATTTTCCCACATAAATCAATACTCATAAATGAAGTCAATACACTACATGTAGTAATGTGGGAATTTTATTACTACAACGAGAATTACTGTGGGGGGACTAGAAGATTATGAGAATTAAACTTATGATAAAATGTACGAGCAACAAGATTTAGTGATCAAGAAAATTAATTAAAAAACAAAGGGATAATTTAATAATGTTATATTGTTTACTAAATGGTATAGAGTTTCTCAGTGTCTAACATTAATTTGGGGGAAGATTGGATTCAGTTTCTGAGTAAGGACAATATACATCGAAAATCCATGCCATATAGAATCCTGGGAGTTTCTTGTAGATCTATGTATATGACATTGAGTTAGGTATTTGTGTGAAAATTTAATATTAATATAATAAGAAGAATGATTTAATGGGGAATCTTCTACAGACAAACACATTTGATTGGAGAACCATAACATTTAAAAGATGGTGATGAGTTAAGAGAATAAGGAACATGTGGGCTATTGAAATTTATAAAAGATATGTGATAAGAATAAATGGATTCATTAATCCTCCCCCTTAGTTTATTAATTTTTTAAAGGATTTTTTAAGTTCCAAAAAAATTCATATCATTATCATATCCATGAATTTCGGCTTAAATTCATTAGCACGGTGAAATCAGATTAGTTTGGTTTTTCAATTCAAAAATTTCTTATGTGGCCTTTTAAAAATTATAGTTGACACCAGCTTTCTATAAAATTGAATGTGTTCAAAAAGTTTCAAAAAAGAAAAATATTTAAATCTCAAGTCAATCTGCATGACCAAGATATCGACTTCACACATTCTAATGTCAATAACATTGAAACATCACAATATCTGAATTTATTATTTGGAAAAACCAAATTCCCAAAGTGATTATTCATTATTCATATGATTATAATTCATTATTTTGATAATTCAGGTTCTAAAAAATACCCCAACTACAGTTTAGTTTCTTCTTAATATGTTAGGATCACAAATATTAGTATGTAATTCTTATTTTTTATGTTTTTTTATTTACTAAATTTTATTTATAGCAGATTGAACCACTCTTTCCTCCCCAATGGATATGATATCCCTCCTCACAACTATATAGTGTTATAAGTAATATCATTATAATTATGTTCAATTAATCTAGAATATAAAAATTTAGCATGGTTTTTTGTTTAGGATTTATATGTCTTTAAAACTATGAAAAAAATATATGAATCTTGTGTCTGCTGTTGAAAATTTTCTCAATGCAAGATCAATCAATCTAGTTCTATAGATTTTGTGCCCAAAAACCCAAAAATACAGAAACAATTAAAACCAATGAGAAAATAAAAAAATGAAAGTGATAGTTGTTGAAGATAATAATCCTGAAATAATACAATAAATATCAAATTTCTTAGGATAATAAATTATATTCTCCCTCATGCATTGAGTAATCCTTATTCTATTACACTTACCCCATGGGCCACTAAATATGAGTGAAATACATATCAATATTCCTTGATACCTACATTCATTATAAAGAATAATGATGAATTATTATCTTTCATTAGATATTTTTACAATATAGTACAAATAAATCCACAAAAAAGGATTTGTGGGAATGAGATGAAATTTATATTTTTACGTTTTTGATAAAAGAGAAAATCCTGGAATTGGTTTTGGGATTTTGATTAATAAAAATATGAAGCTAGGGAACAAATATATCACTAATTTATAATGGTATTTTATACAAAAAGACATAATGGACAATTAATAAATTAAATAATTGTATTATCTAAAGAGGGTGGATATGCTTTTTTTGAAGAATATAATAATATCTAGTACTATGTAGGAAGTTTCTTAATCACCAACTCCCTAATTGCCTACTTGGTGATGCCTTATATTATGGATTTTTACCTACATGTCACAAATTGTTTTCAACTTAGATGGATGAAATTACCATAATAAAAAGGATTAATTTATAATAAAAATTCCAATATATTGGCTCTAAATTAAATATCTATTGATTAAAATAGAATAATATTGAATCATGGTGTAAATAACAGTATTCCCATGTTGGTAATGAAATCTAAATTGTATGAAATACATTACTTAAACTAGTACAAAATGAATAAAAATTACAATCACTATATTAATTATGTTGGATGCAAAAATAAGGACCAATGCCTCAGATAAGAGGATCAATAGAGTGGAATGTTTGGAGACTCATGTGAATTTTGTCCAAATTTTGACATTTCACCCCAAATTAAATATGATTCTAGGATTTAAAAATATGTTAAAAGTAAAACATATAGTGAAGAACCATTTTAAAACACATACAATAATGGATATAAAATCCATCCCAAATATTCCAAAATTTTACAAGGAATGATTAAACAACATGTTATTGCCTCTTTAAATTAAAAACAACACTGAATAAAATTTTAACATCAATATATGTCTGAAAATTATCATTTTTAGTATGGGGTTACATGGATGGTTTAATTGTTTATAGGGAATCATGATTCATAAAACATCATCATGTTTCCAAAAAGGCCCGAAGTCATTTCATAATGAATAATTTTGAACTAAAATTAGGTCAACTATATTGATATTTCATTTTCAAGAGTTAATGTTAGGTTGTTGAGTAATAGTGAGAGTAATACTATAGATATATCCATTTATTGCGTTACTAGGATTGGCTTTAAAATTTCAATGGATCATAACCTTGTATTCTGTAGTTTGCAAACAAATAATCTGGAAATATCTGGAAATAAAAATATGAGAAACCATAATTATAAAAAATTGGAAAAACTATTATAGCATAAGATAATTGATTTTTTCCATCTAAAAATCAATAAGTAAAAAAATATATAAAATGAAAATTAATAAGGGGATGAAAAACTAGTCGATGAATTTAGGGAAAATCATACAATTCTTGGGAATTTTCCCCAACTATCCCATTTCATCGATAAATGAATTAAAAAAATAACAAATGAAATTTACATAAATTTCTTGCGATTATCAAAAACTCCTAGTGTACATCCGTTTCATCTTTTCTTTATTTCATATTCAATCATTATTAAAATTATTCAAAAAATAAATAAATAAATAACCATTATTATTGATTCCAATTTAAAATATCATTAAAGAGTTTAGTGTTATTGTTAAACTAAAAATTTCACCAAGCATAAATATCTAGGGATATTTTTAATACCCAACACGTTATGGAAAATCACTTATTTGAATTGAATGTGTTATATTGTGGATATAAATAACCTACTCCATTTTTCACTATTCAAATAGTTTTGGTTTAGAGATGTGAAACACAACAATGTGGTCTTAAAATTGATTGGAAAATACATTACACTCCCCATAGGAAAAGAAAAAGGAATGTGTTTTTGGATTTTATTGTATTTTACCTACTAGTTTTCTAATATTAGAAATTGAATTGGACAAAAATGTCCCTATCATTCTGGAAGTAATTACATAGATATCAGTGATACTATTATTAATGTAATAACATGTCAACTAATATTTATTTATGGGTAAAAAATGATGACTTCAATGTTATTAAAATTGAAAAATAGTTTTCATTGGATGAAAGTTGTAAAAAAGTGGACATTTTATAAGGTGGTTACTCATTTCATCATTTATACGAGTTTGAGAAACAACCATTGGATGATAAAATATTGGTGTAATTTTTCACTAATTAGACCAAGATGATTAAATCATCAAAAAGTAATTTTATAAAGGAACTAATGAGCATTGATAAAATAATTCCCAAAATTATAAAATCTATAAAATTGAAAATCTATTTAAATTTATATATTTAAAATAATCTTTGTTCCATTAATGGAGATAATTTGTGAATATTAATTTTTTTGTTCAATTATATATAGATTTTTATGATAATGTAACAAATATTTACATTTTTAGTATAATTTGTAGCAATTAAATAATGCTTATGGTGATATGTTAAAATAAATTTATAATTTATAATTTATATTTTTGCTGAAATATGATCTAGAAATCCATTTGACTGGGTTTTCCTCTTTGAACAGCTATATAGAAAAATTCAATATTGGATCTATAATTTAAAAATATATCAATTTTATAAAAATAAATTTAAGAAAATGTAAAATATCACACACCTAATAATCCTAAGTGTCTCATTCATAATTAATAATAACCCTATCATGTGAATAAAGATCCTTTTATTACTAAAAAAATTTATGGGTTGAAAATGAATCACATTAACTAATAATTTCCTCTAACATGAATGAAATTCAAGTGAATAAATTGTTGAATATTGTTAATAATATAAAAAATTGGAATAGATTTTACCATTTATAAAATCAATGATATTATTCTCTCATTCTATATGAAAAATATTCTTATAAAACTGGACTAAAATAAAATAATATAATAAAGAAGGATAGAGAACCCAAAAAAGATTAAGGTCGTGAGATAATATGTTATATATCACTTGGGTGATACAATTATATATCCCATTTTGAATAATTTTTGGGTAATACCATTCTAAGTATACCCAATGATATAGGGAAATATTATTGGGACAAATAAAAAACAATTGAATTTTTTTTAGGAATGAATCCATGTGGATAATTTTTATTGATAAATGAATCCAAATTATAATGATAGAAAATAATATTTTTCCCATGACATTTTTAGATCAAATTACTGATAGGATGGATTTAAATATTTCTTATTATTTACCAAATTTCTATTCTGGTTTCAACTATTTTTCATTATCCACATAAGATCTTCATAGTACTAATTTCACATGTCATTTTGGGATCTATTCTTATCAGAGAAGGCCCTTCATATTGTGTGGTGTTCTGGAAGCATTAAAATTTTGTATAATTAAAATATTACCTTACATGACTGAGATAATCATCATTGATTTGATGTATAAATTTTCAATTTTGGGAAGCAATGTTGAGTGACTTTTATAGTATCTTGAAATTGTCTATGGATGATTCCTACAGACAAATATAGATATAAAATGAGACAAATTTCTTTTTATATTCACTATACTAGTAGTGTTGGGTGTGAATGTTTAAATTCTATGTTTAGATGTTGATAATGCTTGGATTGATGTTATTCAATAGTACCCTTACAATTAATTTCAAGGTTGTTATATGTTTTCCTAGTCATGCTAGTTTATATTGATGGTATATCAAGGAATTTTAGGAAACTAAAAAGATCGTATTCCCTCATCATGATAAAGTTTCTCCCCTTTTCATTTTATAAAATTCTCTTGAATATATCAAATTTGGTAAGGAAAAGCTCACATCATCCAACATTATCACATCACCATATTAGAATCCTTCATTTGAACTTATTTATGACTCTCTTTATGTTGATTTTAGATTTGTTTTAGTCTAAAGGGAAGATTTAATGTATATGTGGTGTATTATGATAGCAGAATACTAAGTGAAGATTATAGTAATTTAACAACTACTCAGAAGGATATGTCAGATGTTTCTAATTATATAGAGAGTTTATGGAATTATTATTTAGGGTTAAAATTTATTCATTTTACATACCTCACTAAAATTAAATATATTATTTTAATATTTGAGACCAAATTTAGACTCATCATGTGAATATTATTTTATTTATGTGATTAATTTAGATATTAGAAAAAAACTATGTGATGATAATGTTGTTTTAGACCATAATTCTAGGTTTTACAATACCCAATGTGAGGATCCCATGGGGATTAATTCATATTTTGTAATTTATAACGTTCAACCTATTGATGATAAATAGAACACATGCTATGCATATTTCTCTAATTTTATGGTAACATGATTCGCTCATGTTGATTTTTATAATTAATAAAACAAATAATTTAATCTCTAAACGTAAGGACTATTTTGTGGATGGAATTATCATTTTTGGATTTATAACTATTGTATTATTTAGTGGAATTTACTTATATGATATTATTTTCATATTCTATAAACATTCTTCATGGAACATTAGGGAAGACATAATGGAGGAAAATGGAAATCCAAAAAACATTATCAAGCTTATTTCTATTTTCCTACATTACTCAATGATTCTAGTAGTTTTGTGGAAGTCTTTGATATGTGTCATATTTTAGGAAATGTATGATGGATGAAAAATCATCCTTATAATGTAATATTAAGGGTTTATAATTTTTTGGAAATAGACATCAGGGGATCATTCCCATCATCATATGGGAATGATTACCTAATATTTGTTATGTTACATGTACCAAACTACTTTTGGTAGTGGTTCATCCTTATTATTAAGAGATTAGTGTGATGAAATTTAATAAAATGAAAAAAATTCTTGGTATGGAGTTAAAAAGGATTTCATAATAAATAATGAAACAAATTTTAATGTTTCTAATATGAAATAATTTATGGAATAAAATTAGTCATCCAATAAAAATTACCTTCTTAACATCCATAATCAATTGGATTAGTAAAGATATATAACGGGGAATTTAAAATGATCATAGATTAAACTATTTAGGTATATAGGAATAATAGGATAGAAAAACATGATGAGAAATTATGTAAATTAAAAACATCGTTCAAAACTCCCATATGGACGAATTTATATAGAAATATTTTGAAATATCCATTAATTTTAATATAGAGCAACTACCCCTGGAATTATAAGATATTATCTCCATGAGATATGATATTGATAATTCTTAATGAGTGGCCTTATTGAGATGAGTGAGATACATGTTATTGTGATATAGTATACTCAAAATTATAGGATTTATAAGGAGTGGAATAAATATTTTCAGGATTCCATTATACAAAATTGATTTTTTACATCTTTTCAATAGGTTATGTTGTATGATTTTAGACATTTAATTTTTCTTATGAAACAGAAATATATGTATTATTGTCCATTAACCATTGTTAAAGTGCATCTAAATGGAGAATTTGTGATAGAAGGAGAAGAAAACCAACCATTCTCAGTGAATGGTGAAAAAATTAAGCATTATTTTGAGGGGTACAAAAATATATTTTATCTAATTATTTGAAAATTAAGTAATAATTGAGTCAATCTGTGGACATAAACCTCTTACATCATCAGAGAAAACCCATGACAATTTTTTATTATTGGATATTTGAATTAATTATGTAATCTAGGTTGTGTGTCTCTATTAATTGATAAACCATATTTTCTAGAGATTCATTTTCATATTCTACTTTTCTAAGAATTTGTCATATTTATAATTTTAGGTTTCCAGTTCCAATGAGCTAAATATGATATTTAGATTATGGTCCCTTTTTTAAATTATATATTATACAGGGATAATATCTTGCAACATCAAATGAAAAAAGATGTATCTATTTTGATAAAACAAGATAAAACATACCTCAACTAAAACTCATGTAAATTTCATATTCGATTCTAAATTCTAAATTCACCTTTAAATTTATTCATATTATTGGAGCTTCAAATATTCCACAAGTTGATATTGTAATTGGATTAAAGAGTGGATTAAGATTTTCACATCAAATTTTAAATGTGGTTCTACACATCATGTGAGTATCTATTTTACATCATTATACCTTTTTTAGTTATACTACAATCCATATTAAAATTGACTATTTGATATTATTTAAAAAACTTTAGACCTACTACTTTTTTTCAACTAATCTATTTTACTATAATCATATGTCATTTTACCTCTATTTTTTGTGATTTCATGAATACATTTAAAAATAATATAATGTAATAGAAAACTACAAAGTAGATAATAATTTTCATTTTTTTCTGGTTTTACAATTATTGTGAGATTATTCTCTAATGAAAAATCATTGAACATTCTTGAAAGCACTTCAACATTCATTAACATATGAATTTAAAATAGGTGTTTAATGATATAATCCACTATATTACGATTAAAAAATCAATAAATTATCAAATATTATCTGTGGGTGAGGTCTATTAGATGCGATAAAACAATTTTTACCAAGGGCATATTAAAAACAAAAAAATTCAATTTTCAAATATCATCACCATCATGAATTCAATTTATTATGTTTTATTAAAAAAATAAATGTTTAAATGAGCCCAAAATAATAATACTATATCCTACCTAGGTGATAATTGATTTCAAAATTAAGGGTTTTCAAAGAGAATGAAATTTCTCGATTTTCCACTTTACTGAGTGTTTGTTCCACAAATTTTTGTTGATGATAGTTTCATGAACTAGAAAATTGAGTCTGATGGGAGAGATATTTTAATAAATTTATTATTAAACAATTAAATACATAAATATAAACTTGAAAAAAGTATAAATTCTATTTTTTTGAAGATGAATTAGAGTTCCAACTCAAATGATTATTATATAAGTTCATTGAATCAGGAGAAAATTGGAAATTGTGATTAAATAGAGATCTTTTAAGACAAGGGAAGTTGGTGAGGTTCTTTGTTTAAAATAATAATCTTTTTAAATTTAATAACTTCTTTTCATAGTGATATTAATAAGAAATATAGATTGGAGAAATTGAAATTATGTTATTTGTAAAAAATTACATCATTTAGGTGGAGGAATTTTGAACACAAATAAAGAATGTGATAATTGATTTATATAATAATAATTTTTGATTAATCAATGATTTGAAAATTGGACCTTTTGATATTTATAGAACCTAGGGGAGACTTATTAATTCATTTTTATATTATTCAAATCAATATATCAATTTTATTTAAATAACTTCACTAATGTAACCGATTCCATTTTTTGACTGAAAATGATGTATTGATTAATATCCACTAGGTGGTGTGATTATTTCATGAATTAGATATATTTTTTATTTCCTTTTATATTAATTTTATTCATCATAGCCGAGATTTTATTTATTTTTATGAGTTTTATTTTAAATTAATTAAATTTGATTAAATTCACATGAAGTTAAATTTATTATATTTCGGGGGTTTTTATGCAGAACTATATTATTATTATTTTTATACCGCAGCTCTTTTATATTTTTTTGGTGAGTTATTTCAATTAAATTATTCTTATAATGAATAATTTTTTGACCATGATGAAATTTTCTCTTTACTGTGATTATTTATTTTTCTACCGAATTTACACAATTTTAGGATTTTCTAGTTTTTTCAATTATATGTTTTTTAAAATTATTTATAAATTCATAGTTCATACAAATTGAGATATTAAATAAAAAATATAAATATTTCAATTATAAAAAATTATGGAGTTATAGATGATCATTTATAGAAGATGAAAATGAAACAATGAAAATATACAAGATTTCTCTCTATATTATCACTGTAATGAAATCAACACTGTATCCATAATTGATTATTTATAACCCACCATTACAGAAGAGGGTGAAAACGTTCTTGTGTCCACATACATGGGATTCCCCATTTGAAGAGGAATGTGAACTAAAAAGTGTCTTGGGGAGTTTAATCCATTAATATCCCTTGCATCTGATGTCCCAGCTAGTGTCACCTATTTGGAATAAATATTTGTTTCTAAAATGTGTTTTATCATGAACATGGTTTTGGTTGATGACTCTAACTGAAAATCTATTCAGATAGCATGATAATACTACTACCAAGGCTTTCAGGTACTCTTTTGATGATGATTTAAGGGAACTTGTTTTATAATGAATCGCATGGTGAGTTAAATTCAAGCCCAGATTTCTTTGGAGTGTGTAGGAGATCATCAATATCAGTCCAATAGTGGTTCATCATTAAACCAACACATAGAATTAGGTATCCAAACATGATTGATTTAATTATATTTTGATTTTAACCAATAGGTAATGTGAGTTAGACTACTACATTATGATTTAGATACATAATCAGGTTTTGTTACATAAACCAAAATTTTTATGTGGTTAGAGATGATTTTTAATAGGATTTAGTAATTTGGACCAAAATGCATATGTGATAAATCACATGCATCAAACAAAAAGGATACATTATAAAATTATATATAGCTTATTTTCTATATGGTCAAATAACATATATTCATCACTTTTACAACATTATTAATCAGGTACATCAGAATTCATCTATATGAACATAATTTTTTATTATGAGTATGTTATTTTTTATCACAACAAAATATGTTATAAATCGTATTGGATTTATTTATTTTCCAACTAAATTAATATTTCAACATGAATTCCATCTACAATATGGAGACAAAGATGAATGTCATCAATACATATAGATTTAGAAACGGGGGAGAGAAATATTTTTTGAAATTAAATTAAATATATAATGTATGAGTAGTATGATGTTTTAATCATGAAAATTAGTTCACACATTTAGAGGATATCAGGATTTAGATTATAGATGATACATGTAAAAAAGTTTCCAAGAGCCTCATACTTTATTATAGGTAGATTGGATTTATTTTCTGAGAAACGTAGATGTATTATGGAATGAATTCAACTTGTAACCCCAATAGTTTCTTATATATATTGTAATGTTATATATAGGTGGTTATTGTAAAAAAATTGACATGTTATTAGAAGAAGAAGAATGGATAATGGAGAGGAACAATTACCCACACACGCATTGGGATGGAGAGACATTATATTAATAAGATAGTGTTTTGGGAAGAGAACAAAGAAACATATAGATATTAAAAGTTGAAAATGAGTTGTGAGATAAATAAAATGATAAATTCATCATTCTGTATTCCTTAATTAATTATTAGAATTATATTTCTTATTTCATACTATTTTTATATAATTAATACATCCATTATGTTAGGCTAGAAATATTTAGTGTGAGGATGTTAGATATATCTCTATTTTTGTTTTCCATGGATTATTGTGTGTTCATTTCAACATTTCCAATGATTATATTATGAAGAAAGTTAATGGGTTTTTTATGGTATAATCTACATCATCATTTAATATATTGAAAATCATCTCAAAAAATATTTTGAAATTGTATTTTTAATGACAAAATAATTGAAAAAATGTAATTAAAATATATTAATTGGGCAATTGAAATTTCCCTAGTGCTTCATTATATTTCATCCTCTTCTTAATCATAATTTTACAATTTCATTTATATTTTAAAGAAATCATCAAACTAATATATAGTTTCTTTTTATTATTCTTGTCTATTCATATTTAGTAAAACATGGTTATTTTTTCTGTTTTTATTTGTAGTTTTTAAACATTTTTCTCGATATGAAAAGTATTAAGATCTATATAGATACGTTATCTAGGATCATAAATAAATAGTAATTTTATGAATTTAATTTTAAATATATTTAATTAATTTATAACGAATATTTTCATCGTCTACTCCCTTAAAAAAATTCATAACCCTATAATAATGATCACATATTAGCATCTATCATGCTGGTTTTTTGTTAAAATATGGAGTTATTACTATAAATGGAGGATTGGTACTAAAAAACTTACATTAGAGACCTATGATCCCTGATCCATGATGATAGCATCGTATATCCCCTAAACATAGATCAAAGAGATGACCCTAAAACTTTCATATTATGAATGATAATGGGGCTATAATGAAGTCACCTCAATCAGTGTAGCTTGATTTTTTCCTCGAATAGTTTTAGGGATACAAACTAATTATATATTATGTTATATACACAACAATTAATTATATTTATAAAGAGGTTATTTACATCACACATTAATTCATGTATGATAAAAAATTAGTAGTGATATTATTGTTGGAACAACATATTCTAAGACCACACTCACCTATGCTAAATTGAAGGGGGCGAGTGATCATGATTCTAATTTAGATGCTATGACTGGTCTTACATATACAATGAATAGTTTCACTCACTATGAACCTTGTAATATGATGGGGGTCCCATTATATGATTCAAATATGTGCCTTTTTCGCATTATATAGATGTGAGTGTCCTCATGTAGACAGTGTGAGAACCAATATAAATACATATGATATGATAATCCACTAGAAAAATTTGAAATGAAAATGTTTTACAAAGAATAACATTTATTGATTCTTGGTGAGGATTACATCATGACCAATCTCACTTTTGAATCCTTTTATTCTACATGGAATCACCTCAATAAGTGTTTGAAATTGGATATGTTGGAGAAAAAAAAAGAAAACATCATAGGTTTAAATGTTTGAATTAGAAGAGGAATTACAAATTAATCATCTAGAATTGAAAAAACTGCTTCCATTTGTTCAATATGACTAATATATCCATTATCATTTTCCCCAAGTCAACCTCATCCACCATTCCCCTAGGATAGTATATCATAGATGTAGGATATCACCAGGTCTCATTATCCTCCATAAATATGTATAGTTTAGAATAATATTTTTATATTTAATAGGATAAAATCATATGTGTTGTGATGATGTGATTTATATTAGCTCTTCATTTGAGTGATATCATTCTCTTATATCTACACTAGCTAATATTTTACAATAAATAATCGTTGTTTCACACTTGGTAGTTATATTGTATTTGGTTCTCAATGGAGAAAATCATTGAATTGGGGTCCTAGATTAATTCATCAACATGATTGGGCTATTTTTTCAATGGTAATTACCTCATGAGATGAAACATTTATAGAATACAATAACTCCAACTTCACTGGGCATGTCACCCTTAGGCCTCAATAGTTTAGTTCTATTATCTATAGTCAACCCATTATGTGACAAAAATTTGATATTCCAGAGAAAATAGTGATATAGAATCAATAATTTGTAATTTACCATTTGTGATTCTCTAATCATTTTGGTATACTGTCTTTATTTTTTTAATGATGGTTATCACCCAAAATGGCTAACAAAATACCATGGACTCACTAGATATACAATCCTTCTATAAGATGGATTATTTTTTGGCCTCCAGGTTTTCAATTTGAAAATATCCTCTATAACCTAACCCCTTTCTATTTTCCAAATCATTTGGCCCCTCATCTAAAAAAATATTATTTTCTTATTCTGATATGATCAGATACATACATGGGCATTCAATTTAGAGAGGCCAATATTTTTTATTTTTGAGGTGACTGTGAACTAGAAATTAGTATCCTACAAGGTAAACAGAAACCTAAATTATATTTCCACCATTAGATCCCATCTTAGCCAAAATTTTGGATGAGTAGGTTACCTAATTTTTAGAAACATAAATTTCACTCAGATTGTACATTTTTTGCAGTACATTTTAATTATATACAAACTATAAACCCAACCAAGCCACATATATAAAAGTAAGTTCCTCAAACAAGTTATATGTACTATTCCTGGTGTTATAGGTATATATGGGGGACCATTTGAGAATATTTGAGTTCTTTTTTAGTGATAATATCCAAGATTTTATGTTATGGTCATTTCAAAAGAGTGTTTTGGGGCCAACCAATCAATGGCTGAGAACAATGAATTAATATGTAGGGGGAATCACTATTTATAGTTCATCATCATTTAATATATGGTTCCACAATATTTAATAATTAAAATTAATAAGAGATACCATCTTGCTTAATACTTTTTTATAGTTTTTCACAATGGTTCTTTCTCCAATCATATTGATAATTGGGTCAGGTGAATTGAAGAAATATATATTTATGCCACTACCTATAACAACCACCATTGTAAAAGTATAATATATTTATCTATCCTATTAATCGACTAGAAATATGTGCCCACTTAAAATAATTTCTATAAAGGCATCCTGCTGAACTAAAATTCCCCATTATGTTAAAAATTACGTTGTTTTGGTAACTTATACACTATAAACACCGAGCTAAAACAAACCTTGATATAATATAAATTAAATGAGAGTGATATAAAATAACTTTTAAATTATAATATATTATTAATAATTAAAATATTTTCAAAATTATTTATAAAATTTTGGATCATTCCAAATTTATTGATTAATGGATTATAATTATGTACTGAATTTTTAGTAATGTCATTTTACACTTAATAAATATGAATTTTTTAAAATGATTTATATGGTTTTTTATTCATAGATAATATATAAACTTCTATATGATATTATAAAATATAATTTAGTAAGAGGGTTTTATTTTTTAAATATTCATACCAATATTATCTTAGTGTGAAATTTTGGGATATTTTTTAAAATCTTGATTTTTCAGGGAATTGTAAAAAATTAGGGATTTTTATAAAAATATCAATTAAATTAATTAATTTTAATATGATTCATTGAAATTTACAATTATGTAACATATTCCCAAAATTATTTAGAAATAATATAAATAATTACATAGTAATCATCTCTATTTTTTATTATTTTGTATTAGATAATTTCTTGGGGAAAGCATGATTTTCACTAAAAAACATGGTATTTGGTGTGTTTCATGAATTTATGTTCAAGGAAATTTTTCCCCTTAGAGGAATATAATGTAATTAATTTTATTTTTGTATATATTTAGGATGTCCAATTTTCCATCATATGGCATTTCTTATATTTTTATATAGAAGTTAATTTTTTGGTTAAAAATCAATTTACTTGAAATATGAAATCTTTTATGATATCACCCAGAATAAAGATGAATCAAAAAATAATAATAAAACTAGGGAACTAATCAGTTAAGATCGAATAAAAAATATATAATTAAAAAATAATTACAAATATATAAATTTTATATGATTTCAGGATAAATATGAAAATCATTTTCAATGCTGACATAGTGGTTCCATAGTATGGGAAAATAAACATTTAGCTTCATAATGTAAATAATGAACGAGTAAAAGAATTTTAATCACTTTTTTAGAAAATTATATTTATAAATAATTATTTTTATTAATGTATTTTATTATTGTTGTTATATAACAAGATTTTGATCCAGATTCATGTGAATTATTGTGTAAGGATAGATAAGTTAAAGAGACATTTTAAATATATTTTCATGAAACAGTAAACAAAATTTCATATTGCAATAATGAAATATATTATTTTGATATTTATTTAGTTATTTTTATGATTTTAATTCATTATAATTGGATTTTTTTCATTAATTATACCATTATTCCTTCAAAAGATACACTGATATTGAAGTCAGATAGATATCGTACACATTACAATTGACTATTATAATGTTTTTTCATAGTATGGCTCCCAAATTATGATGCATGGATTCACACATTCTCTAAAATTTTCATTTTGACAATCATATATATCGTTATCTAGAAATTAGTTGAGAAATGTATTTCCACATATAAGAATTTTATTGTGATTTAGGATTAATATCTTTTGGGTTTCAAGCATCTGTATGGATAGGGAAGACCAAAACTCCAAAGTTTACCTTCATATCCAATTTTGAAAAATTTTAGTGATTATTTCAATATTTTCATGGTGTATTTATTTCATTACAAATCAACTATTGACATTATATTCTTTCATAACTAGATGGACGAATCATATTAATTAATGAATTCTCATAGGACTGTTATTGTTGAACCCTTGTATTTAATTTGGTTGACCTAGAACAATATCATATTTGTGGGGAATTCCCTGACCTAAATAATGGAATGAAAAACATTCTTCTAGTGAATTGATTGAATACCTATATTATATATGGTCTTCCTAGATAATATTTTATATAAATAACAATTTTTTAAAGGCCCGAATGTTTAGGAATATATAGGAATTATATTATATTTATATCATTTTTTGGAAATTACCTATGAAACGATAGATTAATATCAACATGGATTAGGACATAAAAGGGAAATTGGTTCCCTTAATAATTTTTGTAGTTTTAATATTTTGAAATGGTGGTTTCCTCTCTACATTTAATAAGGATTTATTATGGTGATGAAATATGATATGGAGCTAAAAGTTGTGGTCATGATAATTCCTATAAAAAAATTTGATTATTAAAAAATTATTTCTATAGAACATGAATCTTCATCATATGTGCATTCAATTCATTTAATGATGACCTATATTTTAGGGAGGATTTTAGATGGATGGGATGATTAAATGATCAATCGTATAAAAATAGAATTTTGTTTATCACATATTATTTAGAAAAATACCATTGTAGTTGATATTCTTGAAAACCTGGGTCTTCTTCCATGTGTAGGTAACTGGGATTTGATTTCCCTATATTAAATTTTTATATAATTTGTACATTAAAAATAAAGAACGTAATTCCCTGAAAATATAATGTAAGAGCAATGTATTCGACAACGTGTATGAAAAGAGACACCGAGTACACTAGGGAATATAATATCCCAACACTCTACTATATATTTACTATTTAATTTTTTTTAATACATGGTATAACATGTAATTCAAAAAACAATAACTCATATAGCCTTACAATAAAGAGAAATCATCATTGATAGGTTACGTTACATGGAAGAGATACCTTCCATTATAACATCTGTTACATCCCATAACGCGTTTCAACAAATAACTATGTATTACTATTTTATAATTAGTATAATATGATACAACCTTTCTATTATGTTGTGAATAGTATCAACTAAAATATGGAAATTATAGTTTATCCAATGATTGATTGTTCTAACCGGTTACAAATTAATTAAAAATTCAAATAAAAAGTTATTGAATATAATGTGATTATTTGTATAGAAAACTATCTTTATGCTCAAAAAAATTATTTGATTCTAATATATTAAATTAATTATAATTATTTAGTAATACTAATGTAATATATATATATATATATTATATTCAATCAAATAATTTTTATATTCATCCCCTAAATTGTATATGCATTACATAAGAACAAAACCTACTTATAAAATAAAATCATATATTTTTATAAAGGGGATTTTATCACATTTTAATGGAGAACGCATTTTAAAATAATAACTTTGACCGATTAATTCATTTAACATTTCAAAATATATTTAATATTTGAAAATTAAAAATAATATGTTGTCTAAGATAATTTTCTTAGATTTTTCTTAAACATATCAATTTTTAATGAATATTTCAAGACACTAAATTTTTGTTCAATTATAATATTTAATATTATTTAATTAAAAGGTTAAATTATGTTTTATATCGGTTTTAAAGTATAATTATGTAATATTTTTATCAAATCATAATTATTATAACATTTTAATGAATTTTGAAATGAATTTGATTATAAAAGCAGAGAAAATTTCTGATATTTTTTATTTTAAAAACTCGTAATGTCATCCAGCTTATGAAATGAATTTTAAATTAATTTATGCCATATATATGATTTTAATTTAGAAAAATGGATTAAATATTTTAAATTATAATAATAATATATATATAAATATAACAACTTTCCTTTTTACAAAAAATATTATTAACAGTAATTAATATTATTTTTAATTATTACGGTGAAATTATGCTCAATAAAGGTCTAAAATTTTATTTTAGTGGACCAAATAACCTATACACTTATATGAAACCTAAATTAAGGTCATAAATTGTCCATTAATAATAAATTATTTATATGGTTGGTTTTTTATGAACTTTTTAGGTAAAAACATATGTACACCTAACTTGATTCAAATAAATTCCAAGTGAACCATTTCCCATCCAAATTAAAGGCCACCAACTCTCCCCATTACACACACATATAAAACCAATTATATCCATAATATGTTTTCCTAAATCTCATTACAATTTCCCAAAACTCTACTTTGAAGCCTCACATTTTTCATACATCCTTCCAAGGAATCCTTTTGGTAGAAATTTAAAGTAGTTTACCGAATAAGAGGTAACATCTTCTCTTCATGTTTTTATTTCATTTCCATTCTCTAAATAATCATATATTACTGTTACATTGTTATTTAACAACAACCGTAACAAAAATATACGATTTTTTATTTTATGGGATCCACCTACACTTTCACACAATTTTATTTCATGGGTAACCAACATATGGTTTCTATGTACGGCGAACTACTGCCACATGACATGATGACTATTCATTTTCCAAAACAACCTATATTATTGTCCATTATGTGAGATTACCTATATATACAAATATATGATATATATTTTATTTATTATGTCTGAATAATTATATGATATTTTTATAAAAAAATACCATTAATGCAATCCATTTTATGTTAATATAATAACATTATTTGAGAAAGTGTGGACTACTGCCTCCTCGAGGTATTGTGATTCGTTGACAATAATAAACGAATGTATAAAGAATGGTTTTAATTAATAATATTTTACATAAAAACCTATATATTAAATTCAAGACATAATTATATTTTTGGAAATGTAATTTATATATATCATTTTCCCTATTACCCTTTCATTCACATAAAAACTAATAATGTCATTCTTGAATGTTTGGAATACCACCTCCTCAACATATTGTAATTAATTGTTCATCACAATAATTCCCTATATAATTATATATTAATAAATAATAATTTATTTATGATATAATGATAATTATTTCAAAATATGGGGTTACATACCTTCTTTCCATAATGATCATAGAAAAATGAGAATGTTACCCATTCGTATGCATGACTTACTATCTCAATGATCATAATATTGGTTCATTTATCATATCCATATTTAATGATTGATTTTAAAAGTATAATTAATGTTTAATTATTATAATTATTTATGGATTATATTTATATAAATGTTATATTATGAACTATTTGACCATCGTTCACGTTCAGAAGCAATTACGGACACAAAAATGAATTTCATAAGAACACTCGATGGAAACATAGTTGTTTAGGTAGTTGTATAAAATATAGAAAAATTTTAAATAAAATTAATGATGAAAGTGAAAAATTTTATCAATAAATTATAATATTAACATAATTTTATTATACATGAAGTGAAAGGATGTTCACGTGAAAGGAAACTCAATGTAATGGATTTTCACCTCAATTTAATTTCCTTTGAGACATAATTGTTTTCATGAACCTAGTTTTTTATATAGTATATATATTACCAATTACATGTTATGACAATATTAAATTTATTCTCATTATATTATTTTTTTAATATTATTATTTCTTTATTGTTATGATTTAAAAATATTCAATGTGGTATGGGACAATTTGTAATGTTTAAATATCATTTCCCTCAACAATAAAATTATTGATATTTAAATTTTATTTTAATTCGAGTAAATTAAATAAAAAATGTTAAACAAAACATCTATCTTTACCTAATATAGTTATTAATTACCCTTTTCTGTTATTAGTAACATTTTTCAAGTATTGGTACTAATTGTTTTTTAGAAAATGTTTTTTAGAAAACTCGAATTCACTTCGCCCTTTAGTTGTATAACCTGTTTTGTTTTTCTAGAAACCCATTTTTCTTAAAAGTTTTCAAATTTATTTTACATAATTCTATAATGAAAATTGTACCTTTTTTTATCTTACAAATGTCATCAAAGGAATCATTTTGTCAATTTATTGATAAGTCATTTTCCAATCATTTTTTCCGTGCAAGATAAATGTTCCATTATCTTGTACAAAAGTAATTGATTTACTCACCATCAGTCATTTGAATATTCCTTTGAATGTATTTAAGGATAACTTTTAAATCGTTTTTTTTATAATATATTTTCAATTTAATCAATTTTAAAAGGTGATTCATAATAAATATTTTTCCCTGATGAGTTTTTTTAAAATATTATTTTATATTATTTATATTCATCAAAATCAAAAAACAATTTATTATTAATCCACATGGGGTGGGTTGTATTGATACAATAATTATTATTTATCTGAACGATTAATTATTTATTTGTTCCTGGAAAATATTCATATTCACTTCCTTGATTTATTTGTTGAATCCCATAAAATATTTAGTTTCTTATGATCATATATCATTGAATTTATCCTAAATTATTCATTTCATTAATCATGAATATTATTATTTCCCAAACCATTCAACATTTTACATACACTGTCTACATTGATTGATGTCTAATTATATGGGGAATCACTTTTAATTTTGAATTCTTTATTCTATACAGATATTCGATGAGGCGTATTATTTATGAATTAAATTGATTACTATATTTTAAGAATGATTTTATAATGTAGTGATTGTTGGATCACAAATAGTATATAGCGCCTTGATGCGTCAATAGGTTCTCATGAGAAAAATAGTTTGGGAAAATTTGACACATTTTTATTCATAGTTTTGAACATTCAGATGGATGGATCTTAAAAGTATAGGTTTTCATATTACTAAGACATGTCGTCCATCAAGAAAGCATTAAAATCATATTGGTTTAAGTTAATATTCATCCAAAAGATTTTTCATCAACATATCTAGGGATACATTAAATTGTTATTAACTAAATGGAATGTGTATCTGTTTATTACATTCCCATATTTATTTCTACTTATCTAGTTATTTAAATGGATTATGTTTCAATTTAATTCCATTGGATATTTTTTATGAACTTTCTTCTTAGTTTATTGGTTATATTGAATGTGAGTTCAGTAATTCACCATTTTAAATTATTATTATCATTAATTCATTATAGAATTCACTATATATTTTCCTTACTAGGATTCTTAGATCACCATTATTATGTTTCCTTCACATGAATCCAAGATGTGTGAAATGAAAGATATGTATAGATTTACTAGATGTAAAAAAGGTACCCTCGATGTTATTTACATATATCAAAATATTATGTTGTAATTCCTGTCTTATTGTGTAATAGAAGACTTATTAATATATCTGGTTTACCCAAATAACTAAACTGATCTGTCCATTATGTTTTTATTCTAAATAATAATTGAAATGTAATTTATAGTGGAGATCTGCTTTGGGATATCTGGGTTTGGTTTGATAGTGTTGGCATCAGATGAAGTTTAGTTCCATCCTTGGGAACTGGATTTACAAATAACAGTTTATTGAAAAAAAATCCCTATGGTATAATTTGAGGATAATAAAGGATCAAAATACTATAAATAATGTTAAGGTTGAGATAATGTGTGTTTTCATAAAAATACATCCATTTATAGACACTGTAAGTGGAAGTGGTTCTGTAACAGATATACCAAGGAGAAACAAGTCTAAAGTGGGGTTCCGGGCATTACTCTGGGTAACTTCCTTCCCAAAAACGGGCCTTAATACACACCTGGTTTCACACACATGGGGGATATTCTTTGGATAATTCACAATTTAATTTCAAATAATTATGAATGATTTAATATAAAATGAAAATGAATATTATTTTTTAACACTAAGTTGTAATAGATTTAAAAATAATATTTAAGAATTTCTATATATTATAGATAATTATACACATTTCTCACAATTATTATTTTTGTTCACAATATTCTTTCTGAATTTATTCAATGGATGGAACCCAAAAGATACATGAAAAAATAAAACATGAAAGAAAATGTGGTGAAAATGAGAAACCAAATGATGTGTTGACATGAGTTGAAGATGATGTTTTTCTAACAAATCAGTTTTAACAAAGTCTGATTAACAATATATAACATTACTAACTACCAAACACAACCAAGAAGATATTCCTGTAAGGGGATAAGAACTCGATTCGTAGATACTATATTGAAAAAATGCTAAATTTATGTCTTGTGAGAAGTGTGAAATGTTGTGCCATTGAATGTGTCTCAATCGAATAATGAACTGGTTTATGTGAATGGAAGAATGAAATAATGAAAATTATTTATATGAAAAATAAAGTGTATGATGAAAGGAAATGAAGCTCATCTTATGAAATCAATAATATTTCATTATTATAATTGTAGAGAGCCTAGAAATTACCTGAATCAATGTCCTCACCTAATGGATAGACCCTGGAATAAGGAATGATGAATATGGAAACAATTGGATGAAGTATTTAGGTATTTATAATTCATTAATAACCCTAATTAAAATGATATTTATCAATTAACCTTATTTCAAGGATGTGTATCATATTTTGGAAATAATATTAATCTAGTTGTAGAAAAGGACAACTTGTAAGCTATGTGATAAGAAATAAAATATAGAAATTTTATTCATCCTCAACCCACGATCGACTGATGATATGGTTTCATACCAATCACTAACCTATGTAGTGATCTAGATGATTTTCATTGTTTTTTGTTACCAAATTTACGGAATAAATATGAATATTGAACTAGTAGCATCACTAATAAGGGTTATATTTTAACTATTAGACCATATTGTTTTTGGGAAATTGTTAAAGGAAAATTTTCAGGATTTTCACTCTTATATGGTCTTTTATATCTTTTAGAGATTTAATTTTCTAATGTATACATCAATTATAATTTTTTAAAGAATTAGAATTTGATCAAAGAACAATAAAATGTTGGATTGATCATATGAATTAGGATCATATCAATTATGTATATTTTTATATATTCATTGGGGAAAAAATATATTCCTCAAAATTATAAAATATATATTCAAACAATAATTCATTCCTAGTACTGTAATCTCTATTGAACTGATGTTTTCTTATATAATAAAAGATTCATAGATTTGAGGCTCCCAAATATTCCATGGACTATTCCCTTATTTGTTATTTATGAAATCATTAACTCCCTATATATATTTAATCTTTTCATGTAAATATTTCTCCATAATTTACTCTAATGTTCTCTTATGTAGAATTTTAGTTATATGGTTGTCTAAGTAACCATTGTACCTTCCATCCTCTCTTTTCTAGAGGACGACTAATGATCCCTTACCATGATATAAGATTTCAAACATAGGATGAATCAATCACAATATCACCAATATTGAGTTGAAATTTTGAGGATGCTATTTTATAATGGTGGGGAGAATGTAAATCCCAGAAAATATAATGTAAGAACCATTTATTTGATATAGTGTATTACATGTGACATCAAGTATGTAAGGGACTAAAATATCACAGAACAGTACTATATATTTACTATTTTAGATAAATTTAATACTTAATGTAGCTTGTGATGAACAAAACACCAAGTTAGATTGCATTACATAAAAGAGAGAATTTCTTTGAAATATCATATTAAATGCTAGAGAGACCTTCCATAATATCTTGTGTTACATTAAATATAGATTTTCACTAAATAACAATGTATTATTATTTATTAGTTATTATAATATGATATAACATATCTTTTATATTAGATGTTATGAATATATTACATATCATATGAAAATTTTGGTTTATACAACGATTTAATGGATTAATTGGTTTAAAATTAATTAGATATGTATATAAGAAGAAATTAAATATAATTTTTTTATAGAAAACTATTTTTATTTCCAAAATGTTGTTTTACAATTATATATTAAATTAATTATAGTGAGTGGGTTATATTATTGTAATATAAGTATATATAGATATTGTATTCAATAAATTTTATTTTATATCCATCCAATGTATTTTATATTCATAATATAATCTCAAACCATACATAAATCATAATAACCCATATTTTTTTTAAAAATTAATCCTTTTATTGGTGAACAATTTCTAAAATACTAATTTTGACTGATTATTTTATTTAATATGTCAATATAGACTTCAAAATTAAAATTTAAACATAATAAATATTTTATAATTAATTTTTAATATTTGTCTGAAATATTTCATTTTTTAATGAATAGTTTAAAATAATGAATTTTATTTAAAAACTACTTTTTCATCTAAATAAATTGTAAAGATAAATTATTTTTTATATTGATATTAATTTTTAATTAGATATTAATTTTTATTATTTATTTAAAATTATATCATTTTAGTAAATTTTTACCTTTTTAAATTGATTATAAAGGCAGATAAAACATTCATATGTTTTTACTCAATAACCCTCAATATCATCCCACATGCCTGATGAATTTTATGTAATATTTTGAAACTTATGTTATTTTAATTTGAAAAAATGGATTCAATATTTGAAATGATAATTAATTATAATGTCAATTAATGATTTTTATTAAAAAAATACTTAATGTAATTAAAATTAATTTAAAATTTTTAAGGAATATTGAAGCTTAATAAAGGACCAAACCATTTTCTTAGGGGATGAAATATCACTAAAACTAGTCCAAAACATATTTTATCATCATAAATAGTCTATTCACGTTATATTATTGGGTTTGGGTGGTTTTTTATGTCTTTTTTAAGGAAATAACACGTGTACAATGAACTAGTTTCAAAAAATTCAATGTGAGTCCTTTTCCTTCCTAATAAAAGTCCACCACCGCTCTACATTACTCACACATATTAAAACAATTAGTATCAGCCATATCTATCCTTATGGCATCTAATAACCCCTCTCTTATACATTTATGCCTCCCTTTGGGAAGACTATCTTCAATGGAATCTTTTTGGTATAAACCAAAAGTAGTTTCCCGATTAAGAGGTAATGTGTTCTCTCAAACCTATTATTTTTATTTCTATTCTCCAACCTATCATATATTCTTATTAAATTATTTCTTAACAAAACAAATATCTTAAATATACTTGGATTATTTAATGTAATGTTATCTTCGAAAGAATACACACACTTCCCTTTGATGTGTAACGAACATACTATTTTTATGTACGATGAAATATTGCCTCATGAAATGATGATTGTTAATTTTTTCCCATCCACCTATCAAGGTGATAATTATGAAATATACCATTTCTATATATGAAATATATCATATTTATTATGTTTTAATACTTATATAATCCTATTAATATAAATACCTTTAATACTTTCCATTTTACATTAACACGATGTCATCATTTGGGGGATTGTGGACCACCGCCCCCTCGAAGCGTTGCGATTCATTCACACTAAACATAGAATGTATAAATGACGATTTAATTAAAAATATTTCACATAAAAAATATATTCATTGCAATAATTATCATTCAGGAAATATACAATATATAGGTAATTTTAATTATTACCCTTTCAGACACTATAAATGTGATAATGTTATTCATGGATGTGTGGAGAATAGCCTCCTAGACATGAGGTGAATAATTATTCATTAAACAGAAAATATATATGAGTATATATGATCAAATAACAGGGTACTTTTCTTATAAATATCATTCTAGAATGATATGGTGTTTCATACTATTTTCCATGATTATCATTGAAAAATTAGATTGATACTAATGAATATGAACGGCTCACGGTCTCCATGATCATGACATAGATACATATTCCATACCAATATTTTATGATTGATTTTAAAACTAATAAATTTATAGAAATGAAAATTATTTCAGGTTCATTATTTTATATAAGATATATAATGTAATCTTCGACCATATTTGAGCTACCAAAGTTATTTTTGACACATAAACTAAATTTGATCGAAACACCTTACATAAATGTTATTATTTAATTAATTATAAACAATATAGTAAAAAGGATGTATTTTTAATGATAAAAATAAAAACATTTCCCAAGAAATAATAAAATTAAAATAATTTTATTATAATAAATGTTAAAGGAAAATCACCTGAAAAGAAACAAGATATAAGTGTTGGTCAGAGTAGATTAGTCAATAGGGGGGTTAATTGAGTATCTATAAAAATTTAGGGTTAAAAATTATTTCTAAAAGGTTTCCCCAAATGGTTAAATACAGCCTAGTTAATCAGGAATATACTGTTATAAATGTTTGACTGCTTAAATAACTTCTTAGGAGATTGATCGGTTCACAGTAATCTTATAATCCCTTATTAATAATGCTTTTGATGATATTCTACAAAGACTATATAATTATGGATTTTTCCCTTGAGTAACTATCAATGTGAATTTATATATTTCTGAATTATACAGTAAAGTAGTAAAACAAAAAATACTAAATTATGTAGCACAACAGATATGAAAAAAAGGTTCAGTCTCATGCTGAGACCTAATCCACTCCACTTGGTGATCACCTTCCACAAAGGAGTATATAAAAATAAAATTGATCCACACCCTGGATCGGGGTTAACAATATTACACAAGACATTCCAGGACACACAGGGACATCTTCCATTGTTCTTCTTGGGTACAAATAACCCGAACAAACAGGGACCTTTTCCACACTTATCTATTGGTATACACAAGAGTAAAAAGGATTTTTGAGTAAGGATATCTTGTATCCTTCGGTTTAATGAAAGAGGAAGAGTGTGTTGTAATACATATACACAATCATCTTGAATTTAAATAAAATGATACACAACAGACCAGAAATATTGGGATAGATTTAGAAGTTCTATGAGTGTTAGTCTTTGAATCTCTAGACTCTTCGAGATGAAGCAGATACAGAAATGAAGACCTCATATAGAAAACAGAGTGTCGCAATTCAAAAAGATCCATCTAGTGTTCTTTGTGGTGTTTGATAGTGAGAAGGTTTTCTATATTACAGGATTCCAGTATGCTTCGTGTGTTCATCAGCACTATGAAGTTGCATGAGAAAATTTTCTAAGTGTATTATATTGTCATGCTCATTCCCACCAGCTTGTTTTTCTTTTCAGTATCGTCCAACTGCACTGACAATTTTTTCATGGGTTGCATTACCCTTTTATCTTGTAGTGCATGTGTTTGAGGCGATAGGTTGCATGTATTATTCACCTCATACCTCGTACTATCAAGGAAATGTCTACAAAAGAATCATTAATTTTATCAGTGCATTAAAATCTTCAAATATAACTATTAGAGATTAAATTGAAATATGTAAATACCTATTAGGTAATAGTGTCATAGTTTGTCATGGAAATGGTGTCACCATCACATAGTGTCTGGATTGGTCACGTTGTCTTGGTGTCTCGTTGTCTTTTTCATAGTGTCTCGTGGTCACAGATTCTTGGTGTCATGGTGTCTTGTTCACGGTGTCTCACGGTCACGTTGTCTTTCTTGTTCATGGTGTCTTCTTGTTCATTGTGTATAGATGTCATGGTGTCTGGTTCATAGTGTTTGGATGTCATGGTGTATGGATGTCATAGTTTTTGTTTCATGGTGTCTCATACTTAGGAAAATATCTCTATTTAGGCATAAGTAGTGGTATTTATGTAATGAATTAAACTTAATCATTTGTCAGTGAAATCATTATAATGTGAATCAAAAGATAGTGTTTAGTTTCCAAACTGAGTGTATAGCACTTAAGTACTTTGGATAGATTTTACTATGCAATTTTACATTCTATGTGAGATAGAGTACATATAGTTAACATGGTTTATAGACAGAAAAGGATTTTTGATCAATAAAACATGATTAATACATAAGGACTTCAACAATCTACCACTTTTATATTATCACAAACCATGCAGATTTAGAGTGTGTATGTGTTCAAAAAAAATAATTAGAATGTTCATATAACATAAATAGAGAGAGTTTTCTCATCAAATTTATAATTTTTCTTTTATTTCTCCCATATATTTTTCCCATATATTTTTCATATATTTTTCTCCCCCTTTTGGGATTATCAAAAATTATCAGGTAAAAGAAAGAAAAAAAGGGACAAGACAAGTTCATAATGTGTTATATAAGAGAAGATGGGCATTAAAAAAGGTAAAACAAAGTAAAACAGATTCCCATCAAGATAGATTAAGAATTTTACTTTGTCACTGGATGGTCGTCTATTTTACTTTAGTAGTAGTAACAGAATAGGAATCCATATGTGCAGAAGTTGAGGTGGAAGAAGGGAGTGAGCTGGTTGACAAAGAAGGTAAATGGAGTCCTTTAATGTCTGAGGGATCCATAGTAGGTGTAGAAGAAGACTGAGGCAGTTGTTGATCCAGGATCACAGTCGTGATATGACTTAGTGCCTGACTGACAGGCATAGATGTTGAGTCTAGGGCATAGATGAATATAGGAAAATCAGGTCGCAGAGGTGAAGATGCAAGAGAAGAAATGGTTGTACATTGTACATAAAGTTAGAGCCTCATAATCTTGATAAAATCCATAGTAATCTCTCCACCATACTACATAGATTTCTTAAAGTCATCTTTGTTTTACAAAAACTTATCCAACAGACATGTGAACTTTGTAAGATTTTAAACTAGAGTATTGAAAGCTTGATTAACAGGAGGAATCCTTTGATTTCAACAATATATTTAAAATGATTGGTCATGTAAGTCTTTGAGAATATTCGGTTGAAGTATAAATCCACATTCATAGAAATTTTTTGGTGACCATCATTAGAAATTTTTTAATCGATTAGGACCAGATCAAGAAATCTATCACTATTATTGATAAGTTCATATAGAGAATCATTATTGAAACCACTATGCCCAATCTGAATTTCTTTGTTGACCACTGTTCTGAGAATATCACTATCTAGTGAAGGTTGAGTTGATTTTCTAGATGCTTTAGAAGCATTGACATCCGAGGAAAGAGATTTATGGTTGTTTAGCACTTTTTGAAGGCACCTTGTATACACATCAGTGAGCTTTATTAGATTAACAACAAGACCTCCAATTTCATTCATAATTTGTTTGTTTCTTTTTGTGACCTTTTCAGCTAAGGTCGATAGATGAGGTTGAATATGAGAGATAAAATTTTGTGGGGTTTGAATAAAAATAGGATCTACAAGATGAGAATCAAACATTGATATCGAATGAATAAATTTATGAATTTCTTCATTCATACCCATAAAGGTCTTCACTTCATCACTACACAATCTATTTTCTACTCTGAATTAAAAGAGTAGGTTGGGAATTCATGAGTTTTTCAACACCATCCAAAAGGGTAGCTCCAAAATATTTCAGATCTTCTTTACTCACCAAAGATGGTTGTTCTTATTAAGGTTTGGAGATGGGGAGTGATAGAGCCTCAAGTTCCTTTTTAGGTGAAATATTATAGACAAATTTCAATTGGAAAATAGTATAAAGGTCAAGTCCTTTTACTAAGACTTTTTGAGAGTCATCCACATCATAAAAATTGGGAACATATACTGAGTGTCTACAGGGATTGAGTCAATCAGGTTTGGTACTTCAAGGTATTCCTGATTTGAGGTTTTCTATCCCTCAATTGTTTCATCCATCTCAGGACTGTAATGCTTAGGGTCATGGTCTAATACAATAAATTCATCTCTTAGTTCCTCACCAATTTCATTACTATCATGCTAAAAAGCTAGCTCCATCCTTTCATCAGCCGAATTAATGACTTCAGGAATAGATTGTTACACGTGGAGTTCTTCAAGATCAGATTCTTGCATAATAGGTAATTATTCTTCTATAGGTTCATCCTCAACATTATTCTCAATTTCTTTGACAACATATTCTGTTTCAACCACGTGTTGATCTTCTAGATTGACAAAATCCATAAAAGCAAAGAATTATTTTTCACTCACAACATATGGAACTAGTGGATTGTCTTCCTTATCATAAACACTTTCTTTGGGATGTACATCACCCTCTTCTTCTTCTTCATTAGAATACTCACCAAAATCATCTGGTTCAAAACTATGATCAAAAGTATCTCTTTTTCTTGATGGATGTTCTACTCGATTAAATTTTTCATAAATTCTATCATTGTCTTCCACCCTATCATTTTTCCAAGGATTGCAATTGATTTTTATTTTATTGATAATGAATTTTGAAAGGTAGTACTCACAATCCTTTATAAATTCTTCATTAGGTCCATCCATACCTTTGGAATGAAGCATGGCTGGGATAAGCAGAAAATAAAATTGGGAGGTTTACTTAGATGTGGTTTTGATCACCTCACACATATGGGGTATGATATATTTACAAAGGGTGATCTTAATCCCATTTTTCATAAGATGAATCAGAAAAACATCAAGATATTTTAGTACAGAAAAATCACCTTTTCTAAGGCTAATCAGAATTAGTGTAAACGTAAACAAAAGTCTTGATTCACAATATAGTTTAGAAATTATGCCTCTCCTCTTGGATCTGTTTTTAGTTCAGATTTTCAAAGCATCTTACAACACAAATAATTCACTAGAAGGGGGAGTTCCCCTCTGATAATCCTCACATATTCATTCATGAGGTATCCGAAAGTATAAATCCCATAACCTCGGATAGAATAAGAATTTTAGGCCATTTATCCAGCCTCTCACAACATACCCATCTTCAGAATCAAAGGAGAACTGAACATACAGATAAAATTGAGCCACTAATGTTCGGTAGATAGGTCTATATTCAATTGAAAACCATTCTATCCAGCCTTAATCTTTTAAAACTATTAATACCAAATAATTACTCTAAAGAAACCATTTGGGGAAATCTATTTGTCATGAACTATAACTTGATTCACCATATTTGTATTTAGGGGACCTTCGGGTGCTAGCTTGGGTGCGATTTTCTACTTCTTTGAGCTACGTTTCTCAGGATTCAATGATAAAGGGAATTTCATTATAGGCTTTCACTGAGGGGTTGAGAAAGAGAAGTGTTGAAGGATAAAATAAAGATTAAAAATTGAGTGAATAAAAGAGAGCTCAAGTGAAGGACAAGGGATACATCCATTATTTTATCATTTAAGAATACCAAATGTCACAAAAGTAAAAATTCGAGAAAAATACAGAGGGGAAATGAATAATTAAAATTATATAATTTTTAATTCATAAATAAAAATCATATAGAGTCTTTACGGTGAGACTATAACAAGTCTTTATGGTGAGACAGTAAACATGAACTTTATAGTGTGATAGTAAACAAATTCACAGTGAGAAAGTGAACACGAATTTTACAGTGAAATAGTAAACAAACATCACGGTGATACAATGAACATGAAAATTAGGGAAAGACAGAATATAAACTTCACGTTGAGATAGTGAACATGAAATTTATGGTGAGATAGTAAACAAACATCACTGTGAGGCAGTGAATGAGCATTATGGTGAGGCCGTAAAAATGAAACAGTATGATATAAAATAGTAAGACAATTGATTATGATTTATCATGCCAAATAATTGTATGATGTATTCTATTCATTTAGAATTTAATGGTTTGGTATGTATATCACCAAGAAAATACTCTGTACCAATGAATTCAAAAGAGATATCACCTAGTTGATAATGATCTCCCAAAAAGTGATGTCTTACATAAATATGCTTTGTCCTAGAATGTGAAATTAGATTTTTCTTTATTTTTATAGCACTAGTGTTATCACAATTCATAGGTGCATGCCTGAAATGATATCCATAATCTAGTAATGTGTATTTAATCCACATGATTTGTTCACAACAACATCTAGTATCTATGTATTCATCATCTGTAGTATATAATGAAACATAATTTTATTCTTAATATACAATGATACTAGTGACTTGCTTAAAAAGAGTCATGTCCCATAGGTGGATTTCCTCTCTAACTTAAAGCCACAGAAGTCAGCATCAGAGTAACTAACTAGTTAAAATGATTTCCTTCTAGGATAGAATAGTCCTAGATTGGGTGTATGCTTGAGGTATTTGAAAATTCTCTTTACATAATTTAAATGAGATTCCGTAGGATTTTCTTAAAAATGAGCACACATACAAACACTAAACATAATATTAGGTTGACTATCAGTTAATTAGAGTAAACTTCAAATCATTCCTTTATAAGTGGTTTGATAAATAGATTTTCCATCTTCATCAACATGCAACTAACAAGTGGTACTCCGGGGAGTTTCAAAATCTTTTAGTTCTATCCAATCCAGAACATTTTATAAGAAATATAGTATATTTATTTTGAGTTAAAAAAATACCAACGTTATTTTGAATGATTTGAAATTAGAGAAATAATTTTATTCCACCAATTAAACTCATTTCAAATTCATTTTGCATCATTTTAGAAAAATAAACACACAAATAATTTATTGAAGATCTAATGATAATGTCATCTACATAGATTTTAACAACTAAAACATCATTTGAAATTAATTTTATAAAAAGGGTGGGATCAGCTATTCATTTTGTAAAACCTTTGGAAATAAGAAAAGTAACCACCAGATCATACCATTCTCTTGGATCTTATTTTAAACCATATAATTTTTTTTATAATTTAAAAATATGATATTGAAAATGGGGGTTTTTAAAACTTGGTGTTGTTCTTAAAAGACATCCTCAGCTATATACCCATTTAAAAATGCACTCTTAACATCCATTTCATATATTTTGAAATTCAGAGTTTCAGCATAAGCAAGAAATATTATAATAACATCAAGTCCAGTTACTGGTGCAGAGGTTTCCTCCTAGTCAATTCATTCTTGTTGAGTATATCCTTTGGAAACTATTCTATCATTGTTTATTACTATGTTACCAACCTCATCTACCTTATTTCTAAAAACCAATTTAGTGCCTATGGTGAATGAGTACTTAGTTCTTTCAACAGGATTCCAAACATTGTTCCTATCAAACTAATTATATTCTTCTTGAATAGCCATAACCCAAAATTCCTCACTGATAGCATCATTAACGTTTTTAGGTTCATGTTGTGACAAGAAGACTTGATGTTCAACCAGATTTCTAATTGAAGATCAAGTTTTAGTTGCATTGTCTTGGTATCTTACAACATCATCTAAAGGGTGGTTCTTAAGAGTTTTAATAGATCTATAAAAATAGGGACTAGTGATTTCTTTTTCATCAACATGTTTAGGTTTATTATGACTTGAGTCTAAGGAATTTCTAGAAGTGGAATTTTTCACATATACTTTCACATCATGGTTTGAGGATTTTGGATTAATATTCAGATTTGATACATAATCCTCCATGTTGTCTATAATGGTTTTTGGCTCATGTGGATCCATTTCATCAAATTTGATGTGGACAGATTCTCCTACACATGTAGTTCGTTTATTGAACACTCTATATGATTTAATGGATATGGCATACCATCAAAATAATCCTTCATCACTCTGGAATGAAATTTTTTAATGATTGTCTTTAATATTAGAACATATACATTGCAACCAAAACCAGTGAAGTAGTTCACCTTTGGTTTTCTATTGTTCCATAACACATAAGGTATCCTTTTATGAATGTGTCTGGTTAACATTATATTGATTATGTAGCATTCTTTATTGACAGCTTCAGCCCAAAAATAAATAGGTAACTCAAACTCACTAAGCATTGTTCTCTAAATCCCTTGTAGGGCTCTATTTCTTATTTCTAATACTCCATTTTTTAGGTGTTCAAGGGGAAGAGAAATTTTCCCTATAACCATTTTGTGAGAAAAAGGATTCAAACTCTTGATTTTCAAACTCACAATTATGATCACTTCTTATGGATTTTATTCTATGTCCTCTCAGATTTTCCACATGCTTTCAATATTTTGTAAAATAAGAGCAGGCTTCACTTTTTTGAGCCATAAAGAAGGTCCATGTATATATAGAAAATTCATCTACAAGAACATTAAAATAGTACTTTCCATTTACACTAGAAACTCTAGATGGTCCAAATAAATCGATGTGAACCAATTCAAGAGGTTGAGAAATTGATACTTTTTTCTTTGGTTTGAAGGAAATTCGATGTTGTTTTCCCTTTTGATAGGGATTACACACTTTGTCAATTGGAAACTAAATTTTGGGTATGTATTTATCTAAAAAATTTCTAGATAGATTTCTAAGGGAGTGAATATTATAGTGTCCTAGTCTCCTATGCCAATGCAAATACACTTTATGAAATATTCTTAAGCATGAAGCAATTTGAGAAGCTAAGGAGTCTATGTTAACAGAGTAAACATTTTCATTTTTTAATGATGAAAATAAAAATTATTTTTTATAATTAAAGATATTGAAAGAATAATTTTCAAATCTAACATGAAAGCCACCATCACATAATTATTATATACTAATAAGATTATATTTTAATTCATTAATAAAAAATAAATTAGAAATTAAAACTGAGTTAGAGTTACCGATTTGGCTAAGGCCAATGATCTTTCCATTGGAATTGTCACCAAATAGGACATGTCCTCCATATATTTTAATTAGATTCTTGAAGAATGAGTATTCTCTTGTCATGCATCTTGAACATCCACTTTCCAAGTACCATAAACTTTTTTAGGAACTCTTTGAGCTGCTATCCTACAAAATTACTAAGCCAAAATAGATTTTTGTACCCATACTTGTTTGGGTCCATTAATATTAGTAATAAGTGATTTAGGAACCCATACCTTCTTCATAGGTTTCATATAAGAATTTTGTAAAGATTTTGAAAAATAAACACTATTTGTTCCAGAAAAACATGATATAGTAGAATGTGTATCATGAATTGAATTAGTTTATTTTTGTCCATAATTTGTAGTAAAAATATATGTCCTAGATTTAGATACCAAATTATTTCTACAAAGATTTATTTCTCCAGGTTGATAACCAATGCCAAGGTTGTATTTAGGGTCAATTTTATTTCCTATCATTTGATTATGCATATTTTTCCCATTGGTAATATTTTCTAGGTCATTATTCAATTTCTCATTAGATTTTTTAATTCATTGTTCTCTTTGAGCAGTTGATCATTTTTTTCTTTTTTAGTTGTGAGTTTAAATTTAATATTCACAGTGAGAGAATAATGTTTCTTTTAAGATTTAAATTTTTCTTTTAGTTAATTGCATTTTTCTTCAAGAATTTACATTATTCAAACATTTCTCCATTATTTGTATTTTCATAGTCGCTATTATCATCAGAATAGTATGAATTATGTATAGCAAAGTCCAATTCTACCTCAGATGTGTTTTTCATAGAACATATTTTTTATTTGTTTTCCTATTCATCATGTGATGTTTTTGATTCAATGAACTATCCTCAGAAGCACTCCAAGTTTCCTTCCTTGCTTTTTTATACATCCTATCCTTGTCCTCATATCTTCTCTTATACTTGAGATTTTTACAATCATGCTTGATATGTCCTTTTCACAATTATTCATAGAAGAAAATCTTCTCTGTCTTCTTACTTCTTTTCCAATCCTTCTTCAAATTTTTTTGGGTCATAATATCCATTGATGTTAGTGTTTTAGAAAACGTTATTCTTCTTGTAAAATTCCATGAATATTTTGGATAATTATCCATTTCTTTATCATTTTTAGGTGTTGATTGTTCACTATTGGAACTTTCTACCAAAGCTTCCAATTTCCCTTTGTCATTATGTTTAGAGGTTATGGTCTTAAATTCAACATATTTCCTCTTGGGTTAATCCTCGTATTCCTTGTTAACTTTCAATTCTTGTTCAAACATCCACAGTTTTTAATGGGTTATTTTATGGGTATCTTTGCGGATATCGCATGTTTCTCTAATAGGGATAGTTCTTCCACTCCATCTGTCCAGAAGACATCTGGAACTTCTCCTGATCTATTCTTTTGCAGTGAATTCTATTCCATGATTAATCATTGTGTTGAAAATCTCATTGATCCTAAGATACATGTGAGAGATAGGCTCATTAGGTTTCATTTTAACATTAAAATATGTACTAGTATATGTATTGACTCACATTTCATTTACACTTGACGTTTCTTCATGAGAGACAGACATGGTATCCCAAATTTCATGGGCAGTTTTACATACAGAAATTATATTTAATTATTCATCCCTTAAGGAGTAGTATAAAGCATTAATATCATTGAAATTATTATTGTAGGCAGTTTTGATAGGTTCATACCATGTGTTTCTTTCAGTAGTTGGAATCATATATTCATCTATAATGGAAGACCAAATCTCAAAACCCATAATCTTTAAATGCATTTTCATTTAAATTTTCCATTGAGCATAGTTTGTTCTATTAAATAATGGTGGTATATTGATTGTAGAGCCTTCCAATATATTATCAATAATACCTAAAAACATTTAAAGAGCTATAAATTTAGAATTAACTGAAATTTACAGATCTTCAATGTAAAAATACAATTGTAGTTGAATAAGGTTAAACAAAGTCTTAATAAACCAACTCGGATACCTAATGTTTGTTGGTGTAGTTTACTCAAGATGGGGGTGAATTGAGTATCTATAAAAATTTCTGGTTAAAAATTCTTTCTAAAAGGTTTCCCCAAAAGGTTAAATATCACCCAATTAATCAAGGTTATACTGTTATAAAAGTTTGACTGTTTAAAAAACTTATTAGAAAATTGATTAGTTATAATTAATCATAATATCAGTTATAATGATTTCATTGGAAGATATTCTACTTAGGAAAGACAATTATGACTTATTTATTAGATTGAATATCAATGTGAATTTAGAGATTTTGGAATTATAAAATAAAGAAGTAAAACTGAGAAAACTAAATTAAGCAGGACAGTGGATATGAAACAAGTGGTTCAGTCTCAAGCCGAGACCTAATCCACTCAACTTTTTGATCACCATCCACCAAACAATTTATATAAATTAACATAATCCACACCCTAGATCGAGGTTAACAACAGTACACTGGACTGTCCAGGCCACACAAGGACCTCTTCCATAGTTCTTCGTGGGTACAAACAACTAGGCCACATTGGGACCACTTACACACTTATCTGTGGGTATACACAAGAGTAAAAAGGATGTTTGTGTAAGGATATGTTGTAGCCATTCATTTATTACAAGAGACAATGTGTGTTTTAATACAGATACACACTCTACTAGAATGTTAATAAAATGATACACAACAAAGAAGAAATATTGAGATAGATTTAGAAGTACTCTGAGTGTTAGTCTTTGCAGATCTTGAATTCTTGAGATGAAGCAATTGCCAAACTCAAGTACTCATATGGAAATAGAGTGTCTCATGTTATAAATATCCATCTTGTGTTCTTCGTGGTGTTTAACAGTGCAATTATTTTCTCGATTCTGGGATTCCATTATGCTTCATGTGTTCTTCAGCAGTGTCGAGTTGCGTGAGACAATTATCTATGTTTATTCTATTTTCGTGCTCATTCCCACAAGCTTGTTTTTCGTTTCAGTGTAGTTCAATATCTGTCACACTTGATTCTAGGCCAAATTACTCTTTTATCATGGAGTTAATGTGTTTGAGCCAAAGGATTCATGTGTTCTTCACCTCGTTCATCGTACTGTTAAGGACATTTCTACAAAAGAAACATTAATTGTTTTAGTGATTTAAAATCATCAAATATTATCGTTAGTGATTAAATTGAATGATGAAAACTCATATTAGGATACTATGTCACGGTATGTCATGGAAACAGTGTCTCCATCACATGGTGTATGGATTGGTCACAATGTCTTGGTGTCACAGTGACTTGTTCACGGTGTATCACAGTCAAGATTTCTTGTTGTCACGGTTTTTTGTTCGCAGTTTCTCGCAGTCATAGTGTCTTCGTTGTTAATGGTGTCTTCATGTTCACTATGTCTAGATGCCACGGTGTCATGTTCACGGTGTCGGGATGTCATAGTGTCTGGATGTCATGGTGTCTAGTTCACGATGTCCCATACTTAGGCAAATATCAGTATTCAGACTTAAGCAGTGGTATTTATGAAATTATTTAAACTGAATAATTTCTCTGATAAATTTTTATAAAGTGAATAAAAAGATAGTGTATAGTAACCAAACTGAGTGTATAATACTTAAGAGCTTTGTATTGCTTTTACTAAGAAACATTACATTCGATGTGAGATAGAGTACATAGAGTTCACATGGTTTATAGACTGAATAGTATTTTTTATCATTGAAACAAGATTAATACATGAGGAGTCCAATAGAAATTTATTTAATCTCAATTTACATTACATTGATACTTATTTGTGGTTATGAACCTAGTATCTTCTATATGGTAAATATACTACCTTTATTAATTTATATAATGAGTTCCACTGTTTTAATGGTATGATATGTTTTTTTAAATATTATATTTTCATGAGGCTTCTTATTTAAAATGTTTCAAAGTGGTATGGGAAACATTGGGATGTTTAAACATTATTTTTAATAATAATACTTTGAATCATATTTTAATCATATTTCCATCCAATGAAATTATATGAAAATTGTTCAATAAAACATATAATTTTTTCTATACTAGTAATTCATGACCATTTTCATCTAGTAGTGCCATTTTCCTAATCATTTTTAGAAAATATTATTTATAAAATGGTTTATAGAAAACCCAACATTACTTAACTCTTTAGTTGAAGAGAATGTTTTATTCTAAAAACCATTTTTTATTAAAATGATTTAAAAAATATTTTTTAAATTATTTGGTATATAAAGTTTTTATTTTTTTTATTTTACTATTGTTTTAAATTAATAATCTTGTAAAATTCTTGAAATGTCATTTTTCAATAATTTATACCGTGAAAAAAAATAAATGTTCATTTAACTTGTATGGAAAGTACATATTTACAACCATTATTTCATTAATGATTACATTTCTTATCTAAAATGTTAAATTTTAATGAAAATATTTTTAAAATATATTTTCAATAAAAAAATGTTTCAATTGGTTTTTCAATATAAAATTATATTTTCATTAAAAATATTTTTATAATATCTTTTTATAGAATCTATATCGATCATCAAAAACAAACCTTCCTTTTTCAAGATCTTGGGATGTGTTGTACTAATAAAACACTTATTCTTCTTATGGATAGTTCATTAGTGATTTATCTAAGTAGAGTATTAACATTAAATTACTTGATTATCATCTTAGTTACCTTGATATATTAAATATTTTATAATAACCAAGCCTAGAATTTGACTTAAATAATCCATTTCATTTAACAGGGATATTATATTTGACTAAACAATATCCCATTATAAATACAGTGTCTACATTGATATTTATTTGATTATTTTATGAAATATTGATAATTCCATATTCTATATTCCATTAAAATATTTGTTAAGGCATATTGTTTATTAATTAAATAGATTTCTCAAAATGAAAAATGATATGGAAATGCAATGAAAAGTGCAGCTCAACCTTTACAAAGCTTTTGGACTCATCAATAAGATCTCAGGAGAAAAATATGTTTCACAAATTAAATAGTTTATATTTATATTTTTATACTATATGGATGATAGATCTAGATATTATATGTTTTTATGTTCTTAATACATGACGTCTATTAAGAAATAATTTCCCTAGTATTAGTTTGAATTACTATTAATCCATGAGATTTTTCATCAACATATCTATGGATACATTTCATTTTAATTTCTTAAATGGCATGCATCTCAATTTATTATATTTCCATTTCAATTTTTCCTTATGTAGTTATTTGAATGTAATTTGTTTCTATTTATTACATTTACATATTTTTAAGTACTTCCTTCTTTGTATATTGATTATAGGCCATGTGAGTTCATTTGTTCATCAATTCATAATCATTATAATATTTTATTTATTTTTTTATTTTTGGATATTTTTTAATTATTGGGAATTTGATCTCACCTTTATTTTGTGTCTTTACCTAAAAAAATAAGATTAGTATTATGATAGATATGCATGAATTTAATATATGGAATAATGATACCCTTGATTTATTTATTTAGAAAATATATAATGTTTTAATTAGTATATTATTTAGTAATACAAAAATCATTTAGGTATTTGGTTTTCCAAGACTACTAAACATATCGATACATCAGTATTTGATTCATTTTAATAATGACAATGTTATTAGTACTAGGCACTACCTTCGGGAAATCAAGGGTCAGGTCACTATAATGGAACATCATATTATGTTATTTAATTTCTAATCACTGGAAAATTTTCCACAATGAGAGATATAAAAAATGAAAATAATTACCAGAACCACCTATGTAATGCCAACACAATTCTGCTTCTTTAATAGATAAATAAATTGAATAATTTTAAATTAATGAAATGTAATATTGTATAACTGATTTTTAGTATCCCACAAAATATTATAGATTGATATAGAACAATCGGGATGTATGAATGGTTTATGTTATATATAAATTTATTTCATGTTTTAGTTAATGTTAAATAAAATATTCACTTCTAAAAATGACATTAATGATACATTATAATATATAATGATATACTAAATTACTTATAACACATAAATATCATATATTCAATAAGGTGAATAAAATTTTGAAAAAAATATTATGAATAGCCTTTTTAAGTGTCAAAAGTGTTTTAAAAGTATATTTTTTAACCCTAAATAGTAAAACACCTTGATATCATTATAATTGTTAAAATGTATATTTATATGCTGAAACAATGAGATAAGTCTGAAATAATGATCTAAACATGTACATCGTTATTTCGATGAGTGGAATTTTCCAATCATATTATTATATTGTATTTATATCAATATGAATGAATTTTTAAATGAAAATTAATTTATATTAATTTAATACGTTATCTAAATCTACGTGTTCCTCTCCACTGACATTATAAAATGTATCCTCATCTCCTCTCATTCTCACACATTCTGACTAACCAAGTTTGGAAATCCCATCCAAAATCACATCCGAAATTCACACCCCACATTATCAATGTTTTATTTTATTTCATAAAATAAACAATTGAATTGTTATGGTGAAATCAAGAGGTCGTTTTCAAAAGAATAGGTTTAGATTTTAATCTAATGTTCATGTTTTATATGTTCTTCTAACTGATCAAAATATCTTGAGAAATAATGAAATAACAACACCATTTTCATCCATAAACTATGATATATTAATGTTTATGTGATTTCCTATATCTTTCTCTCCCTCTATAAGATTGTATATGAAACATTCATTCATGTGTTGGAGAACCCATTGTTTCACAAACCGATGTAATTTTTTTGGATCACTACATCTCAAATGTGGTTATAATTATGGATTTAAAATATTTGAACATATATATATATGATATTAATGAAATAATTTTCACCATTCAAACATATTATATAATGTATTTGTTATCATTAAATTTATTAATAAATGATATAGATGATCATTCGTACTTGTGGATTACCACCAACACGATGTGAAGTGATTCATTTTTTGTAAATAAATATATTATGTCAATAAAAAATTAAATTAAATAATAAAAAATAAAAAACATTTTTATAACATAAAAAGTATAAAAAATATTATTATTCAACATGATAACGATTTTATGTGAAAATTGAGATTCTACGTAAGCGACATTTTAACAATAAACATCATCCTAAATGTTTTAAGGATTTATTTTTGAAATATTGTTATTCTATGAAGATTATATTTTAAATATTTTAGGAAATTTATTATTCATGATTAAATTTTCTCTAATTGTCATTTTTTTACTAAATAAAATTTCCATTGCAATGGTTTAAAATTATATCTTTTTAAATTATTATTATATGGGTCACTATTGATTATTTATTACATTGTGTAACATAGGGTTTTTTAATATATATGGTGTAAAATGAATTTCCTACCCGCTTGATATCTCATTTCATTCAAATTTAAATTAATTTTTTTCTTATATATTTTGAAATAAAATATTTGGAACAATTTTTTACATATGTTTTTTATATTTGGAATTTTATATTGAATGTGATATTTCAGCCACTTTTTTATGTAAGAATTAAAAGTGTTTTCCTAAGAAATAAAAAAAACATTAACATTTTTTATGATGGATGAAATGGTTGATGGTATTCATAGCCCTCATATTTTTATTTATTAACCTAAACTAGCACATTGGTGCAGGGTCGATCCACCGAGAAGGCTGGTTAGTGATCAATGGGTTTTTAACAACCCCATTGTTTATAGTAGTGTGGGAATCATTTTTTTCATTTAATCTTTTTACTTTTTTATAAATTTAGTTTAAAGTTGTAATGTAAAATTAATGAAAATTTATTATTTACTGAACTAGAGGCTGAAAAGGAAAAAATTTATACTTATAACTAAAGATAACAGAAAAATAAAACCAGAGATGTGAGAGTTGTCAAAATGTAAGATCAAGTGAATTGAAATCTACTGTTTATAAAAATATTTATTCAATATATAGAATTCACACCTTTGAAAAAGTGGTTAAATCATCCTCTACCGAAAATATTACCCTCTCTATTATATTTCTTAAGGTTCTCTACTTCATAAACTATATACAACAATAAGATTAAAATATTACAAAAGAAACAACATCATTGGAGGTTTCTGCCATTTTTGAATTTTATACTTCAAAACGGAAGCCTCAATGGTCAATTTCACCAAAATATCATTGATTATAAATTCTGTGCTAGAAAGAGAAATTTCAATTAATGTTTTGATAATTAAGCTCAATGTCCTTGAATGTTTATGATTATCATTATAAGAAATTTGGATGAAAAAAAGAAATTAATAACTAGTAAGAAATCAAAACACCCGATCAAAACAATTAACCTATGAGCATTTTCACGTTGAAAACATAAGTACAAGGTCAAACATGAAAATAAAGTAAGAATGATACACCCTATAAAATGTATCACATGTATCGTTACTAGCTCATTCAACTCCAATACTGCTCTTCGTGTCTCCCAACCGAATATCCTAATGTCATATTCTCTCGAATGATGTGTTCATGGGATCAGAATGAGAGTCCCTACCACAAGATTTCTCTTTTATCAATATTTTTATCTATGCTATCATCCGCTTCATGTCACCCCATGTTTCCCACAAACTACAAGTTATTCAGCAGTTCACCACACACCTATAATGTTTTGCGACCCACACGTCACACATTCATTTCCCTTGTAACTATCTTCTAGGGATTTAGATTAATGTACATGAACATGTATCCAGCTCTTGCATGAACCTCCACAGTAATGAAAAAAATAGAATAGTTAAATAACACAAAGTTAATTTAATTAACTAATTATTATTTATGTTATTAATTTATTATACAGTCTTTAATAAAATTAATCTGTTTTTAAATAATGTTATTTATTAAGTTATTTTATAATTGTAATTAATAATAAGTTATTATAAGTTAATTGTTTTTTTGATATATATTATTATATATTGATTATATTATTTTATTTATTAATTTATTATAATTATTAAAATTTATATTATAGTAATTAAATAAATGTTAATGTTTTATTTTTTTGATTGATTTTATTAAAAAATATTAATATATATGTTTAATTTTTTTTATTAATTATATATTTATGTAATTATTGTTATCTTTAATTTTATCATTTTATCATTATATTGATTTTTATTAATATTATTAATGTTAATTATTATGCTAATTATTATATAAAATTTTAGATTATTTACTATTTTAAATTAATTATAATAGTTTAATTTAATCATGTATTTTAGTTTTTATATATTTTATTTAACAAGTTTCATTTATCTTTAATTTTAATTTGTCATCATCTCACCACCCTTCATCAGATGTGCAATGTGTAATAGGGGGGTTTGTTCTGGAAACATCAGTTGCGGCGACTCTTCCATAACTGTAGGGACACGACTTCACTCCAGTTGCGTGTCCATGTTACGGCACTGTCATCAAACCTCCTCAATGGAGATTTCAAGGATTGAGCTCCTCCCACACAACGGTGTTGTATGGTTTGAGATCCCTCCTCCATATTGGCACGTCAAGTCTTTTGTAGGTAGCTATCATCCTCCAGCTCGGCAAAAGGATCTCGGTTTGGGATTCTCTCTCTACAATGACTTATTCCTTTAGCTAATATCTAAATGGCTACACATGTGGTGGATTGAGACTTTGACGACATCCATATCTGTGGTGATTATGTTTAATAGTTCTTTGCGATGGATCGGGTCAAGCAAGGTGGATTCTTCATCTTCTAGCGGTGTGCCTTCAGCTCCTGAGGGTTTGATTAGGGATTGGAAGTCTGGATCTGGGGTGCTCTCTAGTTGTTGTTTTTTCTATATGATTTAATGAAATAAGAATGATTGATGATTGAATATTGATTTAAGTAGGTAAAAGTAGATGATGGTGTGGCAATGGTTGAAGGCACCAGTGCTAGATTAACAGTTTCAGAGGACCGTGGCTTTAGTAGGGATGCAGTGGCGAAGGATGAAGGATCTCTCCAAGGGATGGGATGCGATGAAAGGGGAATGATGAGATAGTTGTGGTGGGGAGTGTCTGTAGTATGGTGTAGAGACCAACACTCGAAGGTTGGAAGCGTGCGATGGTGGAACTTTCCCTGTGTGTGAAAAGGAGTGAAACTGACACTATTATGAGATCGATATAATGGAGGTTCAACGGTGTCAGTGGAAAGGGTATGAAAAAGTGACTGACATCGATAGAAAGAAAAATTATGAGGGATTCGTTAGTGATTCACTGGAAAATTTGAAACACAATTATAAACATAATTATATTAAATAATAGTTTCTAAAACTAATACATAAATTTAATAATGTACTAAAGTGATTAAATAATTTAAAAAATAATAATAAATATAAACTAAAACTAAAATGAATTATCTAACAGACAAAGATTGTTTTATTAATTAAAATACATTAAAAATAATAAATAAAATTAAATTATTAATTAAAAACAATTAAATTATTTAACTATACTAATTTTAAACTAAATTTATAAAATATTTAAATTTAATGAATACAAATTGAAAATTATTAAATAAATTGATTAAAGGGATAAAAGGTGAATGGAAAAGGTAAACATCAGTGACTCAATTGTCACTAACAATTGTTGAAGAAAATAGGGGGCATTAATAGCTTATGCAACTAATAGTAAAAGTGAGCGACGTTAGTGAGACCGAAAAAAAATTGACATAAAATTTATACCCGAAACAAGAAATTAATGTATTAAATTCTTAAAAATATAAATTAGTTAAATAAATATCTAAATGAATAGGTTAAATTAAAATTAAAAATAAATTATTTAAATTCATAACTTATTAATAAGATAACAAAATAATAAATCAAAGAAATAAATAAAGTTAATTTATTTTAATGAATCTAAATTAATTAATAAAATTATAAAATAAAAACGATGTAAGATAAAAAATAATAGTTAAGAATTTATTAAATAATAAACATGTCATATTATTTTAGAAGTATACAGATTGACAAAACTAATTAAAAAATATTTGTAATATAAAAAATATTTTACATTAATTTAACTATTTGGAAGCCTAAAATTATATAATTATTTATAAATATTTACCAATTACTAAATATAATTATAAAAAATCAACAGTAGATTTATGTATTAAAAAGTTTAAAAATAATTATTTAAATCATTAAAAATTAATTAGAAATATTTGGAAAACTATGTCAAAATAAGTCCACATCAAGGGAAATGTGAAAGAATAAAATGTTTAATTCAGGATGTGGTATATGATTATTAATAATATGACATGTGAGGCTAATATTGCATCTAAGATGGTTCTTTTAAATACAACTTATATAAAGATAAATCCTAATATACATCTTCAATGCATTGTGAAATGTTTTTTATTTATAGGATAAACGGAGGGAGATAACTAGGGTGGATTCTCTTATTAAATTTAAATAGACTCTAGTTTTTTTATCATGAGTTTCATATGGATTATGAATATAATTATCTATGATATAGAAAACTATTTTTATTTTCTCTATATGTATTAATTATTTTAATTGAATAAATAACGTGGGTTTTCATGGAAAATGGTTTTTCATACGCTCAATGAATATGGTTATAAATGTATATATATTACGGGAATTCATATTTTTAACTAGACTAAGAAATTTCATAATTGTATTTACCTTACTGAGCATTGTATTTCTCATCCTCTGTTTTCAATTTATTTTCCACAACACATAATGTTGAGTTTAAATATAATAAATTTCAATGTTCTAAAAAATGACATGACCTTAAATGAAACAAAAAAAAATTATAATGAAGACTTTTAAATTTAAAAATGTATACATTGAAATAGTCTGTCCAAATTCCATGAAAATCTAAAAAGGATATATAGTATTTTAAAAGATAGAATTTTAAAATTTAATGTTATAAATTTTATGGATGATCAAAATTGGGTTACATTTGGTATTATAAACTCATGAAAATTTAGATTAATTTTTAGTCCTGAAATATGGGATTATAGGTTAACAACTAGTGTTGATGGTATAAGAGATGGTTATACAAAACCATTTAGATTACATTGTTTTCATGTTTGGTAATCTTCAGAGTGGTGGACATAATGATGAGTTTATAATATTAAGGTTGATCATAAGTTCAATGGATTATTATTCTCTTCTGTGGGTTTATGTAATTTGAATTTATGGTTATTAATGATATTTTGGGAGATATTTTATTGGGATAAATTATATGCAACCCTTAATTTTATAATGATATATTATTTTAGAAAAATTTTATTACATTATTGGTGATGTATAAATAATATTTGATATAACATTTGAGGTTTAAAATTTCAATAATATTATTGATTTAATTTAATTTAAAGTAGAAATTATTTTAATATTACGTTAATTATATGATTATGGAATATAAATTTTTGTTATGTGAATTTAGAAGTGGCTGATGTAATTTAGAGTTGAATTTTTTGTTTATCGTAGAAGAATATGTGATCATATTATTCTAATTTTTTAGTTTTTAAACTTTTGTGGACTTATATTAAATAAAAAGAGTGTTATTTATTTTTAAAATGATTTATAATGGACATTTATTTATTGTTGAGAATTTGACGATTAATGTTCCATTTCATGATGTAAAGGTTGATTCATTTCATGAATTACCTTAACTAGTCATACATGTTTGTGTTTTTTTAATGTATAAATATTCAAGGAATAAAATGTAATACATTTTCTATGTGAATAATTAAATTTTTATTTTAATTCTACAATCATGAAAAATAATCCCCAATACTCATTATTTAGATGAAAAGTTGAGTTTATGGTGGAAATGTATTAATGAATGAAAATATACTTTCTATGTAACTATATTTTCTTCTTCCCTTAGTTAATATGGTAATTTAATTCATAACTATAGGTAAAACATCTTGATCTTGAAATATTTATCCTTTAACATTCATTTTAAATGAATCAGCTATCTTTTCACACCTTATTGAATTATAGTATTGTGTTAATTGATTTTCTAAAGATCATTAAATTTATTGTGATAAAATTTTTTAATCAATAAAAAAAATATTTGGATGTTAGTTTTTCCTCCATGTCCACATTTTTAATTCTAACTATTATTATACTACATTCAATCATAGTAATATTTTATTTAATATGACCTTAGTATTTCTATTTTCCCTTTTTACAATGTATTTTTTATAATTCCTTCTTATAATTCAGCTTTAAAAAACGTTTTTCCATAATTATAACCCTTCATTAACGTGATTTCATTCAAATTTCAAGTGTAAAATTTACTATCGGGGGGGGGGGGGGAGGATGTAAAACAATGATATTTTAAATAGTACACATTTCATGATACCATTTACAACTTGAAACCCGGTTCGAAAACGATCCATGAAGTTAATTAAATATAAATAGGGTAACATATATATTAAGATGTTAAATACGAATATTAATAACCATATAATGAAAAAAATATGCTTAATGGTTTTATATAATCCAAATTTAATTTTTTATACATAACAATCATGTACAAAATTTTAGTAATGTGTTTTTATAAAACAATAATTTGATTTTTTCAATAATGATTTTTAGACTTTTTATGTATGGGTAATATAATTAATTTATGGAAAATATTAATGTATTATTTTATAAATTTATATCATTTTTTAATAATCATATGAATATTATCTTACGGAAAAAAATTATATTCTATTTGAAAATATTGATCGTTCATTGAATAGTGAAATATAACACGTTTTGTAAAGAAATAATTATTTTAATTAAAAAGAAACTTTATAATTTAAATGTGATTTTAAATTAATACAATCCTATATGAGTAAAAAAAATATAATATATTACATATAAATTATAAATATACGTAACTTTTTTTTAAAGATCATATTTATGCTTCAAAATGATTTTTTTTAAACATAAAATTCCAGTGGATTTAAAAATTTATATAATTTTTATTTACATTCACGTATATGAATTTAATTATTGGAAATGATTTTTTTATTAACCACCTCAATTATTTCCCAGTATGAATATTGACGATTTTTATAAATAATTTTTTTTGTTTTGGTAAAAATAATATTTTTATGCAATACATTATATATTATAATATAACGAAGACTTAAATATTAAATAAAAATTTATTAAACTCATAAATATTATCAATTACGATTTTATAAAAAAATATAAAACTAAAAAAATTCTAAACACATAAATTGGAAATAATTCATGAAAATCCAGAAAATAATTCTCAATGTCGACATAGTTCTTCTAAGACACTAAAAAGGTAAAATTTGATATCCTAATGATCGAATAGGGATTTAAAATTTTATGAATGGACTATTTATTACATATTATTTGTAAATAATTATATATTCAGATATTTTAAAATATTACTGTTGTGTAATATGAATCATAACCCAGAGTTTGTGCAATACATGAATAAGGCTAGAAATATCAAATTGAAATATTAAATATGTTTTCTTGAAATACATGTTTGTAAAAATACATATTGGATTAATGTAATTTTTTATTTATTCTTGAAACTTTTTTTTACTTATTATTAAGATAATATAATTACCTTAAATTGTAACACAACTTCAACACAGGTCATGTACAAGTAGTACGAAAAATAATTAAATAATTGTATGCAGAAAGAAGTAATATTTTGTGAGTGAGTTATAATGTAGCATAAGTTTTATAAATTTATCTAACATATAAATAATGCAATAATTTATTACATTATAATTGCATTTCAATCACGTTTTTTAAAAATCCAAATTAACTGAATAGTTTCAAAAATGACATTAATGATATTTTTTAGTAAGAAATGTTTTCTAAAATGATTAAACACTCAGAAAAATTTTATCATCAGTGTAGTGAATGAAATATAGTTCAAAATACCAAATATTTTATATTTATGGGTCACGTTTTATTTTATAGTTTATTTCATTTTCTATAAATAGTTGAACACATTTATAATATAATAATTTTCTAAACGGTTAATGGAGGTTTAAAAAAGATAATACGGTAAAATAATAATCTATGATTGTATTGTTTATGTTGAATGATATTATTTACACCCATAATAATATTATAATCAAAATAAAACAATTATTATTCATTCATACATGAAAAATTATGTATATTAATTTTCTACATTATGTATTTAAAAGAGTGACCCTACCCACATATATAAAATGGAACCTCCTCTCCACTCTTACTAATAATTTTTCAGTAATAATGTTCATAAAATCCATACACAATTAACATATTATAATCCCCCCATAATTTAGAAATTTAATATTTTTTGAATCATTCTATCCTTATAGTCCGTAAAGAGAAATGAAAAGAAGGTATTCCAAATAAGAAGTTTATGTTTTTATCGATTATTATTGTGTTATTTACTCTTAAAAATCCATTAATATTTATATAAATTTGATAAAAAATGGTTTACATATGATTTTATTTTTTTATGTTAACTTAATAACCTATTTCCATCACCCCTTCCATTGAATATGAAATGAAACTATTATTCTTGTGTATGAGGGACCACTTCATCATTAAACAAAGAAAATGTTTTTCCATAATGGCCTCTATCAGTATGTTATAACGATGGATTTAATAAATATATATTATATTCATGAAAAGATAGAATATCTTCTATTTTAATACATTAAAATCCATTGAAATATGATATCATCAATTGTGCATAATTGTGGCCAACCTCCTCCACAAAGGGTTGGTATTCCATTTCCATAACCACATTACAAATATACTATATATATATATATTTATTAAAAAGATTAATGTGATATTTAAGACATAATAATTATTAAGTTAAGATAAAATAATAATTATATTCTTTTTATTTTTTTTATAGAAAATGAAAATGTTACTCAAGAATGTATAGAACCTACTATATAAAATATTATATCTTATTTAATTTTCTAAAATCACCATTCATGGATTGCACAAAAATAATAATTTATTTACATAAATAATTGTTTATTCACAAATATTATTCATGACACTATAAAAAGGGCTTATTGACAATTCTCAACCAAACAATGTCAGTTGGGAAATATAAGCGAACATAATAAAAACATAATACCTAAAATCAATTGATTAAATTTTTAAATATAACATGATAATATATAAAATAAAAGGAATAATAGTATAAAAACCAGTTCTTAAGAAAATAAATAATTAACATAAGATTATTATTAAAAAATATAAATAATTTACGTGAGGATTTGGACTTTAGGTAAAGGACACATAAACTTAATTCATCTTTGAAAATGTTATAAATATTTATTTTGAAAATATTTTTCATCCACGTCCACGTTCCATTAATACTGTATGTAATTTTCACATTTTATATTATTTTTTCCAATTTTCATTTTTACTATATTTGACTGTGTTTTAAATGGTTTAAAAATAAATCCTATCAACATTTATTATATTAATCACTATTAATTCTTTTTACCAAATCATAATGGTATGTTTTTTAACATATAAAGTGATAATGAAATTTCCCATCATCATGAACATTAATTTCATTGATGATTTCATTAAATTTGTTCACAAATATTTTGAAATGATTTAATTTCCTCAAAATGTTTTTTTAATTTTTAATTTTGAAAGATTAATAAATAAAGCAACATTTTAAAAAAAATTATGGAAAAAATAAAAATTGTTTTTCTTATAGGATCAAAAGAGTTTTTGAAGAATATAATAATGATAAGGTGAATGAATAAAAAAAATATACAATATATAGTAAATGAGAATTATGAATTCTAATGGAATATTCTGATACAAATTATATGGGACGTAATATTGATAAAACATATAAGACATGTGAGCGGGATATAACTCTCCATTAAACTGGGAAATGTTTCCTATATTCAAAGGAGATATTGGTGTACTTGACTAAGGTAGTTTCTTTTAGGAATTTAATTGTGATATAGTTAACTCATAATTGAGTTTAACATGGTTAGTAAATTTAATTCTCTATATTTTTAAAAGTATGTGTATTTTTTAGTGGTAGGTTTGAAAACATTATATCAATAATGTGTGTTATTTACATGAAAATATTATATAATTCATGCAATCAGATTAAATTTTTATAAGGAATTAATTGTATAGGTATTCATTTTTTAAAGTGGATAAAATATTTCTTAAATTTATGTATCATATATTTGATTTTTTTCTTCATACTACATTTCCAATTGATATTTCATTAGATTATATTTTTATCATTTAATCAAATTTTGTTCATTATAAGTAATGTCACATTTAAATTTGACAAAAACACATGTCAAACTTGATATTGTGTTTACTTTTTTAAAACCCACTTTTTGGTTTTTACAACATAAATTAATTTAAAATTTCTTAATTCAACTTCTAGGTTTTTAATTTGGTAAAATAAAAATCATTTTTGGACTCAGAATATAGACATTATCTTAGGGGGAATTTTTGGATTTTTCTGATAACAGTCAAATTTTTATGAATAGTTAAAAACACTACGTTATTGTTTAAAAACTACGTTTTATTTATATAATTATATATTTTGTTTAAAATTTATTTTATGTCAAAATAGATATATAATACCTATATGAGTTTAATTTAATTAATTGGAGTCATTTTAAAATTAAATTAGATATAAAAATTTTTATTGAACATTTAACCGTCTTTTACCCACCATCTATAAGCATTTGAAAATTTGCTTAAAATAGAATTTTACCGCTTATGAGAGTTGAATTTCAGAAATATGAGGGACACAATTGATATTAGAAAGTAAAATTTGGTTCAATAAGTTAAAAATAATTTTTTGTGAATCATAGCTTTTGACTTTTATTTACCATGTTTACATGTAAATAGGGTAATTAAAGTTAAAAATGATATTATAATTACACTAACACATGTCCTGATTCTACTGGATATGTGTAATTTGACCAAAAAAAAACTTTATTAATAAAATACGATCCTTTAGGTCCACTTGAATTAGATTAGGACATTTATTATAATTTTATTCAAAGAAGACTTATAAGTGTTAAATTCAATGTTTATAAACAAAACAATTTTTAATACAGGGTTATACATAAGATAAATTAGAATATAAATATTAATTAGAAATTATAATATATTTCCTACATAATTGAATTTTAATTATAATTTTTATAATTTAAATAATTTAATTTATTTATGGCACAATGATGATGCTATAATTACATTCTTCCTGAAATATTAAAATAATTTATATTATAAATATCCAAATAAATATAATTTGAGACTTTTGATGAATTAAAATAATTTTATAGGTTAATATGACATTTTTATGTTTTTTAGACAATTTTTTCAAATTGATATGGTTGTTATGACTTTCAAAAAATATACCAAATAGTATAAAAATTGACATAAATTAGTTTTTAAAACAAATACTATATTAATTGTTGATATTATATTCCTAAAACTCTAATGTTCGTCCAAATGGATTAAATAATGTTATATATGTAATTAATGAGCAAATTTAGGTTCTCATTGATGTTTAGATAATGTTTATTGACCATATAGTGATAGAATACAAGAAGACACAGAAAAAGTTAATCTATTTAACTAATAGTTAAATCTAGTAGATAAGGATAAAATGGTAACTTGAACTTGTCTAAAACCTCTCAGTTAAGAGTATTTCTACCCATAACTGACTAAGTCTCGAAATAAATTCATATTGAGACATTATAAACCGAATAGGATTGTATATTAAATCAATATTTTAATCCTTTCCTAAAGTGACCCACACCCCTCTTATAAAAGGGAACATACCCTTCTCTCAAAATCACACCTCCAAAGATATTTGGCTCAGCCAACCACTGACCAAATATCCTCCAAACAACCCTCAAAACAACCTAGAGTCCTTACTTTGATCATAAAGCCAACCTATGGAGCCTATTTGATCCACTCAAAAAGAAACAAAAGAAGAATATGAAATAATTTCCCCATCCTATTTCAAGTTCTTTTCTTCTTCCACTTCCTCATTGTTTGTTGTTTCCATACCAAAATAATAAAAATAATACCTTCTACCTACTGTGCTGTTATTATAAATATGGTATGACCATATTATTTATTCTATCAATCCTATAAATGAAAAATTCACCATATGTGTGTACGTATGGCTTACCATTTCCACGTCGTGGTGGAGCTTTTTATTCAAACACATAATTATTTGGATGGTTATAATAATTAGTATAAGTAATTTAAATAATAAATATTACTTGTTAATTATTCTGTATATGTGATATAACATCCAATTACATATGATTTCAATATCAATCTAATGATATTGTCGCTTGTGCGTATGTACGAATTACCGTCTCCACAACCCGATTAGATTCATTTCCACATTCACAGTTCAACGATGATTTTAAAAATATATATTATTAATAAATATGTAATATATGAAAAAATAATTCTACTAGATATATATATATATATATATATTTAAATATACATTATTCACTTACTTCTGTTCAGTACGATATGAAAATGGAAACAACGTTTATGCGTACGTATGGCCTACCATCTCCATAAATGATGTTTTCCATATCAAATATATATCTAATATTCATATCTATATTCTATATATATATGATATATAAATCATGTTTTATATTCAAGATTTATTTAAATCACTATCTATGTGATACAATCAAAAAATACAAGTTAAAACACTTATGATAAAGAAAGTGATTATTACCTGAAATGTTAATTTAACATGTAAATTATTATTAAATAGCAAGTACAAAGTAATAAATGAATCACATATGATATAATAAATATTAATATGGTTCTGGAATTATTTAATAACATTCTATGGTCCTTATACAGGATGTTAAATATATCCTTGACCAAAGGAAAGTGCAAGGTAATTGTTAATTTCACAATCTATTTATTATCCGAGGTTGTCTTTTCGTGAGTATCTACTAGGACCTAGTTATCGTCCACACCAATTATTTAAAAAATATATTCAAAAGGAATATTTTAAGGTTTTATGGAAGGGACTCTTTAACTAGATCATCATTTCAAATGGATTAAATATTTATCCTTCTAAATCATTCTTATTAATGTTCAATATTTCAGAGTGGTTTTCAAGGATTTATTAATATGGACATGAATGATTTTAAAATGTTAATTTCGTTCAAAAGATTTAATTTGGTATGGGAAAAATTGAATCAAAAATGTCTTTAATTGTCTTTCTTTCTAAATTGCGTGACTTTTAAAGGTTTTCATGAAAAAGGGATATTTGTCACTAAGAGTATTACAAATCATTCTTATCTTTGTCAAAATCCTTTGATTGATTTATATCTTAATTGAAAATAATTTATTATGATACAAATAATCCATATTGTATTAATTGTTTTCTAATATATTTGAATGTGGATGTGTTATTTTTATACCATTCATGGTTTGCAGATTAAGTATTGACATTTCATATGCGATTTTTAATTTGAATTTTTATGTTATGTTTAAACCTTTTCATATGAGAAATGTATTCGACTTAGTAAGTGACAGGTGGATCCCACTATAGGTACTTGATGAATCAGTAGGTCTCATGCGACAATTAGAGGTGGAATGGGCTGAGGGCTTTCCCAAATTGATATATGGTTTTGGCAGAGGCCTTAATTGGTTTAAGACTTATTGGCTAAGGCCTTAAAAAAATGTTTCAGAATGTCATGCATTATACATTACCTCATTATGAAAATAATCTTGATGTCTCATGTGGTTATTCGACTAGTAGACTACCCATGATTATGTTTTATTAAGGCATTATTAGCTAAACTCAAATTCTTGTAATAATATGTTCATGTTAATTATTTGTAAGGGCATGTGTTTTCAATTATTCACCATGCCTAATGTTTATGTTATCATCCGCTATATGGATTACTCTTATAGAGCATTTGAGCTCACCACTTTCTTTGCTTTATGTTTTCCAGGATGAAAAGAAGTATATTATGAATAACCCATGGGGATTTTCTGAAAGATATTAATGTTGTCAATTTATACAATGTTGTTGTTGTTTTTCATTTTATAATGTAATGTAACGTTTATTTATGTAATCTATTTTCCAATACTGCTAAACTGATTGGCCCTTCGGGACATGATTCCTTATAAACATACCAATGTTATGTAATAAGGCACCGAATCTGGGTAACTGGGGTTTGGAGTTATAGTTTGTATTAGAATATGTTTAGAAATTAATTTTGAAAAATATTTTGATAATATCTAATCATAGAAAATTACCATAAGATAGTCTTTGAGGATTACACAGAATAACTTCCTAGAAATTTGGTAACGTCGTGAATTTGGGTATTTTCCAAGCAATACATCCTTATATGGAAATGAGTAGGTATAGGAAGCTCTATAACATATGTACCGAGGGGTGAAAACTCCAACAAGGTGTTTGTGCTTGACCCAGGGAATCCTGGTACATGACAACAGGCCTCTCTACACTTTTTGTTATGACACTCCTCGCGAATATACTTATGATAATTCAAATATTCATTACAATTCATTGTGAAGTATTTATGAGTATATAATTCCTCAAAGAAAACATTTTATGATTAAATATTATATGCATAATATATTCTATTTATGTTATGTATTTTTCATGTTTGGAATTATGCATTGTGATTCCTGAACTAACCTAGTGTATGTAATTGTTTAGAAATGGCACCTAGTAGAGTAAATTATAATTCCAACAATATTCATGATCGAAAGATTAAGAAGGATTATATCTTTCATGGAATAAATTCATCATTTAAAAGGTAAATAGTCTCCAATTTATTCTTATCCTATGAAGAAATAGTATCATGTGTTAATATGATAAGTAATTAATTCTTTGAGTCCTATGGATTTGAAGGTAAGAAATAGAAGAAAAACATGGAAGATCGAAAGATGGATAACGATAAGAGGGAAAAGAAGGATTTTCCCAAATGTGATAAATGTGGAAAGAATCAACTTGGTAAATGCTTGATGGGAATGGGAGTTTGTTATAAGTTTGTAGAAAAAGGACACTATGTACGTGGTTTCATGGGTAAGAAAAATGTCTCAAATGTGCAATGCTTCATCTATAAGGAGTTGGGAAACTAAACAAATCAATGTTCTAATCATCATTGTGTAGCCCAAAGGCTGCTATTGGATAATAATCAAGTTATGATACTACCGAAGATGAAGAGGAATGATTAGAGTTCTTATTTTTTTATCAAATTAACGTGTCGTTTCAATATTGTATTAATGATGTAAATGTGATAAGAATTATAGAGTATATAAGGATTGTACTGCATCACTGTTTCATTAAGGACTTGATATTGTGTGGAACAAAGAAATCTTACATAATAGTAGGTTCATTTTTTTAGGAAATATATAGATGAGAGAAAGGTAAACCATAATATTGTTATAATATTGAGGTAGTGATTTTGGAATAATATTTGATTTATTTGGATAGATTATATTGAATATTCATGACTACCTTGAAACTGATTAATGATTTGTATATTAATTCATTGTTGGAGTTTGAATCCTTTTTGGATATAAGTAGTATATCCAATATTCTATAATGAATAAAGGATAGTGAATGTAATCAATAAAGTATTATGTAAATTCAGGGTGTTACCATATTTTAAGAGAATACATGATGAAGGTATTCACATGTTATTATATGGAAAAAAGAGAACTTCATTGTCTTTTCCTTCCCTATAATATTTGGACTATGAGTTTGGCCAGAAGTATTTAGGATAAGTCTAAAGGTTGGAAGGTATTAACTTGGACAATGGATAAAAATTTTCAAGCTTAAATCATTTCATAATATTATTTTTGGATTGTTATAAAAAGGAAAACCTGGAGGTCGGATGACAACCCGTCGTATACGGCAAGGCTGTGAGACATGAACCCACAACCGAATGGCAAAATGGTTTCGTCACCAATCACTAGCCTAAGTCATGTCTTGGTTTATATAATGTATTTTTTCTATATAGTATGACAAATTAATTATGAAATAATTTTTTTTGTAATCCTTTATTATTATGATAAATAGAATATTTTTTAATTCTATTATCTTTTATAGTGACTAATTAGTTTGGGGTAGGAATTAGATGAAGGATGAAACTCTAAATGTAATGTATATATAAATATATATATATATTTATTTTATTTTATTCTATTAATAAATTAATTCTTCAAATTTAGTGAAGGGATCAAAAAAGCAAAAATGTGTTATCCGAACACCTTTTGTTTTGTTGAACCGATGATATTTTACATCTGCATTGATTGATGGCTTTGAGGCCCTCAATTTTACACTTGTCTGTAATTGATGACCTCAATAACTCTCTATTAATATTTAATTTTTTCCTTCAATTATGTGTATCTAATTTACACCAATGTTCTCCTAATCGAGGTCATAATTTGGTGGTGACTTTTCCATTTCCATTTCCCTCTTATTAATACTAAATTTCAATAAACCAATTTTTGATGTGCGTTTTTCCCCAAAGTTATTTATCTATATTTGACACTTTCAAAGAATAATTTTAAATTGTGAGGATGAAATTTATTGAAGGAGGGAAGAATATAACTCCCCATGATTTCATTGAATTTAATCTCTTCAAAGTAATTCAATAACTTGCGCAACATGAATCACCGAGTTTGAGCACACCACAACATACCAAACTAACTATTAAATAAACGGTTATGAATACTACTAACTCCATTTTTAATTTTATATAATCCATATAATTTTAACATCTATATTATGTGTTTTTTAGACATAATATAAGAAAAAATTCAATTTTTCAGATCAAGGTAGTTTTTTCCATAAAATGAAAATTTTCCTCCTTTTAATGGAGAACCTTTTTTAAATCCAATATTTGACACAATTAAATATTAAATTTTTCAAAATAATCTTCTTCTTTATAATTGGGACATAAAAATTTAGTTTGGATAATTGTTTGGTATTTTAATGATAACTTTCTTATTTTGGGGAATAGCTAAAAATACTAAATTTTTATTGAAAACAAATTTTTAATAAAAATAATTTATAGTGTTAAATTATACATTGTAATTTTTTGGAAGTATAATTAGATTATAATTTTATCATTTAATAAAATTTAGGTATTTATAAGGAATTTCACATTTAAATTTGACATAAACACATGAAAATCTTTTAATAGTTTTTACTTTTTAAAAACCAACTTTTTGGTTTTGACCACCAGAATTAATTTTAAATTAATAAATGAAACTTATAAGTTTTTAATTTGGTAAAATAAACATAAATTTTGGATTCATAATATAAAAATTATCTTAGGGTGAATTTTTGGTATTTTTCTGAAATCATTCATTTTTTGATAAATAGTGAAAAACACAGAGTTATTGTATAAAACTGACTTTTTATTAAAATAGTTATTTATTTTATTTAAACTTATTTTAAGTCAAAATAAATATATAATACATATATATGATCAATGTAATTCATTGTAGGGATTTTATAATACAATTTGATGTATAAATTTTTATTGAAATTTTTACCATCTTTTACCCACCTTCTAAGAGAATTTACAAATTTTCATAAAACATAATTTTACCACTTTTGTGAGTTGAATTTTAAAAATATGAGAGACACAGTTGACATATGTAAGAAAAATTTGGTTCAATATGATGCTAATAATTTTTGGTAATTAGTAACTTTTGACTTTTATTTAACACGATTAAATGTAAATAGGGCAATTAAAGTTAAGAATGATATTATAATTACCCTAACACATGTCCTAAATCTATTGGATAAGTGTAATTTGAAAGAAAATCCTTAGGAATAAAATATTTTCCTTTAGGTCTACATGGATTTTATTGGGACATTTAATATTATTTTATTTAAATAAGAGTTAAAAGTGTTAAATTCAATGTTTATAAGCTATATAATTTTTAATATTGGGTTATACATAAGATAAATTCGACAATAAAAATTCATTGGAAATATAAAAATATTTTATAGATAATGGTATTTTATTTATAATTTTTAGAGATTTAATAATTAAATTTATTTATGACACAATATTGATGCACTAATTACCTTCTTAATGCAATATTATAATAATTGATATTTTAAATATCCAAATAAATATATTTCTTAAATTTTGATAAATTAAACTAATTTTAAAGGTTATTTAACATGTTATTGTTGATTAGAAAAAAAAATTAAAGTGATATGGTTGTTATGACTTTCACAAAAACAAAATACTAAATAGTATCAAAATTGACATAAATTGGTTTCTAAAACCAATAATATATTATTGGTTGCTATAATAATTCTAAAAATATAAGGTTATACAAAAGGGAATAAATAAAATTATAAATGTTATTAATTAACCACATTAGGAACTATTATATGTTTATTGTAAGTTTATTTACTATATAGTGTAAGAATACAAGAAGCCACGGTAAAAGTTAAACTATTTAACTAAGAGATAAATCTGCATGATATGGTTAAAATGGTTACCTAAACATGTCTAAAACTGATTGGTAGAGAGTATTGCGACATATAACCACCTAAGGATGGAAAATAATTCATTTTGAGCCATTATAAACTCTATATGATTGTATAATAAATTAATATTTTAATCCTTTTCGAATGTGACCCTAAGCCCTCTTCTAAAAGGGAACTTCCCCTTCTCTCCCAATCACACCTCCAAAGCCATTTCTCTTGGCCACCCCCTTCCCAAATATCCCCCCAAAATCCCTCACCACTAAATAGTGTCCTTACTGTGATAATAAAGACAACTTATGGATCCCTTTTGATCAACTAAAAAAACACCCGAAGAAGTGGTAATAATTTTACCGCCCTATTTCATGTTCGTTTCTTCTTCCACTTCCTCTTTCTTTGTTGTTTCCATACCAAAATTACAAATATATTTCCTTTTAGATATTGTGTTGTTATTATAAATATGTCACAACCATATTCGTTATTCTATCCATCCTATAAATGAAAAAGTCACCATACGTGCGTACGTACGGTTTACAGTCTCTACATCCTGGTGTAGTTTGTTATTTAAACAAAAAATATTTGGATGGGAATAATAATGAGTATAAATGATGTAAATAATAAATATAACATGTTAATAATTATTTCAATATGATAAACCATCCAATTATATACTATTTAACCATCAATATAATGACATTGTCGCTCGTGAGTACGTACGGATTACTGTCTCCACGACGCAATGAGATTCATTTCCCGTTTCATCATTCAATATTGATTATAAAAATATATATTATTAAAGAGTATGAAATATATAACTAAATAATTCTACTAGATATATATATATATATATATATGTACTTACATATATCTTATTCACTTACTTTCGTTCAATATGATAAGAAAACGGAAAAAACGTTTATGCGTACGTACGACTTACCGTCTCCATAAACAGTGTTTTCCATTTCATACATCTATATATTATACATATTTATATTATATATATATATGGTATATAAATCATTTTTTATATTCTGTAAGTTTTTAAATCACGATCTATGTGATACGATCATGAATAACAACATAAAAGACGTACGATAAAGAAAACTATTATTACCCGAAATGTTAATTTAACATGGAAATCATTATTAAATGTCTAGAATAAAGACAAAAATGAATCATGTATGATATAATAAATATTAATATGGTTCTATTATCATTTCAGAACATACTATGGTCATTATACAGGAGTTTAAACGAACCCTTCACCAAAGGAAAGTGCTAGGTAAGGGTTAATTTCACAATCTCTTTATTATCCGAAGTTGTTTTTACGTGAGTTTCTACTGGGACCTCTTTATCACACACATACATGTTTCCTAAAAAAAATTTCCAAAGGAATATTTTAGGGTTTTATGGAAGGGAATATTTAACTATATCATCATTTAAAATGGTTTAAATATTTATTCTATTAAATCATTCTCATTAATGTCCATGATTTCAAAATGGTGTTAAGGATTAATTTATATGGACATGAATGCTTATAACATTTTAATTCAATTAAAAAGTTTCAATGTGGTATGGGAAAATGTTATTCAAAAATTTCTTTGAATTTTTTACTTTCTAAATTGTGTAACATTTAATTGTTTTCATGAAAAAGGGATATTTCTCTCAAAAAGTTTTAAAAATAATTTTCATCTATGTCATCATCCATTGATGGATTTTAAACTTTTTGGGAGTTGATTTATTATGAAATAAAAATTCCATATTGTATTTAAGGTTTTGTGATATGTTTTACTGTGGATGTGTTATTTTTAAAACATTCATGGTTTATGGATAAAGTATTGTCATTTCATATGCTAGTTTTAATATGAATGATTATTTTATGTTTCAATCTTTTAATATGAGGAATGTATTAGACTTAGTAAGTGATTGGTGGAGCCCGCTATAGCTCCTTGATGGATCAGTAGGTCTATTGGTACAATTAGACAAGGAATTGACTGAGTTCTTTCCCAAATAGATATATGGTTTTGGCCGAGGCCTTAATTTTTTGTTTGGAATCTTGGTGGAGGCTTTGACAAAATCTTTCAGAATTTCCCGCATTATACATTCCCTCTTTATGAAAATTATATTGATGTTTCATGTTGTTATTCGACTAATAGAATACCCATGATTATGTTTTATTATGAAATTATTAACCCTAATCATATTCTTGCCAAAAAGTTTTGATGTTTATTATTTGTTAAGGTGAGTGTTTTCAATTATTCACAATGCCTAATGATTTTTTTATATTATTCTATATTGCTTACTCTTATTGAGTGTTTGAGCTCACCCTTTCTATGTTTTATTTTTCCCAGGATTCAATGAAGTATATTATGAATGACCTGAAGGGATATTCTAAGGTATATTAATGTGGTCAATGTAGACAATCTTGTTTATGTTATTAATTTTATAATTTAATGTCACGTTCATGTATGTAATCTATTTTTCAAGATGCTAAACTAATTGGTCATTCGGGACATGATTCCTTGAAATCATGCCAATGTTATGTAATAAAGCACTGACTCTGGGTTACTAGGGTTGGGGAGTTACTGAATATACTACAAATAATGAGCATATTAAGAGTCATATTCTCATTTTTATATACACTCACACTCATAATTCCATATTCTTTTTTAACTCGACCAATAAGGGACTCTCATGTATATGTCCCACACCGACCATTTCTAGGCATAGTTCACCACGAAATCCTTACTGCCTGATGTTATAATTCGTGGATCCCTCTATATGAAATGAAATAAAATGGTACAAGTTGTAAAAAACTATTTTGGGGAAAATTACCTTCATAAGGATATATAGGAATCCCCTTTATGTTCAGGATCGCAACACTATAATCACCTACATAAATCCATGTTGATTATAAACTCACGAGTTACTAGATGTGTAACATTAAAATCATACATTGCCCTATCCATTATTTTTATTTAATAATGGGGAGAAATATATAATACCAATAATATATAAAATTAGTTTCATTGATAGGGTTCCAATTATATTTATAGACTCTCACATTAGTGGTCAATAACCAGTTATAAATTATAGGGCAAAAAAACACGTACTGGGTTTAGGGAAATATTTAAAAAACAAAAACCCATAAAAGTGTCTATATTTATATACTAATTCCCTCGAAAAAATTGTGTGATGGGCCCTAAATCCTAAACTCTAAACAAATTTTTGTTCCGATGCATAATTAGAATGAAACCTTAATAGTATCCTTCCTTGGTAAAGTAGACTCATATCCCACTATGGGTGTTAAAACCGATTTATTATTGGAGTTCGATGAATTAATCCCATTGAAGATCATGTAAAACCCAAATTTGGAATCTAAAATTATTTACATTTTAACATGATTTCCATCCAATAATTAAGAGTAGGCCCACACCCCATGTTCTATTTTGAAACACCCAAGACATGGAGTTCTATCAATCTTTGATATATTATTAGAATAATATTATTTAATGTAACATTTATCTCCTAGACATTGGATTTGTGGGTATGAATAAGAAAAACCAATTTATGATAAATTATTTTTTAAACAAGTATATATTGAATATATTTTTTTTCATTTGATGATAAATGAATATAAAATAATTTTAATGTAAAAAAATGTATATTATAAAAATATTTTTATATGAGAAATGTGATTTATTAATAAGAAATTAAAAAAATAAAAAAAATTCATGACCCCCTCCCTCCACAAATACCACATTGAGAGGATAGATATAATGGCCCTAGTTTCCCACCAGTAGTAGGCCATAGGATGGAAACTAGCACCAAAGATATAAAAATATCATGATGATTGAGGCATTACCCTCTATAATTACCTAATATTGGGATAGAATATGTACCATCCTTAAAAATTCCATCGTATATTATAAATTATACAAAAAAAATCCACCAAACTCATGTATAAATAAAACTGATACATATTAAATTCTTGAATGTAAATAAAAAAGGACAAATCTATAGATGTAAGTTAGGAGAAACTTACAACCATATAATAATGTCTATATCAGTTTTAAATCCTCATAGAATCCTAAAACAAGTATATATATGATTGGTGACCATAAAAGGATACTCAGTAAGAACATAACCAAGGCCTCAAGTGTAAATTTGAAAAGAATGTTCTAATGCGCCAGTGAACAATAAAATAGAACCTACAAGAACATATACATATCATACAACAAAAACCACACTCAACATGGATCAGTAACGAAATCCTTCCTAAAATATAATGACATAACATTTGGATCAAAACCAATAAAGGATCATCACTGCCTCATGCCCGCTAGTTTTCCACTCTCTTACCCCATATTTGGACATCCAATGCCCTCATCCCTTCCAAATATACCACATCACTTTACCACACACCACGACCTTATACACATGTACCACAAAACACATTACAAAACATCTACAATAAACTCATTGGATACACAACAATACAAGAATTATATTACTAGGGTTTCATGAACATGATGAAAATAATCCTCATACCCTCCTCACATAATGAATGACCTCACCATACATTAAATCAAACCACACCAAATATCTCCCATAGAGTGTTCGGATAATGCATCACATCTCACATATAGACACATGGGTCACACATCACTATAGAAGTATCTGTTGGGGGGAATGGTGGCATCTTGAAATCTATATAACATCTATCATGTATATTGTGGAAGACAAGAAGAAATAAACACATATCACCATCAAAAATTTAATCAAAATTGGTGTGGCATGTATAAAATAATTTAAAAATACATGATATAGAGATGTCACAAAATTCATAACATGTGGGTTCATATAAAAAAAAGATCATACAACACAACCCTCATTGTATCACACAGCAATGATCACAACTATTTCCACCACTTTTCCAACACACAACACAACCACCGTAGAATCCACACAAAACTCATGTTTCCCCTAAATATTTTCACTACATTAATAAATTAATAAATTTACCAAATAAATCTGTTTCAATCCCTTTATATTCAATTATAGAAATAATTATTAATTAATTAATTAATTTTTTCATTTTATTCATCATCATAATTAGCTCCACTACTACCATAGAAACTATCACAACCACACTACACAACCATCACCACAACACCACAACACCACACATCCAACATCATCATTATATACCCTCACCCATGACATCTCAAATCACCAAAATCACAAAATATCATTCATTTTCCAACCATGTCCACTATATACTAAAACCACTACTGAACAACCACCATCCAAAAACCTCTACACCACAACCATTATGCCACAACCTCTATGCCGCAACCACAATTGAACAACCACTACGCCATAACCACTAACCCACAAAAACATATCCACAACCACTATACCAACACCACTATACCAAAACCTTTACTCTTTAACCTCTGTTCTACATCCTATTAGCCAAAAATACAATTCTACAGCCACAGCTCAATAACAATGGTTCCTGAACCACTGCACCACAATACTTTTGACACAACCACTATGCCCAAACCACTATGAAATACCACTAAATATGCCACATCACATCCATTCCAACCATCCACAATATCACTTCCCACACAACACACATCACATCCAGTAATATATATCAAATATCAACAACCCAAACCATTCATAGAAACACAACAATCGAAATCACAACTTTTAAATCACTTTCCATCATCCTTATTTATTTAATTAAATTATAACATATCTATATTATAAATAATGTGTATTATAAAAAAACTTGAACATAAGGGAGAAACCTATTATCAAGAAAATATATTTTATTTGATAATTTATTCAGTGTTTGATCACAGAAAAACAGATCATGTGTCATCATAGTATAAATACTACAGATAATTCAATCTTCCTAATAGCCTATACTTTTATAATTGTTAATATACATGCATAAAAATCCAAAAAATATAAAACATTGCAGTAAATCATAAGATCACTCCTCATACAAATCATTTTTAGATATTATAATTATTTGTATTATTATGTTTACCAATTATATCGACACAAATGAAATAAAAAGCATGCATGATCCAAACATATCATGAAGAATGGTGAGAAAAAGGAACCCATATCTCAATTAAAATTTCTATTCTCGTTGAAAAATATAGGGCCAAAAAGAATCACACATAAAAAAATTAATCATGAACAAACAATGTATAAACCAACACCACACACAAGGATTGTCAATATATACCTCAAAAATCACCCAAAACCAATGAAACATCACCAAATGAAATTTCCTGAGAAGAAAAAATGAAGATAATGAAAAATAGTTAATAATTCACTACTAGTCTACGAGGGAAATCTATAGGATGGTCTCTTATGAAGGAATCTGATATTATCCATATATAAGTTCTAGGGATATCCTAGAAATGGTAAAATCAGAGGGTTTCATGAAAATCCAAAAGAACTATGACCATTATATCACTAATGCATGGGGGATTTATTTGAAGTGTACCCTTTTAAAGTCATGTAAATATTAGTTTAAAATCCCTATAAAAAACATGTATTTTTATATATTAAATCATTAATTTATTATACATCATGTAACACACCGTTACATGTCCTTCAGATCAATTGAGCCTTATTTTCAAAATAAATACACATTAAAATATGGGTATTACTCTTTATTTTAGGTTTTTAATATTAAATACAAACAATCTATCTCTATGAATCATATGTGCACCATGAAACTTCCTAAAGCATTCACTAAAACACCTCTTTCACAAAATAACATTAAGTTAATGGGCCCAGGGAAATTTAACTATTACACCAGATACCAATCAAATAATTATCGCCCAAAAGAATAAAAAACAAATCCCTAAGGGAAAAGGGGGTCTGAACAACTACACCTCGAGATTCCTATAAAGTATCTCATTACGTATTAGATGTACAACTAGCCAATCATGGAAAAATAAATTGTCACAAAAAATCTCACACATCCTCATAACTACACAATATCAACTAAACATCTTATACTGACCACAAGATACCAAACACCACATAGCCACTTGTACGTCAATCCAACCACCATAAATCACAAACGAACATACAAATAAACTAATGAACCAAACATCCCTGAAGGAACAGAATAATGAATTTCATCCAACATGTAAATGCAATATCCACTCTAGGAGGAACAAACTTTTTCTCATGGGTTTAATCACATCAATATTAATTTTTCATAATAAGGAATAAATTCACCCCCTTTCCACATGTTAAGGGTTTAATTATACATCACAAGTCAAGGGAAACAAAAAATCTCTTAAATTAACAATATATAAAAATTGTGTCATCATCATAAGTAAGAAAAGAATAATTCAAAAAGACTATTGGTAGTAAAAATATGTCTCTTTCTCTCACACCAATATACACCCCTCTATGATACCATTAAAACATAATAGATGAACCAAGGGAATGATCTGACATTGAAGCACCTTATCTAAATGATCATGGTTCTCTACTAGCCTTTCCAATAATGCTGCATCATCCTAGATATCCAACACTCCCCATTATATAATTTGGGATCCATCGTGATGATATCAAATAAGATAGGACCCATGGATGGTGTTGTTGATTCTATCCAATCAGGATGGAAAAGAAAAATAATAAAAAACCACTCCAATAGATCCCAATACCTCAATGTGTCTAGAAAATAGGGAAGACATCTTATTCCCCATGCCAAACCACTATTTTCCATTCTGATAATTGAATATCAAGAACACAGAGTCTCCAATGATGCGATTTTCATGCCTCTTACTACAATATTCATAGAATGTTTTATGGACTTTCACCCTCCAACATCATGTAATGATGAAACTTGATCTTCTTACTCAAGATTTGAACCAAATTAGGACTAGGATCTACCAAATCTCAATACTCTATCCAGAAAAATGGATAATGAAATTGTCACCCAAATAATTCCTCAAATAAATCCATACAAATGCATGATTTATAGTTATTTTTGTAAACACATATCCAATTGTAGGTGTCGTAACCAATAACCACAAATGTACAAGATGCATTCCCATAACCTAACATCTAACCTTTGGATGTTCTAAAAAATCTTCCTATTTGTATAGGGGATAAAATAATTTTGAATATGCAATTAGGATCTAAAATTCTAATGTAATAACCTCGAGTATTGAAAGGTAAAATGAGGATATTAGTAATTGATAATGGTCTACTATAACCCTTGAAGGCCTACCACATCATCCATGTATCGCCTCACCAAAACATACAGGTCACTCAACTCAAAGATCTGTAGAATGTGAGATGATTTCATTATTTTTACCACAATCTCCTAAACCACATCACAACCACACTGATATCAAGGTAATTGTGTGGAAAAATACATCAAGATGATTGAACATTTACACTCGTGAATATCCCAATACTGTAATAATCCCCCAAAACATAGTGATCCATATTCACCTATATGTGAACTAAAATTTTTCCATCAAGCACTATTACCATCAAGTTCATCCATGGAAACAAAATTTCTTAGTTCATTCCATGATACATATTTTTTAATATAGGTTATACAGATAATGGTTTTTCTTGAAACTCATGGAGAACTCCCTCATGCAAACTCTTTGAGAAAAATAACATCAACTAGAACAACTGCCTATTCCAACCATCCGTTAACCATCACTAAAGAGTATCACCATGGAAAACATGATCACATATCATCTATGTATCTAATTCTCTCCACTAAGACTACTACACTTTCTTTATCAACGATATCTCTATGGTAATATGATAATGAAAAACATATCCATTGCTATCTCCAATGAAAATATGAATCTCTTCATGATTCTCCAATCCATTCTAAACATCCATAGCCTCTTTATCCACATCCTCTTGGGCTTCCAGCTCAATTAAATAGTAATTAGATTTCCTTTATGTGGGTTGTAAGAGATATCATAATCAAAATGTTGAATAAATTATATTAACATCAGATTGTGTAGATTCGTATAATTTTGATAGATAAAATATCATGGGATGCTATGGTCGATGAAAACAACACAATACTCACTATTTACATAATTCCCCCCCAATACTAGCATGAACACAATATATTCCAACTACAAATCATAGGTTTAATAGTTACTCTCATGGGGACAGAACTACATGGAACCATATAATGTAACTTCGCTTTATTACATTAACATTCATCCTAAAAAATATATGGGATGATTCATAGAAACACTCAATAAGCACACCCACCTCACCAAATTTATGTACTAGAGAACTGACCGAATACTCATTTATGTTATTGATTAATAAATGAAACTAATTTTTATGAAAATAATTCAAGTCAATTTTCATAAAAACTATCTATATAGAAATATCTCAACCGAAAATATTGTAATAAAATTTATAATATCCTATGACACTATGTTATGGATGATCCACTTCTCCATTGTTGGGTTCTTCCAAAAAAAACCCGCTTCTACCTTCAATCGGTCCACAGACACATCCTACATAGGCAACACATTTCCATGGAAATAAACCTTTCACATCCAAATCTCGCACATGGAACACTACCCATAAATATTGTGGGGAAATTGGAACTTACAACCAACCATGGGATTTTTAGAATTATCCTTATATGAATATCAGTAGACCAATATTGAATAATCAATAAAATGGTGAACAGTTCTTGGATCTAATGAAACATAGGGTTAATAATCCCCATAAACACAAATAGAAAATTCATGACATTGAATGGAATGACCACAAACACGATGTTCTCATACCACCATCTGAAGATGGTTTTCTAAATATTTGACTTTTTTACCCTCAAATAGGGATATTTTGACAACAAATTGATCATCACGAACCAGCTAGCACCTCTAAAATAGTTGAATATAACATATATCATTAATAGAGGGTAATGATTTTTTTACCCTTTCATATTTAGACCTATAGTAGTATATACACAAAATCATAATACCATCCTTTTTATTTGTGAATAACTCTAGATCACCCCAATGTGACCCACTAGGTCTATTGAAAATCCTATATACTAGATAATCAACCTGAAGAATTAACTCATGAAACACTACGGGAACTATCCGATATAGATTTATCAAAATATGATATAAAATCAAAGTAAACACTATACTGAACTCAATGTCAAATCAACAAGATAGTGTTCTAAGCCCTACTGGGATGACATTTGAGAAATCCTCTCCAACCATGGGACTATCCGTATTCATAGTGTCTAATGATAGCTCTTCTGACTAGGAAAAATGTGTTCCCACCTTCCTACCACATAACTGAAAAGCACACTCATCAACAAACATTATGAAATACCATTCTAAATTAAAAAATGAGGATCTTATGTGATACCATTCAATTACTAAAAACTAGGAATAAAACCAATCCATATCATGGAAAACATCATATAGATGTATCTGAAATAACATGAATCACCCCACTTACGGGTTCTACCCCACCACTAGTCTACATTCCCAACACACAATAAAAAGGGATCCTAGAATCCAACAATAGTAGATAGGACCAAGGTAACTGGAGGTCTCTCCATATCCACACAAAAAATATAAGAAATTATCAGAGTAGAAATTTAGTGTAATGGTCCTGATTAAAAAAACACATTGGGATTAGGGGAAAACATATCATACAATGAATATTTCTCATCTATAGTGACATTTTTTCCTCTACTAAATGCATCTAAAAATCACTAGATCCACTACATATCTAATTCTGACCACTATGTCCACTCTCTTTCCTAGGTCCCAATGGATATGGACCACCATGATTCTTCCCTCTAACAACTCCGCCAAATCTCTACATTTAAAAAACAACTTGTGGTCCCTATCAATGGAACTATCTCCGACAAAGCTACTACTTATAAAAAGGGTCCTGACCCACCATATAATACTATCCTCACTATGTGATCATAAAATTATCCTAGTAGTGACCGTATCTACCATATAAATTATGTAGCATCCCTATACATCTCACCACTAAGATTTTAGCCATAACATTCGCCCCATGGCATCAAGAGTGCCTCCTAGTATTCTAGAGGCTTTCGACTAGCATCAAGGGTCTCTGGAGGTGGTAGTTGGGAGACACTAATATCTTATCCAAGTTTGAAAATTGTATAATATATTAATAAAAAATCAACAACCAAAGTAGTGAATATCAATGATATGAAGTGTAAGATAGATTCTTATATTCAATTTAATGAAATTATCCAATGCTAGTTTACACAATAGATTAATTAATGTCATATTGATGATACATATATGAACGTATTAAATAGTAAAACATGCATCCAAATAAAATAAAAAACACAAGGAAAAGACATCAATGCCACACAGCTAATCTCCTTGATCATCCTGAGCTCTAGCTTGGTCCTTTGGTCGTATCTCCATGTATAAGAATCACAACAAACTAACAAGTCCATAAAAATATAAGGTTTAATCTAGTACTAAGTGTACCTGAGTATGGTGTGAGTTATAAATATCAATACCTCAGTACCTAGTGGAATATAGACCAAGCCTAAGAGTGTAATGTAAATAGAATAGTTTGTAGGATTTTTGAATAATAATTCACGGAATAAATTAACGTCACCTATCTTAGTTCATATAAGACACATGACATATCTACCTATATTACCCTTGACTAGTGTCTATACATGTAACATGTTCATTAAATGATAATTAATAGTTTATAATTATGTCCAATATTAACAATAGGGAATGTTATAAGATGTTACAATGCCACTAGTAATGATATCTAATAGTGAAGTCCCAAGAAAACAACCAAGGCGACATAGATTTCAAGGGTCACCAAATCAATAATTACTATAGCCTGGTAAAGTGTAAGAATAAAATCCAAGGAGCATAGTCCATGGAAGTCCAAGATAAGATTCCTACTAAATATAATGTGATCAACAAAGGTAAAATGGAGCTAAGAAGTTATTGGGCCCTTTGGGCTTTAACCATGGCACCTACATGTCAATACTGGATCCATGGAGTGTATGGAAGGAATCCTTTAATTCTTTGCGAGGGATCCTATGGATTCATACCAAAAATTTAGGAATAGACATGTATTTGGATCTAGTATTGTCTCAACCTAATCAAGTTATAACCTTTAATCAGAATGGGATTCCCAAGTGCCCAAGGAATTCCTCATAAAAAATCCATGGATAGATCGAGTCATGCCTTTTATATTAGATAACGAGGTTACATAATATTTTATTTTGTTCAAGACATTCGTTTTATTAGTTTGATAAGTCTATGTATCAAGATACCATTTATTCAATTAATAATTTATCAATAATTTTATTTGGTTCAAGATTTTCCATTCATTTGTGTGACAAGGCCAATTAGCTTGGAACCACTATTGTATCCATTTATGACATATTCAATAATAAATGTTCACTTTTCTACATTAAATTAATATTGTATGTGGTGCTACATACATAAAACCTATTATTCATTAATGAAAATGAGTCCTTTCATGTAATTACAAATTAGAATCCACGTATCACCTAACATATAACTATGATAAACCATTGATACCATCCATGCCATTCCTTCTTCAGAATCCACATGTTACCCAATTTGTTAACAACATTCAATTGATTCGAAATAATTTTATAATCTCACCTAAATTTTAATCATCATGTATTAACCATTTAAAATAACTAAAGTCATTTAATTTCCCATAATGAATCTATTGTATTTATAAGGATCCATTAGTCACTTATGAGGTGTCAAAGGAAAAAAGGCAATCACCAACATAGGTAATTAAAATATAAAAACTAGGAAGGACTGTAAGTGGTTCCTTGGTTCAATAATCATTTAAAAATGGAATTTTTTTCTAATTTCTTGAAGTTCCTTGTCCAAAACAATCCATATTTCAAACATAACATTGAGGCGTAATGAAAATAGCAGGGCAATAAGCCAGGAAACCTCAAATTTGATCACTACATTTTAATATTGATTGAATCGCACCTCTATTGAATGCATTTTATTATAAAATCATGATATTTATTATCACATAATTTATTTATCACACTTATAATTTACAGCATGAAATATACAAAATTTATATTTAAGATGCATTAAATGTATTAACTTCACTAAATCTATTTAAATATAACAAAAGTAGGGTAACAAATTAATTAAGGAATTTTCAAAATTGGAGGACATGGAAAGGGACCCTAATTCATGGTGGAATTTAGCTAATATCCAACTCATTATATAAAAGGCACTGGAAAATTGTAATGGGCACACACTCACATGCCCATACATGAATAAATATCTACAATAAAATTAACATATTTCCCATGCCACAAGGGAATTCACTAATAGAGGATATATATATATATATATTATACCTCATGTATATGTGTCTAGACCCTCAAACATTCATTAAAACTCACTAATATATATCTTAGAATCACAAAAATATTTCTATAATGTTCAACTCAATTAAAATAAAGGAAAGGGACTCATAAACACCGTAAGGAACTAATTTAGAGTGTGTGAAACAAACAACCTGTTTATTATATTACTCCAAAAATGACTTTTGTGGATCATCTCAACCTAAAACACCTCAATTTGGGTAGTTATTTTTAGAACATAGACTAGAGGGACCTAAGAAATCCCATCCATGCCCTACAACTAGAATAATCACTAAAAACAAATCAAACCCAACCATTGGTTTTTAGATGTGTGGGAACCAAGTATTAGGATAACTCAAACTTGTTGTAAATGAATAGGAATGGAAAAATAAGGGCTCACCATGATGAGTCGACAAAGATTCCTCAAGTGATCCAAAAAATACAATGCAAAATATGGTGGATGAATGGTGGGTGCATTGATTCTCATGAGAAAAGAGAGGGAGAGAGTGGGTCTCTCTAGGTAGGAAGAATGGGAGGATTCTCCTATTAGGTTTTTATTGAAACCTTATTTTATTCTAACAACAACAACAATAATAATAATTATTATATTATTTATTATATTATTTATTATATTATTATTTTTATCATTATTGAAAAACTCTTTATATCTATTTTCCCATTAGTTTATAATTTAAATTTCATAACTATTAATTTTAATTTAACTAATTTTAACATTAAATATATGATATAAAACATGGTTTGGGAAGCGTGGTTTTGGAAATCATGCACCAACCGTGCACCCTCTACCTGACAGTTGAGTACCACGCACGGGTTGGATGCATGAGTTGTAAATTCATACACAAAATGTCTATATGAATATGCCCACCTGCATCCCTCCAAAAGACATCCTACAATGGGCCGCACTGTTTCAGGTAGACCATGTGCCCCATGTAACCCCTTTAAAACTTTGAGTTTCAATGCCAGGTGCTCGTGAAACCCCTCGTTCTACTCGGGATACACTTCAAGCCTTCACCGAAAACTGATAACATCACATTAAAGGTAGAAACAGTAATAACATAATTTTTATTTTTAGTATAAAAAAAATGATACAATAAAAGAAAAAAATTAAAAAACCTTCAGATTTCATTTAGTTCAAATACATGGGACTCTAAAATATCCCCACCTTATAACTTTTCTTCCCTAAGAATCCTTTTGAAAAATTTAAAGAATCAACTAACCTATAAGGGTAATTGAGGTTAATTAAAATGGTAGTATTACATTCCCAATGCCCAACTCACCTTTAAGAACTTCTTATGAACATGGAACTGAAGCCCTTACAACATGATCCAATACTCATATTCCAATTAGAACACTAAAACAGATCTTTCCAGAGCCTGTTAAGATAGAGGCACAATCAAGTCATCATCTCGATTAACATTTGACAGATGGTGGTCCCTATCATAGTTCTTAACATACGAAAGGGACCTATTCCATGCCATAGTACCTCCACCATAATAATTTTCATATGAATCAAACCTGTAACTATTCTAATGATTCTCTCAGAATTATTGCATTAAAAAGGAATAGTTGAATCCCGATCGACCATGCATAAACCGATTGCATAAGCTTTCATAGAATAAACTACCAACCATGAACCCACACTTTCATTCACTTGATAATGTTCATTAAAATTCTCCATATGACTATGAACGTTGAACAAGAGATAGAATGAGTTGATCCAAATGGATGACTTATCTCTATGGTGTTCGACATAGGTTGTCGGTGCTATTTAAATGAAACAGATGATGTTAGTGAGTCCGACCAAGGATTTCCAACAGGGGAACCCTGGATTCAATCAGAACTAACCAAACTCAATTCGAACCTTGTGTTACTATGTATCACTGATAAGGATCACCCATAAATATCCATAGCTATTATAGCTTTAGTAGGATGTAATACTGACACTCTCTTAGATCACCAAAGATAACAACAATATTGGGGACATTATAATCTCTTAAGACGAGAAAAATAAGAGTGTTGAAATTGTCTCTAGTGAAACACACACAACTAATAGATGAAAAAAATGGTCAAACCATATCTGGACATCTTCATGGAAGAAGTTGGGCTACACCTACTAATGCACCAACAATTTACCGATAACATTCTTTTACTACCCAATACATTTTGTGATATCTCTTGATTAAACCACCAATGTCTCCCAATATTGATGGTGTTTTCTTGATTACTCATTCAAGGAAAACCACATCATTATCATGATGTCAAGCATTCACATACACGTAATTAAATCTTTCAACCCTTATGGGAATTCATGTGAGATCTACTATTTATAATTTGTCTTCTTTAGTGTGTCATACATATACATGGATGGAAAGATTTACCATTTTCAACATGACACCCCGAACCATAGGGGTTTCCTATTTGAAAAAAATGACAAACAAGTCATTCATAATCTTTCTAGATTTAATAAATGTCAACAAATGTGTGACACTCCTCCAATGCATGATCACATCATCAAAGAATAAAAATAAGTTAAAAACAACAAGACTATCATGTCAAACACCCAATCCTTATGAAATTAATCCATATCATTAGGATAAAATGGATTCCATAACTCTCATGTCACACTAATACGTAGTTGACTCAAAACCATAGTCAACAGAAAAATAGATTTATTTCAATGTCGTACTACCTCATACAATTATTGTCCTAGATGATTCAATAAAATTTCATTCATTTATAAGAAGAAGAAAGGGCCAAACAACCAACAAAGAAACATTACATTACGTAGGCATGTCTAAACTACTGAAACCGAGCATTTCCAGATCCTCACTCCCACAAAAATGGCCAACGAAAAAAATTTCCACCCATCCAAACAAGTGTTTCATTTAAAATTGATAGTCCTACTAGGGAAAATGACTCCCAAACGACCCCAAAAGTCCAGAAATCTCATGGTACAAGAAATATGTATAAATCATATGGGATATACCTACCACGGGATAAAGAATTAATTTTTATAAGAATCAATCCTAACACAAGACACATTATAAAAAGTCACTAGGCTCAAATTATGATCATATAAGCCATTGAAAAAGGTTTTGTTCTATGGAAAGTCAAAGTATATTTAACTACCATTACATTTGTGTTTTAAACATGGGATAATAATAAATATACCATTTCATGTCACATTACATTTATTCACATTTCAATCATTTATAGGGTTTTAAACAAACATAGAGTGCAATTTTTAAAATAAGATAGGCATGTTGTATCAATCATCCTTTTAAACCATTTAACTTATTTTGACATTCCATTAATAATTAGTCAATTAATCACATAAATTCATTCTAAAATTTATGTTGACTGATGAGGTCGCATTCTAACATACCTGGATTCACTAAAATGAATACCAATATTAAATTTATAATTATTAATGATCAAAAACACAAATGGAGTATGTCAAAATAATCATTCCCCACCTGACATACATGGGTCCAGTTATTTTCTTTGAATTTAACCATTTGATTTCAGATAAAAATTATTCATATCTGACTTTTATAATCATTCCATTCATTACATGGTCATCATATTTAACCTAGATTGTCATTTCCCAATTCATTAAGTGCACATACATTCCATAAAATATTAATTACAACATATTTATCGATACCACTCAAAATTAAGAATTTAACATTATCACATTAAATTGTACTATTTATATGGGTGACCATATAAAATATATAAATGTCCCATAGACATTATTGTTTTTCATTGGATCTCATTAGGTAAAACATAATTACATTATAATTTGAATTCTCAACCAATTTTACAATGTAGTATTAGAGGGTGTTTTATTTAGTCTATCTTATTGTTTTGTGTGGATAGATAGGATAATATTAATGTGTCAACTCTTGATTAATATAAATTATTGGGACTGATCAACCAATGTATGTTATATGATCAAGTGGTTGGGGTTGGGAGTTTTTTCATATTGTAATGTTTGGACCCATATCATTACTAAGATGGTTGCTGGATCAGTTGCCACAAAGCCAAAAGAGTACCTCCCAGTATGCCAGAGGCAATCGACAAAAAATATTATATTAGGATGTGCTAGTGGGGAGACTATAACCTATTATCATATTAGTGTAACGACATAAAATAGTGAATAACAGTCGTTTTTGGAAGAAGTAAATTATAATGGTAAGAAGAAGAAGACAAATTGTTATATTCTATTTAACAAAAGTGACCAATTCAATTTTACAAAAAATATGAAAGCATGAAATTATTATGATATATATATGAAAGTAGAAAGAAATAAAACATTTTTCTCAAAATAAACACAGAAACATGGAAAACGTAGAAATGATCCATGGGTGATCTTTTTAAGAATCTTGAGCACCGTCTTCATCCTTTTTTACTAACTCCTCCTATAATCAACACAACAAAAAACCCAGGTCCTAAAAATATAATGTGTACTCATATACCCAAGGTACCTGAGTAGGGTTAGGAATATAAATCCCAATAGGTCAAAACCCAATACTTTATAACCAAATCATGGCAGTGTAATATAAAATAAATATTATAAAATAATGCAGTATAATAATATATAGAATAAATTAAGATAACATGTCCATGTTACTATGAGACACCATATGTCTCTACCTACATTAACACATTGATGGTGTCAAAAAATGTAACAATTTGATTAAATGGTTATGTACAATTTATAATTATTTCAACTGTTGAAAATAGAGAAGGTTCCATTATTTAACAAGCCTACATGAAATGATATCTACTAGTGATGTTCCCAAGTAACAATCATGTTGATGTAGAACTCAAGGGTTTCCAAATTAGTAATTAATATAGCCTAGATAATGGTAATAGTGTAATCCATGGAATAATGTCCATGAAATTCAATAGTAATATGAACACAGAATCCATGGTGACCATCTATTGTAAAAGGAGGCTAAAAAGTGATTGGGCCCTATGGGATTTAAGCCTTAAAAATAGTTGTCCATGCTGGATGAAAGGTGTGTATCCAATTAATCCTCAAATACTATGTGATGGATTCTACTGTGTCATACTAACCCCCTTGAAATAGGAAATGATAAATATCTAGGTTAGATACAATATAAGAAAGATGCATCCTTGAATTAGAATTGGGTTCTCGAGTGATAAAGGCATTTCCCGATAAGAATCCAAGCCCATCTCGAGTCAGGTCATTCTTATTTGATAAGGATGATAGTAAATATAAATTTTTGGTTTAATACTTGCTATCATTATTTTGGTAAGTCCAAATATCATGAAACCCTTTAATCAATTCATAAATTATCAATAAGTCTATTTGGTTCATATTTTTCCTTTCATTGGTATGACCATGCCATGCAGCTTTCAACGTCTATTAAATATATTTAAGGAAAATTCAATAAGTAAGGTTCTCCCTAATACCTCCCATTAACATGTTAATGGGAGATACATACTTGATTACTATTATAAATTTTTAAACATGATTCCATCCATGAAATTCCAACATGGGAATCCATGTATCACCCATGGTATTAGTACGATTAATCATTGAGTCCATACATGACATTCCTACTTTTGAATCCATGTGTCACCAAAAGTGTTAATAGATTTCAATTCAATAGAAATAATGTAATAACATCATTCAAAGGTTAATCATCATAAATTAACTATTCCACTTACATTAACTTAATCAATTTATGAAAACATTTCAATTTTTTTTATATGTCATCGTTGGTCACTTAGGATGTGTGAATGGAAAAAAGGCATTCACCAACACAAGTAATTCCAATATAAATACAATCAAAGCCTTTAGAAGGATAATTGGTCCCTTAATCATTTCAAAAGGGAAGAATTATCTTTCTAATTCCATTAAATTATTTGACCAATATATTCTATATATCAAACATAATGTCGAGGCATAATGAAAATCGCCATAAAATAAGGTTGGAAACATCAATTTATATCACTACATTTTGAGCTTGAAAGAATAACACCTCTAGTAGAGGGAGTTTATTATTAAATCATGATATTCATTATGACACTATTAATTTATGAAATTTATCATTTAGAATAATAAACACACTAAATTATTATGTAAGAGGAATTAAATATTTCAACAGCACTGCATCAATTCAAATCTAACAAAACTGAAGTAATAAAATAATTAAAGCTTTATAAAATTAGTGGACATAGAATGTGACCCTACATCAAGTTGGGATTTATTTAATATTCATCAATTCAAAAAAAGGAGTCTACCACTCATAATCTTCCCGCACACACACATATACCTATGTATTTACCTAAAATTAATTCATTTCATCTATTTCATGTACCATGAAGGAATACATACATGGAGGACAAAAACATATATTATATATATTCATAATTTATGTATATACTTTCGTTCCCACAAACATTGATTAAAACTCACTAAAACATATCCAAGATTCATAAACATGTAGTGGAAATGATAAATTCACCTCAAATAAAGGTATATGGACACATACACACCATAAGGATATAATTTATAGGGTTAAAACTATACAACGAGTTTAGGTGTTCTCCCCAATATGATGGAGGCAACACATATTGAACTAAACTAACTATCTATTGGTTGCGGTTTCAGGAACACAGATCAATGAATCCTTAGAAAGACCTTGCATACACTAAAAGAAGAATAATCCCAAAACATGGGTGAAGCCTAACTCAAGACTTTCCACCTCGTGGGAACCGAGCAGCAGGAGACCTCAAACAGGACGAAAAAGGAGAGGAATGGAAACAAAAGGGCTCACTATTACTAGATGACAATTATTCCTCAAGATATATTTAGAGAACACCACAAGTGAAGTAGGCTGGAGGAGGGGTGTGTCACACCTCATGGGGAAGAAGGGTGAGTGGGTCACTCAATGAATGGATGTTGGGGGGATCCTACCTTTATGTTTTTCTTAAAATAATTTTTAAAAATAATAATAAAAATATGAGTAATTATTATTATAGTTACTATATTATTATTTTTATCAATAATAAACCATTTATTTATTATTATTTTCAAATATAATTATAATTTAAATTATTTTACTATTACTTCTATTTTAACTAATTTCAACTTTAAAGATATTGTATTGCACAAGGTTTAAGACACATGGTTTAGCTAACCAAGCTCCAACATTGAACACTCTAATAGACTCCTAATCACCCCTCCAGGGAAGGGCACATGGTTTAGAAAATCTTTCTTAGCCCGTCTGTATACATCATTCCACTTTCAAACTACCTCACAACATACATCAATGGGCCGCAAAGTTTTAGAAAAATCGTGTCCCCATTGCATCCCCATTAAAACCATGATCATTCAGGTCCAGTGCTCTTGAAACCCCTAATTTATTTCTGAAAACACATAGATCATTTAACAAAGTCCAATAACATGACATTACAATTTTAAAACACTCTGATCTTCATTCTAAAGATCGCATTTAAAATTGACCCATCATTAAAATGAAAAAATTAAAAAACCATAGGATTTTATTTGGTTCAAAACATGGGACTCTTGGTATTATATGAAAATGGAAACCCCCTGAAAAGCTCTCATAAATCACATTTCCATTATAGTTTGGAATGAATCTTCAATGGATGATTCTTTATTGAAAGGAACATGGACTACCACAACTCCCATATCCCAAAGCCCGAAAACTATCTCCTCAAAACACCCTTATGGAAACCATAATGTTTCCCAACACCGATGTAAATCATATTCTTGATAACCTTATACTTTTTTACACGACATTGTATTTTGGGAGTGTAAATAGAGTGACCACAAACATTCTCAATGGACATAATGACTCCTAAAGGCTCCGTTCTTTGAACTCGCCATCTTGGAAAATATATTGAGTAAAGTAAATGTCTTCCCTAATATTGATCCCAAGACTAGACATGCTAAAAATCCACTTTTTAAGGGAGATAATCACATATATCTTGGAATACCTCATTATATATGATAGAAAATATTCCTATAACTCACTCTTAATGTCAGTACATGACACATCTACATCCTTACGGTCAACAAGGAACAACACCCACCATAGACGCGGAACTCCTCACATCTGACTAACTAATAATGAAAACAAAAACACATATATATGATAGATTATATTGAAATAGATATCAATATTTTCTATCCAGTTCTCCATATCTAGATCTCTAACATTCCCCTCTTACATACCAAAACTCCAGCGCTAAAAGGCATGAAAATCTCATAATCATGCCACATCTTCCTCTATCATGAAAACCCTCTCATGGTCATCTTAATCAGCATTCTAAAGATCATCCCACTTAGAAACTCATGGATGATGAATATGATCCATTACTGAAGAAAAATAGTACATCCTATTCTTGGTAGAATATAATTATTAAAAATAATATTTATTTTTTTCATTTTATTTTCTAAAAAAGACAAATTAAAAAATGAACAGGAGTCTTCATGAGGGATGTACCTCAATGAAATATAAAATAAAAATATGTACACCTAACTTTGTCATTTAATTTTTTTAACAATGTCACTAAAGGTAAAAAATTAGGTACCCTAGCTAGTTTATCTTTACTTTGTCATGCACAATGGTCAACTAAAACTACTACCATACCAACCCATGCAATCATCAGTGTGCATAAAACCAAAATCCATACTATCTCTAATCCATCATGATTTATGCATGTATATCATGAACCCCTCCACCATAAGACTATTCAATGATTTGAGATATATAATGAACCCAATGTCCCACCTTTAGTAGGCCTCGAGTTGGTGACTAGCACTTAGTGTAGAAAAATATCCCGAAATTGGATGTATTACCCCCTATAATAACATATGATCAATAGATATGAGGAATAATCCACAAATATTTCTATGGAATAATATTAATGAAACTAAAACCATCCTATAAATTCATGTATAAATAAAAATGTTATAGGTATAATTATAGAATGTAAATACCATAATTAATTTTCTAGAATTTCAAATAAACTAAAACTCTAACCCAGATAGTAGTGTCCAATTTGGTCCGCAAACTCATCATGTAAACCTATGAACATTTTATATATGTTGGGTTCTAATAACATTTATACTCATTAGGTACATAATAAAGGACTCAAATTCCTCTGTCAAAATAGAATCTTAAAGAACTAGTGAACAAATGGGAGAGATACCAAGAAACCTTATAGGTCATTTTACCAAACCCAACCTCACCATGGATACCTCCGCAAATCATGCATTCAATATTATTATATAGAATCCTAATGAAAAAATTCTAGGAAAACTACTACATCTTTCCCACTAATGTTTTACTCTCATTACACAATGTAGAATGTATAATTCTCCCATCCCTTCCACACATACAACATCACATTGTATCGTATCCATGCCACTGACACTTTGGCCTCACATCATGTCACATCCCATCTCACCCATACACACAACGGACACACATCACAATATAAACTATAGCATTAGGGCATCTTGAATGTGGATATAATAAACCAATTCCAATCTTCTAACCATTCACAAAACCCACTATATATAACATCACTACAAATCATGTCTCACCTTTAGACATTTGGGAATCTAATGTCCCCTATAATCACCTGATACAGACATCCATACATGCCCATAAACACCTAGTTCACACATCACATGATACCCATGGACTCTATGTACACACATCACTAGTGAATAGATAGTGGGGAAGAGGTGGCATCCAACCATCTATATCACTGCCATCCTTGATGTTGAGGAAAACACATGGAACTGAGAACCTATAAGAACTGTTAATGTTAACAAACTCAGTTGGGGCATGAATAAAAAACATACATGACATAGAGATATCAAAAAATACCAAACTTGTGGGTTCACATTAAAAAACTATAACATAACACAACACTACAATTGTACGACACAACAACTATCACAATTTCTTGCACCACTACACGAAACACACAATACAACTTCCACACTATCCCCAAAACATTCAACATTCGCTAAAATATATCTTTATATATATATTCATTAATCAATTTACCACAAATATTCATTTTCATCCCATTATATTCAATTAAAAACACATTAATTTATTATTTCATTAAGAAACATAATTTATTCTACTATTACTAATGCAGTAAACACAGCCATGATGCACAACTATATCGACAACACCATAAATCCACCATCTTCTTCACATCAAATAACCCAGGAAATATTAATACATATCATACATTCATCTTATCCATCACTAAACCAAAACAATCACATACCACAAACACTGAAACACAAAAAATGCACCACAACCACTACTTCAAAACCACACCACCACAAATACTACTCCACAACCATTCACCATTAAAAATGCACCGCAACCTCTATTCCACAACCAAAACACCCAAACCAATATGAACCAACCACTACATCACATACAGTACACAATAGCCACTAGGCCAAAACCATTATTTCACAACTGTTATGCCACATCACACAACAACCCACTTTAGATCCATTCCAGCTGACCACCAAATCACGTCTCCATATAGTGCACTGCCCATCTAGTCACAACAATAGTTGAAAAACATCCCAAAACACCTAGGGAAACACAACATGAACAATCACACATTATAAAACACATTACAAAATCAATATTTATTTAATATAATTATTAAACATCTTATATACTTACCATGGGTATTATTATAAAAACCACAGTGAATAGTGGAAACTAATTATTAGTTATAAATACGTTCATTAACCATTTATCTTGGGTGAAATAAAATAAACACAACCAGTTACATCACTACATTACTACTGAAGTGAAAATAATGCTCCCAACATATGTTATTTTCATGATTGGAATCATGAATGAATAAAAATCTCAAAAAATACAAAAACCAATAAATTAAAATATAATTCATCATTTCTGCAAACATTATACATTTGAAATAATTATATGACTATTTCAACCCTTAATATCTTCTTAAATGTAATAAAGAACACAAATATCCCACACATAGACTAAAATGGGATATGAATCAGGATCCCCTACATCATATAATCCTTCAAGTCTCATTTTGTACAATAAGGAGAAGACATAATGCATGCAACCCCAACTGCACATTGAAAAAATAAATTCAAACCACATGACCATCGAAATGAATCCCACAACACCTTTCAAGACAATGTAACATTATCACAATGAATCTAGGGAGAATAATAGGAGGAAATAGACAATGGATACATTATAACTCAACATGGGTAAAATATAAGAATCCAAGGATCAATCATTGATGAAGGAATCATTGGTAACCTAAAGAGAGGTTCTTTAAATCATGAAGGAATGAGAGGAGAGTATTGTTTGAAGAAAAACTTGTGGTGCTCAAACCATTATAACAGTGATGCATATGAGATTTTTCCAGTCCATACCCATTAAAAGTTATGTGAAAAATTATCATTAATAATTCTAAAAAACAAACCTCATAAACCATTAAATCCCATATAAATTACATGTCATACAACTCCCTCTAATTTATCAATCAAAATCATTAAAACTTCCTTTTAAACCAGGTTTTCTTTACATGACATGATTTCCTCCTAAATCCATATTTTTATTATTCAATACGTCCATTCATTCCCTAGGCCTCCTCAACGAACATTGAAATCTCCTCAGGCCTCCCCTAAAAAATCTCCATATCCCAAAACTGGCAATGTAACAAACTAAGAGGAGATTGAATATTATAGGATAGATTATTGACTGTAGTGAAATGTATAGAGTATATATTTTGTAATTTTTTTTAAAATTTAGTCTAATGGATTTTATATGAAATTGAATATCAATATGTTTAGTTTTATTCTAAAATATTAGTTTTTATAAAAAAGGTTTTGTTTCATTTTTCACAGTTGTTGTAAAATGAAATTGATCAAATCATAAAATAAATAATTGAAAGAATTTATATCATTTTTTGTTTCATTATATCAAATATACAATAGTTATTAATTTTTGGATTTCACTAATATAGTTTATTTTTGGGTCCATAGATAAAATTGACGATATTAAAATAATATAACATTTATGAAATTAGATTATGTTAAAATGGAGTAATAAAATATCAAACATTTTAATTGACCAATTATACTAATAATATGTAAAAAAATTCAATTTTAAAAATATAATTTATTTTTCGAATCCCAATAATGTCTTTTGGGAATAAAAAATTAAATTTATTCAAATTCAAAAGTATTTATGAGTCTCTTCATTTAAGAGAATTGGTGGATGATTTAATTTAGTTGTTGGTTAATCCCAAACTCAAAAAAGATTCATTTTTTATTAACTAAATAAAACATAGATAACAATTTATTACATGATTTTATTATTAAACTATATTTATACGTAAATTTAGAATTTTCCTAAAAAATGCTTTTCCAGCATCTTATATTCTTATATAAAAATTAATTGTTTCAACATTTATAAAATGCATCCTTTTAAATTTATTCTCAATTTATAATCATCATTAACAAATATTCTTAAAGGTACGTTTTTATTTTTGTTCATTTAAATATATTACAACTGAAAAATTTATTATAACCTGATTAAGGATAAAATTGGATAAACGTGGTTCAATAAAAAGTGATGAAATAAAATTTATCAATCACTTGAATATTTTTAATTTTTTTTATTTTGTAAATAAATATTGTAATGCATTATATTTTAATTTTAGCATACCTTGTTCCTATATTAAAATGATTATGATATATATATATATATATAATTTAATGTTTTAAGAAGATACACATTTATCCTTTCCATCACTTATAAAATAGAACCACATATCGTCCCTTATTCACAATATTTGAGAAATATATATAATACATTACATACCCAAGTAATTTAATATAATACTTATCTATATCCTAGAGCTTTTGGGTTGTATAAAACATCGTTCTTTAATGGAAAATGGTGTAATCCAAATTCGAATTCCCAATGAAGTGGTATAACTCATTAGAGAGTAATTTAAATTTATTTTCACCATATCCCACATTAAACAATAGGAATACATTATAAAATAGTTATATTTGTTTCTTTAATATAAAAAATTTTATTATTATGATTTAACCACCATTATCTGACTTATTCCCTTCAGATGGAAAAAATCCCATGTTTGTTTTGGTGTACTAGCACCTCAATTATGTGAAGTCTTTCGTTCTTAATGACTCATTGACATTGTTGGTTATAGATATTTACTTACTGAATATATATGATATTATTTATATAATTATTTTTATTTAAATGTAAATAATTATTTAATATTAATGCTACCATCCATCAAAAAATTTAAGCATTAGTGGTGTGTATATACACAGTATCATCTCCATGAAGTTATGTAATTTATTGTACATTAGCACTTTATATGAATAGAAAAAATATATTATATAATTAATAAATAATATATTCATTACATTCTTCGAAAATATAATATTATTTGACCATTGTCATGTTGAAAAAAACATTATTATCAAACAGAAACATTCAAGTGAAACGAATGAGTTGTCACCAAAAAGAAATCATTTGTTAATTTTTTTTTTAATAAATGAGTGATAAAATTATATATTTAAGTAATAAAATTGTATGATATATAATAGTATGGTTTTGGAATATATTTATAATTATTCTATTATAACACAAGACATTCACATGCATATGAAGTGATATTGTAGTTGGGGTAATTGTTTCACATCTAACAATATTACTATGGAACATACACCGTTTTCAACACATCTTTCATTCTTGAGTTGTATATACTACAGATTCGATATGTTATATCAGGAATAATATTATATTAATGATATTATAAATTTATTTTATTATAATTTTCATTCATGTGGTTTTTAATTAAGAAGTTATAAAAGTGGAAAACGATTTATGATATAATAACTTTTCAATTCATGATTTTTTATGATATATTTCCATTAAAGAGAATTATATGAATCATATTATACAAACGCCCAATATTATATTATAATTTGTATATATAAGTAATGTAAATGTAATTTTACCATTCTAATCTCTTTTTTACTTAATAAGGATGATGAAATGTTCTATTAAAAAAGGTACATCATTTTCTCTTTTGTCAAGAATCAATATTTTTTATATTCATATTAATAAGTCGTTAATATTATTTAAAGATTAATGAAGTACTTTTTCCCCATATTTTTTTCTAAAAAAGTTATAAAATGAATTTTATAATTATTTTTCCAATTATGTATTTTTTTCATAAGGTATCAATATTATTTTGTTTTAACATATACCACACGGACAACTATTATCTCCCTTATGACTAATGTTTACATTGAATCATTATTTACATGGTTACATGGATATGTTGTAGTATTTTTATAGAATTTGAGAAATTTAAATATTTAAAATAATTTATTTCAAAACTAAAATGTTATTTTCCTCATCAAATGTTCCATTGATCTTTTGATTTAATTAAATCTATTACAACATCCTTCTTTGTTATATATTATTCATATGGGACATGATCCAAAGATACTAATAGTTATAATTTTCTACATGTTAATTGGTTATGATTATAAAATCATGATGAAACTAGATTTTCATCCATGGGTTATGTTATGGAAATATGATAATTTGTTTATGGACAATGGACCATTTATATGAATCGATTATTATTATGTAATAGTTGGGTCTGAAATAACCCTAAAATTAATTCTGTAATGTGATATTTTTAACTCATGAGATAATGATCATAAATTTATCCATGAATATGAATTTAATTGTTGACATATTGATGCATTAGTATGATTTCTTCTAGATATATTAACATTGTGATATCAATTTATGATATTATTACAGTTTGCACTCAATATTATGTGTGGACATATTTTTGATTGAATTTGTTCAAAATAATTTTATTTAAAATTAGTATGATTCCACATGCATAATTTTTTACACTTTACTATTGAATAAGGATTTGACAGTATTACTAATCATGCTTACGGGTTTGTATTTATTTTGGATTTTATGATCTATGATTTTCTGGGAATGAATAATTATGTAGAGAAAATAAAATTGATTCTATTATCATACCCTTTGATCAATTAATCCTCTCTTATGATATATAACTTATATGTTTATCCTTTTGATCAACTTATGCACTATTACGAAAGATGTCTTCAATTATTACACTTTATTGAAATATGAACTCACCCATTAATAGGATTTCCTAGTCAATGTTCTTGATGATATTTTTTGTTTATGATATTACATGAATGTTTATAATAAAAATATTTTGTAAGTTGTTAAATGTATTTTATGAAACAAGTGGATTATCCATACAGTAATTAATGACACCAAAACATTATTGTACATGGCTGTGTATAATTGTGTTATATAGTGATTATTAATCTTAAATGATGCAATATTTATGTTTTTAATAATTTCTCACCTCAATTGTTATCATAAGAATTATTTTTTTACAAATTTTTATAATACAAAAATAATGAAATCCCTTAGGATATTACTATTTCTAAATCTATATATTATGTAATTGTAAATAGAGGATTGTGGTTCTCTAAGAGAATACATCAATGATTATAGACTATAACGTGGATGTGGATGTGAAACATATTCACCTTAGGTAAATATCTACAAATATGATGGATATGGGATTTAATATATATCATCTCGTTCCCAATGAGTCGGAGTAATATTTTACACATGGATAGATAGTCTTACGGGATATGCATGGATTACATTATAATTTTATTATGAACCATTAATAACAATTAAAATTATTGAATTATTTTTTTCATAATAATATAGATTAGGAACTACAATAATAATGTCTCTAATACATTAGATAAATAGGAGCGTACACCTCAACTGTAATCTAAGAGAAAGTATAAAGGAAAAGGATTTACTATTACAACTAAAATTATATAAGAGAATAGTGTGGTGAAAGGTAAAATTATAAAATAATTTAGAAATTAAATGACTTACTTGATTCCATCTATAACCACTATTTTATATCTATGGAATTTACTAATAGTATCACATCACCACTAAAATAATTTGATCTTAATAATCCAATAAAATTGTCTAATGTAATGATAATTGTCTCTTATTTATATTGATCCACTCTTATGTATGTTTGGAGGAATGTGCTTCATACAAATATTGTGATTCTCCCAACAGTTCTATCTAATGTGATTTTTGGAATAGATTAACCTTTCCTATATAAATACCATATTAATTTCCATATAGGGGAACTATTGTATGACATTCCAAATCAACCTATGATTTTATTTCATTATGAAAATAAATATGAATATCAAGTTGGAATTACACCAATTTTATTGGTCTTACAACCTATAAATGTGGGATATTTTTCTCATATGGTCGGGGAAAGATATATTAATGATATGCATATTTATTTGGAATAAATGATGTATTTCAAATTTATTTAACATTCCACCCAAGAATCATTATGATATGTTTACAAAAATCACACATACTTATAGATACATCTATTTCAAATTATTTAAATATAATGTAACAAATTGAGTGGAATGAATTGATGTAGTAACTCTAGAATATTATATAAAAGGGATTCACATTCCAAAGTACCTATCGATGGGAACACCTTTTATTTCTGTATGAATAGAGTAGATCAATGTAACTTTTCGTTTAATATATAGATCATAATAATATCATGTTCCAAAATATGTATCATTAAACCAATATAGATGACTTTTCTGATGAATGGAATATAGGCCATCAATTATCAATGATTAAAACACACCCTTGATATCATTAATTGAGGTTAAAGAAAGAGGTTATAATAATCAAATCCATCTATAATAGGTATGGTCATTATGAATTTATATTTATTCAATTCAGGCTAACTAATTACCCCACCATATTCCAGTATCTAATGAATAGAACATTTATAAATTACATTGATCATTTTGTGGAAATATTTATAGATGGTATTCTTATATTTTTAAATAGAATGGATGAAAATGAAGATAATTTATGATTTCCTTATATAGCCTTATTTTGGAGATGTTATATAAAATAATTACCATTTGTAAATTTTTTCTACAAATGGATTCATTATTGGGTGTTATAAACTCATGTGATGGAAAATAAATAGATAATTCGAAGATAAAGGTTTTTAACCAATGATGAATAAAAATAATTATTACTATTATCCATAGTATTTTTTGGTTTTATTGATATTATATTTTCATTCTAAGTAATTTCTCATGGATATCTAATCAACTTTTCAATTTTACACAAAATAAAATAAAAATGTTCATATAGGTTGATGTGTGTGAGGAACATTTAAAAGAACTTAAAATAGGATGGACAATAAAACTATTATCACACAATCATGTAGTGGGTAAGGGTTTATTTTCTATTTTGAATCATCAATTATGGGACTTTGATGATTCCTAATAGATAATTTCATGGTGATATAGTATTCCTCATTATAGTTGAAAAAATCATTAAAAAAATTACCCTACTTGTGATTTTGAATTATAAATGGTTGTTTTTCATTGAATATATTGATTAACTATCATTATGGTGATCATATATATATTTATATATAGATAAAAAAAATTATATTCATGTACAAAGATTATAACATGAACTAATAGAAATATTTTTACTTGATTAGAGACTAAGATAGAACAATACACTACCACCTTGTGGTGGAAAATAATGTTGAAGCTGCTTTGATGTGGAATGACTTTGCACGTAATCTGGTACCATCCCAGATTTATAAGAAGGTTTGGTCTGTTAAATTTTATTAATATTTCTAATTAAAAAGGAAATTAAATTTAACCATGATAAGTAAAATTAGGTTATGGGGGTTTACAGGGCACATTTAGATCCCGGAGCATCGAAAATGAAAAAAATAGTATAGACCACATTGTTTTTTAGAAACCATCCAACCCCAAGCACATGACCATGTGCCATGTTATATGTTTTGGAACAATTAAAAACACATATTTTTTACACTGTTAGTCAAACCATGCACCTTGCCTTTGTGGTATCACATTAAACCAGAACCATTGACATGGTTAGCGTATGGTTTTCCCAAACAGAGTAGCCAATCCATACATAATGAAAATTGGGGGGGGGGTTAATTTACAGAATATATATTAATATATGTTTTGGGATTTATTTCATACTTCTCCCCTCCTTCATATTATGTCCTCACTTATATCAAAGCAATGATATCGTCATCTCACCCCCTTGATTTTGTGGTATCAACCTCAAATATCATCTATTTTCATCACTATCAGATAATACAAACTCGTCGTAATATGCTCTACTATCTTCATACCTCCATTCATTTTTTATTCTATCATTTATTATTTTATTTTGTATAAACATACTTTTTCCTCTATTTTGTGGGGATAGTTAAATATTATGATTTCTCCCATTTTAGGTTTAATATATCCTTGTTGTTGGATGTGTATAGTATAATGACTATAAGATAGTGTCTACACAATTTCTCCCATCGTTTAATTTAATTTTGGCATAGTTCCATTGTGACGAAAACCCAAACCTTCCAATGAATTATTGTTATCGCATATTAAATTGACCATAATGGATTAAAATGTCTTTAGTGACATGTTTTTAGGTAAACACATATCTGAGGGTCCTCAAAATTCCTTTTATCCACCCTTTTGGATGTGCCTTCCTAAATTTCCAATGATTCTTTATGCATGGATTGAATTTTCACTTTGGTTTTATTCTTTTTTTTAATTTATTTTGAATTTGAATAAAACCAGGAAATGGATCCATTGACAATGGATATTTCTAATAATTATTGTTTATCCAATTATGTTAGGAAATATTTTATTATTTATTCATTTTGAATGGTTCTTTTTTTATAGGAAAAAATATGATTAATTTTATATATTAGGACATGTTGTTATTACGTTGAATCCCTTTCTTCATTTTTTATGTATTCTATTTTATGTTATTCCATGTGTCATGTGATTTAACTTACTAAATTATTATTGATCAAGACCATTATTTTCTGTGAGTGGAATATAGTTCTTCATCATGATTTATAACTTGAGGTATTTAGATCTCACTAATGAAACATCGGTTACAGTCATGATAATTAATTGTGCTTAATGTTATATTCCAATTTTTACATGTTATGCATATGGTTACTTTTCATTATTTACAGCATATGAATTGTATCCAATCCCCTTTCTTGATTATTTATCATGTGAAATGATTTTTTCCATTCCATATGAATTATTCCATTTTTTTACAAAAATTGTGTAACATGATTGATTGTGAGCATATGGTATTGTAATGCTCATTGTTTCATGTAAGTGTATTTTTCTTACATTGTAAATTGCTCTGAATACTTGATCTATCATGAATACAATTTGGTCGCCATAAAAACTAATACTCGACCCAATCCATGGAATTTCCCAAAAGGAGTAACCTATCCCCACATGGTTTCAAGAGTTCCCAAGTATCATATATAATGGTTTGGGAATTATTTACCAGAATTATGGTATATTAGAAAACCAAAAGTAATCAATAAAACAAATCTGAAAATTCATGCAAATCAAGACTTATTTAGAAATTCAAAATATAATTCATGGTTTTTAAAACAAAACATGGTTTTCCAAACTAAAAAATTAGTAGCAATGATAACCCAATTACCAGAACACCATAAGGGTCCATAACCCTTGATAACACTTCACATCACTGCACAACAGAAGCAACATTCAAACTGATCCGCTGCCTCCAAAAGCCTTTACCTTACATGTGTCATACATAACCATGTCTACATACAACCAATGGTGAAAGTAGGGTGTTATCCTAAGACCAATAGAATACCTCTAATACATTCCATGTGAAAATCATTAATAGATAAATATATTGCAATTGTTATAAACAAAAAAGTTAGCACTCTATTCTAAAAGTGCTTCATTAAAATGAATATTAAATTCAAATATGGTAATATTAAATAATATTTACATTTATATAAAACAAGTATGCTACTGAATTTTCCATCAAAACACACCATAAGACAATGATAAATTCCAAATAGTCAATGAGCACTAAACATGAGAATATTCCTAGGAACTAGTTAGTTGTTAGCCCTATGTACCTCACTTCTCAGTGTGAAAGAAACAATAACAATATCCATTCTCATGCATGAGCCAGTAGAAGGGGATCCATACATAACATATTGGTCTCCAATGAAATAATCATTATAGTTATTTTTGTGTTGTCAACGTCAAACATGCTATGTGAAATAGGGACAAAATCACTCTGGATCACAAGAATTATTGTACCGTCTTCCTACAAAGATACTCAGGTTTCCCTTTGTGTGATTAAACAAGTTCCCCATGCTACCATATTCCATTTATACAGAAAAATACATTTTATGGTCATACACTTTCAAAATAGTAGCTAAAAAAGTATTTCACTATTATTATAACTCAAAAAATGAATATATTTTCCATAAAGAAATTAAACAATTTATAACAAAACATTGCACATAAAATCCATTTAAAATCCCACTTTTAACAAAAAATGAAAACGAATATTTCACCGAAACATAATTTTCAGCACTAAAATATTTTTATATATACATTCCATTATTTATAATCTAACACCAATTTGTTGCAACATAGAATGCACAAGTAAAACACCCATTTTAACACGAAATCAGCACATAAAAATAAACCTCTTTACAATTGCTAACAATAACAGTTTTTTAACTAATAAATAAAGACGAACATAAAATAAATATTAATCCTAAAATCTAACTCCTTATATAGTTCATACACATGGAATCACATTCCATATATTTCAAAACTCTCAAACCTTGTGAAAGAACAACAACTGCACTGTCGTCGCACCACACAGGTGTGGAAATGAACCTAAAACTACAATATTAAGCCAATAATCTCAAAACAACCCTAGGTTTGAAGCCCTGCATGATAGAAATTAATAAAATCAAGAATTATAGAAGAAAGCCTTATGAAAATTGAATAAACACTGAAGAAATTGGAGTAGGATGGAATGAAAATCACCAAAATGTGATATCCGGAAGAAATCATCCCAAATCCACCAAAGCATGATTCTACACGCATCAAAAAATTATAGAAAGGCTCTAATAAGGATGTGGTGTTGAAGTATGGACAAAAATTGGGGGAAAGAGAAAAAATTGAATGATTTATGGATGAAACAAATTATGTTATCATTTCTAGATGATTTGAGAAACCCTATGAATATTATCCCGATTCCACGATGCAAATGAGCCCCAAATAAAGAGACAAAAAACATTAGAGCATGACTATGTATGTTGGATTTGAGTGGGAGGTTGAATCACCTAAAAAAAGTAAAAAATGATTGATATATTTAATTTTTAATTTTTTTTAAAAGGGGAAAATGAGCTCACAGGTTAACCCATTGCCTATAAAAATATGCGAAATCCAAAATAAAAATTATATAACCATCCTAGGAACCAAAAATGTCTAAAACACATGGATGGGGAATTCCCTCCAAAATTTGATTCACCCTCTCCATCTTACCATGCATTTGACGATGGAATGGCATGCTCATTTTAATCTAAATCCCAAGGCCTTCTGAAGGCCTTCCCAAAACCAATAATGGAAAAATGGGTCTCTATCAGAGACAACTATGGATGAGACACCATGATGCTTTATTACCATTTAACGATACAATCAGCCCAACTCATCAACTTTAGCTGTATCTTTGATCAAAATGAAGTTGGATGATTTGGTCAGATGATCATTCACCACCCAAATTGAATTCTTATCCTGAAGTGTATGAGGTAGGACAACAATGAATTCCATGGAGACCTTGTCCCACTTCTAGGTATGAGTGGGTAATGGATGGAGTAAACCAAAAGGCCTTTGGTGCTCTGTATTCACCTACTGACATGATTAACATCTCGACATAATGTCTATAATGTGTCCTCACATACCTGGCAACAAAAACTATCGTCATAAATCATAATACATCTTGGTGGCAGCCGAATGGGAAAACCACTAAGACTAGTGGCTATCATACATCACCACCTTATGAAAAGACGACGACACTATTGAATGGCCCTAGAAGCACAATATTCCATTGGGAGATAATGGCCAATAAGAAGACATATCCCCACTATTAAGAAACATCCTCGACTGCTAACAAGTCTCCTATATGGTATTTTCTCCCTGAATCAACTCTATAAGAGAAGGATTAACTTAAATGATCTCCATAAACACACCTCCATTATGCCCCTTGTTATCCACATGCATCTGAGCAAAGAGACCCTTTAGGGTCCAAACATCAATAGACTTACTCATGGCATGTACTGTTATGTTTTTACTCAAAGCATCTGCCACAACATTTCCCTTCCTCGGGGTATACACAATGTCAATGTTGAACCCCTAATGGTACTCGATCCAGCAGTGTTTCGTCAGATTGAGATACTTCTAATAGAAGATATAAGACACGACTTTGTGATAATAATAGACCAAAAACTTCTCCCCAAAGAAGTAGTGACACCATATTTTCAAATAATACATCACATCTGCTAGCTCCAAGTCATTGGTTGGCTAATTATTTTCTTGTGTTTGGAGTTAGCAGGATCCATACACCACCACACAATCATACATTATAAGAACACATCTGAGACCCATACCTGGAGCATCAAAATACGCAACATATATATTTACAGATTATATCAAGATCAACAAAAGTGTGGTTGTCAATAGCCGATTCATCTTCTCAATGGATTCCTATCATGATGGGCCCCAAAACAAACCTCATCCCTTTTGGGGTGAGAAAGGTCATTGGAGAACAAATCCGAGAGAAATCATAAAAAACCACATATAGAAACTAGCCATGCCAATGAATCTCCGGATCGTGAACATGTTCTTTAGCTGCTACTATGAAATTACTTAACTAATTGTATCAGTGTCCTTGAAACACCCTATTATGATATCAAATTCCCTAGAAACTTCACCTCCCTCATATAGAAGGAACTCATGCATAGATTTTCATTAATGCAGTGTTCTTGCAATGTGCCCAACATGATACAAAAATGATGATCATTCTCTTCCTCAGCTCCATATTAAACTAGGACGTCATCCACAAATACCACAATGAATGAGTAAGATATTTGTGGAACACCCTGTTCATGAGTTTCATAAGGACTACAGGAGCATCATCCAATTTAAAGGGCATGACCAAGTACTGGAAGTGTCTTCACATTCTTAAGAAGGCTATCACTGGGATATTTGATTCCTCAACTCTGAGTTGATGGTACCTCAAACACAAATCTATTTTTGAAATTATTTTCCCCATTTGAATGATAATAAAATTCCTCTATTCGGGGAAAATGGTATTTGTTCTTGAGGGTTACCTTGTGTAGCTTCTTGTAATCAATACACAACAAGAGGTACCCATTGAACTTCTTTACAAAGAGAATATAAGAGACCCATGGTGAGATGTTAAGGAAAATTAATCCTTTGTATTGTAAATCTTCTAATTGAATCATTAATTCCCACAATTTTCTGGGGACATATAATTCGATATAAATGGAACCATATAAGTTACTAGTGCCAAATCAATCGAGAACTCCACATCCCGCTCTGGGGGTAAGCCTAAAAAATCATACGGTAATACCTCTGAAAACTCATCCACTAAATAAAGATACGCACCCTTAGGTGCATGATTGTGGTCCTCGAGCATGGGCAATGATAACTACAATATATGATTACCCATCTCTTGTAGTGGAGGTCCCGCACGACCCGAGTGAGTATCCCATTCCCCATAAAAAACCAACAGACTGCCATCAGGTTCCCTGAAACTTACATGCTACCTATAGAAATCAATGTGTGCATGAATGTGTTCCATCCAATAGATTCTATGTATCACATAAAATAGGTCTATATCAATGACCACGAGGTCCTACCCCATCTCAACCCCTTATATGGATACTGCACGTGATGGGAACCAGAGACTATGCTGTTTCTTTCCCAACAGTGTCACTAACTCCATCACTATGGAAACAACACAACTGGAAAATTCAGCCTGATAACTGTATGGGAAGAGATGAATGAAATTGATGAATAGGTATCCAAATGATAAATTGGTTTAGTATTGGAATCCATAATGGTACCTTGAACAGTCGATAGTCTTGCCACTGATCCCGCTGGTTCCCTATTCACCACATGAAGATGCCTTGTCTCATAGTGAGAATAAATAGTTGGCTGTGGATTTTCCCTGAACTAGATCTTCATAGAAGATGATCTATACCTGCTTCCATGACCACCAAACCATGATCCCCTTGATCTAGATGAATCTAACTGATTTGGAACTCCTCTAGAAGGCACTGATCCTACCCCACTTTGGAGTGGACGTGCCACCCTGAAAAAGAAATACAATTTTCCCATACCACCACAATGATATCATGTATTTGGAAGAAAATTTCATATTATTTGGATCTTCCTAGCCTCCCACACTGGTGTCACACAATAGACCGAACATCAGAAGCCGCCAAACAAAACATCCTGGAAGGTTGGCCTGAGCAGCAACCTCGCTTCTCTACTTTTTCCTCCCACTTAATTTTCTTCTAAAAGTGTTGTCACTTACCATTATTGACACAAACACAAAAAAACCATCCCTCCCATTAATGTTGATCTCCAATAAAAATCTCTTTCGACCACTTCAGCAATGTTTTTCAACTTGAACAAGAAGACCTAGTAGTAGATCACTTGTCGCAAACCACTCTCAAACTCCTGAAGATTAATCTACTAATTAGAGACAATTTATGGAGAATACCAGACCATATAGAAAAACAATTGGCATACTCCATCACAGAAATATCCCCCTGAAAATGTTTCTTTTGTAATATGGGAGATTTTCAATGGTTGTTTAATGTCAGTCTGGTAGATCAAAAAAATTAATTATTTTAGAAAACTTAAATGACATAAATCAGGGGTGATTTGTTATGTATGACAATTATGTGAGTTGTTGAGCATGATGTTTGTGCATTGGGACTAGTTACATGATTGGAATTGTTGATTCACCCCCTTTTAAATGCATGTGTTGATAGGGGAACTTTACATAGTAATTGAATCTTCTAAGAAAAATCGATGCACTAGTTTAGTCTATGCACTGGCATGTATCCCATATCATATAGGTGTTATGTTATCATTGATATGGGATTGGGCCCCTTGGTAAGGCCATGTGGGGAAACACCGGGTGTTAGGCTATTATGACGTCATTTAGTAGGGCATGGCTTCAAAATGAGTCATATGTATAGTATGTTCTGGAATGTTCATGAGCTTCTAGGTGCAACCGATGTTTTTATTAGTGTTTATTTGTATGTTGAGCATGATTGAGAGGTCTAGTTCGGTTGTTGGCCCCTGTGTGACACTATTTTCATTGCCCTTAGTTTGTGTGTTGTGTTCCTTTTGACTAAAAAGTAAAATTTGGATTTCTAAATTTTTCGAAATTTTTTTCTAAAATGAAATGAAACAATTTCTTTCAAAGATTAAACATGTTTTTAAATTAAAAAAATGAAATAGAGTGTTATTTATTTTAGAAATTAATGTGTGTGTGTAGAAACCCATATTTTATATAATTTAGTTCAATCCAAGAATTAGTAATTTTCATTGTTTAAAAGTGGTTCCTTGGGAATAGTTTGTTTGGCATGCCTACTATGTTTTAATACTCACACTTGTAGTGTTTTATAGTTTATTGTTTGGATTCAAGTTTGACACGAGTTTTCTCACCATGGCAGAGAGTTCATTGTGGACTCGTGAGTGAGTCTCTGAGTCGTGAGGAGTTTTGGTAGTCTTTAGGTTAGTTGGTTGTGTTTGATCTTTCTTTTTTTCTTGTTGTTTATTTACGTTACATTATTTTACTTTTCCCAGTGAATTATTTAATTTCAATAGGAAAACTCATTCCCATTTGTCCTCTATTGTAGCCCTGGAACTTTTCCCCTGCCTGGGAGGTTCAAGAACACCTCTCGGGCCATCTCGCAGACCTGCTCGGGTAACTAGTGTAGGGTCGACCATGGATGGTTCATGAAAAAAATGGTATCAAAGGGAAGATCGATCTTAATAGGTCCATGTTTTTAAGAGTGGCCATTGTTATTTGGGATTTTCATGGTAGAAATAGTACATGTATTGGGAATCAAGGCGTACAGACAAGAAGGACATCCTAAACCCTGTGTCATTCCGAAGCACGGGCTACAATGTGTTGTTTGGGTTTGTCAATGTCCATTAATTCTTATAGTTATTTAGCTATTTGGAAATGAAATGGGTGCTGGGAAAGTGTCATCCATTAGCTCACATGGTTTGTAAAGCCATGTGATGTTGGGGACATTCCCATAGATCACTCATTGTGATAGTAGCGTGACTGGTGTGTGGCCACAAACTATTTTTCAGAGTCACCCATCGACACTATTTTCCCCCAAGTGAATCGTTTGGGTTTTCCTTTATTCTAAAAATCATTTTGAAAAGTTTTGTTTTGGTATTTTAAATGAAAATGACCATGTTTTGATCTCTCTCCATGATTTATTATTCTTTACTATAAACCCCCACGAAGGATCGATGGATGCCGGAGGTGCTGCTTTGTGTTGTGCATCCCAAAAACAACCCACTAGTTGATCCGCCTATTGACTACATCCTTGAGTTTCTGAAGTTGATCCCTCCCAACTTTTATGGGTAAGCAGATCCTCTTTAGGCGAGGAGTGCCTATAGAAGATTGAGATGAACATCTATTCTCTCATGTCTCATGATTCATTAATGGTGGTGTTGGCTACCTTTATTCTTGAAGGTTCAACCTAGAAGTGGTGGAAGTCTGCCTCTCGAAGCAATCCTCTATAATATCTCACTTGGGAGTTCTTCAAGTCATCATTCATCCAACAATACTTCTCTGAGGTGACAATGGTGAGACAAATGACGGAGTTGTGCAGTCCTCAACAAGATGTTGGATCGGTGTTGGAATTATTTCGTTGTTTCTTGGACATGGATCTATATGATCCCAGAAATGTTGGAAAAGAACCCATAAAACCTCATCATTTTGATCATGGATTATTTCTGGAGCTGTAGTCAAAGGTGGAAGAGTTCAATGTAATCTCATTCTCTAACATGGTGAGACAAGATTTTTTCCCCAAATCATAGTAAGTATGATGATTTGAGGGGGTGAATCATTGTCTAGCCATGGGAATAAGTGCATGAGATAGCGAAAAAAAGATTCGGAAGCGGCCTGATGCTGGTGGAAGTGGTTGAGGAATCAAAATTCCTATAGAAATTCAGTCATTTTCCTCATAGCACAATGCCTTGATCGGTCACAAGTGTGTTAAGTGGGGACACAAGATTTCGATATTCCTGAGTGCTCTGAGACCCTACCACAGTTGTGGACCTTTGGATCACTTGCAGTGATTCTTCCGTGGTGTTTCTAAGAAGGGCGCTAAAGATAGACCTAGTTTGTAGAAGGTCACCTCAGCCCGTCAACAAGAGTAGAAAGATGTTTTGGGGATCCGTTTGAGGTTTTCCCCTTGCAGTGTTTCTTGGATGTAGTAATCGTATCTTGTGGAATTTTGTGGTATTTAATTTCTTTCAGTTGTAAGAATGGTTGTGGTTGAACATCATTTAAAATATTATTTTATTGGATTTTTTTTTGGAAAAATTCTAGTTTCTGTGATGTGTTTGGGAATTTTTGAATCCTGACTACGAGGAAAGAGATGTTTCAATCATCGTTTCTCTTGCCATAGGCCCTGAAGTGCAGATGGCATGTGGTTAGGAGAACCCCCATCATTGAAAATGGGCCTTGTTTTATTCTCATTCCTTAGTGTGATGTGGTTTATTTTCTTCCGAGGGTGTGACTTTATTGATATGACGATGGTGGTAGTTTTTATGTTCCTTTTGTTGCACCCTTCCTTTCTTCACCCCCTTGTGGTGGGAGGTTTTTGGTCCATGCTGAATGTTTTCACATTCCGTTAATATAATCAATTCTTGTGGTAGAGAGAACCAAAATGGGTGTTTCAGAGTTACACTTGATGTAATTTAGCATTAGCCGGATCCATATAGTGGGGAGTCTGTTCGGGCCTCCCCATTTCAGTATTAGAGTCCTTTTATGTATGGTTTGATGGAGGGTGGTCTCGTGTGGAACCACTTATTCCTATGTTCTTCCTCTTGAGTAAACGTTGGGATTTGAGTACACCCAATTGTTCCATTCTACCAAGAGTATTGGAATTATTTTAAATGGTGGTTTAAGTTCCTTCATCCCTTGGTTGAAATGGATAGTTTGTGTTCTGTTTGGTGATGGTTATAGTAAAAATCTTTTAAGGATGAGTTGGGTGTCATGGGTTTTCACTGTCTGTTTGGATCGATCAACCGGAGGAACTTAAATTTTTGTAGGTGGGTGAAACTTGATATGTTTTATCTTTAAGTCTAGATTGTGTTGTGGATTTCTGATGGAAGAAAGCGTTATGGTGGGTAGAATTGTCACACCCCAACCTGTCAATTATTTTATTTTGTTATTTTCTTTTCCTTTTAATTTTATTTGGGTTTGGATTGAGTCCTCGGTGAATAATATTATGTGTTATTTTAAAAAGTGTGTGATTTTTAGTTGACATCGTTGGATTCACGAGCATATCACATTCTAGAAGCCATCTGCGGCTCTGCTTCGAAATCGGCACGATCCACCTGCCTTTGAAAAATAAAAAAAAGTACAGTTTGTTATTTATTATGTTATTTAAAATTATTATTGTTAATAATAATTTTATAATTATTAAAATATATGAAATGATGATGATGATTATTATTATTAATATTTTTGGTTGGTGCATGGGAACCACAAAACTAGCAAAAGTGGAGCAGTTTTTCTGGGTACGGTACATTTACTGTATTTGATGTGAAAAAATAAAAATAAATTTGATGAGTTGCAAATTAAAAATTTGGATAAATAAATAACTTATGGGGTATTGATAATACTATTTGTGATGAATAATAATATTGATTTATTAATAATGAATTATTATTATTAAAAATTATTAATTTCTTATCATTTATATATTACTTTTAAAGTGGTTTTATTTGTTATTATGTGTATAATCATTATTGTAGATTAATTTTTTATTTTAATTATTTATCCTTGTTTTATTTTTATTTTACCCATTATTTTTTTTCTTTTATTTTCCATAACCTAATTTCCCCTTCTCTCAAATTTTCCTCACCCTCCACATTTATGTGCAACATAAGCAGCACCTGGACATGCCCATTCCAGTGACCCTCCCCTCTCAGAAATGCCTTTTCGTCTATCACCCTCCCACCGTGCCCTCTGGATCCATGTCGTGCCCCACACACTCTAGCTACCCTGCACTAACTGGTTGTGTGTCGTCCCTGCACCCCGCACAATCGAACGAGCACCCTTTCACCGTGTCACCTACTTCTTTGCACCCTTTCCCTCAGCCAGTTCTCCCTCCAGTCACTGATACTACACCGGCCTTGCACCCCTTTCCACACACCCCCAGATATCTGACCTCCAACCCTCTACCATTCATTGTAATTCCCTTATCCAGTTGACCCAGTACCCTCCTCCTATGCACCGCCAACCACCCAGCCCTCCATCCATAAGACGATGCCACACCAACCCACGGCCAACCCCCCTCCACTATGGTAGTTTCCCTCCCTCCTTCGTTAGAGTTTTTATTTTTATCCATATCATATATGCTAGGGTTTACATCCAAAATTAACGGTCTAAGGTTGTTGTTTTGGGATGTTTTAGTTACTCACTAGTGTGGTTGGGATGAGAATAGTGTTTCTCACCATTTTCAGGATGTTCTTAATCAATTGAAATGCATTTCCCCTTTGTAAAAATATTATTGAGTTAATATTAACTTGTTTCAGGTATTGTGCTTTACTTGTGATAATTAATTGGTGACTTTCAATGTTTAGAATAATGTATTTAATGTGAAATTGGTTGGAAATGAATTTTCCTTATCAAATTTTGTATATTATGTGTGGGAAATGTTTTTCCATGTATTTACTACATGTAGGTTATAATATTGAATAAATTATTAAATTACGAAACTCCTGTAAATAACAATTTGAAAGCCTTGGTTGTGGTTGGGCTTAAGGATAGTGTTTTTGGGTGAGTTTTGCCGTACACAACATGTAGTGTTATTTAATTTTTTTTAATCAATGATTATCTAGTTTATTAAATATTATTTGGGGAGCAGATTATTTTTTTGAAATATTTTTGAGGTGCGCTTAGTTTAAAAATGTATTCTTGAAATGTGGAGTATTTTTATTAAGTTGTGTAATTTGTTATTTTAACTATGAAAGGGGAGTTCATTCTTATTTGGGGTGTTACGACCGCGCATTTAATTATATGAATGGGTTTTAAAAAATTCTTGGTTGTGTAAGTACATGGGTTTCTCTTTGGAATTGTTTCATAAATTCTAACATGGGTTATTAAATAGTAAAAAAATGTGAATAATTATTTGAAAGTATGTTGATGTGGTTTTTTCTTTTTTTGTTCATTTGAATTGTTCTATGACAGTGGTTATGGGTTTTTAGTTATTTTTATTTTTTCACAGCTCATTGTGGAGGAAAATATGCAATACTTTGGTCGTCGGCCTGTGCATGTTTGTGCGTCTTTGTGAGGCGTGACACACCATTGTGTTTGAACAACGAGTTGAGGTAGGTCACCCACTGTACTCACCTTTAAAATTAAGATTTATTAATTTCAAGATATTTTATTGAATTTATTTTGATTAATGAAAAATAAGGTTAGATGGTTATTTTTGGAATTAATATTTGATGTAAACTATGCTTTTTATTTTATGCTCATCACTTGAATTATTTTCTTGATGAATTGATTCACAATAGTAAAATAATTCTCTATTGGCCTTTGAATAGAATTCATGAACTCTTATATGTGTTTTTGGTTTGATGTAAAATTTTTTCTTTTGAAACTTGAAGAAATATTTTGGTTTAACTAGAAAAATGATGTTTTTTTAACGTTGGTTAAGGCACATTTGGATCCTGATAAATGTTGTCAGTGTATGAATATTTGAAAATGGATTTACTTGGGATGTAAAGGTGTCGGTTTTTTTGGAAGATGGGTTATTCTCAAAGAGTATTTAATGTCGGTTTGGCACTTTAACAAAATAAATTATTCTTAAAAACATTATTTGACGTTACTAATGGGTGATTTTTTGTGTACGAAGACTGTTTGAGTTTCTGAACATGATGTTTGTGCATTGTGACTGGTTATATGATTGGAATTGATGATTCACACCCTTTTTATTTTATGTGATGACATGGGAACCTGAAATAGTATGCAGATCTTCTAGTAACGATTGATGCACGATTTTTGACTACGAATATGCTGGTGGCCTGTAGTAGAGATGTGTTCTGTTATCAGTGCTATGGGATTGGTCCCTTCAGTTAGGCCATGTAGGGAAACATCATTCATTAGGGTGTTATGACTTCATTGAGTAGGGAAATCCTTCAGGATGAGTCATATGTATATTACTTTCTAGATTGTTCCAGAGCTCCTAGGTTTGATCCATGTTTTACTTACTATTTACTTGTATGTAGCGGACGATTGAAAGGTCTAGATCCTTTGATGGCACATGTGCGCAACATTTTTCATTTACCTTAGTGTGTGTGGTGTGTTGTGTGTGGTTTTTCATTTGACTAGCAACTAAAATTTGGATTTCTAAAATTTTCACAAAAATGATCTAAAATGCATTGCACCTGTTTCATTCAAACATTATCCTTGTTTTTAAATTAAAATGGTAAATAGACTGTAAATTTTTTTAGAAATGACATTGTGTGTGTGTGTGAAACCCATATTTTATATAATTTTGTTAAAACCTGTAATTATTAATTTTCATTATATAAAGGTAGTGCATTGGGAATAGTTTTTTGGGAATGGAAATTAATATTTAATACTATCGCTTATAGTGTTTTCCTATTTTTATTTTTGTTTCAGGTTTTACTCGAGCTTGCTCGCCATGTGCGAGAGGTGGTTGTGGACTGGTGAGTGACTCTCAGAGACAGGAGGAGTTTTGGTCGTGGTCATGCTATTTGGTTGTGTTTGATCGTTCTTTCTTTTCGTGTTGTTTATTTAATTTGTGTTATTTTTCTTTTTCTGCAACTTTATTTAATTTCATCAGGCGAAATCATCCCCATTTGTTCTCCATTGATGCTCTGGCACTTTTTTCTAGCCTGGGAGGATCGGGAACTCCTCTCGATCCATGTCACAGACCGGCTCAAGTGACCAGTTTGAGGAAGACCTAGGTTTGTTCCTGACATGTAAGCTACTGAATTTTACATCCAAACATTCCATATGATAATGATAAATTCCAAATCTTCCATGAGAAATTAACATGGTAACACACCTTTTCACAAACTAGTTATGAGCCCTCAGTACCTCACATCTCATTGTGAATGTAACCATTATAATATATGTTCCAATGCATGAGCCACTATTAGGGGAGTCACCAAGAACATATTAGTCCCCAACATCGTAATCAAAATATTTTGGTTAGTCTGGTCAACATCAAACTTGATATGTGAATCATGGACAAAACCACTCCTCACTACTAGCATGCTAGTATACGTCCACCCACCTAGATACCTAAGATTAACTCTTTTTTCTAAAACATGTTAAACATGATAAAAAATCACATTTACACATAAATATATCATATATGGTCATACACACTCTAAATAGTAGATAAAAATTATTTTCACCATTTTTATAACTCAAAAAATGCTAAAAATTTCCATAAAACAATTACAGAAGTTATACAAAACGTTCAACATAAAATCCATTTAAAATCCCCCTTCTAACACAAAATGCATACAAATATTACACCAAAATAAGAGTTTCAGAAATATTTTTTTTTATAAATACATTAATTGTATTATAAAACAACACCAATTGGTCACAAATGGAATGCACAAGAAAAAACACACATTTTCAAACCAAATTGGCACTTAAAAAAACCGCACAACATATGCTACGAAAAATAGTTTTCACACTAAAAAATGAGAGAGGAACATAAAATAAATATAAATCCATTATTTTAAATGATTATACAATTTTTAAAAATTTAATCACCAACCATATAATTCAAAACCCTCAGCTCCATGTGTGTGACATTAATTGCACCACCGTCACACCACAAGGGAGTGAAAACAAACCTAAAACCATAATATTAGACCATGAAACTCAAAATAGAGCCCTAGGATCAAAGACCCACATTAAAAAAATAGTAATTTGACTAATAATAGAAGAAACCCAATGAAAATTGAAGATACCCAAATCAAATTGGATGTGGGAAGAAGGAAACCCACCTACATGGGAGATCTAGAAAAAATCACCCCAAATCAACCAAAGGTGGAATCTCCATGAAACTAAAACTCATAGGGAGGATCGAATGTAGAAAAGAATTTCATGTGGAGAATGAAATGGGGGGTAAGAGATATATTTGAATGATTTATGGATAAACACATTTACCATCTCAATTATGGACGATTTGCTAATCACTGAGAACTTTCACACTAATCTTCGATGAAAACGTACTCTAAAGAGGGAGACACAGACATGTGAGAATGTCTAAGTCTATTATCTTCAAGTGGGAGGTATAATCACAAAACAAATAGTAATAATTGAATGTGATGTTAAATAACTAAATTATTTTAACGTAGGAAATGGGATCACATGTTGGCCCAATGACAAACTAAATCACCCAAATCAGAAATGACAATGATCTCCTAATAAGTACAAATGCATATGGTGGTTTTCTTAGGTCAGGGGAGGCCAATTAGAAATTTAAATGGATGAAAAATGTTGAAAATTTACTGATTTATAAATTTTAAAAAACTTTTTTAAAATCTCAAAATGGGCTCATGTTTGGGCCCAAATTATGAAAACCCATTATTTCCTCCAAAAATGCATGGGATACCCCCGCAACAAGGAAAGAATATATATTACATGAAAAATACCAATAAAATAAGTCTTGAATGTTAGATTATCAGTTTATACGGACTTATAGAGAACATTTAATATGTATTAAAGATCCATGGATGGAATTTTAATTCTTGTTTGGTTACAACTCGACATGCTGGGGATATTCATTAGTCTTCTATGAAAGAGAATTTTTGGTGGTTTCTAATACTATTGAGTGATATCTATTACCTAAGGAATCAACCATCAAAAATACTATTGGACATATGGATATGCCATTACATTTGAGATACACGACCACCTATATGGGACACCAGGGATTGACCCAGAGTCACCAAGCCTTGAGTGATATAAGGTACACCATATGATTCACCTTGGATGAAGTCATTGGTATTGGATTATATTGAGTACTCCCCAAACTACCCTTGGTATTCTCTTAGATATCCTTAGTTGATCTCATGACTCCACCAAAAGATTGAATGATTATTGATTTATTTTTTTATTATTCACATGGGATGCTTCCTTTGTGATTATTAGCAGTTTGCTTATGCACATTTGATGACTCTACATTTTTCTAATATAATAATTGAGTGATGACATGGAAACTAGACCCCAAGTAAAATTACATGATTATGGGTATATATTATATGTTTTCATTTCTTATTCCACACATTGTATACATATATTACTTTCACATGTATAACTTTTCAGACTATTGGTATATGAAAAAGTTGGTGGTATGGGATGCGTGTCCACAAAAGAACCTGGACCAAGGTTTTAGTGAATTAATTATTTATTTCTCAAAATTTATTATATTTAGTACATAATTATTTATTTATATAATGAAATGGAAATTTTTAGACACCATGGTTGTCGACTAAATGATTTTTATATTGAAAAACGCACTCGAATGTTATTTGGAAACCAAGTATACATTATGCTCTTAGGTATTGATAAAAGGATGAATTATTATTATGATGATTCATTTCATTGCAGTTTATAATGGAGCTTTGGGGAAATAAGACTGACCTTATGCTCCTAATTATTTGATGATGTTTTTGATTTATTTTTTAATTCTTTAAATCTTGATGTATATTGTAATACCCATGTTCCCTACATTTTATTTTTTTATAGAATCAATACATGGATTGATTATCTTTGTATATATTATTGATTATCACGTTCCACATGATGTTAATTTATAACATTGATATTATTACATCATAATTTTTATTGTCCTCTTGTTCTTTTACTTCCACTACTTTAATTTATTACATTGTATTGTGTATACTCTAATCTATAATGTCATATTTTATATATAGACACAATACATGAACTCATTAAAAGTTGGTACCCTCAATCATTCTTTTTTAGATGCACTTGAGTTAATTTGGTCAAATAATCAAGGAGAAATGTTTAGTGGCACTCAGTTATGAGATGATACAATGTGGTTTCTAAACATTTTCCCTTTTCAATCAGTTTAGGATTGAAAAGAGATTTAGAATATGGAATTTGAATATAACCCATTCGTGGATGTAACAAAACCATCAATTGGTTACACCCAAAATATATGGGTTGGGAATTGTGTTATTTATAATTCCAATGATGGTTGATGCGTCTTATTTGATGGGTGGAACACTAGTTTGATGAAGCTATTGATTTTGGTATTTTTTATATGAATATTTCTATTGATTTACCGCAATGAAATGATGTTTTTTTAATACATGCATTATACAAGGAACCATATAAATTAAAATGTTTTGAATTATCCATTTCTATGTATACTATCATAATGAATCTACATGTTTTCATGTGATTTCTATGGTTATAGTTGTAAAAAAATTAAATACATGGATGTCATAAATAGAAAAATATGACAATATAACCCACAAGGACATGATATATTTTGGGATAAGTTAACAACAACATTCAATTTAAAATGCATGTGGGAACTTATAAATATTAATTGTGATATACATAAATAAAACTCTCAAAGGGAAATATAAATTATTGAATAAATCAAATCTAATACCACCCTTCTTAAAATTAAATTTATTTCACCTTAGTTAGGGGTGTAGGCACTGTATCAGGGGTCCTTATGAGGAATATTCCATATATTCTACACATGATGGCCTTTGTTTTGTACTTTGTGTAAGGCCATGAACTTGTCCTCTTTTTTATTTCTCTATCAATTTTGTTGTTCTTTTATGTGTGATTTGAATTTTTTCTTCATATTTTTTTATATAATCATACCTTATATATTATAAATCTTATTAGAGGTGTTAAAACATTGAAATTGTAGTGTTAGGCCATAATGAAATCATAGGGATATAACTAAGAGAGTGAGGATGAGAACACTACATAGATGATGGTCCAAGACCCACTTATTTTTACTTATGTAGTGTTTCTTGAGGCACCTCCTATGGATCTTCAATGAGGTTTTTATTCCCTATTTAGGGATATCTCTATGGTTCATGCAGTTTGTTCAGAGGGCACTCATTCGTACCTCAACTATAGAGGTGAAAACACATGGTATTCAGCAGCAGCATCCTCCATCCATCTCTTTGGATTGTGGTCCTCATGATGTATATTCATGTATAGAAGATACTATATCAATATATGAAAAGATTGGTATGACTCAATAGTAGAGGGTCATGATTCATAACTACATGTTATATGGATCTTCCATGAATTGGTGGGATGAAATTTCATATTCATATCATTTTCAAGACATGATATTTGATGAATTATCAATAATTTTCTATTATCACATCATTAAATAGACATTGAGAGTGAAATTAGCAAAAGAGTTCATGTATCTACAGAAGGGGTCAATGAAAATTCTTGAGTATTATTCTCATTTATCAAAGCTTCATTGTTTCTCTCTAACTTTTACTAGTGACGAGCTGAAGAATGTGAGTCACATTGAGGATGATCTTGGGTATGATGTGTGATCATATGTGAGCATATTTTTGTTCAATATAATTACAGATATATGGAACTGTTCCATAATTTCATAGAATAATCTCATAGAAGCTTGAAATGTGAGATATGGAAGTTATATTCAGTGTCTGGGTGATGGTTCCTCTAGTAGCAGGAAGTGCCGATTCAAGGGTGTATATAGGGGGTGATCTATCGATGTAAAAATTAGTGATCACTCTATATCATGTCACACATGTGGAAGGGAAGGCCCTAATAATCTCCAATGCATGTGGAACCCAATGGGATGGTAATCATGTTACAGGATGGGTCATATTCATGGATTCTACCATTCTATTCCTTCAAAATCCAATGTATGGGGATCCATATCAACACCACCATAAGGAAGAAGATATGAGACTCCATTCTAGGATGGGAGATAGTCTTCTACTGGAATATAATGTCAAGGTGTTTATGGTCGCGGTCAAGGTTTTCCTTTCACAAAGATTCAACATCAGAAAAGTGAATCTGCTCAATCTAGTTTAGAAGCATCTCATGGATGAGGATTAGTCTATATGTATACAGTTCACCCAACAATAGAGGAGAAGATCATGTGACCATCTACTATTAGAGATACTATTTTGGCAGATTCTACTTTAGTTTCTTCCCTTTTCGATACATGTTATTCACACTCATTTACATCAGTTGTGACTATTAAAAGTTTGTGTCTTGGAAATCAACACTGACATGGTCTTATTTTTCTCAAAGAATTGTTAGGTGTTAGATAAGAGGGTATATGTCAGTATCAGGTTTTCCTCCTTAATTTTTTTGGGAATGAATTTTTTCTATTAGTTATTTGTCCTTGAGATGAACATCATCAATGAAATTTAGAGTATGGTATAGATCATGTGATTTCATTCCCATTTGGACTGTTATTTCTAACATGTTTCCTACACATCACCCAATGGATTCACACACACAGACACACATATATATATATATGGGTTCATGAGAAATCTAGAAATTTAACTATATTACCAAGAGAACTGGGCTTCGAGGAGTGATAGCTCGGTTAGCCAGTCACATTATGAGTGATCTTGGAATATAGTTAGTAGAAATCCTTTCAATAGAGGTTTGATTCAGGGATGTATTTTCTAAAAATTTCCCTTATACTCCACTGGTGATATATGTTGATTACACTATTGAACTAGTTCCACGTGTTACATGAGTGTCCATTAAAACTTATAGGATGGTACTGAGGGAGCCCAAGGAACTCAGGATGCTGCTTGAAGATCTAATAGTTTAGGGTCTTATCAGAACTATCTCATCGCCATGGGATTAAACCATTTTATTCACCAAGAAGGGGGATGAAACCCTTCAATTGGGCATGGATTATAGTCATTTCAATCAGCTTACCACCAAAAATGGTAATCACATTCCTCATGTGATAGTAATATTAGACCATATCATGGGAGTCATTTTTTTCTCCAAGATCAATTTGAAGTTAGTATATCATCACGTTCATGTGAGTCCATTAGAAAAACCAAGTACAGTGTAAAGACCGTAAAATTCAAGGGAAATTTTTTCTTAATTTTCTTTGGATTTTTACAAGAGCGCGGTTTCAGACGGCACCTGATTCCGAGGCCCGGAGTGCCCGGAATTAATTTCCGAAGTTTGGCTCGGGTACGTTCAGTGAACGAACGAGCGGGAATTCCTAACTTTTGATCCGGTGCTCGGAATTGAAATCCGAGGGCACCGATGAACTCGCAGCGCCGATATTCGCTTAATGAGACCTTTTCGGGAGTTGCGTTTGTTGCGGGTTGAAAGTTACGTTTTGGGGTTTTTCAGTTAAGTTAAATAAAATTGTGTAAAACAAATTTTATTTAAACTTATTAAAAAAAAAACCTACCTAAGGGGGTTGGAAGTGGGACCCACACCCACTTAACCTCCCTTGGGAGGATTAAGTGTGGTGGGGCCCACACGAACCCCTAAATCTTTTAATAACCTCTCAACTTCCCCCTTAAACTCCCCTCTCTCCCTCTTAATTGTTTGTAAACTTAACATCAAATTAATTACACATGACACGTTGATTAATTAAGTGTTATGTTTGAATTTTGAAGTTTTGAATTCCTAGGCTTGGTAAATAAAATAAGGAGGGACCTTATTTTATTTTGTTAGCCAACTTGTGTGGAATTCATTTGAGAGCTCCTCCACCATCTTCATCATCTTGACGAAGAACGTTCATCTTGACGAAGAGCGCTCAAACTCCGACGAAGAACGACGCCTCTCTTCTTCGTCCTCGGTGTCAACAAGAGGGAACGCTGCATCCTCCTCGGGCCTTCTTCGTCGGCAAACGAAGATCCGCCAACAATGTGTCGCATCGGACGTAACTCTTCGTCAACGGATTTGACGAACGACGACCGCGACGCCCGACTTCCGCGACGCCGTCTTCCGCGGAACGTAGAAGATTCTTTGAATCTCAAACCTGAGGTAGGGGATGTTATTTATTGATTATTTTATTCCATTCTTGAATCATGGATTTTAGCATGACTAAATGTGAGGCTTTTGGATATTCTTTAGTTATGTTATTATTTAACGTGAGGGGGGTCGGACCGCATGAACACGGCCGAACCCCCCTCCTTAGTTCTCGTTTTATTCATGCGGGTGGAAGCAAGAGGCGTGGTGCCGTCGCACCACGCGGATGAACATGCTTATAATTTTTTTTCCGCAACGCCGTCGCACTACGCCGAGGAGAGTCTTCAGGAACGCGACGCCGTCGCGCCGCGTTGGAAGGATTCATGGTACGGCGAATGGGGCGCGGTGCCGTCGCACCGCGCCGGACGAGAAGACCGCGGCCGGTTCCGGGCCGCGGCGGGACGAGGAGACCGCGGCCGGTTCCGGGCCGCGGCGGAAGGAAAGACCGGCGGCCGGGCCGCCGGCGTCGGAAGTCGAGGGCGGGACCGGAAATTCCGGTCCCATTGGTAAAAACCGGCCGGCCAGCGGGCCGGCCGGATGTCATAAAAACCGGGGGATTAAACCCCCGGCCGGTCCTTCAAGACCCCCCTCTTAATGAGGGGGGCGGTTCATTAAAGGAGGGGGGGGCAAAGCCCCCCCGGTTTTTGTCCAGCCGGCCCCCACCTGCGGGGGCCGTTTTTTTTTGCAAGGCACGGCTTTTAGCCGTGCCGCTTGTGAAACGCGGGGCTTAGCCCCGCGTGCCTCCCGCCGCCGCCACGCGGCCCGCCGCCGCCACGCGGCCCGCCGCCGCCGCCGTCCGCCGCCGTCCGCCGCCGCCGTCCGCCGCCGCCGGCCGCCGCGCCGTCCAGAGGGGGGGGTCGGGCCGGGTCGGCCCGGACCCGGACCCCCCCGTTTCGGACCAGATTCGGTTCTTGGCTCATAACTTGAGCCTCGGACCTCCGAATGACGAACCGTCTGCGGCAACGCGATCCTTGGATCGAGACGGTCGTTTCGGCATATCACACTCAAGGTTTCGGGTTACTTTGAGGTCGGCCGGGTTGGTTCGTTCACGAAACCAACCGGGCCTTCGGAGCGGAAACACTCATATCTTGAGCTACGGACGTCCGATTGACGTGCCGTCAGTCGCGTAATGTTCCTCTTAGTGAGACGGATCTTTTGGCATACTCCGCCCGAGGTTTGGACGCAAGTGGAGTACGGTCGGGTTGGTTTTGCCTTAAAAACCAACCGGGCCCCGGAGACGAAAATGCCAATAACTCTCAGACCGGGCGTCCGATCGACGCGCCGTCTGTTGCGTTGAGTTCCTTTTGACGATACGGAACTTTTGGATACATCAACTTCGGTCTTCGTGACAGTTGATGTATCAGCCTCTCGGCTCGTGGAGCGGACCCTCCGTACGAGCTTGCTGTGTGCGGGAACCCTAGTGCTGGCTGCGACTGTTCTACTGCTACGACTGCTACTGTGACTGCGACGACGACAGTACAGAGATCCTGTGTGGATTCGACGACGACAGTACAGAGATCCTGTGTGGATTCGACGACGACAGTACAGAGTTCCTGTGTGGAGTCGACGACGACGACTATAGCACTCAGCGATCCTACGTGGATCAGTGCTACAGGTTCTGTGTGAGCCCGATCCTGTGTGGGTCCTTGCGCTCAGCGGTTCTGTGTGAGCCAGCGCCTACAGGTTCTGTGTGAGCCCGATCCTGTGTGGGTCTTGCGGGGGTTAGTTACCTATCGATCCTTCGTGGGTCCGACGACTTAGATGGATCAGTGATCATCTTTATCGTCCTTGAAGAAGTATACCTGTGTGAGCTGAATCCTGTTGCTTCCCTGTGTGGATTTGGTTGTGCAATCCTGTGTGGATTATGTTCTGCTTTCCTATGTGGAATACGTATACTTTCCTGCGTGGACTGAGTTGTACTTGGGCTCGGAGGTTGGAGCGTATTTGAATTGATGACTTAGGTATATGTATGGGCATATACCTAAGCAGTGTCGGTTGATACTTCGTAATTGTACTTTTCTTCGTTGTTTATCATTTGTGGATTTGAGAGACCTTCAGGGGTCTCGGGGTCCCTACTGAGTAGCTTATACTCACCCCTGCACGGGCTTTGCCCGCACTACGTTGTGTTGGTTGCAGACGAAGGACAGCGTAGACCTTAGCTGAGGCTTGCACAGCAGGACGGTACCCGGAGGTGGACCACTGGGCGGGACGTGCTCGGAGCGGACGGTGGGACCCGTGGAGCAGAGGAGCTATCTGTACCCACCCTTCAGGTGGGATTTCCGGTGGACAGCTCGGAGTAGCGGCCTTTACTTTACAGTTGCTGTTTTTCCCTTTTTTTTGAGTTGTACTTTACTTTTAGTTTGGGTTTGTATTCTGGCCCATTTACTTTTCCGCACTTTCAGTTGTACTCTGCTTGTTTAGTGTTTACTTCCGCTTGTTTACTCTGTGGTGTGTGTTTACTTTTCAAAGGCAATGCCTTCCCTTTTTACCGGGATTTACGCCTTGGTGCTAGTCGCCAGCCCCTGGCCTATGGAAGGCGGGCTTGGGGTAGTCACGGCTCGGACCCCGAGGGCGGGTCGTGACAAATTGGTATCAAAGGAGTTCGGTTCTACCGTGAACTCTGATCTTTTCTATGTGAAGCAATAATGTTTAGCGTATTGAGTGTGGTTATCAGTTCAGGGAGTCCAGTGTTGGTGCGGCGGCTGACGTATCCGTACACCAGGACCCTGACTTCTGATTTCCGATTTAATGCACGAAAACATTGATTGCGTGTGTGTTTCAAAGTTTTCTTTGTGATTACTTGTGTCAGCTCACCGGGTATACTGATCTGCTTAATGAAAGTCTCAAGTTTTCTTTGTGATTACTTAATTCAGCTCACCAGGTATACTGTTCTGACTATGGTACTCTTGATCTCCTTTTCAGGATGGCCCCACGACGACAGCCAGCTAGGGTTCCGATGGTCGAGCGAGACGACAGCCCACCGAGCGACGAGGCCTCGGTGCAGGGCCCTTTTCCAGTAGTGGCACCGGCGGTAGCTTTACCCGCCGAGCCCCCGATGCTTCCAGCAGCAGCCGCTGACGATGCACGTCGCCTCAGCGCACTGCATGAGTTTCAGCGACAGCGACCGCCCAGGTTTCGCGGGGAGACGGATCCCCAGGCAGCAGAGGACTGGCTGGAGGCAGTAGTTCGAGTGTTTAGGCTAGTGAGGACACCAGCAGACCTCATGGTGATCCTCGCTGCGAGCCTACTACACGCAGCAGCAGGACGATGGTGGAGCCTCATGCTCCAGGTGCACGATGAGGCATCTCTACTCTGGACGGACTTCGAGAGCCTCTTCCGCTCTGAGTTCGTCCCGGCCACCCTTCGAGCGGTGCGCATCCAGGAGCTTCTACAGCTGCGGCAGGGCAGCATGACAGTCGCCCAGTACTCGGCGAGGTTTACCGATCTCTCGCGCTACTCGACCGACATGGTACGGGACCCATTCTTCCGGGCCCGGACCTTCGAGCAGGGTTTGAGACACGAGATCAGGGCATCGCTGATCTCCCTCAGCATACCGACTCAGACAGGAGTACTGGAGCGGGCTCTTCTGATCGAGAGCTTCCTTGCTGAGTCTACACCAGCACAGCGACCCGCCGCAGGGCGGCATGTGGCAGAGTCATCTCCAGCAGGCAGTCGACGGATGACTCAGGGGTCCAGACAGACCAGACCTTCAGGCAGACGACCTCAGGGCACTGGCTCAGCAGTGCGGGGCACGCAGCGCGGAGCCAGTCTTCCGAGAGGCAGACAGTGCTACTCATGCGGCGGACAGGGCCACATGGCTCGTGACTGCCCGACCCGCCGTGCCGAGGAGCAGCAGTCAGTTGATGGACCACTGAGGCAGAGGCAGAGGGTCGACCGTGGCGGTCCGCAGGGAGGAGGCGGACGAGGCAGAGGAGCTGGACGAGCAGCTGGTGGTGGCCGACGCTTTGAGGCTTTACCACCACCACCACCAGGAGGTCCACCCCGACCACAGGGAGCTGGCAGGCAGCGACAGGCACAGCTCCAGGCAGCAGAGGCCTACGACCACGGCGCACCCGAGATGATTCGAGGTACTATCTGTGTCTATTCCACCCTTGCTGCAGTTCTTATAGACACAGGAGCGAGTCACTCTTTCATAGCCGCTGCCCTTGTTCGGAGCTCGGAGATTCCGACAGAGCCGTTGGCTCGATCTTTACGGCTAGAGACTCCTACGGGAGCAGACTCGACGATTACGCACTGGTGCCGGCAGTGTGAGCTTACTCTAGGAGGCGAGAGCTTCGGCTGGGATCTTCTTGTAGCAGTGTCGAGGCCTTACGACGTCATCTTGGGCATGGATTGGCTGTCTACGGTCCATGCACAGATTGACTGTTTTAGGCGCAAGGTGCGATGTGTACGCACCGACGGGAGCAGGTTCACCTTCACCGGCGAGAAGGGAGCCTTAGCAGCACAGGATGGACTTCCGCGGAGGAGAGGACAGCCCATCACTCATCAGTTGGCTAGCCTTATCCTTGGAGCAGTTGACGTGCGGAGTCCTGGTTTTCCTGCAGTGGTGGATCAGTTTGCGGACGTTTTTCCCGACGACGTTCCAGGGCTACCTCCTCGCAGAGAGGTAGACTTTTATATTGACTTGTACCCCGGGACAGCCCCGATATCCACTCCAGCATATCGGATGGCCCCCGCCGAGCTTCGAGAGCTACGGGTACAGTTAGAGGACTTGCAGGGCAAGGGATTCATCCGACCCAGTGTTTCACCCTGGGCTTCCCCGATATTGTTCGCCAAGAAGGCGGACGGGAGCTTGCGACTTTGTGTTGACTATCGTCGCCTGAACCAGGTGACAGTGAGGAACAAGTATCCGCTACCGAGGATTGATGACCTCTTTGATCAGCTCAAGGGAGCACGGTGGTTCTCGAAGATAGACCTCAGGTCAGGCTATCATCAGCTCAGAGTCAGAGACGAGGATGTGCAGAAGACGGCCTTCAGATGTCGGTATGGCCACTATGAGTTCTTGGTTATGCCTTTCGGTGTAACCAATGCTCCAGCAGTGTTCATGGCTCTCATGAACAGGATCTTTCAGCCATACCTCGATCGGTTTGTCGTGGTCTTCATCGACGACATTCTGATTTACTCTACGACAGAGGAGGAGCACGCCTATCACTTGCGAGTTGTCCTTGACACACTCCGAGAGCATCAGCTTTATGGTAAGCTCTCGAAGTTCCAGTTCTGGATACGTGAGGTCCACTTTTTGGGACACGTTATCTCTGAGGCGGGAGTTGCAGTGGATCCCGCGAAGATTGAGGCTGTGTTAGCATGGGAGCCACCCAGGAGCGTGACTGAGGTTCGGAGTTTCTTGGGACTAGCTGGATACTATCGGAGATTCGTTCCAGACTTCTACAGAGTTGCGGCATCACTCACGGCTTTGACGAAGAAGGGGAAACCCTTCGTGTGGACTGACAGATGTCAGCAGAGCTTCCAGGAGCTGAGACAGAGATTGACTAGCGCACCTATCTTGAGGTTGCCTGAGGAGGGAGTAGGGTACGTGGTCTACTGCGATGCATCAGGGACCGGACTCGGATGTGTTCTGATGCAGGAGCGGGCAGTGATCGCCTATGGATCACGACAGTTGAGACCGCATGAGCAGAACTACGCTACCCATGACCTGGAGTTAGCAGCAGTGGTCTTCGCTCTAAAGACATGGCGACACTATCTGATGGGCGAGCGCTTTTCAGTCTTTTCCGATCATCAGAGTCTCAGGTATATCTTCTCGCAGAAGGACCTGAACCTGAGACAGCGACGATGGCTCGAGTTCCTCCAGGACTATGACTTTGAGATAGTCTATACTCCTGGGAAGGGGAACGTAGTAGCCGATGCCCTCAGCAGGAGGACGGGCATTCAGCTACTTGAGGAGGCGACGGAGCAGCTAGCCTCTTTGCAGATATCCTTCGTGGATAGAGATGGAGCAGCCTTTCTTCAGTCTCTCACAGTCACTCCTCCACTACTGCAGCGAGTCAGGGAGGCACAGCATGGGGACGCTGACTGTGAGACACGGCGTGCACAGATATCCTCGGGACAGACACCTGATGGTTTCTCCCTTGGAGCGGAGCACGACATCCTTTTCAGAGGACGTACCATGGTACCAGTCGCCTTGCGAGAGGAAGTGCTGAGGGAGTTTCACACTTCTCCTTTGGCGGTACATCCTGGAGTGGCGAAGATGTACCAGGATCTCAGACGACAGCACTGGTGGCCGGGCATGAAGAAAGATGTAGCAGAGTTCGTTTCTCGATGCCTTACCTGTCAGCAGGTGAAGGCAGAGCATCAGGTACCAGCAGGCTTGGTACAGCCCTTGGAGGTTCCGGAGTGGAAGTGGGACAACATATCTATGGACTTCGTGACTGGACTTCCACGCACTTCCAGAGGTCACGACTCCATCTGGGTGATTGTTGACCGACTCACCAAGTCGGCACACTTCTTACCCATCAGAGAGCAGGGCTCGGTGGAGAGCATGGGACGTCTCTACGTTCAGGAGATTGTGCGGCTCCACGGCGTGCCATCATCTATCGTTTCCGATCGTGATGCCCGCTTTACTTCCCGGCTTTGGAAGGGGTTGCAGGAGGCGTTCGGGACGCAGCTACGTCTTAGCACAGCTTTTCACCCTCAGACGGATGGTCAGACGGAGAGGACCATCCAGACTCTCGAGGACATGCTCCGTGCATGTGTCCTTGACTTTGGTCGTAGCTGGGAGGACCACATACCTTTGGTGGAATTCGCGTACAACAACAGCTACCACTCCACCATCGGGATGGCACCGTACGAGGCGTTGTACGGCCGACCATGTAGATCTCCTTTGTGCTGGACAGACCCTGGGGAGTCAGCACTGGTGGGACCGGAGATGGTCCAGGCCACGACAGAGAAGGTCCAGGTCATCCAGGAGCGGATGAGGACAGCTCAGAGCCGACAGAAGTCATATGCTGACAGGAGGCGGAGACCACTAGAGTTCGAGGATGGCGACCACGTCTTCTTGCGGGTCTCACCTCGACGTGGTATTCGGAGATTTGGCCGAGGCGGCAAGTTATCTCCGCGCTTCATCGGACCTTTTCAGATTCTCAGCAGGATTGGCGAGGTGGCTTACCGCCTGGCTCTACCACCTCAGTTGCACCGGGTGCACGACGTCTTTCACGTATCCCAGCTGAGGAGATACGTGCACGACCCGACGCACATCATTGACCATGGGGAGCTTGACGTTGACGATGGGGCGACTTTTACGGAGGTCCCGGTGGAGATAGAGGATCGACAGGAGCGGGTCCTACGTGGGCGATCGATTCCTCTTGTGCGCATCAGATGGCAGCACGGGAATCTCCAGGAGAGCACTTGGGAGCGGGAGGCTCAGATGCGTGCTCAGTACCCTCATTTTTTCCCCTAGTTTTTGATGTATCTTTACGGGGACGTAAAGCCCTGAGGTGGGAGTAATGTAAAGACCATAAAATTCAAGGGAAATTTTTTCTTAATTTTCTTTGGATTTTTACAAGAGCGCGGTTTCAGACGGCACCTGATTCCGAGGCCCGGAGTGCCCGGAATTAATTTCCGAAGTTTGGCTCGGGTACGTTCAGTGAACGAACGAGCGAGAATTCCTAACTTTTGATCCGGTGCTCGGAATTGAAATCCGAGGGCACCGATGAACTCGCAGCGCCGATATTCGCTTAATGAGACCTTTTCGGGAGTTGCGTTTGTTGCGGGTTGAAAGTTACGTTTTGGGGTTTTTCAGTTAAGTTAAATAAAATTGTGTAAAACAAATTTTATTTAAACTTATTAAAAAAAAACCTACCTAAGGGGGTTGGAAGTGGGACCCACACCCACTTAACCTCCCTTGGGAGGATTAAGTGTGGTGGGGCCCACACGAACCCCTAAATCTTTTAATAACCTCTCAACTTCCCCCTTAAACTCCCATCTCTCCCTCTTAATTGTTTGTAAACTTAACATCAAATTAATTACACATGACACGTTGATTAATTAAGTGTTATGTTTGAATTTTGAAGTTTTGAATTCCTAGGCTTGGTAAATAAAATAAGGAGGGACCTTATTTTATTTTGTTAGCCAACTTGTGTGGAATTCATTTGAGAGCTCCTCCACCATCTTCTTCATCTTGACGAAGAACGTTCATCTTGACGAAGAGCGCTCAAACTCCGACGAAGAACGACGCCTCTCTTCTTCGTCCTCGGTGTCAACAAGAGGGAACGCTGCATCCTCCTCGGGCCTTCTTCGTCGGCAAACGAAGATCCGCCAACAACGTGTCGCATCGGACGTAACTCTTCGTCAACGGATTTGACGAACGACGACCGCGACGCCCGACTTCCGCGACGCCGTCTTCCGCGGAACGTAGAAGATTCTTTGAATCTCAAACCTGAGGTAGGGGATGTTATTTATTGATTATTTTATTCCATTCTTGAATCATGGATTTTAGCATGACTAAATGTGAGGCTTTTGGATATTCTTTAGTTATGTTATTATTTAACGTGAGGGGGGTCGGACCGCATGAACACGGCCGAACCCCCCTCCTTAGTTCTCGTTTTATTCATGCGGGTGGAAGCAAGAGGCGTGGTGCCGTCGCACCACGCGGATGAACATGCTTATAATTTTTTTTCCGCAACGCCGTCGCGCTACGCCGAGGAGAGTCTTCAAGAACGCGACGCCGTCGCGCAGCGTTGGAAGGATTCATGGTACGGCGAATGGGGCGCGGTGCCGTCGCACCGCGCCGGACGAGAAGACCGCGGCCGGTTCCGGGCCGCGGCGGGACGAGGAGACCGCGGCCGGTTCCGGGCCGCGGCGGAAGGAAAGACCGGCGGCCGGGCCGCCGGCGTCGGAAGTCGAGGGCGGGACCGGAAATTCCGGTCCCGTTGGTAAAAACCGGCCGGCTAGCGGGCCGGCCGGATGTCATAAAAACCGGGGGATTAAACCCCCGGCCGGTCCTTCAAGACCCCCCTCTTAATGAGGGGGGCGGTTCATTAAAGGAGGGGGGGGGGGGGGGGGCAAAGCCCCCCCGGTTTTTGTCCAGCCGGCCCCCACCTGCGGGGGCCGTTTTTTTTACAAGGCACGGCTTTTAGCCGTGCCGCTTGTGAAACGCGGGGCTTAGCCCCGCGTGCCTCCCGCCGCCGCCACGCGGCCCGCCGCCGCCGCCACGCGGCCAGCCGCCGCCGCCGCCACGCGGCCAGCCGCCGCCGCCGTCCGCCGCTGTCCGCCGCTGCCGCCGGCCGCCGCGCCGTCCAGAGGGGGGGGTCGGGCCGGGTCGGCCCGGACCCGGACCCCCCCGTTTCGGACCAGATTCGGTTCTTGGCTCATAACTTGAGCCTCGGACCTCCGAATGACGAACCGTCTGCGGAAACGCGATCCTTGGATCGAGACGGTCGTTTCGGCATATCACACTCAAGGTTTCGGGTTACTTTGAGTTCGGCCGGGTTGGTTCGTTCACGAAACCAACCGGGCCTTCGGAGCGGAAACACTCATATCTTGAGCTACGGACGTCCGATTGACGTGCCGTCAGTCGCGTAATGTTCCTCTTAGTGAGACGGATCTTTTGGCATACTCCGCCCGAGGTTTGGACGCAAGTGGAGTACGGTCGGGTTGGTTTTGCTTTAAAAACCAACCGGGCCCCGGAGACGAAAATACCAATAACTCTCAGACCGGGCGTCCGATCGACGCGCCGTCTGTTGCGTTGAGTTCCTTTTGACGATACGGAACTTTTGGATACATCAACTTCGGTCTTCGTGACAGTTGATGTATCAGCCTCTCGGCTCGTGGAGCGGACCCTCCGTACGAGCTTGCTGTGTGCGGGAACCCTAGTGCTGGCTGCGACTGTTCTACTGCTACGACTGCTACTGTGACTGCGACGACGACAGTACAGAGATCCTGTGTGGATTCGACGACGACAGTACATAGATCCTGTGTGGATTCGACGACGACAGTACAGAGTTCCTGTGTGGATTCGACGACGACGACTACAGCACTCAGCGATCCTACGTGGATCAGTGCTACAGGTTCTGTGTGAGCCCGATCCTGTGTGGGTCCTTGCGCTCAGCGGTTCTGTGTGAGCCAGCGCCTACAGGTTCTGTGTGAGCCCGATCCTGTGTGGGTCTTGCGGGGGTTAGTTACCTATCGATCCTTCGTGGTTCCGACGACTTAGATGGATCAGTGATCATCTTTATCGTCCTTGAAGAAGTATACCTGTGTGAGCTGAATCCTGTTGCTTCCCTGTGTGGATTTGGTTGTGCAATCCTGTGTGGATTATGTTCTGCTTTCCTATGTGGAATACGTATACTTTCCTGCGTGGACTGAGTTGTACTTGGGCTCGGAGGTTGGAGCGTATTTGAATTGATGACTTAGGTATATGTATGGGCATATACCTAAGCAGTGTCGGTTGATACTTCGTAATTGTACTTTTCTTCGTTGTTTATCATTTGTGGATTTGAGAGACCTTCAGGGGTCTCGGAGTCCCTACTGAGTAGCTTATACTCACCCCTGCACGGGCTTTGCCCGCACTACGTTGTGTTGGTTGCAGACGACGGACAGCGTAGACCTTAGCTGAGGCTTGCACAGCAGGACGGTACCCGGAGGTGGACCACTGGGCGGGACGTGCTCGGAGCGGACGGTGGGACCCGTGGAGCAGAGGAGCTATCTGTACCCACCCTTCAGGTGGGATTTCCGGTGGACAGCTCGGAGTAGCGGCCTTTACTTTACAGTTGCTGTTTTTCCCTTTTTTTTGAGTTGTACTTTACTTTCAGTTTGGGTTTGTATTCTGGCCCATTTACTTTTCCGCACTTTCAGTTGTACTCTGCTTGTTTAGTGTTTACTTCCGCTTGTTTACTCTGTGGTGTGTGTTTACTTTTCAAAGGCAATGCCTTCCCTTTTTACCGGGATTTACGCCTTGGTTCTAGTCGCCAGCCCCTGGCCTATGGAAGGTGGGCTTGGGGTAGTCACGGCTCGGACCCCGAGGGCGGGTCGTGACATACAGATTTTCAGAGTAGGTACAATTGGTACGAGTATTTGGTCATGTACATTGCTCTGACGAACTCCATGGATGTATCTATGGCCATGAGGAATAATTGTTTCCACACATATCTTGATTCTTACAGTATAGTCTTTTTAAAAGACATTTTGGTGTATTAAGGCTCCAGAAAATTCCATTCCAACCATTTTTAGATTATGATTTGTATACTCAGAGAGCCCCGTCTATATGAGAAGCTCAATAAATTCCACTAATTTTATTAGCAAGGTTCACCTCTAATGTCATATCATATCTGAGATAAGTGTATATGTTCACCCAAAGAATGTTTTAATCATGGTTTCCTTGTAATATCTAAAAATATGTTTAATATATTCATATAAAAAGAGATTGATTGGATTTTTGAAAGAGTTTGATTCACTTATTCAACCATTTAGAAGAACCTCTTACAACAATGACATCATAAAGTGTGAATATCATGTAGTCTAAATCTTATTAGAAGGATTTTATGAATTTGAAGGGAAAAACACATCATATTATATTTTAACTCTTCTTGAGTTGAGAAGATGTTATAAATCCCCCTTTAATAATTTGAGAATCATTATGGGTTTACATATGATTTATTGTGACCAAGTCATGGCATACGGATCTTTTTATATTAGGACTCCTGATCAGAACAATCCCACACAAAAATTTGATCTAACAGTCACGGTTTATGATATAATTTGATAGAGAAACTATCTATTCATTGAAAGAATCATTATATACACTGATAATAAAAGTATGAAATATATGTCAACATTGCAGGACTTGAATTTGTAGTAGCAATGGTTGGTTGAATAACTGCCATCATTTTATATGAATATTTTTTACTAACATAGTAAGTGAAATACTATTGATGATGCCCATATCCAGAAAACAAAGATGAAACCATTCAATGTCTCTATTATTTTCTGGTTGATGATGGATTTTTATCTGATTTGAAAATTTATGTTCTTGTATAAAAAGTGAAACTAGTTTTGGAAGCTCTAGTAGTGACTTCAATTCTACAAGATAATTTATGGATATGTCACCATTCATATTTTGATGGACACATTCAAGGTGAAAGTGAAATTAAAGAGAACACACATTATGGTTAGGATGTTATTAGATGTGATACTTGTCTCTATTGTAGCACTATATTGGTGCCTTCAAACTTATTGAATGTGATTATTAGGGAATCACATGACTATATTTAGGATTTTCATCATGTTCATACAAAGATGTTTCATGATATGAATCTTCAGTACTGGTGGCCACATATGAAGTGGAAGATAGTAGGATATATCACTTAGTTCTCTGCCTATCAACAGGTTGAGGAAAAGCACCGGGGACCAATTGGACTTCTACAACCTCTATAAATTTCTGAGTAAAAATGTAATGAATTCACCATAAATATTTTTATAGGATTTCCAATATATCTTCCAGGAAAATATGCAGTATGGGTGGTCCTCGATAGGGTAAAAAAAGCTGTTAACTTATTACTAATCTGAGAAGCATTCACTAATGATGATTTTGCAAGTCTATAGATCTATAAAATGGCATGACATCATGTCATCCATCATTATATTGGTTCATATGTATATTCACATTTAATATCATGGTTCAAGAAATTTTTGTTGAAGCCACCAGGTTCTCTTGTGATTTAGAGTACTAAATATCATATTCAGACTGATGAGATGTCTCAAAGGATGATTAGGGTATTCTAAGATATGATTTAGGCCAATATCCATAGATTTGGAGAATCCTAGAAAAATAATATTCATCAATTTTAGTATTCCTATAATAACATCTTTTTGGATGTTTTTTAGATGGATCTATGTGTGGAAAATTAAGGTAGACTATTCTATTAACCTTTATGATGTCTTGATGAAGGTGAGGTACCTCTACTGGGTCCTCCTTTAATTTAGGATAATTCATAGATAGTCAATGTAATTCATAATCTTATGGATAAATCATAATCCATGTATAAATCCTATAGTAACAAACTTTATAGACCTCTTGAGTTTTTAGTTGGACATCGGTTATGTCTTCATATATCTCCAATATTGGGTGAGAAACAAATCAAGTTATAGGTAATGTTATCACCTCATCATGTAGGGTCTTTTTAGATAGTTGAGAGAGTTGGTCCAGTTACCTACCCATTTTTTTCTCCTCATACGAACACTAACATACACATAATATTCTATGTGTCTTAGCATCTACATTATCTTCCAAACTTGACACATTCATTTGATGCTGACAATATCAATCTTGGGGTTGTTTCACCCATTGAGGATTGTCTGATTCATATCGTTGGTCACAGAATGATGGTTCACCTTGTTAGTTAAGTACGATTAGAATGAGTGTTATGCAAGAATAAAAGTGTTTATGATGCAAAATTATTGTGGGAGGTCAATGAATTTGTGTATCATTTAGATATATTCTCTAGCGATGTTCTAATACATGTGAAAGGGGAACATTGAGATGATTTGTCTGAAAGTGGCGAGGTTGTAACAGCCCATATTTATCAAATGTTATGACCGGTTAGATTTTAATTTGTTTCATTCCTTAAAATGGAAGTTCAATAGAACAATAATGTGTTATGGGAGGTTTCTAGTGTTTCTGGGACTTTATTGGGTCCTGGAGCAATGAAAATGTAGGACATAGACTAGGTTGCACAATTTCTCAAAAACCGAGTGACTAAGGTATGTCAGTCGTGTATTTTGTTGTAGGGTTTAGATACTGTGAAAATCAATGGTTTTAATATTTGTAGTCAACCCATACACCTTTATTGTGAGGTATTCCTAATAAATCAGAACCATGCACATAGTTTGAAATAGTTTGGCCAAACCGTGCAGCCAAACTGTGCATAATGTATTGGGGGTGGGGGTTATTTTTCAAAATTCCCCTTAATGAATGTTTTAAGTTTGTTACTTCTTCCTTATTCACTCTCCCAAATGTTTCCTCTCCTCCAAGAATGTGATGATATCCTCCTCCCCCTCAAGAGGTTTTATTATGTCTCTCTCAAATATGAACCATTTACTTCACCATTAGACGCTACAAACTCATCATGGTATGATCAACAATTCATACACCTCTATTCATTGGTTTCTATAACATCCATTGTGTTATATATGTTCAACAGGAATTTCCACTGTGTGTGTGGGGGGGGGGGGTAATCTTTTTATTATTTAGTTTTAGGATGAATCAATTATTTATATCTAAAATTTTGAGAACTACTTATTCAAGGGAGGGAGTATAATATTTTACCATCAATTAGTTGCACTTTGGCATCACATTGTTGGGTTCCTAGCCATAAATATCTGGTGATGTGTTATTATTACATATTAAATTGACCTGGATGAATTACCATGTTTGTAGTGACATTTTATTTTGGATAAATCTATCCAATGGTATTTCCTTTTCCTTTTGGCCAGCCATTTGGACGTTCCATCCTAAATGGACTATGTTTCCTTATGCCTTGAGTGGTGTTTCACATTGTTTGAATGAATTAAATTGATTAATTAATTTAATATGTGTAATTAAACATGAATTGGAACCTCTGAAAATTCATATTTATAATTATAATTATATATCCATTTTTATTGTTATATGGATTTATTCATTATTGATGATAGGTTACCTATTTATAGAAAATTATCATGCTCAATTTCATATGCAATTCCATGTGCTTATTACATCGAACCCCAAAGTTTATTTATTATGATTTCTATTTTATTTCATGAAATGTTCCATGTTCTATGTGCCTTGTCATTCTAAATTCTTATTCATCCAGCACGTGATTTTGTTTTAATGGAAATGGTACCTGGCCATGTTAGATTGCATGAGGTTTTGAGATTTCCTTGAGGACATATATATAAGAATCGTGATAATGAATTATTCTAAATTCATTATTCTATTTTTACATGTTATGGATATGGTATATTTTCATTATTTAGAGATTATTCTTTATAGAGATACCCCCTACGTCTGTTTTTCTCATGTTAAATATTTATTTCCATACAATATGAACTGTTCCATTTTGGTTTTCCATAAATTTCATATATTGATGGATTGAGGGAATGTGGTATTGTGGTTATCATTTTTTTGGAATGAATATATATATATATATATATATATATATTATTTCCTTTTGATATGATTTTCCTACAAAATCAGTTGATATGAGCTGGGAAAAAACATGGGTTTCAAATTATGGATCCATGGATGGGCCCTCTATAGTCATTTCATTATGACTCGACATGTTGTGGCGATGCTTTGGCTTTCCAGTAATGGGATGCTTGGAAAGTTTCTTTACATCTCGGTGATACTAGTTTAGTTGGGGAGAATCTTTGGAATGACCAATTTAAAAGCTACATATTCCATGCCATGTGTGATAATCCGCTCCCAATTTATAATACTTACGATATATTCAAAATCACCATGCCCCAATTCATACATGGGATGTCGTATGTGTCTCATTGAATGGAATTGTTGGTGTTTGATTACATAAGATGTTTGCATTGCAATAGTTTGGATTTTTTTAGATCACCTTGGATGGGTCTGGGATTCCACCCCTAGATTTGACACACAGTTTGACTGATTGTTTTCTTATTCACATGAGATGCATCCTTTCTTATTATTAGTAGCTATCTTATTAAGATGTGATGCTTAATCCTTGTTATACATGAATACATGTGTGATATAATGTGAACAATACCATAAGGAAAATTAAAAGATTGGGGGTATTCCATATAGGGTTTACATGTTAATTTTTAGCTGTATATATGATTATTGTTTTCAGAGGTTGTCCTTTATTGACTATTGGCATAATTTAAAGTTGGTGGGGTGGGAAAAATTTCCCCATAAGAGCCCGAACCAATGTTTTATTGATTTTTATTATATTCATTTAATATATGGGTAGAACATCTCTTTATTTATATAACATAATTGAATGCACTCGACATAGTGGGTGGTGACTTTCAATTATTAGTATCTCAGACAATAATTTGGTGCAGTTTGGTACCCATATAGACATTATACACGCATGTATCGATGAAGGGAAGTGTGCTACATTTGATGCTTTATTGATTTTCTGTTTAAGATGGATATTTGCAGGATGAAGACATAGAATATTCTCATGCTGTTGGGTATTAGTGTTTTGTATCTATTCATTGTTTGTATAGCATAAAAAACTTGTTTCTACCCATGTTCCCCTATGTATTAACCCAAAAATTTATCAATAGAATTTATCCCTTATTATGGTAATTTTATATATTATGAATCACATAAAATTACAAAGAGACCATAATAAAAACATTATAAATAAATAAATAATGAAATAAGAAATATTTTTAGATGGCAAGGAACCAATACCGATGAAATAGTAACATGACCTTAAGAATTGTAATAAGATATTTATAAACAGTAAACCATAAAAATGAATAGAAACTCCATGAATGAATTTTTAAATATAATTTTTGAAACTTACACTAGTAAATATGATATTATTATATCATAGCATACGTAATTAAAAAATATTAATATTATTAAATATGTGTTGCTATTTTTGTAAGTCATAGACATTTAATTTAAAATTTATGATTAATTTAATAACATAAAAGTATATTAATTTTCCATAAATATGTCCATAAATTTATATTTATCTGTATTATGATATTCAAATAATTTTATATGACCATAATAAAGTATCAAATTGTTATAAAATCGGTTATAATTTTAAAATCATTATATAATAGGTAAATAGTTATTTTACTTAAAAATTAAATTAATCATATTAGTAGAATTATTTTCAAAAAATGGAGTTCATTTGTTATTTATAAATGTCGAAAAATGGTAAGATAATTTTTTTGTATTTTTCTATATTACATGAATAATTTGTGAATTCTCAAAAACGAAAATTAATGGTTCATTATAAATTTTACACACTATTAATTGATTCATCGCTAATGTATGATGAATTTGTTAAAACTGAAATGATATTATTACATTATTTAGTCCCCTGAATCAACAAGATTTCTTGTTGTGAAAGAATAATATACTATTTAAATTAAATAATGAGAAAACCCAACTTTCCTATGCTATAAATACCTCCCGTCACCCCCTCTTCTCCCTACACCAATAATGATTTCAACCTAGAAGGAATTATTCCCAAAATTAATCTCTAGACCCTCTCACATGTATATGAGCTCTAGGTCTAATCAATTGTCAAAAATGATTTCCCTAAGGGGGTTCTCAAGGGAGATATATTTAAAAAAATAAATTACACTTAATTTTTGTAGTAATTTCCTTTTAATTTATTTTAATTTATTCTCACCCCCTCACCAGATCTTATACCGAATGAATGATATATATATTATGATTGATATAATGGAATTATATAATGTTAGTGCAAGATATATTATTAAAACACATTCCTCTCACTCATTTATTATTAAAATGAAATCATTGCCCGTGATGTTTGAATTTACCAACCTTGTGGGTGATTCAAATTCATTTTCCTTTAACACCTTCACAGATGTTAAGAAACACATTCTAATGGGGGAAACAAAATTTAATGTTTATTTTACAACCCTATTTATGTTTATGAACTAATTTATACATAATTTTATATGATAAAACATAACGAATTTTTTGTGATTGAAAAACCTCCAAATATTAACCTAAAATGATCATCATTAACTTTTATCTAATTATTAATTCGAATGAAATATAAAAAAATATTTATAAGATCAGATAATATTATATAATATCATTAATAAAATATAATAACATTTATATATATTTATCCTCATTTTATAGGATCGTACATTCATGCATTCAATAAAACCAGTAAGAAAAAACATGAAAACGAATGCCACTGAATGATGAAATTATACTAGAAAAATAATACTAAAAACGATGAATGAGTAAAATTATAAATAATAAAATTTTGGAATATATTTTTTCTGTATTTTTATTTAGTGATCATAATCTTGTTATAGTGGACATTGACTTGAAGGAATATTTCAAACACAAGGTAAGAGGATTTCTCAATCTGCAATCACTTTCTCTAGGTTTTTCCTCTTTCAACCCATTTTCAATATAGATATTCCATAAATATAATTTATTAATCATTATCTTACATTTTATGGAATATAACTATTTTATTCTTGAGTTATTACAATTCCAATGTTTTCAAAAATAAATGTTGTTTCAAAAATCATCATTTTATTTCTCGAGATTGTTTCTTCTTTAATCAAGGTTGATGATTCAATAATATTATTCACCCATTCATTTGGGAAAAAAATGATTATAAATGTATGATTATGAAATGAAACCCAATCCTTTACAAGGGTTATTTTATGTTCAATATTGTTATATGTTCTATTTGGAATGTATGATAATGTAAATACTACGATGTGATAGGTGATACTTAAATTTTATAGCATTTTGTAAATGTTAGGATGTGACGGGTGCACCAAAAATTATATATTTATGAAACTCATTGGGTAGTGTGATTTATCTATTGAGAAATTTGAAATATTCATGAAAATAATTCTATCTTGGTTCACAACTATGTGAGGTAGTTGACCTCTAAGAAATGATGGTTCATGATTATGAATTACCACATTCCATGAATTTTCATAATACAACCTCTCATTAATATAATTATATTCTTATGTAATGATGTTAATTATTATTCTCATCCAAATTTATATTGTTTCATGTTCTTATCAATCCTCATACAATACTTTGATCTTGCCACTATTAAATGTATATCCTAATGAGATTACATGTACTAAGGATAATTCAAGGTCCTATAAGTAGCCATATAAGAAGGAAATAATTAATATTTATGTTTTAGTTTGTTAATGTTATGTCTGGTCCTAGTTTTACCAAACCACTAAATCTTTTGGGTCCTTTTTATATGATTATTTTAAATTTGTTTTATCAAATTTTATTTAATTTGAAATTTATGATAATGTGGGGTTGTTATAGGGGGTATCAGAGTGTGGTTTAGTTAATTTTTAAATTACGACATGAGAAACATATTAAAATCCATTAGTATGAGACTAAGTGTTAGTAAGAACAAAGAATAATTGTTTTAGAAAATGAAAAAAATATGGATCCCACAAGATTTGTCTTTATACATAAATAAAAAAATAATATATTATATATTAATGAATTGTTGTATTTTTTTATAACCATTTCAAATTTAATAAATTTTTTGAACTAGGATAATCCCGGACAAAAACATATGTGAGGGGAAATGTAGTGATTTTGTGAATGACATCCCCAATTCCTTGGGGGGTGGAGATAAAAATTTATTGGCGATTCTTACCTAGTTGTCTCAATTTACAAAAAATAACCAGAATAATTTTGAACATTAACCATCATCCTGGAGGGAGAAATTAGATATCAAATTTTTAATGAAGAAACGACCAATAACGTTTAGTATAACTTCAAATCTAGTAGTTTCAGAAAAGAGGTTCAGCTCGATATGGAAGTTATTTTCTATTCTTCACTATTCTAAGACATAGAATGTGAATCTTTTTGTTTGAAATAAACATGGATAGGCTAATAAATGGGGTACATTGATTATGAAAACATTGATGATAGCCTAAATTGGAGAGTTGGAGTGGGAGACATTAAGATAATGGTTTTTAAAAATTATTTCCCTCAATTTATTATTAAAAATATAGAGAGAGAATTCATAGAGTTGAAGAAATATGATGGGGAATCAGTCATGGTATATGAATGAAAACTCATAATGCATGCAAGATATTGTTTTTGTTTTCTTAAAAAATGATAAAAAATTGATGGATTATATAAAGTTTTAAAACCACACAATAAATTAGTGCATGGATTTCGATAAATTATAATCTTTGAATAAGTTGTACGATGTTATCTGAAAGTGGAGATAAAGTTTGGATATTGGTCACTTGGATAGGGGGATATAAAAAATTATGTTGTTTCAAGAATGAGGTTCTAATGTATGAAAAAATACCACCCTCATGTCAAAAATGTGGGAAGAAGCATAATTAGAACTATCTCAAGGGGATGGGGAAATTATTGAAGTGTGGGAGGGAAGGCCACAATTCACATGAAAGTCACAATGACATGAGGATGAATGATATGTCATGGAAGAAAGGATACCACCACCCATGGTCCAGTGATAGTACTTTAGAATTCATGGACACTATTGAAGCCAATGAACTAAATCAGGATTCCTTTAGGGAAATATTCTTCATCATCACCCAAAGATAAAGGAGTAAGAGAACGATTATTCAATCATTACTACTGAAGTGGAGAATGAAAATGAAGTAGTACAAGGTGAAATTAATATTCAATCCATAATGTATGATTTATTTTTTGAATCAAGTTATACCAATTCTTTTACATCTTTCATCTTTTTGTGAATAATTTAATAGAATTCCAAAAACCATGAAGTATAGATATCTGTTAAAATACATAGTGGTGCTATTATTTCCACCCAACTTTTTGGACTCTTATATTATTAGTGTATGAGGTATAATTATTCTATAGAATCACATAATACTTCATGTGGTGTAATTCGATTCTTTACTAGGTATAGATTGGTTGCTGTTATGTAGAAGACAAATCAATTTTTGGGAAAAAGAAATAACTATTAACATTCCTAATCTTCCCATTCTCCGATACCAATTTAATGAAGATCATGAATTCACATTGGAATATCATTCATCATTGTGGGTGTTTCATAATTTTTAAGGGGAATACCTTTCTCAAATGGTTGAGTCAAAGGAAGGTATCATCATAGTGGAAATTCCCACCATAAGGGAATAGAGTGAGGTATTTCCTGAAGAGTTACCTATACTTCCCCCAGATCACAAAGTGCTATTCTGCTTTGAACTCATTCTTGGAACTAATATTATCTCAATTTGTCCCTATAAGATAGCTATTATCTGACTATGGTTCCTAAAAAATTAGTTGCATGATCATTTGTTTAAATAGTTCATATTCCCTAGTGCATCACCTTAGAGTGTGCTGACGATCTATTTCATGATGAATGACTGATCAATGAACCTGTGTATCGATTATTTGGAACACAATAAGACCACCATCAATAGAAAGTGTTCTCTTACAAGAATTAATGAATTGTTTGATCTACTGTGAGGAGATTAGCACATCTCAAAGTTGATCTTGATTCTAGATACTATCATCTAATGTTGAAGAATAATTGTATCCAAAAGGCTTCCATCAATATTATGCATGGGAATAATGTGTTTCTGGTGACCCCCTTTAAGCCTAACAATGCACCAAATATGATCATGGATTTTATTTACAGTGTCTTTTAAAATTTAATATATAAGTATTTTTAATTGTTTTTTGATGATATTACTAGCGACTCCAAGAGAAAGGAGGTACATGAAGAACATCTATGTATTGTGTTTGTGACGTTATTGAATTAGAAGTTATATTATAGGCTTATAAAGTTTGACTTTTGGACGCAGCATGTATAATTCTTGGGACAAGTGATCCCAGGTGAGGGAATTTATTTTGACCCACTAAAAACAAATTAATTTGATGAATAGACTAGAACATGTAGTGTTTGAGAAATTTGTAGTGTTCTTAGATTAGTATTATACTATCGTCATTTTTGGAGAACTTTATCAAGATTATCAAACCCTTTATAAATGTAAACAATGAAAGGGGTAATTTATATATGGATAAAATAATGTGAGGAATGCTTAATGGAGCTAAAGAAATGCATGACCACATCAACTACACTCACTTTATTGAAAGGTGATGATTTTTTTGTGATATAAAATATTGTTTCAAACAACAGATTGGGATGCATACATAATAAAAATGATAATGTAATAGCCTATGCCTCATGATATTTTAACTTACATGATTAAGACTACCATATCCACAATCTAGATCTAGTAGATGTGATTTTTTACATTGAAAATCTAGCGAAACAACCTCTATAGTGAGAAATTTGAAAAATATAACAATCATAGGAGAATAAAATATATATTAACATTAATGGAGCTCAACATGAATTAAAGGAGATGGTTAAAAATAATAGATGTTTAACATTTAATTGTTAACTATGATCCTAGAAAGGAAAAAAGGTAGTTTATGCTCTTATTAGAAAAGAACATTATATTCTATCCATGTTTGAGATTGAGAAAGACCTTATCTTGTTGGACATGAAAATGATTGATCTACAAATCATAACATTAGGTAATATTCCCTACATTTCCAAATATATTTCACAAACATCAATCAAAGAGATACTTAAGGAGGCATGACGGGGTAATCTTTTGTTACAAATGAAGGTGAATACAGTAAATGAAGTGAAACTGAAATAGTTTCATATATATGATGAAGCTATGATTTAGTTTGGAACAAGGATCATTGTGCCTTCATTTCCTGGGATAATTAAGAATGCATTGGATAATTCAAATAACTAAATAATCTCTATCCATCCCAAGAGTAAAAATATGGACTGAGGTCTCTGATAAAACATCCTATGAGACAACATGAAGAATGAAATTCAAGAGTATATCTCAAAGTACATGATATGTTAGCAAGATATTGTCGAGTAAAAAACATCCCAATGGATTATGAAAACATTGAATATACCCATATGTAAATGGGATAAGGTCAATTTTGAATTTCTAATGGGTCATCTGAAAACATCCAAATGCAATAATGTGATATGGTTTTTGGTAGATGGACTCAGAAAGACATACCAATTTATTAATATCCAGGAAGATCCATCTCCAAAATAACATTATATGATATATGTGAAGAAACTGGTGAGACTGAATGGATTTACACTCTCAATTTTCTCTGATCATGCTATCGTGCTCATGTATAAATTTTGGAGGAATCTTCAACATGATATGAGTACTAAATTGAATTTAATAAAGACCAATCACCCTTAAACTGATGGACAGACTAAAAAGACTATTTATATCCTCAATGATATTCTACGAAAATAATTTTCAGAATTAACATATGGATGAGTTCATCATCTCCCAGTGGTTGATTTATCATAAAACAGTAGATTCTAACTAATTATTCTGATGGATCTATATGAATCTCTGAATGGAATGTGATGTATAAATATAACATGTTGGGATGAATTTGGAAAACGAAATCTACATGGACTTTATCTTTAGTAAGAGATGATAGAGACAGTTTATGTAATCATGAAACATATCAATGATGCTGAGATTAAATAAAAGATCATTATTTATAATAATTGAGGGGACATTGAGTTCACCTTCGGAGATAAAATCTTTTGTCGAATATCACCAATGGAAGAGATTCAAGTGGATTGGAAATAAATAGTAGTTAAGGCCTAGGTATATTGGCCCATATGATATCAATGATCACATAAGAGCTGGGGCCAATTAACTTTCATTTACAATGAATATGGATCATTTTCATGATTTTTTCAACATATCATTTTTGAGGAAGTACATTCAAGATCAATCACATTTAATGAACACATTGGTAGTACCGCTAGAAGATAAAATCTCTTATAAAGGAACTCAACAATCATTTTGGACCAGAGAGATACGGTTCTCCAAAACAAGAAATACTAAATTTTCAATGTTTTTTGGCAGAAATATAAGAATGGAGAAGAATATTGTGAACCATAGGAGACGATGTAGGAGTACTACCCTCACTTGTGTATGTAAAATGAAATTTTTTGGGTGAAATTTCAAAAGTGGGGAAAAATTTACGACCCAACCTTTTATTAATCGAATTTATACCTTCTAATTTTTATTTCATATAGTATAAATTACATATAATCACTTACATACCATAATGAAAATATTATGAATCAAAGGATGATGAAATATGAAGTATGAGAATATGGTAATGAACCAATACCGATGAAATAATAATATGATCACGGGAATAGTAATACGAAACTTCTGAATATAAAACATGAAAAATAAATTATAACCTCACCAATGAAAGTATAAATAGAATTTGGGCATTTAATAAGTGAAAATATTATATAATTAAATCATACTATATGTATGTTAATATTAAACCAATTATTAATTAATTGATGGTATTTTTATAATTCATAAATATTTAATTATAATATTATGGTTATTTAAAAATTCAAAATAAAATTTATTTTCATAAAATGTGTTTTGGAATTAATTTTTTTATTTTTTATAATTCTAATATAATTAAATGGGACCTTATATAAATTTTTAAAGTGTTATAAAATTAGTTATAATTTTAAAACATGTAATTTACAAGTAAATGTTTATTTTAATAAAAATTAAATTTACTTATATTTATAAAATTATATTCATAAAATAGAGTACATTTTAAATTCTACATATTGAAAAATATTCTTGTGAATTTTCGGTATTTTGTTGAAAATCATTAATTTTTGGTGAATAGTGAAATATGGTAATTTTAGGTATATGTAAATTTTAAGTTACATACACCTTTAATTTTGACATTGTTGATGTTTTAATCATTTTATTAAACTCACATGATCTAATAATAGTGTTTTTTATCTTTATAAACATTATTTCTTATCTTGAGAAAAATATTAAACTAATGAAATAAATATTGAGAAAACACCCCTCTCCTCCACTATAAATACCACCCCTCACACCCTCTTATCTTTACACCTCTAAGGCATTTATATTTTCCCAAAATCAACCTAAAAGTTATCTTTTTTTACTCCCCTAATTATAGGAGCTCATTTTCTCATCCAAAGTCCAGAAAATATTTCCCTTAGGAGGTTCTCAATGAAGAGAGATATAAGATGTAACATCCTCTTCTGTTTTATACTAATTTCATTTCAATTTCATTTATATTATTACCTTAATTTATATTTTACTTATCTAAAAGGCATGAAAAATATAATATATTTTATATATTATAATTATATAATTAAAATGGAATATATATAATGAATCTTCTTCTTCACACAATTTTATTATAAAAATGAAATCATCACCCGAGATATATCAATTTACCAACATCACGGGTAATGCACAATAATTTTCCATTAATGCCTTCAAGTATGTTAATAAAACCATTATAATGTTGGAAAAGTATTATATTTTTTGTAAACCCTATTTAAATTCTGGATGTAACTAGTAAACAAAATTCCTAATATTAAAACAAAATGATTTTGTTGTGATTGAAAAATAAAAAAAAAGATGACAAAAAATGAACATCGTTTAGTTTTTAATAATGATTAATCCTCATTCCCTATAAAAAAATTATTTATAATATCATTTAATCTTATATTCGATCATAAATAACATATAATAACAAATCGTGATATTTATCCACATTTTACAAGTCTTACATTCAAGCTAACAAGAAAACCAATCACGAAAACATTGAAAACTATTGATTCCAAATGAAGAGATTAAACTATATAACTCATACAAATAACAATTAATTATCCTAAAAAACTATAATGAATATAATTCATGTATAAAAGATTCTTTATTTATAATTAATTAATATATTTTGAATATATAGGACATCAACGTGAATGATGTTTTCAGACACATGGTATGGGGATTTCTCGAACCCAACTCTCTTTCTCTAGGTTTCAAATATTTCACCCAATTCCCAATATGGAAATTCGATAAATATAATTTATTCACCAATATAATACTTTTTAATGGATATTATTTTTTTCTACATGATTTACTAGAAAAAAAATGTTTTAAAAAAGAATCCTTTTTCAAAAAAACAAACATCTTTTATGTCTCAAGATTGTTTCTTCTTCACTCATGGTTGATGATTCACGTATGTTATTACCTCTTTAATTTGGAACCAAAATATTATAATGACATGTATATTAGAAGGAACTAATTCCTTTCCATGGGTTATTCTATAATAAATATTTATTTATGTTATATGTGGGATGCATGATAATGTAAATTTAATGATGTGACAAGTGCACCCAAAATTATGTACTGCGATGTAAATGTTATGACGTGATGGGTGCATCCAGAATTATATATCACTCCAGTGAATTGGTCAATGTGATGTATCTCACAAGAAAAGTGAAATATTTGATAACATAATTCTATCATTGTTTACAACTATATTTTGTATTTGAAAATAATGACATGATGTTTCATTTTTATGCATTTCTACATTCCAAGAATTTTCATAATACTTCCTCTCATGATTTTGATTCTATACCTACATAATGATGATAATGGTTATGAGCATACCATGTTATATTGTTTCATTTTATTATCTATTCATTTTCTATGATTTTATCACACCTTGTTTTGATGTGTATCCTCATGGAAATACATATACTATGGAGAATTCAATGTCCAATAAGAAGATATAGAAGATTTAATTTAATAAATTTATATGTTTTTTTAATTTTACTAATGATACTAATATTACAGTACTCTAAACCCTTGTGATCATATTATAGAAGTATTTTCATGTTGTTTCACTTTAAAATGATGTAATATGACATATATGAAAAAGAAGGGTCATTATACCCTTCACATCATTTTAGGTATAGAATCATCACATGCCATGATTTCTATTGTATCTATTATTACTTATCTACTTCAACCAGTTCTTCATTTATCCATTTTATCTTATTAAATTACTTGCACTACTTTGTGATTTCACTTTTTCTTCATCTACATACTATTCATTACATACCACTATGTATACTTGTGAATATGAGGTTATAGTCTCCCCAAAGACACGCCCTAGGACCTCGTTACCAGTCAGAATCCTCTACTGTTATGGGAGATGCACTTGTGGTCATGGGTCCAACCATGCTCAAGGCAGTATTTAGAGAAACTCAGATTTAGGATGGTACATTCCCCTTGATGAGTATTTAAAGATACAAATATTTTTTTCATTTATACAATATGTTTATATATGTTATTATTGAAGTGAAAAGAACATATCTATATTATATCAGTGTTCACTAATCATTATATGTAAGGGATAAATTGGTGATAATCATGGATACGTATCTATATAAAATTCTGATAAATGAGTCTGATTTAATCCTTGAATAAGATTAATTTAAAATGTACTATAATATAATGTATTTCAATTCAATGTCATGAATTAAGAAGGATCTGTTTGAGGAAGCTCATAGTTAATAATTTTTAATACATCCTTGATTTTCAATGATACATAGAGATGAAAAAAATATTTATGGATGGATAAGAAATAAAGGATTGTTTTAGAGAATAAATAATTGTTTTTAGAATATTATAATTTTATAGATTATGGATTGATTTTTATGGGGTTGATTCAACCATTTCACATACAAGAATTGAAATTGGAAAACAATACCTAGGATTTCATTGAGGGAATCACCCAAACAACAAAATGTTATTACCCTCTTTATACTAATGTTCAAAACCTTCTGAATTATGAACATTAATTCTCCATTATATATTATTTTTCTATATAAGATCTTATATGAATATTCATTAATTATTTTGATAGGTTTCACGGTTTACAATTTTCTATTTTTTTATGATTAGGTCTCTATGTTTACCTTGATGTACTTGAGAAGTCATTATTAGGATCTTTAAATATGGTTGAATATTATCATATAATATCACCATCACATTTATGGTCATTATAAGAGGAATAATAAATCCTTTGAAAATATTTTGTGTGTTATTTCTTGAATTTTAATCCTCATTGGGATCGTCACATTTCTCTAGTATTTTTTTTCTTATAAAAATAGTTTTTACGCATTAATTTTAAAGGTCATTTTAAAAAATTACATTAAAAAGAACATAATATTTCCAATATGTTGGGATGAATTTAGGGATAAAAATATATGGTGAATAGATATATCAAGTTAAATAGAGATAATAATATATCCTATCATCCACTAATCAAGACATCTTAGTGTAAACATTATTTTTTTATTACAATAGTGAGATAGATCTATAGTTTGATATAGTGGATGAGGTATTACATTGAATATATCCTTGAAACAAGGTAATGATATTTGGAAATAATTGGAATATGAGTAATGAATATATTTATATATTGTAAACTATTTATTTTGTTATGAATGTTGCATATTGGTTTTTTTCTTCAACTGAAACTTTTCAATGATCATGATGTGTTTTATGTATCACTCTTGAGAGGTAAATAACTAATAATTTTCATGTATTGAACTTTGAGATCATACCACTATATCATGATTCATTTTTTGAGGAAGAAAAGGATAATATATTACCAAAAGGGTTATTATTTTTGAAATAGTGCACCAAAAAATTGATTGTTTTGTCGAGAATCCATAAATATGAAGAAGTTATGTGGGATCCTATGGATGTTATGAGAAAAAAGTACCATTAATTGATTTTGTTTGATTGATATAATTTCATGGGTAAAATTATTATAATTATGTATAATGTAATAATGAAATATTTGATGATTTTTTTCATTTAAATAATTATTTTGTACATTGAATCACGATTTAAAGAAGACACTATGTTTTACTAAATGGTTATATATTATAAAAATATTATTATTCATCGTGATAGTTATCACCAATCTATTGTATTATTTTTATTAATATTTTAAAATAAATTGTGAGAAAATTTACTTTTATATATCTATAAATTATATTCATTGATCAATAATTGGTTTGAATTTAAATTAATATCATTTTTAATTAAAATATTAGTTTTTCTAAAAAATGGTTTTTTTATCAAATTGTATTTGTAAAATAATAAATACAAATATTAACTATAGATTAATTATTTAAATGAAATTAATATATAATATATTGAATAAATTTAATTAACATTCATCTAATGGGTTTTCATGGACCTGGAATAAGAAGAAATCAATTTTTATGCTCAGATATGCATTTTTCTAGTAATGCATTATTACACATTCTACAATGATAATAAAAGATATTTTTAGCACTCCAAGACAATGAATTTGAAAAATATATATCAGTTTTGATTAATAAAATCAATTTATATTATGGTGAATATTTATTATTTTTCTAAAATAATTTACTTTTTAGTGAATTGTTAAAATTCAAAATTTTCAAATATAGTCATTTGTATGACACAATTATAATGTAAGAATGACATAATAATTTTTCGACATTTTCCATGAAAAAAATATCATATAAGAGTTAAATAAATTATATTTCAACACTATTATGAATTTTCAAACCTATTCTCTAATTTTGTTTATATAAGTATGATCTTATTCAAATTTAAATCTATTTTTGGGTCATTTAAATTAATGGAATGGTTGGAAGACATCATTCCATTTTCCAGGATCCAAATTAATAATAATATTTCTGTTTTATAATTTCAAAATAACATCAGTATAAACCATATTATTACATTCTATGAAATTGAATTGGTATTTATGCTTTAATCTTTCATTTTACCAAAAAATCATGTGTTTATTGATCTTATATTAATTTTTTTTCATTATATATAAATTTAATGTTATTTTTTTTCAAATTTTCTATTATAATTACTATATCTTTATATATGTAACCTTTTATCTCTGTCATTTAGTTATATTATCTTTGTAAAAATGTCCTTATGACATAACTACAGTCAAAATGGGATTTATATGGCATAAGTAGAAGATAACACTTAAACTTTTTCCAAAAAAATATCTCAGTATTGTTATATAAATTAATGTAAACCAAATAACATATTAATTTTTTTCAAGTCCCCTTTTCCACCTAAAATCATTTTAATATAAATAAAATTTACTTATTAATATAATTCGATGTGTTTCATTTACCTCACTTATAACTGAGAAACTCCTATAATCACTATTCAAAATAGTATAGTATTCTATATCATATAAATTTTACAAAATACCATACAATCATCTTTCCCAAAATAATATGTATTTCATTCCTTCAATATACCCTCATTTTAAGGCTTATTATATAAAGACATTTTTTTTTGAATATATTTATGTTACATATCTTCTTTTTAATATATAAAATGATATGAAATTAGAAACCCAAAGACCATATTATTGTACTACCTTATGAAACATTGAAAGAATAATACTGGTATTTAAGTGAGCTACATTATCTCATACTAGGTTATTAATTACAAGAACCCTTCTTAGAAACATAATACATGACATATATCTTCATAACCTAGGGAAAGAAACATATAACGTGGTGACCTCATATTATCTGTATGGGTAAACAAGGGATACATATATGTATAATCATGAGAATACGGTTCCAAGAACATGATCATGTATATAGAAGATCATACCCTACATATGAAAGATCATATACAATAATTATAGAATAAATCATGGATATTTATAAGACAAGAATACTAATGAAATAAAGAACATAATCCATGAAAGCATAATATAGGAATAAATGTGGAATTTTGGATGACACAAAATTATATAATATGATTTCCCGAGTATCTAATTAATCACTTCCAAGACCATCTTGGTAGTATGGGTTCACTTCCCACAGCATCTTGGTAGTCATGATTCACTCCTATGTCTATCATAGTTTTATTATCTCACTCCTCATACCGTCGTGGTAGTCATTGTTCACACTCATGACCTTCTTAGTTATAGAGGTTCATTCCCAATTCCATATTGGTGTATCTCATAAGATAAAAATATTTACCCAATGCATTAGAGGGAGATATAGGTCCCACCAATATCATAATTTTATCATAGATAAATGTGCCACAAAATCATAATGAATCATATCATAACCCATGAAAAATTGGAATCATAAAAATTTAATAATATCAAATCATTTAGAAAAAGATACAGGTTTAATAATAATTTCATCAAAACCATAACCCAATAAATAAGAATTTATTTTACAATCATATTACCCATTAATGATAAATAGATTTCATAAAAATATAAACTATGAACGAGAAATAGTTTTCATAAAGATTGTGAAATTAATAATAAGCCATTTTGAGAAATAATATGAATCGAATGGTTAGATCATTTCATAAAATTGAATTATTTACATGAATTGATTCCATTATAGAAGGAAAATAATTTTGAAATATCATTCAATAAAAATTCATTTGGAAAATATGATCTCTTCTTTCCAAAAAAATTTTAAATTCCTAAAACCATTTTAAAATTTTTTTCTTAGAAAATATAATGGAAATATTAAAAGAATACTTAAAGAAATTTCAAAACCCTTTTCTTTAAAATCATATCGAGTGAGGTTTAATAAAATTAAAAAATATTTTCATTTGATACCATTTTAAAAAAATTAAATGAATCCTTGAAAAAATTTTGAAAACCATTTCATAGAAAATACATAGTAAATAAATAGTGATATCATGAAACTGTTATGAAAAAACATTCATTTAAAATAACATTTAAAACATATAAATAATGCGTAAAAACATTTTTAAACACATTTCATTAAAATACATTTGAATTTTTTTAAAAAATTTTGATAATGTTTTGAAAAAAATTTCATTAAAAATAATATGAAAACATATTAGGAAATCATGAAATAAAATTTAAAAACATTTTATACGAAAACACATTAATGAAGCTTGAAAAAATATCCAAAAACATTATCTTTAAAACAACATTAAAAAATATAATTTTTAGAATATTAGGAAAAACATTTATATTAAAAAAATATTTTTTAATATTTTTATGGAAAACTTAGTGGAATATAGGTGAGGGGCGCAAGAAATTCCATATATACTGAAGATTCATTTTTCATCAATTTTTTCTTTAAAAAGTTCATCATCGAAAAGACGACAAAAGAGATTCATTTCTATAACATTATTAAATTTAAAATTGAAAAATATTGGAAAAATTTCATTTTATTATTATAGGATATCATTATAATATTTTTGGAAACCTTTATGAAAATATGGTTTTGAAGGAACATTGATTTGTGACCAAAGGGAGAGATAAATTAATAAATTAGTAAAAAAATTCATAACTATATTATATTCCAAATAGTGGAAAAATAGCTTCAATATATGATGATATCATGAATTAATATAGGATAAGAAAATTAATTAGTTTTTTAAGAGATATGGATCATAATATTTCATCAATGGTAAGATAATCATAAATAATTTTGAAAAGTGTTGGATTGTTTCAGTAAACTCTTAATACATGGTATGATTTAACTATACTACCCATGTAATAAGATTTTATGACATGAATATTAAAATAATATTTTAATATTTATAGTCAAGAAATAAATTTTATATGGAATTATATACACCTAATGTGAAAATATGGGTGTATAACATGGCATGTGTCTCAAAGAGGATAAATCGATACAAATTTACATTACCGGTTTGGTAACATTGAAAATATAAACCCTATGAAATAAAAATCAAACAATGGGTATGTAAATACATAAAAAAATATGTATACTATTTATAGAATACATTTATGGTGAGTATAATCACCACACAAAAGGAATGGGTGGTGAAAAAATCTTGTACCTCACATAAATAAAAATTGAGATGAAAATTCCCTTACATTCTATCTTGAATCCCTTAATACTAATTAAAACCCTATATATAATAAATAAAAATTTAATATAAATATATCACATAACAATAATATTTTATGTAATAACTTATATGGGTTAATTATTACATTATATGTTCCCTCTTTTTAACAATTCTGTGTTAAGGTTTCACGTGAGGTAATATCGATGTTGTTCTATTCTTGTGTCTTAAATTCTTATATGATTGGTCCTTATAATTATATAATTATTTAGATAATGTAAAAAATTAAATAAAAATAATTTAAATTCATTATATGTGAATTATTAAAATCTATGTAATATAGCAGTATGAAAATTAATTCACCTTTTGAGGAGATGGTAGGATGTACGTATGCATGATCACCTTTTGTGTTTAATAGTATGTGGAATAGAAGTAATTAAATCAAATATATTTTTATATATAATTATTATATAAGAGTCATTATAAACTATATATATTATATGTTCACTAATCCCAACATAAATAAATTCCATGTAATATGTGAATGAATTACATCACTTGGAGGGGTGGTAGTCCACCCATCATGAAACAAAATTATCGTATTACCACCGAATGGAAAGTAGAATGATATTTATTTTAAAAGAATTAAAAATTAATAAATAAATAATAAATAATATATATATAATAAATGTATTTTCCATCCTAATTTCCACCATGAGAGGCTGTAACGAAAAATTAAAAATCATCATTTCGTAAGCTGGTAGTTCTCTTTACACATAATCATTATGTTCGTTAACCATTACATGGATGTGCATGTATGTGTAGGTCGAAAAAATTAAATAAAAATATTATTATATTTATGACGCTGATTTGTTTATACATTCATGGGAAAAATAGTGTGGATAGGGTGGGGATAGAAAATAAAACATAGGAGCTTCAGAGAAGGTGATACGTCTTAATCTGGTATCTCCCTTTCTTTTTTTCCCAAAGGATTTCTTGTATTTCATTTATCCTAATTGGAAGAATCTAGGAGGAGGGTCAGATATTGGTAAGTGAATTCGGATGATACTTTCTAAACCTATGTGTTTTGAGAGGCATGAAGAATATAGAGTGGTGGTTACCCTCTATATAGAAGGGAAATGACAAAATTTTCTTTTTTGAAAACAAGATAGGTGTACCCACGTTTTTAGATAAAAAAAATTATTCAAATCCAACCAAACTAAATACTGGAAGGTTCATGTAGGAATAAAGGGAATATAATGTGTTTTTGATAAGTTTCTAGTTAGTTTTGGGTCTTAAATTCATGGTTTAGTACTTTGATAACCAAATTGTTCTCTTAATCGTTAATATTAATTTTAATCTCATTCACCAATATTTTTGGGAAAAAATAAATTTTATTATATTTGAAATTTTATCTTAATCTAATTATGAATATTTAATCATTGTATCTAAATTATTATCACATATGGGGAAGAAATTAATTTAAAAATAATCCACCTAAAGGAACATCACTACATGTTTTCAAAAGGAAACCCCTCCAAAACATTACTATGTTTTTATACCCAATTATAAATTGAATGTGACTAAAATGTCCAAAATTCGATAAATTTATAAAATTGTTATTTAATTAAATATTAATACTAATTCAAAATATAATTTACTCATTTAAATGATTTAGATTATAAGGCAGTTTTGAATTATCTATTTATATTTTTTACTATTCATTAAGAAATGAAACCATACAGAAAAATACAAAATAAATATCAAAGAAGATTTTTTATTTCTCTCAGTAAAATTTTATGTTTTTTAAATATTTATTCTATTAAATTTATAAATATTTATTTAAAATGGATTTTCTATTAAAATGTTGGAAAACTGCATTTATTAAAATATATGGTTTTATGAATAAAATTGGAGTTGCTTATATCGAATACCTATCAAATCTATAGGATTATTATTATTTTTTTTGGAAAATACGTAAATTATAAATTTAACTAATATATTTCACAATTATATATTAATTTAACATATTAACATAAATCCTCTATTTCATAAAATTTACTTTTATATAATCAGATCCATTATCTACATATTGTTTAAATATTCCTTTTTATTTTTTATTTACCACATTAATTCAACTATATATATTCAGAAGATAGTTAATAATATAATATTAAATTTAATGTTCATTTTATATCCAATTTGATAATAATTTTTTATAATGAATTATTGTATATTAGCACAAGATACTTTGTGTTACGTAATCTATTGTGAAAACTCAGTGTTGCATGTTTTGTAATATAACACCGGTGTTGAATTTATAGAAATTTAAAAAATATATTACAACTAGTTCATGATTAACATGATGATTCTTATAATGAAATCCAGACATATTGATTTAAAATAAAATAAACCATTTTGAGTGTGCCATGTAATGAAAAATATCAAAGAGATTAAATTTATTTCAAAAAATATATATCACCAAATCTGAAGGTGTTAAATTATACACACCTTAAAATGAATATCTCCCCCAATTTTTTTTGGGTTTTCAAATATTTAGTAGTTTAGATTTCATTTCATAGAAACCCGCATCATAAAATTGAATACAATAAGTTTTCATAAATGGGAATTCTAGAACAGTAATGGTATCCCAAAGTATCTCATAACAAAATTCCAACATAGGATCACATAGGTGTGAAGTGAAAACGTGTACATGGATGTGAAATCTTACCATCAAGTTTTGATGGATATAGATAGAGAACATGTTAGAGGAAAATTAACAATCCCAAAGCCATTGATCTTCGATGACCCATGTGACCTTCCGATTCAACAGATTCGAACGAACTAAGGAATCATTTTTGGTATCAGGTACCCTTTTTATAAAATTTAGTAATTTTCATGAAAAGATAAACTTGAATGATTTTAAGAAAACATCACCCTTTATTGTCCTTTGATCCACTTCACCTCATTCTATAAAATTTAAGGGACATTTTCATTCCTGTGTTATGACAAATCACAATATTCCTTCCCATTGACACCATTTATCATCAACCCAATATACTTTAAATAGGGTATAAAATATGAAAAAATATTTGGAGAAATAGAACATCGAAATTACACACTTAATATATTGTTTAACATAAACATTCTATAAATATATAACCTTATTATAACTCTTCTAAAAGTTGATAATTCAACTATTTTGATGGAATTTAATGAAATTGACTTAACATTGATCCTATATATATCAAAATTTACCACTTGTTTTTCACATTCCATATATGTGAATACCCTAATTTAATATTCTATTAAACATGGTAAAAACCATAATTACCATAAAACCATTTTGAAAAACATTCATGATTTCTGATTCACATGATTACTATATATATTATCTAAATACAAGAAGGGTTAAACTTCATACTTGATGAAATAGAATAAAATTAGAATAATAAATTCTAGTCTTATACACACAGTCCAAATTATATATTCATATACAGAATACCTTTATCCACACATCATTATCTCAATTTAAATCAATAATTAAGGGTTACCTTCCCCTAATAAAAATATAAACATTCCATGAAATCAATTCTCTTCATCATCATCACCCCTCAACAATTCCTTATCAATCTATTATGAAAACCCATATTCTATATATATCTCCCGATTAATATAACATAATCATTAAATTAAAAAACATAAATACATTTCTCAGACATCTTATTTCATAAACCGTTACATATGATTTATTAATATATTAATTAATACATTTTTCCTAGAATATGAACTAAAAATCTTATCTTAAGGTCCCTCAAAGTAAATCTAATTATGATTATTAGGTGTAATGAAATACATACTGGTAGAAGACCACATACATATCACTTGTTGTTTGAGGTCTCTTTATATTAATAATTATAACAAATACTCATACCACCTTCTTGATTCTCTTTATATAATTCTGACTTGGTAATTCGATTCACATAAGGCCAATTTATTCGACACTTAAAAAAATATCGTTCGATGATTCCATAGGGATGCCAATATTCTCATCTGTTTATTTAACTAAACTATACTATTTTCCCTCTTAATCATTTAATTTGTGTCAATCAATTCCATAGTCAAAAAAATTAATTTTACCTCTAATAAATTCACCATGGTGATTATTTAGACATTCTTGAAAAATGAGACTAAATATTTATTTCTTCATGGTCTCCATTACACAATCTCTTAGATAAATCATAGTTTCTCTTCCTTAGTGTATTTTATAGTTGTTTAAGGTATACTTTATTAATCATGTTTCCTTAATACTGATTTCGAATCATCACAATATCCTTTACTCTAGTTATCATCCCACATGACTACTCATCAACAAATCATCTATCATCTTCAATATTAATCCAATTCATTCTGGCTCTGTCCATTGACTAATACTGGAAGCATACGGTGATAAATATTTATCATATTTGGATACCATAAAGTCCTAAAAAACTACATATAGGGTTAATAAATCATGGTCCCGACTTATTTAATCTATAACTCCATATGTTTATCCTAGATTATTCTTAGTCATCCACTATTTAAACAATTCAAGATAGTTTTTCAAGAGTGTGTGAATTCCCAATGAATATCCCTCAATACTGTCAAACGAGGTGTGTAGTACAACTAATTATCATGTACTAGATAACCCTATGTCAGGCCCTTAACAACATGTAATATTTGTTATCCCAATGTATAGTTTTTATAGATAAATATTAACTTTTATTATCTAAAAAGAGATGTATTTCTAGGAAACCTCACACTCAATCATTTACTTAAATTATAGGACATTTTCATATGATTTTAAATATCCTTATACTTATCCCTTGACATGTCCTTTGATTTATCAGTATGGTTTTCTCATCCTATATTACATTGGTTAACTAAACCATTTCTATAATACTAACTATAGCCACCATCTACTTTCATAAATTAAAATAAAAAATGTTTTGCGAAATACATAAAACATTATAAAAATAGACACGAAAATACCCTATTTTTCTACTTCTGTTGGAAACATGAAAACATAAAAAAAAAATTCATAAGTGAGACACATTATATCCAACTAGGTTCCACATTAATGACACCATTATTAGACACATAACCCATAATAAATTTCATCAAAACCCATAGTAGGAAACATAAAAGGGGTGATCTATAATACTCAGTAACAGTAAATAAGGGAGACATATAAGTATAATCATGATAATAATTGTATGGAAACATGATCAAGAAATATAGAATCATACCAAGAAAATGAAAATCATATACATGAATCATGATATAAATCATGGAAGCTTATAAAACATTAACCGTAAGGAAATAACGAACATAATCCATTACATCATAACATAGAATAAAACATAGAATTTCAGCATCCATATAATTATATTATATAATTTCCATTGTTTCGAAGGAGTTGTTTCCAAGATAATCATGGATGTTTGGGATAACTCCCCCTACTATCTTGGTTGTCATGGTTCTCTCCCATGGCCATATAAGTGGAATGATTTCACTCATCATACCATCTTCATAGTCAAGGATAAATCCCAATACCATCTTAGATGTCAAGGTTCATTCCCAAAACTACTATTTTCAGTCCTAAGAAATATAAATATTCACCATATTAATTGGAGTGATATATAGGTCTCATCAATCTCATAATGAAATCATACATATATGTTTCACAAAATTAAAAAAAATAATATCATAAACCATGAAATTAAATGGGTTCCATAAACATGAAATCATATAAAAACCTATGGAGAATGATATAGGTTTCATAATCTATTCATAAGAAAAAATATCCTCTAAAATAGAAAAATATTTTTTAAACACATAACCCATGATATAGAATAGATTTTATAAAAATATAATCCCTGAAATTGAATCATGTTTCATAATTACATTGAAATTAAGAATAACCCATTAATTGAAAGAATATCAGTGGAACTATTAGATACTTTCTTATAAAGGTATGAGTAAAATAAAAATATTTCATATTAGATGGAAAATAATTTTGAAATATATTTAAAATATATTACATGTGTAAAATATTCATTTGTGTTGTAAAAACTATTTTTTATTAATAAAGCCTTATGGAAATCATTTTATTTGAAAATCTCTTAAAAACATATAAATAAGGATTCAAATTATTTTTAAAACACTATTCCAAAAAAAAGATTCAAAACACATTGAAAACATTAAATGAATGCTTGAGAATATTTTAAAAAACATTTAATTGAATACATTTTAAAAAATTACAAATAAATCATAAAAAAGGTTATACAACATTTCTTTGAAAATAACAATGAAAACATGTAATGAAATCTTGAAAACTTTTTTAAAGCCACTTATTTGAAAATAAAATTAAATTCATGTATATAGATCATGTAAAAATTTTAATAACCCTGTAATTTATAAAACTTTGCAATCATATGAGAATAATTGAATTGTTTGTAAAACATTTTTACATGAAAACATATGAATGAAGCTCGAAATTATTTTGAATCAACTTTTTTGATAAATACAATAAAATAATGAATTTATAGAATATTACTAAAAAATGTTATTTAATAAAAACTTCTTTATCTATTTAATATAAGATTCAATGAATGGATTATCAAGATGGTGGGTAAATTCATATGTGCCAAACATTTTATTTACATCGTAAAATGTTTCAAATAGTGCATCAATCAGAAAGTGGAAAGAAGATTTATTTTTAAGAAAAAATTAGTATTTAAATTGTAAAAAATTGGTAAAATTGAAATTTATTTTTCATATGAGAATATTATAATATTATCTGGAAATGTTTTACCAAATATGGTTTTGAGGGAACGCAGATTTTCAACTGAAGAGAGAGGTAAATGATGAAATTATTAAAATTAAATTCATAGAAATATTATGTAAAAAGTGTTGAAAATTGTATCAATGTATGAATATATCCTTAATAAAAAATTATGAATTATATTCATTATTGTTTTTAGATATGTATCCTAAGAATTCATCAATGTAATCATAATCCTAAACAATATATAAAATCAATTATATTGTTTCAATAAACTCTTACCACTTTGTAACATTGAACCAAAATTCCCATGTAATAAGATTAAATTAATTGAACAATAAAATATCATTAAAAGAATTATATTCATGATAAAACATTTAAAAGGTGTTATATACACCTCTTTGAAAATATTGGTGCATATCTTGGTATTTGTCTCAAAGAAGGTAAAATGTGACAAACATACTTTACTGATTTAGTGTCTTTCGAAACTTAATACCCATAACAAAAAAAACAATAAAAGAACTCATTTGTAATTATTCATAAGTTTATGTATAGGAATCTTATAACACATCCATGTTATGTATGCACACCACAAAAAATGAATGGGTGGTTAATAAATCATGTATCTCATAGAAATAAAAAGGTAGATGGTAATTACAATTAGTTGTTTCTTGAATATCTTACTACTCAATAAAACCTAATGAATAATATATATAATTGTATTATACATCTATAAAATAATAAATTTATATATAATACCTTATATGTTTTTAGTATGACATTATGTTACCCTATTATTAACAATTCTATGTTAATGTTTTAGTTCATGTAATATCCCCTTTGTTATTTACTTGTGTCGTAATTTGTTATATATTTGGTCATTATAATTATATCATGATTTTTATAATGTAAAAAATTAAATAAATATATTTTATATTCATTATATTTTTATTTTAATAATATATATAATATAGATGTAATAAATGGAATACACCGATCATGGAGACGGTAGGGCATACATATGCATGAACATTGTTTCTATTTAATAATTGTATTGAAATATTTTATGAAAATGAAATATTTTTCAATAAATGTATATATATCATTATTATATTAACATTATTATGTTATATATATCATATAAGTTCACTATTAGCATCGTTAATACATTCCATGTATTGTGCGAACGAATCAAATCACTTTCATAGAGAAATAGTCCACACTTTATGAAACAAAATTATCATATTTACACCCAAGGGAAAGTATAATGATATGTTTATTAAAATGAATAATAAATAAATAAGAAATAAAAAATATTATATATTTCATTTATAAAGAAATCTTCGATCATAATGTCTCCCATGATAGGTGGCATTGAGAAATGAACAATCGTCATTTTGTGAGGCGGTAGATCATTATACACATAAACAGCATGTTTGTTCCCCATTAGTTGGAGGTGTCAAAAATTTTAGGAATATTAAACAGAATAGAAAAAATATTATATTTAAGATAATTTTTAGGAATTCATTTAAATAATATAATGTATGTGGTGGAGAAAGAAAATAAATGAAAGGACATTGAGAGAAATCGTTACCACTTAATCGGGTAACTTCTTTTGGTTTGTGACAAAATGATTCCTTGGATTAATTTATGAGCAAGTGAAAAATTCTAAGAGTAATAAGTGGTTTTGGGAATTTTATTAGGTAGATAATGGATGAAAATATGGGTTTTGAGTGTTCTGAATAGCGGGCGATGTGGTGAGCTTTTATAGTAAATGAAATGGACAAAAAAGGATTTTTTTACAAAAACATAGGTGTAAACAATTTGTTTCCTAATGTTCATAAAAAATAACCCATTAATAGAATTATCATGGTCGAATAATGTATGTAAATAGGTTTTCTAAATTCTTAATGGTTGTTTTTGGTCTTAAATGTATGGTTTAGTACTTTTTTAATCTAATTTTTCTGTTATTCGATTTATTTAATTTTAGTCACATTCACATATATTTTTAGTCAATTTTTCAAAATATTAGATATTATATATTATGATAATTAAAAATATATTATACCATTTTCTTAATTTTAATCACATAATTGGAATCAGTTAGTTTTAAAATATCCCAACTGACGGGACAACACTACAGGTTTTAAATTAAAAACATACAATCTTTGCAATGTTTTTATACCAAATTTAAATTTGAAATTTATTTAAATTACCTTAATTGTATTAATTTATAAAATTATTATATAATTACACATTAAAACCAATATAATATAAAATTTAATATTAGTAATTTATTGGATAGAAAAATGATTTGAATTAAAATTTACTAATGTTAACAATTCATTAAAATTAAAACTATATATAAAAGTAAAAAATAATTATCCTATATTATTTTTTTAGTTGTCAAATATGAATTTTATTTTGATATATTAATGAAATAAAATTTCAAAAAATTGTGTTTAAATTGGTTTTACAGTTAAATTTCTGTAAAACTTCCATTATAAAAATATAAGTTTTTAGGCATATAATTTAATTTTTACCTATCTTATATGCATTAAATCTATTGGATGATTATAAAAATAATAATTCTAATATATATAACATATAACTATAATTTATATCTTTTACTATTGGTAATTAATTTAACTTATTTATTTAAATATCATTATTCCCATATGAATTTACTTTTATAAAATCAGTACTCTTATAAAAATTTGGTTTCTATATTCCTTCCTAATTATTAGGTAAAAAATAAAATCTGTTTTATATATTATTAGGTTCATTAATCCTAAAATATTAAATTTAATAGACCTATTATATCCGTTTAAATAATTATATTTTAATAATGAAATAATGTTCGGTAACACTTGGTGTTGCATGTTTCTTAAGCCATTTAGTGAAATCAGTCTTCTGTGTTACATAACCAGACCTCGATGTTTTGTTTAATTGAAGCTATAATTTATGTTGCATGTGGTGCATGATAAAAATTATATTATATATAATAATATCTTCACATAGTTAATTATGAAATAACCTATTTTTAGTGTGGCCTAAAATTACAATTATTAAAGAGATTAAATTGATTAAAAAAAAATATTTTTCAAAATATTGGGGTGTTATATATGGTCCAAGACAAAGAGGTTTCTCAATAGAGATGAATAATTAATACCCAAGTAAATTAAATATTATGTCATATTATACCTCCTATAAACATATAGTATAATTTTTAAAATACTATTTTTAGTATCATTTATATACTATATTATTAATAGTATTTGGGAAACAACATTCACCACCTCTTTTCCATAAAATGGGGAAAAATCACACATATGTATGTGAGAAATACAACCACCATGAAGCGATGCAATTTATTTTCCATCATTACATAATTGTTTTTGTTATAAATATTTATATACTAAATATATATTATTTTTATGAATTAAATATAACTATTTTAGGTTTGATTTTTATTTAAATTTATTTATTTTTATATATAGAAATGATAAAACATCACTCGTATGTAGATAAGGACTACCATCTTCCTGAAGTGATGTCATTCATTACCCATCACAAAATAATTTGAATAGTTATAATAGATTTTATTGTGAATACATATAAAATTCATGAAATTTTTGAATTTTTGAGATCGTTGTATCATGATCAACGTACAATGACCAAGACCACCAAACCAAAACATTTATGAAAAACTAAATAGTTATCACTGGGAATAATTATTTTAATAATTATTTGTTTGTAAATAATAGATAATATGTGATAATTAAATAATACATGGAATGATATATATATATATACTTCTATAATATATTTTTAATAAATAAATATTTATAATAATAAAGGTTCAAATATATAAGATGTAAAAATGATTTGAAGTAAAGGTTTATCATATCACTTTTTGTTCTATAATACATATTCCTTATTCACCACTTGATTCATTCATTTATTTTATATATTACCCATTACATGTGTTATATCATGTATATATTTATATTAATGAAATATAAATTATCAATTTTAGTTACTTTTTTAATGTGGGTTATGATTCAAATGATATGAAAACTTATAGAGAATAATTTTATAATCAAACTTCATCATAGAATTTCATATTAAATATTCTCATGGAATGAAATTATACCAATTCTAACCCTTAAACAATATATATTTTTATATAATTATTTTATTCATGAAATTTTCATGATATAGTAAAATTTTCCATTGGTACATAAAATGGTCATGAAAATGATGTTTTGAAAAAGAGACCACATTTCCCCTTTGACCGGTAATTTATTCTTCTTTGTCTGTTATATTTTATAAATTATTTCAAAAATATTTTTAATATTTTCAATTGACTGATACATGTCATTTTTACCCATATATGGATTTCTAAAAAATGTATAAAAAGAACCTTTTTCATTTTCTGATTGAGGTATATTTAACAAAGGAGATAATGGAATATATGTATTAACATATATCCTATGAATGATATTTCCCAACATCATGACTAAACATAACAATAAATGTTACATTATAAGATAAAATTGTAATTTTTTATGATTTTCCCAAATAATGAAATTTTTTATTATTAAAATGTGTGTTTTAAAATGAAATTTTCGTCTTCCTCACGAAATATAATTCTGATATTTTAATTTATTTTTATCTATGAAAAAATCATTTTATGTTACATATAATTTGTTTTGTATATGATGCAATGATACAAAATTAAGTATTTCTCCATTTGTTTGTTCGTTGTAATGATCTAATATTTATAAATCCTATTATAATTTCCAAGGTTATGTTATGAGAAATTGATATTTTTTCAAGATATTGTGGCATGAAAATGAGTATATTATGATTATGTGATGTTAGGATAAATGGTATAACACCATTCCATTAGAAAATGGGATACATATATCTCATGGGATGATAATAGTAAACATAGACAATATTCAGAATGTATTTTTAACAATTTTATTTGTATATATGATTGGATATTACTTTTCTCACAAGAAAATGTATGGAAATTATTGTTAATTGAAATTTGAAAACATTATTGTGCCGATATAATAAGGTCCATCCATTATCCAACGTCCATGAATAGATATGATTTTTTATCTCCATTCATGATATTTTTATTTTCTATGATTATCATGCCACATTTCTTATTTTATGACTCAAGAATTATTAATACTTCTTTTAAACCCTTAATTATTATTATTTTGGATATTACTTCATTTTAGACTTCCTGGTATATGATTTTTCAGAGTATGGATTTTTATGTTTAGAAAATAAACATTATTATGATAATATAACATTATGACCATCATATTATATCTTTTGATTGATATATCCCATGTTTACCCACACATAGAATTTGAGATTTTCTTTTCTTATGTTTTCCTACCCCTAGGTTTGACTGAATGTTTTCTATATCATATGTCTATAATGGTACTTATAAAAATTTATTGTTGGGAGATATTAAAGATATTATAATATATAAGTTTATTATGTATCAATTCTACAATGTAACTAAATATATTTGGCCCTTTACCATGTTTAATTATTATATATATTGAATATTATTTTAAAATGATGTAATATTTATGTTCTTTAAGATTGGGGTCCCTCAAAATCATTTTGGAAAGTAAATAAAATAATAAAAAATCATATAAAATTAATAATAATAAATAAATGAAAATGAATAAATTTATTATTTAAATAATATAAAATATTATAATTTTTCAATTTGAGAGTTAGATAATGTACTAAGATAATCTAGACACCAGTTAAGGGAGTTTCCATTAAAAAGTTCTTAAGTGTTTAAATTCATATAATTCATATCTATGATTTTTAAATGTTTTATAAATGTTATCATTTATTGGTAAAATGTTGATAAATTACCTTTTTTCTATATTTTAGAGTCTATAAAATTTAAATAAGAATATTTTATGCATTTGAACAATTTTTTGTTTTTAGATTTTTACAGAAGTACCAAATCGATTTTGTTAACATATATTGCTAAGGAATATTTCCAAAAAATGATATATGTTAGTAATTATCATGTTTCTTCTATTGGTTAACATGAGGATTAATATTATTAAATCTTCTTAGTATTATGTAAATTTCCCAATTTATAGAGTTTTTAATGAAAAGTGTAATTTATCATTATGATTTTAAAATAATGGATTGTGTTTTTCTTATTGTTTGAAATTAGTTTATTTTATCAAAAATTGAATCTTTATAAATATTATTTTTGGATATGGTACATGATAATTATATACAGTTACTATTGATCATAAAAAAAATCATGAAAATGGACAATACAAATATACCTCTGAAATGTATTGTGTAATGATGTTGAAATTGAGGGTTGAAATTCATAGAGAAAACCAGGTATGAAAACCATAGGGAATTAAATGGGATTAAATTACTTAAATATGGGTTTAAAATGAGTTATCACATTTTATTAATATTTATTACAATACTACTTATTTTAATAATAGAAAATGGGTTTTAATGAAAATTAATCAATTTAATGAGTTTACAAATGATTAAATTTTAAATGACTGTTTTTAATAGAATATTATCATGAGTTACAACATTTAGTTGTATTCATTTCCTGTTTTTCCTATTTATTATGTTGGGTTTTAAAGGATTTATTTGATTTAAAATACATTTTTCTAATGATTTATTGATATATATTAAAGTTATGTGTTTTTTCTAGAAAATTTTAATTTCATCACGTGATTTCATGTTTTCCACATGGACAGAATTTTAGTTTTACTTTTAAAATATATAGTAGTTTTTTTCACATCTTACATCATGATTTATTATAGTATCTAAGGAATATTATAAAATTTATCAAGATAAAGATTTATATTATAGTGACTCATCTTAAATGAAGAAGAAGTCACTCGAATGATGCATTGGTCTGAATATTAAAACACCATTTTTTTGAGAAAAAATGTATATTTTGTGAGTGTTTCAACTTTATTATGTGATGACTTAACTTAATTATCTAAAACTATGAAACAGATGAATATAAATTATAATAGAGTGAAACCCTTAATCTCAAAAATTTAATAATGGGTTCTTTATGTTCCAAAGTATCATTATTTTGGTGTGATATGATTGATGTAGAAACGATAAATGATGTTTTCAATAAGTATGTTCATTCATTATAAAGTTATTTAGTGATTACCTTGCCATATTTTTTGGATTCTTCTTTGGTAGCTGTGGTATGGCCTCTACTTTGGAAGCTGAAATTATGGGAGTTATCCATGTGGTTGATTTTTTTAAGCATAAGGGATGGAACGATATCTATATTGAAAGTGACTCAACCACTATCGTTAAATCTATTTAGAAGGGGGTGGTGCATCTTGTCTAGCAGCTCACATCCCTTGGGATAAATTTTCATTCTTTGCTCAAGGATAGTAACTACATTTCCAATCATATGATTCTTGAAGCGAACATGGTTATAGATGGTCTTGCCAACATGGGAGTCCATCAGAACATCACATAGCCAGATGCTTTGCGTGGTGTTTTGATACCATTTTTTGATAAAGATTGTAATTATATTACTTCCTTTAAACTCATGTAATAAGTTTCTATTTTTCAATAAATTGGGCCTTAGTCTTGAATATGGCACCACCCTCTTTATAAAATATATAAAATAGGAATTTTGATGATATAGTAATGGGTTTTATAATATGGTCATAATTTTTTATAAGGCTTAAATTCTTTTTAAATTGGTATAATGGTTACAATAAACCTTTATTTAACGTATCAAACATATGTAAAAGATAAAATTCACATTAATATAATTTTAATTTAATAATATTATTTTTTTATTATTAACCCATTAGAGTATTTTTATTATAATATATAAATATCTAAATTTGTTGAAAAATAAATTTAGAAAAATATTAATATCAAGAGGAATGTTGAAAAAATAATATTTATCTATGGATAAATAATAATAGAATTATGAACTCAAATAAATTTTTATAAGAGTATTTAATTTAATTTTTTAAAATGAACTTTTATTTTCATTGTAAATTTTATTTAAAACACCAATTCTATATAATTATATATTAATTTGGTTAAAATAGATTTCATTTTTGAAATAAACATATTAAAATTACTTAGTGGTAAAATCTTCAAAATTTTCTTCTATAGTAAAATTCTTTAATAAAAAGTAAAATATAGTATTAATATACTATTAGTGTTATGACATCATAATGATATAAATATTATGTAATAATGAAAATAATGGATGTTTGAACAAAAATTTATTTTCACATCAAAATAATTATTTAAAATTATAATATAATTCATAAAAATATAATTAATCATTGAAAATATAATGTTTATTTTATGATTTAAAAAATAACTCTTTATGATTATCACTCTCATAAACACAATGAGTGATATTATTTTAAATATTTCTCACACCCATAGATTCAGTGAAGTACTAATATAAAATAAATATATTTTATCTAATTTTTCATAACACATAACAATTGTAGTATATATCATTTCACAAAACATTTAGTTTATCATGTATTACATGAAACCATGACTTTTCCATGCGTTACATGCAACATCGAGTATCACATTCCCAACACACTACACAAAGTTCAAATGAAACCTGTCAAATATTTATATTATCATTATATGTGAGTTATAACCTATCCATTGGAATACAATGTATGCATACGATTAAAAAAATTTAGAAATTATATGGATTACATATGTAAATTAAATTTACTATTTGGTAACTGATTGATTATAAAATGAAAAAAACTATTTAAAAATGAATGAAATAATATTATTCAAAAATGTTTATAAATAAAAACATGCATTGCCTTAATAAATTATGTAAAACTAATTTGTATAATAATTTTAATGGAATGTATATATTTTATATAAAATTTACTATATAACATTATTTATATGTTTCTTCAATAAAATATATATGACTAATCCATTTTTTATGAAAAATAGTTTTTTTTATAAAAACAGTATTTTAATCTATTTCTGATTATATTATAAATTTTTTTCATCATTTTTTGAAACATTGTTTTTAATAATTTTCATTATTAATATCATCATGTAAAATTATCTAACGATGATATTTTTAATTCTTTTAAATGTTTACATTTTTTTGTATAGTAATAAATCCTCAATTTTAATTGAAAAATACATTTTCATTTAAATATTAGACACACATAAATTAAATTTATATTTGGTTTTAAATTAGAATATGTTAAATTATATATCTGTTAATAAAAAGATGTTTTTTGGAATTATTTTCATGTGTAATTTTTATATAAATATATTATAACCTTTTGAACATTTTCTCTTAGAAACTACACTTTCTCATCACATTTAATGGAATAAATATAAAAGAATTTTTGAACCAACATTAAATTATATTTTAAAAAATTAGATTTTTTATTCTGATTAATTTATAATATTTAATTATTACAACATAGTTTCTTACCAATATGAACATTTAATATAGAAATCATTAATTATTGTTGATAGGGTTACAACAGGTTAATCTATGGGTTAAACCAAAAATGGTAATGTACAAAAATGAAAACAAAAAATGTAACAAATCAATTTGATGGAAATATTTTACCCCTAAAATTTAAAATTCATGATTATAATTTATTTTGATAATTGTTACATGATAATATATTACCTACATCATTTTTATTTAATAAAATACAAGAATTCCACTCACATAACTTATAAAATTGTACAAAGTCACCTCCCATTATTACACAATAAAATAATTTTTATCAAAAAATACCATACCATATCACATATGAACTTCTATAAATTCATCATTGATGAATATTTGTGTATAAATGAATCCATTGAAGTCTTTAGGTGGAAACATATGGAGGTTACTGGAAGAATAAGTATTGTTTTTTGATGATCACTTTTGTTTTATTTTATCATGCACCACATTCATTTATTATTAAAACGTGATTATATAATAACATAACTATATTGTTTATAAATAAATGTTTTAATGTTATGGTATTGTCCCAAACTATCTCCACTAACATAAAATGGATTATGAATTTGTCATTCATGTGTACGGTGCACTACCCCCTCGTGAACTCATGTAATTAGTTTTTTCATTACCACCTCTCTTGGTTTTTTATGATATTGGATATAAATCATATATATGATATTTAAAATATTACTATACATGTATAATAATTATTTCATGTATCCTTTTTTAAATTTCCATTCAATATGGGACACAATAATTCCATTCTTGTTTATGGTGAACTAACATCTCATGAAGCGATGTGATTCATTTTCACTAACACATTACATAGATGATAATATAGAATAAGATTATAAATATTTATTTTTTTAAATGAAATAATTATGATATTATAGAACAATTGGTATTTATAATAGGTAATATATCTTTTTTTTACTTTGTCAATCATAAAAATATGGTAACATCCTTTTTGTATGTGGGGATTACCCCAATCATGAATAAATGTGAATATCTCTTTTCATCACCACATCACATTTATGAAAGATATTAGTTATGAAGAAATAGACCCAAATGCCACTAAATGGGTGTCCTGAGCTCAGTAGGCCACATGGCCTTAGACACATATTCTTGAACGCTGGAGGCTACTGAATAGCATCGATGGCCTAGGGAGTGTCCATGGGAAGAAAATTCCTTCATTACCAGAGCATCGAATAGCAGAAGGAATATAATGGAATAGTAATCATTGTTATCTACATAAATTAATAGCTGGTCAAAACTGATGCAATAGATAAATTAGATTAATAATAACTCTATCAAGTACAATAATGACAATGTAATGTCAAGCCACTAGAAATCTATAAAAATGGTTACAATAAAGTAGGCATAACATCTTCCACAAGGAAAAAGAAAAAAAATCTTACTCCATGAATCTAAATATTAAACATGATCATTTATATCATGATCTCTCATATCAGCACCCAATCAAGTATTGGAAGCTGTATGATTCTTTTGGTTAAAACTACAACCATGTAATCTATTCTAGGTACCAAACAACACCTGAAGATGGTTTGATATAAATCTATGCGGGCCACCACTAATGGTGTCTATAACATCTGGGTCGTGGAATTCAATATAATAGTTTGAATGCATGCATATATAAAATACTGTAAGACATAAAATAAAACTAAAAAACCAAGTTCCTGCAACAAACCTCGGATGGTGTCTAAACATGTAACCAGATCATTAATTAATCAATTACCATTTAAAGTTAATAGGTCATGTGGGTCATAGCTAGCACTGACATCACCTTGTGATATTATAATTATTTAATGTACCATTATGAAATAAGGAATCCTAAAAATGATATCTGATAAGGTAGTTCTAGGGTAATAAACAAGGTTACATAGATCTCAGGAAAAAATGACTCAGTGGAACTTGAATCAAGAGAAGGAGTATTAATGTCATCCATGGAGCCTAATCCATGGCAGTCCACAATAAGATGCCTACTGAGTCCATGGTGATCGACCAACATAAAATGAGACTAAGAGAAGACAGGGCCCTATGCTCATTCGCCAAGGAACCTAGTTATTAATTTGGGATCCAGGGAATGTATCTAATGTATCATGTAATAATGAAAAGGACCATACGGAAGTATACATTTTATCTGAGGAATAGACAAGAACATGAGTCTAGGTGGGTATCGGCCTAATCAATATGTATCCTTGAATTAGAATTGGGTTCTTGAGACCCAATTTATTCTCCTCAAAGAATCCAGGGCGAGCTGATGTCAGTCAATTCATATTTGATATTTTAATCAGATAATAGTTCATTTGGTTTATGTCTTGACTACCAATAGTGAGGATAGTCCATAAAGAGTTGAAACAATTTATTTATTGGACTGGGCCCAGACTTTCATTAGTTTGGATAGGCCATGTAGTGTAGAAAACATTTAATCAAGTATTATATTTTGATTAAGATAGATTCAATTATTTATGTTCACTCTACTACCATACATCAAATTAGAGGCAAATTAGAGGGGGGTTCTATAGACATATACCCTTTAATGATTCTCTTTTTATGAATTCCAAGTTATATACTGAGTATACTTTCCATTTCACATTTCACATTTAACTTTTAATTGCCATTTTGAATCACTTACTTTAGGTGGGATAAGTGGAAATCACACAAAGTATATACCATTATGAAATTATCAGTAATAACAATACATTTATGATAAGAAGACGACCTATTTGAAAGGTAATGTAAAGGCACAACAAAATGGTGGCTCAGACATGCTGAAACACAAAAAACCCAATTATGGAATATCTTTTGACATGAGGTGTGTTGAAATGATGGTGAAACCACTAATAATTAATCACATATTTTTTAAGAGCATAACTAAAACATTCTAATGAGTATAATCATTGCACGTTAAATGATGAATTTTTTTCCAATGAATTTATGGGAACATCACGAACATTCAAAAAACAATGATTATTATGTATGAGTTATAAAACACCAAACATATGGTTTTATGAGCCTTCTCTTACGATATTGTCCCTTGATTTTTCTCGGATAAGAGTAGATCTATGAAAAGGTTAAAAATTATCACATGGAGATATCCATGTCAAGAGTGAAATATGAGAGGACTAGTTAAAGAGGATTCAGGTACGTACTATTGTGCATACATCTTGATGAACGAAATATTGATCAGATTCTAGACGAAAGAGATATTTTGACCCCTAGATTTGTCCTTCAAAAGGATCTAATGGGTGAAAACAGTGTAAAATCACACTGGTTCATGGATTTGGAGGAAGGATGACGATTAATAGTTCCTAAAGGTAATTTTGGTCATTTTTCACAGGTTTTTAGCCTACACAGGGTTTATCCACACATTTTTTCAAATTGTGCGCAAACCATGCGAGATGGTTCTGCCAGAAAAGACTTCCTCTAAATGGTTTAATCAAATAGGGTTCCTTCCATGAAAAATTAACTAAAAAAGGGGCATTAACATAGTGATGTGCACAACCATTAACCAACCGTGATAGGTTCCACTATTTGAAAAAACACCACATACATGGTTTACTCCAAATAGTGTGCATGGTCTGTTTCTTCAAAACAGATGGGTTCTGGGCTCCGAACAATATCAAACACCATCAGAACCTTTACTAACTAATTTGGAATCCATATTAGTTCTAATTTATAGATTTATACTAAAAATTAAAGGATCCATACCTGATTGAAAAACCAGGTTCTTAGAGACTCCCCCTTAAAATAACTCACCCTCCAGGTTCACTTCGAAGGGTAAAGAAACACTATTTGTGACAACTTTGGCCACTTAGCATGTTTGTCAGCTTCCCTCTCCCAAGTCTCATCATTTACTCGGTCATACTTCCATTACACCCATACAAGAAGGATATACTTGCCTCGAATGAACCATCATGATACAGTCAATGGGGTATATTAGATACTCATTATAGGTAGAACCAACATCTAGCTCAACCTCTACAGGATTAAATGTATGAGATGGGTAAACATGATATTGGTGGAGCTATGAGAGGTGAATTATACCATATATGGAATGATACTTATGAGGTAGAACCAAATGATAGGCTACTGGCCTGACTATCTCTATAATTTCTAACAACCCAATGTAACCAGTCGACAACATTACATGCTTTTGTAACCGTCTATGAGAAATCATGAGTGATACCTGAATGAAAACATGATCCCCTTCTTTGAAATCAATATATTATTGACGGAGATCAGCATAATATTTATTTCATGAATGAGTAGTATTCATAGGCTTCCTGATTAGTTAAACCTACACTGAACACTCATGAACGTGACGAGGACCTTGTAGGGCAGCCTCACTAGCCTCTTGTAAGAACAAGGGTAAACAGAATGACCTATAATATGTGTCCTAAAAAGTATCCATCAGATATGTTTCCTGAAAACTGTTATTATAAGAGCTCATGGTGAGAGGGATATGGTTCTTCATATAACCACTAAAATATAGGACTCATGCTCATATAAATCCTCTAAAACATGTATTGTCCGTTCTAATTGTCAGTTAGTATGATGGTGAAAAGATATTATTAGAATCACTTGAGTTTCCATAGCATTCTCCAAACCCTTCCAGAACCATTCAGTGAAACTAGAATCCCTATCTCCAATTATAGTACATGGAACTCCTTACATTTTTATGATCCCAAGGAAATAAAATCAAAAAATCTCATCAACTAATAATTTCTCCTGAATAAGAATTAAGTTGGATGATTTACTTAATTAGTTAATTACTACTTAGATAGATTCGCTACACCGTAGTGACATAGGTAATCCGACTACAAAATCCATAGAAACTTCATCTGATATTTATTCTAGGACTGAAAGTAGATGTAACAATCTTAAAGGACTATGGGGATCTACCTTCAACTGATCATAGGTGGAAAACCTAATAATGATGCCTATAATATGATGTTTCATCCCAGGCCACCGGTACTGGTGTCCCATATCTCGATAAATATTCGAGATTCCTAGATGAACATCCCACTAGGATGTGTGTGACTATTTCATCAACTACACACTCACATATGCAGGAACCCAGATACATCCACGTAGATGATGGATGTCAACTCCGTCCATAAGACAATCTAGAGGTGGGTTATCTCTTGATATACTCTAATAGAGAAAAAAAAATTTAGGATATGAAAATATCCTATTCGTCACATTATAAAGGATGGAATTGGTAACTGTTATGGATTAGAGGTATGACTCCTCGTAAATTTTGTGAAAATCTAGATGAACTTCTGAAAAGTGGGCCATTAACTTCAATTCTTCATTGGCTTCCTCTATTGCATGTGTTTTTCTTTTCTGACTCATTGCATCTAAAACCACATTGGCATTTCATGGCTTCTAGGCTGGATCAAAATCAATGGATTGTATATGTTTGACACATATTCGATGTCTGAGGTTCATTTCATGCTGAGAAAATATATAATTTAAGCTCTTGTGATCTATATACACCAAAAAGCGCTCACCAGAGAGATAATGTCCCCTACAATGTAAGGGATGGACAACTGCTGCTCTCTGGAGTTCGTGTGTCCGGTAATTTCATGTGTGAGGAATCAACATCCGAGATCCTTATGAAAAAAAATTTCTTCCTTGATTAGAACTGCTCCTAAGGTAATTCCTAATGCATTGTAGAAGAAGATATAACATTTACAATGTTATGGATGAATTTGTATCGGTTGAGAGACAAGCATCCCTTTCATCTTATAAAAGGATTTCAATCATCCATATGACCATAGGAACATATCATAATTTCTTGTATGTCTAATAAGTAGTGAAGATATCTGTGATAAGTTTCATATATAAAGCCTATAATATCAGGCCAGCCACATGAAACCCCAGATATCAAACACATTCTTATGCTTCTTCCATGAATCTACATCACCAGACTTTTTAGTGTCAATGGATACACCTGATTCGGAAATAATATGACTCAATAAATAGACCATGTTGATTTAGAAGTATCATTTAGAAATATGGGAAATTAGATGATGTACTCTCAGTGTACTCAAAACAATATCATGATATTTTCCACGGTCATTATGAGTTCATGAATACACCATGATTTCACTCACAATGAACATGAAAAAGAAGTCCAAATAAGGATGGAAAACACTATTCATCAAATCTATGAAAAAGACAGGTGCGTTCATAAGATAGAAAGACATAAAAAGATACTCATACTAACCATACCTGCTACAGAATGTTGTACAAGGCATGTTTGAGGCTCTAACTCACACCTTATGATAACCCAATCACAGGCCGATCATTGAGAAAATATTTTCACCTAAGAGATGGTCAAATAGGTCATCTATTCGAAGAAGTTCATACAAGTTCTTAACCGTAAGATGCTTCAACCTTCTATAATCCATGCATAGACGTAAGGTTTTATCCACCTTCCTGGTGAAATGCACGGGTGAACCCCAAAGAAGATGTATTGGGACATGTCAAGGAATTTTCCACTAGGTCCTCTATCTTCCGTTTGAGCTCATGAACCTCGGTAGTTTTCATCTTGTATGGAGGAATGGGTACTGGAATTGCTCCTGGAACACGATCAATTGTAAACTCTACCTTTTTTCTAAGAGGTATTCCAGGATTGTTATTAGGAAATGACAACCCTTTAACGATCAACTACTGGAGGGAAATTAGTTTGAAGAAAAATTGTAACCTCCATGAATAGATTTCCAATCTGGACAGTCACTCCACATCGACCATGATGATTTGGTCCAGATCTCCCAGCCCTGACAGCCCACTCACAATTGAATATGAAATTCTTATCATCAGATGATGTAAAAGATACCCTATGACGATAGTAGTCTATAAAAGCATGAAACTGGACTAGCGAGTCCATCCCGAGAATGACATTGAATCCTATAATCTCAAGAAAAAAGATGTTCCGCATGAAAGGGTACTTACTACCTGAAGAGTGATGTCCCTGAACTTTTGTATGAGCTCCTCATGTATTCCAAAGGGTGTATTGAAGGGAATTACACCATAGTGATAATGTTTCTCTAGTATGAGAAATTCTAGGAGAGATACAAAAATAAAAGAGATTGAGGAACATATATCTAACAGTGTAGAGACAATATTAAAGAGTACTAGATGAGTAAAACATAATATAGATGGTTATGTAGCCAGATCCTCCGGTATCGTTTGTATGGCATGCAACTGACCTGATCAACGACCCTGTGCAACAGGTGGACTACCACGATCATGACTTCATTACTAGAACTATTGGTAATAAGGGATTGGAATACCATGTCCATGACATCATCCTGTGCCAGACCTACTAGTTCTATTCCAACTCCCCCTCATGTCATTGGGAAAAAGAAATCCCTCTTAAAGGTGGTGCTGGCATAGACTCTTTTACACTCGAAGAAGGTTGGAAGGCCCTGTAAATGTGCTGACGATGACCCATATAGCCGCCAGCCCAACACTCCATATGGTCTTCATAAGTTTGAGGATTCTTATTCCATGTTCTTACAGACTAATGGATCAATACAAATATATGAATCTTGATACTCTAGATGCCACTTCTGTTACAAAAGACCTCAAGGGAATGCTTCCGACATTTAGAATAACTCCTATCAGGCCTTGGCACTGATCCTTTAAACCTAGTAATTATGTCTTCTATCAGGTTACTCTATTTGATAAGGGCCCAAAAAACAATTATATAAAAGGTAGATTGGGTAGAGGCATTATCTTAAGATCGGAGGGAGTACGGAAGCACATCCTCAAAACATCTAGCATAGAAATGTTCAACACTGTTTAGATGCACTGCAAAGCAATTTAAATCTATGAAATGTGATTAATATTCTATAACTAACATAAAACCCTCCTCTAGATGCATTAACTCTTTGGATATATTAGCTCTCAGTGAATGAAGAATGAAATGATCATAGAAGGCAGTCTAGATGTTAACCCATAACATTCCTTGACAGCGTCCGACCTAGGTAATGGCATCCCACCAACACATGGTTGAATCTCGAAGCATGTATATATATTAAATGACTATCTAATATTGAGGAATTTATAGATGCTCAAAGATAGAAAACATGGCCTATAGAAAAGTCTCAATTGCCTGAGATCCTCCATCATTATGAAAAAGTATTAGGATTCTCCAATTGGAACTCACGAGTCAGATCAGCCATCGTAGGTGCAACCCATATTCCACCATGCGTGGAATGCATCAGAGGTAAGAAACTATCACATGCATGGGAATCAGTGTGGGATTAGATACATTAAGAGGTGCCTAAAGTGGAACTCATAGAAGTAAGATTAGAGGATCAGGGGACACAATGCCTGGAGCATGGTCATCACCACCATCCTAGTGAACACCATGAGGTCATCCTGGCGGAATTGTTTTATAAATTCCAAGCACATAACTTAGAAAAAGAATAAAAGTAAAATAGATAACATCAGTAATATAAACTGAATGTATGAAAACTCACTACCCAAGGCATACTACCCAAATTACCCGCTTAGATGACCATGTATTTGTAATTTATCAAGTATAAGATTTAGGTCATTTTGCAATAAAGTAATTGGTTCATTCATTAACCTTTCATAAACAAGACAAGGTGGGATAAATATGATAAACCAATTCATTTTTGATTTTAGGAATCACTTTATAAGGGATATTTATTTATGATGAATTAGTGCCCATACAGCTATCACTAGAAATGGCACCCATTTACTTATAGCATAATGTCTAGACCCATTAATGTATTCATCCCAACAAATTAGGGTCTATACATCTCATGAATTGATACAAGAAATCACTCCATAGAATCTAATGTAATATAAGTATAAGAATCTATCACAACATCAATCAGTAATAACATGCATATGAATCAATGAAATGATGTGAAATACACCTATATGGAATGGAAATGTGAATGGAATGTGACTTATAGGCACCTATAATGATGCATGTAACAATGATACTTTCCCTCATATCAGCAGGAAAAGGATGAAATAAATTCTCAAACACAGTAATAATCATCAACAAAACAAAACATGTGTGTCACCCTATAGTGAAGTAATGTCAAATGGAACATGCAAAAATAGAATAAAAATTACATTTTGGGTAACTTGACTTCTACCCCAAACATTTTATAGCGATACCCATGCACAACCTATGAAAAACTCCCAAGCATTTGTATTATCCTATCTATTTTATCTAAATAATCATTCAATAAAACAAACCAATTTTGATACAACTTTGTGAATACATGGACCCGAATTCCCCTAAATGTCTACCGTGAGCCTAGTGGTCCACATGGCATCATGCGCATCATCCTAAATTCGAGATCCTATTGACTAGAAATGAAGGCCTAGGGTGTGTCCGTGAGAAGACTATGACCTAAATAGCATTGTATAGCACAAGAGATGGAATTTAATTGAATAGTAATCAATGGAAGCAATATAAATATATAGTAGAAGAAAACTGATGTAATAGGTAAAATAGAGAAATAACAACTTTATCAGTATGAAAAATGATAATATAATGTCACGGTACTAGAAAACTCGAAAACATGGTTACAAGATAACATGCTTAACATGTTCCAAAAGGTAAAAGAAAACAAATACTACTCCAATAATCCAAAGATCTATCTCGGTCCTTAGATACGAAGATCCATCCTATCAGAACACAATCTTGTATTGGAAGATGTATTCTTCCCTTTTTCAATGCATACAACCCTATAATCAACATTGGTTACCAAATGGTGCCCGAAGAGGGTGTGAGATAAATCTTAGTGGGACACCACCAATAATATCTATAATATATGTCCCATTAAATGGAATATAATATTGTGCAAGAATTCTTATATAATGTAATGTAAGTAGTTCAATATAACTAAATGATCATGTACCTACATCATCCCTCGGCTGGGGTCTGAATATTTAACAATTTCATTAATTAGTCAATTTCCATTTAATGTTAATTGGTCATTTGAGGCATAGACAACATTGAAATAACCTCATGATAGAATATGTACTAAAGGTCCCAAGACATAACAAGGAAACCAAACAATGATATATAGTGATGGAGTTACAGGGTAATAACCAAGGCAATGCAGATATAACTGAATGCTACCTCTGTGGTATTCGAGTCTAGCTATGGGGTAAGAGTGTAATATAAGGATCTCAATATGAGTCATTCCATGATAATGCTCTTACCAAGTCCAAGGTGATCAACTGAGGTAAAATGGGGGCTAAACTAAGACATGGCCCAATGGGATTTCACCATGGAACCTAGTAGTCAATGTTGGATCCATGGAGTGTATTTGAGGTATCATGTAATAATGAAAAGGATCGTACATAAGTATACTGAGCATCTGAGTAATAGACAAGAACCAGAGTCTAGATGTGTATCATCCTAAGAAACCACTTTCCTTTTATTAGAATGGGTTCCCGAGACCCAATGTATTTTCATCATCGAATTGTGGGAAATGTGGAGTCATTATATTCTTATTTGATATTGTAATCAGGTAAAAATCATTTATTTCAATTATTTATTTCCATTAGTGTGGATGGGTCATGTAGAGTTGAAACCATTTATTTATTTGTCCATGAATTTTCATCAATTTGTGTGGATAAGAAAAGTTACGTTGCAACCATTTAATTTTTTCTTAAATATCTATTAAGGAACATTAAATTGATGGTCACTTAAATACCTTCCATCAACATATAAAAGGGTGATAAAAAAGTAAATTTTATTCAATCTCTTTTTTATTAAGGTCATGTTATATATTTAGTATATATGCCATTTCACATTTTACATTTAACTTTTAATAACCATTTGGATGCACTTACCTTACGATGGTCAAGTGGTAGTTATAAACGGTATATTCCATTATGTTATACTTAGTAATAACAATCCATTTTTTATTAGAAAAATCACCTTTTAAAAGGCCAAGTAAAGGCACACCCAATTGATGGCTCACAAATGTCGAAACACAAAAAATCCAATTATAGAATAACCATTGACATGAGGCAGGTTATGTTGTTGGTGAAACCACTAACATCTAATCACATATTTGGAAATATCATAACCTTACGATTCTATGGAGTAAAATCATGGATTGTTAAATAAAGAAACAGTTTCTAACGAAACCATTGTCTCCAACAAGAACATTCCGAAAACAAAAAACATTATGGATGAGTTATAGACCAACTACCTTAGGGTTATACGAGCCTTATACTCTGGTATTGTCTATTTATTTTCCTTAGATTTGTGCAGATCTATGAAAAGGTGAAAAACACTCACATGAAAATATCTAGGTCGAGACAGGAAGAGAATAAGAACAACTAAATTGGACTCAAGTACCTACTATTGCGCATCCAACGTGGAAAATGGATGCTCGATTAGATGTTGGATAAATGAGATATCTTGATAAATAGATTTCGCCTTACAAAAGATCCAAATGTGTGAAAATAGAGGAAAATTTTGCTGGTTCTCAAATTAGGAAGAAGAGGGAGGATTTATAGATCATAAAGGGCATTTTGGAAATTTTACATAGGTTTTAATCCTGCACACAGTTTTTCTGCACAGTTTGTGAAACCATGTGCTAATCGTGTGAGATGGTTATGCCAAAAATTTATTCCTCTGCACTGTATGATCAAACTATGCCCCATCCATGGATGATTACTAGAAAAAGGGGTGTTCTCATGGCTAGGTTGCACGACCGTGCACCAACCATGTGACGTGCCTCTATCTGAAAAAACACCATCCTCACAGTTCAGAAAACCATGTGAAAATCCCAGATTGTTTACTTTATACCATCTGCAGGGTATGTTTCCTTAAAAAATGATTGGTTCTATACTCCGAACAATCCCTAGACAACCTCATAACCTCTACTATCTCATTAGGCATCCTTGTTTGGTCGAATATAAGTATTTAGACTAAAAATAAAATGATTCATAATTGAGTGAAAAATAAGGCTCTTACATTAGTATATCTAAATAATTAATATGTTATTTTTGATAATTTGTTTATTCTAGAAAGATAAAATTTTACATGCCTCGTTCCACTAATTATAATTTGAAAAATTTAAACATTACTGTTAATTATTTTTGACCTTCTGTCTCCACGATCGAAAAAAAAAACTTTTCTCAATACCATCAAACCTATTTTGAATTAAAAGTATAATTGATGTATCAATATATTAATTATAAAATCATTATTAGAATTTTATTATGTAATATTGATCAATGTAATGGGATATAAAATAAAAAATGAAAACATAAAAAAAACAATGTGGTTTTTACCTGCAATGTGACTTTATCATTGAATTGTTAGTAAATGGGTAATAAAATGACATAATTAAAACATATGTGGTATTATATATTCATTTATGGTTCACTAATAGAATTGTAACAACATTATATTTATTATAATTTATGTTTTAAAGGGTGAAACGAAATTTGACACTTAAGGTAATGGATCTCTAATAACTGTTTTCTTATTGGATGGCATACAAAAATTCACCCTTAATTTATTTTATGTCATATATGTAATTCTTATTTGAAGAGATATATCATCAATTATATACCATCAATAAATTTATTGTTTCATTTTTTTGATTATTTACATGGGATTACATTTCAAATATTTGTAAAAGTGGTATGATAAGTTTGTACCAACATACATTATTTCAGACTTCTGTAATGTTATGTATCAATATTATTTTATGAGGTGTATATATATCCTTTTTGAAATTTAATTTCATGAATTTATTTATTCTAAAGATATTATATTTTTCGTTTAATTTTATTCTTTCTTGGTGCTTATGATTCAATGTTATCAAAGTGTTAATGTTTTCATGTTACAGTGTTGTTATTTTTTGTGATTTTCCATTATTATTCACCTTGTGATGAAATATTAAGATATACCATTAAAAAATAGTCTAATAACCCCAGTTAAATTTGAATAACATTTTTCACTTTTAATTTAATATCTTTTTGTAATAAAATATTAATTTTTTTAAACATAACAATTTTTGTCAAAACCCCATTTTCATCCAAATCAATTTATACTAGAAATTTATTCCATTTTTTATAATTATTAGAATTAATTTTTAAATAAAATTTTAAATTTAATTTTTATTTAATTTTTTTTAATGGAATACTGATGATGATTGAAAAATATTCTTTTTTTTATTTTACAATAAATTTGAAATAAAGTCATTATTTTTTAAAATGAAAGACATAAATATTATTTCACACTTTTATAATAGTACATTGATCTCAAAAATCAATTATATGCTTGGAAATATATTTTCAATGAACATATTTCCCTTAATATTTTATTATTTTTTATTTATAATTAATTATATCAATGTAAAATGGATTTTTGAAATGGTGTATATTTTTAAACAATTTTTCAAAATGGAAATTATATTTTCTTCAAAAAATGTTTCTATTGATATTAAAAGATAACATTATAAGATATCATTTTCATATTCAAAAATTTATTTTGAAAATGTTTTCAATTTTAAAAATATATTTTCAATAAAATAGTATCATTATATTGATATTCTTATGTACTTTATCATTGAAAATAATTTTCCTTCTAAAATGACATACATTGATCTAACATATGATTAAAATGGGATATGAACCCATGATAAAATAATTATTCTTTATATGAATTATTTATAATAATTTTTTTATGAAACTCATGTATATTCCACTAGTTATAACATTAAAAATGGAGTATAAAACTTGTTAATTTCTCTATAGGTTATGACTTGATGATATGATGGAATGATAAATAAACTTCTTTATATACTATTTCTTATGATATGATTATATATTTATGAGACTCTTTAAAATTCTGGGGTTATGATTTCGTTAATGATGATATGTTTATATTAAACATGTATATTATAGTGTATTGATATATAAATTTCTATATTTTAATTTATTATATTTCCATTTCTTTTGCATGTTTTACGTGATTGGTATTATTCTTCATGATACAATAGATATTTTTAAATGGAGAATCCAAAATATTGAAACTAGTGGTTGAGTTCACAAGAAGTTGAAGTAGACTACAAATTGTGAGGAATGAAATCATTCACATCATGTAATTATTACACAATGTGAGTTTATTATGAGGTAAAAATGAAACTATCATTATATTTCATTATGTGAATTCATGTTACGGTATTCAATTACCTGATGTGTAATAAATTCAAAACATGTATGTCTATGGAAATAAGTGTATATTGAGAATCCACCACCACTATAAATAACATTCCATGTAATCTATAAATGAAGAAAAACTATCAAAATTTTAGAAATTAATACACTTGTGGATGAGGGTTTCAGTAAGAAAACATATTCATTCACCCCTTTGTTTTGCACTTAGGAGAATACACACATATAGGGGAGAAAGATGATAGATGACTGTGGAAAAATTTATTCCCCATCGCTAGTTCCCGATTAGATATGTTTATTATTTTTCTCACCCACTCTTTGATAGAATGATGGGGTGATTTATTTCTATCATGGTGTGAATGATGAAAACAGATTTAATGCATGATGAATGTTTTTTGAAATAAATTTTAGGATTCCATATTTGATCTCAATTACTCTCTATTCTCCACTTCTTTTTCCAAATCCATTTTGGGATTGTTTAGGAAGTGTGTTAGATTTATTTATGTATTGGGGTATGACCATTCCATGAGTTGATTGAATGGATATTTTTAATATGAGATTTAGGGATTAGATATCCACAATAATCACTGGTCTTGTTCTAGTAATATGTTTAAAAAGGGTTCTAGTTACCCATTCATTGATATTAGAATTACATGAAAAATATAAAAGAAGAGTTTCTGATAAAGATCATTTACCGTGATTTTTGGATACACTAATATATGATTATGGTGACTTCATTATTATTAATTAATTATTTCAAAGTGTTATCTAATGAACATGGATTCATTATTTCCTAGATCCCTTTATATATTCATCTCTCGCATTCCTCACTAATAACATGGTCAGTATCATTGATTATATTACATACAATTTCAATTAGTTTATGTATTTTTTATATAATTAACAATATCTCAATAATATATATTTATGTTTGACCTCAATCATTCATATGATATACTACCTTATAGTTTTGTGGATTATTTTATTATAGTTAAATTTTTTTTAAATTCTATTACCCTGAGGAAATTAATGTGGCCCCGTGATTTATTAATGTTCTCATTAACTGGTGGACAATATTAATATTGTTTTTATAATGAAATGGGTGGGACCAACATCCATCTACAATTAAAGTGGTATATTTTTATATCTCATAATATATACATGATTGGGTAGGGGAGTGAAACATGATCCGTATGGGACATATTAGCTATTATGATATCAGGAGTGATCCATGAATACTATGTTCGTTTAGGGAGTGAAACCATTGCACAATTAAATTGTTGGAAGTGTTCACTATCTACTATATAAATTATTTTCTATGATATTTTGCATTCCAATGTTATCCTATCATTGAGAATTTACAACAATTTATATATGATTGATTTATTATGATCTCAAATCATTATGCCATGACTCAAGATTGTTATGTATGATAGGAAAGGTATGGTTAACAATTTTCATACTCGTGTTCTCATACCCCTATCACCAAATTATGATAATATAACTCCCTTATTCACACATACAGAGAATATAATCCCACTATTTAATTTATTTATCCTTTCAAAATGTTATGAAGAATAATTTATGTAGGGTATTCATATAATGATTACCTAATTGGATGATATTTATTAGATACATTGATCATATCTCACAAAATTATAATATTTTTTACTTAGTCTCCAACATCACTAAACTATTATGGTCCTCTTTGTGTGACATTGTGTAATACATTGAATTTTCATCTAAAAATATGTAATATACATATATGAAATGTATGTGTCAGTATAGTTTTTTTCAGATTAATGGTTTATATTACCATTGGAAACTATGATTAGATAACAATTGATATATCCCGAGTATATTTTTGAGGATATTTATACTACTTTGTCTAAATATAAGACCTAGTTTGAGTCAATGTATTGTAAACTATCATGGAATTTTGATAAAATTTATAGGAATAGTATTCCATGAAATTGGATCCTTATATTATTGTAAAAGTGAATGTGGCTCTACCACATAGGAAGGTAGGTGTAATAAAATTGAAAAGTGTGCATTGAGATTGACTCAATCCACACCAGGGGAAAGAAAAGGGTATTGAAACATACAATGATTTCAATAAAATCTCATATTATTTGGAAATTCATAACATCTTTATGAACCATCATGAGTTTTTTCAAGGGAGACCTTGAATAATCTAGGATAAAGATATGTTTTCAGAGACTAAAAAGATGGTGTCAATATTTGCACAGCCAATACTTTATTTTTTTCAATATTATATTTTTCACTTATTGACTTGTTTCTATTAAAATATAATTTTTGGTTTTAGAAAATGTAAATATCCAAAAGAGACATGGTTATCAATGATTATGATTGATAATTTACATATTAATATCAAAATAGGATGATGATTGAAGATAGGGATTTTTTATTATTATTAGTTTATTATCCAAATATATGATTAACATATCACAACTTAACCATATCTCAGAATAAATAAATATGAAACAGATATAGTTTGTTGAGATTTCATGTAGTACTGATCATTGGGGAATGAATATTTGGATTCATATATGTCTAGAATGTGGGACGAAATTATTATGGGATTTTCTCATGGGGCTGAGAAGATGTTTTGGGTGTGGAAGGGAAGGATAAAAAATCATGTAAATAGAAAAAAATGAATAAGCTTTCGGTTAATTAAAAGGATTAGAATATTGGAATCCCTAAGGTATCATGAATTGTTGAATGTTTTATGTGTGTAAGGTATGGTAATTTTTCAGGCCAATGTCCTAAGGGGAATATTCATGAGAGATCCATCATGGTATTATGAGTAATGTTTTTGTTTTTGATGATAAAGAGACTACTAATTTCATATTAAGGGAAGGAGGAATGACAAGTAGATATTATTTATTGAAAAACGAATGTTATACAAAACAACAGAACACCCCTAGTTAGTTTTTTAGAGAACCCACTAGATTGAGCAATCTACATTAGTAATTGTGGACATAATGATGTATAAGTGACCTTTATGTATTGTACGTATAAGATGAATTTCTATGGTGAACGTCATTTTTTGTGGGGTATAATGTAAGACACATTGATTTTTAAAAATACTATATTCAAATAAATTTGATGTTTTAGAGATTTTTTATTAAAAAGAATAATAATTAAAAAATTCATTACAAAAAAAACTTAATTTTTATTTTAGTACATGAAACAATGAGTTTAGATTAAATTACACAAAACACTAAGTTTCCCTAATGTTACATACAAAACAATGTTTAAACGTAATATGTCGTATTAATAAAATATTATTATATCATGGTAATCACCAAGTAGCTCTAACGGAATGTATGAAGGGTGTTAAAAATTTATAATATATATTTTTTAAAAATGTATATAAAATCAATTTTTTACCAAAATAATTATTAATTGAAAATAAAAAATTATTTTCAAATAAAGGAAATCTTTAGGTGAAAAACAATTTATTTGAAGAAAAACATGTTTTACCTCCAAAAAATAAAAACCCAATTTCGGTGAAAAATTTTAATGAAATTTATTGATTTAATATTCAATTAACTATTGAAAACAAATATTATTTTTTTCATTAGATGAGATAAAAAACAAATTTTTTTATTAAAACTATATTTTTCTAAAAAAATGTTTTTCGTAATTTTATAATTTACTTTATAAATATTTTTTTGACACATTTAGAAAATTTATATTAAAATTTAATTTTAATAATTAAAATAGCCATGTTAAAATTATCTACGTGTGAAATATTTTTTATTTTCTACAAATAATAATTTTTTCATTAATATTAAAAAAGGCATAATTTTTTTACAAATAACATTTAATTTAAATTATATATGATGTAAAATTAAATTATAAATTGGGTTTTGATTAATAAAATTTAAATTATATATCTATTAATCAAAATTATATCATTGGATTCATTCTCATATTGAATTTTCATATTAAAAAATTAAAAACATTTGATGATTTTCTCTTTTAAAACAGGCATTATCATCACATATATTTGACTAATTTAACCTAAAATTTTCACATATGTGAATTGTATTTTAAAATATTGAATAAAAATATATATCTAGAAATTTGTTAAATTATGTATACTATGAACTTAATATTTTGAAAAAATAAATATTTAATTTAGTAATAATTAATTATCATCTTAATGTAAAAATTGATTTACTAAGGGTTAATCAAAATAGAAATGGATTAAAAAAACCATAAAAGTGTATAAAAAAATATTCCATGTCCGTATTAAAACACTTTAATGTATAAATGTAAATAATAATCTATTTTGGAGGCTTTTAACATCATAAAAAAATGGTTTAAACATTATCTTTTCAAACAATTAAATGTGTCACAATCACCTCCCTTATAATAGGAAACAACCTCTCTACACTTATTCATAGTAAAAATTCATTTACTCAAATTACCCCTACCCATTTCACATCCAATAATCAATCCTACCATTATATACTCCTTATTTGTTTTTACAAAAAAACATATAATTAATTTTCGTTCAAACTTTAATCGGTTATCTGAAGAAGAGGCAACGTTATTCAACAAATAGTTTTATTTTTTTGTAATTCAAACCCTTCAAACAATTATTCATAAATTATGATTTCATAACATAAATAACATCTATATAATTTTACATTTTTGGTTATGTTAATTTACTACAACCATCACCACTTTCATCAATTGTGTTATGAAATTGTCATTCGTGTGTATGGTATACTACTATCTTGCGAACTAATGTCATTTATTTTTCATTTTCTCCTCTCGCTATTTGATTTGGTGATTGATATAATTTATAAAATTTCAATTTATAACATTTTAAAGTTTATTTATTTTTTATATAATATATTCCATTTTAATTTCTATTCTATAAGAGATATGAAAACATCGTTCGTGTGTACGATGAACTATAACCCCATTAAGCAATGTTATTCATTTTAACTAACAAATTTAAATACAATATAATAAGGATAATTATAATAAATATATATAATATTTATTAAATATTTATTTTCTTATTGAAATATTTATAATTATAAAAATATAATATAGAATTTTATTCCATAAAATTTCACTCACAAAAAGAAGATAACATTGTTCATGTATGTGTGGACTTCTGCCTTTATAAAGTGATGTGACTCTACATTTTCATAACAAAATTAAATTTATGATATGTATTAGTATATTTATAAAAATATTATTTTATTTATGATATTATTATTATATATAGATAAAATATTACTTACCTCATTTACATATGTATTGTGGAAAATGGGAAATGTCACACAGGTATACACAGGACATACCATATCTATGATCAGAATAGACATTATTCATTAGAACCACAAATTTCTATTGGTCTTCAATGTATTATTGATGTATAAAAATGGTAATTGTTTTATTAACATTGTTCTATATGTGATTGAGAAGTAAAAAACAAAGATTACTCAAAATAAAAAATCAAAACATATACGAAAAAAGATATTATGACCCACAAGGTGACATTAACATGAAATTTCTAATAATATTGAAATAATTGTAAATAAATAAATAATAAATTGTAGTATATATGTATTTTTCGTTCTATAATATATTTATAATAAAATTATATTTTTATAAAATATATTATGATGAGTATGAATAATTTCATGGATTACGGTAATGGATTTATTGTGTTGCATTTATTTCTAGGAGAAATATGAAAACTCACAAATAATATCTTTTATGTAGTGAATATACTACCACATTGACATGTTATATCATGAATCCAATATATATAATGATACTTAATGTACCAGTTTATTTTATGATTTATTGGGGATTATGATTCAAAATATTACTAAAGCGATTTGAGATTTAATCCCACTTATCTTTTATTGAGACTTATATCATGTTATTGCCCAATATTCTTATACTAGGTTAATATAATAAATATTTCATTTATAATATCATTAATTTATTTATTATAATTATATTATAAGTTTCATTTAATGACCTTATTTCATGAGTCTTAAAACTCAATGTTACCACATAGGTATATTTTTTATCTTCTAATTTGATCATTGGTTAGAATTTCTCATGATTATGCTTCTAATTATTAAATATTAAGATATACCACTAAAAAACCATATATGTTATTATATAATAGATATTACTTCAGGATAAATGGGTTCACAACATTTTAATATTTTTGAGTACTCAATAGTTCTAAAATATTTGTTTTCGGAAAAATCATCTTTTTAGTGGAAAAAGATTTTTCTTTTAGAACAAGGATTTATAAAAATTCATGACAATAATTTTTAACTTTTTAAAATAATTTATTTATTAAATAAAAAAAAATTCCTTTTTATAAATTTCTGGAAAAGAATATTCAAGTCTTTATACAAGAAAACCATGTTTGGATTTTACCAAAAATTGTGAAGTGAATTTTTTTTAACAAGCATGACTCAAAAAGTAATTACCACCACCATAACCACTAAATGATTCCATATTCTATTAATGATTTAAAAAATATTGAAAATGAAATCATTTAAATTGAAATTTAATAATTTTTATTATAATATTGTTATTTTTTTACAATATTAGAAGAATTATAAAAATGACTTATATTTTAAATGGTTTTGGTTTCAAATCATAATGGTTAATTTCTGAAATAAATGTTTGAAAGCGGTTTTAGGGATTATATTATAATATTTCATGTTTAATTTAAATAAAAATATTTAAAAGGATATATATATTCTATAAATTTATTTTAAAATATAATTTATCTTCCATAAGAATCAACCCACATGATATATCTTTTAAAATCATTTTCCTTGTTAAATGGAATCTTTTGATGTGATTTATTATTTCATGGGGACATGAACCAATGATAAAATTATAATTATTAATCTGAATGGTTCATTGTGATAAGAAATTACTGAATCCATACTCTCTTATATGGGTTATACCAAGTAAAAAATTATTAAGAATCACATTTCTTATTCAATGGTTTCTAATTGGATGAGATGATAAAATAATTATGAAAACTATCATGTTTCCATTGATTACGATATGATGGACCATTTATAAAACCCTTATCGTTTCATTTCTCATGATATTATAAATGGTATATTATCTTGTGGTGTACATATATATTTTTTTCATATTGATATTATTGTGACCTATGTCTATATCCAATGAGTTGGGTAATGATTTGTATCTAATTAGGTACACAAGACTAGAATAGGGAGTGAACCATGTTGAGTAAGGGTTTTTTCTACTACGAATGTCATTGGATTGAACATTCAATACTATTATGGTTTTGGGAGTTGTCCAATTAATCTAATATATATTTGGTGTTGAGAATTTTTACTATTAAATGATTATCTATTCTTAAGCGTATACCATAAATTTATGTCTTATGAATATCTTATGACCACATGGATATTAATAATTGATTTACATATGATTACTCTATAATTAACTCAAAATATTTATTATATGATGAAATATTTTTTAACATTAATGTAAATGGTGTGTTATTTAATTGTTATACTAATGTTCTTATGCACATATGTTTATATTATACTTACTTATCTCTATTATTTACCCTTACCGAGCATCTACTATCACCCTTTATTATGTTTCATTTCACCATGTTTTGATGAATGTTTTTAATAAGGGAATTTATATGAATATTACATAATTGGAAGAACTTTATGGTATAAATTGAATATATTTCACCAAATTTTATGACATTATGCCTAGAATCCCAATACACTAAACTATTATAGTCCACAATCTTGTGTTTGTGAAATATATGGAAAAATAATCTAAAAATAATTAATATCCTTATATATATCCTATGAATCTATATATTTTTACATACGAACCATTAATATAAAAAATCCATCCCATATGGAATATTACATGTGAAAAATATGGTTAAGTAAAATTGTTTCTCATTTTTATAACATGATATCCAAGTCATATTTTTATAATGTATATAATTATTCATCACATATTGTTATAAGTACCCATCCATTACCATATTATTCTTCTCATAATATAATTTTACAACATAGTTCACCTCATTTTTATCCATAAATCCATTCCAAGGAGTACATATAGTTTTAGGAATCTGTTTTCATGAATTTGAGTTCCACATTTTATGTTAGTTATTCTTTCCCCCTTTCCATTTTTTTTTCTAGTATTTCCTTGTAATATATTATATCATTATCAATTTATTTTTTCTCATATTTATCATCATTCCAACAGTACTTATTTTATTCCGAAAAAATTATATAGGTTTAGTCTGTCTCGTTTATCCCCTTCCATTAACCCCTTGGTATTCTATTATGATGTTGAAATCATTAGTTGATTGTTTTTATCTTAAATAATTATATATTTATTCTAAAACCAATATTCTACAAAGGGTATTTATATTGATTTAAATATACTTATATATTTTTCCATTTACATTAATTAAACCCAATTTCATTCACATTGGATTACTGGAATAAAATCTCTATGTATTTATGCTATTATGTACTTTATGACTTTTAAATAAAACCCATTCATTATTTACCGTGGGATGGAAAAGAAAAATATTATTATGATAATTTATTTACAAATAACACATAAATAAATACCATTGTATTTCCTTCTATAATATCACTCTAATAATTTCAATATATAATTAATATATATAGAATATATATTTATATGACCATGTGAATAAACCCGGCAATATGATTTATTACACATTTATGAAGAACCTTGTTGATATTATAATGAAATTCTCATTTTTATGTTGTAAACATATTTTCATTTTATTTATTATTTACATAGTATTATTATTCAATTGTATAGAAATTATTGTATCTATAATGATTACTAATGTAGAATTTTATTTTTATACATTAATAGTATTTGTAACCCCCCTTTAATATTGTTTTATGTCACCAAGAAGTAATTTTATCTAATTTAAGAATGAATAGAATAATAAATGGGTGTTTAAAAAATTAAATAATGTTCATGTATATGTTTTATTTTATGAATATCCTGTATTGAATACCCATTTTCTGTCTTATAAATCCCAAAAAATATCCTTTTACGTTACAATGGTAATATTTTTTGGAAATTATTTTAATAATCATGTATGAAAAAATGTTTGTTGTCATAATATGGAACTTTTTAAAATTTAATGCGACAATATTTGATTAGAAAATTACAATTGTAAATATATTATCTATGATAGTATTTCAAAAATAATTATCCATTCTGATTTCTCACACTAAATAAACACTTGAACATTGATAAAGGAAATGGTGTCATTGAAGGGTGTCATCACACGAATATTTTAAGGCTTATACACCTTTGGGGTTCATTAGATATAGTTGTGTGGATGGGAATCACCATTCCACTAAGGAAAAACTTCTTTTATTAACATCAACTATATACATTTGTAAAATGATTGACCACATCACAACTCCAAATAAGGATATAGATTTCTAATAATCATAGATGACCATGGAATTTTCCCCAAGGTTTATTTATATTAAATGAACGATTTTTCAGGAAATATAATATATTTTATAAATTATTAAGTTATGAATCATTGTTATATTAAAATTTAAATAAAAGTATCACTTTTCTTATTATGTCCATCAAATGTTAAAAATTGTGACAAAGGAATGTTTCAGAAAATGTTTTAACTTTTTTATTCAAATGTGTTATTATATAATTGTGATATATATTGATGAAATTTTTTTTATATTATTTTTATAATTATAAGAAATTATATGTGGAATTATATAAATTTTTCTTTTGGGACACAAAGCTTTTTTATAAAATAGAATATCAATTTGGTGTTTTTATTTTCATACTAAATATAAATTAGATCATTAAATAAATTTTAATAATGTATTAATGTGAGTAGTGATTTAATATGTTTTAAAATTCCCATGTGAATATATCATATTTTTGGGTTAAATTTCATTTTATTTTTTCTTTATGATCAATTTACATGACGGGTTTTGATGATGACTCATAGTGTAACATGGAGGAGTGTGAGTCAATTCAAATAATTTATTTTCCATTGTAATGAAAGCCTAATAAGCCTTTAAAATTTATAATTTACTAAATTTCATGTTCATTATGGATATGGATAATGTTTTATTAACCTCTAATGTGTCTTCTATGGTAATATTATGATGTGATTTAAATAATTTTCATTACATTATAAAGGGTTTTCTTGTTTTGTTGATTAATAATTCAATTATTTGATATATGTAATTTTTGGGTTAATTTCAAATGTATATATTAGTTATAATGAAATTAACACTAAAATTAAACTATGTATTAAATCATTTATATTGGGAAAAGTCATCCCTAATGATGTCATGTTATTTCTTCGACACTGTTTTTGGCCCAAGAGGACTGGGCATTACCATTAGGTATATCCCAACTCAACTCAGGATTCTAGATAAAGGATGAATCACGATAGTTTATGAAAAAAACTATATCCAAACATGATTTATTTTACAGACATTTTTTCATTAAAAACAATTTTTTTGGTTCTATAAGAAAATACGTTAAGGAATGATGGAACATATGATCTAGAAGGGGATAATTTTAATTGTGATAATGTTTTTTACAGTCCTTGAGTTTACATAGGATTTGGGGATGTAATTATTTTTTAAATTGGATTTCTTAACGATTCATTTTAAAAATTTATATATTGTTATTGTGTTATAATTTTCATGGGTTTTTGTTTTTTTATTTAATGTTTGGTTGAATGAGGTAGTTGAAACATATGAATGAGAAGATTCTATGGCTCGAAAAATATTATAGAGATCGATTATCAGATGTTGAGTAATCTTGGATGTTCTGACAAGGTTTCTACATGGATGCCAAACTTTGTGACAAAACCACACATAAACACTATCCACTCTTATATATTTTTTGTATAATTTTATCTTTAGAATTTTTCTAGTCTTGATTCAATATTAATTGAATTTTTTTTGAGGTTATATAATTTTATTATTATGTAATTATAAAAAAATAAAATATGAATTAAAAAGAAAAATGGTTATTTTTTAAAAAACTAGTATATAAGGGAAATAGATTTTTATAATTTAAGTGGGTATTGAAATTATTTAAGGGTTTTTTGAAAACAAATATAACTGTATTAGGGGATTTGAGACTCATGAGGTTAATTCAAAATATAATTCTTTAAAATATAAAATTTATTATGAATGGGAATTTAATGTTATAGAAATGGAATTCTAGAGTTTTAATATCTTTTTATAGTAGAAAAAATTAATAAGAAAACATTGAGAGTGGAATTTAAATTTGGTGTATACATCATTTATTTATATTTTAATGTATAAATAAGAAATTTTATACTATTTAAAATAGATAATGTTTTTGGTTTGATGTTCTAAACCTCTTTTAAGTTGTGTTCGTGATATATTATCTTGAGTCTTATTTTTTATTCTAATATTATATTCTATGAGGGTGATTTAAATATTATTTTCCTCCATCCCTCAATGTGAAAAGTTTTTTTTCCAAACCAATAATATGGGATTTGTTATAAATTATTCATAATCATGATATAAGGGTGTGTGGCCTGACTTATAGATATCATTCACCCATTATTTTAGTATTTAATCAACTTTGGAATAGTTTCTGGTAGGTTTACACCATTTAAGGCACATTAATTTTAGGACCATCGATTCCATGTGTTTTGAAATCATTATTTCTTTTTCAAACAATATTTTTAAATTTTATTGATATTTATTTCAATATAATATCATTTTTTACAATATTTTCATTTCCATTCAGTGTAATTTTCAAATTGGGATCGTGTTCTAAATCTGTTTAAATAAGCATTAAATTCCAGTCGTTTAATTTTTTTTTATAAAAGGCCATTAAAATAAATTATGTGTTTTTATATTTTATTTAGTAAATCATCATAAATTGTAAACTAAATTATAATTTTTTTTCTGAATTTCATGAAATAAATGAAATATAGAGTATTAATAAAATATTTCTATATTGATTCTGATTAATACTGAAATTTCATTTTTTGGTTTTATACACATATAAATTGGTATATAAATTCCTATAATATTATATCAATTTTTAAAAATTTTGTCCTATATATAGATTTAAGAATTTATATGTGCATAATGATCAGGGGAATTTTGGAATTTAAATTTAACATTCAAATTTTATTTCCAAAATTTATATTAAATGGGTTCTATATTAAATTATCTAGTCCTATTAGGATGATTTAAATATATTAATTTTAATTATTAAGGATTTTCTGAATTTTTAATGATGTTATATGATTATTATGAATGATAAAATATATATACATATATATCATAGTTTTTAAAAAATGGTTCCATTAGACATGATGTGAAAATTTTTAATTAAGAATTTTTTTTTTTGATAAGTTAAATGTACCTGGTTGAATTGATTAACAGACCCTTTTTAAATTTAATTATTTGTGAGGAATTGATTATATACCCCTTATGAAATGAAATGTGAGACTTTTATAATTGGTAAAGTACATGGGTAGTTGGGTATCTATGATGAGAAGGATATAACAAATACCTATTGATAATTTTCAACACTAACTAAACACACATAAATGGATTAAGGTCATTTTGTCTTGGAAGGTAATCACCACGTTGAATAGTAAATCCATATTCTCCTTAGTGGATGATTATATGTGGTTTCCGTAATTTAAATCAACATTCTAATTGGCCAAGACATGTTCTCCTTACTTGATAGCACACATGTTTATATTTCTTCTAATAAAATCAGTTGTTAATAAAATGATATATAGTGACCACAATCATATATAGACTAGACATATTCATAATGGTTCAGGTGTATGAAATTTCTATTTATTTATGTTACTTATCAGTGTTATAAAATTTTATATTATGTCTCCTTTATTCTTAAGAAAATTATTACTGATTGTTTTTCATTTAATACCTGTTTAAAAAATTAAAAATCATTGAAAAAGATATATTTCTAAAAGGGTTCAAAATGTGGATTCCTGTTTAGGTTTTGTTAACATTGGTTTTTGTGATTATTTTTATATATGATTTTTTATTCATTTAAAATGAATGTATGCATAATTTTATAAATGTTAATGATGTTATACTTTATCATATTATAAAATAGAAAACTAATTAATTATTCATATATTTAATCATGTTTGATAATAGATTTATAAATAAATGGTAGGCATGTGGAATGGTGGGAGGTAAAAATTTATTAACTAATATTACCACACCAATATTTAAAATAGAATCATGTAATGCCTCATTATTTCCTTACTCATGGATAATAATTTATTTCAGGGTTGTATAGTGACTCATGGGGTCACCTATGGGTATGTTAGTTATTTTTACTTCAATTAGTTTAATTTATATCCAATAAAAATCACTCATTCATGTTTAGAAATTTAGTAATTATATTTTAATTAAATATTTGAGAGGTTAGAAGATAAGTAATATAGATTGTATTTATTTTTATCATTCCTAGTGAGACGAGATAATTCATTTTTCTATGTATCTAGTTTTATTAATTCTTTTTTTAACATTGTATTTTTCATATTTATCTTATTTTGGGTGTAGATGTCCATTATTTTAATAGTTCATTTTGGAATTCTTTTCAAAAGATACATTTCCTATTAAAAAATATTTAACAAAAAAGTCATCCTAAATACTTTCTTTTGATTCATTCGATTCAAGTCATATGCCAGATTCAATTGTGGAAACAACTTAAGCATATCACTAGATAACCTAAGTTTCCAATGGAAATATGATCCATGATGGATTTGGATATTATTTTTCAAGAAAAATAAAATTAAAACCATAAAATAATTTATTCTTAATTATTAATTTATTATACAATATTTATGTTTTAGTCTGTTTTCCACCATTATAAATAATATTATCATGTTACAATCATGAACTAGTAAGATAAAATAAATTATTGAAATATATTGTAATAAGAAATATTAAGTGGAATTTTTGGATTTTTTTGAATGGAAATATATAATAGTAATTTCATTAATAATGAAAATTTCTTCTTACTAAAAAATGACAAAAAAATATATTATTTACACTAAGTTATGAACTATTACTAATAGGTATATGAAAAATATTTTGGAATGGAGAACTATATAAAAAATATTATAATTTACATTACAATTCTAGAAATGTTAAATAGTTGTAAATGTATCAAGGACCAGAATAATTTATGTGAACTAATCAATGAATTATTGTAAAAATAACAACTACATGTTAATTTCAATAAAACGTGACCAATAAATAGATAATATTATAAATTATAATAATATTATAAATTAATTTAAATATAAATAAATTTATTATATATATTTATGATATAGCTAAATTTATTATTTAAGTGGTTAGAGCTCATTCGACAATTTTCGAACCGATTTTAGTGGGTTTTCACATCAATTTACATTCACTAAGAAATGATTCATATAATGAACCAATTTATTCTGTATGTTAATTATACAAATAATGTTAATTTTTTTCATAATTATCATATTAATAATGATTATTAATGATTAATTTCATTTTCATTATTTGGTTTTCAATGAACTTATTCATTACCAAATCCATGTCCCTTTTCTTGACTCAATCTTCTTTTCATTGAGTCATTTTTTATCATTAACAATAATATCCAAATATATATACTATTCCCTATCTATATTTTATTTGGGAATTTAATTTTTCCTCATGATGCATTTTAGATTCATTATAATTATTCTATTTTCAATTGATAATGCATTAAAAAGCTAGGTCATTCTTATACTAAAAAATTAACAGTATTTTTCATGAATTGTTTTTCATTGTAAATATTGATTGCTACCATATTTTATTAAATTTATTTTTTTAAAATATCAATATGTATGCTCTTAAAAATTAATAAATATATATATATACATAATAAGGAAAATTTATAATTTCTTTATCCTTATGAGGGACTTTAAAATCTTATAAATTCGTTAAAACATAATTTCATGAATTTTGTACACTTAGTATCTTCCAAAAAACATCTATAATATTTTACAATTAATTAATTTTTTATTTTTCAATTATTAAGATACATATTGTAATTTTTTTTGAAATTATTATTTTCACTTATAGACTATCATTTTATATGTGACACAAAACATTATCATATAAATAGAAAACATCAGGAGAACTTTTTATATTTCATTATATTTATCCACATCCATAAAAAAGAATATTATATGGAATTATGATTATTTTATTATAATAAATTTTCTCCTTTTCAATGATTCATTTGGGCGATGAAATTTTACTTTTGTACATATCTAATTATTGTTTTATCCTTATGTGATACTGTATATAAATGTCATGTAACCAATTTTCAATTCCTATTATTATTTTAATATCTGATGTTTAATGTAATTCATATGAGATTTATTTGTATGTATTAACATTATTAGATGTTTTTTTTAATATATATCCCAAATTCATTGAGAAAATCATCATATGTCCTGAGAGTACAATGGAAAAATAGTAGATGGCATAGTATAATTTTCTATTTGAGACAATTGGTATCTAAAGTCAACTATGGTATCAGTTAGTGGTTAGAATAGTCCATTATGATCTTAATGTCGTTATGTTTAACCTTTAGTTGTGTTATGAAATTTTATACTTATTTTTGTGCCTCATTATTTATTATGATACATGGATCATGATTATTGTGTCATGGTTCATTATTATAATTTCATGTTATATGATACTCAGTCCTGGTGATCCATTTGAGGTTATATTCAGTTTTATCCGTATATATGTTATTATATCATTAATTATAATCATATCTTATTAGTCCATAATTTTTTTAATAATTTATTTATTTCAATTTTTTGATTTCTATTATGTTTTTGAACTACTATATTGTATCGAATTTTTGATAAATTCCTTTATTGTGTGTTTGATACCAAAGATTTTTATGGTTCACACATAATCATGAAATTAGATGTAAGAATTTTTCTTGGATGAATATATGTGTGGATAATTTATTGAGATATTCTGAAGAAATAATTTCTGATAATATTTTTTATATTTGATATTAAAATTAATTTAAAATATTGTTCTATAATGGTTTTTTGATGGTATGAATTTTTTAATCAAAGAAATAATTTTAAATTAATTTAGGTTAATAATGGTTCATTGTAATTAACCTCCTCCATTGGTGTATTATAATGTGAATTATGATCTTCTATCCAAAGTCAATCCAGAACAATATTTGATGAGGTATACCGGCTCTCTAAAAAAAGAGATGATTTTATGATAGTACTAGTCTAGATGGATATTCCAATGATGGATAAACAACACATGTATATTAAAAATATCTTATTGAAACATTTAAGACCATTCTTCACATGATTATCAAATATGTTCTCAAGACCAACAAACTAATCTGGTCGTCTCAACTCCTACATACGCATCTCATGCTCATCTCTATCCTCACGAGCCACAACTGAATCATACCACATTGAAACCATATCCACACCCTCATAGAAATTTAATTGTTTATCTCATGGTTTCATATCACCTAGAAATAAATAAAAAGATCAATACATTTATAAAAACTGATTTATAACAAATAGGGAATGTTGTCAAAATGATATCACTATCCCAAGAAGTTCCCTACATTAATTTAAATCTCATAACATCAAGTATTATGTGTATACCTAACCATTGTAGGGTCATGTACCAGACAAACCACACACATTTTATGGACACACATGAATAGTTGTAACATTCATAACAAAGCTATTTACTCGACCCAATTCTCTACATGACTGCATGCACAACACCCAATACTTTAGAGGTTTTTCAAATGTAGAAAGGGTGTAAAAGTCACATGTTTGAAATATAAAATCTCTACCTAAAAAATCTACAATATACAATATAGAATATATTGGGAAAATATAGAACAACCAATGAACATTAAAAAATAACCATTTCTCATAACTAGTTAAAAACCACAACCATTAGTAAATTTTTCATGTCATGAAATAGTACAAAGTGAACAAAACACAAAATAATGGAAACAATGAAATCCCAATTATGGCCTTCACTAAAATTTCATAACCTCATACATTCATATCTCATTCCCATATCAACTCCCTAGCATAGGGCCCTTCCAAATGTACTGACTAACAAGCATGAAGTCTACTCGCCTACCAAATAGAATCTCAAGCAGGGTGTGAGTACCACTGAGTAGACCACCACTAATGGTGTCTAAAAATTAACCAGTCTAAGAGATATTCCATAAATGTGTAAAAAAAAGACAATTTGGGGTTGACATGTAAAAAATATTTACTTAACTATTACTATCCATAGTTCCAAATTCATTATGTGGGTATTCTTTATTCGATAAATCTTCATCCAGATGTATCCATGGGTTAGCCACTCACAACATCCACATATGGTTAATGGATATTTTCATTTTTAATTGGGTAATAATTAAAGTCCCTCTATCACAAGGGATAACACATCACCACCTCACAATAGTTTTCACCTCAAATCCTCAGTTCATGCTGTTTTCAACTATTGGGGGAATATAGATTTGTCCCATTCTCTAACCTGTGCGTTATGGGTAGAGTGAGAGCATCAATCCAAGGAAACCTATGGTAGATGCCTCAGTCCTTTATTTGACACCTCAATCCACATGCACATTTTTATTTATCCATTCTTGACACGTAAACTATATCACAATGAAAAAGTCCAATACACATCACAATAATAATACAAAACAATGGATATGGTAATTAATACTACACCATGGCCCATTAACACATTTTCTATTTACATTAGATAACCCAATTTCTATTATCTGTCCTTGATCACAAACCTCATTCTTTCTTTCACATAAATCATTCATCTTCAAATATTCATTAATTCCTTTTTGAAATCCCATTCAACAAATTCGACACTTTTCATACAATAAAAAAAAATCATATTTACTAATTCATATGCCCAACCATCTTATCCATTTTGAATATAATTCATAATCCATATAAAATATTCCACATTTACCAAAATAACCCATTTCCATGTAATTTCATAACATCTAGTTATATTGTAACCAAATCGTGACAAAATTCCAATTTTCCATTTTCACCTCCAGTAATCACCTCAACGTAGTCAATAAGGGTTATGTGTTACCACAAGTTGAACATTCACTTACATGGATAATTTCTTGGTCTATAAATATCTATGCACCTCATAGGTGGCCCCAAATAGTTCAAATGATCCTTGATGCCTCCCATGGGGACCATGTGGGTTTTTATTCATCATCTAGATACTAATTCTACCAAACCTCCCCATAGTGATCAAAAGCCTAAAAAAATGTGACCAAGATAAAAAAAATATGTTCAAATCTAAAAATATACTATGGGATACAACATTTATACCACCTACCTAAAATACATTAATCAACACACTACCAATCATATCCTTAGACCTTGATTTGACCACCCTTTAAAGCCTCAACCAAGAGCTTCGATCCTTTCTTGATTGTGCTCCTAACAACTTAAGATTGAAGGAGAATTACCTCATAGATGTTGGGTCACTAGGGTTCATCCCTAGGGATGTAGGAGGGGAAATGGAGGATAATACTATAATAAAATATAAAACCCTAAGGTGAAAATTTTGTAATTTTTTTGAAAAATACTAGGCCCTAGAGTTTACCCACACTTTTTTTCCAAACTGTGCACAAATCATGTGTGTGCCACTATCTTGGGGATTTTGTCTGGAATGGTTTCCTGGGCTGGTTGTGTGGTTTGAAAAACAATCCAAAAACTATGCATTAAGACAATGTCTGCAGTTGAAAATTTCTCCTTGGAAGGATGATGTGTTTACTTAAATATGTTCCAACCATAATACTTCCCCAATTTAGCCTAGAATTCTAACCATTCATCTTCCAATCCCCCAAAAATTCTAAGAGTCCCCACATACTCCACTGAAACATTTATTTATCCAAAAGAGATGAGTCTTAAACTTAAACCCATACAATAAAATAAATTTTGAAAATTTGGAATCTTATAACATCCCCAACTTATAACGACTCATCCTCAAACCATGCTTTCAAGAATTATTTAGTTCCCAATTAAATGAAATTGGGCCACTGGGCCTATACATATAACTCTCTCTACCATGTTTCTTCTTGAACATTTCCATGTTTCCATAAAACTCAATTAATGGGAACCTTCCTGCACTACAAGACCATCTAACTATGATACATAATATAAACCGGATGCTCCTCATAGGACTCATCTGCCTCATGATCCATATCATCATCATTTATCACATGAAAAGGGTCATGGTGATTCTACTGGAGTTATGAGACATGGAAAAAATAAATTATGTCACTATAAAACTATGGAAGGTCCAATAGGTAAGACACCATTCAGATATTCTACATGATCACAAATGGACCCAAATATATAGGAATAAACATGCACTATTTCCAAATTAGATGGTGACCCAACATTGGTGACACTTGAATAAACACATCTTGTCCCACCATAACCTCAAGAGGTCTATAATCCTGATCGACATATGAATTCAACCAACACTTATATGTCATCAGGCACATATGAATCAATCAATATTTTTATGATATATCCAATATGAGACTTAGTCCGGACAGAATATACTCCCTAACATATTGACCAACAATACGATCTATAATAATATTTCCTAAAACATTTCATCTGAATTATATCCAACATAATGATGTACTATGTAAAATCCACAAGAGGAAAAAAACTCCCACTAACCACTGAATTCCATAAAACAATATCTCAACCTATCATCTAATACATGAATCATACTCTCTAACTTCCCATCCTTATGAGGAAGATATGCAATACTCAAGAAAACATGGGTACCCAGTTCCTTATGTAACCCTTAAAATAATAATGAGGTGAAATGGGGATCATGATCTGAAATAATGGTTTTCAGAACACTATTCAACTTCACTATTTCTCGACCATACAACTCACCAAAAGATCAACATGGTAAGTCTCCTAGATCAGCAAGAAATGGGCCACCTTAGTAAACCAATCCTCAACCACCTAAAAAACATCATTCTTCCAATGTTTCCTTGGAAGACCCACTATGAAATCTATCATTAACTAATTCCACATCCACTCTATAATTGGACATTATTGCAAGACCCAACCTAGGGGTTGATGCACAGACTTCACCTATTGATAGTTAAGTAATCTTGGTACAAAAACCACAACCAATTTCTTCATTCATGGTCACACCTACGTCCTAAAAAGATCATGATATATTTTAATCAAATCGCAATACACCACCCACATTGAAACATGGAACTCATGCATCTAATATTCCCATAATCACACTAACACAGACAAACATCCATAAGAACTAACAACACCATCATCACCAATAGCCCAACTAGAAGGTGGCTTACCACCATTACGACTTTTGTTCATATATAAACTATCTAAATCATCCAACTGAATCTCCTTTAACTGTATTAAATGTAAAGGATAAAGTGATATATATTCATGGGTCATTTTCTTATCACCTTCCCATGCCCCTAGGTGCATCTCAAAATAAAAGGCCATCATTCTCTACTTTGTGTTGTCTACCAGAACTACGCAAAACTAATTATAATGAAATGGATAATCTGAAACACTATACCCTTTTCATGGTGTTAAAAACTACTAGAAATCAATGTATTTTGGGTACTCGACCCACCATCACTACAAAATATTCAAATCACATAGAGAAAAGTTGTACCAAATACTGTTTTGATCATAAAACACTATGCACTGCTCTCGCAACATGTAATTCCTCCATTACTTTGAGTCATAAACCACATCAGATAACACCAGATCATGAGTAGTGTAATTTTATTCATGTGGTATATACTTTCTTGACACATGTGATACAACATAGTCATACTACATCAACACTACCACTATTACAACACTATATGCATCACATAATAATGGGTGCCTCTTACTTGTTTTGGGTAAGAAAAATATCAGTGCATTAGTGAATCGCTAATTTAGCTTTTTAAAAGAATTATCACATGACTATAACCATTAAAAATTAACCCTATTATTGGTAAATCTAGAGAGTGGGGATGAAAAATGGATGAAATACCTAATGAGACTTTGGTAATAATCAGTCAAACCTAGAAATCGATGAACTTTGAAAACAATATTTGGATTCTCCCAAGACACATAAGCATCTGATTTTAAACCCACTAACACACCTACATTAGAGATTATGTGACCCAATAAATAGACTTTATCTATCTGAAACTGTCATTTTTAAGTAGTTATATAATTCCTAGGTTATATTAGTAAACATAAGATGTTTTCCGGAAGTTTGGAATGGTCATTATGAGTTATGAGTACATGGAGCTATCATTAACAAATACAACCACAAAATGATCCTAGAATTGTTGAAGTATTAATTTCATTAAATCCAAAAATATAGATTTGGTTTCGGATAACCTGAATGAAATCACCACAAACTCAAAATACCATATCATATTTTAAAATCTATATGATTTATGTCAGATAGTATAACCCTTATGTAATGGTATCCTAATATTAAATAAATCTTGGAGAACATTGAATAACCCCATAGCTGGTTAAATAGGTTGCCAATTATGGGAAGTAGATACTGGTTCATAATCGTCACTGACCATATTTTTATAGTCAAAACATATCCTCAATGATCTATGTGACTTCTAGGAAAATAGCACAGGAGATTCCTTGGGAGATGTAATATGAATAATAAAGACCTCAATCTCGAACACTTATAGATGAATCTTATGTTATTGGTGTTATTTAGTCGCCATTCGATATGGATTAATTGAAATTTGTTCTTCCCCATGTAGTGGATCGATCGATAGCTCAAAATCACTCTCAAAAGGTATCCCCAAGAGGTCATCAAGAAAAACATCATTGAATACATCAACAATGGGAGAGACAATGGGCAGCTCAATTCCTTATTCATATAGAAAATGAAAATCCACTTATTGTTTAAATTCTCCAAACTAATAAAAAATTGGCTCTTCATGCCCTTCTAAAACATCCCACTCACAACGAATGACATAAGTGTCCTTATTGAGAAACAATATCATTACCCAAAAATGGTAAGAGTCATTATGTGCCTAATTCAGCACCAAACAGTCCATACCATGAATCATGTCAAATGCAATCATTTCACAGGAAAATAGATTTCTTATGAAACGATATCCACCAAAATCCAACGCACATCTATTACACTGTCTAATATCCTCCAATAAAACCCCCAATAGAATATCAATTAACATAACCCCCCACACACATTCCATGGTTATTCCTAACTATAATAGAAACTCATTTAAAATAAATAAATGGGTAGCACTTTTTCTCAAGTAAATCACTAGAAAGTATGGAAGCTACCAGAATTGAAATGCAAATGGTAGATAGTCAAGCCTCATCACCTCTAGCTATAGATTGAACTATGTGAAGATAACACACCCCTCTACCCTAGGATCCAGCCCAATTACTCTGCACTGCACTACCATGTTTGTATGGTAAGTCTCACCAAGGACATCCATTCCCACCATCCCAACTTATACACCCTATGGAGATCAAACTACCTACCTGTTATGGGGTGATTGAACCACTACCTGCACTTGGCATATTCCAACAACCCATATATGTGCTTAGATTTCAAGGGTTCTAAATGAACCTATATATATGTACCAACATTCTAAATGATTTTCACTTTACTGGTTGATGGCGACACTGACCCAACATGTGGCCCAATCTTCTAAAATTGTAATAGAATACCTGATCACCCCCAAGAATATATAGACCTCTCATATGACTACTCTATTCACATTACCCCTCTTTAAGGTTCAAAAATTGATTATTTGAAATATCAAAAGATTTACAACATTTTCACCTATATTGAACCACATTTCCTCCACCTGAAGCTCCCTTCAGGTTTCCATCTAGGATAATTCCTAGTCTACTACCACTAAAAACATCGTCAGACAGAAAATTGTCATAGGAGACAAGATCTCATGTCTAATACCATCCAATAAACATTTATCCATAGTCATCTAATCTCCATCCAACATTGGAACCAAAACAACGAATGTTAGTAAAATTACTTGACTAATCCATCACTCATGAAACCCCAAATTTAAACTCATACACTCTAAAGACTTTTATTGCTACAATGTTTCTTGGTAATTATGTAACAGAATCATTTCATGTAAATGCTTCTAAACCATTCCTTCATCCTACTATATTTAAACCATAATGTCCCACCATTACATTTACTATCCCCCAAAATATATTGGCTTCTAACATAAATCACTTATCTAAAGGGCGGTGAGAAAGAATGATCTGGATATAATCTATCCAAAACATGGATCCCTCTAGCCCACCCTATCTTGTAAACATTGGAAGGTTTTTCTGCTGAATCCCTCTAGTGATCTTGATCATACATTGTGAAAACCCACCCAGGGATCTATTTCATCATCTTAATAAAACTAGTAATATTCTAATTGAGGGGTTTTCCCTATCATGTTGAACAATTAGATCTTTACACTCTTGTACTTGGGGAGCATTTTCGATAACATTCCCCGGTCGCCTAAATTTCATAGGTGTTCATGGTGGAATTTCTCTATATTTAAAACATTATTGTTAGAAAATAACAATAATGATTCCAAAAAATATAATGTAAGCTTCACCAATAGACATAACCAATCATTTTACTATAAACTATCTAAATAATATAATTTTACATAGGACACTACCCTCGACCATCCCAACAAAGGAACATGAATAATATAGGGTGAATAATTAAAAAGGTCACAATCCCTACCATTTAGACCATGTAAAAACTATTATCATATCAAAAATTACATCAGAAAATATCTAATTCACTTACATCCTCTTACCAAGTATAATTAATTTAATTATTAGTTAACATTTTACATCCCTTTTAACCGTTTGTATCTCTTAATTTGACACTATTTTCCTCAATTTTATGAAATTAAAATGCATAGTACATCATTATTCCCCACACACCCATCCGATGTGAGTTCCTACCATGATTCATGCCACATGTATAGTTAGGTTTTAAGATTAATTCATCAATTCACAACCTCAAGCCATTCTATCCATGAGAAAAATATTATAAAAAAAATCAAATCACAATTTTTTTTTCACCCAATGCTGAAATATCATCAAATGTAAAACAAAAATACATGAAAAAAAGTCCCCATCCATGGTGAATTGGGATTTCACTTACTCTTATGTTAGATTCTCCCAAGAACGAACACATTACAATGGCATCACGTATTCCTATCCACCTGCCTACCATCACTAAATAGAAAGTCGCACAAAATAAATCCTATAATACCACTTTGTGACGTCGCCAACCAAGGAGCCACTAAAGAAGTTCCCTAAGATGGGTTTCTGAATGACCGCAATCGCTCCTCTCCATATTTTAAATGTTTCTGAATAGAAGTGAGTGTATAAGAGACCCATGGGGATACTATACCATAATTACCAGAGTAATCCACATCATAAAATACATTTAATACTAGAAACAACATAAATGAACCAATAGAGATTCATAAATACCAATTTACCAAAACTAAGTACAAACCATAACCAATAATAAATATCCCATATAATTTTACAATAACCCATAACAAAACCCAAAATAAAGACAACATCAAAAACCCCAATATAATATAGTGGACATGTTCAGATCCCCATCTATGCATGTCCCATTCCAAAATTAAATCCACATCATAGTGCCTTTGGCCTTTTCCTATCCTACAAGCATAAAATTTACTCTGGTACCAAATAGAGGCATGAACAATGTATGTGTACAATTCAGTAGGCTATCACCAACAATGAATAAAAGATATCTAGTCTAACAAATATTTCATTATTTTATGAAATAAATGAAATGTAAATAAAAGGTAATTCTGGGGCCATAAGTTATCCATAATTACTTTACTCTTACTAACCGTAGTTCCATGTTCATGATTTGATTCTGCTTAATTACATAGTTCACCATCAACATGTTATACATGGGATGGGAATTCACATCATTCATAGAAGGATAATAAAAAATCACATTCTTTTTAAGGGAATAATTCATGTCCTTATCTCAATACGAATAAAACATCACATCATCAAAATATCTTCAACATGAAGACTTTTTCCATGCCATTTGAAAATATTTAAGCAATAGATCTCTATCCTATTACATAACAAGTTAATTGTAGGAGGAATTAGAGAATCAGTCCAACTCAACCAATATGAGGATCCTCAGTGCTTTATCCCACACCTCAACCCATATGCACATTGTAATACACATTCATCATACATAATGAATATAACATCCAAACACAACCAACACTTCTCACAATCATAATCCATAACAATAGAAAATGAATTTAATATTATATCACGAACCATTAAAACATTTTACATTTACATTATATAGCCAAATTACAATTCTCAAGCCTCACACACTATGTATATTTAATAATTCTCTCAATCATCCCATTTCATATGTTCACAATTCCCTTGTTAAATCAAATTCAATACATTCTTCATTTATCATACCATTTCAAATTTACATATTCACAAATTAATATTCCCTACTAAATTAAGAATTTCATATATAATTCATAATTCACATGGAACAATCAAAATTAATCAAATTTTCCCATTTTATGTCATTAAAAACAACCCTTTAAGGCTTTACCAAATAGACACATTACAAATATTCCATTTTCACTTCCATTAATCACCTCATCATACTGAATAAGGGATCTACATTACAGCACATTTACCTTCTAGTAACATGGATAATTTATAGGTTCAATATTATCTGCGCACATCATGGGTGGACCCATATAGGATAATTCTTTCTTAATAAATCCAATTGGTAACATGAGGGTTTATATTCATCATTTACACACATATTCTTCCAAAAATTCACTCTATGGATAAAATGAATAATGAAAGGTATCAATGAACTAGACCAAACATGATAAATTATACAATTAAACTATGGGATATAACATTTATACCACCTACCGAAAATCTATTAAATAATTCTTTTTAAATCATATACTTAGACCCCAATTCAACTACCCTTTGAATCCTCAACCTAGAGATCCAATTTGCAACCAATGGCCCTCTAAACGGATTAGGGTTGAAGGATAATAAATTCTTTGAATCATAGGATGCCAGGTTTCGTCCATAGGGGTATAAATGGTGAAATGGAGGAGCATTCGAAGATAGAACATAAATTACCAAGGTGTAAATTTGGTAATTTTTTCAATCATTACTTGGATGAATAATTTACCCACACAAATTTCTAAAAATTGCATACATTGTGTGCGATCCACTATCCAATAGAATTTTGGTCGCATGGTTACCGATGTAGGTTTCACAGTTTGAAAAATAATCTTCCAACTATTTGTTATGACACTGTCCATGGTGTCTTGGTTTTCCTCGAAAGGCCCCAAGATTTACATATCTATGAAAAAATTATAGGAATTGAATAGTTGGGCCTAGTTTTCCTTCCCATCATGTTCTGAACCCTTAGAACAACACAGGTCCCATCATACACCTATGAATCATTTATCTATAAAATATATAATACAAAAACTGATACCTAATCAAAAATATCCCGGAGTAAAATCATGAATCGTTTACTATAGATATCATGAACTATTATCATAGTATAACAGGGTATTCTAAGATCGATAATCGATATATAATATCACCATATTCATTTTATGACATTTAAATCAATTAAATATCCATATAGATATAAAATATAAGATGCAACAAGGTACCAAAAAGAAATTTTGGTCATACGTGCATATCATGATGTGTCAAAACCACTTATTTCCTTTTTGGAAAAAATATTGATAACCCATAAATCAATAGTATCAGATAAAATAATTATTTAGGTCAAATAACTCAACCGTAACATCAAACAAATGAAAATTAATCATCATTATTTGGTAAAATGTACATCATCCCATAAAATAGAGTCAATATGAAATCCATCCCATGTCTAAATAATATGAAGATACATGCTGGAATATCCAAAAAGATAATAATAAAATATTCAGTATTATTTATCACAATAAGAAATGATACAGATCTATTTAATTCACTACCCATATATCTCAAATGTAATATGACTTGGTTAGCCCCTAACCTGAAGAATAGATCTCTAAATGTGTGGGGAATTAGATTTATAACGAGTTTCTAAAAGGCGGATATTTATAGACTATACCGATATTATATAAAATCAAAAAAATTATGGAAATAAATTAAAAAATTATTAAAAAAGTATCCACAAATGAACTTAAAATATATCACATCATATGTGTAGTATCCAAAAACATTATATTTATTTTTATTTATCTAAAACATGAATTATTCAGCATCTTTCAATTAAAAAACCTTAAGTCTATATGAACTATTATATAGTAAACCATTATATCTATGTCCTTAAATTTTAGATTCTAAAAAGTAATAAATAAATTATAAAAAACATGAGTAAATGTTCTTAGTAATTAAAATTCATATGTTAATATATAATAAATATGTACTCAACTTTCTGTCAAATAATGGACTTCATAATAAATATTTTTTGTTCAAAAATGGGTTTTATCACATTTTCTCACATGGTCATTATAATATTAATATAATATCTATAAAAATTAATTTGATGAAATTACAATCATTATTAAAATTATAATTCCAAAATAAACGTTTGGTGATTTTTATGCTCAATTTGATAAGATTAATTTTCTAGTGAATACTAAAAAATTATGGATTTTTAGAAAAATTCCATTTCATCTCAATTAAATGTCCCATTATGTTTCTAAAATGATCATCAAGTATCAATGGTATAATTCTCCTAGAAATAAAATAAATAATAATATATTAATAATAATTATATTTTAATTTGGGATATATAATTTGTAGGTAAGAACACATTTTTATAAAAAATTATTTCCATCCACATAATGTATTCTAATATTTCCAAATTATTTATATAAATTATTATTAATTATATTAACACAATATATATATATATATTCAATATATATTTTTTATATTCATTTATTTGGTTTTTACAATGAATATTATAGAGGTAACATATGTTCCATGTTTTAAAACTCACTTTTCAAAAATCTGTTTTCATTATGGGTTCCACGCTTGATTTAATATAAATTCTAAAAGGTATGTAATTTTAATTGGATAAAATGGATTAAATATTTTTCATCATAATAATGAAATTAATTTAATATTTTCATTGTTAATTTATTTCATGATGAATATTAAAATTTAAAAAATGATGTTTAAATATACCTAGTTTAATGGGTTTTGGAGGGGGGACCATGAGATACATGAATTATTTCCATCAATATATATCTTATAATTTTCATTGAAGAGATTAAAAAAGTATTTTATCATCAAAATGAGTACATATCCAATATGTGCAACATTCCAAGGCCAATTATCATAAATCAATGAATTCATATAAGAAATTACATGTGTGGCACTCCCCTCACTTATAAAATGGAACACATACTCAACTATTATTCATACTATTTGAGAATTAATTATTGGAAAATAATTGATAAAAAATCACCTTTTCAAAATAGAACCTCTATTCAGATCTCAATACCAGTCCAGTAAGAATTAAGGTGTATTCCATAAGAGTTCCCTCAAATGAGTAGTATAGATTCTAACAAAGGACATTAAATTTTATTTATTCTTCTACCTCATATGAAATTATTTTCTCCTTAAAAATATTATGAATCCATTTTAATAAATATATTGTGATTTTATTATGATTATTTAAAAACCAGTTACATCCTATTCTCTATCAAATCGGAGATGTAATTAAAACACTTCTCTATATGTGGATTTCAGCCCAATCTTGTGATTTAACTCATTTTACACAACCATCATTCATGGTCAGTTATTATTTTAAATTTAATGTTTATAATTTAATTTTATCATATAATAATTATTCTTTAATGGTGAATTAATATTTACCTTACATTTATTCCATCAATCAAAAAATGTAAACATCCCTTATGTGTACGTACAGATTAATATCCCCGTATACATATATAAATCAATTATCCTCATTTATTTATATGAATTATTTGAAATACAATAATAAGTAATGTATATGATATTAATATAATTATTAAAATTTTATTTACTATTTATTCCAAATAAATGTTGGTGGAACATAATTTCTAAAAAACAAACAAGAAAAATTAATCTTTTGACACAATAAATACTGATGATCAAAAAACACAAAAGTTGAACAATTGATTATATATTATAAGTAAACAATTTATTTTATTAAAGGTATTTTTATGATTTTAGAATAAAATGGTAGAATGATTTTTTATATTATATATTATCCTTGAAACTATAAGATGTAAGACAACATTGAGTTAAGGGTTTTATGTTACAATATCATTCTTACATGGATTGTATATTATAAAATTTCCATTCATGAAATTATATTATATATCTCTAAAATGTTTTATGTAATTTCATATCCTTTGGTTATTACATGTGATTATTATTTGTAATATAATTTTCTTTAATTTATGTTGTTAGAATACAGAATGTATATTCTTATGGAAAAGTGACTTAATTTCTCTCTTTATCCAGTAATATATTATCTGATGTCCTTTTTTTCTATAAAATATATTTAAGAATTTTTTACCTAATATATAAAATAATTAAAACAAATAGTTAAATAAAATTAACACTAGTTATTGATTATTTTATTTCATATCATTTCTCCAGGATAGTACTTCTTAATTTTGACCTAAAATGAGAGTGGAATATTAGTTTTATAGTTCCTTGCATCAATGGATTTCCATGCCTTCATTAATTTTCTTCTATTTGAATCATCCTTTATAATTTTCCTTTGTTACTTTGAAATAAAATTCTTTCCATAAAACAATGTTATTTATTTTATTTTTATATTGTGATCTCAAAATGAAGTGATTATTTTCTGCAAGATATGTTCTACTGATATTTTAATGGAATTTTCATCTATAAGAACATTCATTGGTGTTTCATATGATTTAAAGGGGTTACAATTTAATTTTACCATCATTATTATTTATTTAGATGGTTTATAATTTTGAATATGAAATTTCTTTGAAAAAGAAATCATTTCCAGGGGTTTTGATATATAATATGATGAATGTTTTATGATCATGAGGTACAAATATTTACTTTTTTCATTATGTAATTGTTAGTTCCATTATTAACTAAGGATTGAGTATATAATTGTAATACATGGTTGTTTGGATCACATATATCTTAATAATAAATTTTTAAAATTATAAATTCTCAAGTTTTAATATTGAATGTTATTGGGATTTTAGCTAGTTCTATATGAGGAATTCTATAATAAGATAGTCTTGTATGTAAACCCTAACAAAAAATGATCAAATGCAGAGTTAACACAATACAATATCATAGATTTTGATGTAAAACATATGTAAATAAATCATTTTATATTCCTATTTCCATGAGACAATCTTTTTTTTACACTTATTATTTTTTTACTTGTCCCATGACCAACTATTGATGTATTCTGCACTCTTTTTACTTTTTATTTTCGATTGATAAAATATTCTGTCATGTTTCAGGATTATGATATATTAATTGATGGATATGAAATTATATTGTATATCCCATGTTATCACACACTTATTCATCCCTAATGATTACTTATGATCATCTATGAATATATTTAATGGATTATCTTATAGATTATCTTATGTCACTATTTTGTATCATTCTTTTCAATATGTTATGCATAATGTTTTTATGTTTGGTATGTATAATATGGTTTATATTTTTTAAAAACTGAATGGCAAATTATTTAGATCCATTATGTACCGGTTTCTTACAAACCCATTTTGGGAATTCCACCAAACCACCATGGTCCTCCTATATGTATTATTGTATTATTAATTGAGTATTCATAATATGATATATAATATATATGTAGGAAAAAAGTGGGTCACTATAGTAACTTTTAGAATGATGGTTTATTAAATTTTAAAAAATATAATGATGAAATGACGAGGAACAATTTGTTAGAACCCCTAAGATAAACATATATATAGGAGGAAATAGTATGCTATGGTATATAATGGATTTTTATTTCCATAGAAATTTACAATTCCTCTAATTATAATAATTCTTTATAGGGTTTCAAAGTAGAATACAATTTGGGTAAAAACAGAAAGAAATCTTTTCATTCATAATAAAAACTATTCTTCAGCCCCAAATTTTATAATAAATAGTGACCTAAGATGAACTAGGACAAATATATGGTTACATTGGTTGAAAATAATTTGTCACACTTTTCCAATCATATAAATGATTTTCAGGATTATATTGTTTTTATTTTTGATTATTTTCAATAAAAATATGATTTTGGTTTTCATTTAATTTTTATAAAAAAACATGTTTATAAACGTTAAATTTGATGGAAAATTCATGATTTTCCCTCTATAGAAACTAAATTTTATGAGGGTAGGTATGGAAAATAATTTTACTATTCTTACAAAATATATTAGACCATGATTCATTATGAGATTTAATGAACATTATTACTACCAATAAAAATTCATATTATCTTAACTACTACTTAGAAAATGGAAGTATTTTATCGTATATTTATCATTTGGAAGGTGAAGAAGATCATCAGTGGAATCTTATCAAGAATCTAGGGAATAATTATGAAATTGAATCATTCATGTCGGACAAGTTCAAAATGTTTTATTTGAATATGTAGATTTCTTATATTCTTAATATATTGATTTAGGAGGAAATTCTAATGAATAAGTGGAAGAATAAATATTCAATTTATACCACTGATGATAATTTTCTATACATGCATTGTAAAATTCTTTTATTATTATTGAACAAGATTTTCATGATTGATCTAACTTTAATTGTCTTAAAAACAAGTCTCCAATAAGAATTATACCCAAGTGACATCAATCTCTATGAATAAATTTTTTGATGTTCTATCATGGTCGAAAAGAGATTATAATAACCCATCAATTTCATGGTTTTAAAAATATAAGAAATATACAATTAAATGGATATTATAATAACAAAACCCATAGTTGAAGGAACTTTATTTTTAATTAATTCAATATGTGTAAAAAGAAACATTAAATGAATCCTTTTAAGGGAATTGATAAATGATTTATGAATAGTGTAAAATTCTATAATTCAAATGAATTACAAAATTATGTGAATAATATAGATAATTAAAAACAATATAAAAGAGTATATATTGAATGCACCAACCATAGACTAATTTAATAATTTAAAGGATTATATTCATTTTTCTAACTATGGATTGAAATATATGTTTTCTGATGATGGTAAGTGTCAGAAACCTTTTAAGAAAATTAAAAAAATGAAATACCTTGAATTCAAAATTGTTCATTTGGGGTATGATAAAAATGTGGTGAAAGGTACAAAAATCATCCACTATAGAACTAATAATGATTATATTTATTGTATATATACCTACCCTTTTATATTTTATTAATTTAATAATTGTATCACATTAACACATCAATAATAATATATTAAATATAATAAATATTCATAATGGTATGATGATAGAATCTGCTAAAATTGAATCATCCCCAAATCATGTTTGTGAGAATGTGATTCTTGAAAATCATGTTATTCATCCAAGTATAGAAAATTATGGGATTTTTTAAATTGTTTTAGAAATTTTTATATAAATATAATATTAATATTTTTATAAGGATAGTCACATTTGAAATATGGAACAATCCTGTGAGTTTTCATCCGAGTGAAGATAAATTTCAACCTCAGATAACAAATATATCAATTTCAAGATCATTTATTCCTATTAAAATTTATATTTATCTCAAATTGTTGGAGACAAACTCAATATTGATTATATTACTAGACTATTATAGTTTTCTTATTTATTTTTGGAAGTGTTTACATGTGTTCTTCTAAATCATGAAGTTGATTTTTATAGAACTTTAACCTAGAAATATAACTATATAAAATACTCCATATATAATATCTCTAATTGTGATGTTTGAATTAAAGAATCAACTAAAACAAACCCATGAATAAGGATAAATTAGGACAGATATGTAACCATAGGGATAACCTGTGCTATTTAATAATAAGGAATAGAGATCAATGATACATTTAATTAATATTTGAAAACATAATAAAATATAGAAAAATGATCAGATTCATATTCAATAAATTTATTAAATTTTCGATGTATTATGAAGAGATATCTGTTTTCTTATGATTGATAATAGATCTATATACTATTATATATGGGTTCATAGTTTAATCCTACACATGAAAATATTCCATTCAAGGTACGATTTCTATGAATTTATTGTGATAAAATTTGGAATCACGAATTAATATCCTATCATCATGGATTTAATTAATAGAGTATTTATAGATAACCTTAAAATATATTTTTTAGTCTATAAAGATGGTAGTACTATGTATTCCAATTTAATTGAAGAGCATGATGACCACTTGAGGATCATAATAAAAACCCATAGTTTGGATAAATGTGTGAATAGTTTTCAAAGTGTGATATTTTTAGATATAAATTTTCATTTTTTGTGTAATATAATCTCATATGAGGGTATATCATTGGATCCATATTTGTGATATGTTAATGATCATTATCCCAAACCAAATACTATTGCTAAAATATGAATATTTATTGGATTTTATGGATATTTTTATTTCTTTTTGAATGCTTTCTCTTGGCTATCTAATCTACTCTCTATGTTAACCTAGAAGAAATTTATGTTCATAAATATTGATGAGTAAAATTATAATTTCAAGGATTGGAATAGTAGGATTGGTAGTGAATCTATTATCACACTACCATGTAATGAATATTGTTTTTTGAGTTATAGTGATGCCTCAGAAATGGGGATTGGGCGTGCTCTTATAGGGAATGATATAATATTAACTTCTTCCTCAGTTTTCATGAACATTCATGGGAAAATTAATTAACTCATGATTTACTATAATCATATGTAATTATAGATTTAATGATATAGTGGAATTATATTTACATAGAAACGTTTTATGTTTATATTTTATATAAAATTTTAAAATATAATTTCACCCAAAAAGTAATTAGTATGCAATAATCAAGATTGAAAGGGTTTATATATTATAATGAATACTCAACACAACCACAATTTAGAAAGGAGATCATGGTGGATAATTCCTCATGTGAAAAGGATCATGACAATTTTTCCAAAATGAGATTAAAAGGTAAACGACATTTTAGGATTTTCAAACGAAGTTCCTTGAACTATCGTGGGATGGGGAGAAGTATAATCTTGCTCAAGTGAGTTCTCATCCATCTATATATGTATATATTTAATATGTTCATATGTTGGATTTATAGAGAGAGATATATATATATACATGAGAAAAGTTCCTTAATTAAAAAATACTTATGATGGAATTATATGGTTCAGGAAATGAGTATGTGTCTCATCAATTCCAAACTAGAATAATGAACTATTGGATGGAGCTCATAGATTATCATTCACTTTTAATCCTTGATTTTTGCATATTTATTGATATCTAAAATATTATTTATTGTGTGATATAATGAATACATATATTTTATTATATGCATCTTTTTTCATGGTTTGTTATAATTTAGTTCGTAAGTGATTGATTTGAAATGGGATTTTTAAAAAATTACCAATACAAGAATCGAAATAGAAAACATCCCTATGGTTTTTATTGTCGAGGTCCAAAAATATTTTCAATTCTATAATGCTATTTGGGTTGTAGATAATCACGTTACAATGTTTAAACACTTCATTACTTCTCTAAAATGTTTCAAAATTTATCATTTTTTCATGATATATGTAAAATTACAATTTAGGTAACCTAGACTACAACATTCTATTGTATACGTTCAGGATCCGATAATTTCCACAATGTTCTAGAGAAGTCTAAAGTGATATCTATATAAATATTTATGACTTTGTATTGATTGTAATCCATTGAAATATGGCCTATCTTATAGGTTTATATACAACCTATACTAAATTTTGAGATCATATTATTTAAGTTTCAATGGTTGTTTAGATCATCATATTCCTATTGTATGCTTTAGTTTAAAAATAAAATTTATTTTAGAAATTAGATGGATATTTATTTTTCCTTTATTGATATACGTATAGTACTACGAAAAAAGATGGAAATGTTAATGAAATAATTCTACTGTAACATGATCTACATTAATATATCCATAAAGGGGTTTCAAAATTTCAACAATACATCGAGGATGTGAAGAGGAGAAAAATATTTATATTGAAAATCATCAGTGAGATCTAGAATTTGATATTGGGGCGATTATTTTCCTACACATTTCACCGTAGATGATGGTAATTAGATTATGATACAAGGTATTGTTGAGAATTATGTATATTGTTCAATTGAGATTCCTGGTCTAGCAGGGACAACACCAAATCAATTTGAACACCAACTAAACATCCAAAAGGTTCACCATGTATTCCATGTATCTCTTATCAAGATGCAAATACATGATCCCTCACATGTACAAAAATCAGAGGTTGTATATATGGATTATGATCATTTTATAGAATAATAACTATTAGAAATCATGGGTCATATAGATATTATTTTATGGAATAAAAATACTCACCTAGTTAAGTTAATTGGTGGAATCAACAATATAAGGAAGCTATATGGGAATACATAAATGTTATAAAGTAGATATATTCCTTTCTAATTATAACATATTGATGTATTTTTTGGAAAATATTAAATTATATTTTGTTATAATATAATATTCCAATATTTTATATGTATATCCTCGGAAATAAAACATGAAGTATTTGATAGCTTTCTTATATGCAATCCCAAGCCTATATGAAATATTAGATAGTAAAATTATATATCATAACCACTGAATTGGAAAGAATGCAAACTCATATCATAATTATTAAAAATAATTATTTTTTTTCAATATATATATATTTATTAATTCGTAGTAAATAATTACTCAATTTTCATTAAAGTGACTCTAAACTTCAAAAATATGTTTTTTATAAAAAAACTTTCCACATATTTTGTGTGATGATTATGTTTTATTTATAAATTCATGATAAAATTTATTTCAGGAAATGAATTTATATTTTAAAACAATCAACCAAATACTCACTTAAAGTGATTTTTTAGGATTTCTCTAAAATAATTTATTTTTTAGTGAATTTTAAAATAATCATATTTTTAAAACAATTATAATTTCAAATCAAGTAAATGTACAAATATATTTTTTATTACCTAATTAATTTACCTATCTCACAATTAATTTTTTATAATTTAGTTTTTTACATATGAATCTTAATTGTCCATGATTTTAGTAGAAGTTTGTTTTTGTGCTTAATAACACTTCTCTAAATAAGACCAGGGTATATTATGTTTCGATTAAAAAAATTATTATAATATATATTAAATATAGTTTTATAATAAATTATATATTATATTTTAAATATTATATGATAAAATTCATTTGATTCTTATTACATGTAATGCAATTTAATTGTGTTATGTTTTATGCATAAAATTTATTTATCAAAAATGGATTTCCATTTAAATGTTGACTCATAATGAAAATTAAACTCATCTAAAAATAGAAATTTAATATTTGAAAATTTATTCAATATTTTTAATTATGATAATTAATATAATTTAGTAGGGCTGACTTTTTTCATATTGAATTGTAAGAATAATATAATTTTCTTAAAATATAATTTTTAAAATAGTTTTACTTCACGATGTAACCATGAGATAATGGTAAAAGTTCAACCAACTCATATAAATTTATTATTGGATTAGGATTATTCATAATTATATATTCATTAATATTATATATATCCATTTATGTGTAATTTCCCATGAAACTATCAATAAATCATTCAAATGTTCTTGGAAATTGAATCTATGTCCCCCCTAACATATAAATGTGAGACTACTTTACATCCATATTAACACTATATCATTCTTCTATCTATTAAAATACAATCTCTAAAACCTTAAAAAATTCTATCTCTTTGTTATAGAGTTTTTGTTCACATTCAAAGACCAGTCATTTATCGATTAATTAGTAAATAAATGTTTGTATTTCAATTAATATGTATAGAATATAACAATAATCTATGAATTTTTCATCTTCACATAAATCATATAAAATTATTTTATACATAAAAATTTATATAAAAAATGATTACTAGATCTTCTCAATCCAATGTGAGATGAAAATATCACTCATTCACACATGTACACTACTGCCTCTATATAGAAGTATGACCCATTTCCAACACCATCATTCATAATTTGTTTTTATGATACATTTAATGAGTATATATGATATTTATCAGAAAATAATTATTCTTGAAATGGGAATTAATATTTAAAATTCATTTATTCAGTCCACTAAAAAAGGAAATGTCACTCATGCATGTTTATAAACTAGTCTCCAAAAGTGATGTAATTCATTTTCCCTCAACACATTATATTAATAGTTATAAATATGTACATAATGAATATATATGATTCTTATATATTTTTAACCATTTTTTGGTTTTTTTTACATTGTTATGTGTGCATGGACTGTAATTACAAAATGAAGAGATCCCTAAAAATTGAAGTAGTTAAGTCATGAAATGATGAGGATAATGAGATTTTATTATAGATCAGTTGATAATAATTTGTATGTCAAAAATAATTTTTTAAATTTATTAGTATGTTTTTGAAAAAAATAAAATGAATTTAAATTTATTATATGGAACCTTTGTATTCTTATAATGAAGTTCATACTATATGTAACAGTTGGATGCTATAATCTATTTTTTACTTGATTTTTTATAATTAAATTTATCTTGATAAAAATATATGAAATATATATCCCAAATCATATTCAAACTATTTTAATCTATTTAATTTTATGTATTATTTATTTACATTCTTTTATCTCTCGATGTACTAAATATTTTGGAATAATTTATTAGTGGAAAATTGGTTTTATTTCTCTCTCCGGTTAGGAATATTTCCCTCAATGTACTTATTTTATTTAAAAATTATTCTATAAAAAATATAACGTTTTAAAAGGATATTATATGTTTTTATTCAAATATATTAATTATTATTTACTAACTATTTAAGGTAATTTCCTTATATTTTTAAAAAATTGGTACTTTTTTAATTTTCATGGAATATTCATTGGGAATTTTTGTTTTAATGTACACCACATTTAATGTATTCTCCAAAATAATGAATAATATTTTATTTTATGAATACATTCATCTTTCCTTTCTTAATTATATTAAAAAATACTTCCTTGATATTTTATATATTTATATATTTCATTTATGTAATTTCAAAATGATAACATTTTCCCCCTGAAAGGTTCTAGTGGTGTTTTTTATGGAATATTCATCTATAACGATGTCCTTAAATAAATATTTTGATTCACTATGAATGATATTAAATGTTCCAGCGTTATATTATAACACTATGTTTTATGGTTTAGATTCTAAAAGGATTTATAAACCTATATCCTTTACAAATGTCATGGCATTGTTTTTTATGAGTATTTTGTGTTCTTATATCACACATATGTGTTGTTTTTCATTCTATGATGGGTGGTTCTATTATAGTCAATGTATGGGTGGTAACACTATAAAAAAAATTAATTTGGTTACAATATAGTCCTATAATTAATTTCATAATAAATTGTGCATCTTGGGATAATAAGGAGATGAATAGGGAGTTAACAAAGTTCAGTTAGGTACATTTCCTATAAGATTGTATTGGTTGTGAACCATGACTAATCAAATGTTTGAATATGGAGTGAACCAAATCCACTATAATTTTATTTTGAGTGATTGTTTCATAGTGAAATGATTTTATATTCTTATATGTGTCCCAAAAAATTGTGCATTATTCTTATGAAATATTTGAAGTGCTCATTATTTAATATTAATGACTATACACACTTATTTAAATTTTTTTCTAACTGATAAAAATTCATGTCATTTTTTAGAATTATTATATATGAATTAATGGATATGATTTTATATTTTTTCATCTAATGTTCTCATCTTCTTATAGTTAACATATTCCCACTTATGATCATTTGTTTATATCTATTTTTACTCTTAAAGACCATATGAGACAACCCTTTTTAGTGTTTCCCTATTCCATGTTCATGAGAATTGTTTTATGTATTTTATGTCCATAAAGTCCTCTAGTTGGGGAAAAATTATAATTTATGTAGATGTTTTATATAAAAAATTTATTTTTTTCCATGATTCCTAATATTCTAAACCTATAGAGACCTTAGGCAGGTATTAATTATGAAATTTATTGACTATTTTAAAAATATATATATTATAATTATGTATGAAATGTGTGGGACTCTAGATTATGAAAAATAAAAATCTATTATTTCATTCTTGTCAAGTAGAAGTAAATATAATATATATAGGATTATACATGATATATATATCTAATATAATAAAACCAATTCTAATAAAGTGAAATGATGGACCAAACAATTTTCCAATAATATCCATCGATAGTCCTCCCTAGTATAAATAGAACCATAATCCACATGGCTCCCAATGTTAATAATTCACTGATTTATGTGTCATGTGATGTGAAATCTTCACATTTCAAAACTTGATCTTGATTGTTGTGAGTGTGAAATCCATATTGAAATAAAATTAGTGACCATAGAATATATCCATTCATATACTAGGGTATAAAATATTTAATGTAATACAACAAATAGTGTCATCTAAAATACCTCCAGTCAATTCTTGACCTACTAGTGGTAAGAATCCTACCATCATTGTCAATTTCAAGAGATGGATGATTCATATACTATCTATACAATACTCTAGGGAGACGAATAAATCATCCCTCATCTAACAATCATGAAACAAAATCATCAATAATTCCACGAATATGTGCTTCATCAATGTTAATGAATGAAATTATATAGACCTACTTCAAACATTTAATCTCATCATCCCAGATAAATTCTACACATTGTAGTAAAAAGTTTATTACCATGCCCAACCCAACCTTCTTGACACATTCCCCACACACTGAAAGCATCTGGATCCCTACCATAGATTCCAATCACGCTTGGGATTTCATTGATAGCTGTGTAATTATCCACACTATAATCTAATGGTTTAAACCAACACCCCAGTACATTCCTATACAGAGGAACTTGCTGAACTATTACAGAATATATCAAATCATGACCTATTATCTATGTGTAAACAACCGTAGTGAACTGGTAAACATAGAGAGAAGTGTAAAAAATCATTCCTATAGAAAAAATCGTAAGGAATAAAATATTCATCACTACAAATAGTGTTCATCCCCACTCATATCATATCATTAAGACACATTCCCTGATGTCCCTATATGCAGCTCAAAATTTATTACAAATTAAAAATTTTATAAACATCACTTCAATCCTCACGTTACCCCATGTGATTACATTCCATGAGAACCAATAACCTCTTAATTAATGAAGAACAAGACACCAACAACATATCTTGTATTTACTTATATTGGAGTACATTAAGGCATCTCACATAGAAACCAAAAGTGGTTCCATTATCACTCACACACATGGCCCTTCCCATTTTTTTTAAAAACATAATTATTAAACATGAAAATACAAAAAGAAATATATTGCAATCACAAAACCAATACTAGATGAAACCTTCCGAATATTCTTCTTGTCTAGTTCAAAAAAGATTCATTACATTAATAATTTTCATAAATATACCAAAAATAATTTTTTTTGTAAAACCATGTTGAAAAAGTGGAATTACTAAATATAGAATAAGGAAATGATATTTTCCCACTATTATTCCAAATGAATGGAAATTAAAATAAAGGTTGACGAAAGGAAAATTTCCCACTATATAAGAGAAGAAATAAGAATGAGAGAACCGAGTCTTTCCTATTAAGGATATAAATTACATATTCAAAAATTTAAAATAAAATAATCATAATGAACATAATTAAAAATTATAAATTATCCTTGTATATTATGGTTTTGGTGAAACCTTATGGATCATGTTAAAATCCCCTACCATATAAACCTGATGGTGTAACATATAGTGTTGGAATGAAGCACTAACCCTAAAAAATATATGAAACATTAATCCCATAAAGATTTGTATATTTTTATATGTCTGTACACATTACAAAACAACACCCTGCTTAGAATATAAATCATGTTGCTTTATATCCCCATTTGGGAGTGTATTTAATCAAAAATAATTGAAAGATCAAAAATTTATTTTATTTTGTTATTAACACCATTATTATAAATTTTAAACATACAAATTCATCTTCATGATTAATTTCCAATTTATGTGGTGTAAACCTCAAATAGCTGTTTAATTTTATCCAAAAAACATATCAAAAACATAAGTAATGGTTCTTGAGACATTAAAATCTGATAAAAGACATATAAATTCTAAATTACACATTTTAAAACAAGAAATATACTTGTAATTCTTACAAAAAACAAATTTTTATATGCATATGACTATTTATGAAGATCAAATAAAACATATGTATTTAAAATAATTTAAATTCATTTCCATCATAACTCACACCTATAATCATACAATTATTCAATAATTATTTTTTAAAAATTGAACTCAAATAATAAAGGATTAATTTAAAATATATTATACTACACCATTTTGAAATTAAAATATTGATATAGTATTTGTATCTAAAACTCTGAAATGCACCCTTATGTATAATTCTTTTCCAATTTTAAGAATGACTTATTTTCGAAATATTTGGATATCCATAACAAAATATCACATGGGACTAACATAAATAGATATTAATTTTGTGGAAGGATTTGATAAGTTCTTTTATATCAAGTGAAATTTTAGTATGTTTTGATGTTATTTAAATAATTATATAGAAATATATATTAATTAAAAAATATGGATGGATTTACTTATAAAATAAATCCCTATGAAAGATTAACATTTTTGAAAACAAAAAATAGGTTTATATCACTAATAACTGACAATATACGATTTTCTATAAAAAACATTCATCTTTAGCTCATCTAATTATTGGATGAAAAGGGAAAACTGTTTGATATGAAAAAACAAAAATAAAATGTCCATTAAAATCATTATAAAAAGGGATATCATCACAAAAATATTGATTAGTGAATGTAGAATTTGTTAACATGAGTAAAATAAATAATTTTAATATATTTAATGTTTTAGAATTATAGTTCTCACCCCATTGGGTGTTTAGATAATAATGAATATGATTATTGAGAATAATTGAAAATCACCAAATAAAAATATATGATATATTAATGTAATAAAATAGAGTAGTAAAATAATTTATTTGTTCATGCTTTACTAGTAATTAAAAATAATCTATAAATCAGGAATAACTAAAATTGGAAAAAAATTATTATATTAAAAATATATAATAAATAATTTTTAAAAATAGATTTAGAATATATAAAATTATTGTTAGAAAAAAATGTCATGGTGAGTTAACATGGTTTGATAATGAATGAAATATATTATAAAATGGAATTAAATAATGTATAACAATGTAACCATAATGAAAATATAGTATCTCTAAGGAATCAATTTTTAAAACTAATTAAATCTATCACTAATAAAAAAACACAATAATTAAGAATATTAGTTTCCAACAAATTTTAATAAAATTCAAAAATTATTATTATAGAGGTATAATATTTTATAATACATTCTCAATGTAGTGAGTGTGCATATGATATTTAATATTTATTAAATAAATTAAAATAATTAAATTTTGGTTTTTTAAAATAATAATTTGAATTATATAAAGAATAAATCACGAAATATGGACAAGGATCTCATGGAAGAGTCCTCATTTCAATTAAAATGAAGCACCTAGATATCATTTATATCCTCAAATAAAAAATTCAAAATTTCATTAATGAAATGATAGAAATATAATAAAATTTGAATATTTTAACATTTTTGTGATCTCTAGAAGTATGAAAAATTAAATTATAATCACCTTTGATTAGTTTTATATGGTGATGTGGGATAGTCCCAAAATTTTTGTAAGATAGATATGAATGTATCATAAGAGAAGAAATGAAATATTTTGGATTAAAAAGAATTATTGGAATATTTAGGTCCCATATAATTGAATAAAAATTCAATAACAATGAGTTTTCAATTATAAATTATTACAGTTCCAAATTACTGAAAATTAAAAATGATGGATAAATACATTAAATATTTTATATAGATCGGAGTGAATTTACATTAGGTCTTTGATGAAATTAGCATAATTTTTAAAATACAAAAAATAAATATTTTAGATAGTATATAAATTTTTTAGTGGTTTGGGTAAATACATACTCCACTAATCACACCATAAAAATTAGATAGGTATTGATATATATAATTTTAAATAATTCTAAAGAGATTAAAATCTATTTAAAATAACTAAATTTTGATCATATAATGGTAATATATGAAATTAATTTAATGAATATTTTTATATACCAATTCCCCTTATAGTCTCCGTGTTTTACGGGTAACCCAAAAACATCCTTTAAATTAGTTAAGGAATAAATCTATGAACCATATTTAATGAATGAAAAAACGGAATTGAATAATGTGTGGAAAAAATAACTGGTGGATAAACTATGATTCAAATGGAAAACTATACCTTATTTCAACATTGCGGGATGAGAGTATAAAATTGTTAGGACCAAAAGGTGCCTAAATACCATGAGAGGGAGGTGAATCTGGGTTTGGATATTCAATTCCAAAATTCAATCATCCCCACTGGATCATGAACACAATATTATATGGACCACATTTTTTCCACTAATGTGTTACAAATGACATTATTTAAATATTATTTATCTAATGATGATGATTCTTTTAATGCGATGTAGGAACGAAAATAGGTAGAAAAAGAGATTTTTACTTTGTTTACCCTCACTGGTCTATGTCCAAGGAGAATAAAATGACAATGTGCCGATGTACAAAATCCACTAAATCTCAATGAAAATAAGGTTCCGGATAGATCAATTCTATTCCCAGGCTCACTACCTTTACACTGTTTAGGGTTACCTCTCTGCTTTCCCAATGTTCACTCCCTATTTCTGTCTCACAGGCTCACTGTTGGTAGAAAAGAAAAACTTCTTTCTCTTCCTTCACTCACTGCTCTAGAAAAGATCCACTAACAGTTTATAGATATGAATGTCTCTTCACTTTCATGAATAAATGCATCCTGAACTATATGATGATGCTCTATTGATGTCCATATTTCATCTGCAGATGAATATCTCTTTTCACTGGGTGTAATGGGAAACAACAATTTTTACGTGCAGTATTCCCTGGGCCTTGCATGCAATTTCCTGCTTTTGTGTGAAATACACTTTTTGAGCAACACAACATTCTCAGGAAACAAATAATTTAATGTGCAATGACATTCTTTTACAGGAATCCTGTTCTTTACGCACTACCGCCTCTTTACGTGTAGCCTAAGATTTACGTACAACCTATTCTTTGTGTGCAACCTTAGATTTACATGCAAACACCTTAGTCTATGTGAAAACATTAGGTTTACGCACAACACCATTTGTGTACTCCAATATCGCATGCCAGTGGTCAGATAATCTCTTTGTCTTGAGATTCATTGAATAAGGGTTGTCACTTAATTTTTATAGGAAAAATCATTTGTTGCACGAGAAACCATTCATGCATGTGCAATCCTATTTGGGCACGAAAAACAAATCTTCCTTGCAACACCATATATCGTGTAATGCTCTATTTTTTTGCGCACATCATGCCTTTTACAATTTTCAAGCTTGTCATCTTGAAAAAACTAATGCGCCAAAAACTACATTCCCCTATTTCGTGGACCATGCTAATATGTCACTTTCCATTTTCCTTTTTGAACCCTGCTCTAATTTTGTGTGCACCTCCATTGGAAAAAAACACATCTATCCATTTTCCGATTTTCTGGCCCTAAAATATTCCAATGACTGGAAAATGGTGCCACCATGTATATGCTATTTTTTACCACCTCCAGATCATCCTTTACTTTGTTGGGGTTCTTCTGTCAAACATGGATTACCTACAATATCTCATGAACATGAAATTCACCATGTAAACCCTCTTTATCAAAAAATTGGACATCGTGGTCTTCATTTCGAAGAAACAAAACATTGAGGACCACTATGTAAAAAAAACAATAACCTGAAAAATAATTCAATGATACCTTGAGGTATTTATTCACAATAAAAATGAATTATTAATAAACGGTTTATAAATATTCATTAAGAATAAATAAAATTCCCTATGATGGTTTGGTTCCAAATAAAAAAAATGTTTTCAAGTAATGGATCCTAAATAATGAAATACCATATAGAGTGAGAGTCTATAAGATAGAAACAATTAAAGTAGTATTAAGAAACATGTATATTGGTTCAGAAAGTATAGGGAATAGACTAAGGGGGGAGTGAGAACATAATTCAGTGTATACAAAAGATGATTTGTGATTGTAGTTGTGAAATCCCTCCCATGGATATAATGGGATGCATTCGACCCAAAAACCATGATTCTGACATAGGGAGATGTAAGGATATCCATTATACCTAATTATAAACGTTTAAATCCAATCCCATCCTATTATACTATACCTATGGTGGATTAATTCCCTTATAAGAGTTGTGTTTTTTGGTATTTTTGGCCATGGAAGACAATATTGTGCATAGAACATATGAGTCATGATATGTTCTACAACGATAGGGTTCGTGAATCATTTTGAGTTCATATTATCACATAATATATTTCCATATATCTTACATATAAACACATTTATTGAGTGTATATATCACTCTTTGATATATCTTTTATTTTATATAAAGGTAGTAAATGTAGTAAAACACTTTAAAAAACCGTACTATTATTTAATGAGGTTATAATTTATGAAGGATAAATGATTCCCTCAAGAGTTGTTTCTTATTATACCACATACACACCACTATAATTTAATTATCATAAAATGATTCAGGTATGTGTAATCAATTAGAATAGAGACTCATTCATTTCACATAATTTGGTACATGAAATTTAGAATAATCATCCATTAAATACTTTGCATGCATCTAAAGGAATAGTGTCTTTGGAAGAGTAGGGAAAATTTTTAAAAAAAGGAACCATAATATTATTTTAAATACCCATTGTGAGATCCTAACTTCAATTACGATCATAAACCTACATAAGATAACCTAGGTTATACATTCAAAAATGGGATGATCTAAACTCCTTGTAAGGGAATAAACATGGTAATAATGAATAACACATGAGTTAGATGAAAAATAATGATAAAATAAAAGGAATTGATCATGAATTAAATTAAGGATGAATATCACGTATAACATGGAATCATATGAGCATGGAATCAAAGGAATGGTTAATAAATTAAAAACATGAAAAAACAAATTATTCAAGGATAACATCCAAGACTCTATCACATGGTGGAAAATTCCCAATAATTAATTAGGATTACTCTATAGTCCCATAAATAAAATCTGATGAGAAAAAAATTAATCAATTTAGTAGAGAACTATCTCAGGAAAACTACCATCACATGTTCATGAATATTTGTTCCACATCTAGAATAAAACAGAAGTTATTAACATCTTGGTTACCCATGCAATGAAATGGTTGTCATAATAATGTAATAAATCTTATCCAAGGGTATTATAACAATGGAATCCATTAGATTGTAAATTTAAACAATTTAAGGATTTTCACATGAAAAAAAATATAATACCATATTTAATTATGAACAATAAAATGTGAAAGAATAATGTGAGTGGTTAGGTAACATTAGAAATTGTCTCTTTAAGTGTGGCTTTAGGGAAAATAATAAAGATACATTAAATGGGATAAATGAATATTTTTTTCCAAAAAACCATAAATTAACATGTGAAGTTTTTCATGATAATGTTTATGATTTTTGAAAAATAGATTTTTCTTAAAATAGTTGGTGGATTGAACATAAACATGTTTAATAAAAGGACAAGGGATCTTTAATTAGGATTTCTTACTAGGAGGATTTGTGAAGGGACCCTTTTTAAAATTTTAATTACCTTCTAATGTGTAGTTGAATTTATCTAGATTTCTTTTTTTCAATGTACATAGAGGATATTGAATATTTACATAATAATAATGATGATGTAACCTATGTTATTTAGAGGTAACATGTTACCCAAATGAAATATGGAGGTTCAGACAGATCTTTAACATTATGTTAGAATACGTTAATTTCTTTAACTTAATGGTCTTGATAATATAATTGGATCCACTAATAAATAAATTCCTACCCATTGACACATATTTTTTGTTTCTAAAAACATAATAATGTTCAGTTATGGAAATTTTGATGGGTAATAATGGGAAATTTCCTTAGTACAAGAGTCTATGTTCATGTTTTATGGCCACTTCCTTTTTCTAAAATTATTGGAGTTCATGAAAAATTGAATAGATTATATAGATGTGTAATGAAATATTATTAATATACATATATAATTTAAATATATCATATATATATATATATATATCGATTTTTCTAATAAGAGGATGAATTATCTGATAAAATGTTAATAAAAATTGTGTAGTTTATTTTGGAGTTTTTACACCATTCACATATTAGTATTGTTTTAAATAATATTGAGTTTATATATTGGATTCTAAATGTGATATAAGTAATAATATACATATTAAAATTAATTTAACCATTGTAATAGTTTTATGTCGAACGTTGAAGGAGGTAATGAAAAATAAAAACTCATAGTCCATGAAGGTGGTGAATGGACATATTGCAGCTTGTTATTTCATATTCATAATAAATGAAATAGGGAGGGAATATTATGATAGATATTACTTTAAATCAACCCAATTTCATTATATAAATTATACTAGAGATAAAATGTCACATGTGATTGGGTTATTTGGACACACTATAAGAAAAAAATAATGTAAAATGGAACGCAAGAGGAATTTACCTGCTGATTATTTTGTCCTCAAGAACATATATAGGGCACTAGGAATTAGTCTTTTACTGATACTAGAAAATCCATGTCATGGGGATGACTGGTAGTGATGGAATATGTGAAAAACGTTATTATCCAACACTTGGAATGTGTGAATATAAGGGGTGGGGAGGGATGATATTTGTAATGGCATGACATGGGGTTTTTTATTATTACATTCATTAGTTTATTATTTTAAATCAAGATTATAAATATTGCATATTACTTTAGCTATATAATGTTACATGTTTATGAGGGTTTGATATATTGGTTAATTATATCACCCATGACTCAATAATTCATGAATTTGTCATATATTATTAGATTCTGTAAATTATCATATCTCACTATTGAAAAAAATCACAAGAATTTAGTAAAATCCCAACAATTCACCATAAACATTCATCAAAATTTGATTGAGTGAATGGAATCCATTTTGTATAAATATTTCACTGCGAATAAGAAATTCAAATTTTTTAACATGATCATCATTTATTTGAAAATTACTATTTTTATTATTATAACCTCAGTTATGAATCTATGAAAAATTATTTATTTCCTCAAAAAATTATCAAATCATGATAATCCTCATAATATTAATATATGACATTTTTTTCAAAAAAAAGATTTAATCATTATATTCACTATAGAAATGAAAATAAAATATTTATTGTCTAAACATTTACAGAAAAATAATTTATCATCTTTAAATAATCTACATAAATTTAACATGATATTAATATATCAAATATTAATTTAGTAGACTGATAAATTTAATTAGAAGCATTCATTTATGAGTTCTAATGGCTAAATTAATACTCTAAATAGCTTGATTTCAATTCATAAGGGTTATATATCTATTGTAATTGTCAGATTTATAATAGCCATATTGGTTCACTACATTCAAGAAATTCATCTTGTAACATTCATTATTAATTCACTTATAATTTCAATGATGTTTATATATATACACTTCCTTTATTAGAATAAATATTTTATTAGTAACATATTGGGGTAGTGACATCCCTCTTTTCCAACTCTTTGATGTATTTTTCGCATTAACTGGTACATAAATAAATACCTTCACAATCATATTGGTTAGTGGATTTCTTAATCATGAGACGTTCATCACAATCTTTAGTAAAAGATACTAAGACTAAAAGAACTATGTATCTCCATTATAGACGTCGGCTCGAGAAGCTATTTGATTACCTTTGTTTTGAAATGGTCATATTATATCCCTTTGTTGGTGATAACATATGATATATATGAAACTCTTTCCATCAAGAAGTCACAGTTGATATATGTTGCATATAGTTACTCTAATTTTAATGGAAATGTATTATTCTTCAAACTCTCCTCATGCTCCTCCTTTCTCTTGTAGTATATTAGAATACCATCTAAAAATAATAAATCAAATATTTCATGGTAATATCTAATGATTATATAAATTATGTCCCAAAAAAATTGTTAGATAATTATTGAGTTCTATTTTAATAATTATAAACCCAGAGTGACCATACCATATAAAAAATTATTCTTGGGGATATCTATCTTTGTTAACATTCATTTTCGATATCGTAAATGAAGGTCAACATTAGTGAAATAAATGGTCCCCCATATTTTATTGAACAATATATCTATACATGGAAGGGGATACTTATTCTTTATTGCGATTTAGTTTAGTTATTGATAATCATTGGAGTAGATAATTTATTTGTCCTTAATCTTGATGAATAGGATTGGCTCAGCACATGGTGAAGAAATCAGGCATATGAAACCCCTATAAACATTACCTTATAACTATTTCATCTGTTATCCAAACTCAATGGTGTCCATTCTGTAAGGTTTCATTGATATATTTAGAGATCAAGGAATTATTTCAATCAAGAAATAAACTAGTTGGTCAAGCGGAATACCAGTTATTTATATGAGGAACAGATTTGTATAGTCACTCACAAATGGACATATCTTCAATCATGATCCATACCATCAGTTCAATAATTTTATCTATATATGACTTCTCATAAAGAAATAATATACTCAATTTATAAGATTATTATTTTTTAGATTCACCCTCATCATTAATCATTTATAGAATTGGAGGATTTATTAGGTTGTAATGAGTGATCTCACATTCCCGAACATTGATTTTGACTTTATATACAGATAGGGAATTCAAGACCAATATAATATAAAACTGCACCTTATGAAGTAAGAAATAATTTTTTTGGAGTCTTACTCCACAAACACTAAATGGGGATCTTTTATATACATTAGAATAAAAAACTTCCGCATTTTTTCTTAGGGATAACTCATCCTATAGATTTTGAAGTGCTTTCTGAATAGATCTAATAAAATTATAACATATGGTAGAATTTGTTAATTAGATTCAAGTACTATGTTCTCTATTCTTGAATAATTATTCAATGTACATAATTGAAAAAAAAATTTATCCTCCTCTGCAATAGTACTGATAGAATATTTCCCCAATTTACTCCATGGTGTTTGATGTCATCTATTTTCTCCAACAACCCTTAGCTTATGGTATTGTATTGAATAATTCTCTCACTACATACACTTGAAACACTATATTGTAGGACCAAATTAATATTAACCTTTATTTCATCGTTATAATTTGTAATCATCTCATATCTCTTTGGAAATAATTTTACCAAATCCCCTCATTTCCAAATTTAAATCAACTATTGGTTCCCTTTAGTAAATTACTTGTATGATTCTATACGCACATTTGACACTTAGGATGGTGGGTTTTCTTTCCTACTTGTGATTCATCTGTTGAAACCCCTATATTAGACTCCATAATCTTTATTTATCTCCAATCACATATGTCCTATGATTGTCATTAATATCTATCTCAAAAATACCATAACTATAGTCAATTTATTTATAGCTGTCAAAGTATCCACTAACAAATGCTCTCTGTAGACTCTGTTTATATTTTAGTAAAGAAGAAATAAACCTTTATTTAACCGTTCATTAAAAAAACATGAGGTGTATCATTCATTCCTTGAAAATTTTTACTAATACAACCTAGTAGACTCTTATTTATTTTTCTTCTATCCGAGGAAATCCCTTCTGATCATATGATAGAGATTTTGGGTAATAAATTTCTTCAATCCTTACAAAACAGTGGAATCAATTAAAAATTCAGAAATCAATTTTAATCAGTTTTCCCCAAATAATCAACCACCCCATCAGAAATATAGACTCCCACCACCACCATCTATTCTTTTGAGAATTATAGGATAGATAACATCTTTTCAACAGAGATAATACTTTATTCCAAAATAAGGTGATCGAAACAATCATTAAATATAGGATTCCATTCTGCATAAACTATTTTATCAGAAAATTATCTTTCTTAGTTGAAGTAGGGTGTACTACAAGATTTATATTATTATTGATAATATTTCCACTTGATCCAGTGCTTTCATGAAGTTCTTATCTTTTGTTCCAATATGGGTTGGAATATGGTTAGAGAAATCCAAACATTTCCTATAAAATAGAATCTATCACATGTCCTCTTATTTCAGAATTTTTTTAAAAAAATATGTGGTTTGAATACTTGTATAATGATTATTAAAACAAGAAACTATGAATATATACGGATAAAATCAAAATAATAATGTATATACCAAATTATGATTCATTAAATTTCAATCTAGTTTATCTATTGTGATTGAATTATCCCTATGTTTTATACTAATCTTTTATTGACAAAATCTAAAAAAACTAGACTATTATCTAATACCAACATTAATGACCCTAGCAAAAGAAAAGTTGATCGAAACAACCACTAAATATAGGATGTTGTTTTGCATAAATTAGTTTATCATAAAATTATCTTTCTTAGTTGAAGTAGGGTGTAAAACGAGATTTATGTTATTATTAATAATATTTCCACTGGATCCAGTGCTTTCATGAAGTTCTTATTTTTTGTTCCAATATGGGTAGGAATCTAGTTAGAGAAATCCAAACATTTCCTATTAAATAGAATCTATTACATGTTCTCTTATTTCCGAAAATTATTTAAAAAATATGGTGGGTTGAATACATGTATAATGATCATTAAAACAAGAAACTATGAACATATAAGGATAAAATAATAAATATAATGTATATCCAAAATTACGATTCAGTAAATTTTAATCTAGGTTATCTATTGTGATTGATTTATCCCAATGTTTTATACTAAAATATTATTGACCAAATCTAAAAAAACTATACTATTCTCTAATACCAACATTAATGACCCTAGCCTTTTACACATATTATTACATAATTTCAACAATATTTTTCCTTTAAATACAATTGAAGGAGAAAATTAAATAATGTCTTTGGAAAACTATGTAAATTATATACAAAAAAATTAACATGAATAAATAATTTATTTATTAAATATCCTTAAATAAAACCTAACATCTTTAAGATCCTACACCTTCATTATAAAACCAATGAAATATATAGAAAACTAGGATGATCTAAAAATTAAAATATGGTAATAAACATGTGAATGTTTCATAACACATGAGTTAGAGGGAATAACAAGATAAAATAGAAGAAAATTCACAGGGAAAACATATGGAATCGTCGAACAATGGGTATGGAAAAGAATAAAATATAAATATATAAATTATTTCACAACATATAACATTACATTTAATGAGTCAAGGAAAACTTATAAAACAATATCACATAATGGAGAGATTACCAAAAAAATATTAGGATTACTCCATAATCCCATAAATAATGTCTCACGGTAAAATATGTTACCCAATGAATTTGAGTTATATATGGGCTCACCAATAATAACACATTAATTCATATGTGTTTCAAATTATGAATGAACCGTAAGGGATAAACATACGAGTTCCCCATAGAAAAAATTGTATATCATAATCATGTCCGAAAGCATAACCATTGTGGAGATGAAAATGGAATCAATGAAATAAGGGTTTGAAATCTTTATAGTCAACTGATATGAAAAAAGTAATTTTATAACCAAATACATTTTGAACAAGAGAATTGAAAACAAGATAGAGAGTTTTTAGGTAACATTAGAAATGTACTGTTTCTATACATTTTTATAGATGTGAATAAATTATTTATAAGTCATAAATTGTATATCATAATCATGTCCGAAATCATAACCGTTGTGGAGATGAAAATGGAATCAATGAAATAAGTGTTTGAAATCTTTATAGTCAACTGATATGAAAAAAGTAATTTTATAACCAAATACATTTTGAACAAGAGAATTGAAAACAAGATAGAGAGTTGTTAGGTAACATTAGAAATGTACCGTTTCTATACATTTTTATAGATGTGAATATATTATTTATAAGTCATTATAGAATAATCATTTCCATAAAACAATAAATAACCAAGATAGTTTTAATTATTTTTTTAATTTTTAAAAAATTGTTGTAGATGAAAAATGTTTATGGATTTTATTTTAAAATGTGTATGAACTGGATATCTTTCAATTAATAGGTCCTAGTTATGGAGTGTGGTTGATATGTGATCCTTTTTGAAATATATATTTCCCTATAAATGAAAGAATAATTGAGATAGATTTATTTTTTTAGAAAATAGATAAATAATATATATGTAGTACACAATAATAGTGAAGTGGTTACTTGAGGCATAGAGAGATTAATCATTTCCCAAATTAAATATGGATGTTCTGAGAGATCCATTAACAATTAACTATATGTGTCATGGGATATCACTTAATATCATAGATAATAAAATTATATCATTATGTTTTTTATTAAATATCCTCTTCCATATATATATATATATATATATATATATAATTTTATGAAGTTCTTATATGGTCATCATAATGGGTTATGATGTTCAATTAAATTTTTTATGGGATTGATTGATTCATGGTTTCGTGGATGGTTCAACGGAGTATAATTATGCGAGTTCATTTAAAATTTAAGGAAAACAATAGAAGTTGAATGAAATGGTATTGATATAATTACATATTTTGAAATGTTCCATTATATAATTTTTCAAATATTCATAAGAGTCATTTGATAAAACCATAATGAAAAATTATTAGTTTATTTTTGAAATGTTTACGACCATCATGATCTACAATCCTTTTATTTAATTTTATGTTAAACTATTTGTTTTAGAAATGAATAAATTTATAGTATACATATGAAAATACTATTTAAACATATTAATTATTTTATGTCAAGCCTTGAGTTTAGAAATTTGAAGAATAAACTCACCATACATGAAGGTGGGGTATTGACATATTACAGATGATGTTTTAATTTGTACAAATAAATGAGGAGAGAAGGTGTTTGACAATGTATATTCCATTAATATAAATATATTGGTATATATATATTTTTCTATAGTTACCTTTTCACTTTGGAAATGTGGTGAGTATAATATAGAAGAATTAAATAATATAAAAATTAAAGAAGGTGGATTTTATCTCTTCAATATCATGATTTTGTGAATATCATTAAGAAAATTAGAATTTTCAATTTGTTGAAGCCATAAATATCAATGATTTGGTGACAGACTTGGGGAGGAAATTCAGAAGAATATTGGAAATCCCAAAATCAAAGAATGTGTGAGGATAAAGTGTGGTATGTGGTTTAACTTATAAGGGCAGGGGAGTATTGTTTTAATATTATATTCACTTGTTTATTATATTTGATCATGACTATCAAGTGTATTGATTCATTTGACTTTAAATAGAAAATAAAGAATCTAAGGTTGACCAAATTAGTGATGACATCATCCATGAGTCAAAAATTCATATAGTGGAATTACAATATTAAGTACCATAAATTAACATAAAATACTATTAACATAAGATTCAACTAATTTAATAAAAATTCCCAAAAGTCACCCATGCAATTTTTTATTGTATATAATTAATAAATAGAATAAATTTAATGTTAATAATGTTTTACATACTAGAAATCCAATTTTTAAAATAAAATACAAATATATTTGAAAAATATTGATTTTAATATTATAATCAAATTTATAAAAATATGAAAAATAATTTATGGTTACATAAAATTTTCTAAACATTATAAGACATAAAAATATTTTATTATGAAATTATTTTATTAAAATTGATTCTCATTTAAATAATTATATTCCTTTTAAAATTTCAAATAAAATATATACATCTTAATAAAAATACCAAAATGAAATTTTACATTATAAAAAATATTATTTACTTGTAAAATGATATAAATATTTGTTAATTTTATTTATGTGATACATAATGTAATTATAAAATTTCATAGTTTAGTTTACTATTTTATTGACTAGATGAGTATTCCTAAAAGACAGATTTATATTACAAATCATCATATTACTATTGTAATTATTATATTTATTACGATAATATAGGTTTACTAAATGTTATAAATACCTCTTATTATATAAATTTTTAATTCAATTATAATTTATATTTTTAATATATATATATATATACATTAATCTTTATAATAAATACTTTTTTATTAATGTTTTCTTTTATTTCAATATCTTTGTTTATTAGTGGGATTATTTTGGAGCATCGAGAAAATCTAAAATTTTATATTCTTATTATCAAAATTTCTTTTTATTAATAATGTATTATATTGGGAATTACAATTGGTTTATTTTATGACTAATTTAATATGCTTCACTTAGTAGAATTATATTCTCATCATTTATCTATGAGGTTTTTGTGATTTATACTTATGAGAAAATATTATATTAAGGGAAATTATATTAATAATATACTAGGTCATTACATTTTTTCCATATTATTATGAAAAAATAGATACAATGAAAGGAAAATAACATAACAATTTTTTTTGAACCAACCAAGACTCCCACTAAACATTGTTGGATATGTTTCCAAACAATCTTCATGTTTGTTTGCAATGTAACAGAATTAATTCTTCAGATAAATCATATAATAAAATTTTTTTTGTCGGATTCAATCTTAATTTTAGCCATTTACCAAATTCGTAAGATAGTATTTAAACTTTTCAATAGTTGTTTTGTTTGAATGTCAATGTATAAGATCATTAAGATTCATATACTAACTGAGTAATGATCAACTATTATTTTTTTAAATCTCTCTCTTTTAATTATGTTTATTCAACATGAAGAATTAATGATTCAAACAAACATATGATTTATATAGATGTGACACACAAAATAATCAATATGAATATTGTTCAATTTTTATTCTTTGAAATATTATTTTATGCAAATAATGAAGCACCACGTCTCTTTATCATTTATTTAACTCATATATTATATTGACTAGTAATATAGTCAATTTCCAATCGATTATTTTATTCCATTCATAGGATATATTTTTAAAAAAATATGTTGATATTTTTTATTAAATTCACCTATATTTTATTCACCACCTTCATATATATAATTTCTGAAATTTTAATATGATAATCATCGTAATTCATAATACGTAAATTCCCTCCATGATTCTTTATCCAACATGCATGTTGAGATTATCTATAATTTGTTCATGAATTTTAATAATTATGATTCTATAACCTCTCAATTAATCATAGACATTAGGAATTTAAATAACCATATACAATAGACTGCCAATTTTTTAAATAGAATTCTCACAATCTATATTAATAATCATTGGAACTTCTTTCAAAAATCCCATACACTTGAATCATATGAGGACATGAAAATATAAAATATGAATTTCATATTGATAATGGTTATCTAATAGTTTGAGAACTCATTATTCCATATTTTCATCACTGAATTAATATTTATTTCAGAATTTTTCTAATAACATTTCACATCATGATAATTAATCTATAATTTAATGTACAACATTATCATTATTAAATCCTACTTATTCACCCTATAGTGTCTTTCAATCTGTAAATCATATATAATATATATATTCTGTAATAAATTATAGTTTAATTGTTAATATTATTGAAATTTCAATTCGAAAGAAGTAAAATAATAAATGTAATATAATAAAAGTATTACACATCTCAAGATGAAATTACAATTTTCTAAATACTATTTTTTAATTAGAGTTGAGAAACATATGTGATATAATAATTATATTATATATCACAGTATTCATACATGCATTATTAAATTTCATAAAAATATGAAAATATTCTTTATTATAATCAACATGTTATGTATATTTTTTTAACATTAGGGGATATAGAGTTTTTGGCATTAGTTCAGTTATAGTTCTTCATAACTCAGTTTTATTCATGGAATTTTCAATTTTAAATATATGAAAGAATAAATTGAATTCATATGGTGGTTCCATCCATTTCAAAATTTGATATATTAGTAAATATATTTTTTATAAAACATATTATGAAAATATTACATACTGTAACCATTAAAAAAATCTCAACTCATGAAATTATAAATCCAAAAACAAATAACAACAATATATCATGAATTAAGAGTAGAATAAAAAAAATAATTATCATGAAAAAATTATTTATTTGACACATTACCTTGTCAAAGATGAAATTGATATTATATAATTTTAGGTTTTTTTAAAAAAAATTATAAATTTTATTCATTACAATTCATGATTATCAGAAATTCTTGGTGTATATGAGTCATATAATAAACAACTAGCTCCTTGACCCATGAAGATATGGTAGTGGCTTACTATATTCCATTTGCGAATTTCTTGGGGATTGTAGGTCGAAATAAAATCAGAAATGTCTCTAAAAAATACATCACAAACATTGGGGAAATAGTTTTCAAGAGGTGAGTTGCATCAACAAAGTGACTGAATCATTCCCCGACAAAAAGTTTGTAGAGATTATTTTTCTAGGAAGGAATCAAGATTATATGTCACAATATAAATTATTTCCTACTGCTATTGTATTCTATAATGATGTTAGGGTATCTTCATTTTGAAATACTTGGTAGAGATCATGTGTTTTGGCATGGGGGGCATTTCACACTATGAAAGGGATGTTATTTTATGGAATGATTTTTCTTAGTTTTTAATTTAATTACATTATCTAATTACCCCTATATACTTAATGAAATTTTATCCACCACATTACCCACATTCACATCAGCCACATAAGAGGAAGCGGAAGGGATATATTTAATTCCTTCTATAATTCTTCGAGGTCTATTTTTTATCAATTAGAATTTAATTATATGGTCAGTATCCTTCTTCTCTATCTCATTCCTTATACAATTTACCTTTGATTTATAACATCAAAAAAAATTATAGTGGCCATGTATAATAAATTAAGAGTTAGAGTATTTCTGTTTATGGGGAATTGAATGTTTAGTTCTCATGGAATCATTTTCTTATATATTTATTGATTTCATTAACAAGTTTGACCTTTTGTGAATTTTATCTAGAGATTGAGGTAGGAATTATTAGAAATTGTAATCATTTGAAAAGGATGTGCATTCATGTGAATTATAACATTAATTTCATTAGATTAAATACCGATATGTGATTCATGAAATGGTATTATAAATGGTTTCTAGTGATTTTAATTTTTTACATAATGTGAATTTTCAGGGTTTTATGGTTATATCTTTCGTTATAAATAGTTAATCACAAAATTTGCAATCTTAAATTCTAAAAAGATTTATCCAGATGAACATGAGGATTTTAAATATCCATTTATCATAAATTTGTTTTTTAAAATGTATTATGGATTTAATGATGTTTTTTTTAAAAATATTTCACTACCAAATTTATAATGATATTTTATGAGAATAGTATTGATTCAAAATTTATTTATAGGTTTCCCACCATGACTTGGTTTTCAAGGATTTTTTTAAAATTTGTTTTAAATTAATATAATATTTATTGGCAGTCCAACTCATATTTAATGGCCCACTTGGTTGCTTATAAATAAATAGATTTATTTGATAATGAGATTACTTCAATTTGTAATCCCATGTTTTTTATTCTCATTGTCTAATTTCTCCCCTTTGGGGATTCTAATTTTTATTTATTAAAAGCTACCTATTCTTATCATGGTGTTTGAGTTATTTGTATATTGTTTTCCAGATTATTCAAGAAATTATATGCATTTCATGTTTTCTCACCTCCAAATTTATCCCTTGAGGGGTACATGTGGTACCAAAATTATAGATTAAGTTTATATCCAATACTAACATTGATTAAGAATTATAATGTAACCATAGTTTGTATTATGATCATAATATGTATTATTATCCTCGTTGACTATATGATCTAATAATATGCTGATCCCTATATGTCTTTCAGATCTTACTAATTGGTAGTTCTATTTCATTATAAATGAGTCCATTTTAAAATTGATCCCATTCAGTTTCACATGTTTCTAAATCTTTATTGAGGATGATTTATATTGTGTCATTATACAGTTAATTTCTATGAATTGTATCTTAATATGTATATTTTTTTTAATATTTATCATTTGTATATGTTTATAATCATTCATTGATATTATGGTACCTATTATGTTCATATTATATATCACATTTAGTTTTGGGTTTAATTTATATAGTTTTATAAAATTAATTGCAAGTTTTCGTTATATATAATATTTGTTAAGTTATTATTTATAAATGGGGATGATATTTTATTAGATAACAATTTATATTCTTATTTTGTTTCAAAAAATATATTTGAAGTGTTACTTTTATATTGTTATATTTTTTTCATTTAATTTTATCAACCTACAATTGTTCATATAAAAAGAATTTATGATTTATAAAATTAAATGAATTTTAAGTGTTAATTTATGTTCATAATTTTATAGAACCTAATGTTAAATTTCATCTCCATATATAATTAGTGAAATTTTTATATAATTAATTTCATGTCTCATTTGAGAAATCAATTTATAATGTTTATAAAAAACACTACATATACAACATGGTCTATTTTTTTTATCATTTTATCTTTTATGGGTTAATTTTGATTCAATATGTTGTAGGTTATTTTTTCCAATGATTGATGATTGTGTATGGAGTGGTGGTAGTTTCTCATGTAGAGCATGTGAAATAGATTTTCAAAAAATTAAATTATTTCAGGTCCCTTAAGTATTATTCTAGTCAGAATGTTATACCATTAATTGTGGTTTTTTATTCTACATTATATGATGTATTTTGTTACAAGAGTGTATAATATATGTTGTTTTATTATTAAAATTAATTTTTCTCTTCAACTAAAAATTTTCTTTAATTAAATATGTGTCTTTTCCATATTTTTTTATTTACACTATCTTTGAATTTTTTGTAATTTAAAATTGTATAAATTCTCTTTAACGAATCATAATATATGGGAATAAAAGTATAGATTCGTAGAAAGATTATACTACATGTAATTATTATTATATAAGGATATTTAAACCATTATATATAACTATTTCTTGTTACATAGAAATTAGTTTTCATCCATGGGGATCAAGAAGACCCTTCATGGTTGGTGATGAGTTGGGATGAGGGATGTGTCATGTAATCTCCTGACATTTCATGGATTTTGGAATCAGAAAAGTGTTTTTTTGAATTTCCTCAGTTCATAAAGAGGCTAATTTTTTTGTAAATATAATTTTTATGAATACATATATATATGGATTGAATAATTTTTACCAAGTGTGTCTCCATATAATATTATCAATATAAGCCTTAGTAAACCATGGGTTGTAGGTATTTGAATATTGAATTATAGTAATGTTTTTTATTGATGATGTTTAAAACGATTATGTTATATTAGATACAATGGGTTTTATTATTTAGTTTCTGGAGGAAAATAAATTTTTTTATAAAGTGCGCACATGGTCAATAAATCATGAAAAACTATTTAGTGATGGAAATTGTGTATTTCTACAAATTATATAGGGTTTTTTTTAGAATGGTTATTTTAACTGTGTTGAAATTAAATGATTTGTTATACACCCAATATATAATTTTTTAAATCCTCCCATCAGTCTCAAGTTAATTATAATGATGATAACATTTAATACTATCACTAACCTCAGAGGACCTAGCCTATGTACTTATATACATACACACATCTTGAAGTATAAAATATGTTGAAATATAAAAACAAGTTAACAAACCATGAAACGATAAATATAATTAACAAAAAATTTGTATGAAAGGAAGTAAAAAACTAAATTGTTCCAAATACAATCACATCACAAAGACTATGAAAAAAACTCCAACTTTAATGTATGTTCTGGGGTTTTCCGTAAAACCCGCATGAATACACCTAGTTCTGTCAGGTCTTACTAACATTCTCTGGTCTTAGTCTATCTATAACTATATCAACTGTTTGATCTTCTAAACAATAAACCACATGAGTTGGAAAATACAATATATGGGTGAGTATAATAATACTCACTAGGACACCCCGAAACAACAAATAATAATATAACGGAAATACAATCACCTATTCCATGAATTATGTCTACAACACATAACAAAATAATTTCTACATATACTAAAATAAGAAACACAGTATAAAGGTAATTCAAAACCATAATATACCAGCCATGTATTCCATCACATTGATTCCACAAATCACTATTCTAGTGGAACACATTCTTGAGTCTGAATGCCCTAGTGAGTCCATGGAAGAGGTGGTTCTCATCGGGTCTCACCATTAAAAGTATGTGATGATTGTATGAAGAGATATGAAATATATATGTGGATCACACCCAAGTCCATGGGGTGATACCAAAAAATAAATCTAGATAAAACCTCTATGTTGAGGATCAGTGTTCATGTAGTGTTTTTCATGCTGATTGCAAGAACCTAACCTAGGTCCTGAAGATAAATAGATGATCTCACTATGAGCCCATCAAATGGATTCTAATGTTCTATATAAGAATTCATATTGAAGTGATCCAAGTCCTAAGAGTATGAGATGATTTCATTATAACCATATAGGAGGGGATAAGGTTAATTCACCCTAATTATTTGTGTCCATGTTATAGATGATAATGGATCCAAGCCATGTATTAGAATGTTCACAATGTGTAGAAGGGTTACAATCTATGTAAAATGACCCTAGTTACCCCATGTAAAAATCAAGTTTCTCATCCCATGTTTGTGTTTGTGTAGATGTACATAGATTATTGAACGACAATATACTCTTCTTATTTCCCCATGTAGGGCTCAACATATAAACTCATCCATGTCGGGTCTGTTTAGGGGTGTACACGGTGTGATCCAACCCGTGTACCCTATCTTATTTTTGTGTACCCTATGAGATACGTGCTAAGTCACTAGGGAGGGACCACACAATGTGTGACATAGTCACATGTCATGTGATATGCAATTATTTCATGTGAAAATATCTCTCATATAGAGGTTCCACAAGAAATGAATATCCGGATTACATTTCATATAGGATGGAATAATATTTAATCCCAAATCCCAATGCATACATTCCATCCGTTACATAGACATTAGATTCAGTGATTGTTTCTTGGAAAAAACATAGATTAAACCTCTTCGAGGACGTCCATCATTGAATCAACATGATATGGTCCTTTAATTATCTCAAAAAATAGGATTTCCCATAATTATTAATTGTGCACTAAAGAACATGAAAATCGCATATCTACTCCATCCAATTCACTAATACCTCTATTGTTACACATATATCATATTGTGCCTATCAAATATCTACAATATCATATCAGTTCCCCATGAAATAGGTGCACAATTATTTATTTCATTGGTAAATGTCAATCTAAGGACAAAATAGAAAATAACAAATATTAATATTTAAATGGGGGCGAAAATAATGAGAAAACATTGTACATTAACTAATGTTTGTGTTAGTCTCAATTCATGTACAAGAGAATTACAATGAAGAATCAACAATTCAAAATGTAATTCTCTCAAATAATACCCAGAAAAATCATCACAGAATATGAATGATCTCTGAAAAAATTTATTGGTCAACACAGTCACAATCATTAAATAAATAATGAATTGGGATGAAAACCAATCAAAGTACCATCCAATCTTAATTTAGATTGATCAATGACGATGAATGGTTTAACACCGTGATCATTGGTGGGATCCATTGAATTAATTACACATCAATCATAGATCCATTTTTTGATTACCATTCAACTAAGAGAAATCCTCCAATAATGTTTTCAAAAATTCTCCAACACTTATTGGGTAATGGGCTAACCCTGGGATTCTAACATAATAGTCTATTTAAAGAGTCTCTAATAAATGTGTATATTAAAATAATTAAAATAATAACTTATTTATTTTATTCATTTTTATGCCTAGAGTGAAAATTTCAAAAACAACCACATATAATAATGTTCATGTCACAAAATGGTAATACCCACATCTTAAACTCAACTATAAACTTGAATTTCTTACTTGGGATCCCATTTAGAATTTATACCAATTTTTTAAGATTTCTGTGCCTATGATTTATTTAATATAGTTTATATGTTTCAAACATTTATTTCGGGATCACTAGGCCTTAGAATCTCATGTCGTCTTAGCACATAGTCTCAAAAATTATCCACACACCATAAAACAATACATGGAAAATATAAGTAAAATTATTATTCCCACCATGGTGATTTTCATCACAAAAACTAAAACAAGAAAAATAAAAAGACGTGTAATTAATGGGATTTAATTTAAGGATCCTACTCCCATGTTCAATCTCAAAGATTAACATAATGCGAAAATTCACACCCCAATGTAATCTATCTCTGATGAATGATCCTTTACTAATAATCCATTATTTCTACCGAAAACTAAAAAAAGTTTGATTCATCCATGCTTTCAACATCAGTCTAAAAAAATGTGATTGATCATCCACGTACCTCTAAAGCTACAACTTGTGGATGATGTTTTTTACACATTCTAAATGTTGTCTTATAGATAATTGGCATTTCACCTTTCCAACATTATACATTCATTGGAAAGGGCCAATTAATCACATGGATAGCTTTCATCCTTGGAAAAATCACCATAACTCGCATCGATGAGAAACCCGTCGAACACACAGTATCATTTATCTAACACCAAAGGCCTTTGTCGTCTATCCTCATAAGACATCAGACATATCTATGAAGTTTTCTTATGGTTCAAGATGATCATCAACATCTTATTTTTTTAATTGCACCAACTCTGAGTCCATGAGTATTGACACTCAGTGTTAATCAATCATTGTGGGGACTGAAAGCGTCACCCGTAAAAATCCTTGAATAGTTTCAAATTGATTGTGTAATGGTATCTATTATTGTATGATATCTCTACTAGTAGTTGATGATTTTTCAAAATAAATATAATCTATAACAAGAATGCTCACAACTTTTCCTACGGAACCCAAATGGTCTATTCATTGATGTTTTCAATTTGGGGGGAAATACTTTTCTAAAGTGTAGTTGGGTCCTTTATTCCTCCCGCAATCCCTTCCACAAACATGATTTGATGAAATCATCTTATTTATAAATGATCATCGATTGAAATCCATGGAGTAAGATAATATCCTATATATAGAGGAGACCAAATCTCTCAACTGAAACGTTCTCCAAATTTTCTAACAAGATCACTGACTTAGTTAGTCTTTTAATGATCACCTAGATAGAATTGAGCCCTATGGATGTATGTGGTAAAATTTTCACGAACACCATCGATATTCCATCCCAATTCAACTCTTTCTCTTTAGTGTGATGAGCTAAAACTTCTAGAACATGGTACCCAAAAATCATTTTCGAACATGTAAGGAATAGAGAGACAATCCCTGCCACTGATTTCTTATCCCTAAACACTAAAACTAATGCCATAGATCCTGTTATACATATTTTACACACTTGTATGTACCAACTATTGAGACATATTAAAATCTCTCAATACATCACCACATAACATCAATGTTAACATTGCACGTGATATAAAAATACTGAAATGATCTCAAGCATTATGAAGAGTATTTGGGTCATGTTTAGTGGATATCTAAGTGTGCAGGGTCCCACAATCGATATCCTCTATTTATGACTAATTGAATTACTACAAGAGGATATGGGTGAAAACCTTCAACTATATGTTCGCTAATCCATCTCCATCCACAATGGAAATCTAAAATGATTCCAACTTCTCTAATGCCTTGTTCATTAACTGTGAAATTGATCTCTTGCAAAGGGATACCACTACCACATTCCTCTTTCCAAGATTATAGACAATTTTTATGGTATAATACATGAGGAACTATTTACATCACCTCTATATTCGCCTATGATACTTATATGATAATATATACATAATAATGTTTTTATCCGAATAGATGAAAAACCATTCTCCCAATAGTTTGTTTCGCCACATGATTAGTACGAATAATATGTCTCCTAAATCAATTTCATGGGTATTATAGTTCTTCCCATGTGGTATCATCTAAATTAATCCTAAGGTAATCACCAACTTCATCTACACCAGAACACAACAAATCCATGTTCCTAATGTATCGTATAAACTACATACTCAACATCTTCCACTAGAAATATCAAGAAGGGAGAATTCGTCAAACACAACCTCATATGCTAGAAATCCTGCTATCACTAACCAATCCCCCATAGTGGTTGTACATTTTGGGTCAATATTTTCTTGAGTAATGATGTTATAGAGAAATAATATAGGAATCTCCCGAAATATCCTACCAACCCAAGGAATCTAAATATATCTATCATTATCTTAGGTGGATCTCATTTTAACACTCCCTCGACCATGGATGGGTCCACTATGACTCCATATGTAAATATAAAATTTCTATAATGTGGACCGCCTGAATCAATAACTAACACATTTAGAACAATCAATATAGATGATTTTCAAAGTGTATATCCAAAAAATTGTAAAATTAATCATGTGAGCCTCCTGTGATGACGAGTACACAATGATATCATTGATGAATAAAACCATGAGAAGGTCTTACAGGGCCTTAATTATATTATTCATGAGTCCCATGAACACTGTCGGGGTGTTCTTCAAACCAAATGATACCATCATGTACTCATAGTGATATTAATGCCATATTAATTTCATCTTCGGTATATCCTCATTATGTCATCACAGATCGTTATAGCCTAATATAATTTCAACCATTGAAAAACATCGAGACTATCTTGACTAATAAAAGTGGTCATCGACCCTTGGTAGAGGATAACATTTCAACATATTAACATGGTTTAGGAGTTGGTAGTACACACACAATCTTAACCTCCAATCATTATTTTTGGAAAAAACATCAAGGATTCATGGTGGAAAACTATGTCTAACAAATCCATTATTTTTTATGTCCTAAAATAGTACTCTAATATCATGTTACAATGTGGGAACTATCAGATAAGATGGAACTACCATCAGTTCCACCTACGGGTGAGAATCAATTTATAAGTCTATCTCTCGGTAAACATGTAAATCGGGAACATACTCAAGAATGATTTCTTCATACATCACATACAATGCATGAAACTTGTAACCCATAAAATTTACTTCACCAAGGGTTAATCTAGAAAAATTATGTTAATCATATTCACTCTACTAAGAATGAGTCTATCTTACACTGTTATTATTTCCTCTTCACTGAATATGGAAAACCTGGCTCTGTCACTATAAAAAGACTACATCCTCAGACTAAGATAGTTAATATGGGGATGAACTGTGGATAACCAGTCCATACCTAAGATGATGTTGTATGGCCTCATTACCACTACAACTAGATTCAATAGAAACTCTCACCTTGAAGAGTCTCCTCAAACTATTGGTAAAAGTGTGTGATCACTTAGTCATTTCTAGAATGTTTCTTTAAGCCTACGAATTGATCCAATGTCTCAAAAAATGTGTCTAAGACTCATACATGGTATATTGAAAGGAAGGAATGACTAAAAAATATTTCTATCTCTACTATAGCTATGGTAGAAAAGAATTAGATCATACATTGAAATATTAATAGAGCATCGAGGTCATATTATATGCTACCATTTAATTGTTTGTGCTCTTGTCCTACTGCTCTCGGAGTATGGAATGGTATACATTGGGTGGTGTGGAAAAAATTCAAATCATTTACCACTTCTTCACCCCCAACTCCTCTACCACATCCTCTAACCAATAGACCTATCTTCTACAGTTGTGAACTCTACCACATTTTCCCATTTTTGGACTCTCATTCCTCTATAAGGTGGGTCAAAAAATTTATTGAAATATTCCTCCTATCATCACATGACTATAAGTGCCTCCCTCTAGGATGAGCATATCAACCTTTTGAGACTAGAACCACAGACCCTTTTTCATGGTACCTCCTCTTAAATCTTATCGTATGACGGGCTCCCTCAGACAAATTTCATCCCCTTGCTTCTATGGTCTTTGCAGTTGTTTACCCACTACCAGTAACCACTTGGTATATCCACTCAACAAAGAAACACTAAAACACAAATGTTCTCTATATCACCAAAACATATATTGGAATTCATAGATGGATAACACTCTCTTATGTGTCTCTATTCAGAACTCACTCGAAATTACATGCCTTGAATAACTGATCATGAAAAATATCCATCGAGTACCTGTAGATATTTGTAATCATCGATGAATACCAGCAACTATTTGAATTCTTTTTTGGTGCTAAATAATCTCCTACTTACGTATAAACCTCATTATAGAAGTTGAGAAAATAATCTAAAATTTCCCTCAATATCGATCAATGCTATAGTCACTTCATCATATGAATGGTTCACTAAACCCCCATCTTCCTTCTAAACTACAAGTAAGGATCCCACATAGAACTACCATATGGTGAAATTGTGTCATAACTAGATATAAAACTGGGTCATCCCCTTATTCCTTTCCATAGAGAAATGTGTTTTGGGATTGCCTCAGAATCATAGGCTTCCCTATCACAGAATATCAAAAAATCCATTGATCTTGTGAACCTCATCCACTGGTACTGCATGTACCAAGTTCTTCAACATAGGTGGTCAGATAACAGGTGCACCACCGGGAGGAAACACCTTAAAAACTGGTCCTTGTATCTATACATCATCATAGTGGTGATCATCCTCAGGATTGTGATGCTAAATCCTTGATGGTATACATCACAGAGGAATCATAAATCAAAACACGTTATTCCATAGTAAATTATTATATATACATATCTAACACAAAAAGTAAATGGAGACCACTAACCATTCATATATGATACATATACAATTATTATTTCCATCAATTTTTTTCTTATGTCCTAATTCAAAAATAATGTGACTAGAGTCCTGGTGTTTGGATATATTTGCCACCATAAAAGCAATACAGTCCTTATGATGAAATCCAAACATGAAACACAAAAAACTATATCACAAATACAATATCATATAATCTAGTACTAAGGTAAATATTAATCCACTTATATTACTCTATCCAGAACCATAACTGTGGGGATAGTGGTGTTACTCCCCAAGCCCACATTTAATAGGACATGGGATTATGACTGGAATCAAATCGGAATATCTAAAACATGGGAGGCCTCAACCGAAATATCTATACAAATACACACATCCCGAAGAATATATATGATGAAATGTAAATTAAATGAATCCAAAATGCATTAATAATTTTGAATCCCACAATAGGTGTATAATAGGATGTAATGGAATGTAAATAGTGCCAAATAGAATACCACCACAAATATTGTGAAACACTTTTACAACCATAATGTAAGAACTATGGAATTCTATTAATATGCCAGAGGAACACACCACAATATTTATAGTCTCACTGAGCTCTATCTACTCCTAGTTCATTGAGCACAATGTATAATGTTCGATCATCCACAAAAGACAAAACACATGCGAGAAAAGAATATATAGGGGTGAGTATAGAAATTCCCATTATTACATCCTAAAACAAAAAAGTATCCAATGAAGGAAATGTTGTTAAATAATAATTGGAATATGTCTACATCACATATAATAAGAATATCTAAATAAATTAAAAAATATTCAAATTCATAAGGTATGTCACAACTATAGTATACTAGAATATTATTCGAGCTAAAATATTCCTTAATGAACCTATTTAGGAGGACACCCTCAAGATTATAAATGCTTTTATAAGGTATATACGTGAGGTATTTCTTATCAAGTCTATCCGTTAAATTTATACGCAGAAGGTATGATGATAAAAGATAAATACATGATGATCACACACAAATACATGGGTTGATACAAACAATTAAATCTATATTATCACTCTATGTATAGTATCACTGCATGCATATTTTTGGTCATGAATATATCGGGAAATCCATCTTGAGAATTCTGGTAAAGAGAGGATCTCTCTCTATAACTCTCAGATGGATTATGACAACTATATCCATGAAGTAATAGTTCTGTGATCATAGTCCAAATAGTATGACATTATTCAATATTAACCTTCATGAAAAGGATAAGTAGAAAAACCACTAATGAATATTTTCAAATATTTATAGGATAAGGGCTCCAATAGATTTATATATAATTACCCGGCATGTAGAAGGGTTATACACCATGTCTCTAAACATTGGGTCATTCCCCTGTAAACATCCCATGTCCTATCCTTTGTCCATGCCCACGTAGAAGTACAAAACAAGTCTTCTCCCTATATACTATGCACATGTATAGGTAAATGGCTATTCCAATGTACTAGTAGATGAATCAACCATTATACTCAACATGGTCATGTAATTTTAGGGGACAACACAGAATGATCCGACCCGTATACCCCAACCCATTCCTCTCAACCCTTCGAGATACATGTCAAGTCACTAAAGTGTGTTGATAGTCCACGTGATAGGTTCACAAACCATGTGAGACATAATTGTCTCTTAAACCCATAAGTTCTACTTATGGGGCCCACATGGCATCTGGATCCTATGCACACGTTATAAATCATGAGACACTCTAGAATCTCATCTCTAGATCCATGTACCCTAGTGGTTCATTCGTTCTTCGATCAAGTGTTTGTTTCTCCATAAAAAACATTGATCATGAATTGATGATTCATTAGATCTCATAATTCTAAATATCCATGAATTATATCTTCTTGCAATATGGTTTGTTCTTTGTTCCTAATTGTGCAGTGAAGAATATAAAAATTGGATCTCTACATCACTTGACCATATTCTGCCTACATTACTACATCTCCACTACGTTGTTCTGATCCCATATCTATGATATGGATCATTTCACCATGAAATGATTTTCCAAGGATAAACTACATTTAGAAACATCAAACCATTGGTCAAACGAAGAACACCTGTGATGAATGATGGATTAGGGTAGAAAATATCAATAAAAAATAAGCATATCGTATAAAATATGATGTTCATGTGGTCCTTGATTTTCTTCCATGAGAATAACAATAAAGAATGAATAATTCACAAGGTTGTTCTCTTATATAATCACCCTAAAAATACATATAGTGATATATACAATTTATTAATCAATCCATGGATAGATTGATTCACATTATTTTTAGTAATTAATAATGGGGAACAAAACCAATCAAAAACCCACTATTCCCTGATTCTGATTGATCACTGATGAAGAATGAGGCTTCTCCTTGACCAATAACGATATAATTTGAATAAATTGTGCATCCATCGTTGATCGATGATCTGGTAACCATTTTTCTGAGGTAAATCCTCTAATATTCTCACTAATATCTCTTTAATTGTTTTAGGGGTATGTATCTAACCTTGGAGTTCTATCATAAATGTCTATTTAATAACTCTCCAATCACTATGAGGTGTTTTTTCCCATCATCATTTTATTTCACATTTTCATCAAACTCTGTTATTATTTTATGAATGTAATATTTCTGAATTTTTTTATCTATTACAAAAAATTTGAAGGATAATTTAACTTATTGGAATTAATTTTATTTGGATCATTCTAGAAAGCAATTATTCACTCCAATTCATGTGTCCTTTATTCATGATCAATCTTGTATTATTCTACTAATTCATGAATACTATTTGTAAAATAATTCTCAAATATATATATCTATTAACAAAGATTAAAATTCATGTAATTTGTGGATACAAATATTTAGGAATATTTATGCATTTGGGTACACTTTTCTCCAAACCATTCGTGATCGCTTCACTATTGCCTTCGTGGTGGGAAATCACCTATTTCTTACTTTTATAGAATCCAAAAATGTGGGAGACCATTAAATTTGAAATAATATTAGGATATCCTCTAAATTAGAATATGGTTTTTCTAGTGATTCTGTAACAGCCCAAGATTTTATGAAAAATATTCTTTTTAATTTCACTAATGTCTTGTGTTGTACGCTACACCAAAAGGAGCTTGCACAACACGCATCCTTGACTTGCCTTGCATTAAACGCAATCGCAACCTTCCCCGATAGCGTGTGTAGTACGCAATACTGAGTTTCACTAAACAACGATATTCTATTAAAATATTATTAAAACTAGCCGTTATGAATAGTAATAACCACTTTTTAAATTTTAGAAAATTTAGCTCTCAAAATGGACTTCATTTTTTGGATTCAAAGTATCGAATTTAGCCTAAGGTGAAATTTTGGTACTTTTCGGATAACTTTCATATTCTGATGAATAGTGAAAATTACTAAATTATAATTAAAAACAAAATTTTTAATTGAAATAATTAATAGTGATAACTTATTAATTTGAGTGGTTTTAAAGTATATTTAGAATATATTTTTACAATTTAATATAATGTTGGTCATTGGTTGTAATTTCACATTTAAACCAGACATAATCAAGTGTCAATCTTTTGATAGATATTGTTTCTTAAAAACACGCTATTTGTTTTAACAGCGGGATTTAATTATAAAATTAATTAATGAAACTTCTATGTTATCAATTTGGTAAAACAGACTTCATTTTTGAATTCGGAATATGAAATATAGCTTAGGATGAAATTTTGGCATTTTTCTGAAAACTTTCATTTTTTGATGAATAGTGAAACTACTAAGTGGTAGTTAAAAAAACTGAATTTTTCATAAAACTTAATTTTACCGTTTCTGTGAATGGAATTTAAAAAATCCGAGAGACATGGTGGATTTCAGTAAGTAAAATGTGGTTCAATGAGATGAAAATAATTTTTTGTGAATAATAACTTTTTACTTTTATTTACCACGGTTAGAAGTAAATAGGTTAATTAAGGGTAAAAATGATATTAATATTACCCTAACACATGTCCTAATCCTATTGGGCAAGTTTATCTCGACCAAAAACAACGTTAAGTGTAAAATATTATCATTTAGGCCCACTTGAATTAGATTAGGACATTTGTTATTATTTAATTCAAAGAAGAGTTAAAAGAGTTAAAATCAAAGTTTATTTACTAAAACATTTTTAATATAGGGTTATACATAAGATAAATTCGATTTTAAATATTAATTAGAAAGATAAAAAGATTTCCTATATAATGGTATTTTATTTGTAATTTTTAGACATTAAATAATTTAATTTATTTATGACACAATGATGATTAGTAATTATCTTATTAATGAAATATTAACATAATTGATGTTATAAACACCAAAATAAATGTAATTTGAGACTTTTTATGAATTCCACTAATTTTCGAGGTTACTATGATATATTAGTGTCGATTTAATAAACTTGGTTCGAACATATAATTCTGTTATGACTTTCACAAAAATCATATATCAAATAGTGTCAAAATTGACACAAAATAGTTTTTAAATCAAATATTATATTACTAATTGTTATTTTATTCCTAAAAATATAAGGTTCGGCCAAATCACTTAGATAAGGATATATATATTAATAATAAATAATTTAGGGTTCGTTTGGCATGTTATAGTAAGTGTATTAACCATATAGTGTAAGAAAACAAAAAGACACGGTAAAAGTTAAATTATTTAACTTAGAGTTAAATCTAATTGATAAGGTTAAAATAAAACCCTAAACATGTCTAAATCCTATTGTATGATAGTATTTCTACCCATACCCACTTTATATTAGAAATAAGACCCTTTGGAACCATTATAAACCGATTTTGACTTTAATATAAAATAATATTTTGAGATATTCCAAAGGTGCCCCTCTCCTCCCTTATAAAAGGGCACCTCCTCCCCCTCCTCCTCACACCAATTTGAGCACTCAAGCACGGCCAACCCCTGCCAAAATACCTTCTCCACTTCCCTAGTATCATAATAGAGGTCCTGGTCTTCTTCAAATACCATCCTTAGTTCTTTAAGTGGAGGCTAAGAAAAGGCGCATCAAAAAGATGTAATATCCATTACCGATCTTTTTCAATTTCTTTCTTCTTCAACTTCTTCTTCTTTAGTTGTTTCATGATAAAGTAATAACATAAGTATTTATTATATACTGATATTTTATTATAAATATGAAACATCTTTAATTAACCTTCTATCCATCCTACGGAAAAAGGAAATCACCGCGCGTGCGTACGTACGGAATACCGTCTCCACGCCGTGGTGTAATCTATTTCCCGCCACCACATTAATTGGATGGGTATAAAGGTGTAATGAGTAACTATATATGATTATTATAAAGTTATATTGATACTGAAATAGTATACATACACTTCAACACAATTCCACGACCATGGGAACGATATCATCGCTCGTGCGTACGTACGGACTACCGTCTCCACGACGCGATGAGATTCATTCTCAATGATTAACCATTCATGAATGATTATAAAGTATATATAATTAGTAATAATGCAATATATGACCTAATAATTATACTGGAATTATTTATATTTATATGTATGTCATCTACTTAATTCCATTCAATTCAATAAAGAAACGAAAACAGCGTTCATGCGTACGTACGGACTACTGTCTCCATGAACGGTGTATTTCTTTCCATTTACTGATTTATTATATATGTGTATTATGAATATATATATATAAATCATGTTTTATATTCTGGAATTAAGTAATCATGATCTAAGTAATCATATGAATAATTACAAGTTAAAAACACGAACGACAAATGAGACGATTTTACCCAAAACGCTACTTTAACATGAATTTACAAAAGAACGGGTAATATAAAGTCATAAGTAGACCATATATGATATAATAACAATGAATATGATTCTGGAATAAGTCAATAACATGATTTAAATCATATACAGGAGGTTCGGACACTCACAAAGCAAGTCGGACCTAAGGTAAGGGAAATATCACAATCTCATTTTTATCCGAGATTGTCTATACTTTGGTATTTACTGGGGTTATTTCTATCATCCATGTCCATGTTTTATAAAAGTGTTTTCCTGTATGTTTAAATTCCTTTTTACCCATTTTGACTTTTACCACATGGTATGTAAGGAATCTTTCTTTTGTTTATGTTACGAGGTACTTTTTCACTTTTCCGACAAAAGTATGAGAAGAATGTTTTTTTTAACTTATACGGCATGAATGGATTCTTAAAAAATTATTTCCAAGAAGCTTCCTTTACAAGTTTTCAAGTTTATTTTTAATCAACTTCTTTTAAAATTGTATGACACGTTAAGAAAGTAAAAGTGTTTTTGAAGTAGAAAGGATATTTTCCTCAAGAATGGATTTCAAGTGTTTTATCAAAATTATTTTCCATCTAAGATAATAAAGGGTTCTGTTTCTATCCCTATTATTACATGGATTTGATTATGTTGTGATGGAAATATTTTTATGAATTCCTTTATCTTATATGATTTGTTTTATGATGTCATGTTGTTTAAGAATCCCATTTTTATTACATGGATTATGCAATGATGTATGATTTATGATTTTGTGGCACACATAAGAATGGTATCATTATGAGATGGGTGGGACCTATATCTCCCTCCAATGCATTGGGTAAAGATTTTATATCTCACGAGATAGACATGGCTGGAATGGTAGGTTATACCGGTTCAGTGAAACAGGACTGAAACGAGGGTGACTCGGTTCAGAAAGGGACTTTGTCCACTAAGATAGTCTTGCCAATGAGTCTTTACTAACAAGAAATGATTCTCTATGATTATATGTGTATGCCACAAACTTTCATGTTTTAAGTTATTCTTATTGGGATTTCATTTCACTACTATGATTTATCCCATGATATGAAATTATGCTCTCTTTTGCAGGTTGAGATTTCAAAAGCTATGTTCTTATGAATATGATGTGATTGATTTTTCTTTTGCTTACCCTTACTGAGCATTTGAGCTCACCCTTTTATGTTTTCTTTTCCCCAGGATATAAAGAAAGGTTTTAGGTAAAAAAAAGGAAGATCTTTATGAGAGATATTGAAGATCTTTCACCACGATTAGAAGATTACGTTCCGAGTTTCCAAAGACACTAAACTATTACGATCCTTGTTTGTGTGTTTTTGTTATGTACTAAGTATTCCGCAAAAGTAATGTAATGTCCATGTACGTCAGGCTTCGGGTCTCTACAGTTGGTATCAGAGGAAAGGTTTAGTCAACCTTTGGAAACTAGGACGCGAAAACATTAGTGAGATCCCTAGAGATATTTCTAATGTATGTCTAGGGATGTCCCTAAGGTTAAGTATACATATAGGTTATAGTACTAGAATTACGCTAACGATCATAGAATTTAACCTAAGATGTTAGATATTAAGGGTACTCCCCCTTTACTATGTTGTTTTCCTTAGCATGATTTTTGCCTCTCACACTATTCTTTTTGGGTTTTAGAAAATGGATGGAAACAAGATGATTCACGATAATGGAGGATATTATGGATAATGGAATGATATTCTTCATAATGAAATGGGATTTGGAAGTCCAAACATAATTATTATGCCGAATCAGCAATCTCATAATATGATCAATAAAGTAAAATTTGGTAAGTTTCCTGACTCGGCTAATAAGAGAAAGATGGAGTTTCATGATGATCATAGAGGAAAGAAAGTTCAATTTCCCCTATGTAATTCATGTGGGAAGAGGCATCAAGGAGAATGTTTCAAAGGAACTGGAAGATTCTTTGGGTGTGGAAAATAAGGACACAAATCCAGTAAGTGCAAAGGAAAAGGTTCAGTTAACACCAGGGATGAGGATAATGGTATTGCTACGACATCAACAATGGTTAAATGTTTTAAATGTGGAATGTACGGGCATTATGCAAACCAATTCCCTAAGGGAAAGTCTCATGAAGAGAATCAGTATGGTCGTATGGGAAGTATTTATGTTGATGATGATGAAGAGACTACAAATGATATGTGAGATGAAAGAATTGTTGAATCTTGGACAATGGTTTAAGAATGTAGTGGAATGATTACATGTTTATCATGTGTAATGTTGGAATAACGAGACATCTAAGGATTGTTACACTATTGTCCTTACTTGAGTTTTGAAAGTGTATTATTAATGTTACCAGTATCCATGGAAGGTTATTCAGATATTTTTGGAATGTAGATGATATGCGCATAATGTAGGGATAAGGATAAAATTAAATGTTTGATAGTATTCATGAGCTCATGACTGATATAAGGAGAAGGTTAAATTATGGTTTGAGTATATAGATTTTTTGGATTTAGGTATGTGGAAAGTGTTAAATTTTAACAGTATTCATGATTTCACTAAGGTTCAATGGGTATTCATTCTTCAAGAGAATACATGATTAAGGCCTTTGAATGTTTGGAATGTGACCAACAAGACATATCTTATGATATATGGGGATCAACGACAGTATTAAATCTCTGGTAATTGTTTTCACTATATTATGAGAGTGGACTGCAGTATTATGGATAAGCCTAAAGATTACAATGGATTATGTTGGACATAAGTTAGTATTGTTTAAGGATAGAAGTTTTTTTTCGATATTATTGATGGGATGTTATAGTAATATAATTTTAGAAAAAGGAAAACCTGCAGGACGGGAGACAGCCCATCGCGTCGGACAAGGCTGTGGGAATCGAACCCACAACCGAAGTGCGACTGGCCTTTATTGCCTACCACTGGCCTACAGGAAGTCCCTGTTTATTAGAAACTAGTTTTATTATATTAATTAGTATGATATATGAAGTATAAGTCCATTTTAGGAACCATATATGATTAATCCCACTATAGATCGACTTATATATATATATTTTGCTAACCTTTTGAGACAGATGGAATGACCCGTCATTCTATCACATGATCTGCTAACACTTCACGAATAACAAATTCAACTTCATTTATTTAAGAGATGAAGTGGAAATTGTTAAAGGCACGAACAACAGTGAGGTTGTACCAACATTAAGTAAGTATTTATTCTAATTCAAATTCTCTAACTTTAGGGAAACGATCTTGAAAAACAAAAATGTTGTCCTAATGATCTTATATCTGATGAATCAGATGGTACCTTAGATCGTCACAAATTTATGGCTTTGTGATTACTGGCTTTTCCATAGCCATGTTCTCTACCACTCTCCATCAGAACATGATGGTTAGATTTCTCTTCCATATCCATATTTTCACCTATGTGGAAACCCAGTGATTTGTTTATTTGGGTAACCATTACGTTTCATACTTTTGTTTTTAAAGATTGGTTTTGATATTCATTTTTACGATGTGGGTTTCTATTAAATAAACTTTTGAATAGTAAACCATTTATAACCCCGACGAATTTCGAGGGGAAATTCATTTTCAGGGGGGTAGAATGTAACAGCCCAAGATTTTATTAAAAATATTCTTTTTAATTTCACTAATGTCTTGTGTTGTACGCTACACCAAAAGGAGCTTGCACAACACGAATCCTTGACTTGCCTTGCATTACACGCAATCGCAACCTTCCTCAATAGCGTGTGTAGTACGCAATATTGAGTTTCACTAAACAACGATATTCTAATAAAATATTATTAAAACTAGCCGTTATGAATAGTAATAACCACTTTTTAAATTTTAGAAAATTTAGCTCTCAAAATGGACTTCATTTTTGGATTCAGAGTATCGAATTTAGCCTAAGGTGCAATTTTGGTACTTTTCGGATAACTTTCATATTCTGATGAATAGTGAAAATTACTAAATTATAAATAAAAACAACTTTTTAATCGAAATAATTAATAGTGATAAATTATTAATTTGAGTGGTTTTACAGTATATTTAGAATATATTTTTACAATTTAATACAATTTTGGCCATTGGTTGTAATTTCACATTTAAACCAGACATAATCAAGTGTCAATCTTTTGATAGATATTGTTTCTTAAAAACACGCTATTTGTTTTAACAGCGGGATTTAATTATAAAATTAATTAATGCAACTTCAATGTTTTGAATTTGGTAAAATAGACTTCGTTTTTGAATTCGGAATATGAAATATAGCTTAGGATGAAATTTTGGCATTTTTCTGAAAACCTTCAATTTTTGATGAATAGTGAAACTACTAAGTGGTAGTTAAAAAAACTGAATTTTTCATAAAACTTAATTTTACCGTTTCTGTGAATGGAATTTCAAAAATCCGAGAGAAATGGTTGATTTAAGTAAGTAAAATGTGGTTCAATGAGATGAAAATAATTTTTGGTGAATAATAACTTTTTACTTTTATTTACCACGGTTAAAAGTAAATAGGGTAATTAAGGGTAAACATGATATTAATATTACCCTAACACATGTCCTAGTCCTATTGGACAAGTTTATCTCGACCAAAAACAACCTTAAGTGTAAAATATTATCATTTAGGCCCACTTGGATTAGATTAGGACATTTATTATTATTTAATTCAAAGAAGAGTTAAAAGAGTTAAAATCAAAGTTTATTTACTAAAACATTTTTAAGATAGGGTTATACATAAGATAAATTCGATTGTAAATATTAATTAGAAAGATAAAAAGATTTACTATATAATGGTATTTTATTTGTAATTTTTAGACATTAAATAATTTATTTTATTTATGACACAATGATGATGAAGTAATTATCTTATTAATGAAATATTGACATAATTGATGTTATAAACACCAAAATAAATGTAATTTGAGACTTTTTATGAATTCCACTAATTTTATAGGTTACTATGATATGTTAGTGTCAATTTAATAAACTTGGTTCGAACATATAATTCTGTTATGACTTTTACAAAAATCATATATCAAATAGTGGAAAAATTGACACAAAATAGTTTTTAAATCAAATATTGTATTACTATTTGTTATTTTATTCATAAAAATCTACGGTTCGGCCAAATGACTTATATAAGGATATATATATTAATAATAAATAATTTGGGGTTCGTTTGGCATGTTATAGTATGTGTATTAACCATATAGTGTAAGAAAACAAAAAGACACGGTAAAAGTTAAATTATTTAACTTAGAGTTAAATCTAATTGATAAGGTTAAAATAAAACCCTAAACATGTCTAAATCCTATTGTATGATAGTATTTCTACCCATCCCCACTTTATCTTCGAAATAAGACCCTTTGAAACCATTATAAACCGATTTTGACTTTAATATAAAATAATATTTTGAGATATTCCTAAGGTGCCCCTCTCCTCCCTTATAAAAGGGCACCTCCTCCCCCTCCTCCTCACACCAATTTGAGCACTCATGCTCGTCCAAACCCTGCCAAAATCCCTTCTCCACTTCCCTAGTATCATCATAGAGGTCCTGGTCTTCTTCAAAGACCATCCTTAGTTCTTTAAGTGGAGGCTAAGAAAAGGCGCGTCAAAAAGAGGTAATATCCATTACCGATCTTTTTCAATTTCTTTCTTCTTCAACTTCTTCTTCTTTAGTTGTTTCATGATAAAGTAATAACATCAGTATTTCATATATACTGATATGTTATTATAAATATGAAACAACTTTAATTAACCTTCTATCCATCCTATGGAAAAAGGAAATCACCGCGCGTGCGTACGTACGGAATACCGTCTCCACGCCGTGGTGTAATCTATTTCCCGCCACCACATTAATTGGATGGGTATAAAGGTGTAATGAGTAACTATATATGATTATTATAATGTGATATTGATACTGAAATAGTATACATACACTTCAACACAATTCCACGACCATGGGAACGATATCATTGCTCGTGCGTACGTACGGACTACCGTCTCCACGACGCGATGAGATTCATTCTCAATGATTAACCATTCATGAATGATTATAAAGTATATATAATTAGTAATAATTCAATATATGACCTAATAATGATACTGGAATTATTTATATTTATATGTATGTCATATACTTAATTCCATTCAATTCAATAAGGAAACGAAAACAGCGTTCATGCGTACGTACGGACTACCGTCTCCATGAACGGTGTATTTCTTTCCATTTACTGATTTATTATATATGTGTATTATGAATATATATATATATAAATCATGTTTTATATTCTGGAATTAAGTAATCATGATCTAAGTAATCATATGAATAATTACAAGTTAAAAACACGAACGACAAATGAGACGATTTTACCCAAAACGCTACTTTAACATGAATTTACAAAAGAACGGGTAATATAAAGTCATAAGTGGACCATATATGATTTAATAACAATGAATATGATTCTGGAATAATTCAATAACATGATTTAAATCATATACAGGAGGTTCAGACACTCACAAAGCAAGTCGGACCTAAGGTAAGGGAAATATCACAATCTCATTTTTATCCGAGATTGTTTATACTTTGGTATTTACTGGGGTTATTTCTATCATCCATGTCCATGTTTTATAAAAGTGTTTTCATGTATGTTTAAATTCCTTTTTACCCATTTTGACTTTTACCAAAGGGTATGTAAGGAATCTTTCTTTTGTTTATGTTACGAGGTACTTTTTGACTTTTCCGACAAAAGTACGAGACGAATGTTTTTTTTAACTTATACGACATGAATGGATTCTTAAAACATTATTTCCAAGAAGCTTCCTTTACATGTTTTCAAGTTTATTTTTAATCAACTTCTTTTAAAATTGTATGACATGTTAAGAAAGGAAAAGTGTTTTTGAAGTAGAAAGGATATTTTCCTCAAGAATGGATTTCAAGTGTTTTATCAAAATTATTTTCCATCTAAGATAATAAAGGGTTCTATTTCTATCCCTATTATTACATGGATTTGATTATGTTGTGATGGAAATATTTTTATGAATTCCTTTATCTTATATGAATTATTTTATGATGTCATGTTGTTTAAGAATCCCATTTTTATTACATGGATTATGCAATGATGTATGATTTATGATTTTGTGGCACACATAAGAATGGTATCATTATGAGATGGGTGGGACCTATATCTACCTCCAATGCATTGGGTAAAGATTTTATATCTCATGAGATAGACATGGCTGGAATGGTTGGTTATACCAGTTCAGTGAAATAGGACTGAAACGAGGGTGACTCGGTTCAGAAAGGGACTTTGTCCACTAAGATAGTCTTGGCAATGAGTCTTGACTAACAAGAAATGATTCTCTATGATTATGTGTGTATGCCACAAAGTTTCATGTTTCAAGTTATTCTTATTGGGATTTCATTTCACTACTATGATTTATCCCATGATATGAAATTATGCTCTCTTTTGAAGGTTGAGATTTACAAAAGTTATGTTCTTATGAATATGATGTGATTGATTTTTTCTTTTTCTTACCCTTACTGAGCATTTGAGCTCACCCTTTTATGTTTTCTTTTCCCTATGATATAAATAAAGGTTTTAGGTAAAAAAAAGGGAAGATCTTTATGAGAGATATTGAAGATCTTTCACCACGATTAGAAGATTACGTTCCGAGTTTCCAAAGACACTAAACTATTACGATCCTTGTGTGTGTGTTTTTGTTATATACTAAGTATTCCGCAAAAGTATTGTAATGTCCATGTACGTCAGGCTTCGGGTCTCTACAGATTCTATATATGGGTGTTATTCTCTTAATGTTTTTTGATCAACTATAAGATAGTTTTTGTAAGGCAGTTTTCTTACCTCTTCTAAATGTAGTTATTTTGAACTACCCTATCAAAAAAATTTCTCTATGCCTGGTAGTTTATTCAACCACTAGATCATATTATTTTATTAATCTTATATGTATTTTTATAAAATATTTTGAAAAATATTTTTAGAATGAAAAGGTTATAAATTTATATCAATCCTAAACTATACTACCAATAATGGTGTTGTAGAGTAGATATATGAGGAAGATCCCATAGATAGATAGGAACTTGAAAAAAATTACTTTTTAATGATTGTTTTTTAAAAATTGAATTTATATATTTTAAAAAATAAATGAAACTATAAGAAATTTTTTAAATTTTAGTGAAAAGATGAATATTGGGGAACCACTTTCCACATGAGGTTTAATGAAATATAGCCATTCACATTCAATTCTAATACAATCAAATTAAATTGGAACACAAAATTTCAATTATATTGATATGAGAGGTGATCAATTCTAGTCAATGAGCCCAGTCATATTAATTCATCATGGTATAAAAATTTTCAAAAGACCATTATCATGTTATTAACAATTTAATAAGAAAAATCTAATTAATTTCTTGGGGTAAATAATATCAATCATATTGGTGTCTATTCATTATATAAGGAACATGTTTAGTGGATAAATTATGAATAAGATATACATTCTGGTATAAAATAATTCCATTTAATCAAATTAGACTAAAAGGGAAGGAAGAATATACATTATTGGAATTCACCCCCTTTAACAGATTCCACTCTCCCTAGGTTTGTTTATACAATTATCATCAGGTAGTCACCAAGATTGACCAACTGAATACCATTAATGGAGAGATAAGAAAAAAAAATATTTAGAATAGATCAAATAAAAGACAATGAATGAAATTAAATTAATTAACTTTCACTATTATTTCAAACCATGAAATATAAATGTAAATTATAACGAAACACCTAACTATGAAGAACGATAATTATGTATGAACCCTATGAAAGCGTCTAGGTGGGTGAACATATTTCCCTTTAATTGATCCATATGTGTTATTAGACCAATATATATATATATATATATGAAATTAAGTAATCCATTGACCCCTTGTCCAAATATCTCATTTAAAGGCCATCCAGGTCAAAATATAAAACACTAGTCAATATACACACTAAAATTATCTATTTTTTTGTCTACATGAGGTTATTAAATAATGTAATGTTTCTTTGAAATTTTATTTGTAGTGCCCAATTTCCCATGGATTGAAATCTATTAACGTCTTGTATAAGTAAATTTCGTGTAATGTTTTCTTATCATGTAATATATAATTGATGTTTAATGATTATTTCTAGTATTGGAAGACTTTTTTTTCTCTTCATCTTCAATTTTCAGCCTTTATCACATCACGTGATCATCTAAATTCATGTGAAAACATTATTAAATTAGATTCATGAACATTTTGGATTCGATATTCTATATCGGGTTAAATATATTCTAATTTTCTACCAAATCCACTAAACTCTTAAACAAAATATTCCATTATGTTCATTAATTGCCTTGTTCTCCTTCATATTTCTCCATATGTTGTTCCTAACATAATAATACATATGACATTAATATAATGATTTAATATCATATTAAATCAATTATTATTCCTATAAAAACATATATATATCCATAAATATATAGAAAAAATATAATGATATTAGAGATCTATCTTCGTTAAGATTATAAGTGGGGAAAATTGATTTCACTTCGACTTTGAAAAATTGGGATTCCTTATCATTATATGATTCTCAATGTAATAGATTATCATCATATATAATATGTTATTATAAATATGAAACAACTTTAATTAACCTTCTATCCATCCTATGGAAAAAGGAAATCACCGCGCGTGCATACGTACGGAATACCGTCTCCACGCCGTGGTGTAATCTATTTCCCGCCACCACATTAATTGGATGGGTATAAAGGTGTAATGAGTAACTATATATGATTATTATAAAGTGATATTGATACTGAAATAGTATACATACACTTCAACACAATTCCACGACCATGGGAACGATATCATCGCTCGTGCGTACGTACGGACTACCATTTCCACGACGCGATGAGATTCATTCTCAATGATTAACAATTCATGAATGATTATAAAGTATATATAATAAGTAATAATTCAATATATGACCTAATAATGATACTGGAATTATTTATATTTATATGTATGTCATCTACTTAATTCCATTCAATTCAATAAGGAAACGAAAACAGCATTCATGCGTACGTACGGACTACCGTCTCCATGAACGGTGTATTTCTTTCCATTTACTGATTTATTATATATGTGTATTATGAATATATATATATATATAAATCATGTTTTATATTCTGGAATTAATTAATCATGATCTAAGTAATCATATGAATAATTACAAGTTAAAAACACGAACGACAAATGAGACGATTTTACCCAAAACGCTACTTTAACATGAATTTACAAAAGAACGGGTAATATAAAGTCATAAGTGGACCATATATGATTTAATAAAAATGAATATGATTCTGGAATAAGTCAATAACATGATTTATATCATATACAGGAGGTTCGGACACTCACAAAGCAAGTCGGACCTAAGGTAAGGGAAATATCACAATCTCATTTTTATCCGAGATTGTTTATACTTTGGTATTTACTGGGGTTATTTCTATCATGCATGTCCATGTTTTATAAAAGTGTTTTCATGTATGTTTAAATTCCTTTTTACCCATTTTGACTTTTACCACAGGGTATGTAAGGAATCTTTCTTTTGTTTATGTTACGAGGTACTTTTTGACTTTTCCGACAAAAGTACGAGAAGAATGTTTTTTTTAACTTATACGACATGAATGGATTCTTAAAACATTATTTCCAAGAAGATTCCTTTACAAGTTTTCAAGTTTATTTTTAATCAACTTCTTTTAAAATTGTATGACATGTTAAGAAAGGAAAAGTCTTTTTGAAGTAGAAAGGATATTTTCCTCAAGAATGGATTTCAAGTGTTTTATCAAAATTATTTTCCATATAAGATAATAAAGGGTTCTGTTTCTATCCCTATTATTACATGGATTTGATTATGTCGTGATGGAAATATTTTTATGAATTCCTTTATTTTATATGAATTGTTTTATGATGTCATGTTGTTTAAGAATCCCATTTTTATTACATGGATTATGCAATGATGTATGATTTATGATTTTGTGGCACACATAAGAATGGTATCATTATGAGATGGGTGGGACCTATATCTCCCTCCAATGCATTGGGTAAAGATTTTATATCTCATGAGATAGACATGGCTGGAATGGTAGGTTATACCGGTTTAGTGAAACAGGACTGAAACGAGGGTGACTCGGTTCAGAAAGGGACTTTGTCCACTAAGATAGTCTTGGCAATGAGTCTTGACTAACAAGAAATGATTCTCTATGATTATGTGTGTATTACACAAAGTTTCATGTTTTAAGTTATTCTTATTGGGATTTCATTTCACTACTATGATTTATCCCATGATATGAAATTATGCTCTCTTTTGAAGGTTGAGATTTACAAAAGTTATGTTCTTATGAATATGATGTGATTGATTTTTCTTTTCCTTACCCTTACTGAGCATTTGAGCTCACCCTTTTATGTTTTCTTTTCCCCAGGATATAAAGAAAGGTTTTAGGTAAAAAAATGGGAAGATCTTTATGAGAGATATTGAAGTTCTTTCACCACGATTAGAAGATTACGTTCCGAGTTTCCAAAGACACTAAACTATTACGATACTTGTGTGTGTGTTTTTGTTATGTACTAAGTATTCCACAAAAGTAATGTAATGTCCATGTACGTCAGGCTTCGGGTCTCTACAGATTCTATATATGGGTGTTATTATCTTAATGTTTTTTGATCAACTATAAGAAAGTTTTTGTAAGGCAGTTTCTTACCTCTTCTAAATGTAGTTATTTTGAACTACCCTATCAAAAAAATTTCTCTATGCCTGGTAGTTTATTCAACCACTAGATCGTATTATTTTATTAATCTTATATGTATTTTTATAAAATATTTTGAAAAATATTTTTAGAATGAAAAGGTTATAAATTTATATCAATCCTAAACTATACTACCAATAATGGTGTTGTAGAGTAGATATATGAGGAGGATCCCATAGATAGATAGGAACTTGAAAAAAAATACTTTTTAATGATTGGTTTTTCAAAATTGAATTTATATATTTTAAAAAATAAATGAATCTATAAGAAATTTTTAAATTTTAGTGAAAAGATGAATATTGGGGAACCACTTTCCACATGAGGTTTAAAGAAATATAGCCATTCACATTCAATTCTAATATAATCAAATTAAATTGGAACACAAAATTTCAATTATATTGATATGAGAGGTGATCAATTCTAATCAATGAGCCCAGTCTTATTAATTCATCATGGTCTAAAAATTTTCAAAAGACCATTATCATGTTATTAACAATTTAATAAGAAAAATCTAATTAATTTCTTGGGGTAAATAATATCAATCATATTGGTGTCTATTCATTATTTAAGGAACATGTTTAGTGGATAAATTATGAATAAGATATACATTCTGGTATAAAATAATTCCATTTAATCAAATTAGACTAAAAGGGAAGGAAGAATATACATTATTGGAATTCACCCCCCTTTAACAGATTCCACTCTCCCCAGGTTTGTTTATACAATTATCATCAGGTAGTCACCAAGATTGACCAACTGAATACCATTAATGGAGAGATAAGAAAAAAAATATTTAGAATAGATCAAATAAAAGACAATGAATGAAATTAAATTAATTAACTTTCACTATTATTTCACACCATGAAATATAAATGTAAATTATAACGAAACACCTAACTATGAAGAACGATAATTATGTATGAACCCTATGAAAGCGTCTAGGTGGGTGAACATATATGCCCTTAATTGATCCATATGTGTTATTAGACCAATATATATTTATATATATATATATATGAAATTAAGTAATCCATTGACCCCTAGTCCAAATATCTCATTTAAAGGCCATCCAGGTCAAAATATAAAACACTAGTCAATATACACACTAAAATTATCTATTTTTTTGTCTACCTGAGGTTCTTAAATAATGTAATGTTTCTTTGAAATTTTATTTGTAGTGCCCAATTTCCCATGGATTGAAATGTATTAACGTCTTGTATAAGTACATTTCGTGCAATGTTTTCTTATCATGTAATATATAATTGATGTTTAATGATTATTTCTAGTATTGGAAGACTTTTTTTCTCTCTTAATCTTCAATTTTCAGCCTTTATCACATCATGTGATCATCCAAATTCATGTGAAAACATTATTAAATTAGATTCATGAACATTTTGGATTCGATATTCCATATCGGGTTCAATATATTCTAATTTTCTACCAAATCCACTAAACTCTTAAACAAAATATTCCATTATGTTCATTAATCGCCTTGTTCTCCTTCATATTTCTCCATATGTTGTTCCTAACATAATAATACATATGACATTAATATCATGATTTAATATCATATTAAATCAATTATTATTCCTATAAAACACATATATATACCCATAAATATATAGAAAAAATATAATGATATTAGAGATCTATCTTCGTTAAGATTATAAGTGGGGAAAATTGATTTCACTTCGACTTTGCAAAATTGGGATTCCTTATCATTATATGATTCTCAATGTAATAGATTATCATCATATATAATATGATTCTCTCTTTTTTTCTAACCATAATTTAGTATATATTCATTTTACTTTTCATTCACTAATTTGTATTTTATCCATTTTGTTGAATATATTTTAATTGTATTCATTGACATCTTAGTATTCATCTCTTACAATAGTTTTTATAGATAAATAATAAGAATAATGACATATAAATTATATAAAAACATTAAAAGTGAAACTAAAATCATTAAATTAGGATACGATAGAAAATCAAAGAAGAATTTGAACTTACATCAATACAAAATGTGAGGATCACTAAACATGTGCACCCTAGTAAGAGGTGGGGAGAATCATTATGGATGACTTATTATAATTTAAAATATTCTATACTCTATTAAATTCATGATTTTAAATGAATTTTTCTCTATCAATTTTATGTTTATTTAGTAATCATACATATATTATAATTAATAATGAACAATAAAAAATATGAGGACTTATAAATGAGGACTACCTCCTTGTTGGATGGTTGAGTCCCCATGTTGTTGTCATTATTATTAAATATTGATATTATTACTATTTTATTATAAACAAATAGTTTAGATAATTTTAAAACTATCGTGACCTATCTCACAAGTTCCCCCTCTTAGACTTATAGTAGGACAAGTTTGACACCCCAGGACAACTACAATATAAAATTGGTTCGAAACTATTATTTAGTAGGCGCATCATATTAATGGGAGGAAATAACCTAAATTACCTATACACATGAATCCCACCATCCTCTATAAAATAATGAATAGGAATAGTATAATTGAACCTTTACAGTGTAAAAAATCTATAAAATAGCATCTATAAATATATAATAATATAATAAATTATAAATATTAAATAAGGAAATATAAAATCACGACCAAGATATGTCCCATTATAAATGTAAAAAATTGAATCACATGAATGATTCTAGATAATGATATTTGTTTCTTACACCTGAACATGGTCAATGCCTCCATATACAACTTTTCTCCTCTGAAGCTAGGTCAACTGATGTCAATGCCAATCATTATTTCATCAATATAAGACACTAAATTTTTAGAAAAATAAAATGAATGGTTTTATATAATAATACATAGAATTATTCTTTAATAAATGAAAATAAATAGTAAATGAAATGATTAGATAAATACTTAATGAAAAGGGGAGGATGACCCCAAAATATAGATATTTATATAAAGTCACCCCTCAACTAAAAATAGGGAAACACACCTTTTTATATAGGTAATAAATATTATTTAATTATTTTTCAATGCTAAAGTTTAAATTAGATAACGAATATCATTTTTAATCATCACTATAATAAGTAGAGTACCCAAACCATTTTACTAGATGCCTTAGATGAGGGAGTTCTGACTCAAGTGGAGGACCCACACCTCATCAAATATTGGTGATGAGGTTGTACTAACAATCTAGATAAAGGACCCACATATTTATGATTTTGGGTACTACCAATGATAACTTAAAATACTATATGGAAAACCCATTCCCTTAACATTTCATCATTAGTGAAGTACCAATACTAGAATCAACTCATATAATTTTATATAAAACTTATCGTTAGAGGAAATATAAATATAGAACCATAATTGAACTATTTACATCCAAAATATGTCCAATATTTTACTAATGTATCACTTAATAAATCAATATGTCTGATATCCCATTGTATGTATTGTTCATTATGTAAAAGGGGAGTTCACATCGTGAGTCTGAACTGAAAAATTTGTATTTGTAACATCTCATTTATTCAATGAGTATGTTCATTAATATGTGAGATTAATAAGAAATTACTATTTGGAAGGTTATTTAGTGGTCCATTTCTGTTACTGATCTCTAGAACCTAAGGTTTCCATCAAACATCAAAAAATCTTCTAGTTCAGCCATAGTTTCTTTTAAAATTCAACTGAGACATGAATCTTTTAGTTTTTCACATTTTTAGATAATAATTTAATATCATAAATGATTATAAATAATTACCTATGATAGGATTTGTCAACCAAGATTCATCTAAATTTTAACCTCAATTATTGAAAATATCTTTATATCCCATGAATTCGCACTTTCTCCCCTATGAGACAAAAAATCATCACAAGACATAGAACCTTGCGTTGATATGGTTTATCAAAATATATTCTTATATTTTGCACAAATCCTGACTATTGATCATTCTCAAACAATTTTGGAAATATTTAAACAACCAACCCATGGTCTAGTGGGGAATAATATGTTTAACAAGTGGATAAATCAACAAAGCCTTAATGTGAGAAGCAATGAATACTCACAAAATATTTCCAATAAATACATAGTCGTCAATATCAAATAAAATGGGAGGAATCAAACCTAAATAATATTTAATGAAAAAAAATAATTATTTCCAAATTCCCATACATGTCATGGATAATTTATCTCAAAACTATATTATCATTAAATTCATAAAAAATATTAACATGGAAGATTAAACTAATAGAATAGTCTCATCCATCATTTGATCGGTAATATATGAAGACAAAATCATCACCGAAGTCTTCTACGGTTTATGATATTTTCACCATAGATTAAGAGAACAACTAGAATTAGATCACAAAAACTATATCTAAAATACATATGGATCAGTACCATGAATTTCTTTCTGCAATATCTCTAAAAACATATCGGTTATCTCTTGGTTTTCAAGTGAAATGTTTGTAGAATGATGAAATAAAAAGCTCTAATAAGTCTATAGATAGGCTGGAACAAACAAATTCATGTTGTAAATATATATTCCACACTAAGAGCCTCGATCAATTTATTTATACTAGAAAACCAGTTTCTAGATCCATAATTGCTTCATGGATTTTGGGTCATGAAAAATGTTAGTCAATCAGTTAATCCATCAAAGTTAGAACCTTAAGAAAATATCCCACAAAAATTGTATTCATAATTTATTGTTAAGCCTATGATTTATTAACATTATTTGAAAATATATAAAACAAATCCTCATCCTCATCAAACTCAGTAGGGATATCCATTTCACACACACACCCCAGAATGTGGAACAAGAAACTGGAAAAATTATAGAATAAAAGAGTATCATCGTGAAAATTTAAAATGATGTTTACATTAAAAATATAATTTTTTCAATAACCATTTTCGTGTAAACATGATAGTGAAAATTTATCATGAAATCAAAAAAATGTAGATATTTTGTGAACTGGGACAAACCAGTCCTCTGAAAAAAATGGACCTATAGAAACCACCTCATAATGTTGTATAGAAGTGTAGTATTTATATTTCATTACATATATAATATAATCAACATCCATAGAGTGAAACAGTCGAGATTCCGTATATCCACAAAATATTCATGGCGATAAAAACTTTTTTTGACCTCAGCATAGTAAAATTATATAGACTAGGATCTAAAATAATCATATCTATAATTTCTAATGCTCATTAAATGATATGTTAACCACTAATTTTTTTATTCTTATTGAATGTTCATGGACATTCATTAATAGATTCAATAGATATATAAATTACTAAAAAATATAATATTAAGTATAAAAACTGTATTTTTCTTTATATATGATAAAAAACGTAACAATTGGATGAGTTTTGGGGTATCTTCTTATTTTCATGGAATGAAAAAAATCAATTTATTGGAAAGTAGTTAGCTTTCACACACTTATTAGTTTCCTTATTTGGATTAAATATTCACAGATAGCACAAATATTGTTATACATATTGTAAACTGTTAAATATTGTCCCTATATTGATATTTATATAATTTTTTGAATAAGAAAATCCCTTTAATTATTAGCACTTAAAATCAATATATTATTTCTCATTGAAAATATACTAATATAGTTTTCCATGACTAGTTATCAATATTGACCAATACATTCATATAATATCTGCATGATTATCTTTCCTAAATTGATTAAATAACTTTATATATAAAACAGCCATTATTCATGGTGACTAATTTCTCATGATCTACTTCAACAATATTACGTACCTATATATGAAATAACATGGGATCTCTACCTAAAACTATATAAAAACATGATTCTGTATCTTTGTGGCCTATAGGATTATCTTTTGGTATTTAAAATAATTATTACTCAATTTCAATCACTATGTTCATATATTTATAAATGAAATATAATAATATTTTACATGATGATTGATAAACTCTAAATTACATCATAGTATCAATAGGTTTATATAAATCTTTTTTTATTCACCTTATAGAATTTTCATAAAGTATAAATGATACATAAGTTTTAGAAGACATTTTGTATTAACATGTAAAAAATATCATTTCCACAGTTTTCACTTATATGGGAGATTTTATTTATATCTAACATAATATAGATATTACATATTTATGGATAGGTTTTATCAATTTTTATTTCTAATAGTTCACATATAGTTGAAAAAATTCATAATGTATTACTTATATTATGAATAATAGTCATCTTTGATAAAATTTGAATATTTTTAAACTTTTATAAATATTTCCTTTTCAAATATAATTATTTAGGTGTCTTATTATGTGAGAAAACGCACATGACCAATTTTCTAATTATGTCAAAATAAAAATTTTATATTTCTAAATAAGATTCTAGAAAAACAAAAGTTCATCATCCTAGTAGATCACAATACATATCTCCAATATATTCTATTATTTTATATAATTTTTGAATATTGACCATATACTACTTGTCAAATAATTTGTAAAATATTTAAATAACGTTACCCCAAATATTAATACTCAACTAAATCCATCAGAAAACACTTTATAATAACGCCATCCCTATTGAAATTAACATTATAAAATCAAAAAATGAATAATTAAATATGTAAATATACGTTTTAATATTAAAATTATCCTTCACAAACTTATCTCATATATAATTATTCAATAATTGATCATGAATAATTTTTCTCTAAATATCGTTATTTATATAAAAAAATAGATGTTAATTCTCAAGTTGGACTTCAATTTTGTCACATAGATATAAATTTCATCAATAACCTAACTATTGGAGTATATCATCTTTAACTCGTTAAAATCTAGATAAAATGGTATTCAAATGAGTCGTTTTAAAATTTTGATCATTCATTTCCACATAATGAATGGTATTATCATTATTACTCATCCCCTTTTCAATTATTATTTTCTGAAATAAATAATGAAAATAAATTAGTTACTTTATCTCAAACTAGAAAACTATATAATCTCACTAACATATTTCTTTGTGAAGTTTGAAAACCTGTCTTGGATACCTGATCTCAACTAATCAACAATCAAAAATAGAATTCCACATATCTATTAAATTTTATCTAATCCAATAATTTTTTATGTAATTAATATTTCCATCATCTTTATTAATAATAAATACATACAAAACCAAATCAATTTCAATAAAAAACACAATATTAATTATTTTTTCTAAAACCACAAAAAATCCCTAAAAATAGAATGACAAGTTTATCATTATTTCCAAAATAAAAATAAATTTCTTCTTATATTAAATTAAATAAATTAATGCAATGATGAACATTTTGAATGAATGTTAGTGGTGATTTATGGACTGTGATGATGAGGTTTTATTAAAAAATATTGCATCAAATCAATATGTATTGTGGAAAAAGAATGGTATCACTCTTCTAAAATTCATATACGGTGAGAATGAATGGAGTAAATATTCATAACCAACTTCTATTGGACTAATAATTTTAAATAAATCATTCTCCACGTGATTCATGAATTAGATCGGTCCCAATATTTCCTGTTTTATTATTAATGATTAACATCATAGATTGTGGTTTCCATCTTCATTCACTGTGACTATTTGTGAGGAATCATTTAATATAAATTTTATTCAATTTAATTTAATATTAAATTGTTAGAGTGGTAGAGGAAATATTTTATGTTTCTATTATTAATATAAATCATTTTCATATTATTTTTAAAGATATTTATTTATGATATAAAAATAAATTTTTATATTTTCATATTCATTATCTATAATTTTTATCCAATTCAACATTACATTTTTTATCGAAAAATATATTTTAATATTTATTTTGATTAAATTAGATCATGAATCATAGAAGTTACCATGATCTTCTGTGGGTAAAAATATTAGGTTATAATTTTCATCAATTATATTTTATATTTCATTACAATATTAAATTAGATCCTTGTTGATATATATATTGAATAGGAAAAATAGTAATTTTGATTCAAGGATATTTTTTTCCTTATTCATAAAAACAATAGAGCTGATGCATTCCTTCATCCCTATTCATGTCATATTGAATTTTAACTCAATGAAAAAAATTTATTTTCCTCTTATTCCCCAATGAATTCAACAAGACTAAAAATTATCACAAAATATAAACATTTTTAAACGAACATAGGGAGATGGTTAAAAATTATATTGTTACACACAGTGTTTTAGAGAAGCTGAAATTGTTTGAATAAATTTTTATTGTTCATTTTGTGGTAGGGACATATCCTAAATTACCATTAGAGTGTAATTTATATTATATAAACATTTCAGAGTGGTTTTTTTGTAGATTTTATGAAATTGGAGGTGTCTAAAAATCCCAAATGAGTTTCAAGAGAGTCGGGAATTGAAATATAGATTCTAAGAGAGAAATACCCAGGTTCTTGGATGGAAACCCATTATTACTGACTACATGGAGCAACATTGATTTTTTTAATGTGTATTATGTTATAAAATTTGTTTAGCGACCCAGGCTAACATACATGGATATTACATCATTTTAGAAGAATATTTAGTACATTGAAAATATTTTAGAGTTAAGACCATAATTTATTATTATTTTTAAAAATTGAAACCAAATCTTATATATAGGAGAAATATCTTCATCATATCCAAAAAATATCTCTATATTTAGTATTTATACCTAACTACATTCTTCATAACCTGTGGAATCTAAATAAATTGAGTGGTGAGATGATATTCTATATAAGGGTAAATAATGGAAATATGTAAGCATATTTATGAGTGTAAATGTTTGAATAAATGTTCAGAAATTTAAAAGGACATACCCATCATATTGGATAGCATATACATGAATTGTTTAATAAAACAAGGTATTTTATAAGACATTAATCATAATGAAATAAAGAACATATGTGATAAAATCATAAAATTGGAGTAAAAAAAATTGGAAGAACCATTAGAATATAATATGATTTACATAAAAAAAGACATCCCTCCTAGACAATATTGGATGAATCGTTTCAGTCCCCATACCATCCAGGTAGTCAGGTTTCACTCCCATGTAAATTCAAATTGCATGATTACAATCCTTATATCATCTTGCTAGGAATGGTTTACTCCCATGAAAATATTAGTAGTCAAGTTTCATTTCAATTTCTATACTAGTCTATCTAATGAGATATAAATCATTACCCACTACATTGACTGAAGATATAGGTCCCACCCATATTATAAAGAAATCACACATACATGTGCCACATGATCATAAATAATGATATCATAATCCATGAACATAGATGGGTATTAAAAACATGTAATCATATCATAACCTATGGAAAATTATAGGTTACCTAATAATTTCATCACACACATAACCCATGAAAAGAAATGTGTTTATAAATAATCCAACATATGAAAAAAAAGAAGGTTTCAAAATCATATAACAAGTGATGTAGAAATGGGTTTGTAAACATCATGCCATCAAAACATAATCCACTCATACAAACATTTTGAATGTAATACCTATAAAGTTATAAGGAACACAAACAGATGATATCGTATATTGTAAGTAATTTGGAAATATCTACCAGAAACGTTTCTTAACTAATGTATCATTTCTTCATTGAAAAATGATATTTAATACATAAAACCATTTTAATATTATTTTATTTGAAAATACATTAAGAAATTATAAATATTAATATATATAATTATGAAAACATTTTCCATGAAATTGATTAAAATTAGATTCAAAATATTTTAAAAATCATTTTCATTAATAACACATTGAAAACTATAATTAAATCTTCAATTTTTTTAAAATGGTTCTACTCGAAAAATTATGAAAGAATATTATAAATGTTTTGGAAACCATTTCATTGAAAAAACATTGAAAATTTACATATAAATATATTAAACGTATTGGAAAAAATTTTCATTGAAAATTAATTTTAAATACATTTTCTAAAAGATTATCTATTTCAAATTTAAAAGTAATTATTGATGAAATTACATAGGGTAAATTTTTCTGTGATGCTTGGGATAAGAATACATTATTCTTTCCTAATCAAAAGGATTGGATATTTTTTTCATTAAATAAAAAATTATACCATTTATGATATTGGAAAAATAAAAAACTGGTATACACTTGCATTATATATTGATGGATAATAGTATAATATTCTTCAAAACCCTTTTTAGAAAATATGGATTTGACGAAATGTTGATTTCTAATTGAAATGACTGTAATGTTGGGCTTTATTTAAAACAAATTCTTAATTATATTATGTACCAATGTGGTAATAAAATGCTACCAATATATTAGTAAATCATTAATAACAAGTTTAAATTAAAATTCATTAATTTTTTCATGATTTGGATAATAACATTTCATCAAAGGAAGCATAAATATAAACAATCTTGAAAAGAGTTGAGATTATCTCAATCAACTCTTATAACATGGTAACATGGGATCATAGTCTCCACGTAAGACAAGAAAATTACATGAATCTTAATATAGAATAAAAGGAATTATATTAATGATATAGAAATTAAAATTTATGTATATACACCTCAAATAATATTTTAGGTTCGGGACTAAATAATAGTCTCAAAGAAAGAAAATTAAGACAAAATATTCTCCCGGATTTGTAAAATTTTGATAGATAAAATCATGAAATACATATTATAAAATTGAAATTTAAATACACATAAATTTAATAATAATATTAATATATTACAATCATGGTTATTACATACACCACACATAAATAATGAGTAGGAACATAGCATGTATCTTACAGAAATAAAAAAGTGAGATGAAATCCCATTAATTTGTGTCTTGAATCACATGATACATGTTCAGTCCACCTACATAATTAATATAAATTTATAATAAATAAATCATAGAGATTTATTATCATACTTAATTCCACTTACTTTTTTATCATGTCAACATATTATCCTCTTGTTAACCATCCAATTTTTAGGTTTGATTTTGTATAATATGTGCATTGTTCTTTGGAAGTGACTTAATATGTTATATCATTGGTCCTTATACAAATATAATTATTAAATAATGTAAATTGTGATATAAATATCATTTATATCTATTATATTCACATTATAATAATCTGTATAATATATATATTTAAAATGTAAGAAATCATTTTTGGAGACGATAAGCCATACGTATGCATGAACGTTGATTCCATTTTTATTGTCTTATTGAAATAATGAATGAAAATGAAATATAAGTATATATGAATATAATATAATTATTTTATAATTATAATATTATATATGTCAATATTATCACTAACCCTGTCCCTAATACATTCCCTGTAGTTTGTCAATGAATCACAACGCATTGAGGGGATGGTAGTCCACACTACTTGAAACCAAATTGACGTGTTTACACCAAATGGAATGTAAAACGATGTGGGTTGTAAAAGAAATAAATATGATTAAATTAATAATAAATATGATATATTATATAAATATACATCTTTTCAATTATAATTTTCACCCTAAGATGTGGTATGTAAAATTGAACAATTATCTTTTTGTGAGGCAGATGTTCACCGTACACATAAACAGTACATGTGTTACCAATTTGATCAAGGTATGTGTAAGTTTAGATAGAAATATCATAATAAAATAGTAATATTTTATTTATTATAATTATTAACCTATAAAATCATCTAATAAATATAGTGTATGTGTGGAGATGAAAAATAAAAGAAAGAATCTTGAGAGAAGTCATTACATCTTTATCATGTAACTCATATTGATTTGATGCAAATGGAATCTTTAGAACACATTCCGACCAAATGGAGGCTTAAAGGATTATTTGAGGGATGTTTGGAAGTTTATATGGCATATCTGGGAGAAAACTATATTTTTTTGGAGGTGTGAAGACGAGGTAGAGGAGGTGGCCTTTTATTTGGAAGGGAATGGACACAATTGGCCTTTCTGAAAACAAGATAGTTGTACAAATGATTGTACCGAGTAAAAGTCATACCAAACATAAAAAAATAAATAATATAATTTACATTTCAAAATAATATATATCCAATTGGTTTTTTATATGTGTACATGTTTTTTGGGTTTTAAATTTACGGTTTAGTCCATAGTGAGTCATAATTTTACCTTAATCAATGCATTTATTTTTAATAATTTCACTATGAATTTTTCTAAAAAACTATGTTGACATTATTATAAATAATATTTTATTCAGATTACAAATATATAATAATGAATAATTATTTCTAATCATATTATGGTTTCATTCAATGAGAAAAACATCATAACAATAAATACTAAAACATCCCTTAAAATGGATGTTAGAAGCATAACGATTACCGAAGGAAACATATAAATGGGTTTCTACATAGGAGAACAATGGTTGGGAATGATTATTGGGAATGAAGGGAAATACAAATATTTATTTGGATTTAATAAGGTCATCAATCACAAAAAATTATATGATCACTAAATAGATGAGGTCCTCATTGTTATAAAGTTGTGATGATTTAAAAATCCATCAGTTCAAAAAAATTTAGGTATTAGGACAACACATTTTATTTTTATCATTATACTAACAATAATTATTTTTCATTAACCAATAATATAATGAAATATACTCAATTGAATTATTTATATAAACAAATTGCATTCCATAGTTGCATTTTTAAAAATTTATAATTGTTCCATTACTAAATATAAAGGACATCCAAAAATTAACATTGTTTCATGATGTTCTAAAATACAATTTAAGATATATTAAGGCCCATAAAATAATGAAATGTATATCTTTTTAACTATAATAATTATTAAAAATCTATATGGATAAAACATTAATCTCTAAACATAAAAAGTAACACTAATATTTCATTATAAATAATTATTCTGAAAAAAATAATTATACGTTAATAGTGACATCACGTAGGCCAATGGTTGGAATATAACACTTAGTGTCCTTCGGTCAAGGGTTCAAGACTCACAACCTTGCTGGATATGGTTGGATTTCACCTGATATACACTACCTCCTTTTCTAAAACCAATCTAATAAAATTTCCAAAAATAAATAATGTGGAAATACTTGAAATATTGTTTATCACTAATTATCATTTTAACCATGGTTTTCAGTACAAACTCAGAGCATAAATACATCCTCCAATTTTTACAATAATTTTTTGTGAATATTTAACCTTATAAACCTTATAAAATTTGAAAATACAAACCACTATAAATAGATTAATGAAATCATATTAACATTGACCCCCTTAATCACAATGAACTTCTTGGTTTTCATATTCCAGTCACGTGAATACTTTTGTGGTAATTTATCATGGAACATGGTAACAACATGAATTATAGTAAATAATTTTAGGAAACAAACATGATTACATATTCCATAGATAAATAGATATATTTTAAAAATACAACAATTTTTAAACATCATCCATGATAGAATTAAATACTTTTCAAAATATTCTTAATTAGATCCAAGGTAATCAGTACAATCTAATTTTCATATTCATAAGATCATTATCTTAACATAACAATCATATAAAGGGTTTCATTGCCTTACAAAAACTATTAACATTTAATTATATCACATCACCAATCCAACAAGAACATTTAAATTAAACATTTAAATGCTGATAAAAAAATAATTTCAAAAATCCTAATATATTTCATCATTAATATGACAAAATTTTTCATTAAAAACACATAAAAGACTTGATTATTACACTTTATTTATATTCCATTAACAATGGTACCTCTTCATATTACACAATACATATTTCCTTTCCCATTATATATTTAGTCTCTTTATCATCATCATTGTAGCCATTACACATACAACCTTCCCGGTCCTCACCAATAGATTTCCTCTTGGAACACTGTGTTTCATACTGATTGTTTATTCCAAACCTAAAATTCATAACCTTTGTTTATTCCTTAGGGAAGAAAATATTTTCATCTATTTCGTTAACCTATATATTCAGTTTTCCCATGTTGTCACTTTATTTTTGTCATTCTTCTTAATTTTCATAACATATTCTTGTTTCTATAAGACATTAAAAACATTTATTCCTTCCTCATTCTTCACATAATGGAAATATGATCTAATTTCATCCATGGTATCCATTAACCAACCTCTATATGTAATTATTCTTTCACTTATTTGGTGAGTCCCAGAGTTTGTTTAGGTAATTGTTGTTAATTATGTTCTATGAAAATTTAATTGTCATGATATGAATATATCTCACAACTTATATCGTCCCACTTGACTGAACATCAGCAATATGTAAATCACATTCTCATTAATGTATTTCTTTCAAGCTCCCAACAATAACTAAAAACATAAGAAAAATGATATAATTAAATGTCATAAATGAAAATCGAATAGTCATGAAATTAATTACTTATAGGATTTCTAAATCATGACATCTTCCATAATTTAGGACACCATTGGTTCACCCTAGGTTTTTTAATAGATCACTTAAATTTAAATCCTACATAATGGTTCAAGAAATGATTATTTATTCCTAAATCATATTCCCCAATATTATTGAGCCATGTTTGGAGAAATTCCCATAGTTGTGTACCGGAATACCCCGAGTCGGACCCATAACATCTTGTCGAAGTTGTTAATTATAGGTACATCGTTTGTAGAGACTAATACCCATTTAGTGTCCAGACATGAATTTATTTTTATGTAACCACTTACTATATTATTTACCATAAATCCAAGAAAATATCAAAATTGTTAACCTTTACATATACTTATCCTTACAGAAATCATAATACATATCCACATATATATATATATACCTATGGATATCTCTATTGTGTTGTCATCCTTGTTTGAAATGGAAGAGAGAAACTTTACATTGACATAAACTATATAAACCTAGGCATAACATGAATGGATATTACATCAAATAAAATGAATATTCAGTACAGTACAAAAATACATGCCTTAGGACCATTATTGTCTAGTGTCTTTGGAAACATGGATGAAAAATATTCTATCTGGTTCAAAAGAAAGGTGTACCCACAAATGATCAGTAAGGGTAAATAAGGGAATATTAAATAATAATTATGAGTGTTATTGTCTGAGAACATGATAATGAAAATAGAAGATTACACCACACAACTCAAATATAGAAATCATAAATCATGGAATAAATCATGGTAGTCAATATAACATGAATCAAAATGAAATAAATAATATAGGGGATGAACGAATAAAAAAATAATAAAACATGGGATTTTGGAATACAAATGAGAATATAATATCATTTCCATAGTATCCAACGATCCTTTACAAGACCATCTTAGTAATATATGTTCACTCACCATACCATTTTGGTTGTTAGGCTTCACTCCCATGGCCATATTAGTAGCATTATTTTTCTCCTCATACCATCTTGGTAGTCATTTTTTACTCCCATGTACATATTAGTAATCAAGGTTCATTCCCAAACAATATTAGTCTATCTAATGAGATATAAATTATTACCCAATTCATTAGGGGGAGAAAATTCCCCCCCATATCATAATGAAATCATACACACATGTTCCAAAATGTTATAAATAATAATATCATAACCCATGAAATGAAAAAGGTATTATAAACATGTGACAATATGCTACCCTGTGGAAAAATATAGGATTCATAATCCTTTAATCATTAACATAACTTATGAGAGGAATCAGTTTTCGAAAACAACTATCCAATGAAATTAAGTGGGGTTTACATTCAAACAAACCCATTTTTGAGAAAAAAATTTCAGAAGAATTTTTCCACCAAAACATACTCCATTCAGAGAAATAATATGAATGGAAATATTGAATAATTCCCCCAAAAATTGATGACAATAACCAATAGGAATTATCATACATGGGAAATAATTTTTTAATATCTTTCAAAAATATTTCATGAGTAATATTAAATATCTTATTTTTTAACATATTTTTAATACATAAAAACATTTACAAATATTCTTCCTAGAAAATAAATTGAAATCATTTAAAGCTTACATGAATTCATTTTTTTAAAACATTTTTCCTTGAAAAATTATAAAATATTATTCAAATCATTTTAAAAATCAAAATAATTGAAAAAACATTGAATACATATAAATAAATCATGTAAATTCATTAAAAATATCAATACTATAAAAAATATTAATGAATCTTGAATATGATTTGAAATACATTTCATTTAAAATATTATGATATCTTTTAAATAAGGATTGAAAACATTGTAAATAAATTTTTTGTTGAAAATTACATTTATAAAATTTTATAACAATTATCCATTTATAAATAGAAATTACTATTCAATGAAATGTCCACAGGAAAATTCATTCATGTTGTTTGGGGTTAAAATAACATTCTTTTTTCATGGTAAAATGGTTAGAAAAATGACAAACATATGAAGAAAAAAGAATATTACAAAGAAGGAATTGGTAAAATAAAAAAATGTTTATAAATGTGTATAATTGTACAATATTATTGGAATACCTTTTGGTAAAAATATATTTTGATGGAACATATATTTGTAATCCAATATATGGTAAATCCAAACGTTCTTAAACACATTATTAAATTTCTTTTCTATCAATGAGTAAAGTAAATAGTAATAATATATGAATAAATAATAAATAACCATTGGAGAAAAATATTAATGAAATTTCTTGACATATAATGAATATTATTTCATAAATGGATTGATAAACATAAATAATATTGAATAGCGATGAGATTATCTAAATAAACTCTTATAATTTGGTAAATTGTTACCATACTCTCCACGGAGGAAAAGGAAATTTCATGAAGCAGAAAATATCATTAAACAAAGGAAAATAATTATATAACATTTAAAATGGAATTATATACACCGTTAAATATAATTTTGGTGTATGAGAAAACCATTTTCATAAATAAGGTAAATTGAGACAAAACTATTTCAATGATTTTGTAACTTTTAAATCCTAACACACTTGAAAGAAATTTCAAAAAATTGATACATGAATAACTAAAAATTTATATATAAGATAGATATAATTCAATCATGGTAATAACATACACCAGGAAATTGGAAATAGTGGCGAACAGAGAATTTATTTCACAGAAATGAAAAGTGATATAAATCACATTACTTTATGTCTTCACAATCATCATACTCATTCAAACCATATGTATAAGAAATATAAATTTATTATATATAATTTAATGAACCATACTCATACATCTAATATGATATTTGTTTCATGAAAACCTTATATTACCCTTTTTTAGTCATCTAATTTTAAGGATTCACTTCGAATAACATTTGTTTTGATCTTCCCAAGTGTCTTAATTTGTTATATCAATCTTCCTTATAATTATATCATGATTTATTAAAGTAATTCATAATATAAATATTATTTTTATCACTTATATTTTTCTTATAATAATCAATATAATACATATGTATGAAATGAAAAACATTGTTCGTGGATACGGTAAATCTTACTTTCTCATAAACATTGTTTCCAATTTTATTGTCATATTGAAAGAAAATAGGAAAATGATATAAAATTATGTGTGTATATAACATAAAAAAATTATAAATATAATGTTATTTATATCATAGTATATCACTAAACCCATAGTGAATACATTCCATCTAGTATGTGAATAAATCACATTGTTATAAGTGTGCAATAGAGAACACTTACAAAAAAGAAATAATCATATTTACACCAAATAGAATGTAAATAGTACATGTGATTTAATATTAATGAATAATATTAATGAAATATTAAATATACTATATACTATATATAAATAGTGTTAATTATAATTTCCCCCATGAGTGGCTGTATGGAAAATTGGACAATCGTTGTTCAGTGAGGCGGAAGTTCACCGTACACGTAAATAGTATGTTCGCTAAACCATAGATGAACGTGTATGTATGTGTATGTTGAAAATTTTTCATAAAAAATAATATTATATTTAGGATACTAGTTTTATTATAATTTCATGGAATAAAGTGAGTGTAGCGATAGTGAATGAAAACAAAAAAAGGAGTTTGACAGAATGTGTAATCACATAATCGGGTAACTCCTTTTTGTTTTTTTAAAATGAATCATTTAGAAGGATTTCTTCCCAATGGGAGGTTTAATGTCATATGGGAGGTATATTTTTATGTTTATTATTAATATTTTGGATGAAACTATGTGGATTTATTGGTTTGAAGAAGAGGAAGTGGTGTTGGCCTATTATTTGGAAGGGAAGGAACACACTTGGAATTTTTGAAATCAAGTTAGGTGTGTCAACAATTTTACCTAAAAAAGTCATCAAAAAAAAATATAACAAAATAATTTATATTAAATGGATGATTAATATCCTTAAAATGGGTTTTGTAAAAGTTTCATGGTCGTTTTGGTTAACAAAGTTTACGCATAATTCTTTGCTAAGCTAAATTTTACCTTTATCGATGTAATTAATTACAATTAGATTCACTAAAAAATTTGATAAAATACAACATTTATCATAATAAAAATTAAATATAATTCTTATTATAAATATGGAATTAATTTTTTCAATCTATTTTTCTATTAGTATCAGAAATGAATTTAAAATTTACCCGACAATCGGGTTGATAATACGGGGATTTAACGTAAAAAAATTAAAAACATTATAATGTTATCATATATAATTTCAATGTGAAAATTCTTAAAATTACCTAAATTTGACATATATATAATAATATAATCTAATTAAAAATTGAAACCAATTAAAAATATAAATTATCCTTATAGATAAATTAGATGAAACCCCAGTTTTGAACTAAAATTCAGTATTTTTATCTTTCAAAAAAAAGAATCCTTACAGAAAAATACTAATAAAATATCCTAATATATTTTATATGATTTTATTCCAAATATTAATCTTATTTTGACATATTAAATTTGAAAAATATCAAAAAAATTATATTTAAAATTGGTTCTCCATTAAATGGATGTAAAACTAACTTTATTAAAATATATAGGTTTTATGCATTAAATTGGTCTAGTTGTTATCTTATTTGTATCGAATATATTTTATAAATAAAAATTATTTTATTGAATATATAATAAATATATTACATTACTTTGGCTCAATTATTTTATTTTATTTTATTTGTTAGTGTAACACAACATTGTAACCATAATAATAATAATATTTTCATTTATATTAAATTATATTTTATATGCATTTAAAATTTATTGGTCACCTATAAAATCATATTATAGAATCTGAATCATATATTTTCATAAATTATATAATAATTTTCAGAACCACTAATTTAACTTCTATGATATATCTTATTATATTAAATAATAAAATTTTATTAATATATTATTGTTCAATAAATGTCGGTCTTGTGTCTTCCGCATTTAGTTGAGAAACATAATTGTTGTCTATAACATAATATAACATTGATGTTCCATGTAAAGAAATATAATGTCTATAATTAATTTTTTCAAGATTAACATGGTGTTGTGTATGATGAAATATAATTATATTACATTAATTTGAACAAAATTATTGTCGGTTATTTGTAAGATGAAAATTATTTTAATGATAAAATTAACTCAAAATAAAATTCACAAAATATAATTATGTTATAATTTTTAAATAACATATTATTTTTCATAAATGAATAATGTTAAATATAGATGGATGGATGTGGTTTTTCAAAACATGATCCTGAGGTCACACAACTGTTCGAATCTTTTGTAATAAATAAAATATGGGGATCCGATTTTATGTGCATGGTTATCTTAACCATGTTCCCAATCATGTGAGTGGTGTCCCTTTGGAATGTGAGACCACATATTTTGAATATGATAATCCAAACCATGAATCCCATTAAAGGATTTATTAATGGGAATTTTCCCCAACCTCCCTTATATTTTCCTTCATTATTCTCCCTTTATTCCCTTTCACAAAATCCAACCAGGAGCACCTCTATCCTCCCTCCATCGATATAAGATATCTCCTTTTTCAGACCTATTATATAATGTGCATGAGTTATTTTTTATCAAAAATGTATGTAAATCATTCCTCTAATTTTAGTTCATATTTTCTCTCAGCGTGTTGGAGGTCATTTATATGCGATCTATTATGCCATATTTTCATGATGATTGGCTATTTATTTAACTTCACTCAATTTTTCTCATGTCCAATTCTAATAATAGATGAGTTAATATTTCGTAGAATATGGCAGGAATTATATATACCTTTACATTAATTTTTAATTTTTTATAAAATGTATCATTGTGTTGTGTATTGTAAATTTAATGAATCACATCAAAAACATAACTTTGAAAAAATAAATTGATAATTCCTCGAATTGGTTATCCATTAAAAAAAATTCCACCAATTGACGTTTTTACCTCAACTCAAAACTCACCTTTCATGTGTTTTTATTATGCTCCGGGAAAACATTGTCATGCATCTACAATTATATCTTTTTTAAGGGAATAAAGAATCACCTAAAAATTAGTGCTATAAATTGAATTGATTTGTGAATTTTTTTAGTTTAATGATATTTTATGAATTAAATATTGTGATGATGTACAACATGGTCCTCTTTTAATTATGAATTATACATATGACCCTGAGGTCATTATTGAATTGATCACCCTATATAGGAATGTTACATTTCCCCAATAATTTGGAATATTTAATTGACATAAATGAATTATGAATGGTATTACCATTCATCTTTCCATCCATGAAACTCATAAATAATATGACTAAATATATGTTGAATATATAAATAGGAATGGACATACCACTATCCATTTGATTTTATATTAAGGATATTCAGCTTATATATCTATTAACATTAGAATCACTTGTATTCCAATACAGATTTTCATGTATGGGAAAATAAGGAATATGAAATTAAATCAATTAAAAAATTTAATTGTTTTTGGACATGGAGATCGACAATGAAAACCTAAAATTATTATCCATGAAATCCCACTTTCTTTTTGATCGTGATATACCTGACACTCCTTATCATTAATATTATATGTATCTAAGATTTTCTCCCTTTCTCATTTACTTGTAATTTTGTTTCATTGGATTCCCAATATGAGAAAATATTTTATTATTGATAATGGTGCCCCATAACATTACACATTAAATTATTAGTCTTTGAATCCCAAAAATTTTCTTATTAAATTGGTAAAAATGTTAAACTATGTCATTACTTATTGAATTTTTTAGGCATGATACCCCTAATTTTAACACCATTATGTATGTTTTTGGAATGTATCCCTTTATTATATTAGGATAAATGGTTTGGAATTGGTCCCGATATAAATTACATGGATTTGATGGACATGAAAACAACTCCCAATTAGTTTATTTATATAGATTAAAACCTCATAATATTTTCATTATGCATGGACACTATGGTTAAATACCTTGGTTCCAAATCCTATTTTATATTAAACTCAATATGATCATATGCATACCGTCATAGGCTGACCGAGGTATGGTCATTAATATGTCCCAAGAGGAACATGTGATATACTTGGTAATTTATACACTAATACTCGACTACCATTATTTATTAAACATGAACATCATTAAATTTTATATTCAGATACGAGATACTAATTAAACATCATATGTTCTGGCATATTAATTTTTATTAAAACCATGTTTTCACCACCAATTGGTACTTAGAGAGATCTCTTAACTACCATTTATGACATTGTTTCATTCATTCTTATTGATTATTTTCCATGGCTAAGACATAACATAGATGTAGGGGTCAATCATATACTAAGGCTACCTAGAATACATAGGTAATTTTTATATTATTATTTATATATATATAACTATTTTATTATTTTACTATTGTATGTTGGAATCCTGTATTTTTATCTATTCATTTTCAAACATGAATGGATTATTATGAACATGTGATGTTATGCAGTATTTATTATCATTTTTGATTTACTTATATTATTTATAGGCTCCAATATTTTGAAGTTATCATGAGGATATAGTCTCCCCACTATACCGCCACTAATCCCTTGTTAGTAGTCAACATGCTCTATCATATAGAGAGGTATCGTCGGGTTTTATTTGAAAGTCAGTTTTGTTATTTCTGATTGAATATTTTCATGGAAATTAGAGGTTGTATCAAGGTTTATCATTTATTTCCATACTATTTTTCATCATGAAAGAGATTATAAATTTTTTATACATGTTAAATAGCATATGATTGGGTCAAGACAACACATGCGTGGGGGGAAATCATGTTTATAAAAAATGGGAAAAAATTTCAAAGTGTTTGATGATACTATTGATTATTAATTCACAATTATTTATAATTTTATTATTCACTCGATATTGTTTTACGATATTTACCCCTTCACCTTATATGGAAGGAATGAATCAAGTTCACGAATCATTTTAGTTACATTGGAATCACATGACACGAGCATGATTTCTAGTATTCCATGTTTATGTGATTATGTTCCACAGTAACATATTAACCAGGATTATGTTATTATTCAAAATTCTCATATTTTTACCATGATAATATGATTATGTCAACATCTACCTGTATTTATTGTTATAATGCTATTTATTACTAATTATGGAATGATTTATAGTTGGATAAATAATTTTTTCAAATAAAAAATGGGTTTTTATATATATACTAAGGTATCCATTATATTTTATCAGTATGAAATAAATTAATTAAATCAAATGGATATAGAACACACTTGGAACAAACATTAAATATAAAAACCTTGCTTTTTATTACACAATTAAATATGATTTATGACATAATATCTTTGTGTGATTCAAAAAAAAGTGAGTGGTCTAGTGATTTGGGTCTTAGGAACATTAGATAAAGGAATAAAACATGAAAGCACAACATATTTATGGAAAACATCATTTACATAACCACTACATTTCCTCATATTTATTATTGAATTGGATAAGTTGAGGAAATGCATAAAAATATGGTGAGCTATAATGCCCATTAATGGAGTATACATGGCATAACATGAATAACACAATACATGTTACGAAATAAGAACATCAATGGAGCATAATAGAAACATGAACATAAAGGCATGATATATCATGAAAATCATAACATTGAAATGTGGCAACAACACTTAACATGGTATTAGCATGAGTCAGGGATCATTACACATGGAGCATGAGTAAACCCTCATTTCACTTGAATTTTCATGATTAACCTTCATTTCACTAGAATTAGAATGAGTAAACCCTAATTGGCCATGACATATCATGACAAAAATCTTTACACAATGCATTGGAGCACTATCAGGGCACATCCTTCTTAATCCATTTATTTAATGATTAGCGTTTCATATGGATCATAAAACATGGATTAATTAAACAACAACATTTATTCCATTACAAAGGAGTGCATAATTTATACACGAACCTCTATAATCAAAATGTAAATTGGTATATAGTTGAATTCGCTTGAAATAGAAATGGGCATGGTATTCACTACACAATGTCTTTTGGCTTGGAATATCGCAGTGCGCTTTTCACTGCATAACAGTGTGACGTATGGATTCATAAAAATGGTTGATGAAAGACAAATGGTTGTCTCATCATACTTAAATGAACTTTACAATAAGTGGGTATATATATGTCTCCCAACATACGTTATGGAAGTTATATTCATAAAAAAATAGCTTGAATGTAATTGAGGAGAGAGAATTTCATTACAGAATTATGTCATGGTAATGGGTGTACATGGGAGGAATTAATGAGAGAGATAGGTGTCTATAATCATTCATACATAAAGAGGGTAGTGCGGGGGAGGTTTGAAATCAAACCCAAACATTTTTAATTTAATGAAAAAGTTTATTACAATATAAAACCCTTGGATAAAAATAAGAAAGGTGTGAATCCCTTATAGAATTTTGGTAGCATAATTTGTGTAAATGGGTGGTATTAATGAGTGATAAAGGGGACTCTAATCATATAAACAAATTAATGTCAGTATAAATGAGTTTTAAAACCATACACCAACATTTATAATTCAAAATAAAAGGATATAACAATATAATGAAACCTGGATAAAATGGGAAATGAAGGAATTCCTTTCAGGGAAATGTGAACCCAAAGGCTTGAGAGAGTCTTGAGAGTGGATTTTTGGGAGCTTAAGGCACCTTGGGAAGATTCTAGAGAGATGCGGTCATAGGTTGGATGAGTTCCAAATGTTTTTAGTGAATAATATGTGAGAGCATGGGTGGGTATATAAAGGAAAAGAGATGGAATTCATTATTATTTAGGATTGGGACACAACACATGAAACTAATCAAAACCACAAACCATCCCATGGTTTTTCCCATTTATTTATCCAATAGGGGAGTGGAAAACATTATTTTATATGGCCAATGGACTAAATTCTTTAAATATTAGGCTTTTTATCTAGAGTTTTGTCATAGTCTCCAGTAAATCAATTTAAATGGTAAATTTTTTTATTACTCTTGGAGGGTCTACTAATGTATTGTAATAAAAATCAAACAAACCAAAAATAAAATTATTTTAAGGTTAAAACATATATTGGACAAAATATATTTTTATATTATTTTATTTCATCACTATTGGGTCATTAGGATGTCCTAAAACACATTTTATATTTTAAAAGTACTTATTTTTTACACAAAAAATCAACTGTCTAAGAGAAATATAAAAAATTAACCATTTGATAATTCTAACGTCCTGATTCAAAAAAATAATATTAATTTTATCTAAATAACTTTAAAAATTTTGAATTTATACTTTCAATATAAAAAACTGACATTTATGAAAAATTCATTGGTTTGGACAAAAATAGCTTTCAAAACCTTATAAAAACCACAATTGTATTAATAATAATTACATTTTCATTTATATTTAATAGAAATTAATTTATTGATAATATTTTATTAAAATATTATTAAATTAAATATTCCATTAATTGATCAAAATATGTTTCTTAATTGATTATTAACGAAAAAAATACTATGTGTTCTTTAAAAACTATTTACAAAGTAACAATAATAAAATAAATGAATTTTCACTATACAAAAATAATTTATATAATCATATTTCTAGGGTCTTTTTGCATAACCCCTTATAATACCCACATAAGACCGAAGGGTAAGGTGTCTGATGGTGACAGACTCTTGGCTGTCTTGGATAACATCACCCGGGTGGTAATCTTTATCATCTTCCACTTCTCTCGTAGGCAGTTTTGATCGAGCATGTGTTGTTAATGCTCAGCTTGGGCTTGGTCAAGAGGGAATCCCAATTATGCTACCTCCTTTTTCAGCACCGATAAATGGTCTTCGTATGGAGAAATTATACTGGATGAGGCCATAGCTCCTTTTTTTGATTAAATTGAATTTGTTAATGACCTTTATTTATTCTAATCATACGATCATTGTTTAACGGCTATATTAAAAACATTCCCAAGGCCCAATGCTATTTTAAAATCCAAAAACATAAAACCAAGGAAGCGCATATGTTTTACATATCTATAACAAGACATTTAATTAGATCAAATGGAATTTTCATTAATAAATTTTTGGGCCATCACAATCTTTCCCCCTTATGAAACTTTTCCCTAAAAATGTCATTTTACATTCTATAGAATAAACATGTTAGGGTACTTTCCCTTCATTGCCTCCTCCAACTCCAATATTTTATCTTTATACTTCTGGTTTCACCACAGTACCTTATCTCGAGGGGTTGTCGTGTTACGTATAACTTTATATCTATGATATAAGATATTTACTAGCTTCTCCTCATAAGAATGATCATATTCTAACTGTACTACCTTGGAAAATAGTACATGTGAAGGGTCTGGTATGTGATACCTTAAGAGGGATACATGAAAGACATCATGTACATTGGCTATGGTAGGTTGATGTTCTATTCGATAGGCCACGCCCCCGAAATGATCTAGAATATCGACGGGGCCGATGTACCTATGTGATAAAATTACTTTATTTACAAACCTCCTGATCGTTTTCCATGGATATATGCATAGAAACACAATGCCTCCATCATTGAACTCAAGGTATCTTAGACGGTTGTCTACCTAACTCTTCTATCAAATTTGGGCTTCCTTGAATGTTGTTGAATGGTTTTCACCATCTCCACCATTTCTTAGACCACTATATGTCCTAGCTACTTATGGTCACAAAATTCGTCCCAACACACCGGTGTTATGCACCTTTTCTTATAATGAGATTCATATGGTTCCATTCGGATGCTAGAGTATAAATTGTTATTGTAGGATAATTCATCCAGTGAAATATTTTGGTCCCATCCTCCTCTCAATTCCATAGAACATTATCTTAAAATATCTTATAATGTATAAATAGTTCACTCAGATTTTCCATCTATTTTAGGATAATAGACCGTACTATATTTCATTTCAGTTCATAGATCATGATAGAGTCATTTTGACAACATCAAGATAAATCTATGATAACGATATGATAAAATAGATAGTAATAATTCATGCATCCTTGAAGCATCTTTGATGTAAATATTTGAAAGTTGATATAATGAGACGTCCTATCGAATCGTGATAAAGTGAGCTATAATCAGAAGTTAATCCACAACATCCATTATAGCATTGATTCCTCTAGATGTCCTCATAAGTCCAGTGACAAAGACCATTGTAATGTTCTCCCACTTCCATGTTGGTATGGGTAGTGGTTGTTTCATCTCCTTAGACATTTTCATCTCAGCCTTCACTTACTGGCATACCAAGAACATTGATGTATATTCATAAATCTACCTTTTTATATTACCTCACCAATTGTTTTCTCGGAGTTCATGATACATCTTTGTGTTCCTTAGGTGAATAGAGAAGGTTTATTTATGTACGTCATTTAGAAGCTCTTTCTTTTTCTTTGGATCAAATGGTACATATATTCGTGACCCAAATCTCACAATTCCATCCTTTCCTACCATGAACTTTTATGATTTCACATTTCGTATAGTTTCCACACTTTTCATAATTTCCACATCCTTTCTTTTAGAATCATTTATTTTCTCCAAGAGGGATGGTTTAGAAGTCATTTGAGAAAGGATTGATGATCTTCCTCCCTTAAGTATTATCAAGTCCATCATCTGCAAATCTAAGAATATTGGACCCTTTTCAATTCCCATCATTGATATAGATGTAGTATCCTAAATACATAGAGCATCTTTCACCTTGTTTTCATTAAGGGGATGGTAGTGGATTCAGAAATCATAATCCTTGATGTGATCTGTTCATCATCATTGTCACATATTAATCTCTTTTTTTGTTAGTATATATTTTATGCTCTTGTGATCAGTATATATCTCACACTTCTCCCCATATAGAAAATGCCACCAGATTTTCAATGCGAAGAACACAACCACCACTCCAGATCATGTGTGGGATATTTCTTCTAATATATTTTTATCTACCTTGAGTTGTAGGATATCTCTTTATTATTTTCAATTATTACATGACCCAAACCCCTCTTCTAAGTATCACTGTACACCACAATGAGTTATCCAAATATTGGGAGTGTGAGTACTAGTGTAGTGATAATCCTCTCTTTCAACACCTTTATGTCCTTTTCACATTCATATCTCCAAGAAAACGTTACTACTTTGAATGTTATCTTTGTAAGAGTGTTAGAAGTTTATGATAAATTTCTCAAAATAGGCGATAATAACTAGCAATCCAAAGGATCCTACAGATATCTGTTACCGATTTTGGCCTTGACCATCCCTCAACTTCATCTATGTTGGATGGATGTATAGATATTCTATTCCTTGTGATGATATAAACCATTAATGATAATTATTTCATCTATAAATCACACATGATATGCTTTTTATAGATATTCTCCTTTCCCATGGTCTCTCTTAGTGTGATTAGATTCTCCTCCTTCCCCTCCTTGGTTTTAATGTATATTATAATTTCATCATTAACGACTACCACAAAATTGTCAATCAATTATCTAAAGACTCTATTAATAATTTTCAAGAATATTGATAGAGAAGTTTTGATTCCGAATGGCATTACTATGAATTCATAGTGCCCGTACCTTGTTCAAAAAGTATTCTTGGGGATATCCTCCTTCATCGCCTTTACATGGTTATATACTGACCGCAAATACTTCTAGGAAAAGTATTGTTCTCCATGTAGATTATCATACAATTCATCAATTCTTGGAAGAAGATACTTGTTCTTTATAAAGATTTTGTTGAGCTCATGATAACCAATGTAAAGGCTCATTGACCAATTGTTCTTCATTGTGAAGAGTACTGGTGCACCCCCATGGTGATGCACTTAAGGGTATAAACCCTTTATCCAGATTCACTTCTAGTTTCTTCTTCAGCTCCTCAAGTCCCCCAACAACCATTTTATATAGATTTTATGATATTGGAAATTCCCCACATATAAGGTCAAATGATAATTCAACATCTCTTCTATGAGGAAGACTAGGAAATTCCTTGGGAATCACTTTAGTGAATTCCCAAACAATATACAAGTATTCAAGGATGGATGCTTCCATAGACTCAATCATCTGAGCGAGATACATGTTCTCATAGGATAGTAATATCCATGATTAAGAAGATGGATCTAATGAAGATTCATCTTCCTCCTTGCACTTTTATTGAATCGTTGGTCTATTCTCCATATAAAGAGTGATTTCCCTCTAATGGAAATTTTTGTTGGAATTATATAAGAAAATCCAATACGTTTAAAAAAAATTCATCAAATTGCACCAAATAGAGTATTAAGTTGTTCTTTGGGATGTTCAATCCACAAATTTTTATTGGGGGGAGGTATATTCATGGTATGCAATGATTACCCCATTTTCCGTACTCACCAACATATTTACTTCCATGATATTTGATGGTGTTGGGATTGTTCTAATAATAATTTAGGATATAAAAGAATGTGTAGAGACAAAAAAATGTAATTTTTCTATTCATGAATGAATTTATAGTACAAATATCACCACATTATTTTCAGGGTTCACTTCAGCGGTAGTTATGGAAAAAGCTTTCTCATGCTGCCATGGAGGTTGTTGGTTGCCTCTAAAAACCCTTGGCTTTGGGCACTGATTTTCATGGTGCCTTGGTTCTTTTCAGTTGACGTAGTGAAAAACACGGTGAGTGTATAACCAAGAAATCCTATCCTCTGTTGCAGCAGTAGGTTTTTCATGTCAGCGGATCACGGCTAGGTGCCCTTCCATTCCACACCAAAAACATTTCCTCATCCCCTTGAGGCAATTCTCGGGGTTCTTCTCCCAGAGCATTAGCAAGTGGGGTGTTGTATTTTTTTCACCATTGGATTTATTCATCAGAATACATGAATTAATGATATCCTTACACATATTATCCCCTTCATACCCATGATATTCGTTGATTTCCATTTCTACCATGAGGGAACATCAGACAATTTCATCATAGCTATTGAAATCACAGATTTCTCGGGATTTTTGTAGGCTAGGTCTTATCCCACAAAAGAAGTGGCGAACCTTGCATTTAGTGGAAACGAAAATTATAGAGGCATATAATGGATTCCTTATAAATTTTTCCTCATGTTATTTTATTGATTCGTTTTCATTTTTCATAAGGTCAAGGAAGTACATTTCCATCTTAAGTCGAAGTTTGAGAGGAAAATATTTGTTGAAAAACATTTTCCAGAAATAATTCCATTCCACCACCTTGATATCCACCTTAGACATTTTATTTTTGATCAATGTCCCCCAATGATAATATTATTTTTCCATAAAATATATATCTAGATTACCCTTATCTTGTTTTCAACATTTATGGATGAAGAAGAATTTTTTAATGGAGTTAATCCATTGTTTGGCAATTGAGCTATAAAATGATCCATTACAAGTAGAAGGCCTTAGTCTCCGGATTCTCTTTGTTGTGACTTCTTATTTTTTAGGGGGGTTGAAATTTAATCTTTTCCTATTATTCTATTAAATTATTTATTTAACTGAGAGATTTTTGTGGAAAATATTGTCATTCCCTCTCCAATTGGATTGCATATCTCATTAAAAATGTCATCACATTGATCGTCAACCCAGTTGTTTGCTCAAGTCCTCCTATTACCGACCATTGGATGAAATAAAATGAAATATAGTGTAACACATAAAAGGTAATAAAAAGAAAAAATAGATGATTTATTAATAAAATTTATTTCATTAACTTATGAATTTGTAGGGTTCAATTAATGAAACATCCACTTCACAAATTTTTTTCAATGGAGAATTTTTTATTCTCATAACAATGGTTCATACTTAGCAAGTGAATTTACAAAATAAGATCCCCTATAAGTGTCATGAAAAAGTGTTCAACAAGTATTGTTTTTATGTTCTAGGATACCCTAGGTCAAGCATGAAAGTCCTTGTTTTTGTATTAACTCTTAGGTACATCTATGCCAAAGCTGCCTTGCCCTGGTCATATCCATACAGGGGTGTATTTTCATAATAAACCACTTACTCAATATATATTAAAATATATGAATGTTATTATCATACTTATTCATACATCTATGGCGTCACTAGGGTTTTCTAATCCTAATACAAAAAATAACTAATCATATCCTCTGATACCAATAATAACAACCCTACTTTTAATTACACATATAAAGTTGATTTTTTAAATAATATGTTCACATGAGAAAAGGCAGATCGAGATGTCTAGTGTCTTTAGGGAATAGGAAAATTACATAATGACATAAAACATGAAAACATAACATCTATATTCAAAACATCCTTTGCATGACCACTAAATTTCGTCACACTTAGCATTGTTTGGGATAACCTAAGGACATGCATAAGAAGATGGTGAACTATAAATCCCAGTAAGGAAGTAAAAAAGAAATAACATGAAGAATACAATACATGTTACGAAATAGGAACATCAATGGATCATAATAGAAACATGAGAATAATGGCATGGTATAACATGACTATCATAACATGGAAATGTGGCAACAACACTTAACGTGGTATTAGCAAGATCCAAGGCTCATTACACATGGAGAATGAGTAAACCATCATTACACATGAATTATAATGATTGAACCCTCATTTCACATAAATTATCATGAGAAAACCCTCCTTTCACTTGATGTGTCATAATACTAATCTTTACCCAATGCATTGGAGCGCTCTCAGTGTTCACCCATCTAAATCATTTCATATCATGAATAATAGTGCAACATAGATCATAAAAGATGGATTCATTAAAAATATTCATTTATAACATGATAAGAGAATGTGGAATTTATACATGAAACTCTATAATAAATATGAAATTTTGAATGATGGTTTATTCCCCTGATAGAGAAATGGGCATGGTATTCACTACATAATGACTTTGGCTTGGAAAATCACGATGAAATTTTTGCAGTATAAAGGCATGACATAAGGATTAATAAATATGTTTTAGGAGAGTAAAAGGGGTGCCTCGACATATTTAAATTAAATGGAATTTATGGGGGTCATATACATACATATCCCAACATAATTAATGGAATTTATAGTCATAATACTAAATAATTGCTTGATTGTAAATGAGGAGAGAAAAATTCCATACGGAATTTCTTCATAATAATAGGTGTACATTGGAGGCATTAATGATAGAGAAAGGGGTCTCTCATCATTAAAACATAAACAGGGTTGTATGGGGAGGTGAAAATTGTTACCCCTATTTATTTAATTGAATGTGAAAGGGTATTACAATATATATAATCTTGGATAAAAATAAGAAGGGTATAAATCCCTTACGGAATTTTGGAATGGTAATGTGTGTACATGGGATGAATTAATTAGATATAAAGCCGTATATCATCATTAAAATATAATAATGGAAGTATAGGGGGTAAAAAATCATACCCTAATGCATATAATTTAAAATAAAGTCACCTAACAATATTAAGAAACATGGATTAAATGGGAAAGGAAGGAATCCCTTACATGGAAGTGTGATCCAAAATGCTTAGGAGAGGCTTGATAGAGGCTTCATTGGATCTTGGGGATCCTTGGGAGGATTATAGAGAGAGGAGGTAGGAGGTTGGTTGAGCTCAAAAGGCTTTGAGTTAGGAGGAAGTTGGAGCTTGGGTGGGTTTATATAGGAAATGAGAGGGAATTCTTTATTATTCAGTTTTGGGACACCACACATTACACTAAACAAAACCAAAAACCAATCCATGGTTTTTACCCATGGTTTTTTCCAAATGGGATTGGATATCATAAATTTTTAAGGAAAATGGCATAAATTCTTAAATTATTAGTCTTCCTTATGTGGAGGTGAGTCACACTCTCAAGGAAAAGTTAAAATGATTTATAACTCTTGGAGGGCCCAAAAATGTTTTTTATAATAAATAAAAAACAAAAAATATCTAATTATTTTAATGGTAAAACATATATTGGCCAAAAATAAGTTCTATAGTATTTTATTACATTACTATTGATTCATTGTGATGTAATAAACACCACATATATTTAAAAGGGACTTATTTTTTACTTAAAAATTTTATTCTCTTAAAAAATTATGAAAAATTCACCATTGGATAATTTTGACACCATGATTCCAAAAATAATACTCATTTTATCTATATAATTTTCTAAATATGTGAATTTTTACTTTTAAAACAAAAATCTGACATTTATCATAAATTAAAGGGTTTTTACAAAAAGATACTTCAATCCTTAAAAAATAACAATTTTATTCATCATAATAATACGATCATTAATATTTAATAAAAATTAATTTAGTAATTATATTTTATTAAAATATTATTTAATTAAAAAATCCATTAATTCACCAAAATATATTTCTTAATTGAATATTAACTAAAAAATACTGTTGTTTCTTTAAAAACGATTTACGATGTAACAATAATAAAATGAAATTATTTTCCCTATTCCAAAATAATTTATATAATCATAGTGATGAGATCATGTAATATTATCACTCATAACACACACATAAAACCAAAGGGTAAGGTGTGCGATTTTGACAAACAATTGGGGTGACTCTGATTACATCACTCATTCAGTAATCTCTATTAACATCCACTTCTCTCGTTGGAGGTTACACTTGAGCTTAACATGTTGAAGCTCATGTTGGGCATGGTCATGAGAAAAGACCAATGACACCACGTCATTTATGAGATCTGACAAATTGGATTTGTATGGAGCAATTCTACTAAATGAGGTCATCTCATCCTTTGTCTGAGTAAAATGGATTTGTTAAAGGCCTTATACTTATACTAAACATGTCATCACTTTTTAAGAGCTATATTAGCAACAATCACAATTAATAATGGTATATTAAAATCCAAAAAAAACATAAAACTAATGAAGATCATAAGTTTATCATATCCATTACAAGACATTTAATTTGATCAAAAACAATTTTCATTAATGAATGTCTGGGCTGTCACATTAAATATTAAATAAATTAAATTCCATTGTAAATAAAAAAAATTATTATGGATTTAAATTAAATGGTGTGTCGGTTTCAACTTATAATGGAATCTACCATTCTAAAATGGGAATGAAAACCTATTTTATTGAATCATTATATCATTCACTTGACCATTATAGTTGAGTTATAGAAATACATTCCTATGTGAGAGACCCATTAAGGGTGTTAATAATTTATATTGTTATGAAATTCACTTAAATGGGATACAAATTTTTATATATTGATACTTTTATATAAAAATTAGGAATGGATTCCCATATAATAGGAATGAGAGATGTATGAATGGACCCCCATAAGTTTAATTTACTTATTTATTCCATGTAAATATTCCCATGGGGTTATGATTGTATTTTATTTCATGTTTATTAAAATTTTCATCAGCCACAGATATGGATTTCTGTATAAATGATTGGGATAATAATCCTAAACTAATCCCAATGAAAACAATAGAATGCCTTTTTCTATTGGTATTTATAATTATACGAGCCATTAGTAAATGAAAATTTCAAATACAACCAAATGATTCATTTCCTATATATCTCAGAAATGATTATTTCATTACACATTTAATATTGGGTAAATCATTTATATGTAATTTTCTAAAAGGAAGTTAAGATAATTTTTCATATGGAGTTTTATGGGGTTATTTGAATAATTTCATAAGTACCATATTAAAATAAATTTCATTATCACTAGAACATAACTTTACATGTGTTATATATCTATTAAATGGTTATAAGAATTATAAATTGATGTAATGTATGAATTATAACCTTGGTGTTTTACTGGAAATTTATAACCATATCATAATGGTAAATATAATATTTTATTGAGATATTACATGAACGAGAATTTATGTTTTTTATGGGCCCAAGTTGGTTCATTTTTACTATTTATTGATCCTATAGAATAGATAGTAGAGTCTAGTGAATTTTTTTTCTCATGACACTAGATTATATTTTTATGCCTTATGTTAATCATTGGGATTCTATGATTATGGTATAGGCCTTAGAAATATGATGCAGGTAGACTATTAGACCAAATTCATATTCCAGTTGCATGTAATTAATTAACCATTTGTTTTTTTAGAACTCTTACATAATAAATCTACATACCCTTTTATATGGGTGGATATATTATAAGCCAGACCTTTTTTGGTACTACCATCTATGAATTCTAGATGAGTTTTAACTCTGTTATTCTTTGTTGATGTTGTAATCCTATAGGAATGACTCCTCAATGTGGATGCTCAAAGAGAATGAAGCCTTTCTGTGTGGATTTCATCTACGTGACGTTATTATCCCTATATCGATAGGCTTTACCATCATAGTCCATGATCTCAATAACTTCACCCAATTTTATAACATTAGAGGTAGTTATTGAGAATGATGGGTCCTATGTAATAGTTACCATTAATTGGGATATGGTTTTTATGAGAGTGAAATTAAGGATATGTTCATAGTCTTAATTTCCCTATTTTATATTATGATTAGTATTTTTTGGTGGATGACCCATAGTCCCATTTTCACATAATGGTTATTCATGAGAAGAAATTCTATATCATTGAGTTTACATTGGAGATATTTTCCCTCAATATTAATATTTTACTTTGCATGAAATAATTATTATTTTATGCTCATTACAAAGTTAATACACTGTACAAGATCATGTTTTAAAGATCATCAATTTATTTCCTATTTCAATCAAGTAAAAACATAAAATTCTTCAATATTGGGATTGGATTTGACTGGAAGGAGTATTCTGGGACCAACTTCTATTAACCAGTGGTTTCATAGGTGATTCATTTGTCTCTGAAATGATTCCATGAGGCAGACAGTCATTTGATAAAACAAAGAATATGAGGGTGAATGATCTTAAAGCTGAGTTCATATGAATTATCCAACATAATGAGACAAATTTATCAAGTAGCATAGTCTTCATTATTATGTTAATTAATAGATCACATGATTTTGTGTTAGTTGTTAGATCCGGTTGGATGTGATGTAACCATTGTGAGTATAGAATGTTTGGTATGTTCTTGTTTCAAATGGTAATAATTAAAATATTAATCAATGAGAAAAAAAATTTTACCTGAGGACCGATGGTTTCAATAATGTTATGATTCTGGGTAGGGTGACTCTGTTCTATGAGTTAAATCAATCGAAGGAGTTTAGTGATGATGATTAGTTTCGAAATAAATCATGTTCCATGATAAGGTTGACTCATTATTGTTACAGACACACAATGTCAAGATACATGGTTTAAATAGTGCATTAAAGTATAGTATATACATTATATATTAGAACATGAATCGAGAGTGATAATCACATCAATTAATTGAATCTTTTTGTAGTACTAGTTCAGAAATGATCATGATAGATATCCTAATATCATCCTATAATTGAGGAGATGTTATTAACAATCCATAGAGATACCAAGATATCCATTATAGTTTTATAAATATGTTTACATGTATTTTTTTTACGAGGGAGATGTTTTAAAATAAGAAATATTTTTTTATTATCCCATCGGTTTTTAAGTTGTGGATACACTCATTCTGTTCATAAAATTTGGCGATCACCATGGGGGCCACTCAATGGAAGTTCAAAAAAATATGGATGATGTATTCATTTGATTAAAAGTATGAGTAGGGTTTTAGACATTAAAATTGTTGTGTGTGGGTACAAGATATGGTAATTAGGATATCAATTTTTTTTGTTTGACAATAGAGAAGATCCTGAAGTGGGGAGCGTCATGTTAATCGATGGTAGTGGACCCTCATGTTTGAATTGTAATATAACCATGAGACTAATTTTGTGATTGTAATTTTAGTATTTGTAGATAATTTGGTAAATTAATAAAGGTATAACTTGTATTCTTCTATGACTAAAGGAATATATTCAAGTATCAGCTTTTAAAATTCTATGAGTGGGTGTTAGGACCACGATGGTTTTTGATGGACAATGTGTTTTTGACCATGTGCATTAATGTTCTTATGTTGTGGAATGGTAATGTTTTTAAACATGGGTCGGTTCCTCCAGGAGATTTCATTGGAATTATCTTATGATATATGGTGATAATGCACAAAATTATTTCGGTACACTTTGGGATAGATGCAATGGGATCTAGTTCTTTTATATGTCATCTATTAAAGGGTATTGTGTTAGTAAATAGTTTCAAAGAGGTAGTTAGAATTGATTTTACACTAATAAATGCAGGGTTTTAGTGAATAACTAATTTGGGAATAATCTTTGGGTGAGAAAGGTGTATTTCAAAGGTAAAGTGTTTTCTTTCAATGATATGAAGGCATGAATATTCTAGTTGGGCCTACTAAGGATCCCCCATTTTGATCGAATAGAGGGATGATGGTTTATCCATATAAGAAAAAATGTGTATTAAATTGATAAAACAATCATAAGTGTATCTAGAATTACAAACAATTTCATTTATACTCAATTTTGATTAATCAATACCTTGTTTCTTAATTTTTAATTGATGAATATAAACATTGGTGGGATGAGGCATAGGTTGATTAATGAATGATACCCTAATGTGATTGTCTCTTATTTTAGATGAGATCATCTATATACAATATTAAGGCATTAGTAGTTGTTAAGAATGTTGGATCAATTTTTGGTGGTCTATGTGATGAATGTTTAATGAGACCCATGGTGGCATGTTGGGTGTCTGGAAAACTAACATGATAGTTTGAATTAAAAATGATGTCCCTGGTAGATTGGGTGATGCATTGATATTCACAATGCTTTTTTGGGGATGAAAATTTATATGGTGGGGTGGTTCTATCTTTGTTTTTTGGATAAAAATGAATTTTTATTGAGGAATATTGAATTTTCATTTTGTGGAAGGTCTAATTGATGAATTTATCATTATATTTGAATTATAATTGTATAAAAATATAAAAAATTATTCTTTCGGGTGGAGGTTATGCCCCCAGTTGATGTGAAGAATACCAGATGAGTTTCAAAAGTGTTACACTTCAAAATCTCAATAATTTTATTGGTATCCTTAAGTATAGAGTTGTAATATATTATGTTCTTACAATGTAGATCAATTGTGTTCATTTTTTATGGGATAAATTTTTTCTAAACAATGATACATTTCCTAAATAACAGTATGACTCTAAAAGGGAGGTTCATGGGTCGAAAAACCATTTGTACAAGTCCTCATGGAATTACATGTCTATTTATAACAAAAATATGATGGGAATGATTTAGCATCAACATTATTTTACTAATTGTGCACCAAGTCATGTGAGGTATTTTCCCCTTTGGGAATTGTCACTCTGTAGTCTGTGCATGGTTATCAAAAACCATGCATCCAATCCCTAAATATCACTAAAAGGGATGTAAATGACCATTTTCATCTTACATGCATTATTATTTCCTCGTTTTTATCCCCTTATTTCCAAACACATCATCTTATCATGATTTCCTTCATCCTCATAGCTTGGATTTGTGAGATCTCATATATCAAGTCTTTGATTCAATTATAATCTATTTCATTGGATACACCATGTTATTTTGTATCATTATGAATAATTATTTTCTCTATTTCCCTCAATCTGATGGATACTATTTCCATGCCATCCAATATTTTGTATTTTCAGTGTATTGTCCTTTTCATCATGTTTTATCTTTTCAACACAAAAAAAAAAAGACCAGTAATGGATAATTAAATATTCCTGGTTATATATTATGTGGTATGTATTACTTTCCCATATATTATTATCATTTATAAAATATGACATTTTACCATGCAGTAAATGTTTGGTGCATCTTATCTAAAATTAAAAATTGATTAAATAAATTTATAATACAATGAATCTTATTTCAAACATATTTTATTATAACTCCCCTAAGGAATGTTAATATCACTGCACAATTATGGGCATTAATTAAATTTATGGGGGAATTATTTATTTAAATGAGTTGTGGTAAATTCTATATTGGCAGGAATTCCTTGTGGATAGTTGTTTAATTTTTATTTACGATTATGACCACAGATTTATAATCGAATTTAACCTCATTTAGAATAATTTCAATATTACAAGTTATTTTTTAAATTTAAATAACATAAATTAAATGTTAATGGTATAACCATGTCACATTCTATTATTTATACTCACCAAATATATGAATAAATTCAAATTTTTCCTTTAAATTGTAATGAGTTTTACCAATGGAAAATAATTACTTATTAATGGATATCATGTTATCATTATATTTACTTGAGTGTCAAATTGATTCTGATACAAAATTCCTTTGATAGTACAATATGAAACATTAAATTAAATGAATTATAAATGTATAAGTGGTGTTGGACATGGTTTATATCACTATTTAGTTATAGTTGTTGGATATTATGTTCATATTGATAATTTCACTTAATATAGAATGCTTTAACCATGATTAATATTAGATGTATCTAGACATGAAACCCCTTTTCATTGCTTTATGGGAAATTTTTGGGATTGTATTCCCATATTAGGAATTAATGTATTTTTGGTCATGGTTCCCCATACAATTATTCATTTAATTTATGTACATGGATGCCTAAATAATTAATTATTATATTTTTGGTTAATTATGACAATAATGGATTTATATACATATATGTTACATATTAATAGATTAATATTCAACAGTTTGTACAAAAAATATAACTAAGGATGTTATAAGTTTAGTTTATTTATAGATTACATATCAGTGTTCTTAATTTATAAAACAACATCAATATACCCAAATAATATGTCCTCAATTAATATTATGTATATAATAACACAACCCAAACCATTTACTCATAAACTGTGGAAATGAAATATAGGAAATAGTGTGGAATGAAGCTCAATTATTGAAAATAAGTTAAATATCATTCGATTGTCATATGAAATATTAAGATAATAAATGTGTATTATTTCATAACCATTAAATTAATACCAAATCTATCATGCATCATAAACAAGGGAAAAGATATAACTATTATAATTTCGTAAGACATGAATCATAAAACAATTAAATAAAATTAACCAAGATAGTAAAGTAGTGGCATAATACATGGAATTAAGCAATACACAAAAACATATGATTTTGTAGACATGTATAAATAGAAACAGGTTCACACATATAGATAAGGAAATGGAAAAAGGCACCCAAATATAAGTATGGTCATGAAACTAGGTCTATGAATGATCTTATAGACATGAAACTTAGGTACATGCATTAACCTATGTACATGATAATTATCTCTATGCATAATAATATAGGCAAGAAATATTGGACCACACATTAAATTGGAAATTGAAATTAGTTTCATGCATAAAATATTTACCACATAAGTTATTAATTATTAACTAATTCATTGGAGGTAGAAATAGTCCCCACCCATACCATAATGGAATATATGATGACCGATGTGACTTTATTTTTACATAGTTTTCTACATCATTTTAATCAATTTTTAATTATTTACTTAACTATTTTTTCACTTTTTATTAAATAGTTTTACTTTTGTATTTTTAAAATTAAATTTTTCAACTATTCATTTTTTATAAAAATTTATATAATTCTAGACTATAATATAATTGATTGATTCTTTATTTGTTTTTTATATAATTATTTTTTAATTTGTTTACATAATTTTTATTTGTTTATTTTATTTAATTTTTTCATTTTTAATAAATATTGAGTTTGGAAATTAATTTATTTTTAATTTTTAAGTTTTCACATCGAGTTACTTAGTTATTGATTTCCAGCATACTTGTAGCTAAGATACTGATAGCAAGGTTACCTTTTCTCATACTAGCGGTAGTCAGGTTACCGTTACTACCTGATAGTGACCTGCATTCTTTTGATCTAGCGGTAACTAGTTTTAGATGTACCTGTGACCTTTTTCGCTGTTACTCTTTCTTACCTGTAGATCTAATTTAAGTATAATGGTAGCCTTTAATTTAAAATAGTGGTGAGCCTTTAATTTTATAAGTGGTGGTAACACATTTATTTTAATCTAGTAACGTTGAGTGTTATTTTGGTTAAGTTAATTTGGCTTGTTATTTTAATAATTTAATTTTTATTTTAAACAATTATTTAATCAATAGAATTTTATTTAATTAAGTTAGATTTTATTTAAATATTTTATCTATTATTTTGGATTCATTAGAATAGATTAACTATGTTAATTTATTTATTTAGTCATCCTGCCAACCATTTAAGTATGTAATATATGATTGTAAATTAAGTTAAATCGTTCAATTTTAATTTTATTAGTCCAAATAGTTAATTAATTATTTAATTAATAGTTTTTAAACATTAATCAAATTATTTTATGTATTCAGATTGATTTTTAATTAATTATATAATTGTTTTAGTCTACCGGTGAGGTAGATGAAGATTAACGGTGACCCTAAACTGATGTCTTTCCTCACCTATAATCTTTTCTCACCGTTACAACCCCTTCTATCGGTAGACTTTTCTATCGGTATCCTTGCTACTGGACTGCACCTCGCTGATATATCTCTCTCTTCCTTTTAAATGTACCCGTGTGTCATTGCCTTTTAATTCTAAATTGACAGTAGCTTATTTAAATTCTAACAGTGACCCTTTGGACTCTGTTTTACCAGTGACCATTTCTTCTTTATTCTATCAGGGAACAATTATATCAGTAACTTTAATTTTCGTTTTTTGAATCATTGACCTTCTGCTTTGAGTACCAGTGACTTATATTTTATTTCTATTGGTAGACCTTTATTTTATTCCTCACCGTTAGAAATTTCCTTTTTTCCTCATCGTTACCACCCTATCTAATCCTCACCAATATGCTACACTTATTCTTATTGTTACACTTTATCATACCCTCTTATTTGAACCTAACTATTACACTTTATTTTCTCATAGTTTCTCATCCCTGCCTCGACTTTTCCTTTCTCACCGCCAGACAATCCTCACCGTAATTGATCATGGTCCTGCCTCGTCACCCCAGAAGATCCCTGTTGCATTGAATCGAACCAGGTATGTCGTGGGTTCTTGCTAGATTGTAGCTGCTGAATTACTGTTGCCAGTGTGCCGCGCCACCTCCATATTGAAGAAGACGAACTAGCTGAGGCTGATCTTGGAGAAGTAGGAGGATGGCCGGGGTCAGCAGGAGTAGTCAAGCAGCCATGGGTGTTCGCTGTAGTCAGTTACCGCGAAGAGGATCTGTGCAAGGGATTAGGTACATAGCCGCAAGGTAGTTGTTGTCCGTGCTTCTAAGTGTAGAGGAGGGTGAACCGAGGTCTATGCCTTCTCAGAAGTGGGTCGATCCGTGCCTGGCATAGAGGAAGAATATTCACTGGCTTGTGATGTCGCACTGCCGTGGAGGAGGGAGCCTGCTCCGTTGAGCCGCCTCCTGTTCAAAGGAGGAAGAATCCTCCTCCTCTGTGCCAATTTGGGGGGAGGGGGAAGATAGCACCAAAAAATGAAATGAATAAAAAATATAATAAATAAAGTATAATAAAAGTAATGTAGAAAAAAAATTGCAATAGTAAAAGTAAAATTAAAGTAAACAATTAAACGTCAAATTAATATAATTAAATTTATAAAATATTTGATTTAAAGAAATTACAATTTTTTTAAATAGATAAATTGTAAATTAAAATTAAAAACTAAATTAATAATAAATGTAAATAATAATTTAATACACTGTTAATAGTATAATAATGTAATTAATAATAATTATAAATAAAATACTAAATATACTTATTGATTTTAAAATATTTAAAATTAAAGTATTAAATTCTTATTATAAAGTAATTAATGAATTAATTTAGAAAATTAATTTCTTAAATAGTAATAATGATATTATTAATTCAATCTAAATTATTAATGTTCTAATTACTTATTTATTTTTGATGTTAAATTTTAAGGATTTAGTTAAGTTTGTTAAACTAAAAAATTAGTATTTAGTATTTAGATTTATTAATCTAGTTAAATCAATAGCATTTGATAAATTTATAATAATGTTTTATAAAAGTAAATAATAATCATCAATTAATCTATTTATTAATTAACTTTAGTTAATTATTTACGATTAAAAAAACATTAAACTATAATAATAATATTTTTTCTTTCTTGCATCCTTATTTATTTACTTGTCTTGCATATTTAATTTTTCAGGTTCATTAAAAAGACAAAAACATGTCTAGTTACATTCAACTAACTCATCGGGATTTAGTTACGAGGGAAATTCTAGTGCGACGTGCTTGCCGCAAAAAAAACACACATTTTTTAGTGCGTGGGTGGAAAACATTTGAAGTCGGTGGAAGATGTTGTAGTGATGTGTATCAGATGATAGATGATACATAAGTAGATAAAGCATAATATTTTGATGTAGGGGGATTCATTCAATCTGAGGCTCACTCATTCGATGAACACACCCACATTAAAGAAGAGAAGAGAACCTGGAGAACTTCTCGGAGAGACACTTTTTGCAGTTCTGTTGGCCAGGAGCTGTAGTAATTGATGCAAGCAGAGGGATCTTCCTTCCTCTATTTTATTCCAAATAACTTCATCTATTGATGACTGACTTTATTATTTTATATAGAGAAGATGATAGGCTAAATACTTTTAGTTCTAGGATGAATTGAAGTTCTACTGGTTACTTTTAATTCTCATATCACATAATCAATTCACTGAATTCAGTAAATATCAGTGATATTGATGTTGAGTTCATTCAATTGATTTTCACCACTAGTACTTAATTTTAAAAACTCCACAATCAATCCTGAAATATTGATCATGGAAACATACTAAAAAATATAATCAATTCACAAATACTTCGGGACTTACGGCGAGTTCATCCAATTGTCATTATCTTTTCGAACTTTTCACAACTGATTTGTTTTGGAGTGGCGAACTTGAAAATCAATCAGCACGTGGGACATAACTCTTGGTGATGGAGGAAAGTCACATTCTTTATGGTCGTTCAAGGAAATAACTTTAAAGTGATTCATAATACCTACTAAACCAGTAAAATGGAGACTTTTCCTTGGGAATTTTACTTGATTATTCACTTTCAGCATCTTATATTTCTGTTTCTTACTGTACTTAGTCTGTTTCTTGTTTCATAACAGTTTTGAACAAAAACGCAAAAGACTATAGTGTTTCATTAGATTACAAATTTAATTTTTTTTTAAATAAAAAAAAATAGAAATTCTATTCCACTGTTGACAATAGTGGGATCTTTTTGAAAGTATTTAGAATAATAGTGGTCAAATTCTCCTTCCTTGTTGGTCCGACCCTGCTTTCAACATATACTGTAGTTAGTAAGAATATAAATAATAAACATTGACCAGATTCAATGAAGGTTTAGTTCTAGTTTTTGGATCCGTTTTCAGAGAAGGCACGAACGATTATTTTTCTAAAAGAAATCTAAAATAATTATAAAAAGAACTTCAATAAAAATTCAAAAATGTAAAACTGTAAACAATATGCTTCATTAACTACTGTATTGCTACAGTTTCTTTTATTGTTAAATTCCTGTTATTTCTACTATTGAGCTATTTTAAACTGTTATTACACTTTTTATAAGAACAAGAGAATTCATTGTTAAAATATAGTTTTCAATATTTGAAATAGACAAACATTTATCTACTCTTTAAAAAAATATTGTAATAGAGAATCAGGATTATAGAGTTGATCAAAACATGAATGTTCCATAGCCCATAGTTTCATCCCTATAGCTACCTAGACTTAGGGAATTTCAAATTCCAATTGTATTGACTAACCCATCTTGTATTAGGTTGACCCCTAGGTCTTGCAACTATGAAATTATGCAGTCTCACCTTTCTCAAATTCCTTCATCCAATGGTATTCCAGGAGAGGATTCACTAGAGTTCATTAGAAGGTTCTATAGTTCTGTACAAAAAATTACCTCTGAGGGAGCTTTTTGAGGAGGAGTTGAGGTTGAGGTAGTTTCCATCTTGTCTGAAGGGGAAGGCTAGGACTTGGTTTTAAAACATAGATGAAGAAATTTTTGAGACCTGGGAAGAGGTTTTTACTGTCTTTATATCAAAATTCAATCCTAAGAACACCACTTTTTAGATTAGGCACAAAATTACTGGGTTTTTCCAAGATTAGGGAGAGTTATTTCACGAGGCATGGGATAGGTTTAGATGTTTTCTTAGACAATGTCCCAATCATTAGTTTTCTCCTCATTTACTCATGGAAACCTTCTATAATTCTCTCACCCCTTACAACCAAAATTTAGTTGACCAACTCTATAGGGGTGGCTTTTCTAACTCCACTGTTGATGATATGAAACGTGTGTGTGAAAATCTTGCTCAAAAATCTTAGCACATGTTCTCTAGGAAGAGGGTCGTCCATATAGGTGAAGTCAATCCTCAGTTTGTTGTTGTTAGTGATATGGTCTTAAGGGAGAAATATAGTCATTGTGGGATGTTCAGTTACACTCATACATGTTGTCCTAATTTTGATCCTCCTTTCCAGTATGATGAGAGTGTCAAATTTTATGATTTTAGAGCTAGGAACCAAGGTACAAATGATCAATACTCCAATCAGTACACATCTCGTTATCAAAATCACCCAAACTTTTCCTAAAAGAACAAGGTGTCCGAAAGCAAACCGCTTCCCCTAACTACCAATAACACCCTAAAATTTATAACCCAAACCAATATGAGGATAACTCTTCTATTTCTCAAGCGGAGTTAAAAGGGTTGTTAAAACATGTTTTGGGAGAAATCAGTTCATTTAGGAAGGAAATAGTTTGTAAGATTTACAATTTAGAACATCATGTAACTCAAATGGGTAAGGATCAAGGTGATAAGGGAAAGTTCAAGATTCCCAACACTTAAATTCTTAATACAAGTGAGAATATCATGGTTGTAACCACTTGATCTAGCCTCTAAACCCAATAACAACTTAAACAACAGTTTGAGAAACTAAAACTGATGAAAATAATGAATCTAGAAAGAAAAATATTCTTGAAACAGAATCTGGGAAGCTGGAAAACTTTTTTTGACCTGAACAGAATATTGAATTTTCACTTGAAAAAGTTAAATAACCTAGGAAAATGAAGTGGGAGGTAATTAATGAAGAAAAAAACAATGGAATTGAGGGGAAGGAGAATAATCAACCTTTTCTTAGAACTTATGCTCGTACCATTCCCTTCTCGGAAAGAGTGATGAAGAATAATGAACCTGACTATTTGAGGTTTACTAAAATGATTCGAAACATTAGTATCAATATTCCATTTGTAGATTCCTTAGAGGAAATCCCTTCATATGTTTCTTTTAACACAAGGTTTATAAAATGTAAAAATGATTGGAAGAAGATTGATAATGTTAATCTCAATGAGGAATGTAGTGCCTTCTGGTTGAAGAAGTTTCCTCCAATATTGAAGGATCCGGGTAGATTTATTATTCAATGTAAAAATGGTGAAAATGAGAAACTTAATATTTTGTGCGACTTAGGGTAAAGAATCACTCTTATTCCTTACTCCTTGTTTAGAAGGTTGGGTCTTAGGGATTTTCAAAAAACTTCTGTTTGTCTTCAACTTGTTGAAAGGTAACTCACACACCCTTTATGGAGGGTGGACGATCTATTAGTGAGTGTAGGAAAATTGAAACTACCCACAGACTTCCTTATCTTAGATATGGAGTGTGATGAAAATGTCCCAATCATCTTAGGAAGACCTTTCCTTGCCATAGCTGGTGTTGTCATAGATGTGTCCAAGGGGAAACTCACTCTTCAATCCATTGATGATGTGGAGGAGTTTTTAGTGTTTTAAAAGCCTCAACATGTGGTTGGTTTTGATTTGATATATGTTTCTAAGAATAAATGTTTTAAAATTGAGTTCCACGCTGAGTATGGTTCTTTTCCTCTTGAGGTCACAGAGATATCGATTCCCCAGCCTATTGAAACTTTTCTTCAAGAATCTATTCTTTTCCCACTTCTTCCTCTAGATGAGAATAATAATTTTTTAGAACCCACCGTAGAGAGTGAATCACATTCTTGTCCTGAACTATCTCAACCCTTTTTTAAATGTTTTCCTTATGAAGTCAGTTGTCTTAGGGTTTCTGATGTTTTAGAAAGTTCTGTTCAGAGTCTTGATGAAAAATTAAATTGTACCCATTATGAGAAATTTTATTTTCTGGGAACATTCTTACTTGTTCAGTTTGATGTCGTTTGTGATGACTTCCAACCTGAACTTGAATGATTCACATAATTTGAGTCGTCTGTGGATATTGAGTACCAATGGGTGGAACATGAATCTGATTCTTTCTAAGAATTTTCTAAATTATCTTTTGTGCAAGATGTGCTGGGAATATTTGATGAAAATTCTAAAGAGTTTGTTAAATTTTTATCTTTCGATTCTGGGTTGGAGTTGACAACTATGTGTGGTTGAAGCCATATCAGTATTACTGGTCAAATTGGTGATTTTATTAAGATGTTTTTGAAAATTTTTAGAGCCGAGGAAGTGGTTTTTAGGGACCATAATAGCCTGAACAGTACAATAGAAATTGATTCCTTGAAATAACTTTTGAGAATATTGTTTGATATTGTAGATTAGATTGTATTGGTTGATACTATTTTTGAATCTTTAGATAATAGTGAAATTCACATAATTAATAATTCATTTCCATTAAATGATCATGGATAGAAATATCTAGGAAAATTGAGTCTGGTTGGGGTCTATAAATCTAGCGTTTCATGGGAGGCAACCCATGGTCTTTGTTTTGTTAATAAATAAATTTTTTAGTTAAATAAAGTCTAAATGAATACTTTAAAGTCAGTTCTTCTTAGGAGTCAACCCATGTTCTTTATTTTGTATTTACTTTTATTTCTATTCATGTCTAACTTTGAATAAAGTCATGTTGTGGTACTTTCTGTATTCTCTATCCCTGGTGGATTTTTTTTCATCCTGGTTTATATGTTCTGTCATAGGATGCTGCTGCTTGTTTCAATAAATGGATTAGAATTATCATACATGAGGGAGATTGACAAATATAATCTGGGAAGCACTTCAACATACTGCATTTTTTTCTTTGATCCTTAATTCTCAAATAAAATTCTACTTACTGAATAATTCTGCTTGTAATAGAAAATCCTGATACATGTCACTATGATGTGCATAAAATCTTCATGTGCCTCTTGCTAATAAAACTAAATTGCATTATTATTAAAATCTTTTCCACTTCTTGAAATTAAGTATGGTAGGGTACATTCTAATATTCTTTTGAATCTGATTAGTCTATAGGGTTTTTTATCATGCATCTTACTGCTTAATTGAACAACCTTTTGAATCATACTTGGATAAAATGCTACACCCTCTTCACACTGCACCCACAAGTTGTATGCCTTGTTTGAACTTTAATGAAAAAATATTCACAGGACTTATATGTTAATGGGTGTACTTGGATATGAACCTGTTGATTATTTATTTATCATGGAAAAGTAAATTTTTTAATTTCATTGAGTCCCTTTATACATGTCATGAATCTGCTTAATTGAAAATCTGTTTTGAACCTTAATTTATTAATTGTTTTTCTCCATATTTAGAAGTCAAATTTGTGGAAAATGTTGGGTTTTATGTGTGGGGGAGGGGTCAATTCTTGACTGTGCTAAACTGTGCTTTAATTTAATCCCATCAATTCCCACTGTAATTTCAAATAGTTTATTAAAAAATTGAAAAAATGGATTATTTTTTTTCAAAATTCTTGTATACTTTTTGGCATTATATTTTTCTCAATTGGGTCTTACCTTAGGATAATTCCATGCTAGAAGTTGAGTTTTTCTATGAACCTTAAATTAATGAGGTTGGATGGTTGATGAGTGGTATTGATTAGTGATTTCATGGAAATTTGGTTTAGGAACTACTTCTAAAAGTTATTTGGGTTATATGTTTAAGGAATTATGGTCATAACATTTAGAACTTAATGTTTGATTATAATTCTAGGGGCTTCATTCATTCATATTTTATTTATTAAAAATTAATTTCACCAATGAGCCAATGTAAATGGTTTTTGATATAAATATTTTGAAACTAGAGTAATTTGGGAAACTAGGATCCCAAGGCGAGTCTCCGAGACCCTAGATGCTGGGTGTGTTTCTTTTTACTAAAATCCCTTTGTACACTTTGAATAAGTGCAATGCACAGTGCTTAGCACAATGATACATGTCTTGGGAAAAATAAAATTAACTGTCTAGGGTCAAAAATGAGCTCATTAAGGTGAGGGAAATGATGAATTCCAGATGAAGAATGGATCAATTGGTTTATATGAGAGTCATTTAGGTTGTATCATTGAGGTGAGTCAAAAAAATTAAATATTTTTGGAACCTAGGTGAAAAAGTCAAAGTACAATGTTCTTTCGTTAAGATCATAATTCCATGGATATTTTATCTCTTGTCATTTTTGGATTTAGAACCTGAGTTTGGATTGAAGTGAGTCACTATGTTGTATCACATATGAGGTATGAAATATTCTTTGATGGATGGTATTTGTTTTCTTAATTACCCTTGAGTATTTGTTATACGCAAGATTCATTTGAGTAATTGATTTTCATAAAGCCTACTATTGTGTATTGTCCTTTATTTTGAGTACTGGACATGTTACAGTTTGATCTTAATCATAAAAACATTTTAATGCTTTTCAAATACAATAAAACATGGTATTCTTTTATGATAAACAATGCTTATGTGTGGGGGAATTTGTTGTGGATTTATTTTTACACAGTTTTACACATCATTTTTATTATTTTTTAATGATTTACTTAACTATTTTTGCACTTTTTATTAAGTAGTTCTAATTTTGTATTTTTATAATTAAATTTATCAAATATTCCTTTTTATAACCATTTTTATAATTATGGACTATAAAATAATTTATTTATTATTTCTCTGTTTTTAATATAATTAATTATTAATTTGTTTACATAAATTTTATTGGAATATTTTATTTTATTTTTTCATTTTTAATAACTATAGAGTTTTTGAATTAATTTATTTTTAATTTTTATGTTTTCACAAACAGTTACTTAGTTACCGCTTTCCAGGCTACCGGTAGCTAAGCTACTGATAGCAAGGTTTCCTTTGCTCGTACTAGTGGTAGTAATGTTACCATTACTACCTAACAGTGACCTGCATTCCTTTTCCAATAGCGGGAACATGTTTTAGACGTACCAGTGACCTTTTTCACCGTTACTCATTCCTAATGGTAGCTCCCAATTATGTATAATTGTAGCCATTAGTTTAAAATACCCGTGAGCCTTTATTTTATGTATACAGATTGATTATTAATTCATTTTATAATTTTTATAGTCTACCGGTGAGTTAGATGAGGATTAGCAGGGACCCCACGCAGTTGTCTTTCCTCAATGATACTCTTTTCTCACCGTTACAACCCATTCTATTGGTAGCCTTTTCTATCGGTAGCCTTGCTTCAGGTCAGCACCTCACTGATATTTTTCTCTCTTCATTTTAAATGTACTCGTTTTCCTTTTCCTTTTAATTCTATATTAACAGTAACTTATTTTAATTCTTAAAGTGACCCTTTGGATTCTATATTACCGGTGACTATTTCTTCTTTATTCTATCAGTGACAAATTGTATCGGTAACCTTAATTTTCATTTTTTGTATCGGTGACCTTATGCTTTGAGTACTAATTACTTATATTTTATTTCTATCGGTATACCATTAGTTTATTCCTCACAGATAGAAATTTACTTTTTTTCTCCATTGTTACTGCCCTATCTAATCCTCACCAATATGCTACATTTCTTCTCACCGTTACAATGTATCATACCCTGTTATTCGATCCTCAATTTTACAATTTATTTCCTCACCGTTTCTAACCCCGGCCTTACCTTTTCTTTTCTAACCGCCACACAATCCTCACCGTCATTGATCATAGTCCTACCTCGTCACCGCGGAAGCTCCCTGTTGTACTGAATTAAACCAGGTCCACCGTGGGTTCTTGCTAGATTGTAGCTGCTAAATTGCTGCTGCTGGAGTGTCGCGCCACCTCTATCTTGAAGAAGCTGAACCAGCTGAGGCCGATCATGGAGAAGGAGGAGGATGACCAGGGTCATGAGGAGTAGTCAAGCTACCATGGGTTTTTGTTGCAGTCAGCCACCACGAAGAGGATTTTTGCAAGCGATTGGGTGCATAGACGTAGGGTAGCTGTTTTCCGTGCTGCTAAGTGTAGAGTAGGGTGAACCGAGGGCTGTGGCTTCTCCGAAGTGGGTCGAGCCATGCCTGTCTTGGAGGAATAATATTTGCTGATTCGTGATGTCGTGCCACCGCGGAGGAGGGATCTTACTCTGCTGAGCCACCGCCTGTTCAAAGGCGGAAGAAGCCTCCTCCTGTGCACCAATTTGGGGGGAGGGGGAAGATAGCACAAAAAATGAAATAAATAAAAAATATAATAAATGAAGTATAATAAAATTAAATAAGAAAAAACAAAAGCAAAAGTTAAAGTTAAATTAAAGTAAACAATTAAAAGTCAAATTAATATAATTAAATTTATAAAAGTTATGATTTAAAACAATTAAAATTTTAATAAATAGATAAATTGTAAAGTATAATTAATATCTAAATTAATAATAAATGTAAATAATAAATTAATACACTGTTAATAGTATAAATATATAATTAATAATAATTATAAATAAACTACTAAATATACCTACTGATTTTAAAATATGTAAAATTAATGTATTAAATTATTATTATAAACTAATTAATCAATTAATTTAACAATTTAATATATTAAACTGTAATAACGAAATTATTAATTCAATTTAAATTATTAAATTTAAATTACTTAGTTATTTATGATGTTAAATTTTGATGATTTAGTTAAGTTTGTTAAGCTAAAAAATTAGTATTTAGTATTTATATTTATTAATCTAATTAAATAAATAGAGTTTGATAAATTAATAATTATTTTTTTATAAATGTAAAAAATAGTCAACAATTAAGATATATATTAATTAACATTAGTTAATTATTAAGGATTAAAAATAACATATAAATTTAATAATAATCTCATTTCTTTCTTGCGTCCTTATTTATTTTCTTATCTTGCTTATTTAATTTTGCAGGTTCATTCATAAGACAAAAACATGTCCAGGTACATTCAACTAACTCAGTGGGAGTTAGTTACGAGGGAAATTCTAGTGCGACATGATTGTCGTGAAAAAATACAAATTTTGTAGTGTGTGTGTGAAGAAATTTGAATGTCGGTGGAAGATGTTGTATTGACGTCAAGAAGATGACAGGTGATACTTAAGCAGAGAAAGTTGCATTTTATGAAGTAGGGGGATTCATTCACTCAGAGGCTCACTCGTTCGCGAAACACACCAGCCTTGGAGTAGTGTAGAGAACCTAGAGCACTTCTCGTAGAGCCGCTTTTTGGAGTTCTGAGGGCCAGGGGCAATAGTAATTGATGCAAGCAGAGTGAGTTTTATTCCTATATTTTCTTCCAAATCCATTCATCTATAATTTAATGACTTTATTATTTTAGATAGATATGATGATAGGCTAAATATTTTTAGTTCGGGGATGAATTTAAGTTCTACTGGTTACTTTTAATTCTCGTATCACTTAATCATTTCACTGAATTCAGTAAAGATCACCGAGATTGATGATGAGTTCATTCAATTTCTTTTCACATCTATGACTTAATTTTCAAAACTCCACAATCAAATCGGCGATATTGAACGTGGAATCTTATTGAAAAAATATAATCAATTCAAAAATGATTCGGGACTTATGGCAAGATCATCATGTTGTCATTATCTTTTCAAACTTTTCACTGCTGATTTATTTTGGAGTGGCGAACTCCAAAATCAACCAGCCTTTGTGAATTAACTCTTGGTGAGGGAATTAAGTAACTCTATTTGTGGTGGTCGAGGGAAATAACTTTAAAGTGATTCAGAATACCTATTAATCTAGTAGAATGGAGACTTTTCCCTAGGCATTTTACTTGATTGTTCACTTTCAACATCTTATATCTCTGTTTCTTACTGTACTTAGACTATTTCTGGTTTCTTAGTATTTTAGAACAAAAACTCAATATCATATAGTGTTTTATTAGAGTACAATTTTAAAAAACATTGAAATAAATAAAAGATATAAATAATATATTACAATGTTGAGAAAAGTGGGATATTTTTATAAGTTTTTAGAAGAAAAGTGGTCTAAATCACCTTCTCTATGGGTTTGCCCCTGCATTCCGCATATACTGTAGTTAGCAGAAATATAAATATTAAAATTATATTGGATTCAATGATGGTATAGGTCAATGACTTATTCTATAATATCACAATTAATTAATCATTGACGAAATAATGAAAAGAAACAGATTCCATTAACATTTAAGAAAAGTATAACTCATGTTGACGGGAATGGTTTTATTCTAAATGTTTTCATTTTATTAATATATTATTCATAGATAGGATCAGGATGGTATATTTGGATTTTATTCAATATTAAAATTAATAAACATCAAATTGTTTCTTCTTAAATTGAAAATTATTTTGAATGATCACATGGAATAATTCTTCAAGAATAATAATTTTCAATTTTAGAATCATAAAAAAATTTAAGATAACCATATGTATAAATGAAATATTTTTTTGAAAATATTCTTATATTATTTTAAAGTAATCATCAAATAATTCATATATCATAATGGTGGGAATGGATTCTCGTTTAATTTAATATAAAACCATTCATTAAATAAATTTTTAGGATGATCCATAAAGCACCACCTCTTTATAATGTGAAAATTATTCATTTCAAAAAATAAATAAATAATGAAACAAGGGTAAAAAATATTCTATTTTTTAAAATAATAGTAAAATCTATTTTCAAATCAGTTGTTGAAAATGTGGAAATGGATGAGAAATATCACCAATTGTGACATAAACCTAAAAATCATAAATAATTTTGAGATTTTAATGTAAACCCTTACAACAAGGGTCATATTTTAATCAACATAATCGTCAGTGGAAAAAAATTATAAAACATATATAAAATGAAAATAATGATATTTTTGACATAACATATCAATGGGGAATTATATATATGACACCCATTAAATAAGTGATGAAAATTTAATGCTCCTATGGTAGTAATAGAGTGTAAATAAACCCTTATCTTAGGCCCAACAACCTTGTTATGTGTTTGAAACTCCTCTACTTTGAACAAACTACTTCACATCTCTCTTAACGGGATCTAGGGTTTGACTTTTTGAAAGACTGAAAACTATAAAATGTGACTATAGAAGTTTAGAAGAGAATTTTTCTTGGTATGGATGATCTCTAAGGTTAAATGTGGTGTAATGTAGAGAATGAGGGTCCCCTATATAATTATTGTGATTTGAAATTTTGGAATTTTTAAAAATATTAAATTATAATAGGACAATTATTGAGAAATGTGATTCAAAATAACCTATAAATTACCATTGGATGATATTTTGGACCACATATTATCCCCTTAGTATTTATTTAAATTTATTTATGATTTTAAATAATTTAATAAAATTATATTTTCATTCAATAACATTTGTTGAAAATATTTATACTATTAATTGCATTGACTTTAATTACAAGAAGAAAAAAATAAAATTTAAAATAATATTTTAATGAATCTCTAATATGTATTTTATTTATTCTTAAATGAAATAAATTATCTAAAATTATAATACATTTAATATTTTGACAATATTTTTTAAATTAATTTAATAATAAACATGTCAGTGTTTTGTAAGCATTATATGTAATTATTTCTTCCTTAAAATTTTAAAATAATCTTTCATGATGAAGATAAATGTATTATATTTTAGAATACTCTAAATTTTCTCAAATTACCACTATATAACTCTATATTTAAATTTTTTATTTATTGAACAATATATTTGTACACGTTAGGAATTTCAAGAAATAAAATACAATAAATTTCTTAATTTTATCCAAATAGCCAAATAAGGTCATATAACAAAATATTTGATGACAATTTATGAATGTAATCCATAAAATAAAATTTAGTCATGTTTTCTTGTTATTTAATAGTCCCCATCATTTAATTTTTGACAATCATTGCTAGATTTACTTATATTGTAATCATAAAAATTAAAATAGTTAATATTATTAATGAACCAAAATAAAAAGGACATATATAAATAATTAAAACCAAATCATTCAATAAATGGAGTAAATTTTTCAATATTCAAATAACACATTTGAAATAATTTAATTATAATTTATCCTTCAAAACACAATGATTTTTTTTAAAAAAAATACAATTTTTCCCAAAAATTACTTCTAAAAATATGAGATATAAGGATGATAAAAATGTAATTTTAACAAATATTTATACATAATTGGAAAATAATATAATTTTAAATAAAATTATAATGTTAATGTTAATTTTTAATATAATTAATATAATTATCATATAATGGTTTTCATATTTTACTATTCAATGAAAAAAATTATGGTTTCAAAACAAAATATAAAAATTAATCCGAAGATGATTTTTAGATAATAAAATAAAATTATTTTAAATTTTTTTCAAATTTTTATTAATAAACATTAAAAAATTAATTATAACATTCACTGGTAATCTAAAAAAACTTTTTGATATATCATGTTTTAAAAAAATAATATTACATTATTATAATATGAATTATTATTTAATATTAATTTACCAATAAATTTATACTGAATGTGGTATTTATATATATTTTATAATTTTTTTAATAATATTCATACACATGAAATTAAATTATATTTTTTAGATTCCATAATAAATAATAACATTTTAAAAATGTATCATTATTCTTTTAAACACTATGTATAGTGTAATTGAATCTATCATTATAAAAATAAAATTTAAAGAGAAATATTATCTAAAATCATGCAGTGTTACATTCCCCCATAAATAAGTTACATCTTTTCAATTTGAACATATTTTTGGAAATTATTGTATTGATCATTGAATATCCTTTTTGGAAACAGAGATCATTAAAAGGGTAAATAAAACATTCCCTCTAAAATTTATAATGTTTATTATAAAATTTATCTGGGATTACACATATTATTGTCACCAATAGAATAAAATTAGTGATAAGTGATGATATTGAAATGTAATTAACTTAATATCAAAATCATTCAACATAGGAAATTCAATGATAATGAGAAATTTAACGTAAACGAAATAGGATACCACATATTGTGAAAATACCATCACAAAATTGGAATTGAATTTTACAAGATAACATATTTGTTGGTATTTTGATCCATTTCTTATATTTGAGTTACTATTTACTATCTAGACTAGAAACATAAGGAAATACACCGAATTAACATGTATAATTTCATCATTTAATCAATTTCCCAAAAAATATAATCCTTTTATCCAAATTAAGAATAAAATGAAAATTTCATCCGTCAACCTATAATATAAACATATAACTGAACACATAATCCACAAAAGGATAAAAGATTCACCTCCTATAATTAGATTTTAAACAGATGAAAAATGGTTAGCATAATTTATCCAATATATAAAAATTATTTATTTTATAATATATATATAGTAATTTCCATGGATTAGTTTAATCCAATATAGATGTAGCTGATAAAAAAATACTCCAAAATATATCTCACAAAATTTAGCACCCAGACATTTAAAAAAATCACTATAATTCCAAAAATTACATAACATGAATCTCTAAATGTTTCTATTAATTTCACATACCTAATTAGTGAAAACATGGTCATATTTTATTTTTAATCGTATTAAAATCCAAAATTATGATGAAACCTTAATAAAAAAATTCATACGCCCAAAAAATAAAATTTTCTTCTATCATCAATTAAAACCACAGGATACTAAATATGTTAATTAAATCTATGGTATAATAATATTTAACAAAAGTGAAATAAATTTAATTTTTATCAAATCTATATCACATTTCATGTCTACCAATAATACCTCATTAGTGTTAATCATCCTTTTATCATATATAAGAATTATTATAATCATATTGGGAATATATTTAGGGTCGTAGTTAAATAGGTTAGGTTTTTTCTAGAAAATGTCATCTAAACACTAAATAACTTTTATTGGTTATTAGTACAATTGATCTTATAATTTAAATTTATTAATGAAAAACTAATGAGTAATAAACTATATATTTTTCATGATTCTTGTAATCAAGGATATTATTTTTATTTCACTTTTATAACATAAATCTCGAAAAACAATAAGTAATTATTTCAATCATTCCACTTCAATATTAATCAATTAACAATGCCTTATCATCTTCTTCAAAAACTCTAAGAATTTTATTTATCATTCATAGTATCTACATCATGAATGGAAAAATAATTAATCATAAAACTATTACGATTATTTTCTCAAGCTTTATCCCTAGGTAACTGAGTTACTAATTCCTTAAATTTCTACATTTGAAAAATTAATCCATTGATTATAAATTATTGGAACCATTTTCCCATCAATATTTCTAACCAAACCATACACATTCATTCAAATGTTACTTTCTATATGTCCTCTTTTCCACAACCAAACCATATTATGATTCTCTGGATGACTTATCCTCAATTCATCTTCCAACATTGTTGAAATGCTTAAAATTGACCTTTTTCCTCCATTTTTATACTAAAATACCCTTTTAGTATTTTTAATTGTATTTGGAAACTCACCTATGTTAAGATAGTTATTCAAATTATGATAGAGTATATTAGGAATAATTACAGTGTTTATCCTTCATTTCCTCATTTAATTATGTTTATCAAAAGAATAATAATGATTTTTTCAATAAGATCTAATATTAGTCTGAATCCTCCAAGTTCCTCCAATTGTCTTAATGAAAAATCATACCGTGAGAAACCATAATCAAGAGGAAACCCAAATTATTAGTTACAAGACATCTAAATCATAATACCTTATTCTTAATTTATGAAACCCTAGGTTTATACTAGTTCATGTATGATTATCATCAATTTGAATCCATCATAATGGTTCATAATGAATAAATAGAAAACCAAAATTAATATCTACTTGACATGTCAAACAATGTTCCCAATAAGGCATGTTGTTCTATATGATTTGATGATAAAGTCTATTTCAATATTCTATATTCAGTGTTATTACCCATGGGTACTAATTTTCTAGATCCACATCCACTTACTATATCCAAATATGGATGTAATGTATTGTAAACTAAGAAAATATATTCATTTATCAAACATTTGGATATTATAATATACATATACATTTCCCTATAGTTCTCAGAAATGTTTTCTAACACTAAAATAACATGGTTGATTAAACCATTCTCAGATGGAAACTATAGAAACATTTTATTTTTATAAATTAATTTCATCTCTTAATAGTTGAATATTAAATTAATTATACAAAATATATTCTCGGTTACAGTATAAATTTATAATGAAATAATATTATATATCAAGCATCTTATTTTGTTAATGGTCATGAATATCTCATATAACAGTCACCGAATTTAGTACAATTTATAGTCATATGCCATATAAAATCATTATTTAATACCTTGAGAAAGGAATTATAATAAACGGTGGGATTAGATTCAAAATCCTAGTAAACAAGAGAAATATCAACTGATGATCATATAATAGCATAATATAAGTGTAAGTGTATGATATCATAACTAATTTTTTTTATATCCAATATTTTATGGATCACATCAAAGTGTCATGGAATAAATATTATCATTTAATAAGACAATAATAGTAAAATAATCTAACAAAATGATCCAATGCAGTATAAAATATTAAAGGACATGGAAATTTGGAAAAAACATAACGTTATAAAATTTAATACAAGTCAACATTGAAACATGTCAACTTATTATGTTCAGATAATAAAATGATGCCCATATATATATTTATGGACATGAAAACAAGTCAATTCATGATATTTTGTAATTGAATTCTCGGTCCATGAATAATCATATTAACATGATTCAAAAGTCTATATAGAAACATATGGATATGAAATATAGATCTGCACCTAATAATGTCAAGATGAAATTAGGTTCCTGTATTATTTATTTTCCTCATGAAATATATATTATTACCCAATTATGTGGATTAATATCAAGTCCCAACCATAAAATCACAAAAATAACAAATAGTTAATACTTATGATTATAAAACATTCATCATCGAGAAAAGTATAAATTGAAAATGATTTTTTAAACTGGTCATAAATGTATTTCCCATGGAAAATGGAATTTGTTTCTTAAATATATTGTCATTATAGTCATTAAAAAATTTAAGAACAAATAAATTTAGTTTCTTTTGATCATATTAACAGTAAGGAATAAATAAAATCAATTGATGTCATCTTTGATAGAAAATTATTTTTAGAGATCACCTAGACAAATTCATAAGAAAAATATATTTTCCATTATGAAATCACTCACTTTTTAGAAAAGGTTTCAACATATAATGAAAAAATTGTACATTGAAAGAATGTTGTCTACTTTTAATTTTATCTTAACATCATTGAGGTGTCATGATGATGGGAAATTCTACGCATGTTTTATATGTTATAAAATTGTCATCTATTTTATTTTCTATATATTCATAATGTACCACATTTTGAAAATGATAAAAATATTCACGTCAAACAATGTTATAAAAAAATCAATCATGGATAAAATTAATTTTCATTAGGCTTGCGGTAATAGAAAAAAATTATTTCAATACATTTTTAGAAACCATAGACATGAAAGACTAATACATCCCAATGGATACATAAACAAAAAAATCAAGAATAGTGATTAGATTGAAATAAAAATACTTAAATATTTGGTTAAATTTCAATCTAAATCCATATAAAAGTATTAAGATAAACAAAACAATAAATAACATGAGTATAAATATATTAAAGATATAAATTCTAAAATTAAATGTATATACACCACAAAAAATAAATAATTAGTGAATATAAATAATTTATCGAAAAATTAAATCTTAGATGAGAAACTATGTGACTAGGTTCAACTTCATTTATTTATATATGTACATCCTCTTCGTTGAAATGAATCATTCTGAACTCTTATAAAGGGCTCTACGATTTGACTTTTGGGAATCCTAACACTGCTAAAATGTGGCTAGTTATATTGAGAATAAAATTCAACAGTGTATGATGAATCTACAAGGCTCAATTTTGTGTAAATAAGTGAGGGAGGAGGGGCCCATTTATAGTGGAGGTGATGGGAATTTTTAGAATTTATCAAAATAAAAAAATTTAATAAGGCTATTATAGAGAAATATGATTCAAAATAGAATATACAGGCACATGTTATGACATTATGTACCATATATTATTTCATTTTTCTTTATATAATATGTTTATTCTTTTTACATAATTAAATAAAATGTTATTTTCATAAAATATATTTATAGTTGATTTAATCATTGTTCATTACTATGATTTTATTAACAAAAAACATAGTAATAGAATTTCCATCCATGTCATTTAATACATCCCAAATTGGTCATGTTAATCGGGAAAATTCATTTAAAATATTTGTTATATAAAATTACGATATTATTTAATTATTTTAATAACATTTATTAAAAAATTTAAATATATTTTATAATTATTCCATCTATATTGTTCATGAATTTATTATAATTATTTTTTCCCTATACTTTTAAAATGAAATACTATGATAAACTTAAATATTTTAAAATCTAAAATACAGTTTATATTTGACCATATCCTATGTATAATCTCATGTTAAAATAATAATCTAATTAAAAATAAAAATTGAAATTTTAGGCTGTTATAGAAATTAAATAATGTAATTGTAAAATTTTCATAAAATAGAAATAATTTACATATATTTTAAAATTTGATGATCATGGATTAAATAAACTTATAAATTAAAATTATGACATGTTTTGGGATTATTCAATAGTCCTTATCAATTTGTTATTTACCTGAATTACCTAACATACCCTTACGTGATACTAAACATTATATACATAATATTCTTAATGAATAAAATAAAAGGGACTTATTTAACAAATTTGGAACCAACTATTCAATTTATTGATCCCACTTTCAAATATCAAATCATAGAAGTGGAAGAATTTAATTTAAAATTATTCCCATAAAAAGAAACCAAAAATAGTTTTCATTAAAATTTTTTAATCCAAAATATGTACTTATAACCAAAATTCTATAAATATATTTATAATTTAATTAATTTCACTGTATCTAAATAAATATTACATAGGGTAAATTGAAATAAATTTTAATTAATAATGGGGTTTTTTAATAAAATTAAAATGATGTTTATATAAATATCTATATTTTTTCACAATTCTTAGATAAACTATTATTTTTAGGAAATTAAAAACATATTTCTATGATAATATTAAGTTCATTAATTAAAAAAGGAAATTATTTTTTAAAATAAATTTTATAAGAAATTCTATAATTACTTATAGAATTAATAAATAGAAAATCCAATTTTTGAAGAAGATATATTTTTTATGATTAAAATTATATTATTATAAATTAAGTTATTATTTATTAATAATTTATAAATAAATTCATATTGAGATGGAAATTTTTATATACTTCATAAATTATTTAATCACATTCATACAAACAAAATTAAAATCTAGGTTAATACTTTCACATTAAGTAATAATTTTTTAATTTTGTATTGGGGATCTTTTAAGGATAATGTTTAATTTAACAAAAACCATTAAATAAATAAAATTATTTATAGAGAAATATATTATTAAATCTCATGTTGTTACAATGTGGAACCACATATGCGAACATTTTTAATTTTTTAGGATGATTCCCTCTAATATTTACTTCTATTTCACAATTTTGGGAATTGGTCCCCATATAATTTTCAACAAAATGGTTGAGAATGGTTTCCCTTATAAATTACTAGGATTTGTGAGACATAACAGCAACTATCCCTTACAATATATAATTTTATTTTCAAACCCATAGAATTTTTATTCTACATGGAATCCCTTGTTATATAAAATGAGTCATGAGCCTATTTTATAAAATTGAAAACCAGCATAGAGACATTCTAAGTTAGGCCAACGATGGTATCATTCACCAGGTGTCCAATGAGGAACTTGAGACTCACCATGGTTATTTATACATGGATTGTATACTACCATTATCTATTAAATATGAACCCTTTCATATTTTATACTGATGGACAAGAATTGAATAGAATATTGTTTGTGGTGGCCAATGATGTTTTACTGACACCCAGTTTGGGCTTCTTAGTAATACCTGAACATATATCTTTATATTGGGATATGATTTGATTGGTTCCTCCATACTATTTCACCATAATGGGATATGAGCAGATATGGAGATGTGGATCAAGAATATATTTAGTCTTCTAACAGGAGTTGTTGTTATTTTTATTTTCTTGTTTTTCATTGTATCATTAATATATGATTTACATGTTATATACTTACTGCCTATATTTATGAATCATGATGTATATGTATGGTTGGGTTATTAGGAACATTCTAAGTCAAACTGTTACTATTAGGTTGTATTTTTTATTAATTATATTTATTTCCTACTATATTTGGCACATAACTATAGGGTATATTCTCTCGACTATACCTTTATTAAACCCTGCATTCTAGTAAGTAGCTTCTAGTGTACAAGGATGCATGAATGAGGCTATATATCCAATGGGTATATACTACATGACAGTGAACTGATTCTGGTTAATTATAGATAGATTAACCTTAAGGTTTAAATTAAATAATAATAATAAATTACTATTCAAATTTAAAATATAAAATATAAAATTGATCACATTGTATTTCAGCTACAGACCTTCGATGATGTATTGTAAAACATTTGTTGGAATATATTACCCCTATGAAATATATTTTTATACATTTTTATTGGATATAAAAATGATTTAATACGAACTACTTCTCACATAATAATATTTAAGCTGTTTTTTACCCATCTAAACTCTTTAATGATCTCTTCTTTATAACTTTGTCGACTAACAAGATTATTCAAATATAGAAATAAAAATACTTTTTAATTAGTTTAAATATGAAAAAAGTGGTGTTATATTCTTTATGAATTTAAAATATGGTGAATATATATATTATCATCATAATAGTTGAAAAAAGGTATAATTTCATTTTTAATTTAAATCTCATCATTATTTAGATTTTTTGTATTTTTTACTATGAAATTTCAATAATTTAATGGCTTTGAAAATCATTAAAATGTTAGTGGCCTCATAGACACCCATTGTGATAAAATGAAAAGAATTATTCAAGAACACAATATCTCCAAGTTGTTACAAAATACATCATTATATGTCAAACACTATGTTTTAGTATAAACTAAAAACTCTTTAATATATAATTAAGGTTCTATAAAGATATTATATTCGTTGGTACCCATAAAGTAAATTTTAGAGACAAAAAAATATAAATATGTTTTTTCATTTGAATCCCAAAAATTTATATTTAATACAATCAATATGAAACAATATTAAATACCATCTAATTATAAAATTTAATATATAACGAAATAAACATGAATTTATTCATAATTATTGATATAATATCATCAAAGGTGAAATAATCTACCCATCATGCTCACCTTTTTCATATGTAAAAACTTACTAAACACTTACATATTAACGTTATATTTAACTAATAAAAAAACCACAAATATTATAAAATATTATAAAATATAGTAGTGAAAATGATAATTAAATACATAATGAATCTAGCCAAAGTGAAATAATTAATAAAAACATATCATATGTTAACTAAAACAAGTATGATTTGGATGAATTAATTGATATAGATAAAACTCCTCATTCACCATGTAATTCTCCCTTTAATGACATTATTACAATCAAAAAATATAATTACTAGGTCGACCAATTATAAAATATCATGGAAAAAAACTCTTCTTATTGATTATGATTTATCATACAATGTACACGTTGGTCCATCAAACACACTATAATTTAATATATAAAAATAAAGATCCACTAATTTTTTTGATGTAATTAAATGTTCTATAAAAGATAATAACTTATTTACAAAAAAATAGAACTTTATATTGGAACATGAGATTATTAAAATTGATAAAAAAACTAATAATATTTATGTATAATATATATTATAAAACCCATTACTTTATCCTGTAAACATGATTGGGATAAATTTTTTTCACTGAACTATTTGGAACCGATACTATGAAATTATTATGTATATTAATAAACAAAAAAAATATAGAAATTTATTTTTTCTTTTAACCACGTGAATAATTAAAAAAATTATATTTTCCTTCGTAATGTAAATAAATTAACCATATAATTAAATTCATATTATAAAGACTTTCATTAAATATTCTCAGAATAAAAATCATGAAATTATTTTCATCATTATTAGAAAGGCCCATTCAATTAATTCTTATTAAATTTATCCAAAAAACAACTAGATTTTCCCTTATGTTGTTAAATTTTATCCTTTAAAATATTTATAAATAAATTACAGTAATCATCTTGTAATAATACTACCTATCAAATTTATCAATACTATCATTAGAATAATATTTAATCTTCTTGTTATCTGCCAACAAATTTTGAGCATCATACATTATTTTCATATATGTTTCCATGGGCATCTTGTAATAATTTTTTTGTTTTGTAAGCACATTATAAAACTCATCATCGAATATTTAAAATTCATTATTGTTAGAAACATTTATAGATGATTGATTTGATGCTAAAGTGGAATATTATACCTTAAAAAAATTCTAAAAATGAAAAAATAACCAGGTTCTATAACTCAATAATTGTTGATAATTTTTCTATTTGTATTATAATATGTATAATGTTGAAGTAAAATTAATTTTTATCCTTTTTATAGTCATCATTTTCTTTCTCTCATTTAGATATTAATGATTAATGTTTTCTATTTCCTAGAAACTATAAAATATATGTATAGATTTAGTACTCCAATGACAATTATTCGGATAATATCATCCTGTATACCTCACATTCTTTTATAAATACTTACAAATTTATTAATCATCATTTGAATTTACAACACATAATCAATGAATTAACATGAGTAATTTTATAAAATACATGATGATACATATTATTAAAAAGGGATAATATAATATATTATCAAAAAATATAAAATACAATTCAATTCATGCTCATATTAAATAAGTTATTTAATTATATCATCCATTGGATTTTTAGAATGGTGTTATATCCTAATTGGAAACATTCGACGAATTCTACCTTGTATGAATTTATCACCATAAAAAATATATGATTATATAATTATATGTTGTTTCCCATTCTTTATATTTAATAGAGTTATAATAAACTAGGGATATATCTCATTAACAAATTCAATTCCCAATAGTAAAAAACTCAATATTCAGCATTTTGAATGACCTGATTTATTATTTATAATTCCAAAATGATAGATATAAAAATTAATGTATATATCTATACTAGATTCACTATAATATATGTGGCTGTCATTTTTTTTGAATTTTAATATTGAATAAAGTTCATATAATTGTAATTAAAAATTTAATTTATAGAATAATTGTTAACCATTTATTATCCATGACCAACTATAGTATAATATATGGTTCATGTTTTCACAACACATTTGGTTCACATACCAATAACTAAAAATGGAAATAAAAATATAGTGATTTGGAATAATTTTTTAATAATTTTTTTACACCCATGATAAAATGTAATAAATGAATAAAGATAATTAACCCCATTTTAATAACCTTTTATGAATATGATAAAAAATAAATGAATGAAAATAAAACATTTATTAATGTGAAAAGAAACAACTCCCCAAAATTTTCCATAACATTAATTATGTTTATTAAATTTACGAAAATTTATTGAAAGAGTCTAAACACTCTATGGGCATTCAAAATTCACCTGAAATAAAAAAATTGAACTCATGAATTTTAGAACTTTTATATGTAAACCTAAATAAATTCTTAATGTTAGATACAGGTATATATACAAAAATACATAAATAATAATACAACTACTCAAAAAATAATTCAATGACCTTTCTCTCAATTACATTGATATCATTATCATTAGTATCTTAATACATAATTTATGTTGTTAATGTTTTTGTTTTTTTGAATATTGTCTCCAGTTGATGGTTTGTTTTTTATTTTTTATTTGGTATTTTTTTAGTATTTAAGGGTATTTTATTATGAATTTTAAATATTTAATAAGATTTCATTGGAATCTTAATTGATTATATAATTATCGTATTTTATACTTCCTATAATTTAAAACTATATGTGGAATCAATTATGTTGTTTTCTATTAAAAGGCTCTATTGGACTAGGTGTTCCACCAAGTAACATAAGTCCCAAGACTGGGAACCTTATAGCCCAAATGAATACATAATTTAGCAGGGTATTTCCATTACATTACCAAGAAAAAAATTATACAGTTTCTCTCCTAACCATCAATTTCATTATTCCCATATTCATTTGGGTACCCTCATTTGAATCTTTCTTACATCACTTTCCCCCTCCATTCAGTATCATGTTTCAGAAAGGACAGATTGAATCTTTATAATATTAATAAAGTGTATTAAATAATCTAAAATTTCATCTCATGTATTCTTCCTTTTTAATATGTTCCCCCATTAAAAATTAGTTATCTTCATGATAGATTCATCCCATGGATCAAAAAATTTGTCTGATATAATGGGAATTTTTATTCCAAAAACCTCAAGGTAGGTCATTTAGCATATTGGTAAAGGTACATTATTTTTATACATTTATTATGTAATGTGTTATTGTATGTTTTATATTATATTGTTGATGAAAATTTGAAATAATATTTTGGAATAATTCAGGGAAAATGGTTTTTTATTTTTTGATGATTTTAAGAATTTTTCATGATTGTTAACTTTTGTATTTAACTACATACTTATGAGATTATGTTTTTATGAACCATTAGTAAAAATAATTTATGGTTCTTAGGATAATAATTGTCATCGTCAGGATTGGTAAAGAAAATACTTTTGTAATGATAGGTTATTATTACACTTTATGTTGTTATATACATATATATAACACATCTTCCATTTGAATTGAAAAAATGTTTATAAATCATATCATATATTTGGAATATATAAAACATTTTATATATAATTATATTTTGTTATAAAAATTAAAATCATTTCAAAAATTTTATAAAACGTATCATTTGGAATATCATTACAACTTTTTTAATTAGGGAAAAATGTTATACTAATTAATTTGTTATTTCATGAGATACCTTGTCTTTATTGTTAATTAATATCTGGGTCTATTAGTTGGGATTATATGTTGGATTTGTGTTACATGGAGCTATTATCTTAAAATTAGTATAAATTATGCTTTTTATTAATCATGTATAGAAATAGAAGACATTAGTGGGTGTTTTGTGTAAAATTGTCCGACGGAAAGATGTAAATTGTTTCATATCTTTTTAGAATAATATTATTTTGGGTTTTGTATTTAATTAAAAATTATACATATATATATTAAAATTCATCATATATTACAAAATCCCCCAACAAAAAATTTAATCAAAATTAATAATCACTCAATAAACTAATCATAACCTTCTATTAAGATATTTCATTAGAGGAAATGTAACGGTTGGGTCAGTTATCTCAGTAATAAAGAAAATTTATAAAAATAATAAGTTTTTAAAACTATTTGAAATAATTGGTAAATAATAAAAAATATACTTTCTTTATGAATTCAATGGTTTATAGTGTTTTTCATAAAAAACTATATGGTATATTATTATATTTGAAGCTGTTTTTTTATTCAATATCCATCATTAATAAAATATTTGAACTCTCCCAATCATGTTTGATCAACTTTTTCATGAATGTATATGTAACAAATATAATAATATTTTAAAAAATAATGTGTTTTAAATATCCTCATTGGTTTATGTGGTGTGATTTGATAAGTGTTTTACATGTGTATTGAGTTTAAAGAGGATGTCTTAAGGAAAACCAATTTTAATGTAATATAAATTGGTGGTCTTATATTATTTAGTATGGTTTTTCCAAAAAAGGGATCATGAAACAAACAAATAAATAGAAACATTCCTATAGGATCTTGTACTTTATTAACAACCTCACCCTACTTATAAATCATCTTCCAATACTACAAGGGCATTTTTAGTTAGCACCTCATTTGGTTTGTTTGCACTAGATTTAAATATGTGGTATATTACCAATATTTTTGGATGTATGGAACACAGATAGTATTTATTGAGTGTTAATTGTTTCATAAATAAGGTTATATTTTCACAATGAATAATATATTTGACTACCACTATCTTATAATATAGTTATATTATATCCTCCTAGTTGTGTTGTTTATATATTTTATATATCATTAATATATTAGTCAAAAACTATTATTTTGATTAATTAGTATAGGAATTATATTTTACTGTGTTACATATCATATAAATCCTTATAGATCGAGAATATTTAATCTTTAATTATCATAGTTATTCCATGATAATTACTGCAACTATTTTCTTGATATACACTATTCCATTTTACATATTCTAGTTCTCTTATTTCTTATTATTGTTCATAATTTAAATTTATTTTATATAATATAATATTTAAAAAAATTTATTGACCATGTTATTTTTTTCATCCTATGATTTTGGAATATATTTCACTTTTAAGTAATATTTTAAGTATATGATAGGTTTTTGACACACATCATCGAGCATAAAATGTACTATGATATATCATATCAAATCCAGTATAATTAATAGTTTGAAGAAGAAAAAAATCATATTATAAATATTTATAATGATTTTATATAATGATAATATATTTAATATTTATAAATAATTAATTAATCATTTAATTCTAAAGTAGGATTACATGTCAACAATAAACTTTCTTCAATAAAATGGGGTATACTGCACGTTGTGTGTTTATATTATCAATAGTTTGTTCCAATTTTACAAAATTTATTAGAAAAATAAATATTATATTTAATTATATAATATTACTATAAAATTATGGTGGATTTTTTTATTTTTATTCAGTAAAATGATATATTTTTTGGTGAAAATTAAAAAATAATGATTTTTGTAAAAATGACATTACTCTCATTTAAATTATGTAACTAATATATCCCATTATGTTTGGATATTCCTAGAATTTACTTCTCTTATATTTTATTTATTATAGACTTATAAATTTCTTTTTAATTATAAATATTTTTAAATTTTATATAAGTTAATTTTTTTTCTTAAACACCTTTTTTTCGAAAAATGGGTTTCTTTATTATTTATTAATTTATATTAAGATTGAATATTTCACATATATAAATTTTTTGAGCCTATTTATTTTTGATGATTAGTTTTTTGAATATAAGAAAAAATATCAAAATTATATCCTGAGTCTTCAATGAATGAAATACTTATGTTTGTGGATGAAGGAGCATCGCCAACAACATCTATGAAAAGTTCTAAAGATGTTAAGATGGTTATACATAACCTTCATGACTCTATGAGTTGAGAAGAATAAATTATATAATTTTTGTGAACATTGTATTTAAATTAAAAAATAAATTTTATTATAAAAATAATTTTTCATAATATAACCCAAGTTAGTAAATTCATTTTTCAGTAAAAGAATTATTTTTCATTCCTAGAGAATAATTTTTTAATTTTTTTAATTGGCTTATTTATTTAAGGGATATGATAATTTGGACCACATAATATATTTTAATTTCAATAAGAAAATAAAATTTACAGAACTAATTCTTTAAAGAACATATCTTATGGGGTGTTCCCCGAGTTAAACTAGGTTCACAAGAAGATTTTTGTGTGTATGATTTAGTAAAGGGTTTTGTATTATGGACATAATATATTGTGATATATAAGATAAATGATGAAATAGATAAATTAATATCATTGACATGTTTTGTTTGTAAATACATAATCAATTTTTTTGAGGACATCATGCATTCATTTGAGATATGTAGGAAAATATACATATAACAATGATCCATGTAGCTGGATTTTGATGATAATAACATAACAATTTCAACAACAACGTTGATTATTAATGTGGATCCATATCCATTTTCTATGTAACATTATATTGTCTATCTTTTTTTGTGTCAATGTATGCTACATGTGGAAATTAAAATATAAAGTGATTTATAAAGGTGATATATTTGAGGATTCAGATAATTTATATCCTGTGAAACATTGAGGGATTTTTTTATAAGATATTTATATGTATAACTATGAGTTTGTTATGCTTTATTATATTCTTAATGAAATTAAATTAAAATATAATGAGAAATGGAATTTTTTCTGTGTATAATTGGTTATGGATCATATATAATAACATAAAGACCAATAATTGATTTTTTTGTTACCACATATGCCAGAGAGCTTGTTCTCATTTAATCCAAAAAGATAAAGCTTCATGATCATTTTTTCATAAGTATGGAAGAATATTATATTCATGATATACAAGTAAAAATTTTATAGTCATGATAATAATGTTTATGAATAATCAAATAAGATATATTTCGAGGGCCTGGAGGACATACTTCATTTGAGACCTAATAAGAATCCTTTGTTCAATGATATAATTGATTCATTATCCATTGCATTGGGTCTAGGGATAAAATTTATCCGAATCTATTCCTGATAATAAATGGACAGTGGGGTATGTGGGACAATAACCATGACACCCCTCTGATTTAGTCATCCTTAATTAAGGATTTTTAGATACTTTTTATTGATTTCCTTTTTTTAATACATGAGTGACTATCAGGACATAACATGATTTTTATAATCATCAATGTATAAGGGATTCTTGGATAAAATGTAAACATAGATTAACCACCCACCCCATAAATTATTATCAGGAATCATTTTCTTCTTTAAATTTGAATAAGAATCTATATTACTCTCTAATTTTACTCACATTTGGTTCTTATGGAGCAATAGAATTTGGATAAAAAAATATAATTTTATCATTTGATTAGAAATGATTTCAAATATAGATATAGAGAATGATACCTAACCTACTATCTATTGGTATTGATGTAGATAATTATAATCAATATATATTTATAGGGCCAGGAGAAACCATGAATATGACTTTTATGGGAAAGGGAAATATTTAATTTAATTTAAAATATAGAAATGAATTATTGTATTAATTATATTAACTGAAATTAAAACAATTTTTTGGATATATAAGTGCCAATTTGATTTAGATGAAGCATCATGGAATTTATAAAGGAATAAATTAGGTGAAATAATAAATCTTTCTTATCAATATAAAATTTTATAAAGATATCACAATGCATGAAGATGAATTAGTTGATGAATTCACCCCAAGGGATAATATGAATGTTAAAAAAAATTAGAGTATTTAGACAAAATCCAATTGAATTGATATTTTTTTAAAGATGATGACAATCTCTTCATATAATATTGTTTCTATAATATCATCTATTTATGAAGGATTTCTTTATTACATCACTATTGATGAAACTCAAATCACATTTACCAATAATGTGATGTTATGAAGAGAATAACAACAATGAAAAGATATAATTGAATATATAATTATTTCAAAGAATTAAAAATTTGTAATATTTATTGGGCTTAGACCATTTCTATTGAATATATAAATATAAAAGAGAAAACTAAAAAAAATTTCTTATCAAAATAATCTCCACACATGGTATAGGAAAAAATTATGTTTAAAATCAATACAAATGAAATAATTAGATAATGGTTTCACATTATATGATAATTATCCAATGAATTTTAGGTAAGAATATAAGAATGATGGAACTCTCACAAAGGTGAAAAATAAGATAGATTTTGAAAATACCAATTACTTTATAAGAATGAATAAAATATCACATTGATATTTTAAAAAAAATAGTCAATCAGTTAAAGAGGGTGTTCCTAATATAAAAAAAGCTATGGTGAGTACATAAAATTCACATATGTCTCATAAGGAGTGCTTATGACATTGGAAGAAGAAATTAAATGATTACATTATGATTAACAGTATGAAGAATAAAATTTTTATACTACCAATGAATAACCTATGAGGATGGAGAAATTTGTTCCTAGAGTTGATAGGATTGTTGTTAGAATATAATTTTTGACTCAATAATATTTCAAATATGAACATGGAAAACATATGAATAAAAAATTGTTAAATAAATTGAGAAGATAATTCCTGAAAATTTAAAGATACATTAAAATATTATATATATTCTATATAAAAGTAATAATGGTAATGATTAACTGAATTGGATGAGGAAATTTATATTTGAAATAGAGAATCTATAAGAAAATGTGAGTTGTAATTTAAATGATGATATTATAGATGAAAATTAATGTTCCAAATAATAGGATAAAAAATATTTTTTTACTCAGATGGAAGTAATTACATATGTACAAAATCATTAAATAAATTCCAATGAAATCCATAGTTACAAAAAAATGCGAAAATATTGAGATAGTCCAAAATTATAATGTAATGGAGAAACAGATCAACATTGAATAATAAGTGTGCAAAAAATCCATGAAATATAGTCTACGATGTTCAAATAAAATATTTAATATAAAAATGTATGTCGTTATCATAAAATTAAAATTAAAATATAGTTAAATAAAAAAATTTATCAATGAAGAATTCTTTAAGGATAAAATTGGTTTTTGGTTATATTTGAAGTTAAATATTATAACTTTCAGCACCACATTTAAATACCTGGGTGCAGAAATGAGATTGGCTTTAGGGGAAAAGAAAAATAATATACATAAAAAATATCCTTATTAAATTTATGATAATATATTTAAAGAAAATATTTTCAAATACATACAACTATTTCTTTGGATTATGTGATCAATAAGAACATACAATATAATTATATGACTATCATATAGTAGCTATGTTTATCATATTTCATTATTTTGTTGAAAAAAAATAAAATTAAATTCAATAATCAATAAAAAATTATTTATGTGGCCTTAGAAGTTTGAAAATATAATAGTTTGTGGGTCATGAATAGTGTATAATAATCTTAAATTAGATTGGAATAATATGATAAAATTGGGAATTGGGAAGGAAGAGATATGAATGTCGGGGATGATAGGTCATTATAATTCATTATAATTAGAAAAAATAATAGGATGAATTAAATATTCTTTAATGAAATATTATTTTTTATAGTCTAAAATATTTTGTTATTTTTTCATATTTCTATAATATGGGAAATACTTTTAAATTTCAAAGAAAAATCGTTTTTTAGTTATGAGGATTGAATATTTGGTAGTGATAACTAAATTTTTTGGAACCCAATGAAATTTATTTCATGTTATTGAAGACATGAAATGTTATTATCCAGTCCAACTAGAAAAATAAAATTTTATGGAACATAATACAATTTATCCATTTCCAAAATAAATTGATTAATCTTTTTATAGAATGATCTATAAGTAATATACCCATTCTAAATGAATATGTTCCTATTATACCTAATACATAAAAAAAATGGAAAATAATGATCAATAAACATAATGTAATTGAAACTCATACAACAACACAACATTAAATGTTCCACAAATTTGATTTTAAACCTATAAAAAATGTCCAACATGTTTTGAAAATTAGGTTTTTAATTTAATTTATTATTTCATAAACAAGGCATGAAACATTATTGTGTCATAAAATTTACAACCCTTAGATTGGATAAAGATTCATGAATACTTGATGAGAATAAAATATGAATATTATTGAAATTAACAAGATCATTAATGTTAAGGTAATTTTCTAAAAGATTGTTCACTAAATATGTTGATAAACATAGTATCAGAAATTAGTTGGTTATTCTAAACAATTATCAATGGAATTTATCGGTTGAATAAATTATAACATGAGTGGACTTGATATTGAATTAACCATGATAATAGAGTATTATACCTCAAGATATATCTGGTTATAAGGAATTATAATAATTGAAAAAATTCAAAAAAGTGCATTTATTATTCAAAACTCAGATTTAACTCCCTAGAAAATTATTTTTCATGAAAAATAAAAAAGTTGAAGACATAAATTAATATTGAATTCTATTCTTGATAAAAAAAGATGTAATAGTGTAGGGAAAATATAATGGAAAATATGAAGATATAATTTTCCATAGTTATACACCTAATGTGCATTTGTACAAACTATATAACACAATGTCTATGAGATATCGAGATAGTTATAAAGTCACAAATTTTAACTATTTCAATTTTATCCAGAATTATATCATAATTGATGGTTATTATAATGATATTAATTTTTAACTAGTGGAACCAATTTTACTAATCATATATATTCATATAGATAATGTTTATTCATCCATAATTACTGATTAAAATGAAAACAAAATATTAATGGGAGACAATCCATCATTGAATAAGAATATTGATTTTGATAATATCATTTATGGTCAATATCAAGGATAGTGTACTATGATAAGTATTATGGAATCCTCCAATACTATTTTTTACTATAAGATTATCATAAAAAAGTTTAGGTATCTTTTGACATACATAAGTATGTTATTTTTTATAATGAATACCTATAGAATATTGAGATGAATAAATGTTTTTAACATGTTCCAAAATATATATAATAGAATATAATTGGAATAAAATGATTTTGTATGAATATGACTAATATAATGATAGGATAAGATATACATAATTAACATAAGTTTTCTATGAATACTCACAGATTCAAGGGATTGAATATGAAGAATCATTTTCTCTATTGGGGAAAAATTAAAATTTTAGTATTATTATTTAGAGATTCTCATAAATGTTTTTAATTTTTTCCAAATGATTTTTAGTTATTATTTCATAATGGTGATTTAATGGAAAAATATACAACCAAAAAGATAGAGAAATTTATACTAGATTTAGATGGTAACATGTTATGTTTGATGAATAAATCCCTCAATAGTGTGTCAATGATTATTTAATTGGGAATAAAATATAACATGGATATTAAAGAATAATATATTTATGAAAATAATGTATAAACATGATTATCTTCCTGTCATTCATAGTTGCAACTATTCTAATGATGAATAATTTTTTACTGTCTATTGTAGATATCAACATAATAATTATATATCAGTTATCTTAAAATAAATCATAATCTTACAAAACATTTTAAATACTTTCAATCCTATATTGATTTATATGATGAAGAAAGGTCACAATTTAAAAGGATTTCTCGATGTAGACAGGATGGTTCTATTCGTGGTTAAATATCCACTTAGTGTGGAGGAATTTTTGTTGTAATAATTTGTGTAACATGGAAGTCAAATAAAAAAATATTTGTTGCATTGAGGTAAAAAAAGATGATTATGTGGATTCATCACATACAACTAATCAGTTGATGTGGATGGAGACATATTACGATGATTTGAATCCTAAAGTTAAATATGTTCTTATTATTGAATACAAAAACCACTGTTCCATTAATCTCTATAAGACTATTTGCATCATTATAGACACAATGAAATTCATATAAAGATTCATTTTCAAAAATATAAAGTGGATAAATGTATCCTAAAACAAGTTGTTGTTCCCTCTATGGATAAAATTTCTAATATCATCACTAAACCCCTAAAATATAGTATTTGAGAATTAATTGATTAAAGTGGGGGTGTATCCCACTTCTCATGAGAAGGGTATGTCATCCATGAGCTTCCTCCTCTATTAATTCATGTTTAATATCATAGAAATAAATCATATATATGGCCAAAATTACCTCCCCTAAATGTGTGAATGTTTATGGAGACTGTATTGTGTGGTGCAGGAGACGAACACAATTCTATTAAAATTCATGTTGAGTATTAACGAGAGTTGAGTTAAGCTGGTTCTGAAAGATAACATTCATGTCAATATTGTTCCCTACATTTATATACATCTATAGAGATCATGCAGACATATGGGTGATCAATTCATGGATCACTTCTATTTATAAATTGTTTTATATATTTATTTTCATTGACTTATCTATCAATATGGTGGATATGTAATGGTAGATGTATTGAAAAAAACCCAAACTGGGATATTATAAAACAAAACTAAGGATGAATTTTTTATTCATTTCAATACAAAAATGTATGAGGATTGATGTGATGATCATAAAAGAATCAAATACATGTACTAGTGGATGAAGGATTTTGGTCTATAATATCACTGAGATGTTATGATGTGATCGAGAAGGGTACACAATGAATTCAATACCATCATAGTTGAGAAGATGAAATTGTATAAGATTTATTTATAATGGTTTAAAAATTAAAATGAAAATTATATTATAGAATGAATTTATCCTACAATGATCTAGAACATTAAATTATTATATACTGTTAGATAACACAGTAACAATCATGGAGTTGGGGTTTAGAATATTATAAGTTTTATTTTCATTTAGATGCAATATATTTTGGACAAAAAAAGATATTATGAATTTTTTTATGATATTTCCAAACATGCGACCAAATATTGAATGAAAATATGTTATGGGAAGTGATGTTATAATTTTAAATTCAGGGGAATATTTCTGATTCACTATTTTAGTATATGTATTTATATTTTTTCAAATAATCTATTGAGATACATAAGATAATTTAGTGACACGGGGAAATGAATAGGTCATCCACATAGTCATTCCTAATACATATTCATTATAGATAAGACTTCGTATAATAATTTAGGCTACGTAGGATAAAAGACTAAAAATGATCTACCTAGTAAAATTCAATTGTAAAATTTGTAGCCATTTCAGAAACATGACAATTATCCATTTGTAAAATGAACAATCGTTATGTGGTTTATTTCTATATCATTAATGAATTTATGAATATGTGGAAATCTCATGTGATTTTTGAATGAGATAGATTTTAGAAGGTGGATATTTTATATCTTGTGTAATTTTGAAGCTTGATTCTTTCGAGAGTCATATGTACATCAAAGCATTTATTATGGGTTTTTAATTGTTTATTTAAGGGTTTGGAAAAGTGGGAAAGACATGGATATTTTGAGACGATATGTGGTGAATCCTCATCTATAATAACCATATAAATTCTAATATTATTGGTTTATTCTTCCACGTACACTTGGGAGATGGTTATCATCTACAAAAAAATAGAAATTCACGGTATTTTTTTCCTGGTGAATATGTTGTATAACTCTCAAGCTACAGAATAAATAAGAATATATTAATAAAGATCATCTTATGTTAGAATAAATTATGGTTAAATTGGAACTCTTATTGATTCAGATGCATTTGATTTTTAATAAGAACTATTTTTATAATCTCTAATCATTTTTTTACATTTTTCATTGGGTCCAATGACATTTCCTTTCCAATTTTCTCCTTGATAATAAAAGGAGAGCATTGTGTTTTGAAATAAAAATAGAACACTAGGGATGTAGTAATCTATAAAGGTTGTGAATATCATTAATTAAATGTTATGTTTTTTTATTCTTTAGTGAGTATCCTGAGAGGACACATTTGGATAATCATGAGAGTATATTGGATTTGAGGAAAACATTCTAAACATTGATTCAACCACACACCATGGTGTTCATCGAACTTCATGTAACCCATTATTGATTTAATCTAAAAATGGATATATGATTTGGAATTATATAGATATAATTTTTTAAATAGGTCGCTTCTATTTCAAGAAATTATGAATAGTAACCATGGTAATTATTTGTCACCTTGGAATGGGTAAATGGGTAAAAGTGGGCTACAACCACAAGATAAAGTCTCAATATCAACAACAAGAATTAAAATACTTCTTTTGATCTAATTTAATTTAACATATCATTTCTATACATAAAAAGGTATTTTTGTCTATTTTACCTTGATAATGACAATTATAATATTTTAATTATTAAAAATTAAAATATTTCGTGCTCTTGATTTTAATTTCTCATATATGTTCACATAGTGATAAATATATTTTATTAAAAGCATTAATGGATTATTTTCAGCAAGACTAATTTTTTTAATGATTGAAATTTTTTTATGATTGTATAATTGCCTTAAATAGTAATGAAATACTAATTCAATGTTTGTGAATGAAAATGATTATTTTTCTATATATTTTTAGAAATAGTAAAATAAATAATATTTTTTATAAATTGAGGTATTATGTGTATTTCATGTGTAACTGTAAAGAATAAGTGGTGATGAAAAGGTATATATTTCAATGATATTGAAATATTCCCAAATTTATCTACAATTAAATGAAAAAACACAATATTGATTTAAAATTATCAAAAAAATAATGGGGACATGTTGAATTGCATAATATAAATATATTCATAACATGACCTTTTTATATCCAATTTTTTTCTTAGAAGTAAATTTATTACACTAAGTGAATGAAATATATGTTACAACTATTATGAATAAAAATGGTTATAGGGGTGGGGATAACCTATGTAGTTAATGGTTAAAATTAATTAATAACATCTATAAATCATATTCGAATTGTATATTTCGATCTAATGTTAGATAAAATATTAAATTAATAAACATTATAATAATTTTTTCATTGAATGTGACATCTAAATATTTTAATTTTTTAAAAAATTAAAAAAGTGTACCTTTCATCTATTTTAAAATAACACCCCTCCTCTATTATCGTTTACCCTTCATGAGAAACATATTTCAACTAAACCCTGGAAAACACTTTTATCCACTATTATAGCATTATATTATAGGAACTAGTATCCAAAATGTCTGTTATGAGGGTCCTTATATAGGGATCTATATGATGGATACTGAAGAAGAGGTAAACATATTAACAGAAATATATATATTTCTTTCTTCTTGTACATCCAATTAATATGTGGTATTCACTATAAAATAATATATTACATTCCTTAAGTACACTAAATTTTTACTATGATTATGGTAAAATCACCGTCTACTCTCTTTTCTATCAAATGGGAAATGAAATTATTGATTATTAGTATATTTAGACTACTACATCCATGTAGAAATATAAATGACATTCCCCCACCATAATTTCTGAATGGCTATTATGATGGACTTTTTTATATATGATATATTTTATCATAGTTATCGTTCACTACTGCGTGATTAATTCATTTTTCATAACTAAATTATAGAAATAATCATTAAATATTATATGATATATAAATACTATTTTAAGATTGAGAATAATATTTTGGTTATAATCGAACCCTGAACATATTTCAGGGATTGGAACAGTCAAAATAAAACTATCATTTTAAATTTAACAGTTTACACATGAAAAAATCAATCGTAATAATTAATATTAATATATGGATATTGAAGTGATATGGGGGGGGGGGGATAAAATATGATATCATAATTATTTAAATGTATCTCGAATATAGTTTAAACAATTTAATTTTATTTTTCATAATGTCATATTTTTTATGAAGATAGTCAAGATTATGTAGAGGGATTATCATATAACATTTATTTTTGTGGAATATATACCATATTCACCACTAATTTATTTTATCTGGTGTATATACTGAACAAGAATTTACGTTCTGATTCAATTCATTAAAACCACCATTACATAAAAAAATTAATATATGTTTTTATCTATATTTTTTTTTCTATTCAAATACTACTAATTCTGTGAGGGTTTATCATCACAAATTATATTATTCCTGATATATGTTATGTTATGAACAAATCTATAATTTGAAGGTGTCTATACCACCATTTTTTATGTTATATCCTAAAAATACATAAATTAATTATTTTTATTTTTTAATTTTTATATATTTATTCATCAGGAAAATGATTAATAGTTTTCAAAAAAAGAAAGGTAATTATGATTGAAAACAATTTTAATTGAGATTAATAATATTAAATTTCAAATGATAAAACTATATGATGATAAAAACAATAAAATAAAATAATATTTATTCTACTCTAGTTATTTATGATCGTTATTATTTCATGTTTCCTCTCTTTATTACTCAAAATGCTTCACAAAATTATTTTAATGAATGATGAAATAAATTCATATTTTCAGTCAAAAAAACATTTCATAAATTCTAATATATTATAAAGTGACATAAAAAATGTTTTTCTGTATATTATTCAATGATATTATAAATTAAATTTTAACAATGTTTTATTTTTATAAAAAATGATTTAAAATATTATTATTTAAATGTTTTTATGAGCAACATTTATTAAATGTGTGAATGAAATCAATATTTTAATTATTATGATTTTTTTTAATTTTCCACTATCATGGTTTAACAGATCATTGAATATTAATTTAAATACATCCCAGATTTAATTCAAATAAATCATTTCAATATTATTTTGGAAGTTTTTAGATTTTAAATATTATATTTCAAGATGAAATTAATATATTGTTCATTAAATGTTCCAGTTATCCTTTAACAGAGTATTCCATTTATGATAATAACCATTGATGATAGTTATTGTTCATTGGGACTGTAATTCATTGATTCCTTCCTTATAATTTATTTTATATTGATCATTATTATAATGATTACATTTTAATAATAACCTTATATTTTCTATGGTCTATTCTATGATTAAATAATTAAATATTTTTTATATTTGTATCCATTCCTTGAGATATTTTGTGATTATATGATGAATGTTTTGTGATATATCAAAACACATATGTATGGTTTTCACTACATTACAGGTTATCCATGTAACAACCTAAGTAATGATAATATAATTATTTTTCATTTATCAATTATATTGTCATTAATATATACACTATGATCAATAAGGTATATAGTAAATATTGTTTTATTGTTAAAAATTTTGTTTTTTAAAAAAATTAGCAAATATTGTTGGAAAAAAAATTAATTATTAATTTAGTCATTTATAAGTTGTATTTGAAAAAATAAACTTATTATTTGCATGTCGGACATTTAAATTTACATTGGATTTATTTTTTGTATCTTTTAGATAAATTTCATATTTTAATGTATTGTGAAAAATGATGATTTTTAATTCAAAATTACTTTTTTGTCTAATTTATTTATAATGTTAGATTATAAATTTAATTTATTATAAATAATTATTAGATTAATTTTTATCAGTGAATCCAATTTACGAAATAGCTATTATTTATAAACAAATTGGATATAAATAATATGTGAAGTTTTGAACATTTTAATTTAAAACCCCATTTTCTCTTTCCATTAACAAGATGAATTTTTATTTAATTTGATCAAATTAGGAATTTTGAATTTGGAAAAATGGATCCCATAAAATTAATTATATGGTATAAATTATGTAAATATGACCTTAAATATTATGGGCATTATAAATAGTAACATGAGTAAGAAAAATTATATTTCCACAGTTAATGTTAATATGTTAATTAAAGATAAAAAATATATTTTATACAAATAAAAGAACCCTAACAGTTATTGTGATCTAATTGGATTATTTTGTGATGAAAACTATCTCCTTCCGTCTATTTTAGGAAAACTTGGAAACACTAGGATGACTTAAAGGCATTTATTATATACAATGAAAGAGAATTTTTGTTACACATTGTTTTAACAAGTAATGGATTTTTAATATGTGGTTATATAGTGGATATCTGCTACTATAAATAGTAATTAAAAATATAAAATATTATATCTACATCATGGTAATTTATTTATAATTTTTATAAAATAAATAATTTAATTCAATGGTGACTTAATGATGATGCAATAATTTCTTAATTACTGGAAGAATGAAATAAATAAAATAATAAATATTAAAATAAATATAATTTTATATAATTTATGGGAAATATTAATTTTTTGGATTATTTTGACTTGTTAATTATGTTTCCAAAGACTTTGTTTCATTATATCATGGAGTTATGATATTTTTAAATTTTCATCAAATGAATGTTGTTTACATTGACACTGATGGTTTTTGAAAATATAAAATATTGTATTGAATGATATAATATTTTTAAAAATCCTAGATTTAAGAAACTATTTGTTATATGTACCAAAATATATGAAATTCATCTTTTATTGGTCGTTCGGGGTACTATGGTATTTATTTGGACCCTCAAATTATAATTAATTTATAATATGGTAAGAGTTAAAATAGTTAAAACAAAACGATAAGAATTAAATAAATATAAAAATTAATATAATTTTCATTGTAGGATTATATTTTGACACATATTATTCCTATATTCTATATAAAGAAACCCTTTTTAAAAATATGGAATTGAAATTTAATTTATATTCATTTAATATTTTGAAGAATTAATATAGTTCCCCAACCCACTTTTATAAAAGTGAACTACATAATATCATTTCATTTTATATAAAACCATTTTATATTGGCCAATTTCTACAAAAATACATTTCAAGAATTATTCACCGCATTCATGAGGCCTTATTTTTGGTTGAAAATCCTCTTTAGATGTGTTAAGGAGTAAATCAAATGTGATCATCTGATAAATATGTATCAATTATATTTTTTGATGTTAATTTTATTACTTATTCCACATTGTACAAATATTCTTCATCTATGATGAAACTATTACACTTTTATCTTCAATATAAATAGAAATCATTATGTTAATATCATAACTAAATCCACCTCCCCATATTTATAAATGGAAATTAATAAATCATTTGTTAATACATGTCAAGTATCACATCCATAAACTGATATAATTCCTTTTTAATTACCTTCTCTCAATAATGGATATAATGATATTATTAAATACTATATATGATATTAATTACATATTTATAAGTACATTTGAATAACATATCGACAATATTATTCCCTTCCATGCTCATAAAAATGATCATTTTATTCGCTCATAATTGTGAACTATCTCCTCCACGAAGAAATGTGATCATTTTTCTTAACCACAATGCAAGTATGATATTCCTAAGTATATTTAAATTATTATTAATATATTTAGAACATTATGATATTTTTGGAAGAATAAAATAATAATAACACTCTTTTGATAATGATCAATGAAAAATTGAAATGTTTCTCATGCATATGATAATTTCTATAATGGGGTCGTTTTATTCTTTCTATAGAGAGAATTTTATATTCAATTCAAATGAAAATTGGATTGTTTTTTAACATATACAGCAACAATGACTTCTCCACCGTTGGGAATTTTTTTTGGATATTTGGATTCCACAATAGGAATTATATTTTAAAAAATTCACATATTCACTTCATTATGTGTTTTAATATTGAAAATAATTTTGGAAATGGATTGACTATTTCAATACAATGAAATGATTTCCTATGATTGGAAATGAAATTTCATGATAGAAATTATGATAATTTCAATAATTTATTTGTTATAGTTGTATAATGGTACTTGAACATTTGAAGGGTGGTTATGTGATTAACCATTTAAGGGTGGTTCAGTGATAAAATAATTAATTGGTGTTTTGTTTTAACCTCTAATGAACTAGGTATAGAGGATGACCACATGGTTATTCCGTTTTATAAGAGTGATATCTATGGATGTCAATAGAATGGTAATTCAATTTATGTTTAGTTATGTAATATTTTACCTTAATTTATTATATACAACTTCTACAAGATTAATTTAACTAATAGGATTACTGAAAGGGTGGGTAATGTGTTTTTTATGGAATGTATGTAATACTCTTAATGGTTAAAATATTACTTTTTGATAAAGTAATCACTATTTACTTATTTTTAGAAGACTAATAGTTTTCCTTCACTATTTCACCTTTACTGGGATTTTTTGGCTCACCTAATGTTTTAAAATGTTTTAATAATGATTAATTAGATAATATAGATAAGGATGGGATCAAGAGGAATCTTTTAGTGATTGACCATGAGAAGAGTGCTTATTTCATTGTAACATTATTATTATCATGAAATGTAATTTTTTTTGGGAGTGAACAATTTGTATCTAAATTGTTTTTTTTTGTATAAGATATTTCATAATTTTCTATATCCATAAATATGTATGGATCGTCAATGATAAAAAATTATAATTCTCAACGGAACTCAGTATTATGTGATCTTTAAAGACAATTCCTTTTTGCTGATGTCATAGGATAGTCTAAATAAGATTAATGTTTATGGTAATATGAATTACATTCTATTTATAGATTTTACTTTGTAGTAAAGTTAAAATTTTATATCATTTGAAGATTTCCATATTTTTTCATCTATGATATGTCAGTTCATAATGGTTTTCTACAGCGTAAACTAGGTAGCTATGCTAGGAAGGAAACAAGAAGAAAATAACCATCCAAATCAGCATCCCGAAATGGAGTGAATTGATGAAACATTAGTTATTGAGATAGATTAGTTTAATCTAGAAATAAATGGTGGTGAAGTCCATCCAAGTGAAAAACCTTTTCATTAATAGAGGAACATTACAATAGTTGATCATTTTATAAGACAACATCCCCATGATTCATATTAAAATTTGACCCCATACTAGATGAAGGATGGATTAAATCACAAGGAAAGTTATTCAACAACCAGGGTTGTTCAATGCTCCCAAAGGAAACTCATGAAATTTATATTTTTGAAGGTGTGGTTGATAAGTGGTGGAAAATGGTTAAAAATATTAAATGAAGTGATGATATTGATTCCATGGAATGTGATGAATTTAAGAACATCATCCTTGAGAAATAATTTCATAAGGCAATTTGACATAGGATGTAAAATAAATAAATTGAATTGTGACAAAAGGAGGAAGATTCGAAGGCTGTATATGCAAAATATTTCACCCGTTTGGAAATGTACATCCAATATTTTCTTTATGATTTTAAATGTAAGATAAATCAGATTTACTCATGATTGAAGCTGATATATCAAAGGTAGTTAACTTCTCATGAGTTCAAAAGATATGAAAAACATGTATGTTCTACTGATAAAGAATAATTTTTGTTTTCTAATGATCATGTGTCCCATGAGATAGAGAACAATAAGAGATCCTATTTAGATGAAATGTGATAGTATTCAACAAAAATGATTGGAGGTAAGAAAACTAAGTTTACAACTTGTGATAATTGTTGTAAAATCATCATTGGTAATGTCATTATATGTCCAATAAGTTATTATGATGTGGTAATAAAGTTAATATTTCTTATGACTATAAGGTATATGATCATTATGGAAATGGAAATCAAGTGGTATGTTGTTTTAGTTGCAATGAGTTAGGTAAATTTGCAAATGTGTGTCCTTAGATGATTACCCAAGGTGGAAACCATCATGGTCAGAAGCTGAAGGGCATGGAAAAATATTGTTCTACTAATGTAGTTGACATGGGGCTATCAAATCATGTTTTTAATGTTATGTTACAGGTTTCTTCAAAATGTTCCAATACTATTTTTGACTATATTTTTTCACATTTTTTTTGGGTGCTTTTTAAATATATTAGAAGTATCACCTCATGAATGTTATATATAAAATTTAGTAAAAACTATAGGAGGAAGTATTATAGAAACAAATATTTATAGGTATCATCCTATTATCATTTGTTATATGGAATTTCTATAAAATCTTACTGAACATCCCATAGTAGAGTTTCAAATCACATTGGGAATGGATTGGCTTTGTATTTTTCATGATATTATAGATTGAAAATATTGTAATATATTATTATATGACTCCATACCTTTGATAACATACCAATATATTTATTACTTGATTAATGATGGAAGTGAATGCCATATATATCATATTCATTAAAATAATGAAATGTTATTATTAGTGACATTGCTGTAGTGAATTCATTTATGTATGTTTTCTGGATGAATTGTATGGTGTTGTTCCTCTTAAAGAGGTTGAATTTTAAATTGATTTAGTGAATGATTACAAGACTATTTATTAACCCACATATTTAAAGGCTTATTCAAAATATTTATAATTTAAAAAATAGTTTCAAAATTTTAATGATAATTCTTTCAATCAACATAGCACATCAATATGGTGTTCTCATATTTTTTGTGAAAAAGAAGGATAGATACTTGAGAAATTGTACTAACCATAGAGCATAGAATAACATCCCTATTAATTCAAAATATCCTTTTACTCTTCTTGATTATTTTTTCAATCAGTCCCAGGGGATATGTGCCTTTTGAAGATTGATTTTAGGTTCGGGTACCATTAGCTGAAGGGGAAGGAGGATAATATTCCAAATATTGTTTTATGAGATATTGGAATTATCAGATTGTTGTAATTCTATTGGGGTTATCTAATTCACCTTTTATATTTATGAATCTAATGAATAGTGTATTTCATTATATTTTTTACATTTTTTTATTTCTATTTATAGAGGATATTTTGGTATATTATAAATGTGAGGATTGAAATGAAAGTCTATAAAGGATTTAATATAAAACCATAAAATAAATGAAACTATATGGAATATTAAAAATTGTGATTTTTTTTAAAACAAATTTCATTCCATTGTTATATTGTTTAAAAATAAGGTATAATTATTGACACTCATAAAACCAATGTTATTGGATATTGTCTAAGAGCTACAAATGTCATTGAGATTCATAGATTTCTAGTATTATTGTGTTATAATTGATGGACTAATGAAATCCCTTTATATTTACCTATCCCAAAAACTATGTGAATAGGTAATAGAGTTATGATCATATGGATAAAATAATATAGTGATTATTTTCATTAACTAAAAAAATTAAATTTAAAAGATCTAGTTTTGGACACGAATTCTAGATGTGGTGTCTGTGACTTCTATAATGACACTTTATTGAAAGAAATTTATTATGTCCTATTGAAAAATGAAAATTTTATTCATTATGATTCATGGATGTTAAAACCTCATGCGTTCAATTACCTACACATGATTAGGAATTGGATAAATTTTTAAATTAAAAATTTTGAGACATCATTTTAATGGACGAATGTCTGAAATATTTACTGATCACAGAAGTTTGAAGTACACATTCACTCAAAAATAAATAAAAATGAGATAGAGAAGGTTATTATAGACAATAAAGGATTATGATTTCATGATTCATTCTAATCCTAGAATAGATAACAAGGTTGATGATGCGTTAAATCAAAAAGTAATGATACATTCACAATGATTCCTTTTGAAATTGACGATTTTTTAATGATTTAATAAATTTTTACTGGATGATATTGGTGAAAAAAGTACCTTTTTTTCTTAAGTTATTAGTACAATCATATCTATCTGATAGAATTAATAATATAGAAAAGGAATATCATGTGTCACAACCCGTCCCCTAGTGATCTTAACGTGAATACCCAAAGCATGCCTTACATAAGTCAGGGGCTAGAGACTTTCAACAAATAGGAATATACTAAAAAGGGAAGGAATTTTCCTTTAAAAATGTATACATGAACATAGCTCAAACAGTGAAAAGTAAACATGAAACAAACCACAACTGTCACTAAGATAGCGATAAAGAGTATAGTACAAACTGAAAGAACAAAGTGGCTAGAATACAAGCATAAATCTAAAAAGGAATGTACAAATGCCATAGTCAATATGCTCGAGACCCTACCTACAGAGTAGGTGAAGGGTAGCTATATGTTGTCATAGATGTACACTCATCTGTCCCCTCTCACTGAGTACTACTGAGTCCCAGACCATCATGGTCTCTATGAAATTTCATGTATGTCCCGTATCAGGGAGCACCACTTAGTCCCGGTCCACAGAGGACTCCGTCAAACCGGCTTTCCATGTAGCCTCACTGAGCACCACCTGGTCCCGGACCACCAATGTCTCTGTCAAGGCATCGATCACCTGCACGATACAAGACATGTCCTGGTGAAGCCAATGCTGGGGTGAGTTAGACATTATTCAGTTTGGTCCCCAAACCACTACGGAATGATCACAAAGTAGTCCACAAAGCATACCAAGAAACATGATCATGAAGAAAGACTGATCACATAGGTATTTTTTAATGTACCGAAATAATGGAAATTAATCGTAACACTAAACACGATGGAAAACTAATTTACTCATCTCTGATAAGTATCATGGGTCTTTTGGGACACACAGAGCCGAATCCCACATAGATCATCTTAGATGGTCCACACAGAGACACTTGTAGATGATCTAAACAAGGTCCCTCGTAGATGATAAACATAAGGTTTATTATATCTTTTCCACATAGGGTCTCTTGTTGGTGATCCATATAAGGTATCATATAGCTTATCCATAATGGTTCACTTACAGATGAACCAAAGAGGGTTTCTTATAGCTAATCTACACACGGTCCCTAGTATCTGATCAACACGGGGTCACTTGTCGGTAGTCTTCGGGTCCCAGCCAGCCACTGGATTTCCACATGTACCATGCATCATTCCAAAATAATCCACTCCTCAAGAGATTATTTTTATTTAAAATTCCATTAAACCCTCCTTAAATCATGTTAAAAGAAACACCTCCTCGTGTGGCTTCCAACGTCACAAACAATTCATCAATTGGACAGCAGGTCTGAATGATATTTGAATTTTAGTAATTATGGGGATTGTTGTGTGTGGGCCAATTCCGAGCTGGTTGGACTGACCCGACTAAACCAAACCAAGGGTCCAAAATGCCCCAACCCATTTCGGCCAACCTGACCAGACCCAGTTGGGTTTTGGATGGCCTGGTATGGAATGACTTTTAGGACATGCCCATTTGGGCCTTGTTTGACCCGACCTGATTCGGTTGTGGGTCCAACCCATCGAGCTTCCCAATGACCCAATTCTATCCACCCTGACCAACAACATGCAGGCTGGTTCATCCTCATCCCCAGCTACCCAGCAACCATGTTTTATCCCGCCATCTCTGCTAGCAGAAGTGTGCTAGCATAACTCCAACCTAGGCCGGTCAGCGGCCCAGTTCGCATGCCCCCCAGCCCAGCTCACTGGCAGGCCAATCTCCCCCAGCCTGAATGCCAAGTGGAATCTGATTCGTGATCGTTGTTTTTGGATAATTTGGCTACCATTTTTTCTTGAATGTGGTGCATGTAAGACCGTGGGCTAGCATGCATCGTGGTCATCATGGTGCGGGTTTCCATTCTGACATGGTCAGGTGGCCGTGTCTAGCCACCACCCTGAGCGTTGATGGTTGCTTCTGTAGTTTTGTGGCCCGAACTGCCCACGACATCCTCCGCAGGGCACTATTGGATTGCTCCACCACACACTTTCATCCACTACCACTGGTCTCTTGCATACAAACATTATTTTCTGTGAACCACCAGGTCTGCTCCAGTGTTCCGTTCTTCAGACCATCAACACCTCCAGCCTCTTTGGGTTTGCTTCTTCCTAGGTATGGACTCAAAAATTCATCACTGTCAACTAGGAGTTACAAATGATAATAACACATAAAATCCTATCGGATATGGTCCTGAGACTTTTTCATGTATTCCCTCACCATCCGCGTTATAGATTAAAACATGGGGGAAGAAGATTTAGGTTCTATAAACAATTTATCCCAAATGAAAACCCATGGGAATAACCACCTTCCCACAAGAACATGTGATCCTCGATCAACCAGTTAATGGGTAGAACAATGATCATTTTTTTATAATGAAGGATGCTGAATACAAATTAAAACAAGAAATCCCTACATGGAATAGGCATTGGTTATGAAAGAGCAGGTTTGCAAACCTTTAGTATGAATTCTTGATCTGTTGCCCACATTGATGGAGAACATTTGAAGGGTGCGAGTAGTGTGCATTCATCGTTTGTCATTGGAGAGGATTCATCTACGTTGTTTATTCATTGAAACTCTCAGATCTCCCACTATATTTCCAACATGTTATCTCATTAAAATATTGACACATTACAATATTTCTGTTACTCTACGTCATCGTTTCATTACATTGTTTCATTTATGAAACAAAGTCTCTATAATACATCATTTAATGAGCCTAATTAATGGGATTTAATTAATGAGTTTCATCTTCGCCTCATCATATAGCTACAGTGCTAATGTCCTATCATTCATCAGTTAGTAAAGAAAATAAAATAACTTTCTAATTTATTTATTTTTCATCCGAAAAGTCTAAAAATTAAATTTTCCCTCGACCCATGCCAGTTGTGGTTAGGTCCATTTTTATATAATTTCGTCATTTTGGATCCAATGTTGCCCTCATATTTTCTATCTGAGCACCCAATTAGATTTTTTCAAAACTGCACTCACATACCATTTTAATTCCAATAAATCGTTCCATAAACAATCATTCATCCTGGACCTCCGCCAGTTGAGATTATGATCCGCCTAAGGGAAAAAGACCATAACGAGCTCATCAGGGATACCAGATTTCCAAAATGAGTTACCTTTTATGAGTTATAATGATTTTATAATAAAATAATTTTTAAATAATTATATTATTTATGATGAAAAAATTAACTCCCATTGTTGGCCCGCACTAGCCAATGTATGGATCTACCTATGTAAAGGATACCCTCACAAGGTAAACTGTGGTCTTAGGTTTTCAATTTGAGTCATCGTTCATGAGTTATAATCACTTTAAAAATTAATTAAATTAAATTTACTTATTTTATTTATGGTTATTCCATTTTTTTGTACTCTAACTAGAGGCATGCGCTGACTAAAAATATGCTTCACCTATGGTAAACACTCCATATTGAATGCAACAGTTCCCTATGATTTCTGATTCGGGGGTTTTTTTAACAGTTATTCCACATTTTTTCGAAAACTGGTCATGTACACTATTTAAAACATAACATTTTTCAATGGATCATTTTGGGCACATTGGGCCATAGAATCACACGTTTTCATAGCACCTAATCTCAAAATAATTCCATTTCTTTTAAAAAATCATAGAATTGCAGGGTAATACAATAATCACCCTTTTAGTGATTTATATCCTAGTAAGCCAAAAAAGTGTTAATCAAGAAGAAAGGGATACCAAGCATGAATATGAGCCTCCCACACCCATGTTCTCTTCTGGAGATGCTCATACATCCAAAAAACATGCACTAGAGTAATTGATCACCCATGAAGGAACTGCTGCTATCGACCCTCTATCTACACCGGGAACTCCGCAACTATCACCCCATCGACAATGTTCATCTTTCCCCAATCGATGAAGTGATATAGATCATGCACGTACCTAATCAGCTATGAACCACAGATTTTTTTTTCAATTGATGCATCATTGGGGGAAGATCTAGGAAATACGCCCCCTTGACAACTCTTCTCAAAACCTTGAATGGTCTAATGAACCTCAGAGATAACTTTTTACACCCGACCAAATATTGGTATCACTCATCATGGAGAGACTTATAAGAATACATGGTCACCCTCCCCAAACACCATGTTTCTTCATTTCCTGTTATCATATGAGTTGTATCAACTCTGTGTAGTCTCCATCCACTATCAGAGGACATGTACCTTCTTGGTGGAAGCCTCTAATATCTCTAGACCTCGGAGTGAAAATTCCCCTAGGTGTGTACGTCATAACGATGAGCTACAGGGTCATATATTAAATTCCTTGAACAATTCTATACAAAATGTGGAGTGGTAGATGTTATTGTACCCAAACACCACCAGTGGTAGGTGGACCTCCCAACTTCAACCAAAATAAATTATGCAAAAATGATGCATGTCATTCATTGTATTCATCGTCTTCTTTGTCTAAACTTTCATCCATTGGTGAAAGGTTGTGCTCAAGCACAAATGAGTCTGAAACATCTATTTTAATCCCATCCATGACCTGGATGTAAATCATGTGTCATTATCGATGAGTATCTTAGATTGGACTCTATGGAGTCGAAAAATATCCTTCACGTAGAGGTTCCCCAAGACCTCTATTGAACCCTTCTCTTGAATTGGTAGGAACTGATCCGACTTCGTGAGTCGGTCTACAATAACCCAAATTTTATCATTCCCTATCTACCTACAAGTCAATAATGTGAAAATCTCCATCGATATACCATCCAACATCCACCATGTGACCTTAATGGGTTTTTTTTTCAAAACAATAAGAACCCGGTTTTCAGACTTAACTTGCTGAAAAGTGAGGCTCTCAAGACCAAATATTCCATTGACATCATCATCCCCGACCCTTAGTAATGATATCAAAGGTCCTAGTACAAATTAACACGCCTAAATGTACCAGAAACATGGGATATATGAAACTCCCTAAACACATTCTTCCATAACTCCATTGGTACAATGATGAATCCTCTAAAAAGGTTGATGTGCTCCCCACCTATCCAATATGAATGAGGGGCATGCCTTGTGGACATCTTGGCATGAGTGGTCTTATAGATGGAAACTATGAGTTGTGCCTCTCTGGTTTGTGGTATGATTTGAGGGGAATCCACCATAGAATAAAGATAAGTTGTCTCATCTCTATAAATAGAAGATATCTGAGGTAAGGAAAAAATTCACTAAGGCATCGTTATGTTGTTGTGAACTTGATGCACATATTCAGTGTGAAGACTACCACTTCCAAATCAAGGTGATGAGTCACATAGTCACTATCATGTAGATTCAACTGTCATGATTCTTATAAAATCACTTCCTTCCCCTACATCATGACACAACCGTTCCTAGTTCATGATATGTCACAATACACCATGTAGTCATTACCCTCCTTTAGGAACCTCATGATATGACCAATTGTCATGATCTTCCTTAGATGATGAAACCTATACTGGAATCCTTCTAACAACAAGAGGGGTTTTCCTATCATCAACTAAACTGTCTTGGATACTACCTCTCTATAGAAGTCGGGTACACACATCTGATAGTACTCAGCCAGCTCAAGTAGACTATGCACCGCGGTAATGCTCTTAGGTGGCTTCCAACAAAGCACCAGATTAGTCATTCCTGGATCCACCACAACACCATACTCTAATATGAAATGTCCTAGAAACTTGACCATTCATATCCAAGATTTAAACTTCATGTAATTTCCAAAAAGCTACTTATCTTACTATTTTTCGAGAACAGTCCTCAGTTGTATCACGTACTTCCCCTCAGATACTGAATTCACTTATATGTTTTCATTGAAGACCACTTCATACCAGTCAACGTACGGCTATATGATCCATTTAAAATGTCCCACAAACACTATTGGGGAATTCAACATTCCAAACGTCTTCACTACGTAATCGTAGTGGACATAGCAACATTTTAAAGTCATCTCCAAGATGTCCCCATCTCGTACTCGAAACTGGTCATAGCCAGATCTGAGGTCTATCTTTGAGAACCTTCTAACATCCTTCAGTTTATCAAATAGTTCATCATTTCATGGTAGAGGATATGTGTTCTTCATAGTCACCTAGTTTATGTGCCATTAGTCCATGCCTACCCTCATGCATCCAATTTATTTTTTAGAAAACCACATGCAGATTCCCTATAGTGAAACAATGGGCCTTACGAACCCATTCCTCTATAAGTCATAACAATGTACCCTCTACTCCCGGATCTCTATAAAATCCATCTGATATTCTAGTTTAGTTATATTTGTTGACTATGGGTATGAATACATTTATAAATATACCACTCTATGATATGGAAGTCTTGGAACATCCTATGGAAAGATGTCCTTGTAATCATCTATGTCTCTGAGACATATGTCAGTTTCCTACTTTCCCACTACTGACATATACTGAATATATCTAATAATCAAAATAAAATCCAACCACAATGGTTCTCTCTGGAACACTAATGTGACTTGGAACATATAGAAGAATAGTGTTGGCTCGGATTTCCCTAAACACATTTAACATGGAGGTCCAAGCATTGAAAAACTGGTCGCATCGTATTCAACTAGTACCTAGAAGGGTCGGTACACCTATATGGATACTCAGCTACCGATATGTCATCCAGAAAGAGCTGTAGATGATCTTGGGAATGCATATACCTTAGAATTATTGATAATATGGCCTTCTCAGAAAGTAGTTATCAAGATCTTTCTATGGAAATGTCACCTCATCTTTGGATCAGGTGATTTATTCCCTATCATCACTCTGTTTAGAAATGTATAAGATCACTTCTAAGAAAAAAATCAATTCTAATTGTTCCCTAGCAAGACAGAAAAAATGGTCACCACCTCATGGCAGTCTATAGATGCCTGTTATTCACCCTCACCTTAGAACATGAGGGGTCCTTATAGATGAAAATTGTGTAAGGCATTGAGCCTACACGTGTCCTCTACCTGTAGGGAAAGTAGAAAATGGTGACCAATGTGTAGTGAAAATGGTTGGACACCACCTGAAGGTTCCATCTCAGTCAGCATGCCCTGTACTAAAGCCTCATCACTCTATGGACCATCCTCTTGGTCACAAAATAGAATCCTAGCTAGCTATCTTCATGGAGGCAGCTTGAAAGAGATCAAGATGAATTAGGATTAATAGATTATACCTAGATAGCTAACTGTAACTCAGAAAGATCATGATAAAATATTCGAAGACGTATGAAACCAGTGTATTCATATACCAAGTCATAAAATTGAATTCATGTTATTTTTTATGGATTTCATCGTCGAAGCATCGACCACCTGCACAGGATACAAAATATGTAGACGAAGTCTATTCAAGTGTAACTAATACAATACTTTGTTGGGACCCAAACCAATATGGAATGAAAAAAAATAAATCCACAAAGAAAACCAAGAAGCATGAACATTATGGAATTATGGTAACACCGGTATAATCTAATGTTCGTAAATCAAGACAATCCGTCGTAACACTGAAAACCTAGGACTAAAGGACCTCGGAACACCCTGAGAGGGGAGGTGTGAATCAGGGTGTCCACTATTTTCTTTTTAAAGTTGTGGATCTTGTTCCCAGGTTAGTAGGAACTCGTTAAGTCTATCATCCAAAATAATCAACAAGATGAAACAACACTTATACATGGTTCACTGCAAAGGGAAACGTTCAAGGAGAATATGCCTAAAGTGTGTCGGTCATACCAAATTCCAGTATTCTTCACAAGTTGTGGATTATAATGGTTCGGGAACAGTAACTGTGTCCCAAGCTCATTTCCATTACAAATGTTTAAGGATATATCATTGTCTCACTTGGGTCCCTCCCATTGAATCACCCATGATCACTGCCTTTGGTGAAGTCCTAGTCAGTTTATAGACAAGAATGTCTTTTTAATAGACTCACATTGAAGTCTTTGTCTCTGCTTAGAATGAGACTCTACTTGCATCGTGATCCGGAAATGATAAACTTGAACGCACTGAACAACTGAACTAGATAAAATAATGTGAAAACATGTTTCACTGAAAATTTCACGCAACACCAACCCTTTTCATGCAAGACCATACTTTCACATGGAATATTTTTTTCGCGCAAAAAATTATTTTTTGGAAAATACCCTTTTTTGTGCAACTTAATATTTTTCGCTCTGCTGCAATTTTTACATGTAGCTTCCCATTTTTCACGCAACATAAACTTTTACGCTTAGCCTCTCTTTTTATGTGAAACTGCTACTTTTTCACACACATTCAATTTTTATGCGCAACATCGCATTTTTCATGAAACTCAGACTCTTTCGCACAACATGAATTTGTTCGCACAACTACCTTTACGCGAATCTTTTATGCGCATCAGCACTCAAATCATCTCTAACTCCATAGACGTATGGAATGCGGGGGGGGGGGGATTTTATTTATAGGCGTCTCAAACCCTCACATGAAAAACACCATGTGGGGTGAAAAACCTCTCATTTGGTGCGTAATATTTCACACATGTACCGCTTATCATGAACATCTCCATGTTTTTCGTCCATCCCATGCCTTTTCCTTTTTTCGACGTTCTGATTATGAAACATGTATTGCATGAAAAACATCTCTCTACAATTTTTCACACCATGGTGTTTTTCGTGCACCACACTGTTTTTCGCGCACCAAACAGTTTTTCACGCACAACTCAAATATTTACTGGGAAATATTCTTAACGTCCATTGAGGATTGAAAAAAATCACAAACCATATTCCAATTATTGCATAGAACCTCCATGGTTCCAACAATCTCCCATTTTGGTTTTGTTCGAAGTCATCAAATAAATTCAACCGATCACCATCCGCCAGCAAAAAATGCTAGAATCAACTCACCCAACACTCTATGTCTATGTGAGAAATGCTCGGTGTAGAAAACAAGAGAGGAAGCATGAATTGGGTTCCAGTGTTTTGTAATTATCAATGATGCCCAATAATTTCTCTTATAGTGTCACAGAAGCATTACATGTCCATGACATCCCTGAATTTGTTCCTTTCTCCCCCATTGACAATAAACTCAAACACCGATAATTCTCTTATAGTGTCACAGAAGCATTACATGTCCATGACATGGATGGATTTATTCCATTATCCGTCATTTACAATAAACTAATAGAATGTTAATTGATCAATGTTCAGATCAAAACACACTCCCCCTGGAATGTATCTCCCCCACAAACCTTCATTACATCCATAAACAGATTAAAAGCAGTTAACATAACAAGGGAGAGGGGTATTTCTTAACCTCATTATGTACTGGGAGGGGGCTGAACACCAAGGTTCAACCGATGGTTCTCAAACACTGTCGTGGATAGTGGCTTGGTCAGGATATCAACCACTTTCTCATCTGTTCCCACATGATCCATTATAATAATTCCTTGCTCAACATTTTCTTTGATAAAGTGATACCTGATTTCAACATGTTATGTACGATAATGCTGAACCAGATTCTTTTTATGATCAATTGCGCACTTTTTATCACAATAAATAATCATTGGATGCTTCACCTCATCACCAATATCATTTATTTGTTTCATTGTCCATATCATTTGAGTGTATTCCATTGTGGTGGAGATATACTCAGCTTCAGCAGTTCTAAGAGAAGTACTTTCTTGTTTCTTGCTCAGCTATCTGACACATTTATTCCCAATATAGAATGCTCCACCACTAGTGGACTTTCATTCCACTACATCGTCAGCCCAGTAAGCATCATAAAATGTGGATAATTCCATGTCCCTTCCTACAGCAAAGTATAATCCACAATTGTGAGTACCTTGAATATACCTAATGACTATTTTTACTACTTCAATATGTTCCTTCTTTGGATTACTCTGAAAGAGAGATGCTAGAAATTTTCCAAAGAAAATATCGGGTCATGTCGATGTGAGGTATTGTAGGCTCCCAATTATCCTCATGTACATGGTGAGGTCTACAGATGTCCCATCCTCATGCTTTCCAAGTTTGGTTCCAATTGCAATCGGAGTTGACATTTGTTTGGAGTCTTGCATATTAAACTTCTGCAATATCTCTCATGCATACTTTTCATGAGAAATGAAATTGTAATTTCTTTTTCTGAATCACCTGCAACCACAACAAATATGTGAGCTCCCCAATCATAGACATTTCAAATTCTTATTTTATGTTATTGGAAAATTCATCCACTTATTTCTTCTTGCTGTCACCAAATATAATTTCATCAACGTAAACTAGAACCATGAACTGATCTTTTGATGAATTTTTCACATATAGACTGTGATCTACTCCCCCTCTTTTGAATTCCAGCTTCCTAATATAATAGTCTAGTCTGGAATACCATGCTCATGGTGCCTGATTCAAACCATATTGATATTTCTTTAGTTTGAAAACCGTTGATTCATTAGTACCAAGAAGATAACCCATGGGGTTTTCAATGTAGACTTCTTCTTGGAGTACACCGTTCAAGAATGTTGTCTTGACATCCATTTGATATAATTTATATCCTATTTAGAGTGTTGTGGAATGGAAAAGCCTGATTGAATCTAGTATAGCCACTGGAGAAAAGGTTTTTTCAACTTCAATATGGGAGTATCATTTTCCTACCAGTTGTGACTTATTTCAAATAACACTTTAATGCTCATCAAAAATGTTATTGGATATCCATTTTGTACCAATCACATTGTGACCTTCGAGTCTCTGGAAAAGATCCCATGTCAGATTCTTGTCAATCTGATATAACTCTTCATTCATTACATTCACCCAAAATTCAACTTTTGCTGCTTCTTCAAATGAGGATGGCTCCAAAACTGACAGAAATGCAGATTGTGTGTTATTACTCATCCACCTTGTTTGTGAGGGTGCACTCCTATCCCAATTATTTTAGATGGATCAATCGCAGCTCTTCAATTTCTCTTGTGTGGTTCGGTTTCTCTCTCTCCATCCTAGGTTTCTTCTTCAGATTCTTCTTATGAGTCCACATCATGATGTGACTGCTGATTGTTTTGTACACCTTCCTATAGTGCTATAATTTTATTTTCTCCACGTTCACTTTCTTCCTCGCATTATGTCAAATCATCATATGAAATTCTTTAAGCATTTTTTGTTTTCTCTCTAGTGATCTTAACATCACTGCTTTCCATAATCCTTCATAATTGATTGTTGAATCACTTGTAGGATTTTCTGTTCATTGAGTATCCAAGGAGGGTTCCTTAATCTGCATTGTCACCATGCTTCCCATGATTTCCTTCATTGTTTCTGATGATGAATTTACCTCCAAAAACACAAAAATATTTTAAAGAGGGATTCCTTCCATGCCACACTTCATACGGTGTTAGGGTCTCACCAATATAAAGTCCTGTTCGATTTTTAAAATACATTGTATCTTGAACAACCATTTTCCAATAATGTCGTCGAAAATGACTCACAATCAGCATAGTTTGTTCCATAATGTTCATCAGTCAATTCATTTGTTCAACAACTCTATTATGTTGCAGAGTTCTCATTACTACGAACTCATGTATTATCCCATGTTTCCTTATATTGTTTTCAAATTCAATGGACGTGAATTCCCCTCCATTATCAGATCACATTACTTTGATTGTTCGTCCATTATCATTCTCAGCAATTTGACGATATGTTTTCATGCAGTCAAGTACTTTTCGTTTTCTATGTATAACCATTACACAATCTATTCTAATTTAATGATGTATAAAAAGAAAAAATTACCTTTCGCCATAACGTCTGGCAATATTTATCGGCCCACATATGTCTGTATGAATGACCTCATGAATATGAGATGCCCTTTTCTTCATTGGGAAATATGAACTGCAGATCGACTTCCCACAAATTCTAGCATCACATGACTTTCCACTTTCACGATTCAGGTTGGGAATGTCCATCAAAATCTTTGGTTTTGATATTTTCACCAAGTCTTGTTGATTTATGTTCCCTAGTCTCTGATTCCATAAGTTATTTTCTTATTAAACAGTCATGTAACTGATGCCCTCTTTACTATTTACATGATACAGGTTGCCTTCTGTTCTACATCCATTCATAAGTTAATTTCCTGTCTTTCCCTTTATAGAGTATCCTTTCTAATTGAAACTGACTATAAGTCTTGAGTCATAGAGTTTACTCACACATAGAAGATGATGAGGCATACCATCCACATAAAGAACTTCGGTTTTATTAGATCTCCATTAGCTAGCTCAGTACATTCATAACCATTTATCTTCAACACACCATCATTTCCGAACAACACAATTCCATCATACTTTTTCTTGATATTCATTAACATATCAGCATTACCTGTCATATGAGATGAACAACCGCTATCCAGAATCTAGGCGCTCTTTCTTTTTGTATCTTTGAGGGCCACCTCTGCAAGGTTATATTTTTCAATTTTCTTCATTTCATTCCATGAAACATTGGATTGAGTGTAGAAAACTGATGGCCATATAATTTTATCATCTGATTACATGGGTTCTTCATAGTTAAAGTATTATTCTAGAGAAGTAAACTTGTTTGTAAGAGCAACAATGTGTTGTTCATGAGCTTTGACTTGTCTGAAACTCCAGTATGAGGTTTCTATGTCCCTTCTCTGCATGCATTCAATGGACTTATGAACAAAGATAAAACAAAGAAAACAATATCCATATAAATTGTTTCTTCTAAAATAATTAGTATACAAATTTTTTCTCTTTTTTGGAACTCTCATATATTCTTCCATCAAATAGACTATTTCCTTTTAGCAATAAGACATGGTATGGACCAGATATCCACAGAACTGGCACTTCATGAGAGGAAATGTCTTCTTACTATTGTTTATCCTCATTCCTTCTTCTGTGGGATAATAGTTTGAATGTCCCTTACTTTTAGAGGCTCGACCATAATATTCATCTCTTATTGTAGATTGAATTCCCCTTACTCATGGTTCCGTAGCATGATTTTTTCCTCTCACACTATTCTTTTTGGGTTTTAGACGATGGATGGAACCCGAAGGAACCGTGTTGATCAATATAATGGAAAATGCAATGATTGTCCTCCTGAACAAACCAATGTTATGGGAGATGGTGTAAAAAATCGTATTGCTATACTTACACAAGCTATGAACCATTCTGGACATCCAAATGAGCAGAGAAGGGAAAAATATTCTATTGAGTCCTTCATGAGGAAATGTCCACCTTCTTTCAGTGGGTCTTCTGATCCACTTGTTGTTGAACAATGGATCAGTACCAGTGAAAAGATATTTTCAATTCTTCAATGTTCTAAACATGATAAAGTCATCTTAGCAGTATATCGTTTGGAAGGTGAAGCTGATCAATGGTGGAATCTTATCAAGAATATGAGGCCAAGAGATTAAATTGAGTCCATGGAATGTGACGAGTTCAAGAACTTATTTTTCAATAAGTACTTTCCTCGTATTAATCGTACAAAGATGCAGAATGAGTTTCTTGAACTAAAGAAAATGGATGATGTATCTGTTGGTATATACAAAGCGAATTTTACAAGGCTTGCAAGGTATGCATCTGGCTTTATCATCCATCCTGAATGTAAAATTGATCGATTCTTCAGTGGCTTAAAACCAAGTCTTCGAAGGGAATTAGCTATAAGAGACTTTAGTAGCTATGAAGAAATTGTGTGTTGTGCTATCAAAGTAGAAATGGACGATGGTGTTACATTTCCATCTCATAGTTTTGAAAAGAAACTAAAGATGGGGTTCAAGGTTAAATCTCAGAATAATGGTGAAATGAATATGAATGTTTCCTTACACTCAAAGTGTGGAAAGAAGCATGGTGGAGATTTTCTTAAAGGGACTAGAAAATGTTTTAAGTGTGGAAAAGAAGGTCATTGAGCAGCTGAGAGTTAAAGTAATGGAAAAAGGGTTGCTAATGATGTGATTAAAGAAAAGAATGCAGAGAATGCACCACCTACACTTTAACGCTTCAAGTGTAATGAAATGGGGCATTATGCTAGTCAATACCCTAATCCAAGGGTTAATGATTATCTACATGGACAACCACTTAAGGGAACTGACAAAGGGATTTCACATGCGATCACTATTGGCGATGTAGAATATGAAAACGATGTGGTGGAATGATTAAGTGTTTATGTAATGGGATTCCAAAATAATGTTTTATATAGTATCTTGGAATATTGGAATATTTATGTATTGGTCTATTGTGGTTTTCAATAATTTTATGGTACCGGTAACCATGGAAAGTGATTGAGATATTTTTGGAATGAAGATGATATGTGCATAATGAAAAGATAAGAAGAAAATGAAATGTCTGACAGTATTCATGAGCTCATGACTGATATAAGGAAATAGTTATATCATGGTTTGAGTATACAGAATGTTTAGATTTTGGTATGTGGAAAGAGTTATCTTTTGACAACACTCATGTTTTCACTAAGGTTCAATGTGTATTCATTTTTCAAGAGAATACATGATTAAGGCCTTCGAATGTTTGGAATGTGACCAACTAGACACATCTTATGATATATGGGTATCAATGATGGTATTAACATGCACGTTATATGAAATCCCTAGTAATCGTTTTCACTATAATATGAGATTGGACAACAGTATTTTGGATAAGCCTAAAGATTGGAATGGATTATGTTGGACATAAGATAGTATTGTTTAAGGGTAGAACTTTTTCGATATTATTGATGGAATGTTATAATAATGTAGTTTTATAAAAAGGACAACCTGCAGGACGGGAGACAACCCATCGCATCAGACAAGGCTGTGGGAATCGAACCCACAACTAAAGTGCGATGGGCCATTATCGCCTACCACCGGCCTACAAGAAGTCCATGTTTAGTAGAAACCAGTTTTATTATATTAAAAAGTATGATATATGAAGTATAAGTTCATTTTAGGAACCATATATGATTAATCTCACTATAGATGTACTTATGTATTTTTGATAACTTTTTCTATCCTTTTTTTTGAGACAGATGTAATAACCCATCATTCTATCACATGATCTGCTAACACTTCACGAATGACAAATTCAACTTCATTTCATTAAGAGATGAAGTGGAAATTGTCCAAGGAACGTCCAACGGTGAGATTGTACCAAAGTCAAGAGCGTATTTATTCTAATTCCAATTTCTTAAACTTTAGGGAAATGATCTTGAAAACCAAAAAGGATTTCCTAGTGTCCATATATCTGATTAATCAGACATTACCTTAGATCAACACAAATATATGGCTTTGTGATTGTTGGGTTTTTGATAGCCATGTTCTCTACAACTCTCCATCAGAACATGATGGTTAGATTAATCCTCCATATCCATATTTTCACTTATGTTCCCCTATGTAGAAACCTAGTGATTAGTTAATTTGGGTAACCGTTACGTTTCATACTTTAGTTTTTAAAGCCATGTTTTGGTATTCCTTTTTACGATGTGGGGTTTTATTAATGAAACTTTAGAGTAGTAAACCATTTATAACCCCAATGAATTTCGAGGGAGAAATTCATTTTAAGGGGGGTAGAATGTAACACCCTGAGATTTTATGAAAAATATTCTTTTTAATTTCATTGATGTCTTGTGTTGTACGCTGCACCAGAATGAGCTTTCAAAACACGAATACCTGACTTGGCTTTCCTTACACACAAATGCGACCTTCTACGATAGCGTGTGATTTACGCAATACCGAGTTTCGCTAAACAATGATATGTTATATAAACTAGCCACTATGAATAGTAATACCCACATTTTGAAATTCTATAAATTTTATCTTTCAAAATGGAATTCCTTTTTGGGTTCAGAATATCTAAATTAGCCTAGGGTGAATTTTTGGTATTTTTCTGAAAACATTCAATTTTTGATGAATAGTGAAAACATTGGGTTACTATTCAAAAACCGACTTTTTATTTAAATAATTATTTATTTTTTTTAAATTTATTTTAGGTAAAAATTGATACATAATACCTATATAAGTTCAATTTATGTAATTGGATTCATTTTATAATAATTTTAGATATATAAAAATTTTATTGAACTTTTCCTTGTCTTTTACCCACCTCCTAGGAGAATTTGCAAATTCACATAAATCTTAATTTTACTGCTTCTGTGAGTGTAATTTCAAAAATCCGAGAGACACGGTTAATATCAAGGACTAAAATTTGGTTCAATTAGATGAAAATTATTTTTGGTGAATAGTAACTTTTTACTTTTTTTTACCATGGTTAAAAGTAAATAGCGCAATTAAAGGTAAAAATGATATTATTATTATCCTAAAACATGTCCTAATTCTATTGGATAAGTGGAATTCGACCAAAACAACCTTAGGAATAAAATATGACCATTTAGGCCCACTTGGATTAGATTAGGACATTTATTATTAATTTATTTAAAGAAGGGTTAAAATAGTTAAAATCGTAGTCTAATAACTAAATCGTTTTTAATATAGGGTTATAAATAAAATAAATTAGACTATAAATATTCATTATAAATATAAAAATATTTCCTACATAATGGTATTTTATATATAATTTTTAGACATTAAATAATTAAATTTATTTATGACACAAATATGTTGCTGTAATTATCTTATTAATGAAATATTGACATAATTGATGTTATAAATACCCAAATAAATGTAACTTGAAACTTTTTATGAATTAAAATAATTTTTGAAGTTAATATGACATGTTATTATTTATTTAGTTAACTTTTTTCGAACAAATCATTCTGTTATGATTTTCACAAAATTCAATTACCAAATAGTTTCAAAAATGACATAAAATAGTTTGTCAAACTTATATTATATTATTAATTGTTATTTTATTCCTAACAATCTATGGATCGGAAAAATGACATATATAATGTTATATATATTAATAATAAACAACATTGGGTTCATTTGGCTTGTTATAGAAAATTTATTGAACTTATAGTGTGTGTAAGAAATTAAGAAGACACATTAAAAGAAAAAATATATAACTTAAAGTTAAATCTAAATGATAAAGTTTCAATTGAAACCTAAACTTGTCTAAATAATATTGGATGAGAAGATTTAGACCCATCCCCGCCTTATCTTGTAAATAACTCAATTTGGAGCTACTAAAAACTGATTATGACTTTATAATAAAATACTATTTTTAGTTATTCTAAAGGTGCCTCTCTCTCCTATCTTATAAAAGGGAAATTCCAACCTCTCTTCCTCACACCACATTGAGCCTTCATTCTCGGGAAAATCTTGAAAATTTATCTTCTGCACTTCCCTAGAAACATCCTAGCGGTCCAGGTCTTCTTCAAAGACCAATCATAGTGCCCTAAGAAGAGGTTTCAAAATGGCGTGTCTAAAGAAGAGGTAATATCCGTTACCGATTCTTTCAACTTTATTTCTTCTTCTACTTCTTCTTCTTTAGTTGTTTAATTATGAAATAATAACATCAGTATCACTCAAATACTGATATGTTATTATAAGTATGAAACAACCCCATTTCCCCATCTATCCATCCTACGGAAAACGAAATCACCGCGCGTGCGTACGTACGGAATACCGTTTCCACGCCGTGGTGTAATATATTTTCCACCACCACCTTACATGGATGGTTATAATGGTGTAAATAATAACTATATATGATTATTGTAATATTATATTGATTCTGAAATAGTATACCTACACTCTAATACAATTCCACAATCATGGGAACGATATCATCGCTCGTGCGTACGTACGGAATATCGTCTCCACGATGTGATGCGACTCGTTCTACATGATCTTCATTGAATAATGATTATATAAATGAATTGAATGAATGAATATGATATATATTACACTAATTAAATTCTGTAAATGAGGTACCTATAACCAAAAAAGAATAATAAAAATTTATTCGATGAAACACGCATAAGAACAAAAAATAATAAACACCAGAATAACAAGTAGCAATGAAATATTACTAATAAGAAGATATGAATATTACCATATATGATATCATAAAAATAATTATGACTATAGAATATGTCAATGACATTATTTAAATCATTATACTAGAGGATCAAAAACTTACGAAGCAAATCAGACTTAAGGTAAGGGAAAATATCACAATCTCATTTTTATCCGAGATTGTTTATACATTGGTATTTACTGGGATGTATTTTATCATCCACATCCATGTTTCCTCAACATGTAATATTATTTATATCCTAATACAATTTTTTAAATCCAATTTTACCCTTCAATGAGTTTTTAGTAAAATATATGAAAGGTATCTTTTGTCATTTTTCGTACGATGTACTTTTTGACTTTTCTGGCCAAAGTACGAGAAGAATGTTCTTTTTTAACTTATAAGGAATGAATGGATTCATAGAACATTATTTCCATGAAGCTTACTTTAAAAGTTTCAACCATATTTTTAATCAACTTCTTTTAGTTTTAAATTTTATGACATGTTAAGAAAGGAAAAAAATGTTTTTGAAGTAGAAAGGACATTTTCCTCAAGAATGGAGTTCAAGTGTTTTATCAAAATTATTTTCCATCTAAAAAAATATAGGGTTCTGTTTTGAACCCTATTTTTACATTGTCTTGATTATGTTATGATGGAATTATTTTAATGATGTCCTTTTATCTTATATGGATTATTTTATGATAGAATGATGTTGAAGAATCCCATTTTTTATTACATGGGTTATACTATGATTTATGATTTTGTGGCACACATAAGAATGGTATCATTATGAGATGGGTGGGACCTATATCTCCCTCCAATGCATTGGGTAACGATTTACATCTCATGAGATAGACATGACTGGAATGGCAGGTTAAACCGGTTCAGTGAAATATGACTGAAACGAGGAGTGAAATCAGTTCAGAAATGGACATTGTCCGCTTAGATAGTCTTGGAAATGTGTCTTGGCTGCTGTGAAATTATTCTCGATGATTATGTGTGTATGCCACAAAGTTTCATGTTTTATGATATGATTATTGGGATTACATTTCACTACTATGATTTATCCCATGTTATGAAATTATGATCTCTTTTGCAGGTTAAGATTTCCAAAATAATATGTTCTTATGAATATGATGTGATTGATATTTCTTTTGTTTACCCTTACTAAGAATTTGAGATCACCCTTTTTATGTTTTCTTTTCCCCAGGATATAAAGAAAGGTTTTAGGTATGAAAACAAAAGGAGAATATCTTTATGGGAAAAGATGATGATCTTTCACCATGATTAGAAGAATAAATTCTGAGTTTCCAAAGACACGAAACTATTACGGTCCTTGTGTGTCTGTGTTTGTTATGTATTAATTATTCCGCAAAAGTAATGTAATTTCCATGTACGCCAGGCTTCGGGTCTCTACAGTTGGTATCAGAGGAATGGTTTAGTTAACCATTGGAAACTAGGATGCGAGAACATGAGTGAGATCCCTAGAGATATTTCTATGGTATGTCTAGGGATGTACCTAAGGTTAAGTATAAGTATAGGTTATAATCCTAGAATTATAGTAATGATCTTAGAATTAAACCTAAGATGTTAGAAATTGAAGGTACTCCCCCTTTATTATGTTTTTTTCCCAAGCATGATTTTTGCCTCTCACACTATACTTTTTGGGTTTTAGATGATGACTGGAACCCGAAGGAACCGTGTTGATCAATGTAATGGACAATGCAATGATTGTTCTCCTGAACAAACCAATGTTATGGGAGATGGAGTGAAAAATCATAGTGCTATACATACAGAATCTATAATCAATTCTAGACTTCTAAATGAGGAGATAAGGGAAAAATATTCTATTGATTCCTTCATGAGGCAATGTCCACCTTCATTCAGTGGGTCTTCTAATCCACTTGTTGCTGAACAATGGATCAGTACCACTGAAAAGATATTTTCCGTTCTTCAATGTTCTGAACAAGATAAAGTCTTCTTAGCAATATATCGTTTGGAAGGTGAAGCTGATCAATAGTGGAATCTTATCAAGAATATGAGGCCAAGAGATTAAACTGAGTCCATGGAATGGGACGATTTCAAGAACATATTTTTCAATAAGTACTTCACATGTATTGTTCGTACAAAGATGAAGAATGAGTTTCATGAACTAAATAAAAAGGATGATGAATCTGTTGGTATATAAAAAGCGTATTATACAAGGCTTGAAAGGTATGCATCTGGCTTTATCATCCAACCTGAAAGTAAAGTTGATCGATTCTTCTGTGGCTTAAAACCAAGTCTTCGAAGGGCATCAGCTATAAGAGACTTCAGTAGCTATGAAAAATTGTGCGCTGTGATATCATGGTAGAAATGGAAGTTGGTGTTACATATCCATCTCATAGTTTTGATGAGAAATGAAAGATGGAGTTCAAGGTGAAATCACATAATAATGGTGAAAAGAAGATGAATGTTTCCTGATGCTCAAAGTGTGGAAAGAAGCATGGTGGAGATTGTCTTAAAGGGACTAGAAAATGTTTTAAGTGTGGAAAAGAAGGTCATTGAGCAGCTGAGAGTTAAAGTAATGGAAAAAGGGTTGCTAATGATGTGATTAAAGAAAAGAATGCAGAGAATGCACCACCTACACTTTAACGCTTCAAGTGTAATGAAATGGGGCATTATGTTATTCAATACCCTAATCCAAGGGTTAATGATGATCGACATGAGCAACCACTTAAGGAAAAGGACAAAGGGATTTCAAATGCGATCACTATTGGTGATGTAGAATATGACAACGATGTGGTGGAAGGATTAAGTGTTTAATAATGGGATTCCAAAATAATGTTGTATATAGTATCGTGGAATATTGGAATATTTATGTATTGGTATATTGTGGTTTTCAATAATTTTATGGTACTGGTAACCATGGAAAGTTATTGAGATATTTCTGGAATTAAGATGATATGTGCATAATGAAGGGATAAGAAGAAAATGAAATGTTTGACAGTGTTCATGAGCTCATGACTGATATAAGGAAATAGTTATATCATGGTTAGAGTATACAAAATTGTGAGATTTTGGTATGTGGAAAGAGTTAACTTCTAACAGCACTCATGTTTACACTAAGGATAAATGTGTATTAATTTTTCAAGAGAATACATGATTAAGGCCTTCAAATGTTTGGAATATGACCAACAAGACACATATTATGATATATGGGTATCAACGATGGTATTAACATGCTTGTTATATGAACTCCCTAGTAATCATTTTCACTATAATATGAGATTGGACAACAATATTTTGGATAATCCAAAAGATTGGAATGGATTATGTTGGACATATGTTAGTATTGTTTAAGGATAGAACTTTTTTGATATTATTGATGGAGTGTTATAATAATGTAGTTTTAGAAAAATGACAACATGCAGGACGGGCGACAACCCATCGCATCAAACAAGGCTGTGCGAATCGAACCCACAACTGAAGTGCGACAGGCCTTTATCACCTACCACTGTACTACAAGAAGTCCATATTTAGTAGAAACTAGTTTTATTATATTAAGCAGTATGATATATGAAGTATAAGTTCATTTTAGGAACCATATATGATTAATCTCACTATAGATGTACTTATGTATTTTTGATAACTTTTTCTAACCTTTTGTTTGAGATAGATGGAATGACCCATCATTTTATCACATGATCTGCTAACATTTCACGAATGACAAATTCAACTTCATTTCATTAAGAGATGAAGTGGAAATTGTCCAAGGAACGACCAACGGTGAGACTGTACAAAAATCAAGAACGTATTTATTCAAATTCCAATTTCTTCAACTTTAGGGAAATGATCTTGAAAACCAAAAATATTTTCCATGTGTCCTTATATCCGATGAATCAGATAGTACCTTAGATCAACAAAAATCTATGGATTTCTGATTGTTGGTTTTTTCATATCCATGTTCTCTACCACTCTCCATCAGAACATGATGGTTAGATTTCTTATCCATATCCATATTTTCACTTATGTTCTCCTATGTGGAAACCCAGTGATTAGTTAATTTGGGTAACCATTACGTTACATACATTAGTTTTTAAAGCTATGTTTTGGTATTCATTTTTATGATGTGGGTTTTTTTAAAGAAACTTTAGAGTAGTAAGCCATTTATAACCCCGGCGAATTTCGTGGGTGAAATTCATTTTAAGGGGGGTAGAATGTAACACCCCGAGATTTTATGAAAAATAATTTTTTTTAATTTCATTGATGTCTTGTGTTTTATGTGCACAAAAAGGATCTTTAAAAACACACATCCTTGACTTAAATTGAATTACACACAAGAATGACCTTCCACGATAGCGTGTGTTGTACGCAATCCTGAGTTTCGTTAAACAACGATATGTTATATAAACTAGCCGCTATGAATAGTACTAACCACTTTTTGAAATTTTATAAATTTTATGATTCAAAATGGACTTCATTTTTGGATTCAGAATATCGAAATTAGCCTAGGGTGAATTTTTGGTATTTTTCTGAAAAATTTCAATTTTTGATGAATAGTGAAAACACTAGGTTACTATTCAAAAAACGACTATTTATTTAAATAATTATTTATTTTATTTAAATTTATTTTAGGTTAAAATTGATATATAATACCTATATAAGTTCAATTTATGTCATTTGAGTCATTTTATAATAATTATAGATATATAAAAATTTTATTGAACTTTTCACCGTCTTTTACCCACCTCCTAGGAGAATTTGCAAATTCACATAAATCATAATTTTTCTACTTATGAGAGTGTAATTTATAAAATCCAAGACACACGGTTAATATCAAGGACTAAAATGTGGTTCAATGAGATGAAAATAATTTTTGTTGAATAGTAACGTTTTACTTTTTTTACCACGGTTAAAGGTAAATAGCGTAATTAAGGGTAAAAATGATATTATTATTATCCTAAAACATGTCCTAATTCTATTGTATAACTGTAATTCGACCAAAAACAACCATAGGAATAAAATATGACCATTTAGGCCCACTTTTATTAGATTAGGACATTTATTATTAATTTATTTAAAGAAGGGTTAAAATAGTTAAAATAATAGTTTAATAACTAAATAATTTTTAATATAGGGTTATACAAAAGATAAATTAGACTATAAATATTCATTAGAAATATAAAAATATTTTATACATAATGTAATTATATATATAATTTTTATAAATTAAATAATTTAATTTATTCATGACACAATGATGATGCAGTAATTATCTTATTAATGAAATATTGACATAATTGATGTTATAAATACCCAAATAAATGTAATTTTAGACTTTTTATGAATTAAAATAATTTTAAAGGTTAATATTACATGTTATTATTTATTTAGATAAATTTTTTTGAACTAATAATTCTGTTATGATTTTCACAAAAATCAATTACCAAATAGTGTGAAAAATGACATAAAATAGTTTTTAAAACAAATATTATATTATTAATTGTTATTTTATTCCTAAAAATCTATGGTTCGGTCAAATGACTTAGATAAGGTTATATATATTAATAATATACAACTTGGGGTTCTTTTGGCTTGTTATAGTATGTTTATGGACCTTATAGTGTGTGCAAGAAAACAAGAAGACACGGTAAAAGAAAAATTATTTAACTTAAAGTTTAATCTTAATTATAATGTTAAAATTGAAACCTAAACTTGTCTAAATTATATTGGATGAGAGGATTTAGACTCATCCCCACCTTAGCTTCTAAATAACTCAATTTGGAGCTATTAAAAACCGAATATGACTTTATAATAAAATAATATGTTTGGTTATTCCAAAGGTTCCCCTCTCCTCCCTTATAAAAGGGAAATTCCTCCCTCACATCCTCACACCACTTTGAGCCTTCATGCTCGGCCAAACCCTGAAAAATTCTCTTCTCCACTTCCCTTGAAACATCCTAGAGGTTCTGGTATTCTTCAAAGACCAATCTCAGTTCCCTAAGAGGAGGTTTCAAAATGGCGTGTCGAAAGAAGAGGTAATATCTGTTACAGATTCTTTCAACATTATTTCTTCTTCTACTTCTTCTTCTTTAGTTGTTTAATTATGAAGTAATAACATAAGTATCAATAATATACTAATTTTTTATTATAATTATTAAACAAAACCATTTCACCATTTATCCATCCTACGGAAAATGAAATCACCGTGCGTGCGTACGTACGAAATACCATCTCCACGTTGTGGTGTAATCTATTTTCCACCACCACCTTACATGGTTGGTTATAATAGTGTAAATAATAACTATATATGATTATTTTAAAGTGATATTGATTCTGAAATAGTATACATACACTCCAATACAGTTCCATGATCATGGGAATGATATCATCGATCGTGCATAAGTATGGAATACCGTCTCCACGATGTGATGCGACTCGTTCTACATGATCTTAATTGAATACTGATTATATAAATGAATTGAATGAATTTATATGATATATATTACACTAATTACATTTTGGAAATGAGGTACCTATAACCAAAAAATAATAATAATAATTTATTCGATGAAACACGCATAAGAACAAAAAGTAATAAACACCCGAATAACAAGTAGCAATGAAATATTACTAATAAGAAGCTATGAATATGACCATATATTATATCATAAAAATAATTATTATTCTGTAATAAGTCAATGATATTATTTAAATCATTATACTGGAGGATCAGACACATACGAAGCAAATCAGACCTAACGTAAGGGAAAATATCACAATCTCATTTTTATCCGAGATTGTTTATAATTTGGTATTTACTGGGGTGTATTTTGTCATCCATATCCATGTTTCCTCAATATGAAATATTATTTATATCCTAGTACAATTGTTTAAATACAATTTTACCCTTCGGTGAGTTTTTAGTAAAATATATGAAAGGAATCTTTTGTTGTTTTTTGTACGAGGTACATTTTGACTTTTCCGGCCAAAGTACAAGAAGAATGTTCTTTTTAAACTTATACGGCATGAATGGATTCATAGAACTTTATTTCCATGAAGCTTCCTTTAAATTTTTTCAAGATTATTTTTTATCAACATCTTTTTGTTTTAAATTTTATGAAATGTTAAGAATGGAAAAAAATGTTTTTGAAGTAGAAAGAATATTTTCCTCAAGAATGGACTTCAAGTGTTTTATCAAAATTATTTTCCATCTAAAATAATATAGGGTTCTGTTTCGATCCCTATTTTTACATTGTCTTGATTATGTTATGATTGTATTATTTTTTTGATGTCCTTTTATCTTATATGGATTATGTTATGATGGAATGATGTCGAAGAATCAAATTTTTATTACATGGGTTATGGTATGATTTATGATTTTGTGGCACACATAAGAATGGTATCATTATTAGATGGGTGGGACCTATATCTCCCGCCAATGGATTGGGTAATGATTTCTATCTCATGAGATAGACATGACTGGAATGGAAGGTTAAACCGGTTCAGTGAAATAGGACTGAAATGAGAACTGAAATCGGTTCAGAAATGGACTTTGTCCGCTACAATAGTCTTGGAAATATTTCTAGGCTACTATGAAATTATTCTCTACGATTATGTGTGTATGACATAAAGTATCATGTTTTATGATATGATTATTGGGATTACATTTCACTTCTATGATTTATCCCATTTTATGAAATTATGATCTCTTTTGCAGGTTAAGATTTCCAAAATAATATATTCTTAAGAATATGATGTGATTGATATTTATTTTGTTTACCCTTACTTTGAATTTGAGCTGACCCTTTTTATGATTTCTTTTCCCCAGGATATAAAGAATGGTTTTAGGTAAGAAAACAAAAGGGGAAGATCTTTATGGGAAAAGTTGAAGATCATTCACCACGATTAGAAGATTAAATTCCGAGTTTCCAAAGACAAGAAACTATTACGGTCCTTATGTGTCTGTGTTTTTTATGTATTAAGTATTTTGCAAAAGTAATGTAATGTCCATGTACGTCAGGCTTTGGGACTCTACAGTTGGTATCAGAGGAAAGGTTTAGTCAACCATTAGAAACTAGGATGTGAGAACGTGAGTGAGATCCCTAGAGATAATTCTATGGTATGTCTAGAGATGTCCTTAAGGTTAAGTATAAGTATATGTTATAATCCTAGAATTAAAGTAACAATATTAGAATTAAACCTAAGATGTTAGATATTAAAGGTACTCCCCCTTTATTATGTTGTTTTCCCTAGAATTATTTTTGCCTCTCACACTATTCTTTTTGGGTTTTAGACGATGGATGGAACCTGAAGGAACCATGTTGATCAATGTAATGGACAATGCAATGATTGTCCTCCTGAACAAACCAATGTTATGGGAGATGGTGTGAAAAATATTATTGCTATACTTACACAATATATGAACCATTCTGGACTTCCAAATGAGCAGAGAAGGGAAGAATATTCTATTGATTCCTTCATGAGGAAATTTCCACCTCATTCAGTGGGTCTTCTGATCCACTTGTTGCTGAACAATGGATCAGTACCACTGAAAAGATATTTTCAGTTCTTCAATGTTATGAACATGATATATTCATCTTAGCAGTATATCGTTTGGAAGGTGAAGCTGATCAATGGTGGAATCTTATCAAGAATATGAGGCCAAGAGATTAAATTGAGTCCATGGAATGGGATGAGTTCAAGAACTTATTTTTCAATAAGTACTTCCCTCGTATTCTTCGTACAAAGATGCATAATGAGTTTCATGATCTAAAGCTGATGGATGACGAATCTGTTGGTATATAAAAAGAAAATTTTACAAGGATTGCAAGGCATGAATCTGGGTTTATCATTCATCCTGAAAGTAAATTTGATCGATTCTTCAGTGGCTTAAAACGAAGTCTTCGAAGGGAATTAGCTATAAGAGACTTCAGTAGCTATGATGAAATTGTGCGTTGTACTATCAAGGTAGAAATGGATGTTGGTGTTACATATCCATATCATAGTTTTTACAAGAAATGAAAGATGGAGTTCAAGGTGAAATCTCAGAATAATGGTGAAAAGAAGATGAATGTTTCCTTACACTCAAAGTGTGCAAAGAAGCATGGTGGAGATTGTCTTAAAGGGACTAGAAAATGTTTTAAGTGTGGAAAAGAAGGTCATCGAGCAGCTGAGTGTCGAAGTAATGGAAAAATGGTTTCTAATGATGCGATTAAAGAAAATACTATAGAGAACTCACCACCTACACTTCGACGCTTCAAGTGCAATGAAATGGGGAATTATGCTAATTAATACCCAAATCCAAGGGTTAATGATGATCGACATGAGAAACCACTTAAGGAAAAGGAAAAAGGGATTTCACATGCGATCAATATTGGCGATGTATAATATGACAATGATGTGGTGGAATGATTAAGTTTTTATGTAATGGGATTCCAAAATAATGTTGTATATAGTATCGTGGAATATTGAAATATTTATGTATTGGCCTATTGTGGTTTTCAATAATTTTATGGTACCGGTAACCATGGAATGTGATTCAGATATTTTTTTAAGGAAGATTATATGCGTATAATGAAGGGAATTGAAGAAAATGAAATGTTTGACAGTATTCATGAGCTCATGACTGATATAAGGAAATTGTTATATCATGGTTTGAGTATATAGAATTTTGAGATTTTGGTATGTGGAAAGAGTTAACTTCTGACAGTACTAATGTTTTCACTAAGGTTTAATGTGTATTCATTTTTCAAGAGAATACATTATTAAGGCCTTCGAATGTCTGGAATGTGACTAACAAGACACATCTTATGATATATGGGTATCAACGATTCTATTAACATGCTTGTTAGATGAACTCCCTGGTAATAATTTTCACTATAATATGAGATTGGACCACAGTATTTTGGATAAGCCTAAAGATTGGAATGAATTATGTTGGACATAAGTTAGTATTGTTTACGTCTAGAAATTTTTCGATATTATTGATGGAAAGTTATAATAATGTAGTTTTAGAAAAAGGACATCCTGCATGACAGGCGACAACCCGTCGCATCAGACAAGGCTGTGGGAATCGAACCCACAACTGAAGTGCGACATGCCTTTATCGCCTACAACTGGCCTACAAGATGTCCCTGTTCAGTAGAAAACAGTTTTTTTATATTAAGCAGTATGATATATGAAGTATAAGTTCATTTTAGGAACCATATATGATTAATCTCACTGTAGATGTACTTATGTATTTTTTATAACTTTTTCTAACCTTTTGTTTGAGACAGATGGAATGACCCATCATTCTATCACATGATCTGCTAACACTTCATGAATGACAAATTCAACTTCATTTCATTAAGAGATGAAGTGGAAATTGTCCAAGGAACGACCAACGGTGAGACTGTACCAAAATAAAGAATGTATTTATTCGAATTCCAATTTCTTCAACTTTAGGGAAATGATCTTGAAAACCAAAAATGTTTTCCTAGTGTCCTTATATCCGATGAATTAGATGGTACCTTAGATCAACACAAATCTATGGCTTTGTGATTGTTGGTTTTTTCATAGCCATGTTCTCTACAACTCTCCATCAGAACATGATGGTTAGATTTTTCTTCCATATCCATATTTTCACTTATGTTCTCCAATGTGGAAACCCAGTGATTAGTTAATTTGGGAAACCATTACGTTTCATACTTTAGTTTTTAAAGCCATGTTTTGGTATTCCTTTTAACGATGTGGGTTTTTATTAAAGAAACTTTATAGTAGTAAAGCATTTATAACCCCGACGAATTTCGAGGCCGAAATTCGTTTTATGGGGGGTAGAATGTAACACCCTGAGATTTTATGAAAAATAAATTTTTTAATTTCATTGATGTATTTTGTTGTACGCTACACTAATAGGAGCTTGCAAAACAAGCATCCCTGACTTGTCTTGCATTACATGCAAGCGCAACCTTCCACGATAGCGTGTGTTGTACGCAATCCCGAGTTTCACTAAACAACGATATGTTATATAAACAAGTCGCTATGAATAGTAATACCAACTTTTTGAAATTTTATAAATTTTATCATTCCAAATGGACTTCATTTTTGGATTCAGAATATCGAAATTAGCCTAGGGTGAGTTTTTGGTATTTTTTCTGATAACATTCAATCTTTGATGAATAGTGAAAACCCTGGGTTACTATTCAAAAACCGACTTTTTATTTAAATAATTATTTATTTTATATAAATTTATTTTAGGTCAAAATTGATACATAATACCTATATAAGTTCAATTTAAGTCAATGTTGTCATTTTATAATAATTTTAGATATATAGAAATTTTATTGACCTTTTCACCGTCTTTTACCCATCTCCTAGGAGAATTTGCAAATTCACATAAATCTTAATTTTATTGCTTATATGAGTGTAATTATGAATATAAGAGAGACCCGGTTAATATCAGGGACTAAAATGTGGTTCAATGTGATGAAAATATTTTTTGGTGAATAGTATCTTTTTACTTTTTTTACCACGATTAAAAGTAAATAGCGTAAATAAGGGTAAAAATGATATTATTATTATCCTAACACAAGTCCTAATTCTATTGGATAAGTGTAATTCGACCAAAAACAACCTTAGGAATAAAATATGACCATTTAGGCCCACTTGGATTAGATTAGAACATTTCTTATTAATTTATTTAAAGAAGGGTTAAAATAGTTAAAATCATAGTTTAATAACTAAATCATTTTTAATAAATGGTCATACATAAGATAAATTTGACTATAAATATTCATTATAAATATAAAAAGATTTCCTACATAATGGTATTTTATATATAACTTTTGGACATTAAATAATTTATTTTATTTATGACATAATGATGATGCAGTAATTATCTTATTAATGAAATATTGACATAATTGATGTTATAAATACCCAAATAAATGAAATTTGAGACTTTTTATGAATTAAACTAATTTTCAAGGTTAATATGACATGTTATTATTGATTTAGTTAACTTTTTTCGAACTAATCATTCTGTTATGATTTTCACAAAAATCTATTACCAAATAGTGTAAAAAATGACATAAAATAGTTTTTAAAACAAATGTTATATTATTAATTGTTATCTTATTCCTAAAAATCTAAATTTCGGCCAAATGACTTAGATAAGGTTATGTATATTAATAATAAACAACTTGGGGTTCGTTTGTCTTGTTATAGTATGTTTATTGATGTTATAGTGTGTGTAAGAAAACAATAAGACATGGTAAAAGAAAAATTATTTAACTTAATGTTAAATATAAATGATAAAGTTAAAAATGAAACCTAAACTTGTCTAAATTATATTGGATGAGAGGATTTAGAACCATCCCCACCTTAGCTTAGAAATAACTCAATTTGAAGCTATTAAAAACCGAATATGACTTTATAATGAAATAATATATTTAGTTATTCCAAAGGTTCCCCTCTCCTCCCTTATAAAAGGGAAATTACTCCCTCTCTTCCTCACACCACATTGAGCCTTCATGCTCGGCCAACCCCTGAAAATTTCTCTTCTACACTTCCCTAGAAACATCCTAGAGGTTCTTGTCTTCTTCAAAGACCAATATTATTTCCCTAATAGGAGGTTTCAAAATGGCATGTCGAAAGAAGAGGTAATACCCGTTACCGATTCTTTCAAATTTATTTAATCTTCTACTTCTTCTTATTTAGTTATTTAATTACGAAGTAATAACATCAGTATCACTCATATACTGATATTTTATTATAATTATGAAACAACCCCATTTTTCCATCTATCCATCCAACGGAAAATGAAATCACCGTGTGTGCGTACATAGGGAATACCGTCCCCACACCGTGGTGTAATCTATTTTCCACCACCACCTTACTTGGATGGTTATAATGGTGTAAATAATAACTATATATGATTATTGTAAAGTGATATTGATTCTGAAATAGTATACATACACTCCAATACAATTCCAAGAGCATGGGAACGATATCATCGCTCGTGCGTGCGTACGACATACCGTCTCCACGATGTGATGCAACTCGTTCTACATGATCTTCATTGAATATTGATTAAATAAATGAATTGAATGAATTAATATGATATATATTACACTAATTCCATTCTTTAAATGAGGTATCTATAACCAAAAAAGAATAATAATAATTTATTCAATGAAACAGGCATAAGAACAAAAAGTAATAAACACCCGAATAACAAGTAGCAATGAAATATTACTAATAAGAAGCAATGAATATGACAATATATGATATCATTTAAATATGTATGATTCTGGAATAATTAAATGACATTATTAAAATCATTATACTAGAGGATTGGACACTTACGAAGAAAATCGGACCAAAGGTAAGGGAAAATATCACAATCTCATTTTTATCCGAGATTGTTTATACTTTGGTATTTACTAGGGTGTATTTTATCATCCACATCCATGTTTCCTCAATATGTAATATTATTTATATCCTACTAAAATTTTTTAAATCCAATATTACCCTTCGGCGAGTTTTTAGTAAAATATATGAAAGGAATCTTTTGTCGTTTTTCGTACGAGGTACTTTTTGACTTTTTCAGCCAAAGTATGAGAAAAATGTTCTTTTTTAACTTATACGGAATGAATAGATTCTTAACACATTATTTCCATGATGCTTAATATAAAAGTTTTCAAGAATATTTTTAATCAACTTCTTTTAGTTTTAAATTTTATAACCCGTTAAGAAAGGAAAAAATGTTTTTGAAGTAGAAATTAGATTTTCCTCAAGAATGGAGTTCAAGTGTCTTATAAAAATTATTTTCCTTCTAAAATAATATAGGGTTCTATTTCGATCCCTATTTTTACATTGTCTTGATTATGTTATGATGGAATTATTTTTATGATGCCCTTATATATTATATGGATTATGTTATGATGGAATGATGTTGAAGAATCCCATTTTTATTACATGGGTCATGCTATGATTTATGATTTTTTGGCACACATAAGAATGGTATCATTATGCGATGGGTGGGACCTATATCTACCTCCAATGCACTGGGTAATGATTTATATCTCATGAGATCGACATGACTGGAATGGCAGGTTAAACCGATTAAGTGAAACAGGACTGAAATGAGGAGTGAACTCAGTTCAGAAATGGACTTTGTTCACTAAGATAGTCTTGGAAATGTGTCTAGGATACTATTAAATTATTCTCTATGATTATGTGTGTATGTCACAAAGTATCATGTTTTATGATATGATTATTGGGATTACATTTCTCTACTTTGATTTATCCCATGTTATTAATTTATGATCTCTATTGCAGGTTATGATTTCCAAAATAATATGTTCTTATAAATATGATGTGATTGATATTTATTTTTTTTACCCTTACTATGCATTTTAGCTCACCCTTTTTATGTTTTATTTTCCCCACGATATAAAGAAAGGTTTTAGGTAAGAAAACAAAAGGGGAAGATCTTTATGGGAAAAGTTGAAGATCTTTCACCCTGATTAGAAGATTAAATTCTGAGTTTCCAAAGACACGAAACTATTACGATCCTTTTGTGTCTGTGTTTGTTATGTATTAATTATTTCGCAAAAGTAATGTAATGTCCATGTATGTCAGGCTACGGGTCTCTATAGTTGGTATTAGAGAAATGTTTTAGTCAACCATTGGAAACTAGGATTCGAGTAACTTGAGTGAGATCCCTAGAGATATTTCTATGGTATATCTAGGGATGTCCCTAAGGTTAAGTATACGTATAGGTTATAATCCTAGAATTATAGAAACAATCTTAGAATTAAACCTATGATGTTAGATATTGAAGGTACTCCCCCTTTATTATGTTGTTTTCCCTAGCATGATTGTTTCCTCTCACACTATTCTTTTTGGGTTTTAGACGATGGCCGGAACCCGAAGGAACCGTGTTGATCAATGTAATGGACAATGAAATGATTTTCCTCCTGAACAAACCAATGTTATGGGAGATGGAGTGAAAATTATTATTGCTATACTTACAGAAGCTATGAACCATTCTGGACTTCCAAATGAGCATAGAAGGAAAAAATATTCTATTGAGTCCTTCATGAGGCAATGTCCACCTTCTTTCAGTGGGTCTTCCAATCGACTTGTTGCTGAAAAATGGATCAGTACCACTGAAAATATATTTTCAGTTCTTCAATGTTCTGAACATGATAAATTCATCTTAGCAGTATATTGTTTGGAAGGTGAAGCTGATCAATGGTGGAATCTTATCAAGAATATGAGGCCAAGAGATTAAATTGTGTCCATGGAATGGGAAGAGTTAAAGAACTTATTTTTCAATAAGTACTTCCCTCGTATTCTTTGTAAAAAGATGCAGAATGAGTTTCATGAACTAAAGAAAAAGTATGAAGAATATGTTGGTATATACGAAGAGAATTTTACAAGGCTTGCAAGGTATGTATCTGGCTTTATCATCCAACCTGATAGTAAAGTTGATCGATTCTTTAGTAGCATAAAACCAAGTCTTCGAAGGGCATTACCTATAAGAGACTTCAGTAGCTATGAAGAAATTGTGTGTTTTGATATCAAGGTAGAAATGGAAGTTTGTGTTACATATCCATCTCATAGTTTTGACAAGAAAAGAAATATGGAGTTCAAGGTGAAATCTCAGAATAATGGTGAAAAGAAGATGAATGTTTCCTTACGCTCAATGTGTGGAAAGAAGCATGGTGGAGATTGTCTTAAAGGGACTAGAAAATGTTTTAAGTGTGGAAAAGAAGGCCATCTAGTAGCTGAGTGTCGAAGTAATGGAAAAAGGGTTGTTAATGATGTGATTAAAGAAAAGACTGCAGAGAACGCACCACCTACACTTCAACGCTTCATGTGCAATGAAATGGGGCATTATTCTAATCAATACCCTAATCCAAGGGTTAATGATGATGGACATGAGCAACCACTTAAGGCAAAGGACAATGGGATTTCACATGCGATCACTATTGGCGATGTAGAATATGACAACGATGTGGTGGAATGATTAAGTGTTTATGTAATTGGATTCCAAAATAATGTTGTATATAGTATCGTGGAAAATTGGAAAATTTATGTATTGGTCAATTAAGGTTTTCAATAATTTTACGGTACCGGTAACCATGGAAAGTGATTCAGATATTTTTGGAATGAAGATGATATGCGCATAATGAAGATATAAGAAGAAAATGAAATGTTTGACAGTATTCATGAGCTCATGACTGATATAAGGAAATAGTTATATCATGGTTTGAGTATACATAATTTTGAGATTTTGGTATGTGGAAAGAGTTAACTTCTGACAACACTCATGTTTTTACTAAGGTTCAATGTGTATTAATTTTTCAAGAGAATACATGATTAAGGCCTTCGAATGTTTGTAATGTGACCAAAAAGACACATCTTATGATATATGGGTATCAACGATGGTATTAACATGCTTGTTATATGAACTCCCTGGTAATCGTTTTCACTATTATATGAGATTGGACCACAGTATTTTGGATAAGCCTAATGATTGGAATGGATTATGTTGGACGTAAGTTAGTATTGTTTAAGGCTATAACTTTTTCGATATTATTGATGGAAAGATATAATAATGTAGTTTTCGAAAAAGGACAACCTGTAGGACTGGCGACAACCCGTCGCATCAGACAAGGCTGTGGGAATCAAACCCCCAACTGAAGTGCGACTGGCCTTTATCGCCTACCACTGGCCTACCAGAAGTCCATATTTAGTAGAAACCAGTTTTATTATATTTAGCAGTATGACATATGAAGTATAAGTTCATTTTAGGAACCATATATGTTTAATCTCACTATATATTTACTTATGTATTTTGGATAACTTTTTATAACCTTTTGTTCGAGACAGATGGAATGACCCATCATTCTATCACATGATTTGCTAACACTTCACGAATGACAAATTCAACATAATTTCATTAAGAGATGAAGTAGAAATTGTCCAAGGAATGACCAATGGTGCGACTATACCAAAACCAAGAACATATTTATTCTAATTCAATCTTCTTCAACTTTAGGGAAATGACCTTGAAAACCAAAAATGTTTTCCTAGTGTCCTTATATCCGATGAATAAGACGTTACCTTAGATCAACACAAATCTATGGCTTTGTGATTGTTGGTTTTTTCAGAGCCAGGTTCTCTACCACTCTCCATCAGAACATGATGGTTAGATTTTTCTTCCATATCCATATTTTCACTTATGGTCTCCTATGTGGAAACCCAGTGATTAGTTAATTTGGGGTAACCATTAAAATTCATAAATTAGTTTTTAAATCCATGTTTTAGTATTCCTTTTTACGATGTGAGTTTTTATTAAATAAACTTTAGAGTAGCAAACCATTTATAACCCTGATGAATTTTGAGGGAGAAATTCATTTTAAGGGGGGGTAGAATGTAACACCCTGATATTTTATGAAAAATATTATTTCTTTAATTTAATTGATGTCTTGTGTTGTACGCTACACCAAAAGGATCTTGCAAAACATGTATCCCTGACTTGTCTTGCATTACACGCAAGCGCGACCTTCCACGATAGCGTGTGTTGTACGCAATCCCATGTTTCGCTAAACAACCATATGTTATATAAACTAGCCGCTATGATTTGTAACACCCACTTTTTGAAATTTTATAAATTTTATCATTCATTCAAAATGAAATTCATTTTTGGATTTATAATATCAAAATTATCCTAGGGTGAATTTTAAGTATTTTTCTGAAAACCTTCAATTTTTGATGAATAGTGAAAACACTGGGTTACTATTCAAAAATCGACTTTTTATTTAAATAATTATTTATGTTATTTAAATTTATTTTAGGTCAAAATTGATACATAATACCTATATAAGTTCAATTTAAGTCATTGGAGTCATTTTATATTAATTTTAGATATAAAAAAAATTTATTGAACTTTTCACCGTCTTTTACCCACCTCCTATGATAGAATTTTCAAATTCACATAAATCTTAACTTTACTGCTTCTGTGAGTGTAATTTTGAAAATCCGAGAGACACGGTTAATATCTAGGATTAAAATGTTGTTCAATGAGATGAATATAATTATTTGGTGAATAGTAACTTTTTACTTTTTTTACCAAGTTTAAAAGTAAATAGTGTAATTAAGGGTAAATATGATATTATTATTATCCTAAAAAATGCCATAATTCTATTGGATAAGTTTAATTTGACAAAAAACTACCTTAGGAATAAAATATGACCATTTAGGCCCACTTGGATTAGATTAGGACATTTATTATTAATTTATTTAAAGAAGGGTTAAAATAGTTAAAATCATAGTTTAATAACTAAATCATTTTTAATATAGGGATATACATAAGATAAATTAGAATATAAATATTCATTAGAAATATAAAAAGATTTCCTACATAATGGTATTTTATATATAATTTTTGGACATTAAATAATTTAATTTATTTATGACAAAATGATGATGCAGTAATTATCTTATTAATGAAATATTGACATAATTGATGTTATAAATACCCACATAAATGTAATATGAGACTTTTTATGAATTAAACTAATTTTCAAGGTTAATATGACATGTTATTATTGATATAGATAACTTTGTTTGAACTAACAATTCAGTTATGATTTTCAAAAAATCAATTACCAAATAGTGTAAAAAATGACATAAAATAGTTTTTAAAACAAATATTATATTATTAATTGTTCTTTTATTCCTAAAAATCTATGGTTCAGACAAATTACTTAGATAAGGTTATATATATTAATAATAAACAACATGGGGTTCTTTTGGCTTGTTATAGTAAGTTTATTGACCTTATAGTGTGTGTAAGAAAACAAGAAGACAGTAAAAGAAAAATTATTTAACTTAAAGTTAAATATGAATGATAAAGTTAAAAATGAAACCAAAACTTGTCTAAAATATATTTTACGAGAGGATTTAGACTCATCCCTTCCTTAGCTTAGAAATAACTCAATTTGGATATATTAAAAACCAAATATGACTTTATAATAAAATAATATTTTTAGTTATTCCAAAGGTGCCACTCTCATCCCTTATAAAAGGGAAATTCCTCCCTCTCTTCCTCACACCACTTTGAGCCTTCATTCTCGGCCAACCGCTGAAAATTTCCCTTCTAAACTTCCATAGAAACATCCTAGAGGTTCTGGTCTTCTTCAAATACCAATATTAGTTCCCTAAGAGGAGGTTTCAAAATGGCGTGTCGAAAGAAGAGGTAATATCCGTTACAGATTCTTTCAAAATTATTTCTTCTTCTACATGTTCTTATTTAGTTGTTTAATTATGAAGTAATAACATCAGTATCACTCATATACTGATATTTTATTATAAGTATGAAGACACCCCATTTCACCATCTATCCATCCTACGGAAAACGAAATCACCGCGCGTGCGTACGTACGGAATACCGTCTCCACGCCGTGGTGTAATCTATTTTCCACCACCACCTTACATGGATGGTTATAATGGTGTAAATAATAACTATATATTATTATTGTAAAGTGATATTGATTCTGAAATAGTATACATACACTCTATTACAATCCACGATCATGGGAACGATATCATCGCTCGTGCGTACGTACAGAATACCGTCTCCACGATGTGATGTGACTCATTCTACATGATCTTCATTTAATAATGATTATATAAATGAATTTAAGGAATTAATATGATATATATTACACTAATTACATTCTATAAATGAGGTATCTATAACCAAAAAATAATAATAATAATTTATTCGAGGAAACACGCATAAGAACAAAAAGTAATAAACACCCGAATAACAAGTAGCAATGAAATATTACTAACAAGAAGCTATGGATATGGCCATATATGATATCATAAAAATAATTATGATTCTGGAATATGTCAATGAATTATTTAAATCATTATACTAGAGGATCAGACCCTTACAAAGAAAATCGGACCTAAGGTAAGGGAAAATATCACAATCTCATTTTTATCCGAGATTGTTTATACTTTGGTATTTACTGGGGTGTATTTTATCATCGACATCCATGTTTATTCAATATGTAATATTATTTATATCCTACTAAAAATTTTTCAATCCAATTTTACCCTTCGGTGAGTTTTTATTAAAATATATGAAAGGAATCTTTTGTCATTTTTCGTACGAGGTACTTTTTGACTTTTCCGGCCAAAGTACGAGAAGAGTGTTCTTTTTTAACTTATACGGCATGAATGGATTCATAGAAAATTATTTCCATGAAGATTTCTTTAAAAGTTTTCAAGAATATTTTTAATCAACTTCTTTTAGTTTTAAATTTCATGACATGTTAATAAAGGAAAAATGTTTTTGATATAGAAATGATATTTTCCTCAAGAATGGAGTTCAAGAGTTTTATGAAAATTATTTTCAATATAAAATAATATAGTGTTCTTTTTCGATCCCTATTTTTACGTTGTCTTGATTATGTTATGATGCAATTATTTTTATGATGTCCTTTTATCTTATATGGATTATGTTATGATGGAATGATGTTGAAGAATCCAATTTTTATTACATGGGTTATGCTATGATTTATGATTTTATGGCACACATAAGAATGGTATCATTATGAAATGGGTGGGACCTATATCTACCTCCAATGAATTTGGTAACGATTTATATCTCATGAGATAGACATGACTGGAATGGCAGGTTCAACCGGTTCAGTGAAATAGGACTGAAACGAGGAGTGAACTCTGTTCAGAAATGGACTTTATCGGCTAAGATAGTCTTGGAAATGTGTCTAGGATACTATGAAATTATTCTATATGATTATGTGCGTATGACACAAAGTTTCATGTTTTATGATATTATTATTGGGATTACATTTCACAACTATGATTTATCCCATGTTATGAACTTATGATCTCTTTTGCAGGTTACGATTTCAAAAATAATATGTTCTTATGAATATGATGTGATTGATATTTATTTTGTTTACCCTTACTATGGATTTGAGATCACCCTTTTTATGTTTTCTTTTCCCCAGGATATAAATATAGGTTTTAGGTAAGAAAACAAAAGGGGAAGATCACTATGGGAAAAGTTGAAGATCTTTCACCACGATTAGAAGATTAAATTCCGAGTTTTCAAAGACACGAAACTATTAAGGTCCTTGTGTTTTTGTGTTTGTTATGTATTAAGTTTTCCAAAAAGGTAATGTAATGTCCATGTACATCTGGATTCGGGTCTCTACATTTGGTATCATAGGAATGGTTTAGTAAACCATTGGAAACTAGGATGCAAGAAATTGAGTGAGATCCCTAGAGATATTTCTATGGTATGTCTAGGGATGTCCCTACGGTTAAGTATAAGTATAGGTTATAATCCTATAATTATAGTAATGATCTTATAATTAAACCTAAGATGTTAGATATTGAAGGTATTCCCCCTTTATTAGGTTGTTTTCCCTAGCATGATTTTTTCCTCTCATACTATTCTTTTTCGGTTTTAGACGATGGCGGGTACCCGAAGGAACCATGTTGATCAATGTAATGAACAATGCAATGATTGTCCTCACGAACAAACCAATGTTATGGGAGATGGAGTGCAAAATCATATTGCTATATATTCACAATGAATGAACCATTATGGACTTCCAAATGAGCATAGAAGGGAAAAATATTCTGTTTAGTCCTTCATGAGGCAATGTCCACCTTCTTTCAGTGGATCTTCCGATCCACTTGTTGCTGAAAAATGGATCAGTACCACTGAAAAGATATTTTCAGTTCATCAATGATCTGAACATGATAAAGTCATTTTAGCAGTATATCGTTTGGAAGGTGAAGCTGATTAATGGTGTAAGCTTATCATGAATATGAGGCCAAGTGATTAAATTGAGTCCATGGAATGGGACAAGTTCAAGAACTTATTTTTCAATAAGTAATTAACTCATATTCTTCGTACAAATATGTTGAATGAGTTTAATGAACTAAAGAAAAAGGATGACGAATCTATTGGTATATACAAAGAGAATTTTATAAGGCTTGCAAGGTATGCATCTAGCTTTATCATCCAACCTGAAATTAAAGTTGATCGATTCTTCAATGTCTGAAAACCAAGTCTTTGAAGGGAATTAGCTATAAGAGACTTCAGTAGCTATGTAGAAATTATGTGTTGGGCTATCAAGGTAGAAATGTAATTTGGTGTTACATATCCATCTCATAGTTTTGACAATAAACGAAATATGGAGTTCAAGGTGAAATCTCGGGATAACGGTGAAAAGAAGATGAATGTTTCCTTACGCTCTAAGTGTGGAAAAAAGCATGGTGGAGATTGTCTTAAAGGGAATAGAAAATGTTTTAAGTGTGGAAAAGAAGGTCATCGAGTAGTTGAGTGTCGAAGTAATGAAAAAATTGTTGCAAATGATGTGAGTAAAGAAAAGACTTCAGAGAACGCACCACCTACACTTCAATGCTTCAAGTGCAATGAAATGGGGCATTATGCTAATCAATACCCTAATCCAAGGTTTAATGATGATCGACATGAGTAACCACATAAGGCAAAGGACAAAGGGATTTAACATTCGATCACTATTGGTGATGTAGAATATGAAAACGATGTGGTGGAATGAATAAGTGTTTGTGTAATGGGATTCTAAAATAATGTTTTATATAGTATCGAGGAATATTGGAATATTTATGTATTGGTCTGTTGTGGTTTTCAATAATTTTATGGTACCGGTAACCATGGAAAGTGATTGAGATATTTTTGGGATGATGATTATATGCACATAATGAAGGGATAATAAGAAAATTAAATGTTTGACATTATTCATGAGCGCATGACTCATATAAGGAAATAGTTATATCATGGTTTGAGTATACATAATTTTGAGATTTTTGTATGTGGAAAGAGTTAACTTCTGACAGCACTCATGTTTTCACTATGGTTCAATGTGTATTCATTTTTCAAGAGAATACATGATTAAGTCCTTCGAATGTTTGGAATGTGACCAACAAGACACATCTTATGATATATGGGTATCAATGATGGTATTAACATGCTTGTTATATGAACTTCCTGGTAATCATTTTCACTATAATATGAGATTGGACCACAGTATTTTGGATAAGCCTAAAGATTGGAATGGATTATGTTGGACATAAGTTAGTAATTTTTAAGGCTAGAACTTTTTCGATATTATTGATGGAAAGTTATAATAATGTAGTTTTAGAAAAAGGACAACCTGCAGGACGGGCAACAACCAGTTGCATCAGACAAGGCTATGGGAATCGAACCCACAACTGAAGTGCGACGAGCCTTTATCACCTACCACTAGCCTACAAGAAGTCCCTGTTTAGTAGAAACCAATTTTATTTTATTAAGCAGTATGATATATGAAGTATAAGTTCATTTTAGGAACCTTATATGATTAATCTCACTATAGATGTACTTATGTATTTTTGATAACTTTTTCTATCCTTTTGTTTGAGACAGATGGAATGACCCATCATTCTATCACATGATATTCTAACACTTCACGAATGACAAATTCAACTTCATTTAATTAAGAGATGAAGTGGAAATTGTCCAAGGAATGACCAACGGTGAGACTGTACCAAAATCAAGAACATATTTATTCTAATTCCAATTTATTCAACTTTGAGGAAATGATCTTGAAAACCAAAAATGTTTTCCTAGTTTCCTTATATCCAATGAATCAAACGGTACCATAGATCAACACAAATAGATGGCTTTGTGATTGCTGGTTTTTTCATAGCCATGTTCTCTTCCACTCTCCATCAGAACATTATGGTTAGATTTCTCTTCCATATCCATATTTTCACTTATGTTCTCCTATGTGGAAACCCAGTGATTAGTAAATTTGGTTAACCATTACGTTTCATACTTTAGTTTTTAAAGCCATGTTTTGGTATTCCTTTTTACGATGTGGGTTTTTATTAAAGAAATGTTAGAGTAGTAAACCATTTATAACCTTGACGAATTTCGAGGGCGAAATTCATTTTAAGGGGGGTAGAATGTAACACCCCTAGATTTTATGAAAAATATTTTTTTAATTTCATTGATTTCTTGTGTTGTACACTACAGAAAAAGGATCTTGCAAAACACGCATCCCTGACTTGGCTTGCATTACACGCAAGCGCGACCTTCCACGATAGCGTGTGTTGTACGCATTCCCGAGTTTCGCTAAACAACGATATGTTACATAAACTAACCGCTATGAATAGTAATACCCACTTTTTGAAATTTTATAAATTTTATCTTTCCAAATGGACTTTATTTTTGGATTCAGAATATCAAAATTAGCCTGAGGTGAATTTTTGGTATTTTTATGAAAAATTTCAATTTTTGATGAATAGCGAAAACATTGGGTTACTATTCAAAAACCAACTTTTTATTTAACTAATTATTTGTTTTATTTAAATTTATTTTAGGTCAAAATTGATACATAATACCTATATAAGTTCAATTTAAATCATTGGAGTCATTTTATAATAATTTTAGATATATAAAATTTTATTGAACTTTTCACCGTCTTTTACCCACCTCCTAGGAGAATTTGCAAATTCACATAAATCTTAATTTTACTACTTCTTTGAGTGTAATTTTGAAAATCTGAGAGACACAGTTAATATCAAGGACTAAAATGTGGTTCAACGAGATGAAAATATTTTTTGGTGAATAGTAACTTTTTACTTTTTTTACCACGGTTAAAAGTAAATAGTGTAATTAAGGGTAAAAAGATATTAGTATTATCTTAACACATGTCCTAATTCTATTGGATAAGTGTAATTAGACAAAAAAAACCTTAGGAATATAATATGACAATTTAGGCCACCTTGGATTAGATTAGGACATTTATTATTAATTTATTTAAAGAAGGGTTAAAATAGTTAAAATCATAGTTTAATAAATAAAACATTTTTAATATTGGGTTATACATAAGATAAATTAGACTATAAATATTCATTAGAAACATAAAAAGATTTCCCACATAATGGTATTTTATATATAGTTTTTAGACATTAAATAATTTAATTTATTTATGACACAATGATGATGCATTAATTATCTTATTAATGAAATATTGACATAATTGATGTTATAAATACCCAAATAAATGTAATTTGAGACTTTTTATGAACTAAAATAATTTTCAAGGTTAATATGACATGTTATTATTGATTTAGTTAACTTTTTTTGAACTAATCATTCTGCTATGATTTTTACAAAACTCAATTACCAAATAGTGTCAAAAATGACATAAAATAGTTTTTAAAACAAATATTATATTATTAATTGTTATTTTTTTCTAAAAAATCTAAGGATCGGCCAGATGACTCTGATAAGGTTATATATATTAATAATAAACAACTTGGGGTTCTTTTGGCTTGTCATAGTATGTTTATTGACCTTATAATGTGTGTAGGAAAACAAGAAGACATGGTAAAAGAAAAATTATTTAACTTAAAGTTAAATCTAAATGATAAGGTTAAAATTGAAACCTAAACTTGTAAAAATTATATTATATGAAAGGATTTAGACCCATCCCCACCTTATCATAGAAATAACTCAATTTGGAGCTATTAAAAATGGAATATGACTTTATAATAAAATAATATATTTAGTTATTCCAAAGGTGCCCCTCTCCTCCCTTATAAAAGGGAAATTCCTCCCTCTCTTCCTCACACCACATTGAGCCTTCAGGCTAGGGAAACCCCTGAAAATTTTTCTTCTCCACTTCCCTAGAAACATCCTAGAGGTTCTGGTCTTATTCAAAGACCAATATTAGTGCCCTAAGAGGATGTTTCAAAATGGCGTGTTGAAAGAAGAGGTAATATCCATTACCGATTCTTTCAACTTTATTTCTTCTTATACTTATTCTTCATTGATTGTTTAATTATGAAGTAATAACATTAGTATCAGTCATATACTAATATGTTATTATAAGTATGAAACAAAACCATTTCACCATCTATCCATCCTATGGAAAACGAAATCACCGCGTGTGCGTACGTACGGAATACCGTCTCCACGCCGTGGTGTAATCTATTTTCCACCACCACCTTACTTGGATGTTTATAATGGTGTAAATAATAACTATATATGATTATTATAAAGTGATATTGATTCTAAAATAATATACATACACTCCAATATAATTCCACGATCATGGGAATGATATCATCGCTCGTGCGTACGTACGGAATACCGTCTCCACGATGTGATGCGACTCGTTATACATGATCATCATTGAATAATGATTATATAAATGAATTGAATGAATTAATATGATATATATTACAGTAATTACATTCTAGGATTGAGGTATCTATAACCAAAAATGAAGAATAATAATTTATTCGATGAAACACGCATAAGAACAAAAAGTAATAAACACTCGAATAAGAAGTAGCAATGAAATATTACTAATAAGAAGCTATGAATATGACCATATATGATATCATTAAAATAAGTATGATTCTGGAATAAGTCAATGACATTATTTAAATCATTATACTGGATGATCGGACACTTACGATGCAAATCGGACCTAAGGTAAGGGAAAATATCACAATCTCATTTTTATCCGAGATTTTATATACTTTGGTATTTACAGGTGTGTATTTTATCATCCACATACATTTTCCTCAATATGTAATATTATTTATATCCTTCTACAATTTTTTAAAGCCAATTTTACCCCTCGGTGAGTTTTTAGTAAAATATATGAAAGGAATCTTTTGTCATTTTTCGTATGAGGTACTTTTTGACTTTTCCGGCCAAAGTACGATAAGAATGTTCTTTTTTAACTTATACGGCATGAATGGATTCATAGAAAATTATTTCCATGAATCTTCCTTTAAAGGTTTTCAATAATATTTTTAATCATCTTCTTTCAGTTTTAAATTGTATGACATGTTAAGAAAGGAAAAAAATGTTTTTGAAGTAGAAAGGATATTTTCCTCAAGAATGAAGTTAAAGTGTTTAATCAAAATTATATTCCATCTAAAATAATATAGGGTTCTATTTCTATCCCTATTTTTAGATTTTTTTATTATGTTATGATGAAATTATTTTTATGATGTCCTTTTATCTTATATATATTATGTTATGATGACATGGTGTTGAAGAATCCCATTTTTATTACATAGGTTATGCTATGATTTATTATTTTGTGGCACACATAAGAATGGTATCATTATGAGATGTGTGGGACCTATATCTCCCTCCAATGCATTGGGTAATGATTTATATCTCTTGAGATATACATGAATTGAATGGTAGGATAAACCGGTTTAGTGAAACAGGACTGAAATGAGTAGTGAACTCGGTTCAGAAATGGACTTTGTCCACTAAGATAGTCTTGGAAAAGTGTCTTGACTACTAAGAGATGATTCTCTATGATTATGTGGGTATGCCACCAAGTTTCATGTTTTAAGTTATGATTATTGGGATTACATTTCTCTACTATAATTTATCCCAAGTTATGAAATTATGATCTCTTTTGCAGGTTAAGATTTCCAAAATAATATGTTCTTATGAATATGATGTGATTGATATTTCTTTTGTTTACCCTTACTGAGCATTTGAGCTCACCCTTTTTATGTTATCCTTTCCCTGGGATATAAATAAAGGTTTTAGGTATGAAAACAAAAGGGGAAGATCATTATGAGAAAAGTTGAGGATCTTTCACCACTATTAGAAGATTAAATTTCGAATTTCCAAAGACACTAAACTATTACGGACCTTTTTTTCTGTGTTTGTTATATATTAAGTATTCCAAAAAATTAATTTAATGTTTCTATACGTCAGGCTGTGGGTCTCAACAGATTTCCACTTATTGCAACTCTTATATTTAATCTTAAGCTTACTAACAGCATCCCTAAGTTGCAACTCGGTATTAGAAAGTGTTGTCAATTGATTTTTTCTTTCAGTATCATCTGATTTTCCAATAGTGGCCATCATGGAAGCATGGATTCATTTTTTAAATTTTGGTTCTTCTTCATCACAAAATTTATTATCATCATCATCCTCTTCCCAAAAAAATCTCTTCTTTGGTACATTCTTTCTATATTTGTAGTCTCCATTTTTTAAAAACCTATTTTGAGGCTTTTCAATGTTTTTAGCATTGCTATTATCATTATTGATCTTTCTTAAGCACTAAAAGGTAACGTGACCAACTTCTCCACAACGAAAGCAAGATAGAGGTAACATTACTTTGAATTTCCATTTCCCATCTGGGAACATCATTGAAATGAGATAAAGAATTTATTTTTCCTCATCATCTTCATCATTAATTTCTTTTGTGATTTTAAGTTTCTCAATGGGTTTGAATGCCATTTCCTTGATCACTCGAGTCTCAGAATCTTCAGCATTGACTCTCATTTCATATGCTACCAAGCAGCTCAGCAGATCATCTTAAGATGGTTTGGAAAGATCTCTTTCCTCTCAGACTAACACCTTTTCATTGTACAGGGGTGGAAGGATTCTCAATATTTTCCTCACATTGTCAACTTCTTTGATTTCTTCTCCTAGACCCAGAATTTCTCAAACCTCTTCAGTTATTTTTTTGAAGAAGGAATCTTCATTCTCATCAGGATGCATCTTCAGATCATCGAACCTATTGTGAAGGACTTGTAGTTTTTCCTCATTCACTTTTCTATCTCCTTCATAAATATTTTCATGTTTTTCCCACATGGACTTTGCTAAGGTAAAACTCTTCAATTTTAGATAGATATAATCAGAAAGGTCTACGATGAGAGCATTCTTTGCTTTAGCGTCTGCATCAATAATTTTCCAATCTTCATTATTCAGAGCAAGCCATGTTGGATCTGTAACATGTAAACCTTGAGCAGTGGAACAAAGAACATAAATTCCAAGTGATGTTAGATGATATCTCATTCGGTTCTTCCAAATCATAAAACTAATTCCATCAATTAGGGGGATTCCCCTAACACTTACTAAATTTTCCGGTGTAGTATAAGATAGATCAAACAATAGTAACCTCCCTCTAATACCACTTGAAGGACATTAGAACACCCTGATAGTGGAGGGGTGAATCAGGGTGTCAAATTTTTCTTTTTAATGTGGTGGATCTTGTTCCCACTTTAGTAGGAACTTGTTACATATGTCAACCAACTAAAAGCAACAAGATGACACAATACTTTTACTTGGTTCACAGCAAATGGCAACGTCCATGGAGCATACGCCGACAGTGTGTCGGTCGTACATAATGCCACTATTCTTCACAAGGTGTTGATTACAACGTTTCGCGAACATTCACTCATTACCATGCTCACTCCATTTAAAAATTTTTAAGGATAGCTCATTGCGTCCCTTGGGTCACTCCCATTGAATCTCCCAAGCTCACTACTTTTGGTGATGACTGAGTTAGTTTATATATGTTAATGTCTCTTAAATAGATTCTCATTGATGTCTTTGCCTCTTCTTAGCATGAGACTCTACTTGAGTCGAAGTCCAAAAATAATGCAGTTGAATGCACTGAACCACTTAACTCGACAAAATAATGCGAAAACAGTTTTCACTAACAATTTCGCGCAACACCAAACCATTGCACGCAAGACCTTACTTTCCTGCGGAATATTTTCTTTTCGTGTGGAATAATATTTCTCACAAAAACACCATTTTTTGTGAAACTAAATATTTTATGCACCACCGCAATTTTTACGTGCAACATCAAAATTTTCATGCAACATCAAAATTTTTGCACAATCTCTTGTTTTACGCAAAAATTATACTTTTTCATGCACCCTCCATTATTATGTGCATCATCACATTTTTTGACAAACTAATAATTTTTCACACAATATGGAATTTTTCGTGCAACTGCCTTTACACAAATATTTTGTGCACATCAGTACTCGAATCTTATCTATGTCCTCAAATGTACGAAATGAGGGGGGGGGGGGGTCACAACTAATTAATTGGCGTCTCAAACCCCCGCATGAAAAACCCCCTATGGCACGAAAAACCTCTCATTTGGCACATTATATTTCACACTGGTACCGTTTTTCATACAAATCACCATGTTTTTCGCGCAACACATGCCTTTTCCATTTTTCGATATTCTGATTCCAAAACCCATCTTGCAAGATAAGCATCGCTAAACTACATCGTGCACCATGCTGTTTTTCACGAACCACGTTGTATTTCGTGCAAAACACAAATATTTCATGCACAACCCAACTTTTTCGTGCACCATTTCCTATTTTCACGTACCTCCTTTTACCAACAATCCTTGTCTTCATTTTCCAATTTTTATGGAAATTGTTTTGGAAAAAACTGAGAAACAGAACCACCTTAAATATTGTTGTCTACTTGAACAATATGATCACATTAATGGGAATCATTCTAAACTTCCAAAGAGGATTGAATAAAACACAAAACATGCTCCAATTCATGCATAGAACAGCCATGGTTCCAACATGGTCTACATAGGTAGTAATACCAAATAAGTATCATGGGTCTTCTAGGTCACACGTATCGGTTTCCCTTGTAGGCCACCATAGTTGGTCGACACATGTCCTCTTGTAGCAGATCCACATAGTTTCAATCAACGTTGATCCATAGAGGGTCACTTGTAGCTAATCTACCTAGGGTTTTTTGTAGCTGATCCAAAATGGATTGCATGTGGCTTATCTATATATGTTTTATTATAGCTGATCTATATAGGGTGTCTTTTCGATAGTCTTCGGGTCCCATCCAATAACATGATTTCCATATGCAGCGCACCTTATTCTAGGAAAATCCAATCCTCAATCCATTAGTCATATTTTAAGTTGCATGATAATCTCCGTAAAGCAGGAAAAAAAGAATCTCTCATAATGAGGCATCCAACACCACAAAAGGAACGCCTATCAGATGTATAGTTTAAAATATATTAGAATTTTAGTAAATAGGGATCGATTGTGTATGTGCCAAGTCTAACCCGTTTAGACCGACCCGACCAACAAGGCCCAAGGGGTCCCACATGACTCGAACATTTTTTATTGATCTTATCTGACCTAGTTGTGTCTGTGTGGGCTTGGTACAACTGGCCAAATGGGCCATGCCCATTTGGGCCTTGCTGGACCTGGACCAGTTCGGCCATTGGTCCGGCCCGCTAGGTCGCCCAGCGACCCTGTTCCATCTGTCCTGGTCCGAAACATGCGGGTTGGTTCATTCCTAGACTAGGCCTCCATGAGCCCTAATTTTAACATTATGGAAGAAAAATTGGGCCAACATTACTTCATCCTAGGCCTCTTAGTGGTTGGATCACCCCCCCCCCCACATCCCGACCCAGCCGGAGGGCTGTTATCCACCAACCTAGACATTAAGTGATGTTTGGTTCATGCATGACACTATAGAAAAGGTCGGCTGCCCCTTTGACCTTCATGAGGAGTCTCATAGACCGCATGCTAGTGTGCGTTGTGACCAACACGAAACAGGTATCCCTTCTGATAGATCCGGATGGATGTGTCTTGGCTACGGTTGTTGTCGGCCCGAGCACCGGTGTCCCATGCTTCACCATCACAGCCCGAGATGGCCATAACATCCTCCTCGGCATGTCGTTGGGTTGTGCTGCCACCCGCCCTGGGACACCGCTCCAGTGCCTATAGGATTTTCCACATACTATCAGGTCTACTTTTGTGGTATGTTATTCGAACTGCCTACGCCCCCGGCCTCCATGGGGTGTCGTCTTCACTACTACGTCTTCCAAATTGCTTCTCCATAAACTCAATGGTTTGGGCTTGTAGAACTCACTAGAACTCCCATGGTAGAGGGTCCAAGTACTTTTTATTTTTGGCCCACACCCTCCGTATTAGTGTTAATAACATGGGGGATGATGATTTATGTTCTATAAATAAGTTTTCCCCTATGAAAAACAATGGGAATAATCACACTCACAAAATAATTATTGATTAGAAAATAAAAATTTTGGGGGGGTTGAGCCACATTAATTGGATTTTAATGAAGAAACGAGAATTTAAATTAAAATAATTAATCCCTAGAGGGGATAGATATTGTTTGGGGAAGAGTGAGGCAGTGCACCTTCATTTTTCATTCTTAATCTGCCAAAATATTTTCTAGAAATACATCTAGTGGTGGGGGGAGAACGTTTTTGTCATTTTTTGTTGTAGGGGATTCCTCTCCATAGATTTATCAGATAAATTACAAGAACATACACATTTTATTTAACCCTTTATATCATTAAAATAGAAACATTTCACAATATTTCTATTATGTTTCTCCATCGCGTCGTTACACTATTTCATTTGTGAAACTATGTATCTATTAAACATCAATCAAAGAGCCTCTTTAACAGATTCAATTAATGAGTTTACTTATCGCCTAGTCGACACACCATAGTCTTTATGTTCCACCACTCAATGTTGAGGAAAAAAATTAAATAACATTTTAATTTATTTTAGTTTTCTTCGGAAAGGTCAAAAATTTATCTTTTTTCTAGGACGCGCACCAGTCGAGGAAAGGTCAATTCCTAGTTTATCTGTAACATCACATTACATTTTCAGGTACTTTTGATGTTTCTATGTACCTCTATTTTTTATTAGTGACTTGGTAGAGTTAGGAGAACATTAAATGTTTTTTTGGGGCCAAGGGGAAGTCGCACGAGCGGCGCAAAGGTTGTCTAAACAGTGCAACCAAACCGTGCGTAGTGGGTCTTGGAGGCAGTAGCTTCGGCACGGACAGTGCACTATTTGTTTAACCTTGTAGACAAACCATGTTTAAAGGGTGGATGAGGTAGTAGATAATTCAAAATTAGTTTATGGTTTTTCAAACCATGCGAACTAATTATGCGGCCACATAAATGAGATCCTTAATTGTGGATCTCACTCGGTTTTGCCTCTAAGTGCCTCATTTTTCCTCCTATGTTGCCCTACCTCAGTATTTGTATTCTCTTAAGCTCAAATAAGTCCCTACAATCATTCCATAGGGTATCCAAATCTCCTATCGTTGAATCAATGGCATATTATTCAGGTATGTGATAGTTCGTCATCGTTCTTGATCCGTTTCTTAGATCTACTTAGATCCACTTCTACTCTTCTCCGGGTTTCATAGATCTACACCTTTTATGGGTAGATCTAAGTGTGTGGTACCAAATATGATGAATTTTGGTCTTGATCCTGCTAGGATAAGTTATTTAAGGTGGTTTCTTGAAGAATCAATCAGGTTTCTTGAGCATTATCGACCGTTGTGGTTTTGGTCAAAACTTTTGAGGTAGGTTGTTCCGTCCTGACTTGCCAAATTGATTATCATTGTATTATCTTGATTTCTTTCAATTGTTTATTTGAATTAAATTTCTCAAGTTTTATTTCTATTAAATTGGTAAAAACTCGATTCCAGTGAATCATGATATTTGAAATGGTTTTAGCTTGGAAATTTGGAAAAACATCAATTCCATTGAATTGGGTGTGTTTATGAAAATCGACCAATTTAAATTGTTGAATTTGAATTGTGGATTTGATGGAAATGATATCAATTAAATTTTTTAATTTAATTGTGGAATGATATTGTGTAATTATGGAATTTATTTTGAATGGATTTCAAACTGGGGAAAATGGATTAAATTGATTTGATAGAAACCCATTGGTTTTATCTTGTGAAAAAGGCATGTTTTGAATAAAACATGTTTTGGTTTTAAATGGAATGAAACTGGAACTTTTGAAATGGAAGAATGGGATTAATTTTATTTTATGTACTCTTAAAATAGTTCACCCATCAATTAAGAGCGCATGCAATCCTTAGTTAGTTAGTGAGTTATTTGGATACACTCTACGCTATGACAATGTTCTAAAACATACCTACGGCAGGTCACATCCCCGATAGGTTGGTGACGAGTCTCCTTTGGCAAGTGTCATAGGAACACGTGTATACACATTTTTCATAGTTCTCATAGAGAATACATAATCCGATAACTGATTAATACTATCTTACCTATTGGAAGATAACCATGTTGCTTGCTTGTTTATTTATATTTGAGATAAAAATGCATTCCAATGATTTTGAACTGCCTTAGAAGCCCACTGAATTTATATAAACTATTTTATATAAATGTTTTTCTTAAGACATTGTTTTAGAAATATTCCTTCATTGTAAAGCCTTTTCTTAAATTAATTTTTCCATCATTTGACAATGTATAGCATGTTTTGTTAAAATGTACTTTTGAATTGCCAAACATTTTTATTTAAAAATTGAAAGCATTTCATTAGATAATATGTATATGGAATCTTCTACACAATCTTTAGTGGTATCCTACTAGGCTTAGGCTCACACCATACTTTATCCTTCAGGTGTTTGTATATTTCTTCTTCCGGGATCGAGCAAAGGGAAGGGAACACTTGGAGGTGGATCGAGCTATTGATATTTGGTCTTGGTAAGTTGTTTCCTTAGAAACCTTGGGGCTGTTTTCCCCATTTTTAGTACTTGGGTTGTAGTACCTTGGGATTTTTATGCCTCTTTGTATTCTAGTACATTACTCCCATTGGCTTTCCTTTTTGTTTTGTATACTTTTTTGTTTCATTTTCTTCAACATTCTTGTGGAAAAATCATTCCCACATGCATGTTGTGTGATTCCAGGTGCTAGTCGCCAACCCATGGGGATCGGGAACTCCCTTCTGGCTATTTCAGGGCCGGCTCGGTTATCAGGATACTCGGGTACCTGGTATGGTTCATGAAAAAGTGTTATCAAAGGGAATGTTAAGCATCTTTCCTTGATGACATTATGAATTTGAGTTTTCTTGTTTGGACTTAGGACGTATTTGTGATTGAGTGCCTAGCTTTCTCTCAAAACAATGAACCTTATGTCACCAGGGTTGGTTAGGGAAATATGACTTGTGGATTTGTTCTAGTATTTTCCCAGTTTTGAGTTGGATAGAGTGGAATCCAAATCTTGTTATCCATTATTTTAAAAATAGTTTTCCTTGTAACTTGATTTGGGAGTTAATCTATGTATTTTTATGCCAAATATCAGCAAGCGAGTCTTATTGTGGTTCCGAGTTTGGTTGAGGTGACTGTACACACAATCCAAGCTCTGGGACATGCACCACCTCTAGTTCATGTTCAGGCTCCAGCTATAGATCCTCATAGTGTGATTCTACGAAGTCATTCTCAAGAGATCATACGCTAGAAGCCACCAGTTTTCAAAAGATCCACTGACCCACAACATGTTGAGGAATGGTTGAGTAAGATTGACTATCTGTTTGGGTTCTTGGAGACACCTTATTTGATCAGGGTGAAGTGTTCCAACTTCGTACTGGAGGGACCAAGTAGGCGATGGTGGGACACAATGGTGACGGCTGGGAAACATGAGGCATTGGAGTGTAAAGACCATAGGGATCATTTCACTAACCAATTCTATCCAGAATCAATGGTGTTGGCCAAGGCTGTGGAGTTTTTCAAGCTTGAGCAGGCCAACAAAACCGTGACTGTGTACTCAAATCTCTTTTCCGAGCTCGTAAAATTTGATCCTGAGATTGTATCTCTTGAGAGGATGAAGGCTCGACGATTCGAGTTAAGACTTCGAATAGATATCTATTCTCAGTTTTTCTTACTGAAGCTACTCACTTATGTTGATGGGATAGATAGGGAGATGATGGTTGAGATGGACTTGGCAGGAATGTCAGGGTTGAAGGAGGTTCTTCCCCTCCTAGTTGAAGTTTGGGTTACTTTAATTGAAAATGAATGCGGGAAGTTTCTCATGGTATTTCTCGAGAGAAGAGTCATTATAGACCTCCAGTAGCACCAGGAGGGACTTCTTTGACTTTCTATCAGTGTGGGAAGCCAGGAAATTCTATGAGGGTTTGCACTGAGGCACCCAAGAACAGTAGCTCCTACAGACGTTTAGGGAACATACAGAGATTCTTCCATCACTTCTCTACTCGATGTAGTGGAACATGATCCTCAGCACCTCCAGAAACTATAGGGAAATCAAATGCTTCACGTACAAAAGGGTTCCAGCCACAGGCATCCAGAACGAAGTTTCTTCACGCAATGGAAGAATCAGCAAAGGTTTCTTATACAGGTCCTACAACTGTGAGAGGTACCATTTCTATAGCTTCATCTTTAGTGAAATCCCTTTTTGATACTGTTGTATCTCACTCTTTTATTTCAAACCATCTTGTTAATCTGCTAAATATAACTATGGAACTTTTATCTTGTGTAATGGATTTTACTACACCCCATGGTACAATGGGAGAGATGGGTCTCTGTACCCCTTCTTGTATCTTCTCTCTATCAAATGTTGATCATTATTTATGTTTCTTGGTTATCTACATGAAATATTTTGACGTCATATTTGGGATGGATTGGCTCATTTCCAATAAAGCTCTGATTGATTGTTATCTTCGATGGGTCTACGTTACTACCCCCAGTGGTGTGCATCTTTCTTTTCAAGGAGAATGGGACCCATGGTCAAGCATAGCCTGACCCTCTTATCCAGAGTTGGGGAACGTTATATTAGTTGTGTTTTTGATCTAGAGAGAAATTCAATGTGTGGTGATCTTCCTCCAGTCATTGCTGAGTTTCCCAACATGTTTCCTTCTGACTTCTCTGGTTTTCCACCACTAAGGGAGGTTGATTTATCTATTGACTTAATGGATGTTACTCAACCAGTTTCTATTCCCTCATACCGAATGGCTCCATCTGAACTAAAATAACTGGAGTCCCAGTTAGACGATATTCTTGGGAAAGTTTTTATATGCCTGAGTGTGTCACTTAGGGAAGCACCTATTCTCATCACCAAGAAAGATGATGGTTCTCTTCTCTTATGTGTTGATTAAAGAATGCTCAATCGGGTTATGATAATGAACAAATATCCATTACCAAGAATTGATGATTTGTTTGATCAATTGAAAGGGGAAATTTGGTTTTCAAAAATTGAACTTCGATCTGGTTACCATAAGTTGAGGATAAAAGAATCCGACATTCATAAGACCGATTTTAGGAGTAGGTATGGCCATTATAAGTACCTTGTTATGCCCTTCAGACTGACAAATCCTCCTTCAGTTTTCATGGCTTTGATGAACATAGTTTTCTATGAGTATCTAAATAATTTCTTTGTATTATTTGTGGATGACATTATTTTCTACTCCATGATTGAGGAGGATCATGTGCATCATCTGATAATAGTTCCGTGTCTTTTAAGGAATCACTGACTTTATTCCAAGCATTCAAAGTGCGATTTATGGATTCGGGATGTGAAATTCTTGTGACATGTCATGTCAAAATAAGGAATATCAGTTGATCCTGAGAAGGTGAAGGTTGTTATGACTTTGTAACAACCATTAAATCTTTTCGAGATTCAGAGCTTCTTGGGATTAGTATGATATTATCATCAGTTTCTTAAAGAATTATCAAAGTTTTCTTCTGCATTAACTGCTCTAACTCGAAAGGGAGTGATGTTTTCCTAGAATTATAAATGTCAAAATTAATTTGTTGAGTTAAATAATCTTTTGACTACTGCGCCATTGTTAACTTTTCCTAATTCTGGGATAGGTTACGTGGTCTTCTGTGATGCATCGAGTTTATGTTTGGTATGTGTCCTTATGAAAGGTAATCATGTTGTTGCCTATGGATCTCATCATCTTAAGCCTCATGAGAAGAACTATCCTACCCATGACTTTGAACATGTAGCTGTAATGCACATACATAAGTGTTGGAGAAATTAACTTTATGGAGAAAGGTTTTCTGTGTATTCCGACCACAACAGCTTGAGTTATATATTATCTCTAAAATATTTGAATCTCCACCAAAGGCATTGGATGGAGTACCTGCAATATTTAAACATTGAAATTACCTATACCCCAAGAAAATGTAATGTAGTTGCAGATTCGTTAAGAAGAAAACCTACATCACAGGCTGTCAGAGAATCTTCAGAAGAGTGGAGTTTGATGGCTCTTTTTGCACAGTTGCATATTAGAGTTCAGTGTAAGGGGAATGAAGTTTCTTAAGCTAGTGTTCAGTTGACTTCTTCTCTCCTCGAGTTAATTTTTTAGGAACAAAAACTGGAGGATGAATTTCATAGAATTAGGGACTCTCTTTATGGTTGGGAGACTGACACCGAGTGGTCATTCTCCAATGAGGGTGTTCTGTGTTATTGACACTATTACGTTGTGCTGTTAGCGGCAAGGAAGGATGTGATGGGGGGGGGGGTTTCCATAACTATCAGGGGTATGTACACCCAGGAACCACGATGATGTTCTATGTCATGTGATGATAATTCTAGTTCCCAAGTATGAGCAAGACATTGCTGAGTTTGTATCTCATTGCTATACATGACAGTAGGTGAAAGCTGAGCACCAGAATCCATCAGGTTTTCTTCAACCACTTCTAGTACCTACCTGGAAGTGAGATGAAATCTCTATGGAATTTATGGTTGGGTTACCTCAAATACATATGGATAAGAACGCAATATGGGTTGTGATTGATTGACTGAACAAGTCGGCTCACTTTATACCTATTCGAGATACAACTAAATTAAGGAGTTGGGAAATATCTATATGAAGGAAGTTATTCGTTTGAATGGAGTTCCATCTTCTATTGTCTCTGATAAGGATCCTTAGTTTACTTCTTGCTTTTGGATAGTCCTTTAAGAGGCAAAAGGATCTCTGGTCCGTATGATCATGTCCTACCATCCCCAATCAGATGGCAAGATAGAGAGAGCTATTCAGATCCTTGAGGATATGGTCCGCGCATGTTTTCTCAACATTGTTGGGTATTGGGATGATCATATGGGGCTAGTTGAGTTTTATTATAACAACAATTATTATTCTAAGATCAAAATATCTCCTTTTGAGGCATTGTAATGTCGTCCTTGTAAATCTCCTTTATGTCGGGCAGAGATTGGGTAATGTTCTTTGGTAGAACCGAGTTTTGTCTAAGAGACGATAGCTAAGATCTAGTTGATTTGTCAGAGAATGTTGAAAGCACAGAGTCAGTACAAGTCGTAGGCTGATCATTTCCATAAACCATTAGAGTTCTCAGTTTTTGACCACGTATTCTTGAAAGGTTTACCCGAATTAGGTCATCGGTGGCTTGTGAGGCAAGGGAAGCTTGCTCCACGTTTTGTGAGACCTTTCGAGGTTATTGGTCTTATGTGAAATTTGCTTACCATCTGGCTCTACCACCACAGCTGACGTCGATACATAATGTGTTCTAGGTATCACAGCTACAAAAATATCACTCTGATCCATCTCATGTTGTGAGTTGGAGTGATCTTGAGATTGAACCATGTTTATCTGTTACTAAACGACCAGTCAATGTTGTTGATTCTGAGACCAAGGTACTTAATGGGTGAATGATACCTCTGGTCCTCGTACTTGGGAAGCATGGTTCTGATTCTCATGATACATTGGGAAGGGAGGCACTAATGAGAGAGCAGTGGCCTCATCTTTTTGACTTGAAGGTTTCTTCATAGGCTTTCGGGGGACAGAAAGATCTTATTGTGGGGAGGTTGTAACAACACATTACATTTTTAGGCAATTTTGATGTTTCTATGTACCTATGTTTTGGATTAGTTACTTCGGAGAGTTGGGAGAACATTAAAATTTGTTTTGGTGCAAAGTGGAAGTCGCACGGGTGGTTCACGAGTTGTCTAAACCGTACGGCCAAACCGTGCACAGTTTGTCTTGGAGGCAGTAAATCCCACACGGGTAGCACAGAATTTGTCTAAACGTGTATCCAAACCATGCTTAAAGGGTGGACGAGGCAGTAGCTAATGCACGGCTACTGCAATATTTGTGAAACCGTGTGAACTAACCATACAACCACTTAAATGAGATCCTTAAATTGTGGATCTCACTCAGTTTTGCCTCTCTAAGTGCCTCGTTTTTCTTCCTAAGTGGCCCTAACTCGGGATTTGTCTTCTCCTAAGGTCCGAGAAGGTTCTCCTATCATTCCGGAGGATATAAAAAGCTCCTATTGGTGAATCGAATCTAGATTCATGAGGTATTTGATCGTTCTTCATCGTTCATGATCAGTTTCATAGATCTACTTAGATCCACTTCTCCTCTTCTGTCGGGATCTTAGATCTACGCCGGTTATTTGAAGATCTAAGTGTGTGGTACTAAATATGATGATATTTGGTCTTGATCTTTCTATGATAAGAGATCTAAGGCGTGTTCTTGAAGAAGAAACCTGGATTTCTTGAGCGTTCTCGACCGTTTTGGTTTTGGTCAAAACCTTCGAGGTTGGTTGTTTCATCCCGATTTTCCAAATTGATTATCATTGTATTTTCTTGATTTATTTCAATTTTTGATTTATATTCAATCTCCCAAGTATGCATTCAATTAAATTAAATAAATCTTGATTCCAGTTAATCAAGATATTTGAAATGGTATTGGCTCAGAAATTTGGAAAAACCCAAATTCAATTGAATTGTTTGTGTTTATGGAAATTGGCCGATTTAAATTGTTGAATTTAAAATGTGGATTTGATGGAAATGATTTCAACTAAATTGCGGAATTTTATTTTGGGAACAAATTTTATAATGATGGAATTGGTTTTGAATGTATTTAAAAATGGTGAAAATGGCATAAAAAGATTTGATAGAAACCCATTGGTTTTATCTTGTGAAAAAAGAATTTTTTGAGTAAAACCTGATTTGGTTTTAAATGGACTGAAATTAGAAATTTTGAAATGGTAGAATGAGATTGATAGTATTTCCTGAATTTTTAATGTAGTTCACCCATTCTTTAAGAGAGAATGCAAGCCTTAGGTAGTTAGTGAGTTATTTTGATACACTCTACACTATGAAAAAGGTTCTAAACATACTTGCGGTGGGTCACATCCCCGATGGGTTAGTGATGAGTCTCCTTTGGCCAGTGTCATAGGGACGTGTGTATACACATTTTTTTGAGTTCATATAGAGAGTGTGGAATCATATAACTGGCTAATACTATCATATGTTTTAACATATGACCATGTTGCTCGCTTGTTTATTTATATTTGAGATATAAATGTATGCCAATTCTTTTGAACAACCTTGCATTCCTTCTGAAATTTTATAAATGTTTTATATAAAAGTTTTTCTTAAGGCATTATTTTGGAAATATTACATCATTGTAAAGCCTTTGCTTAAATTAATTTTTCCATCATGTGAAAATTTATAGCATGTTTCGTTGAAATATGCTTTCGAATTTCCAAACCATCTTATTTGAAAATTGAATGCTTTTATTTGGATAATCTATATTTGGAATCTGTTACAAAATCATTGTTGGTATCCTACCGGTCGTAGGCTCACGCCATAATTTTTCCTTTGGGTGTTTGTAGACATTCATCTTCCAGGGTCGAGAAAAGGGAAGGGACCTATTGGAGGTGGATCTGACTGTTGATCTTTGGTCTTGGTGAGTTGTGTCCTTAGGGACCTTGGGGCAGTTTTTCCCATTTTTAGTACATGGGTTGTAGTACCTTGGGATTTTTATGCCTCTTTGTATTTTGGTACATTACTCCCTGTGGATTTCATTTTATTTTTTCATACTCTATTTTTTCTTTTGATTCCGAATTCTTGTGGAAAATTCATTCCCACAATGATGTTGTGGGATTCCAGGTGCTAATCACCGAATCGTGGGGATCGGGAACGCCCTTCGGGCTATGTCATGGTCGGCTCTGTTATCGGGTTTTCTGGGTACTTGGGCTAGTTCATGACATAATCTCTCCATTCTGATCATAATGGTGCCCTTATATTTTCAATCCAGTAATACATTTAGATGTTTCCCAAACCACGCACATGCACCATTTTAATTCTATACAAAAATGTTCAAAAAACAGTCATTCACCATGGACCCGATTCAGTTAAGGTTAATCACATCCTAATTGAAACATTCCCTCACTAGCTAAAAATTAATATCTAATTTCCAAACTGAGTTACCATTTTAGAGTTATAAGTGTATGAAAATAAAATAAATGTTATTTTTTGAGATAAAAAACTAAATTCCAGTGTCGGCTTGTGCCGACCAATGTTATGATATTCGTAAGGAAAACATACCATCATGAGATCAATGGTGGTATCAGGTATACAATATGATTCATGATTTGTGAGTTATAAGAATTTGAAAAAATGATATAATTTTATTTTATTATATTATTTATAGTAATTCCATTTTTAGGTTTTATCAGTGGAGGTATGCGCTGACTAAAATCATGTTGCCCCTAGAGTAAACATGATATCTTGAACACAATGGTTACCTTAGATTTTGAATCCATACAGCCAATTATATGTTCTTCCACTTCTTAATGAGAACCCTTAAACTGAACTATTTGAAACCTAACATTATATTTTCGATCATTCGGGCACTCTAGACCTTGGAATCGCATGCTATCTCAACACCTGGTCTCAAAATAATCCCATTTAATTTCCAAAACCAATTCATAGAATTCTATGGTATTACATCATAAGATTCATAAAAAGGAAGAATTTATTTAAAATGGTATGTTTCTATAATTAACCTTTATAACGATAGTATTTTGTGATTTTGGAACTGGTTTTGGTTGAATTGGGATTGACATTTGAAGGAATAATAGTTATGTGAAGATCTAGTTCTTGGATTTCTGCTCATCTAGATAGCACTAGGATCCATAGAGACCTTCGATATTATTACTGGTGGGATGGAATGAAAAGAGAATTTTATAACATTAAAATGAGACGTTTAACATGTTAAAATGTAATAGGAATGTGCTAGTTACATAAAGGAAAAAATTAGAATTTTCCAGTTCTATTTTTGAAATAGGAAAATATATCTATGGAATTAATAGTTAGATTACTAAAAACATCTCGAGGTAATAATTTTATCAATGTTATTTATGATCGATTGACTAAATATTCTAATTTTATACCTATTCAGGATACTCTATCTATAGATCCACATTTTTAGTTGTATATTAATGTGATATTTAGGTTACATTGATTTACCCTCTTTATAATATTTGATTTTGATTCAAGGTTCACTTCTATCATTTGAAAAAGCCTTCCAAAGTCGTTGGGTATAAAGTTAACTTTCCATATATATTTTCTTCCTTAATAAAATGGGAAGTTAGAACTATAAATTATGACATTGGATATTGTTTTAAATGCATGTTGGATGTATTAATAGGAAAGATGGGATCAAAATCTTTCTCTGGTTGATTTTTCTTATAAATATAGTTTTTTATTCCAGTATATTGATGCCACCATTTAAGGAACTATATGGATAGTGGAATTGAATTACATATTTTAAGGATTTAAGTATGTGAAATAAAGATGATGGGACCATAATCAGTATAGTGAATGATAGAGGAACATCATTGGATTCCAAAAAACATGATGATATCCCCAAGAAGGTAGAAAAGTAATTTGGATACCTAGAGGGGAGATCATTCTTTCAAGGATAGTGATTAAGTATTTCTCAATGCCCCCCCTAAAAGTGTGAGTAAATTTTTCAATAAGGGAAAGATGAGTCCAATTTTTATTAAAAATATTAAATACATGAGAATGTTTTTTCATTTTCTTAATGATTTACATTACCTCAAATTTATCCAAGGTACACAATGTATTTCACATTTTAATGTTGAGAAAGTATATTATAGTTAAAAATCATATTTTTAATCCATCAGTTGTTCGGTTAGAAGGGAATATTTATTATGAAGAACAAATATCATAGGTTTCTATCCACAAATAGAATGTGTTGGAAAGTATTCTTTTCTATCATGTTATGTTTTTCTGTAAAAACCATTTGGATGAATAGATAATAAGTGTATCTAGAAATTATATGAGGGAAAATACCCCCACCTTTCTGATATGTGAGTAAAATTATAGGGACACAATTTCAAAAAGGGGGAAGAATGTTACAACAAAAGAAATGAAAAAATAATCATAATTATTTAATTAATTATATAGTAATTAAAATATACAGCGCATTAATAATTTATATGTTAAATCTGGTTTTATTTTAAATAAATTTGTATATCTAAAAATAGGTTTTACCACCTTTTTGGAGAACACATTTTCAATATATTATTTGACACTTTAATATGTTATATTTAAAAATATAAACTATTAATTTTGAATCGATGTATCAAAATTTATATGGCATAATTTTAGAAATTATCACATAAAATTTATCATTTTAATGAATAGTGAAAAATACTGCATTTTAATTCACAAATTTTTTATCTATTTAATTTATATTTTATGATTATCTAATAAATTGGTCAAAAATTTTAATTAGATTATGTTTTTATAATTCTATCCAATTTTCGTCATTGTAATGAATTTATCAATCAAAATTGGATATAAACACTATGTGAAATTTTGAACATTTTATATTAAAAACCGGTTTTTGAATTTAATAAACAAGATTAATTATTATTTAATTTCGTCCAATTTAATAATTTTAATTTCATAAAATTAATTAAATATTTTAAATGTTAATGTATAAATTACTTATGTAGGTCCATTGTATTTTTGTGCATTATTGATTATAAATTTTTTAATAAATTTAAAACCATGTATTAGGGTAAATAAAAAAATTAATGTTATAAATACTATTATAAAAATAAACGATTAACATAACTCATTTATAACAATATATTTATGAGTTTATTCAAACCATTAGAATCCTTGGGTCTATTCTAATGCTCTTTTGATCCACTTGGAGGACTTTAATGAATTTATAATATTTTATTCAATGAAAAATCATTTTGGAGACACTTTGGATTTTAAAAACTAATATAATTTGAATATGAAGTTATATACGGGATATATTATATTATAAATATTCTATAGAAAGATATAATCAATACCTAAATCATCATAATTTATTCATACTTTTTAAGAAATAAATAATTAAATTTAATAGTGAGTTAACGATGATGTAATAATTTTTTATTTAATGAATGAATCAAATAAATGATATTATAATTATTAAAATAAGAAAATACATAATTTTTTTAAATGATTATTCTAGATGAATTTTAGAACTTATTTTTGTTTTCAAATATGCAGTTTCCACTATATCTTGAAGTGAGGATATTTTTAAAATATAAAAACACGAATAGTTTCAAAATTCACACTAAGGATATTTTAAAATATAAAATATTTTAATAAATAGTATAAATTTATAAAAATAAAATATTCAGTAAAATAGTTGGTATAATTCATGAATTGTCATAAATGAATCTATTATATTGGTTTTGTTATGTTATGCTAATTATTTTGACCCAAAAGTTCAAATTACTTGATATAATAATATGATTTAAAAGGGATCAAAAATTATAATGATTAAAAAATATTCAAAACAAGTACAATTTTAATTTTAGTAGTATATTTCTACCCATATTATTCAGATATTATAAATAAAACACATTAGACCAATTTTTAATGTAAAATTAATTTATATTATTTTAATAGTTTGACCAATTCCAAAAGTGGCCATCCCCACTCTTATAGAAGGGAACTTCATACTATCACTTCTTTGCACCTCAAACCCATTTTATTGACCAATCAATTATAAAATCCTTTCCTATAATCTCCCAACCAATATTGATCACATATTTTTTGTAGAGAACCCTCTTTATAGGTGTTAAGGTGTTAATCGTCGGTACTCATCCAAAAAAGATATATAATTTTTATATAAGTGTTTCTATTTAAATTGTCCATCAACATACTTAAAATATTCTTCATCCATGATGAAATAATAAATCCATTATCCCAAATATATTTATATTTTATAATGTTGATATCATCACCTAATCCATCTCCACTTCCATAAAACGGGAATGGAATTAGTCATTCGTCTGTATGTATAAACTATCACATACACAATCTAATTTAATTAATTCATCATTAAAATCAATAACTACTAGTTATAATTATTAAATTATTGTTTATATGTTATATTATTAAATCATTTATCATTATATTAAAATAAGTTCTCAAATACAATCTAACATTCTGTAAATATAAAAATGATAGCATTGTTCATGCATACATGTGAATTAACACCCCCATGAAAACATCTGATCTGTTTTATTCACCTCATAAAAAAGTATCATATATATAAATATATTTAAATTATTAATATTATATTTAGGATATTATTAAATTTTAATAACAATTCCTTTCCTTCAATAATGATTAATGGAAAATGGAATCATTAATCATATGTTTGTATGACTTACTGTCTCCATGACTAAAATATACTACACTTATCATATCCATAGGTATAAAATGGATTTAAAAGTCTAATATATATATATATATATATAATTTATTATTATTTAATTAATATTTTTATGGGGATGATGGAATAATGACATATTTTGGCTATAGTGATCATACCAAATCAATTTGGAATCAGGTATTATATAACATCAAAATATCTAACATGAACATAAATAACTAACTAATTATAATAATATAGTGATAAGGAATATATATTGAATAATAAACATGAAAAGGGTTCTCAAGAATGTAAATAATTAACATATGTGTATATTTTAGGTATACAAAAACATACTAGGAGAATCAATGTGTATGTAAGGGACTTCATCTTAATCATCTTTTAATGAGAAAAAGTTTAGTGTTAAACACCACCTTCTTTTATGAGGTGTATAAAAAAAACTTGGACTTATTTATTATATTAATATAATTTAAAACAGGAATAATTTTATACTTTTTATATTTAGAATATTATATTTATTTCTAAAAACAAATGGAATGTTCATTTTTGACGTTTACAGCGACAACGAATTCTCCACCACCCTGACCATTATTTGAATTTTGGATTCCTCTACATGACTTAATGTTATTAAAATAAAAATTAATAACATAACCCCTTTTATGTTTATTTTAGTATTTAAGATATTTTTTTAAGTGTATGTATTATTTAAAAACATTGAAATTAAATATTGTGATTGAAAATAAAATTTTATGAGAGAAATATTGAGAATTGCAATGTGTAATGTGGTCTGCTTATATAATGGTACATGGAAAATTTATGGATTTTTACTGGATGAATTATGAATGAGTGGTTTCAAGATAAACCAAGGATTGGTGGATAGGTTATATCCTATAATTCATTGGGTATGGAATTTGAATATATGGTTATTCCATTTTGTAATAGTGACATGTATGGAATTCTATTACATGGTTATTACATTTAAGTGCGGTTATATCCTAAATTACCTCTATATTTATAGATTCTTGTTATCAATTTAATGGAAATTCAATTATTAAAAAAAGGGTATGTAATTAGTTTTTTATGGAAGGTACTTACTTCATATAAAAGGTATAAAATATTTCGTTATGATAAAGTATGCATGGTTTAAATGTTTTCAGAAGACTAAAAGTTTTCCATATCTGTGTATCCATTATTGAGATTTTTTTTCTCAACCCATGTTTTAAAATGAATGAATGATGATTTAAGGGATTACAAATAAAGGTATGGGATCAAGGTGAAAATGTGGACTATTGAACATAAGATGAAACCATGTTTCAATTTAATTGTTTTTGTTTTATGAAAAAATGTATAATCATTGGAAGTGTCCCATTTGTATTTCTTTGGTTTTGTTTTGAATGAGTTATTTACATGTTTTTTAAGGATATAATCCTAAAAATATCATATATGTAAAAAATTCTAAAATTCGTGATGTAACTAAAGATTCTGTAATTTTTATGGTCGAGTCCTTAGAGGTCAGATATTGTATATTCCTCCAAATCATAAGGTAATGATGGATGTCTCATGAGATAATAACATCTTGAGTGTGGAGTTAACAATGTTCTATAAGGTAAATTTTACACTATTATAGTATTCATAGTGAACCATGACTATGGAGATGATGGATTGAGTAGTGAAAAAAATAAAATATATTATTTGTTGTAGTGAGACATGAATAAGGAAATAATTTTAAGGTGAATTACATAACCTTTTATCTTATACAAATGATTTATTATCAAGGATCTAGATTTTCTATTGATAATTCCTCACACATATGATTTATCTCATTTTTTATATAGATTTATGTAATTATTTATAATTCATTATAATTAAATTATCTGGTTTGATTGTGGAACATTATGATACTGCTATCAAACATATATGATTATCTTATGATTAATAATAATCTTCCATTGATATATCTTACAGTTACCTTTACTGAAAATCTATGAACAACATTTTAATGTTTCCTTTCAGTAGGTTATGAATTTTTGTTTTTTTTATGATATACCATAGAATTTGTTTATGTGATATGATATTTGTAGGAGAAAATTAAGATATTTCAGGAAATTATAGAATTATGTATATAATATCTACATAAACTAAGCCTCTATTGTTCCTTCATGCATCGTAAAGTAATGTAATAAATATTCATCTAATAATATTAAATATTTATATATGAAAGTATGAGTCTCTATAGTTTGTATCGAATCATGTTTAAATAATTTTTTTATATTAGCATTTGATAACTTTAGTAGAAACACTACTGATAAGTCGATGTATTTGATTGAATCCTAAATCTTTGTTAATATATAGTTTGTGTTGTTTTCATATAAATTCATCCATGTTTTTATAATATAAGTGGAAATGATTATATAATAGATATATATAGGTGTAATAAATCTAAAAGTAGTTGTTTTAGTATATGTCATCAATCATTCAGTAGCCTGGTGAATGTGCTCAATATTCAAACCTATTTTTGACACTCTCTTGGGATAGTATTGGGATTATTCAAATTTTCCATGTAAACATTTTTGATGAATGATACGATAAATTATATGGAAACCTATGATATTCCATAACGACGTATGATACACATTCCATTTCATCTTTCTATATGAATATGGTTTATAATATGTTTAGAGGCATAAAAAACCATTTTGAGGTTTTATGTGATCTGTGATTAAAATTATTATTGATATTTGGGAATACATTTATCATAATAAATGTAACCATACATGGTTTGTTGAATTTTTTTAAATATATATAACCTTTTAAATATAATTCATTTCACACAACAACGAGTTTATATTTAATTATAGGAAACACTGATTTTTTCTTTTTCCACAGGTAACCCAAAATTTTATCAAAATGTGATATTCTATAAAAATATTATATTTTGAGAACATAGTTATCAATTACAAATTAGAAAGAATTGAATTAATAGGATTAAGAAAATAATTAAAATATATGTTTTAAACACACATATATATTAAATTCATTAATGAAAAATTAATTATAAATAAAAATATAACTAATTGAATATAACAAAAAAAATTATCTGTAAAAATAATATTATGCACAAAATTCAATATGACATAATAAAATTATATAAATCATTTTGTGTTAATTAATTTAATAAAATGTTTATATTATATATTAGATAAAAAATTTTGCATTCATCATATGTTATTTCAGGACATGAGAAAAGAATTAATGCAATTTTATTCATAAAAACAATATTTTTGTAAAATAAATAAGTTTTTCAAAATTATTTTTTATAAAAAATATTAAAATTTTCAAAACAATTGAACAGTAAATTTTATTTTTGATGTAATTATTTTAAATAATATTTGGGTGAATCTTTCCAAATTCTTTAAAATTAATTTTTTCATGTATAGTAAAAAACAATTGTTTTTATTAAGAACTAAAATTTCATTTAAATCATATAAGAACATAAAAACGTTTTATGACGATTTATAAAAACAATTTTACTTAAATTAAAAATCTAATAAAAAATTTTCATAATTGGAATCATTTTTATATGGAATTATGATATAAAAACTATTTAAATTTGGATCATTTGTTTAATTATTGCACCCATTCTTACCACATATACAGGGTTAATTTGTAATTAAAATTTTTCTCTTTATTAATTATAAGTTGTAGAAAAAAATTTTGTATTTCGGATATGAAAAAACAAATATAATATTAATTTTTAAAAAAATTCTGTACCATACATATAATTGAACAATATAATTAATTACTATGTTCAATATAACAATAGGATTACATGGTGGTTAAAAGAAGAAGATTATCAATAAATTTAATATTGGACAGGTTATATTCAAATTGTATTAGAATATCTCAAAATTCTCGTTCAGAAGATCAAATATATAGTTATTTTGAATTTTTTTGTTTGTTATTACATTAAAATTTTGGACTCATTCTGGAAACTTCAATGTAGTAACATTATTGGTTATTTTTCATACATATAAAAGGATACTACCACCCATTACTAATTCAAACCCCCCAATACAACTACTTAAGACAAAGTATTATAAAATCCCTCCAGAAAGATAATTATCCATGTAATAGATATTTTCTCATCCTTGAACAGAAACATAAGGATCTGTAATAAGAGATCCTGTGGTGGTACTTCTATTCGAATATAATTTTGTTAACTTATCCTGTTATTTTTCCACATCTCTCTCCACCATAAATTATTCCAAAATAATAAATAAAAAATAAAAAAATACCAACTATATATTTATATGATATGATGTTAATTTAATAACCTATATTTATCTCCACATCCATCAAATGGAAAATGAAACTAGTGATCATCTGTAAGGTAGACTATCTCCATATGAACCAGTATAATTTATTTCTCATCACGTTATTTAAATATTGTATATAAGGATGATTTTAGTATATGTATATTATCATTTTAACAAAGTTCAATTCTATAAATATAATATCACATATACCATTTTCACTTTCCATTTTGTGATTGATACTGTAATGCCGCTCGTGTGAATAATATACTTCTACCTCGTGAAGAAATATGATTCATTCACACTAATTTATTTCATAGAAGGTAATAAATATTATGATAATGAAGATATTTCATATATAAAAATTCATTATTTTTCTGTAATGGTTAATTGTTAGTTAATTTTCATTTATATAGTCAGCTGAGATTGAGAATAGTTTTTATGTGTACGTATGACCTACCATCTCTAAGAAGACTGAATTTGCTCTTTCTATATCAAAATTTAATGAATGAATATATATATATATATATAATTAAATTAAATTATATAAATATCATAATAATAATTATAAAAATGATGGAATGATGATCAATGCACAATGATCAGAACATCTGAACCAAAACGCTAATGAAAAATGAAATAGTTAACGCATAAAAACAATGATTCTATAATAAAATTACTAATAAATGGCTACTTAAATGTTATAAGTGGGTAATATATGATATTAATTTATTTTTTGTATTAATTAATATATTTATAATAAAATTATATTAACTATATAAGAGTATGGGAATATTAACTATATGATGTAAACAACTGGGGAAGAACACAATGGGAGCTCTCATATTCATGGAGGATCCTAGGTTTTTGCTTCACCGCACATGATTTTCTACTGAATAATCATCGCTGAAGCCTCATTGAAGTTTTTGATCCCAAATGGGAAAATGCTTTTGAAATACCATTTATCAAAATGTGTTCTTAGTAAGTCACACCAATCGATGGGCCCAATGTGATCTCCTTACAAGAAGCGTTTAAAGGAACAGATCAGTGTAATGAATCCTCGATGAAGGCTCCACTTTGCAAGATACCTGAGGATGGAAGATTTGTAGTTGAGGATGACCCAAATGCACTTCAACAACACTATCATCTTTGTATGTTCTCGCATATGGGTCGAATTTTTTATAACAAATGTGATAATCCAAGGTCGAACTCGGTTCAAAATTCTAGGATTTCACATGTCCTGGGCTATATATGATGGAAAATTATTCCAATTGGTAAAGGTTATTTCCATATGTTGTTATAATCGCAAGATGCTCTTGACCTGGTATGGAAGCTTGGGAACCTTCAGCACAAACCCAGAGTTTTTCTCATTTCTGAATGGGATAACATGTTCAATCCATATAACACTAAGAACACAAAAATTGAAATCATGGTTAGGATTCCCAATTTCCCCAGGTATTTCTGGAAACCAGTGATTTTGAATGACATAGCCTCTTTTATAGGTATACCTCTCAAAATTGATCAATGATCCCTGAATGATGAAATCGGATTATATGACAGGGTCATGGTAGAGGTGGATATTACTAATAAGCTCTCGGAGGTTTTTCATTTCAATAAAAATTGCTATAGAACTGATGTCTAAACTAAATTTGAATTGAAGCCTCCATGTTTTGAGGTTTGTAAAATCATAGGACACTCTTTTCTCAAATGAAGAATTTTTACGAGTCATGTTTATCAACCTACTAGTGGCAGATGGATGAAAGTTGTATAGAACAAAAATAAAACTGATTTATCAATATTCCTAAGGCCTCCATGAAAAAAACAGAGGGTTTGATGAAGAATTACACCTTTCTGGGTGATATCACAGGTATCACATGGGCTGATTTGGTGGAAGATGAAGAAAAATCAGATACTGATCAGTGATTTTTGGAAGATATTGAACTACTTGTTATGGATTCTTGTATAAATTCTCAATTCTATCCATCATCAGGGGATTTTGGATCAATTAATACTATACATTCTGGACAGTTTTCCTCTAATAAGAACTCTTATATTGGAGGTATCAATGGGGAAACATTGGACATTAAAGAGGTCTCTGACTTGTAACTCGAGCCTCCAAAAGCTCCAAATGGTCCTAGAAAATCCTCTGATGGTGGTGAACCTATGTGAGAAACACCATAGCATGGAAAATGTGTGCGTGAAGAGGCTTATCACAAGGATGAATCAGAAATATCCTCCATGGATGAAGTTGCTCTTATTTTTTTGGAAAAGAAGTCAGGTACTTCTACTCTAAAGAATTTAAATGATGCTATTAATAACTACCAAGATGTGGGCACTCACATTTCACTAGGAAAGTTCACTTCCATTTGTTTGATTTCTAAGAATGATAATTCAGGTGGTGCTCAACAAATGTTATTTCCCCTGACTTGTGAACCCACAATAGTAATGAACACTTAGAACTCTCCCAAAAAGTGCATTATCACTTTTAGGGATCATCGAAATGTAAAATCATAAGTGGTACAATAGAATATTTTGACAATGGTCAAGGAACCTATAGCAGCAGTAGCCACCCTTCTTTATTGAAAAATCTAAATTACCCAGCAGGTTAACCCCTCTATTGACTCAAGGGTCTACCAAATTGACCCCCATGTGACTTTGAAAACACCTTAAAAAAATCAGTTTACGTCCATTACAGGTGCTACTAATAAAAACTATACTTCTCCTATGAGTAAATAGTTTAAAAGGACCAGTCAACCTTCTTCCCAAAATGTTATAAGATCACAAATATAACGACCCATACTTTACATACATTGTTAGTACTTCAAAAATGAAGTACACTTATTACAACATATAACAAAAACCATGAAAGGACCGTATAGGTATAGTGTATTTAGAAACTGGGAAACATAAACAACTAGTTCATAATGTGTCTACACTGACTCCCATTTATTTCATCATATCTATAGTCCCTTTCGGCATATCATACTTAATAACCATCTTCCAGACATGGGGAAAGAAAACATACAAAAGGGTGGGCTGAAATGCTCAGTAAGGGTAAAAAAAAGAAATATCAATCACATCATATTCATAAGAACATAACATTTAGTAAATCGTACCCTGCAAAAGAGATCATAATTTTATAACATGGGATAAATCATGGTAGTGAAATGTAATCAAAATAATCATAACATAAAACATGAAGCTTTGTGTCATACATACATAATCATATTGAATCATTTCTTATTAGTCAAAAGTCATTGCCAAGACTATCATAGTGGACAAAGTCCATTTCTGAACCGAGTTCATTCCTCGTTTCAGTCCTGTTTCACTGAACCGGTTAAACCTGCTGTTCTGGACATGTCTATCTCATGAGATATAAAATCTTTACCTAATGAATTGGATGGAGATATAGGCCCCACCCATCTCATAATGATACCATTCTTATGTGTTCCACAAAATCATAAATCATATATCATTGCATAACCCATGTAATAAAAATGGGATTCTTAAAGATCGTGACATAATAAAAAAATTAATATAGGATAAAGGAATTCATAAAAAATAATTCCATCACAACATAATCAAATAAATGTAATAATAGGGATAGAAATAGAAATCTATATTATCTTATATGGAAAATAATTTTGAAAAAACACTTGAACTCAATTCTTGAGGAAAATATCCTTTCTACTTCAAAAACACTTTTACTTTCGTAACATGTCATACAATTTTAAACTAAAAGATTTTGTTTAAAAATAAACTTGAAAACTTGTAAAGGAATCTTCTTGGAAATAATGTTTTAAAAATCCATTCATTTTGTATAAGTTAAAAAAAAATTCTTCTCGTACTTTTGTCGGAAAAGTCAAAAAGTACCTCGTACGAAAAACGACAAAAGATTTCTTTCATATCTTTTACTAAAAACTACACAAAGAGAAAAATTAGATTTAAACAATTGTAGGTGGATGGAAATAATATTATATATTGAGGAAACATGGATGTGGATGAGAAAATACACCCTAGTAAATACCAATGTATAAACAATCTCGGATAAAAAGGAGATTGTGATATTTTACATTACCTTAGGTCCGATTTGCTTCGTAAGAGTCCGAACCTCTTGTATAATGATTTAAATAATGTTATTTACTCATTTCAGAATCATAATAATTGTTATGATATCATATATGGTCATATTCTTATCTTATTATTAGTAATATTTCATTGATACTTGTTATTTGGGTGTTTATTTCTTTTTGTTCTTATGCGTGTTTTGTCGAATAAATTCTTATTCTTCTTTTAAGGTTATAGATACCAAATTTACAGAATGGTATTAGTGTAATATATATCATATTCATTCACTCAATTCATTTATGTAATCATTATGCAATGAAAATAATGTAGAACGAGTCGCATCACATCGTGGAGACGGTATTCCGTACGTACGCACGAGCGATGATATCATTCCCATTATCGTGGAATTGTATTGGAGTGCATGTATACGATTTCAGAATCCATATCACATTAAAATAATCATATATATTCATTCATTACACCATTATACCCATCCAAGTAAGGTGGTGGTGGAAAATAGATTACTCCACGGCGTGGAGACAGTATTCTGTACGTACGCACGCGCGGTGATTTCGTTTTTCGTAGGATGGATAGATGATGAAATAGGGTTGTTTCATACTTATAATAACATATCAGTATATGAGTGATACTGATGTTATTAATTAATAATGAAACAACTAAAGAAGAAGAAGTTAAAGAAGAAATAAAGTTGAATGAATCGGTAACGGACATTACCTCTTCTTTGAAGCGCCTCATTGAGACCTCCACTTAGGGAAATAAAATTGGAGTTTGAAGAAGACCAGGACCTCTATGATGTTTTTAGGGAAGTGTATAGGAGAAATTGTCAGGGTTTGGCCGAGCTTGAAGGCTCAATGTGGTGTGAGGAAGAGAGGGAAGAGGTGCCCTTTTATAAGGGGGGAGAGGGGCACCTTTGGAAAAACTAAAAATATAATTTTATTATAAAGACATATTCGGTTTAAAATATCTCCAAATTGATTTATTTAGAAGCTAAGGTGGGTATGGGTCAAAATAATCTCATCCAATAGAATTTGGACAAGTTTAGTTTACTATTGTAACCTTATAATTTAGACTTAACTTTAAGTTAGATAATTTTACTTTTACCGTGTCTTTTTGTGTTCTTACACTATAAGGTTAATAAACATACAATAACAAGACAAACGAACCCCAAGATGTTTATTATTAATATATATAACCTTTTCTAAGTCATTTGTCTAAACCTTAGATTTTTAGGAATAAAATAATAATTAATAATATAATATTTGTTTTAAAAACTATTTTATGTCAATTTTGACTCTATTTAGTAATTGATTTTTGTGTAAATCATAACAGAATGATTAGTTCGAAAAAAGTTATTTAAATCAGTAATAACATGTCATATTAACCTATAAATTTAGTTGAATTCATAAAAAGTCTAATATTACATTTATTTGGGTACATATAACATCAATTATGTCAATATTTCATTAATAAGATAATTAGTGCATCATATTTGTGTCATAAATAAATTAAATTATTTAATGTCTAAAAATTAAAAATAAAATACCATTATTTAGGAAATATTTTTATCTTTCTAATGAATATTTATAGTTGAATATATCTTATTTATAACACTATATTAAAAATTATTTACTTATTAAATGTTGATTTTAACTATTTTAACACTTCTTTAAATAAATTAATAATAAATGTCCTAATCTAATACAAGTGGACCTAAATGGTCCAATTGTATTAATAAGTTTGTTTTTGGTAGAATTAAACTTATCCAAGAGAATTAGGACATGTGTTAGGGTAATAATAATATCATGTTTACCCTTAATTACCCTATTTACTTTTAACAGTGGTAAATAAAAGTAAAAGGTTACTATTCACCATAAATTATTTTCATCCCATTGAACCACATTTTACTTACTAACATCAACTGTGTCTCTCGGATTTTTGAAATTCCACTCACAGAAGCGGTAAAATTATGTTTTATGTAAATTTGAAAATTCTCCTCGGAGGTGGGTAAAAGACGGTGAAAAGTTCAATAAAATTTTTATATGTCTAAAATTATTATAACATTACTCCAATGAATTACAATGAAATTATATAGGTATTATGTATCAATTTTTACCTAATATAAATTTAAATAAAATAAATAATTATTTAAATAAAAAGTTGGTTTTTAAATAGTAACCCAGTGTTTTCACTATTCATCAAAAATTGAATGTTTCCAGAAAAATACCAAAATTTCACCACAGGATAATTTCGATATTCTGAATCCAAAAATGAAGTCCATTTTGAAAAATAAAATTTAAAAAATTTCAAAAAGTGGTTATTACTATTCATAACGGCTAGTTTTAATAATATTTTAATAGCATATCGTTGTTTAGTGAAACTCGGTATTGCGTACGACGCAAGATATCAAGGAAGGTTGAGATTGCATGTAAAGAAATCCAAGATAGTGTTGGGTGTAGTGAAAGATTCCTTTGATGATTTATATAAAATAAAAACAAAATATTACTTATAAAATTCTCGGGTGTTACATTGTACCCCCCTTAAAATAAATTTCTCCCTTGAAATTCATCACTTGTAACAAACATATGAGGATACCTCTCCCTCATCATATCCTAAGGATCCCATGTAGCTTCTTATAATTAGTGGTTCCTCCATAACAATTTCACCAAGCGAGTGGTCTTGTTCCGTAGGAATTTTTCACTATGATCGAGAATCTCTATCGGCTGTTCTTCATAAGAAAGATCTTGTTCCAGCGGTACAACTTCTGAGCTGAGTACATGTGAAGGATCAGGTAAGTACTTGCTTAGGATAGATACATGGAACACATCGTGAACTTGTGAGAGATTTGGTTGAAGCGCCAATCGGTAAGCTACCTTCCCAACACGGTCCAGAATTTAGAATGGACTGATATACCTTGGGCTCAACTTTACCTTCTTTCCAAATCTCATTACACTTTTCCAAGGAGATATTCGTAAGAACACTTTATCACCCACTTCATACTCTAAGTCTTTTCTTCAGTTGTCGGCATAAATTTTTTGTCAACTCTGAGCTGCTCTTATGTGTTGTTGAATAGATCATACCTTTTCTGCCATATCATCAACAAGATTAGGTCCTAATAGCATTCTTTCCCCAACTTCATCCCAGCAAGTTGGAGTCCTGCAATTTCTTTCCATAGAGAGATTCATAAGGAGCCATCTGAATATTGGAGTGAAAGCTATTATTCTAAGAAAATTCCACCAAAGGTAGGTATTGATCCCAACCACCTTTGAAATCCATATAGCAAGCTCTCAACATATCTTCTAGAGTTTGAATTGTCGTCTCAAACTGACCGTCTGTCTGAGGATGATAAGCAGTGCTGAAACTCAACTCTGTATCAAGATTATGCTGATGACTTCACCAGAACATTGAGGTAAACCTCGGATCCCAATCAGATATAATAGAAAGTGGTACTCCATGCAATCTTACCACTTCCTTTACATATATCCTAGCAAGCTGATCCAGATAGAAATCCTCTCTAATAGAAATGAAGTGTCCTGACTTTGTAAGACAATCAACTATGACCCAGATAGAATTATTGCCTTTTTATGTTTTAGGAAGTCCTATGACAAAGTCTATAGTGATGTTTTCCCATTTCCATTAGGTTATGGGTAATGGTTGTAACATCCCCTTAGACTTATGTCCCTCATCTTTATCCTGCTGACAAATCAAGCATCGAGAGACATATTCAGCAACATCTCTTTTCATGCCTTCCCACCATAAGCACTCTTTCAGGTCCCTATACATCTTTGTGCTTCCAGGATGAATAGATAATGAAGAACTATGAGCCTCATCCAGTAGCTCCTTCTTTAATTCAGGGATGGGAGGAACACAGAACCAATTCCTGAACTTTGTTATCCCATCACAATCAAGGTTGAATTCTGGAACATTTCTCACCTTTTTTTGTAACTCTACATCTTCTTTCTGTGCCTCTTTAATATTAACATGTATAGATGGTTGAACATTCATTTGATAAAGATACAATTTTTCCCCCTTCATTATAATTTCAAGATCCATCCTTTGTAAATCCATAAATATTGGATCTTTTGTGATCCTCATCATGGATAAACTGGCATGGTCTTGTCAACTTAATGCATCTGCCACCGTGTTTTCTTTCCCAGGGTGGTAATGAATTGAGCAGTCGTAATCCTTAATCAGCTCCAACCATCTTCTTTGGAGCATTTTCAGCTCCTTTTGTGTGAAAATATACATTAAACTTTTATGATCAGTAAAAATGTCACACCATTCTCCATAAAGATAACGACTCCATACATTTAATGCAAATATTACCGTAGCTAACTCCAAATCAAGAGTTGGGTAATTTTTCTGATGGATTTTCAACTGTCGTGATGCATAAGCTATCACCATATCATTTTTTCTTAAGAACACACCCCAATCCCTTCATGGATGCATCGCTGTAGATCACAAACCATTCTCCACTACAAGGCAGTGTGAGCATAGGTTCACTGGATATCCTTCTTTTCAACTCCTTGAAATTCTCTTCACATTCCTCCATCCAAACAAACTTAACTCCTTTCCGAGTCAACCTGGTGAGTGGATTAGATAATCGTGAAAAATCATTCACAAAACGTCGATAATATCCAGCCAATCCAAGAATACTTCGGATCTCAGTTAATATTGTTGGTCTCGACCATCTTTCAATAACCTCTATTTTTGCTGGATCCATAGATATCCCCTCTTTTGTGATTATGTGACCCAAAAAAGAAACTTTTTGAAGCCAAAATTCACACTTGGTAAATTTGGCATAAAGCTTCTCCTTTCTCAGGGTCTTCAATATAATTCTCAAGTGATCTTCATGTTCATCCTTTATCTTTGAATATACAAGAATATCGTCTGTAAAGACTACCACAAACTGATCAAGATAGTCTCTAAAGACTCTATTCATCATATCCATGAAGATAGCAGGGGCATTAGTAAGACCAAAGGGCATCACTATAAATTCATAGTGTCCATACCATTTATGGAAAGCCTTATTTAGTATATCCTCCCTTTTGACCCTTAATTGATGATACCATGAATGAAGATCAATCTTGGGTAAGCATTGAGCTCCGCGTAGTTGGTCAAATAATTCATCAATGCGCGGGAGAGGATATTTGTTCTTGATAGTGATCTTGTTAAGTTCTCGATAATCAATGAAGAATCTCATTGATCCATCACTCTTATTAACAAACAGAATAGTTTTTCCCCAAAGTGATTCACTATGGCGTATGAAACCCTTATCAAGATTCTCTTGGAGTGGCTTCTTCAATTCCTGCAACTCAATTGGGGCCATTCTATAAGGTGTCTTTGAAATAGGTAAAGCACCCGATACGAGTTATATTGAAAACTCAACTTCATGATTTGGTGGAAGACCTGGAAATTCCTCTGGAAAGAAATCATCAAAATTCTGTACAATGGGAATATTCTTAATCGTGAGTTTCTCACCAACCATTTGAGATAAATAACCTTCATTTATTGGAATCAAGACCCATAAGATGGAAGAAATTTCCACTGGAAGGTTATGTTCATCCTTGCATCGATAGAAGATCAAAGATTGACCTGGAATATGAAATGTGACTTCCATTATATGGAAATTGATATGAGCTCCATATAGAGAAAGCCAATCCATGCCAAGAATCACATCAAATTCCACTATAGGGAGGATCACATGATTTACAGGAAGCACTTTCCCACAAACATCAATGGGAGAAGAATTATAAACTTTTTATGCGACTATTGTGCCATTAGGGGTTGTCACAGCTAACTCAACATCTAATTGTTCAGGTAATACTGTGATACCCTTAGAAAATTCTTCAGAAATAAAGGAGTGGGTGGATCCAGAATCAAATAAATCATTTTCTACTTTAGAGTGGATGGTAAGTGTACCTTTCAAGACTTCGTTATTGTACTCCACATCAATGATAGAAATTGCATGTGACTTTCCTTTGTATTTAGCCTTAAGAGTTTGTTAACATCGATCATCATCCAAAACCCTTGGATTAGGGAATTGATTAGAATAATTCCCCATTTCCTTGCACTTGTATCATTGAAGTGTAGGAGGTGCACTCTATGTAGCCTTTTTATTGTTCGCATCACTAGACATCTCCATCCCATCATTATGGCATTCAAATGCCCGATGACCTTCCTTTCCACATTTGAAACATTTACATGTCCCTTTAAGACAACTCCCTCCATGTTTCCTTCCACACCTTGAGTATAAGAGAAAACTCATCTAATTTTCAGTGTGCTCTTTAGATTTTCCTTTTAATTACATTTTCCTCTTCTTATCAAATCCATATGACTGATGGGTTACTCCAATCTCCATATTAACATTGAGAGCACATCGAATGATTTCCTCATTGCTATTGAAGCCTCTTATTGCTAACTCCCTTCGAAGACTTAGTTATAAGCCACTAAAGAATCGATTGATCTTACTATCAGGTTGGATAATAATACCAGAAGCGTACCTTGAAGGTCTTGTAAAATTTGCTTCATAGGTAAAAACAGATTCATCATCCTTTTTCTTTAGTTCAAGAAACTCCTTCTCCATCTTTGATCGGAGAATATGAGGGAAGTACATATTTAAAAATATGTTCTTGAACTCGTCCCATTCCATGGACTCAATTTCATCTCCTAGGCTCGTATTCTTGATAAGATTCCACCATGGATCAGCATCACCTTCAAAACGATACACTGCTAAGATGACTTTATCATGTTCAGAACATTGAAGAACTAAAAATATCTTTTTCAGTTGTACTGATCCATTGTTCAGAAACTAATGGATCAGTAGACCCACTGAATGAAGGTGGACGCTGTCTCATAAAAGATTCAACAGAATGTTTCTCCATCCTTTGCTCGTTTGGATGTCCTGCATGATTCATAGCTTGAGATAGTTGTGTGAGCATGGCTACAAGATTTTACAATCCAGCTCCCATAACGTTTGGTTTCTCAGGGGGAAAATCATTGCATTGACTGTCGCATTCTGCATTAACACGGTTCTTTTGGGTTCCAGCCATTGACTAAAACCAAGAAGAATAGTGTGAGCAACACTAATTATAATTGGAAAACCACATAATCAAGAATAAAATTTCACAGTTAAGGTCTTATCCTATGTTATTCATGGCCATTTCTAAAACACTAAGATTGTGTTCTATGCTTATACTTATCCTTAGGATTCTTACTATGGCTTTCACATCCTAGTTTCCAAAGGATGACTATACCTTTACTCTGATACCAACTACAATGACCCATACTTTACATACATTGTTAGTACTTCAAAATTATAGTACACATATTAAAACATATAACAAAACCATGAAAGGATCGTATAGGTATAGTGTCTTTAGAAACTGGGAAACATAAACAATTGGTTCATAAAGCATCCACAATGTCTCCCATTTATTTCATCATATCTATAGACCCTTTTGACATATCTTACTTAATTACCTTCTTCCTAACCTGGGGAAAGAAAAAATACAAAAGGGTGAGCTCAAATTCTTAGTAAGGGTAAACAATAGAAATTTCATTCACATCATATTCATAAGAATATAACATTTTTGAAATCTTACCCTGCAAAAGAGATCATAATTTCATAACATGGGATAAATCATGTAGTGAAATGTAATGACAATAATCATAACATAAAACATGATGCTTTGTGGCATACACAAATAATTATAGAGAATCATTTCTTATTATCCAAGACTCATTTCCAAGACTATCTTAGTGGACAAAGTCCATTTCTGAACCGAGTTCATTCCTCGTTTCAGTCCTGTTTCACTGAACCGGTTTAACCTGTAGTTCTAGCCATGTCTATCTCATGAGATATAAAATCATTACCCAATTCATTGGAGGGAGATATAGGTCACACCCATCTCATAATTATACCATTCTTATGTGTGCCACAGAATTATAAATCATACATCATTGCATAACCCATGTAATAAAAATGGGATTCTTAAACATTGTGACATCATAAAACAATTCATATAGGATAAAGAAATTTATAAAAAATGATTCCATCACAAAATAATCAAATCAATGTAATAATAGGGATAGAAACAGAACCCTATATTATCTTAGATGGAAAATAATTTTGATAAAACACTTGAACTCCATTCTTGAGGAAAATATCCTTTCTACATAAAAAACACGTTTCCTTTCAAAACATGTCATGAAATTTTAAACTAAAAGACGTTGATTATAAATAAACATGAAAACTTTAAATGGAAGCTTCTTGGAAATAATGTTTTAAAATTCTATTCATGCCGTATAAGTTAAAAACACATTCGTCTCGTACTTTTTTCGAAAAAGTCAAAAAGTACCTCGTACGAAAAATGACAAAAGATTCCTATCATATGTTTTACTAAAAACTCAACGAAGTGTAAAATTGGATTTAATGAATTGTAGGTGGATGGAAAAAATATTACATATTTAGGAAACATGGATTTGGATGATAAAATACACCCCAGTAAATACCAAATTATAAACAATCTTAGATAAAAATGAGATTGTGATATTTTCCCTTACCTTAGGTCTGATTTGCTTCGTAAGTGTCCGAACCTCCTGTATAATGATTTAAATAATGTTATTGACTTATTCCAGAATCATAATCATTGTTATGATATCATATATGGTCATATTCTTTGCTTATTATTAGTAATATTTCATTGTTACTTGTTATTCGGGTGTTTATTACTTTTTGTTCATATGCGTGTTTTGTCGAATAAATTCTTATTCTTATTTTTAGGTTATAGATACCTCATTTCTATAATGGTATTAGTGTAATATATATCATATTTATTCACTCAATTCATTTATTTAATCATTATGAAATGAAAATCATGTAGAACGAGTCGCATCACATCGTGGAGACGACATTCCGTACGTACACATAAGCGATGATATCTTTCCCATGATTGTGGAATTGTATTGGAGGGTATGTATACTATTTAAGAATCAATATCACTTTAAAAAAATCATATATATTTAATCTTTACTCTATTATATTCATCCATGTAATGTGGTGGTGGAAAATAGATTACACCACGGCGTGGAGACGGTATTCCGTACGTACGCACGCGCGGTGATTTCGTTTTCCGTAGGATGGATAGATGGTGAAATAGGTTTGTTTCATACTTATAATAACATATAATTATATGAGTGACACTGATGTTATTAATTCATAATTAAACAACTAAATAAGAAGAATTGGAATAAGAAATAAAGTTGAATGAATCGGTAACGGACATTACCTCTTCTTTGAAGCACCTCTTTGAGACCTCCTCTTAGGGCACTAAAATTGGTCTTTGAAGAAGACTAGGACCTCTAGGATTTTTCTAGGGAAGTGTCGAGGATAAATTGGCAGGGTTTGGACGAGCATCAAGGCTCAATGTGGTGTGAGGAAGAGAGGGAGGAGGTGCCCTTTTATTAAGGAGGAGAGGGGCACCTTTGAAAAAAAAATATTATTTTATTATAAAGACATATTCGGTTTTAAATAGCCCCAAATTGATTTATTTTGAAGCTGAGGTAGGGATGGGTCGAAATACTCTCATAAAATAGAATTTGGACAAGTTTAGTTTACTATTATAACCCTATCATTTAGATTTAACTTTACGCTAGATAATTTTACTTTTACCGTGTCTTTTTGTGTTCTTACACTATAAGGTTAATAAACATACTATAACAAGACAAACGAACCCCAAGTTGATTATTATAAATATATAAAACTGTATCAAATTCATTTGGCCTAAACATTGAATTTTAGGAATAAAATAACAATTATTAATATAATATTTTTCTTAAAAGCTAATTTATGTCAATTTTGACACTATTTAGTATTTGATTTTTGTGAAAATCATAACAGAATTATTAATTAGAAAAAAAGTTAATTAAATCAATAATAACATGTCATATTAACATATAAAATTATTGGAATTCATAAAAAGTCTCAAATTACATTTATTTTGGTATTTATAACATCAATTATGTCAATATTTCATTAATAAGATAATTACTGCCTCATTTTTGTGTCATAAATAAAATAAATTATTTAATTTCTAAAAATTACAAATAAAATACCATTATGTATGAAATCTTTTAATATTTCTAACTTATATTTATAATCTAATATATCTTATGTATAACCCTATATTAAAAATTCGTTACATATTAAACATTGATTTTAACTATTTTTACCCTTCTTTAAATAAATTAATAATAAATGTCCTAGCATAATCCAAGTGGGCCTAAATGGTTATATTTTTTACCTAAGGATGTTTTTGGTCGAACTGAACTTATAAAATAGAATTAGGACATGTGTTAGGGTAATAATAATATCATTTTTACCCTTAATTACCCTATTTAGTTTTAACCGTGGTAAATAAAAGTAAAAAGTTACTATTCACAAAAAATTATTTTCATCTCATTGAACAACATTTTGCATAATAAAATCAACCATGTCTCTCGGATTTTTGAAATTCCACTCACAGAAGCGGTGAAATCATGTTTTATGTAAATTTTCAAATTCTCCTAGGAGGTGGGTAAAAGACGGTGACAAGTATAATAAAATTTTTATATATTTAAAATTATTATAAAATTACTCCAATAAATTAAATTGAACTTATATAGGTATTATGTATAAATTTTGAACTAAGATAAATTTAAATAAAATAAATACTTATTTAAATAAAAATTTGGTTTTTAAATAGTTACCCTGTGTTTTCACTATTCATCAAAAATTGAAAGTTTCCAGAAAAATACCAAAATTTTACCCTAGGATAATTTCAATATTACGAATCCAAAAATGAAGTCTATTTTGAAAAAAAAAATTACAAAATTTCATAAAGTGGTTATTACTAGTCATAACGTCTAGTTTTAATTATATTTTAATAGCATACCGTTGTTTAGTGAAACTTGGTATTGCGTACGACGAAAGCTATCAAGGAAGGTTGTTATTGCGTGTAAAGCAAGCCAAGATAGTGTTGTGTGTAGTGAAAGATTAATTTCATGAATTATATATAATAAAAACAAAATATTTCTTATAAAAGTCTCAGGTCTTACAACAAAGGAGGAAGGGCTCGGGTGGATCAAAAATGAAAAAAGGGGGTTATTGCCCCAATAACAGGTTTTAATGGATTACCTTTTTTGGAACTGCAAGGGAATTGCGAGCCCTGACACCTTTTTTGTTCATAAAAGATTTATTTTGACTCATAATCCTAATATTTTTCATATGGTGGAACCAAAAATCAATTTTTCTTTTAATTTTAGACATCTATGTTTTTATGCTTATAATTATCTAGGTGCTTGAAAAACTGGGTCATCAGTCGAATCTCTTTGGGTGTTTTATCACGACTCCTTACACAAAGATAGTGCTTTTAATTCGGCTGAACACATGTTTACATGTTATTTTTACTATGATAGAAAGCTCAAATTTTGTACTATGGTCTATGCTAGGAATAGATATTTGGACTGTAGGACCCTCTGGTAAGATCTTGTTGATTAATCTAACATCATACCTGATCCATGGATTGTGTTATGTGATTTCAAAGATATTCTTACCTCCAGTTAGAAAATTGGACCATCCATCCATTCTATTTCCACAAATTAATTTAGAGATCTTAATGAAGATTGCAAACTTTTAGAAATTAATCTCATTGGTTCCAAGTACATTTGATATAGAAAGAACTACAAATGGAATGTTTCCAGAAAACTGGATAGGGATCTCACTAATACCCATGCTCTGGTGTATTTAGAAACCATTTCCAGCTTCAATTTACCCAAACATAATTATGACCATCACCCCATCCTTATCACTCTTATTTCAAAAATTCTAAAATAAATCCCCCATTGCATGTTTAAAAATGTACGGTCTTCTTATTTGGATTTCACAATCCTCATTTTAAATTAATGGGAGTCGATAAACCATTATATTATGAATTTTCCTATATAACGAACTTAAAGCACCTCAAAAAGCGTCTTAAGGGTTGGTGCAACACTAAATGAAAACTAATGGAAAATGACATTTATGACCTTGAGAATGATCTTTCCCATATTAAAAAACCATTTTCTTTGACTTCCCTTTAGATCCCCAAGTTGAAATCAACACCTCTATGAAACCGAATTTGCTCATTGTCCTTAAAGACAACATTTGTACGCAAATAATCAAAGCAAAATGGATTTCAGATTGTGAGAGAAAAACTATGTTTTATAACTCTCTTCAATGAATATAGAATGTTTTTCATCCTTTTTCTATCATTGGGGATAATGACTCTCTCTTTGAATCTCAGGAGGATATTTCTAATCATGTCGTATCCTACATTGGTAATATTTTCAAAGACCCAAATATTAATAAGGACCTTCTCATGAGGAGATTCTTGTAACGCCCCGACCCAGGTTACCCTAAGTCGGTGCATTATTTTAATACATTGGAATGATTACAAGGAATCAAGTCCCAAAGGACCGATCCGTTTAGCAGTCTTTGAAAATAGATTAAATACTAGAATGTTACATTACACTTTATAACATACAACACAACATAAATAAACCTTTATGAATTCCATTATTCCCTTATCTTAACCTAGCATATCAATCACAATACACTTCATGAAAGCTTGGGAAAAATAAAACAATGAAAGGGGTGAGCTCCAACGCTCAGTAAGGGTAAGCAATACAAAAGAAGATAACATAAAAATTTAGTATGGTGAATAATTGAAACCACATGACTTTACCAATAATAAAAATCAATAATTTTATCGATGGAATATGAGCTGAGTAAATAATTCCATAAAAAAATAAGCATGGTTATTCTACTACTCGAATGACCACATGAACCATAAATATTATTTTCATACTGAGGGAATGTATAATACCAGATATTAATTTATTTGTCAAGGCCTCGTTCCAGGACCTATCGACTAACTATAAACGGTCCACAACTTGGAGAGCCTTTGTAACCAGACTCCATCCCGGAGAGCCTCTGTAAACGGACTCCAACTCAGAGAGCCTCTGTAACCGGACTCCATCCCGGAGAGCCTCTGTAACATGACTCCAACCCGAAGAGACTATGTAACCGAACTCCGTCATGGAGAGCCTTTGTAACGGGACCTTCGGTAACCGAACCTCAACCCAGAGGGCTTACTTTTACCGGTCCCCAACCCAGAACATACTGGTCAAATACATTCATCATAAAAAAAGTTTTAAATATAACATAAAAATTTGAATTAAAACTAGCATACAAAATGTCAATTCTTTATCCATAAACCATGAATGCTATAAAAATGACATATCCATAGTCAAACATATCACAAAACATTCAATAGAATATAGATGATTTTTATTATAATAAATCAACTTCAATCAAGTTTAAAATCCATTAAAGGGTGTTGGCATAGATGAAAATTATCAGTAAAATGCTTTGAGAGAAATTCCCCTTTTCATGAATTCATTTAAAATTATCAAAATTTATAATGGTAGTCATTTAAAAGGTATTTTTGAATAAAAGTGTCGTATACCACATTGAATCTTTTTAAAATAATTATCATTTCAAAACATTCATGTTCATGTAAATAAATCATTAAAAATCATTTTGAAAACATGGATATAAAATCAAATGATTTAGAAGAATAAAAATTTAAAAATTTAAAAATGATGTTTTAGTATAAAATTTCCTTAAAAATAATCCCTTTTAAAACTCTATTATGAAACATGGACATGGATAATTAATATTTCCCAGTAAAAACCTACACATAAACAATCTTAGATAATAATGAGATTGAGGAAACAACCCTAACCAATATGGTAAATCACTAAACAAAATCCCAATGAATGAAGGATTATTCAATGAAGTGGTGAGCACCCATCAATTAAATTATATTACTCAAGGAATTAAATCATGTCTATTACATACACCACACAAAAGAAAATAGTGGCAATACAGCGTGAATCTCACAAGAATAAGAAATGAGATGAAATCCCCTTACCACGTTGTAATTAATCGAGTTGTATGACCAAAAGTTAACATCCACTAAATAATTCATAGAATACCATGAATATAGATAGAATCATGATAATACATATCAAATGGTAGTACACAATACACCACATGCAATAAATATGTGGATAACAATGGAAATGTCATGGAATTAAAAGTGAGATAAGAAACCCCTTACCTCGTGTCTGACTTGACCAGTTCGTTCATTAATATCATGAATAATAATATAATGTTATTTTATACATTCTTAAGAACCTATTTTATGTTTATTATACGTTTTATATCACTTATTACAATGTTATAAAAAATTTAATCATTTAACTTAATAATATCTAATTTGTTGATATTTGGCACTTCAGTCAGAAATGTACATCTTATAGTAACAAGTTGTTCACAAGGTCAAAAGATCATTATATCCAAAATTATATTAATTATTCAGATATAATATATATCATATATATCCAATATATACATTTATTTATAACAATACATATCATTTTGTGGTAAAACAATAAATGCACCCTTCATTGAGATGGTAAGCCGTACGTACGCATGAACACTACATTCATTTCAATTTTTTATTTTAATAGAATTGAAACATAATTATACATAGGTATATTATAATTCCAGTATAATATCATATATAATATAACTAACTCTGTCCTTTATATGTCCCACATATGGTATTAACGAGTCATATAACATTGTGGGGGCGGTAGTCCGCCCTTCCTCAAATGATGTTTTCACATTTAGCCATAATGGAAGCCATTAAGGTATGATATAAATGAAAAAATACTGAAGCATTAAGAATACAAAAAAAAAATATATATCATATATATATATATAAATTTTCATCATAAGGTCCACCATGATAGGCGGTAGGAGGTAATTGAACAATCATTGTTTGGTGAGGCGTTAGTTTGTCATCCACAAAAACATTATGTTTTTCACCCATTAGATGGATGTGTGTGTATGTTTAGTTCAAATCCTTATAATAAAAACATGCTAAAAAATCGATGATACTGGTGTTGTTATAAAATAAACGAATAAAAAGATTTTAGGTGTTGGAGAAGTAAAATAAAAGAATAGAAGTTAAGAGAAACTGTTACCTTTAATTTGGGTAACGTCCTTTGGTTTGAACCAAAAGGACTTCTTGATGTGCCTTCTGCCGATGGTAAGGATTCTAAGAGGAGGAGAGGTATGTAGGAAGTTAATTTGTTAGATATTTGAGGTGCCTAAATGCTTGATTGCTGTGAGGAATTTGTTATAAGTGGACACCTTTTATAAGTGGGAGGAGGGGCTCTTTTGGAATGTGTGAACTTATTATTTTATTATATAATTATATTCGGTTTATAATGGTCCAAAAATAATTAAGGATGAAGATAAGATGACCCAAGGTCGAGATAAAATCACCCAATAATAATTTGACATGTTTAGGATATTATTTTATTATTTAGAATCTAATTTATTTAAAAAATTTATTAATGAGGTAAATAATGCAACATTATTGTGTCCTAAATAATTTAATTTATTCGATGTATAAAAATTATAAAAAAATTACCATGAGGTAGAAAATTGTTTTATATTTCCAATTAATATTTATAGTCAAAAATATTGCTCATACAACAATATATAAAAATTAATTACAAAAATATATTTGGTCATGTCAATTTTTCGTTTAAATTAATTAATTTATAGTTTCTTTATCATTCATAAGTGGCTCTAGGGGATCTCAAAATCGACCCAAGGATGCCCCTAGTTGGACATTACTCATAAAATATGGTTAGGACATGTGTTATGTTATGTTAGAATTATTAAAATATTATTTTTAACTTGAATTACCCTATTTACCTTTAACCGCGGTAAATAAAAGTCAAAATTTACTATTTACCAAAAATTATTTTCATCATATTGAATCAAATTTTTCTTACTGTGGTTAACCGTGCCTCTTATATTTTTGAAATTCAACTCACAGAAGTGGAAAAATTAGGGTTTATGAAATTTTTCAAATACTCATACGAGGTGGCTAAAAAAGGATAAAAAGTTCAATAAATTATATATATATATATAAACTTATTATAAAATGACTCCAATAAATTATTTTTACCATATATAGGTATTATGTATCTAATTAGACATATAATAAATTTAAATAAAATAAATAATTATTTAAATAAAAAGTCGGTTTTAACCAATAACTGAGTGTTTTATTACTATTCATCAAGAATTGATGTTTCCTAGAAAAATACCAAAAATTCGACCTAAGCAATATTTGATATTCTGAATTCAAAAATGATGTCTCTTTTAAAAAATTAAAATCATATAAGTTTCATTAATTAATTTAAAATAAATTACCGTTGTCAAAACAAATATCATGTTTTTAAGAAACAATATCTTTCAAAAGATTGACACTTGTTTATGTTAAATTTTAAAGTTACAATAATTATAATGGCCTAAATTGCATTAAATGAAAAAAATATAATCTAATTATACATCAAAACCAATCAAAATCATAATTTAACACTCTATATTATTTTTATTCAAAAAGTTGTTTTTAATTAAAATTTATTTTTTTCACTATTAACCAATATATGAAAGTTATCAGAAAAATACAAAAAAAATATCAAAACAAAATTTTTATCTCTCGATTATAAAGAAGAATATTATTTAGTAAAATTTAATATATAACAGTGCCAAATATTTTATTTAAAATAGGTTCACACTCAAAAGGTGGTCAAATTGCAATTTGTCAAAAATACATCCTTTATCTAAAAAATTGAATTTATTCTAATATTATGTCTAAGAAACACATATTCTGGATGTTAATATTATATGGAGTATATAAATTTCAATATGTAGTTAATTATATTCATAACCTCTTTTGAATGGATAGATTGGTATATCGTGGTGTTCTTGAACATGGTGTTGCGTGTAGTGCATGTTATTGAATTACATTGAATAAGTAACATAATATGAAATCATGGGGTGATATATACTTCTCTAATTCAATAAATATCATCCTTGTAATTTTAAATTGTTGTTCAAAAATAAATTGTTAAAAAAATAGAAAAATACCTTTGTGGAAAACCCACATCAGAAATTAGGTTAATAAAATTTATTCTTAATAAGAGGAAAATTCAAATGAAAGGGTCACCACAAAATTATAAGCTCAATTATGAGAACATTTGTGGAAATTAAAGACACATAATTGAAGGGAAAACATAAATATTTATAAGGAGTCATTGAGGACATCAATAACAACCATGTGTAAAATTGAGGGAATTAAATCGATCAATCTATGATGATTTAAAATACCATCAGTTCAACAAAACATAATGTATTAGGATAACACATTTTTGGTTTTAATATCCCTTCCCAATAGTTTAAGAATTAATTTATCCATTGAATAAGATGAAAAATTTATATATATATATATATATATATATATATACTGGAAATGTAGAGTTTCATTCATCAACTAATTCTTACCACAAACTCATCTTTCTCTCTCAAAATATTTCAAAAAAAATTCTATTTATACAAATCATATAGGGTTCCTAAAATAATGAATTTATAATTCACCTATCAGACCTTTTAAAAAAAGAAACTACATTATAAAATCCCGGACATCACGTGGGCCAGTGGTAGGTGATACACCCTTGTCGCCGTTCGGTTGCAGGTTCAAGTCTCGCGGCCTTGCCGGACGCGACATGTTGCTACCTCACCTCCGGGTTGTCCTTTTTATGTCAATTCAATAATAATCTCAAACTTGACTTATCCAAAATGTTTTTTCTCAAACACATAGTAAAAAATTTATAAGTAAGGTAAACACAATGAAGATCTTTTCTTCCACATAATAACTTGTGAACACCTTCATCACGTATTGTATTAAAACACTGAAACATCCTGAATTACCATAAAACCTTATTGATTACATTGATTCTTTCTTATTCCTTATAGAATACTGGATATACTCCTTCTATCCAAAAATGTTGTAAACTCCATAAATGATTGTATATACAAACTATAAATCAGTTCCTAGGAAGTCAAGAATATCAAATATAATTTATCCAAATCAACCATATCTTATTCCAAAATCACTACCTCAGTATCAAAATAATATTATGGTTTATCTTTCTCTGAACCATATATTTTTCAAAAATTTAACCTACAATTGAGTCACTTTTCTTTGTTCCACACAATCTCAAGTCTTTAATGAAATAGTACTACAGTACAATCCTTATATAATCTATAATTCTTATAACATGTACATCATCAATACAATACTCAAATGAAACAATACTTTAATAACTACATAATAAATCTAATCATTCCTCTTCAACTTTAGTAGTATCATCACTTTATTTTCATCCAATAGCAGCATTTGGGGTATACTCTAATGATTTGGGCACTGATTTGTGTAGTGTCCCAACTCCTTGTAGATGAAGCATTGTACATTGGAAACTTTTTTCTTACCCTTGAAATCATGTACTTGGTGTCCATTTTATCCACACTTATAACAAACTCCCATTCCTTTCGAGAATTTACCAAGGTGAATCTTTCCACAGTTATCACATATTGGAAAATCCTTCTTTTCCCTCTTCCCTTTATACATCATTCTCTCTTCCATCGTTTTATTCTCTTGCATCCCTTCAAATCCATTGAACACACAAAATTATTTACTTATCTTATTAACACATGATACCATTTCTTCATATGTTGAGAATAAGTGGGAGACTATCTCTCATATAAATTTTGTCTTAATACCATGAAGGATAAGATCCTTCTTACTCTTTGGATCATACGTATTGTTGGTGTTCATATTATTTCTACTGGGAACCATTTCTATACAATGGCATAAACTAGATTAGGTCATGAATAGAAATACATAACTCAAAACATGTAAAACACTTAACATAAATTGAACAGTTTATGGATATAATCTATAATCATAAAAAAAATTCTTTGAAGCGGTATATAATCATAAACCATTCATAATGATTTGTAATGAAAATGAGATTTATCCTAAGCATTTCCCTCTAGAGTGTCATAACCAAGAGTGCATTAAGGCCCGTTTTCGTGCACCAGTTCCCCTTTGAGTCTAGATCAAAGTAGTGTGTTTGGGTTATACCCTTCGGTACATCTGTACCAGAGCCGCCTCTACCTGATCATATCCAGACATGGATGTATTTTCTTGGAAAACTCAAAAAATCTATACAATACCAAAATTCTAGGATGTTCTTATATACTAATCCTCAAAGTCCATCTTAGGGATATATGTTCTAATTAGAGTTTATTTAATATAGTTTCCAAGGTTATTGATAAACATCCTATGATACCAACTGTAACGCCCCGACCCTAGTAACCCAGAGTCGGTGCATTATTTTAATACATTGGCATGATTAAAATAAATCATTTCCCAAAGGACTGATCAACATAGAAGTCATGGAAAATAAATTACATACATGAATGTTACATTCCACATTATAACAAAAAACTCAACATAAATAATCTTTTATGAATTCCATTATTCTCTTAGCTTAACCCTGCATATCAATCACAATACACTTCTTGAAATCCTGGAAAAAATAAAACACAGAATGGGGTGAGCTCAAATTATCTTTAATGGTAAGAAATAGAGAGAAATATATCATTAATATTAAGTATTATGAATAATTGAAACCACATGCCTTTACCAATAATCAACATGAATACTTTTATGGAAGTAATATGATCTGAGTAAATAATTCAATAATAAAACAATATAATGGTTATTCTACTAGTCTAATGACCACATGAATCATCAATATTATTTTCATAATGATGGAATATAAAATACCAGACTTTAATTTCTGTGTCAAGGCCTCATTCCAGGACCTATGGACTAACTGTATCCAGACCCAAACCTGAAGATCCTCTGTAACCGGACTCCATCTCGGAGAGCCTTTGTAACCGGACTCCACCCCGGAGAGCCTCAGTAACTGGACTCCATCCCGGAGAGCCTATGTAACTAGACTCCAAACCGGAGATCCTCTGTATCCTGACTCCATCCCGGAGAACCTCTATAACCAGACTTCATCTCTGATGGTCTGCTGTAACTAGACCCCAAACCCGGAGTGCTTACTTTTACTGGTCCCCAACCGAGAACATACTAGTCCAATACGTTCATAATAAGAAAAGGGTGAAATATAACATAAACATTCATATTAAAACTAGAATACTAAATGTCAACACATTATCCATAAACCATGAATGGTATAAAAATAACACACCCACATTCAAACATATCATAAAACATTCAATAGAATATGGAAGATTTTTATCATAATAAATCAACATCAAAAAAAATTTAAAATCCAATAATGGGTGTTGACATAGTTGAAAATGAGCAATAAAATGCATTGAGAGAAATTTCCATTTTCATGAATTCGTTTAAAATTATCAAAATTTATAAAGGTAGTCATTTAAAAGGGTTTTTTGAATCAAGGTGTCCCATTCCAATTTGAATTTTTTTTAAAGGATTGTCATTTCAAAACATTCATGTCCACATATATAATTGCTTAAATTACATTTTAAAAACATGGATATTTAGGAGAATTATTTAGAAGAATAAATATTTAAAACATTAAAAATGATGTTTTAGTAAAAAATTACATTAAAAATAATCCATGTTAAAACTCTATTATGAATCATGGACATGGATAATAAATATTACCCAGTAAAAACCTACACATAAACAATCTCAGATAATAATGAGATTGAGGAAACAACCCTTACCGATTTGGTAACTCAGGAAACAAAAAACCCATGAAAAAGGATTATTCAATGAACTAGTAAGCACCCGTAGATTTAATTATATTACCCAAGGAATAAAATAATGTCTAATACATGCACCACATAAAAGGAAATAGTGGCAATACATCGTGAATCTCACGGGAATAAGAAGTTAGGTGAAATCCCCTTACCATGTTGTAATCAATCGAGTCGTATAACCAAATGTTAATATCCACAAACTAATTCATACAATACCATGAATATAAATATAATCATGATAATATATATCAAATGGAAGTACACAATACACCACATATAATAAATAAGTGGTGAAAAATGGAAATATCACGGAATTAAAAGTGGGATAAGAAACCACTTACCTCGTGTCCGACAAGACCCGTTCGTTATTTAATATCCGGAATAATAATCAAGTGTTAATTTATACAATTTTAAAAACCTTTTTCAAGTTTATTATTCCTTTTATATCAATTATTACCATGTTATAAACATAATATAATCATTTAAGTTAATAACATTCGTTTTGTCGATATTTGGTAGTTGAGTCAAAAATGAACACCTTATAGTTACAAGTTGTTCACATGGCCAAACGTTCATTATATCCAGAATGATATTAATTATTTAGATATCATATATCATATATATTTAGTATAAACATGTATTTATAATATTATATATCATTTTGAGGTAAAAATGAAATGCATCGTTTATGGAGACGGTAAGTCGTACGTACGCATGGACACAACTTTCATTTCTATTTCTTATTTTAGTGGAATTAAAACATAATGATAAATTATTATATTATAATTAAAGTATAATATCATATATAATATCATTAAAACCATCCTTTATATGTTCCACATATGGTATTAACGAGTCATATCACATTGAGGGGGTGGTAGTCCGTACTTCCTCAAATGAAATTATCATGTTTACCCATAATGAAATCCATTAAGATGTGATATAAAATAAAAATACATAAGCATTAAAAAAACATAAACATAATATATATCATATATATATAAATTGTCATCATAATGTCAACCATGAGAGGTGGTAGGAGGTAATTGAACAATCATCGTTTCATGAGGTGTTAGTTTTCCATCCATAGAAACATTATGTTCTTCGCCCATTAAATGGATGTGTGTGTAAGTGTAGTTAGAAACCTTATCATAAAATAATCCTAAAATTATGAGGATACTGGTGTTGTATAAAATAAATTAATAAAATGAGTTTAGGTGTTGGAGAATTAATATAAAAGAAACAAAGTTAAGAGAAACTGTAAACATTAATTTGGGTAACTTCCTTTGGTTTGAACGAAACAGACATCTTGAAGTGACTTCTGCCTAAGGTAAGGCTTATAGAAGGAGGAGAGGTATGTAGGAATCTTAATTTATCAGATTTTGGACGAGTCTAAAGGATTTATTGGGGTGATAAATTGGTTAGAAGTTTTCTCCTTTTATAAGGGGGAGGAGGGGCTCTTTTGGAAAGTCTGAAGATATTATTTTATTATATAATGATATTTAATTTTTAATGGACTACAAAACATTAGGGTTGAAGATAAGATGACCATGGTCAAAATAAAATCATCCAATAAGAATTAGACATGTTTTGGATATTATTTTAATATTTATAATCAAATTTGTATAAATCACTTATCAATGAGGTAAATACAGTGCCATTATTGTGTCATTAATAATATAATTTATTCGATGTCTAAAAATTATTAAAAAATTCCATGATGTAGGAAATAATTATATATTTCCAATGAATATTTATAGTCAAAATTAGTACTTATATAACACCATATAAAAATTAATTACTAAAAGATTTTTGTTAATGTGAATTTTTTCGTCACTTTAAATTATGAAATCTAATGTGTCATTATCATTCATATGTGGCTCCATAGGGTCCAAAAATTGACCCAAATATGACCATGGTCGGCAATTACTAATAAAATAATCATAGTACATGTTTTAATTTAAAAACTTATAAGTTTCATTAATTGATTTAAAATTAATTTTCGTTGTCAAAACAAATAGCGTGTTTTTAAACAACAATATCTATCAAATGATTTACACTGGCTTATGTCCAATTTCAAAGTAAAATTAATTATAATGACCTAAATTGTATTAAATGATAAAACTATAATCTAATTATACTTAAAAACCAATAAAATTCCTAATTTAACACTATAAATTATTTCGAATAAAAAACATGTTTTTAATTAAAATTTAGTATTTTTCACCATTCACCAAAATATTAATGTTATCAGAAAAATACCAAAAAAATTTCAAAACTAAATTTTTATCTCCAAATTATAACTATTAAGTTTATTTTTCCAAATTGAATATATATCAATGTAAAATATTGGATTTAAAAATGATTCACCCTCAAAAGGCGGTAAAATTGTATTTTTTGAAAAATACATCCTTTATCTAAAAAATTTAATTTGTTCTTATATTATATCTAAGAAACACATAATTTGGATGATAAATTATATGGAGTATATAAAATTCCAAATAAAGTTAATTCTATTCATAACTTCTTTTTCAAGGCAAGATTATTATGTCGTGGTGTGCTTGAACTCGGTGTTGCACGTAGTGCATGTTATTGAATTACTTTGAAGAAATAAAAAACTATGAAATCTTGGGGTGTTACAATTTCCATCATGGTTAATGAGGAAGACAATCATTCCCGCATAAGAATCCACCTTGACCGTGAAATCAAATCCATAGTCTTCATCCTTAATCTTAATAGTTCCATGAGACCTTATGGTTTTAATAATAGTTTCATTCAACATAATTGGGAGATATTCCACATTGATGTTTTCAGACTTTTCATATACGTTTTTTTATGATGGGGTTCTCCTTCATGATCTTAATGATCAATTACATAACTTAATTCACAATGTTTCCAATGCTTCTAAAATTCATCTCATTTAGCCCATTTATCATATTAACTCTCTTTATAAAATCATAACAAAACTACATTCCAATATACATTGTACTCTTTGTCAAAATATTATTTCATGGAATCAATTTAGTTTATGAAAGGAAGATCTATACAAGATTGTATTGTCCTTTCATCAAAATGCACTGACACTCTGAAAAAATCCAACAGAAGAGGCAATGTTTCCATTAATCATGATGATAAGAAATCCTTTGATAAAAATGATTGGAGCATCATATTAATGGTTCTACAAGACTTTGGTTTCAATGATATTTTTCTCAGTATGATTAATTCCTTGTTCAATTTGGCCTCTATTTCCATTCTTGTAATTGGAACCCCAAATGGATATTTTAAATGAACCAAAGGTGTCAAGAAAGGTGAACCATTATTTGAAATCCTATATTCTATTGCAGAAGATTACCTTAGTAGACTTCTTCTCACTTTCTTGGTTTCTCAAAACAAACTTAAAATCATTAGGAAGACTAGAAACTTATTTGTGACTACACATATTTTTTATGTTGATGATATCTTCCTTTTTTACAAGGTGATAAAATAAATATTAAAAATATTAAAAATGTCTTGGATCATTAAGAAGTTATATATTGTAAATCTGCAAACTGGAGTATATCTTTTTGGTTATTTGTAAAAAAAATTCTTCTAATAGTAGAAATGAAATTATCAATAATCTAGATATCAATGAAGAATTCTTCCCCTTCACCTATATAGGGGATTCAATTGAAAGGGGAAGTCCTAAAGACATATTATTTTCCACTATTTTTGACCAATTAATCAACCTGCTGTCTTCCTAGATGGGTAAATCACTATGCATGGATGATAAGATTTGATTGGGGAAATATAATATTTTGTCTAAATTGTTTTACTCACTTATGATCTATAAATGTCATGTTGGTCTTGTTAAGAAAATTAATGTTTACATATATAATTTTGTTTTAACAGGAAGAATTCTTGAAATAGATCTTGTGGCCATTCTATATGCCACTTAGTGAAATCCATTAGATAAAGGTGGTCTTCGTATAAAAAACCATTATCTCTTTAACAATGCCCTTAAATGTAGACTTTCTAGGAGATTATATTAATAACAACCCTTACACCATTTATTTTATTAAAAAAACAGTTTCCTTAACAAACTTATTAATATAAATTTGAACAATATCCACTATTCCATATGGCCCTCCATTAGGAAATCCTTTGAAAACATTATGTTTTACCCTAGATGGATGGTTAGTGCTGAGTCTTCCATGATTTTTTTGCTAGATAATTGGACTGATGTCCCTCTAATTTCTATGTTACCAACCTAACTCCACCCTGCATAACACCAAATGTACTATAAAGGATATCATAAAATCTGGTAACTTCAACATTACTGACAACATCATGCATATTACTTACAATTACTTCTATGCTAATGCTGATGATTTTCTTATATGGGAGCATGATCACAGTGGGGTTCTTGACTCAAAAAGTTTTTACAAAGACAATCTTGAAATTATGGATCTCATATTTGAGTTATTAAAATATTTTTATAAGACCATGTTTAAGCCATCGAGACTCAATCTTGTTTTCCATATTGCCCACAACTGCATTTCAACTATTTTTGTCTTCAATCATTTGGAATCCATCTTTTTTCTAAGTTCCACTTTTTCTACCAGCATAGAGAAGATACTAACCATTTTATTTCTTGTGCGATGGCTTCAATGTTTTGTAATTTTTACTACTAACCTGTTTGGCTACATATGGTTACACATTAACTCTATTAGTCATCAATTTAAAACATTGTGTGGAGATTGACTCTTCTCATAAAATCAAGAACCTCTTCTTAGTAGTATTGGTGGAGCTCCTCCATGTGATTTAGTATAATAAAAATTCCATTATCCAAAATAATAGCTCATTCGATCTTAATGCATGTCAAACGTGAATAAAATTTCTATTACGAATGCCACATCGATCCAGAAATCTTATTGGAACAACTCCATTGGTAACTTCATGATCCTTAGTTATCATAGAGTAGTTGGTCTCTACAGGCTACCGTGGAACACCTTTGAAGTGTTCGGGAAAACACCACACCCAAGATGGATCAAAGAGACTTTTGATAGAGATTCCAAGGCAACCCAGGGTCTTCGAGATGTGGTGATATCTTCATGGATTTTATTAGGTTGTTCCATGGATTCTTCTTTGGATGTTGTGGTACGAACTCATCCTTGTATGATGAAATGATGGATTTGATTCATGCTATGTATTTAATCATGAAAATGTGCTGGAACAACATCTGGATTTATATTGACTCAACCACCATTTTCTATGTGATTTGGAAAGGCATAGTACATCTTGGTTGGCCTATTATTACCCTTTAGATGAGATTCCTGACTTCATTTCTGGATATCAACTACATTGTCACTCATACCTTTCCTGAAGCGAATAGGTTTGAAGATTGTTTTTCCAACATGGGAATCAACCAAGGAATTACATGGAAGGATGACCTGCATGTTGATCTTCTCCCTTTTTATGAATGGGGTTTTAATAATACTCCTTATTTCAGACTCATGTAGTTCCTTCTTATTTCCATAAATTGTGTCTTGGTCTTAAAAAAATATAAGTGTATTAAATGTGTATTGAGTATTTCAAGAATTAATGTAATGTGTTTCTAGTCTTTTTTTAATTTATGGGATAAATATTCCAATTCCCCACTCATATCTTATATATCATATATATAATTCCCCTTTGAAATTTTATATCATTAACCTCATTATTTTAATTACATTATATGTCTTATTTTATTTTATTCTTTATTACTGAATATGAATCAATATATTACAAAAATGGTAAGGGTTTCTTTTCCTCAATTTCCCTTCATTGAGATATATTTCATGTTAGGAATATATCTTCTATTTATAGATATATATACAAGCGATTTGGAATGTAATACACATGAATTTATTTATTTTAATGGTATTTTATGTTTCATTTAATGTTATTCTTTCATGGATATTATGATTAAATGTAAACAAATATGCTAATTGTTTTGTTATAAAATCTCATTTTTATCAAGATTTTTATTTTTAATCATTCTAAGATGAAATAATATGGTCCATACTCATATTAATGTGCTGAATTTTATTACCCTTATTTTATTTGAATTAAAGAGTTTTGTACTTTAATTATAAAAATATTATGTACTCCATATTTTAAAATAAATTTCATGGAAAAATGATCATTATTTCTCTATTCAATCAAAAATATGTCTTCTTATAATAAAATATTTTTAAAAAAAATTCAAAATTGCTTTTAGCATTCACGACACGATTTATTAACAGTAATTTAAATACTTTACATACATTTTTTTGAAATCAACTTTTTTTTATTCCAATTAATATATGTTCTGATTTTACCAAATATATGTATGGAAAAAAAATTAATATTAAAATTATGAAAAAATATTCTACCTATCATGATCATAATTTTCATTAAATAATCCTCTACATGATTCCATATTTATCTTTAATGATATTTATTTACAAATAACATAGGATTAAATAATATTTATTTCAATGATGAATGATTATTTTCTAATGATTGTTTTTAAATTATTTTCTATGATTCATTCATATGTTTCTAAGGTTATTTTTAAATAAAAGTATTTTCCAAATGTATTATATTTTTAAAATATTCAAAGGCAAAATTCCATATTCCTCATGAAATGTTCCAAGTGATCTTTGTAAATAATTCTCAATCAATGATGACCTACTTTGATGTTACTTATTCTTTATTGAGTATAATAATGGATGATTCCATACATAATCTATCTATTTATGGTCACTATTTTTCATGACGAAATATTTATGAAACCCATTAATTTTTAATTGGTTATTCTATGGTGAGTTTAGGAATTGTATATGAAACCATTTTTCATTACAAGGGTGATGATATGATGATATGATGAATGTTTTTTGATATTATTCCATACATAAATAAGGTTTTTCTTGTGATATGGTTGGGACCTATATCTCCATCAAATGAATTGGGTAATTATTTTTATATCATGAGATAGCATGGTTTAATAGGACAATACACTTGATCCACTATGGGAAATAGGTTTCTCTGGACCCCATATGGGAAGCATGAGATTTTTTAATCCACTTTGGGAAACTGGTGCATCATTATCCATAATGAGAAACTTGTAATATGAGAAGATAAGATATATTTATTGTTTGAGCTACTAACCATGAACTATGAATTTTGTTTCTAAATTTAGTATGTTTTTTCACTATTATTAATTGAGCTTATGGTTCATACATGATTCATGATGATTTATCAAACATATGGAACATGTTTTCTAAAATGATATTGTTTTATGTAATTAGTCATGTTAATTATCTATTAAATGTTGGGTATGAAATTTTAATGTAATATTCCTAACCACATACATATATTATTTTCTTAGGATTTTATCTGAACATAGATTGTTTTTTGTTAAATTTATCTTTATTGAGATTTTTTTCCCCCAATGACTTATGTTTCCTTCCCCATGATAAGAAGAATGGTTTTTGTAGGGTATTACTAAGAATAGTTTTATATGAGAATATATTTTTGAAATATGTATATGGTCTTTCAGGAAATAAGAATATTATACTTCTACTATCCAAATACTATAACATAATATTGTTCTTGGATATTTGTTTATAAAATTTAGTGATAATATTTCCCAAAATATGTGATATAGATCTATTAAAATCATATGTCTCTATATTTTTTAGGGGGGGGATGTTTTACCTATCAGTTGAAATTATTTATTATAAAATATTAGTGAAATACATTCAGATATCTCAATTTATATTATTAGGGATAAGTCTTTGTATGTTACCTTGTGTAAGAAATTGTCCATCATTTTCTTTGTAGGATAGAGTGAGTGATTTTAATTAAATTGTATCTTTAGTTGAATTCTACATGTGTATGTGGAACTTGAATGGAGGTTCCTATGTGTAGTTCCTATTAAAATGGAACATTGATCTAGACATGGTCTTCACTTGCTGCACCACTATGGTCCATAAAAAACACCTAGATTGACACACCTGAAGTATATGATTTGGTAATTTAAAAACACATTATGAATCATAATTATGAATAAAAATAGATTATTACTATTAATAAACTAGAAAAAAAACTAAGGTGTAATAGATTTAATAGATTCTTTTTTTTATTAAAATTTCCAATATGTTATTTTTGATGATTATTTGGTTCTCCACTTTGATAATAATTTCTAGAACTATGATTTTACAATTCAATAAAATGATGGAATAATAGGAACTAGATTAAAATTTAATGAGATAGAAAATTTTATGATTAAAAACCTAATAGTATAATTATTAGTGTGAAAGATATTATAATTGTTCATAAAAAATATCACAAAACACGATTGACAATGTGAAACTATACAAAATAACTGACTCACAAAAGAAATGAATGATAGTGTTCATCTAGAGTTCCAATTGTATTGACTCTAATGGAAATAATACATAGTTTCTTATATTTCAAGAATGTCATGGCCCGATTAAAATTTGATTAGTCCGAAACCATCCCAAGACATCCGTTTTAAGCTAGTGGTTGTAGATAAAAAAATGGACATCTATAATGGAAGTACATTCCATTATGTATTGATATGATAACACCCAACCATATCAATGAATAAGAGAAGTGAAAAAAATATAAAACACATGGAGTGATAAATACTCACGAACATATTCTATGTAACAGAATGTTTATGATTTTTTGAACTAAATTGGAATGGGGAAATATACATTCCAAACTTGGATGATGCACCAACTGAATAGAACTATAAAAGTAAAATTTCTGAGAGGGCATTACTCTAGATATCTAATATCTGAACACAATGCATGATCCAATACACTAGGTACCCCTATTCTCTATTACATTCACCAATGACCATTATATCATCTATATAAGACATGAAACATGTGTGAAAATGTTATATAGGGGTGAGAATATACACACTTAGTAGGATGCCCCAAAATCTAATGGAAGTGAAAACAGAGAGACAGTTATAATAGCCATAAAAATCAACTCCATTAAAGAGATTAAAAATCCTACAAAATGGATATATATATATATATATTGTCAAAATAATGAATCCCAAAAATGAATGATGGGGGATCTCCATAAAATAGGACATCCGAGGAAAGAATATCAATAGTTTCATACATCCATCAAGGATGACCAACATCTTGCACAACTATCGGAGATTTAACAATGTGGTGGCCCATGCCATTAAAATGTTTTGGATTGTTGAGGTGGAAATTTTCCATGTTTAAGAAACATTAAATATTTATTTGGGGGGGGGGGATTCTCACTCAGTGAAAGGATGACCCACACCTTATTTGATAGTGGGTACAACATAATATGTAGAGGATATATGAACTATTGCATTAGGGAGCTCCATATTTGAGGAAGGAAGACCAAAACCCTATCTTATAGGGGATACCACTAGGTATATATTTGACCATTTCCCTAATACGTTATTTGGGGTACCACTTTTTATATTAAGTACTTGCACCATAACATGAAAAGGGTTACCACTCCGTGGATTGAGTAAAAGCACTCTAATGCCATTGGGGTACCACATAATAGATAAAGTAACCACACCATAATGTCATAGGGGGAACCTCTAATTATTTTAAGTCCCCACATACTAATGAAATATGGATGTACCCCATAGTATATAGAGAAACCATTGCCTAATTACATAAGTAAGTACCCCTTTAATGATCATAGCGGATCACAACCGACGTTGAGTGTTTCCTAAATTAGTTTCATTCATATAACACATTTCCTAATATCACAATGTAATCTATAAAGGATACCATCATATTATATGCAAAAGAAACACAGGATAGGCTACTCATGGGAGAAAATCTGATTTCCCATGATGGAGACATGAGAGACCGATGGTTTTTCAAAATGGAAGAAGGGATACATGGCATGTTAGGGACCCACACGTTGTATGCACCCACTCCACTATCTGGTTGTTTCCCTTATGGTATATAGCTTATTAAACATGTAGTAATACATGAAATGTATCTAAAATACATAGTGTGACATAACCACCTTGTGTCTTAGTTGTGCTCTTGATTGTGATTTTGTAAGTATTTCTATGTCCATGTACTTAGTTAAAAGACATATCCTTCTACACTGAGTCCCACCAGTGTCCCTATCCATGTATCTATAAATTTATACAAGTAATGTTCCTATCTATTTTCTCCCAAAAAATGTCATTTATATGTTCTCTACAACACGACTTGTCTACATTGAGAGAGATACAGGAAATGTGGCCCCACCACATGGTGTGGCATCATTAAAATCCTCGAATACATATTTCCACACAAAAGGGGAATTAAACACTTTGTAGTCATGTATTTTGAAGAATTTAATGTTCTTGTATTATGTTTCCATATCCAACCTATTCACACCAATCCATGCCAATTTCTGGACTGAAATTGAAGGTTATTCCATTGACCATCATTTTCACCCATCTGTTGGACGAAAAATAGAATTTGTATTTTTATGGGGTTCAACACACACACCACATGAGTCTCTAACATCATAAATCATTAAGTTGGATCTTGGATCAACCCATCATTTATACACAAGTCATAAATTATTACAAATATTTCCTTCTTATCGATAATTTTTTCACACATGAAGCTGCCATGAATCTAGGGGTCAAATTAGGCTCGGTCTCACCCAATAATGCTAAATTGCAACATTGTTATCCAACAGAAAATAAAATAAAAATTATCATGAGAAATTTATAAATTTCTTTAAACAATGATTTTCTATAAATATGAGATATTATAGATAAGGATATCTAGTGTGAGAAAAACTAAATAAAAAATTTAATGTTAGAATGAAGGCACATGTAATAGCTTTTAAATGACACAAATCCTGAAGTGGTATGATAATGATGAAATGGATTTATTAGTTGAGGAATAATCCAAAATTTGTTGATTAAAAAATGGTTTTGGATCATTATTCCATGAAGTTAGTGATCTCTAATGACAAAATGAAATGTTTTTTCATTTCGAATTGTTATTCCTTAATCTACTGTCTTTTCATCATTATATTCCTATTTACCAATGATAGGTGGATGGAAATATTCTCAATAATCCCTAGTATTATTTGGATAACCCTAAGGAATCATCACAAATTTATATTTATAGATGTACACAATTTGTTTTAATTAATTAAATATATTTATTTATATAACTAAACTCAGTATGCCAAAGAATCTTTTATATAATCTTCCCATGCTGACCTATTTTACGTCACGCCTATGGTTAAAATCATGTCATATACACAATAATAGTTTCATATTTATTATTTTAAATTAAGATTAATATTTAAAAAAATTATTTATGGAACCATGCATGCAAAATTTTAAATATATTTAATATTTTTATAAAATTATTTTTGAGAACATCAAACATAGAATCCAACGTCGTCTCACTACAAGGATCCGAAAATATGTCTTGAAAAAGTCCAAAAACATATAAGGAAAAACCAATTTCTCTACATTGTTTCCTACATCATAATTTTTTCCACATGATCACAAAACAAAAAGATTATGTTATTAATATTTTATTTGGATCCATTACTTCCAGGATCCACTTTTATGTTCTCTTACTACTATAAGATATAACCCAATGTAATGGTAAATCCACATAAGGACCTCTCCTACCATTCCTCAATCTCAACCAAGTTATCCAGGAAATGTCATCCATCCTAGATATCCAGAACTCCCCATTCAATAACATTTATGGTATCATGAAAATATCTGCTCGACTAAAAAACATGGAAGACATTATGCACCCACTCCAACCATTGATATAGGGAGAGCTGACAAGAAATCAATCCAAACTAATGCTAGATCTTGAATGGACAGATAAACATTAATGATATCTTACCTGCCTTGATAAATCTCTTCAATATCAATTGTGGTAAGACAAACATGAAAAAAATGGTTTCCCTACTCAATCTTCTATGGTATACAATGTTGATCTTTGTAAAATTTATATAATCTATGATTTATCCCTATCCTCCAATGGATGTACACGACCATGTCTTTTATCACTTACAAAATATTCATACAAATAAAAAATGCCTCCCTGATCTCTGTGTACCACAAGAGTGAACTGTGTGGTCTCTCATATATGACCTCAAAAGAAATCAGGATGTTAATATAGTGGTATCTATTATTTTATGAAAACTCTACCAGTTGATAATGATCTTCCCAGCTCCAGCCGATAAGTATGATATAATTTTATAACATATCCTACTACACTTGGAATATGCTTTTGGTATACCCATATATCTAGGGGTGTAAATAATTACACATCCTCACAAGGGTCCCAAATGCATCATGAAAGACTTTGTAAAATCATGATTTGAACCACACATCATGATAGATGAACATAGTTGAGGAAATCCCATGAAGGAGAATAACCTATCAAATATAAAATATTCATAAACTCTCCACTGATATATGCTCCCTAATAGTGAGGAAGTGTTTTGACCTTGTGATTTGGTACACTATATTCTGGATGGTGTCATGGTGTCTCACTGTACATGGATTCCCTATTACAATGCTTGTAGATATCCCATCCCATTTACTATTTGAGGTCTCATAGGGATCTAAAAAAATACAAAACACATTTATCTCAAACGTAATAATCTGATTGGTGAGGCATCAAGATATGAACTCCACAAAATAATATATCTTGTCACCCAAAGAAAACTGTAATCGAATGTCCCTATACGTATTTCCCATGTAAGGTTGTATATCCAAATTTGATATGTGAATATTTATAGTCACCTCATCCCACATTTTTACTAGGAACACCAACCATTAATCTAATAGGGTGAAATGATTCCATCCTTAAAAAATACCATCAGCTGAATCTTCTTTTGATATTGGATAATGAATGACATAAAATACGATGTCTCCCAACTTGGAATCTCTCACATACTGGAGAAGGAGAGTAGTCAAATCAATAAAATTAATGAAAAGATTAACCCTCCTACAAACAAGGATTACTTGCATGGATGATGACTTCTAATACGCATAATGCACCGATTGATCTCAAGACTTCATGATAAGGTAATATTCTACAATGTTTACATCCCCCATGTATAGACTATCTCAATGACACAGTCCTATATGAACTCCAAAAAGAACATGTACCTCAGTTTCAAGTCTCTCTGTGTGATGTTTTACCTGATACTATGATGATATGAGTAAACCAAAAAGTTGTTTCATATCTCATAGTGCCTCTATATCCTCATATGGAAGAATATCACAACCAAATATAGGTTCTGTGTCATGTAGTTATTCTCATGGGGTATCAACTACAATGACCTGTATATGATAAATATGTTCCACTACATCAACATGTAGAAAATCTCGACTAATGAGGAATATAAATTAACAATATACTAAAACCCCTTCTATTGTGGTATCAATTAAAGATAAATCATCAGCCATGTCCCCACCTCCATGAAGGCCCTCATGTACCACTCAGTCTAGGTAAATAGATTAAATTTTTTGTTAGGGTGGTCAAATGGAATTAAATCCTAGTAATTATTTATTGTGACCTCATTCTAGATATGATAATACATGAAAAAATACATGCTTCAATCTTACTTATTTAGGTACAACACTACAGATGGCTAGTGGAGTACATTGGGTTTACACCTCCTTTATCTCTATGGTCCTTCTACCACCACCATAACACCAGGAGCTCAGTATGGGCCACCCAACATGACACAAAAGTTATCACAGTGTTCCTAGGATGAAACTAAATAAAAAAGTCCATCACCATCTTTATAGGTAGTCCAAGAATATACATTGTGAATACATACGTAAAATACTCCAATACTAAAGGAACCAATATTCCTTCAAATCCTTGTAGACAAATAGATACACTCACTAAATGAAGAGTGATGGGATGCACCCTCCATGATGAAAATCCCATTATTCCTAACAAGAGATATCTATCCCCAATAAATGATAATACAATCTAATTAGTGTGAATGCACCTAACTCATCTGAAGTGATATCCCATATGATCCATGGTTATGGACAACCCATCCATTCCCAAGATGATTTCATAGGGTTCCATGGTAATGGACAAATGATTCTGCGAGAACCTCACTCCAACAAGTGATATCTCACATTTCCAGAAGAGAATATGTATAGAAGATATGTTCAATTTAGGAACAGAAAAAAAAAGGTGTTTGGATAATGTATCAACAATAAAAACTAGTTATCACACCACGAGTATAGAGATGAAAAAAATACTTAAAACATGTGTCTCATAATAATGGAAAAAATATTATAATGAATATAGATAATTACATTAATCATCTACTATACTGGTGGAACATAAGTCTCCATAGCCTAAAACTATTCGTGACCCTGACTATATTCTCCCTAATAATGGAAGGGGCTGTCTGGGAATTATGATTGAATGATCTCATAGAATCACCCACCACCCACATCTCCTCTTCCTAGAGCTCCACATGCTCATCTACCAGTTATACTTCCATATGTTCCACCCTTACCCCAAACGGGGATCCCTTATCAAAATACCAGTAAAAAATAGTTAGTTATTTTACAATGGGTATATAACTGATGGTAAAGTTACATTTTTTATTAGTAATGTTTTTACCAGTTTATATGTCCCACTAAGTATTATATTGGTATGGACTTTGTCTCTATATGTTATTTAGATAGATAAAATATTTTTCTTAAAAATATAATTCTACCAACAGGATAAATATATGTTGGTCAAAATTTCGAATGGCAGATTTATCTATCTACGATGGTATTAATTGAAATTTATTTTTATTAATATGATCATAATCTTTGACAATTAGTCGATAATTTTGTGAAATACTGAAATTAATATCTTTTTGTAATGTATTTTATATATAACAAACTATTTTTTGTATTATTATATATATTAGTAAAATATTATATTATATTAATATATATAATCCCATAATATATATCTAATATAGCTATTACATATTATATATATATATATATAATTAAAATGTGCCAAAATAATTATACCCATATTATTCTCCACCAACATTTCTATTAAAAAGTAATTGGAAAATAGTAAACAATAGAAAAAACACATGTACAATCCTACCAAATCAAATTCAATAACACTTGTGCATATTGAAAAATTGTGAATAAATAATTAGATACACCAATGAATTTAGGAAAACATAACAGGTAGCATTGTGGTTCTATTCACAACTATTATGTTGTTTGAATTCATAATAATGTATGTTCTCATATCTCTTGATAAAACAAGTGTTAGACATTCTTGTATCTAGAACATCTTCATGAACCTGGCACACACAAAAAACTCACAATTTCACTGGAAATTATTTCTTACACCAAATAACTTATCCAAGACAGTTAATAGTTTGGTTCTTTCTAATATAACATTTTAGATGGTGAGGCTTCAAAGAGGTCAAAAAATTATTTGAAAAATGTGTTTTAGAAGATATTTAAAAAAAATTAACATATTTATATATATATATATAATTACAACTATGGTTCTAAAAAAATAATATTTCTGAATATGAGATAAATTTCTAATGCAAGCTAATCATCATATATTATTATTATATAGTAATATATTATGTGAAAAAAATTCTGATCTTACCAATCTTAGACCAATATAGACATGATACATGACATTGAGATAAACTTATTCCCAATCATAGATAGATTATTTTGTATAAAAATAAACGACCATATTATTCTGAATTAGAATTTTACATAAATTTAAACAAAATAATTCATCAAATGTTCTTATCAAATATTTACTCACCTATCAAAGGAATAATAAAAATAATTTATCTGAAGAAAAATTAAATTCCTGATGAGTTGAATATGATTTTTACAAGATATAAAATAATTCAATTTAGAATATCCTACAGTAATTCTACATCCATGATTCCTTATATCTGCAACAAAACAACACTCATCAAAATGAAAATAACTAAAACCTACCAAAAAATTCAATGATGTGAACAAATTAAATAAAGCATGTTTGGTCCAAAAAAACATTTTTCAGTCTCATTTTATAGTTTGATGATTCATGTCAAAGTATTATTATATGGAAAATGATTTAAAAACTGCCCATTAAAAACAAAATTAGAAATTTAAATAGAAGGTATGAAAAGTGATAAGACAACTAGTATGGGACCTACGGTCCATAGAGAAATGGATTTAATAAAAAAATGGTCTGGTACACCAAAGAAAAAGGTAATTGATTTCAATACATAAAATAAAAAAGATTATAAATAATTCACGAATTTAAACTCATATCACGAACTAATACATGAGTAACAATGAAATTAATAATTTTCAAATATTTGGAATTTGCAAAAATAAATTAATAGTAAGTGTTTTCAAACAATAATTTTATTTCAATCATATGAATGAGAAAATAAATTTTATAAATATAATTATCGAGGATAGTCATCACCTTTATCCAAATTATAATATCCTCAACATTACCCAGGACTAAATGGTGACTAATATTCAAAAACTATTACTATGTCTATGGATTACTATGGTGATTCATTCTATTGAGTAAAAATTAAAAAAGCCAAGTGAGTCCACAAATAATCATAAATGAATTAATATGTGTCATTAATGTTTCCATGTGCAGAATAATATTAATATATTAGAGGTACTTAAATAAAAATAATAAAAGACATTACATTTTTACATAATATGTAAAATTAGTGAAACATCCATAGTTCTACAAAATCATGTTAATTAATTTAGTATTAAGAATAGGAATGTAAGGGCTCTGCATCCAAATAGTAATAACATAATTGCTTCATGAAAAAAAAAACAAAATTTCCTAATGGATTTAGACATGTCTGTCGTGGCATGGTTATAGTGTTTCGAACCTGATCCCAAAAAACTAGAAAATAGGGACAATATTGAATAATATATTGTATTAGAGAGGGTTGAAACACTAAAACAAATTTAATGTAAAAATACCTGATGATTTAATTAAAAAAATTACAAAACAGAACATTTTAAATAAAATAAATTCTAGAATTAATCAATAAGAGAATACTAAATTTATTAAAAATTTTCTAAAAACAACCGATTTAAAAATGATTCATCAATATTATGTTAAAAATTATGAAAAAAATATTGAAAAAAATAAAATATGAAGTTCCCTAATTATTTTTAAATGTTTTAGGAAATGGTTAAAATACTAAATAAATAATACTAGTGAGTGAAACTATTATTTTTATCCTTGAGAAAACAGTCAATCCACTAACTTCTCACAAGATTTTAGTAACATGTCTATGTATTTTTCTTCCTAATCCTGGATTCACATATAAATATTAACAGATGTTGTCATATCAGAGGGATTATATTAGGAGAGAAACCCAAAATATCTCGCAATAAAATAAATACATGATGAATTTAATTATAGGATATTAAAAAAATAATAGGGATCTTATAATAGAATTCCAAAAAAATCTAAATAAAATCAATTGAAAACATTTTCATGAAAGAATATTTCTCATTCTGATAAAAAAAATAAAAAAAATAATATGAAAAAATATTTAGGTGGTTTGCGCAAATGTTTATAAGAAAATAGAATAAACATTACGTAGTATGATACCATAAAAAATCCATGAAAAAAATTCAACCAATTTAGTTGATATCCATATTCTATTTCAAAAATATATAAAAATTTCAACATGTATAAATGGACAAAAATAATTTTAAAACATTATAGCTGAAGGAAAAAAATATGGAAATTTGGAACTATTCTGTCACACGAATGCCCTTTGATATATCTACTCAATCTGGTTGATTCAATCCATGAAAACCTAAATTATTGACAAATTCAATGGAAATAAATTGTTATGTAGTCTATTGTAATTTTTTTCTACATATATTTCATTTTCTACCTCACATAAATAGCATTTATTCATTTATCATATGCAATTTCTCCTTCCACCGTTGAAACTAGTCTCTATAATGTTGGGAATTGCAGATTTCCCTCATCAAAAATAATATGTAGTGGATGATTCATTACCCAATACTGAAATTATAGATATTATTACTGAATTTTATATTCATACACGTGGATATTATAATCACTCTGGGTTTTTTGACTCTTATACTCAGGAAAAACATCAAAAAATATTTTTTTAAACCAGATGATTAGAGGAACCAAACAAGATATCAGTAGATTCTAAAACATTTTCCAAAAATATACATATACATAATATATTTTCTTGAAATTTCATAATAATGATAATTACAACAAATAATTAAAACCCATTCAAATTTGATATTCTATTATACTTGTATAAAAAATGGATAATAGAGTAAAAAAATAAAAGGAAAAAAAGTGAATTGCAATCTTATTTTATTTAAAACAACATAAAATTATAATTGAATACTATTAAATTATATTGTTCACAAAATTATTAATTCTGAAAAAAACCTTATGAAATTACATATTTGGAGGCCCAATGTTATAAGACCTATGAAACATGTGATAATGTTAACAAAAAAGTAATACCAATTCATTAATGTTATATTAATTTTGGTATTTTTTATATAATGATATCAAGATACTCCCATTCATGAATGTGAATTATTGAATTCCATTATCATTCATGTGAACCTATATATTTAGTTTGATTTTTGATTAATAAAATATCATTAAATGTTTCCTGATTTCAAAAAGAGTACATATATTTCCATGAATTCTTATAAACATTTTAATAAAACATTGGTTCTGATCTCATAATATTAAAAATCATTAATCTATGTGGTTCCAAAAATAGTGTGAAATGAATCATGTAGGAAGATAAGATTACTGTAATGAAAAATCAAAATGCTCATGATTATATAAGCTTTATTACATTGTTACAAAACCCCAATTTTTGTAGCTAATTCCATATCTTAATGGTAGTGTGGTGCATTACCCAGCATATAATTTACATGCATCTTGTTGTATTTTTTTAAATTCTTTATACCTCATTGATTCATTCTCTAAATATCAATAATAGGTTTCAGAGTAATGTTTACCCATTCCTCGAATACCATCATCAAAGGTAAAGGACTCAACACCATGTTTCTATAGATCATTATACAAGGAATTATTCTCTTTGAGAATGGTCAAACACTAATGATATTTCCTGATAATAAATTATATTCTTCATGTTCATATTATGAAATTTCTATAGACAAGCTGCATTGTGATTCCTGAATACAGATTTTAATAATATCAAACATGGGATACAAATATATAATTATTTCAATTTACAAATATATGATGGGAATAAATTGTATATTTCATTAGAAATAATAATACATGGAATCCAAATTAAATAATATTTTCTAAATTATTATTGACATTCATATATTCCATGTTATATACTGGTTACACACTAATTTTATAGAAATATAATTATATTACAAATATTGATATTTCATATTTCAAATAATAAGGTGTAATAGAAATCATTAAGTGCAATTGAGGATGTAGAATCATATAGACAATGTCTTATAAATGTTCACCTATTATTAATGCAATTCTGTATTATAAAATACTAATGTTTTAATTTTTATTCTATATTTATAGTATACATTATAAATATTAATCTATTTTAAATTTTCAATAGAATCCAATCATATAATGAACTATTTGATGTGTAAATTGAACCATGAGTATTTTGTAAATATTATTATGTAATTATTATCTTATTTTTTATTTCTTTTGGTGTATCACATGAAATTATATACATATTTTAAAATTATATATATTATTATTCTCGTTCATTTTCCTATCATTATTTAAATCTAGTTCAATTTTATAAATTCAAAGCATAACATTTTATATGAAAATAAAAAACAATATATGTTTTGAAAGTATACAAGATATATAATGATTCAATAATCTTCTCTGTACAGGAAGAATACCTAGATTTACCAGAAAGAATGAATATATAATTAGGTTCATGTTCACATAAGAAAACATGCAATGGATAATATAAATCAACGTAAAAATAAACTCATGTGTTCTTCAGGATACTACCAGTGATCACATTACTTCCATCATAATCTAAATTGGATAACATACATTTAGAGGCATCTGTCATACAAGATCACCACATTTTACTTGAATCAAATTCAAAATGACCAAATTTTCTTTTTGGAAAATACATATATGAAATAATTGACCATATATATTATTGCATGGGGAATATAAAATCTATATAGGTTAGATAAAGTTCCCATATCAGGTATAAAACATTATCTTTAATCAAATACATTAACCAAAATAGGATCTATTATGTATTAATCTTGAATTTTTTTGTTTAATAAATATGAAATTCATAAATACTATTTCTATAAATTTTTTATTCTCATTATGTCCACTCAGTGATATTATCATAAGTGGAATGACAGAGAACTAACGATGATTTCTATTCTATTCACTATGTTATTGGGTAAATTATTAACTATAATAATATTAGTGAAATGTATGTAGAGATGTTTAATAAGTTCTATAAAATCATCAATGCTGATTAAAATGAGAGACAAGACAATCTATCAGATAGAACTATGAATCCTAGATTTATGCATATATGCTCAAAATATTAACTAAAATGAAGAATAATAGGTCAATATGACATTACAACATAACATTTCGTTAAGATAATGTTATTAAATCATCCAAAACCTAGTAGTAATTATAGAAAAAAATTCTTGCAAAAATATTAATGAAATTAATTTATAAGTGTAACATATAACATGATCTAAATGAAAACGAGTATTTTTTAAATTCCTAATCTGCCATACTCAATGATCTATCTTGTTAAATCTAAATATAGTACAAATTAAACAAGTTTATTAAGATATCATTAATTAAAATTAAATTATCTATAAATAGAAAACTCTTATCATATTCCACGTTAATTAATAGGCACAACAATATGATGAAGATAAAAATACACAAATAAAAATTTAAAACATTAACTAATCACTAGAGAAAGTCCAATGTTAAGATCCACTAGATCTCAAGAGGATGATCAATAATTCCAATTCATGATCAATCACAGAAGATCCATCATTTAATAACACTGAAGTAAATATTTCTTATAAATCTACTAAACATAGGATCATTGAATATTTTATTCCTATTATAACATCATCTTTTCATAGACTTCTGGAAAATTCCACAAGACAAATAGAAGGAATATCATGTCATGATGTTTTCAACTATTGAATATATATTCTATTTGATGAAATTAAACATCAAAAACCCTTTAAAATATCATAGATCTATTAAATAGATTTAAGGAACATCTATTTTGAATTAGTAGAACCCAAATCTTACTTACCAGCAAGCTTAGAAACAAAAAATTGTAGATTTTAACCCATAGTATATAATTTTGAAAATATATATTTTTTAAATTATATTGAAAGAAATAAAACAATTTAGTGAATTAGGACATTGTATATAAATTTGAGTAAATTTTTTAGTATATAATACAATATAATAATTTAAGAGATGAAAATTATAAGTGTGAAAATCATTATAATCATGAAATCTATATGTGTACCTATTTTGATATGAGAATTAAATTTTTCATTATGATTATTATGTGATTTATAGATTTTTTTAATTGGAGGCCATGTAAATCATAAAATAAAATAGGGTAATATAATAATAAAGAATGAAATTATATAAATTAATAATGAACATATTATGATATGTACATCTTATCAGTTTCTTCCTCCATCCTTTTTCTCATTATCTTCATTCTTATAGTGAAACAAAAAAAATTCTCATATTTTGGGAATCAAACAAATTGATATTATATAAAAATAGATATTATTAAATTATAGTATTTCAATAGAAAATAAGTTAACAAAAAAACCCATGAGTATATATTATTGATAATGGATATTGATCTAAACTATTTGACCATATATCCGTGTGAGAATTTGTATCCATGATAGTTCCAGTGGGTATCATTAATTACCTATGGGTATATGAAAAACAAAAATGTATAAAAATAAAACTATGCTTCTAAATTAATTATAAAATGTATAGTATTATTTTGGAATTGATCCATAGTGATGGTGAAACTTTAAACATTACATTATAAAAATATTTTTTATTATTAATTTAAAGAAATATGTGAAAAAATTATGGTTTTAATGATTTGTATGATGATAAAAATAAATCATATTAACATCAGGCATCATATTTTGAAATCCGCACCTAGGTTTTTTAATTTCAGGGATCATGTGAAATGGTATTTAAGAATATAGGTTTATTAATTCATGATTGGTGTAGGGCTCATGACAAGGGAGATTCACTGGTCATGGTATCCCCTCCTAAATTATCACTTTTCATGTTAATTGTCAAATAAAGGAATTGAATGTTGAATATTAATTTTTAGAAAACCAAATAATGGAATAACAAAATATAATTATTTTAAAAAACATCTCCCTATAATTATATAACCATATCACATGGTGGGTTTACCAACTCATCATATAGATTGAAGTATTAGAAGGGAACAAAAAATCAAAATAATGAATAGTGAAAATAGATATGAACATGGGGAGGGCCTTGCACAACACAACTTCTCACTCTAATATTTGGAATCTAGTTCTATTCAAATGTATTATTCTAGCCCTCAATTTATAATATCTGTATGATCACCGATATTATTTATGATCATTACAAATTCATACTATGGTGGTTTGGGGTGGGATCAATGTTTTATATTCCGTTCAAAATTGAATATATGTAGATTCTAGGAACAAACCTCAAATTCTGAAACATTACAAGATGTTTAAATTTTATGATGGATTTTATTTAATTCCCAATGTGTCTTTATTTTAATGTACATAACTGGTAAATGATGTTTAATTCTGACATTATGTGCAATTTAATGATTCTTCTTTGGTAATGTTGTTTTTTCCGAGTTCTTCAGTTTTTTCCTTATAACATCACCATGATCATCCTCCAAAATCTACTATTGTTCCACTTATCATCCCTCATTATAAAAAGATTCAATTCCCTCCTTTTTGAGTTATTAAATGTATCCTACAATAAAACAAAATAAAAGTTTAATTGTTCAAAAAATGGAATAAATATTCAATACAATATATAAATAAATACATTAAAATACTATAAAATATATTCCTAAATTTTCAATATCAATCCACTTGGACAATGATCATTATTTTATTTTTTGTAGTTATTTAATACATACCTAGAAATGAAATGGTGAAAATAAATTTAAATGTGCCGCATTAATATCAATAAAAATTTATTATCACTTAAAAGTGGAGGGTATTTTCTAAAATATTGATATTCACCTATGTTATGGTTCTTTATTACAACTATGCTTGTATTTTGAATATTTTTTGGACATCATAACCATTATATGTTAATTTTATAGTGATATTATATGGTGAATGGAACACAATTTTCTGTTATGGAAACGTCTTGGTCAAAGACCAAGACCCAAAATATTATAAAAAAAGGAAATATTACAAGAGTCTGAAGGAGGAATTTTTTACAATGTTTTTCATGATAAGAAAGGAGTACAACCAGTAAATCATCACACCAAGTAATTTCCTAATAGATACACTTGTTGGAAAGACCATCGACCACCAAGTTTGCTTCCCGATAGGTATGGGTGGCAATGTAATTGATCTCCTGGAGAGAGCTAAGACAATTCTTACAACATGCTGTGAGAGACAAATAAAGGAGAACCAATCCATTCCAAATAGCTTGGATAATGGTGGTGGAATCATTTTCAATCCAAATATTATTCCAACCATTTATCTTATTGATGTTGACCGCATAGATCACCGCCATCATCTCAGCTTCTAGGGTGGAGGCAGATCCACAACCACTAAAGAAGGATCCATGAAAGTGTCCGAGAGAGTATATAAAGACGGCCCCACAGCCCGTGGGACCTGGATTACCATTAGAGGAACCATCAATGTTGATTTTTATCCAGCTAGGAATTGGAGCTTTCCAAAACACTTCAATGAAGCACTTCAGTTGATTGTAAATCATGATGATTCTATGCCGATGAAGGATGACAAAGTCATCAACCGAGTTAGCACAGGAGGAATTATGAAGGGTGGACGCTTCCCTGAAAGCAATAATAATTCTCAACTGAATTGAATTAAGATTGAGTGAGGAACTATTATGGATAATGGAATTTCTATCATACTAGATAATGAGGATGGTTACTAAAATGGCTAGTAAATGGAACGTAATATTTGAATAGAACATTGAAAAATTATATGAATCTAATTGCTTTGAAAAAACTATATTAAATATTGAATATGTGGGAAGAAATAGTATACATATATTATTTAAGAGAAAGGATAACATTTAAAATAAAACTCAACCATAAATGAGAAATCAATGTAAATTAATTCTATAGATTAAAATCTAGTAGATATTGTCATAAAATTCAAATTTATAATATTTGATGAATCCTAGATTGGTGGGGAAAATACAAAAATATATATTATTAAAGTGAAATATTTACGGATAGTTGAAAATAGTAATCTGTGATTAAGAAATCATAAAGCCACATAATTGAAATAAAATATAATGATAAATAGATTAATATTTTTTATAATAACATGAAAAAATTAAATATTGTTAAGGACTCACATAGATTGATAACCATGTAATGAAAACGCATGTTATATATCAAATAATACATTAAAATTAAATGAACACATCAAAAGAAAAAAATACGTGTCATATTTTAAGTAACATATAATGAAATATTCTATAAAAATAGAGATTCAATATAATAATAAAATACAATAAACCTTTAAATTTGATAGATCCTATGTAGTTAGCTTTTAGATCAATAATTCAATGAAATATATAAATAACAATCTTAAAAAATGTGAATATTTTTTTTTGATGTAAAAAAACATATAGAAAAACAAGGAGATACGAAAATTATATATATTTGTTGGATTTGGGGAAGGACATGGGATCATGTGATGTGATGATATTTAAACACTAAAGGTTCCAACAGTCTAAGGATGTGGTTTTAGTTAATGTGATCTGAAAAACCTAAATCACTCAATGGGAAATTCATGAATGTAAAAAATTAATTTGTTTATAATTCATTCTTAAAAAAAGCGTGAAAATCAATTTTATATGTGTGTATTTGGATTAATGGAATGAATTTTCTATCATCCTTACTGGAAGATAAATAGGGTAGGAATCCATTTTGTGTTTCAATCCATTAAATTTAGTGGGTTGTGAACACTAAGATAAGGCCAAGCAAAAGTTTGGTCAAGGTTGAGGTGATAATATGATGCATCACTAGGTGTATGGATAGCTAATTCATGATGGGAAACATAGCTCATGGGATTAAAAATAATCATCTTGTACAGTGCGTGGTGAGAAAAGGGGAATAAATTTTGTTTCAGGATTTTGTATTAGAGTAGAAGAAACGGAGTCGGTGTCGCTCATGTGGGCTTGAGAGCGGGTTGGATGAATAATATTTTGTTGCCACTCATGGTTGAGTTGAATAATTTTGGAGAATCTTGATGTCAAATAGAAATGAACATTTAGGAATGGGGGAGATTTGAGTGGGCCTGGGTGAATTAAATCATGTCATGGTGGGGATGGGAGGCAAGCATGAATTGATAAACTAAATAAAAATTTTGCGTGATTTTAAAAAAAAATTACATTATAAATATACCAATTTCTGCTTTATATTTTAAATTAAACATATAATATATATATTTATGAATAAAACATATATAATGTTATTAATATTAAAAATATATCATATAAAAAATCTATATCTAAGGAAAAATATAATTGATATATATATATTCATTATGTAAATACCAACTACTAATTTAATTTTTTATTATGATTTGATAGATGCAAAAAATTTTACTTATTTAAAAAAACAATAAATGAAATTATTTTCTATAAGTGAATATAAATATATAATTAATTAAATTTCTATTATGATTATTTTTTTTATTGATTGTCATTTTTTTATTTATTTCAACTATTATATTGAAATAATATAATGATTTACATATTTTATATGACTTGTTTAAAAAATTTATTAAATGAAAATACTTACATAATATAAGAACTGTTTATACATATTTATAATCTCAATCCAAAATCAATTGATAATATAATTATAATAAAAATATAAACGAAAATATTGACTTTTATTGTAAAAATAATAATATATATTAACATTTTGGGTCATTTTTACTTGTTATTATCATTGATTTGAATGTGGTAACATATTTTACTGATGGAAACATGTATGTTGTTAATATTTATTTTTAATGACATATTCATGAGTTAGAAAACAATGTTTGTATTAGTATGAAATATAGATATATTTTACTGTTAATAAATGATTTTTTGAATTAACTGATAAATAAAAATAGATATATCTGTTGATAAAAATAACTGTTTGTACATAAAATTAATACTATTAAAACCTAATATATATTAGAATAAATAAATTTCCTTTAATAATATATTATCTACCAATAAATTTATGTCGGTATAATTGAGTTTTGTTTGAATTAGCACTGCCTCTACTATAGAAGTCTATATGATATCTTCCTGCCCTACTCTGTACATCAAGTTAGGAAGTCATGCTCTTTGTGACACTAAGCATCACATAGCTAACACCACCCTTTTATAGGTGTTTAGGGCCATCTATATAGTCATAATTCTACTTGACCAAGTGCTTCAATCTGATCATGGGGAGGTCTCCTACTACGAGATCATATTATCATGTTCATGGTAGCTAATATAAGATATTTGGAACAATAATGGAAAATATCATGTCTTGCTGACTAGCCTCCCTACAAAAGGATTCTCTCTATCATTAGAACCCACTTAAAAACCCTAACAAATATACAAATGCACAAGGGAACCAAACTAGAAATGAAATATCATTGAAGAATGGACTCAAACATCTCTACATGGACGTATCCATCATGAATCATATATTTATGGAGAACAATGTATGCTCTTTTAACCTAACAACATAAAAATCCACTAATATATCTCCCTGTTGTAGCTCTATATGCTCATGAGTCTAAATCAAGTGAAGTTAGGATGGGTATTTCCAATCAAAGAACAACTACTTGTTTTTGGGACCTAAGAGTGTTGGGTCATCAATAATATATGTAAATATACTCCACTATTACCCATTTCATCCATCAAAAAGTGAAGCTACCAGGGAAACACCATATATATTTGTGTTTAGATAATCTTGAAAACATAGAATAATTATCTGAGAAAATAATCCACTTCATGGGGAAGTGTCTCTCTGAAAAACTTCGTAGGCCTCGACCACAGAAAATCAAGAGTTCACTTAGACTACAATTATACTCATCATTAAATTCTAGTATGATATTATTCTAAACACATGTGGGTGATTCTACTTTCCCACCTAGATGAATGATATCGCAAGATGGACACTGACATGAGGTCTCATCACTTATTGGATCATTGTTATGATATGAAACTGGTAACCTAGATGGATTTCATCATAGATTCATCCTGAAAAATTAATCATAGCATTCCATGGTCATATGAGAATATATATATATATATATATATTGGGTATCTCACTCATGAAGTAAAATCAATTACTCACCTTTTTAGGATTTAGGTACCACAGATCCCTATAACCATGGTCTCATTTTTCTGAGTTATCAATTTGGTGTTTATATTCTTGAATAATGGTTATGATAGCCACCAGAACAACACTGGGCTCTCTTTCATTAAATCATCACTCGAGAAACTGTAACAATATTCCCCTAATCATTACCAAATCATCATTAGGTGACTACATCAAAAAACAACCCAAAAATTGAAAAAAAATTAAATCAATATTTCCTGACATGAACCTACAAGGTTAAATCCAAAACTACCATATGGATACCTACATAGGCTTGGGATGGGTACATGTTTCTAATTGTATACAAAATGAAAGAGGCTGTTTAATAATGTGTTCTTGTGCACACATCCGATGATCTTAATGAAAAGGTGATAAGTAATAAAAAAATATGTAACATATAGAGTGATAACAATACATAAAAAACCTAATTTGAATCAATAGAGTACTACACTATGAATAGAAAACTAAAGGGGAAATATTAATTCCCAACCAGAAAGGTGTCCCACCCTAAAAAAATAGGAAATGTAAAAGTTCATAGTGATCGAAACTCTAGATACCAATGATCCATCCTCTTAAGAAGTCTAGTACACTAGGTATCCCAATAATCCATAATAATGGTAATGAAAAGTACATTGTCTTTATAATACATTAAAAGTGATGGGAAATCCCATGTAGGAGTGATTATTTACATACCCAGTATGATTCCATAAATGCCAGAGGCAAAGTAGAATGGGACACAATAACAATAGATAGAGACCTTAGGCCAGAGAAATATTGTACAAAATCCAATGAAATAGAATATATATATATATATATTATATAAATAAAAAACAAAATATATAATGAATGGGGATCTTCCTATCACAACCAATCCTAGAAAAGAGGGACAACAGTTCCTAAAGTCTATCAACGATGTCCATCTTCACTCATGTTTTTCTGTATAAGTAACTCGGTTGATAGGAAAAACCACCATACAATTATTTATAGACCAGATGGAATAATATATTACCAGATGACCCATCATATAATTTTTTATGGGGGTTCCACTCTGCATAAGGAGGACACAAACCCAATTTGATAAGGGGTATTACTCAATTAATAGAGGACCGAATCTATTGTACGTCAAGGTTGTACCACTAAACATAAAGTGGTCCTAAGACGTATATTATAGGGGGAAACACTATATATATAGATGAAATGTTCCCTAATAAATCATCAGGGTACTACTGGGTAGATAGAGGGCCCACAACCAAACTTGTCGTGGGGGTAATAATTGGTAGATAGAGGACCCACACAATAATTACATAGGTTGTACCACATAGGTGATAGACATAATGAAACATAATTCTATAAATGGGGGATGAAATAGAAGATAGTGTTCAGGTTCCCTAATGTTGTATGGTTACCACTCCTTAGATAGTGGACTTGCAACCTAACATCATCTGGGGTACCACTCAAATTATAATTCATGATTTATTTCGACGTTGAGTGACACGTAAATAAGCGGCACAAATAAATCATACTTGATCATATCTATAAACCAACTAAAGGGGATACCATGAAATTATACAAGGATAAACACTTAGGATAGTCTACAAATAGGCCAAAACTGAGTCCCAAAAAGGAGATATGATATAGTAAAGGTTCCTCAAATAGAAATAATGGATAAAGTGTGTGTATGTGACCCACATGGCTTGTGTCCCAATGCACTACCTAGTCACGACTATGTCGGCACAAAAATCACTAAAAATGTAGCACTAAATGATGTGACTTAGTATACTTTAGTCCTTCCCATTCACATTTTAATGTCTATTCTTGTCGATCTTATTTATCATACTTCAACACACAACATATCCTTATGCTTGGGGTTACTCCTATATCACTTTTTTCATGTAAATCGATACATGCCATGTTCTTGGCCACGTTCTCCCTCATGAGGTCCTATTGGTTTTATCTACCACATGTCTTATCTACATGCGGAGGGATACATGACCTATGTCCCATATACAAGGCATTAGATCCTTAACCATTTTAAAAACCCAACACCAAAACCCATTGGGAACCATACAACATGAGTTCATTGAACTACAAGTTTTTTAGTATTGTTTTTAAATAATATAATGATGTTCTCTACTATGTTTAGATCTACCTCCATCACATCTATTCACAACTATTTATCAGACAAAATCGATGGGGAAGCCATTGAGCATAGTTTCTAGCCGTCTGTTGGCCAGTGAATATATTTCCACTTTATTATTTGGTTCACCATGCACCCCGTGCACATCAATGACATTCTACATCATCAACATAGATCCAAAATCTATGAATCATTCAACCAAGACCAAAAATACTCCCAAATAAATACTTTATTTATCGATCCCCTCATCACATGTGAAACCATCCTGAATTTCGAGGTATAATAAGCCTCGGTCCCACTCGACAATGTCGATTCATGACACCATGGTGCATAAATGGCAAATGTGGATAATTATTATGTAAAAGTAATCAAAATTGATATATAACAATTGGAAAAGTGTTCATGGATAATGAACATAGACATGGATATCCATGGTGAGAAAATCTGAATAAAAAAATATAGTTTCTATACACAGGTGGATGAAATGGATTGTTATTAATGAAAATTAATAATTGGTATTATCACGCTAAAATATTTCAATCAATTTGAGAATAATCCAAAAAATGAGGAATACTTCCTTTTTTGGATCATTCATCAATAATAACGTGTAATAAAATGTGAAAAAAGAGTCATTTAATTCTATATGTCACAATATTCTAGGTTTTAGATCATTTTAATTATCTAATTCTGATTATCCAATGATCGGTTGAAGGAAATCATCTCAATTATTCTAGGTATTATGTTCCTAGAACTAGAGAATAACAATAATTCTATATTTATAGAAAATTATGATTAGTTTAGTATAATTAAATAATAAAATGTTGTTACTAAATTAACTAAATACACTCATCTATGGACTATTTTATCTGAATACACCATGCATACATATATTAAGCCAGGCCTAATGTATTCCTCGCATTTTAATCCCAAGCAGGAAATGAAATTTTGGATATGATATTTTGTTTGAGAGTTATTGAATTTAATTTAATATATCATTCCTAAGTAATATAAAATATAATTTAAAGAATATATAATTAAATATGGTCACAATAGGCCTTGGAATCACCCTCCATTTCAAATCATATTACCGAATATATTTCTAAAAATATTCCAATTCCATATACAGAAAAAATTTAGTCTTTACAAATAATATGGGAAGAATCACATATTAGGATGTATCAAGGGAACGATTTTTTCTATATGGGGAACAATTGCACAGAGTAATCAATTTATGAGGGACAATAAAATATTTAACAAAAATATAGGATGGATATACTGGTCTCCCTGTGGTATAGTGAATAGATGATTTTTTATAAAAATGTAATGTACATGCACTATGAATGTTTATCTCCCATGGGAAAAGATATAGAGAGAATAATAATGGTGGTATGAGAAATGGTTATACTACTAATGATAAGTATACTATAAATGAAAGATGAATTATTATTTATGTTCTAATAGATTTTTAATTTTTAATGTGAGAATGATGATTAAATTGAGCATGTTGACTGTAAAGACATGATTCATATAACATATTACTCTAATGATTTATTAAGGAATTAGACAATGTTTCATAGTTAATTGTTTAAAAATGAATAGTTATTATTGAAGAGTTAATGTGTAAGAATTAAATAATTTTTAATTAGTTATGGATTATTCACTATAAATTTTTTATTAAGGATTCGAAAGAATATGTTGAATGTTGTTGTTGACCTATAAATGTGATTTAATGGAAATGCGATATTAAAGGAAAACAGATGGTTATGAGAAACATAAACATTAATGTGTTCATTATATAGATAAATTGATTTCGATATAAAGGGATGATTTATATGGATAATGTAAATTTTATAATACTGATTTCCATGGAACTAATTAATTATTTGTTGAAATTGTTTTTTATGCTCTCATTGATGGATTCCATAGAATTTGTGTATATAGATAATATATACAATAATCAATTTCTTATTTAACAAATAAGGAAGCATGTACATTTTCACGAGTTTTAATATTAATTGAGTTCATTAATATGTTATAATATGATTCTTGATAATGGAATCCACATGTATGGTATGTGAAAAGTAATATTCACTTTATGAAGGTTGGGGGATTTCATATATTTTTATTTTAGATATTTGGTGACCATCATTACAATTTTTCATATTATAAGCATTCAAATGTTTATATGGATAAAAATTTATGAAATGGATTATGTTGAATTCTGGATGGTGTTTTAGAGATTAATGAATTACTTTATTATTTTATGATTTATCAATATAAGATATAGTTACAACCATTTTATTATTTCTAGATATAGATGGAATGAATTTCTATTATATTATAGATATTAATATCTATTATTGCATTAGGAATAAAAAAATCTTCATTTCATGGAGTGAGATATGATCAATAAATTAATCTAAACACAACTATTGGATTAAATTGTTCTTATGATACAGTGGAATGTTAAGCCCTTGGTATATCAGTCCATCTGAAATTATTGATCATATCTTTAGGGTAGAATGATTATTAGAGCTTCCACCAAACCTTTCTATGGTTGAATATGTGTTCCTTGTATGTCTTTGGAGGAAGCAAGAAACTATTCCATCACACATACTAAAATATTATGTCATACCATTAGAGTTTAATATTTATTTGAAAGAAAATTTGATAGAGATTGTAGATAATGTTGATAATTTTGTACAAAAAAAATAACACATACATGGTCAATGTTTTTTGTTGAAGTAACTAGATTAAAAAAGATACTTGGATACCAAAGGATGTAATGAGGAACAATTTTGTAAAAAAAATAAACAAACATGAAATTTTTTAGGGAGAAATTTGTTTTATGAATGGTAGAATTTAATACTTTAAGATTTTTTGTAATTTTTTTATTTAAAACCAAATTATTTATTTTATATATTGAATTACACAACACTAATTTTTTATAACATTACAGACAACACATATTTTATCTTTCGTTACACAGAACAATAAGTTTAATAGAAATGAGATATATGATTTAAATATTATTTTTAAAATGATAGATTTCACGTAGCTATATTAATTGAATTAAGTGGTAGATTTTTCTTTATAATGATAATATATAGTTTAAAAATAGGTGTAAATGAATTCTTTGGTTACCAATTAATTATAAATTAATCAATAAATACTATAATATAATGAAGAGATATTTTTCTATAAATTAGTTTAATGTTCACAAATGTGTTTTACATCAATCAATTAAAAAATCATTTTGTGTGATTGATTTTAATGATATTCATTTATCATATTTTTAATGAAATATTTAAAACTCATGACACATGTTTTATATAAAATAGATAAGAATGAATCCTATTTTATCATAATTCAATATTTTCATAAAAAAGTAGACTTTTTGGTTTCTGTGCACTTATTTTAAAACTATGTTTTACACATAAACTTTTAAATCATTATTTAATAGATCTATTAGTGTAAATTATTTATAATTTTCTAAAATTATTAAATTTTCATTAAATTGTGAAAATTACAGGTTTTTTAGGAATTACCATTTCATGTTAATGATTATGAAAAAAAATTAATGTACTCATAAAGGAATATTATATTCAATTATGTATATATATTAATCCAGTTCAATTCCATATAATAATTTTAAATACGAATTTTGATGCAAACACATTGTACACATTTCAAAATTTTATTCATTGAAAACATGCTTTCTCATAGCATCTACGTGGTTTTCTTAAAATTAATCTTTTCCACTTATATTAACATTATTTTTGGAAAAAAATATTATATATCGGGAATAAAAATATTTTTTATTATCCAATATGTTCATATTATTTATTTTCTATATGAAATAGTGAAAATAGTAAAAGACAACTTCTATGACTAAGGTAAGAATGTGAAGCTATGGGATAAACATAGAAGATATGAGTTCAAATGAAAAAAAATTTAAATTATAATTTTTCATCCGTATTTCAATAATACCATTAAATAGTTTTATTATATTTTAATTTTATGATTTTTCATTTTGAATTAATTTATTATTTTAGAATATTTTGGTAAATTTACATGTAGATTCAATGTGGTTTCGATTCACAAATTTATAAAAGGAAACAACCACACGTAAATTCTTAGCACATATAATTCGATGTAGATAATTAATGCCACGAAAAAATAGCTTTTTAACATCACTATTCATGTTCTAGAAATTTTTTCCCTACTAATAGAACAACACTACGTTCATTAATAAAAGATCCTAAGTATGTGCTTTTAAGGGTAGTTAATTGCCTTTACTATGATCTAGTTTTCTTATTATTCAAACACATTATATTATTTATTAAAAAATATATAATAAAAAAACTAGTATACCTTATATTCTAGGATTTTGTAATTTTAATTTAACAACATATATTTATCTCCACTTCCATGAAATGGACAATGCAATTAATGATCATGTGATTAGTATACTATTTCATTATGAATGATCAACCTTCATTCAATATCACCACCAATAAATATTTGGTATAACTATGGTATTATAGAAAATATACATATACATATATATATATATATATAATATTTTTAACATTATTTCCTAAATGGAAATATAAAATTTCATATACCGTTTTTACATTCCATTCCATGGGGGTCTGTTAATATCACTCATGTGTATGGAGTACTACAACGCCATTAAGCGATGTGATTTATTGTTAATAACTCTTTGCACGGATGGTGATAAAGATAATTTAAATGTTAATATGTGATATATATTAAATAATAATGGATATATAATTTCCAACAATTAGTTACTTTTATTTAATTCCATCAGTATAATGATGGAAAAAATCATGTATATATATTACCGACCTTTTTAATAAACAATGTGTTTTGCCTTTCTATATCTAACTTCTATGAGTGATGATACAAAAACACCGACACACACACACACACATATATATATGTTTGTGTATAATTAAATTAATTGATTTTATTATCATATTTATCAACATTGCGATGATTCAACTATGATAAAACTATATGTATCAGAACTACTAAACCAAAACACTCATGAATAATGAAATTGATAACAACAAGAAATAATGATTTTTTAATTTCACTATTAATATATGGGTAGAAATGCAATATTATGGGATCAAAATAGATATTATATTTAAATTAATGAATATGTAAAACGTGTATAGTATACCAAATTTTGTTTTTTCACTGAATTTCTAAATGTTTATGAAGGAAGTGATGAATAAAGATAAGTTGTTTATAGTATCACTTTTATTTTAGGGATACATATAACAATTCACCAGTAATTTAATTTTTTGTGGTTTATATTCATAAACATTGAAATTTATAAAATTAATATATTTATGTTGATGATATTTAATTTTTAATTTTTTGTTATTCATTATCTATCATACGATTCGAAATATTATTAATGTAGTAAGTTATTTTTGTCTCAATCTTCTATCGTAAATAAATATGTCATGTTATTCACCTATATTCATTAATAACATGTATATACAACCCCAATGACATATAATATCTATAATTTATTTATTATAAAACTATTTTAAGGTTCATATAATGTTATTTTTCATGGGGATAATGATTCAATGTTCTAAACTGCTAATGGTTTTAAAATACAATCACATCGTTTAATGAGATATTTATTTTTAATATTTATATGATGAAATCATATTATCCGTATCTCAATAGAATCTTGAATTTTACTCCCCTATTTCAATTTCATTAGAATACATTTTTCCTTTATTTTCTTTTATTTATATTTTAAATATTTCAAAATAATGATTTGAAAAGTGTTTTAACATTCACCAGTTGATTCAGTAAGGAAATATTTACCCATATTATAATTTACAAAAAAGGATGGAATACTATTATTTTTTAAGAACAATTCCCATTTTTTATTTATCTAAAGTCTGAAAGGAATCAGGGATTTCAAAAGTATGACATGAATGGAATTTCCCATAACCATGGATATTATGTTTTCAGCTTAAATTTTAACTTATTAAGGTTATTATCAAATAATATGAAATATAAATTGTCTTAAGTTATATTTTTTACCCAGTAAGGATTATTTTATTCCTCAAATAATTTATATTATTTTTTAAGAATCATTTATTTGTTTCCAAGTATATTTTTAATGAAATTTTCTTTGAAAATATTTTTTTAATTTTTTTAAGTGTTAATAATATATTCCTCAAAAAATAATCCAAGTGATATTGAAAAATAATTTTGTATCTATAATTATATCCTATGATGTTAATTATTAATTATCTGTTATATGATTGAATGATATCATCTTTATTCTTTCATTAGATGTTTATTGATTATGTTGATGAAATATTTATGAAACAATTTTTTTATGGGTTCTGCTGTAGAGATTTTATGAAATATTTATTAATATTTTTTACATCATAAGGGTTGTGAAATGATGATATTTTTTATATTTTATGATGTTTTGGTTCCCATAATTACAATTTTCATAATAAGTTTGGTGGGATCAATATCACCCTCAAATGAATTATGTAAATATTTATATCATAAAAGATAAAAGTGGGAAAAAGTTAAACGATATTAATCCATTATTTTCTGTGCAATAAGATTCACAATGTGAGAGGGGTATCCTAATCCACAGTGGGAAACAATTTAGTCCTGATAAACTATTGGAAATAGGTCTATCATGATCAAAAATGGGAAATATGTGATAATTACTAATCTACTATATTGATGTCATTAGTAGTTTACCTTCTAAATTTAAATTATCTTCTATATTTTTTATGGTTCCACAATTTTATGATCTAGTCTTATGCTTTATTTTTGATTTATGATAGTTTCTTAGTCTTAGGGACCATGTGTTATAAATTATAATATTTTATTCAATGACTAATGTTTATGATCTTCGATAGATTGGGTGTTAAATTTATCAATTATGTTCACGATCACATACCCATATGTATTTTCTATTCTATTATATCATCATTAATTGATATATTTTATGTTTACCCATACCCAGAATCTAATATCACCATTTTTTGTTTCCATCCACATGTTTTGATAATATTTTTATGTTGGTTATTCCTTTGAGGAGTAATATATGAGAATTTATTTATTGAATATAATTATTATATTTCATGATATAAGAAGACGGTTCTTATAGAATCTTATGACACCAAACAATAACAATATTTAGGCATGTTATCATGAAATTTATTGAATATTCATATTGAAAGATGTGATATCCACATATTAAAATCTTGGGTTTATATAATAAAACTCTTTTCTTTGGTAGATGTTTTATTTAAATGGATATATACGTAATTATGATTTTATAACTGTTATAGAAAATTTAAATGTTATTGATACCCATAAATGTTTATAAGATCATTGATATTGAGTCTATGTTTTTTATTTTTAATAATGATATTATTAATTTTGATTTTAGAAATTGGATTGTATTAGTGAAAATAATATCAGTTAGTGATTTGAGGAAACAATGATTTATGGTGATGTATAATTCATTTTTTGGATTTGAAATGTATTCAAATAAATGTGCTTTAATTTTTGGAAAAACAATAGAGGTAATTTTAAGAATAACCTATTTTTTCATAATGTTTTCATATTAATTTAATTTATGTTATTATGTTTATTAGAATGTTTTAGGAGGATAAATTATGAAGGTACTAAGATGTTTTGTGAGTAAAATTATAAGATAATTCAATTTTTTTGGATAATTATTAATTTTTACCTTGATAAAAAATGTGATCCAATCATTTATATTTTGGCGCTTTGAATTTCATAAGAAATTTTTTGGATGATTCTTTAGGTAAAATATTTTTGGAATAAATTAAATTTAAATTTTAGTGTTACTATTAAGGTTTTAGATGTTAATCTACTATATTTTTACCTATTTGAATCATTATTCCAAAAAATATTGTATTGGTGATTAAATTTATATAGAAAGAATACATTTTAATTATTTTATAAAACATATAATAATTGAAAATTTATTTTTAGTGGTCTATGAATTGAAAAATTCTTGATGAATATTATTTAATTAGAGTAACAGATGAAATAGAAGTTGAAACTAATGAAATTTAATCCAATAGATGGAATTATTCTTAGGAAAAAAAGAAATAAAATATAAATATTTTCTCATCTACTCTTTCTTTATGGAAATAAAATCCCATAAGCAATATGAAATGGATGATGAAATATAAAATTATATTCCTTTACCTTCATTTTATATAATTGATGATCATTTAAACCCTCACTAATTTATGTCATTACAGTCATTTAATTTCTCATGATAGTGTTACTTAATCGATATTTTTTTGTCACTCAACATTATTATACTCCTATGTTTCTATATATTAACATTAAACTAATGATATCTTTATCTGGGAGCCTAATTATGTGTTATTCCATGTAATCATTATGATTCCCACACCCCTTTTCTAAATGAAATATTATTATAAGTTTTTATGATTTCAGAATTCAAAAAAAGAATTTGAAAATAATTATACATAGATTACCAAGTTAAAATTTTTTAGGGAAAAATTTGGTTATGAGATTATAATGTTGCACCACATGATTATAGAAGAAATTTTATTTAAAATTAAATTCTAAGTGTTCAATGGATTTCCTGAATTGAAACATTGAGTTCTAAATAAACTGTGTTATATTATAACCTAAACATTAAAAATATAAAGAATATAAAGAATATAAATATTATACAATTTTTTTTATTTAAAGAAAATTTCTTTTTAATTTATAAAAAATAAATACCATATTTTCTATAAATACATTTTATGCTTCCAAAATATTTTTCCATTTTTGTAAAAAAATAATATATTTCATTCAAGTGAAGTAATTGAAATTTCTCATTATGTTTTTGGTTTTTTTTAAATTTAATATTATCCATTAAATTTATAATATTACAAATTATCCCATTTTAATAATTAATATTCAAATTTTTAATAGAATTTTGTTTTTAGGATTAAAAAAACATCTGTCTAATTACTATTCCTCATTTGTTTGACCATTTATAAGTCTCTTTTATCTAGTAATTCATTGTTAAAAGTGATTTATATAACATGGTTGAAAATATGATATTAAAATTTGATATAATATTCCATTTTTGTTATTCTGTAATGAATAGTAATAGTTTTAAATACATGTCACCAAGATATGTTTAATGTGGTTAAACATGGTTAAAACTATGAGATAATGAATAAATATCAACCAAAATAAAATCCTTTATTTCATAGGATGAGTGTAACTATACAATATAATTCCGGACAACGAATATGTCCTATTTGGGTGACTTTTCCATTATATTATTTTATTTTTATTATTTTATATAAAGAAAATTTAAATATATCACTATTTTTTTAATTTATCTTATATGATCACATATGATCAATAATATGTTATAAATAAATATAGAACATTATTATGGGAATCATAAAATTATTTTTTTGAGGTAATAAATAATTAATTTTTATGGTTTTTTAATCAGCTTAAATTCATACCCAATGTCGATAATGTGCTTCTATAAGTAGTAGAAAACTTAAAAAAAATTAAAAACCATACAAAAATAATTTTATCAGAAATTAGTTTTTTAATTAATATGGTGGATAATTATAATTTATAATTCATTGAGAAAAGAATTTTATCCGAAATACATTTTTTAATTCCATATATTAATATCTAATTTAATTAAATGTCTTGTATATTAGAGTAATGATAATTTCTTCTATAAAATATATTATTAATTGTTAATAAAAATAAAAAATAGTAGAATGATGAATTTTTGTGGGATAATGTCTTACATTTCATCCATTAACATTTTTTCCATTTTTCCCATATAGGTAAATTTATATACCATAATTTTTTAATGTTACGTGATAGTGATTAAGGATATAAGTGTTGATGGGGGATAAACTAAAGTTATATGGGTAACAATTACTTCAAACCTGTCTAAATCATATTTTCTTGTATTATTATTATCCTATATCATATTTTAAGATATACTAATCCAAATTTTTAGAACATGTCCATGAATTTGATATTATAAAATATTAGTGCTTTTAAAATTTAAAAGACTTCCTCTTCACTCCTTTATAAAAGGATACCCCTCCTATCCATGATTTAGAAATCTACACTAAAGCTCAAAAAAAATTATCCTATAAAATTCCCTAGCCAAAAAAAATTGTGTTAATCTTCTCCTCAATATTTCATTATAGGTTTCCTTAGGAATAGATATAATGAGAGTATATCGAAAAAGTTGTAATCATCTTGCGCAATTAATTTTAGTTTATTTATTCTTATACCCCCATCTAAATATATAATATTCATTAAAAAATAATAATTATAGAATTACTAAAAAATTAATTATGATTATGGTATAACCACTATATAGTCTCCAATCAAATAAATGGGAAATAAACTTATCACTCATGCATATGTGAGATCTATTTCCACAACGTAGTGATATGACTCGTTTTCCATCACCCAAATTCTTGTTTTTTATGATTGATTTAATTTTTATATATTATTTTCATAAGGTAAATAGTATTTTATTGTTATTTTATATTCTCTATAGTCTTATATTTTCATCCATTATAAATGATTAAATTGCTTGTGTGTACATGTGGACTACCACCTCGGTGTAGATATGTTGATCATTTTTTATTTCCTATTTACATTAATGTTAATAAGTATATATTTAGTTAATATTATTGATATATATCATATAATTATGATTATTAAATTGTTAATTATTTTTTAACTCTCTTTCAATCTTTTCATCAAAAATTTGAAACAACACATGTGCGTATGTATGATATGCTATCTCTGTGAAGTAATGTAATATATATATTTACAATATTTTATATGAATAATTATGAATAATTATATGATACATAAATGTCAAATTAATGCCATTATTAATATTATATCTATAATTAAACCATGATAAGTGTATAAGGACCAAAACAACCTAACTAAACAATCCATGAAATACAAAATAGTTATGACACAGAAACAATGATTTTATTAATGAATTATTAATAAATCGGTGTTAGAATTATTTATTAGTAAAATATATGAAATTGTTAGATGGGATATTGTTATTCTTTAATATTATTATTATTTAAATGTCATTAGACAATATGATAAGTAACATTCATAAAAATTAGATCTTGGGGTAAGTGATTTTCATATCATGATTATTTCATAGCGACATATTCCATATTCGCCGCTTTTTTTTAATTCTATGGTGTATATAGTTCAGATGAATTATTTATATGATTCATTTAATAAAAATTATATTTATTTAAAAGAAAATATGTTTTCCACCTTCATGGGTATTTCATTTTTATATTTCTGATGTGGAAAGAGTATATTTTTACAATTTTTATTATTTGAGACTCATTTAATATTTTCAACATATCTTATTTTATTTGTTATATATATATATAATTTTACATTTTATATCATTAATTTAATTAATTTTAAAATATATATATTGAATTCTATTATATTCTCACATGGGTATTATGTTTCAAATGATACATAAATGATAACATATATATGATTCAATCCTGTTTTGTACGAGATTTATAGTCCTAAATTTAATTTGAGGAAATAATATTATTGTAATTTGATATAAGACATTAATATTTCTTCTCCTCTACTTATTTCTGAAATTTTTATATTTTAGATTCATTTTTCTCTAACTAATCCTCAAAATTGACCAAAGAATCGTTCAATAAAGTTCACCTTATTTATCCTATAAAAAAGTGAAAATCGTTTTCTACCATATGAATATTTTGAAAAGTTTATTGAAAAATTAATTTATAATATTATTAAATGAAAATTTTAATATATTTTATGTTTTTAATTTATTTTAAAAATATTCATCTTTAAATTTTTAAAATAATAACTCTTTAATAATTTTTTGAATCAATTTTTTATAAATTATGATATGAATGAAATATCTCTTCATCAGGTTAGATTAATGATTTAAAATTTTCATTATATATTAATATGTTTCCTTTGAATGAAATTGTTTCCCATAACATTCTTGTTTTGTTAAATATATGATTTAAAAAGGTAATGGATTTTTTCCTCAATAAATATTTCAATGACCTATTAAATGAATTCACCATTTATGAAAACATATTTTGATCCAACATAAGATCTACAATGTATATTATCCAGTAATTCCATATTTTTTCTATCCCATGATGTTTTTAGATGAGGATGATAATATTTTTATTTAAACTTTATATTTTTAATGTTTTATGTTATGATGAAATTATGAATTGTTTTTCAAACATGTTACCTTTCCATGTGATATTGCATGTTGATATAAAGAATACATTGTGTTATTAATGAAAAAATTTCTATGTTTTATATTATAAGAGATGTGGTCCCATATTTATATAGCCTTCTAATTGATTGTTTAATTATTGAAAAATCCTGATATATCAAGAACAATAATGGTGAATGAACCCTATTAATTAAGGGACACATTCTATAATGATAGTCGTGGTATGTAACATGATAGATGATATGAAGTAATATGGGGTGAACCCAATCAACTATGATGGTCTTTTTAGTTATAAATGACTACAGAAATTATTTTTTAGTTTCCTATCATAATCCTATTTCATGTTATTTGAAATTTTTTCATTGTTTATGGTTTCATTTTTATTATTCAAGACACTTATACCTTAGGAATGTTCTTAAAATAATCTTTATACGAATATTTGTGATTAATGATATTTGAGTTGTTAGTTATGAATATTATAAATTATGATCATGTTTTATTCCCACATTCCTATCGTATGATCACATATGATCATTGATTATTATTTATTATATTTTTCATTTTGGTCATTTGATATCACCCATTCATATGTTTACATTCCCTTAGCTGCGATGAAATGTTTTCGGTACGGTATACTACAAAATTTTTCTCTATGAGAATATTTTTCTATTATACATTGAATATTATTCATTAAATAACATGTTTATATATAATTTCATAAAATTCAATAAGAATTTATAGTTCTGTAATGTATTTAAATGTTATGTAATTTATATTTATCTAATAGGAAATACTATTTATGTAAAATATTTTTCATTCTTTCTTATTACCTCATAAATTGAATATAGAGACATTTCATATTATTGAAAATGAGATTGGGTAGTTAAAATGTTCTTCTGATTAGTTGGAAATTGTGGGAACATATTCCAATATTATAATAATGTTCATTTATTATTCCTATGATTAGTATAGAAAGGTCCCATATTTTTATTCACAGTTCCCTTTCCATTGAGAAGTGCCATTATGCCCAAACGTTTACACACAAAAACACACTCACACACACTCTCTCTCTATATCACAAACAGAAACACACTAAAAAACATATATATATTATGGATGAATATATATACATATTTTTATTATATGAAGACTTAATTTTTTTCATACATTAATGAAATGGGTTGGTTCTTTTTAATGATTTCTATATTTGGTCAAAACTAGTATTAAAACTATGGACTATTATAATAATGGGTGTTATCAATTTTAGTAATATTGGTATATGATTTTACTACCTACTATTATGTTCCTAAACATTTAGTTTATAATTTTGAAATTATTCAATTATATATTTATATGTGTTTTTTAATTATCATGCATACACAATCATATTCACATTCTAATTTTAGACATGATTACTGGTTTCTAATAGAATATTTATTCTCACGCCATATATGGACACTATCATTTATATTATTAACCACCTACTAAATTTCTATTATATGTATATATATATACCAATGTATATTAAGTGTCTTGTTTTTTAGTGATGTATTTCATTGGAAATGTTACAAAACTAATCTATGTTGGAGATGATGATGGGATGATAAAAGGATTTGTTTTTTCAATCACACATGCCATATTTGTATATATATTCCTACATACATTTTTACACTTATTATCATTTATATTTTTTCTATATTATTTAATTTAGGTATATTTTTTTCAGTTAGAATCCTTTATATGGTTTTATGTTTATATTCTAATTATTCTCAAATTTCACAATTGGTCATTGGGTATTATTTATGAAACATTCATCTTATTGACAGGTCATGTTAGACAAACTTAATCATGAACAATATCTATAACCACTTTGTGGACATTTTTCTTCTTATTCATATCAAGACATTTTGTTTTATACATTATCTCTATAGGATTGTACACCACTCATGGTGTGTTATCTATATGGATCATGTAACAACATGGTATTCACGAATAATTCATTACTAGTTTTATCAATCAAATACATGGATGTCATATATTTTTAGCTTTCTTATAAAAGATCAGGGAAAATCATGACTTGATATGTAACCCTTAAGAAAAAATTTTAAACTTGAACTTTGGGAAACATTCATTTTATTATTGTTTTCTAGGTATATAGTTGGCATAATAGGTTTGAGTATTCCAATAATTTTTTTTCACAATATATAATGGAATATAACTATAGAATTTCATATTTTATGATCCCATGATCTGACATTTATATTTCTTCATGCATCTTGAGTAAATCAAAATATTCAATCATTGTAGGATAGATTTATAAACAATTTTTTTACCTATTTTTATTAATATTATAGTTGTATTCATTTATAAGATTCAATTATTTAACACCTAAATATTATAAAAACAGTGTTTCTCGATTTATATAATTATAGAGGTTACTTCAATATTTATTAATAATTAATTTCAAATATTATGATAGATATATGTATTTTTTTTATATAATATACTTCTTATTAGATTTCGTATTGATGATCATACTAATTTTTTATTATTAGAATTATATTTTTGAGAATTTCGCTTTCCCCATATTACCTTAACTACTCTACATGATACAGGTTTATTATTTCGTAATATATATATATTGGGTAAGTGTTTGTTTTTTCAAAACATAATTTTTTGAACATGGAACTTGATATTTCATATATCTAATATTTTCCTGAATATTAGGTTTCTAATTCATTGATTAATAATATTTCTATATAATGTTTTATAAAATTTAATTAAAAATTATTCTAGACAATGTGTTTTTTTCATTTCCAAATTTCTATAAAACTATTTAGTATGTGTAATTAGAAGGATGTAATTTGTTTCTTCATATATAAGAAACTGTATTTTCAACATCTTTTTTAAAAAATGAATTAAGTTAAACATCCATTTTTTTTGTTAAAATTGGAACTGTATTTTTAAGAGGTGGTTATAATGTAGGATGCGTTTTTTAAAAGTTATTTCTATATCATTTTGAATTTGGAAAACATTATTTTTTGTAATGAAATTTCATTTATTGATCATCACATATAAAATAGAATGGTGGAAAATAATTTCTTATACCTAATTTTTTGTGACAATTGGTTTCGAAAAATAAAAATATATTAGAAAATAATTAATTTTTTTTAATTTTTTTTTTAATTTTTAAATATATTTATTTTGTATTTTAAAATTAAATATGATCAAGTTTAAAATATTTTCATAATTTATATTTTGAATAAAATATTATTTTAAAATATATATTTGGAGGTATTTTAAATTAGTAGTATTTTTTAGTTGTATAGTTTAATAAAAGGATGTGATATTAGAAATCGGAAAATATCTAAAATATAAATTAATGATTGTTTTCCTAGAATTTTTTTGAAAATAGTCTACTTTTTAAAAGTAAATTTAGTTGTAGTTCATGAGTAAGTATACAATAGTATTTTGTTAAACTGTGTACCACCATAGCCTTTAATGTCTTCATTTTTTGGTTTTAGAGGATTTATAGTATAGAAGTACTATATAAATATTGATGGATTGTGTTTTTTTACTAGTTTTCATTTGTTTTATATATTTTCATAAGAAGTGTGATGAGTATTAATTTTAATAATTTGTGTAGTTCTTGAGGATAATGATATTTTTTGGTTCTTCATTTTTAAATCATATCGAGGATATAAAATTTCCATTTCTTGTATATATTTTCATGTATATTTTATATCATGTATATGTAACTTCTCTGGGTTTTTTAATTTAGTATCACATTTTTAGGAAATTTGTGACTATGTAAGGGTATTAATTCTTTGTTAGTGTCTATGAGGAATTCAGTGTGACGAGAAAACATATTTGAGGGAGATTATAATTATACACATCATAATTATATTTATTAATGTATCATAAATGACTTATTAGAGTTTGTGTAAATAAATTAATGGGTTATTTGAGTGTTGGTTATGTTTGAAGTTCTTCCATTAATTAGATTAGGTTTTTTTATTTTGGGGTTTAATCATGTTTTCATAAACACTTCTCCATGTAGATTGTTGTCAATTTCTAAAAAAGATATTTATGTAAGGTTGAAAGGTGGTTACACCAATAGTTGAATACATTATGAGCAATTTGGTATTGTATGTATGGTAATGAGAGCCTACTATGCCATGTACAATCCATAGATTCCCGAGAGTGTCATGGATTTCAAATAGTACAAGATAAATTAAATTGTATTCCAAAATATGGATACTTTTGTTGAGGTAATTTAGATTTCCCCATCCCTTAATATCTCATCTCCCTATCCTTCCATGTCACTTCTCTTATAGACATTTTGGAAATTCATATAGCTCCTCTTCGAATCTATCAATCCCTCTTTTAGACCATATTTTTTATGGACTAATCAATAATTGTTTTCATTACTGATAATGGTTATGCCTTCCCATAATAATATTTGTTCTATCATCATCGATTTTCTCATAACCCCACATTCACTATTTGGTATTTTTATTGTTACATTAAACATATATTGCTGTAATTAATATAATTTGATGGAATATAGTATTATTTAATTTAATTTGGGTTGAAGTGTATATACAATACATATTTTTCGTGGTTTTGTTTCATTGTGTTCAATGTATTATTTGACATTGGGTTTCTAGGATCCTGATAAAAAATTATGGAATGATTTGTTGGAGTTATTTGGTTTATTAGGTTGTTTTATTTTGTGCATGGATTTGATGATTTAATTATGTTTATTAAAACATTGATCATGTTATTATTGACTTATTGAAACTTTTCTTCTATTATTCATTGCTATATTTTGGTGAATATTTGGAATTTTTCATTAACCCATTAGATTTTTAAATCTCACATATGTTGTTTCTAGTTATTCATAACACTTTAAATGATTCCCTGACAATAAATATAAAGAAAATTTATTCTATTTTCCAAAATTATTAATAAAACATATTTTCTATGTTTAAAACATATATGGATACCTTTCGAATGTTGTTTTTATAATTATTCTAATATTTTAAATAAATTAAAATTATACCAAGTATGAAAATTATTTTCCTATTGATAATTTAAATAATATCATTATACTATTTCAAATATAATTGGTTTCTTGAAATATCTTATTTATAAAGTTATATTTAATCATGGAGTGTATGTTGGGTTTTCATTTTTAACTTATGTTATAAATTAATAAAATTTCAATATCTTATTCCTTTTTCATTTATTAAAAATATATATGTTCAATGTATATTGTCTATCAAAAAATGTGAGGAAAAAATAGAAAATTTTGTATATATTTTTAAACAATACATTCATGAATTATTATAATATTGATCTATATTCATGTTTTGTAATGGAAATAACCACATTTAACTAAAATCAAAATCAATTATAATTTGATGAACCAAATGAAAATGTTATTTAATATTTTTATTTTGTTCTCATAAAACTATTTTCTTATCTATGATACAAATAATTAAATACTATAATAAAATGAAGAGTTTTCAAATATATTACACCATCATAAAACAATAAATATAATGGTATCTTTATAAAATAAATAATATTTTAAGTTCAATATAAAATCATTACACTGTAATTGGTTCCAATTGAAAAATATACACTATTGAACTTCCCATTTTATTATTTAATATTTAGAACTAATATATAGTTTTTTATTGATATTCATCATTAAAAAATTGGCATAGTGTAGTACAATTTGTTCAACTACTTTAATAAATTGATAAATAGTGATATGTGTTTTCATATCCTATTTGTAGCTATGTATTGTGATTAAATAAGAGTTTTAAATTTGTGATGTGTATAATGTTTGGTTCCACATTAAAATATAGGTATTATGTTAAATCATGTTGTGGTTTTAAATTAATTATTAACTCATTGAACATATCAGGGACAAATATGTAAACCAGGTATAATAATTTATAATATAATAACTTGTAAAAAAATAAATACTCTTCATTTAGTATATTTCTTCCCCAAACATTGATTTTAATCATTAAATGTTATTTCCAAATTTTTAATCATCATATATTATTTTCATTTATTATATTTACCATATTTATTTCCACAGTTTTGATCCTACTCATGTATATGGGGGATAAATTATTTTATACATTGTCTATCATTTCTACCAGTACCATGATACTTATTTAACCATGTTACTTACTCTTTAAATATAGTATGTTAAAAAGGGTTTTTTATTTTTAGTATCATGATTATGAACATGATTGTAAGATACTATAGTTATTTATAATCATCATGTGTATTCTTGTTTAATTTATAGAGTATAATAAGAATGATTATTTAGAATTTCTATGTTTAATTTGAATGAATTAGTTAGTTATTTATTTTTTATGTTAATATTTTTTCATGATATATATAATTCTCAATACTATGATTACTAATTACATGAATCAACCCATCTTAACCCCATATTTTTCATCGATAAGCTAGGTGTTCAACCATAATCCCATCAATAATAGGTAATCAGCTAGTTATGAGTATCAAGAATTTGAATAATGAATATTAGGCTTTAGTATATAAGATACTAGACACATAGACACATAACCAAAATACAAAATCTCCAAAAAAATATAGATATACTCAAAATAGTATTGAATGATTTTTTTGAATAAGAGTAGTTATCTTGAATAGAAAAAAAATGATATGATCTTCTGATATAGGTAAATACAAGACATAAATATCATAGTCTATAATAAGAACAAATGAAAGGAAACCACACACCTTCCACTAATACCCAATATGATTACATTAAGATAGAACCACTCACATGGGAAACTATGATCTACTGGGAAGATATCTCTAACTAAAATCATCATAATTATGAACTATCTGGTACATCAAAAAAATTTCATCATATAATATGATCCAACTTCATGCCAACCTAGTACATCCATGCTCTAGGTGACATCTGTATATATAAAAAATAAGTTGGAATCATTCCTAAAAAGGGTTTATTATAATTAAAACTACTATAATTTAATAGGAAAACAACAAATATAAACATTTTTTTAGTTTAGATCCCAATATCAACAAAGATGGAAAATTTTTATGTTGAAACACATATATTCATTACATATTGGAGACCTAAGGATATTTTTATAATCTCTGTCATCCACTATCATATACATAGTGACCCACTACTGATACATCATTTGATTCACCATGATGTAAAATTTTCTTGTAGGTCAAGAGTGATATATTCTTATTATATCATATATTGAAGGATATTAAATATACAAAATCCAACACTTATCACATAGGACATAGAAGAAAGGGATTATGTAACTCTTATTCTACTATTTTATAATTATAATGTTTATGAATGATCATCAGTGATTACACACATCAAACAAGGAAAAACACAACTTATATATATATCACTAAAAATATAACTACATCCATGGGGGTTACCATCCATCATAGTAGGAAAGAAAATCAAGTAAGGATGAGTGATAACCAGAAATATGTGAGACCCCGCCATGATTATCTTGTTGTTCCATAAACCCTTTCTATCATGTTTTTATTGCAAATATAGAATCATGTTGTTGGAATCAGGCTTCCATTATTTAAGACACACACAACTATTGTGGGAGAACCATCTCTAAAGAACACCCTACCTAATGAGTGGGAAATTAAATAGAACACTAGAAAAACTCATACCCTGCCACTTAGAATTATGTGAAATATGATTATATTATAGAAGCCTCGTGAAATGTAAAAATTAATTTAATACTAACTCAATGATCAAAATTCCATTAATAATAGTAATACCAAAATATATTCTTTATAAATGATATTTGTGATGGGGTTAAATTTTCTATTATATATGTAGAGGACCAACACCAACATATCCAAAAGTTATCTTGGATTTCCCAAATCTATGATTTGTATATTCTTCCTAATTGTACCCTTATATATATGGTTATAGTATCCTCTTAAATTAAATGAACTACAACAAGTATCTAATTTTAAATTACAATGATCCGGTGTTAGTAATAATGATATATAATTACAATTCATTACTCTATTTTTATATTATAGAACTCAACTCAAATTCTATGAAAAGAACTTGTGGTAACATAGTATATAATATCTACATTACTATACATGATATTGGGAACTCATAGGTGTAATCTTTAAATTTTAATATTTGATGTAAACCTACAAATAATTTTATATAGGATTTTATGAAATTTGATAACCATTGTTCTATCTGGTCATGTTCCACATGTACATATCTAGTCATATTTAAAAACCATAAATGGTATTTCAATCCAATTTTAAGGAAATGTGACTTAGAATAGGTTCATCTGTTTATTCAAGTAATATATTGAATCATGACATTACAAACTACATGTCACGAACAGAATGTCACATGGTATGTGATTGCTGATTGATTCCACAAGAATATACCTTTATCCCATTCCAACTAATGTAATCCATGACGTAATATCATTCTGACTAAAATGAAGGAATATAAAATTGGTTGGATGGTTGTATTCTTCACCACAAACTTAATAAAGAACCCCAAGACCCCATAATGAGTGTTTATATGAACTACACCCTAGGTGATTCAAATAGTTTTTCTAAATTCCTCAACAACAACAACAAATAATATGGTCTATGATTCATAGATCACATGTCATTTGATCTTTATTTACAAACATAAATGTCATATAAACCAATATGATAATACCATTATGATAAAAAACATATCCCCACGTGTAATAATCCGTAAAAACACATTGATAATTTTTTTAAAAAAATTAATCAAAATTGGATAAAATTATAAATCAATTAAATAAAATTTTTAAAAAAAGTCATACTTCATAGTGATTCATAAAAACATTCACATATGGATTCAAATGATCAGCTATTCATGATAATTTTGTTTCTATTTGTTCCATTAACATCTAATCATGGGGTTCACATGCTATGATTTACTCTCTCATTATAGTGTCTCTAATCCATGTAGCTTCACAAAATTCCCTCATCATGATGATATTAAAAGGCGGTGAAAAAAATAAAATATAAGTAAAAATAATGATATTTTTCATTTTAAAAATATTTATTGAATCTAATTTCATTTTACCATTTTCATTAATTTATTTTTATTTACAACTATAGTTTATTAAATTTTATGTTTCCCATGTGTAATTTTAATTTAGTAAATTCATGAATAAGCTTTTCTAAATTAAATACATTCTTTAGATCCGGAATGTTTTATTATCAATCACATTTTTTTTGGAATTTTGATTCTAGGATAGAATTTTACTTTGAAATAATAGAAGAATAAAATTTCCATGAAAGAGTAAAAAAATAATTTTAATAAATATGACCACATAAGTAATATAAATAATTATAAATAATAAAATAAAAAGTCTGAAATATAATATTATGGGAATTATATGTGAAAAAATTGTAGAGGGAAACCTCTATGTAAGACTAAAATATATGCAAAATCATAATTTGAAAAGGGATCAATGTGATAATTAATTTATATACTGAGAATGAGCATTCATTAATTCCAATTTAGGGTAGAATTAGATCATTATAGTATATGATCACTGCAATGGAATCATGAAAAATTATATGTATGGAAATGTATTCTCTTAGTTGAATTATAAATCAACATTATAGGACTACACCAGCTCCAATGAAATATTTGGAATAAATTTGTAGTTATATTCCATTATATGATGTCTTGGGGAATCCATTAAATAATACATCATATATAAAAGGAATCTTATAAAGCCAATATATGTATAAATACTCATGAAAATGTACACTGTTCTATGAAACTCAATTTTATTAAATGTTAATAGTCAATGGATTATTAATAAATTGAAAATACATTAATATTTTGTTCAAACCTATTCGAAAACACCAACACCAACATGACCAATGAAAATAATTGTTTTAAAGTTTTTATTAGATTATATTTTCTTAAATAATAACATGTTACATCAGCATTAAAATGTTATACATGGTACAATATTTTTATAATTAGATTGTAATGAATCATAATTCCATTCCAAAATGTTGGGTATATTCAGTATAAAATATTTTTAGGGATTTAATTTCATATTTTCTTTAATTGATGAAGTGATGTTTTAGATGTTTTGTAGACAGGTTTATATAACCATAATTTATTACAAAACCTGTCTAAATTCATCGTAGGAAAATAATTAAGGTTAATGTTATATTGTGGATTATTGATATAAAGTTGTTTTTACTAGTAGAGAACATGAAAAAATAATGTTGGATAAAATATTTTGTGAACCATAATTAATAATTAAATATGAAATATATTATCAAATTTAGCATAGAAATACAGTCATTTTGAGTGATAATATGACCAACTATTCAATAGGGAATGGAAGTTCACTGAATATTGTTCAATTAGTTCTCTGTATATAGAGATATAATTACTTAGTAGAAGTGATAAATAATCACAAGTCTTGAAATAATATACATTGTATAGATATATTGAATGAATTAGGGGATAAATCGATCATTTTCATAAAAAAGGATGAGTGGAAAGAGATAGATAAATTGAGTTTTAATAATTGGTGAATGATACACCATTAATAATAATATGATAATATTTTTATTTACATATTTTTTATATTTTCGTGGTTATGTATTTCTAAAAATTATATTTTTAAGGGATATATGGGGTTGTGGATTGCAATTAATTCATAAATGAATCAATTTTTACATATTTTTATTTTTTTAATTCATAACTAGCCTAATAATACAATATTGAAAAATAGGGGAGAGGGTGAAGAAATTATTATTAAAAATAAATCACATTCAATTTGGGCGGTGGATTATTAATGTAATATATTTGATTTTATAAGTATACTAATTATTTCACTATTCATTAAAATAATGTGATCAATTATAAAAATATTCTTTACTAAAGAATACCAAATGGGACCAACAATTTCATCAATAATATAAATATAGATATCAGAAACAATGATATCAATCAAAAATACGAATAGTTTCTTATGTTTATTCTCAAGAACCATTCATTTATTTAATTGAGGCCAATAACACATCAATTTTCACTTCAAAAAACAACATGGTTCATGTTTCTTGTAACAATACAACTACTTAATAGATACACTTAAACTTCCATACATATATTTAGACCACAAAAAAATTACGAATGAATTTAATTTTCCATCCTTATGGTTAAAACATTTTTAAACACCAAATTAATGATCTGGATTTCATTATACAATAACAATAATGTTGTGTAGCATCACTAAAATTTTAACTATCAACAATTGTATCCCTTTACGACATAGTTTTTGTTCAATATAATATTATGTTTAAAATAAAAAATGAAGAAATAAAAGGAATGATTTCACTACATAAATAATACATACTTACTCATATATTTATAAAAATTTTATATAATAGAATTCTAAATGAGTTAACTATATGATTTTTAGGTATATTCCCAAAAGTAGATTTATGGTAGATTTAATACCAGTAATTATTATTATTGAAAGCCATATCCAAATTACTAATTCTATAAAAATTAATTTTGTGGATAATGAAAATGTATCCCAGAGATATTATAATATTTAATAACAAGGGATCAATTATTAAATTATATTTAATTCCCAAGGATTCACATATATAGTGAATAATAATTCATTAGTGTGTTTGGGAAGACTTTTTTAGTCATATATTGATAAAATGATAAAAAAATTTAGACTAGAATGAATTAATTACATCATACATCATGTTTCACTAGATTACACTCTGAAGTAGCATAGAATTTCATATGGGTCTTAAAATCTACTATTCTATAACTACCACTCATCATGTTGAGTGAAGATGTGTTAAAGGTGAGATAAGACACATGGTGTCTAAAAGGAAATTCTAAAACATGACTACTAAAAGAGAAATAATATGTATTCACCACGGGGGATTATACTTACCAAGTCTACACAAGAATTGAATATACCAATCTTTCATTTTTTTATAATATTCATTATATCAAAAAGGAATACATTCCAAATATCATTAAAGGATATTGTCTTTGAATAGAAGTTATGTAACACCCCAGGTAAATAAAGAATATGAAATTTCCCCATTTATCCATATTTGTGAATAATATATTAATATTACTTTATAGGTAACGCTATTCTCGATGGCGTACCCAATACGCAATAACAAGTTTCTTTGAAATCTTACGTTGCACTCTAATAATAAAATAATATTATTTTAAATGGTAGTTAACGCCTAGCCATTGTAATGGCATGAATGAATGTAACTAACTACAAAATTATTAAATATGTTTTTCAAATATTTTAACTTTTATGTAATAAATGTTAGAGGCTTAAAATGCAAATGAATCCAATTTGAAGCATAAATCTTCCAATATTTTTTAAAAGGTCGACTAACTGCCTTTTGATGGAGAACGCTTTTTAAATATACTTTTGACAATTTTAAATGTTTTATTTGACAAAAAAATCCATTTTTAAAATCTGGACATCAAATTTTACTTTGTGTAATTTTTTGTTATTTTTCTGATAAAGATCATTTTTATTGAAAATGTTGCATTTTAATTCAAAACCTCCTTTTAATATGATTTATTTATATGGATAGATTATAATTTTAATTGAGAATAAAGTTTATTTAGAATATATTTTTACCATTTAATCCAATGGTGGTCATTGAAATTAATTTCACTTTGAAATTGGACTTAAACTACTGTCAATCATTTAATAGATGTTGTTTCTTAAAAACACGCTATTTATTTTGACAGTGGGAATTAATTATTAAATTAATTAATTCAACTTATATGTTTTTAATTTTGTAAAATAGACATCATTTTTGAATTCTGAATATCAAATATAGCTTAGGGTGAATTTTTGGTATTTTTATGAAAAACTTCAATTTTTGATGAATAGTTAAACCAATAAGTGGTAGTTAAAGAAACTGATTTTTTGTTTAAATAAACTTTTCCACTTCTGTGATTTTATTTTCAATAATCTGACATACATGGTTGTCATTATGAAGTAAAATGTGGTTTAATGAGATTAAAATAATTTTTTGTGAATAGTAACTTTTACGTTTTATTAATCGCGATTAAAGTTAATTAGTGTAATTTAAGGAAAAAATAAAGTTTTAATAATATGAAATGACCTATACACATATCCTTCCCTCGTTGTATGTGTCATGGCCGAAAAATAAAATCCATGGGTCAACTTGGGGACCCCATGAAGCCACTTTGGTAGGAAAATGACATAAATAAATTTTTATTTAAAGTTAAAATAAAAATGTCACAAACAAGGGTTATTTTACTAAAACAATTTTTAAATGGGATTATAAAAGTCATATTTTTTAATATAAATATTAACTTGAAATATAAAATGATTTTATACATCATGATATTTTTTTTATAATTTTTAGACATTAAATAAATTAAATTATTTATGACACCATGATGATGCTATGATTACCTCATTATTTAACGATTTAAATAAAATTAATAGATAATGTCAAATCTAAGACCTACACATGTCAAAAACCTATTGGACGGGTGGATTTATAACTCTTATCAGCTTATCCTAAAATGATATAATTTTGGGACCTTTAAAATCTGAAAAATATTATAATAAAGTAACCTTTTATAACTTTCCAAGAGTGCCCCTCCTCTCCTCTTATAAAAGGCCACCACCTCTACCACCTTACCCACACCTCTCAAGCCTTTGTCTCGGCCAAACCCTGCCCATTTTGTCTCTCTACGTCCCTCTATTACTCCTAGAATACTCACTTTTAGAAGAAGTCTTCCCAAGAAAGCCTTTGAGCTCAAATCAAAAAGAGTTACCCGTTTTCAAGGTAATGTCTTCCATAGTGTTCTTTTGTTTTATTTTTCTTCTCAAACCCCATAAACACTTTTTATTTATTTATTTTGTAACAAAACCAGTATCTTAAATATACTAGGATGTTGTTATGAGGATTATTCGAGCTACACTAACAAACACCTCCGTCTAATGGTTAAAGAACATACTGTTTCTGTGGATGACGAATTACTGCCTCACGAAACGATGATTGTTCTATCTTCTCATACCACCTCTAATGGTGGCCATTATGATTGAACTATATTTATTTATGATATATATTATATTTATTTACTCTCTATGCTTCTGTATTTTATATTTAATACATATCTTTATTCTTTTCATGTTGTGAAAATGCGATAATTTCATTTGAGGATGTGTGGACTACCGCCCCCTCATGTGATGTGACTCGTTCATGCAATACATGGAATGTATAAAGAATGAAATTGATGATATTATGTGATATATATAACATATATATTATACTATAATTATAATATATATATATATCATATAGTTTTAATTCCATTAATGTCCCAATGAAATGAAAGTCGCGTTCATGCATACGTACCGATTACCGTATCCATGAATGGTACATTTCATTTCTTATCTCCAAATGTTATGTACTATTATAATTACATATAGATTATGGATATATATATATATCATATATTACATCTAAATTATGGATATCATTTTGGAATTATAATATATATCTCTCTTTTAACTTTAATTTCATTAATATGACAAAAAAATGAAATTTGCATTCAAGCGTATGTACGGCCAACCATCTCCATGAACGGTGCTTTTAATTTTTTATCTCTAAATGTCATGGAATAGTAAAAAGTGTATATATACTGGATATATATTATATTTAATACATTAATACTATTCTGGAGATGAATTACCTATAACTACATGGAAAATTCTTTTCCATCAAGTTCAATTTTTACTCAGGTACCGAACATCGACAAAAACGTCTGATTTGAACTCACTTTATTAACAAATTATTATAAAATTATAATAGGTGATATTAACTGAATAATAATACTTAAATGAGGTCTTTATGAAATTATAAATTGACCAAATTTTATTATTCAGAAGTTTAAAGAATGATCGATTCATGTCGGACACGAGGTATGGGATCCAACCTCTCTCTTTCTTTTTAAGTACTCTCTTTAATGTCATTTCATTTAATCTCATCTTTCTTATGCTTGGGGATGTTATATTATATTAGTCATACTGTAATTTATATGTTCATATTATGGGAGACCCTATTTTATCTCATTGATCCATTTTTGGATGTTTTAAGTGGCGCCGTTAGGCTGCCAAGTTTTCGTAAGGGATTTTTCATCTCACTTTTATTCCCGTTACATTTATGCTACGTTTGCCACTATTTCCTTTGAGTGGTGTATGTAATTCCCATTATTATACCCTTTATATAGTATAATTTCATTTATGGGTATTTACATCTTCATTTTATGACCCTTCTTCCATGGGGTGTATGTTTCGAAAGTTACCCAACTCGGTAAGGGGACCTTTCACCCTCCTCTTTTTAAAAGACTTATTTTGTTATGTATTTTAATTCACATACTATTATGTTGGGATATGTTATTATATATCATTATTTATTTAAATTTTATGTCCAAGTGATGAGATACAATTTTCTCTCTCATCAACTCATTTTCTGAATTTTAAAGTGACGCCATTAGGCTGTCAGATTTCTGTAAGGGAACTTCTTAACCAATGTTCAATTCATTGGGTTAAACCTATAATTATTGATTTTATTATGCCAAGATTATGTGTGGAATCACTATTTTGTAATTTCCAAAAACCTTTGTGTGGATATACTATTTCTACACATAATCATATCATTGATAAATTCGTACAAACTTGTATTGGAAATCATAACTCAATCTCATTTCATTGAGTTAAATATCTATGTCATTGGTTTCGTTTTTCCATGATTATGTGTGAATGACCTATGATTGTTTCACACTTAATATCCAATTATATTGGGTGTATTTATATTTCTCACACATAATTATGTGATAGATTTATCTTTAATTTATGGATACCATCTTTATAATGGATTTTATCTCAATTTAAACTTCCATTGAGACTTCATTGTTGTTTTGCACCAATACACTCTTATATGGTGTGTATACTGTCCTTTGGCATATTATTTCATGAATCCCTTTATTCTCATGATATTATAATGTTCTGATTAAATGTTATTCTACAATTATTTGTATTCAATAGTCTCTTGTTTTGATAAAAACTCTTTAACAAAAATATCATTTTAAATGTTTTAAAGATTCATTATTCTAAATATTTATCTTTAATGTCCATGTTTTCAAAATGGTTTACAATATTTATTTATATGGACATTAATGTTTTAAAATTATAATTCCATTAAAAGTTTCAAAGTGGTTTGGGACACTTTGATTCAAAAATCTATTTTAAATGATTTTTGAAAATGGATTGATTAATTCAATACCTTGGAATTACATATTGTGTTTGAAAATGAAATTTTGTTTTTTAAATGTTTATATTTTAAATATTTTATGTGTAATGATGGTACTTGGACATTTTACGGGTGGTTACGTGATAAACCATATGACTGGTGGTGCCGTGAATACTAGGACGGGTGGTTACGTTATGACCTCCAATGCATTGGGTATGGAAGTCGGCCGTATGGCTATTCCATTAAGTGATATGTGTGGAAGTTGACCGTATGGTTATTCCATTTAAGTATGCTTATGTCCCAAGTTACCTTTATATGTTATGTGTTCTTTATATGGGTTTTTACGGTAATATTTTGGTTACAAAAGGGGTAAGTAATGATCTTTTATTCAGTGAAGTGTTTTTTTACTACTTCATAAAGTTGAAAAGTATTACTTTGATAAAGTATTCTTGGATTACTTGTTGTTTTGAAAAAATAACAGTTTTCATTATTTGTGTATCCTTTACTTAGCTTTTTATTCACATCCCACATTTTTGAAATTTTTTCCACATGACTTAAAGATGAATAGGTTCAAGCATGGGATCAAGGAAAGACATGCTATCTAAAACATGGAACTAGAAATGTTTCTTTTTAAGAGTTTTTATTTTATGGAACCTTAGTAGAAGTGTATAATTTGTAATCTTTGAGATGTAATAGTTATGTCCTAATTCTCTAAAACTCTAAACCTGAAACGATCCTTAATGTGAATTATTCATTTAATTCAATAATATGTAATGTTTAAGGCTGGGGCCTTATAGTTTGTATCAAAGGTCGGTTTAGGTAACTTTAGAGGTTAGGGTATTCTATAAGCATAAGTGACATTACTATAATGGGTAGGATTTCAGAAAGAGTCATAGTTTTTAGATAAAGTGAATGAGTAAGTATATCTTAGTGTTTATCTTCCTCACTAGTAAATGATGATTTTGTTGATATACGCACACTGACATTTCTATTTTTATTAAATGGATGGATCTAGCAGGAAACAAAGTAACATTGGGTTTGATGGAAACTATGGTGGTTCTCTGATTAAGATAATGGATGAATTGGGGGATTTAATGAGGAATCTTGTGGTTATTCTAAACAAACTATCAATGCGTCATGATCAACCACTTGAACCTTGGTGAGTTCTCTAATGCATCATGTACGAGATGACCAACTCGATGTGGATGTTCATGTAATAATTATAATGGTAACCATTAGGGTTTATATGATCCTTACTTTTTAGTTAATTATGGGTTACTCTATGATATGATGGAAAATGAAAGGCATGAGATAAACTTGAGGTTAAAATATTTTATGATCATTTTAGAAGATTTTATCTCATTTTGGATAATGTTTTAAGAATTATGTAGTTTTGTAAAAAGTACAACAGGTAGACTGTGTGAGAACCCGTCGCATCAGGCAAAGCTGTGGGAATCGAACCCACAACCAATGTGCGACTGGTATTTATCGCCTACCACTGTACTACGTGAAGTTCCTGGTTAGTTTGACTAATTCTTTTTATTTAGATGATTTTAGGAATCAATAGTAAGTTTATTTTGGGTTATATATGGAAATGATTAACCTATCATGGAGGATATTTGATTTGGTTATTTACTTTTCAATATTAGACTTTAAGAGAAACTAATGTTATTTGGAGATAAATGTTAATTTTTACCTAGGAAGACTATGTGAATAAATCCTTCAAATAATTGGGTTTCAATTTTAGTTTGGTTTACTTTGAATAATTTTATGGACAAATTGTTTATTGAATGGTCTTTGTTGGACTATGGTTATTGTTTGACATATTTTTTAGATTAAGATAAGATTTTTTTTATAAAGGATTATCCTTTTTAGGTATTATCTGATCACATACTAACCTTTTTTGTTTCAGTTTTGGTTAACGTCTAAAGTCATGGGAAGTATATAGTTATCTTTTGTGGATTAGGTGATTCTCTAGAAGTTTATAATAGTACTCTTAATGTGAACAAGTCTTCGTAAATACTCATCATTTGGGGAAAGTATGAGTTTGTGTAAGAAATCTAGTAAAAGTTGAAAGTCAACATGATAGGTAATTATGTTTCCTTAAGATCAAAAATAAATTCCTCAATGAAAACTAACTTAAAAAAAATGTTGTCTATTAACTTTTCCTACTGGGGAATCTAATACCGTTTAACCCACCACAAGTTTGTGATTTTCTTGTGGTTAACTTTCTACTAAACATGTTTTCTATCACTCACCCTCAGAACATGACCCATTGTTTTTTTCCTCCATATCCATGTTTTCCTACATTTAATCCTAGTATTGGTTAACTTGGGTGGCCTTTTTACTTCTCTTTCTTTATTTTAAAGTAATAGTTTTACTGACTCTTGTTCAGATGTGGGATTTTCAATGAAGTTTCCAAGCCCAATTTTAAAATTGCGAGGACGCAATTCCCAAAAGGGGGGAAGGATGTATCACCCTGGGTAAATAAAGAATATGACATTTTCACATTTATCCATATTTGTGAATAAAATATTAATATTACTTTAAAGGGAACACTATGCTTGATGGTGTACCCAATACACAACAATGTGTATCTTTGAAATCTTAAGTTGCACTCTAATAATAAAATAATATTATTTTAAATAGTAGTTAACACCTAGCCATTGTAATGACAGGAATGAATGGAACTAACTACAAAATAATTATATATGATTTTTAAATATATTTACTTTTATCCAATAAATGATAGAGGCTTAAAATTCAAATGAATCCAATTTTAAGCATAAATCTTCTAATATTCTTTAAAAGGTCGATTAACCGCCTATTGATGGAGAACCCTTTTTAAATATACTTTTGAAAATTTTATATGTTTTATTTGACAAAATAAAATCCTTCTTTAGAATCTGGATATCAAAATTTACATTGTGTAAATTCTTGTTATTTTTCTGATAAAGGTCATTTTTATTGAAAATGTTGCATTTTAATTCAAAACCTCATTTTAATCTGATTTATTTATATGGATAGATTAAATTTTTAATTTATATTAAAGTGTATTTATAATATATTTTTACTATTTAATATAATGGTGGTCATTGGAAATAATTTCACTTTGAAATTGGACTTAAACTAGTCTCAATCTTTTAATAGTTATTGTTTCTTAAAAACATGCTATTTGTTTTGACATTGGGAATTAATTATTAAATTAATTATTGAAACATATATGTTTTGAATTTTGTAAAATAGACATCATTTATGATTTTGGAATATCAAATATTGCCTCGGGTGAATTTTTTGTATTTTTCTGAAAAACTTCAATTTTTGATGAATAGTTAAACCACAAAGTGGTATTTAAAGAAACAGATTTTCCGTTTAAATGAAACTTTTCCCTTAAGAAGTAAAATATGGTTCAATGAGATTAAAATAATTTTTTTGTGAATATTAACTTTTATGTTTTATTAATCACGATTAAAGGTAAATAGTGTAATTTAAGGTAAAAATAATGTTTTAATAATATGAAATGGCCTAGAAACATGTCCTACCCTCAATGGATGTGTCATGGTAGACCATGAAAATCCATGGGTCAACTTGGGGACCCCATGGAGCCATTTTGGTAGAAAATGACATAAATAACTTTTTATTTAAAGTTAAAATAAAAATGTCACAAACATGAGTTGTTTTACTAAAAAAATTATTAAATGGGGTTATACTTGTCATATTTTTAACTATAAATATTCATTAGAAATATAAAACGATTTCCTACATCATGATATTTTTTTTATAATTTTTAGACATTAAATAAATTAAATTACTTATGACACCATGATGATGCAACGATTACCTCATCATTTAACAATTTAAATAAAATGAAAAAATCATGTAAACTCTAAGACCTACACAAGTCAAAAACCTATTGGATGGGTGTATTTCGAACTATTATCACCTTATCATTGAATGATATAATTTTGGGACATTTAATATCTGAAAAAAATTTATAATAAAGTAACCTTTTAGAACATTCCAAGAGTGCCCCTCCTCTCCTCTTATAAAAGGCCCCCGCCTCTACCACATTACCCACACCTCTCAAGCCTTTGTCTCGGACAACCCCTGCCCATTTTATCTCTCCACTTCCCTCTATTATTCCTAGAATCCTCACATTGGGCAGAAGTCTTCCCAAGGAAGCCTTTGAGCTCAAATTCAAAAAGAGTTACCCATTTTTAAGGTAATGTCTTCCCTAGTGTCCTTTTGTTTTATTATTCTTCTCCAACCCCCTAAACTCTTTTTATTTATTTCGTTTTCTACAAAAACAATATCTTCAATTTAATAGGATGTTATTATGTGGATTATTCAAGCTACACTAACACACACCTCCGTCTAATGGTTAAAGAACATAATGATTCTGTGGATGGCGAATTACTGCCTCACGAAACGATGATTGTTCTATCTTCTAAAACCACCTCTCATGGTGTCCATTATGATGGAAATATATTTATTTATGATATATATTATATTTATTTCCTCTCTATGCTTCTGTATTTTATATTTAATAAATACCTTTATGCTTTCATGTTGTGCAAATGTGATAATATCATTTGAGGAAGTGTGGACTATCGCCCCCTCAAGTGATGTGACTCGTTCATGCAATACATGGAATGTATAAAGAATGAAATTGATGAACATATGTGATATATATAACATATATATTATACTGGAATTATAATATATATATATATCTCTCATAGATTTTTAATTCCATTAATGTTCCAATGAAATGAAAGTAGCATTCATGCATACGTACAGCTTACCGTCTCCATGAACGGTACATTTCATTTCTTATCTCCAAATGTTTTGTAATATTATAAATACATATCGATAATCGATATATATGTCATATATTACATCTAAATGATGGATATAATTTTGTAATTATAATATATATCTCTCTCTTTTAACTTTAAGTCCATTAATATGACAAAAAATGAAAGTTGCGTTCATGCGTACGTACGACCTACCGTCTCCATGAACGGTGCTTTTAATTTTTTATCTCCAAATGTTATGTAATAGTAAAAAGTGAATATATACTGGATATATATGAGTTTTAATACATTAAAACTATTCTGGAGATGATTTACCTATAACTACATGGAATATTTTTTTCCAACAGGTACAATTTTTATTCATCTACCGAACATCGACAAAAACATCTGATATGAACTCACGTTATTAACCAATTATTATAACATTATAATATGTGATATGAACTGACTAATAATATTTAAAGGTGGTATTTAAGCAATTATAAATTGAGCAAATTTTATTATTTAGGAGATTGAATAACGACCGAGTCATGTCTGACACGAGGTAAGGGATCCAACCTCTCTCTTTTTTTAAGTAATCTCTTTTATGTAATTTCTTTTAATCACACCTTTACTATGTTTGGGGATGTTCTTTTATATTCATAATACTTTAATTTTTATTTTCATACTACGAGAGACCCAATTTGATCTCATAAATCCATTTTTGGAAGTTTTAAGTGGCGCCGTTAGGCTGCCAAGTTTTCGTAAGAGATTTTTCATCTCACTTTTATTCACGTGACATTTACGCTACATTTGCCTCTATTTCCTTTGAGTAGTGTATGTAATTCCCATTAATATACACTTTGTGAAGTATAATTTCATTTATGGGTATTTACGTTTTCATTTTATGACCCTTCCTCCATGGGGTGTACGTTTCGAAAGTTACCCAATTCGGTAAGGGAACCATTCACCCTCCTCTTTTTAAAATACTTATTTTGTTATGTCTTTTAATTCAAATACTATTATGTTGGGATATGTTCTTATATATCCTTATTTATGTAAATTTTATGTCCATGTGATTAGATACCATTTTCTCTCTCATCAACTCATTTTCTGAATTTTAATGTGACGTAGTTAGGCTGTCGGATTTCTGTAAGGGAACTTCTTAACCCACATTCAATTCTCCGGGGTAAACCTCTACTTATTGATTTTATTATTCCAATATTATGTGTGGAATAACTATGTTTTAATTTCTAAAAACCATTGTGTGGATATACTATTTATATACATAATCATCTCATTGATAAATTCTTACGAACTTTTATGGGAAATCATAACTCAATCTCATTTCATTGAGTTAAATATCTATGTCAGTGGTTTTGTTTTTCCAAGATTATGTGTGAATGACCTATGATTGTTTCAAACATAATATCCACTTATATTGGGTGTATTTATATTTCTCACACATAATTATGTGATAAATTTATCATTAATTTAAGGTTACTATCTTGATAATGGATTTCATCTCAATTTACATTTCCATTGAGACTTCATTGTTGTTATGCACAAATTCACTCTTATATGGTGTGTATACTGTACTTTGGCATATTATATCATGAATCCCTTTATTCTCATGATATTATAATGTTCTGATTAACAGTTATTCCACAATTATTTTTATTCAAGAGTCTCTCATCTTGTTAAAACCTCTTTAACAAAAATATCATTTTAAATGTTTTAAAGATTCATTATTCTAAATATTTATCTATAATGTCCATGTTTTCAAAATGGTTTTCAGTATTTATTTATATGTAAATTAATGTTTTAACATTATAATTCCACTAAAAGCTTCAACGTGGTATGGGACACTTTGATTCAATAATCTCTTTTAAATGATTTTTGAAAATGGATTGATTAATTCAATACCTTGGAATTACTTATTGCATTTGTAAATGAAATTTTATGACTGAAATGTTTATATTTTAAATATTTTATGTGTAATGATGGTACTTTGACATTTTACGGGTGGTTACGTGATAAACCATATGACGAGTGGTGCTGTGAATACCAGGACTGGTGGTTATGTTATAACCTCCAATGCATTGGGTATGGAAGTCGGTCGTATGGATATTCCATTAATGTTGGATCGAATATGTAGATGTATATGTATATTAGATGGAACAATACAAGAGGGGGGGTGAATTTTAGGTTTGAAAACTGTGTGTTTAAACACTTAAGTGATTTAGTTTAAAAGATCTTAAACTAATACAAATACAAACACCCACAATTGTATTGAGAATAAATGGTATGAAGTAATGTAATACTAATGAAATGTAAAACAATTGTATTCGAGATGAACACAATAATCAGAGTAATATAAAGATGAATGATTCTACCTTAAATCATATAGAATCAATCAATACAATATGTAATAGAATGATTGTAACTGAATCAATTACAATTGATTATGTAAAGAAGAAAGGAAATAGTAAATTCCTTTCATATACAAGTAGCAGCGGAAAAGTAAAAGTATTACAATTATTTTGACCTAAAGAGAAGGGTTATCCTTTCACCTAGGATAAAAGGTATGTCTCACCAACACCTTGGTAAGCTCTCAATACGATGATCGATTTGTCCGTCTGCCTATCCCCGGTAGCCCTCGATACGATGATCTGTTTGTCTATCTGCCTATCCCTGGTAGCCCTCGATACGATGATCGGACCGTCCGTCTGCCTATCCTCGGCAGTCCTTGATACGATGATCGGTATGTCTATCTACCTATCCCTGGTAGCTCTTGATACGATGATCGGACCGTCCGTCTGCCGATCCCTGGTAGTCCTCGATACGATGATCAGTATGTCTATCTGCCTATCTCTAGCAGCCCTTGATTTCGTAGGTAATCGTCACCTCTAACTTTCAATTACTTGAACGCTCTTGATATGATGATCAGACACACAAAGTAGATGAGACAAGTCACAGTGTCTCTATGTAAAACATTAAAGAAGTAGAGTATCATAGTTCTTCCAAAATTCTCTCAGTTGTCTATTGTACTCTCAGCTTCAAATGACCTCCTATTTATAGGCCTCAAGTTCCAACGGTCACATCTCCTCCAACGGTCATATTTCTCCGAAAAACTCGGAGGTACATGGACACCTGGCATCATAACGGTCATATTGAAACATAAATCACGACATAGTTTTGATTAGTTTGTAACTAACTCAATGATATCATATTGGTTAAAACAAGATATATGAACAAGGTAATCATGAGTACTATTTATATGAAACATGAGTTTTTCACTAAGTACCAAAACAAGTATGTAATGAAAGATATGAGTAGAAGAGTCAATGCAACTTCCATATTCAGTACGATCAATATTGTATGATTGGCATGGTCAGTACGATCAGCATTGTACGATTATCATGGTATGTACGATCAGCATGTTCAGTACGATCAGTATGGTCAGTACAATCAGCATGATCAGTACGATCATTATGGTCAGTACGATCAGCATGATCAGTATGATCAGTATTGTACGATTGTCATGGTTAGTATGATCAGCATGATCAGTATGATCAGCATGGTCAGTACGATCAGCATGATCAGTACGATCAGCATGATCAGTACAATCATTATGGTCAGTACGGTCAGCATGATCAGTACGATCAGTACGGTCAGTACGATATGATAAACATGAAAAAGGACATTTGTGATTTTCAAAACAAGATATAAAAGTAAAAAGAGGACTTTTGACTCAACAATTAAGTGATATGTGTGGAAGATGACCGTATGGTTATTCCATTTAAGTATGTTTATGTCCCCAGTTACCTTTATATGTTATGTGTTCTTTATATGGGTTTTTATGGTAATATTTTGGTTACAAAAGGGTTATGTAATGATCTTTTATTCAGTGATGTGTTTTTTTACTACTTGATAAAGGAGAAAAGTATTACTTTGATAAAGTATTCTTGGTTTACTTGTTGTTTTGAAAAACTAACAGTTTTCCTTCTTTGTGTATCCTTTACTGGGCTTTTTATGCTAATCCAAAGTTTTTGAAATTTTTTCCACAGGACATAAAGATGAATAGGGTCAAGGATGGGATCAAGGAATGACATGCTATCTAAAAAATGGAACTAGACATTTTTCTTTTTTAGTGTTTTTATTTTATGGGAACTTAGTAGATGTGTATACTTTGTAATCATTGAGATGTAATAGTTATGTCTTAATTCTCAAAAACTCTAAACCTGAAAAGATCCTCAATGTGAATTATTCATTAAATTCAATAATAAGTAATATTTAATGCTGAGGCCTTATAAGTTAAATAATCAAATTGTTTCCTAAAATATCTTGAAAATCTATAGTAAATAATGATCATATATGATACTCTAGTATAGTTATATAATAAAATTACCTTCGACATCACCTGGGGGGAAATGGAAACAAAATAAGTGGTAGGTCTAATGATTAATAATCGTAATCTTGGTAGACATAAATTTAATGATAAATAGTTAATATATTGTTCTAATGAGTGTATGAGTAGATAATACCAGAATCTTAAGGACACACATGACGAAATAAACCAAAAAGCTAGATTCATGGGACAATGAAATTTTATAACATAATTCGTATATCCTATGTTCTTGGAACATCAACCAATTAAAATCAATGGGATAATTAACATGGAATTGAAATATGGAATATAAATTATTTATATAAATATTTATGTAAATCATAAGTCAATGATACCCACTAATACACTCATCACATTATATGTCATGAATTCCCACTAATACATTCATCTCATTGTAGTTTTTTGATAACATTTTGTTTACCTACATGGTATTGGGATAAATAATCATATAACCTCTTGGTTTTAAGCTAAAAACCATGTCACCATTAATCACATAGTACATAAAAAATTACAAAATGTAACGGTGGTCTAATATAGACTGACCATCCCCAAAATAATAATTCATTTGTATATATGCCAATAAAAAAAATAGAATTCATTATTACTTCATATCAAAATTTACCCTCACAATTCTATCCAAATTGAATTATAAAAATCCAAAATGAATATTTATATAGAGGAAAAATATCTTTTATAAGTAATATAATATATGATTCAAAAGAAGTAAATAAACAAAAATATTATGGTAAATTTTATAAATAAATTCAAGAAAATCTGTAATATGATTTACATCCTAAACAATTTAAAATTGGAAATAATTATATAGGTTGTAGGAAATATAAGCTATTGGTAAAGTTCCTTCATTCGTTAAATGATAAAAGTGAATATTTTATCACACATTCTAAAAATTCAAAATTTAGATGTATGAAAACTAATTCAAAATATTCATTATAATAATTTTTAAATAAATTTGGTTTTTCTGAAATTATCCTTTTGAAAAAAATTCTTATATTTAGAAATAAAATACAAAAATAAATGAAGAACAAGGATATGTATTTGAAAGATTCCCTATTAAAGAGAGAAAATAAGTTCTAGTATTCATCAAATAAAATTATAAATCATTTTAAGTAAATAAAAGATGATAAAGAAAGGAAAATATGAAAACCCCATATAAACAAATTTCGAATAAAATATATGGTGATTTATATAGAATGAATATTTAATTTTTGATAATGGAAATTGAAGAAAAGAATCCAAATAAAAATATTATTGTAGTATAAACCTTCACATCAAGTCCTTAATTACATTATTTTATGTCTTAAACTCTTAAATAATAAATATCGAATTGTTATTTATTTTTACAGCTTACATATTTTTATTTTTTTATAATATATCATTACATTAAAATTTAAAATAACCTATTTATTATTTATTATATAAATTCTATATTTAATTGTTAACTATTCTGTTTCCCATAAAGGTTTTAGTTTAATAGTTCTGATCCCTACACTTTGATCATTGTTTCATGATCACTATATTCATAAAAAGTTCATAGTAATCATTTTTCTCATTAAACAATATTTTATAACAATTAATATAAATTAATAATTAAAAATGATTTATGTTACTTTGTAATGGTAGTACTATGTATGTGTTCATGAGGGGTGTTTTAATTTTCATACAAATTGAAATTTTTAAAAATAATCAATTATAAATATGAACCTATTCATTATTATATTATAATTGTAAAATATATTAATTAAATATATCTTATTAATATCCAAGATAATTTTAAATAATTATAAAATCACATTCATTATTGCTTGTTGTTATCCACATATCTATATGAGTGATGTCGTCATTTTCCAATTATTGAGGGGGTAGGAATATAGAAATTATAATATATTTAATGAATCATAATTATGTTATAAAAACATTAATATAAATTAAATGAATATTTATAAACATCAATAAGTGGTGGTGATGAAAAATAAAATTCATTACCTAATGGTGATGGATGTATGTATATATATGCATGAGTACTGTTATCATTTTCCATTACATGTAGTGAAGTTATAATATGGTTTCAAAATTAACATAAAAATTGTTTTTATGTTAATGATATGTTTTTAATAACTACTATATCATTAAAAAATATTTTTATAATGTTATTGAATAATGAAACCTGAAATAGATCACAAATGAAAATTACCCCTTTTTAGGTATCATCTTTTAGCGTACACCATAATCCTCGTTTTGATTTTATTTTGGATAAAACAAGACATATAGGGAATGTGGTTGAAATTAGGATAATGATTTATCTAGTCATTGGTATGAAAATATTTCTTCAGTGGTGAGGATAACTGAGAATTATAGGCATCCTTTTATAAGTAATGGGCACACAAAACTTGTAAATTCCAGAAACTATGTTATATAATACAAATATAACTCATAATGTGTCTAAAAATTGTCATAGTTTGATACATAATATCATTAATTTTGAAATATAACTATCCCATTATATCGATGACTTTATATTGTGTTATTTTTGACTTTGTACATTCATTTAACCCCCCGAAACTTTTCACTCTTTCCATGTTAAAAATATGGTTACCACGATCACTTTTTTAATTCTCTAAAAATAATTATTATCTATTAAATAATATTAGATATTATTATTAATAATATGGAAACCATGTTACATGATTAATTTTCTATAATTCACATAAATTAATTATAATATCTATACACAAAACACAGAAAACCCAATTTCAGTGATTTTTTGCTTAAATATGACTTTATTCTAATTCAATATCAAGTTAAAACCATTATACGAATATAATTATTTATAATTTATCATATTTTCTACAAAACTAATTAATATTACTCATAAAAATTGATTTTTAAAAAATCAAAGATAAAACACATTGTGCATAATAAAAATAGTTTTCTGAAACAAAATATCAACATTTACAATAATAATATTTTAACATTATTTATAACTAATACATAACAAATTAATGAAATGTTATTAAAATTATTATATAATTTATAAATATATTTCATCATTTAGATATGGTGATCATTATATTTTATAAAAATACATAGTATGTACAAAATGAAATTCATGATAAATAATTTCTTGTTTTATACTACATATTAAAATACTAGTTCTTATATTCTGATAAATACTAATTAAATTTTATTTAAGGAAATATTTTATAAATATTTTCCCAATTTATTTATTCATGTTAATATACTCTAATTTAATATTTTTATGATAATAATAACATTTAATAATAATATTTCAATATAAATTCATTATTAATCACATCTTAATATGGAATATATTTAAATCTATTGAAAAATAAATATTAAAGATAAATATATTATAAAATTGATACCAGTTTCATTATACGTCACATATATTTATTTTAACAAAAAATGTGTAATGCTATAATGAAAACTCTAATGTTTTGTCCCATCTTGTTCAGAACCACAATTGAACCTGTAGAGGTCACATGACCTCAAACACAACTAAAAATTCACTATAAGGTTTTTAATAGAAAAAGGAATCTAGGGTGGTACTAGGAGAATATAATAACCCATATATCATAGTATAATGTTTATTAAAATAATATAACTTCATAAATAATACATAACAATTTTAGAATTAATATAAATATAACATCCATATAATAATAATATGATGAAAAAAACATTCACACAAACAGGAAAACTCAAAAACCCAGTTGGAAAATCAACTATATTGAATAAACAATAAAAAAAATAAAAAAAATTCTACTAAATCACTGAGCCATACAACATACCAACCTCCAAAAAAGCTTAAAATTTATCCAACTAGATCATTAAAATACCAGTCCTTATTCCAATCTATTCTTGTACCACGTGTACTAATTCTAGGGTAGTAATATTCTATGGATACCTTGGAGGGATAAGAGTAAAAACAAAATAGGAAAATACAAACATAGTCTCATAAAAAACTAGAAAATGATATGTCCATGTGAAATTATAATTATTAATTAATTACTGATATCTTATTCAAAAGAAATCACAAATACCATCATCTTCTTATGATGGAATGTATTTGAGTATGTTGGGTGGATCGTTTCAGGCCTTGTACCATGTACCATATTTTTTTAATCCTTTGGAATATGAACCCAAATTTACAATACCTTCTTTGGACACTATTTCAGTGTATCTAAAACCATAATTATGACTATAGAAACTATAGTAATAGACTTCAGTATCCCTGGTACATAGATATGTATCAAAAATATACCTTATTTGGGTTTTCCCAGCCAACTATAATATGAACCTTGATAATGTGATTTTTATATACCAACGAATAGTATTATAATTATAATGGACACCCATATTAGAATTTTATATATAATAACTATATAGGCCTCTAAAAATGTGAGTTTTCACTATTAATAATCAAGAACCCCAAGGTTGTTTTCTATTCATTAATAAAAGAAATCCCAAAGTAATATAATTGATCAAATAATAATAAAAAATTAAAAATGAAGATTCAAATAAACTTTTACACCTGGAGTAATTATATATAATCTATAACATCTTCCATACAAAATATATATGATAAATTATAAAATACTGAGGTCTATTCAGATTACATGGGGTATCATATCCCTTAACTAGTCCAAATCAATTAATGATGTCTTTGATCTAATAGAGTACACCTCCAGGACAACCCACTAAAGGGATGGAATAACTTCAATCTCAAACTATATAGTCTCACATGGTCCCCTACTCACCCCAAACATAGTCATAAAAAACCCACACAGTATAAATAGTACAAAACCACCACATTCTTCCATAAGGATGGTACAAGGGAACCAATGATAGGTTTTCTATCTAAATGAAATTTAATTTTAATTAATTTCACCATTTTTATGTGGACTTAATGTTTTAGGTTAGTTAATAAAAAATGGATTAGTTGTCTATGGTCAAAAAATTTGTCCAGTGCACAGATACATATTTTTCATTAGATATTCAGTATATTTATAGAATATTGATTTAAAAAATAAATTAACTTTTCATTACAACATTAAATAGAAACAGCATAATAGTTTAAGTTGTATGCATGGATTTATAAATCATTATAATAAATATTCATAATTTTTATTGAGTATGTGGAAGGAATTCCTCCATATTTTTGATGAATTTTGATTAAAAAATCAGAAAAACTCTGTTTAAGCCCATCCAATGTCCATAAAAATCCTCCATCTCACCCAACCAACAGCAACCAACATGAGGCCCTAACCCATGCCGATATGACTATAACAAATAATTAATTTATATTTAATTAGTTTACAATTTAATATAAAACAATATATATTAGTCATATCTCTTCTGAATACCAATTCATCATAGAATGGTGACCAACAGCTCATTAGAGTTTCATAGTTGATCCCTGACCGTATCATATGTTATCCACTTATCATATGTTTTAGATTTATCACATGTTTAATTTTACTTTTATTGATAAACCTATAAAATTTCATTGGTGACGTACAATTTCCAAAATGAAGAACTATAGTAGGTAGTCATTGATCTAGGGTACCACCTTTCTCAACCAAAAAATATCTAGCCTAAACATTTTATTCAACCATGAACTATTCAAATTACAATGACAACCCTAATACTAAAAATACCTATTAATGGAAAAGATAAAAATGACAACCTAAAACGTGGATAATATATGGAGGTAATAAACAGAAATTTACGTTGAAAACACCCATAATCACCCCAATGTATAGAAACTAGAATGAGGGATAGGGTGATAAGCTGCCTTGTCTATGCATGAATGAGGGTCCCAGAAAAAATTGAAAAAGGGTTTAAATAACTGGTGGAGAATAAACTAAAATAAATTTTATATAGATGTATGGTTTCTACAAATGAAAATTTATATGAAGTAAAAATCATATTTTAAGGATTTTCCCCAGTATTTAATAAACCATTCACCAACTCTTCAAATTGGTATTATCCCGTTCTATATCACTTCACACGATTTTTATGAAACTGCGTGAAAACCATTCCAAAATTCTCATACCCAATCCAAGTCATATAGTTTAACATAACATATACATGAATATATATAATATATGAACTAATAGTTTTATAAAATCGTGCTCTATATATATTATACGTAGATCCTACTCATACTCTGGGTTTGACATTATATATTAATAATTGTTCACAACAAACTATACACCCTAGGAAGAGTCCTCCAGAATCCCTTGAAACATAACTATAAGTACTTGAGACCCACACATACACCTAAATTACCTATTTTCGTCCAACCCATGTTGACAAACATAACATTTTGGTAATCTTTTTAAAATAAATGAACTAAAAAACCGATTTTATTTAATGGATGAACAAATAATTCAAAAAATATATTTCAATTTAATTATAAAACTCATCCAAAATTAAAGGGTATTAAAAAATCTCCACCATGTCACTTTATGTCCTCGGGAATCATTGGAGGTAATCTTAAAGAAACACATGACCTGATTTATTTAATATTTCAGTTTTAACCAGCCTCATACTCACCCTAAACACAAAACACACACCCCAAGAACAAAATTGAATTCATGTTATCGAAATAAAAAACTCCACAGCCACTACGAAATTGTATTTTTGGATAACTGATATAGTACATACTAAATACCATCAAACCATTGGTTTGGTTGTGTCTTTATTTATTTTTTTTATCTATAATGTGGTGCTACCCACCATAAAACCTTGGACAAAAAAACAATATTGAAACATACACCCTCCCAACCCCCCACTATCAAAATAGCAAGATGAACCATGTTTATTATATTATAATGTCACCCCAATCATAGTTAAAACACACCTCCTCAAACAACCCATGTAAGAAATAGTAAATTCTAGTACTTCTACCAATTAAAATCTCAAAAGAATCCAATGAGAATATAGAAGTCCAATCCATCCACCCATACACACTGGATTCTCCATGAAAACCCTTAGACTATTCTTGAAGTACACTACATTATTCTATTGTGTAAACCAAATTCATGGTTGAAACACCCAAAACCCTTCCCATAAGGTATCACATCACTAGTGGATGATATGAGGATTTATATCATAGGAGTTTCATTATCATCACTTCACAATACTAAGAGAAAACACCCAAACCCACTCTATTTACATCCCTAAACACGAGGAAAAAAATTTCAATGATCAATAATTGTTAAGAACCAACCTGATACATGATTTTACCCTTATTTCTATCTCATGGGAACATTATCTATGACTCCTGTTGAAATCTATCCTCTAATAATATCACCAATGCAGAATGGAAATTAGTTACATTACAAAAAACCTCATTGATTATAAAAATTTTCAATAACTTCCACAATATGTTACACCACTAAAATACATATATAACTCCTCATATTTTATGGTCACCTAAATTAAAAACATATTAAATTTTTTCCCTATCATTATGTGCCACATCCCATGATTGGAAAATATACCACGACTCCCTTTTAATTTTTGTAATTTTCCAATCGATGAATGGATATTTATCAATAAAAAGATGAAAAGTATGCCCATAATGCCCCCATTAAGTCATAGACCCTAAAATAATACACAAAAACTAATTGAACCATAATTCAACAGTTCCTTATATAACCATCACATTTTTCATGTTTCAACTCAAAAGTAAATAATGTATGATATTACAAAACATAGTCTCTCAACCCGACTCATGATCCCATGAGTTTAATATTATCAAAACAAGGATTAAGTTCCCAAAAACTATTCATTAACCAAGACTTGTCTATCCTTCATGAATAAAAACTTAAATTTCTTCCACTAATTTTTCAGAAACATTAGTGTCTCATCAATATATCACTACATACCAAGTACATCTATTACAAGAATGTAAGGCACTCAAAAAATAATACCATTTAGAATCATACATTGATATATATTTACACCATGATCCAATAATTCCCATAACCTAAACTCAAGGTGATTTTCATGTAAATATGTCACTAATGAATAACCATGCCTTTACTACATACTCATTAGTACAAATCATGCACCAACCAATACATAATTCATGTAGTCATGCTCTTAATATCTAAGAAAATCCAAACATTGATTCAACCACGTTTTGGGTATACTAATCACACTAATAACCAAGTCTCTAAAATATTGATTCATTCCTCAAGGTCACTAGGGTATCGAACCAAGACCATAATAATAGTCTCATAATTGGTCCCAATCCACGAGATGTGACACATGATAATGACTCAAATATCTCTTGGAATATATTATGTAAAAAACCCATCTCTGAGGTCTTAAGAAGGAAATAACTGAAGGCTAACAACTATGTTCTCATTCCAAAAACCCATGAAAACTCACATGTCGAACTAAACATTAAGTGTCTCAGAAACATACATATCACATATATCATTCCATAATCACTACACCTCGCATAGTCACACATGTTCTATAAGAAAATATACCTTATAATTCCCCCTAGAAGATCAATCCTTATATACAGACACATATATATGGTGGTGGTTTCGTGATATTACTATTACACAATGACCATACCCTGGTCGTTCAGTTATGTAGAACATCATTACAAACATTATGTGGAAACTATATATCAGTTGTTATAAAAAAAATTAAATAACTGGACATAAATAATAATTATCCAAAAGTGGTTTGTTATAGTGAATATTGCTCCATTACTAACTGTTTAGGTTCTCTTCAAATCAATTACTAGATTTATCTCACCAGTGACAAAACCCCAATGAATCTACCTATAAATCTATATGAAATTTTATAGGAAATATATATATATATTATCATGATTTGTAAAATTCCACAACAATATTATATATTAATATGTCATATAATATATTTTTAAACAGTTAAAAATCATTCATTAGTGATAATAATCACACTAGTATGCTTATAATTCTTTTATGTCATACATTCATGGTATGACACATGATATTCCTATCAGCTACATGAGCTAATAGCCAAATAGAAAGTGACCTGACTCTTGAAAATGGGATAAGTGGACAAAATTCAATAATTAATAATCCATAAATCACCACTCTCTTATGTTTCATTCAAGTTGAAAATAATAAAGAACCATAATATTGAAAGAAGAAAGAATCATACACATGCCCATGGTATCGTTGACATCCACTGAAAAAGGTATTTGTGATGAACCAATCACACATCCATCTCATTACTCTATATTATATTTACCCCCACTCCGGGCAATAATAAAAATTAAAAAATTAGTTGATATAACTTTTGATCAACCCATCCCTACTCACTCTATATATTAAAATGACCAGATGGTGGAAAAATACTTAATGTGCATCTCATCAAATTCCATGAATGGTAAAATCTTGGGGGTTTAGGGTGGTACTACCATGATATAAAACCCCCTATATGATAGTATAAATAACCCATATGTAACCAAAAATTATATGTAATACATAACTATCAAAACATACTGATAAATAAAAAATTTATCAATAATTTTTATTATTTAGAAAAAAAATAAAAACATACAACCATACTCAATATCTCTTTGGGTCAATCACTTATAAAAAATAAAAAAATAAAAAAAAAACAAAATCTAGAACCTATTATACCATCGATCCACACCAAAAACCAACCTCAAAATTCAATCTATTTTTCTCACTATATCATTAAAATTCCGGGATTAAGACCAACTTGTTCCTAGGATAATTTTATAGGTGCTTAAGTTCCCAATTGACATAGCCACTCAATTTATTTTTCAGGATAAAAATCAGTAGGGAACCTCCAAAATAGTACCATGCATAACTAGTAATGCACTGATAGGTTCATATCACAATCATGAGATAAATTAATACTTTTTTAATAGTAAAAAAAATAAACAACCCACATTTCCTTTTTAAACTAGATGTGAAATATCTCTGAGCACATTTCATGGATCATGCTCACTATGTACAATGTACCATTAAATTCTCTATACTAAGATTAATGAAACTCATAAACCATAACATTTTCATCAAGTGTTTTGGAGACTCAAATCACATCACAATGAACATTAGAAATAGTATAACAAACTGGGGACTCGTCAGAATACATAAAGGTTATGTTAATATATTAGTAAATATCTAATAATATTTTTAATGTATCAAGTTAATATGTTTGTAAAATAATATAAAATACTCAATAAAATCACACTTTGATTCTAAATATTATTTTCATATTAAATACACATTATCAAATAACATTTATTAATTAATTATAATCTAATATTTAATTTTTCTACTCTATTGAAATTGAGATATTTATTTCAAATGTATATATATAAATTAATTTTTTAATAAAGATAATTATAGTAATAATATATAAATGAATTGTATATATATATATATAATATTTTAAGAAATATTTTTTAATTTCTTTTACCGCTATATTTTTAATTGTACACAAATTTATTATACTTATTTTATATATCAATAATGATTATATTTATAATATCTATATTTGCAATGCCCATAATTATAATGTCAATATGTTATTCATATATTGATAATTACTAAAACATTTTTTCATTTAACTCATGCATTGTGAGGAATAGATATTGCGTCATATTATATATTTAAAAAAATTTCTTAGAGTGTTTTCTATTAATCATTTTATCATTTAATGATAATCTTAGTTAATTCGTTACTAAGATGTTTTTCAAATATACTACCCCTTATTATAGTTTTTAATGGATATAGATTCTTCCATGGTGAGTTATAATCCATGTTGTGTAGTGAATTCCTTTTTTTCCATTTTAATGAACTATTTCTGAATGGATAAAGTAAATTTAGTTTCGTTCATATCATATAGAGCTCATTTTATAGTCTCACTTCAATGCTTTTGAATTAATTTAAAAACATTATTATAAAATATTTAATTAATTATTATTAATATTTAATCAAAAAATAATATTAATAATGGTTCGTAATACTCAGGGTATTACAGTCTCCCTTTTAAAAAAATTATACCCCTTCTACTTTTAAAAATATCTTAGGTTAGGGGATACATAACACATTCATAACTCATGATATAACTTCTTTTATGGGATATGCGATAAATTATTTAGATATAACAAATTACGCATCATTACTTAATAAATTTTGATCTCTTATATAATTATGTAATCAAGTATGTAAATACTTTACCTATATATTCTCTGTAACATAAATTTCCCAAAACTATTGTAATCAGTATAAAATAAAACCACAGTAAAATCATACATTCCTTCAAAATTTCACTCTTATAATTATCCACTTGTTAGTTAACTCTCACAAATATATATATATATATATATGTGTATATCATAATCATTAAAATGACACACAAATAACAAAAAATATCATGAATTAATTTTCAATATGAATGTTTCTAATACTTTCTAACGTACATTTAAAAAATTAATTTACTCTTTCTTACATGAAAATTAGGGTTATATAAAACCTAAAATTTATCCATACCGTATTTATTTTTTCCAAAAAATTACACCCAAAAAATAAAAACTTATCATAAAATCAATTTTCAAGGTTATTCATGTAGTTCGGTATATGTTTCCAAACCTTTAAATAAAAACTACCGGGTAAAATTAATTATAAGATTATTATAGTTCTAGTGATTTTTAAAATATACAAAAATATATTTGATAAACATAAATCATAATTAATATTTTTTGATAGCATTATGAATAAATTTCAATAAATATATGAAACTCAATAACCTCTGTAGGAATCTAATATGCCCCCATTCTATCTTAATAGGAATATAATGTGATTATTAAACTTTTTTATTATACATTATTTAGTTAGCAGAAATAGTGGTGGCTATATAAATACATTTATAATTTTTATTTATTTATACTACTGTGTCAACCAAACAGTAAAACCCAAAATATTATAATTAAAAATAGTATAAATGACCATATGAATAAAAAACAAAATCATAATAGGTCTTCTCAAATTAAAACATTATTTAAACCTTTTCTGTTTTTAGTTAAATATATTTTTATTTATATTTGGGTCAATTGTACTACTTGACATAAACCATTTGAGTAATTTGGAACCAAACCATCAAATCTTTTCAAATAGAATTTTAACATCCCAATCATATTCTTTTGATATTCTATTCATGTTTGTAGACATTAAGACACTTATCTTGCATAATGGTGATAATTGATACAATTCATATGTAACCCTTGTCAAGGAGAATGCCCCTTAGTGAATATGTTTCATAGCTGCAACTACATACTATCAACCAAACATGGATGTTTCTCTAGGAAAAACACAATTTAAAATCATTTTCAAAATTTTGAGATATAATCTAATACATAAAATAATATTTAGGGTTCTAATTATTGTTCTATCATCTGAGTCCCCAAAATAAAGAAACTAATCCTTGAAATTATATAAAGCATGATGTCATACAAACAATGTGGAAATATTATAAAAATGCATTTAGTTTACATACTTTACATTAGGTGAATATTAAATATTAATATAATATTAATATCTAGAATGTAATTTTTACTACGTTTGATGTAACAATATAAATAAAACTTATTTTTCAACCCTTTTTATATTTTCTAAACAATTATTCCACACTAGGATCCTTCTTTTTATATTCTATACAGTACATTTTTCATAACATCATAGTGAGATATATTCATAAAAAATGGGTGATCTTGGATCCTCATTATAGTTAAAAATAATTGATAAAATTTTAATACAATAATTGGACATAAATTTATCATAATTGTATCATGAAGATACCAAAAAATGCTTTCCCAATAAATAATAGATCATAACTCATAGAATATAACATTGAATAAACTAATATGAATTTCAATATACATCAAAATAGTTGACAATAATCATGTTCCATAAGAGATTAACATATTCATAAAAATAAGAATAAAACTAAGAAACATTATTCAAAATTTGATTAAACATTAGTATAATGAACATTACATTCCTGACTCACACCATCAGTGACCACACATAGAAGAAAATAAAAATTCCTCATAAATAATTATATCATGAGATATAAACTTTAAACCATTTCATTGGATGAGAATATTTTTCCCCTCACATCATCATTCATATATATGATTTTGATATAAAAACAATCACTTGGCACATAATAAATAATACTTCAAATTAAAAATTGATACATTATTCATTATATATTAAAAATGTTCCTGTTTGTTGAGTAATGAATTTGTGTAATGAATATATATTAATTTCTAAACATCATTAAAAATTCATGGAATGAAATTTCAATTCATTGAGATTTGAATAATAACACTATCATTATTAAAAACATGATAAAATTTATGATAATAATTTGTTATCTAATGAAATCAATAACCTTTATTGTTATATATCTTTATATTAATAAGATTATTCTTGTGGTATATACAACTTATATATAAAGGGTATAATTTTATGACCACAACTAACAAATATAGATCAATATATGTAATCTACTTGGACACCATTAAATCAAATGAATTAATGATAGTGTATTCCCAAATGAAATACAATTTGTGAGAAGCCATAATTATACACAGTGGATGAATGGACTAAGAAATGATGTGATTGATCATTTAATATCGTAGCAGTAATCATTTTAACTATAAGAGATGGTGAGATATAGTTTATAAAATAAAAAACATACCACACTGTCCTCTTAATATAGGAGTCCAGATAAACCATTTTTTATATATAAGTAATTAATTATAAAAAAATTACACCAATAAAATATAAAATAATATATTAAGAAATATTTATAGGATATAATATAAACATTCCTATACATAAGTACCATGGAACTATTAAATTTTATAAACATGTAAAATATCCATCAGAAAATAAGTATGAAAAAGATACAGGTTTTTTATAAAAAAATATATCTACATTATAAATAAGAATAATAACGAATTAAATAACACTAACCTTAGGTATCCATAGTGTTTATTAAACTGTAAATTTAGTTTGTCCTTAGGTAATGAATCCCTCAGTACAAATATCATAATAAGATCTATTTGTTGATCCAAGTAAATTAATGATCATTAATATTAGAATAGCATTGATATTCGTATACCCACAATACCTCTATAATATATATGTTTAGATATACAATTACAAACACGGAGTATCTTATGGAATTTACAATTCTAAAATGGATAATTTTAGACCAATACCCTATAAATATTACCATATACATAAAAAGTGAAAAGATGTTACATAATTTCGAATGTATTGTAAGATAACAAGTGATAAAAATGTGTTATACCCATCAAATAATTTTTCTATTTATTGGAATTTCACTAATTTACATATTTTTAATTTCTTAGAGGTAGTTCTAACAACATTGGATGAACTTCTCTTCAACCTTTATGATTCCATAAATATTGTTTATCTTATTGTCAAAATTGATGATACAAAATTAAAACTATCAAAAATATTCCATCCCACTTAATGATATTAGTTTATCTTGGAAAAAATGTACAGTTCAAATGGATCATAAAGAAGAATAAGTAAAGGCTCCATAAAATATAAAAAAAATTCCACATCTAATAAAAATGTAATTTTCCCTACAAAACCATTATAAACACATGTAATGTATAAATAAATAGAGATTATTTATTAACTTATGTGTAATGTGATTTCACAATCTATGGTTGTAATGTTTTTAAAGTAAACTAATTAATTAACATACATCTTATCCAAAATAGAAGGACATTAAATTTTTATCAAGATAAAAGAATAATTTTCACATTAAATTAAAATACAAGGTCAGGAAACAATTATGTAAAATGATATTTATTAATATAGAAACTACTTTTAGTCATAATGAGAATAATATATTTAAAAATAGGAAAATATAATTATCCCTCTGAAAGAAATTTGATATAAATATTTTGTAAATGAACAAGAATAAAATTTATTTATAGTAAAAAAAATTAAATCATGGAATATAAAATATCATAGAAAATAACCAAGATTATAGAAGAATATGTTTACATATTATAATTTTTAAATATATTCATTAGTACTTTGATGGAAATGACAAAAAAAAGACTATAAATATGACAACTTTTTTAAGAAGATCATTTAGTAGAAAAGGACCTCAATAAATAATTATGGTATATATATGAAAATTTTCAATAGTATAAATGAAATAGAAATTGAAAAAATGGGATTTTGAAATAAAAAAGAAGATATGGGATCAGTTTCACATAGATGATACATTTCAGGTGATTTATGAGTAAATTGGATATGTAATATTGACGGATCATATAAAACATAAATAATATACAATTGATGTGGTGATAGGTTATATAAAAAACAAAAAACCCCTTTTATGGATAATCCTTAACATAAAATAATTACTCGAAAATATGATTGTCATTGAGATGCTTATTTACTGAGTAACATTTCTATGAAAATATCATTATAAATGGAATATTTAGAATTTATTTACATTTCAATTAACAACCTGATATGGATATATAGACCCCTTGAATATTTTAAAAGACATTCATTAGGTAATACATTCAAAATATTAATGTTTTCAAGTATCATTTTAATAAATATACATCGATATATTTAATTTGACAAAAGAACCACTTATGACATACGAAAAATTATAATAAAATCCATATGAATTAGTGAAATTTCAATGTTATAGTTCACATGTCAATAAAACTAATAAATCATAATGTTATATAACAAATTCATAATAGTCAAACAATCTAAATTCAATTTCGTTCATCAATGAAAATGTCTCCCAAGGAATAATTTTTTGAGATGAAATTCTTACCTTATTCATGAATAATTTTTTGATGTGGAGACATTCAATAATAATATAATTTATATTATTATGTACCTTTTTAGAAACATTATTCATATATATATAAACTAATTTAGACCATTAATATTAATATTCTATTATTTATATATATTCATGTATTATGTTGTGTAAAATTTAATCAGTTTCTATTTATTTATTTTTTATTTTAGTAATCGAATATGATAGGTTATTAATAATTTGAATACATAATATAAGTAATAATTGAATCTATAACTTTTAATTAACCTGTAAATATTCATTATTTATATTTGTAAATTAATTCGTGATAGTGTTTTACAACATTAATCATGATTTTATAAAACTATCCCAAACATGAACATGATATAAATAGATGATGGAGTACGGTTAAATAATATAATATAATAATATTAATATAATTAAATTTATTATATTTTAATTTTATTAATTTTATAAAGCATAATTTTTTTGGGATGGATATATAATGAAAATTATGATGAAAAAAATAAAACATATGCAATTCATGGAGTTTGTGGTCTTCACAACTTACAAATATCATTTCCAATTAAGAAAAGTTTAATGGGAATATTGAAATTTTATAATTATAAATTTTAAAATAAAAAAAATGCAACACACACACACATATATATATATCATATCTATTAACCATTTCTATAATGAAATCAAAAAGTTAGTGGTTGTATAAAAATGAATGAAGTATCTTTATGAATTCATTATTACATGAAACACACTAGTAACACATTAATTTGTTTTATAGATATTGAGGAATAAATAATTTTTATTATATTAGCATAATAATATATAATTATAATAATGATAATTAATTAATTATATTTCTATGTGTAAAGGAAATTTGTAGAGGAAAAATATGGATAGAATGTTATGAATAAAGTAATAAAAATGTAGCAGACTTGATGTACACATAGATATGCCAATATAAGGGTAGTACATAAGATATATTCTAGAGATCTAGGCATTAAGGATGGGAGAATTAATTATAGGAGAGTAACCATAGAGGGCTTCATGTTATCCCCTTTATAAGTGAGGAAAATTTCACTTTTTTGAATACTTGTTGCATGTCAATTATATCATTATAATATTACTTGGTCAATGACTCCATAATATCATAATAATTTATTTTAGGGTGTTCATTGTTTTTTAATTCCTCATCAATGAAATTTAAAAATTATTTCAAAAATATTTCAAGTGCATTACCATATTATTTTAAATCATATCATTTGGGTTTTTACATTGGTAACTAGTTTTTACCTATGAAAATTATATTTGAATTAACCATGTAATCTGAAAATTATCACAAAATATTAATTATTTTTAAAAAAAAATTCAAGTTAATTTATTTTAAATCAGTTTGAGGATATGTGATAATCATCATCAAAATTAAAATAATATAAATATATATATAAAATTTTTGTGGAATAATGATGTTTAAACATTATGTGTTCCTAATATTATGTTTTATTAAATACTAACTGAATGAGTGTTAATTTTATTTTATCTATCTTATAAAATATTTTTATTTTCATAAAATAATTTGTTTAAATTTAATTTGTTAGAAAAAAATGAAACAATTTTAAAAAAATGATTTAAAAAAAAGATTTTCTATTAATATCATACTAATTAACATTAATTATACCAATATTATTTTCTATGACAAAACATGAAATTGAGAATTATGAATAATATATAAATGTTCAAATTAAGAATGTATATAATTTCTAAAATTTAAATTTTAGTATGAAAAATTCTAAGATTTAATATAAGTGTGTAAAAAAAATTTCGTCTAAAATATATCCTGAGTTTTAAAAATATAAAACATTTATTTTGTAAACAATACATAATGAGTTTGAATAATTTTTATTATCTTTTAAATTTAATTTTCAACAAAAAAATTCTTTCATAAATATTTATGTCGTTTTTATATCATTAAAATACTTTTTTAACAAAATACGTAATTTTACTAAGAAAAAAAATTATTATTTTTAAAAAATATCAAAAATTCATACAAATATAATGTTGATATATGAATAAAAAATAATTTCTATTTTATAAAATTTATATTCCATAATTTATATATCCCTCCTCAAAAAATATTAATAACATAAATTTCATTGAAAAAATATGGATTTTAAACATTTTGGGCCCTTATTTTTATATCATGTATACTTATGTATTATGTTTTCTTAATATATTAGTTCATATGTAACTATATTTTAAAATTAAAAAATTAATTTATTTTTAAAAAATATATAATACTTAATGATGAAAATATTATAATAGAAATATCATATTACTTCTAAATACATCATAACCAGTAACCATAACTAATTATTTATGTTCCAAAATTGAATATTTTTACACGATAAAAATTGAATTATTCATTTAACTATTTTATATAAATAATATCATAATTTAATTATAATAATAACTTTTTTATACACTGTATTTATATATACATATATATATATTGATTATATATTAAAATAATATTTGTATTTCATACTGATTTATTTTTCTCAAAATGGATCATTTTATATATGAATTTGATATATGACAAGAGACTATAGTAAAAATAAAAATAATATACAATAGACACATTTCCAATGACCATATTTATAAAGTCTATACTTTTTTACTATATACATAATTACTAAAACATTCATTCATTCAACAATCACATCAAATGGAAAGATTCGTATCAATTTTTAGAGTTTTTATAATCTTTACTTCTTTAATGGTGCACTTCTCAACAAAACGATTCATTTTATAATTAGTGATCCATAGGTTTTAATATCATATGGTAGATTTCCTCGTCAATAAGATTTTATTTCTTCTTATCTGTTTCCCCTATTGCTTTATCCACATTAAACAGATATATGTCAACTATGGTGAGAATCAATCCATGACACACAACAATAACTTTTATGATAAATTATTGTAATGTACCACATACTAATTAAAAAGTATCAGAATATTGGTTAATATATATCATGTTTAATTCTATGATAATATTTTAATCCTGTTGAATAAATAAAGAGTATATCATTAAAATTATACTAAATAATAGCAATAGAGATATAGTCTATAAGATGGGTCAAGGAAAATTTTTAAAAGATAATTTTATATTTAAAAATATTTGATTATAAATAAGGATAATTAAATATGGGTGTATAGATCACCCCTAATAAGAAAAATATGAATGTATAGATTACATTTATTAATTGATAAAGACTATAATGACATCACATTCTCAAAAACAAGATTGTATAGAGAATTCACCGGCATGTTTTCCTCCCTATAAATATTGGTTGGATCAAAATGAATAGATTACCAATATGTCTTTAATTATGTTTGATAATTAAAGTTTCTCCTATAAACATGATATGATTGATGGAAAATATGGTTAACGAAAAATATAGAATATATTTATATCTATAAATTACTCCTCCCAAAATTTTATAGTAACCACCCACTTTTATCAATACCTATATCTCATAATAATGTGAAAAAAAAAATTCTAAAGATTAGATGGATGCACCACTTGATCAATCCCCTATTGTTTTTTAATGTTGATTCGTAACCCAGAAGATGAGGGGAACCATGAGAATCCCCATCCACATTGACAGAAATCCATGATGTGGGGGGGGGGGTAGGATCCAGTTAAAAAAATTATAATTAATAGGATTTCAAAGAAAACCTATCAATAAAATAGTTTTGTGGAAATGAAGTCTTCTATGGTTGTATCAATACATCAAGGATAATTTATTGATTGTTTTCTAAAATATATGAAAACACTCTAAGATGGTCCTTGAATTGTTGAGTGAAACCTTCAAACTGAATTCCAATTATTACATAAAATTATATTTATAGATGAAATAAATAAATAATAATAGATTATTTAAATTTTTTTTGATGCTACCGAAGAAAAGAAATGCCACCATGAATTCAACAATGATTCTATTAGTAGTGAACATATAATAAAAAATTTCTCATTATTTTTCCAGAACATCTTGATAATTTGAAAATAAAAAATATTTAAATTCTAGATTCATTTCCACACATTAATTGAATAATGAAAGGAGTGACATTTTTACCTTATGAATATTATCATCTTTTGGGAGCTGATTGTTCCGAATATTCTATTTTTAGAAATACAGTGTAAGTGGGGAAATATTCATATAAAGATCATCATTATTCCAAAGGGAAACTTATATATTTCATAAAAATTATTGAAATAAAACTTCTTAGAGATAACTTCATGCCTAGAAGGACTCAAGAAGAGAAAATCATTCTTTATGAAGTGAAAACTACATGTTTCCTTCACGTTATCATTTAAATGGTCGGGTACAACTAGTTTAATGAAATAAATATAATTATAGATTGAATTTTTAAAATATTATAGATGATAAAGGAATAATATATCAATTAAATTTTAGACCCATGTTTTAATATAGAATATTAGATTAGTGGAATGTTTAGGACTCCATTGAGTAACTAACATAATTTCATCAAGATTATCTCTTATAGTAATCAATATAGAATATCCATAGAAGAATGGAATCCTCTTTTCTTTATGATTAATAATCTAAGATCAATTGAACTCATATGAAAAACTATTTGAGTTTAGTATTTTATATGTTTGGTATATAATAATAAATGATTATTGTACTGTCCATTATTAATACATAATCCAATAATTTCTAGTCTCTTGACACATTAATTAAATGAAATTCTGAAAACATATCTCTCTTGAATTCATCCAATTTTTTTTTCATCGTTTCTAAATATAGAGTATTAATCAGTTACCTTTCCATTTGTATACTTAAAAGGACTAGAAATACAATTATGTTATTTCTGAAATAAAAATATATATTTTACATGCTCAATATTGTAGTTTCCCTTTATAGATTAAAATATCATATGTGATGATTTCTACATTTTATTCAATTTTTTTGGGTCTATTAATTTATTATAAACATGATACACTAACGTAAGTAAATGTAAGCTCCACTTTTCTAACATGTACAAATACAAAACCATGAAATTTTATCATATTATAGAATAATTTCAAAAAGATAACCATTTATTTATGGAATATAATTAAATATCTAGAGGCCCTTTCATAAGGGTGGATTATTCAACAAATATAATTGAGATATCCATCAAAAAAAATGAATGATGAGAATGTAGATATCCACATCGATGAGATATATAAGGGCAATTATATTTTTAGAATCCATAGTCATAGTGAGCTATGTATTCTCAATTTCTTTAATGAGGAATCAATTATGTTAATTAAAAATGAATCCAAAAAATGGAATATATGAAATATACTTATCGAAATCCTCCATAGGAACTAAAGAAAACCCTAGGAGATAAATTGAGAATAAAAAATACCATTATTTAGTGATGAAAAACATTTAAAAATTTAATAAGAATATATAATTTTAAGGATAATTGAGAATCAAATCCCATTTAAATGAAACAAAGACCTCGGTAATATCATGATTTGGATAAATTATATCATATATTTCTCTCCTATATATAATTTTAACACCCAATAATATAGTGTAAAATAAATATTTGTTCCTACTAATACCATTAAAAATTTATCCATGATTTACTGAATGATTTTTTACAACAATTTTGGTAAAAATATTTCTAATGGACATAGGTTCAAATTTACTCATGTTAAGGGAATGTTCATCCTTTGGTATCAAATATATTAATTCTTAATTATGATGTGAGGGAAGAGAACCATGTTTATGACCACCTTTATATCTTAAATGACATCACATGTAATTTTTTTTTTGAGATTAATAATGAATTTATTGGAAATTCCATCATACCCTTATGCCAACGAGCCCGTACCCGAGTGGTAAGGGAACATTCTTGGCATCCAAGAGACCCAGGTTCAAAACTAGGTGGAGGAGAATTTCTGGGTTACTGTACCAGTACTATAGTAGTTACATTTTGGTACTGTAGGAGCCGAAACTATTCACACGATTTGGGATTTCGGGCCACCGGTTTGGGCCTACGGGTCTCCAGGGCCTTCGAGTCATCAAATGCCTTCGGACCATAGGGCCATCTTGTCACATAGACCATGGAGTAGCCCAGTTCACACAGAACAGACCCCAAAAGTGGATTAGAGCAACATGAGTAGCAGCCACCGGATGCAAAGCTAACTGGATTAGAAGAATGAGAGGGTATGGTAGCCGCCATCAGGACTAGGCATCATGCATCTTTGTATGGGGCAATGCTAGTCGATCAACAATGAAAGGTGGGGAACTAAAGAGATCAATTATTAAAGACTCTGGGGATGGGAAGTTCTAGTGGGATGGGCCTAGGGGTCATGTAATGTGCATGGCATGCCTCTGGGCCTTCGGGTCATGTTTTGCGGGTCATGTCGGGCCTTGTTCCTTGGGCCTACAGGTCATGTACGAGTTCCCCTTCAACCCTTAAAAGGGGGATTATCTATAATAAAATAAAAATAAGTCTTTCGGGCCATTCATACCATCATAACCATATGTATTTTGACCATTAATAGATACAAGAGTAGATCTGATTTCATATTCAAAAGGATAGTCCATGTGAAAAAATTTATTTATATCATTCATATAAAAACTGATAACAACATATAATGTGGGGAAAGAGGAGTATTAATTTTATTAGTTGATGAGTTTTATTTAGGGATAAATCAATAACTTTCTTATATAATCAGTAGCATTGATAGTACAACCATATTAATATTTATGGAAGATAACCACATAAAATTCAATCCATCTATAACAAATATAAAATAATATTGTATTTTTATTCCATTCTCAAAACCAGTATAACATGATTTATTTCATTGAAGAGATAATGTACCCTTTTTATTAGAGTGTCAAGGATGTGATCATATAAAATATTTTCACTGGATGGGTTTCCATTTGTTATTCAATCCTTAGAGATCTATATGTTAACTATCATGACAATTATTTCTAAATCCAAAATGAGACTACATGGATTTATCCCATCACCAAAATATAAATTGGTCCTTCTAATTATCATGGAACAAATTAGATATAATCATTTATTTAATTCATTGACCATTCTTATAGAACAATAGATCTAAAAAATATTTTTATTTCCTTAGATTAAAAATGTGTAAATAGGCCCAAAAAATATTTTCATAGCTTAAGGTCATGGTTTACATGGACCATAGCATCTATCACATTTTAAATATGTTATACAATATAGAAACAAAATTGATTTCCATGGTTTATTGAATTGTGTAAATTTATTTAAAACATTAAACAAAATAGTCATGTTTTGATCTTATAAATGCATCTAGAATACATTAAAATACTTTACCCTTATTATAAACTATATTATATTTTTTTTTATATTTTAATACACAATAATATATATTTATTTGAATATAAAATTATATAAAATTAATATTTTTAATCATTTGAAAAAATAATAATTTTGATAGAATAATAGTTTCATAGTTTTTAAAAATTATGATCAAAGTGATTTGATGAAGTCATATCACCAAGGTTTTTTAAATTCTGGTTTTAGAGAAATTTAGTGATGTTAATTTCCATTTTTTTAAACTATGGTCACATGCGTTTTGAGGGAGGCCTTTTACAATAATTTTCTATAACTATGGACATAAGTAATTAGAGAAACCCCATTTCACAATGTTTTACTATGTTATACACATTTCAATTTTGATAAAATAAACTACCATGATTTTGGAAAACTATTGAAATAGGCCTTTACCACCAATATCCCATGTAATTTTGGTTTTCTATGCATATTTTTAATAGTTCTCATGCCCACATAAACCGTATGTTAGGCTATATTATGAAAATTTCTTTTCTATACAATGGACATAATATAAAAAATAGAGGTAAATGACCATGGATTAATAGTAACTCTCTCAGTAAAGTTCCATGTGGCTATGATATTTAAAATTTTAGAAAAAAATAGTTGTTGTAGGACCACTTTATTCTTGTGTTAACCCATTATAGACTTTTTAAGAGATATGTTCATTATAAAATATAATATTTTATGATCTTGTCCAATCTGATTCAATAATTTTGAGAAGAATTTGTGAGTGGTTAGAATGGAATATTATAATGGCTCCAAAATTGTGTGGTGTTATATCCCCCCACTATAAATATAATTTTTAACATTAAATTTTTGTAATGAATGTAGGTGAGGGTATTCCTACCATATCCTTCATTCAATATATAATTTATAATATGAAATTTAATTTATAGACACACACAATCCATTTTTTTACTTTATCAAAACCATTTTTTGGATAAGTGGGAACCATACATAATGATCCACAAAAATACTGCATAAAAAACGAACCCTTACATACCAAAATAAATGTTCAACATAAATATTCAAATTACATAGAAATAAAAAACAAATGTCCACCGTTCCCACAACTAGGTCGTCCATCAATTTCAAATTTTCAAATCCAAAAAGACATTCAGTCATACCATCATCACTACCTCAGTCACAAAACCACCTCGATACCATCAATACGAAACTTAATTTAAATTCTAATGTTAACAAGATTTTATTGTTTTAATTAAATAGATATTGATTATTCATATAATTAGCCCCTCATCCCTGTATATACACCAACAATATATCCTCTATAAAATCATTCTGAAAACTATATTTATCTCTAAGACAAGAAATAATAATAAACTCATTTATTGTAAAAAAATTAAATTTTATCATTAGTTATTATATCATAGAGCCCCACATTAGTCAACATATATGTTATTATCCCAAAAACGAAATATGTATAAAATAAAATATCATGAAGTAATTAAAAATCCCAATGTTACCAATATTTTCTAAATAAATCAACCATTTATTACGACAACACAATGAATATATTAAAACATAGGGTTATCTATATTCCATTTTTTCATCCAATATCTATCTCCCAAAATTATTATCTTTTCATAACTCTAATTTTCACAGTTTTAAATACCGGTGAATATATGTTTAGAGAAATTTACAAAAATACTAATATAAAATCCGTAGATGATTCTACTATTACTCAGAATTTTAATATTATACACTAATATATTGGATAAATATCAATCTCTAATGAAAATATATAAATGTAAAATGAATAAATTTCTAATAATATATCATCATTACTACCTTAGTAACGACCAGGATATTCATTATCTCCCTCAAAATATAAATACAATGTATTTCTAAACCATTTAAGTATGATACCATTACTATTATAGGACATAGTGGTTTCTTGATTAGTTCCTTTCCCAACATCATTTTCATGATTCTATTTCAATAAATTAAAAAATAAAAATAATTATCATTAAATACAGAGTAAACGACAATATGAATATAAAAATGCGATACTAAATTTATTCTCAAATAAAACCATCATTTCATCCATTTATTATATCAGTTATATATATATGTTACATTATGTTATGTTCTCTTGTAATAATTATTATAATTTTCCAAATTTTTTAAGATATACATATTTTATAATTGTTTAAAAAGTGACCTATAGTATCAAAATAATATCACATGGATGTTTTTGTCTAGGATCACAACCTTTTGCAAACTCATCATACCTCATGGTGATGATTGAATCAAATCTCAACCAAACGTTCTACGGTGATCACCCATAAGTGATTTTTTTATACATCTCTATCCAAATTCTAGTATCTAGATAAGGATATTACTGTAGGAAAAACACAAACGATATACTATCAAAATATTTTATTATAAAATTATTACAATATCTAGTATTAATGGTTTTTAGTAGGGTTCTATCATCACAGTCCATATAATAAATAAAATAATCCTAAAATTTTTCTAAACCACACTCTGCTAGGATCTATGGAAAACTAAGATATATATAAATTTAATTTATAACATTTCCATAAGAGAAAAATCATATCTTAAAAATAATCACACAATCCAAGGAATCAAATGTTCATCGTCAATTAGGAAAAACATTATAAGAAAATTATTTTATAATCCTTGTGAAAAATATCCATTATTGAGCCACACTAGAATCCCTACTATTATTAATATATGTTATAATATTATTCATAGCCCAATGAAATGGAAACATAAAAATTGGGTGACATTAGATGTTCAGTAAGGGTAAACATGAGTGATAAATATTAAAAATCCATAAGTGATCATAATATGATGATATGGGTATAATAACTATAATTAATAAAATTCACATCAAACTAATCCCAGATCATAAATCTTGAATGTGAATTGGCATTACATAACACATGTAAAAATATTTTTGGACACATGAGTTAATATATTAATGATCTATTTCTGAATAATTCATTCAAATGAATAATAATAAAACAACACGACATCTTTCATCTTTTTTATAAAAATTACTATAGGGGACATGATCTTCATTATCCATGCCATAAATTATCCTGAAAATGATAATCTAAAATATTCTCAATATATATTTTGTCATGTTATATAATATTTAGGCTAATACTTTTGAGGGTGATATAGGACCCCCCATCATCATACATACTTAATAATTCCACATTAAATCAATCACAAGGAAAATTTTAATGAATCATTTGAAATAATGTTTTTTGTTATATGTTTCAAATGAAACTAAATCCCATTTAGAGATGAATGATATAGGGAAGAAAAATAGGTTTCATTAAAAAAATCATAAATAACCCATGAAATGATTTTTTTTACAAAAATTAATATTTAGAAAGAATTAATAATTGCATGAATAATAATAACATGATAGTCCAATGTAAAATAGATGGGTATCCAATGGTATCAAGTATCATTATAGTTAAATACTATTCAATTTTTACAATAAAGCTAATGATATTTACACCAATGTTTAAATCATATATTATATTTCTATAATTTCACAAAATAAATTGATTTATGGATTATTAATGATATAATATCAATGAAATGAATCAAAAATATGATATTAATAAAAGAAATTAACTAGTTGGAATGTTATATTCATATATTAGAGATTATTAGGAAATAAAATAAGAAGTGGGGGAAAATTTTTTCAACAAAGTAGTACATTATAGTGGTCATCCATATAAATAAGGTTGATAGTTTCATTAGATTAATATACATTATAATTGATATTTTGTGTCAAATTAAGAGTACTTATATAAAATGTATTATTAAGATAATTAACATAAATAAAATTATAAATAAGAAATATCCATTATTTTTTTGAAAATATTATCTTATATCAACATTTTGTAAAAAATGGTAAATTTATTTAAATATATAACAAAAGAAAAAAAATTAATAGTGTATCACCATAAATTAAAATGAAGGTGGAAATGGTTGTTCACAAAGAAAATGTTTTGGTGTCAATTTTTTACACTATGTTGGAAACTACCAATATTGAATATGATAAAAAATCATTAAATAATTTTAATGAATATAAAATATAAAAAATGGCCCCACTCCATTGTTTTGGTTTGTATAATGGTATTTTATAAAGAATATATTTAATTAGGACAATAATAAATTGATGTTCCCAACCGAACAAAAGTAATGGGGTCTTTTTTATCCAAAAGAAGAACATTAGGTAAAATATTAGTCTGTGAGAATTAAAATGATGAGGTAATATATTGAATCCCAAAAAAATATCAAATATTAGAGTTTTTATAATGAAATTTATTCTAAAAATAGATCATCATTGAAAAACTATATTCATTGAGAATTAATATTAGACACAAAAACTTTAAGGTTTTTGGTAATATTTTATTCAAAACAAATTTCTTCTTAGGAATCATATGAATATATGACAATATAACAAATTTATTTGAAATTAATCATCAACCCACAAAAATATGATTAAATAATATCATTTGGTATTAATAAAACAATAATAAAGGTAAATAGTTATGATTCAGAAATATCTTTTCTTATATTTAAATAGAGAAAAAGAACCCCTATAGGTTTATAAATATTTAAGCAATACCACATTGAATGAGAGAAAATTTTAAGTAAAATTTAAAAACACACGGCTAAATAAAATTTATGATATTATATTACAAATTGGTATTATAAACACAATAAAAATGAGATTGTGTGTATAAAATAATGACTATCTCAACTAAAGTTGTTTTCAGATGAAACCCTTACCTTGTTCTCGATTTGTTCAATATATACAGCTATGTTTATGAGTAATATAATTAATTTTATTACATATGTATTATTATTATTTTTATTATGTACTTAATTTAATATGGACCATCGGTTATTATATTTTGTTTGTTTATTTTATATTTTTATGTTTTCCTAAAATTGAATCGTTGTAATTTTATTAATGTAGTTTTCAAAATCGAATATGGCAGCATAATAATAAGGTGAAGAAATATATAACCATTAAAGAACCAAAAACCAATAATAATTTTATTTTTATCAGGTAATACTATTATTAACTATGTTCACATAGTCATCCATGATATATTTCTATAGTATTATTCAAGTAGGTGGTTTGACAAACCCCAACATGAACATGATATATATCCAATGGTGAGTATGATTAGGGAATCATATAATTTTAATATAATAAATTTATAATGATATTAATTATATATTATTATTTTTTGAATGATATATACAATTCTTGATGAAAAATTGAAAAACATTACTTTATGGATGTGGTAGTCTGTACAACCCATAGTAAACATTTTAATTTCTAAAATAATGAAAGAGAATGATTGAATATGAAAATTTAAAATTTCAACAAAATTATTATATTATATATATCATAATTATTCATCAACAAAATCATTTAAACCATCGAATATTTGTGATTTTAAAAACAAAATACATCACTTTGTTCATCCAGAAATCTGTTAAATGCTATTTTTTTAAATATTATCAAATTTAATGGAGTAAATAATTGTACATACATTAGTATAATAAAATATTAAAATAATTATGAAACATATATCATTATATTGTTATGAATATAAAATATTTTTATGTAGAATAACATTGATGAAATACTGGAAATAAGGAAATACTAACATTGTATACTAGATATTCACGTAGAGATATCCTACAATGTGAAGGGATTAAGATTTCAGTTATAGGTCATGGACATAAGGATGAGAAAATTTATTAATTCAGAGTTACCTTGGTCATATTTCCTTAGTAAACTAGAGATTTATTTTTATCCAAGTATGGGGGATGTGATATCCATTTACAAGTAATGGAAAATGATCTTTTGGGATAACCCTTTTCACTTCCATGATATCCATACACTATTCAATGTTCAATGACTCCAAATATTCATAATAATGGTTTTATGGGTGGAATTGGATTAATATATACTCATCCAATACATTGGAAATATGTTTCAAACAAATATCAAGTCATTTACTCTATGTTTTGATATTTTAACATTTTTATTTTTACCATGGTAACTGGTTTTTATCAAAGTAATTTATATTTTATTTTGACATATATCCTAACCCATATTTCCAAATTTTAATTATTTGAACATAAATTTAATATCCATTTACATAAAGTTAATTTCAAAATATGATAAAATATTAGATAAAATTAGACTATATAATCGATAGAAAATTTTTTTTGTAAGAAAATGACTTTTAACCAATATGTGTGATTAATCTTATTAATTACCGATTACCAAATGATTGAGTGTTAAAATTAATATATACATCTTTAAAAAACAAATAATATTAATAATTTAAATTATTTTAACTTACATGAACAAAACAAATTACATATTTTTTTGAAACAATTATTATAAAACAAATATCTTTCACCATTATCAATGAAATTAACATTAATCAAAGTAATATTATATTTATGACAAAAAATAAAATTTAAATTATTTGAAAATATTTATTTTATGAAATTTAATGTTAAATTTAGTTAGGTACATATAATTTATAATAGAGATAAAATATATTTTTTAATATAAGTGTGTAAAAAAAGGGAAATATTTCTATTGTTTCAAAAACAATAAAAAGGAATTCAATGAATTAAACCACTTATATTTAAAAGATTTTTAATATTTATTAAATATATATTTTTAATAAAAAAATTACTTTTAAATCTTTTAATCTATTCTTATATTGTAAAAGCAATAGTTCCTAGAAAAACTGTTATCTTTATTATTCACCTACAAAGAGTATATCTTAAATAAATATCAAAAAATAATACTAATATATTTTTGAAATAATGACTTCAAAAATTTTCAGTTATTTTATTAAATTAAAAATATTAAACATGAATTTTTTACTTTTAAATGAAAATAGAAATTATTTAAAATAATTGATGTTTTTAAACATTTTGTGTTATTTAAATTATTTGATAACAATTTATTATTTAAGCTGTTTTTAGATATTCATTCATATATAATAATTTGTTAATGTTTTCACATTAATTTATTAGAAAAATATATATATAATAATTAATAAAACATTTATTTGAAAATAAATATTATTTTATACAAAATACTAAATAATAAATATAATTAATTAATTAATTATATTCGTTAAAAAATTTACTACTAAATTGGCATAGAAAACTTTATCCCAACTATATATATAAATAATATAATATTTTATTTTTATTTTTATTTTTATTTTTATTATATTTGTTTTTTTTTACAAAAATCATATATATATATATATATAATATTTTCAAAATATATATTTAAATTTTTACGTGTTGTATTTTTTTACAACAATAAATATTTTTTTATTTTTATTCGATATATGAACTATGAACAAATTTTCAATGACTATATTTTAAAAAACCATATTTTCAATGACAATATCTATAGAATAAAAATTTCAGTCCTCTACATAGAAGTATTAAATACTTCATTCATCAAGAACACACATTGAAAGGCATGGTCCATATTTCAACAAATAAATTTCCCATAACAACTTTTCCTTTCATGGAGTGTTTCTTCTTTATTGGTTTTTTTCTATTAGTGATCCTCATTTTTTAAGATTATCTTGATGATTTCTTCTTCATGAAAATTTCATTTTTTATAACTTTATTAATTTATTTATTTATAAACTTATAATTGAAGTATTTCATATAGTGTGAGTGATAATTCATGATGTGTAGTACTTATTTCTATATTCATTTGTTCTAATGCCCAATTTGTCTATGAATTAGGTGTCGTTAACATGGTTCAAATATTGTAAGGAATATATTATAATCATTTTTCAATCCATTTAAAATAATATAGTAAATTTTTTAAAATTATAGAAATATAAAATACTAATAATATCATATTATTATTAATGTCTTGATTATTGGGGGTACAACAAAACCAGAGACAAATAAACATCATTGATAGAGACGTCATGACGCTAATAGGTATAACCTAGACTGCCATATTATTTATTATTAATATTTTATATAAGATCTGATCATCATGAATAAATTTTACATGTCTCAAAGGCCATGTGCTACATCATCCCCATATTGGGTATACCACCTTTTCTATATTAACATGTCTACATCACCATATGTCACTTGCATCCTATGTCATCACATGTTTCACCTCCCCGATGTGTCAATTCACATAAATCCCCCCAAAGTATTCTCATCAATAAAAAATTATTCTTCGTGACATGGTTCCATGTGGCAATTGCCACTAACCATGAATCAGTACATAATATAATCATAATAATATCTCCTAAACCTAGGGATTAATTTTTTTTTCGTTAAAAAATTTTTTTCCTCTGAAACTTTCTGATAAAAGTGTGTGGGGTTATTCTAAAAATATTCCATTAGTGATTATATAACTTCTAATATTTCATCACACATACATTCCTAGTCTATATAATGTTTCTAAAAATTACTAAAATAAAATTTATAATCCCTAAAATCATGTACCCAAGTGTCTATATAACATAATCATATATTCATTATAACATACCTCTCAAAATAATATTTGAATCTCTTAGACATTAAAGCACACTGAAATTTTTATTTACTTCAAAACATAATGATTATATTAAAAAAATATTGAAAAATCACCCATCAGTGTATATATATATATAGAATAATATGAAAAATGACATAAAATGTAATAAAAATCATGATTTAATTACCATTCCAAATGTCACTAATATTTTCAAACATTCTTTTCTAAATAAATCAAACTTGTATTTCCTCCACATAAAACTGAACATAATATTTTTTCACACTTCAATCACACTTTCTCTAATAGTTATGCCCTAAAAATATAAACCTTTCATAAAATAAAATTCTATTGTTATTTATTAAAAATAATATATATATTCCCATCATATAAAAAAAACTAATGAAGAACAATAATAATCAATATCAAAAAGTATTAAAAATAATTATAACACACATGGATATTGTTGATAAATATAAGTGACAAAAGAAAATACCAAATAATAATAAAAATAAATTTCAATAATGATATTTTAATCATTACCATAGTTAAGACTAGTATCATTGCATTTTTCATCATAACAAATATATACAATTATTATAAACCATTTAAGTATTCTCCCTTATTTAATTTTATGAAATATTAGTGACTACATATATAAATTTTTTAGATTTATCTTTATGATAATTTTTTCACCATATACTAAAATAAAAATTATAACCAATAAAAATAGAGAAAATGATAACATAGATATGAAACTATACAAAAATATGTATTTTATAATGAAAAATGCATTACATTCTTTAATAGATTTTTCAAGAGACATTACATTATTATTTTTTCACAATATATTTTTAACGTAGTAAAATAATTAAATTTTTAAATAAAATTTTCTGTATAGTTGGTAAAGGGAATTGGATCAACTAAATCATATCCCATGAGTGGGTCTATATAGGTGTGTATTATTTAGACCACTAACAATGTATAATGTTTATAATTGAGTAAATTCTCAAACAATCCTTTTTAATTCATAGTACCATAGGTGTATATTTTACACATCCTTGTCAACATTATAATATCTTGTTATGGATGTACTTCTTTGAAAAAATGGGCTATTGAATATATCGATGATTCAATGTACCATCTTATAATTAGTCTCATATCATTGTTATTCAATATTTTTCTCCCAATAAAAGAATCAAAATAACTAATATAACTATAAAAATAACAACACCATGATCTGATATCACTAATAGTGAAATAATAAGTACATTTATTTATTTTTAGTCATTTCGATAATGTAAACATTAAATATCATAAATAATCACACAATATTAAGAAAAGATGTTTTATTGTCTTTTAGGACTATATACATAATCAAATTAATAAACAATCCTTGTAAATCTTCCCCATAATTATGATACAATAAGAACCATTATATTCATCTAATATTTTATACAAATCATAATAACATGTTGAGATTTAAATATAAGAAAAGTGCGAGATTAGAATCCCAATAGGGGTTAATATAATGGAAAACTATCTAATATCATTAGTTAATATAAGATGATTATATGGGTAATACCGTGATACAATAAAATTAATACCCCTCAAAACAATATTTATAAATCTTTTGAAATAACATGATATAAAATAATACATGGATATGAAGAGTATGAAAACATGAGTAAGTTAAAATTATCCATGAGAGCTTAACACAATCATTATAATTATCATTAATCATTAAATCATCTAAAATATTTTGAATACTGATTCTTATATGGGACATTAGATTTTTGAACCCATTATTAGTTTCAATGCTTTTGAGAAACTAATGTATACTGATGAATATTTCACTTATGTCATATAAGCATTAAATGAATACATTAGAGGTATATATATGACCCAAAAAATTTTCATAAATACTTATACATTAAAATATAAATAAATAACATATAATATATTAAATAACCCATGTAAATAAAATGGGATTTATAAAATTTTACAAAATAAAATCATTTAATTGTATAAAAAAAATAACCCATGGAAAAAATAGGATTCATTAAACAAATCGTAAAAAATATATTTAATTATGATGTGTTTCGTATATATACACATAACGAAATTATTAATAATATAAATAAAAATTTCACCAGGGAAACCGGTGTAAAATAAATTGTTATGCAATAATAATATGTAACCATCTAGATAAATAAAAATCAATATTGATAATAATGTATTTAAATTTCTTGTGTACATATAAAGGGTATAAATATATGTAAATATTTTTTACCAACGAAGTCATTGTTTTTTATCTAGTTAAGCACCCTTCAATAGAGTAAATGAAATATAAGTTATCTTAAAATAACATTCAGTAAGTAAAAAAATTATAAAATTTTATAGTTGTTAATTTTGAAAGAAAAAGTTTCTGATGAATTATTTCCCCCAAAAAAATAATTAAATTACATAGTTTATTATGTGAAAAAAGGAATATTGTTAAATTATGATAATAACCATGATCCATAACAATTTCTGTCAATGGTAATTAATTTAGATGGACCCCATTTCAAGTATTTTTATGTTGAATCTCTTTCAAAATAAGAATAATTAATTATTTTAGGAAAGAAATTGACTAGAATATTTTATATATAATGGATTTGAATATTTTATTATATAAAACATTTAAATCACATAAATGAATTATCATAGAGAAATAAAATAATTTGTGAATGTTGTGTTCACATAGAAAATTTAAAAATATATTATTTTTACACATTTTTTAAAAGTGTCAGGATGGAAAATGAAAAATATTTCTTTAAAATTTATCAATGATTATAATGTACTAGAAAATGAATCCAATAAATTCTTTATGTATAAATTCAATCATTTTTGTAATAATCAATTGATATACTCTATGGAAATTGGATGTAATTGACCAAAAAGAAGACATAGGGGCTGTTTCAATTATAGGAAATGGTTTGGGTAAAATATTTGACAAGGTGAAATGAAATATCAAGGAAAAATATTTAAACAAATAAATATAAAATTTAAATCTTTAGTTCTTTTATTATGATCACAAATTAAATAGATATAAAATCATTCAAAAGGAATCCACAATTTAAAATATTCTCAATGAAACCCTTTCTATATGTGATGTTTTTGGTTCAAAACTACATTAAATATTAGAATATTATGATTTTATGAGAATTTACAAACATTACCAAAATTGTTATAATAATTATTTTAATATGTTAAAATACATTCATTATCAATTAATAACAAAATATTTAAGGCATAAAGGTTCACATTAATAAATATATCTATAGAAATTATTTTGGAGACAATTAACACCTTACATATTAAGAAACATTCTAATAAATCTTTATTTAATGATAAAAATATTGATGTTAATTTAGATACAATGAATAAATATAATTAATTAAATTATATTTCTAATTGTTTTTATACACTCTATTTAAATAATATTAGTGGAATAAAATAAAATGTGTCTCAAAGAAGGAACTATTGAGATAAAACACTTACCATCATACATATTGGTAATGTTCCTATGAAAATATAAAAGATTAATAAAATTAATTTAATTAGATACCATCTTTGTATTATTATTATTATTTATTTAATATTATATATATAATTTACTGTCTTCTGTACATGTTTATTATAAGTTTTTTTCTTTCATTGTGTAAAAATAGAATCAATGTAAGTTTGTTTTCAACAGTTTTAGGGATCAAATATGATATATTAAAAACAAGTTAATAAATAATATAAAAATAAAAAATACGAAAATTTATTAATTTCATATTAAATTATAATAATATTTTTATTTATGATCCAAGATTAATCCATGATAGAGTTTCACAACATTATTCTAGTAGGTGGTTAAACCATCCAAAACATGACCACACTATAGTTGATGACGTTGTATGGTTTTAGAATTGATTAATTTATTTATAAAATAATGTTATTTATATTATATATATATATGTATTAAATTTTTTCAGTCATATTTTCTATGTTTTCGATAAATATTGAAAATCACAATGAAAAATCAAAATATGTTACACCACAGATGCTGTTGTTGGCACAACACACATGATACATTTTAATTTCCCTAAGAAAGAGAATGAATTAAAGAATATTATATTTGAAATTTAAAAATCATTTTTATGTTATATGTATAACATATATGCATCAATTTCATCCGTAAAACCATTCATGATATGCGACATCAAAAATGGACGACGTCACATTTTGGTGGTAGTAGTTCACACAATGCACTACAGATTATGTTTTCTTCTTATAAGATGGATAATAGTAAATAATTATTATTTAAAAAGTATAATAACATGTATTAATAATAATTATTTTTATTTGAATATAATTTTATGGAAATAAATATTTGTAATATAAATATGGAGAAAATATATCCAAGAATGTAATACTTGCGTTGGAGACTCAAATTTTTCTTAAATATCTGCTATGAAATAATTTCCTAATGAAAACGTATTTATATAAAAAAAGGATGAGAATTGTAATTATAGTATATTTATTTTATACAGTGGTATAAGATAAATTTTAAATGGAATTTTTACTATCATGGGTTGGAAGTTGTAATAACCCGGGTCTTCGTTTTCAGGTATGTCTTTCATTTTTATGGAGTTTTTGAGAAAAATGGGTTTTCTGTAAATTTTTTAAGTACACGCTGTGTACTTTCTGAGTACATGCCATGTACACCTTCACCGCTCAAAGTCATGTGTTGGCCGTGTCCGGGCCAGACACACCGTGTATAGAGGCGATGTGGTGGCTGCTTAAAGTGGATTATGGAAAGAAAGAGTACAGGTTGTCTACCCCAAAAGTACACATAGTGTATTTATTTCTTTCATTAAATGCACTAGGGTCGCGCCGGATGGAGAAAACACCCTTCTTCTTCAAGATCATCGTCCGAGAGCGACCCGTATGACCGTGATTCTTCTCCAGATTCCCGAGCCTCCGTCTGATCTCCGTTTCAGCCGCCGTCAATTGTGTTGGAACCGTAGCGGTGAGAATTTCCTTCTTCTAGAGCTTCGTTTGCCAATTTCTCCTATTTTTCATGATACCATGGGTTGAGCGTTTTTGACGTTTTCTAATATCTTTGACGTTCTATGTAGAATCAAACATCGTGGTTCACGTATATCATTCTACTAGCATCAAGGTAGGTGGTTTGTGCCTTTCTGTAGGAATTCATTGAATATTTTGTGCAATTCCACCAATGCCCTCGAATAGGGTATTGCGTGTTTCTTGTTTTTTCCTTGTTGTTTTCCTTCTTTGCATGATTTCTTGATTAGAGGTAATTTCTTGTGAATAAGGTATTTTTTACTGTACTCTGGATGGTTTTCCATGCTTGTTTTCTTGTTTGGCGTTTTTCCAGTAGCCGTGCCTAGTTGTAGGATAGTGGAACTTTTGTACTGTTATGCTGCTATTCCTTAGAATGATAGTCAAGTAGTTCTTGAGTTTTACTTTGGACGATACGTGCACTATGCATGTTGTTATACACAGGGTTGTGAGAACCTATTGTTGTGGACCATAGGGAGAATGGACATAAGGGATTCTCTAGAGTGTCTTTAATTATGATGTGAGACCACATGGGGAATTGATGTTGAGTGCTTCCTCAGAGAGTCTGTAGTTCCTCAACATGGGCCACAGGGGGAATTGATGCTGAGTGCTTCCCCAGAGATCCTTTAGTACGATACGATACAATAGGGGGAATTGACAGTGAGTGCATCCTCACAGAGTCTATTATTTAATTATTGTTGAACCAGAGGGGTAAGACTGTGTGTGCCTTCCAGAGGGTTGCTAGTACTTGTTTGTTGAACCTTAGGGGATAGACTGTGAGAACAACCCAGAGGTTACCATTTTATCTAATTTCTTGAGTGGATTTTTCTTGTTTTTTGATTATATTCTTGAGACTATGGATTTGTACTACTGTATATTATTCGATTTACTACTTACTATACTTTACCTACCATATATTCAATGACTATTAGGCACAGATATTTTGGTGGTTTCCTATTGGGACTTTTTCTCACACCATGTTTGGGTCATGCTTTTGGGACCAAAAAAGATTATATTGATGCAGGTGTAGATAAGGGCATTCAACCTTATAATTCAAGTTCTTGATTGCACTGGATTGGGAGAGCATAGGACCAAGCCGAGGCTTTCTATACTGAGGATTTTCTCATCTATTTTTCATTTGTACATTGTCCTAGTACTGTATTCAGCATTGTGACTTGTTTGGATTTTTTCGTAGACATATATTTATCATACTTCATTGACATAAATTTCTGCACTGGCTGTTTATTTGTTAGTCTTCCGCTATTTATCATCACACTTGTATGGATGACTGATACTTTTGTTATTGTTTTTATTTGTTTTATCTTCCGCTATGTACTCTGCCAATGAGGTCATAGATTCCCCACTATCACACCCAATTCCCTCACTTCTAGTAGGCAGCCTATGGAATTCGAGAAAATGCGCTTGAGGCCATGTGACCAACCGGGTATGGGGCGCCTTTGGGTGGCTTCCGGAACCAGGACATTACAAAGTGGTATCAAAGGGTTTATTTTCTCCTGATTTACTGTTTGGGGCATTTATCCAGGGATATGATGGATCCAGTACTAGGTGTTAAGCTATGCTCAAGAGTAGTTAACCCGTGTACAGTTAAAAGTCATACTACCTCGATTATTGCAGTTTTCAGGTTTGAGATTTTACGGTTGATATGATTTCACCTAGAGAGTTTCACAAGATTTGTGTTGTTATTGTTGCTGCTATTCTGGTTCTGTTTATGTCGCAACACAATGAGATGAGGGTATTCCATCTCATGCATCATATATCCCCTTGATAGAAATCACATGCCTTGCATTCTTTCCATGTCATCAATGGTGAATTAGAAATTTCATGTTCTTGGGATAGACTGTGTGTAGATTATGCATGTTGTTGTGATAGATGCTTGATAGAATCTCTGCAGTTGATAGAAAGGTTTTTTGTTTATACGTTGCTCTAATGAACGCCAATTTTTGGTTCATGAGGTGTTATGGGCCCTCTTGAATTAGAAATTGGTGAATCATTGACATGTTGTTCCTTATAAATTACTATATTGGATGCCAAGCATTGATTCGTGGGGAGTATGGGCCCTCACGAATCGGAATTTGGCACCTTCATGCTTGTTTTTTCATTGTTTTCTAGGCTTCGGTGTAGTTTCAGAGCTACTGCCCAGAAAAACTCAAAATACACAACATGTACTTTATATATACACGCCGTGTAGTTTTAAACCGTGTCACTGACTATGTGAGCAGAAACACAGACTGTGAAAATCGCCAAGAACACGCCGTTTATGGTAGGTACACGCCTTGTAGTAGTGAGCGTGTACCCAGCCGTGTAACCAACAACATGGGTTGGGGAAGCTCGTGTCATACACGCCGTGTTTTATATGAACATGTCATGTATCCTTGTTCTCAGTACCCGACCGTGTCAAGAACAACACGGGACAATGTCCTCTCCTCCTATACACACCGTGTTTTTTCGGAACACTATGTGTACTTGGCCATGTCGCCAATAACACGGGTCGGGAAAATCTTCAAGTACACGCCATGTTTGTTCGGAACACACCGTGTAGTCTCAACCATGTAGTCGGCCATGTAACTAAGAACACAGTTCGTCAAAACCTTGTCTACTACACGCTGTGTCCACAGGGAACATTCCGTGTAGTCTCAGTTTATGAAGACAGTGTAGGATAGCCGTGAAAGGAGTTATGGGCAGGGTAGTGGAATTAAGTACTCACCATGTAGAGTTTATACATGTCGTGTAGTCATGTTTTGTAAATCTTGTGTGTTTTCTTATCCTGTTTTAGTTTTGTACTCCTTGGTTCTCAGTCCTTGTTTTCCTAATCTAAGGTATACTTTTTACTGTTCAGAGCTATGCCTCCGAGACGTCCTCTGGTTGTACATCAACTGTCAGGCAGTAATCATATGCCAGAAATGGCTGATCAGGGACATCCTACCGATCCTCCAGTCGGGCCAGCCTTGCCACCGGCTGTCATACCTGTTGTAGGCGCTGATTGGTAGTTCCTGGAAGGTTTTATGAGGATGATGCAAACCATCCAGGGAGCACATCCTCCTACCACATCTATGGAAGACTTGATGCAGGTTTTTCAGAAGCAACATCCTCCCACTTTCATGGGGGAAGGATGACAACAGGCTGCAAAGTCATGGATGGAAGCCATGTTTACTATCATCTAGCATCTGGAAACACCTCTAGAGAGGCGGGTCAAGATAGCTACCTACATGCTCCAAGAGTCTTCCAAGAGGTGGTGGGACGTGATCTCACAAGCAGGTCATCAGCAGGTTATGTCTTGGGAGGATTTCCAGCGCGTGTTCTACGACTATTTCTACCTGGAGACCCTGAGGGACGATCGAGCCCGAGAGTTCATGAGTCTAGAGAAGGGTACTCTTTCTGTCATGGAGTATTCCTCTCATTTCACTGAGCTGCAACATTTCACACCCCTCTACAATGTAAGTGGGGTGTTCTTGTAAAGGAGGTTGAGGATGGTCTCAGGCGGGAGATCCGCTCGCAGGTGAATGTCTTCTAGTTGACTTCCATCACATCCATCGTAAACTAGGCACTGATTGCGGAGAGAAATATGAGAGACTTCGGAGCTGCGAGCCAGGGTGGCTCTACTTCCAGAGCTAGTGTTCCTCTTGTGGATAGTAGGATGCATCGTAGGGATCCTACGCGTGGTGATCCGAGGAGGCGAGATACATCTTCAGGTAGCCAGGTAGTATGTGATCATTGTGGAAGGGCAGGGCACACGAGGCCGCAGTGCCAGAGAGACCTAGTGGAGTGCTAATATTAGGGAAATATGGGTCACCATCAGCCTTTCTTCTAGGTTTTCTCACCAATAGCTGGTGACGAGGGTTTTTCCATGACTCCTCATTCAGGAGCAGCACCACCAGTTTCTCAACAGTTAGGGAACTGGAGTTCTTCTGGCCGTTCGTGCTGAGGTGGAGGCAGTCAGTCATAGGTCCTTCAGCGCCAGTAGGGAGGATCAACTCAGAGTGGTCAGGCAGGGTCACAGGGCCGCGGGGCTGGCCAGACTTTTCCGGTGGATCAGGCCTATCAAGAGCAGGATTAGAGTCCTTCTACCATTCGAGTTATGATTTTAGTAGCCTCAGTTTTATCTTCAGTTCTTTTTGATGTTGGTTCTACGCATAGCTTTATCTATGTTTCTATTGTGGAGAGCCTTGGGCTCCGTATCCTTTCTTCTGCCGACTTGTTTTCACTAGACACACCTTTGGGGAGAGGACATATAGCGTACGTCCGTGCAGAGAGTGCCCTCTCGAGGTTGCAAGGTATCTCTTATTATGGGATCTCAATGCCCTAGAGATGTCAGGCTATGAAGTCATTCTCAGGATGGACGGGTTGGTTCCCTTCCAGGAAGTCATCGATTGTTATCATCGCAGGGTGAGTTTCATCTCACCTGAGGGTGAATATTTTCTTCATATAGGTGAATGGGATGTTCAGGCTAGTCGAGCAGGACTCGAGCATCATGGTCTAAGACGGGTGATGGCCTAGTTTTCTAGTCGTTATCTGGATTATCATGGGACTTCACAGTTGGACTTTCCTCCAGTGGTGGACCATTTCTGAGATGTATTTCTCAAGGAATTATCAGGTTTTCTTCCGAAGCATGAGGTAGACTTCTCTATTAAGCTCATTCCCAGAGTGGAACTGATGTCCATTCTTCTCTATAGGATGGCTACAACTTAGTTGTAGGAGCTCAAGAAACAGTTGGTGGAGTTACAGGAAAATGGTTTCATCCGACCCAGTACATCTCCTTGGGGTTCCCCTATCCTATTTGCGAAGAAGGTAGACAATACTCTTTGTCTCTGTGTGGATTATCGGAAGCTGAACAAGTTGAGGGAAAATAACTGATATCCCTTTCCAAGGATTGATGATCTATTCGACCATCTTTGAGGATTTTGTGTGTTATCAATGGTCGATTTTAGGTCTGTATATCATCAGTTGCGTGTTAGGCCATTAGATATACCTCTTAAAGACTTCCAGAGAAGGTATGGTCTCTACGAGTATACGGTTATGTCGTTTGGGCTCACGAATGCTCGAGCAGTTTTCATGGCACTGATGAATAGAGTGTTTCATCCTTACTTGGATTCTTTCGCCGTGGTCTTCATGGATGATATCTTACTATATTCACACATTCGACAAGACAATGCTACACATCTTGAGATTTGTTTTCAGTACACTGAGAGAGATTCGACTTTATTCTAATCTTTTGAAGAGCCACTTTTGGATGGATGAGATTCACATCTTTGGTCACCTAATCTCAGAGGAAGGAGTATCTGTAGACCCAGAGAAAGTGAGAGCTATAGTTTCTTTGGAGCAGCTGAAGACCGTATTTGAGGTACAGAGTTTTCTAGAGCTCGCTAGATACCACAGAAGATTCATTTAGGACTTTTCACACCTTGAAGCACCTTTAATAGGTTTGACCAAGAAATGGGTGAAGTTCTTATAGTCAGATTATTGTGATTCAGCCTTTTAGGAGCTGAATGGAAGGTTGATGTTCGCAGCGATACTAGTCATGGCAGAGCTAGGAAATAGCTCTATTGCTTATTGTGATGCTTCAGGTATCGGTCTAGGTGTTGTGCTTATGAAGGGAGATGTAGTCGTTACGTACGAGTCTCGGCATTTGAGGCCACATGAGAGGAACTACCCGACACACGATCTGGAGTTGGCAGTTGTTGTTCATTCCTTACATTGTTGGAGACATAACCTTCTGGGAGAGCACTTTGTTGTTTTTACTAAACACAAGAGTATCAAGTACATCTTCACTCAGCATGATCTGAATCTGAGACAGCGCAGGTGGGTCGAGTATCTTCAGTATTTTGATTTCAAGCTTTTCTATATGCCAGGAAAGGGCAACGTAGTGGCATATGAGTTAAGCATGAGAACATAAATTCAGGCAGTTTAGGAGGGTTGCAGTGAGTGGAAGCTTATGGATCTATTTTCTGAGATGCATCTAGAGGTGCACAAAAGACAGGGACATACATTCCTATATTCTGTACCTGTTACCTCTAAACTACATGATCGGTTACGAATGAGGCAGCTATCAGACTCAGAAGGCATAGTCCTGCGGGAGAGTGTGTCAACAAAAGACCCTCTTCCTAGATGGATAGTGGGAAAGGATGAGATCCTGTGTTTCCAAGGACGCGTATGGGTGACAGCTGACATATCTGAGGAGCGGATGTGGGATTTTCATTCCTCAGTTTGGGAATTTCATCTATGCATCACCAAGATGTATCATGATCTTCATCGCCAGTACTACTGGCCAAGTATGAAGAGGGATATTACTGGTTTCGTCTTGTGGTGTTCTACATCTCTGCAGGTGAAGGTGGAACATTAGTGACCAGCAGGACTTTTACAGCAGTTACCCATTCCAAAGTGGAAGTGGAACGATGTCGCGATGGACTTCGTGACCGGATTGTCGAGGTCGCCTCGAGGGAATTATGTTGCTTGGGTTGTCTTAGAAAGACTTAAGAAGGTTGCCCACTTTTAACCGATGAAGGATACCTTATGTGTTGATGATCTAGGACGGTTGTACATCTAAGAGATTTTAGGTCTGCATTGAGTTCTACACTCTATTGTTTCAGACAGGGATGCATGCTTTACTTCTCAGTTCTGGTAGGGACTTTATAAGGCCTTGGGTACACATGTACTTTTGATTACAACATACCATCCTCAGACTAATGGCCATTTCGAGTGTACGATCTGGGTGATTGATGATATTCTTAGAGATTGAATTCTAGACTTTGGTGGTTCTTGGGAGAAGCATATCCCTCTGCTGGAGTTTCCCTACAACAACAGTTTTCAGGAAACTATTCAGATGGCACCTTATGAGGCATTATACGGTAGGCCATGCTAATCACCTTTATGCTGGTTGGAGGTAGGAGAGGCAAATTTATGGGGACATTGTCTTGTTCAAGAGACCTCAGAGAAGATAGAGTTGATTTGGAAGAGGATGGCTTCAACATAGTCTCGATAGATGTCTTATGCTGATCAGTAGAGACAACCTATGGAGTTCGAGTTCGGGAATCAGGTTTTCTTTCATGTCACACTGATGATGGAACACAAAAGGATTCGGAGGTAGGGTCTGCTTTCACTGCGGTATGTTGGGTCATTGGAGGTATTGGAGAGAGCTGGTCCGGTTGCCTATCGGTTGTAGTTACCTCATATGTACCTAGCCATGCATGACGTCTTATATGTTTCCCAACTCCGACATTAGTTTTCAGACCCGTCTCATGTCTTCCAGCCCGAGGAGGTTGAGCTCAAAGCAGATGCATGGTTTGAAGAGAATCCTATCTGGATTGTCGATGGTATTATGATGGTTCTTAATGGGCGGTCTGTTCCTCTAGTACGAGTGTTGTGGCAGCACGGGCAAGTACAAGACGAGACCTGGGGAAGGGAGTCAGACGTACAATCATAGTGGCCTGAGCTGTTCGGGGTTTATTCTTCTCCACCACGTTAGGGAAATTCTAGGATTAATTTCTTTAAGCGGGGAAGATTATTAGAACCTGGGTTTTCTTTTTCAGGTATGTCTTTCCTTTTTCTGGAGTTTTTGAGAAAATGGGTTTTATGGAAATTTTTTAAGTACATGCCTTGTACTTTTCAAGTACACATCGTGTACTCATTTGATGCATGAAGCTGTGTGTTGGCCGTGTTCAGGCCACATATGCGGTGTTTAGAGGAGATTTGGTGGCCGCTTAAAGTGGATCATAGAATGACCGAGTACACGTCGTGTACCCCATAAGTAAACGCCATGGACTATCTTTTTTTTTTCATTAAATGCACTGGGTTCGAGCCTGACAGACAGAACACCATTATTCATTAGGATCTTCGTCTGAGAGCGACCTATACGACCGCGATTCTTCTCTGGATTCCTGAGCCTCTGTCTGATCTCTGTTTCAGCCGCCGTCAATTGAATTGGAACCGCATCGGTGAGTTCTTCCTTCTCATAGAGCTTCATTTTCCAATTTCTCCTCTTTCTCAAGATATCGTGGGTTGATATTTTTTGACATTTTCTTAGATCATTGACATTCTAAGGAGAATCAAACATCATGGTTCACGCATATCGTTCTCCTAGCTTCAAGGTAGGCGATTTGTTCATTTCTATAGGATGTCTTTGAAAATTTTGTGCAATTCCACAAATTCCCTCGAACGGGGTATTGCGTGTTTCATGTTTTGACCTTGTTGTTTGCCTACATTGCTTTATTGCTTGAGTAAGGGTAATTTCTTGTAAATAGAGTAGTTTTTACTGTACTCTAGATGGTTTTCCATGCTTATATTCTTTCTCATCATTTTTCCAGCTGCCATTCATAGTTGTAGGATAGTGGAACTGTTGTACTGTTATGCTGTTGTGCCTTAGAATGACTGCCAAGTAGTTCTTGAGGTTTACTTGGGCCGATACCCGCACTATGCATGTTGTTATACACAATACTGCGAGAACCTAGTGTTGTGGGCCATAGGGAAAATGGACGTAATGGGTTCTCCAGAGTGTCTTTAATTACGATGCGAGACCATATGGGGAATTGACGTTGACTGATTCCTCAGAGAGTCTGTAGTTCCTCAAAGCGGGCCACAGAGGGAATTGACGTTGAGTGCTTCCCCAGAGAGCCTTTTGTACAATACGAGACTATAGAGGGAATTGAATGTGAGTTCTTACTCAGAGAATCTATTATTTAATTATAGCTTAAGCAGAGGGGTGGGAATTTGTGTGCCTCATAGAGGTTTTCTTGTAAATGTAGGTTGAATTTTAGGGGATAGACTGTGAGAAATACCCAGAGGTTACCTTCTGTTCTACTTTCATTAGTGGTTGTTTCTTGTTTGTATATTATATGCTAGAAACTGTGGATTGTTACTGGTATGTATTATCATGTTTACTGATTACTGTACTTTACCTACCATATATTCACTGACTGTTAGGCACAGATCTTTGGGTTTTTGCCTATTGGGACTTTGTCTCACACCCTGTTTGGGTCATGATTTTGGGCCCAAACAGATTATATTATTGTAGGTGTAGATAAGGGAAAGTGACCTTCTACTTCAAGTTCTTGATTTCTCTAGAGAGGGAGATCATGGGACCAATCCGAGGCTTGCGATGCTAAGGAGTTGCTCAACTATTTTACTATTGTACTTTGGGTTAGTATTGTATTCAGGATTGTTACTTTTTTGGCTATTTTCCAAGACATATATGTATTGTGCATCATTTACATAAATTTCTGCACCAGTTTTTTATTTGATAGTCTTCTTCTGTTTATCGTTATACTTGTATGGATGTCTGCTACTTCTTCTTTTGTTGTTATTTGTTTTCTTTTCCGTTGTGTACTCTGCCAATGAGGGTATAGTTTCCCATTTATCACACCCAAGGCCTTCACTGCTAGTCGACAGCTTCTGGAATTTAGGGAAATGGGCTTGAGGCAATGTGACCAACTAGGTATGGGGCGCCTTTGGGTGGCTTCCGGAACCGGGACGTTACAGAAGTGATCCACTTTTATAAGTAAAGAATTGAGAGCTTTTGGGAATACACTTTACACTTTCACAATATCATTAAAATATTATGAAATCAATGACTCCAAAATATCCCAATTATTGATATTGGAGTGGATTTGGGTGAAATATGAATCAAATAATACATTCCACACATTTTTGAAAGATGTTTCATGTATTTTAACAAAGGGTTTTATATTTTAAAATTTCAATTTTTACTATGTTAACAAGTTTTAAAGTAAGTAATTTATATTTTAATTATAATATTAGTTATTATCTATAAACAAAATTTATTAATCAAAAATAAATTCAATATTGATTTTATACTAATAAATTCATAATTTCTGGAAAATCAAATTTTAAGAAAGAATAAATAATATAGAAAACAATAATTGATAAATGACATTTAAACATAATGTGTTCTCTATAGTATTTAGTATATATTACCAATTAAATGAGTGTTAATATAATCGTATATAGGTTTAATATTAATATTATATTAATAATTTAAATTATAATAATTAATTTAATTACAAAAAATTACATAATATTAATAAAACCACATATTTTTAAAAAATTGGGTTATACATTATAGCTATAATTAGTATTAAAAATACTAAGATTATATTTAGGATGAAAATTAAATGCATCAAAATATTTAATATTTACATTATTTACTAAAATAATATATATTTTTTTAATATTAAATTTAATATATTGATATAGTCAAAAATTAAAATATAATTGCCTAAAACCATTTCTTAGCAAAAATAGTAACAGAGTAAAACAATTACCATTTTTAAAAAGCAATCTATTATATTGAAATTTATTATTTCAAATATTATAAATATAGTTATATATAAAAAGTGTCCAAACTCTTTTTTCTGTATATTTTTTTAAAAGTGATATTTCTTACAGAAATATTTATTTTAATTTTCCAGCAATGAAATGATTTTTTGCATCAAATCTCAAAAATATAAACTATAATAATTATGATATAATGAAAAAGAAAATGATATTTTTTTATAAAATTCAGTATCCAACATTCATATAAACTTTTCTTATAAATTTTAAAATTAAAATATTGTTATAGAAATATTGTGTTTTTAATTATTATATTTGATAAATGTTGTTTCGTATCGATTTCTAATTTAACATATGTAAATATAATATTTTTTATATAATAAAATTATCAATTTATATATTTAATATATTATGGAAAAGTATAAAATACAATTTAAAATAGTTCTTATCATATAAATATGAATTTAAAGTAAATATTCTATAAGAATAGTAATAGTTAATTATTTGTATGATAAAAATAATGTTTACTACACCATCGATGATTAAATATTTATATAAAAAATATATATAAATATAATTATATATTGATCAAAATACATTCTGAATTATTTATATTCAATGTGTATATATATATATTTCAAATATATTAATATCAAATTTTTATTTCATGTTGAGTTATATTTTTTAACTCAATAAAAAAATTATACCAATTTGACATGTTAGAAAACATATTTTAGAATAGAATATATTGAGTGACCATATTTATAATGATTAGAGTTGGTAACAATATATATACATACTACATCATTTATTAATTCTACTCTAGCATCATCAGGAATTGTTAGTATTTCTTATTATATATTTTTTATAGTGAAGTTGGTTTATCATAGATGGTTGTTACATATTTTTTAATGAATATTAATTTCAATGCATGAACACATGTGTGATGAACATAATAGATTAGTTTATCTTGAAAATTTTAACCCAATTTTCTATCATGGATAATGATATTCAATGTTTCCAAAAAATATCTTCTCATATAGTGCTCCTACTTAAAACCAATTATCCTAAGCAGTGGAAAGGAAACAATGTAAAGAGTGATCTCAGATGCTCAATAATCATAATTAATGGTGATATGTAAGAATAAAATGGAAATAAGGTTATTATAATATGATCATAACATTGGAAGATCATACCATGTATATCATTGATTATAATCATGAGTCATTGAATATTGATTGGTAGTTCATAAGACAAGAATAATAAGGAAATCAATGAACTTGAGTCATGAGACAATAACATTGGAATAAAACATAGAATTTATCCATACACATATTAATTGATAATATTATTTCAATGATATACAACAAGAAATTCATAACATGATAGGATTGGGATGACCACCAGTGTTCATGATACGAGCATGGACTAACCACCTGTGTATCCACTTGATTTAAGGATTTGGATAAAAACACATACACCCTATTATTTTTAGGGATGGAAAAATAACCCATGTACCCTCTTCTATTCAGGAATCATATAATAACCTATATGATTTAATGTCTTCATGCGTGGTCTAACAACTCATGTTCACTGTTTTTTTCGTGAATGGACTATCAACTTGTGTACCTTATTTTTTTAGGATTAGGAAATCAACCCATGTACCCTCTCATTTTGGACATTGAATAACCACATGTGGACCCTCTTATTTTATTTCATAAGGTAAAAACTAGTGTACCATCTAATCTAGGATAACTTTTATAATAACCCAATTCATTAGTGGGAGATATATCTTCCAACAGTCACATAATTAAATAATACATATTTGTTCCACAATTATGAAAATGTATAACACAAAGGTATCAAATTGGTATCCCAATGAATATTTTGAGATATTCCTCAACATGAATCCAGGATGAATCTGTTTTTTTAATAAATGGGATTGATATCGATGGTATACATTGGAGTTACATGGCATATATGATGTGCAACCTATACATGTTTCTATAACTAAATGGATGAAAAGAGTGGTCTCTTTGGGACTATAAATTTTGTTTCATGGATTTCTATTATTGATCATCGAATTATGAATCCAAAAATGAATTAAGGGAAGGATCTCGCCTATACTTACGATACATACAGATCCTTATGAAGGTGATGACGATAGATATGGGTCCTCTTATCAGAGGAGGGTAGAAATCTATTTGGATTTTAAAATCCATTACATGGTTTTCCACTGTAGAAGGAGGTTCTCAATTTTTGCTGGGTCAAAGGTTTTGTAGGACTCTTCCCGGCCGGGGTATAAAATTAATGTTTGATGGATCCTTCATGGATTTTTTTATTAGGGGTGGTGTTATTGTGATGTACATAATGTGTTAGATCCTCATTTTTATCAGCAATATTTATGGTTTTAGAAAGTGCATAGGTGTGGATGTTAGAGCCATGCTCACATAAAAAATACTCTGCGAAATATTTAACATTGTGGATGATGAAATTGAATTAGACTTCAAATAATTGATTTGAATCATTTAAGGGGTATCGGACACAAATTTAGAGTTGTAGAACTATGTCAGGAAGTTCAAATTAATTATCAGTCAACCGATAACTGTTATGCATGTGGGGCGAGAGAATAATTTTGGAGCAGATGGGATAAATTGAGCTGGTAGAGGGGATACATATCTTATTACATAAAATATTTTTGGATCATTACCTGTGGAATGAAAGAATCTTATCAAAGGAGAGTATTTGGGGATACATCATTATAGGCATCCATGACTGGATTAATTCTTATTTATGAGTTTGTGTTTTCTTGTTTTTTGATTTATTATGAAATTATGTTTCAAATGAAAATAAATTTCATATCAGTAATTATTCCACTAGATCATAAATAAGTAACATATCATAACACATGAATTTAAATGGGTTTCATAATAATTTAATTATATCCTTACCTATATAAATTATACAAGTTTCATAATCATTTCTTCATTTAATAACCAAACAATTGATGAGTAATGGAACTCTTAGAACCTGTGGACAAAAATGGATTTCATAATCATCAATCCATAAAATCATGGCCCATTTTGAGACTGAATTTGAATGGTACCCTTGGTTCATAAACCCTTTAAGGAATGACTAATACCCACAGATGTCACCTTAGATGTAAAATGTTTTTCAATGTTAAAATAATACATTTATTGAGGAAAATAACCTTTCCTCATTAAAAACTCATTTCAAAAAATTAAATATTTAGAAAACCTTTTTCATTGAAAATATCATTTATAACATATAATGGAATCATGAAATAAAATTGTAATTACTTTTAATTAAAAATATTATATTCAAAATATAAATTAACATTCAAGGAATGTAGTGTACATGGTGGAAATAAAATCCACACATGATGTATACATAAAAAGTATTCATTTCATATTTTATGTAAAATCCAATAAATACATGATAATAAAATGACAAGAAGTTATTTTATAATTTATTTTAAAATGTAAAACATAAGATAAATTTTATTTTAAAAGTGATAAGATAAAATGAGAACATATTTAAAAAAATTCACAAATAATTTTTTTTTGTGAAAACATATTTCTGACTGAAGATAGGAATACGATAATATTTTTTTAAAAACATTTTCATAATTATCATCATTATAAAATATTGGGAAAATTTTACCATTACATAAATATTTCATTAATAAATAGATTAGAATAAAATTAATAATAATTATTGACATATGGGTAATATTATTTTGTTAATGGAAGAAAAATCATAAATAAACAAAAAATTGATGATATTATTTAAATAAACTCTTACAAATTTTTTAGCTCCAAATCATAATCACCATGATTGAAAATCATTACATAAAGCTTTATATATCATGAATATAATTATATTAATGACATAATATATCAAAGGGGTGTTATATACTTCTTGTAAAATATTATAAGATCATAACATAACATTTATCTCCAAGAATCCAAATTGAGACAAAATTCCCCTACCGATTGGGTTATGCATATAACATAAACCTCATAAAAGTGAGAAACTAAAATGGATATGTAAATAATAATTATTTCCAATATAAAAATCATAATAAATAATGTCTATAATTAATAACTCATACGATAAATAAGTGGTGAACATTGCTTCTGTCTCCCCAAAAATAAAATTGAGACGGAAATCCATTACCTTATGTCTTCACTCTTGGAATACCCATTGAAAACAAATGTATAATAAATAAAAGTTTATATTAAATCTCAAAAAGAAACATATTAGTAAATATAATATAATATATTAGTTAATTATGATATTTTATTACCCTTTTATTAATTATTCAATGTTAATGTTGTGTTTTGGGTAATGATCTTTTTGTTTTTCGTAAATATTTTCTTTGTTGTTGTTTTTTTCACATTCACAAATACATAATTAATTATCACTAGAATGATAAAAAAGTTATAAATATCATATATATTAAGTTTCTAATCATTTATAACAATCTATAAATGATAGAAATTGGAATTTAATTACATCATTCATGGAGATGGAAGGTCATATGTACCCATAAACATTGTATTCAATTTCATGAAGGATCGAATGAATAAAATTATAAGACATTCTATAATTAAAGAATAATTTCTATGTCATCTTTGTCATTACTTTTTATTAAAATAAACATTAATAAATTCCATGTAGATGTATAATTAGTAACATCACATTGAGAGCCAATATTCATCCATATAGATATAAAACATTATCAAATACTCAATAAATGAAATACATGACATTATGGGTTATATACTATTTCCATATTCTTAAAAAATAATAAAATAATAAATATAATATTAAAATATTAGGTTTATAATTATTCAAAACCTTGAAATGTGGTAATGGAAGAATGAAAACATCAGTGTGTGTGGAAATAGTCTGACTTACACACAAATGATGATTGTGTAACCCATTTGATGGAAGAGTGAGACATTGTAGGTAGTAACCTTACAATTTGAACATATATTTATATTTAATACATATATAATTATATAATCATGATATGAAATTAATTATTGATGATTTAATAATAAATAATAAATGTGTGATGATGAATGCTACCTCTTCTTTGGTTGTCTCCTTTTGGTTTACACCAAAGGGATTCCATGAATATATTTCATTCAAATAAAATTATTATAGGAAGGTAGGATGTAATATTGAATATGATTCTATAAGGTTTTGGTTGAGAGTAATTTGTTATGTGGGGTGAATAAAGGGGGAGATTTAATTCCCTTTTATAATGGAAGGAGGGTCTAATTATTTTAAATGCCAAAAGGTAAACACTATTGAGTTGTATCCCTTATATGATGATCCCATAATAATAATTTTTTTAGATATAATAGTTGTTATGTTCTAAAAATTTCAATCCATTCATTTTTATGAGTTTAAAGTTCATTATTTCCCTTTTGTTTAATGATTAGTTCCTTAGTGAACTAATTTTTCTCTTAGTAAACATGATTAATTTTACACGTTTTCATTATACATTGTGGTAAAAAATCATGTTTTCCTTATCATAAATTATAAATTAGACTAATTCAAATTATAGAATACATGTTTGAAAATTATATTCAAAGAAGTGTATAAAATTAATTTCAAAATAACCTCATATATGTGTCAAGGACGTGGTGTTTTAAAGGAAAAGATTAAAATATTCCAATGTTTTTATATTAAATTTCAATATAAAAGTAATTAAAATAATAAAAACTAGATTAATATTTGTAAAATTGAACTAAAAATACATTTAAACAAAACAAAATTTTAATTTTTCTATATAGAAAAATTAAACAATCAAATATTTTTCAATTAATATTTATTCTTTTTCAATATTCATCAAAAAATGCTTCTTAGAATCATTCGAAAAATATATCCAAAGACAATTTTTTCACTAAAATATCAATAATATAGTTTATTATTTACAATATAAATTACTATTTTATTGAGTGAAATTTTAAATTACGTTCACATTAAAATGTTATAAATCTGTATTTTATTAAAAAAAATATTTTTTAATTCTTAAAAAATAGATTTATTGTTATTGCTTTTACATAAAACTCATAAGAAGAATTTGAATAATTTTATTTACTATATAAAATAGTCATTCCATTAATATTAATCATTAGTATATTTTTTAAATTATATTGACATAAAACATGTTTATGCTTTGAAAAAATGTTTTCAAAAAATGTTTTTTTTATATTTTCAAATGGATATTAAATTAAATTTTAATTAATTATTAACGAAATAACTATTTTTATAAATTTTAAAAATATATATATTCATAATTTGGTTAATATCATTCATAACATCCATTTGAACAGCTAGGTGAAAACTGTAATAATATTTTAATAATATTATTAATATTATAGTGTATTTCATTAAAAACAAGTGTTGCTTATAACAAAAGCTACTAAATATACTTGTTATTATTTTTAACTTCAGAAAAACATATTTTTTCAGGTACTAAATTCCAAAGTTATTTTTTCATGTTGCACAAGCATAACATGGTGTAGTGTATAAAAAATCATAACATGATATAGCATGTAATTAATGAAATCAAATAATTTCAATTTTTACAAAAACCAATTCTCAAAAAACTCACGGGGTAACATTATACACACCATAATGTGAATTTAACCCTCAAATCCATCTTGGTTCATTTATTATTTAATAATTTAATGGTCCGTTCACATAAACTGACCTCATAAAAATAAAAAATAGATCATTATTTAAAATGGGATTTTGTAATCATAATCATTTCCCAATTGTAACTCATAACTAGTATTAGAAATTGTAGAACATAAGTGGATAGATAAAAATTGAAAAATAATAGAGAAATAAAACCAAAATACTGATGGGGAGTGGGATAGATATTGCACATATTAATTTTAATGATCACAAAGACAAAATCATATGAGTATTGGAAAAATACATTGATATCATCAAAGATGATGAGAACTAGACAAACATTTATTTTAAGACCCTCCTACTAAAGTTACATATTCTTCACAAGATGATATATATACATTATTTAATTCCACTTCATTAGTACAAAGTCTTCCACCATTTATGCCTTTATTAATTTTTCCTTCATATCATAATATATAAAATAATGGTTAATATTATTTTCATGAATCATTGATGAATAATATGATCCATATATTGAATTATAATCATTATTTCTATAATTAATTATCATAAAAAAATTTGTTATCACATGTTCTCCAATATTATAAAATATTAATATGGTGATGTAATATAATAATATCTTAAACCAAAACGAGAGTTAAACATAATTTTTTCACAAATAGTTTATATTATGACCCTTTGAATGTAACAAATATTTAATTAAAGTTAGTAAATTTCTAAATATCAAATTAACATTAATATGAAAAATATAAAAAGGTCCCACATGATTTACAAATACAAAATATTTAACACTTTCATCATGTATTCTCTTAATACATAGTAATAACCTGAATTCCCATAAAACAACATTGAATAAATAGATGTCTTTTAATCTTTTTACAATCAATTTTCTAATAAAAAAATAATTTCATTGAATTCTTGGGTTCATCCTCATACCGATAGAATATGTGATTTCATAATTCCTAAATCAAAGTAGATAATCACTAAAAATTTCACTAAATGAGGTACTATAAGATTTTCATATAGCCTATTAAAAAAATCCCACATGAAATTACCCGTATATAGTGCCCCAATTATAATGTTTTTTTATATAAATTATGATTGCATAGTTTTACCTTTTTATAATTTCATCAAAGGTTTCTTTCATTTATCAGCACTATAAACCATATATTTTTAAAAACTTTAATCATAATTATGAATATCAATGAAATTGACTCAAAGAAGTGTGGGATATGAATTTTTATTGGTATTCTCATTATCCAGAACATAATTTAACGTTTTTTGGCCCATTTGGAATTAATTTCCTTCATTACTGTCCATTCCAAACATAAAACATTTATGAGTTCCTTTAAAACATTAACCACTTTTTTAAACCAAAACATTTTCGCATAAAAGAGTGAAAATAATTTCTTCTGAATTGTTCTCGGATTTTCATTTGAATTACATTTTCCCTTCTAGTCAAAACCATGATATTGATATTTAACTCCAAACTAAAATTCCACCATAATATAAAATCAAAATTTTAACATCATATCATCCAATTATGTTATGGATAATTACCATATGAGGTTTGGTTTTAAACAATTGATGAATCAATCATCACTAAAAGTTTGATCAGATGATAATAAATGAAGCATACCTCACATGTCCTGTAAAAGTGTCTCCTTAAGCACCAAAAGATTCATCATCCTTCGATTTATTCTATAGGAATTCTTTCCAAATATATGATAATTAATACTAAGGTTGTAATTAATTAAAATTATCACCTTAAATTCTTTACATTACATAGATTAAATTTTGTCATGTTTCTAATTTTTTGTAGAAGGGTCTACCACTAACGAAATTCACCTTAAAATGATGAATAACCTAAATTAAATTTTCATGCCCTAAAAACTAAGTAATCTAATATACCCATCCATTGGAATGGATCCTTTTTTCTATTATTGAATTGGTTGAACCACTAAAAGCATGTGGATGATGCCTCGTAATGGAATCAGTATAATGTCACCCTATCCCTTTCGTATTTTTATGTTAAATGTTATTATTTTCTTGGAATGTTATTGGGATAATATAAATTATGTTCCACATTCAACCTACCATATTATTAAGTTTATATGGAGGGAAATCATTACATTTTCTACTTCATTCACCTTTAACATGACTCCATTATGTTTAATGCATTGAAAAAAACTATCAATCATAGAATGAGAAGCACTAATCATAGTGTAAAACCATATATTTATAAAAATTTACTTATATGGTGTCTAAATCATGGTACATTAGTTCCAATATAAGTTAACATATGCTTAATATGCATCATTCATAATCATCATCTATTTAAATACGTAATCCTTGTTTGAAGAGTTTATTTTCTAAATTTAGAAATCATATATAATGTGAGGGTCAAAATAGATGTCTTCATGTCATGTTGTTATGCATGAGTTCCCAATCGAGTATAGCTCAATTTTGAGCATTCCGGATTTTTACCCCTATGTAAATCTATTCTAGATCCACATCAATTTTTTGTATCCAAACTGGGATGAAATTTCATGGAATCAACTCTCTCAATCAATTACCAAAATTCTAAGACATTTTCTTAAACATTGACTCATCCTTATAATTATACATAGAGACATCTCTATACATATCCTTAAAAATTTCTAGAGGGATCTTATTAAATTATTCTCAATTGAGTTTTGAATGGTTTACTAAATGCTTCCTTTTATACTGATTATAGAAACACTGACATCTCATAATCTATTATTACGTCATTTTATATGAATATATGTAAGATTACATATAAATAATCCCACATACATATGTATTTTAGTTTCTTTCGAAAATTTTGTCACAATAATGTAACAATGATAAATATCTTATATTTCACCCACAAAGATCATCTCATTTAATAATCCTATATAAAATATTTTTCCATAAGCTTAGGAAAGGATACATAAGATTAAGTTATAACAGATGCTTAGTATGGGTACATAAAGGAGATATGAATAAAAATATAAAAATGGGGTTATTATAAAATGATAATAATTTTTTAATATCATAACATGGATGTAAATGATCAAACTAATTAGTCATTTCATAATTATTGGAAGTTCATAAGACCTAAATAATAGGAAAATCAAAGAACATGTGTCATTAAAGAAAAAACATTATTAAATGACAAATACCCATGGAATTCACCTAAGAATAGAAAATCTTAGTTAAATTCTATCAGGAAATTCATTCATAATGTGTTATGTGGGGACTGAAAACCCAGGTATATGCTTACAACATAGGCTAAAAACCATTGTACCCAGTTATTTTCAGGCATGGGATAACAACCCATGTACAATATAGTTTTCAATCATGGGATAAAAACCTCATTACCCTCTTTTTTTAGTATTGGGATAACAAACCATGTACCTTATTTTTCGGGAATATGCTAACAACCCATGTACACTCTTATTTTTTGTGTTTTTTCTAAAAACCTATATATCCTCTTGTTCTCATGACTAGGAATAAAAACAAACACCGTCTAGTTTTTTAGATTGGGCTAACAACCATTGTAACATATATTTTTTTGTTTTGGCCTAATAACCAATGCACCCTCTGATCCTGTATAACATTTTTCATTATACAATTTGTTAGTAAGAGATATAAGCCACCCCTACCATATAAGAAAATCATACATATCTAATCCCTAATATCATAACTATTCATCATATCAGAACCCATCAACTAAATAGGGTGTCCTTGTAATTTCATCATACCATAACATATGAACATGATTCATGTTTCATAATAATTTCATCATAGACACACATCTCACATTCATTATTTATGAAACCAAATATTATTATTTCCAAATCAAAACGAATATTTCATGACCTGGATTGATACTTTTTTATATGAATGGATTTTTTCAACATTCATACCTTGTTGGAACCCTTTAGAGTCACAATACATTATAGTTTTTTCAGATAGATATATAATTAAATATTCTTGATAAGGAAGTCTATTAACATTTTTATTCTAAATATCGTAGTCATTGAAATCCGAAATTGAAAGAAAAATTCTAATGGATTAAATCATTGAAATACATAAAAAGTTTTCATCCTAGTTAATGCCTTGGCATTTTTAAACTTTTTTGGAACCAGTCACACCTTATAGGTACTAAGTGGTACTTCTATGACTAGTTTGTTTCTTGAATACACATTTAAAATCATTTATATGTATATATATATATATATCTACTAATGTTTATACCAAAAAGATAGACATAGTTTTGGTACATGGAATGCTTTTTATAATTCGTGTGTTTTTTAACTTGGAAACATTGGCGCCACATAATACATCATTATTCGATAGAGGAACATTATTCTAAACTAATAATGATTCTCAATCATTAGTGAGTTTGAAATGATACCCTTGTTTTTTTCTCTCATCTCTTGTACCCATACATTGTAATTATGTCTCTAGAACAATTTCATTTTCATGATGTTTTGTGTAATTTTATTCTCTGTCCAATCTTGTGTTTCCAGAGTGTGGTCACCATCAATGTATATCTTGATCCCAAATTTTATTTTAGAGATTAAACCATCCTCATTAAATATGTGATTTATTTCACACACTTTTTTTGACTGAAGTATTCTATAGGTTGTAGCCCTTTGTTTCTTCATGATATCTCAAAATGATAAACATATTTACCTCTGGTAGAAATCATGTTACCTGAATAGACCTTAAAAAATGTTTCACAACCCCACAATTGTAATTAAGAGAAATATCGATTCATACCATTCCATAATTTATGTGTTACATCATCTATTATTATATATTTCAATCGTTTTAGTACATATGTTATTATTTTTAACGTTTGTCCCCAAAAGGATAATTGATAGCCCAAGTGACTCATCATAGATCTCACCATGTCTAACAAGGAACACTTCCTCCTTTATCTTACAATATTCTATTATGGGGTATAATAAACAATGAGTTGAGATAAAATTCATATCTTCCATTAATAATCGATGAAGTATTGATTACTATATTCTCCAATATAGTCTAAACAATGTTTCATAATCTTCTAACCAAGCTTTTTCTCAACATAATTATTGTATTCCATGATTTTTTAAAAAGATTCTGACTTATACTTCATTATGTATGTATATCTTTATCTATTGAAACAATCAAAACAAGTTTCTATGTATGGTTACCCACCAAATTCTTCAATAAGAAATATTCTACACACATTAATATGAACTAATTCATTATCCTCTTTATCCCTTCCACCATTCATAATAAATGGGGATTCATCCATTTTTTCATAAAATCGTGTATAAAATACACCAATTTGATTTATTTAAAAAATAAATCTCTATCTTTATGTAATTTAGTCAAGAAGATTTCAGTTACCAGACCTAGAAGGTGGTTCTAAATTTGGGTGTTGTATGAGTAATTAAAGTAACTTCGTTCTTAATTGACATTATTTGGTTTGTGTAATCCAACACATAATGTCATTTTCAAAATTTTACAAACACTAAATATTTCCATATTTATAAAATAAGAATAATTTCTTCCCAAATGATTATATAAAACCATCAATATCTTATATAGATACGAGAATATTATTTTTGGTAACTAAGGGTTCTTAGAAAACCCATTAAAACCACGATCATTCATTTGGTAAATGTGAGGAGGTAGTCCCCAATTACTATACAAATTTGTTTACTTACATTGTTTACTCAAAACTCTACCTAACATCTATCAATCCTTTAGAATATAAATAGAAATTTTGATTTAACAAATATGTTAGCACGATAAGCTGTATCTAATTCCCATTTTATAGAAACTAATAAATATCACTCGATAACAAATAGACCTGATGCTTCCCCATTTATCTATAGTTGGGTTCTTGTTTTCGTCTTGTGGCCCTTCGTTCCGCCTGAGAAACAGACATCATATTATTCCCTATAATTCCCCTTGGTATTCCTCACATGGAATTCCATGAAGATGATATGGGACTAAATATATTCTCATTCCATTTTAGTTTCTTCCACCATATGGAAGGAAGGTTTTTCAACCTTCCTATTCTTCTCTACTTGTAAAGGAAGTGTAAGAATATATGGTCGAGACTTATCAATTTTTTCAAGTTTAAAAAGCACAAAAATATATGTAATCTATAATGTTTTGATTCCATAATGAGTTCTGTGCCTACTTTTTCAATAATTTCAAACCCTATAACATCTTATCACCCAATGTAGCCAATGTACCTGCCTAAATGTGTTCCAGTAAGGGAAACATCTTAAATGTTTTTCTGAAAGTGTGCCTTTAAAATCTAAAACCATTACTTTATTGTTATTGCATAGTAAAGACCACATATGTTTTGATGTATTCTATATGAATAAATTCTATAATTAGAATTCAACATCTCACTAGACATTGATGAATGCATAAAACAATTAATGTTGACAACATTGGTACAATTTTGTTCAATGAAAAAGAAGTTTTCATCACTCACCTTATAATAATGTGGATTAGGGATTGATAACACTATAATATGATATTAAATTCATGGAATTTCATAACTATAAAGAATATAAACCACTCATAGATGTTACATCCAATTGAGAGGTTATCATTCTCCAATAATGATCATAAGGATATTTTAAAAGATAAATATGTAATTTTACTCTATAATTAATAATATATTATTTTTAGTACATTTGATGAATATAAATAATTGGGATTTAAAAAAATCAATATTTTATAATTTATTAAATCTTTGAATATGTTATCAGGTCTTGGTGGCCCTCGAAATTGAACAAGATTGTCTTTTTTGCTTTATTATTCCAGTGGAAGGGATCGCCGTTACTCTTCTTAATGACACAGAAGTTTTCCATCAATCAAAGAATATGATAATTAGGTAGGCGGTCTTTCATACTATGGACTAGAATCTCCATGTTATATTGAGTGGATTCTTGTATCCTAAAATCATAAATTCGATCTCCAAAACACATGCCAAAAATTTTGTATTCAATATACATTGGAATTTAATCTCAATAATATTTTGGTTAAGTAGACCCAAAAAAATAATGTGAAATCCACAATACATGTAAGTTCCCATCTATTTTTTATTAACTAAACTTAGTTCAATAGTTTCATTAAATGTGATGTAATGCACGACTTAGTTTGATTTAAATTTAAATTTATATATTCATTTTTACTATAGATTAATTTTTTCTTAGTTTCACCTTTATCTGTATTTTTAATATTAATTGGATGTGTCATAATTAATTAATAATGTTAGATATATCATTTAAACATAAATCATTTAATCAATTTTCAATATTGCTCATTATTTCATTATTGTATGTGATTCGGGTCTTGTATCAAAAAAATAAATATATGTATTGAATGTAATTAAAAATTAATTAAATGACATATTCATCTGTTTTTTCTAATGGTTTTTTTATAAGAAGAACTTAAAATAACATTTCACTTAGAAGAAATAACTCCTATTTCTAGATTTAGTCTAGGTTAAAACATTCCACTTATCCTCATGTGTGTCACTGAGGATGGCATCATTATGGTTCCATCATGAACTACCTCTACCAACCATGGGATGTTCCATTGATTAAAAATATTTATTACTCACTATCAGGAGAGGGGAACCAAAGGATACTTAAATTATATTAAAAAATATCATAGTACATGAAGGTCCAATATAATAATTGAGGAAGGGATAACTCACAGACCATCATTTAATCTAATATTTAATTTTTACAAACTCATGAAATAAATTAAATTAAAACCGCTTAAAAATACGACAATCATGGTCAATTTTGTGAATGGTCATACGTGTTTTGAATGCACAATATTAAATGAATTTCATTCGTTTCTTTGTTAATTCTCTTTTAATTTATGATAATCATGCTTGAATTAATTAATTAATTGATTAATTAATTAATTAATTAATTAATTAAATCACTTTCATCATAATCATTATTAAATATTATTTTAAGAAACACATTGTTAATGTAATTCGTGGAAAAATGTTTTAAATAACAAATAATGTCATATTAAATATAATAAATTAGATTATAAAAAAAATTAACTAAATTCATTATTAAATTTCCAATCACATTATGGACTTCCAATCAATTTTCTAATGTTTTAATGATGAAAATTTTAAATTTAATGTAGTTTTTAATTTTCCCATTAATCAAATACAACACATCCTGAACAATCACCTACACCCCATATATCTTTGTCTCCATATATCAAGTCACATGTCAATGGCTTCGACATGTTCACTCATCCAGACTATATGAAATATACATGTTAGATAAACACACCATGTATGCATGCCATGTTCAAGGCTGACCTAATCAACATGTGGTGGGAAATTAAAGAACTATGTAAAATTAATTAATTTTACCATCTACATAAAATGTTTATGGGTGTATGATGTTAAATCTGACCACACGCCGAGTAACTCAGTTTTACCGACCATTGATTTTTTACATCTAGATGGAATCTTTAGTTTTTAATCATTTGATTTTCTACATTTAAAAAATGAAACATTGAATGAGCATGTTAATCATTTAAATAACATGTTAAATCAAATCGTATTAAATAACTAATAAAAATATAAAAATATGAAAACTAGTTTTCATAGAACAATAATCAGTTAAATAATAAAAATTTTAATTTTTACCACTCTGATACAACTTGATGGTTACAGGTGAAAAAAAACATGCTGAGGTTGATGAATTATTATAATTAATTTTATAATTTTTTTTCCAAAAACAGCGAAATAGGATCCTGAACCTCAAATTTATTATTTACTAATTTAATAATTAATGATATAAATACACAGTCTTATTAATATTATTCATTAGTGATTTTTTTCATATGAAATGATACTTTCATAATTTTTTTCCATGTGATGATTTATGGATTGAATCCATCAATTAGTGATCAACACATGTTCCTATAATATTGTTAAAAACACTACTCGATCTCTATGTGCTAGCAAAGTGAGTCGAATTTATTTCATTATTATTTCATGATTGATCATTATTCAGTACTGAATAAATATCTCATGTACTTTTCCTTCATGAGAGAGAGATATGATGATTACTTGAGAGATAATTCATTATGCACAACAGTTATCTATTATTAATTATTTTTCTTCTCTACACAATAAAACAGTAAGTCATCTATCTATAGAGTTAGGATTTAGGTTAAAATATTATTTAATTTTATACCATCCATTAAATAACATTTTTTCTAGATAAAAAATCATACCATATTATATTAACTAGGTTATTATTATATTATGGCATTCATTGAATTGAACAATAAGAATTATTATGTAGCAGTCTTGTAAATTAAAATGTGTCCTTGAGTCAGTCTTGTCTATTCGAAATACATAGTCTGTGACCCTCTAAGATTTTTTCTCATTATCATTAGGTGAGATTTCATAAAATACAATATTACTTTCTAATAATGGGTCATGAAACCTAATAGAATGTACATAATGTCGCAATGTCAGTAACCACATATGAGCGCTCATTGTATAATACAATCCGTTCTTCAAAATATCTTATCAAGCAGGAATCACAATCATAACACCAATATATATCCTCTATATGTATTTATTTTAATATTTGAAATAAAAACATCCTTACCCCATGTCCAGGGTATTTATAACTATGGATGTATTCCCATCATTGCTTCAATATATCATCTTCCATAAATTTGGAGGTGAAAAATACTTCCTTGTATTATTCATTAATGACATGTGAGTCATGACGCACCAAACATATATAACTTATCCTTGAGTAGTTATCATCATGGTTTATGAAATAAATATAATTATGGGAGTTGTAACATGAATTAATAATAATAATAATGTCTATGTACAACAACACATCCTTTTAGATATGAATGTACATGACACAAAAACAAAGGGAATACTACTTATGTGTCTATTCTCATAGACTCTCATATTATAGAATACAATGATTCCACTTAATAGGAAAGAATAATAATCTCCTTATGATTACTAAAAACGTAAAATAAATGTACTATGTGCCACATCATAATATATTATCCATTAACCGAAAATTATTTGAGAACATCATCATAGCAGATCCAGGTTTTCATTATAATGGAGAAATTCTATGACCTTATCAATGAAACATATACTACAAGAAATTATTACATTATATTCATGTAGAAAACCAAAAATATATAATAATAATTTTCATTATTATTCAATATATTTAATATATATGTAATAAATGTAAAGATAGTTTGTTCAAGGATTCAAAATACAACAATCTTATAATGACTATTTCATCTGAAAAATAGTTTTCTGTAAATGCATGAGGTAAAGTTGGATCAAATGTTTTGTCATGGATTAAAAAATATATGTGAGAGATGAAATGTATAGTGGAGGTCTAATGGATGGAAACACACTCTAGGAAACATACATAACATTACAATGATATAATTTTCATAATTTTAAATTTATATGGGATATGAATACATAAAAAATATAATAAAATATTAAAACATTCCCTAAGGCTACACCAACAATAATTTGACCTATGATACACCCATAGTAACATATAAATTATAATTAATTATTGAAAAATAGTTTGTGTGAGGAAATATTAAAAAATAACCTTAATCTAAACACATGATAATAACTGTTTCTAGGTCATTGTAATTACTCTCCCCAATGTGGTCTAGGTTGACTCCAACATAATCCTAGTGAATTAATTTTAATATGACTTCAAATCAACAGATTAATAATCATATGTACATAAATTGTTTTCATATGTCCCAAAATTACTAAAAACATCCACAAACACTTTATGTTGATAGAAGTAAGGGTAATTAGTTATCGGAATAAATTAATCAATTAGAGATACTATATGGGGTAAATTTATTTATCATAAAAAAAGTAATCATGAAACATTATTGGCTTACAAAATTTGAAAATAAGTTCACATCCAAGTTAAATTATATTACATTCAGGAGTTATATAAGATAATTGAAAACAGAAAGGGGGGTATTCATTAACAAATTTGGGTGCTAGTAGTTTTCTAATTTGATAGAACTAATAAATCATTATGATTTTTTGAATTATCAATTATATGAGAATGGATACATATATTTCATCCATGCATAGAATAAGGGTATTCCATTAAATTTTTTTTGTTTAAAAATGAAAGCGAAGAGATGGATAGATTAATTCAAGGTCATTGGATAATGGTACACAATCAATCACCTAAGACCGTTCTTTTCCTTAATACTCTATCTATTATTTTTTTAAATGTAGAGCTTGATAGATTACTGGGAGGATGACTATATCAATGGAATTTTTTTACTGTTAAAATGAGTCAAATTTTGCCTATATTTTTCTTATATTCCCCAGACTATTAAAATCTATTCAACTAGTTGATGAAGATAATGGATAAGTTGAATGTATGGGAGTAATAATCCTATCCTATACACCATGATTTGGGGTTTGGTTCTATAAATAAAGGGGTTATCTATGTTGGTTGTTTCATACAGTAGAAATAGAAATAATGAAATTAATAGTAATCATCTATCTTGAATTTTAACCGTCTTATGGGATTATGGTTACACTAAAAAGATGAAGAGTGTCATTATAGGGAACATGGATTGTAATAGTGTATCATCAAATAGTTAACCAAATAAATATTTTAAAACCTATGTAATGAAAAAAAAATATTTCCCAGACCCACATTACACCCTCTCCAATTACACTTTTAAATTTCTTCTTTAAATCCATAGAAACTCTTCCCTTAAAATATTCACAAAAAAAACCTAATTAGTTTATGAATATTCCTAACCTAAGGATTTTACCTGGGGAATTTTTATTTTAACATACTCTCAAACCAGTTTTACTGACATGGTGTGTGTGAAAAATCATTACATTCAGAATCATTATATTGGTTCCCCTGACAGAAACATAGTGTCATGCTTAAAATTTAACAAAAAAATTCATACCCATGTAAAATCCCCCAATCAAAAATAATAACATGGTATTAGAATATAAACATGTGTCTAATTAAATAGATATTGATAATCTAATGTTAGAGAATATTTTTTGATAAATTATTATAAAATATACGACATAAAATAAACCAATCGGACACCCCAACACAATACTTGACTTGGGTTAGCGCAGTTCTTCACAATCGACAAAAATAATAAGAAACATTTCTAACAACATCTACTAGGGTTAAAATTCTATTTTACATATTTAGTATTCATTTGAAAAAAGAAAAAATAATAATGAGAGGAGAATCTATAATGAAAAAACAATGGTCACTACATGCTCTTTAACATTAACAATTTTATAACACTGTATATTTTTGGATGAAATAAATATTCATATATTACATTTATTTGATATATTTAATTATTAAAAATATAATATTCCTTATTTCATTAAGGTATTACATTATGGAAAAAAATACAATATAGGGTTGTTAAATAATACATAATTTTGAATTTTATACATGGAATAAAACAACATGTAAATAAAATTATAAGAATATAAATTTTTTTAGTAATTTTAATCCCCGATGGAGATTATTAACTCTATGATAGCTATATAAAAATCGAACATATGAAAAAATGATAAATATATTAAGATTTTAAGTGATATAATTATAAAAACTATTTTAATTAAATACATATTTAAAAAGGAATATGAATCTTATATAGTAATTGACCATACATGGTCATTAGTATAAATATAGTTATATGAACATATATTAATTATGATTTTATTTTCATTTTTATAATTCTTGTAATCGAATTATCACATTTTATTGACAACTATGTACATAAAATGATAAAATTATGATAAAATTTTAAAAATAAAAAAATAAAATAGATGTTTTAAATTCATCGATGAAATTATATTTTATTCTAAAGAAGTTTTTCTTAAACATCATACACTAGTACAGGTATTGAATTATTATAATTAAAAAAATTATTCAAGTATATATTTTAATTAAAATTTACTAATAAAATTTTATGAATAATATTAAATATGTTATATGAATGATATTGTTGAATATTAAAAAATATATTATAAGAAAAATTATGACTTATATGTAGTGTTTTTATATTTTAAAATAATATCTATAAGATTCTATATTTAATTTAACAAAAAATAATATATATTTATAATAATATGTTAAAAATATATATAGTGTAAAATATGGTGTATTTTTATAAAATAAATATGTGATAATGAGGAAAAAGAATAATATATGATAGACATGATAATAGATATTTTTATGCATGAAATATTTTAACCAATGATATCAAATTTTCACTAAAAATAATAATGATTCATTATAAAATTAATTAGAACACATAGGGGTTTAGTTGAGGATTTACAATTAAATAAAATTACAATGTTCAATTATCCATTTCATAAATTCAACCCACTAAAAATGTAATTATCATCCACTTATTTTATCTAAAAAAATTATTTTGTCTCTACCATGACCCATCCTAGAGGAGCATGTGGCTTGACAACCCCAATCGCTCATCTGATATGTCAAGGGATGGACACTACAACTGAGTCTGTATATCCCATAAATGGGAGGCATTTTCATATGTACCAATATGCACACACATCCCCAGTACCAAAATAATAAAATGTAAAAACACTTAGTAAACAATAATTCATACCACTAAGATACCAATGAAAGTGTAAAAAAATATTAATCTGGAAATCAAATAGGGTTTAAATACAAGCCCTCCAAATGATGGAGTCTGCCATGGGGAATGCATCTGTTCCGGAAATGCATTTGGAGAAAACCATACCTGAAGGGAAGGTGTAGGATAGTTTTCTGAAGCTGTTTAAGCACATATCATCTTCCTGATCACTCTAAGAACCACCTGGTCTTAGTCTACATAGAACTACATCGATGCTTCAATCATATATAGAAGACATGACATGTACAGGCAATGCATGTTCAGGGGTGAGTAAAACCATACTTAGTACGACATCCCAAAACTACAATGTCAGAACCACTATGAAATATATGATGTATACGACAAAGGAAATATATGAAGTACACCACAAAGGAAACACATTATGTACACTACATATGGAACACACGAAGTAAAATCAAAATGGTCAGATCACACAAGTATATGCCTATTGCACAAAGAGAAGGTTTCCCAGTTTACCCCATATATCTCCCAGTCTCAATGAGACTGAATGTGTCGATGTTACATGATGTTTCAATGGTGAAAAAAGAATTGGTGGTTCCCAGAGCATTATTGGCGCACAGAGCATCGATGGCACCCCGAGCAGTGATGCTGCTTGGGGCGTCGATGGTGCACATATAATTGGTGGCACATAGAGCATCGATGGAATGTAGAGTTTCATTGGAAAAAAAATGATAAGATGGTTAACAGAGTATCAATGTGGCACATATCTTCAATGGGTCATACATCCCCCATGTCACATAATCATATCCATTACTTTGATTCTACTCATAGTGTGATTGTTCTGAAAGAACATACTCCTCAAGCCATTAATTCATAAACCTACTTCCACAAAAATTAACCTATAGTATCTCCAAAAGACTGTATCATCATTATGGTTCCAAAAGCAAAAATGGATCATCAAAAAATAATTGGGTTAGAATGATATATTCATTTTAATAAAAAGTGGTCAGTCTGATCTGGGTCCTTCCTGATCCAATCCGTTCGACTTAACCTGACCATACCCAGTCCCTCTAGGCCACCCCAAATTATCCCAACCTAACGGGTTATTGGTCTGTGTCCCGGTTATCTTGGCTAGAAAAAGTTGCACGGGCCAGCTTTGCTTCGCCAAAAACGATATGCCATGGACACATACCTCTTGTCCATATAGTCTCTCGTCCGCATGGCCAACTGGCTCCCCTGGTCAATGCAGTGCCAAACCACGTTTCCAACAGCCATACCACCTCGTCTTTCTACTTTGGAACCTTCACCGCCACCATGGGTTCCATCATCTGACATAGCTCTCTGACACGTCATAATGTCACCACATCCTGTCATGGCACCAGGTCCTTGCCTCTTACTGTGACCCATGGTCGCCGCCCGCGGCATGCGACATCGTGGGACCCCTCTCTAACTGTTTCCAACCTGGACTGTGTCCTATTTCCATCGATGACCCCTTCTGGAAGCCTCCTATCTCGCTTCATCTGTCCCAACCCCCCCATCCGAGCCAGTGTTGCCTCTGCTGTCGGCCACCACCCTGCACTGCCACCACCTTTCATAGCCACAATGTCAAATCCCCGGTTTCGAATCGTTGAGCCACAGATATAAGTCACAGTGATCAAAAAATCATTATTTTCATTCAATTAGATACGAGGAATGAAATAGATTGGGGGATAGAGACCAAGAACATGAATGAACAAATGGACGAATCAGGGCCTTATTTGTGTCGTCCTTTATCCGTTCATGTTAGAAGGTTTAATGAAAATCAATCAACCAATAATCAGAATTATTTATCATATCTTTAATCCCCATAAAAAAATTTATCCCATAATAATTATCAAAACATTGATCAAAATGTACATGGTTTTTTTCACATTCATTGATTGAATCAATGAATAGAAAATAAATTAATAATATATCAACAGCTTCTGTCAAGGTTTGATCATTCATTGAATATGGATGGGGTTTTGTGTCATCATCGATCTTCGATCCACTAGCGTTCTCCATCGTTTGTTGTAGTGGATTCCATATCCTTACCTTGGAATGAATTCCTAGGGATATTGTGATATTAATGGATTCCACTAAATAGACATTATTTAAAATAATCCAATGTAACTTAATATAAAATATTTTTACTAAATTTTTTTAACGATCGTTACATCCAATTTATACATTCACAGTCTAACCGCATTGGTCAATTTTAGGACCCGCCTAAGGTAAATCCACTACTCTAACTGTAATAATGCCCTTGGATTTTTAATATGGGAACTCAGTTAGAAGTTATTTCAATTTGTGGAAGAAAACACACACATGATTTATTAAAATCATAACATTTTCACCATATCTTTCGAGACACACCGAGCCTCAAAATCTCATGACGTCTCGTTTCCTGATCTCATAATATTCACAATTAAATTATAAAAATAAAACTGAAGAAAATATTTGTCATTATAGTATAATAATAAATATCTACAAGAATACCTCTCTAATAAGACCCCCCCCCCCCAGTTTAATTTATTCTTTCAATAATAACGTGTCAATAATTATTCAATTTCAAAATTCATCTCTAAAAGAACATTCAACCCATTCAATGTATGTGTTATCTTTTCCATAGTCATTATTAATTAAATTATTCACCCACTCCTTGTTAAATATAATTTTTAAATCAATAAATTTTTTTAATTAATTACTAAAATATAAAAGTGATATTATAACTTTTCAATTATATGTTATTGTATATTAATTTGTTATAATTAATTCTTGTTGTGGTCGGTTATTCCACCCCCATGTACGATGAAATAAAATTTACAATGTTAATTATTATGAAAGAATTTAATTATTGTAATATGTTTTAACAACTATGAATTTATGAGTTTTTATAGTACATTCATATTTATATATATTAATAAATTCATTAATAAAAAACTATTCTTTTAAAAGAATATAATTTCATAAAAAGTTTAGTTCTAACTATCAATTATATACCTCCACCATAAGTTATATGAAATGACCCAAAAACTACATAATTATGTAAAAAAAATTAATATCAAAATAATGAACATTTTGGTGGATATCATGATATGACCATGGTAATGGTGTAAACATACCATAATGAAAAAGGAATTGAATGAACAATATAATCAGCACATGAATACTAAATTTAAAAATGAATAATTATTAAATGGTAAATAAGTTATTATAAATTAATTATGTTAGGTAATGTAAATTGTAATAAGTTCATTTTTATGTGAATAATATACCTAAATTTATTATAATAGATGGTAGAGGGAATTTCACCATTTAAGAATCCATAGTAATTGTTTCTATATCAATTTCATTCATTCACGACTGTTTTAATCTATTCCCAAAATTCTTTATATATTTTATGTATTTCCACATATTAATTTTTAATAATTTATTATATTTTATTTTACATATTATTATTTATATTCTCTCCTTACCGGAATTTTCATTCACAACTCAACAATGGTTTAATTATTTTCATCTGAATTTCTCTTCATTACAGCATGTCTTGTAATTTTCGCCAATATATATTTATATAGAGTTTATAATAACCTATTGAAATCATTTGTCATAATATAAATTTTATTCAATTTATTTATAGTTCAATTTCATTTAATCCATTTTATTGTAATTTTATTTAAACGTTTCATGAATAAAAAGTTTTTTTCTCGACTTGATTTTCGTTCCATGAGTTTTTATTATTCTCCTTCAAAATTTTTCTTATATGTTTTATAATTGATGACCCTTAAATATATCACATATATTTTTTTCTCTCTCTTTCTATGTGTAAGAAAATTTTTATATCAAAATAATAAGATTTGGTTGATTAACAATATCTTCAATAGTAGTGTTTTTAATGATAATTATTCTCCATTATATATATTATTTCATTTCCATATATGTATTCTTTCATAACAAAAATGATTCATTTACATTAATTAGAAAGTTAAAAATGAATTTTATTCTATAAATATCATAATTAATCTTAATTATTTTAAATATTATTATTTTTATCTCTTCAATCAGTGTGGTATATTTTTAGAACAATTAAAAATAATAAAAATAACTTATCTACACATTTTTCAAAATTTTGAATCATTAAAACTAAATTTATTAAAACATACATTATTTAATTTAATAGAGAAAATATTGTGACATTTACCAATAATGTAATGTTTTTGAAAATATGTTTTCACTCTTTAAAAATGATTTTGATTCTGACATATAACATGTTTTGTTATTAAACTGTTACGTTAACATAAAGGAAATGAATTTAGACTTTTTCAGCAACTATCATTTAAAAAATTAAATAATTAAAAATTAATAATTTATGTTTCATTTATCATGATTTGAATATTACTATGATATTTTTCTTTTGTATTATGGATTTTTTGACTTTTTGATCAATCTAATGAATGTTTTGTATGTGATAACTTATAAAAAACTATTTAGAAATACATTTCCATTCATTAAGATTTTTAAACTATGTTGTATTATATATATATATATATATATTCAAAACATATTTAATTATTATATTTCAATTATGAATTGAATTTTCTTTTCTTCTAATATATTAGGTAAATATTTATATGTCATAAAAAATTAAAATGATATAGTTAGTTATCCCATGCCCTCTATGTTATGGGACATATGTGGTTATTTGAATTCATTTATAATGTGAATTTTTTATTAGACATGTACAATATTATATGATTGTAACATTAATTATAATAAATATATGTTATAATTTTTTACACATATTATAGTATGACATTTTTCTGTTATGTATTCATTTCTCCTGATTATTTTATAATGATCTTAAATTCCAAAGTAAAAGTATATATTTAGAATCCATGAGTAATATTTTATTTTTTGATGTTTTTTCCTCGAAATGTTATTATGATACCATTAATTATGATCACATATTTTGATTTAATTATAATATTATGTTACTCAGTTATTACTCTCGTGCTTCTATTTTCTATTAGGATAAAGATCTGATGAAAAGTTAATCATTGTTATTTCAATGTTACTTTTTTCTAACAAATAATTTGATATAAAAACCATCATATGTATCCTTATTCCTTCTCAAATCATATATTATAATATTTATACGAAGCAACCGTGTGTTGAAAAATATTTTGGATATGTACAAATATAATATTATAATATCATTTTTATATAAAAAATATATAATAATTAATATTTTACTTTTAATTATTGTTTTTATTTAGATTATTTAATGTTCTATTATGGTATATGATGAAAAATATATGTATATTATTTTTGGGTTATAGATGATTTTATCAGTTTAGGGTTTAGATATTTTTATGTAATTTGTTTTCATGTTTTAGAGATCCCAATATAATATAGCCTAAGAAACAAAAATAAATTTATATATTGAAATGCTATTATCAGAGAGAAATACATCATAGGGTTTTTACTATAATTCATTACATTTTTTCATCTAATTGTAAAAATATATTATTTTTTGCTGACAACAAAACAATTTTTAATTATTTAATGGCTTGGAATAGGTGGAATTGCGTATTCAAAATGATTGATATACAATGTGGTAATTTTTAAAATATTAAACTTCAAGATAAGGGATATATATATTTTATACCTTAATGGATAAGTTATCTCAGGTTATGAGTAGTTATGTAATAAATGTTGATCTCATAAATTAATCACATGAAGAGAAAAAAATTAAGGTCTCAAATGCAACAATGAATTCAGTCATTCAGGGGATCTTTTCAAACACTAATTGTTATGAAATAGATCAATAAGAAAAATTCATATTTTTTTTCTTCAATTAAATGATCATGAATATTTAATTTTGGTTTCTTATATTTTGAAATTTTATGTGTACAAAGGATAAAATTTCACAAGAAAAACAATGAAAAAAAGATGATATTCACTCCATAGAATCTACATATTATAATAAAATACTCGCCACTAAATACATTCCTAAAAGGTTTCCTATAACAATCCAATATAAATTATTTGAGTTGAAGAGAAAATAAGAATAAATAATTAGTTCATCTAATGAGAATTATTTTATACTTTTAAAATAAAAACATGTTTTTTAAATTGATTTATAAATAAGAATTTATCATTTCATTATTTTACTTATTATTAATTCTTTAGAATGTAGTTATTATTAGAGAACCTGTAGATATAATAAAATTGTGAAATTTTCACTTATGATTGAGAAATAAAATGGATATAACCATTATTCTTATATATCTGTCGATAAAAATGGAAAATAAATTTTCTAGTGGATCAAATGATAATTACCATGGATAAATGAAGAATATAATATATCTCTGATTATTTTATACTACAAAAAATGGATGAAACTATATAAATGGATGTTTCAATTATATATGATTATAATAATGAGTCAAAATGTACTTGATTTTTTGATATATATGTAGTGGTTAATAAAAAAACACCAAATACACGACAATATTTTAATCTTTCATTATTAAAAAATTTTGTCACTAGAATGATAAGTGTACTAATATGTATACTGTTAAGGAAAATAAAAATCAAAACCCACAAAAACAAATGTAAAAAGTTCTTATATGGCCATCAATCAAAATATATATCATAATAAAAAAGTGGATCACCGTAAAATAAATGAAAAAAAGAAAATTTAATAATATATATGACTAGATGTATTAACATTAATTAATATATTGTTTTTTTTCATATTCTTCCCTCATAGACTTATGAATTTGATTTTGAGTTATCAATAAAAACACTCAATGAATTTTTTATTGCATCCTAAAAATATTATCATACAATGATTTTTGTTTGTTAGGAATTACATCCTAAAAATATTCTTATTCATCCCTTGATATAGTTTGAAATGATATTGGGAATGTGTTGGATCTATATATATCCAAAACAAACATATTTTCAAAATAGGTGGGTCCCATTTCATTTTACCAGTCATCCCATGATAAAATATTAATTCACGAATTATCCTTTTGTGGGAAACTAATCCATCCATATGGGTTTTGATACCCAATCATGTGAGAAACTTGGATAATATGGTTAAGGAGGAACTCAATGATTAAAATTATTCCATATATAAATAAATAAATTTATTAATGTAAATGATGACATATTTTATAGTCTTATTCTAGAATGTAAAGCTATATTTTCAACTGAAAAGCTATCTACATTATTCCTATATGGAAAATTCCCTATCGAATGGTCATAATTCCATTAGAATAATTGAATAATGCCATTACATTTAATTTTGAAAAGGGTTTTATTCACAAACATTATTAACCATATTGCTATTAATTCCATCTTTTTAAGATTATGTATTATTTTATGAAAAACTGAATACTCTATTCTTAAAAATTTCATTATTAAAAACATGTATCATTTCCCCAAATTTTTTATTTTATTGATACACTTTATGGTGTTTAATAATTCTACAAGATGGATCTTTAATATTTATATCCTCAATTAGGATGATGATAGATGATATATTTATGGAATACATTCAGAAGAGATATACACTATCTATTCATAGTGATGTAATCCAAATATATATATTTTTATGTTATCGTCATGAATTTTATAAAAAATTTATTTACTAATTACAAATAAAAATATATTTATGTATTTATTGATGATAATAACATAAATTTAATGTTAATAAAAGATCATGTGGAGTATTTTAGGATTGTTCTAAAGATCACTAGAATGTAATAGAGTATTGGTTTTGGATTTAAAAACATCCCTATAAAGATATGTAGTCTCTAATTAAGGTTCATATTTCAATTGAACAAACTCATTGGTGATTGATTATTAACATAAACCAAGAACTAAGTTATAGACCGATTTTCATCATTTATTATGTAGTTATTATAGAAAATATGATTAAACATTCTCTAAATATTCAACTCAACTAACCTTGTTTTCATAAAATAGAGAAGATTTTATATAGATGTTAGAACATAAAAAATATTTACATAAATTTATAAGAGGCTGGTCAATAAATAATTAATCAAATTACCCTCATGGGATAATGTTTTGTGATATTTGTTTATTCATAAATTAATTTACGTGCTTGTTTTATTATGAAAAATTACTATTTTACATCTCATTACCAACATCAATTAAAGGTCCACAAGTCATATTATAGAAATTATAAGAGGAACTATCTCGATATTGAAAATTATAATATATATATATATATATATACATCACATGATATTAGTGTTTATACTGACAAATAATGAGCTACACAATAAGAAAAAATGATGGTTATAGTGGATGAGGGATTATGATTTCCAAAACCAATACCATTATATAGATGAAACTCTCGTGGTTGGTTCCCAAAATACAATATATCATATTATGTTATCAATAAGGAGGCTTGAAAGAGAGCTTATATTCTTGGATATTAACATGATAAAAATTGAAATGGAAACAATAAGGGGTTAAATAAAATATTTTCAAAATGGTTTCTCAACCATCCATATTTTTCTAGGCTAGTGATTCATAATGGGGTGAAATTGAGAAATAAAATAATATTTTAAATATTCCAGAGTTCAGGCATGAAAAATAAGCAATAATAAGATTTAGAACTCAAATATGTGTCAAAAAATTAAAATATCTATAAGATGATATCGTAGATAAAACATATAATAATTCATTAATAATTTTAAAATCAATTCCATTTATAGAGATTTTTTTTATGCTTTTTATGTACTTTTTATCTTTTTTGGGTTATTCCATGTTTGGGTTTTAAATAGGGGAGGTGTCCAGTGAAATTAGATATATTTGGAGGGGTATTTGGAAGTGTTTGGTTGGAACATGGTTTTCCTAAATTGGTCACCCTACCCCTATATTTAATTAATTCCCAAATAGATTGGAATCACATTGTTGGCACACAGTTTTTCGAATGGGGAACCTTATTTTGATTAACACTATTCCCATTTCTAATGGTAATGGGTAGGATGCATGGTTTCGAAAACCATGTTACCCATCCCTAGAATCTATGTGCATGGTATTATTTTCAAATAATTATTATTTTAGAATTTTTTGAAACCTCATCTTTCATCCTCCTTCATCTATCTTCAACCTAACTCACTATCCCTGGTTTTTTGAGATCCATGAAACAATTTCAATGTCACACTAGAACTTTTCTTAATGAATAGATGAATGTATTGAAGAATATTTATATCTTCTTTTATGTAATCTCTCCCCATTTATTTTCTACTCTCTCCCTTATTTCATTTAAGATTAATATGAATATTTTATCCATTATGGGAAAGGGTTTACATATAGTTGATGATGGTTGTTATTCCGATTGATCTTGGATCCATTACATGGTTCTTTTTCCATATCTTTTAGATCTAATTGGACAATATTCTTAAATTTCTGAGAGTTTTTTTTCGATAACACTCTCCAATTTTCTCAATGGAGGTTTTCTAAATTAATAACCACATATTCTATAATTGTAATTTTATTATGGAATTTTGAAATAGGAATTTCTATGTTAGGAAATAAAATCCTGAATTGGATTGAAAAATGCGTTAATTATTTAATGGAATTATGGTATTATAAAATTTATTGGATATTTGGATTCTGGATATTGAAATTTATAAGTGATTGTGTAATTGGTAAGATTATAATATGTGGAATTGATAAAAAAAATTTAATATATGGATTTATGGACTAAATTTTAAGGGTTGATGGATTATGTAAATAAATGTTGATAGATGGATTAGAGGGGAAATATTCATTTTATTCCATGTGAATACAGTAGAAAATTTTTATTCTCTTGATAAATTTAAATTGTATAACATGATGTCAAATTTTGATTAACGTTTAATTAGGATTAACCTTGTTAAATGAGATTTGTGTGATATATGTTATTTATTTAGAAATGGGTTGTGGGATAAGGATTGCAGAACCAAATACCTATGTCATGTTATCAATGGATTTCTAGTACAAAATGAATTCATGTTAACTCTATTGTATGATACAAGGATAGATTCTCTAAATACACATGATTTGGGGTATGGGTATTGATTCTATATATATCCACGGGGTGCTCGACAAGATGTTCTTTGCCCATGGTTGTGGCATTGGACTATGGTTCCAAGTTGGAATTTTATAAAATGGAATTAAAGGTATAATGAAAGCCCATGTTTTTTAATGAATTTTTTCCTATGTGATATGGTCCGGCTTCTACTATGGGACAGTATATGTATTGATGTTACGGGTGTAATCCTGAACCTATTTATTTTTGTTCTTATGCAACGAATAATTGATTTTTTTAACTATTTACGTCATTAATATAAGGCCCAGCCTTAAAAAATTAAATAATCTAGAATTAAATGAATAATTAACAATGATGATCTTTTCAGGTTTAGAGTTTTAGAGAATTAAGACATTACTATTACATCTTAATGACTACAAAGTAGAAACATTTACTCAGTTTCCATTTTTCAAAAAATAAAAACTCTTGGACAAAAGAGTCATGTCTAGTTCTTTGTTTTAGACATCATGCCATTTCCCTAATCCCATCCTTGACCCTATTCCACTTCATGTCCTGTGAAAAACTTTTGAAAAACATGGGATGAGCATAAAAATCTCAACATGAAATAGATAATGAATGAAAACATTAGATCATCAGTATATACATAACATAATATTTTTAACATACCTCATGATATCATAATATTTATGAATAACTCATAGAAATCATAAGACATAAAGGTAACTTGAGGAATTCATAACATTCTTACGTAGGGAGTAACCCCCATGGTTACGTTTGGAATACCAATCACACTATATTCCCTAAATCTCTTTGGATAAACCATAGCATTTAACTCCTTCGTGTTTCCCAATTCATTGGAGAGCTATCTCAGGCTCACCCACCCTTAGTTTATAATGGAACCACCCAATTTCATAAACTATTCAAATGAACCATAACATATTCATAACACATAAAACATTAATAAATGAAAAATAACATTTTACATATTCCAATCACAGGATACCAATACAACACATTGTTATAATAATAAAAATATCAAAACCACTTTAAATAAAAAAATAAATGAAATGTAAAATATGGAATATATTTTTCATTAAAAAACATTATGGCTTGTAGAAGAAGTCGACAATCAATAATGGTCACAGCAGTAAGAAGTCATTGTCACCGCATACGTAAGACAAAAACATTCCATTTGTTGTTTAGGGAAATGATTCATGTAAAAATATTCCTTTTAAATGAATTTAAAATTCAAAAGTGTTTTATACACCGTATAAAATAAAGTCATGTATAAATCAAAAGATGTCTTATTGAAAGGAGATTGAGATAAAGTCCCATACAAAGATGGTAACCTTAGATTAAGGATAAATCAATTACATAATTATGTGTGAAAAATATAAATAAACCCAATATATATGGATAATATGTGTAAAACAATCATAGGTCATACACACATATTCATAGTATGACATAGTCAATAATTAGAGGTTTAACCCAATGAATTGAAATTGGGTTAAGAAGTTCCCTCACAGAAATTCGGCAGCCTAATGGCATCACATTAAAATTAAGAAAATGTGTTGATGTGAGATAAAAAGGGTATCTAATCACAAATAAATAAAATTTACAGCAATAAGGATATATAATAACTTATCCCAACAGTAATAATATTAATGTTAACAGACCTAACAAAAATAAGTCTTTTAAAAAGGGGAGGGTGGAAGGTTCCCTTACCGATTTGGGTGACTTTCAAATTTTACACCCCATGAAAGAAGGACTATACAATGTTGATGTAAATACACATAAATGAATGTCTATTAAAAAAATAGTAGAATAATGGTCAGTACATACACCACTCAAAAGCGATAGTGACAAATATAGAATGAATCTCACAGGAATAAATAGTGAGATAAAAATCCCGTACCTCGTTGTAATAAATCAAGTCGTATCACCAAAATATAATAAGCACCAAATGAATCATTGAATACCATGAATATAAATACAATAAATATAATATATATCAAATATCAGTAAAAAATACACCACATGCAATAAATAAGTGGTGAAGAATGGAAATCTCAAAGAATTAAAAATGCGATAGGAAATCCCTTACCACGTTTCCGACTTGACTCGCTCGTAGGGTCCTTGTTCTTCCTAAATGATAAACTAAAATTAATTACTTCTTTCTTAACAATATTTTTCAATTTTATGATTCATTTTATATCAATTATTACCTTTCTCTAACAATTATTTAATTTTTTGAGTTCATAATGGACATTTTATCGATGTTCGGAACTTGAGTCAAAAAATGGACTTCTTATAATTACATGACGTTCATGTGTTCCAATGTTCATTAAATACATATTGATATTCATCATTTATATGTAATATATATCATATATATCGATTATATTTTTGTACTTGTAATAGTACCTATCATTTGATGATAAGAAATGAAATACAACGTTCATGGAGACGGTAAGTCGTACGTACGCATAAACGCTACTTTAATTTCTATTTCATACTTTAATGGAATGAAAACATAATGATATATGGGTATATTATATTTATAGTAAAATTTATATGTTATATATATTTCATAAGTTCATAAATTACATTCTTTATAAATTCCATGTTTGGCATGAACGAGTCACATCACTTTAGGGTCAGTTGTCCACACTTCCTCGTATTAAATTATCGCATTTGTAAAACATGAAAATCATAAAGGTGTGTTCTAAATAAAAAACAAAGAAGAATATATAGGACAGGAATATAATATATATCTTATATAAATATAGTTCCATAATAATGGCATTCATGAGAGGTGGTATGAGAAGATTGAACGATCATCGTTTCGTGAGGCAATAATTCACCATCCATGGAAAAAGTATGTTATTTAACCATTAGACGGAGGTCTGTGTAATTGTAGGTAGAATCCTTATAATAACATCTTCTAGTATATTTAGAATACTAGTGTTATTATGGGATCAAATAATAAGAAGATATTTGTGAGTGAAGATTGAAAATAAAAGAATGAAACTCGAGAGAAGACATTACCTCTAAATCAGTTAACTCTTTTTGATTTGAGCCAATGGCTTCCTTGGAAAGACTTCTGAACAATGTGAGGCTTCTAAAAGTGATTAAGGGATGTGGAGAGATAATAAGAGCATATTTTGGACGTATAAATGGCATGAGAGGTGGGGGTAAGGGGGTAGAGGTGGGGATCTTTTATAAAAGGGAGGAGGGTAACTTTTGGAAAGTCTTGAAATATTACTTTATTATTAAAGGGTTTTCATATTTTAAAGGTCCCACAATGATATATTTCTAGGATAAGGTGATAAGGGTTATAAATCCAGCCATCCAATATGTTTTTTACAAGATTACATCATATATTTTACCTTATCTATTAATTTTATTTAAATCATTCTTTGATGAGGTAATCACTTTATTGTCATGGTGTCATCAATAAATTTATTTATTTAATGTCTAAAACTTATAAAACAAATACCATGATGTAGAAAATATTTATAGCTTTACAATGAATATTTAGATTCTAAGAGATAATTTATTTAAACAAAATTAAAATTGTTTTACATTGGTGTTACATAGTTTGGTTATATTTTCCTTTCATTAATAATAATATGATAAAAGGGCACTGTCACACAATAGTGATTCCATGGGGTCCATAAGTCGGAACAAGGCATCCCATGGTCTTCCATGACACAAAAAAGAGGATTTGGACACATTTTGGGGTCATTTTATATTATTATGATATTATTTTATTACACATAACTACCCGATTACTAATTAATCATGGTAATTAATGATAATTGTCGTCATTACTATTCATAATGTTCAATAACAAAAAATTCTTAATTACATAATTTGAACCTTCTGATTCCAAATATGAAATTCATTTCACCAAATTCCATACACATAAATTGCAGTAATTAATTTAAAAATAATTCTTATTGTCAAAACCAAAGACGGGTTTTTTAAAAAGTAAAATTTATCAAAAGACTAACATGTTTCTACATCCAATTTAAAAGTGAAATTACTTAAAATTTACAAAATTGAATTAAGTTATAAAATATAATTCAATTACACTTTAAAATTAATTAAAATTACAATCAAACTATATAATTAAATTAGATGATAAAGCAGTTTTAACGTAAAATGCAGTATTATTCACTATTCATTAAAAATGTGCATTTGTCAGAAAAATACCAAAAATTTATCCAAACTAAAATTGATATTCCAAATTAAAAAATGATGTACATTTTACCAAAATCAAAACATAGAAGATGCATTAATTATTTTTATAATTAATTCCGACTGTCAAAACAAAAAGTGTGTTTTTAAGAAACAATATCTATCAAAAGATAGACACTTATTTATATCCAATATCAAAGTGAAATTAATTACATTGACCACCATTGAATTAAATGGTAAAAATATATTCTAATTAAACGTTAAAACCAATTAAAAGGATAATATAACCATTTAAATAAATTTGATTAAAATGTGCTTTTGAATTAAAATACAGCATTTTCACTATTAATTAAAAATGATCTTTATCGAAAAAATAACAAAAATATACAGATAGTGAATTTTGATTTCTTGATACTAAATAGGGATTTTATTTTGTCATATATAACATATAAAAATGAAAAAAATTATATTTAAAAAGGGTTCTCCATCAAAAGGCGGTTAATAGACCATTTAAAGAATATTAGAATATTTATGTATAAAATTTGATTCATTCTCATTTTAATCATCTATCATTTATTGGGTAACTGTTCAAATATTTAACAAACATATATTATCATATTTTATTTAGTTATATTCATTCTTTCCATTAAAATGGCTAGGTGTTAACTACCATTTAAAATAATATTATAATATTTTTAGTGTACAATATAAGATTTCAAAGAAACTCATTATTGCATATTGGGTACTCCATCGAACATATCCTCCCCTTTAAAGTAATATTAATATCTTATTCACAAGTATTAATATATATTAACATTTCATATTCATTATTTACATGGGATGTTACATCCTTCCACCCTTTTGGGAATTGCGACCTCGTAATTTTAAAATTGGGCACGAAAACATTATTGAAATCCCCACATTAGAAAAAAAGTAAATAAATTATAACTATAAAATAAAGAAAGAGAAGTACAATGGTCACCTGAAATAACACATTCTAGGATTCCATGAAATTATGGATATGGAGGAGAAGAAAAACCATTCTGTTCTGATGGAGAGTGATAGAAAACTTTGTTAGGAGAAAGTTAATATCCTAAGAATCACAAACGTGTGATGGGTTAAACAGTGTTTGATTCCCCAGTAGGAAAAGTTAACAGAAAACATTTTTGTTTTAAGTTACTTTTCATTAAGAAATTTATTTGTGAGCTTAACTAAAACAAAAGGGAACATACTCACTTTTCATGTAGACTTTCCTGTTTTATTATATTTCTAACACAAACACATATTTTCTCCAAACTATGGGTATGCAGGATGACTTGTTCGCATTGAGAGTTCTAAAATTAAATTAAATAGAATCACATAATCCATAAAAGATGAACTATATATTTCTCATGTCTTTAGACCTTAAACAAAATCAAAATGGTTAGTACAAGATCAGATAATCCCCAAAAAAAATAATCTTTCAGAAAAAGAAAAACTACTCCTAATCACTAATTTTATCCAAAAAACCAAAAATTCATCAAAGACGATTCAATAAAAAGATATCCATAAAATTCATAAAAGTAATCCAAACTATGATTTAAACCCAAATCTATGAAATATTTAATCACATAGTCTACCAAGATAAATCTTAACATTTTTCTCCAAATAACATCAGTTACTCTTAATGTCTCAGATTGAAAAGTAAATAACCTAATCACATATCCTATATGATAGGTTAATCATTTCCATAGATAACCCAAAATAAACTTATTCTTGATTCATAAAATCATCTAACTAAAAAGAATAAGTCATACTAACCAGGGACTTCACATAGTCCAATGGTAGGCGATAAATACCAATCATACTTTTGTTGTGGGATTGATTCCCACAGCTTTGTCCAATGTGACGGGTTGTCACACAGTTCGTGTGTTGTCCTTTTTAAAAAACTATATAATTTGATAACATTCCCAAAATGAGATAAATTCATCAAAAATAACCATAACATATTTTAACAACAAATGTTATCTAATGACTTTAATTTTTCATACCATAATGTATTAACTTGTAATTTCCTCAATTTAAAGGATTATATAAACCCAAATGGTTTTTTTATAACTATATCCACAAAAGAAAAGATAATTATTCCCTGAATAGAATTTTCATATATCAAAAATCAGGGATACACATACTATAAAAAGTATTCTAATGTAATCCCATCATCTGAAGTGCCTTAATAGATTTAAGAATTTCACCATCCTAAAATCTACCATAATTCTTGAATACCTTATATGTTGACATCTTACTTATTGAACATTCTTCATGATCCATTAACCATTCCTTTCCAACTTATTCGGAAATAATTCTTTCCTACAAAAAAAGCATGAATCATATCCTATGATTCAATAATAGGAAAAAATATGTTAAGAAATAATCCATACCTTTAATTGGTCATTGTATGTTTCTTCAGCCTCAATCAGAATAGATTGAGGTATTGGTAAAAAAAATTGTACGATCCTGGTGATCCAATTCAAGAAACTTCTTCTTAGTACATGTGTTTTCATAATGACCAAAAACACCACATTTAAAACTTTCAATTGATTATTCATTAAGAACTTTTGTCCCTTTCCTAGAGTCTACTAGATACATCCTTTTTCTATATTAGGTTCTTGCTTTATAGCCTTAATTTCCACATATATAACTTCTTTCTGTGCCTTTGAAACATTTTCTAAGATGTTTCTTTCCACATCTTTGACGCATAGGTTTTTTAAAACACTTACCTTTATGATTATCACCTGAACTTATGTAGGGATTTTCTTCTCGCATATATGATGCCTTATAAAAATTACTATGGTTCATGTGGTCAATCACAACTCTAGATAGTTGGTTGAGAATAACCACAAGAGTTCTCATTGCAGCTCCCTTATCATTCAGTTGCACGTTCGAAAACCAGTCACAGTTTTCTTCACATCCACGTTTACTTTGGTCCTAGCTAGATCAATCCATTTTCTAAAACCAAAAATTTTAGTGTGAGTATACCTATAAAATAATCATATAATACTAAGATATAATTATTCAAGTTATCTTAAACTAATTCACTTTATCTAAAAAACTATGACTCTTTCTGAAATCCTAACAATTATGGTAAGTCCACTTAAGCATAAAAAATACCCTAACCTCTAATGTTATCTAAACTGATTTTGGATACCAACTATAAGGCTCTGACCCTAAAGCATTACATAATCTTGAACTAAAAGAATAATTCACATTGAGGATTGTTTCAGGTATATAGTTTTAGAGAATTAAGACATAACTATTACATCTCATTTATTACAAAGTAGACACATCTACTCTGTGTCCATTTTTTTTCACAAAATAAAAACTCTTTAACAAAAGAGTCATGTCTAGTTCCATGTTTTAAATAGAATGACATTTCCTTGATCCCATCCTTGACCATATTCCACTTTATGTCCTATGAAAAACATTTCAAAAAATTGGGATGAGCATAAAAAGCTCAGTAAGGGATACACAAAGAAAGAAAACATTAGATCATCAATATATACATAACATATGCTTTTTAACATACCTCATGAAATCATAAGATTTATGAATAACTTATATAAATAATAAGACATAAAGGTAACTTGAGGCATTCATAACATTCTTACGTAGGGAGTGACCCCCATGGTTATGTTTGGAATACCCATCATAGCATATTCCCAAAATATCTTCGGAGAAACCTTAGCATTTAACTCATTCGCGTTACCCAATGCATTGGAGAGATATCTCAGGATTACCCACCCTTAGTTTATCACGTAACCACCCGATTTCATAAACTCTTCCCATGAACCATAACATATTCATAACACATAAAACATTTATAAAAGAAAAATAACATTTTCCACATTCCAATAACAAGATATCAATACAACACATTATTATAATAAAAACAATATCAAAACCATTTTCAATACAAAAATAAATTAAAATTAAAATATTTTATTTATTTTATATTAAAAACATTATGGATTTTATAGGAAGCCGACAATCAATAATGGTCACGGTGGTAGAAAAGTCATTGGCACCGCATACGTAAGACAAAAGCATTCCTTTTGTCATTTAGTAAAACGACTCGTGTAAAAAGATTCCATTTGAATGAAATGAAAACTCAAAAGTGTATTATACATCATATAAAATAAAGTCGTGTAGAAATCAAAAGATGCCTTAATGAAAGGAGATTGAGATGAAGTCCCGTAAAAAGACGGTATCCTTATATTTTGGATAAATCAATTACATAATTATGTGTGAAAAATATAAATACACCCAATATAAGTGGATATTAAGTGAAATAAAATCAGAGGTCATCCACAAATATTAATATTATGACATGATCAAGAAGTATAGGTTTATACCAAAGAATTGAAATTGGGATAAGAAGTTCCCTTACAGAAAGTCGACAGCCTAACGACGTCACTTTAAAATTCAGAAAACGAGTTGATGATAGATAAAAGGGTATCTCAGCACTTGGACATAAATATTACAACAATAAGGATATATAATAACATATCACAACATTAAGAAGATGTAAATTAAAATACCTAACAAAAATAAATCTTTTATAAAGCGGAGGGGAATTGTTCCTTTACCGATTTGGGTAACTTTCAAAATGTACACCCCATGAAAGAAGGACTACAAAATGTTGATGTAAGTACTCATAAAATAAATTATATTACAAAATGAGTAGAATAATGGGAATTACATACACAAATAAAAAGTTATAGTGACAAATATATCATGAATCTCATGGGAATAAATAGTGAGATAAAAACCCCTTACCTCGTTGTAAAAAATCGAGTCGTATGACCATAAGATAACAACCACAAAATTAATTATAGAATACCGTGAATATAAATATAATAATGATAATATATATCAAATGTTAGTACAAAATACACCACATGCAACAAATAAGTGGTGAAGAATGGAAATCTCACTGAATTAAAAGCGAGATAAGAAATTCATGACCACGTGTCCGACCTGACTCGCTCTAATGTTCCATGTTCATCCTAAATGATAAACATAAAATAATTTCTACTTTCATAAGAATATTTTTAAAGTTTATTATTCCTTTTTTATGACTTATTACCTTTCTATAACAATTATTTTATTGTTTTAGTTCGTAATGGAAATTTTTTCGTTCTTCGGAACTTGAGTAAAAAAAATTGACTTCTTATTATTACATGATGTGCATCTGGTCCCAGGTTCATTAAATCCAGAATGATATTAATAATTTATATTTAATATATATAATATTTATTATTTATATATATTTACTTAAAATATTACATAACATTTGGAGATAAGAAATTAAATGCACCGTTCATGGAGACGGTAATCCGTACGTATGCATGAACAATACTTTGATTTCTATTTCATACTATAATGGAATGAAGAAGATAATACATAGGAATATTACAATGACAGTATAATATATATGTTATATATGATACATAAGATCATAAATTAAATTCTTTATAAATTCCATGTTTGGCAGGAACGAGTCACATCACTTGAAGGGGCGGTTGTCCACACTTCCTCATATAAAATTATCGCAATTACACAACTTGCAAAGCATAATGGTAAGTTTTTAAATATAAAACATAGAATCCTAGAGAGGAAATTAATATAATATATATCATATATAAATATAGTTCCATCCTAATTGAAACCATGAGAGGTTGTAGGAGAAGATTGAACAATCATCATTTCGTGAGGCAGTAATTCACCATCCACAGAAATAGTATGTTCTTTAACCATTAGACGGATGTGTGTGTATGATTTTGTAGAATATTTATCATAAAAAAATTCTAGTATATTGAGGACAATTTTTTAATTATGGTATCGAATAATAATAAGATAGTGGTGAGTGAAGAAGGAAAATAAAAGAAAAAAACTTGAGCGAAGACATTACCTCTAAATCGGGTAACACTTTAGGATTTGAGGATAAGGCTTCCTTGGAAACTCTTCTGCCCAATGTTATGCTTCTAGGGGTGATATAGGGATTTGGAGAGATAATATAAGAAATGTTTAGAACAGCCAAGGGCTAGAGAGGTGTGGGTAAGAGGGTAGAGGTGGGGGCCTTTTATAAGAGGGAGGAGGGTGACTTTTGGAAAGTCTTGAAATGTTACATTATTATAAAATGGTTTTTGGATTTTATAGGGGCCAAAATCATATATTTATTGGATAGGGTGATAAGGGTTCTAAATGAACCCAAACTATAGGTTTTACTCATGTGTAAATATTAGATTTTACCTTAACTTTTCATTTTATTTAAATCATTCATTAATGAGATAATCATTGCATCATCATGGTGTCATAAATAAATTTATTTATTTAATGTCTAAAAATTATAAACAAAATACCATGATATAGGAAATATATTTATCTTTCCAATGAGTATTTAAATTATAATATATCATTTATGTATCAAATGTAATTTTTTTTACTTAGGTGTAACATAGTTTGGTTATATTTTCCTTTATTAAAAATAATATGATAGAAGGTCACTATCACACAAAAGTGATTCCATGGAATCCCTAATTGGGAACAAGGAATCACATGGTCTCCATGACACAACCAAGAAGATTTGGACACATTTTGGGTATATTTTATATTATAATTATATAATTTCATTACCCTTAACTACCCGATTACTAATTAATCATGATAATGAAAGATAATTGTCGTCATTACTATTCATAATGTACAAAAAAATCCCTAATTACATAATTTGGAGCTTCTGATTCTAAATATGGAATCCATTTTACCAAATTTCAATCATATAAATTTCAGTAATTAATTTTAAAATAATTACTGTTCTCAAAACCAAAGACGAGTTTTTTAAGAAGTAAAATTTATCAATGGATTGACTTATTTTTACATCCAATTGAAAAGAGAAGTTACATACAATGAAAAAAATTAGATTAATTGATAAGAAATAATTCAATTACACTATAAAACCAATTAAAAGAAAAATCTAAATATATAATAAAATTAGATGAAAAAGATTTTTGGAAGTAAAAGGCAGTATTTTTCACTATTCATTTAAAATGAACATTTGTCAGAAAAATACCAAAAATTTATCCACAGTAAATTTGATATTACAAATTTAAAAATTATTCCCATTTTATCAAATTCAAAACATATATGATGAAATAATTAAATTTATAATTATCTCCCGCTGTCAAAACAAATAGTGTGTTTTTATGAATCAATATATATTAAAAGATTGACACTTGTTTATATCCAATTTCAAAGTAAAATTAATTCCAATGACATAAATTGAATTAAATGGTAAAAATATATTCTAATTACACTTCAAAAACAATTAAAAATATAATATAACCATAGAAATAAATTAGACTAAAAGGAGGTTTTGAATTAAAATACATCATTTTCACTGTTCATTAAAAAATGAACTTTATCAGAAAAATAACAAATATTTACACAAAGTAAATTATGATTTCCAGATTCTAAAGAACGATTTTATTTTTTAAAATATAAAATATTAAATTGAAAAAATACATATTTAAAATTTGTTCTCCATCAACAGGTGGTTAATCGACCTTTTAAAGAATATTAGAATATTTAGGTTTAAAATTGGATCAATTTGCATTTTAATCCTATATAATTTATTGGGTAATTGTTAAAATATTTAATAAACATATATTATAATTTTGTAGTTATTTCTGTTTATTCATGCCATTACAATGGTTATGCCTTAACTACCATTTAAAATAATATTATTATATTATTAGTGTGCAACGTAAGATTTCAAAGAAACTCATTGTTGCGTATTTGGTACGCCATCAAACATGGCATCTCGTTTAATGTAATATTAATATATTATTCACAAATATTAATATATATGAAAATTTCATATTTATTATTTACCTGGGATGTAACATTTAATTTTACATAATTATTTATACAAATACATAAAGTGTTATTGATTGTATTTTTTAAACATAATTGGTGGTTTCTTAATGAGATGTTATCACTCCCTACATTGGTTTCCTAATTGGTACCTGAAGAGAAATTATGTTTGTTGTACAAGATAAGGGAAATAATCCCATGTAAGATTGTTATGTTATGATGGAGCATAGATAAAGGGATTATATGTGATATTAGTACCCACATTGGAGTTTTCTGTGACTATATTTTTGTTTTTTATTTAAAATAATTACACATACATATGGCATGACTTATCTAATATTTTTGATTTTTTATAATTTTTCATTCTTTTTTCATCACATGATATTAGTATTATTCTGGTTAATGGTTAAATTAATGTGTTTTATCCTTACATCCACTATTATTATACTTTGAAAAAGGTGATATAGTCTCACCCTGATATCTATATTAGAATCTCTCTAAAAATCAAAATCATCTATCATATAGGGATCCATTCAATAGGTCATGTTGTCATGAATCATAGGGCATCGGTTTGTGGAACTAGGGTTGGGATGTCACAAAGGTATAACAAAGGTAGTTCTCTTTTATTGTATTTTATGTTGTCTTACTATTATGGAGAGGTGGATAAGATAATAAGATGAGTTGATCCTTAGTTATTATCTATTTTATAGGATTATCTTACCCTTGTATAGTTGTAAAACCTAAGTACATAGGGTGGGATTGTTATTACTGAAGTGTGTTGTTAGAGTTGGATGTTATTTCACCACGAATGAAATACTTATTATGTGATATGAAAATTGATTATTATTTTTTTCTAACATTTGACTCATGGAACTTTATGTTATGAGTGGGGAGTATGTGTCAATATTTTTTTCCCTCCTTAATTATTGTAACATGCAACATTTTCGGCATTCATATGAAAAGTAGGTTGTGGGATCAGCAATTAAAATGAAAATTCTTTTTCATTTGTTTTGTAACAAACATAAAAAGACTCCTGATATGTAATTGAATGTTTTAAATTTAATTAAATTATGAAAATCGGTCCCTAATGAAAAAATAGTTAATTGAAAAAATTATAATCGTTATTAAGCATGACCTATATGTAATATGATTTATTTTAGTGATAGCGCAACCGTATTTCCCATGTGGAGGGCTATAGGGGGTGACCTATTTTGAAATTAATGTGAATTACTGTTATATAACATTTTTTGTATTGTATTTTGTGTTTCATTAGATGTTTTTATATTTTTTAGATAAGTGTCAATAAAAATGATTATTGATAGGATGGTAGAAGGAAATGGATTGAAATTTTCATCTAGTGGTGGAACCTAATTCCCCTATAGTTCTTGGTGAGGGAGTCATAGGGAAATTATATCAGAAATTATCCATATTTACCATGATTATGGAAAGAGACTCTGGGTTGGTTTTCAAGAGTATTTCCAACTTGACATGGAACATATTGTTGTATCATAATCTATCCTTCTACATAGAGGGTGGGCCTATGGTATCTATGTTCTAGATAGAGTATATTAAGAGGATTCATGGCCACTTGGAGAATCCTACTAAGAAGATATTCAAACTAGCTCTTTATAATTTAAATGGTAATGATCATTTTTGGTGGAACATTCGAACTCGAGATATATAACTAGATTGTACAAAGTAGAATGACTATAAAGAGAAGTTTGTAGAAAAATTTTATCCAGGTACACATGGACATGATATGGAAGTAGATTTTCTTAGGATAACAAAGGGGAGTATGTCTGTGATGGACTATTTGGTCTCTAAACCAATTAGAATCATTTTTCCCCAGAAATTGAATTGGATGACACAACAATGGAAATACCTTTGTAGCTTTTTCATAAAATTGAAATTATGTATGGTCTTAAGATCCTTTAGTTAAATATGTTTTCCATAGCAGTATATCATGATATAAAATGTTATGGGAACACGCATGTGGATCCTAGTAGAGGATATGTGTTTTTTCGTGAAAATTTGGAGGTAAAACATTCCATAGTATCAAACATCGCTATAATAATGTTGTCTAGAGTAGTTGAATGAATTGTTACTGAGGAGAAGGATCAGTTACAAAGGATCATACACCTGTTCTCTACATCTAGTGTGGTTTTCTGGGTCCCTTTCATAGAAATTATACCAATCCACTAGTTGATGATTGATATTGATGAAGGATTTGACATCAATGGTAGTTATATAGGAACCATTGATTGATGAGATATTCTGGAAAAACTAGTTAAATTTGGAGTACTATAAGGGGGTATTCAGCACCTTATCAGTATAGTAGATGAATTTATACTCTCCATGCATGTCAAGGTAGTAGATTATGTTCTACAATGTCAGTATAGTGGTGTAGCTGGGGGGACTCAGTTAATTTCATAGGGATGTGGGGAATAACATCTGTATATAGTTCAACATATACATGTCGATATAAATTATAGAACATTAGTAGTTAGATGTAATACTCATGAATATTCTACAACATATAGTGCCTTATTTGATACTAGTTCCTTTAATTAATTTATATATAAACAACTTGTGAATGGTTTGAGTCTGAAAGAAGCATTTTTGGGAAGAATTATGATTATCAATAAACATTTTTTAGAATGGTTGAGAGATATCCGTTTGTGAATGGGGTGTACTCTTGAGGTTATGGAGTATCACTTATTTTGTTATCTTTATATCCAATAAATTTCTGGAATTGAATATTTTGTGTACGAAATGGTCAGTAGAATACCAATACAACATATATTGTTACCACATGGGAGTGGCCTTTATGTCCCTAAAGGATGAAATTTGTGTTCATCATGGAAATTGGAATACCCAAGAAGGACATGAAGTTACAATTCATCATCAACTAAGATAACACACAATAAAATTTCATTTCAGATGTTGGATAATAGTTGTGTGAATCATGATGTCTTCCCACCCATGATTGATCAATTAATGAGAAAGTTTCTAAAAAAATTATAGGAATAAAATATGAGAGATATCTGGAATATACAATTAATAATGAGTTGGGGGCTAAGCCAATTTCTATTACACTATATCAAATGTAACCAATATATATTTATAAGGTTCATAATTAACCTGATGAGTTCATGGATAAGGGATTTATATGTTCAAGAATGAATCCCAAGGGTTATCCAGTTTTGTTTTTTTAATAAGTATAACATGACATTATGATTATTTTTCAATTAGAATATGTTGATGTATATAACATTGATTATATTATATACTCTTTTTTGTATTTAAGAACATATTTAATATTTTATAAGAGCATGGGACTACTCAATGATCATCTTGAGATAAAGGTATTATTTGTCAAGAGTTTTTCCATTTAATATTACATGGAATTATTTTAGATATAGTTAGGGCCTTTATTAGTTAATCTTGACCATTCTTAGTCTATAGAATGCACTGATAGTTTTTTTGGAATTAACTAACCAAATATTCTATCTTTATATAGATTATTTCTTGTAATAATTTTTGGATGAGATACTAGTTTACTACATGACTCATGAAAATCATTCACATCATATTGACATCTTTCTTATTAAACTTAGGGAGAATAGATTTTATGGAAATATAAAACATAGTAAATTCTACATTGACCATTTATAATTCATTGTTCAAATCATCTCATAGAATGGTGGATCTGTGGAACTAGAGAAGGTGCATGTAGTTATTTCCATGTAGCATCCCAATAATTTTTTCAATATCCCCAGTTTTCTAGGATTAGTATTTTATTATTGGAGGTTAATCCATTGTTGTGTACCTCATGTTTTCACCTCTTTTGGGCCTCCCTAAGAAGGTTATAATGTTTTAATGATCAAGAGCATGGAAGAATGAATTCCATGGGTTGTAGAAGAGGATGAAAATGTAACAAATATTGATCCTATCCGATCCATTGGAGGATTATTTGGTGTTTTATTACCCATATGGGATCAACCCTGGATCAATGATGATGCAGGTATGTTGATTTGTGGTGTTTGATTCATTAGATTTTTGGACATAATAATGGAACAACCCTACACATGACCTTGAGATAGCATCCATGGTTTATAATTTGAGTGTTAGTTCCATTATATTTTTGGTGATATGTTCACTATGTTTACATATCCAATGATTATAAATTATACCATTTCACAATAAGACTTTAACATACTATAGTAGAGTTTGGTGGATTACATGAATCCATTTAATTTTGAGTTGGGATATATAACCGAGAAGGGAAGAGGTGTTTCTGATTCATATAATAAAAAAACATAGGCATAGTGAGTTCATGATTCTCGTTCACAATGAAGTATAACAATATTGATGGATGAGGTGCATGTTCTCTTTTGGGAAGGCTCTGACCACATGACCCGGATATCTATAGTTGTGGAGTATACTCTACTATGATAGATTATGGAATACTGGTATGTGTATCTATAGTCTCAATCCATTAGGAGAAGACATGAAGGATAAGAGACACCTAATTATTGGATAATATATGAGGAAAATATAATTTTTTTTGTATGTTTTTTTATGCCTACATCTATGTGGGATGGGTTGATGAGTGAAATTCATTCCTCAAAGTGGTTAGTGCATCAGGTTTTGAATAATATTTATCAGGACCTATGTCGAAAGTATTTGTTATTAGGCAAGAAATATTAAATTTTAGGGATCATAAAATGATGCTACACATGTAAATGGTTGATGTTTGTGCATCAATGACCTATTTAATTACTAAAGTAGTTTCCAATTTTTTAATAGAGGTGGGATTTTGTTTCTACAGATTTTTTGGGACACCTGAGAATTGCATAGATGAATGACGTTATTTGGGTGGTTGTTGACCAAAAGACGAAAGTAGCACATTTCATGAATATATTAGAAAATTTAATAGATTATTAGTTAGGAGAGATGTTTTTTCCGGTGGTATATGAGTTTCTTGAGGTTCTATGGATTATGCTATGATATCATTACTCATATTTCACTTTGTGTTTCAAACAGGGATTTTAGAAGGAAATGGGATCATTGATACTTCTGAGTATATATGTACACCCACATTTTGATGGGAAGTTTGAATGTATGATACATGTTTTTAAGAATATGATATGAACGTGTGTTTTTTACATTGATGGATCTTAGATGAAGAACATAGCACATATGTAGTTTTTCTAAAAGAGCAGTTATCCCAAAAAAATCCAGATTGTAAGTTATGGGAATTTTTATAGGAATACATGAATATAACCTCAATTTTAGATAGTGTCAAGTTATTCAAATATTTAGGCACCATGTCTTTTGAAAGAGACATCAGAGTAGGTTCACGTGATATTGTAACATAAGGTTGAATCTCATAGAAGACAAACATTGTATGTTGTTAGGCATTGATAAACCATTGAGTTTACAATGGGTGTAGATTTGTCTCATTGGGTGTAACCTATATTGGGCCACCGTATGATTTAGATACTAGAATGTTGGATCCCAGAATATCTGGACCATTTGAGGTTATGGAGAGAATCGGGAAGGGGTCGTACTAATTGTCTCTTCCATAGATGTATAGTGATATTCATGATGTATTTCATTTTTTATGGATTCAACAGTATCACCCCAACCCTTATCAAGAGATCAAAGAGGGTGATGTTGATATTGAGTAAAATGTATCCTATTAAAATCATGTGATACATGTTTTGGATTATAGAGAGATAGTTTTTCAAAGAATGAATGAAATGATATTTTGTGTATTGTTGTAACATAGAAATTTTCAGGTGGAATATAGGGAGTGGGAAGATGATTTCGTGGATCAGTTTTCATATCATTTTACTTCATAATCATAGAGGATATAAGGATTTTAGTTTGGGGATATTTAGTTATTATGTATGGATATTGAAAGATATTGATATTTTATAGAGATGTTTCCAACTCATTTTATGGTACTAATTTTTATTGCTTGGGTTATACCGTGTTTTTTTAAAAAAATTGGTGATAATTCATGTGGAGTTTTTTATTTTTATAGGGGTATTGGGCATTGCATAGTTCTCACATGGTTTTCCAAAAACGTGCGTCCAAACCTAAAAACACATCCAATGCAAAAAAATGTGGAATTAAACTGTTGGAAAATGTTTTCTGAAACTGTGTGCCCTCTTAGTAGAAATCATGTAGCCCCTTTGAATTTCACTCATTTAGGGAACAAAATTTGGAAAACTATGCTCCCCTACGTAGGAAACTGGGAATATGAAATTAATTTCCCCAAATTAATATTTGAAAATTCCCCCCCCCCCAAAGAATTAAACCTCATTCAACCCATTGCAACTTAACTCATACTCCCTTGTTTTCTGAAGGCTCCTAAACTAATTCCTAGTCCTTTAAAACTCTATTTTTCTGTGGATCGAATATTGTACCGAATAAACTACCGCTACCTCATATCTAATATCTCCTCGTTTAGATTCCTATCTCTCTCATCTCTCCTTCAATATAAATAAGTACGTTTTATCCGTAATTGGAAAGAGTTTATATCTACTTCTTATAGTTGTTGTCTTGTTAGAACTTGGATATAGGTTTTGGTTCAAGATGTCATTCTTCATTGTGTAATTGAATTTTCTTCTTCATCTTATTGAATTCCTTTTGGAGAACCCTCTAAAAAATTCATGATGTAGGTAGTGTAAATTTCAAAATCCCATAAGCATAGTCTCAAATGAATTTACGGAATTGTGGAAAATAAATTTCCATGTTTTTAAAAATCATTATGAATTAGAATTATTAATATTTTAATGAAATTTTTAAATTATGTGATTATGAAATTTATGGGAAGTTGTGATTACGAAATTGGTGAACAAAATGGGATTGTGCAGTTCGTTAAATGTTGATATATTTAATTGATTGATAATGGTAATAAATGGATCCTTGTCTTAACAATGAATAATTAATGTATTATGAAAATAAATATTGATAGATATTTTAATAGTGTATTTTATCTATTATTCCGTGTGTTTAAAGGAAACTATTATGATTGTGATGATAAATTGAAATAGTATATTATGATGTGATTCGTTGATGAGAGGGTTAATAATGAATTACATTGATAAATGTGATGTGTGTTATTTATGATATTTATCGTGGAATGGTATGTGGGACAAAGTTTAATCTCTAAATACCCATGTAGTGGAAGACATGATGTTCTAGGACATAATGGATGAATATGAATAGGATTAAATGGGACATGGACTGTTTCTCTAAATACCCATGATGTGTGGGGAAAGGATTGATTATCCAAATACCCCCATGGTTCTAGACATGATGTTCTATTCCCATGAGATTGGAATTTGACTATAGATCTAAATGTATGTGTTATGAAAAAAACATAATGGATAAAGAAACCCCAAGTGGTTTAATGAATTTTTTTTCCAATGTGATATGACTCAAAATCCAGAACAAGTCGATGAGGGTATTGGTGGTATAGGTGTAATACTAAACCCATGGTTTAATTTGGTTAAAAATAAAAATTGTATATTTAATAAATTATCATTATTGATTCTAAAATAATCCTTATATAACTCCATGCACTATTATCGACTAGATATTGTTTTATAAGAAATTTTTGGTTCCCTAATGTGTTTTAATCGTATCCTAATCAATATTCCTGATCAATACCCTAATCGTCTTCATGTTTTTTTGTAAAAGATAAGGTAAATATCCCTATTATATATGGATGATACTGGATGGATCATGGTAGAGGGAACTAAACACGATTTCAAGAACCATATAGGGGTTATGAGTGGCTTCATTTTTGGGTTGTATTTACACACATGACACATATAAGTAGAATGAATTATCGAATATTTTAGTTTTCATTATTGAATTCTGTTTTGGTTATCATGTGATAATGGTATTTATTCTGGTTACTAGTTGTATCATTTTGTTGTGTCATTACATCCAAATTTATCATACTTTTATAAAGAGGGTATAATTTTGGAATGGTATCTATATTAGACCGTCACTGCTCATTGGTAGCCTCTGGCACACACAGACTTGCACTTGAGGTCATGTGGCAAATTGACTTGAGACACTAATGTGTGGAACTTGGGTCATGACATAACATATGTACACCAAGGAATAAATATAAATATATATATTTATATATATCTTAAGGAGCTCTTCTTGTAGGTAAAAATCAAGAGAGTGGTTATAGATTATGTATATTTGTTCTTGGTTTTCTAGAGATTCATGGTTTCATATCATATTCATATTGTGGTTTATGAAAATATTTATGATACTTATTTTGGTATAGGACAACAACATTAATCATTTATTGACCAATAGTCCCAGGAAATCTAAAAGTAAAACAGTTATCATGGTAGTGGTGGAACAACATACAATGATAGTGCACATCCTACCTATTTGAGAGTATTTCTCACATGATCAATAGTTCATGCTATATATAAATGTAGTGATATGGATATATAGAGTACCACATTAAATTGTATAGTCTTTATATCCATGGATTATATTATGTTTTTGAATATTTATGATTCTATAATTTGAAACAAATCTATATTTTAATATGTCATATAATTATGAAAATGCATTTAAATATAATTGACCCATTATTAATTTGTAAGAAAAACTGCGATAAATATTTTTGTATTTAATGGGAGGTTTGGTTTAACATCATTTTCTATTTCAGTTCTCACATAATAAAATATTATATTATAGTATTAAAATATCACCATATGTGAAACTATATGGGAAGAGATACATGAATCAAATTAATTACAAATAATTTGAGATTGGAGTATTCTGGTTTCTGATGCTTCATAATATGTGAAACTTATGTCTCAAACCCTTTAGTGGAATATCAATATTTTACATAATAATTAGGAGATCTATTTTGATAATCCTCAAAATACATTATAGTTTATGGTTTTCGATAAAGTATTTTTTGAATATTAACATGTTATAGGTTTATCAATATGATATGAGGGAATTCATTATCCATAGATAAACAAGTCCCAATGAGATTTTTGATCATATAGAGATTGTAACTTATCACATAAAATTTTCATCAAACCTCTATAAAAACATGGTGTTTACTATATATTAATTTTGAAGAAGTTTATATCAATTACATCACATTAAGTAAATTCACTAGTGGTATAAGTGATACATGGATTATATTTTAAGGAGTAACTAATTGATATCCTAAATAATAGATATAATGTTTTTTGAAATTAGAATACCAACCTAGTTAATGTTATGTGGGGAAATCCTACATTTGATGAAGCTACATGTGAACTAATCGATATAATAAAAAACAAGTACACATATTTATATCTAGGTAATTAAATTTATAGAGCGATTTTTATTAATATGGTAGAATGTAAAACCAAATATTTTAGTGCAAAATTATCATTAATAAATCTAATTTACTAGATATTTTATTTTAACGTAATGATGAATGAATAAAACTAGTTTCTTATTTCATTAATGTATAAATATGTAATATAAAATTAAATAAAATGAAAATATATAAATTAACCTAGATTTGGAAGTTTAAAAATTGAATGAATCCTCTAGTATATAATAAAAAAAACTAGATTGAAATATTCCTAATCACGATTGATCATGAAGATCATTCAACCGATTAGTTCCATATATACATATGTCCTGTGTGAAATGTAATGAACATATTTAGAAGATAAATAATGGAATAAGATGAATTGTTTTATTGAAAATAATATATAGATATTTAATATAACTATTTTTTGCTGCTTTAGATTATATGGTAACAACAAGAATATTATCATTAGAAATATGTGATTTTTAGGCATATATGGTCATTAGGAATATATAGTTTTCTCTTATAAAACATGTAATCATATTACAAATTATAAAATATAATATTTTAGTAAAAATAATTAATTTTTAATTAATTTTGTTAAGTATAAAAAATACATATAGAGTTTTAAGTGTGATAAATTAAAATTTTTAATTATTTCATCTTTTAATTATATTTTTACCTATTTATCGAATAATTAATTATAATGGTTAATTTAAATTTAATTTTTCTACTAATTTTTTTTTATAAAAGTGGATTTGTGAAATTTAATAAATATTATTATCTATAAAATAGGAATTAAATAATTAATGGATAAAAATATCATATCTAATAAATTTTATTTTGTATTTTATATTTTAATTATAATTTAATTTCTATACATTTTATTGAATGTATTTATAAAAAATGGATTTTATATTTGGAATTATGGTGTATAAAATATTTAAAGATGACATTTGTAATTTTATTTAATAATATCAAAATCTATTATAAAATTTTGGAATATGTTTAATATGACATAATATATATGTGACCAAGTTTTAATTTTCCCAATTAGATTATATTTATTCTATAAAATATTATATAATTTAGGGATGTATTCAATCATTAAGGGAATAGTGCAAGACTTTTGATAATGGATTAACTTTTCAATTATCTATTTTAATGATTCAATAAATAACTACCATTTTCCACAATATCATAAAATATCAAATAATATATATTTACATCAATACCTACCCAAATTCTCCCTCTAATATTTTGACCCGACATTGCATAGATTGATGTGATATGGGGTCACTAATCAAAATTTCCTATAGGTTCTCAATGGGAAGATTATATTATTCTATATAAGTATTATGTTCTCATTAATCATTTAACATTACCTTATCAATAAACCAATTTTTAAATAAAATATTCCACACCATTACTTTTTTTAAATCATTGAATTTATAAAAAAGTTATATTAACACTATAGAAAAAAAACGTATTTCACATTCATTCATCATAAAAAAAATTAGTTTCATTTTAGCCCCTATATGAAAAATAAAAAAATTACTTCATAAAATATAAAGAATATATTAATAATTTTATGTTACAGTAATGACATTATTATATTTATTTCATAGTAATGGAATATTTTTATATATATTTAATGTCATTAATACAATTAAATTCATTTGTGTTCAATACAAATAGGTAAAATAGTTACTTTTAATCATTCATTACAAGACATACACATACCATCCATTATGTGACCATCTAAATCTAGATGTATATTGTAACATCCATTCCCAAATCACTAGGTTAAATCTAAAGTAACACATGACGCCATGTGTTCCTCCCTATTTGAAAGAGGTAGCTGACTAATGGTGAGTGTTTGAAGAGGATAGAGCAATAAAAAACTGTCCATAATTATAGACATATACCAAAACTTTACATATTTATTATAGTAAACAAAAAAATAATATAGAAAAAACAAGGTAAACATATTTCCATGATATATCCCATGATAATAAAGAAGTGTTCATTGAAGTGCTAACAAATAATTTATCAAGTATTGCTACCCTATGAATGTCTTTATGATACAAAACATACCTACATCGATTTGTTTCTAGTGAAGTTCTCATACGATAATTCATAATCAATGGTTAAACAAAAGACCAAATCGTAAATCTATAGGATTCCACAAGGCTAACGAGTCTTAGGTCAGGCCATATGGTAGTTGAGGGCCTTATCTATCATTATTCATGAAAAAGGTCGACATACCCCTAAATATACCTTAGGATAGGCCACAATGTCCTCGTATCCGATCACATTAACAGGACAAGACACATGGTTTTTGAATTCTAGCACTACCATAAATAATTACACTTGGTTTTTCCCCATCCATTTGTATTGGTAAATAATTTTTATTTTTAGAAAATCTTTATTATATCTCAATAGAAAAAAATAATCTATATGGGCCAACTATATTTTTATAGGACAATAAAATCCTCCAATTGGATCTCATCCCGCACAATAGTCCCTAGAAAATATAGATAAAACATAGAACTTCATGTATGATTTTCTATAGCCATACACACATGTGATAAATAGAACACATGGGTTCCACATGATACACATACATTCACATGTTATAAAAATAAATTACGGTTCACAGGGGTTATAGACACACTTAACTGAAATCAAACTCAATAATTGGTCTCAAACCACAAAAATATAAAATAATTTATCTAAACAACCATGATATAAAATGGATCTATGTGTTACCAAACTTCCCACCATAATCATATCGATTTAATTTCAAATGGTTCACTATGAAATCTCTACACATAACATTACTAGATAACAATAATATCAACCATCATGCCACAAATTATTATAATCAATCATAATTATTTCATTTTCAATATTAAAATCATTGTATGATATGATAATGTCTATCACCTTGATAAATTCCAAATTATTAAGTTAATGCATTGCATGTGATTAAAATTTATATATGATATAATTATTATAAATCCTAAATTTGTTCATATTTTATCCCCATTAAATAAATCCTTATATATTCATGTGATAATTCATGGTTATTATATTTTTAGGTTTAATCCATCTGTTTATCCAAAATTTAAAGTCATGCTACTTATATAAATTTAAGTTGAAATGTTGAGAATATAAACTACATATTAATACATGGAATTTATTCCTTGAAATACATTTCACCAAGGAATATTGAAGGGATATCATTCCTCCATATCTTAAAACTAGAAGTATACCCTAAACTGATCAAAAAAGGATTTACAAATAATGGATAAAGGATTTCTAGGGACACTATATACAAGAGTATATCAAAATTAAATGTTTTGAAGAGGTATATGTATTTTATGAATACCATCAAATCTATATTATTTTCATTTTTGATGAATAAAAAATAAAAACAGTCTTTCAATCATCATTGAAATAAATATTTATTGTAGTGTGATAAAAATCATCCATCATATGAGTTCAAAAAATATACAATTAAAAAATTTGTTTCCCATGATTATTAGATTTTAAAATCATAGAATGTGTTTACTGGTTTAGTCTTGGTGGGTATGGAAATCATTGTAAAAACAACCTTTAATCCAAAAATGAATTTTTGAGTGTTACTTGATTTTACACCTATATAGTTGATATTTGTCACCAAAACATACATTTTTTTATTGTATGTATGTCAGGAATAAGACATACCTCTACATAGATTACAGGTTAACAACAAATATCCTTTGAAAATTATGACATATATTTATTTTACTCAAAAAAATTATTTAGAGTAAGGGATTGCATTAACATAGCACCTGAGAATTCAAATTACCAATACATGCTTCCAAAATACCAACCTTTGTATAAGTAGATCATATTTATATCTATGTAGGGCATAAGTTATACATACATTTAAATGAAAAATTCATAATTAATAAATTATTCAAATGAAAAAATATAAAATATTACAACAAGTATCAATAAAATTATAAAAATTCCCAGATAACACAAAAATAGATACTAAACTGCAGGATACTATGAATATAATGAATCATATACATTAAAAAATGAAGATGTCACAATTCACTACCGCTAGAGACTTAACATTTTTGAGGAGTGAATATCTTTTTGTTTATTGAATATCTAAGGCCCCTACAATGGAATATTTTTCATAGGATCGAATGTATCCTATTGAATCTGAATTTTCTAACACGAGACACAAAAAATGTGGAATCACCTTCCCTCAAAACTATTTCTCCCTCCACTCAACAACATGGTCTGGATTATCCATGATTGATGACTCTTCATCTAGTATAGCACCCTTTCCTTTTATCACATGTGTAGGATAAGGAATTCATCTCCATAGATGAGAAAAATGGAACACATTATGTATACATTATTATAATGGAGTAAGATCCAAACGATATTCTATTGTCCCCACTAATTAATTAATCTCCAATACCCTAACAATCCTTGATGTTAGATTTAATTTAATCTAAAAACATCATCTACCAATATAATTATTCACCCAAAATATAAATTTATCACCCACAGTGGACTATATAGTTCATGTAACATCCTCAACTAAACCATCACCTTCATCCAGGTCATAGGTGCTACTATTCTTAGCTAAAATCCCTAGAATAAAAAACACTAGAGATAAATTCCAATGACATAAATTAATATTGGTGGATGATTTTTACAATTTGAGAGAAAAAAATATCCTTAAAAAATAAAAACAACCAAACCATATATCATGGTAATGATAAATAAATCATACATGTCAATAAAATAACTATAAAATAATATATGAGATTATTAGAGGGATGGTAAAAATATAAAACTAAAACTCCAAATTAGTTAATGTATCTATTTCCATTGTGGACATACTATAGGAGAAGAAATAAATACTCCACATCTCTAGCTCAACCATATATTATATAACCATTAAGGATCCCACCCATATAATTTTTAAAAATATCATTTTCATGTATCATTGATAACAAAATATGAATACACTATAAATAGTATATGAATAGTGGTGTAACCATACCCTGTAATAAACCATAAAGGGTCTTTTTTCACATTCTACGAAGACCAAAAACATGATATCTTACAGGATTATAATGTATAAAATAATAATTTGAAATGCATGTAAACAATTTTCGTAATAATATATAAATAATATAGTAAACTTTTCTAAGATAAATATAACAAAATATAGGTTTTCTCTTTTAGGTGGTAGGAGAAAAAAAATTTATGAAAAATTTTTAACACATAATGTCTTACACAAATACATGTAGAAAAATTAACAACACAACCTTATACTCACGGGTGGTATATCATCCTTTAATCAAGTCTTAGTTCGGTGACCCAATTTTATTTTTATATATCTAACAATGATCTATACCATAATTTAATTATTTGATACTGGGGATTCTAACCATGACCTATACAACATGATCATGAACAGATATGTACCACTAATTAAATGAAAACTTATCCAAAATCAATTCCCATTGAGAAGTTTATTTATTCAATTAATTATACATGTGGTGGGAAAACCACACAACCCAATTTCCAAATCCATCAAGTAAGAGAAAAATCCTTTAGATCATCAGTAGTGAAAACCAATTTTAAATATGATGTTGTTTATTTATGGAATACAAGACCCTTAACAATCCCATAAATGTTGAAGGTAATGTCCCGGACCTCTCCGGTCCATTACATTGTGAAATGTTGGTGTTGGAGGTGTTCCGGGAGGTCAAGGGGACTTATCCCCAACACTTTGCCAATTTTCCAGTTCTGTGAACATTGTTTCCAGTTTTATGAATAATAACAGATCGGTCTCACCGATCGGTCTGACATATCGGTCTCACAGATCAGTTTCACAGATCGGTGTGACAGATCGGTTTCACAGATCGGTCTGACAGATCAGTTTCACAGATCGGTGTGACAGATTGGTTTCACAGATCGGTCTGACAGATCAGTCTCACAGATCGGTGTGACAGATCGGTCTCGCAGATCGGTCTGACAGATCGGTTTCGCAGATCGGTGTTACAGATCAGTTTCACAGATCGGTGTGACAGATCGGTTTCACAAATCGGTGCGACAAATCGGTTTCAGAGAACGGTCTGACAGATCGTTTTCACAGATCGGTCTGACAGATCGGTTTCACAGATCTGTGTGACAGATCAGTTTCACAGATCGATGTGACCGATCGGTTTCACAGATCGGTCTGACAGATCGGTTTTTACAGATCGGTGTGACAAATCGGTTTCACAGAGCAGTCTGACAGATCGGTTTCACAGATCGGTTTCACAGATCGGTTTCACAGATTTGTTTCATAGATCGGTTTCACAGAACGGTTTCACAGATCGGTTTCATGTACAGTAACAGTGGGTGAACAGTGCTTCCAGAATCCTACATTTTTGCCCCTTTTGACGTTTCCTTTGACGTAAAATACATTTAAAGCCTTATTATAAGGGCTCTTAAGTTCGTTTAAAATGCCATAAATTTTATATTAATTATTCCATAGGCTTGGAATGTTTTACTTGGTCAAACCGCGTGGGTTAATGCGATCCATTTTTAATTGAGAATTAACCGGATCTTAAACGGTTTCCCCATTTAATCTTCAAAAAGGGACGAGATATCATTCTCTCTTGTTCTTTCCGTTTGTTCTCAACTAGGAGGAAATAGAACCTTTCAATCCTTTTCGTAGGAGTTGCACAATCAATCTTCACTCCTAGGATTGGTTCTGCTCTGTTTTGGATGCACCTGAGCCGTGTCTATCAATCTTCGATATAAGGTATGTTATATCATCGTTCTTTTAGGGTTCATCTTCTCCTATCCTATCTTACATAATTATACCATGTAATTTCCAAGATTCTAATGGGTTTTCTTGGGGTTGGTTGGTACTGTCTTACCGCAGCATCCTCCAGTGGATGCAGTTGTCGCGAGGGGAGGATCGTGACCTGTTGTGTGGATAAAGAATTTGAGGAACTATTTGAGGTATGGGATTCATGGCTTCTCTAATTGTATATGTGCAATCATAGAATTAGCATGATTTATCCCCTTGGATCACAATGAAATTGACCTAATTAAATACTTGAACCGGATTAAAAGAATTGGTTGATCGCATGTTGTTGCTTTATACCGTGATAACGGTTTGCCTCATGTTTTCCTAGATGTAGTGATATCTATGTTTTCTTTGATTTGTTGTTCGTTCATGATAGAAATTGATAATGAACGTAAAGATGGAATTAATTGTTAATTAATTGGATAAAGATAAAGAGGCATGTAAATTAATCTGGTTATTGTCATTTTTGTAGTTGTTCCAATTTGAGTATAATCAAATTCGGGAAGTAAGCATGGTTATTTAATTGGGATAGCTTGTTGATTAGGCATCCATGATTGGATCCTACGAATAACAAATCTGTCAATTCAATATGGATTAGAGAACAGATTATGTGGGAATTTCTAAAAGGGTTTTGAGTTACCCTCTTGTTTGTTAAAGGGTCAAGAGCCCATGATGTGATATTTGTTTTCCTGCTGCTTGTGCTGTGATGTGAGCCTGGATGGTTGTTGTGATATGTGGAGGCATGGAGCCCTTGTGGTTATGGCAGCAGATGACGCCTAGAGTGGCGAGATGCCTCAGTTTATGCATGTGGTTGTCGGGGAGGACACCAGGGGTGATGGAATGGGATGGATGTGGTTGTTGGTTGCTTGCGGTTTTCTTGAATGTTAATCTACTTTGCTTGTCCCCACTGCTCAAGGTAGCTGGTCTTTCTACCCTTCTTCCGAAGGAGGCGAACATGCGTGGGGTATGCCACGTGATTTCCATGTTTAGCCTCTCTAGGGAGAATGAGTATATGCTCTTTCTATAGGTGGAAAAGACTCGACAGGTAGTATATCTACTCACCGTGTTGAGCCTCCATTGTGTTTAGAAGGATAGGATGTTTTTCTAGAATGCCTGGGAATGTGGAAAAGTAATTCTATAATGAATGTTTGATTAAATGGTGAAAATCCACGGGGATGGAGATGCTGGAATTTAAAGGTGATGTGAATCTTAAAAAGGAGCAGTTGTTTTTGAATGTGATGCCAATTCAGTTTAATGTGGAATTGTTCATTCTTAATTAATGTTTAAAGAATTAATTAATGTACAGTGGAACTGATAAAATGAGAACAGAGTAATCTAATAAATATCTTCAAATGTTTGTGTGCTTATAGGATACCTAGTCTTAGAAGTAGCAGCCTGGAGTCTGAGAGACGTTAGCTGAAGTTGTATCTAAGACTATGTAATGCCCATAGTCTGGATGTGAGTTACTTATATATTCTGTACTTTTTGTGTTTCTATATGCTACTCCACCCTGTCGGTAAGGGCAACTGACACCCCGGGGATTCTGGGCCCTGGGGGGTGTTTTCCCCAACATTCTGATGGGAGGTTGAATGGCTGACTACCCCCTTTGGCTCCGCTCTCTTCTCTTGGTAGAGACTTGTGCCATGAGGCACATCGGTTAGTTACCCCATATATGTGTGTAGAGGGCTGTAATGGCTTGTGGTTATTCACACACATATATTCTGGATATAGTATCCTATGGACTACTATAGGTGTAACGTGTATAGGCTATGATGGCTTGAGGATACTTACTCGGAGTATGGGTTGTAATGGCATGAGGTATTATACCCGACGTATGATACACGTTATACGAGATGTGGTGGCTCCCGGAAACTACCTGGTTACCTTTGGTTGTGAGGACGGTGAGGTGCTTTGCCCAGGTGTCCGCGGATAAGCCTATGTGGTGCACGAGGTGCAGAATGTGGAGCTTAGACCAGGTGTCTACGGGAAAGCCATTGGAGAGAGATGCACAGGACGTATGTCGTTGGGTCAAAGCGGAAAACCAGTGGGGAAGTAGTATCGGGGTACCCTTGATATTCTTTACTATATGCTATATTCTTGTATGCGTTACTTGGTGAGAGTAGCCATGGTGAGGTTGGGAACATAGTATACCTGTTTAGGTGACGAGTTAGTTTCACTTGTTGTTCACTGGGCTTTAGTATGCTTTCTTTACCTTTGCACGAGAGGATTGGGGAGGATCCTACTGAGTATACTGTTATACTCACCCTATATACATATAAACTGTTTTTCAGGTCACTTGGAGCAATTTGGAGATCAAGCGGGTAACTACTAGCTTGTTGTTGGAGGAGGAGCTGTTCAGACTCATGGTCACTACCGTTTTTCTTTATTTTGGGTACTTTTAGTTTTCCCTTTCAGTTATAGTACTTTTGTATGACATTTCATATATGTACTTGGGTTTCTTTTATATTTCAGTTATGAGTTGGAGTTGGTTTGAGTCTATTCTATCTCCTTCTTTTGCATGTGTTCTCATAGAGGGTAATGCCTCCCATTTGTATGTTATTATACCCTCGGTGCTAGTCGCCAACCCGGGGCCTACTGGAGGCGGGACTCGGGGGTCATTATCTCCCTTTTCACATTGCCGGCCTAGGAGGGGTACACTTTGTGGGGAGGGGGTCGTGACAGAGTGGTATCAGAGGTCTGGTTGAGGGATAGGATGGAGTTTGGAGTTGGGCACTGGTGAGGATGCATGGGATGGTAGGGAAACAGTGTCATTCATGTTTAGCAAGTGGGGTAAACACTGGAGACCGGCAGAGACATAGGCGTTCAGGGCCCCCTATGATCTGTTGCACGGACCTTTAAGTTTACGATGGCTACTAAACAAAGTGATACTGGTTGCAGGGTAGAGACCTAGGAAACGATCATGCATCATTATTCTTTGCGCCTGTGTTTGAATGGGTAGACCTTGGGATAGGTAACCTGAAATTAATAAAACAAAACAATTAATTACTTAATGTAGAGTCTTCCATATTCCAGTCTTAGGAGCTCTAACGGTTGTTATTTTATAGTTATGGATCCATGTCGACGTCCTCGTCAGGTTTGCGCAGAAGATGCCAAGCAGGCTGTTCCAGCAGATCACCGCTGAGTAGGGGTTGATGAAGATGACACTTGGAGGAAGACACTCCGAGAGTTTCAGCGGTAGAGTCTACCGAAGTAAGAGGGCTCCGTTTCAGATGCAGACACAGAAGACTGTTTGGAGGAGATCGAGATAGGCTTTAGTTCGATTCATGCTCCGAAGGAACACTGGGTGTCCTTGGTTGTGACGATGCGGCGTGGAGCAGCGAGGCAGTGGTGGTTCTTGTTCCTCGGTGATCGTGAGGAGTCATCAATCTCATGGGAGGAGTTTTGAGTTAAGTTTAGAGTCGAGTTTCTTACAGCGACTGCGAAGGCGTCCAGTCGCCAGGAGCTACTCACCCTTCGACAGGGGAGCTCCAGTGTTCGAGAGTTTGGAATCCGTTTTAGGAACCTTCTACGATATGCTTCAGACCTGTTACCAGATGATGAGGCCAGGGCGAGGCATTTCGAGGAGGCTTTTCATCCAGAGATCCAGCGCCAGGTCACCCCATTTATGCTGAAGACATATCTTGAGGTGCTGGTGAGGGAAGAGGTTGTTGAGAGGACTTTGACCAGGACCGGATCTTCACGAGAGGGGAATTGTCATGATTCCTCACGAAGCAGAGCTATGGTCCGGGGTTCCCGGTTTTCAGGACAGAAGAGTTTCCGTTCACTTGGGGGTAGGTCCCAGCCCTTCCCATCTCGTTTCTCCAGAGGCAGCAACTCTCAGGCCTATTCCAAGGTATCAGGCGCTTGTTTTTCTTGTGGTGGTCGTGGTCATCAGCAGTGGGAGTGCCCGACTTTTCAGAGCAGTAATCGTGCACCAGGCGCTCCACTCCAGGTTCTTCCGTTGAGGCAGTTCCAGCCGAGGCAGCAGCAGCAGGTTGCACCAGCTTTAGATCACCAGAGGGTAGATGGAGCAGGCAGAGGACAGCCCCATGACGCTCCCCGTCCTCAGATAGCAGAGCGAGGCCGTGGTGGTGGTCTTCATCAGGGTCAGAGAGGCCTTGGATGTGGTCGTGGTCAGCTTCATGCTCTAGCGTTTCCAGCCCCAGGCGAGCCAGACGTCGTCCGAGGTACCCTTTGCTTGTTTTCTACATTGGTGTATGCCTTGTTTGATTCAGGAGCGACACACTCCTTTATATCCCCTACCCTTGTCCATGCTTTGGGACTTGAGGTAGAGAGGCTTCCAGTGCCCTTGGCATTGACTACGCCAGTTGGAGGTCGAGCTAGCTTGTTTGAAGTATGTAGAGACTGTGAGCTAGTGTTGGGGCAGCACCGCTCTTGGGGAGATTTCCTATGTTTACGAATACAACCATATGATGTCATCCTCGGCATGGATTGGTTGTATTCGGTGCAGGCTATTTTGGATTGCTATAGGAAGTAGGTCGTTTTCTTTGATGAAGATAGAGAGGAATTAGTGTTTTTTGGTGAGAGAGATCCTCAGATGAGTCATAGACGAGTTTCATCCTTATCATCCATGATGGCTGGGATGATGCTGAGGTCTTCAGAGGTTCAAAAGTTGGCGTTTCCTAGGGTCGTAGAGGAGTACCCTGACGTCTTTCCAGAAGAGGTTGTATCCTTACCCCCTCGACGAGAGATCGAGTTTGGGATCGAGCTACAGTCGGGAGCGTCTCTTATCTCTATGTCTCCATATTGGATGGCACCTTCTATGTTACGAGAGCTACATATACAGCTCTATGGTCTGTTGCAGTGTGGTTTTGTTTGGCCAAGTGTGTCACCGTTGGGTGCACCAGTCTTTTTTGTGAAGAAGGCCGACGACAGTTTGCGTTTGTGCATCGATTATCGTCGATTAAAAAAAGTGACTATAAAGAATCACTATCCTCTTCCACGGATTGATGACCTATTCGATCAACTGATGGGTGAAAGTTGGTTCTCAAAGATCGACTTGTGGTCAGGATATCATCAGATGCGTGTAAAGGATGAGGATATCCCGAAGACTGCTTTCTGTTGTCGTCATGGGCATTATGAGTTTGTTGTAATGCCATTCGGCGTAACGAATGCTCCAGCTGTTTTCATGGGGTTGATGAATGCTGTGTTCCGTGAATTCCTGGACAAGTTTGCTGTGGTTTTCATCGATGACATCCTTGTGTACTCCACATCTGAAGAAGAGCATGCAGAGCATCTACGAGCCGTTTTGGGAGTGCTTCGCCAACATCAGTTATTTGTGAAGTTGTCCAAGTGTGAGTTCTGGGCTCGATATGTTAGTTTCTTAGGGCATGTTGTGTCCCAACAGGGAGTAGCTGTGGATCTTTCGAAGATAGAAGCAGTAGTGTCTTGGGAAGCCGCCAAGACTGTGTCAGAGGTGCAAAGTTTCCTTGGTCTTGCAGGCTACTATATGAGGTTTGTAGCCAATTTCTCCTGAGTTGCGACTCCTCTGACAGCTTTGACCAAGAAGGATCAAGCGTCCATATGGACTGATCAGTTTCAGGAAGCTTTCGAATATCTAAAGGAGAAGTTGGTATGTGCTCCAGTCCTTTGTCTTCCAGCGGAGGGAGTCCAGTTTGATGTTTTCTGTGATGCTTCACATCTGGGGCTAGGCTGTGTTCTCATGCAGCAGAGGCCAGTTGTTTCTTATGGGTCTCGGCAGTTGCGTCCACATGAATGCAACTACGCCACCCATGATCTTGAGTTGGCAGCCGTGGTGTTTTCTCTGAAGTTGTGGAGACATTACCTCATTGGTGAGCACTTTGTGGTTTTCACCGATCATAAGAGTTTGAGGTATGTTTTCTCCCAACGTGACTTGAACTTAAGGCAGTGTCGGTGGATGGAGTTCTTGCAGTAATACGACTTTGAAATATCATATACACCTGGAAAAGGGAATGTTGTAGCTGATGCACTAAGGTGAAAGTAACGTAATGATGTTGTGCGTGAATATGGTGATTCCTGGAGAGTGATGGAAGAGCTAGCAGCTTTTCATCTTGATATGGAAGAGGTTGGAGGTTGAGGTTTTCTTTTCCAGATGACGGTGCAGTCATCTCTGATGCAGAAGGTGGAAGAGTCTCAGTTGGGTGATCTAGAGGTGGAAGTTTGGAGAGAAAGAGTTGTTTGTGGGGAGGCCCCTGATGGTTGGTCAGAGGATGAACAACATCGAGTGTTGTATCATGGAAGGCTTTTTGTTCCCTTGGCGATGCGAGAGACGGTTCTCCGAGAGTTCCATAGTTCACCCTTGGCGGTACATCCTGGTGTGACGAAAATGTACTGATCCTTGAGGAGTCATTTTTGGTGGCCTGGGCTGAAGTGTACAGTTGCAGAATGTGTGTCCCGATGTTTAGTCTGCCAGAAGGTGAAGGCCGAACACCGTGTTCCTGGTGGTCTTCTCTAACATATATAGATTCCTCAGTGGAAGTGGGAGGACATCTCAATGGACTTTGTTATAGGTTTACCTCGAGCATCGGGAGGACATGATGCTATATGGGTGGTAGTGGATCGTTTAACTAAATCGTCCCACTTCATAGCAATCAAGGAGTCGAGCTCAGGGGAGGTTTTGTCGAGGCAGTATCTAGAGGAGGTGGTGAGACTTCATGGAGTACCTAGGATGATCATTTCTGATCGAGACCCTCGTTTTACCTCTAGGGTGTGGAGAGGTCTCCAACATGCTTTTGGCTCTCAACTGTGCCTTAGCACTGCTTTTCATCCTCAAACGGATGGTCAGACAGAGCGAACCATCCGGATTCTTGAAGACATGCTGCGCTCTTGTGTTCTTGATTTTGGAGGTTCATGGGTGAAGCACTTACCCTTGGTAGAGTTCTCTTACAATAATAGTTTTCACTCTACCATTGGTATTGCGCCGTTTGAATCCTTGTATGGCCGGCCATGCCGTTCTCCGTTGTGCTGGACTGGGGTCGGAGAGTCAGCAATTCTCGGACCAGAACTAGTGCAGAATACAACAGAGATGGTACAGGGGATTTGTGAGAGGATGAAGACAGCACAGGATCATCAGAAATCATATGCTGATCAAAGAAGGAGACAGTTAGAGTTTAATGTTGGGGATCATGTGTTTCTGAAGGTGACTCCCCATCGTGGGCAGCGAAGGTTTGGTCGTGGAAGTAAGCTTTCTCCCCGGTTTTTTGGGCCTTTCGAGGTGTTAGATCGTTTTGAAGCTGTGGAATATCGAGTAGCACTTCCCCCTCAAATGAGTCGGATACATGATGTTTTCCATGTATCTCAGCTCCGTCGTTATCTTCATGATGAATCTCATGTTATCGATTGGGGAGAGATCGATATTGATGTTGATGCAACCTTCGAGGAGAGACCTGTGGAGATCCAAGACCATAAGGAGAAGGTGTTTCGTGGGCGTTCGATCCCCTTAGTTCGTGTCTTGTGGCGACACGGTGGCATGGAGGAGAGTACCTGGGATCGTGAGTCACAGATACGTGCTCAGTACCCAGAGTTGTTCAATGTTTAACTCCTTTCATGTAATGATGTTTCCTTTATGGTTAGACCTTTCATGTTTTATTTATGTACCTTTAATGTGATGTTATGAATGAATTGTTTGGGTATGGATTGTTTGTTCCCGGATGTCGTAGTTTTGTTCCAGCTTTCGAACAACTCATGGTGGTTTTCCCCTGAGAGGTATCATATGGGTTGGTTGTTCGGACCCCTCTTTTCATCTGGGTTGGTTTTTAATTCTCGAGGATGAGAATGTTTTGAGAGGTATATAATGTAATGGCCCGGACCTCTCCGGTCCATTACTTTGTGAAATGTTGGTGTTGGAGGTGTTCCGGGAGGTCAAGGGGACTTATCCCCAACACTGCCAATTTTCCAGTTCTGTGAATAGTGTTTCCAGTTTTATGAACAGTAACAGATCGGTCTCACCGATCGGTCTGACAGATCGGTCTGACAGATCAGTTTCACAGATCAGTGTGACAGATCAGTTTCACAGATCGGTCTGACAGATCGGTTTCAGAGATCGGTGTGACAGATCGGTTTCACAGATCGGTCTGACAGATCGGTTTCACAGTTCGGTGTGACAGATCGGTCTCACAGATCAGTCTGATAGATCGGTTTCACAGATCGGTCTGACAGATCGGTTTCACAGATCGGTGGGACAGATCAGTTTCACAGATCGGTGTGATAGATCAGTTTCACAGATCGGTTCGACTGATCGGTTTCACAGATCGGTCTGACAGATCGGTTTCACAGATAGGTCTGACAGATCGGTTTCACAGATCGGTGTGACAGATCGGTTTCACAGATCGGTGTGACCGATCCGTTTCACAGATCGGTCTGACAGATCGGTGTGACAGATCGGTTTCACAGATCGGTCTGACAGATCGGTTTCACAGATCTGTTTCACAGATCGGTTTCACAGATCGGTTTCACAGATCGGTTTCACAGATCGGTTTCATGTACAGTAACAGTGTGTGAACAGTGTTTCCAGACTCCTATAGTTTTGCCCCTTTTGACGTTTCCTTTGACGTAAAATACATTTAAACCCTTATTTTAAGGGCTCTTAAGGCCGTTTAAAATGCCATAAATCCTATATTAATTATTCCTAAGGCTTGGAATGTTTTACTTGGTCAAACCGCATGGGTTAATGCGATCCGTTTTTAATCGAGAATTAACCGGATCTTAAACCGTTTCCCCATTTAATCTTCAAAAAGGGACAAGATATCATTCTCCCTTGTTCTTTCCATTTTTTCTCAACTAGGAGGCACTAGAACCTTTCAATCCTTTCCGTAGTAGTTGCACAATCAATATTTACTCCTTGGATTGGTTCTGCTCTGTTTTGGATGCAACTGAGCCGTGTCGATCTATCTTCGATATAAGGTTTGTTGTATCATCGTTCTTTTAGGGTTCATCTTCTCCTATCCTCTTTTCCATAATTATACCATGTAATTTCCAAGATTCTAATGGGTTTTCTTGGGGTTGGATGGTACTGTCGTACCGCAGCATCCTCCGGTGGATGCAGTTGTTGCGAGGGGAGGATCGTGACCTGTTGTGTGGATAAAGAACGTGAGGAACTGTTTGAGGTAGGGGATTCATGGCTTCTCTAATTGTATATGTGCAATCGTAGAATTAGCATGATTTATCCCCTTGGATCACAATGAAATTGACCTAATTAAATACTTGAACCAGATTAAAAGAATTGGTTGATCGCATGTTGTTGCTTTATACCATGATAACGGATTGCCTCATGTTTTCCTAGATATAGTGATATCTATGTTTTCTTTGATTTTTTGTTCGTTCATGATAGAAATTGATAATGAACGTAAATCCGGAATTAATTGTTAATTAATTGGCTAAAGATAAAGAGGCATGTAAATTAATCTGGTTATTGTCGTTTTTGTAGTTTTTCTAATTTGAGGATAATCAAATTAGGGAAGTAAGCATGGTTATTCAATTGGGATAGCTTGCTGATTAGGTATCTGTGATTGGAACCTACGAATAACAAATCTGCCAATTCAATATGGATTAGAGAACAGATTATGTGGGAATTTCTAAAAGGGTTCTGAGTTACCCTCTTGTTTGTTAAAGGGTCAAGAGCCCATGATGTGATGTTTGTTTTCCTGCTGCTTGTGCTATGATGTGAGCCTGGATGGTTGTTGTGATATGTGGAGGCAAGGAGGCCTTGTGGTTATGGCAGCAGATGATGCCTAGAGTGGTGAGATGCATCAGTTTATGCATGTGGTTGTCGGGGAGGACACCAGGGGTGATGGAATGGGATGGATGTGGTTACTGGTTGCTTGCGGGTTTCTTGAATGTTAATCTACTTTGCTTTTCCCCACTGCTCATGGCAGCTGGTCTTGCTACCCTTCATCCGAAGGAGGGGAAGACGCGCGGGGTATGCCACGTGCTTTCCATGTTTATCTTCTCGAGTGAGAATGGGTATATGCTATTTCTATAGGCAGCAAAGACTCGACGGGTAGTATATCTACTCACCATGTTGAGCCTCCTTTGTGTTTAGAAGCATAGGATGTTTTTCTAGAATGCCTGGGAATGTGGAAAAGTAATTCTATAAGGAATGTTTGATTAAATGGTGAAAATCCACGGGGATGGAGATGCTGGAATTTAAAGGTGATGTGAATCTTAAAAAGAAGCAGTTGTTTTTGAATGTGATGCCATTTCAGTTTAATGTGGAATTGTTCATTCTTAATTAATGTTTAAAGAATTAATTAATGTACAGTGGAACTGATAAAATGAGAACCGAGTAATCTAATAAATCTCTTCAAATGTTTGTGTGCTTATAGGATACCTAGTCTTAGAAGTAGCAGCCTGGAGTCTGAGAGATGTTAGCTGTAGTTGTATCTAAGACTAGGTAATGCCCATAGTGTGGATGTGAGTTACTTATATATTATGTACTTTTTGTGTTTCTATACGCTACTCCACCCTGTCGGTAAGGGCAACTGACACCCCGGGGATTCTGAGCCCTGTGGGGGTGTTTTCCCCAACATTCTGGTGGGAGGTTGAATGGCTGACTACCCCCTTTGGCTCCTCTCTCTTCTCTTGGTAGATACTTGTGCCATGAGGCACAACGGTTAGTTACCCCATATATGTGTGTAGAGGTCTATAATGGCTTGTGGTTATTCAGACACATATATTTTGGATATAGTATCCTACGGACTACTATAGGTGTAACATGTATAGGCTATGATGGCTTGAGGATCCTTACTCGGAGTATGGGCTGTAATGGCTTGAGGTATTATACCCGACGTATGATACACGTTATACGAGCTGTGGTGGCTCCCGGAAACTACCTGGTTACCTTTTGTTGTGAAGATGGCGTGGTGCTTCGCCCAGGTGTCTGCGGGAAAGCCTATGTGGTGCACGAGGTGCAGATTGTGGAGCTTAGCCCAGGTGTCTAGGGGAAAGCCTTTGGAGAGAGATGCACAGTACATATGTCGTTGGGGAAAAGCGGCAAACCAGTGGGGAAGTAGTAGCGGGGAAGCCTGGATATTCTTTACTATATTCTATATTCTTGTATGCATTACTTGGTGAGAGTATCCATAGTGAGGTTGGGAACATAGTATACTTGTTTAGGTTATGAGTTAGTTTCACTTTTTGTTCACTGGGATTTAGCATGCTTTCTTTACATTTGCATGAGAGGCTTGGGGAGGATCCTACTGATTATACTGTTATACTCACCCTATGTACATATAAACTGTTTTCAGGTCACTTGGAGAATGTTGGAGATCAAACGGGTTACTACTAGCTTGTGGTTGGAGGAGGAGCTGTTCGGGCTCGTGGTCGCTGCCGTTTTTCTTTCTTTTGGGTACTTTTAGTTTTCCCTTTCAGTTGTAGTACTTTTGCATGACATTTCATATATGTACTTGGGTTTCTTTTATATTTCAGTTATGAGTTGGAGTTGGTTGGAGTCTATTCTATCTCTCTCTTCTGCATGTTTTCTCTTAGAGGGTAATGCCTCCCATTTGTATGTTATTATACCTTCGGTGCTAGTCGCCAACCCGGGGCCTACTGGAGGCAGGACTCGGGGGTCATTATCTCTCTTTTCACATTGCTGGCCCAGGAGGGGTACACTTTGTGGGGAGGGTGTCGTGACATTGAATGTGTGAAATCTACCTTCCTCATGTTCATTTATAGAAACCAATCCCTTAAAAATCATTACATCTAGGGTTATACTTCTATCACTACGAGAAATCACAAGAGGATCCCATTAAATCATGCCCACTCTCATATTTATATGCATTGAAACCATATTATATATATCCATTCAAGGTAAAATGATCTAATATATAATAAATATAAATAATAGAGATCTTAACATAGGTTTTCATTATGATTTTTTCATAATATTTTATAAATAATTGTTTGGTTGTTAAATATTGACAAAAAAATGATGGGAATCTTGAAAATTAAGAGCCTCTATTTTTATGATAGAATGTTTTTACTCATGAAAAAATTAGGATAACAATTAAATTCAATGATAATTTATTTCCCATATCATGGTTAGTCCACACTTTTTCAAAAACCATTAGTCAATTGTTCTAGTTGATTCTTCTCCAAAATATCACATGTTGCACTGTCCGATAGCACAATTAATCCAAAAAATATACCAATTTTGTGTCTCCATAGTGATCCCCAAACCCAACAAATATATTTTTCGATACTAAATAATATAATATACTAATCAACCTGAAACCATGAACCTCCATAAAGGAATCAAAAAAACATTATAAACATTTATAATCATCTATAGTATTAACTCGAACAATCATTATCATTAGATAAGTTATGAAATATTTAAATATGTCCAACATATGGTGTTAATTTTTTTGCACCATTTGGTTATTCAAACAACCAAATTTGGAATATGTTTTTCCAAATCTACCATGTGAAACTATACAATTAAAATATTCTTTATATTATGAGGCTACTATAAAATCCATTCTAAGTATATTGATTTCTACCAATGGATCACGTCTTTTTTATCAAGAATATGAATTTATATATGGGAAAAATTGTTTACTTCAAGAGTGACGTTGTACCAACAGGTCACAAGATAGGGATCCATGTGGTCTTTTTTAGTTATAAAATGTGGAATCTATTATGGATATCATTGAATCTTGGTGGTAAGCCTAACCAATATGCATCATTTCAAATATGTTCAACATTTTGAAATTTTCTAATATATTGTAATCAAAACATTACATACATTCTCATGATTCAATGACCTTGTCTTGATAAACATTCATGAATATTTGGTCAGTCTCATTATATGATAGTAGTCATAAAAGATGATTTACATAATATAACTATTGGGCCTTTGAGTAGTTAATCCACATAAAATTCATCAGGATCATATTTTTAGTCTCAATGAAAATAAATCATTTAATTAGTGATGTTTTATTATTCCCCCAACCCATAAATGTGGAAAATGATAACGAGGAACACATAATTCCTTGAACAAGGCCTTACCTATCATCAATTTATTGATAATATTATAGGATAATTCCAAAAAAGTTATATGTTTACCTAAGAGTCATGAATGTTCATGAAATAGATATGAGAACATATAGTGGTGATTCCCATATATCTATAAAAGTTATATCAAGACCAAGGTAATTTTAGTGATATGATACAATTATAACGTTCACCAAAATTATGAAATGAATTAAGTGTTTCAAAAAAATAAAATCAAAATTAGAATTTCTTGAAACATGAAACTTCTCAAAGATATAGTGTTTCCAAATAATCTACCATTTAAAAGTCTTTAATTGGGAGGAAGTATACAAACACTATGAGTGATTCAAAATAACCTAATTGCAACATTGATTTCAAGTTACCATTATTATACTGGTGAAAATTCCTATAGAAATCAGATCCCAAATATATATAGTTATAGCCATAGATTTCAACATAGTAACTTTTTTTTATGCATAGCCTTAACCTATTGAAAATTATGATATTTCATATAATAAAGTTCAATATAAATTTTAATACCTAGACCAAAAAACTATGATATCATAATAATTTACATATATAGAATACTGATAAGAATAAAATAAATTTAATGGTGATATACAAAATGATGTTTTTCTCCTCATGGTTGAAAAAACATATTTCTGTTCTGATAATACTTATTCCTTCACAAAAATATATCATGCTAGTATTTTTATTAACTAGTGAGAAAATTACATTCTCAATTTGTTTGACACAATATTCGATCAAGTCAGTAATAACACTCATCATCGTTCACAATGTTGAAACAACCCTTAACACTTTACTATAATATTTTCATCAAAAATCATCATCCACTAAATTACATTTTCAAGATGATTTCCCCAAGTCAAATTCCTAAATTAATAGATACTATGACCAGATACATTATCTCAAGTTCCTTTTACACTAACATAATATATATTTCAAAATATCATTCTCATTGAATACTATAAATTTTTATCTAATGAAATAGTGGTTCCATGTATATGGAGTTAAAAACTAAAATAATTTTATTCATGTATCAGATAGATATTCTCACGTGTTCTCAACATTCTAAAACCATATCTCACAACATTATCTCTTATATGATAACAAAACCCATACTAGATGAAAATGAATTAATATATACTATATAGACCTAAGGTATTTCTATAATTAATTGGATGGGTGATAAGGTAACTTGATCATCAATATATGGAAATAAGTTTAGATCATCATCATATCATGTGAATGGAAAAACCATTATCATCATAGAAGTCACTAAATATTTAATCCTTGATATGTCCTAAAAAATATATAATAGTATATATATCCATGAAATTGTTCTATATAAAATACATTATCGGTTTGATGAAGAGAGTTGATTGATTCAATCATCGTGGGGTAAATTAATATGACCACATTAATTTTAGTGTGCTTAAGGAAAAATAATTCTTGTTTCTATAGTCACACTTGAAAAACAAGTCATTGAAACTTTGATCACATAATATTCACAATATAATTCATTTTTATCTTCATTGACATTTTTACATTGAGAATAAACTATAAAATCGACAAAAAAATGACAAAACCTTTTAATTTGGGAACCTTTTGGAGTTAGAATTTATCATGTCTATGAAGCCTATAAGTTCATTCATATGACCAAAGGTCATGATTATTTAGTAATAATTTCCATATTGACTCTATAATTTTATCGTTATAATATCTTATTTACTTACTCTGAGTTTATGATATCCTTCTCATTGACAATGATTGAATAAACACATAAATCACTTTAACTAATCAAATCAATAAACAATTTGGGGATGTTGTTGTAAATTTGTAATTATAACTTGATTTAGTTTACAATAATCAACACATAAATAGATGGAATCATCAAACTCCTCTTCATAAAAACATATGGATCCGAAGGTGATGTACATGGTATAATAAGTCCTTTGGACCACAATTATTGGTTCTAGAAAATTAATTACTGAAAACAAGTGTATCCATTCTATATCGTGGGATAAAAATATGTATTCCTCCCATTAATTGTTTTTTTAGAGTTCCAATATCCCACTTGCGTGGTATTTTCAAGATAAAATATGTAAATATATCAAGGTGTCAATCCATAATGTTAGGATGATTAATATATCTAGTATCATCCATAATAGCTGGGGTCATTACTAAAAAATGGATATAGATTTTTCTATCCATAGATAGTAATTTTCCATCTAAATAAGAATTTGTATCCCATTCCCCATTGAATACCAGAATAACTTATTTTGGAAATGTGAATATTACTTGGTAAGCATAATATCCATCATTGGAACTAAATTAATCCCACAAACACAATCCAATGGAAGTATATAAATTATTCATATCTATGACCATTAACTACCATAGATACTACACTTCAACATTGCAAATAGAATATGATGGAAACATGAATCAACAAAACATCAGCTGTTTAAGGTGTGTTTTGATATTCATTGTGTAATACATCATTTCTATATATAATTTCTATTATTTAACTTCACAAGAAGCATGAAAATAATTTGACTCAGTAATATTAAAAAAATACATGCATAACTATTGAGTTTAAAAGGATGGTACCATACTCTAATGGGGGACTTTGTTTATTGATCATCATTGTATTTTTTACTCCGTATAGCTATATATCAACTACAATAACACATTATTGGATTCCCTTCTATGTTGTCAACATAACAAAAAAAGTATTCCTAAATGTATCTCAGTTCACCTCAACCTATCTGCGATAAATTCTATTGTAGGATTATTTTATCCAAACATATGGAGTCTAAGTATGTGATTAGCCAATTCCACCTCCATATATTATATGATCCTTAAGATACATCTTGGTATTTCCTTTCATTATGTAGTTCTTGTAATTACTCATTTGTGTAGTTAATTCATTTATTCTATGTATAATTGAGAAGTACTAGACTTTTTTTATCATTATCACTATGACAATGTGAATAAGAGACTAATTTTGGGGATTAATATTATATTATATTTCAAACTAATGAGTAACAATACCTATAAAATATATTCCCAGAGAAAATATTTCCACCATTACCAAGATGCAAAATATTGTCCCCTCCACTCAAATTTCATAATTTTCTCTCTCTCCCATCATATCCATGTTCACCATTTCTAGGTATTCATTAATGTAAAAAATTTCTCCATTTTGGAAAACCATAGGCCATTGAACCACCAAAATGATATATTCCTATAGTCTATCACTATATGCTACCTATAGTGAAAGAAAAATAATGTGATTGAGTTTAAAAAAAAAATTTGTCTACTTACATATTTTTATGTTCTAGATTGAAATGATTATTCCAACATCTTGTTTTTTAATATTTTGAAAACAAAATTTATCAAATATTTACAAAAATTGTTTCCATGTGGCATGTTGATAAACCTTATATTGAATATATATGTAACACAATGACAACACTAGGTCCATGAGAATATATATAAGGCCCCAGCCTTAAACCTTATTTAATATTGAATTAAATGAATAATTCACGTCGAGGATCTTTTCAGGTTTAGAGTTTTAGAGAATTAGAACATAACTATTACATCTCAAAAGATTACAAAGTAGTCACTTATACTAAGTTTCCATAATAAAAAAAAACTCTAGAAAGAAACATGTCTAGTTCCATGTTTTATATAGCATGACATTCCCTTGATCCCATCCTTGACCTTATTCCACATTAATTCCTGTGAAAAACATTTCAAAAAAACATGGGGTGAGCATAAAAAGCTCAGTAAGGGATACAAAAAGAATGAAAACTGTTAGTTTTTCAAACATCAAATAAACCATATATACTCTATCAAAGTAATACCTTTACCCTCATGAAGTAGTAAAAACTCTTCGCTGAATAAAGTATCATTACTTACCTTTTTGTATCCAAGGTATTACCATAAAACCCATATAAAGAACACATAACATATATAAAGGTAACTTGGGACATAAACATACTTATGTGGAATAACCATACGGTCGACTTCCACACATATCACTTAATGGAATAGCCATACGGCCAATTTCCATACATACTTAATGGAATATCCATACGGCCAATTTCCATACATACTTAATGGAATATCCATATGGCCGACTTCCATACCCAATGCATTGGAGGTTGTAACGTAACCACCCGTCCTGGTATTCACGGAACCACCCGTCATATGGTTTATAACGTAACCACCCGTTAAAATGTCCAAGTACCAGTATAAAATCATAAAACATAAATCCAATATAAAGGAATGATAACATTTCCACATTTGAATCACAATATATCATAAATATATTGACATAATAGAATCCTTTTTTCAAAACCATTTTCAATACCAAAATACATAAAAGTGTATATGGTATTTATTTTATTCTAAAAACATTACGACTTGTTGAGAATGCCAAAGATCAAATAATACTCGCGGCGGCGGAAAAAGTCATTGTCACCGCGTACGTTAAAAAAACATCCCTTTTTGATGTTTATTAAAATGCTTCGTAGAAAAAGATTCCTTTTGTATATAAGTAAAAGTCAAAAGATTTTATACACCATATAAAAGAAAGTTGTGTATAAAACGAAATATTCCTCAATGAAATGAGATTGAGACGAAGTCCCTTACCTTGGGTCCGACTTGACTCGATCGTTCTTTATCGTCCTGAATAGTAAAATTGAGTTAATTTCTACTTGATTAAGAACCTTTTTAAAGTTCATTATTCCTTTTATATCACTTATTGCCATGTTAAAAACATTATGTAACCATTTAAGTTAATAATGTTTGTTTTGTCGATATTTGGTTCTTAAGTCGAAAGTGGACTTCTTACAATTACATGTTGTTAGTGTGGTCAAAGGTTCTTTATATCCAGAATGAAATTACTGATTTGGATATCATATATATAATATATATCCAGAATATACATGTATTTATTATATTACATAATCATTTAGAGGTAAGAAATGAAATGCACCGTTCATGGAGACGGTAAGCCGTACGTACGCATGAACGCTACATTCATTTCTTTGTCTTATTAATGGAATTAAAACTAAATGAGAGGTATGTATATTTTAATTCCATAATTATATTCATCATTTAGATATATCATTCATTATATATATCCATTATATACATGTACTTTTAATATTACATTACATTTGGGGATAAGAAATGAAATGCACCGTTCATGGAGTCGGTAAGCCGTACGTACGCATGAACGCTACTTTCATTTCAATCTCATACTTTAATGGAAATAAATAATAATGATATAGAGGTATATTATAATTACAGTATAACATCATATATAATAACTTTAAATCCATCCTTTACACGTCCCACATATGGCATTAACAAATCACATCACTTTGAGCGGGCGGTAGTCCGCACTTCCTTAAATGAAGATATCATGTTTACCCATAATGGAAACCATAAAGGTATGCCCAAAATGAAAAATACAGAAGCTTAAAGAAAAAATAAACATATTCTATATCATATATAAAAATAGTGACATCATAATGGCCATCTTTGAAGGTGTTAAATGAGTGTTGAACAATCATCGTTTCGGGAGGCAGAATTTCTCCATCCACAGAAACCGTATGTTCTTTAACCATTTGATGTAGTTGTGTGAGAGTGTAGCTCAAATAAATCTTATAAAAACATCCTATTATATTGAAGTTACTGGTTTTATTACAAAAGAAGTAAATAAAAAGAGTTTAGAGGGTTGTAGAAGCAAAATAAAACAAATGAACAAGAGAGAATGAATTACCTTTAAATGTGTAACTCCCTTTTGATTCTAGCCTAAAGGCTTCCTTTCAAAGGATTATGCCCAAAGGGAATCCTCTAGGATGATGAGAGGGATGTGGAGAGAGTAAATGGGCAGGGTTTGGCCGAGCCAAAGGCTTGAGGAGTTTGTTAAATGAGGTAGAGGTGGGGGCCTTTTATAAGAGGGGAGGAGGGGCACTTTTGGAAAGTAAAAAAATATTACTTTATTTGAAAATGTGTTTCGGTTTAAAAAGGTCCCACATTGATAAGATTCGTGGATAAGGTGATACTGGTTCGAAATACTCCCATCCAATAAGTTTTGGACATGTTTAGTTCATAGATTTCACATTAACTTTCCATTTTCTTTAAATCGTCAAATAATGATGTCATCACTGCATCATTATTATGTCATAAATAATTTAATTTATTTAATCTCTAAAAATTATAAAAAAAATACAATGATGTTGGAAATCGTTTTAGCTTTCCAATGACTATTTATAATAAAAAATATGACTTGTATAACACCACTTAAAAATTGTTTTAGTAAAACAATTTATGTTATTGTCATTTTCACTTTAACATTAAATAAAAATATATTAATGTCATTTTCCAACTAAAGTGGCTCCATGGGGTCCCCAAGCTGACCCATGGCTTTTCTTGGTCGTCCATGACTCACCCAATAGGTGTAGGACAAGTGTCATGGTGTTTTCACATTTTTATAATATCATTTTTACATTAAATTACACTAATTACCTCTAATCGCGATTAAAAACATAATAAGTTACTATTCACCAAAAAAATTATTTTCATCCCATTGAACCAAATTTTACATACTAATGACAACCATGTATGTCGGATTTTCAAAATTCAATACACATTAGTGGTAAACTTTCATTTAACTGAAAAATCAGTTTTCTTGATTACCACTTAGTGGTTTCACTATTCATCAAAAATTGAATTTTTTCAGAAAATTACCAAAAATTCACCCTAAGCAATATTTGATATTCCGAATTCAAAAATGAAGTCTATTTTACAAAATTCAAAACATATAAGTCACATTAATTAATTTAATAATTAATTCCAGCTGTCATGACAAATAGCGTGTTTTTATGAAACAATAAGTATCAAAAGATTGACACTAGTTTAAGTCCGATTTCAAAGTGAAATTAATTCCAACGACCACTATTAGATTTAATGGTAAAAATATTTTCTAATTTCAATTTAAAACCAATTCAAAAGATAATCTAATCATATAAATAAGTTAGATTAAAAAGTGGTTTTGAATTAAAATACAACATTTTACACTATTCATAAAAAAATTGAACTTTATCAGAAAGGTACCAAAAATTTACACAAAGTAAATTTTGATGTCCCGATTCTAAAGAAGAGTTATATTTGGTCCAATAGAATTTATAAGATCAATCAAAACTATATTTAATGAAGGTTCTCCGTCAAAAGGTGATAAGTGAACCTTTAGTGAAAATTAGAGTATATATGCCTAAAATTGAACTCTTTCCGTATTTTAAGCCTTTATCTTTTATTGGGTAAATGTAAAAACATTTAAAAACATATATAATTATATTTTAGTTATTTATATTCTTTCCCGCCAGTACAACGGCTACTTGTTAACTAACATTTCAAATAATATTATTTTATTACTTGTGTGCAACGTAAGTTTTCAAAGAAACTCATCGTTGCGTATCGGGTATGCTATCGAACATAGCAACCCCTTTAAAATAATATTAATATTTAATTCGTAAATATTAATAAATATAAAAATTCTTTATTCTTTATTTACCTGAGATGTTACATCCTTCCCCCCTTTTGGGAATTGCATCCTCAAAATTTTCTTCACTTATCAAAATAAGTGGGGGTATTTATCCCTCATAGAATTTTCAGATTCCCACGTTGCCTCTTCAATCACATGGTTTTTCCACAAAACCTTTACCTGATGAATCACCTTATTCCGTAACACCTGCTCCATGTGGTCAAGAATCTGGACTGGTTGTTCTTCATAAGATAAGTTCTCTTCCAGCTGAACTACCTCTGGACTCAAAACATGAGATGGATCTGGCATATACTTTCTCAACATCGAAACGTGAAAAACATTGTGTACCTGAGATAAACTCATAGGTAAAGCCACCCGGTATGCAACTGATCCAACTCTCTCCAGAATTTCATATGGTCCAATAAACCTTAGACTCAGCTTTCCTTTCTTACCAAATCTCATCACACATTTCCAAGGAGAAACCTTGAGAAAAACATGATCACCTACCTCGAAAGATAGATCCTTCCTACGGTTATCCGCATAACTCTTCTGCCTGCTCTGAGCTATTCTCATGTGTTTCTGAATCAACTGAACTTTTTTCGCCATCTCTTCTACCAATTCTGGTCCCATCAGCTTCCTTTCACCCACTTCATCCCAAAATGCTGGAGTTCGACACCGCTTCCCATATAATGCCTCAAATGGTGCCAGCTGTATACTGGAATAAAAACTGTTATTATAAGAAAACTCAACCAAAGAAAGATGTTGGTCCCAACTTCCCTGATAATCCATCGAACAAGCTCGTAGCATATCCTCCAAGGTCTGAATTGTTCTTTCTGACTGCCCATCTGATTGAGGATGAAATGTTGTACTAAAATTTAATTCAGTACCCAACGACTTCTGAAGGCCTTTCCAAAAGTTAGATGTGAACCTAGGATCACGATCAGATACAATGGAGAGAGGAACTCCATGTAACCTGACTATCTCTTTAAGATACAAACGGGAAAGTTGATTAAGAGAGAAAGTATCTCGTATAGCAAGGAAATGAGCAGATTTGGTCAAGAGATCAACAATAAACCATATTTCATTATTACCTCGAGATGTCTTCGGTAATCCAACAACAAAGTCCATGGATATATTCTCCCATTTCCACTCTGGCACTGGTAAAGGCTGAAGCATCCCTTTCGGTAACTGCCGCTCTGCTTTAACCTGTTGACAAGTCAAACAATTCACAGTAAAATCAGCAATATCTCTTTTCATTCCATCCCACCAGTAATACTCCGGCAGATCTGTATACATCTTAGTACTGCCCGGATGAACTGAAAACGGAGAAATATGAGCCTCACAAAACAACTCATTCTTCAACTGTGAATCACAAGGCACACATAATCTCTTCCCAAACCTCTAAACACAAACACAAACTTATCCAAGAACTCATGGAACATTTTATTCATAAGGTCGATGAATACAACAGGTGCTTTGGTTAACCCAAAAGGCATAACTACAAATTCATAATGGCCATATCTAGTACGGAACGCAGTCTTCAGAATGTCTTCTTCTTTTACATTCAACTGATGGTACCCCAACCTCAAGTCAATCATCGAAAAATACTGAGCTCCCTGTAGCTGATACCACTTCATTCGATGGCCCAACATCTACTGAAGTTGTTGCGAAGGATTTCACCACCCCTTTCTGCTTGTAGTCTGGCTGCATTCCCCCAGTTGAGTTCTTCATTGGACACTCGTTTTCATAATGACCCGTTTTATTACACTTAAAACATCTTACTGTCGGCTTTTCATTGCCTTCTTGATCATCTTCCTTACAGTTACGAGCAATATGACCAGACTTACCACACCGAAAGCACTTACCAGACTTGGATAAACATTCTCCAGGATGAATTTTACCACACATCTCATAGGATGGATATTTGGGTTTCTTACCTCCTTGCTTCTTTGATGAATTCTTCCCCTTTGCCTGCCAACTAGACCTCTTATTCTATTGTTTGTCAAAGAACACCTGATCATCGGCAAACTCCATTTCCACCTTCTCAGCACATCGAACAAGCTTTTCATAACTTTTAAACTCACGAGAAGCTAATCCCCTTCGATATTTTGGCTTTAATCCTGAGTAAAAACGGTTTATTTTACTATCAATATCTCGTATGAAGTTTGGAGCATACCTTGACAATCGAGTGAACTTTTCTTCATAAGCAGCCACTGAATCATCCTCCTGCCTCAATTATAGGAACTGTTTTTCCATCATAAGACGAACCACCTTAGGAAAATATTTCTCAAGAAACATACCGTTGAATTCGTCCCAGTGAAGATCCTCAATCTCATCACTATCCCTTATATTTTTCACCATCGACCACCACTGATCAGCTTCACCTTCAAAACGGTAAACAGCAAGACTAACCTTTTGATGTTCTGAACACCCCATGACATCAAAAATATTCTCCAGTGCTTTAATCCACCCTTCAGATTGCACAGGGTCAGATGATCCTCTGAATGATGGGTGATGTTGCCTCATGAAATGTTCCACCACTGACATGTTCCTCTGCGGTTGATCTGGCTGATCTCGTGCATGGATACCACCACCATTTATAGCCTGAGTCAACTGTTCCATCACTGCAACAAACTGTTTAGTTCCGATTCCGACCATCTCAGGTTGCTGATTTGGAAGGTTGTCTTCCTCCTGATGTCGTCCCAACATAGCTTCTTTGTTTCCTCTACGGAAAACCATTCTGAACACATAAATATCTTAGGCGAAGAAACATGGTAATCTGTAAATGCTATATCATTTCAATCATATCATAAATTAACTTATAATTTAACAATTTTCTAACTCCTAAAGTTGTCTAAACCGACCTTTGATACCAACTATAAGGCCCCAGCCTTAATCCTTACTTAATATTGAATTAAATGAATAATTCACGTCGAGGATCTTTTCAGGTTTAGAGTTTTAGAGAATTAGAACATAACTATTACATCTCAAAACATTACAAAGTAGTCACTTATACTATGTTTCCATAATAAGAAAAACTCTTGAAAGAAACATGTCTAGTTCCATGTTTTATATAGCATGACATTCCCTTGATCCCATCCTTGACCTTATTCCACATTAAGTCCTGTGAAAAACATTTCAAAAAAACTTGGGGTGAGCATAAAAAGATCAGTAAGGGATACAGAAAGAATGAAAACTGTTAGTTTTTCAAACATCAAATAAACCATATATACTCTATCAAAGTTATACCTTTACCCTCATGAAGTAGTAAAAACTCTTCGCTGAATAAAGTATCATTACTTACCTTTTTGTAACCAAAGTAATACCATAAAACCCATAAAAAGAACACATAACATATATAAAGGTAACTTGGGACATAAACATACTTTAGTGGAACAACCATACGGTCGACTTCCACACATATCACGTAATGGAATAGCCATACGGCCAATTTCCATACATACTTAATGAAATATCCATACTGCCAATTTCCATATATACTTAATGGAATAGCCATACAGCCGACTTCCATACCCAATGCATTGGAGGTTATAACGTAACCACCCGTCCTGGTATTCAAGTCACCACCCTTCATATGGTTTATAACGTAACCACCCGTTAAAATGTCCAAGTACCAGTATAAAATCATAAAACATAAAACCAATATAAAGGAATGTTAACATTTCCACATTTCAATCACAATATATCATAAATATATTGACATAATAGAATCCTTTTTCAAAACCATTTTCAATACCAAAATACATAAAAGAGTATATGGTATTTATTTTATTCTATAAACATTACGGCTTTTTGAGAAAGCCAAAGACCAAATAATACTCGCGGCGGCGGAAAAAGTCATTGTCACCGCGTACGTTAAAAAAACATTTCTTTTTGTCGTTTAGTAAAACGCTTCTTAGAAAAAGATTCCTTTTGTATAAAAGTAAAATTAAAAGGATTTTATACACCATATAAAAGAAAGTTGTGTATAAAACGAAATATGCCTCAATGAAAGGAGATTGAGACGAAGTCCCTTACCTGGGGTCCGACTTGACTCGATCATTCTTTAACGTCCGGAATAGTAAACATGAGTTAATTTATACTTGATTAAGAACCTTTTTAAAGTTCATTATTCCTTTTATATCACTTATTGCCATTTTAAATACATTATGTAACCATTTAAGTTAATGATGTTTGTTTTGTCGATATTTGGTTCTTAAGTCGAAAGTGGACTTCTTACAATTACATGTTGTTCGTGTGGTCAAAGGTTCTTTATATCCAGAATGACATTCCTGATTTGGATATCATATATATAATATATATCCAGTATATACATGTATTTATAATATTACATAATCATTTAGTGGTAAGAAATGAAATGCACCGTTCATTGAGACGGTAAGCCGTACGTACGCATGAGCGCTACTTTCATTTCTTTGTCATATTAATGGAATTAAAACTAAATGAGAGGTATGTATATTTTAATTACATAATTATATTCATCATTTAGATATATCATTCATTATATATATCCATTATATACATGTACTTTTAATAGTACATTACATTTGAGGATAAGAAATGAAATGCACCGTTCATGGAGACGGTAAGTCGTACGTACGCATGAACGCTACTTTCATTTCTATCTCATAATTTAATGGAAAGAAATAAAAATGATATAGAGGTATATTATAATTACAGTATAAAATCATATATAATAACTTTAAATCCATCCTTTACACGTCCCACATATGGCATTAACGAATCACATCACTTCAAGGGGGCGGTAGTCTGCACTTCCTTAAATGAAGATATCGTGTTTACCCATAATGGAAACCATAAAGGTATGCCCAAAATGAAAAATACAGAAGCTTAAAGAAAAAATAAACATATTATATATCATATATAAAAATAGTGACATCATAATGGCCACCTTTGAAGGTGTTAAATGAGTGTTGAACAATCATCGTTTCGGGAGGCAGAATTTCGCCATCCACAGAAACTGTATGTTCTTTAACCATTTGATGTAGTTGTGTGAGAGTTTAGCTCAAATAAATCTTATAAAAACATCCTAGTATATTGAAGTTACTGGTTTTGTTACAAAAGAAGTAAATAAAAAGAGTTTAGAGGGTTGGAGAATCAAAATAAAACAAATGAACAAGAGAGAATGAATTACCTTTAAAAGTGTAACTCCCTTATGATTTGAGCCTAAAGGAATCCTTTGAAAGGATTATTCCCAAAGGGAATCCTCTAGGATGAGTAGAGGGATGTGGAGAGAGTAAATGGGCAGGGGATGGCCTAGCCAAAGGCTTGAGGAGTGTGTGAAATGAGGTAGAGGTGGGGGCCTTTTATAAGAGGAGAGGAGGGGCACTTTTGGAAAGTAAAGAAATATTACTATATTTGAAAATGTGTTTCGGTTTTAAAAGGTCCCACATTGATATAATAAGTTTATAAGGTGATTCGGGTTTGAAATACACCCATACAATATGTTTTGGACATGTTTAGTTCATAGATTTCACATTATCTTTCCATTTTATTTAAATCGTCAAATAATGATGTCATCGCTGCATCATTATTATGTCATTAATAATTTAATTTATTTAATGTCTAAAAATTATAGAAAAAAAACTTTGATGTAGGAAATCTTTTTATCTTTCCAATGACTATTTATAATAAAAAAATATGACTTGTATAACCCCACTTAAAAATTGTTTTAGTAAAACAATTTATGTTAGTGTCATTTTCACTTTAACATTAAATAAAAACATATTAATGTCATTTTCCAACTAAAGTGGCTCCATGGGGTCCCCAAGTTGACCCATGGCTTTTCTTGGTCTGCCATGACTTACCAAATAGGTGTAGGACAAGTGTCATGGTGTTTTCACATTTTTATAATATCATTTTTACATTAAATTAAACTAATTACCTCTAATCACGATTAAAAACTTAATAAGTTACTATTCACCAAAAAAATTATTTTCATCCCATTGAACCAAATTTTACATACTAATGACAACCATGTATGTCGGATTTTCAAAATTCAATACACATTAGTGGTAAACTTTCATTTAACTGAAAAATCATTTTGCTTGATTACCACTTAGGGGTTTCACTATTCATCAAAAATTGAAGTTTTTCAGAAAATTACCAAAAATTCACCCTAAGCTATATTTGATATTCCGAATTCAAAAATGAAGTCTATTTTACAAAATTAAAAACATATAAGTCACATTAATTAATTTAATAATTAATTCCAGCTGTCATGACAAATAGCGTGTTTTTATGAAACAATAAGTATCAAAAGATTGACACTAGTTTAAGTCCGATTTCAAATTGAAATTAATTCCAAAGACCACTATTAGATTTAATGGTAAAAATATTTTCTAATTTCACTTTAAAACAAATTCAAAATATAATCTAATAATATAAATAAATTAGATTAAAAAGTGGTTTTGAATTAAAATACAACATTTTACACTATTCATAAAAAAATGAACTTTATCAGAAAGGTACCAAAAATTTACACAAAGTAAATTTTGATGTCCCGATTCTAAAGAAGAGTTATATTTGGTCCAATATAATTTATAAGATTGATCAAAACTATATTTAATGACGGTTCTCTGTCAAAAGGTGATAAGTGAACCTTTAATGAAAATTAGAGTATATATGCCTAAAATTGAACTCTTTCCGTATTTTAAGCCTTTATCTTTTATTGGGTAAATGAAAAAACATTTAAAAACATATATAATAATATTTTAGTTATTTCTATCCATTCCCGCCAGTACAACGGCTACTTGTTAACTAACATTTAAAATAATATTATTTTATTACTTGTGTGCAACGTATGTTTTCAAAGATACTCATCGTTGCGTATCGGGTATGCTATCGAACATAAAAACCCCTTTAAAATAAAATTAATATTTAATTCGTAAGTATTAATAAATATGAAAATTCTTTATTCTTTATTTACCTGGGATGTTACAATATATGTTTCTAAGTAAGACTTTATTTCATAAACATTACCCAATATTTCAAAAATAATGTTCATCTAACGTTGGCACACCTCATCATTCTCTGGTATTGAATTACCCTAAAATCATTCTTGGGTAATCATTATAAATTCCATTTCATGACTCACATAACATGGTTCCTCAGTACATGGTCCCTTTTCAAAATTAGGAAAGTCATTCACTATTCTCTAAACAAAATCCTATATTTCATATGTTTCAATTTTGATAATCTTCTTGGATTATCCCATTCAATAATTTCTCTTACTCTTAAATAGCAGTTTTTTTTTCTCTGAATCATTTTATTAGACAATATTTTATAAATTCTACTATAAATAATTAATTATAATATTTTAATTGTCAATAAGAAAATTATAATATTAATGGTTTAAAATAAAATAATCATCTATCATTGATATCCTAGTAAGAATTCTCTTTACTAATTTAATATAACATTAAATAAAATGATAAACTTGTGATGATTAGTTGATAACACATCTACAGGTGATTAAAATAAATTTTTATACATAGAATGTTGTGGTAACATGAAGTCCAAAAAGGTCAGATATATATTTTTATTGTATTCATTCCAAAACCCACATTTTATTTTCTCCATTATATCATATTAAAAAAATTTTGAAAAAAATAATACCATTTGAAACATCACTTTTATAACACTTTGATTCGTCCAGGTCATAGGTGATCCCATCTTTAGGTGGTGTCCCAATGTCAGCAAAGGCTATTAATTAATTATTACAGTATACCTAAACATTGGGGGGGGGGGGTTTCTATTTTTAATAAAATAAAACATATTAAGATGAAATAATAACTAAAAACAATAATATTTTCCAATAGATTTACACCATAAAACACAATAAAATATTTAAAATTATAAAATCATGGAAAAATAGAATGAAATAAAATATAAAACTAAAAGAAAAATTTGGTAGAATAATCTAAAACCATGGTACGACCACTCAATTTCAATATGTAGGTAATGTATGGCTCCATCTATTAAAACCATGAATATTACATCAAGGAATGAGGTTTGAGATGTAATAAACCATCCAAATTCCAATATCATTGAGAAGAACATTTTCATATACACTAAAGTCCATATATAGGCATTTGGGAATCATTCGTATTTGAAAATACCTAACATAAATTTCTCAAATTCCCTTAAAAGAAAAACTATCCTAGATAACATGATTATAAGAAAACAAGAAGAATGTCAAAAGAAGGTATATTTTTTGAAAATATTACTTATGTTATATAAACAAAATTTACAAGAAAATTATAAATAATTATGTGTTATTATTTCGTATGGTTATTTAATTTATTTTAATTTGGAATAAAAAACCCATCCATTTAAACACACATGAAAATGTTCCTTCATAACCTGGACCACTCTATACATATAATTAGTGAGTCATTCTTTACCACTGAAGTATCTTCTCTGCACAATTTGATAGTGATACATCTTACCACGATAAATCCACACATCCATTATTTTATAGAGGCACTTTTAAGAGGACTAATCTCACATTAACATAAGTAGACGAAACCCAGTTACACTAGGAAGACATTTCAAATCCCATCATTCTTTGGGAAACCCATTAATTCAATTAATCCAAAACCTTATTACTGACACCCAAAATAAAATTTCATAATCAAAAAAACAATAAAAAAATATATTAGATCTTTGTAAAATCAACCCATGTAATAATAGAATGTATTAATATAATAAATACTAATGCATTAATATTCCAATAAAAGTGGATAGAGGGATCCCAAAACTAACTTGGTTTCATTTGGAGCAACCAATCCACCCAAGAATAGATATATCTAAACCAATCTTTATCTTCCATTGATAAATCGAAAAATGATCACATTATAATAGTTATATATCCATGGATCTAAGAAATATATCCCTAGTCAAGTTTCATGTTTAAGATAAAATAAGTTTACCTAGAATAAGTGAAAATAATGAATAACATACAATGGATTTTCAAGGTAAACTGGTCAAAATATTGTAAAAATAAGAGTATGTAGGTAGAATATAACCAAAATCACCTATGGTAACCCATGAAATCTAGATCCTACATCAATAGAGAATTTATGAGGAATTTTTTAAAATATTCAGTTTAAAAATAAATTATATAGATATCATCATTACTGTATCATTTTTATGTAACATTTCATGCCAAGCCCAAGACCAAACATGATATTTGTATCTATCCTACAAAATCTGAAGCTAAATGGTTTGTCCTAACGGTTTTTCCAAGATGTGTGCCAACTATGCACCGTCTCAGTATTCCCCAACCCATTATCATGGTTTAATATAGAATTTAGTATGGTTTATATTAACCCTGATAAATCCATGATTCTCTAAATGGGTATATAAAACCTTATAAAACCCTCTAGAAACATCCAAATATGAAACATGAACATTCCAGTTCAATAAATAATGTAATAAATAATTAAATAATCAATCATGGGGTGTTATAAGTTCCTATTTATGTCATCATTTGATGTTTGTCTACTCTAAGTATTGAATTACCTATCTCAAATCACCTTCACTCCCTCAGGGGTCACTTATGTCATATGTGACACAACAATTACAACATTTCATGCCTCTTTTCAACATATAAGTTATCAATAAATCCAACCATAAATATCATCAAAATGATCCATATGAATTGAATACGATATGCTATTACTATACACAAACTCAACCATGTATGGGTTATCGTCCGAATATCAACCAAAATTCATAATCTAGGCCCATTTCATATCCTATAAAATACATATTGACAACTTAAATTGTCCATACTTATTAATATGACATGATGTATTCAATTTCATCTAGGTACCCAAATACATTAACAAACCATTCTAAAACCATGATGTGATGTATGAATCTATATCTAATATGATGCTCAATGGAGATCCATGATGGCATATAATCTCCTTAGAATATAGTTTTATATACTCATTCATAGAAAGGGATGCTCAAATTATTAGTAAATTATCTCAATTCAATAGTTAATGAAGTATTACCCAAATAGTAACAGAAATATGTAGGTTCATGGGAAACCATGTTATGAATTACATTATGTCTGTATCCTATATAATTATATGAACATTACGTGGTGGATGAAATCCTCCAAGGTGTTTAGAATGAGACATTACCATCTATAATGTATGGAAATAGAAAAAAAATATTTTTGATATCCATCTTCATTCCTAGCCACAAAAATAGATGTATGACTCCATGGTACATCTTTTTTATCCATAGATTCAATTCCAACATAACATCAGAAATCTCTATCATGAGATATTCCATCACGGAATTTGGTACTAATACTCCCCCATGAATATAAATTGTACTTTCATTATCTGAGGACCAACATGGAAGAGATATACCCCTTTCCATGTGCTCCCACACAACTATACTATCATAATCTAACTTTTTATGGAATTTACAGGATATAATAAAAAAAATATGTGATATGTAACATATCAATTGTTACTACTCTATGATCCTCATATGAAAACTCTACCCACTAATCCATTAAAATCATCCATAATTATTCATCCTTTAAACAGTTCTCTTCAGTATATCTTGTCTTCTGGGTTATACTACTAAGAAAATATACAATATAATTCCATTCTCCCCTAGCATGGTTCATATCAAAGTAGAATATATGTAGATAATCACCCCTATGAATCTTCCAATTACTAGGATCATACTTTGAATAGATTTATTGCATTCCCTCATAGTACATGTAGATGATTATCCATTAAACTATGAAAATTAACATCATCAAAATGCTAGATTATATAAAATTTTCCACAAACTATGTGTCATGTTCTAGGTATTTCCACCCAAGGGGTCTAATTTGGCATGGCCTATTAGTGACTACTCATCTCTCTATATCTGCAAACCTCTCAAAATGATAACTAAGGAAAACATTACAATGTGTATATAATCCAAATATAATGAAGGATCAAAATTGGATTTTTTCAATATCTTTTTTAGATCTCGGAATTCCTCTTTAAAAAATTTAAACAGCTCAAACTGTAACCCCTTTTTTGAACTCTGTCATCTTCACATCCAAACTAGGGAACTCTAGTTTGAAAATTTTATAGTGCCCAAAAACCATGGGAAATATTAATATGAAAAATATATAGGTAATTATAATTAGATCAAATCATCTACATACACTATTTCTTCTGAATTCATTACCTAATAAAATACATGCCTTAGGATACACACCTCTTGAATCCAAAATTGACACTTTGACCGTTCGAAAAAATTTATTGTGCTCAATTTGTACTCAAAACATTCCCACAGCTCCTATAATTCATATTATAGCTCATTTTATATATCAAGATATCATCCATGAATAATTTTATGAATAATTACAAGGTTTTATGAAATACCCATGGGATAGATAACTAGGTTCACAGTTGGGTGATGCTATGTTGTGAAAAAAGAGTATCAGAGCTAATACCCAAGAATTTGTGTAATGTAACTTCCTTTGTTTTTTATTTAGGGTCCTAAATGTGGTAATGTTTATTTAATGCATGGATGATTGAAACACCTCCTAAAAATTTATACCAAATATACCAGATCGTACTACCCATGTCCACAAGGTGGAATATTATTTTCAGAACAATACCTAATTAGAAATAAAAAATACTACTTTTTAACTAGGAGTTGTCTAATAACGGTAAACATGTAGGATTTATTCAAAAAATTGTATGCATGTGGAAAAAAAATATAACATGTGTTTTCATTACGATAATCCATTTGTCATATTAGAGATCTAATTGGAAAATATAACTTAGATATTTGAGAATGAAAGAAATGTATTTTGGGAGACCCATGAGGTCATGTGACATGTTTCATGCCCCAAGTCGGTAAGGTAATTAAATACATAAAACACATGTACAAATCATAAATAATAAAAAAAAATATTTTAATAACACATGATGAATGATTGTGCACGTAATCTGCTCTACTAAAGCAATCATAGAACAAACAAAACAATAAAAACAATAATTTTAATGATAAATAAATAATATATTGGTAATAATGAATTATAAATGAATATTTAATGTCAAAAAATAGTATTGTTTTTATAAATAAACTATATTCCTATATACAGTATTTCTGATTTTAGAGTGCCTTTACCAAGAATAAATTAGAGTTATGGGTTTTCACTGAATTTTCACATCATTGAAAAATAAATAATTTTATGGGAATATAATCAATTATTTGGTATATAAACCACCCATTATACTTAAATAACCATTATATATATTTAAATCATGGGTTATTTAATTAAATATTCCCATTTATTGACTTGTTATTAATACACCAAATTGTTTATTTAGATTTTCTTCACATTTTTCATTTATTGAGTTATGTTTCTTTTCATAAAGCTTCATTATATTGTATTGTGGTCCGAATACAACATTAAGATATATTATAATTATTTATATATTATTCAATGTACATAAATTACATTTTAATTTCCATATTTCATTTTATTTTATAATATATGTTACTAGTGTCATAGAGGTCATTCTTTACTCAACCTTCATTCCTTAAGACACGATCATTCTTCATTGACTATTTCATTTTATACTTGATTTTTCATGGATAAAATCTACATCACATAAAATGTTATATCACCCTCTTAGATAATATTATTTTGATATCAAAATAATCTTCTTCGGTTTATTACCTAGTTCTTAAAATATAATGTTATTAATAATAATTCACATTCAAAATATTGGTAATGTGTCATCAATATCCAATTATTTAATACCAGAAAAAATAAAATTGAATATTTTGATTGATAATTAGGTATTATATTATATTGAACAATTATATTTCTGAAATTTTATGAAAATAAAACTTTTTCAACTCTTCCGTAGATGTTGTACATTTTTATAATTTTTTTTTTAAAAGTACATATTTATTCATCCACTATAATATATATATTTTACAAAAAATTATATCTAATTATCATTAATTTTGTTCCACTATTCAATTACTTAGATGTTTAGTTTTCTTTTGTTGATTTATATTCAATTTTATCACATTTAAATATTTATTTTCAAACATTCCGATAACATTATTTTTAATGAACTATTAAAAAAAAGAAATTATTTTTCATGATTTCACTTATATTTAAACTATGGATATATCTGACCCATCACCTAAAGAATTATGTTTCATTTATTAACATATAAATACCCTTATAGAAATTCGGTTTAGAGAGATTAAAATTTGGTTGTTTTTCATAAATAATTCAGGATTGATTTTTATGTCACAAATTATTAAAATGTTCACTTACACATTTTCATTCCATGTGTTATTAAATGTGTGATTAATTATTAATATCTTCTAGAACTCATATATATAAATATATATTATTTTTATGTGATATCATGGAACAAAATTTAATATCCCCCCAATATACTCGACAATTCCTCTTATATCATGATATTAATATGGGACATGGGTGTTTTACCCTAGTAAATTATTTTAGAGGAAATAAATTGTATCCCCAAGTACACTATGTTAAAAAACCTACATTGTTACTAATGTACACTATGGTATTAATGCAGTTGTTATTAACCATGACATGTGCTATTATTTTATATGCTTATTTTTTTAAATTTTTATGTTGTTTATTCATAACCCAAGATTATTTTCCAATGATATTAAAAACCTATTCCACATTATTCTTGGATGATAATATTATCTTATGAAGTTCTTATAACATGGTAAATGATTAGGATATGGTATATGATGATAAATGACAATATTTCAATGAAATTAAATAATTTGTAAATTATTTCTAACATATTTTATTTCTATAAAATGATTGTAATATAATTAAAAATAATCTCTAACTCATCAATAGTATTTTCCCCTTATTGACCATTTCATCTCACCCCATTCTTATATTTCGTCCTTCTATTGGAACTGAAATGTAATAATATTTTTTGTATGAAATCATGTGTGAATATATTTGTGTTTTTATTAAAAAAAACTATTATATTATAATTTTTTAATTATGATAATCAATAATGAAACTAAAATTTCGGGTTCATGGAGTGTTTTTATTTTTCATATGTATTTTATATTTTGGTAAAATAATAAAATATACATGTATGTAATTTTGGGGTTGTATTTTTTTCATCCATAAAAAGTAAATTATTTGGGTTATTCTATCATTCTCATTAACCTACATCATAAGAGTCTAGGACATTATTATTTACATCATATAACACTACTAGAGTTATAAACTAAAATAGTAAAGAAAATGAAATATAGCCATATTTCCCTCCACATGCATCATTTATGATGGTTTCCATATTTATAAACTATAACTAATTTAAATCATTACTACTGAAAATTACTTAATTCTCTCCGATTATTATATTACACATAACCATCCTATGGATTCCCCTAATTCCCTTATAACAACATTTTCCCCACACTCATGTAATTATGTATAATGTTGAAACATAAATCCCAGCATTATTCGGTTCATTAAAATTATATTTTCTAGATAGTGAGGCATGATTTTCACTATTTTAAAAAGATACCGAGAATATTTTAAATCATATATTGTATAAATTAAATAACTCTTGAATTAGTACCACATAAATAATATTATACTACCTCATGTTTCCTAATGAATAGATCCCCATTAGTTCGACCATAACGCCTCCTCACTACCCAACCAAGTTAACATATATCAATGTTTTTATCTAAGAGATAATATGTAAAAAATTACTTTGACATGAAAACATTTTAAAGAATATTTTCTATATCCCTACCTCATCTAATTTTTCATCACCACATATGGAATTGGGAGGTTTTCAGTCAATTGTGATATTCAAGAAATTTTATAGCAATAAATTTTGTATCCTTAAACCAATAACAACTAAATATCTATTTATCGATAACCCATTATATAATACCAAAAATATGATTTTCCATATCTATCTAGATGTTCCTTCTTTTAGAATACTAGATTATAATGTAACAACTTTCAAGATCGAATAGATAGTAATCCAATCATGATGAATGATATACCAAATCATACATCTTATGATACCATATTGAATCCCACCAAATTTATTACTATATAACATGAGGAGGAATAATGTTGAGATAACCAACCATGCGGTTGATCAATCAACTGAAATAACATAATATAAACTTCAAATATTTCTTCATGAATAGATCAGTTAAGGGAATTCACCAATGCCTTACCTTCCCTAGAGAAAATACGATATTTATGTTCTAATACTATAGTAATAATGGCTATTATTGTAATCTCTCATTTAAAAAATCATATATATTTTGAATCCGTAAATACCAAACCAAATGAACAATTCATTATTTATCTATGGTGTCATGCTATGATATAAAATCAAATATATTCTGATAAAACTAAATGAAATTTTACTTGTAATTTTTTTTAAATAATTAAACCATATGTAAATGAAATTACCCATAATTTTAATGTCTCAACTTTACAATATTTGATGAATATTATACCACTGACGAAAAATAGAGATAGAATATAACATGTTAAAAATAATAAACATATTTATTAATAATTATAATATATAATTTATGATGATTTAGATATATGTAAAATATATAAATATAATTATTTTGACTGTTGTATATATGGATATTGGTTATATGGCTATTGTATAGATGATCAGTAGATATATACCAATTGGATATTTATTCTTTGATAAACATGTATCCAATGGGTATAATGATGTTTTTTAATTATTTTTTGAAATATAAATATTATTTCATTTAAAAATATTAATCAATTATAATTAAAGAAAATTAATAATTTAAATGTTTAATTAGAAAATTATATATTTCAATATATTATTTATTATGAATATTGTTGATGTTGTTATATTTTTTGAATAATTATTTGATGATGATAAAAAAAATGAAGTTCTAAAAATTTAATGGATTGATATAATATAATTATTAAAATATTAATATTTACATTATAATAAATTGATTTAATATTAATTTTATTTTCAAAATAATTATTTCTCAAATTATTATGATTTTTATGAAATAAATTATATAGTCGACTTTTATCATATAATTAATATAAAATTGATTTTTATGTGTTTAAGAAATAAATTAGTAGTTTTTAATAAGTAAATGATGTTAAATATAACCAGGAATACTTAAAAACTAAATAATAATTATTTTATAAATTTATATCTATATAATATTTTGGTTATTTAAATTTAGAATTTATCGTTTATATAAATTGAATTTTATTAAATGGAGACAAATTTGTTAAAAATCATATATAAATTTATTTAAAATAGACACCCTATATTTTTTGGGAAAAATAATTATCATGATTAATAATTAAATAAGATAAACATTTACGAAAAGGCTAAAATAACCATGCTCAGATATCTGAACATTACAATGATGTAAACACATTACAGAATTACAATATTTTATTTGGTGATAAATAATTAAATTTTATCTAATATATTCTTACATAACTCACCAAATTCTTATGTATGTTTATATTTACCCTTCACCCAACTCGTGTTTCCAATGAAGTGTCCCTCATTTTAATATATAAACGGAATTCACTTCCAACCACTGTAATCCACATCAATTATTTTATTTTCTCATATATAATTGTAGAGACCCAAAGCTTTACGTACATAGACATTACATTACTTTTTCAGAATACTTAATATATAAAAAAATAGAAACCAAAGGACTGTAATTTTTTAGTGTCTTTGGAAACTCGCTACGTAATCTTCTAATAATGGTGAAAGATCTTCAATATCTCCCATAAATATCTTCCTCTTTTTGGATTTCTTAACTAAAACCTTTCTTTATATCCTGGGGAAAATAAAACATAAAAAGGGTAAGCTCAAATGCTTAGTAAGGGTAAACATATAGAACATAATACAATCCATAAACATTTGAATGAAAAAACTTAAACATAAAATCTAAACATAAAAATATAGATCAAAGACATAAATATTGGAAGTTTGTAAGGCATATATCATAAATGAACATCAATCATGATAAAATATCATTGGAATAAAAAATTTAATTGTGGAAAAAAATTAATCACATGAAATGATTTCCATAGTAGCCAAGGCATTGCATCCAAGACTATCTTTTTGGACAAAGTACCTTTCTGAATCGAGTTCACTCCTCGTTCCAGTCCTGTAACACTGAACCGGATTAACTTACCGTTCTATCCATGTTTATCTAATGAGATATAAATATTTACCCAATTCATTGGAGGGAGATATAGGTCCCACCCATCTCATATTGAAATCATTCTTACTTGTTCCACAACATGAACAAAAATCATTCATCGTTACCCAATGAATAAAATGGGTTTGATAAACATCATCCCATCATTAAATAATCCATATAAAAAATGGATATCATTTCATCATAAGAAATGTGAAACCATGTAAATCATAGAGACATTATACTTGAACCATACACATATGAAAATAATGTCATCTTAGATGTAAAATGGATTTGATAAAACATTTGAAAGGAATTCTTGCGGAAAATAAACTTTCTTCTTAAAAATCAATTTCTTTTCACAAAATACCACTCAATTTTAAAAGAAATGGATTTTATTGAAAATAACCATAAAATATTGTTGAGTAAACTTCATGAAAATAAGGACTTATGAAACCATAAAAATACGTTCATTCCGTATAAGTTAATAAAACATTCTCCTCGTACATTTTTCAGAAAACGTCAAAATGTTCATTGTATGGTAAATAAAATAAATATTTCTTTCATAACATTTGGTAAGGACAAAAATGGGTAAAAAGGACATTAAAAAAACATAAAAACACTTTTATAAAACATAGGCATCGATGATAACAATAACCCCAGTAAATACATACGAATAAACAATCTCGGATAAGAACGAGATTGGAATAATTATCCCTTACCTTATGTCTGATATGCTTATTTTGTATCAGAAAATAATGTATAATGATTTAAATAATGTCATTGACCTATTACAGAATCATATTCATTGTTATGATATCATATATCATTTACTTGCGACTTTATATTACCCTTTCTTTTGAAAATTTGATGTAAATGCAGCGGTTTGGGTAAAATCATTTCATTCATTGAACGTATTTCAACTTGTTGTTCTTGATATTATTACTTATATCCTGATTTACTTAATTATAAAATGTAAAAAATGATTTATATATAATATATATTCATCATATACATATATAAATGATAGAACGATAAATGGAATGAAATACACCATTCATGGAGACAGTAGGTCGTACGTACACGTGAACACTGTTTTTGTTTCCTTATTGAATTTAATGGAATTAAGTGGATGACATACATATATATATATATATACATAAATACAGTATCATTATTATGTAATATATTTCATGATTACTTATTATATATACTTTATAATCATTCAGGAATGGTTAATCGTTGAGAATGAATCTCATCACGTCGTGGAGACTGTAGTCCGTACGTACGCACGAGCGATGATATCATTCCCATGATCATGTAATTGTATTAAAGTGTATTTATAATATTTCAGAATCAATATCACTTTACAATAATAATATATAGTTATTTATTTACACCATTATACCCATCCTAGTAAGGTGGTGGTCAAAAACAGATTACACCACGGCGTGGAGAGGGTATTTCGTACGTACGCACACGCGGTGATTTCATTTTACATAGGATGGATATAAGGTGAAATAGGTTTGCTTCATATTTATAAAAACAAAAAATTATATTTTTGATACTAATGTTATTACTTCATATTTAAACAACTACAGAAGAGGAAGTAGAAGAAGAAATAAATTAGAATGAATCAGTAACAGATATTAACTCTTCTTCGACACACCTCTTTGAAACCACCTCTTAGCGCACTAAAGTTGGTCTTTGAAGAATAAAATACCTCTAGAATATTACTAGGAAAGTGTAGAAGAAATATTTTCATGGTTTGGGCGAGTGTGAAGGCTCAATGTGATGTTAGGAGAAGAGGGAGGAGGTTCCCTTTTATAAGGGAGGAGAGGGGAACCTTAGGAAAAACATAAAACATTATTTTATAATAAAGAAATATTCGGTTTTCAATAGCTCCAAATTGATTTATTTTGAAGCTAAAGTTGGGATGGGTTGATATCCTTTCAACCAATATATTTTAGACAGGTTTGGGTCATTATATTAACCTTATCTTTTAGTTTTAACTCTTAGTTATTTAGATTAACAATTACCATGTCACTTTGTATTTTTATATTATATAGTTAATAAACATACAATATACATTTAATAGAACCCCAAGTGGTTCATTAATGATACACCTATTATTATATATGTATCTTGGCTGAACCATTGGTTTTTAAGAAAATAATATTAATTAATAATATAATATTTGTTTTAAAAACTATTTTAGGTCAATTTTGATACAATTTGGTAATTGATTTTTGGGAAACTCATTCTAGCTTTATTAGTTCGATTAAAGTTAATTAAATCAATACTAACATGTCATGTTAACATATAAAATTATTTTAATTCATAAAAAGTCTAAAATTACATTAATTTTGGTATTTATTACATCGTTTATGTTAGTATTTCATTAATAAGTTAATTACTCCATCATCATTGTGTCATAAATAAATTAAATTATTAAATTTATAAAAATTATAAATAAACTAAAATTATGTAGGAAATCATGTTATCTTTATAATGAATATTTATAGTCGAATTTATCTTATGTATAACCCTATATTGAAAATTGTTTAGTTATTAAAAATTGATTTTAACTATTTTAACCCTTCTTTAAAAAAATTAATAATAAATATCCTAATCTAATCTAAGTGGACCTAAATGGTCATATTTTATTCCTATGGTTCTTTTTGGTTGAATTAAGCTTATCAAATAGAATTTTTACATATGTTAGGGTGATAATAATATCATTTTTACCTTTAATTACCCTATTTAATTTTAACCGTGGTAAATAAAAGTAAAACGTTTCTATTCACAAAGAATTATTTTTGTCTCATTAAGCCACATTTTAGTCCTTGATGTTAACAGTGACTCACAGATTTTAAAAATTCCACTGATATAAGTGGTAAAATTATGATTTATTTAAGTTTGCAAAAAGCTCCTAGGAGGTAGGTAAAAGACTGTGAAAAGTTCAATAAAATTTTTATATAGAACAAATTATTATAAAATGACTCCAATGAATTACATTGAACTTATACAGGTATTATGTATCAATTTTTACATAAAATAAATTTAAATATAATAAATAATTATTTAAATAAAAAGTCGGTTTTTAAATAGTAACCGAGTGTTTTCACTATTCATCATAAATTGAATGTTTTCAGAAAAATACCAAAAAATCACCCTAGGATTATTTAGATATTCTGAATCCAAAAATGAAGTCCATTTTGAAAAATTAAATTTATAAAATTTCAAAAATTGGGTATTTGTAATCATAACGGCTAGTTCATAAAAATATTATAAAAATATCTCGTTTAGTGAAACTCGGTATTGCGTACAACACACACTATCGAAGATGGTATTGGTTGCGTGTAATGCAAGACAAGTCATGGTTGTGTGTAGTGAAAGCCCGGTTTGGTGTTTCGTATAACATAATCAAAACTTATTTCATTTATACATTAAACAAAATCTATACTTAATGTTGTGTAGAATAATTTCCACAAAACTAACTAGAAATTGTGTGTAACACAAGCCAAGAATAGTGTTGCGTATACTTCAAGATATTAAGGAGTTTTGTATAGTACAATCTAAACTTGGTGTAGTGTATAATAGAAGACAACAATGAAACTAAAAGAATATTTTTCATAAAATCTCGGGGTGTTACATTCTACCCCCCTTAAAATGAATTTCTCCTTCGAAATTTGTCGGAGTTATAAATGGTTTACTACTTGAAAGTTTCTTTAATAGAAACCTACATTGTAAAAAGAAATACCAAAACTTGAATTTAAAAACTGAAGTATGAAACGTAACTGTTACCAAAATTAACTAATCACTGGTTTTCCACATAGTGGATCATAGGTGAAAATATGGATATGGATGAAAAATATAACCATCAACTTATGATGTAGATTGGTAGATGACATGGCTATGAAAAATCCAACAATCACAAAGCCATAAATTTGTGATGATCTATGGTACCATCCGATTCATCAGATATGAGAGCACTAGAACAATTTTTTTTGTTTTCCAGACCATTTCCCTAAAGCTGAAGAATTGTTGAATTAAAAGAAATACATGATTTTGGTACAATCTCACCGTTTCTCGTGCCTCGAAAAATTTCCACTTCATCTATTAATGAAATGAAGTTGAATTTGTCTTCTGTGAAGTGTTAACAAATTATGTGATAGAATGATAGGTCATTCGATTTATTTATAATGCAAAACGTTTATCATAATTTATTAAATATACAGAAATCCATCTATGCTGAGATTAATCGTATATGGTTGCTAAAATGGACTTATACTTCAGTTATCATAGCACATAATAAAATAAAACTTGTTTCTTCTAACCGGTGACTTCCTGTAGGCTAGTGGTAGGCGATAAAGGTCTATCACAATTTGGTTGTGGGTTCGATTCCCACGTCCTTGTCTGATGCGACGGGTTGTCGCACGTCCTGCAGGATGTCCTTTTTCTAAATCTAAATTATAATAATATTCCATCATTAATATAGAAAAAGTTCTAGTCATAAACAATACTAACTTATTTATAACATAATCCATTCCAATCTTTAGGTTTATCCAAAATACTTATGTTCAATCTTATAGTATAAAGAAAACTATTATTAGAAATGTCATCTACCGAGCAAGTGAATACCATCATTTATCCCCCATATAAGATATATCTTTTCGGTCACATTCCAACCATGTGAATACCTTAATCATTTATTCTTTTGAAAAATGAATACCCATTGAATCTTACTGAAAACATGAATGCTCTAGAAAGTTAACTCTTACCACATACCAAAATCCAAAAATTATATATACTCAATCCTTGATATAACTTTTTCCTTATATCAGTCAAGAGCTCATGAATAATGTCAAACATTTAATTTTCTCATTATCCCTTCATTATTCTCATATCGTCTTCTTTCCAAAATATCTCAATCACTTTACATGGTTACTGGTTCCATAAAATTATTCAAAACCACAACATATCAATACATAAATTTTCCAATATTCCACGATAATATATACAACATTATTTTGGAATCCCATTACATAGAAAATTAATCATTCCACCACATCATTTTCATATTCAACATCCCCAATAGTGATCACATGTGACTTCCCTTTTTCATTTTCCTTAAGTGGTTTCTCATGTCGATCAACATTAACCATTGGATTAGGGCATTGATTACCATAATGCCCCATTTCATTTCACTTGATGCATTGAAGTGTTGGTGGTGTGTTCTCTGTAGTATTTTCTTTATTCACATCATTAGAAACCCTTTTTCCATTACTTCAACACTCAGCTACTTGATGACCTTTTTTCCACACTTAAAACATTTTATAGTCCCTTTAAGAGAATCTCTACCATGCTTATTTCCACTCTTTGAGCACAAAGAAACATTCATCTTCTTTTCACCATTTTTCTGAGATTTCTCCTTGAACTCCATCTTTCGTTTCTTTTCTAAACCATAAGATGGATATGTAACACCAAATTCCATTTCTACCTTGATAGCACAACACACAATTTCATAATAGCTACTGAAGTCTCTTATATCTAATGCCCTTCAAATACTTGGTTTTAAGCCACTGAATAATCAATCAACATTACTTCTAGGTTGGATGATAATGCCAGATGCATACCTTACAAGCCCTGTAAAATTCTCTTCGTATATACCAACATATTCATCATCCTTTTTCATAAGCTCAAGGAAATCCTTTTCCAACTTTGATCGAAGAATACTAAGGAAGTACTTATGGAATAATAAGTTCATGAACTCATCCCATTCCATGGATTCGATTTCATCTCAAGGCCTTGTATTCTTAATTAGAGTGCACCATTGATCTGCTTCACCTTCTAAACGGTAAATAGACAGAATGAATTTTTCATGTTCTGAACAGAAAAGTATGAAAAATATCTTTTCAATGGTACTAATCCATTGTTCAGCAACAAGTGGTTCAGAAGACCCACTGAAAGAAGGTGGATGTTGCCTCGTGAAGGACTCAATAGAATATTGTTCCCTTCTATGCTCATTTGGATGTCCAAATTGATTCATAGCTTGTGTAAGTATAACAATAAGATTTTTAACTCCATATCCCATAACATTGGTTTGTTCAGGAGGACAATCATTGCATTGTCCATTACATTGATCAACACGGTTCCTTCTGGTTCCATCCATCATCTAAAACCCATAAAAATAGTGTGAGAGGAAAAAATAATGCTATAGAAAACAACATAATAAAGGTGGAGTACCAGTAACACCCGAGACTTTTATGTTATATAAATCATCAAAGGAATCTTTTTCTACACAACACTTGCTTGGCTTGCTTTACACGCAATCGCGACCTTCCTCGATAGCTTGCGTCGAACGCAATACCGAGTTTCACTAAACAACAATATGCTATTAAAACTAGCCGTTATGAATAGTAATAACCACTTTTTGAAATTTTATAAATTTTATTTTTCAAAATGGACTTCATTTTTGGACTCAGAATATCGAAATTAGCCTAGGGTGAAATTTTGGTATTTTTCTGAAAACTTTCAATTTTTGATGAATAGTGAAACCACTAAGTGGTAGGTTAAAAACTGAATTTTGCATAAAACATAATTTTACCGCTTCTGTGAATGGAATTTCGAAAATCCGACAGACACGATTGATATCAGTAAGTAAAATGTGGTTCAATGAGATAAAAATAATTTTTTGGTGAATAGTAACTTTTTACTTTTTTTACCGCGGTTAATAGTAAATAGGGTAACTAAGGGTAAATATGATATTACTATTACCCTTTCACATGTCCTAATTCTATTGGATAAGTGTAATTCGACCAAAAACAACCTTATGAATAAAATATGACCATTTAGGCCCACTTGGATTAGATTAGGACATTTATTATTAATTTAATTAAAGAAGGGTTAAAATAGTTAAAATCAAAGTTTAATAAGTAAATCATTTTTAATATGGGGTTATACATAAGATAAATTCTATTATAAATATTCATTATAAAGCTAAAAAGATTTCTTACATAATGGTATTTTACTTGTAATTGTTAGACATTAAATAATTTAATTTATTTATGACACAATGATGATGCAGTAATTATCTTATTAATGAAATATTGACATAATTGATGTTATAAACACCAAAATAAATATAATTTGAGACTTTTTATGAATTCCACTAATTTTATAGGTTACTATGATATATTAATGTTGATTTAATAAACTTGGTTAGAACATATAATTCTGTTATGACTTTCACAAAAATCATATATCAAATAGTGTCAAAATTGACACAAAATAGTTTTTAAATCAAATATTATATTATTAATTGTTATTTTATTCGTAAAAATCTAAGGTTCGTCCAAATGACTTAGATAAGGATATATATATTAATAATAAACAATTTGGGGTTCGTTTGTTATGTTATAGTAAGTGTATTAACCATATAGTGAAAGAAAACAAAAAGACACGGTAAAAGTTAAATTATTTAACTTAGAGTTAAATCTAATTGATAAGGTTAAAATAATTCCCTAAACATGTCTAAATCCTATTGGTTGATAGGATTTAGACCCATACCCACCTTATCTTCGAAATAAGACCCTTTGGAACCATTATAAACCGATTTTGACTTTAATATAAAATAATATTTTGAGATATTCCTAAGGTGCCCCTCTCCTCCCTTATAAAAGGGCACCTCCTCCCCCTCCTCCTCACACCAAATTGAGCACTCAAGCTCGGCCAACCCCTGCCATTTTCTCCTATCCACTTCCCTAGAATAATCATAGAGGTCCTGGTCTTCTTCAAAGACCAATCTTAGTTCCCTAAGTAGAGGATTCAAAGAGGCATTCCAAAGAAGAGGTAATATCCATTACCGATCTTTTCAATTTCTTTCTTCTTCAACTTCTTCTTCTTTAGTTGTTTCATGATAAAGTAATAACATCAGTATTACTTACATACTGATATGTTATTATAAATATGAAACAACCCTAATTCACCTTCTATCCATCCCACGGAAAAATGAAATCACCGCGCGTGCGTACGTACGGAATACCGTCTCCACGCCGTGGTGTAATCTATTTTCCACCACCACCTTACAAGGATGGGTATAATGGTGTAATGAGTAACTATTTATGATTATTATAAAGTAATATTGATACTGAAATAATATACATATACTCCAATACAATTCCACAATCATAGCAACGATATCATCACTCGTGCGTACGTACGGAATACCGTCTCCACGATGTGATGCGACTCGTTCTACATAATCATCATTACATAGTAATTATATAAATGAATTGAATGAATAAATATGATATATGTTACACTAATACCATTCTGGATATAAGGTATCTATAACCTTAAAATAATAATAAGAATTTATTCGGCAAAACACGCATAAGAACAAAAGGCAAAAAAGACCCGAGTAACAAGTAACAATGAAATATTACTAACAAGAAGCTAAGAATATGACCATATATGATATCATATCAATATGTATGATTCTGGAATAAGTCAATAACATTATTTAAACCATTATACAGGAGCTTCGGACATGTACAAAGCAAATCGGACCTAAGGTAAGGGAAATATCACAATCTCATTTTTATCCGAGATTGTTTATTCGTAAGTATTTATTGGGGTGTATTTTATCATCCACATCCATGTTCCCTCAATATGTAATATTATTTCCATCAACTTACAATAGTTTAAATCCAATTTTACCCTTCGGTGAGTTTTTAGTAAAGAATATGAAAGGAATATTTTGTCATTTTTTTCATACGAGGTAATTTTTGACTTTTCCGACAAAAGTATGAAGAATGTTTTTTTTAACTTATACGGCATGAATGGATTTTTAAAACATTATCTCCAAGAAGATTCCTTTACAAAGTATTCAAGTTTATTTTTAATCAACTTCTTTTAGTTTATAATTGTATGACATGTTAAGAAAAGAAAAGTGTTTTTGAAGTAGAAAGGATATTTTCCTCAAGAATGGAGTTCAAGTGTTTTATCAAAATTATTTTCCATCTAAGATAATAAAGGGTTCTGTTTTTATCCCTATTATTACATTGATTTGATCATGTTGTGATGGAATTATTTTTATGAATTCCTTTATCTTATATGAATTGATTTATGATGTCATGATGTTTCAAGAATCCCATTTTTGTTACATGTGTTATGCGATGATGTATGTTTTATGATTATGTGGCACACATAAGAAAGGATTCATTATAAGATGGGTGGGACCTATATCTCCCTACAATGCATTGGGTAAAGATTTTATATCTCATGAGATAGACATGGCTGGAACGGTAGGTTATACCGGTTCAGTGAAATAGGACTGGAACGAGGGAGACTCGGTTCAGAAAGGGACTTTGTCCACTAAGATAGTCTTGGAAATGAGTCCTGACTAACAAGAAATGATTTTCCATGATTATGTGTGCATGCCACAAAGTTTCAAGTTTCATTTTTATGATTATGGGGATCTCATTTTCACTTCTATGATTTATTCCATGTTAAGATATTATGATCTCTTTTGCAGGTTATGATTTTAAAAAAAATATGATATGATTTTTATTTCCTTTATTTGCCCTTGCTGAGCATTTGAGCTCACCCTTTTATGTTTTCTTTTCCCGAGGTCAGGAAGATGGATATTAAGTAGAATATGCTAAAAGGGACCCTAGATATGATGAAATAAATGGGAGACACTGTAGAAGATTTATGAACTAGTTGTTTATGTTTCCCAGTTTCTAAAGACACTATACCTATACAGTCCTTTGTGGTTTTGTCATATGTTGTAATAAGTGTGCTTCAATTTTGAAGTATTAACAATGTATGTAAAGTATGGGTCGTTATAGTTGGTATCAGAGGAAAGGTATAGTCAACCTTTGGAAACTAGGATGTGAAAGGCTTAGTAAGAACCCTAAGGATAAGTCTAAGCATAGAACACAATCTTAGTGTTTTAGAAATGGCTTTGAATAACCTAGGATAAGACCTTAAGCATGAAAATTTTATTCTTGAATTATGTGGTTTTCCTATTATAATTAGTGTTCCTCACACTATTCTTCTTGGTTTTAGTCAATGGCTTGAACCCGAAGGAACCGTGTAAATGCGGAATGCGATGAGCAATGCAATGATTGTCCCCCTGAGCAACCAAACGATATGGGAGTTGGAATGAAAAATCTTGTAGCCATGCTCACACAACTTTCTCAAGCTATAAATCATGCAGGACTTCCAAACGAGCAAAGGAAGGAGCAACATTCTGTTGAATCCTTCATGAGGTAGTGTCCACCTTCTTTCAGCGGGTCTACTGATCCATTAGTTGCTGAACAATGGATTAGTACTACTGAAAAGATATTTTCAGTTCTTCAATGTTCTGAGCATGATAAAGTTATCCTAGCAGTGTATCGTTTGGAAGGAGATGCTGATAAATGGTGGAATCTTATTAAGAATACGAGGCAAAGGGATGAAATTGAGTCTATGGAATGGGACGAGTTCAAGAACTTATTTTTCAATAAGTACTTCCCCCGTATTCTCCGAACAAAGATGGAGAAAGAGTTTCTTGAACTGAAGCAAAGGGATGATGAATCTGTTGGTACCTATAAAGCAAATTTTACAAGACTTGCAAGGTACGCTTCTGGTATTATTATCCAACCTGAGAGTAAGATCAAGCGATTCTTTAGTGGCTTAAAACCAAGTCTTCGAAGGGCGTTAGCCATAAGGGACTTCAATAGCTACGAGGAAATCGTTCGATGTGCTCTCAAAGTCGAGATGGAGATTGGAATAACCCATCAGTCACATGGGTTTGATAAGAAGAGGAAGATGGAATTCAAAGAAAAATCTAAAGATCACACTGAAAAGAAGATGAACTTTCCCTTATGCTCAAAGTGTGGAAAGAAACATGGAGGGAGTTGTCTTAAAGGGACAAGTAAATGTTTTAAATGTGGAAAGGAAGGTCATCGGGCATTTGAATGCCGTGATAATGGGAAGAAGATGTCTAATGACGCAAACAATGGATGGGATACAAAAAATGAACCTACTACACTTCAATGTTTCAAGTGCAAGGAGATGGGGAATTATGCCAATCAATGCCCAAATCCAAGGGTTGATGATGATGGTCGACGTCAACAAAATATTAAGGCTAAAGACAAAGGAAATTCACATGCAATTTCTATCAGTGATGTGGAGTACGATAACGAAGTGGTGAAAGGTACACTTACCATCCACTCTAAAGTAGAAAATGTTTTATTTGATTCTGGATCCACCCACTCTTTTATTTCTAAAGAATTTTCTAAGGGTATCACCATATTACCTCAACAATTAGATGTTGAGTTAGCTGTGACAACACCTAATGGCACAACAGTCGCATCAAAAGTTTATAATTCTTCTCGGATCGAAGTTTGTGGGAAAGTGCTTCCTACAAATCTTGTGATCCTTCCTTTAGTGGAATTTGATGTGATTCTTGGCATGGATTGGCTTTCTCTACATGGATCTCATATCAATTGCCAATGAAGGGAAGTCACATTTCATATTCCAGATCAATCTACGATCGTCTATCAATGCAAGGATGAACATAACCTTCCAGTGGAAATTCCTTCCATCTTATGGGTCATGATTCCACTAAATGAAGGTTATTTATCTCAAATGGTTGGTGAAAAACTCACGATTAAGAATATTCCCATTGTACGGGAGTTTGAGGATGTATTTCCGGAGGAATTACCAGGTCTTCCACCAAATCGTGAAGTTGAGTTTTCAATAGAACTCGTACCAGGCGCTTTGCCAATTTCAAATACACCTTATAGAATGGCCCCAATTGAGTTGCAGGAATTGAAGAAGCAACTCCAAGAGAATCTTGATAAGGGATTCATACGCCCTAGTGCGTCACCTTGGGCAGCACCTGTTCTATTTGTTAAGAAGAAAGATGGATCAATGAGACTCTGCATTGATTATCGAGAACTTAACAAGATCACTATCAAGAAAAAATATCCTCTCCCACGCATTGATGACTTATTTGACCAACTATGCGGAGCTCAATACTTTTCCAAGATTGATCTTCGTTCAGGGTATCATCAATTAAGGGTCAAAAGGGAGGATATACCAAAGACGGCTTTCCGTACAAGGTATGGACACTATGAATTTATAGTGATGCCATTTGGTCTTACTAATGCCCCTGCTATCTTCATGGATCTAATGAATAGAGTCTTTAGAGACTATCTTGATCAATTTGTGGTAGTATTTATAGACGATATTCTTGTCTATTCAAAGAGCAAGGAAGAGCATGAAGATCACTTGAGAATTATATTGAAGACCCTGAGAAAGGAGAATCTTCATGCCAAATTTACCAAGTGTGAATTTTGGCTTCAAAAAGTTGCATTTTTGGGTCACATAATCTCAAAAGAGGGGATATCTGTGGATCCAGCAAAAACAGAGGTTATCGAAAGATGGTCAAGACCAACAACAATAACTGAGATCCGAAGTTTTCTTGGTTTGGCTGGATATTATCGACGTTTTGTAAAGGATTTTTCACGATTATCTAATCCACTCACCATGTTGACTCGGACAGAGTTAAGTTTGTTTGGACAGAGGAATGTGAAGAGAATTTCAGGGAGTTGAAAAGAAGGTTATCCAGTGCACCTGTGCTCACACTGCCTTGTAGTGGAGAAAGGTTTGTGATCTACAGTGATTCATCCAAGAAGGGATTGGGGTGTGTTCTTATGCAAAATGATATGGTGATAGCTTATGCCTCACGACAGTTGAAAATCCATGAGCAAAATTACCCAAAACATGATTTGGAGTTGGCTGCGATAATCTTTGCATTAAAGATTTGGAGGCATTACCTTTATGGTGAAAGGTGTGATATTTATACTGATCATAAAAGTTTAAAGTATATTTTCACACAAAAGGAGTTGAATATGCGTCAAAGAAGATGGTTGGAGCTGATTAAGGATTATGACTGCTCAATCCATTACCACCCTGGGAAAGCAAACAAGGTGGCAGATGAATTAAGTCGACAAGACCATGCTAGTTTATCCATGATGAGGATCACAAAAGATCCAATATTTATGGATTTACAAAGGATGGATCTTGGAATTATAATGGAAGGGGAAAAATCTTATCTTTCTCAAATGAATGTTCAACCATCTATACATGCGAAGATTAAGGAGGCACAGAAAGAAGATGTCGAGTTACAAAAGAAGGTGAGAAATGTTCCTGAATTCAACCTTGATTGTGATGGGATAATAAAGTTCAGTAATCGGGTTTGTGTTCCTCCCATCCCCGAATTAAAGAAGGAGCTGCTGGATGAGGCTCATAGTTCTTCATTCTCTATTCATCCTGGAAGCACGAAGATGTATAGGGAACTGAAAGAGTACTTCTGGTGGGATGGCATGAAAAGAGATGTTGCTGAATATGTCTCTCGATGCTTGGTTTGTCAACAAGTTAAAGATGAGAGACAGATGTCTAAGGGGATGTTACAACCATTACCCATACCCGAATGGAAATGGGAAAACATCACTATGGACTTTGTCATAGGACTTCCTAAAACATCCAACGACAATAATGCTATCTGGGTTATAGTTGATCATCTTACAAAGTCTGCACACTTCATTTCTATTAGATAGGATTTCTCTCTAGATCAGCTTTCCAGGATATATGTAAAGGAAGTGGAAAGATTGCATGGAGTACCACTTTCTATTATATCTGATCGGGATCCGAGATTTACCTCGAAGTTCTGGCGAAGTCTTCAGCATACCCTGGATACAGAGTTGAGTTTCAGCACTGCTTATCATCCCTAGACAGACGGTCAGTCTGAGAGAACAATTCAAACCCTATAAGATATGTTGAGAGCTTACTCTATGGATTTCAAAGGAGGTTGGGATCAACACCTACCTTTGGTGGAATTTTCTTATAATAATAGCTTTCACTCTAGTATTCAGATGGATCCTTGTGAAGCTCTCTACGGAAAGAAATGCAGGACTCCAACTTGCTGGGATGAAGTTGGGGAAAGAAAGCTATTAGGACCTGATCTCGTTGATGAAATGGCAGAAAAGGTTAGATCTATTCAACAACACATAAGAGCAGCTCAGAGTCGATAGAAAAGTTATGCCGACAACCGAAGAAAAGACCTAGAGTTTGAAGTGGGTGATAAAGTGTTCTTATGAATATCTCCCTGGAAGAGGGTTATGAGATTTGGAAAGAAGGGGAAGTTGAGCCCTAGATATATCGGTCCTTTCGAAATACTGGATCGTGTTGGGAAGGTAGCTTACCGATTGGCGCTTCCACCGAATCTCTCTCAAGTTCACGATGTGTTCCATGTATCTCTCCTGAGAAAGTACATACCAGATCCTTCACAAGTACTCAGCTCAGATGTTGTACCGCTGGAGCAAGATCTTTTTTATGAAGAACAGCCGATAGAGATTCTGGATCGTAGCGAAAAAGTCCTACGAAACAAGACCACTCGATTGGTGAATGTTTTATGGAGGAACCACCAACTTGAAGAAGCTACATGGGAGCATGAGGATATGATGAGGGAGAAGTATCCTCATCTGTTTGTTACAAAGTGACGAATTTCGAGCGCGAAATTCTTTTTAAGGGGGGTAGAATGTAACACCCTAGAATTTTATGTTATATAAATCATCAAAGGAATCTTTTTCTACCCAACACTTGCTTGGCTTGCTTTACACGCAATCGCGACCTTCCCCGATAGCTTGCGTCGAACGCAATACCGAGTTTCACTAAACAACAATATGCTATTAAAACTAGCCGTTATGAATAGTAATAACCACTTTTTGAAATTTTATTAATTTTATTTTTCAAAATGGACTTCATTTTCGGACTCAGAATATCGAAATTAGCCTAGGGTGAAATTTTGGTATTTTTCTGAAAACTTTCAATTTTTGATGAATAGTGAAACCACTAAGTGGTAGGTTAAAAACTGAATTTTGCATAAAACATAATTTTACCGCTTCTGTGAATGGAATTTCGAAAATCTGACAGACACGGTTGATATCAGTAAGTAAAATGTGGTTCAATGTGATAAAAATAATTTTTTGGTGAATAGTAACTTTTTACTTTTTTTACCGCGGTTAATAGTAAATAGGGTAACTAAGGGTAAATATTATATTACTATTACCATAACACATGTCCTAATTCTATTGGATAAGTGTAATTCGACCAAAAACAACCTTATGAATAAAATATGACCATTTAGGCCCACTTGGATTAGATTAGGACATTTATTATTAATTTATTTAAAGAAGGGTTAAAATAGTTAAAATAAAAGTTTAATAAGTAAATCATTTTTAATATGGGGTTATGCATAAGATAAATTCTATTATAAATATTCATTAGAAAGCTAAAACGATTTCCTACATAATGGTATTTTACTTGTAATTTTTAGACATTAAATAATTTAATTTATTTATGACACAATGATGATGCAGTAATTATCTTATTAATGAAATATTGACATAATTGATGTTATAAACACCAAAATAAATGTAATTTGAGACTTTTTATGAATTCCACTAATTTTATAGGTTACTATGATATATTAATGTTGATTTAATCAACTTGGTTCAAACATATAATTCTGTTATGACTTCCACAAAAATCATATATCAAATAGTGTCAAAATTGACACAAAATAGTTTTTAAATCAAATATTATATTATTAATTGTTATTTTATTCCTAAAAATCTAAGGTTCGTCCAAATGAATTAGATAAGGATATATATATATTAATAATAAACAATTTGGGGTTCTTTTGTCATGTTATAATAAGTTTATTAACCATATAGTGAAAGAAAACAAAAAGACACGGTAAAAGTTAAATTATTTAACTTAGAGTTAAATCTAATTTATAAGGTTAAAATAATTTCCTAAACTTGTCTAAATCCTATTGGTTGATAGGATTTAGACCCATACCCACCTTATATTCGAAATAAGACCCTTTGGAACCATTATAAACCGATTTTGACTTTAATATAAAATAATATTTTGAGATATTCCTAAGGTGCCCCTCTCCTCCCTTATAAAAGGGAACCTCCTCCCCCTCCTCCTCACACCAAATTGAGCACTCAACCTCGGCCAACCCCTGCCATTTTCTCCTCTCCACTTCCCTAGAATAATCCTAGAGGTCCTGGTCTTCTTCAAAGACCAATCTTAGTTCCCTAAGTGGAGGATTCAAAGAGGCATTCCAAAGAAGAGGTAATATCCATTACCGATCTTTTCAATTTCTTTCTTCTTCAACTTCTTCTTCTTTAGTTGTTTCATGATAAAGTAATAACATCAGTATTACTTACATACTGATATGTTATTATAAATATGAAACAATCCTAATTCACCTTCTATCCATCCCACGGAAAAATGAAATCACCGCGCGTGCGTACGTACGGAATACCGTCTCCACGCCGTGGTGTAATCTATTTTCCACCACCACCTTACAAGGATGGGTATAATGGTGTAATGAGTAACTATTTATGATTATTATAAAGTAATATTGATACTGAAATAATATACATATACTCCAATACAATTCCACGATCATAGGAACGATATCATCACTCGTGCGTACGTACGGAATACCGTCTCCACGATGTGATGCGACTCGTTCTACATAATCATCATTACATAGTAATTATATAAATGAATTGAATTAATAAATATGATATATGTTACACTAATAACATTCTGGATATAAGGTATCTATAACCTTAAAAGAAGAATAAGAATTTATTCGGCAAAACACGCATAAGAACAAAAGGCAATAAAGACCCGAGTAACAAGTAACAATGAAATATTACTAACAAGAAGCTAAGAATATGACCATATATGACATCATATCAATATGTATGATTCTGGAATAAGTCAATAACATTATTTAAACCATTATACAGGAGCTTCGGACACGTACAAAGCAAATCGGACCTAAGGTAAGGGAAATATCACAATCTCATTTTTATCCGAGATTGTTTATTCGTAAGTATTTATTGGGGTGTATTTTATCATCCACATCCATGTTCCCTCAATATTTAATATTATTTCCATCCACATACAGTAGTTTAAATCCAATTTTACCCTTCGGTGAGTTTTTAGTAAAGAATATGAAAGGAATCTTTTGTCATTTTTTTCGTACGAGGTAATTTTTGACTTTTCCGACAAAAGTACGAAGAATGTTTTTTTAACTTATACGGCATGAATGGATTTTTAAAACATTATTTCCAAGAAGCTTACTTTACAAAGCTTTCAAGTTTATTTTTAATCAAATTCTTTTAGTTTATAATTGTATGACATGTTAAGAAAAGAAAAGTGTTTTTGAAGTAGAAAGGATATTTTCTTCAAGAATGGAGTTCAAGTGTTTTATCAAAATTATTTTCCATCTAAGATAATAAAGGGTTCTGTTTTTATCCCTATTATTACATTGATTTGATCATGTTGTGATGGAATTATTTTTATGAATTCCTTTATCTTATATGAATTGATTTATGATGTCATGATGTTTCAAGAATCCCATTTTTGTTACATGTGTTATGCGATGATGTATGTTTTATGATTATGTGGCACACATAAGAAAGGATTCATTATAAGATGGGTGGGACCTATATCTCCCTCCAATGCATTGGGTAAAGATTTTATATCTCATGAGATAGACATGGCTGGAACGGTAGGTTATACCGGTTCAGTGAAACAGGACTGGAACGAGGGTGACTCGGTTCAGAAAGGGACTTTGTCCACTAAGATAGTCTTGGCAATGAGTCATGACTAACAAGAAATGATTTTCCATGATTATGTGTGCATGCCACAAAGTTTCAAGTTTCATTTTTATGATTATGGGGATCTCATTTTCACTTCTATGATTTATTCCATGTTAAGATATTATGATCTCTTTTGCAGGTTATGATTTTCAAAAAAATATGATATGATTTTTATTTCCTTTATTTGCCCTTGCTGAGCATTTGAGCTCACCCTTTTATGTTTTCTTTTCCCCAGGCCAGGAAGATGGATATTAAGTAGAATATGCTAAAAGGGACCCTAGATATGATGAAATAAATGGGAGACACTGTAGAAGATTTATGAACCAGTTGTTTATGTTTCCCAGTTTCTAAAGACACTACACCTATACGGTCCTTTGTGGTTTTGTCATATGTTGTAATAAGTGTGCTTCAATTTTGAAGTATTAACAATGTATGTAATGTATGGGTCGTTATAGTACCATCGATATCTAACATCTTAGGTTTCATTCTAATATCATATCCAAAATTCTAGGACTATAACCTATACGTATACATAACCTTAGGGACATCCCTAGACATACTTTAGAAATATATCTAGGGATTTCACCAAAGTTTTTGCATTATAGATTACAAAGGGTAACTAAAGCTTCCCTATGATACCAACTGTAGAGACCCAAATCCTGATGTATATAGACATTACATTACTTTTTCGAAAAACATAATACATAACAAAAACAGACACCGAAGTACCATAATAGTTTAGTGTCTTTGGAAATGCAGAACGTAATCTTCTAATTGTGGTGAATGATCTTCAACATCTCCCATAAAGATCTTCCCCTTTTTGGTTTTCTTACCTAAAACATTTCTCTATATCCTCGGGAAAAGAAAACATAAAAGGGTGAGCTCAAATGCTCAGTAAGGGTAAACATAGGGAACATAAAACAATCCATAAACATTTAAATTTAGAAACCTGAACATAAAATCTAAACATCAAAATCTTGAGCAAAGACCTAAATCATGGAAGTACGTAAGGAATATTTCAAAAAGTAACATAAATCATGATAAAATAGCATGGGAATAAAACAATTAATTGTGGAAAAACATTAAGCACATGAAATGATTTCAATAGTAGCCATGGCATTGCTTCCAAGACCATCTTAGTGGACAAAGTCCCTTTCTGAATCAAGTTCACTCTTCGTTCCAGTCCTGTAACACTGAACCAGATTCACCTACCATTCCAGCCATGTCTATCTCATTAGATATAAATCTCTACCCAATTCATTGGAGGGAGATATATTTCCCTCCCATATCATATTGAAATCATTCTTACTTGTGCCACAACATGAACATAAACCATTCATCATTACCCAAATAATAAAAGTGTTTTCATAAACATCATCCCATCATAACATAATCCATATAAAAAAATGGAAATCATTTCATCATAAGAAAATTGAAACCATGTAAATCATGGAGACGTTATACTTTAAACATACACATATGAAAATAATGTCATCTTATATGGAAAATGGTTTTGATAAAACATTTGAAAAGAATTCTTGAGGAAAATATCCTTTCTTCTTAAAAATCATTTTATTTTCACAAAATGCCACACAATTTTAAAAGAAAAGGATTTTATTGAAAATAACCAAAAATTCATGTTGAGTATACTTCATGAAGATAGGGTGTTATGAAACCATAAAAATCAGTTCATGCCGTATAAGTCAATAAAACATTCTCCTCGTACTTTTGTCAGAAAAAGTCAAAATGTTCCTCTTATGGTAAATAAAATTAATATTCCTTTCAAAACATGAGGTAAAACTAAAAAATGGGTAAAAAGGACTTTAAAAACACATAAAAATACTTTTAGAAAACATTTACATGGATGATAACAATAACCGCATTAAATAAAAATGAATAAACAATCTCGGATAAGGACGAGATTGGAATAATTATCCCTTACCTTATGTTCGATATGCTTCATATGTGTCTGAATCTCCTGTATAATGATTTAAATAATGTAATTTTTTTATTACAGAATCATATTCATTTTTATTATATCATATATCATTTACTTATGACTTTATATTAACCGTTCTTTTGAAAATACGATGTAAAAGTAGCGATTTCTGTAAAATCATTTCATTTATTGTATGTATTTCGACTTGTAGTTCTTGATATTATTACTTATATCCTGATTTAATTAATTCCAGAATGTAAAAAATTATTTATATATAATATATATTCAGCATATACATATATATATGATAGAACGATAAATGGAATGAAATTCACCGTTCATGGAGACGGTAGGCCGTACGTACGCATGAATGCTGTTTTCGTTTCCTTATTGAATTGAATGGAATTAAGTAGATGACAGACATATATATACACACATAAATACGGTATCATTATTATGTCATATATTTAATGATTACTTATTATATATACTTTATAATCATTCATGAATGGTTAATCATTGATAATGAATCTCATCGCGTCGTGGAGACGGTAGTCCGTACGTACGCACGAGCGATGATATCATTCCCATTGTCGTGGAATTTTATTGATGAGTATGTATAATATTTCAGAATCAATATAACTTTACAATAATAATATATAGTTTATTATTTAAACCATTATACCCATCCTAGTAAGGTGGTGGTCAAAAACAGATTACACCACGGCGTGGTGACGGTATTCCGCACGTACGCACGCGCGGTGATTTCGTTTTCCGTAGGATAGATAGAAGGTGAAATAGGGTTTTTTTATATTTATAATAAAATACCAGTATATGATTGATACTGATGTTATTACTTCATAATGAAACAACTGAAGAAGAGTATGTAGAAGAAGAAATAAATTTGAAATAATCGGTAATGGATATTACCTCTTCTTCGACACACCTCTTTGAATCCTCCACTTAGGGCACTAAAATTGGTATTTGAAGAATACCAAGTCCTCTATAATATTACTAGGGAAGTGGATAATAGAAATTGTCAAGGGGTGGCCGACATTGAATGCTCAATGTGGTGTTAGGAGAAGAGGGAAGAGGTGACCTTTTATAAGGGAGGAGAGGGGCACCTTAGAAAAAATATAAAATATTATTTTATAATAAAGTCATATTCGGTTTTTAATAGCTCCAAATTGTTTTATTTTGAAGATAATGTGAGTATGGTTCTAAATCCTCTCAACCAATAGATTTTAGACAGGCTTGGGTCATTATATTAACCTTATATTTTTGTTTTAACTCTTTGTTAATTAGATTGAAATTTACCATGTCACTTTGTATTTTTATATTATATAGTTAATCAACTTACCATATAAATCAAAGATACCCCCAAGGGGTACATTAATGATACTCAAATAATGATATATGTATCATGGCCAAACACTAGATTTTTAGGAATATAATAACAATTAATAATATAATATTTGTTTCATAAACTATTTTATGTCAATTTTGACACTATTTGGCAATTGATTTTTTTGAAACTCATAACAAGATGATTAGTTCGAAAAAAGTTAATTTAATCAATACTAACAAGTCATATTAACCTATGAAATTAGTTTAATTCATAAAAAGTATCAAATTATATTTATTTGTGTTTTTATAACATCTATTATGTTAATATTTCATTAATAAGGTAATTAACGCATCATTATTGTGTCATATATGAATTAAATTATTTAGTGTCTAAAATGTATAAATAAAATATGATTATGTAGGAAATATTTTTATCTTTGTAAATAATATTTATAGTCTAATTTATCTTATTTATAACCCTATAATAAAAATTATTTAGTTATTAAACTTTGATTTTAACTATTTTAACCCTTCTTTAAATAAATTAATAACAAATGTCCTAATCTAATCCAAGTGGACCTAAATGGTCATATTTTATTCCTAAGGTTGTTTTTTGTCGAATTAAGCTTATCCAATGGAATTAGTACATGTGTTACGGTAATAATAATATCATTTGTACCCTTAATAACCATATTTACTTTTAACTGTGGTAAATAAAAGTAAAAAGTTACTATTCACCAAAAATTATTTTAATCTCATTGAACAACATTTTAGTCCTTGATATTAACCGTGTCTCTTAGATTTTTGAAATTCCACTCAAATAAGCGGTAAAATTTAGTTTTATGTATGTTTGCAAAAAGCTTCTAGGAGGTAGGTAAAAGACAGTGAAAAGTTCAATAAAATTTTTATATATCGAAAATTATTATAAAATGACTCCAATGATTTAAATTGAACTTATATAGGTATTATGTATGAATTATGACTGCAAATAAATTTAAATAAAACATATAACTATTTAACTAAAAAGTCCGTTTTTAAATAGTAACCGAGTGTTTTCACTATTCATCAAAAATTGAACGTTTTCAGAAAAATACCAAAAATTCACCCTAGGATAATTTCGATATTCTGAATCCAAAAATTTAGTCCATTTTGAAAAATAAAATTAATAAAATTTCAAAAATTGGTTATTACTGATCATAATAGCTAGTTCATAATAATATTATAATAATATCTTGTTTTGTGAAACTTGTTATTTCGTACAAAACACACTATCGAGGAAGGTCTTGATTGTGTGTAATGCAATCCAAGTGAGGGTTGCGTGTAGTGAAAGAACCATTTGGTGTTACGTATAATATAGTCAAAACTTATTTAATTTATTCATTAAACAAAATATATAATTAATATTGCATAGAATAATTTCCATAAAACGAACTTAAAATTGTGTGTAACACGAGCCAAGAATAGTGTTGCGTATTCTTCAAGCTAATACGGTGTTTCATATAGTACAAGCTAAACTTGGTTTAGTGTATAATAGAAGACATAAATGAAACTAAAAGAATATTTTTCATAAAATCTCAGGGTGTTACAATAACAACCCCCATTATATCTTCTATTATATTTCTACTAATTTATATGATATGGACAACATAAAGATTCCTAAATCCATAATTCTAATGGTATCAATTTTTTTAAGCAGTATTTCCATCAATGTAAGTATCTTTTATACAAAATTTTTAACTACTTCATCTTATGAACCCTATATACATATAATTGTACACTATAATATATTTATATCAACATTATTATTTTTTAAAAGGATATTACTATTACACATCTATATACTTTTATTAATTACATAATATAACATATTCTTATTTTCGTCAGTTTAGTGACCTATATGAAATATTTTTGGAAAACATCATCATTTTAATATTAAATTAATATCAAGATATTAATCATGGGAATATTTTATATTACATATTAATTTTTTAGGACTATCATGATAAATTGGTGTTAAAAGGAATTATAGTTATAAGTTAACTCATTGTTCTTTGTTAATTATCTCAAGAAACATGTGATAATTCATATTCTCATGAACCATAACCACAAAATCCATCATGTGAACATTGGATGTGAAATTTAATTGAAAAAGAAATTATAATACTAAAATGACTAATATTTTAAGGAGGACTTTTTAGATAATTAATTAGGATTGAAATTACCATTACACAACTTGTACAAAAAAATTTAAACCAATAATATGTAAATTTAAAAATAATAAATGAAATATTAATATATGTTTATGATGTATTATAACTTAAGTGTGTAATATTTAATCGATAAGATTATTTGTTTTAAAAAATAAATTATTATGGATATTTTTACTATATATGAGGCTAAATAAATGTGATTGTATGTGAGAGTAATGGTATGGGTATCATATAAAATATCTCATTATAGTCAATAATTATTATATTTAAATTTAAATCAAGAAAAAATATATGGTATTTATATATTAAGTGCCATATATTTTCTGGTACTCTCTTAATTATTCTGGATTTCATGCATTCTATCTATTTCATCACCAATTGGATTATAATTCACAAAAAGTAATCATATATTTGAAAATATATAACATAATATTTTGTTTGTTGGATATGTCACTTATGTTTCCATGTTTGTCAGATGATTTTATACAATTCATTGTCCATATGTCTATTATTTATTACATCCATTTAATATCTACGTTTACATTCATTTGTAAAACTTTGAAATGATTATTTCTTAATAATTAATGAATAATACATTTCGAATACTTTTTTCTTCAGTTTTAATTATGATATTTCATTTCATAGTAGTTAGAGTTTTCTAACGAAATTTTTATGTACTCTATATTAACTTTTACGAAATTGTTGGTTTATATATTATTTTTGTTAAATATATAATTTATCCTAATTTAATGGGAGTTTATTATTTTTTAAAAAAAATTATTCATTTATAAAGTGTTTTTCTTCGAAACAAATATAAATTAATTATTAATATAATTACAATATTATATTATATAATTATACCATCAATATTTTATCTTATGTTTAATTATGATCGCATGTTCATGTTTACTTTAAAAAACTCCCATTCTTTCAAAAGGCTTAATTATATTATTGGGGGATTGTACAATTTTTAATTTTCATTTGTCACACATATGTTTTGATTATTATAATGTGATGGGTTGTTCATATATAGTCATTCAATGTATTGGTTAATGGTTTATATCTCGTGTGATGACATGTGATTTGAAAGAGTGTAAACCCAACAAACCATTCATTTTCTCACTATGTTTATGGTAATAGATAGTGAACACAATTCACTATGTGTATCTCATTAATATGTGATTAAGGTATTTATAGATATACATTACCTAAGAAATGATTTTCTTTTCATGTATATAATCTATATTTTTATAACACATTTATATTTTATTACAAAATCATATATAATTGCTTATCATAATTTCATCATGATTCCTAGTTTCTAAGATTTATTTTTCATGTTATGAAAATAGAATAATATCATGATTCATGATTCATGATCCAAAAATTATAGGGTACTATTTATATACATGTAAATTGATTATGTTCACATACCATATTAATCATCATATTCCCTCTATATTCATTAATTTATGTCTCTTATGTTATCCCCTTACTAATAATAATATCACTATATTATTATATTTTCATTACCTAGGTAATAATAAAGATTATTATATATTATGTGTATTGAATATAATAATGAGAGGAAAAAATTTGCGTTAGACATGCAATAATGATTTTAACATAAGATAGTTTTATTTATATTTTCTAAATAAAAAAATCTTATTCATTCTTGGGTGTTATTTATTTCCATATTAAATTAATATTCATTTAAAATGATATAATATGTATATAGATAATAGTCTGGTCGTCTTATATAAAATTAGAGTATGGCCCATTTAATTTAGGTCACTATAAAAAAATTAAAAGAGGATACAACCATAAAACATCAATGTAAAACTAGAAATGATGTACGGTAGGAATAAAATGTAATAGGTTGAAATTAAGGTGTCATAGTTTAGGACATATTAGAATTTATTTTCCTTATCATGTGATTATGTACCTTGGTTATTATTAAAAAACACTCAAAATATTCATTTTATCTTTATAAAATGGTTATAAATCATATGAACCATGTAAAAAATCCATGAAATTTAAAATGTAATGATTGTGCTAATGAGAATACATGGAGGATAAATCCATTAGTACAGATTGTATTTTTGTTTCTCAGTCAAAATTCTAAATATATGAACAATAAAATGAATCTTAAACAAATTACATATGTTCTATTAAAGGAATAACCCTCCAATGATTCCTTTATGGGGTGACATCCACTATTATTTTGTTATTCTTTTAATCATTAATTGTAAAAAATTGATCAATTAAATGGGAAATATATATTCCTTTGAATATTTCAAGAGATAAATAAAATTAACTTTTTTGGTTATATTTTTTTTATCAATGGTAGATTCAAATAATATATGTGAGAAATTATGAAAAAATCATGTCCATAGAATTGAAGGTGTTAAAGAAGATATTTGTCAGTAAATATTTTCCACAAAAATTTATTTCTCATAGATAGGGAGAGTTCCTTGATCAGAAAAAATGAGAATGAGTCCATCTATATGTTCAATGAAATATTCCTCATGCATCGATTAAATGAATCTGGTATTTTATTTGACCACCAAAATAATCAATCATTTCATTTGTTCTATAAAAATATATTTTTAATGGAATTGACTATAATAAAATTTTGAATCTGTGGAAAAAAAATCACCAATAGAGGAAATATAAAATAGGGAGTAACATTATTTTAATTTATTTGCAGAAATAAATATGAAAGTGGCGTTTCATGGAAACACATGTGATAAAACCCAAATTGGTTTGAAAATTTATCTTCCTAAAAGATAATTTTGTTTGAAAAATTATGTATGATATTGAATGAATAAATTTGGGAAATGATTCAAGTGTGTAAGAGATGGTCATCGACCCCATGAATTATGAAGAGGTATGAAAGGGTTATCAAGTAAATTTAATGAAATGGATCATCAACATAATAAACCATATATACCTAAATGTATGAACTGTAAGGAGTTTCCAAATTATCCCTATTAGTGAAACACATGAAGTTCAATAGTAATAATAAATGTTTTAAACCAGTAATGAAATGAGATAATGAGAAACAGAATGTTCTTACAACCACTGATGTGGACCCTGAAAATAATAAGGTGAAAGATACACTAATAAACCCATAAAAACATGAAAATGACATATTTGTTTTGGTTTATAACCCTTCAGTAAAATATGGAATTATTTATAATCACATTATTTCACCAACCAAACTATATGATATTGAATTTTTAAATTAAACTTTTAGAGGTATAATGATGATATTCCTTTCCTATAACAACAATCCAATAGATGTTAATGGGAATGTTACACCTAAAAATATTATTATTATTTCAAGATTTAAATTAAATTTGTTTTTGTGAATTTATTTTCACTCTATAAATACATCCCATATTAATTTTTATGAAAAAAATAACATTTCATATACTGAGTTAAATTATGATTGTCTATAGATTCAAGGTAGTCTATGAACTACCTATTTCATCTTATTCCTCTATACATATTGTAGTACCAAATCATTATGTGTATTTTCCTCTAATAGTTACCAACAAATATAATATTGAGGATATACTCATTGTGAATGAATATATTACTATTTTTATTAGATGTTTTCTAATACATCGTTGATTTTATGAGGCATATGTTTCTACAGAAATATTACAAAGAGTTATTTATATACAAAAACTCCATATAAAAAGGAATCTATTGAACTTTGTTAATTAAATGGGAAACTCCAACATAGTATAAATAAGTTTTGTATGAAACCTTTTAATTTGACATGTGGTTGAGCAGCAAACTTTTGTAAGATTATAGATGGATCAATGTGTAACTTTATGGAAAAAATAAGCTTAAAAGGACAAAAATTAATAAAAACTGTCATCAACAACATATTCATTATATGATCAATAATCTAGGAGTAAATAAATACTTCCCAGTGATGGACCTTCTATTAGCATATAATGATTTGATGTTGAAAAGTGGGTATACACATGAATGAATTTTATACAAGATATGATAACATTGAATTTATAGTGATCCCATTCAAATTTACAAATTCCCTATTATCATTGTGGATCAAATAATGTTAATTTATAGAGAATAATTTGTTTATTTTTGGTACTTTTTTATAAATGATATTTACATATATTAAAAGATAAATTTAGATTGTGAATGTCATTTCATGATTTCTTTTATGACAATGATAATGGGTAAATTGTATTCCAAATTAATCATGGGTGATTTAGAGGTAAAATACCCTTTCATTTATAGGTCATGTAATAACAAGTGTGGGTCTATATATATATATCCTTGAAAGATAATTTTAATTATGTAATATCCTTTAATAACAACAATAACTAATATCCATATATTTATTATATTTGATTAATGTTATCAATAAATTATTATAAATTTACAAAGATTATATAATTCAATAATCATATTATCTCTGATGTGAGTCAAGTACCTCTAAATTGAATAATTTAGAGAGAATTTTAACCAATTAAAGAGAAGTATAGTTATTGTAAATTTCCTCAATGTAAATTTAAGTGGATAAGGTTTTATAAAATACATTGATTCTTCAATATATGGATTGGGATGTGTCCTAATGAAAAATGACATGGTGCAAAATTGTGCCTCTTGTTAATTATGGTCTATGAGAAAAATTACAAACTCCATGATATGAATTTATATGGTGTAATTATTTATTAATGATATGATGATATTATCACTATGGTAAAAATTTGAATTATATTCTGATAAAAAAATATTAAAATATATATTTATGTAGAAAGATCTGAACATTTTCCTGAGGAGTTTGTTATAGTTGGATAACTATTATAATTTCATAATTAATTACCTCCCAATGAAAAAAATAAAGGTGGTAGACACCCTAATCAGAAATTTCTTTCCATTGTATCAAATATATGGAATAAAATCATACCCAATAATAATGTATTAGAAATTTATGGACTTGGGAATCAATAATAATGTTCATAAATCATACCTTTTTCCTAATAATTTATAATTAAACTTTCATGTGGAGATTAATAAGGTGATGAAGGAGATAATATTGATATAGAATATATTAATAGGTATTTACTAGTAAAGCCTTTACATTTAGGGAATTATTTGATTATAGAATAGAATATGATTCAATTATAAAAAAATATTAGATATGGAGTTGTTAACTGATTCACATTTCTCATCATTCTCTTTCCCCCATTGAATAAAAATTATTTACATAGATTATAAATTGTATTTCTGGTAATGAAACTTAAAGAGGGTTATTGTAAGGTATATATCATGATTACTTGTAAGCTATATAGATAAGGTAGAAAATATATTATAAGGGGACGATTCAACCATTACCAATACATATATTAATATTGGAGAACATGGCCATGGATTTTATTGTAGGTCCTTATATGACCTCTGATTGTTAAATGGGAATTCATTCTTTTATTTACCCCATTATGAAGTAATATCATTTTATTTATATTATATTAGTTTTCTGTCTTCGAAAATATTTTAATATATACATAAAATATGTTTTTTGGATGTATGGAGTACCCCCCCATTAGTTGTATTTTTTAAACATATAAGGATTTCCATGGGGTTTTTAAGAATTCATCAAAAGTATTTTATATAGAGTTCGGATTTGATATATCATATCATTATTAAACTAACATTAAATCCAAATGTACCATTCAAATCATATAATATTGATTGATATCATTTTCAGTGGATTTTAAAATATGTTGGGATACACATATTTCTATATTAAGGTTCTCATATAAAAATAGATTTCATTCAAAAATTCAAATGAAACTATATAAGACTGTTTTTTTGGAACGTAATAGAACTAAAAAATTATATAATATTGATAAAAAGATGAATCTTCCTGAATTGAAACTTTCTTCATATATAACTTAGATGATTTATACCAATCAACAACACATTAAAACTAGAAAAATCAATATATTTAAATCATAGTTAATCATTAATAATATTTTGAAATTGAAGCTTGAAAATATTTGTTTCATTAAATATCACCGTGAATTATGATTATAAGATTCAAAAATATTATATTTTTTGCCCAAGATATATTTCCACCTTCAAAATCCTTGATCAGTTGGAGATAGTAGTCTTGAATATTACAAAACCAATGTACCTATACTGATACAACAATTCCATTGATGTATCAAATTTGTGAGAGTACATACATGGACCATCCAATATACTAAAATTATTTGGTTTACCACTATAAAATGATCTCTATTGTGAGAAATAATTTAAAAATTATGGCATTATAGATATAAATTAATAAAAACTAACACTAAAAACATCCTTAATGTTTATGATGATAATAATAAATTTCATGATAAATTTTGAGAACATTAATATGAAATGTGGAAACTTTTCCCTCATTTATTGATTAAATTAATAAAATTATAATGATGATATTGTATTATGGGTTAAGAATTATCACCTCATGATTTATGTATGTGTATCATTTTAAATAAATCATACGGATTGTGATACATGCAATACAATACCTGATGAGAAATTACGTATTTAGGTTTGGGGGAATATTATAATGAAAATTTAAAAATAACTACTGTTAAAATAATTAAATATTATTTTTAAAAATACTAATGTAATGAATTCAAAAGTAAATATTACAATTATAATGTTAAAAGTCTCGTCAATGACATGAAATTAAGATCATATCACTGATAAAAATTATTAAAAAACATTAGAAATTTTATAAAATCATAATAAAATTATAGAATGATGTGAATGTTTTTTGATATGTATATAAAGATATTTATAATAATGTGATACAATTGCAACATATATAATAATTGGCTATAAAGACTTTGGATATTTGGTTATTGGATATATGGTAACTAGATATATAGTCATTGGATATACTTGTATCCAAAATTCATATTAATGTTATATAATTTTTTTAACATATTCAAAATGATATAATTTATATATAATAAATAAATATTAAATTAAATAAATTAGGCAATAAATAATTCAAAATATTTTTTATGGAAATTTATATTTTAATTCCTAATATATTATTATAATTTTTTGATTATAAATTGTTTTTATAATTTTTTAGTAAAATATAATAGTAATAGGATTATATAATTTAATGATTAAAAGATTAACAATTGGATTTAGTTAACATTGTTTAGTTTTAGTGTTACTATTCAATGAATTTTTTGTTAATGTTTTTTGTATTTTTGTTATAATAAATTAAATTAATAAATTTTAAAGTAATATTTTAATACAATGTAATTTTTATATTCATTTGAAAATATTTTAACAACAACGTATTTATTAATGGATATGAATTAAATTTTAAATCATTTAATGTTTATAATTTCATCTTTTAAAAGAAAAACTTATATATTTTTGGTTTTTCATTAAAATGCATATTTATAAAATTTATAATATGAAATATAATTAATATATTCCAAATTTACAATCATCATGATATAATTACTTATTATAGGAAATCATATATTTTTAGTAAAAAATAATTAGATTGGTAAATTATTCCTCAAGGAGGATGGTTTTAACTATGGGTTGAAAATGACTTGATGTGAATTTTTTTGATAATTAAAATAATATAAAATCATTCATGGTAGACATTTATAGGTTTGGGAGTAAATCCTACCATTATCCCCTAAATTTACAACATTTCAAACATAATTCGCAAATAGTCCCATCATTACCCTTAATTTAAGTCATGTTTCTAATGAAATTTCACTTATATTCACTAATAAAATGATATCTATTCCACTTACTCTATCCACTTTTAACATTAATTTTTCTATTTAATCATATTTATAATTTAATATCTTATGGGGTTTAAACATTTCTAGTGGATTCTGGTCCCATGAGGGTGGATTAAATTATTCATTCCAATTGAACTAGTTTTGAGAAGCGATTTATTCAAATTCTATATATAGTTCCCTCATAAATTTTCTAATATAATTTTCGTATCAACTCTTTATAAATATCATTCACCATTTTTATGCTTTTATATTAATTTAGTTATACTTTTATAAAAATTATATTACTATAATTCTAATTGTATACTCTTACTCATTCATTCGTATAAAATGTTATAGTTTAGGTCGATTTTACTGCCATCATGAACAATGTTAGACCAAAAAAATCATATTCAAAATTAATTTATACAATTAAATTAAAAATATTAATATTTTAAATTAAATATTAATATATGTTTTGAAAGTGGTTGTTTACATGTGGCACAAAACCGAATGGTAATTATAGAGTAACTCTTATTTTATGATTACTCAAAATATGGTAATCATAAATATTATTCTCATTAACTCTAACAATAACATCAATTGAATGTAAATGAAAATATTTAAATCATTAAACCATAATTATTCGACTATATTTAGAAATCTATAATTGAGAGACTTTTTATCAAATCAATAGTATCAACATTGTCACTAATAAACATATAAAAAATCAAAATTTTTAGCAAATTTTGATTAAAATATAAAATAAATGACAAATATATCTATAAAAATATTATAATGAATTATATAAAAAGTTATGGATATTGATAAGGTTCATATATTAGTGATAAATATTGTTATGTTTATCATATATTAGTTTAATGTCTTTTTGTAGATGTTGGGAGTATAGATTTTCATATATAAGTTAACCTCACATATAAACTGAGATTTTATATATCTAAATTAATGATAGGTGCGATTTTATGTTATTTGTAGATAAAAACAAATCTATTTTCTTCTAATATAAATATTTTTGGTTTATGGTTGTATTCGTATAATTTTCCCTCAAATTACACTATAAATCACCATAAAAGTTTTTTGAAAGCAAGACTAACAAAATATAATTTTATATTAAAGAATATTTCTCTTACATGGGAATTATTTTAATATTACTTTATGTATATCATTACCATTACTTATATGATTTAATATAGTCATTCTTTAATAAATTATAATTTCATTTATGATTTTTTGAATCAAATCATTTTTAATCGCTTTTACAATGTCTCATTCTCCCAAATTTTTTGGGTTTTATTTACAGAACTTCATGCACATGTTTTCGTGGTTTTCCCAAATATTTTTATATTAATTATAATTTTTTAAAATTATATTTCTATAAATTATTTATTCATAAAATAATATTTTAAAATATATAATAGCTATTTCTAATTATTTCTCAATATTACTTTGTTAGTCTCATGTGATGATATTTTATCTATGTAAATATATTTTATAATTTCTTTTTATTTTCATGAATATTATATAATGATACCATATACCTTCCCCTCATAGATTTATTATGATCATGTATATGGAGATTTTTAAGGAAACCTATTTATTTAATATATTTGAATTAATCTATGATGGAATGATGAATGTTTTCTCATTCATGGGGCACACCTAAGAGTAACTAATAATTATGTGATGGGTAGGTCAGATATAACCCTATCATGAGATTATATAAAATGGACTAGGGTGTGAACCAAATAATCAAAGGGACTCAGCCAACTGTGTTTATATGAATGGGAATTTCATGCAATCCACTACAGGAATCGGGCATGTATGTGACCTTGATTTTGGTGGTTATCCTTGAAAAATAAATTATTTTATTTTATTATATAATTTCTCATTAACATTACACATTTATATGTTATTCTAGATCCATATTCTATAGATTATTATAATTTAGTCATTATAAAACATTATAATACCTTTTTTCTAAATATATATTTAAATCATTGTATCATTATTCCTGAAATATGACCCATTTTTTTAGGTATACATTCCATATATTATATTCATTCACCTAAATTTTTGTCACATTCCCACATTTCATATTATTCTCATCAATAATATGTGATTGATATATATAATGTTATCCCCTTACTAAGTGTTTGATACTGAGCATTATATTTTTAATTTACCTTGGAATGAATGTCTAATGTTTCAAAAAGGGCATCATATGAGAACATGATTTTCCAATAAGTTAGAGAATTGTTCTGAAATGAGATATTAATATAATGACTCTAAAATACACTAATCCAATATATTTCAGGGTAAAATTTATTTATAGATGAAATGAATATTCATTTAAAATTATGTAATCTATATTTTTGTGGCGGTTGGGTATTCTCAAACAATCAATCACTAATGAAATTGTATCCCGATTTTTTCCATGTAACCACTAACTCCATGAATCTTATAATGATGGAAACATTATTCTTCAAATTAGAAGAAAACTATTTATATTGACAATAAATCACCTCTAAACAAAATTTCAATAAAAATAATAGAACACTTAAAATAATAATGCCTCCCATTAAAAATATAGAATATACATTAGTCAACTATTATCTTAGGTTTCCAAAAATATTTTGACACTAGTTGGTACTTATGAAAAAATTATTCTTTCATGAAATTGTAGTCAAGATACAATAATCATATAATCCTTCATGAAAAATATAAAAATATATTTTTATATATATGCAAATTTGTCGAACATTATCAATAAAAAGTGACTCTATATACATAAAAACCCAAAATTTCCCAGCCTAATAAAATACTCCACCTATATAAGTGATTAAAACTAGGAAGTGAAATTTTCACATTAATAATATTATCATTATAATTTTTAAATTCATTTTTTTCTATTGAAGCTGATATAGGATAATAAATAGATTTCTTTTTTAACCCTCTGGTGAAAAATAAGTATTCCTAACAAATTAATACTATCATTCTATCATGGGGAAAAAAACTAGTTCATGTTCCCCATTGATATCAACACACCATCTAAAATCATTAAGAAATCACAATGTCCGCTATGGCACTTAAACATTATCCACGAGTTGTTTCCAATAAAACCTAATAGTTAATGACCCTTAAACCTTATTTCAATACATAGGCCAATTTTTCTCTATATTTTACACCTATGTAGAATAAATATAGATATTACAAAAGAACAAATTCAACCTAACATTGCATATCTAAATATAGATCCCCTAAAATAATTCCCATCTCATAGAGCTTTTCATTGCATCTAATATCCATAAATGAAATCATTTTAGCCTCAGTATACGAAGATGGAAATGGGTAAAACATTTTATAGGGTATACAAGGGACATTACCAAGGATAATTATCTTATAATACTATATAAATATTGGTCAAAATTATTTAAAATAACTATAATAGACGAAGACATTTTCAAAAACTCGTTATGGAACCAACCATATCTGTTTATGGTTTTTTCTACTCCTACTATTGGGATCCCTCTCACTAATGAAGGCAATACCAGTCCCATTTTTCCAATAAATACCCTCCACCCCACAACATATAGTAATTCTTCTAACTTAGATCATAGATAATAAATGTATTCCAATAGTAACACTATAGATTCCCATTTTTACCATGAAGAGTTTCTAAAATAACATCTCTTCTGTGTTTTATAACACAGTAATAGGAACATTTTGATATAAAATATTCACCTACATTATAATTAAGGAAAAAAATTCTATATTAAACTCTACTTGTATTTATCAATCCATGCCTAATATTGTATTATGGAAATCTATCACGCACGTTCAGACAAGTGTGGGTGGAAATGTAAAAAGGGAAAATATTTCCCCTAAAACCAACTCCAACAATAATAATTCAGAATTATTAGTAGAATGAAACATTATATAATCCTATATATTATCTCTCTAACCCTGGGGAGAACTACACATAGTTTGGGAATGAATTTTATGTCATGTAATCCACCTAAAAAACTATTTTTTGATCCACTAATTTGAATCAACCTATAAAAAACATTGCATATTCCTCAAAAATCACAATATATAAACCATAGACCCGAAACAAGGATTAAAAAATTGTACCAATTAACCTTGATATATCCTCATCAATAGTATATCTTCCATACTAAGAGTAATATAAGTCTAGATACTAGATCATTATTTTCACTATGTAGTTCTCAGAGTGCAAAAAATAACACTTTGTTTATGGTAGTATCCTCATCATGGGTCAATATATGTCTAATGAATATATATTTTACAAAACATAAAGAAATATGCTAAAAACATTAATCATTATTTTTATGGGACTCCCAACATGATGTAAATGATGATTCACTAATACCATTCAACATTATCATCCATTAATTAAACGCACCAAGAATCCCTTGAGTCTTCATGCAATGAATCTCCTAAATCATACATGACATTTCTATAGTAAAATCCAACCTATAAGGGAAAAATCATAGAATTTTATTGGAAAACATAACTCTACATAGTTGGTTAAGTAAAAATCATATACTCTTCTTTAATTTAATCTTTTACACATGAAAGACCAGTGACTATATTTTATATCACTATAATAGGCTCATTAAAGCCATTCCATTGAATCAAAGTGGGATGTCTACATGACATCATCCTATAGAGAACTAGATAATCATAAAACAATACAATAATTTCTTTGTAAGATAACTCAAGATAGGAATAATGATAACATAACCAACATGACACATTATGCATCTACCAGCTTCTTTTTCCCATGATATGAATTCTATTTAGTTTTTACTTATTCATCATATTATGATATTCTTATGTTTAGATAAATTGATTATTCTCACAAATACCCGGTTCTCTAGTCCAAATATTAGTATTCCTGCTCATTGAAATAATTCTATTAAATCCCAATCCAATCCTTAAAGGACTACAGACTCTATACTCCCTAACAGGAAGTCAATCACTCTAATACAACTCTAATAAGAACACATCAACATTGAAACCTCCTAGGAATAGGATAAGAATAGTCTACCACCATAATCATGACATGTAATGGCTTGAACCCTCTTAGTCTATTACTTTTCAAAATTTCTACTGTTTGGGGTATCGTGGGGCCCATCAGTGACTCATTAAGGAGTTTTCCAAAAACTCAGCCCCACTAAATGGTCAAATAAAAATGGTGGCACCGTTACGGTGGCACTGTTACAGTTGCACCGGTAACGGTCGCACACTAAAATGGTGTCCCACCCTTTGTCAAATTTCTCCCAGTTTCCCGAGTATATCATGTTCCACCCCAATAAGGTATATATTGATGTAATAGTGTTTTAATACCATTTTAAAATCTATTTAGATAAATTAAAATATGTTTTAAATCCCCAATAGTTAGGTGACAATTTAGTTACTAAAATATGATTCTTTTTTCCTTAGTGTCACACCCTTCCATTTTCATTCAAACATCACCCACGATGCGGGGTTTTTATCTATTTATAATATATATGTTAACTTAGAGCCATTATCTCCACCATCCCTGAGGTGAATTATTATATAAAAATTAATCTCAGAGTGAGGAACCGAATTACCGCGTGGTCAAGAAACAGTCGGACTTCAAATACATTGAAATCCTCCTCCTAATTTTTGGATATATACATTTCTTTTTCCAAGATCCTCTCTTCATTTTTTCTTTCTGGATTATCTAAGTACCCCTAAGACTAAATTAAGAGAGGAGTCATGTTTTCATCTTGGAGATATTTCATCCTAGCCTTGATGCCCTTGAGTTTATATTTACTACATGTTTCTCATCTCCTGTTCTTGATGTAAGGATACAATCATGGATCCTTGATCATCAATGTAGGGTTATTCCTTTGTATCTCATTGCAGTGCATCAGGTATGGTGGGTGTGATAGTGTTTCTCCATGAGAGGTGGATGAAACCAATCCATTACAAAGATAACAAACAGAAATTGAAGAATTAAGTGGTGTGATTGATGATGATGTTGTTGTACTCTTTTATCTTCGTTTATATGTTGTGAAGTGAATGTGGTTATGCCCACTAAAAATATTGGATGTTGGTGGCCCTTTCTTGTGGACTAACAAACCTCTTTTTTCGGTATAAACTTGTAATGGAATGGATGTAACATAGAAACTTGTTAATCATTTAAATCATGTTGATAAAATTTATTCCCAATGAATATAAATCCCTATGTGATCACCCCAGTTAACCAAATGGAAAGAAGGAACGTAATTAATGGTGTTGACAAATATGAAAACATCTTTTCTCCATTTTGGTATATGTGTGTGGATAGACTTGATGATGCTTGTGGGGTGTTGTGGATAGGGATGAGATCCCTTGTTGCACAGTTGTTTGTCTGTGGATGTTGGGGCATATTTTGGTTCTAGTAATTCGAAGGATCTCATGGATAACATTTATTGTTGTGAATTATAATGAGAACCGGGTGTGAATGAAAAAATTGTTTCTTGGCTATTTTCCATAATTTTTTTCCTTGGCTTATGGATATTAGTTGGCGGGTGTGAAAGAAAATTTAATGGAATCCCTTGAATATTGTTACTAGAATGGGTAAATTGGGGGGGGGTGCTTTTCCAGAAATGGGTTGTGCTCTGGTTATGGCTATTGTGTGTCTGTTCATGTTGGGATAGTAATAAGGTTGGTCATGTATGAGTTTTTTATCTATTTCTGAACCATTAGGTTGGGATGATTGTTTGACTACCTATATGTAAAATTTTTAGTTCTTGTGTTTCTTATAAACACCCAAACCAAGTTGATCACTTCATGCAGAACACCCCCTTTTAATGGGGCATGGTGTTTTTCCAATATTCTTATGGGTGGCTGGTTATTATATCTTTTCTCCTCCCTCTCACATGTATCCCAAGACACGTCAAGTAGGATTTTATGGAATAAGGTTTATTATGGACAAAGACTCTTCGTGGTGTGTTGTGGTGGTTATCCTATGTGTGGCAATTCAGTTTTATATACCAAGTGTCTTCAGAATGAGTCTTATGTTTCCTTGGACGTGGCAATGGATGTTGTGGCCTAGGTGTTTGTGGTTGTGTTTATGTGTGGTTGTGGAGGCCTAGGTGTATGGTGGAATAATGTGTGATGGTGGACCTTATGGTTATTGTTGGGGCAGAATTGGTATTGTAGTGAGACTTGTGGTGGTGGTATGATGCATAGGATGTCCTATATAACAAGTCGGAAAGTGGTCTGGGGTTCCCAAATATCAATTTTCTATTACTATTACATTAAATTACTTGCGTTATTTAGTGTGTGTGGATTGGTGAGGTTGGGTGGATAGTTTCTTTGATATGTGCCTTGGTTATCTCTATTTTTCTCATCGGGTATTAGAATTCCTCCCCACATATTCTTGAGTGATTTTGGTTTTCTATTTTGAGTATACCTGAATACTCACCCTATGTATATAAAACATTTTATCTAGTTTCTAAGAGGTCCTTGAGAACCATGTCGGACGTTACTAGCTCGGGCTTCAGGAGTTGTTACTACTTTTATTTCATTTGGTAATGTTCATCATAATTTTCTTATACATGGTATTAGATTATTTTTAACATGCATATGCGAGTGGAATTTTGGATTCAATTTTACTTTCAGTTTTATGAGTGGGTTGGAATTTACCATCTTATCTTCCAATACTATTAATCAAAAAGGTAGTGCCTTCAATTTTTTACGTGATATTCTATACCCTTGGTGATTGTATCCACTCTATGGCCTATTCAAGTCAATAATAAGGGGTATTTATCTCTCCTTCATCATGAAGGACTATTCTGGAAATTTTCTATCCCTTTCCTCATATTGGTGATGTAGGTCGTGAAAGAATGGTGGGGAGTGTAACATTAGTGTTCGAAGCTATATCAAGGGGATATGAAGCGGTATGAGGTTTCTTGGACAAACATCGAGGGGGAGTTCAATGCATAATTCATTTCTTCTACAATGAAGGCCGAGAAAAGGCATGAGTTAATCTCCCTCAAGCAGAGGAGTATCTCAATGAGGGGTTTGGGAATCAAGTTCAAGGATCTTCTTCATTTTTCTATATACCTCTTCCCAGATGAGGAGTCACAACAATGCTTTTTAGAGGAGGCTCTATAACCTTTCCATCAGTAAGTTGTAACTCCCTTTACTCAAGAGACGTACATGGAGGTTCAGAAGAAGTATGAGGTCGTGGGGAGGATGCACATAGTGGGAGGTGTGCCGTGAGAGGTGTTCCACAAGAGATCAACAAAGGGGAAGGTCGTTAATAGTAGGCCTCCCGCATTTGGGCCTTCTAGGTTTTGGCCTATGGGGAGCAGGCCTCAACATTTCTAGTTTCGATATCCTAGTTATCTCACTTTCTTTACGAGCCTTGGATGGAGGTGCATTATCTTAGGAAGCTGTGGGAATCTTCAGAATCGGTGCCTGGACTGAGTGTAGTATATTTGAGATGGGATGGCTTATATCCCACCGTAGGAGTAGTAGATTCCATCCCGACCTTTTCTGCAGCAGCAGGGGAAGCAAGATCCTGCTCCACTGAGGGAGGACAATGAGAAAGGAGGAAGACCTCGGGGTACTGCATAGGGTCCTCGAACAGAGCATGGTCAATGAGGCGGCCGATAGACGAGGGGCAGAGGAGATGGCTGTGGATAGTTACACATTGTGGAGTCATCAGTCCTAATAGGTCTTGAGGTCGTTTGTGGAATGATTAGTTTGTTTAGTTCAATTGCATATTTCTTTTCTGATTCAAGAGGATCGTAATCCTTTGTTTCACTTGGACAATATCATTCCTTAGGCCTAGAAATAGAGAGACTCTTCATTCCCTTGGTGTTTATTACTCTAGTTAGAGATTAGAGAAACATGTATAATGTTTTTTGAGGATGAAGATTGATTCTGTGGCCACATCAGTCCATGGGGATCACTTTCTACTGAAAATGCATTGATACGATGTCATCCTATTATTTAACTAGATGTTCTCCGTATACGATGTTATAAAACACTTCTATATAATGATCGTGTACTCAAATATTGGAAAAAATCATTTCACTTTCGTTGGAGTGAGGGGTTTCCAAGAGGGCCTCCAATGAGTGGATACCCTTATTTCATTGTTAGCTAAGCTCTCAGTGGATTAGTTAGACACAGAGATGGTGGATGACCTAGAGAATTTCATTGAGTTCCTCGATGTATTCCCTAGAGAGGTGGTGACTCTACCCCCTCGATGTGATTTTGAGTTAAAGATAGACATGCAACCTGGTTCCCATTTAATTTCGATGGCTCCATATCAGATGTCACCTTCTATGTTGCTGGAGTTGTAGATCCAGGTTGATGAACTACTGAAGAAGGGTTTTATCTGACCGAGAAAATCTCAATGGGGTGCTCCAGTATTGTTTACGAAGAAGGAAGACAGTGGTCTAAAGATGTGTATAGACAACTTAATACTGAATCATGTGAAGGTCCCGAACTATTACCCCTCATGGAGATGAACAATATTTTTTAACCAACAAAGGGATAAAGTTGGTTCTCCAGGATTTACATGCAGTCTTGATATCACCAGTTTAGGGTGAAAGAGGGTGACATCTCAAAGACTATTTTCTGGTGCATGTATGGGAATCTTGAGTTCATGGTTATGTTTTTTGGTGTTACAAATGCACTAGTCATGTTAATGGGGCTCTAGAAAAATATTTTATGTGAGTATTTGGACCGGTTCATAGTCATTTTTTTTGAAAAACCCGTGATCTACACATGATCAGAAAAGGATCACGCCGAACATTTGAGAATAGATTGGGAAGAACTATGACCCCATGAAATCTACATAATGTTTCCAATTTCAAGTTCTGGACACTGAAGGTGAACTTCCTACGACACGTCGTGTCCCAGTGGAGAATATAAATGGACCCATCGAAGGAAAACTGAATGTTTCATGGTAAGAAACGTAGAACATGGTAGAGTTTACTAGTTTTCTTGGTCTAGAAGGTTACTTCCATATGTATGTTCCTTAATTCCCTCAAGTTTCAAGAGCTTTTGACAACTATTTCCAAGAATGACAATTATTTAATTATGAGTGAGGATTTTCATATATATTTTAGTTATCTAAAGGGGAATCTGGTCATTTCCCCAGAGTTGAGGTGGCTTAAGGAATTGTTAACATTTAAAGTGTTCTGTGATTTTTCCGTTCTAGGATTGGGATGTCTACTGATGCAGCAACGGAGAGTGATTTCTTAGGGGTCTAGGTAGTTACTTCCTCATGAACATAAATACGCTACCTAGGACCTAGTGCTTATTTCACATTTGTTCGTACTAATGTTTTGGGGGGGAATTACCTCATCGGGAAATGTTTCGTGGTCTTCATGGATCACAAGTTCATGAGATATGTCTTCTCCTAGAGAGACCTCATCTTGCGGTCATTGGATGTGGATGGAGTTTCTCTTGGACTGTGACATCGATATCTCAAACACCATAGGAAAGGGGAACATGGATGCTAATTACATGAGTAGGAAGCTGTAGAAATATGTGGTTCGAGAGTCAGAAGATGCTTGGCATGCTTTGGAGTATTTGGATGCCTTACACCTTGATGAAAAAGTGGAGGATGGTAGGGGCTGTCAATTTTCAATGACAATGTTGTTTTCGTTAGTACGGAAAGTGGAGGAGTCTTAGTGGGTGGACTTAGAAGATAAAGAGATGTGTGATCTTAAAATCTAGGGAGATGATCTAGAAGGATGGTTGGAAGATGGTCAAAATCAGATTCTTTTCCACATGATATTTTTTTCCCAAAGATGATGTGTGTGGGAGTTCATTGTGAGTTCCATAACTCACACCTAGTGGTACACCTAAGATTTTCCATGATGTACTGGGATTGAGGGGCATTTTTGGTGGCCCTAGTTGAAACAGGAGGTGGTCGAGTTTGTGGAAAACTGCCTCGTGTGACTATAGGTTAAGGCTAAGAACCATGTTCCAATAAGTCTATTGAATCCTTTTGATGTCCTGGAGTAGAAGTGGGACGACATCTAGATGAATTTCATCACGGGAAAATCTAGGGTTGAAATATTTGATGATTTTATCTGGGTGGTGGTAGATGAATAGATGAAATCATCTTGAGTCCTAGTAATCCAAGAGTTGAGTGTGGTGGATGCCTTATCACGAATGTATGTGGATGAGGTGGTGCAGTTGCATGGAGTTCCGAGGTCCATAGTCTTGGATCGAGATGCATGGATCAGCTCATAAGTCTGGAAGAGATTGTAGCATGATTTTGGAACCCAGTTATGCATCAGCACTACTTTCCACCCGCAGACAGATGGGCAGATAGAAAGGACTATCCAGACTTTGGAGTATTTGCTTTGGGCATGTGTTTTGGACATCATAGGATCATGGGTATGACCCTTTCCTCTGGTAGAGTTTTCCTACAACAATAGATAACACTCTACCAATATCAAGGACTCGTTCGATGCCTTTTATAGAAGTCCATGTCGTTTTATCGTGTGCTAGAATGTGGTAGGGGAAACAGGTGTTCGGGGCCCGAAGGTGGGAAGGAGCACGACATAGAAGGTTATTCTTTTGCATGAGAGGTTAAAGGAAGCTCATGACAGTTTAATTCATATGTTGATCATAGGAGGAGACCCTTGTAGTTTGATGTTGTAGACTACATGTTTTTAATGGTCTCCCCTTGTATGGGAAGTGGTGGTTCGGTAGGGGAGAATAGATTCTCCAAGGTTTTTCGGACCCTTTGAGGTGTTTTGGTAGGTCGAAGATGTGGCTTATCAGATGGCGCTACCACTACCACTATAGATAATCCATGACATCTTCGATGTGTCTTAACTCCATTGGTATCTACAAGACGATTAACACATTCTTGAATAGGGAATGTTTGATATCTAGGATGAAGTGATGTTCATGGTGGCCTTGACCAAAGTACCTAGGAATGGGAGTCACCAATGTGTGCCCAGTACCCAGATTTTTATTGATTTTTTATCATGTGTTTTCCTTGTTCTTTTCTGTGACATAATGCTTGACCTTGTTTCTTATAATATGGGATTTTTTCATTATTCTCTAAATGTGTATAATTTCATTACTATAGGGAGGGGGACCTAATCCCTAATGATGATTCATTAAGGGGTCATCATTAAACCCATGTCGGCAAGTCACTACCGCCCAAGGCGGATAGTATATTGACATAGAAGAAGAGACTCCCTAACCAGTCTGTCTTGGTGGTGTGACCATTATATGATTGTGTAGAGACTTTGTGTAGAAGGGTTGTAGTCTACTAGTAGTTGTTCATGATATAGATGGGGTTGATTTGTTCCTAGATATGAAGGTTGTTCCGAAAATTTCACAACTCTACTATGGATTGTCTATGAGAGGTTTCTAACGAGGTTGTTTCTTGAACCCTCTCTTCTCTTTGTGTTTACTATTGGATTCTCGAGGAAGAGAATAGTTTGAGGGAAATCAGTCCTAATGTCCAAGACCCTACTAGTATATTACTTTTCCAAATGTCTTGTGTTTGGGGTATCCTAGGGCCAATTTGTGACTCAATAATATGTTTCAAAAAACTAGGTCCAACTAATCATTTCCTCATACATGGTGGCACCATTATAGTGAAACTGGTCCCAATGGCACTATAACATTGGAACCAGCCAATAAGGCCCCATCATGGTTTCCCATTAATTGTCTCACACCGAAACGGTGGCTCCCTTTATAGCTTATCACTGAACGGTGTGCCTCCCTTTGTCAATTTTTCGAAATTTCCTACATTTTTCAATTATGCCCTGATAATGTATCTTTTAACATAGAAATGATTATTACCCTTTAAAAAAATTAAATCTAGTAAAAGATGTTTTAAACCCCACTACCGGGTTACCCATCAGTTAAAAAAACATGTGGGCTTTTTCATCGGTGCCACAACATTCCCCTTGATTTCTATCTTCACCCATGTTACATGGGTTTTCATAGTTTAGATGAATTCTATTAACCCACAAATATTCTTTCCATCATCTCTAAGGAGAATTATTAAAAAAACAATTAATCCTGACATGTGGAACCACACAACTACAAGGTCAATCCATGATCATACTTAATGTACATAGAAATCATTTCCCTGATTTTATGATATTTCCTTTTATTAAGCTGAGATCCTCTCATCCTTTTTCCTTCCATTTTTGTTAAGTATGCCTAAGAATAACTTCAGAAATGAATCGTGCACCCGTGATATAGCTCATCCTTCTCATCCTTCAAGCCCTTTAATTTCCATTCCTATAAGTCGTGAATCCTCAATTCATAACACGAGGATAAAAACATTGATCCTTGATCATCTATGTATGGTTTTTCCATCATATCTTTTTATCGTAAACCATGTGGGGTGGGTTTGATAGTGTTTCCCCTCAGGACGTGGATGAAACCAGACCATAATGATGATTTCTAATGGAATTTAAATAATGAAGTGGTGTGATTTATGTTGGATCTAATAAACTTTTTCATCTTTATTTATATGTTTTGAATTTCATGGTCTTATGCCCACTGAAAATAGTGGCTGTTAGTGGTGCTTTATTACGCACTAATATACTTCTATTTTTCTGTATAAACATGAGATGGAATGGTTGTAACAAGGAAAATTGATAATCACGTGATGTTGTTTGATAGAATGGATTCATAATATATAGTAATCATTGCGTGATCACCATGATTAACCAATTTGAAAAATGGAACATAATGAATGGTGTGGACAAATCGGAATACTTCTATGCTCTTGTCGGATAATATGTCTGTTTAATCTTGTTGATTCTTGTGGTGTGGCGGGGATGCGGATGGGATCACTTGTTATTCAGTTGTTTTTATATAGATGTTGGGGATTGGTTTGATTCTAGTACATTTCGGGGTCTCACGAATCAATTTTGTTGTTGTGATTTTACAAGACAACTGAGTGTGGATGCATTATTCAATGCTTGAATGTTTTCTTTATGTTGTAGCCTTGGATTACAGAAATTAGTTTCCTTGTAGTAGAAGAAAATTTAATTAGAATCACTTGAATATGGTAACAAGAGTGGGCACAATGGATGACCGTTTTCCAAAAATTATTTGTGATATAGTTGTTGTTGTTGTGTGTTCGTGCATGTAGAGATATTAACGAGGGTGTATGTGTAGGGGTTGGTTGTCTATTTCAGAAACCTTATTTTGGGATGAGTTTTTTTATTAACTCTATGTAAAATTATAGCTCTTTTGTTTCTTATATTAACCCCAACCATATTGAACACTACATGTCAAACACCCCCATTTGATGGGGGAGGGTGTTTTTTCCACATAGTTATGAGTTGTAGGTTATTAGATTTTTTATTCTCCCTCTATAATGTATCCCATGACATTTCAGGTAGGCTATGATGGATTATAGTTTATTACGGCCCATGAATCCTAAGGTAGGATTTGTTTTTATTGTATTCCAAGGTGTGTATATGCCATTTTTTTCCCAATTGTCTTCGGGATGAGGCCGAGGTTTCATCTGGATTTGTTGTGGTTGTTGTGGCCCAAATGTTTGTGGGTGTTGTTATGTGTGGTTGTGGTGTCCTAGGTGTGTGTAGGTAGGATGTTTGGTGATGTCCCATAAGATTTTTTTGGGGGGAGGGAGTGGGGCTTCAGTGAGACTTGTGGGGGCAGTCTGATGTGTAGGATGTCTTATATAACCAGTGGGAATGTGGTGCATTGTTCAAATATATAGATGTGCTATAACTATTACTTTACACAAATTGTGTTATTCGGGGAGTGTTCCTTGGTGTGGTTTGGTGGATAGTTTCCTTTCATGGTGTATTGAATATCTCTATTTTTCTCACGAGGCATTATAATGACTACCCACTTGTGCATGAGAGCTTTTAGTTTTTCTTACTAAGTATACATGTATACTCACCCTACATATAAAAAATTTCATTAAGGTTTTTAAGAGGTCATTGAGGACCATGCCCGACCTTACTAGATTTGGCTTTGGGAGTGGTTTATAATTTTATTCCTTTTAGTACTTTTCATCAGATTTTTCCTCTACCTTATATCAGTTTATTTTGAACATGCATATGGGAGTTGATTTTTAACAATACTTTTACATTCTGTTTTCATTTTTTTTGGGGATTTACCACCTTATCTCCCAATTTTATTAAATAAACCGAGTAATTTTTTTCATGTTTTTAGATGATATTATCTATAATTGGTGCTAGTCTCCACTCTAGGGCCTATTTAAGGTGGGCCTCGGGGGTCATTATCTCTACTTCAACATGAATAATGAAGGGTCTAGCAGTTTTTTGTCTCTTTTTTTCATCTCGGGGAAGGCGAGTCATGACATGAATCCAATATGATATTATATAGTGGAATGAACCATGATGAAAAATAGGAATTTGGATTATTTCGATAATATGGTATCTATAATAAATTTTTATCCCCAAGAAACACAATTTCCCACAACCATAAATTTTTTTTGAATAAAATAACTCTATGATAAATGTTTAATAAATATTACTTATCTAGAATAGCATCATAAAAAAGTTTTAATAGTATAGACCAAATGATAAACCAATTTCTCCGTGTGTATAAGAACATTGATAGTGGAAATCATCTATTCACAACCACCTCTCATTGTGAATAATTATAACCACAACCACCATTATGTTACATTCTTCCCTCTAGGGAACAAGTCACTTAGATAAGTAATAATCACAAGTCACCAGTAAATTTCATTATGAATAATATCTATAAAATCAATATTAATTCCACACTTATTGGTAACAACAAATAAATATGAATCAAATTCATGGAAAATGCAGTTTTAGGCATGAATCTCTGGTAGAGGTAAATATAAAAATTACCAGTTAGATTCCTCAAAAAATAAAAGACACTTAAACAATGAGTTATCTTTTAAAAAATTATCATAGGAGATAGATATTTCACATGTAGATATCTATATATGTTTTATAGATTTGTAGCCCAGGAAAATAATGAGTTTCCATGTCATCATAGGTTATAAATTAAAATATATTAAATTCATACATAGTTAATATCTTCCTATAGATAACACACATATGGTCCTAGATCTATAACTAATAGAATATCATATCTAAATAGAAATCAAGAATGCATGATAAAAAACAAGTCATGTAGTTCTGGGGATAAATACCCAAATAACTCTTAATCCACTCATTCATAAATATATTGTTTATGGAAACTCATATAGTGATATGTACCACAAAAGGGGCCAGAACTCAATCATCTATATACATCATGTGGACTATAACTAAATCCCTTCTCGCAAATGTAAATTATAGAAGGGAAAATTGTTGATCATGGATGTTTTAAAATAATATAGATTAGGGGTCCTCCCCAAATTCCTGATAGAGTAACATACCCCATCTAACCATTCATTGTCACCAATATAGAATTGTATATTGGGACTCACACCTCATTATGTTCACATAACGTAGTCATGGGAAAAAAGTCCCACATGCACAACCTGCCTTATTGAGTAAAAATTATGCTTTGCATTTGTTGGGACTACACCCCATCATCTGGGTGGTTAAAATATTAAGGGATGTATAAAGGTTGAATGGCACATTGGCATCGATGGGGTACTGAATCCATGCTTAAAATTCATGTAATACTCATAATACACATATTTCCATAATGGATGAACCATACCACATTTAAAACCATATAATCATAATATCATCATTTTTAAAAACATCATGAATGTTCTATATCTCAAGAATTTTCTATCATTTATATGTTTTTATGATCCACACGTCCATAAAGAATCACAATAGTTCACGTATTCTAAATAAGATTTCACCATACCAATATTCGCTTATAAAATGTTATGACTAAACTACTCTAATTCACAACATTACTAACCATGTGGAACTATATAGAAATAATAATATGTCATATTGTTCCTAAAATGTGCTTTATTATACACATTTTATGAACATCAATGGTGTACACCAGTACTTCATTCATTGATGTCAACATACCCAATATTTCATGTAAGAGTATAGGTTTTGTGGTACTCAGTAGTTTATCTTGGGGTGTACCGCATGTAGAGCCCATTTCATATTTACTTACCCATACATAAAAGTTTTACACTATTCACATTGTGTGTGAATCTCAAGGGGTTCACCAGAGTACACCTACTAGATCTCCATTTCGGATAATCAATCCATCATGGCATGCAAATTATTCCACATGGTGTGGGGATTATGATTGATGCCTTGGGAATGTACTGCAACCTAAGTAATGTCATTTAATAAAATATTTATTATGATTATGAAAAAATATTAGATTTAAAATATATTGCTTTATAATTTTCTTAGACATACTCTGATTAATATTCCTCATGGCCCGATAAATATAGCCTATATCTACTACACATTATTTCATTCTTATCATTTTTCAAAAAAATTCATCACTTATCATGAACGTATTGAAGTGTGTTTTAGATATCACATGTCATTTGATAAAAATTTATAAGTATAGACAAATAGTCAACCATTACGATCCACATTTTAAAAAAAAAATCATTCCACCACAACATAGAATCATCAGGTATCCATCGAGATATATCTAGATGAAAAATTAATATGTGTCCTAATGAAAAAAATATGTAATAAAATAGAAAAATTCATACATCATAATGATTTTTTAAAATGTTGTTGTTCTCACACCAAAAATCCATAATCCATCAAAATTTTCCATTGATCCACATTTCTAAAATTTCACCTATATTATCAAATACTCTATTTCTTACTCCGTCAAATTTGGTTTTCATCTACAAAATTTCACCTATTACCCCTTATCATGATGATATGTTTGGGGGAGGAAAGAAAAATAAATAAATAAAATTATTGTTCTTCCCTAATTGATATCATAGTAAGGGACCTAAAAAATCCAACAAAATCACCAATCATAGAATACAAATCCACCATTCAAGACACAATCCCTATTTTATAATTTTTTTACAAGGCTCTATTAAGAAGATATTTAATTTCACATATATTATAATATTTATTTAAATAATAAATATTCATTATAAGGATAAAAATATACTATCCTAGATCTATTAAATATATCTTCCCATGTTAAACCCTCAGTCCCCTGTAGTCTAGGATTGAATCAAAATATATATATATTGACATCTGCAAATATAAAAATCCCACTTCACCCCCATTAAGGGGCCTGAGTCTCATTAAAATAATTAATGTGAAAATAATTTCACATGGAAAACCTCATATCACTAAATTGTGTATTTTTCGTGGTTATGATAATCTATATTTTTTAGGAATGAATAATGAATACTTATCTTGTATTGATCATGTTATTTTTTAATGTATGGTATATAGAGATATGTAAAATAGTATTTTAAGAACTTGGAATGGTATGTTTGTTTTGATGAACATATTGATATTATGGGAAGATATTTCAACACCATGGCTTTGTTTTTTTATTAAAAACATTTTTTATATGTAAACTAAAAATATACACATGATTAATTTTTCCTCAAAAACTTTCATTGGGTATGATCATTGTATATATATAAATATATTTTAGTTGATTTAATATATTAAAAATTTTATCGTATATATTTATGTGAATGACACCTACTAAAGCGTAATATATATGTGCACCATTTAAAATTTATATCTAGGCCTAATGAAAATAATACATGTATAGACCCTATCAGTTTAAGGACTCATTAGTTATAAATGTTACTAATCTATGATAATCAGCACTACTATTTTTCTATTATACCATATCTACTGATATCTGTCAATTTTCTATTATATATTTATGAAATTGTGTAGAGAATTTAATTTATAATCATATTTATTCATCATGTGAGATGAAAATATGGTGGTTGTTACCAACTGAGTATTTATGGTCTAAACATTCATGAAAACCTCTTTAGAAATTACATTTTACATAGTACTTTTGAAATTATAAACATGTTAATTATTAGATATATAGGTTCATGGGTTACTATTCATATATACAATGATAATTTCTATACTTAATTATTGAAAAAATGTTTACTTATCAAAGGGGGGGAGAATATACATCAATATAAATTTAGATCAATTAAATCAATAGTGCTGATTATAAATTTTTTTCATAGGAGCATTCAACTGTAGTTTAAAACATTCCATATAATTATCAATGAAGATAGTTTTGAATAAAAATAAATAAACTAAAACCTTGTTTTTATAGTTCGAATTCATATGATCCTACATCTTCTATTCACTTATCAATAACTCAATATATAGAATGAAAACCCCAATAAACAAGCCTAATTTTTTGAATATAGTAATAATAATTTTAAAACCGTCATTTTAAAACTAGGCAGGTAGAAACCATACTAATACCTATATTTCTATAAATTCAAAAACAACTAAAAAACTATTTTTAAATGATTTACTACTCTTAAAAATACCTTTTATTATCAACATATAACCATTAACAAACATGACTTTTGAAATGAAAATCATAATTTGATAGATAAAATCGTAATATATATAAATGGATTCTTCTTAAAAACTCAAAAAGTTTTTATTAATAAAATATAATAGATGATAATATCAATGTATCTATTGAACACCTTAGTAACAGATTAAATATTGAAACTAAATTTCAATCATAGTAGGAATGGATTTCATAGTAGAAAAATCCCATCATTTTATATTTCTATATTTCTATCTCATATCAATGATGAGTTTCCTCAATTATAAGGCATGAAATAATTCTATAATACCTAATTACCATATCATAAACTCCATATTATTCATGTTAATGTGGTTTATTATTGACTATCAATCATATAATTACATATTTATAAATAATATAAATTGAGAAATATATCATTATATTTGTACATACTTATCATGAATATTATTATAAATAATTCAAATATTATTATTTTACTAAATAATTATAAAACCCTTTAAATATCATCATCATAATTTATATTTATTTTTTAAAATAATTAAATGAGAAAATAAACAATATAATCATGCATAAAATCAAAATATCATAACTACGGGAAATCATTTTATCAATGATAATTTTTAAAAGATAATGATCACCAAGTAAAGCATAAAAATAAAAATAAATTATTAATCTAAAAAAATATAAAATTAAATAATGAATCATCAAAATTTTGATTAAGACGTTATCCAGCATAAGCATAATTTTTACATCTCTGTAAACCATTACTTTTATTTGCATAATCATTATTAAATATTTTTTATAAAAAAAATTATTTTGTGTAATAAAGAATTATGATTATGTAAACATTAATTTAGTGTCAATGAAACTATTTTTTAAATGAAATATAAAATTAAATATATATTATATGACTTTAAAAATTATATATATCTCATTTTACAAATATAATTACTGATAAAACATTTCAACACACTTCAAAAATTCATTTTCTATGAGTTTTCATGAAAAGGTTTTTCTTTTAGTAATTTCATATGCCTTTGAAGAATATTATGGAATTTGAAACATTTCATATGAATTTTATTAATATTAATGACTATGGAAATATTCATATGGAATTTAATATACATTTCATATGACTTTGAAGAAAATCTATCACAATGAATCTTTTAATATACATTTCAAAATAGGTAAAAAAATAAATTATAATAAAAAAACTCAATGTTAACAGATCTTTGAGAAATTATGATTATAAATTTATTAAATATTGAAACTATTAATGTGATTTATTTTATTAATACAAATTATAAGAAAGTAAAAATTAAAAATTCATCTTCAATGTAATATACCACTAAAAATATCCCCTTTTTATATAAGATAATCAAAATGGGTTTTACAAAAAATCTCCACATTTCTAATATCTACTAAAATGATCGATAGAATTAAAATTTTTATTAAAAAATTTCTCCCTTTATTTTAAAACTTTTAAAATTCTAAAAAATTAAATTTTGTAATAAAAAATTGTGTTATTATTTTATAATAAAATTTCATATTAGCTTCTACATAATTAATTCACATTAAATACTTTTATTATTTTAAAAGTCAATTTTAGTAATTCACCAACTGCACAATAAATTCCCTATACAATGTTTACTGTAAAACATAGAACATACTATGAAATAAAAACCAGTCCAATAATAAAAAAATATTCTATGAATTCATTATAGTAACACCTATACAAGTATAAAAATTTATCTGAGAAAACATTAGTAGACATAAATATATAAATTCTATTCATAACAATATATTTGCCATAATAATTATATTAAATCTATTAGAACATTACAAAATTATTACAAAATATTTTAAAAACTAACATTTCAAACCAAATACCAATATTACAAAACTTAAATTTCAATGATTGAACCATAAGTACATCAACTAGTTGACTAAATATATCATCATATTGATTATTATTTTAAAATTATTTTATGAAAATATGTCCATTATTTACATGATCACATAAAAAATAAAATCTAAATTAAATATTTCTTGTTATAGAATGATGTAAATAATTTATTAAAATTGAAATATAAAAAGTGACATCCTGAGAAATTGTAATTTCATCAAAACAATATTTCATATTAGATACGTGTTTTTTGTGCATAGTCCATGAACTAAGTAATTATAAGTAATAATATACTTTTCATAATATATGATTAAATAAAATGATTATTACTTCATAGAAATGGATTAAATTAAACATTTAACAAATTAATATCATATATTATAAGTAATATTTTAATCGATGCTATATCTAAAAAAATCACAAATGGAATTTGAAAAAAAATAAAAACTGATTGAATTAGAAAAAAAAATCCTAACATTACACAAACTCTAATATAACAAATTATTATTTTAATTTTTTTAATTATTTAATTATTATTAATCATACATAATACACACAGAAAAACTCTAAAAATTTTATAATGACTAAAAACTGTCACATATGAAAAGTCATATAAAAAGACCAAAAAAAATATTATCTTCATTTTTCCCAAATTCATTCAAACTAAATTTTGAATAATTACACATAGGGGTTCACACTCTTTTAGAACAATTGATATTAAAACCTATAACTAGAAATTTATCATATTTATATTAATTTTTAAAAACAATACATCATGTTCATTAAAAAAATGTATACCATGCAAAACTTTCAACTCACCCATTAAATTCATATCAAAATCTCTAATAAACTAATTAAAAAATTTATTACGAAATAATTCACTTTAGGAACTAATCACAGTATCATATACATTTATTTCAATAATTTATATATCAGTGGAAAAAAATTATATTAATAATGTTTAGATCAAAATTTTCATTATGAAAACATCTATTTAATAAAAAATGTGTGGTTATCATATAAATCACTTGGAAAATTATTGATACCATATAAATGATTTTATAGTTTTAAAACACGATTCTCAAACCCTTCATGTATAGATCTAGGATGTTGATTAACAGATATTCTTTCAAAACAATGACATTTAAAAATTCAATGTTGACATCCAATAGAAATAATTTAAAAACCTGAACTTAATTATAATCCTCTTTAAAAATTAATCCATTAATATTAAGAACAATACTCAAATAAATAATTTCAATATTGCTCTAGAAAAATCATTTTTAAGGATGTCTAGAATTTTTCTTCCATATCGTTCTAAATTTGCTTAATTTTTTCTTTAAACTAAATTTAATTCTAAAACTTTTTTATCATTTGGATGTTCATAAAGATTTCAATAATTATTTATTGATAATTTAATATGGTTATATTTTATAGAAACAATCTATTAATGAAATTTTATTACTTCGTCAATATTATTTTTTACAAAATCAATGAAAATATTTTAATCAGGTAAAAATTCATGAAATTTTTCTTACAATAAATTTAAATTTCAAAATATCCAATTAAATTCATAAAAGGATTATAATTATGTGTTTTAAAACATAAATTTTTATATTGATGGGAATTATTTTCCATATCTATAAATATATTATCATTTTCGTGTGCATATTTTCCAATGTGAAACTCTCAAAATTATTCACTATGGTTATCTAAATTTGGATTCTATTTTTCATTTTTATTTTCATTAAATATTACATTCAAAAACTCTTCACATAAAAAATATATCTTCATATATTCTCTAAAATAATTTCTATAATTATAATATCTTATAATAATCCAACATTACTTTTAGAAAAAAAAATTTCAACCATATCATTACTATTTAAAGTAAAATACATTCAAAATAAAACTATAAAATAACCAAACATTGTTTTATCTTCATTATAAAATTAATTTGGGGGTTTCAATACCATTATTATACATAGAATATTTTTTTGGACTAGAAAAATTATATTTTTATACTTATCCTGAATTTTTTTTTTGAAAATTTAATTCATTAAGTATTTTTATAATAATTTGAGGAAAAAATATATTTTTTTCAATTCAAAATTTATTATATTACATGAACATTAAAATAGTATTCATGATCATTATAATAATATAATTTTTCATAATCTATTTTTCAGAATCTCATATTATAACAACCATGGATTTCAAAAGAATAAAATTATGTTTGATGACGTATATGACATACAACACGGGGCATAAACAATCAATGATTTTCAATTAGCCATGACCATTATAAACAATCCATTAAAAATGATTGTATTAATAATAATAACAACAAATTTTTCAGAATAAATAATTTTGAAATCAAAATATATTTGTAAATAAAGACTCTCTTTTTATTTAAGTCGTTACACACATTTGAAATATATTTATTGTCAAAAATGTTTTTATTAGTTTATATGAGAAAATAATATAATTAATTTATAAAAATTCAGTAAATTATATTGTAAAACTGAAATTTATTATTGAAATTATCTTATCAAAATTAAATTACATTGAACTATTTTTATTTTTCTCAAAAGTTTGATTTTTAAGTAAATAGTGATAAATACAACTTTTTATAAAACATCAACTTATTCCAAAAAATATAATTTAGAAGTTCTATTACGAATATAATTTGATTTAAAAGTTAAATAAAAATTAATTATTTATATATATTATAATAAATTATAGTTTCTTCATCATTATACCGTATTAACATGTAATTTTATTTATTAAGTTAATAAAATAATTATACGGACTGTTTTTAAGTGCATAATGATTCACATTTATAATTAATTAAATATACCATATTTATAAATAATTTTTTAAAATATTAAATATATATAGTAATTAAAATTAAAATAAGGATGTTTATTAGTCATAATTTTAATTTAAGTTCATCTTATTATTAAAAAATTCATTTAATGATCATAAATTTTAAATCATGTTTTAATAGATAATTTTAATATTAATTACTACCACTTATATGGGTGTAATTTCAGAAAATAGATTGCATATTTTTATCAGAATAATTAATATTAGCTAATATATTTAACATAATTTTTTATAATAATGAATATACAAACAATAAAAAAATTTCAAAATTGGTAAAAGAGTAAATTTAGATAGCCTAGTAAACATATGAGATAAGGATGGAATTTTTCATCATAATTATTACTGGATAAATTAATTTTAAACCAGACATCATTAGATTTGATATTTAATTATTTATTAGAATCTTTTTCATAAAGGTGAAATATATTTTAATTTAAATAATGATAAAGATAAAATGTCAAATTTCATTCCCTTAAACATTTATAATATGTTTATATAAGGATAAAAACATGTGGTAAAGAAATATTTAAGATTATTTCGAGTATAATGAAATTATTTTAATTTTGGAATTTTTTCCTATTTTTTAGTTTTTATATTGTTACCTTAAAATCGTATACAATCATAATACAGTGCTTGTAAAAATAGCGAAAAAATCAACTTAAACGATTTAAAAAATATTAAAATAAATGTATTTAAAATGATTTATTTTTTTAAAAGTGTTTTATAGATAATGACAATGTATTATTTATTTTTAGATGGACTGTATTTGAATTTTATTATTATCCTCATTTCTATAATTTGAAATTAAATGTATAGATCCAAAAGGATATTAATGTTTTTTTATGTTAAAAAATATTTTATTAAATTATTTAATGATACTAAAAATCCAAAAAGATGAATATTAGGATGGTAAATGATCTAAAATTTATTCCATTTAATATTTATTATAGAATTTTTCAATTATATATTGAATTATTAACTTTTCAGTTTGAAAATTTTAAAAGTCTGATAAATGTTAAAATGGTGTTTCACATATTACATATTGTATTATTAAATATAATTGTCTACACATATAGGATATATATTTTTAAAATTTTATCAAACATTTAGAATCAATAGATCCTAATTATTCAATAGTTCACATTTTATCGTTTGGATTAAATAAATAATTCCATAGATTAAACAAACTAGTTAATATGGTAGAAAAATAAATGTAAATAGTGAGTTACCACTAAAGTAAAAGTAATTAAATGCTTAAAAACATATTTATTTTAATTGGTAGAGGTTTGGACCAAAATTACCATCCCTACACTCCATTATTTATAAATTTCTTTGGACCTTGGGTTGCGAGTGACATATTATTATTCAATTGTTTTGGGTATTTAAAATTTTTACCACATTATTTATATAAAGGGAATATGTCCCCTCATTTATTAAACACCTACGTTGAAATTTTGATCAATAAAAATACTTCAAAAATCCTTCTCCAACAATATTATCCATATATTTTATCATATATTCTCCCGAAAATACCAACTCAATAGTATTTAATAAGATATTAAATGATATTTTCAAATCACATGTAATCACCTTACCCAAACACATCCTTTTGAATTATTCTTTTAAAACAAAAACTTTTTTCCTTTAAAATTACTATATTAAAAAAAATTCTACCATATATTGTGATACTATTATGTTAATTTCATAACATTTATCCAAATCTATCTCCATAAAATGGGAAAAAACCATCACTTATTTGTATGTCAGACTACCACTAAGGGAACTAGTGTCGAATTTTTCCCATCACTGAACCACATTGATTGTAAAAATGATGTAACTCTATTATAAAAATTATAATTTTTACATAATAATAATTCTGAATAAATAAATTCCATCCACTTTGTAACTCTCCCACCCTCTATTGAAATGATAAATTCGTGTATGTATACATACAACCTACCTTCTCAATGATGAGATATAATTAATTTTCCATGTAAATTCTGTTTATAATGATTATAAAAATATATACAATTTTTATATCATGTATTCATAATATAAAGGTTATTCCGGAGATAATAGAACTATATCATCTACATAAGAATAAAAACTATTTTAATCAAATATGCATGATAAAACAAATCAGTTAATACAAGAAACCATGGAATAAAAATTTTAAACAAATAGGTGAAACAATATAATAATTGTATCGTATATGATATTATATGTATGCATATTGTTCAGTAATAGAACTTTAATATATTTAAATTTATTATGAATGCATCTAAAAGTCCTTATAATGTATATTGAACATGTGGTAGGGGATAATATCTACATTTCCTTACACTGATGAATATTTTAATATTTTGAAACTACTTTGTTTTATATGTTGTATATACTACCCCTTTTCATATTATTCAATGAATTCTTCATAAATTCATGGTATTTTATGTTACAATAAATTTTACATTAACCGATGGAAATTTATTTCAATGTTTCTAAGTATTAAGGGATTTCATAGTTTAATTTACATTCATTGGGTTAAACATATACGTAATTGATTATATTAAACCATAATTATGGGTAGAATTGCCCTTTTTGAATTCTGTTTTCATTGTTGTAGTTTTTTTGGATTAATTTTTTTACATGTGATAACTTCATTGATTGACTCTCACATTAATTTTCCGATCATTGTAAGGGTTCTTTATCAGATTAGTTTCTTCTAAGAGATATATCTCTTGATTTAAACCCATACTCTCTTTTGTAATTACCCCAACAAGAGTAACACTAAATCCAGTTCCTACATTTTTACATTGTCATAGATACAAACATAAAATCCTATGGTACAAATCATTGTTTTTGTTTTGGAGAACAATATACACATATGATTCCTATTTAAAATCGGGAATACAAAAACAAAGTATAATAATAGATTATATTCAGGATATTTTATATAATTCTAAGAATTATTCATTATATATTGTGGAAAGGAAAAAATAAGGGTGAGCTCATATGCTCATAAATGTGTCACACATCATTAGTAATACAGAATTTACAATCAATATAGAAAGGTAAATAATTGAAAACTCAAGTCATTTAATCAATAAATTTATCTAGGTAAATTAAAACAATAAATTTTAAATAAATTAAATTCATAGTTATTAAATGTCAGGTTATCAAGAATCATTTCACATGTTCTATCAATACCATAAAAGGCAGTTTAAAACTACAAATAATAACACATCAAATTTGGTTAATTGATTTCTCTCTTGAGACTTGTCGAAGCATCAAGAGGTTGTATATAACATTCCTCCACCAATGTTAATATTCCCTAATAATTCCAAATATAATGAAAAATAAATTTAATTCAAGATTCACTATTTTTTATAATCAAATATATGTATTGAATAATGGATACATATTTATAATGGAAAATTTTCACCAAAAATTGATTATTTTAAAGTAATGTGTACAATATCAAATGAAAGTAATATTGTATACTATTTTTATTTCTTTAGTTACATTAAAATATAACCACTTGATGAATAATAAGAAAACATAACATTAATAATCATGAATAATTAATTATTCATGAAAAATAAATAAATGGGGAATTAAATACATAATGTAATATTCAATATTTTTATATTAACAAATATATCTCATTGAAAAGTAAATTGACACAAAATCCATATCAATGATCAAATAAATGAAGTAAGAATTAATCAATGAATTGTTTATGTCTATAAAATTAAATCCACATTAATAAAAAATAAATTCATCATAAAATATTCAATATTATTAACATAAATATTATTACAATATATAATGAATGAGAATTTAATATAATATAATGAAATGAAATTGATTTATAAAAATATTTATCATCTTTTCATATTAAAATTAAATCACATTGGAAGAAATATCACAATTTTAAATATACAATAATAATATTTATGATAAATTCATAATATATATTATGTTTTTGTGGGTAGAATTACATTAAACATATACACACCTCAAACACATGCCTAAAAAGAAAGTCATAGCACCCAAGGGATAACTCATTCATCAATCCTTATTTATTAAATTCATGGCTCGTAGGCCTAGTGGGAATGAAGCCCATTACATGGCCCAATGACCGACAATCTGGCCTGAAAACCCAGTACAACGTAATGCTTGCATCAAGCTTCCATCATTGCCTCCCTGTATTATTCTTGTGTCAGCAACTACATGAATCAGTCATATGTCACCATCTCCTTGTATCATGCATCCATCACCACCTGTCTATGGAGATTCGATATATTACATGAAAATTGGATAGTATATACACTATTTAATATAAATAAGTGCATAAACATTAAATATTACCCTATAAAAGGAAATTTAGAAGAACATCCTTACCATACAATTTCCTTTATTTTATCATGATTTAAACTCATTTATATTGGTTTCAATAATTTTATTGTTTCATACCATAATCATGATCACATTTATAAAATTATATATTATCCCTTATAAATATTTTACCACCCATTTTATAATATGTTTCATTATTTTCAATATTTCGTGTTCTAATTGAATTGTTTTCCCATGTCTATTTTTTCTTGAATGTTTTTATTATTATTGATATGTTATAAATATTAATATCCTATTACCCAAACTCCAGGATTCTTTTCTGAAATCAATAACTTTACATTATTAGATATGATGTCTATAATTATGACATAAATTTTAAATGTAAACCTTGATCATCTGAAAGAAAACTATGATCACTTACATTCTCGATGAAATATTTGGTTTATAATTTTAATGAATTTAGAACAACATAAAAAATATGAATTCACAAGTTGTCAGGAAAACATTTTTTCAATTATACTAGCTTATATTATTTCAAAATAGGTTAAGAACATCATCTATGTGAAATACTTTACAAACATAAATCATTTAACTTAATTTCATAACACCCAAATAAATGAAAACAAAAGAACTATGAGCTTATTTTATAAATAATGGTAAATATAATCATAACCAATTTAATATCATCAATGAGCACAAGAGGGAAAAAGGGTCTAAAAAAATAATCAATGTGCATGAAATAGTCATAAAAGCCCTAATACTAATCAATATCTTCATAATAAAATTTTAACTACTGAAAAAATAAGGACTAATCATAAAAAATAATCAAAATACTTTTAATTTCAATCATGGTCATTAAAACTATTAAATACACAATGAATTAAAATTAAACTCTTTTTGGTAACATGGAGAATCAATTTCTTAAACCCATTTCAAAACCATTTCTAAACCCTTTCAATTGGAATATAAATATAGCTTACCTCTAGCATAATCATTACCCAATGCATTGAAGATCTATAATAGGATCACCTGATGCTTTCTAGGCCACCCCATGTTAAGCTGTAATGTTATTTATCATCCTTATTCGGGCCACCCCACATTAAGCTATTATATTCTTTCCATGTTCTTTCTATGCCACCCCATCATATAATATATTAGGGAATAAAAATAGTATAAAACTAAAATACACAATCCTTACTCATTTATATCCTGATAAAACCATTGAATGTAATTAATTTAAAAAAAAATCTCTTTGAAACAAGACTATCTCGTGTAAGTGAAATAGATTCCATAACATTCTCTTTGAAACTTGATTAAAATAAAGATAATATAGGGGATACATACTAATATAAATGAATCATGGTCATCCAACGGAAAATTAATAGGTTCCATAAAAAATAATTTAAAAATTCTATTATTCCATAGAAAAGAAATGTTTTTCAAAACAATCTCTTTGAAACATACGTTACCCATGGAAAGAAATTGGGTATAGAAAAAACTATTTAAAACATGATTTTACCATCGAATTGAAATGGGTTTCAAAAAATCCATATCAACCATTATTAACCCATGAAATAAAAATCTGTTTCAAAATATCATATTTGAAGTATGATTATCAAATGAAAATGAAATGGGGTTTAAAACAAGCTCTTTGAAACATGATTAACCCATGGAAAAGTACTGGGATTCAATGAAATCACTCGGAAGCCATCATGATTCATACATAAAATTAATGATGATGGTATATATAATAAATAACCATATTCTATTCTATTTGAAAATATGGTTATTTTATGTCAATGAAAGGAAATATCATTAAAAATACAATAAGAACAATTCTTTTGTAAAATATTCATTAAAAATTCCAATGTGTCCCATACCACATTAAAACATTTGAATCGTAAATTTATGTTAATTATTGAATTGAATCATAAAATTTTACAAGATTATTATTTCTTATATTTCACTTATTAAAATGTTATACAAAATTTCAAAATCAACATTGTTTATGTTGGATGTTTTGACCATATTTGAGTAATGTGTCAAAACATACATTGATTGGTTGACAAATGATAATGTGGTCAATAATTAAAAACAAAAACAACAATAAAAATGAAATAATCATCACATTTTTACAACCATAATAATGCTAAAGTCAAAATAGAAATTCGATTATGAAAAATGAACTAGTACTTTGATCAAGGAGACAGTAGGTTGTACGTATATATCACTAACGTTCTCACTTTTCAATGATCATATTGGAATGAGTAATGTTATATAAGTCTTTAAATAACGATAATAATGTCATAAATACTATATTATTTAATTATATATATTTATTTATATCATTCTTATGATGTAAAATTAATCACATCAATTAATGGAGATGATAGTCCACACATCCATGAATGACGTTGTCACATTTTAGAGCATGAAAATGTATTCAATAAAATAATTTATTATAATTAAAATTGGTAATAGTGTAATTAATGTCATATATATTTCATATATGTCTCATTTTTTGAATTAACATGATGTGCATAAATTACATTTAAACTAAGAATGTATCAAATCTCTTAGAGGAGAAGGTAGTCAACACATCCACAAATGATGTTATTGTATACACACAAAATATAAAGCATGGTGGTATATGTTATATAATAATTAAATAAATCATAATATAACATAAATATCATAATATAAAATTAAAATATTATTTTCATAACGATATCCCACTAATAGTGTTGGTAATAGAAAAAACAGTGACATTATTTTGCATAGAGATAGTCCAATAAACACACAAATGGTGATTCTGTTACCCATTAAATGGTGGTGTGTATATTATTTGGGAAAAAACATAATATAAAATTATATAAATATATTTTGGACACTTCTTTATTACATAATCATTTAATAAGAATAATTTAGGGGCATAAAATTAAATTTAAAAATTTCTCATCGAATAATGTTACCACTTCTTTGGATTACATAATTTGGTTATCAAAAAATGGATTCCATGGTCTGATTTATTCTAAATATCAGTCTCCTAGTATGAAAGTATGGCTTTGAGATATTATTTGTGTCGGTTTTGGATGATCTACATGGATATAAATGTGTGAGGACGTGGGGAGAGTGAGTGCATTTTCATAGTGGATGGGAGTCGTATTCTTATAAATAGAAAAAATTAAACCCTATTGTGTTGTGTACCTTATATAAAATTCCTCCATTAATGAACCATATTATTTATGAAATATTATATAATCTATTATTTTCCATAAAATTTGTTATGGAAATGTTTCTATGTTATTTTATCATTTAATATTAATGTTCAACAACTATGTAAACTCGTTTTTACCAAATAGTTGTAATTAATTTTAATTCATTTAACAAATATTTATGTTCAATCGTTAGGTTAACAATATTAGATATTATAAATTTGGATGATTCTAAATATGGAATAAATTTTATAAATTTCCAATCACAGATATGGTAGGAATTAATTAATAAGCAATACATCTGACGGGACGAAAAATCATGGTTATAAAATAAATATGTTAAAAATATTTCTATTTTTCTATTTTTAGATTCAACAAATATTGGTAAAAATGACATAATTTTATTAATATATGAAACATTTAAACAAATTATACTATAATACTGATTAAAAACATAATTTTAATGTATAAATAAATGAGCCAAAAATGATGTTTTGAATTAAAATTCTATATTATTTTTTATTCACCAAAAAATGAAAAATTTCATAAAAAATGAAAAAAATATCCTAAAGTACGTTTTGATATTAAAATTTCAGTAATGTAGTTTATTTTTTAAACAAAATTACTAATTTTTAAAAGTTAGATTTAAAATTAATGTTCTACTAAAAGGATGTAAAACCGTTTTTTAGAAAAATATTGTTTTAATAATAAAAATATAAATATTCTTATCTTATTCATATTAAATCAATTTGTTGAATTAAAAAAAATATAATCATTTGTAAAGATAATATATTTAGTCCTATTCCACATTATAATTTAACAGTTATGTGATAACTGGAATTAAAATAATAATATTAATAATATATTATTTTCAATTAAGACTAAATCTTATGGGATAAGACCATAAGGGGCTATGTGTCACTATGTTTCCCTTGCCTCTGCCTTTCTGTTCACCATCTTAAGCCAACTATAGTTCTCTCCTTGGCGGTTTTTCTCGGTGCATTCGCTTCATGATGTCTCTTCCCTAGGTGGTGTCATGTGAGCTCAACATCCTCGGCGAACCTCATCGGTTGTTGGATTTCTTCTTTCCCTGAACATTCAAACTGTATATGTTCTCCTATGGCGGCATGGTGTTGTACAAGGTGTGATTGTTTATGCAGTCTTGGTTTTTTCATTGCATTTCATTTTTTTACTGGTGTGTAAGGAGGATTTGTTCTCCTTGTGTGATTTTGAAGGCAACAGCTGGATCTGGATATGCTTCTATGGCTTGTAGAGGGGACCTCTTCCAATGATCTAGTTTTCATGAAGTCCTATTTTTTATTTTGGTTTGTGTTTTTTGAGGTTTTCACTATGTTTTTATGGTTTTGGTTGTACGGTGTTCTTCATGGCACACGATGTCGACGATGTCGGGCATGGTCTTCAGTTTCTGCAACCAGTGATGGCTTATCTGTTTGTGATATTTTGGTTTGGGTGATTTAGGGTGAACTGGATAGTTTGAAGCCCGACCAATTTGATTTAAATTTGTCTATATTTGAAATGGTATTAGTTCATTTTAATGTGGTTGATAGTGATATTTTCATTGAAAATCATATTTATTTCATGATGAACATGATTTGATTTGGGATTGTTGTTCATACCATGTGACCTAAGTTATACCAATAAATAAAAAATAGAGTTTCTATAGTGTTCTAGATTATATGAGATCTTGTGCAATGATTTTTGTGTTGGATGAATCTGTGAATTTGTAGAATAGTTTTTTGTTGTTTTGTTTGTGCTTGGGCACTACGATATGTTGTTTATGGGACAACACATTCAGTTCATCTAAAGGGATGGTTCCAGAAGAGGTTTATAGTAGGGAGCTTTCATAGATCATGGCTATCAAAAATTGGAATTTTGAAATGATATGGCATTTTCCATGGGTACCAGGTATGTGCTTCCTTACACGGAACAACTAGTTGAGTCGTGATGAGAAGGTATAATCTCATCTAAATGTTTTTGAAACTGGGGAGAGGACTTTCTTTGATGATTTGAATTGGAATATTTTTTTCCATAGGACATTGGACTGTGAGTCTTTATTAACTTTAAATCTCCTTGAATTCTATTGGGTTCCCCATTACCCATTAAATGGGGACTATCTGAATAAAAAATTTAATTCTCAGTTAGGCTCAATCTTATGTGCAACTTAAGTCATTAAATGTACATGTTTTAGGGTGAAATGAATGATAAACATGTTGTTTCATGTGATTAAATATAAACTATGTATAATGTGTCTGAAAATAAATTTAATAATTCAAATTAGTTATATTGAACATATATCATTTAATCTTTGGATGTTACATCCTACCCCCATTAAAATGAATTTCTCACTCAAAAAGAATATTATTTATAAAATCATTAAAATGTATTTGATTAATTAACTAAAAACCATATCATAAAATTGTTATATAAAATGTCCATATAAAATGGGATATTTGGAATTGTAAAGGTCACTTGAAATTTCACCTAAATAGGTTTCGAAATTTGGAGAAAATTGTTGGGAATGGAGGTAATGTGTAAATAATTATAGGGAGTGATTGTAGACATTGATAAAAAAATGGAATAATCAATGGAATGTTAAGGGAATAAAAACATAATAATTGATGACCCTAACATCCATATTTTCATAATATTTCATGGTATTAGTTAAATAATTTTGTTTATAGATCCTCATCCTTTAGTTAAATAATTCTCTTTCCTTATATACCTAGAGGAAAAAAAGGAAATAAACATACTTGATGATCGGAAATTCACCATTTAACCAGTTTCCAAAAAAATCTCTACATTTTCAGCAAATGATGATTATTGTAATTTAATTTTTAATTCATAAATATCTAAAATCAGCCTCTTAAATATGACTTAACCAATAAATGTATATTCATTTTATTCCACATATATTTGGACATTAACCAAACCAAAGTGGTTAGAACATGTTTATATAATTCCTAAAATTTGTAAACCTTCAAAAGAACATTAATATTCAAAAGTAATTCCAAAATGTGAAACAAAATCTGGTCATTACCCTATATATCAAAAAACATCTAAAATAATGCGTGTTTTACCAAAAATGGTTATCTCATACCTTCTATATTTGAATCCAAAAAATTTTGTGATGTTATCGTGAATTATCATTAATACAATTGTCACAAAATCATTTATCAAATCATGTGGTTATCTATACGATAATACTTGTTATCCCCTAATTACCACAAAATTTTAGTTCATATAAACACTAAATGTTATCAATACCTTAAAACTTATTTAGGAAAAAATTGATGTAATATTTCACATTAAATAAAAGTTTTACATATACATAAACCAAATAATTTTTCTCTTAAAATGTCATTGGTAACCACAAAATGTTTACTATTGAATGCCTTAAACGTGATATCTTATGAATTCAAACATATGATCAACTTTAATTTTATAGTCCTATTATACAATCCATAAATCATAGGATGACCACGCATGAAAACATCATAATCATAATATATATATAAACCAACCTTTTATACAAACAATAACATCACAGAACTCGCACTTTCTGATCATGTACTAAAATAATTCGCATTACATTTATGTCTTTTATTTCGATACTTGTGACCCTTATTTTTCATCGTAAACATACCACATAAAAAGTAAATTTTTAATCACATAAATTCTAGAGGATCATTTAGCATTATAGTTTTACAGAATTATTAATAATTCATACATAATCAATTCCAAAAGCAAAAATAGAACATTTATTCCATTTGAACCTTATTTTTGTTATTTCATAACTTTTCATCAACATCATCATTAAGAAGAAATTTATATACATAAATCCTAAATATACATCATTAAAACATGGGGAAAAGGAAACATAAGGAGTGCCAGCTCAGATACTCAGATACTCTGTATGTGTAAACATAAAAATTAATGAAATAATCTCATTAATGAGTATAATAATTTATAAGGGTGTAATGAATTAATATATGTCAATGATAGATTCTTAAAATAACTCATCCTTATCAGTACCTGGATCATTAAATATGAATTATTAGGAAATCAATGATTAATAAAAAAATAATCAAAACCCATGTGATTTCAATGTTTATCATTCTCAAAATTATAAACTTCTTCTGTGAGAATAAATATCTTTATTGTAACCTAGATAATAACATTCATAAAACCCTACAAAACACATACAATACCATTTCAATTATAATAACCATAGGGTTCCATTCCAAAAATATTATTACCCAATGATTTAGAGTGATATAAGGGGCTTACTATATGTTTTCTATGATACCCCATGTTATATTTTAGCATGATTTCCTAGTTCTTTCTAGGTCACTAATTATTAATCTATTATATCCTTTATAGGATATGTGTTGACCACTCCATTGTGTATGATATCAGTGAACCATAACATGAAAAATGTTATAGAAATAATCATTATCATTCTCTAACATAATGAACCCTTTTAAAATATATGGGCTGAACATAAATCTCTTTGTAACAAAATTAAGCAATCCAAAAAATATGGGATCTATAAAAAAATTGAAACATGATTCCCCTAATAAAATGAAATATAATCTATTAAAATATCATTGAAACATGGTTATCACATTTAATTGAAATATGTTATCTAAAATTGTAAATAAAACATTATAACCTATAGAATAGAAATGGGTTTCAAAACAATCTCTTTCAAACATGATTAACCCATGTAAAAGAAATTAGTTTAAAAACAATATCATTGAAATTTCATTAACCCATGGTAAATAAATGGATATAAAAATATTATCATTGATTAATCAATAAACCATGGAAAAGAAATAGGCTTCAAAACAATCTCTTTGAAATATGATTCAACAAGGGAAAACTGGGTTTCAAACAAAATATCTCAAACATGATTATCCCATGAAAAATAAATGGGGTTCAAAATAATATCATTGAAACAATAATTATCCATATAATGAAAACATTTGGATGGTATTAATCAAAACAAATCCTATTTTTGGATAAGTACCATAAATTGGTTTTTATGTGGGTGAATATAAATACCACAAAAATGATCATTGAAAACATTGCTGAGGAAAATATTCTTTAATCATCCAAAATTGTGTGATACCACATTGAATCATTTGTATCACAATCCCTATGAATGCAATAATATTTAATGAAACAATTAATTTAATGAAAATAATTAGATTCATGATATTATAATTCATAAGAAATAATATACACCACTCAATATAAATGAGTGATGAATAAAGAATATCTCTCACAAAAATAAACGTGATACTATAAATCCCCTAAAAACATTAGTAACATTAAATTACAAACACCAAATGTAATAATAATAAAATAACATATTTAAATATCAAGAAAATCAAATAATACATGATATAATATTTCAAAATGGAAGTAGATAAACCAAAAAAGTCATTGGTGAATATGAAATTTATCTCACAAATATAAAATGAGATGAAAAGTTCAAATAATGTTCATATCATAGGAGTGGGAATAAATTTTTTAAAATAATTTTGTGTGAAAAATGTAAATTCAATCAACAACAAATTTAATACACAATAATATAATAATATTGTATTTCACACATATTCATGGCATATCATAATTAATGAATTAAATGATTGAAAAAATGAATTAAAATTGAGACACAAAATCCTTTACCTTTGGTCTACTATTTTCTAGATTGTCTACTATTTTACTGAATAATAAAATTATATAAATTAAATAAATTCTTTAGAACATCTTCTAATATTATTTTCAAATTTTTTCACATATAAATAGGTTATATAAAATTAATTAATCAATAATTATTATGTTAGATGTATTGACCATACTCGGAGTATAGGTTAGAACTATCATTTATTGGTTGAATAACTTCATTGCATTAATTATTTAAACATGAAAATAATAACAAATATCAAAAAATTATCTATTTTTTTCATTCATTATACTTTTAAAATCAAAATGGTAATATTCTTTTTAAAAATTATCTAACGTTATGATCATGGAGATGGTAGGCCATACATACACATGAGTAAAGTTCATATTATTCAATGATCGTTGTGGAAATAATGTTTATAAAATTTATCTTTTTATAATTACCATTATATATTGTATCCAATTTTTTATAATTATATCTAATTATATAAATAATTATTCTGATATAAATGGAATCACATCACATTGAGAAGGCAGTAGTCCACTAGACTGTGAACTACATTGTCTCTTTTTAGTGTGTCAAATGTGAAGATAGTGTCTCCTGCCGTGCTCAAGAACGTGCCACACGCGCCAGCAGATTTTCAATTTTTTTTTATTGTTGCTCCCATTGTCCCCCAATATTCTATGGAGATTCCGTCTCCCATGTCCTCTGATCATGGGTTTGCCTCTTTGGATGTTTCTTGGTCTACTCTGAAGGCACCCCCCCAGACTCCCCTTCTAGATCTCGCGTACTGGTCCTTCGCTTCACATGGGATCTTTAATGACCATTGGGATGATCCTCTCAGGGTTGCTTCCCGGTAATCTGGTACTTGGCTCTTTTAGTATCTTGGGAATGGTCTAGTTTTTCAATTTAGTTCAAAGCATCAGACTTTGTGGGGGCACATGTGGTCCATATGTGGACCCTCGTGGCTTGCTTCAGATCTACGCTCCCGCCCATACTGGCCTTCATGGGGTTTGTGGAATCCCAGGGGATTCTAGAGATGGTATATATTTCCATGCTACATAGGCACTAGTTCTTCCTTATTATTACATCGAAAGATGATTTTGTTCTGTCCTGGTGTAAGGAACCTCACTTATCGGGTCGTAGGTAATTCAACTAGGTTCGGTGGTCCTTGGAGGTGCACAGGGGGATGGAAAGTTATCATGCCATAGTTTGGATCTGTTTGTTGGCCATCCAATTCCCTTCCATAAAGATGTATTTCTCAAGGCCATTAGTGAGTCTCTGGTATGTTTTCTTTATGAGGATGACTACACTAGAAGGGGAGAGGTATCTTCAGTGGCCATGATCTATGTTGAGCTAGATTTATTGCTTTCCATCCCAGAGAAGTAGTCCCTGAGGGTCCATGATTATTTTGTCTACAATCATGACATTATCAACCTAGTTTTCTGAGGTACTGTTTCACTTGTCTTCTAAAGGGTCATTTTATTCAAGTGTGTAGAAAATTTCTCAGTGTCTCTCGTTGCTAAGCGTCTAGCATCCCTTTAAGATGTGGCACCCATCCTTTCGTGGGATCTTTCTCAGGACTTGAACGAGTGGTTCATCTGAAATAATAGTCATCTTCTTGGAGGAATAGTGTGGATACCCTAGCCTCAGGGAGGATTCCATCCCATTTATGTACCCATGTTAAATCCTCCAGCTTGGCACTTGTTCCCTTCTGTATCTGTGGGTCACACCCCGTGCTCCTAGGGGGTCTATCTCGCCATTGCATCCCCTCTCAATGGATTTTGAATGGTTATCTCTGTAAGAGGATTCTATGTTCACATTTCTACTCCCTGGGGACTGTTCCTCACGTTCATTCATCACCGGAGTGACCCTTAGGACCTTGCAAAGGATTACTATCCCTGGACGAGAGCGTCTATCAGGTCCCCATCCCCACAGTTGGAAAAAAGGATTTGGATATGGAGGAGGTCGGTTTCTCTCAGGTTTATGCGTGATGGATGGTCACTGTTCTAGATGATAAGAAGAATGGGACAATGGATCAATCCCCGACATATTTGGTTAAGGATAAAACTCCAAAACTCTCCTCTCTTCTCCAAAATACAGCTCTAAAATCTTCATATCAGAGCCCAAGGGTGTGCACATGTCTATATAAGAGACTAAAACTGATACAAGAGAGTTCCCTACATTTATCTCACATCATGGTCTATGAGTCTGCCGCCAAATCCAAATGCAAACATATCAATGTTTAAAGTTACCATCTAGAAACCCCATGGTATATGGGCCTAGTCTATATCCTATTTCATTATTATTGAGTTCTTCAACAATCTTGTTTCGATGGTGGTGATCCTTGAACTAGACCACTTTCAAAAATATAAAGGTGTATGCTTAATAGCTCAGAGTATGTGGGTACATGAATCAGGATCCTCCTAATTCTCATATCTGGGTGTTTGGAAGGATCACCTCATGGTAAACATCTTCAGTGTGTCAGACTAGTATATGTATACTCGTGTTTCTACAAGTCCTCAAGAATTCCTCATCTACTTATTCTACGCCAATTATACTATGTAGGATAAGAAGGATTTGTGGCGTGACCTGTCTGAATTATCTCATATGAATCCTCTTGGATTTTGGGGGGAGACTATAACATTATCACACACCCAAATTAGATATATGGGGGGTCGTTCCAAGAAGCACCAGTCGGGATTTTGTTTCGTTCACGACGAGGAATGGTCTAATGGATGCAGGCTATGAGGGGGATCATTTTACATGGTGTAATAATCAATGAGGAAGAATACACACATGGTGTTTTCTTGATTGGTGCATGATGAATGAAGAAACTATATCTCTATTCCCTTACACTAATGTTAATCACCTGGTTTGGTGCTTTTCATACAACTATCCTTGGTGCATTACCCTGGGGTTAGGATCAGCGAGATATCTATACAATCAGTTCTTGAAAATTTGGGTGGAGAAACGTAGTTTTAATGATCTGGTAAAGGAATCATGTTCTCTCATCCATATAGAGAACCCATGGATAATAATTTATAGGAAGTTAAGGTATCTTATATATTTAGTTCACCTATGGAGGAAGACTCTCCCTACCCAAAATCACCAGCTCGTCGAAGTCAATAGGGAGGTGGATTGTCTTGATCCATATTTGGAATATTAATGGGATTAAATTATGATTAATGAGATAAGGATAATGAAGGACCACCTCACTGAAATTATTATGCGGCAGGAAAGGGTGGAGAGAGAGAGAGATCTAGAGTCTGATGTCAATTGGAGGGGAAATGAATACCAATTATTTCCATGCCTGCATTAATGAAGGACATCATTTCCATATTCCTAACATCCTAAGGGGGGATGAAACATAAAATAATGATAGCGCAAAAGTGGGAGATTTGGCCTACTCTAACACTAATGATATCTTAGAAGGGTCCAATCCCAACATGAATAAAGGGTATCTGAGTGGGAAAACTGATGTTTTTGAAGGAATTCCAGGATGTGTGTTGGAGGATGTGGATGTGATGTTGAGAAGGCCTATCAAATAAGATAATTTGTGTGAGGAGATATGGACCTTGAACTCGGATAGTACACCAGGTCCCTATAGCAATCCAGGTTCTTTTTATAGGGCAGCTTGGGAGACCATTAACGGGGATCTCGTGAGAGTAGTGAAAGACAACTTCCAAGATGTGAACCTGCCACGTATTGTATGTGCAACTAAGATGGTCCTACTATCATAGGTGTGCAATACCCAATCAATTTAGATGTATCATTATATATGTATGTGAAAATTTTTATACATGATTTTGGTGATTTTTCTCAATAGAAGTAAGGCTCCCTATTTAGACTATGGATGGCTCCAAAGAAGCAGGGTTTTTTTAAAAGGCGGTCAATACAAGGTGTGATTGGAATAGTGCAAGATATGGTTATTGACTTCTTCATAAAATTGATCAAGATTAATCTAGTGATTAAGTTTGACATGAGTACGGCCTATAATAGGATGGAATGTGGTTTTATCCCATGGGTATTGGCATGAATGGGGTTTTCCAACTGGACCAGGGACCTTTTTTCATTGCTTTAGCTCGGCGTGGATATCAACTTCATCTATGGGAAATAAATTTTGTTTCTTCAAGTCTTTTAGAGGGCTCTGGATTTCGGAGCCCGTCTCCCCACTCTCTTAATCCTATCTAAAAATTCTCAAAGCTACACCACAGACTAGTGTATTCGCATTGGGAAAATAATCCCATACAGGAACCAACATGCATCAGAGGGCACCTTGCACATGATGTTTGCAGATGAAACAATTTTGATCATAAATGGCAGTTTGAAATTAGTTCTTGGGATGAATTAGATCCTTGGTAACTATTTTAAGTGGAGCTAACAAGTGGTCAATAGGTAGAAAAGCCTTTATTTTACTATAAATATGATCTCATGCCAGAGGGAAAGGGTTATTAATGTCAGCCTGAATATGATACTAGGGGCCATTCCTATGGAGTATATCAGAGTGCCAGTTAGTTCTAATACTATTTGAGTGCATCACTTTGTTAATATAATTATAAATATCATGGGACACATATTCAAATTGAAGAACATGTTATTATCCTTTGGTGGTCGTGTACCACACTCTAATCGTGTTCTAGTGTCTATTAACAAGTACATTATTTCCACACTAATGGTCCCAAAATGTTTCATCGTTAACTCAGAATGGATTTTTGTGGATTTTATATGGGATATGTAGATGGAAGGAAAACAACCCTGGGCTTTTGCGGTGTTACTTTCAAGACCAGTATCAGAAGGACACATCAACTTGAGGAGTGTTTCTTCGACCACGCAAGGGATGCATGTGAAACATGCATGGGTGGATCTAGAAGGTCGTACCCTATGGAGAAAGAACATGAAATATAGATATGCCTATGATATTAGCTTACAAATATCACACACATCGATGATATGGTAGATGATCCATCTGTATATTGAGAACTTGACACATCTCTCATGATTTCTGGTGGGAAACAGTGATATTATCTTCTGGGAGAAGTATTGGGGTGGAAGACTATGATTTCTAGGATGTCCCACTCCATTGATTTTCTTTTAGTGAGGCATGTGATCATCCCAGTTTTATCCAAGACATTCTTGATCAGAACCAATGAGTCTATTTCAAATACATTGTTCTTAGTGATGATCTGGAAAGACACATTTTTATGGGTACCACGTCGAGAGAGTTCTCAAAAAATTATTTTTCTCGTGTGATGATTGCTCCAACCAATGTGGATATGTGGGGGTTCCTGCAATTGAACAAGGAGGTTCCCTACAAATTTAACTTTTTTTATGAATATTGAGACATAATTCTTTTCCCACAGATGATAGGATTCAACGCATGAGAGTGATCATTTCCTCCAAGTGTTACTATGGCAGGGAACCTAAACTAGAAACGGGGAGGCACCTATTTGATGATAGTGATTGGGGGAGATGGGTGTAGTAGCCCTATGGGGATCTCATAGGTTATGATAATCAAGGAGGAATTCTTGATGATTTTTTCATTATTTGGTTTCAGGTTTCGGTCGATCGGGGTGCCGAGAGGAAAGGGTGAGCTGTTATCCTCGTTGCGGGTTTCTAGACCATCAAGAAGCCTCAAAATGATTCTTGACAAAATAATGCAACAGGATTTCATATGAGCGTTACATTCAAAATGTGGAATACATTGCAGGACGTGGTCTGTTTGTGAACCGACTGCATGGATACTCCATCGGTTAGCAGGGGCATGGGAATTGGGTACATTGGCTTTGTCCGAGTCGTCTTTTTCAAACTGAACGAGAGTGGGTCTATTCTCACCAGGGAGATGTGTGATGGATGTTTTATTAGGGATAAAGATTGGCTGATCTTAGTTTTATTCTCATCCTAGTTTGGTTGAGGAGACGTAGTGTAGTAGAAGGCCCTGACTATGGTCACCGTGCTGGAATTATGAAAAAAAGGCACCTCAACCTAATGGTGGTAGAGACCGACTTAATTATCCTATATAGTGCATTATCAGGAAATAAAAATTACCCCTAGAACATTTCTTAATTTCTCATGAAGTGTATGTTTCTTATGGGATCGCACGCAGAGATCACTCATAAATAGTGGGAATGAAACATGGTAGATGATTTCTTATCGTCCACAACTCCCTTAAACTAATGTATACCCTAATTCATCAAAATAGGGTCCTTTCTCATTGACGGAATTAAATTTATTGTTAATTATTCTTTGAATTTTCCCTCCTTTAGATTCCATTGACGCACTTATCGATGTTTTTATTTGACAACATCAATAAAAATGTTTGTATTCAGTGAGTGTGTGAAAATGTGATAAATAAAATGATATATTATATTTTCAAATAATTAATAAATCCATGTATATAAAATATTATTAATTTATTTAAATTATTTTTAATTAAACCAATCCATAATGCATTCATTGTAGTATTTTAATGTATCACATCGCTTTATGGAGACGACAGTGTAGAAATCCCAAAACGATGTTATCTTATTACAATAAAATTAAGATAATGATGTTATTTTTCTTATAATTAAATAGTAATTATAAAATATAAAATACCATATATATGAAATAAAAAAATTATTCCCTGAAAATAATCAACCAAAAGAGATGGTAAAGGAAAAAAACAATATTGTTTATCAAGGTGGTAGTCTGCCATACACAAAAATGGTGATTTCAATACATATTTGATGCATTAATGTTTTGGTGTAGGTTAATCCATTAACTTAACAACATATAAGTATATTTAGGATTCTTTGGTTATTATATAAGTATAGAATAAGAATAATTTAATAGTTGGAGAAATAAACAATAAAAAAGTGCTCGTTGAAGAATGTTGTCTCATCATTGGGTAATTCCATTCGGTTTGCCACAAAGGGTTTCTTTGGTTTTCATTATTCTCTTTTCAAGGATTATATGATTAGATTAGGTATTGTGGGATCTTATTTGGTTCGGTTTTAGACTCTCTATTGTTCATTATTTTTTAATGAATTGGGGAGAGTGGAAGCCTTTATATAGTGGAGGGGGAGTGTCATTCTTGGAAATAAAAAAAAGGTAAAAATAATTTGGTGGTCTCTCATATATCATGTGCCTCCAATAATGAACCAAATGTTATAAAATATATTATATTTTCTAATTGTTTACATTAAATGTTAATTTGACATTTATCTAGCTTATTTTCCCACTTAACATTAAAGTATAACAACTAAGTGGACTCATTTTTACATTAACTATGTATTTAATATTCATTACATTCACTAGTATCATTGTTCGAAAATTAATTTGGACATGTTATATGTTATATATTATTATTATTCCAAATATTGAATCAATTATTCAAAATTCCCAAAACATACGTTACAGAAAATAAATTCAAATAAATCCCATTGATGGGACAACAAAGTGTGTTTCTAATGTGAATATGTTCGAATGGTTGGTAAGATTTATATATATATTTAATATAAATAAGGTAAAAAATTACATAATTTTGATTAATTTATGAATGATGGAAATAATTTTACATTAAAAAATTGAATTATATTTTAACTATATAAATAAAATATATGATATTTCAGTTTTCAATTAAATTGTAGTTTTATTTAATAATTAATAAAAAACAAAAAAAAATATCTAATAAAAATACCAAAAACTCCCCCAATGTATATTTATTGATTTCAGAAATAAATTTTAATTATTCAATTAAAAATTCTAAAAGTATCAACAATTATATTTAAAATTATTGTACCATTTAAATAAGGTAAAATAACATTTTAGAAAAATATAGTTTTTAAGTTAAAAAATATATTTATTCATAACTTATTGTAAGAAAATATATTTAAATAAGGATAAAAAATTATAACATGTCTAACCAATATATATTTCTCCCTATTCAAATCTAGCAATTTTGAGACTAGTTAATAATTTCCATTTAAAATAATAAAATTAATTATAAATTGTTGTCGGGAAAGACTCTAGATTCTATGTAACATAATAAATAAATGTAACTTGATGTTCCATGCAATTCTGGATAAACAGATTATTGTTTTCGATGTAATCTAATCTATGAATTATGTGTAATTAAATCTATAGAAGAAATTATTTTAATTTGAAAGAATATATTTTAAAAAGATATTAGTATGTTAGATAAATATTTCATATCCAAAATAATAACAATGTTATAAATTTAAATATTACTCATTATATACAATTTTAGAACAATTAATTAATATTGGTTATGGAAGATGAGTCGCAATGATATAGGAAAATGGTAGGTTGTACATATGCACAAACGACAATATCATTCCTGTAATGGGTCCAAGGACAAGAGATAGTATGATATAATAATTATCCGTAATTGATATCATGAGATATATATCATATATATTCATAATATTTAACCTTATCACCTTCTATATAAATTGTATGTGAAAAACAAATCACATATCTTCGTGACACTATAGTTTGTCGTGCACACGAGTGATGATGTCATAATTTAAACGAAATGGAATGTATGAAGGAATAAAAAAATTATAATTCCTGAAGAATATTTATATAAAAAAATTTCTATATAAACATTAAACCCAACATTATACCCAAACATTAGAGGTTATGATGTAAAAAAATTTACATTGTTTTTAGAGGAGATAGTCTATCATAGAAAATATCGACAGTTTTGTCTTCCATTTGATATAAGTTGAGATGGATATAGGTCATTACATTTTCATAATAACAACTCAATATATGTTGGATACTGGTGTTACTATATAATCATATCTTAATGTCATTTATATGAGGTAATAGTATAAATAATTGAAAAATTATCTTTTCAAAATTATACATATTCTTGGGAACATCATTCTCATTACACCAAAATCTTTTATATGTTGACTTATGATAAGAATAGTTGATCTATGATCTTGTGAGGCGATTTTGGTAGTTATTTGTTTTGGTATTGGTAGAATCAAATAAAATTTTATATGTGATGATGGGGCGATATGGGGTAGTATTTTATATGTGGGGAATATAAATCACATGGACGTTTCGAAAAGAATCCATTACATCCATTATTGTAACATAAAATAAGCCTAAAAAATGGGTCATTTTGGACACTTAAGGATTATAAGGTCTATATATGTCCATTAAATTGTTATATTACTTATTTATATTTCATTTTAACCCTTCCCATTTAGTCTAAACATCATATAAATAATTTTTTACATTAACAAGAGTAATTGATTTTAATTTATTTTACAATACATAATGGTCATAAACGATAAGGATTTTTTATAAAATATAAATTTTAATGATTAAAATAATTTATTCTATTTTTCAAATTCAATTATTATAATTAGTATATTCCAATTAAAAAATTATTTTCATACAGGATGAAAAAATATGTTTCCAAAAAAAAATATCTCAAATGTATATACGGATTTAATGTCGAAACATAGTATTATAATGATTCAACAAATCAAAATTTAATTTTTTATAATATATTTTATGTATTTTTAAAAAATTTATAAATATATTTTAAAATATTAAATTATTTAAAATCGAAAGGTTTTTTTCATAAAAACCAATATTTTACACTATTCATTTATAAATGAATTATATTAAAGAAAATTATATAAATTAACCCTTAGAGAAATTGGATACTATTATTTAAGATTTAAATTTTATTTTATCAAATAATTTTTTAATATTTTTCAATAATTTATTTCAACATAATTTTTTTAGAAGTTATGATCCTATTTTCTTTGAATAAATATTGTTTTCTTTTTCAGAAAAATTTTTATTTTTTAAATTCAAATTATTCTTATTTTTATTTATTTTAAATATATAAATAATAAATAATTGTAGAATATATATATTCATTATTCTATTTAGTTATATTCATAAATTCCTATATAAATTTTACTAATAATGGTTGTGTTATAATAGTATTTTATTTTTTTATCATGTTTTATTTAATCCTAGTGTTGCATGTAATGTATGTAAATTGAAATAATGAAATTATTTTAAAGGATATAAATTATAAATTATAATGTTCTTAAATTATTCCATCTTAAAAAAAATCATCCAAGAAATTCCATGGTTATTAGGTTTGTTATTATTCACAACATCCTTTAGTTCCCATATCGTCCCTCTATTTTATGATTTCTCCCTTGTTGTTTATCCAATGAATTCATATAATTACTTAAAACATTTTACCTATTTTAAATAAAATTAATAACTTATTATCAATATGATAAATCATTTTCCAATTATATTTCTTCATAGGTGGGAACATGCATTGGGTTTTTCATATACTTCCATCACTATAATATATGGAACACATCATGTACTTGTGGTATAATTAGTAGAAATTCCAAATGATAAGAAAAAAATATAATTATTTCAAGGATATAAAATTGTCCAATGTAACTTGGGATTATTTTACCTTTTTTCAATCCATATAACATCCTTTAATATAGATAATCTAAAAAGACAATCTCACACATGGAATTCCAATTCCTTTCTCCAATTATCTGCATAACACATTATCATAGTTTGAGATGAGTTAATATGAGCAGGACTACCCATTACATTTATTTTTTTCTCCTTAAAAAGCTATATGACAACATATTTTCTTTTACAAACTTCTTCCCAATAATTTGGAGTATGGAATCTTTTCCATTCAATACATCATAAATGACCATTTCAGTACATGGGTGAAAGCTATTTTTATATAGATATATTCCAATGGTAAATATTAATCATTAATACAATTATAGACATGTGATTATGACCTCAACATGAATTCCATTTAGTTAATAATATTTTAAGATAACCTATTCGTTTGTGGATAGTAGGGTATGCTCAAATGGAGATCAGTATGAAGATAATTTTTTTGAAACTTTTATACTTTCGATGTATAATGAGGATCATGATTAATCTAAATTGAAATAAGTTCACTAATAATTATTGAAATATAACTAATATAGAGCCCTATAAGTAACTCAATATGTTAATATTCTCATATAGGGACAAAATGTGCATATTTGGTTAGGATATCAACAATAACCCGTATTGTAGCATTATTCTATGGATTATTTTATTTTCCTTTGAAAAAGTCCAAAGTAATTTCATCTCATTTCCAAACATGAATTGGAAGAGTTTCATGAATCTTCTAGGATGTTATCTCCCAACATTCACTTATTGAAAATCATAACATCTGGATACATAATCACTAATTTCCTTATTTATGTAATCCCTTGATTAATTTTCCCTCAAATACCAATATATTATTTCTCTACCATGACATATAATGATTTTTTTATTGGAATCATCCAAATATTCCATTCTCATATCTAGTATAGATTTAACAGATAAACACTTTCATAATTTCATAACACGATCCTCAAAAATATTTTCTCATAATTTCCAATCATTTATAAGATAAATTACCTTCTAAAAATACTCGTCATTATAGTAATAAGACTTTATCTTTTCAAATTAATATTTATTCCTAATCATTTTAAAAAAATTATGATATATATAATTCCAAAAAAAATTATAATATCTATATTTTTTATATCAATGAACATTAGATCCATCTTAGTACACATTTTGATTATCACTCCTTGATATTTGTCACTCAAGGATTATTATAACTTATTCTCATTCCATGAGTTACATTCTATCAAGAATTCATAATCCTTGAGTAACTTAAGTGATTACCTTTGTCTCTTATTGATCTCTTTCTGGGAAAAAATGTATTTTAGGATTTTATGATCTTCTTATATAAAAAATCATTCACCATTGAGAAAATGTGTCTATATTTTCAGAGAAAAGATTATATCAATCATCTCATAATAATTGGTTGGATAGTTATTTTCCTATGTCTTCATTTACCTTGATTTATATGAAATAACATTATCATTTTTCATTAGAACACAACTAATTCCCTTCGTCTATGCTTCAGTATAAATAAAAACCCATCATTTATATATGTTAGAGTAATAACCAATGCTCTAATTAATATCATCTGTAGTTCACAAAAACATTATTAACATTCCTTTTTCCAAACTACATTAACCCCTTTATGTGTAATATTGGTTAATGAGATACCAAATCAATAAATATTCTAAATGAAATGACAATATTAACCTACTAACATAATAAAATTATATAATAATATATTTTTTGTTTTAGGATATTCTATAAATACCTTTTTATTTATTGGATCAACTAAGATTCAGTCTATATAGAAAATATGGCCATGATAAGAGACTTAATGAATCAAAAAATTATAATTTCAAAATTTCCCACATAACTCCTTCTTAGTAGGAGTCTTAAAATAGACTATATTAGATTTTCATGATCCACACTGATTTTATAGTACATCAATATATCATCAATGAATAATAAACAAAAATATTAATAATATTCCTAGAATACTAATTTCATTATATCCATAAAAAGAAGGGTTTATTCGTCAATCTAAATGAAATTATTATAAACTCGTAATTCATATACCTTATTTGGAAATTTTCCTTCAAAATGCCTTCATTTTTTACTCACAGTTGTTGATTCTAAAACAGTGGTCAATATTTATAAAAATTATTCACAAATAATTTGATAGAATAAATCACCAATGAGTGTCTATAGATTACTGGTCTTTATCAAAAAATCAGTTATTTAACTATAATAAATAATAAACTTGATGGATATCTTATAATATATAATAGAGGGAATAAAGGAACCCCTTGGTGATTCACTATAGAGAATAAATACTTTAACAAATAACATCTCTATTTGTTTCTTGAACTCCACTAATTTATCATCATCTATTCTATTTGTAGTCTTTCATATTGGTCTTACATCATGGATTAGTCATTTTAAAACTCAAATTAACTCTTTGATTTATGCTCATCTAATTCCACAAGAAATACGACAATGTATTATTTTATGATATGTATCCCCTAAAATTGATGATTACCATTTACAGCACTTTAGTTTTTCTATTCGTCACCATTAATGAAATTCAGTGGAGAAACTAGGTGTGGATTAATACATAACTCAAAATATGATTTATCTTCTCTAAAGATATCGAAATATATATCTTTATCATGAGTCATTATTAACCTCTTATGGAAATAAATTTTACATTATATTTTTCAATACACTCCATACGAAAGATTATATCAAATTTAACCAAATGTATTGTAATATAATTTACTAATAAATCATGTTTATGATTCATAATGGGAACTTCTTGAAACATCTTTGGTGAAATAAAACAACCACTAGAATATTTGTATGAAAACCACCTTTTTAAGTAGATAGGTAAATAAGAAAATTTGATGTAAAACATGAAAGATATATAAGAGTTCAATGATCCCTAATAACATAATGAGTTTTCAGAACCTCAACCTGTAGATGATCCTGAAATCTCAAGCCCTACCTTTTCTAGATCAACGAGAATTCTGAAGAATCATCCTTTAGATGTTGTTTTAGGAAATCATGATAGAGGGACACAGACTAGAGCTTCTCTTAGAAATCAGGTTGAACATCAAGCCTTCTTGTCATAGCTAGAACCTAAAAATATCAATGATGCTATCAATGATGAATTTTCAGTAATGGCTATGCAAGAAGAACTAAATCAATTTGAACGAAACAAATTCTGGAAATTAGAAGAAAGACCTAAGGACACTATAACCATAGGCACAAAATGGGTGTTTAGAAACAAAGTTGATGAATATGGGAACAACATTAGAAAGAAAGATAGGCTAGTTGCACAAGGTTACAATCAAGAAGAATGGATTGACTATGAGGAAACCTTTGCACCTATAGCTAGATTAGAGGCTATTAGGATCTTACTTGCTTATGCATCACATCTGAATTTCAAGTTATATCAAATGGATGTGAAAAGTTCTTTTTTAAATGGTTTTATTGTTGAAGATGTTTTTGTAGAACAACCACCTGGTTTCACAAATCCTCATTTTCAAAATCATTTCTTTAAACTTTCTAAAGCTTTATATGGTTTAAAACATGCTCCAAGAGCTTGGTATGAAAGAATTTCAAAATTTATTATTTCAAAAGGATTTAAAAAAGGAATAGATGATCCCACTCTTTTTATAAAATGGATTTCAAAAGATGTGTGAATAGTACAAATCTATGTTGATGATATTATTTTTGGATCTTCTAAAAATTCTTTATGTACTTAATTTTCAAAGGTTATGCAAAATGAATTTGAAATGAGCTTAATGGGAGAGCTTAAGTATTTCCTGGTTTTCAAATTTTTCAAACTAAAGATGGAATTATTTTAAATCAAAGTAAATATACTAAAGATTTATTAAAACGTTTTGGTTTGGATAGTATTAAGGAAAGTGACATAACTATGAGTACCACCTGTAAATTGGATATTGATGAAACTGGTAAACCAGTAGATCAAACTAATTATAGATGTATGATTGGGAGTTTACTTTATCTTACTTCTAGTCGACCAGATATTATGTTTAGTGTGTGTATGTGTGCTAGATTTCAAACTAATCCTAAATAATCACACTTACTGGCTGTTAAGAGGATTTTTAAATATCTTAAGTATAATGTGAATTTATGTTTGTTTTATCCAAAAGGACAATCTTTTGATCTAACTAGTTATTCAGATGCTGACTTTGCTAGATGTAAGTTAGATTGGAAAAGCACATCTGGAACAAGTCATTTACTTGGAAAGTCCCTAGTATCATAGTGTAGTAAGAAACAGAACTCAGTTGCATTGTCTACTACTGAAGCAGAAAATATTGCTGCTGGTAGTGTTTGTGCACAGATTCTGTGGATGAAACACACTTTATTAGACTATGGATTTGATTTTAAATAGGTTTCAATTAACTGTGAAAATACTAGTGCGACCAACATATCTAAGAATCTTGTGTCTCACTCTAGGACTAAGCACATTGATATCAGACATCACTTTATAAGAGATAAATATCAGAAAGGTGATATTTCTCTAGAATTTATTAGTTCTGAACATCAATTAGCTGATATTTTTAAAAATCCTTTATATTCTGAATGAATGAATTTTATTAAACAAGAGTTGTGTATGATAAATCTGTGAAACTGATCTGTGAAACGGATCTGTGAAACTAATATGTGAAACTGATCTGTGGAACTGATCTGTGAAACCAATCTGTGAAACCGATCTGTGAAACCGATCTTTATTTATATTACTTTTTATTTTGTTGTGATTAATTAACTACTTTTATCTTTATTATGGCAATCCTAAATGATGAAATAAATGATACGCAACTAATTCTATTCCCCAAACCGTCGACCTTTCATTTCTATCCTGCCAAACATTATTTCCTCTCTTTTCCTCCACTTCGAACCTTCGAACTCCTGCATTCCCCAGAATCGTCAAATGGCTAAGCAGAGGAGACCGAGCAAAGGATCAAAAAGTCATGTACATTCAAAGCGTGCTCGAGGCGAGTCGAGTAGTACCACTCAAAGATCAGTAAATCCGAACCTGGAAACTCAGATTGTTTCTGTAGAAAATGAAGTCAGTTTTGCCTGGATTTTGACAAGTAAGTCATTGTTGTTACAAGTTTTTGATTCGCAAGGATGGAAAGCCTGGTTCTCAAATAACACTCGAGAATACTACCCAAAGCTAGTGCATGAGTTTTATATAAATCTGCAAGTTACTTTAGATGGTGTCGAGGCTTCCAGAATGTCTTCTGTAGTGAACGGAACGAAAATATCATTTTCATCTAAACAATGGGATGAATGTTTGAATGTACCCCATGAGGGTCGGTATGAGGATTATGCGGGAAACATTCCTCCAACCACCGAATACTTCTCTTATTAGTTAGTTTTGGAGCTTTTGACTGGAAATAGAGAGTCATGGAGAATCATAGCCTCAGAGCTAGATGGTGAATGTAGACTTCTCTTTATGTTTATTCAGCACCAAATTTTCCCCAGGAAAGGATATTTTTCTGTTGTAAGATACCAGGATGTTTTTCTATTGTTTTTACTAAAGAAACATGAGAAGATCAATTTGTGTGGATATATAATGGTGCACATAGCTGGAATGGTGAAACCTTCTAAGAAAGCCACTGCCCTGTTCTATTCCAAAATGTTCTCTGATATGTTAAAGAATCTGGAATGTGTTGATGAAGCTGATGAGATAGCTGAATCTGATTGTAATTTTTGTGTTAATAAAGAAATTTGTAAACGGATGAAAATAAACTGGAACCCATGGAAGAAATGATGGGTTGCTGATGAGGACAAGTTGTATGAAACTTACAATCCCACTGACCATGGAAAGAGGCCGAAGGGTTTGAGAGACCATGGTTTGAAATCAGATGAGGAGCCAATTTATTCTGATGAAGAGGAAGAAGTAGATGTTGAAAGGAATAAAGACACTGAAGAGTCTGGTAAACAAGGGATGGAAGAAGCTGAAACAGATGAATGAAGTATGTCACCTCCTGATGATAGGAGTGATCCAGAAACTGTGAGACCTATGAAAAGAATAGACTTTAGATCTGCCAGTCCTCCTTTACCCTTACCTAAATCAGAACCAGTTCTTGGTGATGAAGAAGCTAGTGACACTGAAGTATCTGACAGTGATGTTTCTTTAAAGAATTGAAATGAGAATGGAGATGATGATGATGATGATAATGATGATGATGGTGATAACCGACCAGTGGATGGTCTTGCTGTACCTCCAATAGAAACACATCAAACTGTACGAGAAACAGATGCCAATGGAAAGAGAGAGTCTCTTGAAATTAGTGGAAAAGCAATTTATGATAAACCGAAATCTACTCTGTGTGCTATTGCTAGGGATGATTACCCTGGTTTTGCTGTTTTGGGTTAGAGTTTTCTGATGAAGAAGAAGAAGAATCAGAATCTACTACGATTATGATGGAAAGCCAACCAGTTGAGGCAAGGTCTGCTCATGCTGTTGATGCTGCAGGTGCTCATCTACCTAGTTCTACTATCTCTCAGTCTAATTTTGATAATTTCAAAAGTGAGTTTCTTACTGCTGTGAGAGATATAATGAGAGAAGAGATTTAAAATGCTATTAAACCAAAAATGGCCAATACTAGTGAGTTTATTGGCAGCCACATAGCCTCTCTAAATTAGATTCCGAAAGATCTACAATCTGGCTTAGTTTCTTTATCCAACGAATTTAGATCCACCTTCTCTGGTATGATGGAAGTGTTGAGAAATCTGATTGAACATCTTAAAAAGTCTGATCTGAGAAATTTGAAAGCTGAGATAACTCAGATAGTTTCTCAAGCCAGTACAGCCAAAGTAACCAAGATCACTACTCGTGAGCTAGAGGCTCTAAGGAAAATTGTACATGATGAATTGGCCACCATTAGGCAAGATCTTGATTTGGACTAATTGAGGAATATGATGGAGCAAATTGATCACATTCATAAAATTGTAACAGTCTATTCAACAGATGCCACTAAATCTCAGAGAGATATCAAGGAAAAGGTTTATCACTACTTTTCAAAAATCTTTACCAAGCATGAGATGCCCGTGAATTTCAAAGTGTTAGCTGACAATCTGAGACTACCTCCAGTCACTCATGCCTTCAATACTCAAGTTCAATAGTTGCAAAATTTTAATCCAACCTTGGAATGGTTCATGGTGAATAAGGATGATTTTGAGAAGGCTATGTAGTATGGTGCAGAAATTATTCCGAATTTCATAACTCTTTTAAAGCCCTATCTAAATGCACAAGCCACCGCCATTGTGCTTCCTACTACTGACCCTCTCAGTGCCTCTGTTGTAGCTCCAAATCAGATCTCCGTTGCTCAAGCTCTTTCTCAACTCTGACCAGTTCCTCATCAATATTCTCAACCAGCTCCTACAGCTCCATAGCAAATCCCAGTGGCATCCTCTACTCCAACCTCCAGAGTCATCTTACCACCGCTTCAAATTCACCCAGTTCAACCTGCCTATAAGCCTTCTAACTTACCAACCATTGATCCTTCTGACAAGGGCAAAGCCCCGTTATTTCCCCATAAATAGTTGTGCGTTGTAATTGATAGGGTGAACCCTGTTGTGATTGTACTTTGATGTCTTATAAACTTTATTCTCTCTTATTTTTATTCACACTGATTCCTTCCTTTAATCTCTTCTTTATTTTTTTCCCTCCTTTTTGATTATCCCAAAGGTGGAGAAACTTGTATATATATGAATCCATGGAGATATGGGGGAGATGGATCTCTCAAGGGGGAGATGTAGATATTTTTATGGAAATACTTGCATAAGTATTTAAAGGCATAAATTCAGGGGGAGATTTATATCTCATTATGTTTTATTCTTATTATGCCTTATTATTGATGTTATATTATATTTATTTATTTCTAAGCTTTGTGATTGGATATGATTTGTGATTATCAAAAAGGGGGAGAGTGTTGAGCCCTCTGGAAGATTGTTGAAATTCTTCCTATGATTGTTGTTTTAATAATCAGAAATCATCAATTACTTAATCTGGTTGGATCTCTCAGATACATTATCACAATCTCTTAGTGAATCTGTGTATATTTGCTGGATCATATTTTTATCTCTTTGTTATTGATTTAAAAGTGTTCTGGAAGTGATCCATATCAAAGGACAACGGTCGCACCGATCCATATCAAAGGACAACGGTCGCACCGATCCATATCAAAGGACAACGGTCGCACCGATCCATATCAAAGGACAGCGGTTGCACTGATCCATATCAAAGGACAACGGTCGCACCGATCCATATCAAAGGACAACTAACACACCGATGCTGATCAAACGAGTCACCGATCATGACAAACCAATGCTGATCAAATGAGTCAGGGATCATGACACACCGATGCTGATCAAATGAGTCACCGATCATGACACACCGATGCTGATCAAATATGTCACCAATCATGACACACTGATGCTGATCATCTGAGTCACCAAATATGCCTCACTGATGCTGATGCTGATGACCTACCGATCACTTGACACACCGACAGTCATAAACAACTATTTTAATTTCTTTATCTTTATATAATATAACCAACGGTCATATTAGGAATATTTTAATGCTCTCTCATTTATTTAATGAAGTCTGTTGGATGTCAGGGAACTGTACCTCGTACTTGCATAAAGAAATCATTTCTTTTACTGGAGCTCGTGCCATAAATACAAGAAGCCCCTACTGGTGAAATAGAGGTGTGGGAGTAACAATGACAAGACAAGAGAGCGCAAAGAGTGGTGGATGAGATAGTCGTAGAAGAACACAGAACCTCATACACACTCAAGCTTACTCAAGAAGAGTTCTATACTTCTATGAGGACATTGAAGAACTTCATTCCCTACATTTCTCACTATCTCTGAATCTGGATACCAAACAGACGACACTCTGTTTTTCAGAAAAAACTCAGACGAGGAATCAGAATCAACTCTGATCAAACTCAAGGTGTCCAAAGCTTCATTGCAATCACTAGAGCCATTTCAAAACTCTACATCTCTGTTATGTGATTCATTACTTTACATTTTGAGCAGTGTGTGTTATCCTCTGTATTTAACACACACTGCCTCCTAGGATTTAACTGTAGGATCTATAAATCCTCACTCAAACTCTTTACATCTTATATTTCCCACTAAGATAGTGGTAGAGGTCGTGTGTGACCTGGACAGCTGGTTGTTGTTGTTGTATTTCCCACGAATAACAGTGGTAGATTTCATGGACCTGGAAAGGTGTAAAACTGTTGTGAACCCTGATCCAGGGTGTGGATCAAATTTATACTAATAGTTGAGAGGACTAAGTCTCAGATTGGGACTGAACCTCTTGGTTATATCTGCTTTGCTATATCTATCAAAGTTATTCTTTTATTCCAATACTAATTTATTTAAAACCGAAACTGTTTTAAAGTCACTTTGATAATTAAATTCGCAAGTGTTTATATTAGTTGTAAATAAGTAAGTTGGTTTCAAAATTTAATCAACCTTTTTTCTTTGATTAACTAAAAAAAATAATTCCCTTGAAAAACCAACTGAACCCTTACCTTGATATAAATTCACTAAATTTTAATTCAGTATTTTATATGGGGGTTTTTAAGACAATGTTTTAAAATATAAATTTTAGTTGGAACTCAATTCACCCCCCTCTTGAGTATCCACTCCGACCAACATCATTGATAGACTCACAAAGGTTTCTCACATTTTTTCAATCAAGGAGACCATTAGTTTTGAGGAACTGGGATGGTTGTACATCTGTGATATTGTACATCTACATAGGGTTCCACACTCCATTCTTTCAGACAGAGATGCATATTTCACTTCTTAGGTCTGGAAGGGGCTACAAGAGGATTTGGGTACACCGGTACTTTTGTTTACATCTTACCATCCCCTGATAGATGGCATGTCTGAGCGTAAGATAAATGATCTTGAGGACATGCTACGAGCTTGCGTTCCGGATATTGGAAGTTCTTGGGAGAAGCATATACCCCTTGTGGAGTTTGCGTACAATAATAGTTTTCAATATATTTTTTAGACAAAACCTTCTCAAACTTTGTAATGTAGGCCATGCCGATCACCCTTATGTTCTCTAGAGGTAGGAGAGGCAGCTATACTGAGACCTCATCTTATTCAGGAGACCACAGAGCAGATAGAGTTGATTCGGAAGAGGATGGATTCTGTACAGTCGCGATAGAAATCTTATGTTGATCAGCGGAGACGACCTCAAGAGTTCGAGGTCGGGGATCAGGTTTTCCTACATATCACAGCGAGGGTAGGGAATATAAGGATTAGGAGATAGATTAACCTTTCACCGAGGTATGTCAGGCCATTTGATGTGTCGGAATGAGTTGGGTCGGTTGCCTATCGGTTGTAGTTATCTAAATGGTATCAGGATATGCACGACGTCTTCCATGTTTCTCAGCATCGACAATACTTCTCAGAATCATCTCATGTCTTCAAACCTGAGGTGGTTGATTTGGAAGTAGATGCATCTTTTTAGGAGAATACTATCCAGAATATCGATCAATGTACGAAGGATCTCCATGACTGGTATGCTCATCTGGTGTGAGTGCTATGGTAGCACTGTCGAGTATTGGAAGAGACATGAGAGAGGGAGGCAGATGTATAATAGTAATGGCTGGAGTTGTTCATGGTTTCTTCTTCTACGCCGCTTTTCTAGGGAAATTCGAGGATGAATTTATTTAAGGGGGGATGTTTTTATGAACTCGGATATTTTTTCAGGTATGTTTTCCTTTCCAGGACATTTTTTATAAAAATAGGCATTTTTGGAAATTTTTGTAGTACACGCCATGTACATTTTGAGTACACGTCGTGTACTCAGTTTCCACATGAAGCCGTATGTTGGTCATGTAATTTCCTCACACACGGCCGTGTGTGGGTGACCTGGTGGCTACCTAATGCTGGGTATGAAAACGGAAATTAAATTCCATGTACATCCCAAGTACATGTCATGTATTTTATTTTTTATTAAATATATCAGGGTCGCATCTAACAAAAATAATGCCCTACATATCGAACAAGTTCATTCAAGAGAGAACTGTATAGTCATGAATCTTCATTAATACCCCGATTGAGAATCTGATCTCCGATTCGACCATCATCAATTGCGTTGAGATCTCCTCGGTAAGCTCTTCCTTCAACTAGAGATTCATTTCTAGATTTCTCCACTTCTTCAAGTTATCCTCCATTGAACAAATTAGACATTTTTTTAGATCCACGGTGTCCTTGGGAGATTCAATGATTGAGATTAACATATAGAGATCACCCAACACTGAGGTAGGTGGTTTGTGACTTCCGTTTAAATTATTTGAGTTATATGTGAAATTTTGTCGAATACCCTAGAACGGGGTGTTGCATGTTTACCATTTTAACCTTGTTAATTGTCTGCTACACTGGTATGCGTGTGTAGAGGTTAATTGGATGTTAATAGGGTTGATTGCTATGCTTTGGAAGTGTTTTCCCATGCATGTTCTGTTTAAGACCGTTTGGTCCTGTTTAGGCTGTTAGGCTTCCTTGATGTTTTCTCATGCCTATTACTAGAGGATAGAGTGATTATTTTATCTGAAATGCTTGATATGTTGTAGACTATTTACCCAAGTATTTCTTGAGGTTTACATTGGCCCTATTGTATTTATATTCTCATTGGACATACACAGGGCCGTGGGAACCTACTGTAGTAGAAAATAAAGGGAATTGACAGTGTGAGCTTCCTCAGATAGTCATTATCACTTTTAACTATATGGGAAATTTACTGTGTGAGCCTCCTCAGATAGACTTTATCACTTTTGAATATAAGGGGAACTGAATGTGAGAGCTTCCTCGGAGAGTCGTTATTCACATATGGCTATAATAGGAATTGACTACGAGTTCTTCCTCATGGATTATTTATTTATATTAGACTATAGGGGGAATTTACTGAGAGATACTCCTCAGAGAGTCATTGTTATAATTGTAATTGAAATGGAGCAGTAGATTGTGTGCACTTCCCAAAGCATTTCTTGTGTTGCTAGGATCTGACCAGAGGGGATAGGCTGTGAGTACATACCAAGGGTTAACTGTTTTTGTTTTAATTCTTGATTAGATATTTACTTGATATATGAAACTAAATGCTCTGAAACTGTAGGATTGGTTACTGTAGATTACTTCCTTGTTTACTCCTTTCTTTTTCTTATTACCTGCCATATATTCAATGATTGTTAAGAACATATCTTTTGGTGGATTCCTACTAGGATTTAGTCTCACACCCTGTTGGGGCCATGATTTTGGACCCAAAAAAATTATATTTCTGCAGGTATAAATAAGGGAAACCACCCTTCTACTCCAGGTACTTGAGTGTTATGGAGCTATAGAGCATGGGACCAAGGTGAGGCTTGCGATACTGAGGAGAAGTTATATATTTTTCATTTGTTCATTAGTTTAGTGTTTTTTGTATTCTATCATTGTGATTTGTTTGGATGCCTTTCTAGACATATATATCATGCATAATTCATATATATTTGTGTGCTCTAGTTGTTTCATTCATCAGTCCTCCGATGTTACTGTTGTTTAGTATTTTAATTGCTTCCGCTATTGTATATATATTTACTTCATTTATGTTTCTATACCAATGAAGGCATTGTTTTCCCACTATCACACCCAAGGCCCTCGCTGCTAGTTGGAAGCCTCTGGCGTTCAGGTAAATGCGCTTAAAGCCACGTGACCGACCGAGTATGGGGCGTCTCTGGGCATCTTCTGAAACCGGGATGTTACAATGTTACAACAATTTTTTCATTATAGTTGGTATCAGTGGATGTTTATTTGAATCCTTAGAAACTAGATTTAGGGAAACATTATCATATACATTAACCAATTATTGACTATAAAGATAAACATATCTATATGATAATTATATATAAGTTTTTATTGTAAAATTTATGTGGTTTTTCTAGAAGTGTATCACTACATGGATCCAACAAGTAGAAATGGTTTTGGAATAGATTCATCCATGAGTTATAAAATATTAAATGGATTTTCAAGTAAATCCAGTCCATCTTTATGGTAGATGGTGAGTGTTCCCTTTCTGCAAACCTAATTTAACACACCCATGAGCATATAATTATTTTAATTCATATATTCTACATGAAAAACAATGAGTAAATAATGGATATAACTTATGGAAAGCTATGATATGTATAGTGATATCAGATAAAACTAAAGATTCATTGGTAGATATTTTTCATGGTTAAAAATATTTTTAAATGAATAGACTCCCTTTTTTAGATATTATGTGATGGTAGTTTAACATGATTTCATATAATTTTTGATACATTTATGGGAATACATCTGATTTTTTGTATATGTTTTAGTGAAATGTTAATTTGATATATAATGAATTTATATTTATATATAAAAGTATAAATGTATTTTTAATCATTATGTTTTATAACATCATTAATGATGAGGTAAATATGGATTATTTATATTTTGGAAATAATGTTTTGTCATATAGATAATCATGAAATTGGAAATGGAATTCCTGATTGATATTATTTTCTGGATGTTTTTCATATTTTTTTGAAAATAATAGGAATTATATTTATATATAATTTGAAGATGGATAACCAATTTGTTGTGTGACAACCTATCACATCTGGAATGGTCACGGGGATTGAACCCACAACCAATAGAAGATAAGGGTGCAACACCTAACACAAGACTATGTAATGTATTAGTTTGTATGATTGTGTTTTTAATTAAATAATATGATTGATAAATATTAAATTGATATTGGTATGTACGTTATAGGATCACATCATTTTGAATGTTGTTTCACGAGACGTTTTATGGTATTAAGGTATATAAAACAATTAGGTTTAACATGAATGATTATTTAGGAAGAATGTTATGCTGATTTTGGAGGTCTATTATTAATGGTATGATATAATCTTTTATGTAATAATATTTATTAATGATTTTTTTGTTAGGGTTTTTTTGGATATATCATTATTTATTTAAGGGATTATATATGTTGAATGTTTTCTTTAATTAAAATATTTTTTGGAGTAATTCATTATTTCTCGACATAATGGTTTGATAGTTATCATAATTATATTACCTTATAATAACCATTATGTATTTTATTAGTGTTTAATGTTTGGAGGAATATATTTTTATCCTTTTATGGTATTTAGTGACATTTTATAAGTTTGTATTAGTGCTTCATTCATGAAAAATATCCATGGAATACTCATCATTTGTTGAAATAGACTATATCATATTGGAATTTGATAAATGGGTGAAAATTTACATGACTATTAAGTAAATTTCATATTTATATTTTCCATTACGTTAATGGAATTCATCATCCATAGGAAAAATAATTTGGATGAGAAATTTTATCCTATTTTCGTTATTACAGATGAATCAATAGCCTTTTAACCCATCACAGAATTGTGGTTTCATGGTGGCTACCTTTTTCAAGACTATATTCAAATTCTCTTTATATTAGTGACGTTTCTCATACTTAAAAATATATACTTTAATCAAAATTGTTTTTCAGGATTTTATGAAAAAATAATATAAATAATTTCTTCCAATTTTAGAAATTTTAGTGTATATAATGAAAATAAATTTTTAAATCGGAATCTAAAAAAATAATATATAGTAACCTTTTAGGATTTTTTTGAGAAGTTTGACTTTTGGGGAATATTAATGAACACCAATTTTGGTAAAAATATCATTTCTTTTAAATAAATTGTGTAATTTAAAACTATAATTATAAATACAATTTTATTTTAAAGAAAAATAATTTTTAACTCGTTATATTTAATAAATTTAATTATATATTAATTATCTATATAAATATTTTGAATTATCTTTATATTTATGCATAAAACCCTATTTTTCGAGAAACAACATTTACGTGCATAATGAATCTCTATGTTAATTAATTAAAAGAACCCATAATTGGGAATCATTTAAATGATATTTATGGATTATATATGAATATATATGAATTAAAATTCGTATATGGATATTTTTTTGTGGTATAGTAAATGTACGATCATTCCATGGATAAAAAAGCATTTATTGAAAAAATTGTTTCTTGACAAGATTTATGGCATCATTTTTAAAGTAAATTTAAAAAATATGTTAATTGACTATTTTAAATCTGAAACTATATTTGGAATCACAATAATTTTTATCAATTATTATCCTGAACATAATTTCTGGCCATAGAGAATAATACAAATAGTAAAAAAATTAATGCATTAAATGTGAAATTCAAGATAACATAGGTTAAATATGAATTATATGGCCGATATTTATTTTCCATTTTATTATTTTAAAAATGAATTTATTACCTTATAAAAATATTATTGATATTACATTATTTATGAAAAAAATTCCTTGAACATAACTCCTATAATAATCAAAGTAAATAAATAAAAAATGGCACTCTCATTCCATTAAATATCACATATAAGATCACATGTGGATTTAAATTAATTGTAAATGAATATTAATGATTAATTTTATTATAATAAAATTAAATTCATTGTGTAAATTTATTTTTATTTTTTATTTTTTATATACTTACTTTTATTGCTTATACAACAATGATAGGGAGCCTGTGAAAATCATGGAAAATTCAAGGTAAATGATTTTAAAACAAGGAAGGTAATTTATTTGGGAAAAGCTCGTGATACAAAAGAATATTAAAGATAAAAATTACATATTATAAATTTATAAATTTATTAAATTTTATATCAACTATTATATTCATGTTATTCATATTAAAACTAATTAAATATTCTAAAAATTAACACATAGGACATTTTATATTAATTAATAATTCTTAAACTATTTAAAATTATTTAAATTCATCCATGAAGAAAATATAGATGATTAATTGACTAAAATATCATTCCGTATCTATTTATTATGAAATAATTATTTTATAATTAAAATAAATACCATTTCATTTTGAAAAATTTATTAATGGGTTTAAGGTAAAAAATTGATTTATTTGTTGTACATGTACTTGTGTACAATTTTTTTTAAAATCATAGGATTCTTAATTTATAAATTGGATATCATATTTAGAGTATTCGTTACCAAATTATCTAATAGTTATCATTTTATTTTCATGATTAAAAGATGAATTACATAGGTTAATAAAATCTAGTTAGGACTATAAAAACTAAATTGTAAAAGTTATAACAATAGAGGTGAAAGGAATGACATATTTTAAAAATGTTTAATTTAATTAGTAGAGTTTTTTACAGAGAAAAAATTCCCAAATATTCTCTCTATAACAATTTTTTAGGCACATGGTATGAGTGTAACTTCCCATTATTGAAAAGTTTTGGGCACTCACAAAAATATCACCCTTCTATTATAAAAATAAAACCTCTACCCCCTTATTCAAACCTATTAAGAATTTTAGAGAATCCAAAAACTCTAATAAAAATAATTTTATATATTTTATTTCTAATGGCCTCACAAAACAATCAACCCTATGGTCCTTAATAAGAGGTCTAAAAGTGGTTTTTCTATGTGAAGATAATTGTCTTCAACAGAATCCTCCTTTTACTTCTTCTTTTACCAAAAATAAAATATTTATTAAAATTTTATAAAAAAGTATTCAATTATATCCTATATAATTATATGTTTTTATGACTTGGGAAAAATATTTACCCATATACTTATATGTCAAATATGAAACAAAACCATCGCAAATTTGTACAGCAGACTACAGCCTCGTGACCAAAAGTAATTTTTTTACATCACTAACTCACATGGATAGTTATAATTATTTAAATAATGAATATATATAATAATAATGAAAGGATATTAATTATATAAAATTAAGATATCATAATCTTCCGTACCCTCTCACCCATTATGTAAATTTTAACATAGTTGGTGCGTATGTACGGTGTATCGTCTCCAATGGGCGATGTTAATCATTTTCCAAGAGAAAATTTAAAAACTTATTCTAACATTTTTGTAATTAATAAATTTGTTATTTATAACATTATTATAAAAATAGATTTTATGTAACTATATATCATACATAAGAATCAAATCATTCGTCACAAAATATTAATGAGAAAATGTTTATGTTAACACCAGAAACAATGGTAATAATAAAATATTATTAATGAATAGTGTAAAAAGTCTTTTAACTAGATCATATATGATGTTTCAGGTATTTAAATGTTACTATTTTATATTAAATTTTATTTAATAATAGGATATATATTGCCTCCTTGGAAATAAACATGCCCAATTCTCCTCCTCATTTTAAAAATACATTTGACAATTAAACCTCATATGTCACTCCCATCATACGAAACATCCTTAAAATTGCTGGTTAGTGATGTTCCTTATTCCCATTTACATCATCTACTCACTAATGTTCTCACTCCCTAGGATATTATTCGTCTCCATCTGAAAAAGTATTTTGTTAGTGTTGTTCTCTTGATGAATGATGATGTCTTTGGTGATTCACTCGCTAGTTTCTGTTCTCTTCCCCTATGTCAGAGATCACCGTATATTCGCCATTTTTGGTTGTGGTGGATGGTTTTATATTTCATTACATTATAGAATATAGATTCAAATGTTTTATGTATTTTTAAAAATGGACTTTGGTGGCCTATTTCTATGGTGAAAAGGATCTTCTTCCATTCTTCCAGGAATATGTCAGTTTATAGGGACTGGCATTGCTGGTGAAGTTATATGTGCTGAAACGGATAGTGTTTTTCATGACAGCTTAATCCATAGTAGAATTAATAAATTCTTGGTCATGGATTTATTAATCCTATAAAATTTTCTTCTTTAACCTATCCAGGTGGTCTTTTTGGGTTCATGTCATGCTTGCCTCCCCTCGGGTAGTGATTTCCCTCACCATTCCCCGAATTCCTCTATCATTTCTCTATGCCTATTTCATAAGCTATATAGAACATGTTATTATCTATTTTATATTTTAGATGAAACAAACCTTATATTTCTTGATTTAGTGGTGGATATAATTTTTTTTAAATGTATTTATTCGATGATCTTATGCATCAAAATTTTCTCTTCGATGGTGACCCCTTTTCACGGTAGAAGAAATTCATTTTTTACTCTTTGACTAACTTCTTCCCATCATGCAATCTCTATGTCCACTTGAATTTACTGTTCATGAAGTATTATTTCATGTATAAGGTACTATTGACGGTTCCTAATCATATACCTCATTCTCCTCCCCCAAGGGGTCTCTCCAAGTTCAATTGTTCCCCTTCCCCCATTGTGCTGACAGATGGTCATCATTCTTGTGTGGAATAGCTTGTTCTGATTGCTTATAATTGTTTTTATTAATATGCCTCAAATATTTCTCACTCACCTTTTTACACATAAAACATGGTTATTCTCAACATTGTGGTATTCATTCGATTTCAACATTTCTTGGAGGCTCCCCTTCTTATGCTCAATAGGGAATCCTCAAACACTACTGGAAATTTGACCTTTCCCAACGCTTCTATGCCATCGGTTCGTAAAAACTGTTGGTATAGGTTCCCTTTCCCAACGGTTTGGACAAACCATTGGGAAATACCACTTGGAGGCCACCTTTCCCAACGGTTTGGCCAAACCGTTGGGAAAGGGTATACCTATCCCAACGGTTTTCCCAAACCGTTGGGAAAGGTGTCCCACAAATAAACCTTCCACACAAAACCAAAATCTAGAATCAAAATCTATAGAAACAGTTGTGACAACCGTTGGTATAAGTCTATACCAACAGTTTTGACAACCGTTGGTATAGATCCTTTAATTTTTTATCATTTCTTCTTTCCCAGAACATTATATAAATCAAAATTTAAAATAATTATGAGAATACATATATATATATTTATGTAATTATATACACAAAAGTCATGTTGGGTTAGTGGTTAAGTCGTTCTATAATAAACTAGGGGTCCTGGGATCAAATACCATCGAATGTTTTTTTTAATACATAGACCAACGGTTCTATAAATGTTGGTGTAGATTTTCATATTAATTATACCAACGGTTTCCAAAACCCTTGGGGTAGGGTTATACCAACGGTTTTGGTAAAACCGTTGGTATAAACCTATCCTAACGACTTACTTGTCAATGGTTCTCCAAACCATTGGTATAGGCTATACCAACGGTTTGGAAGCCTATAACAACAGTTAAAAACTGTTTGTATAGGTTAGTTTTCTAGTATTGAAATAGTAGGTCTAAGCTTCTTTCCCCCTGCACACCTCCCCATGACCAGTTGTTAAAGACCACAACCCTTCTGATGCCTCTTATATTCCCTTACCAAATGGTTTTTATATACATTCTAATTTAACCATGTTTTATTAGGTGACATATTATCTATTATTTCCTTGATTTCAAGCACTATGGAACTATGGAACAGTTGAAATCTCTCGAAATTCATGCTCAAATAAGCCCCATTGCATCTTTAACCTATATAGACTCTAAAAATCAGGCTCTAAATAATTAAATATCCATATTCAATGTTTAAAATAATAATTTGGAACATTTAGGGTTTAGCATCTTTTGTGAAAATAGATAACATTTCTAATGTGATCCTCAATAATAAGAAATCATTGGTCGTTATTTCAGATCCAAAACAAATAGGATCTAGGATTTACACCTCTAATAAGAGAATAAATGTTCAAAATTTTATGCATGTACATATTAAAAATAATCATTTATAAATTTTAAATAAATCCATCATTCTAGTGGATAATTTTGAGGATTCTTATTAGTTTATTTACCTGAAAATTAGTTCATGTATGTGTCATTTATTTGTATTCTTTAAATATACTGAATGTTTTCCGAAAAATAGGGAATTAATATGGAAATGAGTTTTTTCTGTTCAACCCATGACATAGTGATTTTTTGTGGTTGTTGAATTCATATCCCTTTTATATCACTTTCAAAAGAATGTTGGACGTCTCTTTTATAGGATTTGAGCATATGATTCTCCACTTTCTTATATTATAATATCCTGATGGATATGGGTCTCACGGTAGAAAAATTTACCTTGGGAAATACTTAGTAGGGATCTAGAAATACTTGGTGCATATGAACATATTATTTTCTATCATTCATGAGATCTCCACCTACCAGAAGGCTGCATTCATCTGCTCAATTATTCCCTTTCAGATCAATCTCCAGTTATAGTTAGACTAGAAACTCTTTGTGAGGAGAATAATTGTTTCTTCTTCACAATAATCAATAATACTATACATAAATTTCAACTATAGGTTCTTTATTCCATGTCCAAATTGATTTATGGGAGCCGTTTCGTTAATCTTCAAAAATAATTAATATAGATGATGAAATATTTTCATTTCTATAGTATCACATGCCACCGTATACAGTAGGATTTGGATAACTCCAAGAAGAAAATTGAATAGATGGAATCTATGTTTGAATATGGCTGTAATGAATATCTTTTTTGGGAAATTATTCATTAAATGATCCACCTAAATGATATTCTTGCCACACAAGAATATTTGGCCAGTGATTAGACCAAATAATTTTTTTAACAGAAGGAGACATTAACCCTGAGTAATTTCATTAATGCATTAATTTAAAAAGATTTATCAGTGAGGAAAATATTCTCCTTGATGATTGTTTCTTTTAAAATCATAATTGTGTGGATATATGTATTGACGAAAGCCATTTGAGTCCCTTCTTATTGGAATAATATTTTCCATGCAGGATGGTTTCCTAAGAGGACATGCTTTTATTTTTTATCTCATTCAATGTGTGGTGATGTAGCAAAGATATCCCGACATTAAATCTTTTCATGGGGTGAACAATATATGAGAGGTAGTGTTAGGACTCATTCCAAAGAGGTCCCCCTGACTAGATGGATTCCCTTGTAATTTGTACGTGGATTATTGGGAAATTTTTAAGAATAAACTTCTTGTGGATATATAGTATTTCTTTTGAGGTTTATCCTCCCCAAAGTGGCCAATTCTACTGCCCTCATCCTTATTTGGATGGTTATGTATCCATAATCTATTAAGAATATCAATACTATTAGTATTTGTAACATAATATAAAAAATAATTTATAGTGTAATTAATTGTAGATTGTCATGAATCATCATAGTTGGGGTCTTTGAGGGGATGAAAAGAACTTTTAGATGTTTGTCCATTCATAGTGAAATTGGACTAGTGAAAGAGATGAATGAAAACAACAATAATAAAACACCAAGGATCAAATATCATTATAAATGTGATCATTGAGAATGTAAATGTCATGAATAAATGGGATTCTATAATATTGGGATTTTATTGTTTCTCTCTATATCATTGGTCCATCAAACATCTATTTATAAGTTTCATCTCACAAATGTTTTCAATATAATTCATGAGTTGGGGATTCAGGTTCATTAAATCTATTATTGTTATGAGAGAAGGGGATCTATTTTCTCCATGTTAGTTTAACATATCATGGTATTCCATTAGATGGTTAATTACAGCCAACATGAATGTATCAATTTCCATCCATTACATTTAATAATAGACACCCATATATTTACTCATTTTATGTTCATAGATGACATGGTACTTTTTCACTACAGAAGATCAAATTCTATACGAGGAATTAACATAATCTTATATTACTGCCATAATTAGAGAGTACAAATAATAAATATTGAAAAAAATTATATATATTTTTAGGTGATTCATAGGGATATGTGATCAAAATACAAAACCTGTATAGTAATATGTAAAAATAAAAATTTCCTAGGGATTACATAGATTCCCCAATAACATGTGAAAGGATTTGAAATAAACCTCAAGAAAATGCTGTGTACATGATCACTTATCAAATAAATAAATTTAAAAATTGGATCCTATATTTAATAAGGAGAATTGTGGTTTATAACATAAAGATTACGTATATCCCCATAAATGTACATTTGGTTATTTTGGTTCTATGTACCATTACAAGGAATATAAAGAAACTCTTAGAATCATTCATTAGGGATTCCCATTATATGAGAAGTTACCAATGGGATTCCTAGGTGAGGATGTATATACAGATGTATGAGGGTGGTATTTGGCTATGAAGAATCATAGATATGATGCATTGTATTCATTAATTGTTGAAATGGGATTATTTATAAGTCTGAATGTAGTGAGATAAGAGAATAGTTGAGAAGTATGGGAAAATCATGGAGTGTCGAAAACAAACACTTCCAATAAAAAAATATATTAAAATTCATATACCCCTTCCATCGTTCTATGCATGTTGGATTATAGACCTAGTGGATATCAACATCTATCATGACAATGAGGTTGTATTCATGCTAATATTTCATTAATGGATGGCCTCAGATATCTTGTTCTTATAGGCCTATGATAGTCCTACACATACCCAAGAAATGATAGATTTGGATATGAGTGATACATTTCAAATACACAACATTTCAGATGAGTCGGAAAAGGTAATTTTCATGTTCTCAACTTCTAGTTACTTCTTGTATAATTACTATAAATATGTTCTTTTTTGATTTACATGTTCAAGGTATATGGGGATACGACATCTGGTTATATGAATTGCCACTAAATATTAATTTAATCATATGAAAGTTATGAGACAACATAATATCCTCGGATAATTATGTGAAATGTAATTAGATATTTATCATATCGAAAATCATTTATACATGAATCCTAGTGAATTGTTGATAACCCCCTTGTTCTTTGAGGGTGAATAGACTAAACTAGTGGTTAATGCTCTAGGAGAGTTCTTTAACTTGTCATCAATGGTTCTATTGCAAAATAAATTCATCCAGCGGTGCTTCTATGGTTTAGGAATGCACAACATAGATAATAAGGTGAGATGCAATATTTTGTTAGGAGTGTGATAGGGTATTTCAATGGTGAAAAACAATTCATATCTCAAGGGGATATCATGCTCGCTGATGAATCATGCTTCCAAAATTAGGGGTCTATTATTTTGACCTGGGATTACATCAGTAAAAATGGGATGCATATACCTCACTAAGACACAAGATAATGTACAAAAACCAACCACCTGCTTGACAGTGAATGATCTCTTATGGTTGGCAGATTTGATGTATCCCACCAAATGATGAGTTGAATCATAATAATGATGCATGATTTATTGTGGGTGAAATGATGTTGTTGGTATCATCTAGAACAAGGACACTACAAATATGGTGCTTTATATTGATTCTTTGGGAGAGGGTATCCCTTATCGTAGAGTCTAGATAATTTCTCAAAGGCATAAAATTATTAATTTCCAATAATATTACACTAATGGTAGTTGAAACTAGTTCAATGATTACTTATAGTTCACTCTATAACCTAAAAACCACTCCATGGTTAATATCTTATCATATTTGAAGATGAAGGTCTATCATTAGTAACTGGATAATATTACATCACACATAGAGGGAGGGAAATAAGGTTGATCATTTTCTCTCATCAAGGTGTGCAAATTATTCTGATATTGTTTCCTTCTCTAGATTCAATTTTCTTCTCCAGGTTTGTTTAAGCATTATTAGAAGAGACTCACTAAGGATTCACTACATCAGATCCCAATTTATTTCTATTTGTTTTCCAATTATACTGGGTTCCTCCAAAAACGTTTAATTTTATCATTATTATATTTTTCTATTTTAGTTGTATTCTAGAATTAAATTTTCTGTACATTAGGATAAATTAGCATACAACTCATGTCAGACTTGAGGTATGGGTCTTCATCTCAATTTCCCTTCATTGATTTACATTTTAGTATTATTCACCTTATTTAATTTATATGGTGTATTGGCCTCTCCTTTTCATATTATATCATGAATCCTTCATAAATCAAGGTTTTTTAAGATAAAATTAATTTCACATCATTCAATTAGATTTTAGATTAATTCCACATTGAAATAAGATGTTTTATAACTCAATTTCAATTCATTTGGTTATATTACAACATCATTGATTATGTTATTTTAATATTATATTTACAATTTAATATGTTATATTTATGTTGTATTGACACTTTTTTTTTAATTTGGTACACATATTCATTGAATTGATTTATTCTAGCATCATTTTTCTTCTCATTATAAGGGTTATTCTTCACAAAATTATATTCTTTGTGGTATAATTTATGTTATACAATAATATACATATATGATTTTATTATACTTCCCATTAGATAAGATATATCAAGATTCCCTTTATTTTCATGATATTTAATGATTTATTTTAAGTAATTATTTCAAGGGAAATATTATTAAAAACATTTTAATGTGATAAGAGTATATTTCACAATATCATTATTAGTTGGGATTCTTTATTTTCAATTTATTTCAAGTAGAAATATTTTATATTTATATATTAAACCCAAATCTATATTATATTAAGAAGTCATTTTTTTAAAAAAATTCCCTTTCTCATTCCTCCTTTACATACTCAAGATTCCAAAAATTATATTTTTAAGGAATAAAAACACCATTTTTTTAATAAGTCATGAATATTATTCTTCCATTTCTATATTTTCATTAAAATTATTAAATAATGTTACAAATACTCAACAATAAATTATTAAAGTTCTTCAAAAAAAACTATCTTTTTAATGAATGGTTTAAAAAGAATCTTTTTCCCATCTTCCAAACAATGTACTAATTTAATTTTTATTAAAAAATCAAATTGGAACATTGTCTCAATGTAATGGACATGATTGGAATTTTCAACCCTCATGACCATTTATGTATTAAATTTTTATATTAAAATTCTCCATATTTATTTTTAATGAAATTATTTTTTCCAATATTCTTGAACTTTTAGGTATTTGAAAAACATTTTCAATGTTAGAAAAATTGTACTTTTCAAAATAATTATTTAAATTGAAATTAAATGGTATTTATATTAATTAATGATAATTGAACAATATTTTAAAGATAAACAATTTGGGATAAGTTTTAATGATAAAGTCCTTATTTTTTCTCAGAATATTTTATGATCATTTTGACTGGGGATGTACACTATCAATACCACTCACCATATTATTTTGGTTAATATATAATTATGTTTAATTATTTGAGAATATATTATAATTTCATATTCATAAATTTTAATATGAATGTTGATGTTCAATATATGTCAATCTCTTAATATGACGAATTCATTATAACTAGTAAGTGATCCGTGGGGCACACTATATCCCATTATTTCATTAGTAAGTCTAATGAGACCAAGGGAATTTAGTATTTGTATGAGGCCTTAGAAACTTATTTGAAAATCCATTTCATGATGATTTGATATTATTTTTATGATGTTTTTAATTACAAAATCCACCACTCTGGGTGCACTTATTGATGTATACGTGATTATTTAAATATTTATGATATGAGTGGATAAGTTTCAATATCATCTAATTATTTTCATTAAATTTATTCCTTGTCATTTATTCATATCATATTATTCTTCAGGATCATGTTATTTATTAAATTGGAATGTGTTTTAAATTATTTTATTTTTTATATTTATTTTGAATTATTTATTGATGATAGATTATATTCTATGTAATGCTTACATATCATTTTATCTCTCACTTATTTTTATTCCATTCCCTACGATATAAATAATGAATAATTAAATAAGTTAAAATATGAAGAATAACTACTCTCACAATATTTTATGTTTAATTTTCTAATTTAAAATAGAAAGAATGTATGTATCTATTGTTGGAATATTGTTAAGCTATTTGGTCTTTTAGGATGTGATCACATGTATCCAGTACCCACGTAATAAAGTAACCATCAGCTCTTTGTTACTTGATTTGGAATATTTAAACACATCATATATCAACTAAAATATATATCATTAAGTAATATTTTATATTTTTAACAAATGTATAACTAATATAAAACATTATTGTTGTTTCATTTTTATGTGTTAATAGATAAGTCCATGTTAATCTTTTGTAATCATCAACTACCACATAAACAAACACCATTCCACCAAAATGACTTGTTTTTTATGGATTAATTAATTCATGATGAAATAATAATACAAGTCCTAATGTTTTTAAATTAGTACTAGGTTTAAAATATGCATCAGGATTATTATCTATTAAGCATTAATCAAATAAAACTAATTTACTAACCTTCGGTTCATGTAAATCATGAACATGTCAATGCTTGGAAAATTTATCTAAAATCCAAAAAATTGATGGCTAATCAATCTATAAAATAAAATATCATTTATTTTTAATGGATTAAGACGCATTACATTCCTATTGGTTAGTTCATCAAAATAGATAGAGTTAATATTGTCTTTTATATTCTCATAATATTATTTAATTTATTTATTTTTTATAGGTTGGGATCGAAGAAGAATTTAATTAGGGAAAAAATACAACCTTGTAACATGGTTTGGAGGTATCCCTTAAATTAATCAAAATGATTTCTTCTCATAGGCCCATTGAAACTCGGATTGAAGGCCTAGTGACCTAGAGACCTATACATGGGCCAAACACCCTAAGTGAATAGTCTATACAATGACTTATTTTATTCATTAAAACAACTAAAAAATCATTTTAAAATATGAAATTAATTAAATTATTAAAATATTTTATGACACATATATAGTTATTTTTTAACCCTTCTCTAAATAAAACCAATAGATTATAATATTTACAAATAATAAATAATTCACTATAATTATTAATAGTTATTTTTTTATTTTCTTTTAAAGTTACTAAGCCTCCATTAAATTTATTAAAATATATAATGTTGTTCAAGTCCCCAATCATGTGTCTGGAACATATATTCTAAATATTTTAGGAATCATTTATAATTTTAAAGAGTATTTACTAAAAAAAAATAAAGTATAATATTTTATGGTACACATGACATCATAGGTATATGATCCTGATGTTTTTCCTAACCATTCTCATTTTGTGTCAATATATGCCAGATTTTCTAAGGAATTGAGTAACTATGATTATATATGTGATAGATCTGAAACATCATATGGTTTTTGGATGGGAGTATAGGGCCACCACACCCTTTTTGTGAACTTTATCACCTACTCTGAGACTCTCTTGTTGAATTATGTCATATTCATTGATAATTTCCAAATCATAGTTGGCTTCTATTTAACCTATTACATTAGAAATAAATTCTTACATTGTAATAACATGAACCTTTTTTATGTAACAAATATTCTCCTTATATGGAAGCATATTAATGTAACAATGGTTTATCCACAATATTTTTATAACTTTTTAATGATTTTTTAATGAAAAGATATTTAAAACCTTACTAAATAACACTCTTTAATTTGTATCCATCAAGGAATGTTGTGATAGATTGGTATTCAGATTAGTCACATGATCGGTCTTGTTATGCTTCCTTAAGGATGGAATCCAAACCCATGTAATTTGGTTACACTTAACAAGACACATTATAAATATACCCTATCTAAATATATAATTCTAATACTTTTATTACATGGTTTAATTCTTATATATAAAAATAGTAACTCTGCTAAATGATGAAAATGTTTCATGTCTTGTGGACTAGAAACATACAAACACATATTTCACATGTTTTGGTTATATAATCATAGACTATATCGACCCATACCCATTCCATGTGGCATAATCATATTAAGATATTTGGAAAGGTAAAATAAAAAAAATTGTTAATCTCATATTATTAGTAAGTGATAACAAATAAAACACTGTAATGATGAAATTAAAAAATATATAAATTCACGATTTGGAAATATTTTATTGAAAATAATATAATATAAAAATATTATTTTAATAATTTTGTATTGGCATAACATCTGTAATAATAACACTTTTATCAAGGAATTATAAAATATTTTAACTAAGAATATAACATGTGGCATGGACCATTTGGAATGAATGCCGCACAATTATAAACATTGGATTTCATATCATTATGTACAAATATACCACCAACCAAATCACTCATAAAATTATCAGTAAAGATAAACACCATCACACTAACACTTTTTTAATAAAATATACATTTAAAAATATTCACATAAAATTTCAATCTCTGATGGTATAAGCCTTTACCCAATGCATGGGAGGGAGATATAGGGTCAACCAATTTAATAATCTATTACTTTGTGTGCCACAAGATAAAAATAATAATTACATCATAAAATTACCCATACCTTGAAAATTTTGTTTCATGACCATTCTAAATCATTATATAAATAACACATTGAAATGAAATTTTTTACATAGAAATGCAGTAATAACCAATCAATTTTTAGATGTAATCCAGGAAAAAAATGATTTTCCAAAAACATGATAATAATAAAAGTGATTAAATCCCATGATACAAAAAACGTGTTCATCAATATTAATAATATAATAATATAATAATATACGGTGCAACATTAACAATTACTACCATAAATTTAGATCAATAGTGAAGATAGTTATAACCAATATGTAAAATGAGTTTTTAAAAAATATTTTATGTTCATCATTGAAAATGTAATTATTATGAGATTCTTTTGAAGAGAAAAATTTACTTCTAAGAAAATTAATTGAAAAAAATCATGGAAATGAAATTAAATAATTTTTTTTTCTAATTGAGTAAAAAAATAAAATCATTATATTTTGATATCTATGCGATGATGATGTTCATATAATAAATTGTGTAACTCAATGAATAGAGTTTAAATAGCCATGCCCCTTGCCTTTTCACTAGAATTCCCTTGATAGAATTTAATAAACATTATCATGTTGATATACATATTAATTAACCATTTCACTTATTAATTCAAACAAAATTACATTAAGACTCATCATTAATAAATATTCTCTTCTTGTATTAGATTTTTGTAATCTCCTTTTAGCATCTAATTCTAATAATCATGACTATTTTGAACTAGGTTCATAAAATTTGTGTCAATAATCCTTTTTATCTACAGTATCATCACTAATAAAACATTATATGTTCTTTAATTGATGTTTTATGAATACCTATTAGGCTAAAATACCATTACAAATGGGATTTATTCATGTTTCTTGAAAATAAAAATGGTAATGAACTAGATTAGTGATACTTACCGATAGTGATGAATTACTTTATAACAATTATTATTTTCTGAGTTATCCAAAAAACCATATTATTTGAATTTTTACTTATATAAATCATATATAATAATAAACTATTATTTAATATCATCCATTTTTTCTGTAAAGGATAATAAAACACTTATATTCATGTAGTTGGAAGTCTTCAAAACACCCTATTAGTGTTTTCATTTTTCAATGAATTAGAGGAGTGAATTTAGATAGTATGTGACCATTTATGAATCATATGTACATCATATAAATCATATCTATTCATAAATACCATCATTAGTACCATCTATGAGGGGTTGTGATGGAAAACTGTAAGTGTCCTTTCTTAGAGGTGGTAGTCCGTGCACACAAACTATTGAAAATTAATTATTTCCATAATATATTGAGGAGAATAAATAATTAATGTAGAATTATAATTGAAATATATCATTAAAATAATAATTTTTATTTTATTAATAATCTTTGGTAATTGTTGGTTTATAATGGAAATAATAATAAAAAATTGTTAAGAAACATGTGAATCCTACGTTGAGACCTTAAACATCCACTTCATAAGGGCCTAAGATTTGATGAACATGTGAAACTTTTTATTGAACTAGAGAATTTTAAAATATAATGGAAATAATTTCTATAAAACATAACTGTTATTTTGAAGAAATTTTGAAATATGGTGTATTGTTGAATGATTTCAAGTTATTTCCTTTAATAAGATAATAAAATTGATCAAATTGAATCACCCATCATTTTTTAATAATGTGAAAACACCATTCAATGGAAAATGTATAAAATATGGGAAAAATGTAGTGTGGGATAGGTAAATTAAAAAATTCATCTCAACTATCTATTTAAAAAAAATTAACATGTTTTATCCATTTCTCTATAATAAAATATGTTTTACTTTTTCAACTTTTATTAAGGGAACAATCATTTATACATAGTAATTAATTATGATAACTGAAATTAGAATTTCCTAAATACCTAATTTAATCCTTCTGATTTTTATTTTGAAAATATTTTCATCGTATCAAAATTATGAATATTTGAATTGTAAATTTTAAAATTAACACACATAATCATGTAAAAACAGTTTATAGAAATATGACGTATTTCATCATTAAATTTATATATAAGAAAAATTTATCAAATTTAGTGCATTTGATTACATAAAATAATTTAAAATAAATATAATGAAATTTATAATGATTTCCTCTAATTACAAAACTAATCAGACCATAAAAAATATACTTTTCATTGAGGAGACCAAACGTAGATATAATAAATCAAACACATTTATTTATTCCAATTGACATTTTACAAAGAATATATAGCAGAAAATAATAATTTAAAATGAAATAAATTATTCACTAAAAATATATTTTAATAGATAAGATGAGTTTTAATTTTTTGGATATCGAATAAATTGATAAAATGGTAAAAATTCTAATTTTTTCGAATGCAGTATTTTTTATAACTGAAAGAAATATTTTCAAAAGTAATTATAAAATCCATAACATGTAAATTTGAATTAATGAAGCCCAAATTTTATTTTTTAAAAAATATATATTTTTCAAAATTTTAATTACATTTGTAAATGGATTTACAAAATAATTACTAATTCATTTATTGAATATATAATTTTTCAATATTAACTATAATAAATATTTTATATTCTAAAGGAAATTAATTTTAATGGTATAATATCATGTTATTTAATATATATATTTATTATCAATATCCTTTAAATATTAATATATTCTATTTATATTGGTTTAAACATGCACAACATGATATCCACCCTAGTATTAATTTATGGAAGAACAAACCATGTAGTTACAATATTCTCAAGATAAAAATAATTCCATACCCAAAAATTTATTACATGATTGAAAAAAAGTCCGGGAACTTTCTCCTCATTATATCATTAGGTTCCCATGTATTCATATCAGGAATATTATTTATACATATATCATTGAACAAATGGGTGGTCTTGTTCTGCATCACCTTATCTTATTAATCAATATCTCAGTGGGATGTTCATCATAGAAAAATTCATGTGCCTATTCTAGAGCATTTGATATTAGTACAAGTGATTATATGTGGTTTATAATTCCTCAAAAATGATATATGAAAGACATGACTCTAATAAGAGATTTTAGGATAGTGTTTTAAACAATGATTTATGACTTTAACATGATGAAGGAGCCCAAAGGGATATTCGTTCCCCTAGACCAACATCCCCTTTATCCAAATTTCTTGACTTATTTCCATAGATATATTTTTATAAATACATTATCAATAACATTATTTTATATATCTGATTAATTATTATCTTAATAAATCCTTTATAGTATTTATTCCTCATTAATAGGTCATTGAATGGTTTTAGCCTTCATCATCATTTAAAAGACAAGGATAAGGACAATCAACATCGACTCTCCAACTTCGTCTTATCATGTTTGAGTCCAATATGCATTTCCATTAAAAGCTTCATATGGTTCCATATGAATGAAATAATAGAAACAATAGTTATATGAGAACTGCATGGGGGTGGTGATAATCCCAATATCCATGGAAATCCATCACAAAAAGATCACATTAAATCACCTAGAGTTTTTATTTTCCCCAGAGACTAATCATCTTTCTAAGTATTACATGTAGTGATGAATGTCATCTCTCCCATGAATTTTTTTAAGACATATCTAAAAATGTGAGAAAAACCTCAAATGATGATAATATATAGTGCATTATGATACTCCATGAATCCTTACCACATTATTAATATATATTTATATCGTGTTGAGTTTTTATATAGTTAGATCATATTTTTTTGGGGAAAATATTTATCATTATATGGTTATGGAATATAACCCATATGGAATTGTGATCGTTAGATGTTTTAGGGATACCTATGTTGATGTCCTTGGGGATTTTCCAAAATTAAATATAATTATAGAATACAATTGAATAGTCTCTTTTTTAATTTTTCCTTCTTTTATAATATCACATACTTGGATATATACTCATCTATTTATCTCATCATGTTATCCAACTAGACATTTTTCATTATATACCTACAAAACTTTATGCCCCCAATATTCATATATATGGATGTGGTATGTTAATCATCCAAAAACTCATTCTTTTGTTTTACTATACATTCTATACCTATATAGTTTCTTATAATTGTGCATCATTTATCTTAACGTAAATTTATAGTTAATAAATCTCTAGGGTGATATATGATTTTAATAATCTCATTATGACATTCTGATTCATTCTCAATATATGAATAATTATTGATACTTTTTTCAATCAAAATCAAGGATATGGTAGTATTGTTATTTCTTCTCAATGCATCTACCCCATTGTTTTTATATCTACTATTATAATGTATCGAGTAGTTATAATATTTTATTAACTGTAAAAATATCCAAGGTTGAATTTTTATCTTCTACTATGAGAATATATATTTCAACCTCTTATGATATATGTATATATCAATCATCCCACTAAAATGGTAACATAACATTATTTCCAATGAAAATATCACTTCCACTAATTCAAAATACTATTTTGTGAAATTTTTCTCATGGGGTTTTTAACATTCATGAAGAATAACATAATACAATTTCATTTTTTAAGAGGATTCATCCTACTAATTTTAACAATGTATCACTATAAAATAAAAACACATCACCACTATTATATAATATAAGAATAGGTAAACTAACTAAAATATCTTTTATATAATTTAGTATTTCCTCGCAATATTTTATTTGTTGGAACATCCCTTCCCTGTTAAATTGCTTAATGTGCATGATAATAGGGATAAATTTATCACATTGCATCAGTAAAATCATTCTAATCCAAGAGAAAATGAATTTCTATCATTATGGTTTGTCCTAAAAATTTATCAATAAAGAATCAAAATATATAACCTCTTTTTGATGACATGAAACAAGAAAAAAACATTTTATATCCTTAATTCACATTTTCTATATTTATAATACAGTCTCTCCTTCGTAAGTGTATTCAACAAAGTCCATATGTGATCTCCTTTCTATTACATTTTTATATAATATATAAGGGAATTATCAATAAATTCTACTAAAAATTGATCCATTAAATCACATAATACACTTTTATGATGATCTATTTAGATATTCGTGGTGTCAAAAAATTCAAATGAAATCACTATAAACTCATATTTTATATTCCTTGTCTAAAATTTCTTTTATGGAAAATATTCCCTTTTTACCCTGAGATAAAGACATCCGTATGGAAGATAAATCATTTATAATGATTGGGATCCTCTATGTTTGTTGAATAGTTCATAAATTAAATGTAAAGAAAAATTATTATTGTTTTATTTTTATGTATGGATAATCGATGAATAGATCAATTGATACATCCATATTATTTACAAAAAACATTTGTTGACCCCACGATGAAGCACTAGGGTGTAAAAACATATTTAATATTCTCTTGTAATTTCTTATCAATATCATAATTCAACAGAAACCTTAAATATGGATACATTGATATGAAGAATGATCCAGGGCTGAGTTCAATTGAGATCTCAGCCTCAAAATCTAGAGGAAGATCGATAAATTCATCTAGAATTATGTCATTATATTCTCTCCCAATATTAATATTATCAACATTTACTTCATCCCCAAAAATCTGATCATAGAACCCCTTATTTTTTTGATCGCGAACCATATTATATATTTCTCATACAAATAAGTTTTAGGATCATCCTTGAAATGATACATGATAAACGGATGATTACACATATGAAATTACATTAACCTTTCATGGAAATTGATATGGGATTTATAATAAGAAATACAAACCATAACAAAAAAATCACAACAATCTAAAGGTAGAAGAAATATATTTTCGAGAAATATTCCTCCACAAATATCAATTGAATATGATTAATACATGATATTTTTATTTTTCATTCCAGTAGGTGATTTTATAGATATATCAATATTCAACGATCTAGGAGGTGAATAAATAATAGCGTAAAAAATATGATATAATATGTTGTGATTAACTAGAGCCAAATAAGGTATTCATGGTCTTATATTAGAGAATGTGGTTACTTTTTAGCTCTTCATTACTGTGGTATACATATGTTGCAGAAATTTCACATTCCCTCCTTTATGAGATTTGTTAAAGAGGTTACTATTGACTACCCCATTCATTAATTCTAGTGATAGGGAATATATTCCCATAATTTTAATAATCTTATAATTCAATGCATTGAAAACTAAACTGAGTATCAGTTAGGTAATTCTTCCCCTATGTGGTGTTATTCATCCTCATTCTATTACATGAGAATTCATGATCTTGGTGAACTATTTTATCTCACTTATTTCAATACAAAAAAATTAATAATGTTATTTTTGTGTTTCAAATCAATTCTTTTATATGAGAGATGTTATAATTTATTACCCCATTAGACTATCCATTATAGATCATATAATACTACATATTCCTTTTTTATTTCACAAGAATAATATTGTTCTCTAAATTCAATTTAATGATTATGAAAACACTATACAACATCCTCATATATTGAAAATTCCATTTCATATAGTGTATTCCAAATATGGGGTTATAAGAAATAAACAATTATTTAATCTTATTTTTAATCACGGGATAGCTCGTGGGGTGTATTTCATGAGTCTCATGAATTTTATCTTGTAAAATCCAACAATCAAATAAATATTTTATTCTAATTAATGAAAATATACATCTTATTTATTAATAATAATCCAAGGAGAATTTTTAGTAAATAATATTCCCTTAAAATGATACCACTTCCTGGAATGAAATTCCTGCATTTTCATAGTATTCCTAATGATATTACACCATTGGTATCTAACGACCTTCCTTTTCAAAGAAGTTATGGATCATTCGTTTTTAAATTTTAATACCATAAAGGTACCGAATAATGATGATTAATATTTTCATGGGGGTCCCGAGATCATCCAGTGCTTGTTCGGAATCAGAATCTCTGAAATAGGAAAAATGATTGGGCATCACGGTTTGTCTGCAACCATGTGACCTAATGTGTACGATTGTGCGGCCGATTAAAGATATTATTCCAGTCTATTCTGTACAATTTTTTGTATTCTTAGACAAATATTGTTAATAATCATGTAGGGTTCCCTTCTTTGAATTAATTGTTAATGATTTGTGTATCATTTGACTAATTGTTCACATAAACTGTGTGGATTCATATTTTTTTGTGAATTTAAAATGTTTATACTATTTTATTTAATAAGATTATTTCCCATTTACATATCCTTATACAACATCTATCAACTCCCTTTTCATATTTGAGTTAAAAAACACTTAATTCATGTCATTAAGGTATCTTTCCCCTCCAGTGTCCATTCTTCAACCTATCAGAAACGTTAGATCTATCTCAGTAGTCTCCAATACTTTTTAAAATCCTATAAAAGTTAATCATGTCATCCATTGAACAATTTAGGTTTAGGTTGGTATGACCGGTAATTAGGGTATTGTAATGTTCCATAGATCTCTTTTAACCTACTTCTAATCTGTGGTCGATATCAAGAGAGGATTCATCTATGACCTTGAGCTAGGTGGTCACATTGTTTTCACATTGAGTTTCTTCATTTTTTTAATCATACCATTGTGTTGCACACCAGTTTCTTTCAAACATATCAACTATATTGGTTTATTTATCTAGAAATTATCTTTTCCCATTAATACATGTCCTTTTATCTTGATTTGGTGGTTATGAGCTTTGGCGTACCTTATATTATCCACCCATGGGTGTTACATGTTTAATTTTCTATCTTTGGAAAATTGCTTCAAAATTCCTGGATCTCCCTTGTACATTATTCCATAGTTTTTAAATGAAATTTCCTATGATAAATTTCTATTAAATATAGACCAAATCAAATATTAGTTTCATTTCCCGCATTGGTTAGAATATTCCTAATTAATTTTTTTAATGATCATGTAATCTTCTAAATGACCCTTTGTCCCCTAGTCCTTATGAATTGAATTTTTCATTACATTGTTAGTCAATTTGATAGTTTCATATAGAATGACCAATTATTGGGGGTTACACATCATGATAATAATTTTCTTAATCAAATGAAACATCTTAATTGGAATAAATCATAAATGGTCATGCAAATATGATTCTGATTATGTGCTACTAATTACTTATTGTGAATTTCTTTTCATCGAATGGAATTGAAATTAATAAAACAACATGTGAGAGGTATTTCCTTATGAATTATGTTATAAATGATTATTACTCTTCTATGTATATTTGATCTATGAAAAAATGGATGGGAGGTAATGGCTCATTGTAGTTATAAATATCATAAACCTTTATAGAGTATTTTTATGATGGTAAGGGTTTTTTAGACAATAAGGAAATCACAATCTCTTATAAGGGGTGTAGAGTATGGAATCTATCACCAGTGATATTATATGGGCATTCAGATTTATGTTCCATGTTCCATGATTATTGTGTTTCCATGAAATCTCACTCTATATCCCGAGTGTTGTTTCATGATGTCTCTCACTAATATTGTGGTGTAGGTAATTTACCATATATCACGGTCATTTATGATCCTTACACTAGTTATGGATATTGGAGTTATGCCCGGATCCATTCTAGCACTAGTATTCCATGAATTGGGCCATTAAGCATCCTCACACACTTTTTTTATATATGTGGTCGAAATATAGAACGAAACTATATATACGATGTTATTATTAATATATATATATATAGTGACATGGTTAGGCACTCATCAAAAACATTGGTAGAAGAAGGTAGATTCATTATGTGTCCAATTGGATCCTAAGTGAGATGGTTATTTTATTTATAATTTTTTACTATTCTTCTAATACATTCCCACAATTTTGTTACCATCACTACTCAGATTACATGTAGGCACTATTGGTCATGGACTACTGTGATTTTTATCTCACCCCTACATATGAATCCATTGGTAACACAGAAGATTATCTATAATCAGGTATTGATAAGGTCATGTTCTCTATTAAAGGAAGTTGGTATTGGTTTTTTATGGAGATTAGTATAAGAGGTTTAGGCTTTAACTTGAGATTATATGGAGTGTCTCATTGTTCATTTATTATTTATTATTGAATATGTTTGTTCCACTACACCCCTTTTGTATTATCTTGTCATGCATACATGTATCAACCACAACCTTAGTGATTTTTGTAATAATTATCAATTGTTCAGTTTTTTACTTCTCCAAATGCTAACTTATTCAGTTATCTATTTAAGCATCAATAATATAGTGACCATGTATATTAATATATGATTATATTAAAGTGTATGATTTTTAATTTATATGTTTTCCACTCAAATAAAAATTTATAGTATCACTAGTGTACCACCATTACACCCTCACTACTTGTCGGCATCCTCTGGCGTATCAAGAGGCACACATGAGGTCATGTTACCAACTAGCTTGAGGCATTGGTTCTGTGGATCTTAGTTCAGGGTGTAAAATATTGGTAATAGAGTGATTCCTGTAATGATTTACTATTTGGGAATAATTGATTGAAAACTATGAATTCTTGGTACTTGGACATAATCCTTTCTCAGACATCGCAAACCTATGATTAGGGTAATGTCCTAGTTCCCCGAATTATAAATGTTGTGCTTATTTTTGTATTTATTTGTTATATGACTTCAACATTTTTCATCATACATGGTTTTTAATTTTATTGGAATTAATTTTATTGAAATTGTGATTTATTTATAATCATCCGATGAAATGATGTCAGTGCATTACATGTATCACCATAGGAACAATATTATTTACAGGCCATGCATTTTTTAATGTCGAGTCTATATTAAACATGAATTTTGATTTTTCATATTTATATTTTGTTACTAATATATTTAAGGGTGTATAAACGTCTTATAGGTGCTGGGAATAACATGGTTATTACATAAATTTTATGCCATAACCAAACAGTGAATTATAGAATAGGTTAAATTAAAGACCTTAATAATTAATTTTTGGGATGTTGAGATATCGAACATCAGTCATAAGATCTTGAATGAGATATGGTGTGGGTCTAGTGGATTTCAGGTTTTGGTTCATGAGTATTATGGTCTCATTTGAATTAGAAAATAGAAAACCATCAGATTCAACCATTTTTTAATGATGTTAATAAATGATTAAACAAAAAAAATTTAAATTGAATATGATTCCAAATTTGAAGCTTCCATATTATATATCTAAGAAATATAAAATTAGAAATAATAATGGAATTATTATTCTGTATTTGGTATATCTTATATACTTGTCGCCTGTTATGGTTTATTTCTACCATCTACACCTAGATTTTGATGTAGTCAGAGAGGCATGATCATATATATAGGAAGTAATTAAAACTATCCTAGTTTCCGAAATTAAATATTATAAATTTATTATATATCTTAAAAGGAAAGTGTTTGGATGTTTAGTGTGATTCATCCTTTACTTCTTCTCATCACACTACTAAAAGGTGGTGTTGATCATGTTCCTAGGGTAGAAATTTATGATCTGCAGGTGACTCTTCTTGTACAGCATCTTATGTATCCTCTTCTAGTCCCAGATTTGGGAACTGAACCCTACCTCTGAAAGGTTTTTCTTTATAGTTTTTATTCTATGAATGTCTATGTTTGATCTACCATGATCATAACAATGATGACTTGTGAGTATTAGTTGTAGCATCCTTCCACATTTTAGGGGGAAGAGGACCTTTGGTTGTGAAGTCTTGTCTCATGGAAATATTATCTATATTAAAGAATCTTGATATTATTCAATAGAGGTGTGTCATGATTTTGGAATATAATCTATGTGATTCATCAAATAGGTTGCGGTGATTCATCACCCAAGAAGATCGTTATCAGGATATGGTCTCTGTTGAATTTTATACCTACTTCTATGAATACATCATTCCCCAGAATCATAGGGATAATAGGGATAAAATGATTATGAATATGTAATGGGGGATCCTGTCAGTTATGGAATACTATACATATTTCACATTGATGTAGTGATTCTATCCAACGCTAATTTCTGGTGATATTTTGACTACTAGTTGATTTTATTATAGGATGGTTTATGTCTTCCAAAAATAGTTCATTGTGTTTATATTGACTACCATCATTGAAATCATAAACCAATACATTAATATAGAGATAAATTCGAGGGATGTGGATGGTGGAGGTCAGTGTAGCTCGGTATATAGAGCTTCTAATGGTTCTAAATTTGAGAAAAAATATACGTTTTTAGACTACTCATTGAGGTAGAGGTAGTCATGCTCTTCATGTAGAGATCGTTATCATCTATCACCATTATGGAATGACCGAAAAATCATGTCTCACTTTCCCCATGATCCAGTCAAGTTATGAGGCTATGGAAGGATTGGGATTTTCCATGGCTTTTATAGGACTTTCAATATAGTGAAATGAAAGTATTGATCTACCCCTACTCCTCATCCAGGAGTTGGCCTAACTAGATCATGTCATGATGTTAACTGGAATATCACTAGCCAATTAGAATGTTGTGGTAGTTGAGATAAAATAAGTCAGACTTATGATTGTTAGTGCTAGTAGCTCGTGCTCTCTCAGAGCAGTCAGGGGTTGACTCAGGGTTCTGGTATAAGCCAATTATTCACACTCCAATCTAAACTATAGGGGTGGAGTGTATAAATTTCTATTGTACTATGTAATATTCTAGTTTCCTTCACTTTACTATTTCCTTTATATTGTATATTAAATTATTACTTTTTTATTTCTGAGACTATTATTGGATGGGGAGCCCTGAGATCGAGCACTATCATGGTGTTATGATTGTAAATACATAGGTTTGAATCTGTTCAAAGAATTTTCATTGTGTAAGGGACATTACTCTTGATATAGGTGGTTATCTTTTCATATGGAGTCTATACGTCCTCAACATGATATGCATTTATGTAATCATTGGTATAGACGGGTTAGTTCCATATCGATACCATATTGACGGTATTAATTCTTTTGAGGTTCACATTTACATTACAAAAGGGAATTAGGTACTTGAATATGGGTGAATAGGATGTCATCACGACATGAGTAGGACCTGCCAATTAGAGGTTGGGTAATATAATGGCGCAAAATGAAATAATTATATCCAAAAATCATGGGTTACAAATAATTTCTCTTTCATATTATAATGGATCATTTCATAAATGTCTTTCTTGAAAGCTTATATTGTCTTCCTCTATTGGGAGAGTTTGAGCATATTATTCACTTTGTTTTAGGTGTAGCACCAATGAACATTCATCCGTATAATATTGAACAAAAGGAGATACTAGTAATCAAGATGAAATTGCAGGATCTAAAGGCCAAATGTTATATATTCCTCAATACATATCCTTGGGATTCACTAGTTCGTTTTCCTAGAAATGTAGATGGTACCCTCATTCTATGTTTGGATTACTTCCATATGAACATGCTCATAGTAATGCACCTATATCCACATTCACAGATATAAAACCACTTTTATCATCTACAAGAAGAAAATGTGTTTTCAAACATAAATCAGATGTTAGGTTATCAAAACATTTGTGTCAGGAAAACATACATACCTTGAATATATTTCAAGAGAATGTATTCTCATTATGAGTACCTGGTTAGGGTGTTCAGACTCATGAACAAACCTATATTCCTTTTGCATATTTTTTATTTCGTTGTCCACCCATATTGGGATTTATTTGGCGTAAATTTTTATGATATCTTAGTGTATTCACATGCAAGATACATCCATGAAACTGGTCACGAGATCATGATGAATACACCTATAGAGAAACAATGTTACGCTAAGTTCAGTAAATTCATCTTCATGATAGACAAAATCCACTTATTGGGTCAAATCATCTCATAGTCTATAGTTTTAGTAGGCCAAAAGAATGTAAATGGTGTAGTTTATTGGGAGCAGGCCAATTTTTTCAATTTCTGGTTTCATGGGATTTTCTATATACAATAGATTATTAATCTATGATTTATCACACCATTCAGTGTCATTTATGATTATAACAATGTATGGTGTAAAATTCAAATTATTAGAATATTGTGAAGAAACCATTCAGGATTTGAAGGGTCATTTGACTTTATATCTGATTCTAATTCTATTATAGCAGGAATGGAACTTTATTATATACATTCATACATCATGTATCACGATTACATGATTTCTAATGGAAGATGTGTGATTCAACTCATAAGGGTCTCATCTGTTGGGGCCTAATGATTAGAATTACTCAAATTAAAATATTGACCTCGCTACTGTCGTTCAGGCCTTATGTTGTTGGAGAAGTAATTTACATGGATATTTTTTTAATGTTCACATGACACAAGATCCTCAAGTATGTATTTACACAGAGGAATCCCAATGACAAGCAATAAATTTTTTTTGGAGCACCTATGTTTGTTTTCTTAAATATTTTCAACACATATTGTAATAAAAATTTAATAGTCAATGCTCTAAGTTGGAATACTTATACATAGTTGGTTTAAGAATCCTGTGGAAATAGAAATCCTGTGGCCTTATTCTTAGAGATGCATATTCAGGTTTAAGAAGATCATGTTCAGACAATCCTTTATGCTTTATGAGTGACTTATACTGCATTAGAATGGGTATGAATGAGGTATTTATCTGATGTTTAGGGTATCATAGTAAGAGATTCTATTTCAGATATAGATACATATTCTGGTTGGATTGTGGAAGGGGATGATGCCATATTTTTCCTTGGGAATGAATGTTTCTTATAAAACAACTTAGATATGTGAATGAAGGAATACCATCCCTCATCTTGGGAAGTTCACCTTGTTTTCACACAAATGTATCGAGATATATGATATAGGTATTGGTGTTTGGGAAATAAACAATATATTTAAGAATTCATCCCTTGGTGTTCAGCATGATATTAGGAGAAGTACAATGATCCACTACTAGCCTTCAATTTTCTATTTCTGAGATGAAATGGGATGATTTTTTAATGGATTTCAGGTCTGGACTACTTAGATCACTTTATGGAGGAGATATAGTGTGTGTTTTCATCGATACATTAATGAGGGTTTTATACTTCATGCATGTGCGAGATACCTTCCTGATAGACGATCTAAGAATGAATTACATAAGAGTGGATAAATGTCTCCATGAATATCCTTTATCTATCATTTATAATAGAGATTTTCATTTCCCTTCACTATTCTATAAGGGGTAGAAGAAGGCCTTGGGTAAATACGTTCTTCTTAGTATGGCCTATCACCCACAGGCTGATGGATATATGGAGAACCCTATTTAGGTTTTGGGGGACATGCTTCATTCATGTTTCCATGATTTTGGGGGTTCATTGGAGAAAAAAATTCCCCTCACAGAGTTGACTTATAAAATAACATTAATGTACAATCGAGATGGATCACTACGAATCCTTATATGGTTGGCCTTGTCGCCCACCATTGTTTGGGATAGAGGTAGGGGAAGCAATTACTCTTGGACCATGTCTCATGTAAGATAATATAGTGTAGGTCTAGTTGATCAGAATGTACATAATGATAGCTTAGTCTATACAACAGTCACATTCCAAAAGAACACCATCAACCTCTTCAGCTCGAGGTCAAAAACCGGTTTTAATTATGATTCCTTCCTAGGTTAAGGCATATAAGTATTCATTTGTTGGGTAAGCTGTCAATGATTTTTTGATAGTTTGAGGTTGTGAAACAAATCTGGCCATTGGATTACTAGTCGGGACATCATAAGAGATACCAGTAAATGGATAATTTCATTCATTTATCTCATCTTTTCCAATAATATCCAAACCTGTCACATTTCATTCATCAAGATCTGGATGTGCTGGATATGGATTCTTCCTTTAAAGAGTATCATCTTCGTATAGTTGATTGTAGCGTGAAGACAAGTTGAGGTAGTTTAGTTACTTTGATATGGGTTCAATGAATTCATGGTTGAGTACATGATGAGTCATGTGATATGGAACCGATATACAAGGCCTATTTCTAGATCTATTCCCTGGTGGTTCCACTAACCCCTTAGAAGGCCAACTTGGGGATTATTTTATTCAAGAACGGAGGTTGTAATGACATGTCTTTTCAAAAAAGGCATGGGTCGTTGTTTAATCTTTTTTAATACATTAAATAGACCAAATAGATATTTATAATCATCTCATAAAGTCAAGGGAGTTTCATGGGATTTTTGAAAGCCCAATGCTCTGAAATGGGTAAAACATATTTGGCCACTTGGTTTGTGTGCAACCAAGAAACACAAGGCACATGACAGTTTGACCAGTTATAGATATTTGATAGATCCATTCTACAAAGTCTATGCATGGTTAGTCAAACCATGTTTTAAACCATGTAGGGTTCCATTATTTATATATAACTAGGAGAAAATTCAGGAACATGTTGACTAAATGTGTGGCTAAATCATGTGATTTGAAAATGTGGGGTAAATTTACCATTTTTAGATCTTTTATGTTATAATATATATCCCTTTATTTACACTCCCACCTCATCGGCCAAAACTAATCTTTTTACATCCTTTATTTCAAAAACACCTAAACCTGGGCATTGAGAAAACTTCCACCTCAGATGTCCATTCTTCAATCCATCAGATGCGTTCGATCTGACTCGGTAAGCCCTATAGTATATCAACTTCTATCAAATTTTATATTTCCAACCATTGTTCTATTTAGGTGCTGGATCATGAGCCCTATTTTTTGGTCGTTAGTCTATTTTTCAGATACATTCCATCTTATTAATAATATTATGAGAAAATTGAGTGACAAGCCTTTTATAGGGATGAGATATGTGGTCACATTATTTTACATTTATGTTCTTTCATTATGTAATTATGTAATTGTGTTGTACACTAGTTATGGAAAATAATCTAAACTATATTTATTTACTAATTCCTAATCTATTCATACACTTTAATACTTGTCTATAGATTTTGGTTTTTTGTTATTGTGGTTTTAGTTGCCTTATATGGACACTCAATGGGTGTGCCAAGTAAATTAAATATTTTGGCCAATTGGATGAAAATCTCTAAAACTCCATTTCACCTTCCATCATATCTAAAAAATGATATATTCCTTGATATATATTTATATAATGTAGAACATGGCACATCTAAGGTGTTTATTCCTCTTATGGATGGAATTTCCGAAGTGAGAAATTGCATTAATGATCATGTCATCTTCTAAACAACCATTTGACCCTTTGAGCCTTATGAATTCAATTTGTCCAGATGTGGTGAGTATAATGTAGTTGTTTGCATTAAGGATGATGAATATTGGCCTTTTGTTTGTGTATTATTAAATACATGTGGTGTAATATTTTCCTAGAATTTAATTGAAATTTAATAAAGGGTTGTTTGATAATTATTTCTCCATGTCATATGTTAAAAATGATTATTTCACTTCTATGTGTATGAGATAATTGATTGGAAAGGGTGGGGGTAATTACTCAAACCAGTTATAATTTTAATATTCCATTACATAGGCTGTGTATAGTGGTAAGGGGTGTTGATTAGGGGTGGAAATTTCACTCCCCTGCATTAGTTGTGATGTAAAGTATCTCTTTCTAGTGATACTATATATGAATTGGTATTTATAGGACACATTTCATGATTAATGTGTTTCCATGATGGTTTACTCTTCGTCAGGATTGCTGCTGCATAAAATCTCTCAATCTTCTTGGTATGTAGGGATTGAACCATGTTACATAAGATTTTAGTCTCATTATACTGGTTATCGATTTCTGAGTTATGTCTCGGTTAAGTACAACACTAGTGTTCTATGTATATATCTTTTACACATTTTCACACATTTGGTTCTTATAGATGGATGCAATATAGATCTGAACTATGAATATAATATTACTATATATACAAACATTATCAAACACTCCTCCATATCATGGCCTGAAGCTGGTAGACACCTCAAGTGTCCTATGGGAACCTGAGTGGAGTTGTTATTTATTTCAGCATTGTTTAAATATTCTGAATATACCTGCACATGGTTTAGTTATGAGAACTACACAGATTTCACAGACACCATTGATAATAGACTACTAATATTTTTATCTCCCCCTATACTCGAGAATACTTTGGTAAAAGAGAATATTATTTGTTTCTATGTAATGTTAAGGGAATTTCCTTGGATAAAGGATATTGATATGTAATCCATTTAAGTGGATACTATGATTTATCTTAAGATACCCTAAAAAATAATTCTTCATTTTTTATTTTTTATGGAATATTCATGTTACCATTCAAACTTATTTTATTAACATTCCATTATTATGTTTATCAGACACCACCTTTGAGGATACATTATTTTTTATCATTTGTTCTATTATTTACATATTTCACATCATAAATTTTTTTTTCTCTATTTATTCTTCAGTAATTCCATGAATCTATCTGTTAATATATTCTTCTACTAATGTTTATGTTTATTGTTGTATATAATGTTATACTATTATAAGAGGGTATAATACCTCCATAGTACCACCTTTACAGCCCCAGTTCTATTGGTAATCATCTAGCATATCAGTAGGTGCACTAGTGGCCTTGTAACCCACCTAATAGGGGAATGAGTTAAGTATTTCCTGGGTCGAGATGTTACATGGTCAGTCTCACCTCCAAGATGATAGAATTACAAACCAACCTTATCATACTCTGAGAATTAAATTATAGAAAATATATTCTCCCTTCCATTAATCCATTATTCAATAGTGAATAGGATTAAAGTCCCATTAATGTATGGAAGATGTTGTTGTATAAAATAATTAATAGAAATATAATACCGTTATTATGAATTTGGGAGGTCCACATTATTCATTATTTTATTCAATCCATGTATGAGTTGAGTGACAATTTCAATGAGATTTTTAACACCACATCCTACCCATATAGAACAATCATAAGATTATTTAATTGTTATTTCATCCACAAACATGAATGTGGAATATTCATGGAGATCATACAATAATTATGATGTTTATAATAGATAACGAACAGTTAATGATTATATCCTTCAATAGAAACACTTTATGATCCGATATCAACTGTAAATAAACATTGGAATATATTCTTTTCGAAAACCAATGTTGTTTAAATGATGACCAAATAATTAATAATGGTTCATAATGTAAATTAACCTATGAATATCCCCCCAAGAGATTCAAATTAGGTGTGCTGTAAGGACATATATACCAAGAAATGGAATGATGTATGAAATATACTAGACTAGATCTTTTAATAGTTATTTTTCTAAGATCCATCTATTCCAAAACACTGTCCACATTAAGTATGTACAAATGGATTTATTTCTAGCAAAACCATGCTCCTTTTTTCCATAACATATCTCTCACTCTTATGCATAAGTTATTCCTACGGGATGAAAATAATTTTTCCTCATCTGATCCTCCTAAATAAAACAACCATAAATAAAGAATATCATCTGATTTAATATAATATAAAAATGTAAAGTTAACCATAGTCATGAATGATTTTCATAACATCTCAAATGATTACAAAAATACCATGGAATGATTAAAATAATACATTTTGTATATAAATGTTATTTTAGTGGATATATATGTATTTTTAATTATTGTTATTCTATACATTTACTTAAAAAAAGAATATAATGTATTTTTTGTAATATATTATATTATAATATAATATATTAATATAGTAATTATTAGGTCTTGTTAATTTATTATGGTTTTATTTTTGGTCCTCTGAGTATTTATAACAATTTAAAAAATGTAGCATGGATAAAATTGTGTGAAGTTTGTATAATTGACTGTTCAATTGTCATAGTGAAATTGGGTTTGATGTTATTTAAATTATTATGTAGATTATTCTATGGTGATTTATCTCCTAGGGAGTAAATAATTTTTGGTATTTGGTTATCCCTTTGAAATTGAATCATATAGACATCGCTCTCTCACTAATGTACTCCCTAATTATATTGAACTCCCATATGAAATGATCTCTGCAGATATGTCTATCCCATTGGAAATATAAACAAATGCCCTAATTATCTAAATGATATCTAATGATACCCATGATTATATCTTTTAGTACATACCTATGAACCTTATTGTGACAAATTATCATGAGATGTTCTCTTAACATGTCTTTATTGCCTCTAATTATTGAAATACTATATGATTGTTCATTGATATTTTTGTTAACATATATTTATAAAAATTTTAATTTTGATTATTAATTCTTTTAAATTTTATATTAACTATGTCTGAATACAAAATAGAATTTAAAAGTTATTTTCAATTTTTTGATATCATATTCATTGGCTATAAGATGGTATTTTATTTAAAAGTATTATTATCATTTTTCCCAAATATGTTTCTATATAAATTAAAATTGGATGCAACTATCTTTATATTGTTTAATTATTATTTACATTTTCATTAAAACTGACATTTACTCTACATAAATTAAATTTAATTCATTGAGGTGTCACTAATACAATAAATATCATCATACAATTTGGAATATACTCTTTAAATTTTGATAACATGCATGTCTTCAAATTGATGAAAAAAATATGTATTGGGTGTTTTATTTTATTATTGAATAATAATATTTTAAATTAATAGTATTATTTCATACTGGCATTGCATGGATTATATTATAATAGTTAGGAATGGATAATATAGTGTAATCATATTATAAGTTATATGGTCACAATATATACATATTCTATGTGCATTTAGACCAAATTTAGGATGATTTTTGATGTGCAATGTTACTGTTTGAGTTTCTGGATGATCACTAATAATTATTATGGATTATGTAATGAGAAAAGTAGTACATGTGTCATTTCCTCTATATCATGGTTAATTTTTTTCTATGATGTTTTTTTATTTCATTTTGTATATCATAAATATTTGTGCTATCATCTAATTTATCACCTTTTATATATATTTATTTTATAAATTGTAGTTTCAATGATATTTGGATTGAAGGATTATTTATATTTATATCAATTATGGTTGAAGTTTTAATATATTATTATACTAGGATGTTTTTTCATTAATTGTATACATAAATTATAGCATATGTCATTTATCTTCATCATTTTTTGATAGCTAATTTTATTCTTTGATGACATTCATATAAAAGTATTTATATTAAATATTTCAATTATGGATGAAAATACAGATTTCAATATAACTTTTTTGTCTACTATAGAATCTATAGAAGATGTATGTATCATACAGATCAAATCTTAGTAAACTTTCAATAGAATTTGGATATTTTATTATATTTTTAATTTAAAATGATTCAGATGGAGGTTAAATATGTTTTTCCTGTTATATTTGTGTTCGAAATCCTTTACCATGAAGGGAAGAAGTTGGATACCAAATAAACTATTTAGATTTTATGTTAAATATTATGTTTTGTATAAATGCGGAGAGATTACACATAATTCTACAGTTTCTGAATAGAAAAAAAGGAGTAGTATGGATAATTTGATATTTGATCGGTTCCCATATGTTCCATAATCATAAGATAGATAGAATTAAAATAAAATAATACAATTATATCAATAAACATAATTAAAATAATTAAAATTAACAAGTTTATAGAGTTAAAATTTTAATGGATGGTGTTAGGACTCCATAATTTAAAGATATACTAAAATGATAGAGTTAAAATTTTTAATGAGGCAGTATCATATAAAAACCATGTAGGAAATTTATAATATCCCCATTGATTATATTTATACCTTATAGATATTAATTATTACTAATAATTCAGATATTTCATCAAATGATTTTTAGGATTGGAAAATTCTTAAATTACATGGACCTTGTACTAATAGAATCAATGGATGCCCAAAATATTTCATTTTATTCTAGGAGGAAACCGTATACATAAATGATGGTAAATAACATGATAACACCTGATTGAAAAATATATATATTGAACACTATCTCATCTACCATAAAAATTCATGTTCCATATTACACAAATTCTTAGGCTTCAAAAACAATTCATATCAACTGACATATTGACAAATATTCGATGGAATGATACTTAGAGTATTTAATATAATGGTGATTTAGTTTATCCCACATATGGAATATTTTTTCATGCATATGATTAAAAACAATTAGATTTTAGATGATCTTTGTAATGTTTGGTTGGGTCGATCTTATATTGGTTTTAATATTTTCGATCATATGCTTACTTCCCACAGCCTATGCCCAGTTTTAATTAATATTTATAATCAAACTTTATATTCATGTAAGAAAAAAAATTAATATTACTGAGTAATTTTGGGCCCAAATGTGGCCCAGATACCCTGAATGTTTGGTGGATCAGGGTATGGACATTATTTTATGTAATTATTCACGCCCCAGTAGTTATTTGCCTCATTCTTACAGTGGTATCATTATTTTAACTTAACTGTTAATGTTGTTCTTATTATTTATTTCTTTGTCTGATGATGATGCTTTAAATATAATTATGGAATGGAAACTCACAAGTACATATATTTTTACGTGGTTCACCCACACCGGGCTACGTCTAAGGACCATACAATAGTAATGTGCCGATGTACCAAATCCACTAAACCTCACTACCAATTACGATGTTCGTGCTAGATCCTATATACCTAGGATCATTGCCTTTACCAGATTTTTTGTATGCTCATTACATTCACATGGGATACTCCCTTTGTATCTTTCTCTAGATCACTATAGGTGGAAAGGTTCACCATCTTCCTCTTCCTTTTCTCAATTCTTTTGGAAGAGATCCAATCATAGGTTATGGCCTTGTAGGTCTCTTCATTATCACCAATGAATGAATCCTCCACAATATTTAGATGATCAATTGAAGTAAAACTTTTATCTAATAATGAATAATGTGTTTCCACAAATATATTGTGAAACATATAACTCTCACAAAACCCTATGGTGATTTTCAAACCACTTTTACTAGGGAATGGCCTCTTCCTTTATCGTGGGAAAACTATCTTGTTCACCACTTCATACTTGTGGGCCACTACTTGTGTGCCACTTCTTGTGTGCCATTACTTGTGTGCCACTACTTGGACACTACTACATGCACGCCACAGATTGTGTCGTACAACTTTAATGCCACTCCTTATGTTCCTTTCCTTGCGCACCACTCCTTATGTTCCACTACTTGTGTGCAACACCTTCTGTTCCACTATTAATGCACCACTACATGTGCAGCACTGCTTTCATTCCACTTACTTCCTTCATGCAACACATTTCTTGGGTGCAACTTGTTAATTACTCTCCAATCACAACATTTGTGCCTCTTCCACAAGCATGACCAGATCTTGGATTCTTCATACATGTTTAACTACAAAAAAATGAGGAGGGTAGCCATATATTTTATCCATTTTGGTGACCCTACGCGTCTGGTGAACAACCCACATTGTGCGCCACATTGTGACTTATGTTCCACTTCATTACTTGTGAAACCCTTCACGACATGTGTGCCACTTAATGATGTATGTGCCACTTCATGACATGTTAATCACTTGATTCCTTACGCGCCACATCATGAATTTTTCACCACATCAAGACTTCCCTACCAATTTATGACTATCATCCCATATCATGACTTGTGTTCATCTTAATGAATTGCGCCCAACATCATGAATTTTGTACCAATTAATGAATTGTGTTCCACTCTTTCATTTTCCATATTTTGATGTTCTGATTTGAATAATTCCTAGAGCACAACATTTTAATCCTCTTTTATAAGGTACTGATACTCCCTTTGCAAAAAACACTTGTCATTAATTCGAAAATAATAGAAAATGGTGCCATATTATATCTGTAATTTTTTTACTTCCTCTAGATCATCCATTAATTTTTTTATCATTTTTTTATCATAGGTTATCAAAAATATCTATATAACTTCATATCTCACCATTTAAACCCTATTTCTCAATAAACAAACACTCCTTGTCAACACACATAATCCACGCAAAAATAATTCAATGTTTCCTTGAGGTATTTTTCCCTACAATATCCCACATTGAATTTGTTGAAAAACATTTCAATAAAATATAACTATTTATTTCTTCACCTATATTCTTCCTCCATTCACTTCATGTGATTCAAATAGCGATGAAATACTTAATCAAAAAACACTCCAGGACCATATGAGCAATGGTCGGCTTGGGAAATAAGGGTATAATTAAAATTACATATTTGAATCACTTAATTCATGACAATAATTATTAATACCAAACAGCTAATTTAATCATGAAACTCATTTTTAATGATGTATATCCTTTGTTCGATCAGCTATATAATCTTCATATTGAATAATCATTTCCTCGCATTCTCTCACTAATAGATATCCAAAAATTCTCCCGTTTAAATTATCCCACTTTATCCCCTTTTTTTAAAGAACCAAAAGGCGAATTATTTGTGGTTTTCAATAAGGTAAATACTATATATTTGTACATTATAGAAAACATAACTTAACTCAATACACACTCTTTCATATGTCCGAGTTCTAATAGTCTCCCAGAACAATTTAATGCCACTCAACTAATTCTTTAGGAAGGTCTTTTGTCTAAATTCCTTCAAAATGTAGTTATACAGGAACATAATCCAACATCACAATCCCTTGATCTACCAAATACTTAATAAAATGATATTTTATTTCAATTTTGTTTTTCCTAGAGCGGTGGATGAGATTGATTATAAGATATATAACACTTGAATTGTAACAACGGATTCTCAACGGAGACTTAATTCAACTCCAATATCGACAAGTTATTGCTTCATCCACAATAAATAAGTGCATGATTAAGTGACCATAATGTATTCATATATTATAGGGATTATTGATATGAAATATTTTTTTCATTCTTATCTAATAAATTCACAATCCTCCAAGATAAAATGAACCTCATGATGTTTATTTTTTCTTATATGTTGAATTGGACCACTCTACATCATTATATCCTAAAAGTTATGGTTGAGATTTTATTTACATCAAACCAAAATCCACTGTAAATGTGATATACCGAAGTATTCATTTCTTTAAAAGAATGTGGCTTTCCTTGGGATTTCTTTGATATATCGATACTTGGCATGTATTGAAAATAATATCTGGTCCTGATGCTATCTATTATAGTAAACATCTTATCATTTTACGATATTCTATAATATTAATTGTATTTCCATCACCAAATTTTGATAATTTCATCGAGGTAGCAAACCGATTTTTCTAATCCTTGGAATTCTGCATACTAAATCTTCTCAAAATCTCTTTGGCATATTTGGTTTTAGAAATTTCAGTGATATTCCATCCATGTGTCACCGTTGATAAGTGTGATATTTTTTGTAGGGTAATAATCCAAGTTTCCTAAACTAGTACTATCTGATCAACAATTATGTTTCGTTTATAAATTACATCTCAATAACATTGTCTCTATGAAGGCACTAACTTATTATCATCATTCTCATCTTCTGATTATTCTTATTAATAATCATTTTCCATTTCAACTCCATCAAAATTTCATACCTCTTTGTCAATATCATCAGAAAATTTTTTACTATGTTGTCCAGGTTTTTTTTCATTTCCTACTTTAGTGAATCCATTTCATTTGACCACATACACATCTTATTGTTGAACTGTTTCCAACATTCTCTCACAACATCTGGGTATCCTGAAAACAATTAGTTGGTACAATATTTTTAGATAAACCTGTTATAGAACCATCACTTTTATTTTCATTTGGTGAATTCTCCACAAAGAAATGATCCATAAAAATACTACTAAGCCTACCGAGTTGGAACTCAGTGTAGGAAAAAATAGAAAAATTTAATAAAACTGTCACAATCCATCACACTCAACAACTTCCTTTTATATTCTCCTTTGGTAAGTGATTTGAATTAGTTTACATTTAAAAGAAAATTATGTCACAATATTGGATCTTATGATGTGAATTCCCTTTAGTTTATATCTCCAAAAAAACCAAAAACATGTTAACATTAGTTAACATTTAATCAAATAAAGAGGGGGTATTATATAGAATCTTCAAGATGTAGATTGTGGTGGATCTTGTTGGATCAACCCTTTAATGTTTTCTTACAAGTCATTTTACTCTTTATGCTATTTTTTTAACATTCTAGCTGACCACAACCTTTCTGTTTGTATGAATAAATATTCTTTACCAATATTATGAGCCTTTTACTTTTATTTAGGTTCTGTGGGTTTTCCTTCTTCACAATTTGGGGTTTACGACCACTAGTAAAAATGTTCTTCATTGAGGTTCCACCCGAATTTTATTTCCCATTATTCATTCTCTGAGTGGTAATATCTCCACTACCCATATTATCTTTCTTATTCCTCCATTGGGAAGATCATTTCCCTTGATTCACTTATCACCTTGTGAGGAATTTCATATTTGGGAGACAATGTTCATTAATTTATTTGTTTATCAGTTATTCGATTATCCACACATTTTCTTACTATTATTGGGTTCTTCACTAGTCTTATGTTATTCTTACACACAAATTGAGTAGATCCTCACTTTTTTTCTAGGATTGTTCCCATTCATTAAAAAATTGACTTTATTACAGGAGGTGATTGATAAACCTTTCATTTATCTCCTTGTTATTCCCTTAATAATGTAAACTTTTTTTTTTTCAACTTATCATTTTTCCTTCCAATATAAGAATTTTTTATACATTTTTGCTGCTTTGGGTTATCATTGGGGATCCTTTTCTTTCCACTCTTTCATACTGCTACAATATATTACTAAATTTCTATAATATGAACATATAAAACATCTCACATTAAAAGTAAACATCTTTTAATTATTCTTTGGTATAGATAATAAGGAAACATTAGTTTTTTCTCTGATAATTTTCTTCTGTGCTTCATGAGTCATAATTATATTATGTTTATTTCATCCACAATAATAACCTCTATTGGATTATTTCTTTAGAGAGGTGTTCGTTTCAAACATTCCATGAAGCATTTTCATATTATCAGATTTATCAATATTTCTACATTCATAGTATGAAATATAATCTAAATATTGTGATAAATAAACCTAATGTATGACTATTTATTCAAAAAAATGTAACATGATGTAATTACTTCATATAAAAGCTTTTTTATGCATGTCTTTAATACCTAAAATATGTTTTCTATTTCTATAACTATTAATGGATCTTTTATTCTTATGCATGAGAAATGGTTCACTATATCCAATACTATTTTTTCCCAATTAGATGGAATTTGGGATGATGAAATCCTTTCATGCATCTCTTCTAATGTGGCATATTTTCATTTATTTTCATCATCACTTCCAGTGGGATACTCAAATAGTTAGTGTAGGGAATAATTTAACTTCAGCTTCCCTTTTTCATTTTCTTTATTTAATTCTTTGTCCATTGATTGTAGATCATCCCTCAATTTTAAAATCCTCATCTCCCTTTTTTCAAGTTGAGAATTAATATTTATCTTGATATTCATCCCTCTAATCATCTCATCTTGCAATTTACATGTGATATTATCCACTATATCACTTTTCTTATTTATTATAAATTTTTTAATGAGTGGTTGAATCATAATAAAATTTTTATTTCTTATGGTATCCTTCAGTTCTACTGAACATGTTTAAATAGTTGTGTAGAAAAATTATAATTTCTAGACTTCAGATTTTGAATTTCACCGGACTTCTAAATATATTCATTTTCATCATCTTTTTGTATTTATCTCTTTGTAGACATGTTTTGCAGTTATTCAGAATGGGAAGCATTATTCTTCCTCGGATCAGTAGCCATGTTGCTAAGATTATGATTTTAATCTCCTAAATTTTTGGCCTTGTTATCCAGTACATTGATCCAAATGTATTTAGATATATTTTCATCAAATAAATTATAATCTTATTCCTTTGTTTTGTCAAATAATTCAACTTCAGGTCTTCTTGAAATTTCATCATCATTAGTAATTACAGCATCACATGGAATATCAGGTTCTCCACTAATTATATCTACAGTATTAGGTTAGTAAGTATTTTCTCTATATGATTTATCCGAATCATTTTTCTATTAATTACATGATTCCTTCAATTGATCTTCACTCTGTCTATAGAAGCATCAACAGTAAATAATATCACATATCTTCTACTTAATCTATGATTTTATTCCTATATCCATGGCACACAATGCTAATATGAAGACCGAATCTTTGACTTCAATAACAAAATGAACCATGTCTGATAAAAAAAAATATCCATATAATACGAATTAGTATGTCCAAAAGTGTCCTGGATTCACTTAGAGGGGGGTGAATCAGGGTATGGAAATTCTATTTGATATGTATTCCCACCCAACGCTATCTTGACCTCTTTATAAATAGGATAGCTTAGTATTAACATCAGTTTTAATTTGGAAATTATTCTTTCCTTCATTTTCTGATGATGATTCCTTGAATGTAATTCATGAAATAAAACTCACAAGCATATAAGTTTCTGCGGGTTAACCCTCACTAGGCTGTGTGCAAGGAGAATACAATGAAGATGTGCTAATGTACCAAATCTAATAAATCTCAATGCCAATTAAAATGTTCGAACGAGATCTTTTATGCCTCAGATTATTACCTTTATAAGATTTATGGTTGGCTCAGTATATTAACAAGGGTCACCCCCTATGTCTCTTTATATGGATCACTAATTGTTTAGAAGATCACCATCATCCTCTTCCTCTTCTCTCTTTTCTTTAAGGGATCTGATCATATTTTATGGACTTGTAGGTTCCTTAATTATCACAAATTAATTAATCCACCACTATATATAGAGTCTATTTTGAAGTGAAAAATTTATCCATAGCTGAATACTGCTTTACCAAAGATTTATTGGGAAACATATATCTTTCGCCCAACCCTAGAGTAGCTTGTGCACTATTTGAACTTGTTTACTGACTCGAACATTGTTTCAAGAAAACCAACCTTCATGCCACTTAATAATTTTGATCCACTTTATACATGCATGACATTGCTTGTGTGTCATTATTTTTGTGCCATTTTTTGCATGCCTCTACTTCTAGGACACTCCTTTCACGCCACTCCTTTCTTTCATCAAGTTTCATTCCTTTTCTTGAACGCCACTACTTTTGACCCACTAATTTCGCACCACTGTTTGTGAGTCACTACATGCACACCACGTACTGCTTTCATGCAACTGACTACATGAACGAATCTCAATATTGGAACTCCACCCAAAACATTATCTCCACATCCACTTTAATGGAATGAGATAATTTTTTCTCTAAGTTTTGAGTTACAATTAAAGAAGGAGGGTAGCCATATATTTATAGTCATTTTGGTTACCCTACATGTGAGGTGTGAAACTCACCTTGTGCACCACTTCAAGACATGTGTGACGCACCATAACGTTCACACCACTTCATGACATGTGCGCCACTTCAGGTGTTTCCTGAAAATTCAGGACATTATTCCCACATCATGAAATGGGTGCCAAATCCTAACTTGCGAGCCACTTTAAGACTCGCGTTCCACTTCATGTCCTGTGCACTATTTCATGACTTGTGTGCCACATCATGACTTACACGACACATAATCTCTTGTGCGTTACTCATTAGTTTTCAATAGATTGATGTTTTGAATTGAAACATGAATGTCACGCTACATTCCATTCCTCTTTAAAATTTTAGCAAAACTCCCTTTTCCAAAAAAGTTGTCCATATTTAGAAAATACAGAAAAATGAAACCACCTTATATCGTTGCTTTTTATACTACCTAATGATCATCAATAATTTTTTTATGGTTCTTTTTCATCATTGGTTTACAAAAATATCATTGGAACATGACAAGTCACCATGGGAACCCTCTGTGTCAATAAAAAAACCCACATTTTCAACAAACACAATCAACCAAAAAATTCATCATTGTTTCCTTGAGGTATTTTTTCCCAAAAAGTATACTAATATCTAGTCCTTATAATCCCATTAATGATATATTTAATTATCTTGTAACCATTAATGAAATACTTTATAAATTCTTGGGATATGAGTTTGTTAAAATTTAAGGATACTAAAAATAATAATTCAGATTCATGATGCCCATATATTAACTATAAATTACATCCTTTCTTATTAATAAAATTGTATGGATCCTGATTGTAAAACTATAATATCATATTATTATTAACTGTACATGATCTAGAATACATTAACCTAATCATGGTTTTAGTATCATGTGCATAGATAATTTCTTTTTATGGTTCATCAATACTAGAATAATCAATGGAAGTTTCAAATTAATATTAACACAAAATGTCAACCTCCATATATGGCAGTAACTGAGGAGATTATTGAATTATATGATTTCAATTTTTTATTTGGTAAAAGTTAGGTGATATATAAAATGTGGTAGAATTTTTAATCTAAATTCAGTTAAAATTTGAAAAATAATAGTATCATATTTAGGTTTTCATATAGGTAAAAAATCTATTACAACCAAGATTAGACATAATACACATTTAAAAAAATATTGGAAAAATGATGATAGTTGTTCTATAATATATTAAGGGGAAAAATATGGATTATGATATCAGTGTGAATTTTGGGTTGGGGTATTATACCAAAATATAATCACATCTATATCAATGAAAAAATGGAATATACCATGTTCATTTTATGTGATGAAACCTTTTGGGAAAACTAAATTTGTATAAGTATCAGATAATGTCACGGTTCATGATGCATATTCAACTCACATAACTAAATTATCCAAAATAAGGGATTGGAAATAAAAATCATTAAAACTCAGGGTTATCACCTCCTTCATTATAAATTGATAACAAAAACAATTTGGAAATTATTGTCCTCTAATTTAAGGGTGAATGAGATTATCCTGTTCTATTTTATGGATAGAATTGTGCTAAAATTTTATCAATCACATTCTAGATAAAAAATCAGGAATAAGGTCCAGTAATTTTATGTAGGATTGATAAAAAGAATTATTAATATTTTTTCACTTTCACGATGCATTCAACAGTCTGTCATCCATCAAAAAAACATCTTGGTGTTCTTGTTTCACTTTTGTAGTTGTTTCATAATCAGACAAATATGTGCACAATGAAATATTATTTATGTAATGTGAACAATCTTGATAGTTTTATTGTGATAGAAACTATATATCAACAATGTATGGATATTTCTCTACTATATCTATCTACATTGAGCACAACACATCACTTAGAATTGAGAAATGATGATTACTAGTATAGGGAAACTAGTCCTTATTTCCATATATTCCCCAATCATAAGGTATTTCTACGATATATATAATGGCTACACTGGTCCTTGATGAGAGGCATATGTCACATCACATCGTCTTTTCTAATCACGTTTTGTTGGATTGCTATAAAAATTAATTTTAATATGAATATTTTATATCATACTAATTTATTTCACATATGACATTAAATATTATTATTGTTTTTTAAATGAAACCTGAAAAATTATAACTAGAATTCATTTTTAATTTTCCATGATAAAGAGAGTGTTGATTAATAAAAAATTGATTCCTCCTTGGTTCAAATCAATGGTATGAACATTAACTTAATAATGTTTAATATATTTTTAAAATGACATAATTATATTATTCATATATATTTCATATATTGAGTTTACCAAGAGACTCTATATTTTATGAATTATGTGCATTATCTTCTGGTCCCGAATCATTAGTTCGTGAATGTAAATATTTCATAATGAATTGATATAAATTTATTACAACTAATCAACTGGTGAATATTAGAAAAAACATGAAAAAATTACATTAAATATAATAACAAATTTTTATGCATGTGAATCATATTATTGAACTCTACATGAAAATATTTCTTATTATGGTTTTCTTGAGAAAATATTGTTATTGGATTACTACTCTCATGGTTGAGTTATATAATGAAAATAAAATGATTTGATTCAATGACATGAGATGTTATATTTATTGATTACTATGGGTTTCATGTTAATGAAATTACACTCTTCATGTCTACCAAATAACCACGTATTTTTTCATCCATGAAAAGATAAGTTTTTTATTTGAAAGATCATATGAGGCCTAATTATAGTGTAATAATTGAATTAATCCCAATACATATGTCTGATTATGGGTTTGGATAAAAATAACATCATTGATTCCCCCATTAATGTTGTATAATGTATAATATTTTATGACTCATATTCTCCAATCATGATAAATAATATTGAACCTGATGTAGGTTTGGGACATATATAGAATAAACCATATAATTTCTCTATTAATAAGGTTTAGCTTCACATAGGATTCTCAAAATGGTACTTAAATAATTAACAAAATTTCTATTATCATTGGAATGGTATTTTTGTTTTTATTTTGTTTGTTTCAATTCCTTTAATTTAATTTATTTCAATTGAAAAAACTAGTTTTAATGTATTTTTAAAATCTATTATAACTTGGTTTGTGGATACATTTTCTAAAATATGTTTTTATATTATTTATGTATTTTTTTTGAATTTTATTTTATTTTCAGAATAATTAACAAGTATTTAAAAAATGTACATTTAATTCTTATGTATATTTTGAAAAATATTAAAAAAAGTGAAGTAATAGACTTAATGGTAATGATCAATGACTGGGTGAGCTGGAGGTTCCTCCCCGAGTTCCCTTAGTGTGTCTAATGATTGGAATATTTATCCTCTACATTACATTAAGCATAATTTAACTATTATTTATCAAATTATATTTAAGGAATTTAATATAAAATATATTTGAACTATAATCATCATACAAATTGGGGTTATTAGCATTGTCATTTGACTTGGGGTGCTACTATAGATACACAGAGCATCTGTCGTACATTCCCTCACATGGAATGTCCAGCAGACATTCCATCTACCAAATATTGTTCTCCTCCTTGTGATATTCTATGGTTATTCCTACCTATTCCCTCTTAATAATCTTATTCTAGATTTAAATATAATAAATAATTTTATTATTCTATGATATATCCACATCCCATCAATCATTATCTTACTTTGTCTATATCGCATCCATTTCCTACACATATCTATCCATTAAACGAAAAATGCTCCCCATTAGCTTCCACCCTAATGTGTGTAGATGATCCTATGCACATATTAGAATAGGGTATTTCCCAATAGGATATAGATATATAATTTCCCATTAATTAATTAGAGCCTAATGAAAAGAATTGATAATGTTTTTTAGGTGTTACATATTATATCAAATCATTATTTTTCTATTATAATTTGAATTAAATCATTTTTTTCTATTATATTAAAAATTGTAATCTTATTATAGGAGACATCCGGACACCATATTACGTGAATCCTAGAACAATAAAACATACATAAATTTATAAATATATTAAAACAATCAAATTATTAGTTAAAAAATGAACATTGTATAAGTTTTAATGAAAATTTATCTATGTATATGTTGGTCAGAGTGGATACTCAAGAGGGGGGGTGAATTGAGTTCCAATTAAAATTTCTATTTAAATTATCTTTATTAAAATATCCCAAATTGAATAACAAGATAATATGTAGTGATGTTGTATTATAGTAAAGGGTCAGTTAGGTTCTCAAGAGATTGATTAGTTCTAAGTTCATTAAATCTGAAGATTAATTAACTTTTAAAGCAATCCTAATGCTTTACAATATATACAAACACTTGAAAGATTAACTATCAATGTAACTTTAAAAAAATTATATTTCAAAGTAATTGGTAGCGGAATATTCAATATAGGTTAAAACTAAAATAAGTAAGCACAAAAGTTTTAAAACAAGAGGTTTGGTCTCAAGCCGATACTTAGTCAACTCAAACAATTTATATAAATTTTACCCACACCCTGGATCAGGGTAAACAACAGTATAGAGACTGTCCAGGTACTAAGACCTCTACCACAGTTCTTCATTGGAAAACAAAAAAATAGTACATTGGCTATCTAAGTCAGACTTGACCTCTTCCACAATTCACAGTGGGATATAGTAATGTGTATGAAGTCTGGGGTGAGGATTTATTATCCTCTAGTTCAGTCCAGGAGTCAGTGTGTAAATTCAACACACACTGCTAAAAAGTAGATCAATGAAACACAATAGAGATAAATAGATAGAGATGAGTTTAGAGTGCTCTATGTGTTGTGAGTGAAGCTCTGAACTCCTTGAAATGATGTAAATGATGCTTTGAGTCATTCTCTGGTTTTTGTCAAGAAAACAGAGTGTCGTAGTTCTTGTATCTTCACTTCTAGTGTATGTGTTCAGCTTGAATATGAAGGTGTTCATTGTAATATGTCAGCTACTTCTTTGAACATGTATTCTTGATGAGTATGAGTGTTCTTCAAGTTCCTCATGTTTTCATCTTTTCATGTATGTGCTTGCATGGAAGAATTCTTTCTCTATTCCTCTTCGCATCTCTCTTTTACTACAGATCGATCATACTTATATTCCACGAGCTTCGGCAATAGGAATTATTACCTTTTCATAGGTACGAGGTACTATTCCCAGACATGCAAAAAACTATCATTAAATATCATTAATTGAATTAAAAACAACAAAATTGACCATTGGAATTAAATAAGAGTTAGTAGAATTTCAAACTTTTTTCCTGACTATTAGTGAGTCATGAGATCGGGAGGTCATTTTGAATCTGCATCGGTATCGATAGGTCCTTCGATCAGCATCGTCATTGGAAGCTTGTGATCATTATTAGCATTGGTAGTTTTTGATCAGTATCAGTTTCAGCAACATGTGATCTACATCGGTATCGGTAGTATGTGATCAGCATTTGTATCGGTAGCTTGTGATCAGCATCGGTATCGGTAGAATGTGATCAGCATCGGTATGACCACTTCCATCAGTGAAATCGTTCATCATCTGTGTGACTGTTCATCGTCGGTGCGAAAGTTTATCATCGGTGCGACTGTTCATCATCGGGGCGACTGTTCATCATCGGTGCATCAAGAAAATAACTAACAGTGAGTCATAAACATGAAATTCACACTAAGTGTCTGTTAAATCGAGAATACATCCAGGTCAACAGTAAAATATAAATTATCATAGATAAACATTATGTAGAAAATATATAAACATATGTAAATAAATTTAGAACAAATTAAACATAAGACTAAATTTTCATGAATAAAATAATGATTTGTGATTATTAAAATGACCATATCACATAGAGTTTAAAAATCTCCCCCTTTTTGATAATCAAAAATCAATGGCATAAATGAAGAGATAAGAGAGTATGTTATTTAGTATTCTCCCCTATATAAAAAGAATATATGCGAAAAGATAAACAAATCATCAGATAATGACATCATAGTATCAACAAAGAGAGAATATATCAACATGGCATTAAATAAGTAGTCATTTCTCCCCTTTTATAGATATATATTCATTTATCCACCTTTCATCATTTCGCCCCTATGATTATTTCTCCCCTTATGATTATTTCTACCCCTATCATTATTTCTCCCCCTTTGGGATTATCAAAAAAAGAGTAGAAAGAAGATAATTAAGATGAAAATGCCACATAAAATATGTTCTGAGAAAGATTTCTAGAACCATATACAAATGATAAAAGTACAATAAATAGACACCCTATCAAAAATGACTGGCATGGCTATTTCTTTAGGTGAAATGGAGAATTCCCTTTCATAGAATGAGGAATGGATGGTTCAGATGGTTCTTTGGTGGAAGGTGGATTTGGCCGGATGGAGAGAGGAGGCATGACAACTCAGACTGGTAGCACAGTGGGTGCTAATGTCACTTGGTGAGGAGTATAAGATCGTTCTAATGGTGGATGCTGAAATACTGGCCGTATATTTGATAGAGTTTGAGACACTAATATCTGACCATGAGAAACATCTGATGAATTTAGATGCTCTGCAGTAGGAAGAACAATTTCATTCTCTTGCACATGAATATATGGTTTGAGCAGATTGATAAAATCTTGAATTTCTTCACCAACATATTTCATAGCCCTGTCAAGGTCATCCTTGTTCTGCATTAAACTTTCTAGAGTAGGAGTGAAATCCTTCAAATGCTGGACTTGAGCCTTAAAATCTTGAGTGAGTAGAAGGAGCATCAAATTCTCATACAAAACCTTAAACTGATGGTTCAACTCATTCTTGGTATAAATAATAGAAAGGTAGTGATCCAATTTCTCTTTGATCTCTTTCTAAGCCTTATTAGAATCTTCTGAATACAATTGCACCATTTTGTGGATATGATCACTATTTTCCTTCATCTATTTCAAGGAATCCAAATTGAGGATCTACCCAAGAACTTCTAACTCTTCTTTTATAATATCCTATAAGGTATTGATTTCATGACTAGTGATCTTGGATATTTTGGAGGAGCTGGCCGGAGAAACAATATTAGTGATCTCAACTTTCTACTTCCCCAAATCAGATTTCTTCAGGTGTTCTACCAAATCTCTGAACACTTCCATCATACCAGAGATGGTTGATCTATACTCACCTGACAAAGAGACTAATCCACTACTTAAATCATTGCGAATTTTATTCAGAGATGTAATATGCCTAAAAATCATCTCACTAGTATTGTACAGGAATGGCTTAATGATACTTACCACTCATTGAGTCAAAGCATCCATAGTAGCCTCAGATAAATTCATAGGAGCAGGAGCAGGAGCATTAGAAAATTCAAATTTTATTGTCTCTCTAACTACTTGAATCCACTCAAATTTAAATCTGTCATGAACAGATTGTGCCAATGTAGGATCATGTCTAGAATGAGAAACTGAAGGACCAGGTCTGTCTACTATCATCTGCATATACTAAGAAACTAATCAAGCCTTAACTAAATCACATACACATGCAGTATACACTTCTTCTTCTTCATCCTCTGGATAATCTAAACCCTGAACTGCAAGACCTGGGTGTTCTTCCCATGCATCTTTGCATGAAGGATACAGAGGTTTCACAAACCTACCTCTTCCAGATTTTTTGGAGAAACTTCCTCATCCACATCAATCTATGATTTTACTGTCCTTTTAGTCTCAGGAACAGGTTCTTTCTCATTTAGTTGGGGTTGAGGATCAGTTTGAATCACATTTTGACCATCTACAGGTTGAGTACTTACATCATCATCATCATCACTGTTGTCATCTTCACTACTATCACCATCACTGCCATCACCCTCATCACAATTTTCACCATCATTGACTAATTTTTCATTTGAAAAGTCTTTTCTACTGAATTTATAATGATAAAAATTTGATTCTTCAGTCTCACCTTATTATTATTCTTCATCTAAAAGAGGTTTAATCTCTGTTAACTTGAGAGGTCGACAAGCTGGTCGAAATTACATTCATCTTTTCTTCGGACTAACCGTATCAGGATTATTCCTATCATCAGGAGGTGATTCAGGCTGCTTTTCAGTATCAAATTCTTCTTCAGCTTCTTCTTCTACTTCTGTTCCCTTCTTACTAGACTCACCAGTTTCCTTAGGAACTATTGTTTCCTATTCTTCATCAGAATAAACTACTTCTTCACTAGGATTTAAACTAGGATCTCGCACCCCCTTTGGTCTCTTAGGATGATCAATAGGATTTAGAGAGTCATACAACTTTTCTTCATCAGCAACCCAAGCCTTCTTATGTGGGTTCAAGTTGATTTTCTTCCTTTTACAAATATCCTTGTTAATACAGATGATACTACTGGATGAGATACACTCATCTCCATCATCAACACAGCCCAAAAACTTCAGCGTGGCAGAGATTTTCTTGGAGTAGAATAGGGTTGTAACATTATTGGATGGCTTCACCATCTCAGCAATATGGACAAAAAAATATCTACACAGGATGACCTTTTCACCATTCAAAAATAGAAAAAACAGAAAAACTTCTTGATATTTTATAGGAGTAGAATCACTTTTTTTAGGACAGAATTGTTGTTGAATAAACTTAAATAGAATTCTACTCTCACCATCCAAATCAGCAGCAGTTATTATTCTGGATTCAGACTTACTAGTCAACATCTACAGATCTATCTCATAAGAAAAGTATTCAGTGGTATGAAGGATATTGACAATGTAATCCTCGTATCTTCCATTATGATTTACTCCTAAACATTCATCCCACTTCTTAGATGAAAAATATACCTTTTTCCCTTTGATTATAGAATAAAGTCTCGCAGCTTCTTCTCCATCAAAACAATACATAAGTTTAGATAATATTCATTCACTAACTTTGGATAATAGACAACGTCATTATCACAGAACCAATCATTCCATCCTTGTATTTCCAAAACATTCAAAATAGCAGACTTGATAGATAACACCCACTCAGAACATACTTCCTTTTCACCTGTAACAAACCAAGTTTTCAACTCCAGGTTCTCGGACCATTGAGTCCTACTTCTCGATTCTCGTCATGTTCGTTTCACAGGAGAGGACCATTCAGATTCCTTCCTTTGTTGCTTTTTCTTGGCCAATTTGGATATTCGAGATGATTGAGCAGTTGGAACAGTTTGGAAGGTTCAAAAGGTTTGAGATTCAGAAAAGAAGAGAGAGTTCGGCGAGAGATGGAAGGTCAACAGTGTTTAGAAATAGTCGCGGGTCATTATTTTTATCATTTAGGTTTAAAATAATAATAATAATAATAATAATAATAACTATTTAGTAAAAAAAACTTTGTTTCGACAAACACTAATGGTTTCACAAACGGTACAACTCAATCAGTAGCAAAGATCAGTTTAAAAGATTAGTTTCATAGATCGGTTTCACAGATCTGTTTTAGATATCAGTTTCACAGATCGGTTTCAGAGATCGGATTCAAATATCGGTTTCACATATCGGTTTCACAGATTGGTTTCACATATCGGTTTCATTGATCGGTTTCAAAGATCGGTTTCACAAATCAGTTTCACATATCGGTTTCACAAATCGATTTCACAGATCGGTTTCACAGATCGGTTTCACATATCAGTTTCACATATCTTTCATAACTAACTCTTTCTTAATAAATTCTAACCTTTCAGAGATTAAGGGATTGGTTAAAATTGCAATTAACTGATGTTCAGAGTCAATAAATTCTAGATAAATATCACCCATTTGATAGTGATCTCTCAATAAGTGATGTCTGACATCAATGTGTTTTGTCATATAGTGAGACACATGATTCTTAGAAATGTTAATTTCACTAGTGTTATCAAAATTTATAAACACATGTCTCAATTGATATACATAGTCCAAAGTAGTGTTTTTCATCCACAAAATATGTGGACAACAACTACTAGTAGCAATGTATTCTACTTCAGCAGTATATAATGCAACAGAGTTCTGTTTCTTACTACACCAAGATACTAGGGACTTTCCTAAAAGATGACATGTTCCAGATGTGCTCTTTCAATCCAGCTAGAAACCAGTAGAGTCAGAATATGAATAACTCATTAAGTCAAAGGGTTGTCATTTTGGATAAAATAAACCTAAATTGGTAGTATTTTTGAGATATTTGAAAATACTTTTAACAGCAAGAAAATGAGATTCTTTAGGATTGGATTGAAATCTTGCACACATACACACACTAAATATAATATCTGGTCGACTAGCAGTAAGGAAAATTAGGCTCCCAATCATACCTTTATTGTTTGTTTGATCAACTAGTTTCCCAGTTACTTCATCATCCAGCTTACAAGTAGTACTCATAGGTGTGTCACTTCCCATATTACTATCCAAACCAAAACATTTTAAAATATCCTTTTTATATTTACTTTTATTTAAAATAATACCATCCTTATTTTGAAAAAATTTATTTCCATGAAAAAACATTAGTTCCCCCATTAAACTCATTTCAATTTCATTTTTTGTAATCTTTGAAAAATCAGTACATAAAGAATGTTTGGAAGATACAAAAAATAATATCATCAACATATATTTGTACAATCAAAATATATTTTGAAATTATTTTAATAAAAAGATTGGGATCATCAATTCCTTTAGTAAAACCTTTTGAAATAATAATATTTCTAATTCTATCATACTAAGATCTTGGAGCCTGTTTTAAACCATATAATGGTTTAGAATGTTTAATAACATGATTTAGGAAATGGAGGTTTGTAAATCCAGGTGGTTTTTCAACAAAAACATTTTCAATTATAAAACAATTTTGAAATGAACTTTTGAAATCCATTTGATATAACTGAAATTCAGATGAGAAGCATAAACAATTAGAATCCTAATAGCCTCTAATCTAGCTATAGGGGAAAAGTTTTCCTAATAGTCTATTCCTTACTTTTGAATATATCATTGTGAAACTAGTCATTCATTATTTCTAATAATATTTCCTAACTCATCAACTATGTTTCTTAAAACCCATTTGGTTCCTATGGTCAATGTGTCCTTAGGTCATTCTACTAATTCCCAGACATTGTTTCTTTGAAATTGATTTAACTCTTCTTGCATATCCATTAATCAAAATTCATCATTAATTGCATCATTGATATTTTTAGGTTCTATCTATGAAAGAAAACATGAGGTTAAACCTGATTTCTTAGAGAATCTCTAGTCTATGTCTCTTTATCAAGATTACCAACAATAGTATCTAAAAGATGATTATTTAGAATCTTAGTTGATCTAGTAAAGGTAGGACTAGAAATTTCAGGTTCTTCTCAGTGTTCGGGTTCACCAAGAGTTGATTTTGGAATACTTCCAAAACTGGTTGTCTTTAGAGCAGGTTTATCGATTTTATCACTGTGGTTCAGAACAGACAACACGTCTTCATGATTTTCAAGAGGAGGTTTAAGCTCATGTGGATCAGTTTTATAAATTTTGATGTGAATACATTCTTCCACACACTTGTTTCACTTATTAAACACTCTATAGGCTTTTCTAGAATGTGAATATCCTAAAAATATTCCTTCATCACTCTTGGATGAAAATTTGTCTAGATTATCCTTCGTATTGAGAATGAATACTTTTCAATGAAAAACTCCGAAGTAGTTAACCTTAGGTTTCCTATTGTTCCAAAGCTCAGAAGGGGTTTTCTTAAGAACAAGTCTGATCAAAACCCTATTTATAATATAACAAGCTGTATTAATATCTTTAGCCCAAAAATAAATAGGTAGGTCAGATTCATTAATCATTTCTCTTGCAATTTCTTGAAGGGTTCTATTTCTATTTTCTACTACCCCATTCTTTTGAGGAGGCCTAGGGATTGAGAAATTGTGACTATAGCCATTTTGTGAGCAACAACATTCAAACTCCTGATTTTCCAACTCACGACCATGGTCACTTATTAGGGTCCTAATCATAAGTCTAATAAGTTTTCCTATAGACTTGGAGTATTTATTAAAGTAAGAACAAGATTCAATTTTTTGAGCTAAGAAGTATACCCAAGTATATCGAGAAAGTCATCTACTAGGATATAGACATAGTTAATCCCATTTAAACTAGAAACTCTACAGAGGTCCAAACATGTCTATGTGAACAAACTCGAGAGGTTGATATGTAGAAACTTCTTTCTTTTATTTAAAGTATACTTTATGTGGATTTCCCATTTGACAGGGGTTAAAAACTTTGTCTGATGGGAATTCAAGTTTGGTGAGGTCTCTAACTAAGTTATTCCAAGACAGTTTTCTAAGTGAATGAATGTTGCAGTGTCCTAATATTCTATGCCAATTCCAAGATTCATTATGAAAATCATTTAAACAAGTAACATTTATCTTGGCTAAAGAATTTAAATCAACTGCATATACATGTTCATTTCTCAACGCAGATAATACTAAAACATTTTTGTAATTGAAAACATTACCAGAATAATATTCAAATTTAACAATAAATCCATCATCACATAACTGAGAAATACATAACAGATTATATTTAAGTCCATGAAAAAATTAAACTTTAGAAATTAAAACTGAATCAATGTAACCAATCTGGACTAGGACGATGATTTTTCCTTTGGAATTATCACCAAAGGTGACATGGCCCCCATAAACTTTGATTAAGCACTAAAATCATGAGTAGTCTCCAGTCATATGACTTGAACGTCAACTATCAATGTACCAAATCTTCTTATGAGAACTCTTCAAGAAAGTTTCCTTCAAAACTGATTTAGATGGAAAATGATTTTGGTACACAGATCTTCTTGGGTCTAGATAGGTTAACAAGCAAAGCTTTAGGTACCCAGATTTGTTTTATGGGTTTCATATAATTTACAGAATCAATAGATTTTGAATGATAAACTTTATTTAATCTATAACTATGTTAGTAACTAGTTGAGGCATAGGAATTTACAGAACGTGAACTAGAACCATTCTGTCCAGATTTAGGAATAAATATAGTTGTTAGTAAATTGTCTCTTTCTAGGCTGATAGCCTAAACCAGTAGTATACATCGGTGCCACGTGTTTTCCTATAATTTGAGTGACTGTATCTTTTCCATTTAGGAATTTTTCTAAGTCCTTCCTTATTTTCTCACTAGTCAATTTTAGTTTATTATTTTCCTTATGTAATGTAGCATTCTTTTCCTTCTATATATGATGTGAAGATTTAACAGAGCTGGTCAAAGCATTTTGTTTCTTCAAGGTATTATATTTTTATTTCAATTAATTATCGGTTTCTTCTAGAATATTATAATATTCAAATAACTCTTCACTAGACATATTTTCAGATTCATAATCAGATTCAACTCCAGAATAATATAAATTTAATGTAGGAGTATATAATGTTATCTTAGAGGTGTTTTTCATAAAACACATATTAGCCTTGTGAGAGTATTCATCCTTAATAGAATCAAAATCACATGAAGTGTCTTCTGAAGAACTCCAAGTTTCTTTCATTACCTTCTTTTATTTATTATCCTTATAGTCATGGTTCTTATTGAATTTAAACTTTGTACATTCTGCTTTTACATGTCCTTTTCTGAGGAACTCATATCAGACAATTTCATCACTTTTATCGGACTTTTTCCAATTCTTCTTCCAATGACCCTTGTTGTCATATTTTCCTTGGATATTTTTTTCTAAAGTATTTCTTCTTCCTATAGATTTTCATGAATCTCCTTTCTATCTGAGAAATTTGAGCATCACTGTGAGAATATGAACGTTCACTTGTTGAGCTTTCAGTAGGCAAGTAAACTTTTTCTTTGTCCTTGATCTTTGAGGCGGTAGACTGAAAATCCACTGACTTCTTTTTTTGTTGATCATCATCTTCCTTATTTACATTAAGCTCTTCTTCAAACATCATAAGCATACCAATAAGCTTCTAAACAAGAAAATTACCAGTATCACATGATTCTCTAATTGAGACAGATGTGCCTCTCCATCGGTCTGGTAGACATCTTAGTATTCCCTTGATTTTCTCCTTTGTAGGAACAACTTTTCCAAGTGAGCTCATAGTTCTGAAAATCTGATTAAACCTGAGATACAAATTAGAAATAGGTTCATCTGTCTTAATTTTAAAATTATCATATTTATTAGTGTTTTTGTTCAATCTCATTTCCTTAATATTGGTTGTTTCTTCATGGTAACTATCCAATGTGTCCCAAATTTCATAAGCAGTTTTATAAGCTGATATGCGATTAAATTCTTCATCTCCTAAAGCACAATACAAGGTATTCATAGCTTTACAATTATTATTGTAAGCAGTTCTAGTATGTTTATCCCAAGTAGTTCTTTCAGTTTCTGGAATTTTATATCGAGTCCCTATAATAGTCTAGATGTCAAATCACATACTTTCTAAATGAATTTTCATTTTAAGCTTCCACTGGGATTAATTTGTACCATTAAAGAAAGGTGTCTTTTTTGGTAGCTGAACCCTCTAATCTTGTGTCCATAGTTAGATTTTAGCAAATATATTTAAAGAGATAAAATTTAGAACTAACAAAAATTTATGATATTTAAGATACAACTAAAATCATAGTTGAAAAACACATTATTTTGAAAACATTGATAAACAAAACAATCCTCGGATACCAAATGTTGGTCGGCGTGGATACTCAAGAGGGGGGTGTATTGAGTTCCAATTAAAATTTCTGTTTAAATTATCTCATTAAAATCCCCCAAATTGAATATCATGATAATCTGTAGTGAATTTTTAATAGATTAAAGTGTCAGTTATGTTCTCAATAGATTGATTATTTCTCAGTTAATAAAATATGAAGATTAATTAAGTTCTGAAGCTAACGTAAAGCATTACAATGTATACAAACACTTGCTAGATTAACTATCAAAGTAAATTTAAAACAATTTTATATTTCAATTTAATTGGAAGAGGAAGATTCAATATAGGTTAAAACTTAAATAACTGAGCACAATAGTTTTAAAACAAGTGGTTCAGTCTCAAGCTGAGAAATTATCCTATCAAACAATTTATATAAATTTCAATCCACACCCTGGATATTGGTAAACAACAGTATAGAGACTATCTAGGTACTAAGTCCTCTACCACAGTTATTCATGGGAAAACAAAAACAATATCACACAGGATATCCAGGTCACACATGACCTCATCAACAATTCACAGTGGGAGATAATAATGTGTAAGAAGTTTGGAGGGACGATTTAGTATCCTCCAGTTTAGTCCATGAGTCAGTGTGTAAATAAAACAAACACTGCTCAAAAGTAAATGAATGAAACACAATAAAGCTAAATAGATAGAGATGAGTTTAGAGTTCTCTATTTTTTGTGAGTGAAGCTCTGGACTCCTTGGATTGATGTAAATGAAGCTCTGAGTCCTACTCCGGTGTTTGTCAAGAAAACAGAGTGTCGTAGTTCTTGTTTCTTCACTTCCAGTGTAGGTGTTCAGCTTGAATGTGAATGTGTTCGTTGTAATACTTCAGCTTCTTCTGTGAACTTGTATTCTTGATGAGTATGAGTGTTCGTCATGTTCCTTGTGTATTCTTCTTTTCATATATGTGCGTGCATGGAATAATTCTTTCTCAATGCCTCTTTGCATCTCTCTTTTACTGCAGCTCGATATTCCCTATATTCCATGAGCTTTGGAAATAGTAATGATTACCTTTCTATAGGAACGATTTATGGTTCCCTAAAATGCCATCAACTATAATTAAATATCATTAATTTCATTAAAAACAACAAATATGACCGTTGGAATTAAATAAGTGTTAATTGAAATTCAAACAGTTTTCATGACTATCGTTGAGTCATGAGATCGGTAGGTTATTTTGAATCTACATCGGTATCATTAGGTCCTTGGATCAGCATAGGAATCTGTAGCATGTGATCAGTATCGGATTCAGTACCTAGTGGTTAGTATCGGTATCTGTAGCATATGATTAGTATCAGTATCGGTAACATGTGATCAGCATCGGTATCAGAAGCTTGTGATCATCATCGGTATTGGTAGCATGTGATCAGCATCGGTATGACCATTTCCATCGATGCATCCATTCATCTTCTATGCGACCGGTGTGACCATTCATCATTGGTGTGACCGATCATTATCGGTGCAACCATTCATCATCGGTGCGTCATGAAAATAACTAACGGTGAGTCATAAACATGAAATTCACATAACGTGTCTGTTCAATCTAGAATACTTCCAAGTCAATAGTAAAACATAAATTAACATAGATAAACATTATGAAGAAAAGATTTAAACATATGTAAATACATTTAGAACATATTAAAAAAAAGGCTAAATTGTCTTAAATTAAACAATGATTTGTGATTATTAAAATAACCATCTCACATATAGTTCAAAAGTATAGAAATGTTATTCGAATGAAACAATTCTCAGGGAGTCATATTGGTGACAAATCTATGAGAATGAGTCAAATAATATATGGGTTAAAATATTTGTTAAATTTATATGAATATTATTTTTCTATTTTTTGAATTAACATGATCATCATATTTTTGATTTAATCCTTCCATATGGTCAACCTGATAATGTCACATGGTTGATAGATCTTTTGGAATTATGGATATCATGTAATCTTGAGTTATATATTTATCGAGAGAATATATTCAGCTCTGATTTATAGGGTATACAATTATCCAATTACTTTCCTGCATCACAATACAAACAAATCATTATATATTATAAGATTAATGTGTTTAAGGTATTCTTAACCATTAATTGTTATTAATGAAAATTTAATTATTAATAATTATTTTGAATTTTTTTATGATGATTCAAAAAAAACTAGATGTTATGAAGTATATGGAACTTTTGGTGTGCACTACAATGCAAGTGTATGTGATGATCTAGGTACTCTTAGTGACCAAATTAGTTTTACTAGGAATAGAAACTACTAAATAAAACAAATTTTTTTAAATTAATCAAATAAAAGTTAACGAAATATACAATTATTATCTCACATAAAAAATGAATGAAAACAATGAACCCTTAAAATAAAACTATGTTAATAAAATAAATATCCCCAAAAGGTAAATATTGGTATTCCTCTTTGACATATAAAAACAAAAACCCACCCCCAAACTACAATTATAAACGATAATCATTGAAATAAAACAAAATCATACATCATAAATAACACAATATAGTGAATGAATAACAGTGAGTTTTTCATTGAAAAATAGTGTATGAACCATTTCGTAAATATATCCCTTATTAAGAGACTTATTTTAGGGATAGTAGGAATACATGATTTTTTGACAAAGGGGGTTACTAAAATTATAAATCAAAATTCATAAAATATTAGATTGGTGTAAAAATTGATGGGTCTATTTATATAAAAAAGGGTAGTTTTAGTCACTCTAATTAATGTATACCAGTTAGTCCATATTATGGATTTCCTATGAGGAAAGTCAGAAAAAAGGCATATTAACTATTATTTCATGGTAAATGAGGAGTATATAATATATTGAGAAATTGGTAGAAGTAATCATGAAATGTCCCCTATGAATTTTAGTGACAAAATTGAAGTTTTTGAAAGGATATTTTATAGATAATAACAATATATATGATAATAAATCCCTTTTATTTTTTACCAAAGGGGAATTTAGAGTTCCGCATAACTATATATAATATTTTATAGAATATGGAATTAAATGTTGGATTATAAGTTCTTGAAAAATTAGTAAAAAATGAAAGGGGGACATTGAAACCAAGATGTTTCATAATAAATTTTTAATAATAATAAATGGGATTTTCCAAAAAAAATGAGAGACATTTACAAATATTAATGCATTAATGACAATACCTTTATTTATACTGAAATAATCTTTAGTAATAAAATATGATCCTGTTGGTCAACATGGATTCGATTAGAACATTTATTATTATTTTATTTAAAGAAGAGTTAAAAGATTTAAATTCAATGTTTAATAACTAAACCATTTTTAATATAGGGATGTACATAAGATAAATTATACTTTATAAATTAATTATAATACTAAAAATGTTTCCTACATAATGGTATTTTATTTATAATTTTTAGACATTAAATAATGAAATTTAGTTTTTAAAAAATGTTGATGTAAAAATTACCTTATTATTGAATGATTAAAATAATATATATTATAAATATTGAAATAATTGTAAATTTAGCCATGGATGTATTTCAATAATTTTATATGTTTATATTACATGCAAGGGTTTATTAAATAATTTTTTTTCAATGTGTTAAAGTTGTTATGACTTTCACAGAAACCAAATACTAAATAGTGTCTAAATTGACATAAATGAGTTTTTAAAAATAACTACTATATAAATAATTGATATAATATTCATAAAAATATATGTGTGATCCAAATAAACTCGATATGGTTAGATATATCAATATTGAACCACTTGGGTTTCTCATGGATTTTGAGAATAGGTTTATTAAATATTTATTATAATAATACAATAATACATGGTAAAGTTAAACTATTTAACTAAGAGTTAGATCTAAATGATAAGGTGTATATGGTTACCTAAAACTTTATAAAACTGGCTGGTTGAAATTTTCTCAACCCATACCCACCTTAATGTAGAAATAAATCCTTTTTGAGACATTATAAACTGAACATGACTGTATAATTAAATAATATTTCATGATTTTCCTAAAGTGATCGACACATATCTTTTAAAAGGGCACTTCCCCTTCTTTTAATTTCACATCTACAAATTCATTTGGATCGGCCTAAACTGCTCAAATATCCTCCCAACTACCCTCAATTCAACCTAGTGGACTTACTATTATTAGAAATACATCCTAAGGAGCCCTTTTGATCAAATCAAAATGAAACACTCGTAGAATAGGTAATTATTTCATCACCTCTTACAAAGTTCTTTTCTACTTCAACATCTCTTTCATTGTTGTTCTAATTCTTGAATAATATCTCCAATATCTTCTACATACTTTGATGTTATTATAAATATGGTATAACCATATTCATTATTATATTAATCCAATGAATGATGAAGTCACCATAAGTGTGTACGTACCACTTATCGTCTCCACATCATGGTGTAGTTAGTTATTCCTCACTTAATTATTTTTATATATATAATAATGAGTATAATTGATGTAAATTATAAATATATAATGATAATTATTATTTATATATGATATACTATACAATTACATATTATTTCACTACTAATAGAATGATATTGTCGCTAGTGCGTACGTCTGGATTACCGTTTCCACGAACACGATGAGATTCATCCCCCATCATAACCATACCATAATAATTATGATTTTGTGATTAAAAATAATTTTTAAGAACTTAATATCATTCTTGATATGAATCAAATACATCCTATATATAACAAACATAACTTATTTCAAAAAACATATCAAGGAAAACGAATCAGTTAGCACCCAAAACAATGATACTACTGAAATATTATTAATAAAGAAATATTAAGAAGATAATATATGATAACATTTTTATATAAGTGGTTCATTTATAATTTAATAACAATGATTTATCTATTATACAAGATATTAACATACCCTCGATCAAGGAAAAGTACAAGGTAAGGGTTAATTCCTCAATCACATTATAATCTGAGATTGTTTATATGTATGTTTTTACTGGGACATATTTATCACCTAAATCCACGATTCATAAAAGTTATTCCAAAAGGAATATTTTATGTTTTTATGGAAGACACTCTTTAAGATGATCATCATTTTAATTTTTTGATGATTTATTTTTCGATATCTTTTTAATTAATGAATATTTTTACAAATTTATTTTAAGCCTTTATTCATATGGACGTAACTGTTTTAATATTTAAATTCCATTCAAAAGTTTAAAAGTGGTAAAGGATACATTGATTCAAAAATATCTTTTAAAACACATCCTTTATAATTTGTTATACATCTAAATGATTTCATGAAAAAAAATATATTTCTCTAAATGGGTTTTACAAATTATTTTAAACAATGTAAACATATTTTTTGGATATTATACTTGATTGAGGTTGATTAATTATAAATACAATCTTGAATATTGTATTGAAAGATGTATGATATGATTGATTGTGAATGTTCTATTTTTTATGCCATTCAATATTTATGGTTAATGTATTGATGTTTCTTATTCTAGTTTTAGTATTAATGTTTATGTTATGTTTCAACATTTTCATAAGAGGAAGTAATTGGACATAGTAAGTGACACGTGGTGCCTGTTATAGCTCCACGATGCATCGGTGGGTCTCATTAGTCAAACTAGTGTCTTGGATCAAGTCATTGAAAAAAATCATATTTTTAGTCTTGGCATGAGGCCTTGACTATGTGGTTATGATATCCTGTATTATGCATTCCATCATTATAAAACTAGATATTGAAATTACATATGATTATTCGACTATTATAATATCCACTTGAATACGTAAATAGAAATATTTGTTTTTTCTTTTTTATATTATGATAATGTTTAGGATTAAAAGGACTTTTTTTAGTCTTAAAAATTGCCTTAAATGATTATTTTTATTTATGATAGTTTCCTCTTTGTTTATAACCTTAATAAGCATCTGATATCACCTCTTTCATATGTTTTTCTTTTCAATTTATTTGAAGAAGTATATTATGATGAACCTTTAGGAATTGGTTAAGGGATATAAGAGTGTTCAATGGGGACGCAATGTTATATTTTTATATTTCATGATGTAATGTAAAACTTATTTCTATATCTAGTACATCTAATGATACTAAACTGATCGGTCATTTGGGACATGATTCCTTGTTTCATGCCAATGTTATGTAATAATTCATGGACTATGGGTAACTAAGGTCGGGCTTTATCGTTGGTATACAAGGACGTTTAGTATAAAAAAAAGGAAAATAGATTTAGAAAAACACTTATTAGAGAACATTACCATATGATAGACTTTGAGGATTTGTATTGAAGAACTTAATAGAGTTTTGGTAATGTAGAGATTTTGTGAATTTTCTTAGCAATACATCCATGTATAGATATGAGCAGGTAGAGATGGCTCTGGCACATATGTACCTAGGATTGAAAATTCCGACAAGGGGTTTCAGGCCTGACCTGAGGTATCCCGGTACATTAAAATGGGCCTTTCTGCACTTTTGGTTATAACACTCAAAGTGGATATGATTAGGATAATTCACATATTCATTAAAAACCATTATAAAGGATTTATGAGTAAATACCTCCCCAAAGAAGACATCCTTTTATGACAATGAATTATATGCATACACTGTTCAATTTAATTTAGGTATTTTACTTTTTTGGAATTATGTAATTAGATTTATAAACTAATATAGTGTATTTCATTGTTTAGAAATGGAGAGAAGTTGAAGGAATGGAAACTGTATCAATGTACGTAATCCATGTATAGATTTATCTCCTAATCAAGATAATTATAGTGGAGTTGGTGATGCAATAGGTGCTGAACAGCGTATAACCGTACTGGGACAACTCACTAAGGTTATGAATAATAACCTTACCTATATGGATAAATTTGAGCCACAATGAGGTGGGTCAATATTAGACCACTTCACGAGGCAACAACCAACAAAACTAAATGGGATTACAAATCCATTTGTAGGTGATCAGTTGCTAAGTTCCTTAGTGAAACTATTTCATGCTTTGGGGTGTAGCGAAATGGAAAAAGTTGACATGGTTGTTTATCACCTCACACAAGATTCAAATAAATGGTGGTCATTAATTCAAAACACAAGGGTGGATGGAAAATGTTTCAAATATGGATGGTGGGAGTTTATCGAAATTTTCCTAGAAAAATACTTTCCCCGTGACCATCGAGCATATATGGGAAGGTAATTTCTGAGTCTGAGGCAAGAGGAGGATGAAAATTTCTCCAAGTATGAGGATAACATTACATGGTTAGAAAGGCATGTAACTAATTATATACATAACCCAAGGATTAATATTCATCGATTCATTTATTGGTTAAAACCATTTCTTGGTTGAGCATTGGTCTCACAATCCATCTCATCGTACGAAGATATTGTCTCATTTTTTATTAAGACAAAAAATGAATTCTCTAAGTCTTATGACCATAAAGAAAATAAAGAGAATAACACATCTTTGGAACACTCTGGATTTGGAAATAAGGTGAATAAGGGAAAAGTTGAATTTCTATCCTATAATAAATGTGGGAAGAAACACCATGGTACATGCTTGAAGGGAATATGAGTCTGATACATGTGTGGAAAAAAAACCACAGAGATCATGATCGCAATGGAAATAAATAGGTTGTCAATGTTGAAGGATAAAATTTTAGAGAATTGGTGAATTATGCAAATGAATGTCCTATGTTCCAATGAAACATACCTCACAAAAGGCTATGGGAGAAAGGCCTAGCTTATGTGATCACTATTACTGAGGATGACGCTCTGAATTATGTGGTACCAAGTAATTTAATGGTTTCCTCAAATTTAACTAATTAATTTTTAGATTCATGATCATTGCATTGATTCATATATTCCATGTTTTCTATGAAAAATAGATATTTCCAATTTGATTTAACAAGGAAGTTATCAGTGAAAACTCTTAAGGGAAGTATCATTGCCACGATGTTTTTTAAATCAGTTCCCATTTGGGCATATAAACTGTAGCATCCCTAGTAAATAAAGAAAATTAAATTTTCATATTTATTAATATTTGTGAATAAAATGTTATTATTACTTTAAATAGGATTCTATGTTCCATGGCGTACCCAATGCCCAACAACGAGTTTCTTTGAAATCATACGTTGCACACTAATAATATAATAATATTATTTTAAATGGTAGTTAACACCTAGCCGTTGTAATGGCCGGAATGAATAGAACTAACTATAATATGATTATACATTATTGTTAAATTTTTTTATCTGATAAAAGATATAGGCTTAAAATAAGAAAAGAAATCATTTTTAGGCATAAATACTCTAATATTCAATAAAAGGTCGATTTATCCCCTTTTGATGGCGAACCCTATTTAAAAAATTGTTTTGGTCACTCTTATACATTCAATTGGACCAAATAAAATCCATATTTATAATCGAGACATAAAAAATTTAATTTGTGTGTGTTTTGTTATTTTTCCAATAAAGTTCAATTTTTAAAGAATAGTGAAAAATGTTGTATTTTAATTCAAAACCTCATTTTAATCTAAATTATTTATAAGTTTAGATTATATTTTTAATTGGTTTTAAAGTTTAATTGGAATATATTTTTACCATTTAATAAAACGGTAGTCATTTGAATTAACTTCACATTGAAATTGGACATAAACAATTGTTTTTCTTTTGATAGATATTGTTTCCTAAAAACACGCTATTTGTTTTGACAACGGGAATTAATTAAAAAATTATTTAATGAAAATTATATGTTATGAATTTGGTAAAATAGACATCATTTTTGAATTTGGAATATCAAATATATCTTATCGTGAATTTTTGGTATTTTTTCTGAAAAACATCAATTTTTGAGGAATAGTGAAACCACTAAGTGCTAGTTTAAAAACAGATTTTTTGTTTAAATGAAATTTTACTACTTTTGTGATATTAATTTCAAAAATCCGACATACATGGTTGTAATTATTAAGTAAAATTTGGTTCAATGGGATGAAAATAAATTTTTGTGAATATTAACTTTTATGTTTTAATAATCGCGATTAAAGGTAATTAGTGTATTTTAAGTTAAATATAATGTTATAATAATATGAAATTACCTTTAAACTTGTTCTACACTTATTGGATGAGTCATGGCCAACAAACACCATCCATGGGTAAATTTTTGGAACACCATGCGGCCAATTGTGTAATATAATGATATTAATACATTTTATTTAAAGTAATAATAAAAATTTTACAAACATGTATTATTTTACTAAAACAATTTTTACAATGGGATGTACAAATAATATTTTCATCTATAAATATTCATTAGAAAGATAAAAATATTTACTCAAACATGGTAATTTTCTTATAATTTTGTTTCATCATATAAATAATAAAATTTATGACACAATGATGATGCAGTGTTTACGCCATTAATGAATAAATTAAATAAATAAGAAGATAATATTTGAAACAATACAAAAAACCTGTCCAATACCTATTGGATGATTTTATTTCGATAATTAGACACCTTATCCTAGTCTTTAATTATTTTTGGAGATTTAGAAACCTAATTTCATTTTATAATAAAATAATAGTTTCGTGATTTCTAAAAGAGCCCCTCCTCTCCCTTATAAAAAGACCCCACTTCTTACCCATTTCTCACACATCTCAAGACCTTCGGCTCAACCAAAATCTTATCAAATAATCTACCACTATCTCTCTCTTAATACTAGAATCCTTACTTTAGGAATAAATCTCTTCAAGAAACCCTTTTGGTTCAAACCAAGAGGAGTTACCTGATTCAAAGCAATGTCTTCTTTTATGTTCTTTTGTTTTATTTTGCTTCTCTGACCACCTAAACTCTTTTATTAATTTATTTGATAACAACAAAAGTATCTTAAATATAAAAGGATGTTTTTATAATAATTATTCTAACTACACTTACACACACCTCCATATAATGGGTGAAAAACATACTGTTTCTCTGAACGGTGAACTACTGCCTCACAAAACGATTGTTGTTCAATTTTCTCTTACCGCATCTCATGGTGGCCATTAATATGTAACTATATTTATTTATGATATATATTATGTTTATGTTTTCCTAATTCTCCTTTATTTTTCATTTATTGCATACCTTTATGGTTTCCATGATGGATAAATTCGATAATTTCATTTTAGGAAGTGCAGACTATCGCCCCCTCAAAGAGATTTGAATCGTTAATTCCATATGTGGGACATATAAAGGATGAAGTTAATGATATTATATATTATATTATAATTTAATTATAATATACATTTATATAATTATGATTTCATTCCATTAAATATGAAATAGAAATGAATGTAGTGTTCATGCGTACGTACGACTTACCATCTCCATGAACGGTGCATTTCATTTTTTACCTCTAAATGTAATGTAATATTATAAATTCATGTATGTAATGTTTATATATGATATATATGATATATAAATCATAAATATAATTATGGAGATAATTGATATTTTACCACATGAACGACCTGTACATATAAGGAGTAAACTTTTGTCTCAAGTACCAAATATTGACAAAATGACTGTTATTACCATAAATGATTACATAATGATTATAACATGTTAATAAGTGATATGAAAGAAATAATATTTTTGAAAAAGGGTCTTAATAATTTATAAATTAACCTTTGTTTTTCATATAGTAAGAACAAGTAACATACGAGCGAGTGAAGTCGGACACGTGGTAAGTGATCCTGCCTCTCTCCTTCTTTTTAAGAACTCTCTTTTATGTCATTTATTTTAAGCTACACTTTATTATGTTGGGGATTTTATTTTGTATTCCTATTACTGTAATTTTTATGTTCATATAATGAGATACCCTATTTTATCTCATCAATCCTTTTTTGGAAGTTTTAAGTGGCGTCTTTAGGCTTTCAAATTTTCGTAAGGGAATTTCTTATCTCACTTCTAATTATGTGAGATTTCCATTATTCACTACTTATTTATATCATGTGGTGTATTTTGTACTGACATTTCATTTATATTATCATTATCCTATTTAAATTCATCGTATTATGTGATTCATTTGGTGTTTATTATCTTTTGTTCATACGACTCGATTGACCACAACAAGGTAAGGGGTTTTTATCTCACTTTTTGTCCCCGAGAAATTCATTCTACATTTTACACTATTTCCATTTATGTGGTGTAGGTAGTGCCATGACTGTATTCCTTGTCTAATATAATTTAAATTAAGTTTATTTATATCTTTATTGTATGAACCTTATTTCATGGGGTGTCCGTTTCATAAGGTACCCAAATCGTTAAGGGAACCTTTCACCCTCCCCTTTTTAAAAGACTTTTTTTGTAGGTCTTTTAATTTAAATATTATTATCTTGGGATATGTTATTACATATCCTTATTTCAGTAAATTTTATTTCCAAGTGATGTGATACCCTTTTTTTAACTCATCGTTTCATTTTATGAATTTTAATGTGATGTTGTTATGTTGTCGAATTTCTGTAAGGGAACTTCTTAACGCAATTTAAATTATTTGGGTTAAACCTCTACTTCATGATTATGTCATGATATGAATATATGTGGATGACCACTTATTTTTTACACTTTATATCCACTTATATTGGTTGTATTTATATTTTTCACTCATAATTATGTAATTAATTTTTCCTTAATCTAAGGATACTGACTTTGTACGGGACTTCATCTAAATCTCCTTTTATTGAGTCATCCTTTGATTTATACATGGATTTCTTTTATAAAATGTATAAAACCTTTATGAATTTCAATTTAATTCAAATGGAATCATTTCTATACTATTCATTTTACTAAACGACAAAAATGAATGTTTATTTTTTTCCGTAAGCGGTGACAACAACCTTTTTCGTCACCACGAGTATTATTTGACCTTTGGATTCTATAATAAGCCATAATTTATTTAAAAGAAAAATAAATACCATATAATTTTTTTACATATATTGGTATTTAAAATGGGTTTTATAATGGATTTATTATTTAAAAATCTTAAAATGTTATATTGTTATTGCAATGTGGGAATATTGTCTTTCTTTTATGCTTAAGTTGTATGTTATGATTATGTTATGGTTCTGGGAAATGACTATGAAATCAGGTGGTTTCATGATAAACTAAGGCTGGGTGATCCCATGATAGATCTCCAATGCATTGGGTAATGTGACGGAGTTAAACGATATGTTTTCTCCAAAGAGATTTAGGAAATATACTGTGATGAGTATTCCAAATGTAACCATTAGGGTTACTCCCTATGTAAGAATGTTATGAATTCCTAGAGTTACCTTTATGTATTATGATTTCTATGAGTTATTCATAAATCTTATGATTTAACAAGGTATGTTAAAGTGATTATGTTTTATGAGTAAAATATGATTTCATTGGTTCTTATGTATACATGGGATAATGTTTTATTTCCGTATTTTTATATACCTCACTGAGATTTTTATGCTCATCCCAATTGTTTGAAATGTTTTTCACTGGACATAAAGTGGAATAGGGTCAAGGATGGGATCAAGTAAATGTCATGATATCTAAAACATGGAGATATAAATGACTCTGTTGTTCAACAGTTTTTATTTTATGAAATAAATGGAAATTGACTAGAAGTGTCTACTTTGTAATCTTTTGAGATGTAATAGTTATGTCCTAATTCTCTAAAACATTAAACTTGAAAAGATCCTCAATGCGAGTTATTCATTTAATTCAACATTATGTAATGTTTTAAGGTCGGGTCCTTATAGTTGGTATCAGAGGTCGGTTTTGATAACTTTAGAGGATAGAGTGTTTTTTAAACATAAGTAACATGTTGTGTATAACCACAATGGTTAGTATATTTGATAGAGTCATTGTTTTTTTTGAAAGTTGGAATGAGTTTGAGATAACTTGAATAAGTTTATAGTAGTGTTTATCTTCCTCATTAGTACATGATGATTTTGTTTATATAGTCACACTATAATTTTTGGATATAGTAAATGGATGGAACTAGAACGCACCAAAGTGACAATGGGTATGAAGGAAACTTTGGTGGTTCTCTGATTAAGATACTGGATGAAATGGGGGATTAAATGAGAAATATATTGGTTATTATAAACCAACTATCAAGGAGTCATGATTAACCACATGAACTTTGGTGAGTTCAGTAATGCATCATGTACGAGAAAACCAACTTGATGTGCAAGTTCAGGTAATAATTGTAAAAGTTACCATTAGTGTTTATGTGATCCTTACTTTTGAGGTAATTATGGGTTACTTTATGATATGATGGAAAATTAAAGGCATGAGATAAACATGAGGGAAAAATATGTTTTGGTTATTTTTGATGGATTTATCTATTTTTAGAATGATATAAAATTATATAGTTTTTGAAAAAGGATGACACACAGATCGTGTGACAACCCATTGCATCGAATGAAGCTGTGGAAATATAACCCACAACCAAAGTGAAATTGGTGTTGATTGCCTACCACTGGACTACATGATGTCCCAGGTTAGTTTGACTGATTCATTTTAGTTTTATGATTTTATAAACCAGAAATAAGTTTAATTTGGGTTATCTTGGGAAAATATTAACCTATCATGGAGGATATGTGATTAGGTTAATTACTTTTCAGTATGAGACTTTATGAGTAACTGATGTTATTTGGATATAAATGTTAAGATTTATCTTGAAAGACTATGTGATTAAATCCTTTAGAGGTTTGGGTTTCCATATTACTTTGAATTACATTGAATAATTTTATGGATAGCTGTTTATTTAATGGTCTTTCTTGAACATTGGGTTCTTTTTGTGGAATTTTGGAGATTAAGAGTAGTATTTATTTTTATAAAGGATTATCCTTTTAGGGATTATTTGATCTTTTACTAACAATTTTTGTTTTGGTTAAGGTCTAAATACATGGGAAATATATAGTTCATATTTTGTGGAATAGGTGATTCTCAAGAAGTTGATTATATCACTCTTAATGTGAACAAGTCTTCTTAAATACTCATCTTTTGGAGAAAATATGAGTTTGTGATAAAAAAATCGTAAGAGATGAATATATACATGACAAGTAAGTATACGTCCTTAGGTTTTTATACTATGTATTAAATGAATTCCTAAAAATTATGGAAAGCAACATAAAACAAAAAAGACGTTGGTGGTATAAGTTTCCTACTAGTTAATCAAATACTGTTTACACACATCAGATGTTTGTGATATTATGGTGGTTAACATTCTCATAATACTATTTTCAATCACTCCCCATCTGATCTTGATGGTTTGTATTTTTTCTCCACATCCATGTTTTCATGGAATCCTAGTATCTTTTGTCTATGGTGACCTTTGTACTTCTTTTTCGTTCTTTTAAAGTGATAGTATTATTGACTCCTTTTATGATGTGGGAATTTTAATGAAGTTTTCAAGACCATTTTTAAAATTGTGATGATGCAATTCCCAAAAGGGGGGAAGGATGTAACATCCTGAGTAAATAAAGAATATGAAATTTTCATATTTTTTAATATTTGTGAATAAAATATAAATATTAATATAAAGGGGATGCTATGTTCGATGGCGTACCCAATACGCAACAACGAGTTTCTTTGAAATCATATGTTTCATACAAATAATATAATAAAATTATTTTAAATAGTAGTTAACACCTAGCCTTTGTAATGGTGGGAATGAATAGAACTAACTAAAATATTATTATACAGGTTTTTAAATGTTTTATTTATCCAATAAAATATAAAGGCTTAAAATAAAAAAAATCATTTTTAGGCATAAATAATCTAATATTCACTAAAAGGTCGATTTATCTCCTTTTCAAGGAAAACCCACATTAAAAAATTGTCTTTTTCACTCTTATACATTCTATTAAACTAAATAAAATTTTTCTTTATAATCAAGACATCAAAATCTACTTTGTTTATGTTTTTGTTATTTTTCTGATAAAGTTAAATTTTTAATGAATAGTGAAAAATGTTGTATTTTAATTCAAAACCTCCTTTTAATCTAATTTATTTATATGGATAAATTATCATTTTAATTTGTTATAAAGTGTAATTAGAATATATGTTTTCCATTTAATCCAATGGTGGTCGTTGGAATTAATTTCAATTTGAAATTGGACATAAACAATTGTCAATCTTTTGAAAGATATTGTTTCTCAAAAACACACTATTTGTTTTGACAATGGGAATTAATTATAAAATTAATTAATGAAAATTATATGTTATTAATTTGGTAAAATGGAAATCATTTTTCAATTTGGAATATCAAATATATCTTAGGATTAATTTTTGGTATTTTTCTGAAAAAACATCATGTTTTGATGAATAGTGAAACCAATAAGTGGTAGTTAAAAAACAGATTTTTCGTTTAAATGAAATTTTACCGATTTTGTGATTTGAGTTTCAAAAATCTGACATACATGGTTGTCATTAGTAAGTATAATGTGGTTCAATGGGATGAGAATAATTTTTTCTGAATAGCGACTTTTATGTTTTATTAATCGCGATTAAAGGTAATTAGTGTATTTTAAGGTAAATATAATGTTATAATAATATGAAATTACCTTTACACTTGTCCTACCATTATTGGATGAGTCATGGGCGAGCATGAAAATCCATGGGTCAATTTTTGGGACCCCATGGAGCCACTTGGGTAAGATAATGATATTAATATCTTTTATTTAAAGTAAAAATAAAAATGTCAGAAACAGGTATTGTTTTACTAAAACTATTTTTACAAGGGGTTATACAAGTTATATTTTCGACTCTAAATATTCATTAAAAATATAAAATAATTTCCTAAAACATGGTAAATTTTTTATAATTTTTCAACATCAAAAAAATAAAATTATTTATGACACAATTATGATGATGTGTTTACGCCATTAATGAATAAATTAAATAAATAAGAAGATAACGTTTAAAACAATATCCAACACTTGTACAATACCTATTGGAGGATTTTATTGTGAACATGGGTCACCTTATCCTTGACGTTAATTATTTTTGGAGCTTTAGAAACCGAATTCCATTTTATAATAAAATTATATTTTCAAGATTTCCAAAAGCGCCCCACCTCTCCCTTATAAAAAGTCCCCACTTCTTACCCATTTCGCACACTTATAAAGCCATTTGGCTCATCCACAATGTACTCAAATAATCTCCGATGATCCCTCTCTTCTTCCTAGAAGCCTTAACTTAGGCAGAATACTCTTTAAGAAACCTTTTTGGATTAATCCAAGGGGAGTTACCCGATTTAAAGGTAATGTATTATTTTATGTTATTTTGTTTTATTTTGCTTCTCCAACCCCCTAAACTCATTTATTCATTTATTTTGTAACATAACCAGTATCATAATCATACTTGGATTTTGTTATAAGAAGTATTCGAGATACACTTACACACACCTCCATCTAATCGGTAAGGAAAATACAGTTTCTTTAGACGGCGAACTACTTCCTCAGGAAATGAGGATTGTTCAATTATCCCCTACCGCCCCTCATGGTGGCCATTAATATGTCACTATATTTATATATGATATATATTATGTTTATGTTTACCTTATGCTTCTATATTTTTCATTCATTTAATACCATTGTGGTTTCCATAATGGATAAATGTGATAATTTCATTTAGGAAGTATGGACTACCTCCCCCTCAAAGTGATTTGAATCGTTAATGCCATATGTTGGACATATAAAGGATGGAGTTAATGATATTATATATGATATTATAATTGAATTATAATATACCTTTATATAATTATGATTTCATTCAATTAAATATGAAATATAAATGAAAGTAGCATTCATGCGTATGTACGACTTACCATCTCAATGAATGGTGCATTTCATTTCTTACCTCTAAATGTTATGTAATATTATAAATTTATTTATCTACTATATATATATAATATATATTTTTTCTACATCAGGAATATCATTTTGGATATAATGGATATTTTACCACCTGAACAACCAGTATATATAAGGAGTTCACTTTGGACTCAAGTACCATATATTGACAAAACGACTGTTATTAACTTATATGATTAAATAATGTTCATAACATGGTAATAATTGATATAAAAGAAATAATAAACTTTAAAAATGGACTTAATAAATTATAAATTAACTTATTTTTATCATTCATGATGAACAAGGAACATACGAGCGAGTCAAGTCGGACACGTGGTAAGGGATCCTACCTCTCGTTTTCTTTTTATGTACTTTCTTTTATGACATTTATTTTAAGCTCTTCTTTATTATGTTGGAGGATGTTCTTTTATATTACTATTACTCTAATATTTATTTTAATATGATGAGAGACCCTATATGATCTCATCAATCTATTTTTGAATGTTTTAAGTGGCGTTGTTAGGCTGCCGAATTTTCGTAAGGGGATTTCTTATCTCACTTCTAATTTGGTGAGATTTCCATTATTCGCTACATATTTATTTCATGTGGTGTATTTTGTACTGCCATATCATATATATTATAATGATAATATTTATATTACTGGTATTATGTGATTCATTTGGTGTTTGTTATCTTTTGTTTATACGACTCGGTTGACCACAATAAGGTAAGGGGTCTTTATCTCACTTTTTGTCCCCATGAAATTCATTCTATATTTTCCACTATTTATTTTTGTTTGGTGTATGTACTAACCATGATTTTATTATTTGTGTAATATACTTTAATTTATGTGTATTTACATCTTTATTGTATGACCATTCTTTCATGGGGTGTATGTTTCGAAAGTTATATAAATCAGTAAGGGAACCTTTCACCCTCCTCTTTTTAAAAGACTTATTTTTGGTTAGGTCTTTTAATTTACATATTATTATGTTAGGAATTTTATTATATATCCTTATTGCTGTAAATTTTATGTCCAAGTGATTAGATACCCTTTTTATCTCTCATCATCTCGTTTTAGGAATTTTAATGTGACACCATTAGGCTGTCGAATTTCTATAAGGGAACTTCTTAACCCAATTTCTATTATTTGCGTTATACCTCTAATTCTTTATTATGTCATGATATGAATATGTGTGGATGACCTATTATTTTCTTACACTTAATATCAACTTGTATTGGTTGTATTTATACTTTTCACAGAAAATTATGTAATTGATTTATCCTTAATCTAAGGATACTGACTTTTTACAGGACTTCATCTCAATCTCCTTTTATTGATGAATCCGTTGATTTATACATGGAATTATTTTAAATGGTGTATAAAAAAATTTTGACATTTCATTTCATTCAAATTTAATCTTTTCTCTACTAAGAATTTTAATAAAGGAAGAAAATGAATGTTGCTATTTTTATGTAAGCGGTGACAATGACCTTTTTCATCTCCGCAAGTATTATTTGACATCTGGCTTCCATAACAAGATGTAATGTTTTTAAAAGGAAAATAAATACCATATATTCTTTTTTTGTATTTTGGTATTAAAAATAGTTTTTATAATGGATTTATTATTTCAATATATAAAAATGTAATATTGTTATTGCAATGAGTGAATGTTATCTTTCCTTTATGACTAAGTTATGTGTTATGATTATTTTATGGTTCTTGGGAAATGTTTATGAAATCGGGTGGTTCTGTGATAAACTAAGGGTGGGTGAGCCTGGGATATCTCTCCAATTCATTGGGTAACGTGAAGGAGTTAAACACTAAGGTTTCTTGAAGAGATTTATAGAATATACTATGATGAGTATTCCAAACATAACCATGAGGGTTACTCCCTACATAAGAATGTTATGAATGCCTCAAGATACCTTTATGTCTTATGATTTCTATGAGTTATTCATAAATCTTAGGATTTCACAAGGTATGTTAAACTTCTTATGTTTTACGAGTAAACTATTATTTCATTGATTCTTATGTATACATGGACTAATGGTTTCTTTCCGTATTTTTATATACCTTACTGATCTTTTTATGCTCATCCCATGTTTTTGAAATGTTTTTCACAGGACATAAATTGGAATAGGGTTAAGGATGAGATCATGGAAATGTCATGTTATCTAAAACATGGAGCTAGACATGACTCTTTTGTTCAAGAGTTTTTATTTTATGAAAAAATGGTAAATGAGTAGAAGTGTCTACTTTGTAATAATTTGAGATGTAATAGTTATGTCCAAATTCTCTAAAACTATAAACCTGAAAATATCCTCAATGTGAATTATTCATTTAATTCATGATTATTTAATGTTTTAAGGCCGGGTCCTTATATAAACATTATTTATCTTCTAAAATCATAGTCATATCCATTATTAAATTTGATATAATCCTTGGTATGGATTGGATTTTAGACCATGATGCGAAAATTTAATGAAGGAAGAAGGAGGTTACAATTTCTTTTGATGATAAGAAGTAACTTATCTTCAGAGCATAAACATCACCATCTGATTCCTATCTAGATCCAACCCCATTAGATCTAATGAATTCATTTATTGGGGAGGATGATAATGAAATAACTATGGGTGAGGAAAAGAATGTTTAAATATAGGATGTACTTATTGTGCAAGAATATGTTGATGTGTTTCCAGAGGATTTACCTGGACATCCTCTAGAATGAGAAATTGATTTTTCCATTGACTTAATTTCTGTTTCAAGGCCCATATACAAGACCCATTATATAATGTCCACTGCTGAATTAGTGGAACTAAATAAAAAACATGGGGAATTAAGTAATAAAGGATTTATTCTCCCTAGTGTTTCTCTGTGGGGAGCACATATTATTTTTTAAGAAGAAATCTATATATATTAGTTTCTACATTAATTATAGAGAGATCAATTCTATAACTGTAAAAAAATGTATCCCCTATCGTTCATTGATGATTTATTCGATCAACTTCATGGAGGTTAATATTTTTCAAAAATTGACCTTTGATCTAAATATCATTATTTGTGCATGAATAATGTAGACATTCCAAAGATCGCATTTCAAATCAGGTATGGGCATTACGAGTTTATAGTATTGCCTTTTGGAAATACGAATGCTCCCCCTATATTCAAGGATATAATGGATAGAGTTTTCAAAGAATATCTTGATCTCATTGTAGTGGTATTTATTTATGATAGCGTGTTATACACCATGATCTATGCAGATCATTAAAATCACTAGCACACTATTCTAAAAACTATTAAATGAAATAAATTATATATTGGATGTTAAGCATGTGTGAATTATGGAATCAAGAGATTTCTTTTAATGGACATATTTTCTCAAAGGATGTAATTTCTGTTGAAACTTCAAAGAAAAATGCAATCCAAGAATGTCAAAAACTGACGAGTATAACTGAGTTATGCAATATCATTGGTTTAGCTGGTTATTATCAATGCTTCATCCAAAAATTTTCGCAATTGGATAACCCATTATCCAAGATCACAGGTAAAAGTGTTTATTTTTTTGGAAAAAAGAGTGTGAATAATGTTTGGAAAAATTGGAAAAAATATTAGTTAATCCTCTTATATTGAATATACCATCGGGGAATGATTGGTTTGTTTTTTATAGTGATTCCTCAAAGAAATGACCTGGTTGTGTCTTTATTTTGAATGATAGGGTTATTTCTTAAGCATCTCAGTAGCTAAAAATTCCAAAATGAAACTATCCCATTCTTGATATTGGGTTACCTGCTATAATATTTACATTATAGATATCGAGTCACAATCTCTATGGTGAACAATGAGAGATATATACCGATTATAAGAGTTTTTAGTATATTTTATCACAAAAAGAACTCAACATGAGGAAATGATGATGGATTGTACTACTCCGTAATTATGAATGTACAATACACTACGACCCAGGGAAGGAAAATAATGTGGAAGATGCTTCAAGTAGAAAGGATTATGGAGTTTTGAACTGGAGGACAGTTGAAAAGGATCAAATCTTCTAGTTTATAGTAAATATGGATATGTCAATAATCCTCGAAGGCTAAACATCAATAATTTTTAATACGGTTTCAAAAAAATCTTTACTAAAAAGGATAAAAGGTCACAAACTGATGATGAGAACTTAGAAAGAAAATTAATTCTTTGAATTCTGGGAGACTGATTGACTTCTTATATAAAGATGGAATATTGAATTTTAGGAAGAGAATTTGTGTTCCTAAGATACCTGATATAAAAATGGAATTGATAGATGATTCTAAAAGGTCCAATTTATCTATAAACCCTAGTAGTACTAATATTTATAGATATTTGAAGGACCATTTTTGGAGGGACAACATAAAGAGAGAGATGTTTTATTATGTGTCAAGATGTATGGTTTGTCAACATGTTAAGGATAGAAGACAATATCCCAGAGGAGTAATGCAACCTCTTCCCATACCTTAGTGGAAATGGAATGATATTACTATGGACTTTTTCATTGGACTACCAAAGACTCTTAGAAGAAATAATGAAATACGGTTCATTGTTGATTATATTACCAAGTCATCACAATTTCGTACAATAAGAGAAGATTTAACACTTGAATGTTCTGCAGGATTAAATATTAATGATGTTGTAAGACATCATTATGTACCCCAATAGATTGTTTCTGATCGTGATCCTCATTTTACATTAATATTCTGGAAAAGTCTTTAGAAGGCCCTGGATACTGAACTTCGTTTGAGCACTTTCTACCACGCTCAAACTGACGGACAATCAGAATGTAATATTCAAGCCTAAAAGACATGTTGATATTGTTGTCCCTTGACTTTCAAGGAATGTGGGATCATTATTTTCCTCTAGAAGAATTTTCCTATAACAATAGCTTTTATTCAAGTATTCCTATGGCACCATATGAAGCGGTATATGAAAAGAGATGTCGCACACAAACCTGTTGGGATGATGTTGGTGGAAGAAAACTTGTAGGCCCAGAACATGATGATGAAATAATAGTAAAACTGAAGATTCTCCAAAACAACATCAATGATGCTCAAATTAGAAAAAAGAGGTACACCGATAACTGAAGGAAGTATTTGTAATTTCATGTAGGATGTCATTTTTTATGGAATCTCTATGGAAGGGTGTTATATTCTTTGGTAATAAGGGTTAATTGAGTCCTAGGTACATCAGAACTTTTTAAATTCAAGAAAAAATTGTATTTGTAGCGTACCATTTTGAAATCTACCAAGTCTCTCCAAAGTTCATGATGTGTTCTAAGGATCACTACTGAGAAAATAAATATCTAACCAAATGCATGAAATCACCTATAAAGTAATAGAACTGGAAAACGATATGTCTTAGTGGGAAGAGCTCGTCAATATTCTTGATACCAGAGAACAAGTGTTAAGAAATCGGAAGACTCTCCAAGTAAAAGTTCTATGGAGAAACCATATGATGGAAGAGGAAATGTGGGAACCTGAGGGACTTATGATGAAGAACCACCCGAATATTTTTATGACGTAATATTATATAAATTTCTAGGATGTGATTATTTGAAGGATGGAATAATGTAACTCATCGAGATTTCATGGTATGTTTAACTTTGAATAATACAATAGCTTGCTCTGTACGCAACATGGATTTTTACCACACAACTACCAATCAAACTTGACATTATGAATATTAATAACAAAATTTTTAAATTTTTAAATTTTATTTTTCAAAATAGACTTCATTTTAGGATATGGAATATCAAAATTTTCTTGGGGTTATTTTTTTGTATTTTTTGGAAAACGTTCTATTTTTTATGAATAGTGAAATACATTGCATTATTGTTTAAAACCTAAATTTTATTTAAAAAAAAAATTATTTTAATTAAATTTATTTTAGGTCAAAATAGATATGTAATACCTATATAAGTTCAATGTGATTCACTGGTGTCATTTTTTTATTCAATTAGATGTATACAATTTTGTTGAATTTCATAACGTCTTTTACCAACCTTTTTGGAACATTTGAAAATTTTCATTAGACGTAATTTTTCTACTTCTATGAATTGATTTTTAAAAATCAGAGAGACACTGTAGAAATCAGTAAGTAAAATGTGGTTCAATAAGAGTAATATAATATTTGGTGAATAGTAACTTTTTTCTTTTATTTACCATATTTAATAGTAAATATGGTAATTAAAGGTAAATGATATATTATACACATTTATTCATTATATTGGATAAGTTAATTTTGACCAAAATAACCCTTAGGAATATAATATGATCCTTTTTGACCACATGGATACGATTAGGACATTTGTAATTATTTTATTTAAAGAAGAGGTAAAAGTGATAAATTTAATGTTTAATAACTAAACCATTTTTAATATGGTGTTAAACAGAAGATAAAATCTACTACAAAAATTCATTAGAAAGATAAAAATATTTACTATATAATGGAATTTTATATATCATTTTTAGACATTAAATAATTAAATTTATTTATGACGTAATTATGATGCAGTAATTTCCTTATTATTGAAAGATTAAAATAATTGATATTATGAATAATAAAATAATTTTAAATTGATACAATTGATTTATTACAAGAATATTATAGGTTTATATGACATGTTAAGGTTTATTAAATATAATTTCTTCTGTGTGATAATATTTATGAGACTTTCACAAAAACCAAAAACTAAATAGTATCATAATTTACATAAATGGGTTTTAAAATAAATACTATATTATTAATAGATATAATATTCTAAAAAAATATATGGTTTTTCCAAAAGACATAGATAAGGTTATATATATTAATAATTTACCACATGGGGTTCTCTTGCCTTTTTATAGTAAGTGTATTTACCATTTATTATAATAATACAACAATACATGATAAAAGATAAACTGTTTAACTAAGAGTTAAATCTAAAAGATGTGGTTAATATGGGAAAGTTATCTTATCTAAAACATATTGGTTGAGAGGTTTTCGACCCATACCCACCTTTTACATGAATTATACCAGTTTTTAGCCATAATAGACTGCATATGATTGTTTAATAAGATAATATTTTAAGTTTATCTTAAAGAAACCATCACCTCACTTATAGAAGGTTACCTCCCCTTCTCTTAACATGACACCTCAAAAGATATTTGGCCCAGAAAAAACCTTCTCAAATATCTTCCCAACTACCCTCAATTAATCCTAGTGGCCTTAATTGGATCATAAATCCATCATATGGAGCCCATTTTATCAAATCAAAAAGAAGCACCATAAGAAGATATAATTATTTCATCACCTCTTCCTAAGTAATTTTCTTCTTCCACTTCCACTTTTATTTTTTGTTTCTATCCGAGTATAACAAATATGGTACCCTCAACATTATGGGATGTTATTATAAATATTTTACATCCATATTCATTATTCAATCCTTCCTATGAGTGTAAATGTCACCATACGTGCATATTTACGGCTTACCGTCTCCACGTTGTGGTGTAGTTTGTTATTAAAAACGTCATTATTTGGATGGTTATAATAATGAGTATAATTGGTTTAAATAATAAATATTACATTTTAATTATTCTTTATATATTATATACCATCTAATTACATACTATTTCACCACTAGTAGAATGATATTGTCGCTCGGGCATATGTACAGATTACAATCCCCACGAACGCGATGAGATTCCATCCCAATCATAACCATTCAAGAATAATACTTATTTGATGATTAAAAATAATGTATAATAACTTAATATCAGTCATGATACGAATAAAATATATCTTATACATAAAAAACATAAATTACATAACAAAATATATAAATAAAAAACGAATCAGCTAACACCCGAAACAATGATACTACTAAAATATTATTAACAAAAAAATATTAGAATATCATTTATGATATCATATATATGTATGTTGTTATTGTATAATGTAATAACTATTATTTTACTATTATACCAGAGGTTAACATACCCTCGATCAAGGAAAATTACAAGGTATGGGTTAATTCCTCAATCTCAATATTATCCATGATTTTTTTATATGTATGTATTTTTTGGGACATATTTATCATATATGTCCATGTTTCATAATAATATTTTTAAAATGAATATTTTTAATGTTTTATGGAAGGGACTCTTTACTATATCATTGTACTATACTTTTTAATGAATTTTTTTCAAAATTTTATTAATTAACGTCCACGTATTCAAAATGATTTTAAGGATTTATTTGTATGGACATAATTGATTTAAAATGTTAATTCCTATCAATATATTCAAACAGGTATGGGACTCTTTGATTCAATAATATATATTAAATGACTTCATTTATAAATTCTGAGTCATATAAATGATTTCATGAAAAAAAGTAAATTTCTCTCAAAGTGTTTTATTATTTATTTTAATCTATATCAACATCCTTTTTGGATATTATTCTGGATTGAGGTTGATTTATTATAAATACAATATTCAATATTTTATTGAATGAATTACAATATTTTTTATTGTGGATGTGCTATTTTTTATACCATTCATGATTTATGGTTAATGTATAGACTTTTCTTATGGTATTTTTAATACGAATATTTATATTATATTTCAACATTTTGATATGAGGAATGCATTGAACATAGTAAGTGATGGGTAGAGACTGATATAGTTCCTCGTTGCATCGATAGGTCTAATAAGAAAAAATAGTGTCATGGAAAAAGGCCTTGAAAAAATGTTATTTATAGTATTGGCATGAGGCCTTAACTTTTTGGTTATGATGTCTCACATTATGAATTCCATAATTATTAAATTGGCTATTGATATTACCTTTTATTATTCGACTAATAGAATATCTATGTGAATAAGTAAATAAATTTATTTTATTTATATTTTCCTTATTATACTGAAGTTTATGTGAAAAGGTGTAGTGTTTTAGACCAATACATTTCTGTGAATGTTTATGATTATTTTTGATAGTTTCCTTTATATTTTTATCCTTACTAATCATCTAAGCTCACCCCTTTCTTATGTTTTATTTTTCCTAGGATATGAAGTTTTATATTACGATTAACCTACAAGAATAGGATAAGTGATATATGAGTATTCAAAGGGAAAAAATGTTGTTTTTTTATATTTCCAGAAGTAATGTAAAACTTATGTATGTATCTAGTACTTAGAGGCTACTAAACTGGTTGGTATTTCGGGTCATGATTCCTTGTATCATGCTAGTGATATATAATAATGAACTGGCTCTAGGTAACTGGGGTCGAGGCATTACAATATTATTCTCTCCTTAGATCTTATATTTTCATCTGAATTTCATTTTTCTCTTCACATCTAATCCAGGAAATATAAATATAACTCCATCCTCCATTTCAACGTTTATAAAACAATGAAGAATCTATTCATAACTACTAATGTATATTATGGATAATGCCCTTAAGATACAATATTTCATGCTATCTAAAATTCAATTAACATAAATTTTAGGCTAGATGGCAATACCATTGGTGTACCTCACAAATATTGTCATATTTTTCTCTTAGGTCCCGAAATATTCATTATCATTTTTCGTTGGATCAGGGAACTCCAATCACATCTTATACCTAATAACATGGAAAATTTAATTCATAAAAATATGTTCTTGAGCTCATCACAATCCACATAGTCAATTTCATCATGTTACATCATATTCATGATAAGATTACACCATTGATCTACTTCATCGTACATATTATAGACAGTTAACATGAATTTTTCATGTTCCAAACACTAGAGAATGATAATTATTTTTCTTTTGGTGTTCCTCAATTTTTTTATAAACTATTAGATCATAATACGCACTAAAATAAGGTGCATGTCTCGACATTAAGTACTCAATATAATATTGTTACCCTGATTGTTTTTTTAGTACTCTAGTATGATTTATAGATTTAGAGGTTTTTATAATAATATAAATTTTCATTTTCATTCAAACTAATAATAAATTAGATTCTTATGAGGTAAGTCATTTCATTTGCTGTCTCACTCAGTATTAATATGGTTCCATCAAGATGTGGATATCAACTAAAACTAAAAATCCTAATGTAAGAAAAAATACCATTATGGGAAACCACTTAATCAGAAAAAATCACTTATATGAGTCCTAAATCATTACAATTTATTGAATTTAATATTTCTTATGTTTATCATGGTTCATTCATTTCCACCATCTATTTAAATTATTCATGATTTTTCGTACTATTTTTTAATTTCCATATATTATACCGTTGGAGTTTCAAACTTGGTGTGCAGTAAGGTTGATTGTCATGGTAGGTGATGATTGATTCATGCTCAATATTTACTCTTTAGAGTTATTAAATTTTTTTATCATTAATCTAAAGATATTTAAACTTTTAGTATCATGATATGGATGTAATTTGTTGTGTTCCAGCTAAGATATCCATCACCAAAATTCAATGACATTTTCTTATACTTTCACACATCCTTAGTCTTATCATTAGTCATGTCTATAGGGATCCCATCATGGTTTTCTCATCCAAGTTTCCAAAAGTATTAATAAACTCATCCTCAAATACAGACTATAGTTACCAATTCATATCATATAGAGATATTACGTCATTTTTAATTAATATTCATTACATTAATCACAGACACTCTTGATTTCCATAACCATTTAGTGTATTCGGAATCATGGTAACACAAACTACTGGTTTATAGGTAATCTATGTCATCACCTACTATGATCATCATAACTAGAACCATTATTATATATACATATAATACATTTATTCATAAACTAGGGAAACTAAACAGAATAAATGGTTACCTTAGATGATCATTAATTGTAATAAATGAGATATGTAAGAATAAATTGAACATAAGGGTATGAGAGAATGAGTGTAACATTTGAAAACCATACCCTACTTAGAAATTGATATAATATTGATTCATGGAATAAAAGATTTTAATTCAGAAGTCATGACTCATAATGGAATCATATAACATTAGCCATGAGAGATTAACATTGGCATAATTCAAATATTAGTGGCATACACATAAGTATATAAAACAATTTACAGAGAAGTCAAGTCTCACTTACAAGGATATCACATTTTAATGGGTTCAATCCTTAAACAATCATATTAGTCATGGTTTACTACCAATACCATCATATAGAATAGAGATTCTTACTAAACCAGGTTCACTCCCTATTTCAATCCTATAAATCTCATGAGATATAAATCAATATTAAATGCATTGAAGAGATATATATGATCATCACTTCCCTACAAAAACCCATATTTATTTCATCCATTAGATAATAAAATATTCATTATATAATAACCCATGAAATGAAATAGGCTTCATAAATGTTACATATTATCATAAAATCAATTAAACAGATAAGTTTTGTTGTGTTTTCAGAATCTCTCAATATAATAAATCACGTAAAAATAAGCGTGTTTCATAATACTTTTATCAAGGTATAACCATTAGAAGATAAATGGGTTTCAAAATAATAATGAATTCAAAAAAATAAACAATTCCAATAAATAGTAAGAATGTTATAATTGTATCATATCCACTATTTTTCATAGTTATCATATATGGATGTCACTGTAGAGGGAAAATGATTTTGATCGATCGTTTAGAACATTTCATGAGGAAATATCCTTTCTGATTTGAAAAAAACATTTTAAAACATAAAACATATGGAAAATATATCTATCTATAAATAACCATTAATAATTATAAGTTAAAATACAATAAAAGTAATAGACTTTGTGACATGATTTTTCATTCATTCCATATATGTTAAAATAATTATTCCATTCACATTAGTAGTAAATTCTAATTGGGCATTATTGGGAAAACGAAATAAAGGTTTTATTAAAATATATTTTTTTAAACAAAAAACATAAGTAAAAAATCATTTAAAAATCATATGATAATTATAAAATAGTTTTGAAAAAATTTCTAAATCACTATTTTGAAATAAAATAACTTTCAAACTGAGGAGATAAATTACGTCATATTTTCATTAAAATGATATCCCATTTATATTATTTAAAAATGTGTAGAAAAATGATTCTATAAAATATAAAATATACTAAATAACTATAAGAGAATATAATTTATTATTATATAGATTTACGGATCATGGGATTTTATTATAAAAAACATAATGATAAATAATCTCAATAAATGATGATATTTTAACGTAGAATCATTATAACATTGGTAAATTTGAATCATAAGCCCAATGAAGGAATTAAATAAAATGGAACAAAAATATAATTAGTATAAATAAATTCATGATTTTATATTTTAATGTGGTTTTAAATACACCAAGTGAAATAATATAGGTTTATAAGAAAAAGAAAGTATCAAATAAGGTAAATTGAGAAAAAAATACATTATCATAAATCTTGACATCCATAATATACATTTAAAAATAATTTATTAAAAAATATGTGTTTATTATAAATATATAAATAGACCATTTCTATATATAACATATTATATATTATTTTTTATTAACATTCATTACCTATTTTTATGAACTCAATGTTAATATTATGTTTTGGGGAATAACCGCTTTTTTTTCACATATGTTTTGAATTTTTATATTTATCATCTTTCATTGATCATTATTCTATAATCTCCAGAATGAATAAAATTATATAAATATAATATATATTCAGAATATAATTCTTTAGAGTAATCTATATAATTTTGAGATGGAAAATTAAATACATATTTCATGGAAAAGGTAGGTTGTGCGTATGCCAGAATACTATTTAAATTTTGTTGTTAGATTAAATGAAAGAATGTAAAATGAAATATTATCATTATAGGATAACTTTTATGTCATATATATCAGTTATTTTTAATATAATCATCCTTATTACCTTCAATGTAATGATTGAACGAATAACATCACTTCATGAGGTGGTAGTTCGGTGTACACATAGGCGACATAATCATTTTTCCATAAAATAGGGAGTATGATTTTATGTCTCATATAAAAATTAAAAAATCATAATAGTATGATAAAAATCATATATAATAATAAACCAATCATTGTTTCCATAATTTTGATGGTGTAATGGAAAAATAAATGACCTTTTTTCATGATGTATATGTCCACCATATAAATGAATGATAATTTTATAACCCATTTTATGGAAGTAGAGATGGTTTTAGGTTATTACCATAACATAAAAACATATTATAATATAGAATATTATATTTTTGTTAAATCATAATTTTATATTAATAATTTATGGAGGTATAACAATAACCAAATATACAATCTTTAATGAAACTACATCTTTTTTGGGTGTCCTCCTTCGATTCACAACAAATTCCTTCCTGGGTTGGATTTATGTTAAATATAATTCTATTAGTATACTAAGATGAAAATTAGGAAGAGATTATGGTTGGGATTTTATAAACCACAGTGGTTTTATGGTGTGAATTGTAGAGGATAAGGGGAGCCTATTTATAAGTGAGGTCAGCAGTACACTTGTAATTTTTGAAAGAATGAATTACATCCATATTTTTTCATGTCATAAGGATCAAATAATGTACCAATATCAAGATCAAAAAATATAACGTTATAATATGGTAATAAAATAGGATTTGAAATTTTTTTGGATCTTTTTATCCCATATCATTTTTGTTACACTTCTCCTTGGTAAACCCATTTTTACATCAACTATGGTAAATAATATTTTCTATTTTTACTATTCATTTGTTCAAAAATAATTTTGACCTAATTTGGTAATATAAATTATTATGAATCTTAAAATAGAATCCATATTTATTAATTCAATGAACCGAATATGAAAAATAGAATTTAAAATAAATTCCCCCATGTGATGAGGAGGTTTGTTTTTAAAGAGAAAAATATAATAAATATTAAAATATTTTTTTGATAAAAATATATATAAAAATGATTAAATTGAAATTAATTGGATTTATAGATACATAATTGAACTATTTTTACTCTAAAAAATAAAAATTATTTTATTTTATATATAATTTAAATGAAAATGATGTTTTCTATTAAAATTCATTATTATTCACTATTAATCAAAATATGATAATTTCTAGAAAAATACAAAAAAATAACCCTATGATAATTATGATTTTATGATTTCATAAATAATTATTACATTCCAAAATTAATATTACAATACTTAGAAACTATTTTTATTATTTTTCACAAAAATAAATAATAAAAATCATTTTATTATAAAATTGTATTTTTGAAACATATAAATATTTTAATGATGTATACATACATTTTTATCAATAAGTATCATTTATATAAAACCCTATAATTAATATAAAAAATTTATTTATTACTATTTGAATTCTTTCATTTAATGAATAAGTTAAAACGACTGCATTTAAATTAAAAAGTTAATAATAAGTATTTTTTATTAAAAACAACATTGAATATAACATAAGATAATATTGATGAATTATATAAGGAATATATAAAGTAAATTTAATTTATTCAAAAAATGATAATTTATAAAAACTTAGGTTGTTAAGGATTTTACTTGGACTAGAAACCATTTTAATAACCCATGTCATTTTAAAAAAGAACAACATTGGTAGAGATTGGGATGTTATCCTAGGTGAAATTTTCAATGTGATTTATGTTATAAAATTATTCATATACCCAGTATTACCTCTTGGTGGACATTGATACCAACACCCATTCAAAAATCCTAGAGATTTTATCTATGGATTTGAGAATCTAATGGTTGGTCATGCATAACATCCATGTGGATTATCTTTTTTAGAAGCTTCACATCACCCTATCCAAGTGGAAACCAACATGGATGGTAATTATGGTATTATAATCTTGTTATGATGGATTATGTAATTACGATGGATGTTTTCGAGAATAGTTCTCTATCGATGGTTGGTACATCTATCACTTTTTTTGAAGGGTCAACAAATTGAGGACATGATGAGATGGTTTCATCTATCATGGTGAAACATGACACATAATCCAATATTTCTTCCAGGAAGGGTGAGTATCTATTAATTTTCCAAAATCCAAATTTACTAATAAAATATATCATTCTATTATTATTTTTCAATTATTATATCAAAAATTAGATTACGCATTCTGGATGATAATGTTTTTATTTCAATAACCGAATATAAATGTACCTTGTTCTCTCTAAGTGACCACATTCAAAATTTTATTTTGGTTTCGTGGTGTTAATTACATCCAAACCAATAATCCAATTATTATTATTAAATTAATTCCCAATTTTCATCAGTGGAAATTTGAAAATTATCTCTAAGACTGCCCTGGATGAGGTATATTTTTATTTTCAAATAATTCAACAACACTTTTTGTTTCTCGATAGTAGGGCCATCAATTTCCTAAACCTCCATCAAATTGTAAAGGGTTTTGTTTGTTCTATTTGGAGAGGTATAGTGGTTAAGTGATACCTTCTCTATGTGTGATAGTAGGTGAAATATATTAAAAATTAAGTTATTGAACATGAATAAGATACACTTTATGGGGTTCATTAATTAGAGAATCATTTTCTAACTAAGGAAGTGGATTCCCAAATAATAATATATTAAAATTATATAGAGAGTGATATGTTGAACCCATAATAATTTCACATTCTTGTGAATTATTCTTGAGATAAGATAAATAAGGTATTTTTTTATCCCAAGAGTATTCCACTCATAAAAGACGTTGAAACTACTTGACTACATAAATCTCACAGTGTCATTTTGGAGGACTAGTAGGACCACAAAGTAATATTGATACCTATGTAGATAATATTCTATAATAGGTTGATAATAATGGGGTGATACTCCACACTATGTATTAATCACTCATTCTTACATAGATTAAATGATTCAAAATTTGTTTCATTCTCAACTGTCCATCTCTTATTCCATATTTAAATTTTATTTTTCAATAACATATGATTATATAAATAGATAAGATCATGAAATCATAGATCATTCATCAATGCAAATATTAATAATGACAATGATCATAATTCTTGAATATTTAATTCAAACTAATATTCCCAATGGTGTGACTCATGGATAGGTATATGTACAAATTTCCATCACTATAACACTAGAGTTTTTTCATTTTTTAGATGATCATATGCCTTGTTTTTTCATGATTTTTTTAGGTATGATAAACAATATATTCTTACCTTCGCTGTCTCTCATAGATTTCCATGTTATGGGAATGTTACTTCCGTCGATGCATTTGAAAAAAATTATTGAATCCTAGGGTCTCCAAAAACATGATGTGTAGGGGTTCCCAAACTGCCAGAATATAATCATTTAGTTTAATGGTAAAGATGATCTAATCAATGCATAGTCCATCACCCTTTATTTCATAAACAATGTGCGTATTCATTTGCTACATGATCCTTCTATTTCAATGGAAAATATGTCATTCATTCATCATTTCTTAGGAAATGTCCTCCAAAACTTCCACTCTCATTATAAAACCCCTCAATACTAAAGTTCATATTTAATTGGGGAAACATATTTTTCTGTTATGATCATAGAATGTAACCCATTAGTTTCCAAACTGCACAGTATATTTCTTGCAGGATTTAACTTTTTATCTACCACTATATATTTTGATTGAATTGAAATAGAGGGTTAGTGTTATTATAACTAACAGGTCGTCTATGTATTTTGGTTTGATTTTTTGGTACTCTATTTATTGAAATCTCATTCACCCAAATACTTTATAAGAGTAGGTGAGTTTCCTAGGTGTTCAATTTTAGGGATCATTAAATTAAGGAAAATTATTACCTTGTCAATGAAAATAAAGGAATTTTTATTAGTTATAGTTGGATCATTATTACTATCATGATGATTGATGGTTATAACCTGATCCTTTAAAATTAAACAATATTTTCAAATATCAATGTTATTGACATGAGTTGGAATCATTCCCCTATTTTATAATCCAATGAGTAAGAATACATCCATGTCTTGCCTCATCCCATTCATAGGATACCTCTTTTATAATGTTTTATTGATTGAGGAGATCAATTGTAGGTATCTCATGTGTCATTATAGAGATTAAATAAAATATTCTCCTACAACATTAGAATACCACAACAAATTTGAAGATTAAATACAAATGATTAATGATACTCTATCAGGAATGGTAGAAGAGATTCATTCCAATGTGGAAAAGGAAGACGTTTGTTCCAAATAATTATGTAGAAAACAAGTCACGTTTCAAATATAGGAGACTCTTAGTTATCCTAAAGAATTGATTAGAATCATCATGTTGTGTTCCCTTAGGTTCAGGCTCATGGAATGGGAAGATATAAATTTTTTATTTGGTGAATTACCTAGTCAATAAAGGCGAATGGACTAGGAAATTTAAGGATAATTATAATCTAATAAAACTAAGGTCCAATAAATTTTATGGTGAGTTTAAAGGGCCTAGGGTTGATGTATTGGAAATTATATAGGATTCATCATTAGAAACTTGTGTAGTGAATGATCCTGGAAAACAAGAGTCCAAGAACCAAGCCCTTGATATGAGGTCTTTCTACAACAGTAAGTTCAATATACAAAAATAGTGTTCATGTTCAAATATAGTAAGAATCCATGGAAGCAGGTGGTACATTTTATAGATCAAAATTAAATTTTTTAATGGTCAACAAAAAACATGACTATGTGGGTGAGGAATCAAATCCAATTTATGGGGGTTTAAAGGATGCATTAATTGACGAAGATAATAAATTCATACTTACTAAAACTAATTCTAAACACTAAGAAAAATACGTTGGATGCTACTTTATTTTTCATTTAATAAATGGAGGATGCCAACTGAATGTCAAGAGACAAATTTGAGTTTCCCTTAATGATGGTAATGAATTAGGAATAAAATATAAGGATCGTATTTCGACACATATATTCAAAAAGGTATTATAATACAAGAGTAATATATTCAATCATGGAAGAATGTTTCCTACCACATCGAAGATCTAATCATGGATTGTTAAGATATAAAGGTAAACTATGTTGAATATGGTGAAAGATTCCAATACGCATAATTTTTTTTGGAGTGTTATGTTATCTTAATATATAGATTATGGTTTTTTGTTAACATATATTTTATTTCTCCTACCGATTTCCCCTTAATAGTTATACATGGAATAAAATAATAATTATCAGTCCATCAGTATGAAAAAATATGTCAATAAAAGAAGGATACTGTATTGTTTTCCTAGGTCTTGGTAACTATTGTGCATATATCTAATGTTTTTGGGGTCTCTAAAAGAAGGATTCTGTATTCTATTTATATTTTTTAACCTTTTACCTATTCCATCATAGAGACGTTTTATTGGAAAAAAATGTCTTTTTCTAGGTTATCCATTACAGGTTTTCAACTATTCAAATTTTTTACAATTTTTAATTCATGATCAAAATTTTTCCCAGACAATGTGATGTTTGTGTCATGTGAGTGAAGAATCAAATTTTTCAGGAACTCTATTTGCGTGTTTTTATTCTGGATGTTATATAGTTCATTTATTTAGTATTTTAAGGTCATTAAATTCAGACAAGAATAATTGTTATTGTGGTGATATATCTGTAACACCCAAGGTAAATAAATAATATAACATTTTTATATTTATCCATATTTTTGAATAAAATGATAATATTAATTTAAAGGGAATGCTATGGTCGATGGCGTTCCCAATATGTAACAACGAGTTTCTTTGAAATCTTACGTTGCACTCTAATAATAAAATAATATTATTTTAAATTGTAGTTTACATGTATCCATTGTATTGGAAGGAATGATTATAAATAACTAAAATATGATTATTTATGTTTGTTAAATGTTTTTACATTTTTCCAATAATATATAAAGGCTTAAAATAAGAAAGGATTTCAATATTAAGCATAATTACTCTAATATTCACTAAAAGGCCGATTTATCGCCTTTTGATGGTCAACCCTATTTAGAAATAGTTTTGGTCACTCTTTTACATTCTCTTGGGCCAAATAAACTCTTTCTTTAGAATCGTGACATCAAAATTTACTTTGTGTAACTTTTTGGTATTTTTCTGAAAAAGTTCAATTTTTAATGAATAGTGATAAATGTTTTCTTTTAATTCAAAACCTATTTTTAATCTATTTTATTTACATGATTAGATTATCTTTTGAATTTGTTTTAAAGTTAAATTAGAATATATTTTTACCATTTAATCCAATGGTTTTCATAGGAATTATTCTCACTTTGAAATTGGACTTAAACTAGTGTCAATCTTTTAATAGATATTATTTCATAAAAAACGCTATCTATTTAGACAGCGGGAATTAATTATTAATTTAATTAATGCAAGATATATGTTTTGAATTTTGTAGAATAGACATCATTTTTGAATTCTGAATATAAAATATATCTTAGGGTGAATTTTTTGTATTTTTCTGAAAAACATCAATTTTTGATGAATAGTGAAACCACTATGTGGTAGTTAAAGAACTGATTTTTCGTTTAAATGAAACATTAGCACTTCTGTGATTTTATTTTTAAAAATTCTACATACATGGTTGTCATTTGGATGTAAAATTTGGTTCAATGGGATTAATTTTTTTTGGTGAATAGTAACTTTTAGGTTTTATTAATCGCGATTAAATGTAATTAGTGTAATTTAAGGTAAAAATAATATTTTAATAACTTGAAATGACTTTGACAGATGTACTACCCTTTTTGGATGAGTCATGATAGACCAAGACAATCTATGGGTCAACTTGGGGACCCCATGGAGCAACTTTAGTTGGAAAATGACATTAATAACTTTTTATTTAAAGTTAAAAATAAAATGTCACAAACATGTATTGTTTTACTTTAACATTTGTTACATGGGGTTATACAAGTCATATTTTTTACTATAAATAGTCATTAGAAATATAAAAATATTTATTACATCATGATATTTTTTTATATTTTTTAGACATTAAATAAATTATTTTATTTATGACACCGTGATGATATAGTGATTACATCATAAATGAACGATTTAAATAAAATGAGAAGATAGGGTGAAATATAACTCTTATACTTTTCACAAACCTATTGGATGGGTTTCTTTAGAAACCTTATCACCTTATCCTCGAAAAATTTTCTTTTGGGACCCTTAAAATCCGAAAATCATTTTATAATAAAGTAATATTTTATAACTTTCCAAGAGTGACCCTCCTCTTCTGTTATAAAAGGCCCCCACCGCTACCACCTTACACACACCTCTCAATCCTTTGGATTGGAAAAAACCGGCCCATTTAATATCTCCACATCCCTCTCTTCATCATTTAATCCTCACCTTTGGCAGAATGCTCTTCAAGAAACCCTTTTGGTTCAAAACAAGAGGAGTTACCTTATTTAATGGTAATGTCTTCACTTGTGTTATTTTGTTTTATTTTGCTTTTACGAACCCCTAAACTCTTTTTATTCCTTTATTTTGTAACAACACCAGTATATTAAATATACTAGGATGTTGTTTAGTGAATGATTCAAGCTACACTTACACACACCAACGTCTAATGGTTAATGAACATATTGTTTCTGTGGATGTCGAATTACTGCCTCACGAAACAATGATTGTTCAATCTTCTCTTAACACCTTTCATGGTGGCCATTATGATGTAACTGTATTTTATATATGATATATATGGTATTTATCTTTTCTATATGCTTTTTTATTTTATATTTAAAACATACCTTTATGCTTTTCATGTTGTGCAAATGTGATAATTTCATACGAGAAAGTGTGGACTACCTCCCCCTCAAGTGATGTGTCTCGTTCATGAAATACATGGAATGTATAAAGAATGAAATTAATGAAATTATGTGACCTATATAACATATATATTATACTGTAATTATAATATATATATATCTCGATTATTTTTAATTCCATTAATATGACAATGAAATGAAAGTAGCGTTCACGCGTACGTACGGCCTACCGTCTCAATGAACGGTGCATTTCATTTATTTTTATCTCCAAATGTTATGGAATAGTATAAAATGAATATTTACTTGATATATATGTAATTTAAATCATTAATAATATTCTGGACATTATTTACTTATAACTACATGGACAATCATTTTCAAACAAGTTCATTTTTGACGCATGTACCAAACTTCGACTAAAACGTTTGATAAGAACTCACATTATTAACAAATTATTATAACATTATAATATGTGATATGAACTGAATAATAATATTTAAATGAGTAACTTATGAAATTATAAATAGACCAAAGTTTATTATTGAGGAATATAAAGAAATGAACAAGACAAGTCGGACTTGAGGTAAGGGATCCTACATCTCTCATTCTTTTTAAGTACTCTCTTTTATGTCAATTCTTTTAATCTCGTCTTTATTATGTTTTGGGATGTTATTTTATGTCCATAATTATGTAATTTTTATGTTAATATTATGATAGAACCTATTTGATCACATCAATCCATTTTTTGATGTTTTATGTGGCGTCGTTAGGTTGCCGAATTTTCATAAGGGGATTTTCATCTCACTTTTTATTCCAGTGAGAATCATGATACATTGACCACTATTTCCATTTGTGTGGTGTATTTACTGCAAATTATTTAACAATTTGTATAATATACTCTCATTTATGGGTCGTTACATCTTCATTGTATGACCCTTCTTTCAGGGGGTGTATGTTTCGAAAGTTTCACAAATCGATAAGGGAACCACTCACACTCTACTTTTAAAAAGACTTATTTTGTTATGTCTTTTAATTTACATATTTTTATGTTTGGATATGTTCTTATATATCCTTATTGATTTAAATTTTATGTCCATGTGATAAGATAACATTTTATCTCTCATCAAGTAATTTTATGAATTTTAAAGTGACGTCGTTAGGCTGTTGAATTTCACCAAGGGAACTTTTTAACCCAATTTCGATTTCTTTGGGTTCAATATGGAGTTATTGAATATGTCATCCTTTTAATATTTTTGAATGACCTTTGATTGTTTTACACTTAATATCCACTTATATTCGGTGTATTTTTATTTTTCACACATAATTTTGAGAGTGGTTTATCCTTAATTTAAGGATACCTTCTTTATAAGGGATTTCATCTCATTTTACATTTCTATTGAGACTTCATTGTTGTTATGCACCAATTCCCTCTTATATGGTGCATATACTGTCCTTTGGAATATTATATCATGAATACATTTATTCTCATGATATTATAACATTCTAAGAAAATTTTATTCCTCAATTATTGTATTCAAGTGTCTATAATTTTGGTAAAAACCCTTTAACTAAAATATCGCTTTAAATGTTTTAATTATTTGTTCTTATTAATATCCATGTTTACAAAATGGTTTTAATGATTTTTTATATCGATATTAATGGTCTAAATTATTAAAATCTTCATGGTGTTATGGGACACTTTGATTTAAAAATCTATTTATTAAATGTTTTAAATGGTTTTGAAAATGGTTTTTTTGAATGGATTCATTATTTCAATATCATAAAATTTTATATTGTTATTTCAATGTGGGAATGTTATCTTTACTTTATGCCTAAGTTATGTGCTACGATTATGTTTTGTTTCTTTGGCATTGTTTATGAAAATAGGTGGTTCCGTGATAAACTAAGGGTGGGTGAGCCCGATATAGCTCTCCAATGCATTGGGTAACGCGAAGGGGTTAAACGCCAAGGTTTTTCCGAAGCAATTTAGGGAATATACTCTGATGGGTATTCCAAACATAACCATGAGGGTTACTCCCTATGTAATAATGTTATGAATTCCTTAAGATACCTTTATGTCTTATGATTACTTTGAGTTATTCGTAAATCTTATGATTTCTTGAGGTATGTTAACTTTCTTATGTTTTATGAGTAAAGTATGATTTCATTGATTGTTATGTATACAAAGACTATTGTTTTCTTTCCGAATTATTATAATCCTTACTGAGATTTTTATGATCATCCCATGTTTTTTTGAAATGTTTTTAACAGGACAAAAATATGAATAGGTTCAAGGATGGGATAAAGGAAATGTCAGGCTGTCTAAAACATGGAAGTAGACATGACTCTTGTGTTCAAGAGTTTTTATTTTGTGGGAAAAAATGGAAGCTGAGTAGATGTGTCTACTTTGTAATCTTGGATATGTAATAGTTATGTCCTAATTCTCTAAAACTCTAAACCTTAAAATATCCTCAATGTGAATTATTCATTTTATTAAATAATAAGAATTGTTTAAGGTCGGGTCCTTATAGTTGGTATCAGAGGTTGGTTTAGATATCTTTAGAGGTTAGGGTATTCTCTAAGCATAAGTGACATTACCATAATGGTTAGGATTTCAAAAAGAGTCATAGTTTTAGATAAAGTTAATGAGTAAGTATATCTTAGTGTTTATCTTCCTCATTAGTACATGATGGTTTTTTTATATACTCACACTCACATTTCTATTTTTAGTAAATGGATGGATCTAGCAGGCTCCAATGTGACAATGGGTTTGAAGGAAACTATGGTGGTTCTCTGATTAAGAGACTGGATGTAATGGGGGATTCAATGAGAAATCACGTGGTTATTCTAAACCAACCATCAGGTGTCATGATCAACCACTTGATCCTTGGTGAGTTCTCTAATACATCATGTATGAGAGAACCAACTCGACATGGATGTTCAGGTAATAATTATAAAGGTAACCATTAGGGTTTATATTATCCTTACTTTTGAGGTAATTATGGGTTACTATACATTATGATGGAATATGAACGACATGATATAAACATGAGGTTTAATTATGTTATGGTTATTTTTGAATATTTTATCTCTTTTTTGGGAATGTTTTAATAATTATATAGTTTTGGAAAAAGGACAACACGCAGACCGTGTGACAACCCGTCGTGTCATACAAAGCTACGGTATCGAACCCACAACCAAAGTGCGACTGGTATTTATCGCCTACCACTGGACTACATGAAGTCCCTGGTTAGTTTGACTAATTATTATTTTTTAGTTGGGTGATTTTATGAATCAAGAGTAAGTTGATTTTTGGTTATCTGTTGAAATTATTAACCTATCATAGAGGATATCTGATTAGGTTAATTACTTTTTAGTATGAGACATTAAGAGCAACTGATGTTATTTGGAGATAAATGTTATTTTGTACCTTGGGAGACTATGTGATTAAATCCTTCCAATATTTGGGTTTAAATCTTAGTTTGGTTTAATTTTAATAAGTTTATGGAAAAATTGTTTATTGAATGGTATTTGTTGAACGTTGGGTATTGTTTGATATATTTTGGAGATTAATAATAGATTTTTTTTATAAAGGATTATACTTTTTGGGTATTCTCTGATCTCAAACTAACCTTTTTGGTTTAGTTTTGGTTAAGGTCTAAGAACATGGGAAGTATATAGTTCTCTTTTGTGGATTAGGGTATTCTCTAGAAGATAATTATATCTCTCTTAATGTAAACAAGTCATCCTAAATACTCATCTTTTGGAGAAAATATGAGTTCATGTAAGAAATATAGTAAAGGTTGAAAGTCAAAATGACCAGAAAGTATGTTTCCTTATGTTTTAGTTAAGCTCAAAATTAAATTCCTCAATGAAAAGTAACTTAAAAAAATGTTTTCCATTAACTTTTCCTACTAGGGAATCCAATACCAAATAACCCATCACAAGTTTGTGATTTTTTTGTGGTTAACTTTCTCCTAAACATGTTTTCTATCACACTCCCTCAGAACATGACCCTTTGTTTTTCTTCCATATCCATGTTTTCATATATGGAATCCTAGTATGGGTTAACTCAGGTGACTTTGTACTTCCCTTTCTTTCTTTTAATGTGATAGTTTAATTTACTCTTTTTTCCGAAGTGGGGCTTTCAATGAAGTTTCCAACCCCAATTTTAAAATTGCGAGGACACAATATCCAAAATGGGGGAAGGATGTAACACCCCAAGTAAATAAAAAATATGAAATTTTTATATTTACCCATATTTGTAAATAAAATTGTAATATTAATTTAAATGGAACACTATGGTCGATGGCATTCCCAATATGCAACAACGAGTTTCTTTGAAATCTTACGTTGCACTCTAATAATAAAAGAATATTATTTTAAATGGTAGTTAACATGTATCTGTTGTATTGGTAGGAATGACTATAAATAACTAATATATGATTATTTATGTTTATTAAATGGTTTTACATTTATCCAATAAAATATAAAGGCTTAAAATAAGAAAGGAATTCAATCTTAAGCATAATTACTATAATATTCGGTAAAAGGTTGATTTATCGCCTTTTGATGGTGAACCCAATTTAAAAATAGTTTTGGTCACTCTTGTACATTCTCTTAGACCAAATATAATCTTGTTATAGAATTGGGACATCAATACTTACTTTGTGTAACTTTCTGTTATTTTTTCGATAAAGTTCAATTTTTATTGAATAGTGAAAAATGTTATATTTTAATTCAACACCTCTTTTTAAAATAATTTATTTATATGACTATATTATATTTTGAATAGGTTTTAAAGTTAAATTAGAATATATTTTTACAATTTAGTCCAGTGGTGGTCGTTGTAATTAATCTCACTTTGAAATTGGACATAAACTAGTGTCAATCTTTTAATAGATATTGTTTCTTAAAAACATGCTATTTGTTTTGACAGCGGGAATTAATTATTAAATTAATTAATGCAACTTATATGTTTTGAATTTTTTAAAATATACATCATTTTTGAATTTGGAATATCAAATATTGGTTAGGGTGAATTTTTGATATTTTTCTGAAAACTTCAATTTTTGATGAATAGTGAAATCACTAAGTGGTAGTTAAAAAACTGATTTTTCGTTTTAATTAAACATTACCACATCTGTGATTTGATTTTCAAAAATCCTACATACATGGTTGTTATTAGGATTTAATAAGTGGTTCAATGGGATTAAAATAATTTTTGGTGAATAGAAACTTTTATGTTTTATTAATCCCGATTAAAGGTAATTAGTGTAATTTAAGGTAAAAATAATGATTTAATAATATGAAATGACCTTGACACATGTCCTACCATTATTGGATGAGTCATTGCCGACCAAGAAAATCCATGGGTCTACTTGGGGCACCCATGGAGCCACTTTGGTTGGAAAATGACTTTAATAACTTTTTATTTAATGTCAAAATTAAAATGTCACAAACATGTATTGTTTATGTAAAACAATTTTTACATGGGGTTTCACAAGTCATATATTTGACTATAAATATTCATTATAAATCTAAAAATATTTCCTATATCATGATTTTTTTTTTATAATTTTTAGACATTATATAAATTATATTATTTATGACACCGTGATGATGCAATGATTACCTCACAAATGAACGATTTAAATAAAATGATAAGATAGGGTGAAATATAAGTCTTACACTTGTCACAAACTTATTAGATTGGTGGATTTAGAAACCATATCACCTTATCCTCGAAATATATCCTTTTTGGACCTTTAAAATCCGAATATCATTTTATAATAAAGTAATATTTTAAAACGTTCCAAGTCTGCCCATCCTCTTCTCTTATAAAAGGCCCCCACCTCTACCACCATACACACACCTATCATGCTTTTAGCTTGGAAAAACCCTGCCCATTAATTCTCTCCCAATCCCTCTATTAATCATTGAGGCCTCACCTATGGAAGAATTCTCTTCAAGAAACCCTTTTGGTTCAAACCAAGAGGAGTTACCCGATTTAATGGTAATGTCTTCACTTGTGTTATTTTGTTTTATTTTCATTCTCCAAACCCCTAAACTCTTTTTGTTCCTTTATTTTGAAATGAAAACAGTATCTTAAATATACTAGGATGTTATTATGTGAAGGATTCGAGCTACAATTACACAAACCTACATATAATGATTAAAGAACACACTGTTTCTGTGGATGGGAAATTACTGCCTCACGAAATGATGATTGTTCAATCTTCTCTTAACACCTTTCATGGTGGCCATTATGATGTCACTGTATTTTATATATGATATATTTGGTATTTATCTTTTTTATATGTATCTTTATTTTTATTTAAAAAATACCTTTATTCTTTGCATGTTGTGCAAATGCGATAATTTCATACGAGGAAGTGTGGACTACCGCCCCCTCAAGTGATTTGACCCGTTCATGAAATACATGGAATGTATAAAGAATGAAATTAATGAAATTATGTGACATATAAAACATATATATTATACTAGAATTATAATATATATATCTTTCAATTATTTTTAATTCCATTAATATGATAATGAAATGAAAGTAGCGTTCATGCGTACGTACGACCTACCGTCTCCATGAACGGTGAATTTAATTTCTTTTTATCATAAAATGTTATGGAATAGTATAAAATGAATATTTAATGGATATATATGATATTTAAATCATTAATACTATTCTGGAGATGGTTTACTTATAACTACAAGGACAATCATTTTCAAACAAGTTCATTTTTGACTCATGTACCAAACATCGACAAAAACGTCTGATATGAGCTCACATTATTAACCAATTATTTTAACATTATAATATGTGATATGAACTGAATAATAATATTTAAAGGAGGACCTTAAGAAAATATAAATTGACCAAGGATTATTATTCAGGAATATAAAGAAATGAACAAGACAAGTCAGACATGAGGTAAGGGATCCTACATCTCTCATTCTTTTTAAGTACTCTCTTTTATGTCATTTCTTTTAAGATCATCTTTCCTATGTCTCGGGATGTTATTTTATGTCCATAATTCTGTACTTTTCATGTTCATATTATTAGAGACCCTATTTGATCTCATCAATCCATTTTTGGAAGTATTATGTGGCACTGTTAGGCTACCGAATTTTAATAAGCGGATTTTCATCTCACTTTTTATTCCCGTGAGATTCATGCAATAGTGGCCACTATTTCCTTTTTTGGTGTATGTACTGCCCATTATTTTACTATTTTTATAATTTATTATCCTTTATGGTTAGTTAAATCTTCATTGTATGAACCTTATTTCATGGGGTGTACGTTTCTAAAGTTTCCCAAATCAGTAAGGGTTCCTTTCACACTCCTCTTTTAAAAATACTTATTTTGTTATGTCTTTTAATTTACATCTTTTTATGTTGGGATATGTTATTCTATATCCTTATTGATGTAAAGTTTATGTCCAAGGTATGAGATACCATTTACTCTCTCATCAAATAATTTTATGAATTTTAAAGCGACGTCGTTAGGCTGTCGAATTTTACCAAGGGAACTTTTTAACCCAATTTCGATTTCTTTGGCTTCAACATGTAGTTATTGAATATGTCACCCTTTGAATATGTTTGAATAAAATTTGATTGTTTTACAATTAATATCCACTTATGTTGGGTGTATTTATTTTTTTCATACATAATATTGAGATTGATTTATCCTTAATTTAAGGATTCCTTTTTTATAAGGGATTTAATCTCATTTTACATTTCTATTGAGACTTCATTGTTGTTATGAACCAATTCCCTCTTATATGGTGTATATACTGTCCTATGGAATATTATATCAAGAATCCATTTATTCTCATGATATTATAATGTTCTAATTAAATTATATTCGTCAATTATTTTATTCATGTGTCCTTAATTTTGGTAAAAACCCTTTAACTAAAACATCGCTTTAAATGTTTTAATGATTTGTTCTTATTAATATCCATGTTTTCTTAATAGTTTTAATGATTTTTTATATGGATATTAATGTTTTAAAATATTAAAAGCTTCATGGTGGTATGTGACACTTTGATTCAAAAATATCTTTATTTAATGTTTTAAATGGTTTTGAAAATGGTTTTTTTAAATGGATTCATTATTTCAATATCATAAAATGTTATATTGTTATTGAAATGTGGGAATGTTATATTTACTTTATTCTTAATTTATGTGCTACGATTATGTTTTGTTTCTTGGGAATTTGTTATGAAAATGGGTGGTTACGTTATAAACTAAGGGTGGGTGAGCCTGATATAGATCTCCAATGCATTGGGTAACGCGAAGTGGTTAAACGCTAAGTTTTATCAGAAGAGATTTAGGGAATATACTATGATGGGTATTCCAAACATAACCATGAGGGTTACTCCCTACGTAAGAATGTTATGAATGCCTCAGGTTACCTTTATGTCTTATGATTTATATGAGTTATTCGTAAATCTTATGATTTCATGAGGTATGTTAACATGCTTATGTCTAATGAGTAAAGTATGATTTCATTGATTCTTATGTATACAAAGACTAATGTTTTCATTCCGTATTGTTATAACCCATACTGAGATTTTTATGATCATCCCACGTTTTTTTGATATGTTTTTCATAGGACATAAAGGTGAATAGGTTCATGGATGGGATCAAGAAAATGTCAGGATATCTAAAACATGGAACTAGACATGACTCTTATGTTCAAGAGTTTTTATTTTCTGGAAAAAAATGGAAGCTGAGTAGATGTGTCTACTTTGTAATCTTTGAGATGTAATAGTTATGTCCTAATTCTCTAAAACTCTAAACCTGAAAAGATCCTCAATGTGAATTATTAATTTAATTCAATAAAAAGAAATGTTTAAGGCCGGGTCCTTATAATATCTTTGACCACAAAGTTTGGATGTTTATGTTTGTAGATATATTGAACTATAGTTACTAAAATTTATGGTTTTATATATTTGAATAATGGGTTTTATCCTTAATGTGTGTATGATACACATTTACAAAATATCATGGATGTTGAATATACTTGAATAATTTTATTATGTAATTTCTATATCAAAAACAGTTATTGTCATGTTTAACTAAAAAAGAGACTGATGGGAATATAATAACCACTAATAATGGATGAAAAGTAATACGAGACTCAGTCAATGGGGAATGTAGGGAGTGGTTCAACATTTACTACACATAGTCTGGGGATAACATAAGGTTTTAATATTATCTATTCCATTAAGGAAAAAACATCCCTAATGGGTTACATCAAAAGATACGTATAAATTTATGTTATTGACCATAAATATAATTGGGTTCCCATAAGATAAACTGGTCCATGATACAAATTTTTGAGTGAATGAAAAAACCAAGAGAACTAATCGAATGAAGGCAAATGGATTCAATGGGAAATATGTTGACTTAATGAGTTGGATGATATTGAATCAAATGTCATTGATATGTATTTGGATCATAGTGTATGTGAATATTCAAGAATAATTCAAGCCCCATAAAATATATATAATGGTGTATGGAACATATAATCATCATTGTAATATTGTTATTATATTATTACAGAACATGTGTGCCCATAGTATAATGTTATAGTTCATAGAAAAATAATAATGTAGATTTATTAAAAATGTTATAGAATATGATGAGAGATAAAGTGAAAAATATTTTGAGTCTATTAGAATAAGGAAGGTTGTATGGGTTAGGTACATAAGGAATATTCATGGAACATATTCCAATAGTTAATTCCAATATGATATTGTTTGGGGATATTATTATTTGAGGGTTTTTCTTCTTCATGATGAAGATGAATCCTAATGATCGGCCATGTCAGGGTCACATATGCATATTCATTTCTATGGAATGGTGTGGATTGTGAAAAAATTGGATTCCTATATATTTCAATAATCTTTTCATTGATATACAAGTATTCTTTTGTGATGATTGGATTTTTTCATAGAAAAAATTATGGGTTATGAAAAGTAGATGTCTAATGGTTCTGATGGAAGCATTTACACCCGAGATTTCACAAACGTGGTCACTCTGATCTTATAAAGAGGATGATGTTATAAAAAACCCCTAGTAATGTTATAAATTAATTTTATTACTAATTTTTATTCTTAAATTATATTAATATATTCATTATAAGATTATTAATTAATTTTTCATCAAAAAGGGAATAGATTCTTTTTTAATATATTAATTTTCCCATTTATATTTAAATTTTCAATTCAAAAATGTTTTAATTTTATTATAAATAAATAATATTTTTTAAATCATCATATCAAAAATAAGTTGGGGTGAAATTTTGGAATTTTTTATGAAGATATTGATTATTCGGTGAATAAAAGAAAATAGTGATTTTCCAAACACTATGATTTATTTTCATTAAATATTTTAATTTCCAAGTCCAATTTTTATTTGAGATTTGTTTCAATGTAACATAATTATTATAAAATAATATATAATTTCACTAATTTCATTTTAATCATCTATATATATTATTTTGGTATAAGTACGATTTTGGACTTAAAAGCACTTTTGTTAGAATGTTTTTCGTAGTTTTTTCACATAAATAATAAAATTGATTTATACACATTATATAAATATAATTTTTAATATTTAATCAATATTTGGAGTCATTATGTATAAATTTTTAAAATAGGTCCCTTTTATTGTTTTTTAATAAGTATAAAAACCATTAGAAAGAATTCTCATCATTATAAGGGTGAATTGAGTAATTGAAGTTACAAATAATATGATAAGGACTAATCAATTTTACCATAAAATCTTCCTCTGATATTTTGGATGAATGTGGTTTTACCATCCTCTTTTAATATTCATATTTAAGTCATTTTTTCCATTTTCTTCTAAAAAATTTATGTTATTACAAGTAAATATAATGACTAAAACGATTCCCTCTTTCTTTTAATATATATAATAAATTTATATGGGTAAATTAAACTAGGATCATTTATAAATTTTAATAAAAAATATATATAAATATTTTTATTAGTTTATTTTTTAAACATTTAGTGATGATATGATTACATTGAATGCTTTCTCAAGTCTAACACACTATTTGTGAAAGTAGTAGAAAGATCATGTTTATAATTTTAAAAATGATAAAATTTATATTGATTCATTTATATAGTGTTTCCCATCAGTTATTTAATATATATATAACATTTTTGGAGGCTTTATTAGATTATATTCCAATTCAATTAATTTAATTTAATTTTAATGTCTAATTAAATGAACATCTCTAAAATGTCATCATTGAATTTTTATAACATATATTGTTTTATTAAATGTTCATAATTACTAAAAACCTTATATGTGTCTATGTAAATGGTATATGGTTAAAAATATCATCGAAGTTAAATTTATGAGTAACATGTACTTTATTATTAAATTATGTTACACGTAATGAGTAAAATACATTGATGTCGTAGTAATTGTAAAATTGGTTAGCAAGAGTTAAAAAAGTGATAAGTATGAAAACATAAAATAAACTATAATATATTCTGATATATGAGTCTCATATGACTCATACTCATTATATATTCCAAATATATTTGTTTGGATAATTTTTCCTATAAAAATTATTTTATTTTAAAATAATACTTTCATAAATTCAATGAATTCTCATCCCCTCACATATAATAGGGTGCTCATCTCCCTTATTCCAAAATCTTTTTGTGAAATAAGGATCAATATATATCACCCAATTTAAATACCTTAATTAAATCCCCATTTCATTGAGGCCTCTTTTTATAATGAATCCATCCTATGATAGATTTTGGTGTAAACCCAAAGAAGTTTTCTGTAGAAGATGTGTCATCCATAGACAACTGTTTTCCATTTCTTTTTTCTTGAACATCGAAAATTTATTCATTATAATTAAAAAATAATATTAATTTTTCATAACTAAACTAGGGTATTATTATTTTTATGGAATAATATATATCCTTCTCATCTTCCATGAAATGTTAAATGAAATTTTCATTCATGTGTATGTTGGACTACTGGATCATGAATGAAATGTAATTCGTTTTTCATCACCACCTCTCAAAAATATTTTTAATGATGTATTTAATGAATATATATAATATTTATGTCATAATGAACATTTTTTACAACTAATAAATCATCTATTTTTTATTTATCAATTAATTGAAAAATATCAATGTTGTTTATGCATACGTGTGGATTACCACATTCATTAAGTGATTTAATTTATTTTCTATCACCACATCACAAGGATTCTATATAAATATATAATATTATTTATATTTTATAATAATATGTAGTTAAATAAAAAATAAATTCAAACCTAATTTCAATCCAGATCATTGAAAAATGTGATTGTTACACATGCGTACAAACGACCTACTATCTCGAGGATTAAAATAAAGAACATTTTTCAAACCATATATCATGGTCTCTTATAAAATTAAAATTAATACATAAAATTAATAATTATTTAATGATTATTACTCTCAAGATTATTTAATATTGACTTCATTCATCATTTTCATCTTTCTAATGTGATTTTTGATAGACGAGACGAATATCATCCAAATGTCTATTGTACACATAATTGATTAAGTAATTAAATATAATTTTATATTTAATAATGTAAAATTAAAAGGAATCTAGAAACATTTAATTATTATTTTATATTATTAAATTGGTTAATTATTCATGAATACTATGAATGTACATGACATGTCAAACTAATAGTAAGGTTCACTTTTACATAAAATATATTTTTCTATATTGACAGGATTTATTTGATAAATTTTATTCCTCGATCTCTGACTCTTAAAATATTAATATGGATTAATTAATATGGAATTTAATTTATAATAAATGATATTCTCGGTAAAATTTACTTTTTATTTAATTGTTTTCAACTGTAAGAGTTCTATTTAATTTTATAAGAAATATATAGAATGTGATGCTCTATTTTAATCCATACGAAGTAAACGGGAACTCCAGCCATTATAACCATTATATGATAATTCGATTAATTTAATAGATTTATTATTTTCCTCAATGAAAATCCATATATCTTATTTTATAGGTTTTTATGTTAATAAACAAAATTAAATGAAACTTTATTTCAATATCCCAAATTTATTTCCATACATGTATAAAAGTGATTTTAAAATGTTTTATGGTGAAAATGTTAAGCATAAAATATTTTTTCCTTATGATTTTTCTTATAATTATTGATTATTAATGGGTGACATAGATATATCATTAAAAAAATGGCTGATGTTTATATATCCCTCTAACGGAGTTGGAAATGTTAATTGTCTTCAAATGAAAGAAGTAGTTAGTTTACTAGGAATGATTCTCCTTTAAATTTTATTGGGATTAGTAATTTCTTACATTAGCTTAACATGAATTATTAATATAATTATTTATGTTTCCTAAAATTAATCCTATTTTTATACTATGGGTTTTAAAAATAATTATATTAATACAATTTTTTTTATTCATATATATGATATTTATTTCATATACAAAATGTATATTGTGGTAATGAAAAAAAATCATGTGTTGTCATGTTTTTCAATGGACTAATCGATAAAATTATTTTATGTCCATTACTAAGGCTTTTTTTCTCATCATAAATTTTAAATTTTCATACAATGGCCTTATGGATGAATAAGAATAAAGAAAATTCATGATTAATGTCATGAATATTTTTCATTAAAACAAAATAATTTTCATATTTGATTTTTTTATATTTTTGAAAATATTTAAACTATGTTGATGTTTTCTATTTATAATATATGGGTTTTTTATGTAAGGGTTAAAAAATAAATATTAAAAAACTACACCTAAATAAGATATTTGACTGAAATAAATTTAATGTTATCCTAATGATGATACATATTGTAATTTTTTGGGTATGTTCAAAACAGTTGGTATTAAAAAAGTATTTGATAACATTAACAGTTGGTATAATACTAATAAAATAACCTTTATGGATTATAAATTATTAAAAAATTTAAATTATATTGAATTTCATAATTTCCATAACTCTTATTTAAATTTATGTATTTTAAAAATGATTTTTCAAAAAGGTAATAGGGAATCTAATGTTGGAAAGTTTGAAGTGGAAAATATCCATCCATATAGGAATTCAATTTTTTTTATTTTTAACTATGAATTTGTTTAGTGATAATGTAATTTCAATATGGTATAAATGGCAGTTGAATCTGTGTTAGAGAAAAAAATAGTTCAGCAAAAAGGTGCATGTGAAAATTTGGCCATTTAATTAACCAGTTATAACTAGATTTTGGTTGAATTTCAGATTGATTTGTATATAAATTATGGATCAATTGTCTTGAAATTATATTTTATGTTATGGTATATTTATAATGTCAAATGTAAACTCTATCAATTTACTATTTATCAAGGAGATACAGTTAAAATGTGATATTTTGATAATAATACCATATATATAGAAGATATTTATTCAATGGAATGGGATACATTAATAAATATTAATGAGTTTAATTAAACATTGTATTTGTTCAACTATTTATTGATAAATAATTCATTGAATTGAAAAGAAATGGTTATTATTTTGTAGCCTCGTATGAAGAAAATTTTAAAATATTTTTTTGTATATACCATGGGTTTTTCAACAACCTTATTATAAAATTAGTAAATTTTAGCTTGGATTACAACTAATATAATGAAGATAATTTTCTTTATGACTATTTAAATGATATTATAAATTTGATCATTATGCTGTAAAATATATTATGGAGTATTTTCACACTTATATACCTTATGTTGATATGTATAAGCGGTGGCCTAGGTGGTAAGAAATGAATAATCATTCACAAAATAAATATGGAGGAATCCAAAAATATATACAAAGGTGGTAAAATTCATTTCAAATAACTTTTGAATGTTTATATAATGTGTTATCAGTGTATTAAGTTTGGTAATAGGGTTCACAATTATAAAGAAAAGGGTCAAGAACAGGCCATTAGTGGGGTAATAGATATTCAGTCATTTGAGCTATGTCTTACCAATAATGAAAAGGGAAATTACACTCATTTTTTCAGAATTTGGTTACTCATGGTAAAAATCATCCTGATCATAAGAAACAATTAGTGGAAAATAATTTTCTTGCACTGTGACTAATGTTATCGTATTACATGAAGTAGTGAAATTTATGTCACTTTTTAATTTGAATTCTTCCAATACCTTATTTAAAACTAGATCATTACATTCCTTAATTTTTGGATTTTTTTTAAAAAATGGTACTATCATCCTATGAATATTATATTTAACTTTTGTTTAAAAAAAGGGTGGAAATATTGAAGAAACCAATATATATAATAATATTTATATAATTAAAATTGTTGTAGTACTTTATACATATGTTATCAAACTACTAATACTAATTTTTTATGTTACACATGTAATGGATGTAAATATTTATTATCATGCTAATACTAATTAAAGATCTCACAAAAATATAATGAATGATTTTATAAATTTGATAAAATATCAAGAAGCTAATAAATTGAGTATAGAATATAGTGAATGTAACTTATATCATGTTGTTGCAATGAAATATATTATTCATATTAGTGATGTTCCAGTAGTGAATGAATATATGGATTTATTTTTGATTTACTACATTTTGTTATCTTTATTGGTAAGTTTATTTTACAATTTAAATAGTGATTTATGACAATAAAATTTTCATACCAATTACCGATTTGATCATATATATCATTTGGAATTAATAAATTTTATCACAAAATTTAGTAGATAATTTTTTCATTAATACAAGAACATCTCCATGGGGTTATACTATTTTATATTCTAAAAAGAAAGAATGTGTAAAGAGTTTTTTTCATTGATTATATAGACTTGAATTGCATCACTATTAATAAAAAGATTCATTTTCCCCATATTAATGAATTTTTTAATTTTCTCCATGGAAGATGGCATTTGGAAATGATTTATGAGAGGTTTTGGTACAATAAGGTGAAGGTGAATGAGGAAGATATTATAAAGATAGTGTTTCAAACTTGGTTGGTCATTATGATTTTTTCCTTATTAAATTTTGGTTATCAAATTTTTTAGTTGTATTATTTAATATCATGAATAGTATTCACCAAGACAGTCTAGGTATGTTTGTGGTATTTTTTATTTATGATATATTATTATATTCTAAAAGGTATGATAGTCACGAAAGACCCCAATTCAATTTTTTTAAACCATGAAAAAAATATGTTATTTGGAAAATTTACTATCTGTGAATTATGGTTGTAATATATTTCATTCAATGGGAATATTATTTCTAAATATTTAATAACTATTTAAAATAATAAAACTTATGTTTTCAATGAATGGATAAGACAATAAAATGTCTTTGGGATTCATAGTTTTTTTAGATTAGTGGGTTATTACCATCTATCTATTAAAAACATTTCTCAATTATCTAGGCCACTAAAAATGTTAACTCAAAAAAGAAATTAAATACATAATTAAAAAGAAGTATGATTATTGATTCCACTAACTAGAGAAAATATTAGTGAATCGTATTGAATCGGAATTTCCCAATAAAAATGGTGATTTTTTTATCTATAGTGATGCTTCATTAAAGGAAATTGTTTTTATTATATTAAATTATTAGGTAATTTCATTTAAATAATATCCACTAAAACCTATAAAGATAAATTATACTAAAATATATAGTGTACCGGATATCTCTGATTCATTACTTTCCAATAATTAGGTTTTTTAGGTGTTATGGGGGTAATTATGGCTCATTTCAAAATATCAAAAGATTTCCATGTTTATCCATTTTTTCAACGGTGACCTAAGGTGGGTAACTCCCTAGTAGTGACTCATTGGTATTCACTCACTATGTGTGATTCAAAGGTGGTCACTCGACGAGAAATGCCTCATACAGTATTGTCCTACTTCATAGTGACTCACTAATGGTGGCAAGCATTTCATCTGACAGTTAGTTGCGAGTGGTGGCTCGTTGAACGGTGTTTCATCTAATAGTTGCTCACTATAATTTCCTCTCTAATATATTATCTTTCTAATGATTTCTCATGAGTTTTTCCTCAGTTATTTGTGGTTTGTATATTGGTGGCTCACGAGTAGTTCCTTCTCGGGCAGTGAGTCGTCAAAAAACGGATTGTGTTCTGTGTTTCCAAATTCTTCCAATTTTCCATTATGAGATCTTATTTGACGTAAAATATATTTGAAGCCCTATTTGAATGCGTCTATGGGATATTATATGTTTTGAAAACATATCTATAATTTTTGAATATTTATCATGTGATTTATATTTCCTGAAAATGTGTTACCTTAACTAGAACAACGTTTAATGGAAAATTAAAAACATATCGAAATCATGTATCTATTTAGATCATATGAAGGATGATATTTCATTCCACCTTATTTCTCCAAAATTAATTACCTTTTAATGGTATATTCCTAATCCTTCATCCATTTCGGGATAATTATGATGAATGATCTTTTGTATAGTGTTCCCCTAGTGTTTTCCCGGTTACATACATGCCCCTTCTTCTATGAAACCGTGATGTGTCGATAACCATTCATCCAAGTAGGTTTTCCTTCATCTCTATTAATTTTTCATCATCTTGGTTCAATGTATAAATGTTTCATTTCTATTCATATATTAATATAAATTAATAAAGATAAATGAACCAGTTTATGATCACTAAATATGTTGTTGTGAAAGTGAAGTATTTTCTTCAAAAATTTTGTTTTGTTGTTGATATTATGATTTGTATGAAAGAAATACACCCTAAAAATCATGTTCATTTGGGTCACCCCTTATGAAAAGAATGGAATATGGAATTTCTTTCCCTATTGAATGATTATATATGGAATTGTTTGACCATGTGTAATAGGTTAATAAATGGATTCCCTGATATCATTTCGTTTATGTGATAACCCCTAAATTATTATTTTGAATTTAACAGGGAATTCCTTGTTAAATAAAATTATGTTTTCTTTTGATTTGTGAGGTGATATGGTCATGGTCATGGATATGCACATGTGTTAGGTTCTTTGGATATGGTGTATTATACTTGAGAAAAAAGGATACAAATCTACTTATTGTTTAATGTGTTACTGGATGTGGTGGTGAGTTGTGGGGTATGTTTTTGTTTTTATTGTGGTTCATGGAAGATGAATTTGAAGAAGAATTAAAGTGGAGGGAATGCGTGATTTTCTATTTATAACATGTTGAATGTTGTACCCCATAACTAGAGATTAACATATGATATATTATGAATGGATTTTAAACATGGATGTTATTGGTTGATGAGTCTTTAATGTCAAGTGGATAAATTTACATGAATGATATTTTGTTTAATAGTTTCCTTGGAGTTATAGTATAGATAAATAATTTTTTAATCAATTTGAGAACCACTTGGTTTATTTGGGTTAACTGAACATAAATTATTAAATAATTTGGATGGTAATGTGATTTCGTTTTTGTGGATTTTTTTTTATTGTGCATTTAGTGGTATGAGTAATGTTTTATGTATTTTGAGTTGGGGTTATTACTATAACCCATATGTAAGGCATAGTTTTTTGGTATCATATATATATACATTTTTATTATCCATTATTTCTATACAAATCCAATCCTAGATGAGAACTATGTGTTGAAACCCCCATCATTCGGGGGAGGGTGTCTTTCCCAACATTCAGTGGGAAGTACAGATGGATTGGTCTTAGATAATTTCTACTCTACCTTAGTAGGGAGGTTGTTATAGAATTTTATGTAGTGTTTGGAGGTCTATTCATTTCTTTATATGTTGGTTTGATGGACAAAGTGTAACAAATCAAACTTTGGAATAGTATTTTGTTTCTTAAAAATTCATGCTTTACTATTTCTCATTAATTAAAACCATATAAGTATAAATCTAAATTTAAAAATTAATTTTAAATCATTATATATCCATTGGTAAATTATGATCTAAGATCAATATGACCATTGCAACAAATAATAATTTTAACGTTATAATTATTGTTTATAAATAAAAATTATAAAATAAAAAAATAATTTAGAAATAAGAGTTGATGGCCTCTTTCAGTAGACTCGAGATGTATTTATCTCTTTTTTATGAGCATAGAATGTTGGTACGGTCACTAGGTTTCTCTCATTACTAATCCCAAGCCGAGCTTCAACACGTTAAGCAGGATCCGAACTTCCTATGGGATAAGAGGATGTTAATAAAGATTACCACCCAAGCAATGTTATTTTAGCCGTCCCAAGAGTTTGTCACCATATACCACCTTAAACATAGGTCTTACGAAAGTTTTATAAGGGGTTATGTAACATGACCAGTGGACTATGATTATGTGCTTTAATTTTTTTGTATAATTAGTATACAATCATTTTATTATTATTGATTTGTAAATGGGTTTTTAAACAAAAAATTGTTTTTTAGTTAATATTGAATTATGAAATATATTTTGATTAATTAGTGGGTTTTTAATTAAATAATATTTTTATAAATATTTTTTACTAAAATAATTTCACAACACATAAATGATATGATTATTTTTCATGAATATAATTGTAATTTTTAATAATGTTTGAATGGTGTTTTTGTCAAAGCCTATGAATTTTTGATAATTGTATGTTTTAATTTTAAAAGTAAAAATACTCATATTTAAAAATTCATTTAGATAAAATTAACTTCATCTTTGGATTTAGGATGTTTAAATTATATAATGGTGAATTCTTCAAAATTTTATGAGAGAATTTTATTTTTTGTTAAAATTTAAATACCATATAAATATATAATGTGTTTTATGACACTATAATGATCCAATAGAGATGTAATAAAATACTATAAAATTTATGTCCATCAAATATATTTTTTACCTTTTATATAATTTAATTTTTTTTATTTTTTTATTTTATTGTGCCTTAGTGGACCCTCTATGACTTATAAAACATTTTAACTTTTTAAAATGATTTTTTGGGGTGTGACTCATCTCCACATATGCAAGACAAATATTTCAATAATTTCTATAATTGGAATTATAAAATAATTTCATCCACTAAAATTTGTAATAAACTATTGTAAAACCCCATGGGATGGTAGTTGGTTTATATTAGTTTAATGTGTAGTGTCCAAAACCAAAATAATAAATAAGTCCCTCTCCATTCCTATATAAACCCACTCAATATCCCATTCCGCTTCACTCAATCCTTTTGGAGCCCAAACAACCTCTGACCTCCTATATCTTGAATCCCCCAAAGCCACCTCAATCTCCCAATAATACCCTATAAAGCCTCTCCAAAGCCTTTGGTATCACACATCCAGGTAAGGGATCCTCACTTTCCTTCATTCCTTATTTCTTATCCATGTCTCCTTATATTTTTATTCCCTTTTATTTTGAATTTATAATGTTGGGGTATAATTTCATACCTCCTCTATGCTGACCACATTATGTTTGAATTATGATATATATCTTTCTCTCTCCTTAATCCATCCCATCTACTCAAATTACCATGCTGAGATTTCATAAGATTTATTCCCTTTCACCGCTTTTTTCATGTATCATTATTTTTTTATGCCTTCTATTTTCCAATTTCATGTGTGGGTACATGTATCTATATTACCACATTACCTTCTATTTCATGTACATGTGATAATATATCCCTTTCCATCTCATCAACCATTTTTATGATTTATTATGTCTCGTCATTATGCTACTGAAATTGCACCGTGATTTTCCAAGCCAAAAGCATTATGTAAGGAATACCATACCCAACTATATATCAAGGGTATTCAAATTAATGAACATATAAATATTTAATGGTAAATAAATTTTTATATTACACATTCCTTAATCATGTAATAAACTATATTTTTCAATTATTCTATGTTATATGATTCATGTGGAACAGTTACTCATGAAATGAAATGTTTATAAAAGTGTGCCCTGATGGCACTCCAATGCATTGGGTATTGAATAGTATCATGATAAACCAATGGAAAAGAGGTTTACACAAGATTATTCAAGTGAAATTTGTCTTTATTCATGATAATTCAAGTGAAATGGGGGTTTACTCATGCTCCATGTGAAATGAGATGTGGATCATGCTAATATCATGTAAAATGTAGTTTCCACATCTCCATGTTATGATAATTATTCTATATGATGAATTTATGATCATGTTTTTATTATACCCCATTGATATACCAATTTATTTTCATTTACTATATTCTTAATTTTATTCCTTATTTACACCCTTTTTGGGATTTATAGCTCACCATTTTTGTATGTACGTCCCCAAGTTATCCCATGCAATTCTATGTAAGAATTAACTTTATAGTCATGTAAAAGAAGATTTCAATGAAGTTGTTGTATTTTACATTATAAGTTGTTATTTAATTCTTCTTATTTACCAAGATACTAGACCTCTTGAACCTCGGTGTTGTATTAAGTTCATGTTTATGTAATATAAGATGTTTAAGTGTGTAACAAAGGGTTTGGTTGGTATAGTTTGTATCACATGATATGTTTTGTTATTTCTGGTATTAAGATTAGAAAAACATACTAAAATCCTTAAGTATATTACTTGTAATACAAAAATCCCTAAATTTTTTTGAGAATAGAAGAAGTTGTTTATTAATAAAATACAACTCTATCTAGATACGAATATGTAAAGGTAGCTCTGGCACATATGTTTCTAGGCATAAAACTAGAAAACACAACTTTGAGCTAGACTCGAATGGGAACCGGTGCTTGAAAACCGGCCTTAATTCAATCCTGTTTTGACACTCCTGGGGGGATATTCTATGGTAAATTCAAAAACTTAGAACGAAAACTTATTATGGGAGAAAAAATTTCCCTTGTGAATATATGTTATGGAAAATATTATGGATTACCTAGATTGAATCTTAGAGTATCATAAGTAAGGATATAATATAAAGTTTTATCCTTATATGACACACATTTTCATTTTATATTATTATTATCTATGTATTAAAACCCCATGATTATATTTTATTCTTCATAGTTAAAGCATGGAAGGGGGAAGATCACAAAAAAACCTTCCCTCTCTTCTGCAAGAACTACTTGGAGAGATTATCCTAAAGACAATATCAGATGACATTGAAACTTTTAAAATATCAATGATACCAGAAATGAAAAATATGGGGCATCCAATACTTCTTGAATTGGACAATTCATTCAAATATCGGGCATCATCTATTGGATAATATTTTTCTCTTGTCATTATTACCATGAAATGCATGGTATGTACCATCTGAGTCATTTCAAATTCATATCATTATTTTTAAAATTATGATGATATAATTGAATTACTATATTCTAAAAAATAGGGAGGCCTCTCAGCAGCCTATATATATATATATATATATCAAATTATAGATTTTTTCTTTGGTGAAATATTAAAACAGATTTACCAAAACCCAAATTTGGAATATTTTATGATGAATCAGTAAGAAATTTTTATCATAAACATGATCAAGATGATTTTTTAAAATTGAATATAAGAAATACCTTTTTAACAAATTATTGATGCTTCAATTTTTATAAACCAAGATGACAGAGATTATTTTGGGCATGTAAGTATATTATTTTGAATATATCATATGGTACCATTGTAACGCATGACCATTTCTGCATAAATGAAATGATTATAAGAAATACTAAAGACCCCATTTAAGAGATAAATGATATTTACCCACACCATTTTTCGACTTAGTATGTAAAATGAAATTTTAGGGGAGCTATTTCTTGTGGGGGGAAGAATGTACGACCTGAACTATTGAATAACATTTTGTTTCCTAAAAATACAGGTATCCCTTTGTCTCATTAATTAAAACTATATAAGAATAAATTGAAATTTAACTTTTAGTTTTTGACTATAACATGACCATTGGTCAATTATGATCAAAGATCAAAATGACCACTGGAAAAATAATAATTTTACTGTTATAATAATTGTATATAAATTGATGTGACAATGGAAAAAAATAATTTAGAAAATAAGTTGTGATGGCCTCATCTAGTAAACTTGGGACATAAGAATCTAATTTTTTAAAGCTTTGATAGAAGGATGCATCACTAAAAAATTTTCTTGACCATGACCAAGCTGAGATTCAGCATGTTAATCTAGAACGAAACCGACTACATGAAAAGTGTAAGATGATTGACATTACCACCAGTGTGATGTTATCCGACATGACCCAATAATGTGTCACAATCGCACACCAACCCTTAGGTCTTATGTGATAGTTATAAGGGTTTATGTAACACATCCCTAGCACTATGATGATGTGATTGATTTTTTTATAAGGAATATACATTAATTTTATTATAGTTACGTTGTAAATGGTTTTTAAATAACTAATAGTATTTTTAGTTAATATTAAATCAAGAAATCCATTTTGATAAATTAATGGATGATATAATTAAATATTATTTTTATAAAATATTATTACTAAATTACATTTATTATATATAAATTATTTTATAATTTGTCATGAATACAATAGTAATTTTTATCATGGTTTGAAATCTATTTTTTCCAAAACCCATGGTTTTTTATAAATTTGAGTTTTTATTATTAAATTAAAAATTCTAATATTTAAAATATTATTATGAAAAAATTAATATCATTTTTGAATTCTAGATGTCTAAATCACCTAATTATAAATTTTTCATTATTTTCTAAGATAGTCAAATTTTCCGGTAAATATTAAATACTGTTTAAATATTTAATGCTTTTTATGTCATCATAATGACCTAATAATTATGTATTATAATAATATAAAATTTATTTTTGGCTAGTATATGTTTTACCATTAATTTAATGTAATTTCAAATTTGTTTGACTAATTTTATGTTCCCATAGTGAACCCTACAAGACTTATAAAATATTTATATTTTTAAAATGATTTCCTTGAGAGTGTGACTCACCTCTACATAATAAAGAATAATATTTTAATAATATTTTCCATTTTACTTCGAAAATTATTTTTTTCTACTCCAATTTGGAAAAAAATCATGGGAAAAAAATGTTGTATGTTATTTTTTTTTTGATTAGATAAATGTATAGGGTCCAAAATATAAATAATAACGAATTCCCTCTCCTTTCCTATATAAATCTACTCAATATCCCATTACACTTCACTCAAACAATTTGGAGCTCATCCAAACTATTAACTACTATCTCTAGAATACTCCCAATTCGCCCCAAACTCCCAAGAATCCACTCTCAAGCATCTCTGAAGCCTTTGGGATCACATTTCCAAGTAAGCTATCTTCACTTTCCATCCTTAATTATTTATTTACATGTTTCTCTGTATTTTTATGCCCATTTATTTTCAATTAAAAATTTATAGGTATGATTTTGAAACTTCCCTAAAATTCCCTCCATATATTTTAAAGATAATATACCTCTTTCTTAGTCATTAATCCCTCCCATATACACCTTTTACCGAGAATAAATTCTATATGAGTTATTCACTTTCCCCTATTTCATCAATTTTATTTATTACATTATGCGTTATATTTCTAAATTTCATGTGTGGGTACATGTATCTATATTACCCTCTTACCTTCCATTTCATTAACATGTGATTAAATATCCCTTTATCTCTCATCAAAAAAATTTATGATTTATTATGTAAGTTCGTTATGCTACCAAAATGGCACTACTATTTTCCAATCCAAACTCATTGTGTTTGTATACCATACCCATTTATTTATCAATGGTAATCACCTTTATTCAAATAAAAATATTTAATGGTAATAGAAATTTATGCATTCAACATTACATAATCGTGGAATAACTTATTATGTTAAATGATTCCATGTTATATGATCAATATGTCACACTTATAAATGAAATGAAATATTTATAAATGGTGTGACCTGATAGTGCTCCAATGCATTGGGTAAAGAATATCATCATGATAATCCATGTGGAATTCGGGTTTTCCCATGATAATTCATGTGAAATAAGTGTTTTCTCATGCTAATTCAAGTTTAATGATTTTTTACTCATTTTTCATGTGCAATGAGCTTTGGATCATTCTAATACCATGTTATAGGTTTTTGGAACATCTCAATGTTATGATAATCATGATATGTCATACCTTTATGATCTGGTATAAGGCATCAACCTTAAACCTTACTTAATTATTGAATTAAATGAATAATTCACATTGAGGATCTTTTCAGGTTTAGAGTTTTAGAGAATTAGGTCAAAACTATTACATCTCAAAAGATTACATAGTAGACACTTCTACTAAGTTTACATAACATAAAAAAACTTAAAATGAAACATGTCTAGTTCCATGTTTTAGATAGCATGTCTTTCCTTGACCCTATTCAACTTTAAGTCCTATGGAAAACATTTCAAAAACGTGGGATGAGCATAAAATTCCTGGTAAAGGATACACAATGAGGAAAAGCTGTTAGTTTTTCAAAAACAAAAATTAAACCATGAGTACTTTACCAACGTAATACTTTTCACCTTTATCAAATAGTAAAATCACTTTACTGAATAAAAGACCATTACATACCCTTTTGTAACCAAAAGATTACCATAAAACCCATGTAAAGAACACAAAATATATAAAGGTAACTTGGGACATAAACATACTTAAATGGAATAACCATATGGTTAACTTCCACACATACTTAATGGAATAGACATACAGCCGACTTCCATACCCAATGCATTGGAGGTTATAACATAACCACCTGTCCTGGTATTCACGGCACTATCCGTCATATGGTTTATCACGTAACCACCCGTAAAATGTCCAAGTACCATCATTAAACATAAAATATTGAAAATATAAACATTTCAATAACAAATTTCATTTTCAATCACAATAAGTAATTCCAAGATATTGAATTAATCTGTCTACTTTCAAAAATCATTTAAAAGAGATTTTTGAATCAATGTGTCCCATACCACATTGAAGCTTTTAATGGAATTATAATTTTAAAACATTAATGTCTATATAAATACTGAAAAACATTTTTAAAACATGGAAATTTAAGATAATGATTTAGAATAATGAATCTTTAAAACATTTAAAATGATATTTTTGTTAAAGAGTTTTTAACAAAATGAGAGACTCTTGCATACAAATAATTGCGGAATAACATTTAATCCGAGATTTATAATATCACGAGAATAAAGGGATTCATGATATAATATTGAAAAGGATATTATACACACCAAATAAGAGTGAATTGGTACATAACAACAATGAAGTCTCAATGGAAATGTAAATTGAGATGAAATCCATTATAAAGAGGGTATCCTTAAACTAAGGATAAATCTATCACATAATTATGTGTGAGAAATAAAAATACACCCAATATAAGTGGATATTATGTGTGAAACAATCTATGGTCATTAACACGTATTCATAGTATTACATGTTTAAGAAGTACAAGTTGAACCCAAAGAAATCGAAATTGGGTTAAGATGTCCCCTTGTAAAAATTTGACAGCCTAACGACGTCACTTCAAAATTCAGAAAATTAGTCGATGAGAGAGTGAATGGTATCTCATCACTTGGACATAAACTTTACATAAATAAGGATATATAAGAACATATCCCAACATAATAAGATGTAAATTAAAAGACTTAACAAAAGAAGTCTTTTAAAAAGAGGAGGGTGAAAGGTCCCCTTACCGAGTTGGGTAACTTTCGAAACGTACACCCCATGGAAGAAGGGTCCTACAATGAAGATGTAAATACCCATTAATTAAATTATACTACAAAAAGTGTATAATAATGTGAATTACATACACCACTCAAAGGAAATAGCGGCAAACGTAGCATAAATGTCACGAGAATAAAAGTGGGATGAAAAATCCCTTATGAAAACTCGGCAGCCTAACGGCGCCACATAAATCTTCCAAAAATAGATTGATGAGATCCAATATGGTCTCTAATTATATGAACATAAAAAGTACAGAAGGAGGAATATAAAATAACATCCCAAAACATATGAAATATGAGCTTAAAACAAATGACATAAAAGAGAGTACTTAAAAAGAAAGAGAGAGGTTGGATCTCTTACGAAAATTCGGCAGCCTAACGACGCCACTCAAAACTTCCAAATTGGATTGATGAGAGAGAATACGATCTCTCATAATATGAACATAAAAATTAAAGTAAGAGTAATATAAAATAACATCCCAATAACAAGAAATATGAGCTTTAAAAGGAGCGACATAAAAGATTGTACTTAAAAAGAAAGAGAGGAGTAGGATCCCTTACCTCAAGTCCAACTTGTCTTGTTCGTTTCATTATATTCCTGAATAATAAACTTTGGTAAATTTATAATTTCTTAATCACCTTCTATAAAGATTATTTTTCAGTTCATCTCACATATTTTAATGTTATAATAATTGGTTAATAATATGAGTTCATATCAGACGTTTTTGTTGATGTTTGGTACATGAGTCAAAACTGAACTTGTTTGAAAAATGATTGTCCATGTAGTTATAAGTAAATAATTTCCAGAATAGTATTAATGATTAATATATCATATATATCCAGTAAATATTAATTTTATACTATTCCATATCATTTGGAGATAAAAAACGAAAAGCACCGTTCATGGAGATGGTAGGTCGTACGTACACATGAACGCTACTTTCATTTTTTCTTTGTCATATTAATGGAATTAAAAAAAATGAGATATATATATATATATATATGTTATAATTCTAGAATGATATCCATAATTATAAGTAATATATCACATTTATATCCATTATATTTATGTACTTATAATAGTACATAACATTTTGAGATAAAAAATGAAATATACCGTTCATGGAGATGGTAAGTCGTACGTACGTATGAACGCTACTTCCATTTCTATTTCATATTTTATGGAATTGAAACATAATAATACATAATAGTATTTTAATTACAGTATGTTATCATATATAATATTATTAAATATATCCTTTATACGTACCACATATGGTATTAACGAATCAAATCACTTTTAGGGGGCGGTAGTCCGCACTTCCTTAAATGAAGATATCGCATTTACCCATAATGGAAACCATAAAGGTATGCCATAAATGAAAAATACAGAAGCTTAATTAAAACATAAACTTACTATATATCATATATAAATATAGTGTCATATTAATGGACACCTTTGAAGGTGTTAGAAGAATGTTGAACAATCATCATTTCATGAGGCAAAAAATCACCAACCACAGAAATAGTATGTTCTTTAACTATTAGACTAAGGTGTGTGTAAGTGTAGCTCTAATGCATCTTATAACAACATCCTAGTATATTTAAGATACTGGAGTTGTTACAAAAGAAATTAATAAAAAGAGTTTAGTGGGTTGGAGAAGCAAAATAAAACAAAAGGACTCAAGTGAAGACATTGCCTTAAAATCAGGTAACTCTCTTTGGTTTGAGATAAAAAGCTTCCTTGGGAAGACTTCTGCCCAAAGTGAGGCTTCAAGGAGTTAGATAGGGATGTGGAGAGAGAAAATGGGCAGGGTTTGTCCGAGCCAAAGGCTTTGGAAGTGTGGGTAAGTAGGTAGAGGTAGGGTCCTTTTATAAGAGAGGAGGGGCAGTCTTGGAAAGTAAAGAAATGTTACTTTATTTTAGAATGAGTTTCGGATTTTAATGGTCCCACATTGTTGTGTTTCAAGGATAAGGTGATAAGGGTTCTAAATCCACCCATCCAATAGGTTTTGGACATGTGTAGGTCTTAGATTATACATTATCTTTCCATTTTATTTAAATCGTTAAATAATGAGGTCATCGCTGCATCATCATGATGTCATAAATAATTTAATTTATTTAATGTCTAAAAATTATAAAAAAAATAATATAATGTAGTAAATCTTTATATCTTTCCAATGACTATTTATAGTCAAATATCTGACTTGTATAACCCCATGTAATTTTTTTTAGTAAAACATCTCATGTTTGTGTCATTTTTACTTTAACATTAAATAAAAAGGTATTTATGTCATTTTCCAACCAAAGTGGCTCCATGGGGTCCCCAAGTTGACCCCTATATTTTCATTGTCGGCCGTGACACATCCAACGAGGGTAGGACATGTGTCTAGGTCATTTAATTTTAATAAAACATTATTTTTACCTTAAACTACACTAATTACCTCTAATCGTGATTAAAAACTTAATAAGTTACTATTCACCAAAAAATTATTTTAATCCCATTGAACCGCATTTTACTTCTTCATGAAAACCATGTATGTCAGATTTTTGATATTCGAAACACAATGATGGAAAAATTTCATTTAAACTGAAAATATGTTTTTATAAGTACCACTTAGTGGTTTCACTATTCATTAAAAATTGAAGTTTTTCAGAAAATTACCAAAAATTAACCCTAAGCTATATTTGATATTCCGAATTCAAAAATGATGTCTATTTTAAAAAATTCAAAACATATAAGTTTCATTAATTAATTAAATAATTAAATCCCGCTGTCAAAACAAATAGCGTGTTTTTATGAAACAAAATGTATCAACAGATTGACACTAGTTTAAGTCCGATTTCAAAGTGAAATTAAATTCAACGAACACTATTGGATAAAATGGTAAAAATATATTCCAATTTCACTTTAAAATAAATTCAAAAAATAATCTAATCATATGAATAAATTATATTAAAAAGATGTTTTGAATTAAAATACAACCTTTTTCACTATTCATTAAAAATTGAACTTTTTTTGAAAAATACCAAAAATTTACACAAAGTAAATTTTGATGTCATGATTGTAAAGAATAATTTTATTTTGTCAAATATAACACATAAAATTTTCAAAAAGTGGATTTGAAATAGGTTTTCCAACAAAGGGTGGTTAATCGACCTTTTAAAGAATATTAGAATGTTTACACTTAAAATTGGATTCATTTGCATTTTTAATCCTCTAAAATTTATTACAAAAAGTAAAAATATTTGACAAACATATGTAATCATTATGTAGTTAGTTCTGTTCATTCCTGCCATTACAACGGCCATGCGTTAACTACTATTTAAAATAATATTATTTTATTATTGGAGTGAAACGTAATATTCCCAAGAAACACGTTGTTGCGTGTTGGGTACGCCATCGAGCATAGCGTCCCCTTTAAAGTCATATTAATATTTTATTCACAAATATAGAGAAATGTGAAAATTTCATACTCTTTATTTACCTGGGGTGTTACATCCTTCCCCCCTTTTGGGAATTGCGTCCTCGCAATTTTAAAAATGGTCCTGGAAACATCCTTGAAAGTCCCACATCGGAACAAGAGTCGGTAAAACAATCACTTTAAAATAAAGAAAGAGAATTACAGAGGTTACCCGAGTTAACCCATACTAGGATTCCAAGTATGGAAATATAGACATGGAGGAAAAAACAAAGGGTCATGTTCTGATGGAGAGTGATAGTAAACATGTCTAGGAGAAAGTTAACCATAAAAAAATCACAAACTTGTGATGGGTTAAACAGTATTCGATTCCCCAGTAGGAAAAGTTAATAGACAACATTTTTGTTTTAAGTTACTTTTTATTGAGGAATTTATTCCTAAGGAAACATAATCACTTATCATGTTGACTTTTAACTTTTATTAGATACCTAACACAAACTCATATTTTCTCCAAAATACGAGTATTTAGGAAGACTTGTTCTCATTAAGAGTACTATAATCAACTTCTATAGAATCACCTAATCCACAAAAGAGAACTATATACTTCCCATATCTTTAGACTTTAACCAAAACCAAAACCAAAAAGGTTAGTACAAGGTCAGATAATCCAAAAAAGGATAACCCTTTATAAAAAGAAAATCTATGCTTCATCTCCAAAATTTGTCCAAAAAACCCCAAAGTTAAACGAGGACCATTTGATACACAATTTGTCCATAAAATTCATCAATGTAAACCAAACTAAGATTGAAACCCAAATATTTGAAGGACCTATTCACATAGTCTTCCAAGGTACAAATTAACTTTTATCTCCAAATAACATCAGTTGCTCTTAAATTCTCATATTGAAAAGTAATTAACCTAATCACATATCCTCGATGATAGGTTAGTCATTTCCATAGATAACCCAAAATAAACTTACTCTTGATTCCTAAAATCATATAACTAAAAAGAATCAGTCAAACTAACTAGGGAATTCACGTAGTCCAGTGGGAGGCGATAAATACCAGTCGCACTTTGGATGTGGGTTCGATTCCCACAGCTTTGTCCGACGTGATGGGTTGTCACACGGCCTGCGTGTTTTCCTTTTTCCAAAACTATATAATTATTAAAACATTCCCCAAAACGAGATAAAATCTTCAAAAATAATCATAACATATTTTAACCTCAAGTTTATCTCATGCCTTTCATTTTCCATCATAACATATAATAACCCATAATTACCTCAAAATTAAGGATCATATAAACTCTAATGGTTACCTTTATAATTATTACCTGAACTTCTACATCAATTTGTCATCTTGTACATGATGCATTACAGATCATACCAAGGTTCAAGTGGTTTATCATGACTCTGTGATAGTTGGTTTAGAACAACTACGAGTTTCCTCATTGAATCCCCCATTTTATCTAGTATCCTAATCAGTGAACCGCCACAGTTTCCTTCAAACCTGTTGTCTCTTTGGTGCCTTCTAGATCCATCCATTCAGTAACAACAGAAATGTCAGTGTGAGTTTATCAACAAAACCATCATGTACTAACGAGGAAGGTAAACACTAAGATATACTTACTCATTCAATTTATCTAATACCATGACTCTTTTTGAAATCCTAGCCATTATAGTAATGTCACGTATGCTTAGAGGATACCCTAACCTCTAAAGTTATCTAAACCGACCACTGATACCAACTATAAGGCCTCGGCCTTAAACCTTATTTAATTATTGAATTAAATGAATAATTCACATTGAGGATATTTTCAGGTTTAGAGTTTTATAGAATTAGTTCAAAACTATTACATCTCAAAAGATTACATAGTAGACACTTCTACTAAGTTTCCATAACATAAAAAAAACATAAAAAGAAACATGTCTAGTTCCATGTTTTAGATAACATGTCTTTCCTTGATCCCATCCTTGACCCTATTCATCTTTAAGTCCTGTGGAAAACATTTAAAAAACTTGGGATGAGCATAAAAAGCCCAGTAAATGATACACAAAGAAGGAAAACTGTTAGTTTTTCCAAAACTACAAGTAAACCATGAGTACTTTACAAAAGTAATAATTTTCACCTTTATGAGGTAGTAAAAACTATTCACTGAATAATAGACCATTACTTACCCTTTTGTAACCAAAATATTACCATAAAACCCATGTAACGAACACATAATATATGAATGTAACTTGGGACATAAACATACTTAAATGGAATAACCATACGGTCGACTTCCACACATACTTAATGGAATATCCATACGGCCGACTTCCATACCCAATGCATTGGAGGTTATAACGTAACCACCCGTCCTGGTATTCATGGCACCACCCGTCATATGGTTTATCACGTAACCACCCGTAAAAAGTCCAAGTACCATCATTACACATAAAATATTGAAAATATAAACATTTCAATAACAACATTTCATTTTCAATCACAATAAGTAATTCCAAGATATTTAATTAATCAATCTACTTTCAAAAACCATTTAAAATAGATTTTTGAATCAATGTGTCCCATACCACTTTGAAGATTTTAATGGAATTATAATTTTAAAACATTATTTTACATATAAATACTGAAAACCATTTTGAAAACATGTACAATAAAGATAAAGATTTAGAATAATGAATATTTAAAACATTTAAAACGATATTTTTGTTAAAAAGTTTTTATCAAAATGAGAGACTCTTGAATAAAAATAATTGCTGCATAACAATTAATCCGAGCTTTATAATATCATGAGAATAATTGGATTCATTATATAATATGTCAAAGTACAGTATACACACCAAATAAGAGTCAATTGGTGCATAACAACAATTATTTCTCAATGGAAATGTAAATTGAGATGAAATCCATTATAAATAGGGTATCCTTAACCTAAGGATAAATCTATCACATAATTATGTGTGAGAAATACAAATACACCCAATATAAGTGGATTTTAAGTGTGAAACAATATAATCTCATTCACACATATTCATAGGATTACATTTTCAAGAAGTACAAGTTGAACCCAAAGAAATCGATATTGGGTTAAGGTGTTCCCTTGTAAAAATTCGACAGCCTAACGGCGTCACTTCAAAATTCCAAAAATTAGTCGATGAGAGAGTGAATGGTATCTCATCACTTGGACATAAACTTTACATCAATAAGGATATATAAGAACATATCCCAACATAATAAGATGTAAATTAAAAGACTTAACAAAAGAAGTCTTTTAAAAAGAGTAGGGTGAAAGGTCCCCTTACCGAGTTGGGTAACTTTCGAAACGTACACCACATGGAAAAGGGTCATACAATGAAGATGTAAATACCCATAAATGAAATTATACTACAAAAAGTGTATAATAATGGGCATTACATACACCACTCAAAGGAAATAGCGGCAAACGTAGCATAAATGTCACGAGTATAAAAGTGGGATGAAAAATCCCTTACGAAAACTCGGCAGCCTAACGGCACCACCTTAATCTTCCAAAAATAGATTTATGAGATCAAATACGGTCTCTCATTATATGAACATAAAAATTACAGAATGAGGAATATAATAGAACATCCAAAAACATATGAAATATGAGCTTAAAAGAAATGACATAAAAGAGAGTACTTAAAAAGAAACAGAGAGGTTGGATCTCTTACGAAATTCGACAGCCTAACGGTGCCACTCAAAACATCCAAAATTGATTGATGAGAGAGAATAGGGTCTCTAATAATATGAACATAAATATTACAGTAATAGTAATATAAAAGAACATCCCAATAACAAGAAATATTAACTTTAAAAGAAGCGACATAAAAGAGTGTACTTAAAAAGAATGAGAGGAGTATGATCCCTTACCTCAAGTCCAAATTGTCTTGTTCGTTTCATTATATTCCTGAATAATAAACTTTGGTCAATTTATAATTTCTTAAGGACCTCATATATAGATTATTCTTCAGTTCATATCAAATATTTTAATGTTATAATAATTGGTTAATAATATGAGTTCATATCAGAAGATTTTTGTAGATTTTTGGTACATGAGTCAAAAATGAACTTGTTTGAAAAATGATTGTCCATGTAGTTATAAGTAAATAATTTCCAGAATAGTATTAATGATTAAAATATCATATATATCTAGTAAATATTAATTTTATACTATTCCATATCATTTTGATATAAAAATGAAAAGCACCGTTCATGGAGACGGTAGGCCGTACGTTCGCATTAACACTACTTTTATGTTTTCTTTCTCATATTAAAGGAATTAAAACAGAATGAGAGATATATATATATATATGTTATAATTACAGAATTATATCCATAATTTAGATGTAATATATCACATATATATCCATTATATATATGTACTTATAATAGTACATAACATTTTGAGATAAGAAATGAAATGTACCGTTCATGGAGACGGTAAGCTGTACGTACGCATTAACGCTACTTCCATTTCTATTTCATATTTAATGGAATTAAAACATAATTATACATAATAGTATTTTAATTCCAGGATGGTATCATATGTAGTATCATTAAATATATCCTTTATACGTACCACATATGGTATTAACGAATCAAATCACTTTGAGGGGGCGGTAGTCCGCACTTCCTTAAATGAAGATATGGCGTTTACCCATAATGAAAACCATAAAGGTTTGCCATAAATGAAAAATAAAGAAGACTAAGTTAAACATAAACATATTATATATCATATATAAATATAGTTTCATATTAATGGACACCTTTGAAGGTGTTATAAGAATGTTGAATAATCATCGTTTCGTGAGGCAAAAAATCGCCAACCACAGAAACAGTATGTTCTTAAACCATTAGACGAAGGTATGTGTAAGTGTAGATCTAATACATCTTATAAAAAAATCCTAGTATATTGAAGATAATTGAGTTGTTACAAAAGAAATGAATAAAAAGAGTTATGCGGTTGGAGAAGCAAAATAAAAAAAAAGGACTCAAGTGAAGACATTACCTTAAAATCGGGTAACTCCCTTTGGTTTGAGCTAAAAGGCTTCCTTGGGATGACTTCTGCCCAAAGTGAGGATTCAAGTAGTTAGATAGGGATGTATAGAGATAAAATGGGCAGGTTTTGTCCGAGACAAAGGCTTTGGAATTGTGGGTATGGAGGTTGAGGTGGGGGCCATTTATAAGAGGAGAGGAGGGGCACTCTTCGAAAGTAAAGAAATGTTACTTTATTTTAGAATGAGTTTCGGATTTTAATGGACCCACATTGATGTGTTTAGAGGATAAGGTGATAAGGGTTCGAAATCCACCCATCCAATAGGTTTTGGACATGTGTAGGTCTTAGATTTTACATTATCTTTCCATTTTATTTAAATCGTTAAATAATGAGGTCATCGCTACATCATCATGATGTCATTAATAATTTAATTTATTTAATGTCTAAAATTATAAAAAAAAATACTATGTTGTATGAAATCTTTATAGATTTCTAATGACTGTTTATAGTCAAAAATATGACTTGTATAACCCCATGTAAAATATTTTTTAGTAAAAAATCTCATGTTTGTGTCATTTTTACATTAACATTAAATAAATAGGTATTTATGTAATTTTCCAACCAACGTGGCTCCATGGGGTCCCCAAGTTGACTCATTGATTTTCTTGGTCATCCATGACACATCCAATTAGGGTAGTACATGTGTCTAGGTCATTTCATTTTATTAAAATATTAATTTTACCCTAAACTACACTAATTACCTCTAATCGCGATTAAAAACATAATAAGTTACTATTCACCAAAAAATTATTTTAATCCCATTGATCCGCATTTTAATTATTAATGAAAACCATGTATGTCGGATTTTTCAAATTGAAAACACAAAGATGGCAAAATTTCATTTAAACAGAATATCAGTTTTTATAAGTTCCACTTAGTGGTTTCACTATTCATCAAAAATTGAAGTTTTTCAGAAAATTACCAAAAATTCACCCCAAGCTATATTTGATATTCCAAATTCAAAAATGATGTCTATTTTAAAAAATTATAAACATATAAGTTTCATTAATTAATTTAATAATTAATTCCCGTTGTCATAACAAAGAGCGTGTTTTTATGAAACAAAATTTATCAAAAGATTGACACTAGTTTAAGTCCTATTTCAAAGTGAAATTAATTCCAACGAACACTATTGGATTAAATGGTAAAAATATATTCTTATTTCACTTTAAAATAAATTCTAAAATAATCTTATCATATAAATAAATTAGATTAAAAAGGGGTTTTGAATTAAAATACAACATTTTTCACTATTCATTAAAAATTGAACGTTTTCAGAAAAATACCAACAATTTACACAAAGTAAATTTTGATGTCCCGATTCTAAAGAAGAATTTTATTTTGTGAAATATAACACATAAAATTTTCAAAAAGTGGATTTAAAAGAGGATCAGCATCAAAGGGCGGTTAATCGACCTTTAAAAGAATATTAGAATGTTTACGCTTAAAATTGGATTCATTCGCAGATTTAATCTTCTAAAATTTATTGAAAAAAGTAAAAATATTTGAAAAACATGTATAATAATTTTGTAGTTAGTTCTGTTCATTCCCACCATTACAACGGCCAGGCGTTAACTACTATTTAAAATAATATTATTTTATTATTAGAGTGAAACGTAAGGTTACCAAGAAACTCATTGTTGTGTGTTGGGTATGCCATTGAGCATAGCGTCCCCTTTAAAGTCATATTAATATTTTATTCACAAATATGGAGAAATGTGAAAATTTCATAATCTTTATTTACCTGGGGTGTTATATCTGGTTTCTCTTATGATTCATTGATGTGCCTCCATCCTAACGTGTATTGTATTGTTCTTGTTATGCTTTTTTACTCCCTTAATATGGTTTATAGATCACCTTATTCTTATTAATTTAATTAGGTTATCCCATTAAATTCAAAATATGAAAGAATGTAGTGGTTATGTAAACGAAGTTTTCAATAAAGATGTTGTATTTTATGTTCTACGATTTTATGTAATGCTCATAATTTCAAAATATATTGGACATCTCAGTACTTGGAGTTGTATTAATTGAATTTTAATGTAATAAATCCTTTTTATGTGTGTAATAATCTATATTTTTGATATACCATGTGTCTTTATGTGAGATTTTTTGGCCCATGTGTCTTCGGGTGATGTGATTTATGTTTTTTCCTATGTTCCTTTAAAATGAGAGATTCCTTTTTCCCCTGTTTCTTCAAGACCAGATGTGAGGTGATTTTTTACAGCCCAAATGTGTGTATGAGGATTTTTTATGTGATTTTTTGTGAGTCCTAGGTGTTTACATGTAGGTTGTAATGTGGGTTTTGAGGCCTAGGTGTCTGAAGGTGAGATATATTGTGACGTACGGAAGGAATGGGTGTTCCAGGGCATCTGATAGTTCATATGATTGGAATAACCAGTGGAAGTGTTGTGTGTGGTACCCTAGAATCAATGTCATTTATATTTTATTACATGGTTTTTTTATTTGGTGATCATGTTATGGTGAGGTTCGGGTGCATAGTATACCGACTTAGGGGTTGACCGGTTTTTGTTTTCTCACGTGTGTGTTACTATGAATCTGTCACATCTTCCCAAGACACATTGGTTTTTCAATTGAGTATACGTGTATGCTCATCCTTTTTATATAACTAGTTTTCAGGTTTCTATGTGGACTTCATGGACAGTGTTGGCCCTTTCCAGCACGGATCATGAATGTTTTCATGTCACTACTTATCTTTTATTTATGTATTTACATTGGAGTCTTTTTTATTGTTTCAATTCTATTTTTCAAATGTATATGGGGAACTATTTTAGTGTATATTTTATTTGTGTCTTGGAGTTTCATTTTGTATGATGCATCTTATCTCTATATTTTGATTCCTAAATAGGGTAATGCATCCCATTTAGTTATATTTTTACACCCTTTTTATTAGTTGCCATCCCGGGGCCCAGTGAAGGTGGGGATTGGGGGCTATTATCTCACTTTCATCATTGCTAGCCCAGGAGGGGTATTTTTTGAGGATTGGGGTATTGAAAGTGTTATATCAGAGGTGATGGTTGACAGAAAAAATGAAGTTTTGAGTAAGGCATAGTGAGGATTTCCAGGGATTGTATATAAATAGTTCATGTTGACCTTGGTGCATGACATAGGTCTCGGAGGCCGGCTATGCCATGGGATTTTATTGGCTCTCATGGTCCAGTATGTGGAATTTGAACATATTCAATGTCCAAGTGAGACTGAACGACATGCAGTATAGAGACCTAGGAGTGGTAATTACATAATAATTAAATTTGTAACTGTTTAAATTAGGGTGTTTTGGAATGGTTAAAATTAATACATGAGATTAATTGAAAATAAATGAAAATAAAATTCCAATCTACCCAGGCTTAGAAAATATTATTTTACACTTTTTAACAATGCGTCATGGATATAATCAATGTGTGTCATAGGTTGTGAATGTTTGTCATACTGATCTAGTTGATCGATGCAGGGTTGACCCAGTTAAATATTATGATCAATAATAGAATATGTTACATTATTTTCACTAAATTGATATGGAAGAGTATGAGGGAAGTGTATTAGAAGTGGATATTTAGGGCCACATAGTGGAGATTGAGATCACCTTCTGTTTTATCTAGTCTTTGATAAGATATAGTGTCAATTAGGAAATCATTCAAATGTAGGAGTTTCACATTAGTTGGGGACACTGTTAATGGGTGAGAGGAATGGGGCATATGTGTTATGGGTTGAATTTCAGAAAGAGTTATTGGTGGAGTTCCTTTTATAAACTATGAAGGTAGAGATCAGGTAGGAGATACTCCCCCTTAGGTAGGGGAGTATGTCAGTGAGGGAGCTTCATATCAATATCAAGGATATTCTATGTTTTTTACTAGACCACCTTCTAAGTGAGGATTATTCGACGAGATATCATGAGGTGGCACTATGTCCTACTATACAATAAACTGTCACACCCATTACATTGCAACTATATTTGGAGCTTCAGAAGAAGATAAAGGTGATAGATCAGAAGAACTCTTGAGGAGGATTACCATGTTAGTTAATCCAGAATATTTATTTGGGAGGTAGTGCTTTCAGTGGTAGGTCATTGTTTCTCAAACTGTTAAGGTTTTTACTGGTTGGGAGTCATCCCTTGTAGTTTAATTTCCAATATCCCAGTGCTAGTGGATTTTTTTCATTTCTTTGCAGCATTATTCTAGTTTGATTTGATTTTGGGGTACATGTTCATCACCATAGTCAATTCCTAGTGGTACCCATTCATAGTTAGGCGTAGGTGGATAGGTTCAGTTTTGTGCACATTAGAAATTTTTAATGAGGATGTTTTAGGAGTGGAGGCAGCATGATTTTTCTCAACTTATTGGAGATTGGGTAGGAAGAGGCCAATCTCGTGATGTTGCTTGTTCTAGGTGACCATGAATTTATCATGGAAGTGGAGGTAGTATCCTATAGATAGTCACAGGAGATTCTATGGTTAGTTTCATGTTCTAAAGGCGGTAGTTTTAGTAGGCCTAGAAGTCATCAGAGGTAAGATCAGCTTGTTTAGTACCCTTCATTGTGATTTTTTTGATACAGGATCTTCAAAATACTTTATTTCACCTAATATATCCACTGCTCTAGGACTATATTTAGAATGGATTATGAAGACCCTAGTTCTGATTATGCCACCCAGATACAAGACCAGCTTATTGGATTTCTATGAGGAGTGTAGACTGATGATATGACTAGATCAGTCATGTGGGGACATCATCTTGATACGAATGAATCCATATGATTTCATTATCTACATAGAGTGGTTTTATTCCATAAATATTTAAATTGAATGCTTTTGGAGGTGGGATGTGTTCTCATAAATGGGTTACAACGTGTATTTTTTATTGGCAAGTGGGGTAGTCATGTTGGTAGTTTGTGTATAGAGAAACTCCATTATTTGTTGGCCAATCTATTAGTAGAATGTGTGGTCACTTAGATGATGAATAAATCTATGGTATTTGGATATTTCGTAGCTGTTATACTCATGGAGGATGTTACACTACCCCCTCAATGTGATGTTTAGTTTGGGATGGCCTTGCAACCTCACAAATATTTTATTTCTATGTCTCCTTATTGGTTGTATCGTTTTTATTTTTTGAGGTTGGGTATTTAGATAAATTTTTTGATAAAGAAGAGATCTATCAGACCAAGTTTGTTGATGTTTGGTTATCCGGTGTTGTTCATAAATAAGTAGAATGGTGGATAGAGTAATCATTCTCCCAGGTTCATTGGACCCCTTTAAGAGTTAGGTTGAGTTTGTGAGGTGGAACGCTAGTTGGTGTTTCTACCATAGTTGGAGAGGATAAACGAATTAATTCATATTCATAATATTCTTCAATCCCTTCCTAATGAATCTCATTTCATTGACAACATATTGTTGGATATCGATTTTTATCCAACGTTTGTTAAGTGGCATGTAGATATCCATGATCGTTAGGAGCCGTTTCTTCATGGAAAGACCATTATAATGATTTTTTTGATATGAAGGCATGGTTTATAGAAGGATAGAATATGCGAGCATGAGACACATAGGTGTTCTATGTACCGGAGGTTATTTCATTGTTTTTATTTGATGTATTTTTCTTTATAATTAAATGTTTAAATGACACAGTATTTTTTTATCCTCACTTCATTATGTTTTTTGTGTGATGTGTGAAAATGACTTGACATTCAAAAATGGGATGACATGATTACTAATCAAGATTCCTTAATTATAATGTAATTAAACCTATGTGTTTGAGTCTGTGCCTCCCTGAGAAGATATCATCTTGAAATTGAAGAATGAACTCTCTGATTCATGTGTTTGAGAAAGAGTGGTTCTTGTTGTTGCGTAGTGTGTCTGTGAACAATCATGTTGGAACATCAACACCCATGTTGAAAAATTCCTGAATTTTTGATGTCGGTGGAGGTGTTCTTAGATGTAACAGTTTCCACTACAACTTTCAAAAAATACAGGGTGGTTTATCCCTGACAGATGCTATGGTTTGTAGTCTTCCATGAAAATGAGATCCTGGAGATTTATCTTGTAGGATGGTTTTTGTGAACCTTTGTCTATTTTCCTTCCCTGTTGGTTATTAATTGTTGAGGGTGAGAATAGTTTTAGAGGTATCTGATGTAGTGTCCCAGACCTCTCCATTCAATTTCATTGTGAAAATACGGTGTTTGAGGTGTCCCAGGAGATCATGTTGGATCATTTAAAAACCTTTCAGGGATTACATGTTTTCTCGGACTTCCAATGGTGACTCGATGTAAGTGACTCTCTGGAGATCCATCACTAGTGGTGAATAACTTGTGGCCAGTCCCTATTGGTGACTCGCTGGCGGTCACTCGACTAGTGGTTCCTTATAAATTTGTATCCTACCTAATAGTGACTCAATGGCAGTAGAAGGAGTTTCATTTGAAGTTATTCTATCACGAACTATTTCTTCATATCATAGTGTCTCACGGCTAGTTCCACTTTGAATGGTGATTCATCTAATGGAAGATCTTGTACAATGTTACCAGCAACATTTAGTTTTTCAATTTTGACATCATCGTTGATGTAAAATTCATTTAAATATAAATTTTAATGATTTTAATATTCATTCAATGCTAGAAAATCTTATCTATATATTCCTACGGGTCATGAGGGATTTTATTTGTGTCAAAACGCATTACCATGGACATATATTCCTTTAATAGAAAATGAATAACAGATCTAAACCATGACTCCATTTAGATCTTCTAAAGTAGGATATACCTCAATTACTTTTTTCTCCATAATTCATTCCATTTGAATTAGAAATCCCAATAACTTTTTCCCTTAGGGTTTCAGTTAGTTGTTGTAGCTTTTGGATCATGTTATGCTTTTTTTTCATCCTGTATATGTGCCCTTGCTTCTGTGAAAACTGGATGTGCAAATATCCTTTCTTCAAATTATGTTTTCCTTCTCCCCCCTTATATTCGCATCATTCAGGGTGGGTGTATGAATTTTTGTTTATGAATATAGTTTAATATAAATTAATAATGATAATTAAAACTATTACAGATCATTAAATAGGGGTCTAGGAATGTGAATTTTGTTTTTTTTGTTTTGTTTCTAGTTGAAATTGTGATTTTTATGGGCATACTTCCCACTAAAAATTATAGTCATTAGGTGTTATTTCATGTCAAAAATTAGTCTTCTGGAATATTTTGTCATCCTATAGACTAGTAATATATGATAATTGTTAACCATTTATATTTGGATAATAAATAGACACTTATGGATCATGTTGCTTTAGTAATGAACCCTAAATAAAGAAGTTTTTTTAATAAGGAATGTCTTCTAAAATATGAATATATTTTTATTTGGTTCATCTGGTGATGTGGTTTTGAGAATTGTAGTACACATGAGTTGTTTCTTTGGATATGGCCCAGTATGCATGTGTCGCAAGGCTGCAGATCTTGTTGTGGTTGAATGTATTATTTTATGTGGTGCTAACTTGGGGGGTTTGTTTTGGTTGGTATGGTGGTTTTTGAATGATGGATTTGAAGTTGGATGGTAGTGGTTGGCATGATTTCTTCTCCACTGATAACATGAAAAAATCATCAACTAATACATGTAGATCAACATATGATATGCTATGATTGGGTGTTAAATGTAGAGGTCATGTGTGATGTGACTCTAATGTGAAGTGGTATAATTTACAATGAATGTTACTATGATTCATAGATGATAAAAGAGTTATGGAAGTGATAAATAACTGTTTAATCATGTTTGAAACAACTTGGGAATGTTTTGTTAATAAAATTATAATTTCTAAATAATTTTGTTGGGAATGTGATTTTGGTTTTGTGGCTTGTTGTGTGGTGTTGTGCATTTTTTGGTAGCATTAAAGTTGGCAGTGTTTTGAGTTTGTTGTTTTTTGAGAACCCATGGGTTGGGAATTATATTTTAGTATCATATATATATTCATTTGTATTTTACTTATTATTTTCATACATATTCTCCCAAGAAGTGAACTATGTTCTGAACACCCCCATCCCGATAGGGGAGGGTGTCTTTCCCACGATTTGATGGGGAGTACAGATGGTTGGGTTCCCACTAATATATTATCTCTATTCCCGACAAGGATGGTATGGAATAATATGTGATGGTTGTAGGTCTGATTGATTACATAGAAGGTAGTTTTGATGGATCATGTGTCTTAAGTGGAGATATGGTGTCCCAGGTGCCTTTAGGGGAGGTAGTGTATTATTTTTCTCACGTGACTTTTGGATGATAGGTGGTTTTATTTCCTAGGTGACTTTAGGATGATATTTTATTAGATTTGTTTTCGTCACAAGGTGAGTGTAGGTGAGTTTTTATGTGATGTGTTTTGAGGACCAAGTGTGTGCAGATAGGTTGCGATGTTGTTTGTGAGGCCTACGTGTGTACAGTTGAGATGTGTTGTGGTATATGGAAGAGATGGGAGCGCCAAGATGCCCAATGTTGGATAGAAGAGGAATAACCAATTTTACTGTAGTGTGGGGTACCCTATAACATATGTTCATTATATTATATAATTTCGAATGCGTTATTTAGTGAGTTTTCTTTGGTGAGGTTGGGGTGGTTATTATACCTTTTTAGGTGTTGTTTGGTTATGTTGTTTTCTCACGGGTGAATTAGTATACCTCATCCACATTTACATGTGAGAATTTTGTTATCCTATTGAGTATACTTGTATTCTCACCATATATATATATATATTATTTTTAGGTTACCAATAGGACTTTGCAGTCCATGATGGATCATACTAGCTCAGATCATGACTATTGTTGTGTAATTTATTATCATTACTTTTGGTATTTACTTTGGAGACTTCTTTATTGTATCAGTTCTATTTTACACATGAAAATGGTAATGAAATTTGGATTATTTTCATTTTAGTGTTATAGATTTATTATGTATGATTCATCTCTTCTTCTAATCTTGTTTCCTAAAAATGGAATTGTCTCTCATTTTTTGCGATTTTAACACCTTTTTCTAGTTTCCAACTCGGGGCCTCATAGAGGTTGGGATCAGGGGCCATTATCTCCCTTTCATAATTTCCAACCAAGGAGGGGAATCTTTTGAATTATGGGGTCATGACACACATGATATTGAATAAGTTACTATATCATTTTTTTCATTAAAAAATTATATCCATCATTTACATGGAATGTTGTATAAAAAGTATACTGATCTGAAATTTTTGAACTTTATATTAACTCAAATATATTTTCACATGTGTAATATAAGATACCACCAATTGATTAAAGAATATGATTACATTATTAATTTACATTGTAGAAAAAATTCTGAGGATATGTTGAGTCAGAAAGATAATGTTTAATTAAATAGGATTTATTTTGAACATAACCACTTGGTTAATGACATGATAAATTCTTTCTTTGAATATTTGGTTGCAGGAACCTTCTCTGTATTTCATCAGGGGTCAGTATATTCATCTCTATTATAAATAATTATGTATGCTTAGAAAGTGTAAAATTTTCACCAGAAAAGGTAGAATGGGTGACGAATTATATTGTTCTATAGTATAATGTTGATAAATAAGGTGTTATAAAATTGGAAAATAGAGTATGGGTCCCTTTTAGATCCCATTTAAAGATATAATTATTGGATAAATCTCATAGTACCTCATTTACCATTCATCCTATAAGGTTATGATGTTTAGAGATCATTGGTAGTATTAATGATGCCATGGGTTAAAAAGAGTTTTTGATAATATTTCTGTGAAATTTTTGTATTATAAATAAATTAAAACATAGTCACATTTTCTGAACGAGATGCTTCATCTTTTACAGATTCAAAAGTGGAAATGGAACAAAAAATTCCATATATTTATAGGAGGGATTACTAAAGGCATCTCTAGGTAATAATGTGATCATTGTTTTTGTTGACCAGCTAACTAAATATTTTTATTTTCATCCCATTTGAGATAATAAGAATGTAGATAACATAAATAAATTATATCTCAATGTGATAGTAAAGTTACATGGAGTTCCTATCTCAATTGTATCTTATTATCATCCAATGTATAATTATAATTATTTAGGTAAGGTCGATAAATGGTTTTTGTACTAAATTAAATATTAATGTATATTTTTATCCTCAATATAATGGATAGTTTCTCTGAATGATTTAGAACACAATAAAATTCTTTGATCAAGTTAAATAAATTATAATGGACATTGGGATCAAAATCCTTCATTAGTTGAGTTTCCTGGTAATAACAGCATTCATTACAATATATAGATATATCCTTTTGAGGATTTAAATTTAATATAGTTTTAGACACCATCTTCTTGGGATGCATTTGTTGAAATAATGTGGTTTTGAATAATGTTAGTATAAGAAATTATTAAGAACTAGAAAATGAGGTAGAAATATATGTGGAAATCATATATTAGTAAAAATAATTTTTCAGATAACGAGAGGAAATATCATCATTTTTAGGTGGGTGATGATGTTTTTCATAAACTATCCCCATGGAGAAGTCCTATAAATTTTGGTAAAAGGGGGATGATAAGTCCCTAATTAATAAAAATATATGAATTCCAAGAGAGAGATGAAACAATTTCAAATATAGTATCCATTCCACATAGTTTATCTCAGTTATATATCATATTTCATTTTTCACTACTATGAAAATGTGTGTTATATGCATCCCATGTTTTGGGCCCAAACATAGTTCAGTTTGAAAAAAACCATTACTGTGAGGAAAACCCAAAATATATTCTTTAACAATGGGATAATTTTTGTAGAATAGTGTAGTTCATCGATGTATGGCTTTGTGATGAACTATATGGTTGAAGAAGCAACATGGGAATCTAACAATGCTATGAGGGAAAGCATTTCCACAATGTTTAAGAAATAAATAAAATTGCGCGGATAAAATTTCTAAATGGGATGAATAATATAAATAAAAGGTAATTTTAACTATAAATTTCATTAATTATAATTATTTATGAATTAGATATTAATATTCATTATAAGAATATATTGTAATTTTTTATCATAATGGAAATATTTTTATGATAAATATTTTTTTTTTATATTTTTATTAAAAGAATTAATTTAATTATTTTATTAATTTAATTTCAAAAAATGTACCTAATTTTTGAAATCATTATATATAATATATCATTTTGTTAAATATTTGAAATTTTCTGAAAATATTAGTTTTCCAGTGGCTAATAATAAATATCAATTTTTTTTAAAAATTTCATCACTTTTCATTAAATTAGGTAATAAAAAATTAACATTATTCAATGATTATTAACTAAATTTAACATAATTAATAAATAATTTGAGATAATATAATTAATTACAATTTAATCAATATTATACATTGTTTTTCAATACAAACATTTGTGGGATTAATAAAGCATTTGTTTACCTATTTTTCATTGCGTTTTGAATTATAAAACTGAAATTAAATTATACCTCATTGAGAAATTCAATATTTTAAAAAAATCGAATCCATATTTTTAATTAGGTGGAAAAAATTTCATTAATATGATAGTTTTATTTCTTTCCAATATGAATAGTAACCATTTTAAATATTTTTCACCACGATTAATGTAAATCGGATAATTAATTTTAAACATAGTATGATAATAACTATAAAAACTAAAATAGTATGGTAATATTTTATATGAATAGGATTCAAAAACCCTTATCCATGATTTTAATTTGTGTCCATATTGTCCATATTTCATTGAAAATGAATTATATATTTTTATAGTTAAATATAAAGTAACAAATGGAACTCTCTTGCTTTTAATATCCATAATCTAGGTTGATAGGCATAAAAACACTTATTTACATATCTATATTTTTATTTTAATGATATATATTTTTTAATCATAATTAATTTTTAAATTATGAATATTATATAATGGAATTAAATTCATACACAACATTGAAAAAGTGGTTTTGTAAGAAGAAAAAAATTTGGTAATTTTTTTTAAATTCACTAAAACAAATGTTGTTTGATTTATTTATATCGACCATTAAATTTCCTAAAATAATATAAAATATTAGGGGTTTCGTAATATATTATATTCAAATTATATTTTCATCATATTATTTTTAAAGTAAATTTAATTTAATAGTTCCAAAAAATAGATTAATGATATTTAATTATATATTATGTTCGATTAAAAAATTTAAAATTTCTAAAAATATGATCATAATACATGTGAAATATATGTGGTTAATATTATCATCCATGGTTTATTTATCAGTAACTCTTCCTATTTTAGTTACATTTGTAACCTATAATGTTTAAAAAATAATCATATCATAGTAATTGTGAAAAGTATTAATGGTTGTTTAGAGCAATAATTTTGTGTGACTTCATCATTTATGCTGTAAAAATTTTATTGTATGTAAGTACATTGAAAAATATTATCCCTATATTCAAAATATATTTTTTTATCCATATTACATAAAAATTTATTTATATTTATTTCATACATTATGAAATTCTATGAATTCCCCTCCCTTCATTTAAAAAATGAAACCTCCTCCCTTATCTTCCTCTCACCTGCTTTGTTGTCAATTTCATCCAACCCCAACACAATAATCTCCAAAACATCACTAAAAACTCTATATATTCCTTTTATTTTTATAAACCAATCCTAGAATTCCTTTTCATTTTAACCTAATGAGGTTTTCTGAGGATGAGTTATAATTATTAACCTCTAATTTTCGTTTTATTTCATAAACTACCTCATTAAAATCCTCTAAAACTATTATAAAATAATTGTATCTAAATCTTAATTATAATGATATGTAATTAATTTAATTTATTAATCTATATCCATACCCACTTGTATCAAATGCGTATCAAAACCTTCATTAGTGAAGAAGGAATACTAAGGACCCTCTAACAGATGAAATTTGTTTCCATCACGGCCTCTCAAAAATAAATTTATTGATGTGTTTAATGTGTATATATATTTTATCCCTTAAATAATTATAAATCTATAAATTTAATATGTCATCAATTTATTACCTTTCCATTCATTGAAAATGACATCATCATTCAAGTATATATGTGGATTATAACCTCCAGGAAGTGATGTGATTCTTATTTTTAACCGCTCATAACATGGATGGTATAAGAATACTTTGTATGATATTTATGATTTAATCATAATTATTTAAATATAATATAAATGCATACCTTATTTTATTCATTATCATTGAGAAATGAAAATGCTACTCATGTGTATATATGTCCTACCATCTCCGTAACTGTAATGTGGTTCATTTTTCATAACCATAACATTTTTATTTTGAAATGTATGAATAAATTATCAAAATTATAATTATTTCATGTTAATTATTCTAGATATGTTTTAATAATTAACACTTTAATTATAATTTACTAACTGGTGTAATATTGGATATATGAGCTGAATATCTTGAGAAAGTCTATTGTCAATTTAACTATTTAAGTAATTAAATATGAAAATGTAATAAATAAAATAAACATGAATAATAAACATGAAAATTTTTATTATGAAATAAAATATTTGAAATAATTTAATTATTCTAGATGATAAATATATACACGATGAGTCAGACTTATGGTAACATACACTATTACATACAACCAAATTTTGAATGTTTTGAGGATTTATTTTCAATTTATTGTTCATCAATGTTTATATTCATAAAATTTTTATATAGATTTCAATATTTTTAAATAATCTAATTATAATGGAAATTTAATGTCACTTTTTTACTTTCTTATAAGTCTTCACAAAAAGGATATTTTCTTTGCATGTTTTAAAAAAGTACTAAAGAAATGTTCTATTTTAATTTATACATAATCAATAGGTATAACCTTCAATGTAACTGTTATATAACATATAGATTCATATACAATTTTTTTTAATTCTAGGAAAACCATTATATCAAATTGTTCATGCCATTTTAGTCATGAAAATGTTTTTTAAATGGTGATGGATTTTCAATAAAAACATGTGTTTGACATATGTGTTCAATAGTTTTTTTCATAATTTTTAGGATGAAAATATAATGAATAAAAAAATTACTCATGTTACAGTACATGGGTGTTATAGATGATAAATGGGTGATCCAAATATATCATAAATAAATAGGTGATCAAGACACAACAAACATGAATGGGTGATCTCATTATAGATCTCCAAAGAATTGGGTAATATTTCTTCACATAAAAACATAGATATAGGGAATTAACCAAAAAGGATTCCTCTATGAATTTAACTAGATATCAGATATTTCTATGATGATTATGACATAGTTTTTGAATATAATCCTCCATGTTTCTCAAACGATTTCTATTTTCTTACTTGGTTTTGTAAAAGTTTTCTTGAGAAATGTTTTTCTTTATATGGATGTTATTTATTTTATAAAGTCAAAGGATAAAATAATTACAGTTAAAAGTTTATATGTTTCCATGTTAGTCATTACAATAATGGATTTCATAAATTCATGTCCTTCATATAGATTACTGTTCTCATTCCACATTTATAAAAACCATTCATGATGATTAAATATGAGTATGAACAAAAATATAAATAAAGTTGAAACTTTGGCATTATTTATATGAAATTATAACATGTTTCTGTTTAATTATTATATATTATAGGATAATGTATCCTAACTGGATGTGTACACTTTTAAATTAATTTTTTTTCTATGAAAATGTTATGAAAAAATTCTATAATAATATAAACCAAAATGTTCTATGGGAATTAAAGAAATTGAATTTATCTTAAGGATGGTAGATTTTGTAATGTTTAATGTTCATTCCATATAAATTAAATTCCATTTTTAACCCAAAATGATTTTGTTTTATATATCTATGTCATATATTGGTAATGGAGAATTTTTATTTTGATGTGGTTGGTTTATAATAATGGATTCACGTTTCACTACATATCTCATCAGAATAAAAATCTTGAAATATTTATTCCATATAAAGAAGTCCCATTTTCACATATCACCCAAACATAGGGGGGTTGTGTTTTTAGACAGCATGAATAGACCAATTATAAGGAATTTACAAATCACAATGTATCTCTTCATAGAATGATTCAAAATGCTTATAATTCTTGGAAATAACATGCCCCTTAAAATATCACTCACATATTTTCCGCATTCATTATATATAAGGGAAAATAATTTTATATTATTTTTAAACCGAGTATAGGATGTCTTGGTGCCAATATGTTTCTCATTAGATTGACAATCAGTACCCCCATTGTTCTTGGAATGCAAAGGTCTCATATATGGAACTGACTCATATGTGGGGGGGGGGAGAGTATTGATGTTTTGATGAATGAACAAATTATTCACAAAAATACTATCTACATGGATCAATATCACATGTATGGGGGCAAAGAAAAAATGGGACATCATTATCAATTTTAAGTATTTTAGAATGTAATTTCACATCGCGGTTAAATATTATATAGTATAGACCATTACCATGATTTTTGACATCATATAGTAAAAACATTGTCAAAGATCCTTATTTCATGACGCTAAGACCTGCATGTAAAATTTTAACATCACACAACACATACAATAATTTCAAATAGTTTAACATTATGTGACTACGAGATGAGATGAGGAGTTTATCATCATGTTACTTGAGATATGATATCATATAGTTTTTTTAATGTGACCAGGTTGTTGGATACATATTTTAATATTAATCAATGGGGACTTAATATTGTCATGGATATTATGAAATTTATTTTAAAAAAGCTGTTCCTTGGTAACTGTATTGATGCACTTCCCAACTATTATAATCATGGAATAAACTCTAATCTATATACCTAGAATATGAAATAAGATACTTCCAATTTTGTATATAGTTATTGATGAATCATCATAGGTTCTCTTGGGGTTCTTATAGATAATAAAAATTATCACTGAAGAATGAATAAAGGTGAACTTTCTTATTGAATGATCATACTATTAGATTTCGCTGAATATTAGAATTATGTAGGCTCCATAAACATTTCTCTTGGATTCAATACAAATCATAAAATTTATTATTATATGTATTGTATATTCATAGCTAATCAAAAATGAAAATTTAGAGTGAAGGAGATTGGACCTCAATGTGTAGAATCGCTTCTATATCATATTATTGTGTATAGGGGATCACATTTGTAGTCGTATAAGTTATGAATTGATAACATGACAAGTCAAGATGATGATTTTATGGAAACGATTTATTATATTTCTCTTCCATATTCTATGGTATGTAAGATTTAATTTTTTCGAAAGCCTATATCTGTCTATTTTTTACTACATTGTAATGACATGAGTGGTTTTACTAAATACCATGTAACTGATATTGACTTTTCTAAAGGTGAGAATAAAATTTTGGGAAATTATCCATTAGTATTTAATTAGTTGAAATAAATCTGGAAATAATATTAATCTTCATAAAATTTATGATAACCTTTCATCCATATTATTTGATGGATATTGTCTTATCGGGTTTAGAAAAAATAGTTAGTGCCTAATATGATATACTTGAACATCTTTATTATTGCAAGGGAGTCTGGCTCAATGAAATCTATTCCAAATTTATTTTTACAGTTAATGAATTGATTTGGTTTAAAAAATAGGTGATTGAATCAGTTTAACCCTCATTTTATAAAATCTATTAAAATTTGAACTCTTAGGATTTTTTAAGGTTCTCATTCCACTCAATTATAATTTATTAACTCACCCCATAAGGAACAAAATATAAATAAAAAATCACACAGTATTGACATGGTGCTGGGGATATGCATACTCCTTGTCATGTTTTATATTCCCCCTATCATGTAACATTATCTATCTTTTATTGAAGAACTACAACATTGAATCCACTCTACCCTTAATACTTCTAGAGTCCACTGCGAGTAACTAAAACTTCAATAAAGAATATCCAACAATGAAAAAATAAAAAATATCCTTATAACCCTAGAACTTCATGATGATAATCCTTCTCCCTAGGATGATAGATCATCATATATTAAATTTTATTCCTACATTTATATCATTAATATCTTATTTTAGGTTTTGAAACTCGTATCAAATATTCATATAATTTTTTATCAAATTCACACAGGATAATTTTTTAACAAAACAGATTTTTTAATTTCCAACACAAATATATATTTATAACATTAACATGAATAATATTATAAGAAATATAAATTCAAAATATATATATTTTAATTTTGGAAATACCCTAATTTTTTCAACATTATATTCTCATTAAAATAAGTTTATCAATTCCTCATTTATGTCTTATTTAAAAGCTAATTTACACCCCCTATACATCGTAACATAATATATTTGAAGACTCCGACTATATTACAAATTAGTTAGGGAAATTTTATATCCATAAACATAATGATTTATATTTTCTCATTCTATATTGATTTATAGATTTTATGTTGTTTCCATTTAATCCATGATTTTGCAAAACTGTCCTTGCAGAATAGTTCTTTTCTGATAGTGCAACACCCTCTTATATTTTAGAATCAAAAAACACAACTATTTTCTTTCATGGAAAGCACAGATATAACAATATAGCTACAAAATCATTAAAAAAGTAATTAAATTTGAGGCTTCAATGGTGAAATGTGATTTTATACTATAATATTCTTGATTATCCATGAAGCATACAATTAGTTAAAAATCCACAAAGCATTGAAATGTCATCAGGTGGCCTCATCATGAAATATTTCACCAAAATTATTTAAATTTATCATTAAATGTATATTCATTCAATTGAGACTACATGAATATATTTTGTATATTATACTAGCGTAAAAAAGGCTATGAGTTCATTTGAAAACTCGACTTCATAGCAGTTAATATCAGGATTGAGTTCTATTCCTTATACATTGAAAATGAATGAATATCATATGAAATGAGTATTTAATATTTTTATGGAACTCAGGATGTTGATGACCTTTTTTTACTTCATAAATAGCTTTGGTTTCAGATGGGGGATGTAGTTTTTCAAATTCACATGTGATAAAATACTGAACTGTGGGTGAGGGTTTGTTGAGGAAGATAATGATCACATCATGATCGAACATGTCCAACAAAATAGATTGTATGTTGCATGTTATTTTAAAATCAATTATTTGCAATGAACTCTTCCTATAGGGTCCCATCCAATATGGATTTTTATATAAATCTATTATTTCTATAAATAACTATAAATTCCTTTAGTGCATTGAGATGTCATTGGGGTTCAGTTTCTAGAAAAATTTATCCCATGGGATTAATGGGCTATACCACACATCTTATATCCCATGTTCTCATCATGATGAACTATGTTCACTCTAGAAGGACCTATAGAATCATTCAACTCTGTGTTTTTTTATTTTTGGAACTTTTCATATCCTCTCATACTTCCATAGCTACTAGCTATGGTTGACCTAATCCCCACCTCAAAAATGGCTATATAGATCCATTGGTTGGCCTAATGTTGGACTATTTTTTAGTAAACCCGTTATATATATATATTATTTACATAGTCTATAATTTATAAAAAAACAAAAAAATCATATTCATCAACTCAATATGAAAAAATTATATAAATTTTTTATATCATTCATTACATTCTCTACATTGTCTTCAATTAATCATCATTAAAAACATTGTACTACATGGTATTCATATTCCGTCGTCATTTTTTGTAAACAATGTTCTCCATTTGAACTTTTTTTTCACATGATTCGGACATTAAGCATGTTGAATATCAAGTGAATTACCTCCAATGTCATCATATTAATCCATAAATATTTTATAGATATCATAACATTGAAATTTTACTAATTTAAAACATATTCATCACTCTGGATCAAAAACCATCCTATTTGTATTTGTTTTTCGATATCCAATAACATCATAAAAGTAAATATGTGTTTCCCTAACATTTATCCCCTCATTGACAATAACATGTAAATTGTAAATGGGGTCTTCTCTTCTAATATATTTTTTCAAACAAAAATCTTATATTATTTTTTATAAATGGAATGATACCGCATGATACTTTAAAAAGATACTATAGTTAATCAACTCTTAGTATTTAAGTGTAAAAACAATGAAGAAAATAATTATGAAATAACCATGTTTTTGTACTTTTTTTATAAAATACACACATCTGAAATAATGATCATATGTAAAGTAATCTCAAGATGATGTATATTAAGACATAAACTACAATATATTGCACAATATTTAAAAAATCATAATGTTCTATTCCATATAAAATATATCCCCTTTATCTCATATTTTCGCCAATAAATACTAACTCAAAATTATTATAATGATATAAATGATGCATAGGAATATAGTGTCATTAACATACTTCGATTCTCCTATAATCTCTCCTATGAGGTATTCAATTCATTATTCATCATTTATATTGATTAAATAAACATCAACTTCAATAAAATTTTTGTTAAAACCAAGGTTTAACTTTGCTGAAAAAGTAGATAGGTTTGTGTTTGATGTTAATCTACTTTGGGTTGATCACAGTCTGGGTATTTTATTTTCAACCCTTTCATGGAAGATCAGGGAGATTACATCGAAAGGGGTCATATGGTTTGATCCGAAAGCAGTATTGAAGGTGGAAAAGTCATGGAGTTCATAAAATACAATGTCAGTTTTTGCACACAATATTGAAGGTATATTTGGAGTTTGTGCGAAATACATGTTTTAGGATCAGAAAATTCAAAAATGGAAAAGTTATGGAGTTCACGAAAGATGATTTTGAGTGAAAGGGCTTGCACGCCCAAAGTGATGTAAAAAGGGGTTTTGCATGCTCAATTAGAATCTTACCTGCACCGACCAAGTCATGTCAGGATCTTGCATATTGGGTCATCAAGGTCCAATAAATACGTGGCTACCCCCAATGAAAACATATGAATTTTCCATAAAAAATCTGGTAACTCTACCATTCAAAAGATAAGCACACAAAATAATCGAAGGGAGTCAATCTTACATGCAAGGTTTTACTTTATATTGAAATGACCATGTGAACACTTCGGTACAGTTCCACAAAAGATAAGGGATATGCGGAATTTAGGTGTTGCGCTAAAGTCATCATTCAAGATAATTCGCAAATCTTACATGCATGTTGGGGTTTGGCACGCAAGGGTTTTGTTACACTTCCGACAGGTTTTTGAATATCTAGTTCAGTGGTTTAGTGCTTTCAAGTGCATCAATCTAGGAAGTCGATGCAAGTAGTGTCTCTTGCAGAATAGAGACAAAGACTTCACTGCAAATCTACTGAATAGACATTAATATATATAAACTAAGTGGAACTTCACCAAAGGCAGTGAGCCAGGTGAGTTAGTGGGAGTGACCCAAGGGACACTGTGAAAATTTCTTAACATTTGTAAAGGAAGTGTGCCTGGGAATGCGTGAATATAACCGAACCTTGTAATCCACATATAGTGATGTTTAGTAGAATTAAGTACGACCATAAACTTTTACTCATATGCTCCCTGGGCGCTGCCCTTAATGGTGAACCATTTAATGTTGTAGTTCCATCTCTTGTTTTTTCTTTTATTGGGAAGATTTAACAAGTTTCTATCGACGTGGAAAAAATATCCCCAACATTGAAAATAAAAACATGACACCAAGATTCACCACTCACCTCTCAGGTAGTTCTGGGGTCCTTCATTTATATAATCCAATTTTAAAATTTATAAAAAGGAATAAGGAGGAATATCATTGTTCTTCTAGAATATGCAAAACGGTTGAGAGTTTATTCTAAACCATTCCTTCCTTTTCTATCTAGACTCATCATAGGTTATGATTTATTAATTTTCGATAGATTCTAAGATATTTTCATTGAATATCCATACATTTCATATAAATATATGACATCATAATAGATCAATATTGATTAAATTTATTAATGATCAATTCTACAATCTATTAGTTCTAGTGTCTTTGGAAACATGTATATATAATAAAAATGTTCGTAAGTGAACTACATCATCTCCAATCAGTATAATCATAACTATAACCCTAGTAATACATATCATACATGATAAATTCCTTCATAACGTCGGGAAAATATACATAATAAAGCGTTATCTAAAATTCTTAATAACGTTAAAAAAATATATATCAACAAAAAATGAGCATAATGGTATGAGAAAAAAGAGAATATAATCAGAAAACCATTACATATCATGAATCATATAATTTATTCATGGAATAAATCATGGTGGTTTATAAGATATTAATCATAATGTACCAATGAACATGATACCTTATAACATCACATTGGAATAAGATATTGATTTATTTCATACAAATAAATATATCAAATCAAGTTTTTAGTATTCCAGAATCATTTCTTAGTCAATAATTGTAGATTGGGTTCACTCCTCAAACATTCATTTTAGTCGATGTTCATTCCCAAAACCATCATAGGTGAAAAAATTTCATATCATAATCTATGGAAAAGGAAAGGGTATCATAAAAATATTTTCATCATGAACATAAATGATATAAATAATGAAAAATGAAGATATCATTGGGTATTCTACCATTTAATTCTTATGTAAAATCCAATTATTTCAAATTATATATAAAATTATTTTGAAAAAAATTCCCATAAAACATTTCCTGAGGAATATAATCTTTTTTTTAATTAATGTTTTTAAAAGTATTAATTCATAATATATTCTGGAAAGATATTAATTATAAAATACCATTAAAAGCATAAAATGGAATATTTAAATGATTATATTGTTATGATGGATGTAATATACTATTCATGCCACACATGTTAAATCAAATATTCCCTTCACATTCTCTGTAAAAGAAAAACAGACATTATTTTGAGAATGACATAAAGATTAATATTAAAAAATTTGTAAAATATCAAACAAATTTAATAAATGTAATCAAAAATAATTTTATAATAGTAATATATTTATATAAGACACTTTTTTATATTACATGAACATGGACGAATAATGGTTTTCAAAAAAATATTGTAATAATGGCAATTCTTTAAAAAACAACATTTTATAATTCTTGAATACATAATGAGAGGAATATTGAGTTCAAAATTTATTAGAATTAATAAACTGTAGGATAATGAAATTATATAATTTCTTGAAAATTATATCATAATTTTATTTCAAATAAAACATTTGAAGAAATAATTCCGATAAATAATGAGATTTTAACATAAAACCCATACCATTTTGGTAACTTTTGAATAATCAGACCCATTAAATAATAACACCAATGAATCATTAAATATTGTGAATAAAATTAGATTCATGATAAGAAATTTCAAAGGGGATTTATATTTAACTCTTAAAAGATGGTGGGTTCAAAAAATAACATATATCCTTATGAAAAAAAATTGAGACGAATATCGCTTACCATATGTATTAACTTCTTTTATACACATTTGAACTGTATGTATAATTAATATAGGTTTATTATAAAAATATTCCTTACCATAAAAATATATATATATATATATATATCATATATGATTTACTCAGGACCTTTTATTACCCATTTATTAAATATTCTTTATTAAAATCATATTTTGAGTTATAACAGCTTCGATTTTCCTATTTGTTTATATTTTGAATTTTCATTCCTTTTACATTGATCAAGGATCATTCATCCAAAGAATTATAAACATTATATCAATATCATATATATTCAGTATATGTGTATTATTAATTTTCCATAGAAGTTGTTAATATAAAATGAAATACATCATTCATTGAGAAGATAGACTATACATATTCAGCAACTTTATTTCCATTTTGATCATCATTAAAAAGTGAATGACATCACTTCATGAGGTGGTAGTTCACCATACCCATGAGCGATGTTATAGTATTCCAAGGGAATGTAATGTAAGAATTTATATGTTATATTAAAATAAAGAAGAATAATTATTTCACATAGGTATTGTTAATTTGTTAAATCAATTAATATATACAAATGCGATAGGTGTTGATTAAAAATGAATTAGATTAGTTCATACAGCTATAGTACACTATATAAACAATCAAAAATTTTACATCCCATTTTATTGAAGAGGATGTTGATATAGATTATGAAATTATGAAAATTTGATGTTTTTATTTTGGATATACCAATGATATTAAATTAGTATATATGGGAAATAATTGAAGGAGGAGGACGAATAAATAAAACAAAATCATGTGTCTAAAAATTATTCCTCTTCGTCATACAACCTCTTGAGGATTATACCAAATTACTTTTTAGGGATATTTCATATTATCACTAAGGCCTATAAGATGTGGATAGGTATGTAAGGAATTTATTTTGGTAGTAATTGGCTAAAATAAATAATTTTGGAAGTGTTATTAGTAGAGGGTGTGGCCTTTTATATGTGGTAGAGGGGGAATAGATGGAATTTTTTAAATAAATACAATGTACATAGGTTTTTCTCATTAAAAAAGGTACAAAATGGGTCATTATAAAAAAATAGCTGAGACAAGGAGACAAATAATCATAAATTTGGATTTATATAGGTTTTTAGTTAATTTTGAACCGTATAATTTTAGTTTAACCCCCGGTAAACCGATTTTAACCTTAATTGATGAAATTAATTTGTATTATTTTATCTATTGATTTTGACAAAAAATTAATATGAAAATGTTATATAATATTACATAGTATGATCCAATAATGGATTTAATTATTTAAAATTATATTAATATAAGTACAATCAAAATTAAATTTAAACCCCAAATGTGATGACAAATCAAATTTCCAAATAAAAACCATTTATAAGAAGATAGATTTATAATATAAATATTAAAAATGAAATTTATTATAAAGAACAAAATTGAAATAATTAATATATAATTGAAATTTTTTAATTTTAATAAAAATAAATAATTATTAATATTGAAAATTTCTTAAATTAAAATGTTGTTTTTCAAGAAAATTCCTTATTTTTCAACCTTGATGAATAAATTATTAATTTGATATTATTCTCCCAAATTGAAACTAAAATATTTGAGAAATATATATTTCAAAATCTAAATTTATTTTATCATGTACTTTTTCATAATGTGAAAGAATTAACTTTTATTATGTGTTTTTAAAAAGAAGTAGAAAACATTTTTTTAGAAAATATTATTTTTCAATCATTTAATGAATATTTCTAAAATTAAGTAATTTTTATAAATAAATTATATTTATTTAAAATCATTCTACTATGTTTTTTTTAAAAAATTATCAATATTTATATCTCCAGGTTAAATGGATAGCGTATAATGGTCTTGTTTTAATAATAATATTAACACAATATTTTGGTTTTCTAAAACTGATTGTTTCATATACCACAACATATAGTTGAAATAAATTTATTTTTGACAAATATTTTCCTTAAATTTAAGGGTGTTATAATTTCATAATTAAATCATTGTATTTACATCCCGATAAATTCCTCTTGGAATTGTAGAATATTATTATAGTATTTTTATCCATGCTTACTTTTCTCACATCTTTCCCTTTTATTTTGATTTTATGGTAACATTTTATCTTCAAAGAACCATCTCGACCCTTTACTCATTCGTAGTAATGAAATATTATACAAATTATAATACTTTTTTACAATACCTTATATAACACAAGTAATAACCTATAAAATTTGACCTTCTAGATAGGATCAATGTCTACCCAGGATTGTATTATTGGTGTCCTAGTACTGAAAAAATCTTAATTTTTCAAATAATATATGGATTCCTTATAAAATTTATTTCTTATATTAATATGAAATATATCCTCATAAAATATACCTACATATATTTAAATTCATAATTATCAATAAAGTATGTATTTTCAAAAAGATTCAAGTATATTTTACATTTCCTTTCTCCAGTTTAATAATATCCTACATTAACCTTAATAGATATATTGAAAAATTACCTGGATTTATTCAACTCATGTTGAACTATGAAACATGTGATTTTTTTCATAAAATAGTCTTCTTACATTACAGTGAACTTTTCATCAAGAAAAAATGTCAACTTATTTTACTAAAAATATTAAAATTCAGATTCCGGATCTAATTAATGAAATATGCTTCCTTCTGGATCATCCCTACATTTTATTAGTCAATAAGAACTATTTAATCATCAATCCATTTAATAATATAACATATTTTTTCATTTCATAGATAATTATTTTATTTCTATAATTATAAATCATCTCAAGACAGTATTCCAACTTATATATAAGTTATTAATCAATATTTGTCCTTTTTTCATTATCCCCATCACTACATGATGAATCAAATAAAATCTCAATACAATAAATGAGAGTAACTTCATTATTTTAATCCATATATGTATCATCCTTTTATTTATTTCTCATAAAAATCCTTTTTTTGGATTAGTTATTCATATTATCACCATTATTCTTCTAGGATCTCTCCTAATGTGTAAAAAAATCATCAATATCTTTTTGGATATATATTTAAATATGACCTTTATTATGAAAATTATTACATCATAATTATTTTTTAACTTCCCATTATCACTTCTTGATTATTCTCGATAGAAGTAACGTAATTTTGTTGAATTACTCTACATCTTTGGAAATTTAAATGTCACTAAATTCATCCAAATTTTCTTCTTCATTGAGTTTTTTGTTCATGGAATCATAAAAGGCAATATCATATTTAAAACATGTTTTGAAGGAAATATCCAATCTCATTTAATATGCAATGATCTTATTATATTGATCATCAACAGGGAAATATTCTCTATCTTTCACTGGTGATATTTTTTTATCCAAACAATTGAGAAAATCCCTCAACATGTTCTAATAATAATGTAATCATCAACCATCTCACCAAAACCCCTTTTATTTCTCTAGATATCATTAAATCATGTGAAATAATAATAAATTTTTTCGTTATTATCCATTTTTATATCTTTAAAAATAATTATCCATACCTTTATCTTATATTCCTAACCTTTTTTATCCCTTTTTAAAAACTCATATTTTCTCTAATATTTTGATAGAGGTATTATGACCCATGACCATAGTGAATTTTATTTTCAAATTAATACATCAAAATTGAATAGTATTCTTATCCATCCATCTATAAATTAACATTATCACCCTATTTCATAGGGTAATCCCTTTTAATTGGTTGGAAACTCAATTTATTAGTATCACTAACTTCATGGCCATGTGAAATGAGGTAAAGCGGCATCATGTTTCTCTAGATGTGGTAATTTGGAACTTCAATGATATGAAATCCTTGGTTGTTCATAGATTTCAATTTTTTAATTATAAAAATATATTTTCGATATTTAGAAGGAAAAAACCATAAGTTCTAATTATAGAGCCCAAATACTAGATAGGTTCTTCCAAGAGGGGGGTTAATCAGTGGAACCATCGATTTACAAATTCTCTCTAAATTACGCTTTGGAAGTTTTTTAAGTTTCTAGAAAAAATAATATTTAAACCAAAACCTATCCTTATGAGAATCATAATATAAAGGGAGCATTAGAAAATTTTAAATTTTTTTTAAAGGTCTACACTTTTCTATTTGTGTTATTCCCTGAAAAGTATTTTATTCACTCTCTCAATTAAATTACTAATGTATATAATCCATTTTCATGTCACTATTTTAAGATTCCACTATAAATAAATAAAATACTTATTAAATAAAAAATGTATATATATCAAGAATTGACCTAGTGATCTTTTAACCTCGTGAGGATATTACTTCTCCATGTGTAGATGATTCATAAGATCTTTAAGTGTATCAAATCATCAAATATTAATAAAATGTAGTATTATATCATCTCATTATCATTTTTATCATTCAATATTTTTCAAATTGACAAACTAATATATATTCATAATATTATGATAAATAGTAATCTCAAAATTATCACATTCAATTTATACATAATTAAATTAATTAAATCCCCTAAATATTCGTATAATTCACTTCTCAATCAATTAGATTTATGATTTAATAATTTATAAATTATTTACAATAATATTTATTCCCCCTAAAAATCATAACTTAATGCTTCTAAAGACTCATCCTTTATTCCCTCTTTCAGGATGTATTTCAATATCAACTATCTCATTGATTCCAAATTAATTATGTTTTATACATGAGTGTATAATATGGTTTAGCTCTCCATTGTATAGTGTAGAACATAATCACATTTGTCGTAATTCTTCTTCCACAGTAAAGAATAATTTTATTTTTCATAATTGAAATACTAAACAATTTTTCTATAGTAAAACTCAAATGTTTTTATGTAGCTTCATTATACCTCAAAAACCATGGTTTTGTTAAATTATTGGATACCAAGAAATAATGCAATCTGGTAGAGTATGTTTCTTTATTAACCTGACCAATTATGGTGTGTTGAAAATATATATAGCATTTATATATCATCTTGCAACCTCATCCTATGTAATGGAATATAACTCATTTATTTCCCGCATTACATGTATATTCCCCTCGTTTAAATGCGATGGATAAATTATTTCAATCGTAAATAATTATTAATCCTCTATCTATTTCATTTAAATGCTTGTCTTCAAAAAAAGGAAACATCATGTTTGGATCCAAAATTCGTGAAAGAACGTTTGATGAATTTCACGTGTAATACTTATTTAGGATTCAGCTAGAAATATTTATGTCAATGAAACTATATTTAATGTATTTGTGGATTCATTTTAATCAAGGCATTGTCTAATAAAACATTTCTACCAGTCAAAACATTAATGAATATGGGATAGCGTTGTGATGAAGATGATAATGATTTCTTGATCGAATGGCTCACAGAAAACAAATGGTATGAGACCTGTTATTTTTATATCATTTTATATGGATGAACAGCCAGAGTGGGATCTCATCCCATGTCAGTTTTTCTACAATTATTTTACTTCCATAAATATCTCCACATTCCCTCATTTATTTACTCTAATTATTGAGATCAGTACTAAGGACACTTTTTAGACATGGGAATAACAATTCATTCCTCCCCAGCACTGTCCCACCTATTCATTATCCTCACTTATGTGCATTTATTTGGTCCCTATATGGATATCCCACAATGCTACGTTAATCATTATCGGTTCTATTTACATTTAATAATGTTTTCATGGATGCTACATGAGTTTGAAATTATTTAACACCATAGATGTTGTTAAAAAGTTTCATTGGATGTCCTACGATTGGATTATTTTTTAGTAATTAAAATATACTGTAAAAACTAAGTATAAAATTCCAGTCAATATAATTAATATTATTCAAAAATTATTTATGAAAAATATAAATACATGTTTAATGGAATTATTTACCTTCTATTCTTCAACTTCAATTCCTCGTCATCAAAAATGTCATTTTTCTTGTCTAACTATTCCTTATTTCTTTATATAAACAAATTTATCACCATAATTGGAACACCAGGAGATTTTGCGAATTATGTTTTTCGAATTAATTTTACATTTCCATGTTTCTCATTTAACATGACTAAAGAATTAGTTATTTATATATATAAATATGTATATTAAATAACTAATTCAAATTTTCCTTTAACATAAAATATAAACTTGTCTTGTGCTACACACGAAACAAACTTGTCTTGCGCTACAAGAAATACCGACATGGAGTAAGATGCATTCAACACTCAGTTTATATAAAATTTATATTTTTAATATTTTAATTCTTTAAATAGTATAATTATTATGTATTATTTAATATTATTAATGAATATTTTTCAAATACTTTTGTTTTATATAAATAAAACATATTGATAATGAAATAAAATATTTTTGGTAAAGTCCTTTTATGTTAAAAATATTCCTATCACTAATGTATCACATTGGGTAATAAAATTAAATTTAGAAACATTTATAAATTTAATTTGATAACATAAACATTGTTTTTTAATTATGAACTTTAGAATTATCCTATGGTGAATTGTTTTTATTTTATGGAGAAACATTATTTTTCGATAAATAGTAAAAAATACTGCATTTTAGTTAAAAACCTATTTTTGGTCTCATTGTTTATTAATGATAAATGAAATTATAAATATGTCTTAAGGTCAAATTTGAATAATATTAAATATATTAAATCAATTTAATTAATTTTAACAAATTTCACTTTTAAACTAAAAATAAAATCGTAACTATCTTATAAACACTTATTTTTCATTAAAACCACTTTATTCCATCAAGTCTTTAGGATTATATGTAATTTTATTTTTTCTTCTTATGTAATATGAATTTAAAAAATCTAACATCAAATATTTTATTCAGTCAAATGTTTAAATTCTAATAATACGGAATTAATTTTTGACCAAAATGATTAATAAATTTGATTTAAAATAATCACAGTGGTTAAGGCCAAATTTAGCTTAATTAGGGACTAAACCTTAAAATTAATGGCTCGAATGACCTAGAAACTTATAAAACACCCATTTGATGTCCATATATCATACATACATCTTCCATTATTCTGTTTGGTTGGTTTGGAAATATTTTGTTTTATGTAATAACAAGTGCACACCTAATTTGTTTCCAGAAATTACTTGTGAGTCATTTTCCTTCCCAGTAAAAGTAATCCCCCTCTAACAACTACTCACACTTCGCATGCCAATTAATTCCATCCAAAACCTTCCCTAATTTAATCCCATCAATCATAAATTTTTCCATGAGTCCTCAAATTGGTAAGAAACCCCCTAAAGAATGCCTTTTGGAATAAACCAAAAGGAGTTAACTGATTAAGAGGTAACATGTTCTCTCAAGATCATTTCCATTATTTTTCTTCTCAACCCCGCCCCCAATATATTTAATCTTTTATTGTGTGAAAACACTGGTATAAATCATATAATAGGATTTTTTTTTCAATTTTTAAGACCTACACATAAAAACACCTATATCTATTGGATGTTTAACATACTCTTTCGGTGTACGGCGTAATAGTGCCTTAAGAAACGATGATTGTTCTTTTCTCCATTACATGCAATAATGGTGGCCATTATGGTGGAAAAAATGTTTAACTATTTAATATATTATATTTATTATGTCTTTGATATTCTATATTCCTTTTATAACACACACCATTTTACCTTCCATTTGGTGTTAACACAAAAATCATGTTTTAGTATGTGTGGACTACCACCCCCTCAAAGTGATGTGATTAATTCACAGAGCACATGGAATGGGATTAATGAAGTTATGTTTTATATATAATATAATCATACTTGTTTAATAATCATATATATATATATATATGTGTGTAATTTACATAATTTCATTCAGTACAATAATAAAAAATGAAATTTCGTTCATGTGTAAGTACGACTTACTATATCCGTTAGTGGGGTATTTCATTTCATTAATCACTACAGTATAAATTATTATAATATTAATATACTATATTTAAGATATATTTATATATTTTTATAAATTCTTGAATAATTATATATTTATAAGGACCAAAGATGTGACAAATTAAGACACCTGCGTAGAACAAAGTGAATATTACCCGAAGTGAAACCTTATCATATGAACATTAACAAGCGGGAAATATAATTTCATTATAAAACCATATATGGTACTGTTTATGAGAATTTAATACTGTAAAATATTTATAATAAACAAATATTCATTATAAATGAATATTGAATGAGTCCGGACAGAGTCAAGACACAACGTAAGGGGATGTTCATCTCAAAATTAATTTTCTGATAGATACGATTTATGTTTTATACTCCTTCTATTTGTGTTACGAATATAATTACCATTATTTTATTCCATATATCTTTCAATTAAATTTATTGTTATTCACATATTAATTATATAACCCTTTTCATGGGTTTTATGATTAAAAAGTTTCCAAATTAGTAAAATACTTTTTTCTGAATTTTCCTTCTTTGAGATTACTATTTTTATGCACATAAACACTTCTTTGAGGTGTATATAATTCCATTTAACATGTTATATCATGAATCTACTTGTTTTCATGATATATTATTCTTTATGAAATAATATGTTCTTACATGTAGAGTATAATTCTATATAACCAGTTTTTAAGAGTTTATTGATACAATCATATCATTTTTTGAGATTATTTATATTTATGATTCATTTGATGAAATCGGTCAATAATATTTTTTATTTTCATTATCCTCTATTTATTCAAGATATTCACATTTTTCAGAACCATTTTTTTCACCCTTAGGTTCTTAAGAAAATGTTCTTTATAAAATGAGACCATCTTTCTTTTCGGTCGGAAATACTTTTTATTCAAAATCCATGTTTTCAAAAATTATTTCAAAAGATCATTGAATATAATTTTCTAGGAAATATAGATATCAAAAAAAAATATTTTCTTTCTAGTATTCCATTATTAGTTTTTAAATCTATTTTAAAGGAAAACATTATCAACAGATTTTATGATATATAAATTTTTTTTCAAAGAAGAAATGATATTTTCTTCAAGAAATATTTTTAAAAGGCATTTCAAATTTATTTCACATCTGCGATAACATAAATTTGTGTTGATCCTGACCTTAGTGGGAAATTATTAAACACATCCATTCATATTATTTCTCAAGATGAATTATGATTTGATGGAATGATATTTATGAAGCTAGTTCCACTTTCATAGGTTATATACTTTTTAATCCTGATTATATTCATGGTAAATGATTATGACGAAATGATTATGAAACGTGTCTCCTTACATAGGTTAGGATCTCTTTAAATGTTGGTGATATCCATTTCATTCCACGGGTTATGATACGTTTATTGATGTTCTTTTGACACATGTATGTATGATATCCTTATGTGATGTGTGGGACCTTTATCTTCCTCCAATGAATTGGGTAATGAATTATATCTAATGAGATATAAAGGGCTGGAATAAGGGTTTACATTTTTTAGTAATCCATGGCTGGAATGAGGGTTTACTCAGTTCAGTAATATAGGGATAGACTGAGGCTTTGCCTAATTTATTAAACATGGATGGAATAAGGGTTCCCTCAGATAAAAAAATGACTTTTCCACTAAGATGGTATTTGAGTTGAATCCTTGGATACTATGAAAATCTATATATGATTTGTTTTCTAAAATTACATGTATTACTTCTATATTATGATTTCATGTCTTATGTCCTTTGCTTTTTTCTGATTCATGTCTTATGAACATCCATGCTTAATTCCACGATTAATGTATATGCTCTTTGATATTATTGGTATGATCTTTAATTTTCAAGAACATATACTCATTTCCCTTATACTCATGTTAATGTTTACATGTCCCCCTTTTTTAACCTTATTGAGTATTTGAGGTAGCCCTTTTTATTTTTCATTCCCATGATATGAATATATTTCTTATGTTTTATGTGTATGATAATTGTGCTAGTTGCAAAGAACCTAATGGAAGATAATGTAGCTTACTAATGCAACAGTGTTTATGTATCCTTGATTCCAAAGGAATTATCTAAACTACAGTCTTTGGGAATCTTTTTGTCTAATGTTTATGTATTCCTTCAAACGTTATGTAATGTCGATTTTTCTAAATGGATTGTCAATGTTGTTGGTATTAGAGAATATTTATAGTTATCCTTTGTAAACTTTTGTGAGAAATCATTGGTGAGATTAAAATATTTATTTAAAAGGATATCTCTAATTATGTATCTATGGATAAGTGATTCCTGCACAAATTTACCCAAGAGATGAAGGTAGAACGGACCGTATAGTTTAGCTTGAGTTATAAAATCCTCAGATACCTAAGAAGTAACCTACATACACGTACATTCTATTCACTATTTTTGGCTACTAAGTGGCCAACATGGGTTGATATTATATTGGTTTAAGTGAATTATATGATACCTAACTAAATTCTATTTAAAATAATTATTTGATCCTAGGATATCACTTTTGGTGGATTAGATGCTTTCATTTTCATCTATTTCAGTTTCTTATATTTGAGACGGGTTCATTTAGGAATATCAAACAACATCATCACTTACTATTTTAAAACATAAAACCTTTAATACTAATCACCTATACTCTTTAAGGATAAATGTTTTGAGCACTTCAAGGTAAAGGTTCGTATTAGCACTTGAAGTGTGTGGCATTAAATTCCACAATGAGTAAGGAGTTTAATGATCATCAAACAAAATTCTCAATTAAAAGAAGTGATTATAAATTAATGGATAGAGAAATAACATCCAATCCAGCCCCTTTCTACTCCCTTGGATCAACCCATAAGTGGGTTATCCCACAATTGATTCTATGGTTTCAATGGAAGCAGAAAGTACAATCATGATGGAGGAAAAGAGGAAGTTAAAAAACAATAAAATAACTATCACCCCACCATTGTGTGATCATTTCAGAATGTTTTGTGTGAATGAATTCACACCATGAACCAACGATATCCAAGTGATATGTAGAACAAAATAATAAAATGAGAAGAAAAACTTTTATTAAGAAACAAAAGTGAATTGAACAACTTACATGTGGAAGAGAAACGTGAGACAAAAAAATCACACCATATCATTATAATTTAACAAAGCACCAAAGATGATAATATCCTCCACAACTATTCAATTTAATAGAAATTTCAAGATACTTGGGTCGATCTCCCATCATTACAATGAATTAAACTTGATTATGGTAGGCCTAGGGTGGTGGAATGTAAAGGAAATGAGACTTTTCCACCCTAGACCTCATGTTGCAGGCAGCTTGCTTCCATCGAACAAAGGCGCCTGGAAGAACTTCAGGATGGACGACTTGGAGTCAGCCATCAAAGAAAAAAAATTATCTCTAGATGTCCCCTATATCTCTGTAAAATTTCAAACCAAATAAATATTTTTTGATACAGATCCGATTTAATTTGTGGGCAGATTTTATGGGCCTCAGAATCTGGTCCAGAATTTTATCTCCTAATTGGGCCACCTTAATAACACCATGGAGGCCGCATTCTCACTAGATCATGAAAAATGATTTGTTCCACTATATGTCTTAAAACATCCCATAAATTTGGGCTTCATTAGGACTATATTATGGTCCCCACATTCTCATCAGTGGGTTGGTGTCCAATCTACCTTATCCAAAATTGTTTGCATGAAATCCCATTTTAGTGTTTTCCAATTTGAATCATCCAACAATACACAAGTATGAATTTTTTCCAATATAATTATAATCCTGAAAATTAAATATTAATATAAAATTGAGATCATTGGGTACTTTAAATGACGTTAAAAAATGTACCACATAATAGTGAATTTTAATAATAAATAACAATCATTATGTGAAATGATGTTCAAAGTGTAAAATGAAATAAAATGGTGTATATGAATAATAATGAAAATGCATATTATATATATTAACAATTAATATTAGCCTCAATTAATGGCTAATCACAACCCCAACTTGAGTTTTTCTAGTCCTGAGCAAAATATATCTCAATAATAGGACATTTGAATTCCCTTTTCCAAAAACATTTTAATACACAATGATCACCCAAAACCCGTATACCAATCATTCATGAAACACATCATAATATCTTAAAACATGATAGTTTCATAATCAGATCCCAATCCCAAACTCATTCCTTTGTTCAAATTAATCACCATATTTCATCCAATATCAATTAAGGGTGATAATGTGTTGTGCATCACATTAGACATGGGGGTTCATCTTTATTCAAGAGGGAAATGATGGAAGCTCTAGGTGGAATCACATTTCAATATTAAGATGAGTATTCAAATTTTTTTAATGTTATTTTTTTTTTTCAAATTTTCCATGGTAATTGTAATTTCACTCAAAAGAGTCAACCCCTATAGGAAGACGTTGTCGATGACTCCTAGGCTCATAGAAATTAGGGAACCAATTGAAGCCCGCATACTCGGGTATCATCTCGAGTTGACTCAGTAAAACAAATTTTTACTAAAAATAGATATAAAATCACTAACTCTTGGACAGAAAACATTAGAGTCACAATCCCCAAGTGATGAAAGCCATGTATTAGGTCATTTCATTGCTCTAAGTGCAAATTTCTTGTTTTTTAATAAAAAAATGTTTAATACTCATTTTAAAAATAAAATGATCACCAACACTATTATATTTATTTGTTGGAATTCATGAGCTCAAAGTAATACCCCACTATCCAAAGTACATGAATTGTGATTCTTTTTTTATTTGGATGAAATCAAAAATAATGAAATATCACATTAGACAGCCACACAATCCAAAATCTATGCTCAAGAAATATACATGGATTAAAATCAAAATCATGGAATGATAAATTATTTGGTATTAAATTTGAAATTGTAAAATTTCTATTTTCATGTTCATGGTTAAAGAAATTTTTCATTCCATCTAGGCACAATTTTGTTAAAAATAATTTTTTTCACACAAAACTATTTTTTTCAGAAAAGAAAATTTTTATTTAATCTCCCACCAACATAAAATGACATTGTCCGCAGTGTTTGAAGAAAAGAGAATTTATAATGGGGTAGAGGTATAGAATAAGAGTTCAAAAAGGAAATTAAAAATAAGGATCAGGGAAGGAAGTCACCTGCTGTTTGAATTTAAAATTCATGATGCTCCCTTTTAATCCCTTGATCTCGATGTCACTCTAATAATTCCCTAGTGAAAAAAATAAAAACAATAAAAAAACTATATATATATATATATATTTATATAATAATGAATGTAATATATAAATATATATAAGAAAATTATATAATAAGAAATCACAATAAGCCGTAGCTCAGTGGTAAGCGCACACCCCTATCTCTCTACAGTCCCGGGATCGAGTCCCCACGGCTTCGATGGTTGTGACAGGGTTTTCCCCACGACTAAAGATGTGGACTTTTGATTTTATTATTATTATTATTATATTTTTTAACCTAAAAACACATAAAAATAAAATGAAGTGATGATACATTATCTTCTTTTTAAATTTATTTGTAAGGTATTAGTCAAGGATCACACCAAGTGAGACAGTTGAATATGGAATCCCTCAATCAACCCCATCCATTCTCATAAGAGGAGAACAAGTCAAAAGTTTATATTTTTTAAAAAATATCAAAATGATTCAATAATATTATTTAAAATATAACATTGATTAAAAAAAATGATTGGAAACTTGAAAACCATGGGTTGCCTCTCGTACAACGCTTTGTTTAACATAATTATCTAGACATGGACCCCCATAACATACCCAATACCAACATTTAACATTTTAAATACCCCATATTTCTCCTCTTATACTTTATTAATATTTATTCATAGTTTATAACATGTTTCATGTAAAAATCGATGTTCTACAAAGAGTGGGAAAATCCAAGGAATATCAGAAATGGGTCATCAAGTATCCTTTATAGTCTTTCCTAAGACATCAATGGTCATTAAAACTGTTTTGGTTTCAAGAGAATAATTAATTACAATTTAAAGGTCATGATTATACCCTATAATGGTATTCTTGAGTGGGGAAGTAAGGATAATAATTTTTAGCTTGGGTTGTATTGGACATTCAAACATTGGTGGAGATTTTGAATCCAAATCATTTTCATTTTCCAAATTTATCAACAAAATTTGTTACTTTTGAATAGAACATTAGACCAATAAATTGTAAATATAATTTTTTGGAATGTATATGCCTCAAAGATTGTGATTTACCACAATGTTTTCGTAATTTTTTATTCTAATGAATCAATGAAGTGATATTCAAGACACACAATCCATGATGTCAAATTCACCTCTTTTTTATCAAAAAAATAAATTTCATTTTGATTTAAAGACACTTTATTAATTCCTTTCTCTTTTCCATCTATCCCAAATCCAAATTTTAGTACATTGATAAATTTATTAGAGGTTTTTGGGAGAAAAGAGTCATCTATCAATGACAGGGAAGGGATAGCATGATTGGGAATGGGTTCCATAATCGTCTAAAAGTTTTATAATTCTAATCTCAATGATGAATCCTAAAAATTCATTTTATATATTTGTTGAAATAGATTTTCATGTAATGTATGTAAATAAAGTGGGATCAGTGGTTGTGCGAAATGGTCTATTCCTGGTGGATAATTAGATTGTTGGAATTGCATAGGAGGATGTTCTGATTGGCCTTGTTGGGATTGGAACTCATAATAGGATGGAATTTTTTGTGGAGAATAAGAGTTAAAAAGTTGTGGCTCATAAGGTTGATGATTGTCCCACTAGTAGAAACTAGGATGGTAATTCTAAATCACACTTTGTGTGGAGTGATCAATGTAAATAGAGGTTCCCCATGTTTGGATTTGTTCATAAAGGTTTTCCATTGAAATGAAATTGGGGCTGAGATTAGAGAAGTGGGGTGAGAAGATAAAGCTAGTGTCTGAGATATCTTACTTATGTCCTAGGAAACGACGCCAAAATACTATTCACTCTAAAATTTATCCAAAAGATGATGGTAGAATAGTCCTTTTAGTTTTTCTTGGGTTGTCGAATTCTCCAAGACCTAAGAAGTAACCTACAAACACGTACATTTTATGGATTTTTATGGATATGAATTGGACAACATGGGTTTATATTATATGGGTTTAGTGAATCCTAATATACATAAGTGAATTCAAATTAAAATAATGGGTTGATCCTAGGTTATCACATGTGGTGGATTAGATGCATTCTTTTTCATCTATTTCAAATTCTTATATTTGAGATGGGTTCATTTAAGAAGATCAAACAACATCATCATTTACTAGTTTAAAATCTAAACCATTTAATACTAATCACCTATACATATGAATGATCAATGTTTTGAGCACTTCAATGTAATGTTTAGTTTTGTCACATGAACAGTGTGACCTTAAATTATACAAGGATGAATGAGTTTAATGACCGTCAAAATAAATTATCAATTAAAAAAGTGATTAGAAATTAAATGAGTGATAAATAACAATAAATTAATTCCCTTACTACTCTCTTGGATCAACACATAAGAGTGTTAACTCTCCATTGATTCTATGGTTTCAATAGAAGCATAAAGTAGACTCATTAGGTAGAAAAAGGAGAAGTAAAAAAATAATGAAATAAAGAATACACTACAGTTGTGTGATAATTTCACAAGGTATGGTGTGAATAAATTCACACCTTGAACCAACGGTATCAAAGTGATATGTAGAAAAAAAATATGAGAATATGAACTTTTATTATGAAACTAAAGTGAATTTAACAACATACATGTGGAAGAGAAACTTGAGACAACAAAATTGCAGCATAACATTCCAATTGAACAAAGCACCAAAGATGTTAATCTCCTCCACCACTGCTACCTTAAATAAGCATTTCAATAGAATAGGGTTGTTCTCACAATAGTACGATGGATCCCACTTGAGTATGGTAGGCCTATGGTGGTGTAGAGTAAGGGAGAGGGGAATTTTCCACCCTTGACCGGAAGTTGCAGCCAGCTTGCTTCCACCGAACAGATATGCCCGAAAGACCTTTTCTATGGAAGAACTGGATTGGGATAAAGATAACATATATAAAGCTTCTAATTTCCTCTATCCATCTATAAACATTCAACACAATGGAATATGTGGTTTTAGAGATATGATTAAATTACTGGGATTATTTTATGGGCCTCAGAATCTGGCCTAGAATTTTATCTCCAAATTGGGAAGCCTTAATAACCACAGTGGAAGCTAAATTAGCACTAGATAATGGATAATTATTTTTTCCTCTATATTTATTCTAGAATCCAATGAGATTTTTGATTCATTGGTCTTTTATGTTGGGACCCACATTTCTATAAGTGGGCTGGTGTCCAATCTGCCTTCTCCCGAGTTGTTTGCATGAAATCTAATTTTTGTGGTCATCTAATGTGAATCTTCTAACACTACACAAGTATGAATTGTTCCCAATATAATTATAAACCTGAAAGTTAAATATTAAAATAATCAAGATTATTTGTTACTTTAAATAATGATAAAAAATGTACCACATAATAGTGCATTTTAAGAAGGAATTACAATCATATTGTGAAATGAAGTTCGAAGAGTAAAATGCACTAAAAGGATGTTTATGAATAATAAATCACATGAATATTATATATATTAAAAATTAATATTATCCTCAATTAGTGGATAATCAATTATTATAAGGGTGAGTTAATAATAAGGTATTTTTAACTGAATTTTTCAAAAATATAAAGTAAGATGTTTCCAAACAATACATACATATATAGATATTATAAGTGGATGTGGCACTATAAAAGATGTTCCTAGGGATAAAAACCCAACAAGATGTTCTGGTCTTGACTCGAGGTAATCTGGAAGATGACAATGGTCCTTGCTGCACACCTATTTTGACAGTCCCGGGGGATATGCTTTGGGAATTCACAAACACTTTATTAACTAAAATGAATGATATATATATATATATATAATATCTATGAATAACATATGATAAATTCATGGTTTAATAGATTATTAAATGTGTAATAATTTAGACATCCCATAACTAATTATTTCCATGACTATGTGGTTTTCTGCTATGATAAGTAATGCTCACACAATGGTTCGGGTTTTAGTCAATGGTGGGTATAGGATGGAAATGGATTAATGTTGAATGTGATGGAATATTTTTTGATGAGTAGTTAAGTGGGATGATCACTAGTTTGAAAGATTTCGTGATCATCCTAATCGGTTTTCATGGAACATGATTAACAATTTTTACCTTAACCAACTCTCAGACTCAACACGGAAGATAACGAAGGAATTCTTTGAGAGTTTGGGTAATGGAGATCACGGAGTAAAGAAGATTGTGTTTCATTTTTGTTAGGAATTTGGAATGAATCACTTAAGTGAATGTCTTTGATAAACAAAAGTGGTGTTTTGACTATGTAAAATATGGAAACAAAGCAACTGACTATAAGAAGAAAATTGAATATTTTGGTTAAAAACTGGATGGTAATTTTTTAATCCCTATCTTCATCAATGGTTAAGTGTTTTATGTGTGAAGAAAATGGTCATTATAAAACCCAATGTCCCATGAGGAAATTTCTTAAATATAATCGGCAAGGTGGTGCAAATAATGGTTAAATTGTGGATGATCAAGGGACTATAGATTGTATTTGAATAGAATTAGTTATTATTTTTGATGAATTAATAATAAATTAATCAATGTTATTATGTATTTCGAACCCAGAATTGAGAATGGTGAATTATGTATAGATTTGTTACTTTATGTTTTCCTTTGTATTTTCAAGAATATGTTGAAATGTCATGATGGACTAGAAATGTTATATCATGGAATTGAACATTTTTAATAAGTGTCAGTATCCTATATTGTGTTTTCTATGATAATATAATGTTTTATGGATAATGATATGTGGAATATGACTAAGTAAATCAGAAAGTACTGATTAGCTGGGAACTATGTATAGACCAGTTTATATGTGGTATATACTATCACTAATAATGGTTAAAAAAATTTAGATTTCAGGAGATAATCCTTAATACTTTGGAATGAGTAAGCATGCATGTTTTCCAAAAGGATTTATGGTAATTCAGGTTGTTTCCATATTTAAAGAGAATATATGATGACGGTACTCACATGTTTGGAATATAACAACCATGAACTTCATTGTGATATATATGGGAATCAATGTTAATTTAATTTTGTGACCCTCTTTCTATGGTTTTGGATTTTTTATCTTTATATTGAATTTTATGGTTATTCATTCATGAAAAGTATAATTTAATCTTAAAATGAAGTATTTGTGAACTAATTTTATGTTGAAAACATTTTTTAAAAGGATAGTAAATGATTAACCTTATTTCATATATGTCCCCCATATATATTATATTAGTGTGGTTTTAAAAAAAAGTACATCATGTTATTCGAGTGACAACCAATCAAGTCTGGAAAGGTTGTAGGTATTGAACCCAAGACTAATTGAAAATATGTGTTTAATGCTTAACAGTGGCCTATGTGATGTTCTGGTTAATGTGTATTTTTTTAATGAATAAATATTAATGATTAATTATAAATATTAATTTTTATTTTTATAATTTAATGCATATTGTTTTTTTAAATAAAAATAGTTAGAGTTTTTATTTTTTATTAGCATTAAGATGCATTAAATGTGTGTTGTTGTTCTCTATTCATTAAATTTAATTTCATGACATTCATTATATGAGGTAATGGATGTATTAGAAATTTTTCAAATCATACAGTATGAATTAATGTTTTTATATAAATTTATAAATAATTACTTGATGTTCGGAAAGTGATTGAAAAAAAATGGTTGTCCTAATAACTGAATTTTCATTGAGTTGATGGACTTTTAAATCATCATATATATATGATTGTGAGGCACTCAACGATCCTTTTACCTTTAACATGTTTCAGATTTATTAAATAAATCACTCCCTATATATATTTACACTTTTCCTCCATGTCCAATCATCACTCCCAAAGTATTTTCTCCTTTGTATAAGCCAAGTAATATTTTAATTTAGGGAACCTTTATGGTTATAAATTTCTATTTTAAGGGATTTTTTAGCATAAATTCTTATGATTTGGGTTATTATGAAATATACTTTCATGTATTACAACTTTGATAAACCTGACGGATTTAGAGGGAGATATTCATTTTAAGGGTGGTAGAGTGTATCCCCTATAATTTTGAGAATTATTTTTTTCGAATTAATCTCAATTTTCAATATTTTTCATTTCACATAACTCTATAAATATAACTTTATATATATATATATTTAAAAACAAAGTCAAACATTTGTTCACACACAATACCAACATGGCTTGCAATGAATGCAATAATAATTTGGCTTCTACTACAAGAAACCCCGACTTTCCATAAAAATCCTGCAACACTGAGTTTATATGAAAAAACTATACTTATTAATTCAATTTTGTAAATAAGATAATTAAAACCTATCAATTAAACTTAGTGATAAATATTTTTCAATTAATTTTGTTTTATAAATATAAAACATATTGATAATGAATGATAAAATTTTTGTAATTCCATTTTATGTTAATAAATTGTCTTCCTAAATGAATTAATTTTAGAAATAAAAGTAATTTTAGATATAATAATAAAATAAATTTGAAAAGGTAAAATTAATTTTGGATTTCATAGCCTCTAAATTATCCTATGTTTAATTTTTTGGATTATTCTAAGAAACATTATTTTTTGATGAACAGTGATAATACCGCCTTTTAGTTAAAAGCATAATTTTTTATAAATAATTATTAAGAAAAAATAATCTTATAAATTTTTTTAAGGTATAGATACAATAATATTACATATATTAATACAATTTAATTAATTATAATAAATTTCACTTTGAAATTGAACATAAAATCTTGACAAAAATATGAACTTTATCCTACATTAATACCCAATTATTTCGTTCCGTCTGTGGCAGTATCACTAATTTTAATTTTTCTGATCTTGTGAAAGAAAAATTAAAAGAATATCATAAACCATTGTGTTATGTATAACTTTTAGATTCTAATAATACTACGTTTTTTTGACAAAAAAGATTATTACAAGTGATTAAAATTAATCATAGTGGTTAAGGAAAAATTATTTTTAATTAGGGACTAAACATTGACATTAAGGTCCCAAATAACCTAGATACTTTTCCAAAACCCTATATATGTACATATTTGGTCCATAAATCATACATTCTTGAGTTTGGTTGGTTTTTAAATTATTTTTCTATGTTAGAACATGTGTGCACCTAACTTGTTTCTAAATATTCCATGTGAGTCATTTTCATTCCCTATTAAAGGCAACCACCACTACCCATTACATAAAACTCTAAATAATATTATGTATGGACAAAACCCAACCAGAATTCCTCCCAAAAATCCTCCAGTAAACCTTGAAACCTCCATCAGGGTAGATACCCTATCAATGAATCCTTTTAGCACAAACCAAAAGGAGTTACCCAATTAAGAGGTAATGTCTTCTCTCAAACTTTTTTCCTTTATTTTAATTCTCCACCCACTCCATTCTATTTATTCCTTTATTGTGTGAAAAAAATCATTATAATTAATATACTATTATTATTTTTTGAAATTTTTCTAACCTACACTTACACAGACCTCCATATAATGGATTTTGAACATAATGTTGTTTTGTACGGTGAAATACTGCCTCATGAAATGATGATTGTTAATTTATCCTTTACCACCAACCATGTTGGAAATTATGATAGACCATTTTATGTATACGAAATATGTTATATTTATTATTTATTATTATTATTTATTCCTTCTACATCACACATCATTATTACCTTGCATTTGGTGTTAATATGATAATCTCGTTTGAGGAAGTGTGGACTACCGCACCCTCAGAGTCATGTGATTAGTTCACACACCACATGGAATGGGATTAATGAAATTATATTATATACATAATATAATAATAATAATTAATGTAATATATATATTCATATATATACATATTTCAATCCCATTATTTATTTCAAAAAGAAAATAAAAACAAAAACAATGTTCATGTGTACGTATGATTAACCATCTTTATGAACGGTTTATTTCATTTCATTATTCATTAAACTATAAATAATTATATTATAAATATAATGGATATAACTTATATTTATATCATTTTATGTTTTATTAAATCATGATATAAGTACAAGGACCAACAATGTAACAAATTAAGACACATGCAAAGAACAAAGTGAATATTACAAGAAGTGAAACCCTGTCTTAAGATCATTATCAAGTGGGTAATATAAGGACATAATCAAACAATATATCATAATACGTATAAGAATATTCCACTTTATAATTTTTTTAATAAACTTATATTTATTATATAGAAATCTACTATGAGTACAAAGAGTGTCAAGACTCGAGGTAAGGTGGGTTTCATTTGACTTCAAATTTATGTGATATACAATCTATCTTTGCCACTCTTTCATTTTGACGGTTGTATGTACTGACCATGATTTTATTCTATTTGTATTGTAATTAAATTTAATTTTATTCATATATCAATTCTATGATCCTTCATTCATGGGGATTAATATTCAAAAGATACCAAATCGGTAAAACAGTTTTTTCTCAATTTTCCATCTTTAAGAGTCCTATTTTGTTACGCTCCTAAACTCTACATTGAGTTGTATATATGACCATTTTACATTATTATAATGAATATATTTCTTTTCATGATATATTATGGTTCATTTAATTCTCTTTTCTTACATGGAGAGTATGATCCCCTGTAACCATGTTATAGGAATTTATTGATACAATCTTATCGTTTTTTGAGATTATTTATGTTTATACATACTTTGATGAGATATCCAAAGAATACTCATTATTTTACTTCTAATATGTTAATTCAATATATCTCTATTTTATAGTACGTTTTCCCCTCTTTTTTACTTAAGATAATGTTTTTAATAAAATCTGATTGACTCGATCTTCAGTCAGAAATCCATTATATTAGAAAATCATGTTTTTAAAAATGCATTAAAAATTGTTTTCAAAATATCATTGAAGATCATTTTCAAGAAATAATGATTTTAAATTTATTTTATTATTTTCAAATATTATTTTAGTATTTTTCCAATATATCTTCAATGAAAAATGTTTTCAAATGGTATTATGTTTTAAAAATCATTATTCAAATAAGAAAGGATATTTTTCTTAAGAAATGTTTTTGAAATTCTTTTAAAAATAATTTCCCATATAAGATAACATCCATTGGTGTTTCTAATAAATTTATGGGGAAATTATTCAGTGTTTCCATCCTCATTATTTCTATTAGTGGATTATTTTTTTACGGTTAGATGTTTTTGAAACACATTTCTCTTTCATGGGTTTTATGCTTTTGAAACACGCTTCTTTTCACGGGTCATGTTTATGAATAATTTATTATAAAACATTTCTATTTACAAATGATATGATATGTTTACATTTTTATGATACCCATTTCAATTCATGGGTTATGATATGTTTACTTATGATATTTTGGTACATGTATGTATTATTTCATTATGAGACAGTAGGGACATATATCTTCTTCCAATGAATTGGGTAAAGGTTTATGTCTTATTAGATAGATAGGTATGGAATGGGGGATTAACAGTTTTAGTAGTACAGGTCTATAATGAGGGATTATAGAGTTCACTAATACAGGGAAAGAATGAGGGTTTACATGGTTCAGTAAAATAGGGCAATAATGGGGGTTCACCTGATTTAGTAACAGACATTGTATACTAAGATGTTCTTGGCATTGATTCCTAGGAGAATATTGAAATTAGTATATGATTTTGTGTTACCAAAACTCCATGTCTTACTCATGTGTTATTCTTTCATGGGTTATTTGTGTTACTTCCTTTTGATTCATTTCTTATGAATTACCCAGAATTTTTACATGATTCTTGTATATGATCTTTGATATTCAGGCTATAATCTCATATTTTCAATATCATATTCTCTTACCCTTATTCTCATGTTTATTCTTAGATTAATCCCTTTATTACCCATACCGAGCATTTGATATCACCAATTTTTTGGTTTCACCCGCATGTTATAGAGATATATATTATGATTGATGTGTCTAAGAAGGTTAGTAGTCACAAATAATATAGTTTGAGATAATGTAGCTCAATTATTTTCCTGTGTTTTTGTTTCCATGTTTCCAAAGGCACTATACCATCTAAGATATTTGGGAGACATTTTTAAAAATGTGAATGTATTCAAAAAAAAGTTATATAATGTCTCTATTTGTAAAGTGGGGATATATTTTTTTAAAAACCTTACATCACTAGGGGTTGTTTGGGAAATAAGAATTAATGAATATTTCAAGTCTTTCCCCTAAATTTTATTTGGATAGAGTGAAATAAAAATATCATTGTTATTTTTTTTGGAATTGTTTCCCCTCGTCTCCTGGTTTCAATGCTACTATAATGTATTATTTTTTTCTATTGATTTGTCTCGTCATTCATACAATACTACACATGAAACAAATCTACTAGGAAGATAGTGTAGAACATTATTGAGAAAATACTCTAGTGTACATGAACGTAGTGGAGGGGATTATGTGTACTTTCCATACTCTTTGATAAGAAACATCACCTCCTCTCATTCAGGCTCCAATTGTGGAACCTAAATTGGATGTTCCCCAAGAGAATTATCAAGAATTACTTATCCATAATACTAAACTATTCAAAGGATCAAATGATTCTCAAGAGGTGAGTAATGGTTGAGAAGGATGAAACATCAATTTGGGTTCTTGGAGATAAATGATTAAATTAAGTGGAAGTGTGCCACATTTCATACTAGAGTGATCGAGTAAGAAATGGTGATACACAATGGTTATAGTGAAGAATCATGAGGGATTAGAGTGGAATGAAATCATATATCATTTCACCAACCAGTGATATCCTGATTCTATTCTATTAACCATGGTCAAATATATTTTAAAACATGATAAGGATGATAGGATCATGATATAATATGAAAAAAATTAATAAGATTATTTATTTCACACTAATATTGTGTCAAATGAGACGGTGAAGGCTAAACGATTTGAGTTAGTAATTATTCAGGATATTAATTCATAATTTTTCATTGGGAAGATATCATTTTATGATTATGTACTAAATTGGGAAATGATTATTGAAATGTATATGGATGGAATGTCAGGTTTATCGGGATATATTTCTCTCCCAGTGGATGTTTGTGTTTTTTCAATAGAAATTGGAAAGATGAGGATTTCTATGGTGGTTCTTGATAGTAGGATAAATCTAGAACTCCTATAGTAACATGTTGAGGATTTTGGATTTTCAACCACTATGTAAATATATAGAATTATAAGATAGTTTTCACTAAGGAACCCATGGTATGTTGTTCTTGTGGTCACTCATGAAAACAATAGATATTTTACCCTTATTATTCCAATATTCGTAGTGGAATGGGATGATCATCTCCTCATAAAGCTCTGGGGAAATTATTTTATTCATTTAGAAAAGGGTTCTATCCATAGTTATCAACAATGAAGATTTGTCACAGAGTGAAAGAGTCTCTATAGAAAGCAGATATGGTTCCAGGGACCATGAGATGTACAATTTCTATAGTCTTGACATCATTAACCCCTTTATTTGATACTGGTTCATCCCATTAATTTATTTGAACCAATATTGTTAATCTACTAAATCTTTCTATGGAACATCAATTTTATGTTATGTATATTTCTACACCTCTCAGTATAAATAGAGATCATGGTCTCTATAGTCGAACTTGTCTCTTATCTCTATCAGATGTCATGAATTCTCAATGTTTTCTTGGTCTCAACATAAAACTTGTTAATGTCATATTTTAAATAGATTTACACTTTTCCAATATATCATGTATTTATTCTTATCTTTTATGGGACTCATTTACTATATTCAATGGAGTGTGTCTTGTCTATCAAGGAGAATGGGACCCATGGTCATGTAGGGTAGTATCTTTTTAACAAATTGTGGGGGAAACAATATTAGTTTTTTTATTATTGAGTGGGATTATTTTTGTACCGATCTCTCTATAGTTTTCATTGAGTTTATCATTGGGTTTTCTTCTAAATTCTCTTATATTCCATTGATAATAGAAGTATATTTTTTGTTGATTCATTTCCTAGTACTCAACCCATTTCTATTTCTTCTTACTACATGGAAGCAGCTAAGCTGAAAGAGTTCAATCCTTTTTTGATGATCATATAGAGGAGTCTTTATACACCTAATAGTGTCACCATTGGCGGCACTGATTATCTTTGATAATAAATATGATGGTTCACTTGACTTATGTGTTGGTTACCAAATTCCCAATCATGTTATAATTATGATTGAGTATCCATTTCTACGAATTTCTAATCACATTGATAATTTTAAATGTTCAATGTGTTTATCAAATATCTAACTTCGTTCTGGTTACCATCAGCTAAGGATAAGAGAATAATACCTTTAGAAAACTACCTTTCAAAGAAGGTATGGTAATTATAAGTACCTTTGTATGTCATTTGTTATAATAAACCCTCCTATAGTCATTATAGATTTAATTAATAGGGTGTTCCATGATTATATCCATACCATTGAGTTTGTCTTCATCGATGTCGTCATTGTTTACTAAATTTCAGAGGATGAACAGTTTCACTATCTATGAAATGTTATGGAGTAATTAAGAAATATCTTAATTGATTACAATATTTAAAAATGTGATTTATATATTTGGTTCATGGAATTATAATACACATGGAGTTAAAACATTGGATATTAGTTTATCCGAAAATGATAAAGTTTTTATAACATGGGAACAACCACAAAATGTTTTCTAGAAACATAGCTTTATGTGACTAGCTAGGTATTATCACTTGCTTGATAAGGACATCCCAAAGATGGATTCTCTAATGACAACCCTAACTCAAATGGGAGTAAATCTTGTTCTAGATGAAAAATTTCAGAGTTATTTTTTTAGTATTATACTTATTTTTCTTGATTAATTTTTTTATAGTTTTTGAGGCTATAAAGTGAATGTTGTCTTTTTTGAGGCATCAGTTTTGGGGATGGGCTATGTTCTTATGCATAGTGATCACGTAATTGCCTATGGATCTAATAATCTTAGTCCTCATGAGAAAAATTATCCACCCCATGACATTGAACACATTGATGTGATTCATGTCCCTAAGTATTGGTGGTATTTTCTTTATAGAGAAAACTATACCATGTTTTAAAAAAAAATATCTTTAGTTATATTTTTATTCAATACATTTGAATATCCACCAGAGGCATTAGGTGGAATACCTGCAACCCTTCAACTTAGAAATTTATTATAACTTAGTGAATGGGAATGTCATTGAATATTCCACGAGTATGAAACTTCGGACCTAGATAGGGATGGAATCTTCGATTTATTGGAATTTGATAGATATATTTTCACAGGTTCATATTGAAGTCATAGGAATAAGCACCAGTGTTTCATTGGACAATTTTTAGTTGAAATCCTCTCTTATTATGTTGCTTTTTCATGATCTGTATCCTGATGATGAGTTACATGGAATTATAAAATCTCTTTATTATGGGGAGATCATTATTGAGTGGTATTTCTCCAATGAGGCCATTATATTTTAACAAAAAAACTTCATAGTCTATAAGTGGAATTGAATGAATTGATTGGGGATTTCAATTATTCCTAGTGTTTTTTGAATCCTAGAACCACTAAGATGTTTTATGACATGAATCGGCAATTCTTGTGGACATGTATGTGATGGAATGTTGTTGATTTTTCTCGAATTGTTATAGAAGGCAATGGGTTAATGTTGAAAACAAGATACCATTGTATTTACTTCAACAACATCAAGTTCCTACATGAAAGTGTGATTATATATATATGGATATTGTCGATGGTTTTCTACATTCGCATGGAAATAATAATTTGATATGGATTTTTATCGACCTGGTGATGAAATTAGATCACATTATACCCATTCACGATACATCCAAAATTGTGGAGTTTTGATATCTAAATATAAAAAGTATGATTTATTGCACAATGTTCCATATGATATAGTCTCTAATAGTGTTCCTTTTTCAATTATCATTTTTAGAGGCCATTACGATGCATTGTTATCTCATGTTTGTTCAAGTAAGACATTCCATCTACAGTCAGATGGCCAGATAGATAGATCTATACAGATTTTTGAAGATATGTTTCATTCATGTGTTATCTACTTTGGCATAAAATGGTATTATCATTTGGGGTTGATTGAGTTTACTTGTAATAATAGTTACTAGTCTATTATCAGAATGGATTTTATTGAGTCCATGTATGGTTTTCATTATTGATCAATGTTGTGTTTCTCTAATATTGGTGAAAGTTCATTTCTTGGACCATGTTTACTGTATGAAACAACATCAAAATTTAAATTTATTAACCAGATGATGTTTATGGAAGAATTCCAATATTGGTTTTGTGATGATTATCTTCATAGGTCATTTTATTTTTAAGTCGGTGTCCAGTTTTTCATGAATACATAACACCTGATTAGTCATTGATGTCATGGGAGGAAAGGGAAATATGATCCTAATTTTGTGGGACCTTTTGTGGTATTTAAACCTTTGGGAAAATTTTCCTACCATTTAGAACTTCCACCGGAGCTGACATTAATACATATTCTATTATGTGAATCATAGTTTTGAATGTATATATATGATCCATCTCAAGTTCTATGAATGTGTGTTATTAATGTTGAACCTAATTTTTCTATGAATAAATGGCATGCCATGAGTGTCTATTTTGAAGCCAATGGAATTCATGTGGGGAAGATACCACTTCTTCACATTCAATTGTATCATAGTACAGGAAATCATGGGATATGGGGGAGGAATGCACTATGGAGAGACTACCGACCTCATCTTTTTTCATGGAATCTCTTGAGTATGTTTTCAAGGGACATAACATTTATGTGGTGTGTTCATTCTAACATCAGGTTTATATTTTACAGTATTCATAAAACCCACATTTTATAATTCTTTTGTTGGGTTTTGTTGGTGGTTTTTTTTAATGTCTCTTAAAATTACAGGCAACTGAATGGTTGGCACACAGTTTTTCTAAACTGTGCACCCTTCCAAGGGAAACCATGAAAACTCAGCAAGTTGGGGTGTTCATAGTCATCACAAGCTTATTCTAACATGTCACCCTCTTAGGAGAAACCATACAACCCATTTAAAACATGTTCATGATTAATCTCCATGGGTTTTGAATCCTTTCAGATCTTCTAAACTAACAGTTCATGGGATTTCATTAATCATAAAATTCGACTTAAAAATATTTAATCCCCATCCTTAGGTTCCAAATATTCCAAGAATGGAACAAAATGAGTTATTATTCCATAGTAGAACCTTTGATTAGTTCATGACCCCTTTATCTCTATTTTAATCCATTTAAGAATTGATTAAGTCCCTTTGATCTTCACTTTGTTAGATTCCTCACCCATTTCTCTATCTCCCATGAACTTTATTCTCCTCCCAATTGATTCATGGATCTTTATGTTTTATTTGGTTCTAATACCATTTTTTGGGATCTTAAACCTATTTTTGATCCACATTTCATGGATTTTATAATCCTTTTTCTCAAATTAAATAATCCATGTTTTGGTTTTATATTATATAATCTGTTGGCTACAAGGTAGGAGGTTCTTTCATGATGCCCAATTTCGGTTAACCCAAAATTTAATTCATTAATTACAAATATGTAAATAAAAATAATTCTTTTATTTTGATTAAATGGATACAAATAGTTTTTTGAAAATCCCAAATGAATTGGGTTTTCATAAATGGAGTTTTGAAAATAAATTTGAAAACCCCAATTTCCATTAAATTGGGGGTGTATTTATAGAAATTACTAGAATTTTATTTATTTATTTTATATTTTTAGATGGGTTTTATGGAAATATTTTGAAAACCCCCAAATCAATTGAATTGGTGTTTTGTTGTGAAATTGATGGAAATTGTTACAAATTAAAATTTTGAATTTATTTTGGAATGTATATTGTGAAATTAAATAGTCAATTGATTTCAAAGCACTATTTTTGAAAATATTATAAAAAGTATTGATATAATATTTAGTGTTTTATCATGGTGAATGATATTTTTATTTTAAAAACCCCATTTTGGTTTTTAAATTGAAATTAATTTTTTTATAAAATGGGACAAAGGGACTTAATTGTTTTTTAAATTTGATAAAAATAAATTTCCCATATTTTAATTTTAAAAGATCACATGAAATCCTAGGTAGATATTGAGTAATATTGAAAAAAATGCAAGGATATAATTTCCCCAGAATTATATTGATAGGTTACAACACTAAAAAAATATTGGTCATCACATATTTCTTCCACACTGGGATATAGATGAGTCCCCTCTTTGCATTTATATGGGAAGTGTGTACACATTACAATATATCACATGAGTGTGTGAGGATCTCATTCACTAATACTATAATTCCACTAGACATATGACCATGTTTCATGCTTATTTTTATGTGAGATATAAAATTATCCCATTAATGAAAACTATTTTCTTACATTTTGAATTTATATAAATATTTATATATAAAAGTTTTTACTCGGTCCATTTTTGTAAATAACCATTTTTAATATATTTCAATCATATTGAGATTTCAGTAAATATTTGCATATCTATTTCCATAATTTGAATTTTAAAGAATTATTTGATGAAATATGATCATTAAATTTTAAATGTGTTTATTTCAGATAATGAAATAACTTTATTTTTTTAAGTTGATATTGGCATCTTGTTTTATAAATTTATTGTGAGACCCTAATAGGATTTTAGATCACATTATACTTATGCCTTCAGGTGAGGGTTGATTATCACAATCCATATTAGAATAGGGTTAATTGACCATTTTGAGGTGATTCTATATATTGATCTATGGACTTGGAGAGTTTCATCCATTTAGAATTGGGTTATTTATCTTCCTGTTTCAAAATACTTCAATATATTTGTTTGGGTTTTCAAACCTATCTGACTTCTGGTTCACATCTACCAATAGATATTTTATTCTATTTTTTATAATTAGTTATATTGATCCTTCATTATTTATTGAAAATTAATTCTCACTTCTATTTTGTAATACGCTAGGTGCTACTACCCAACCCACGAGGACTAATAACGGATATCAATCCATGTTTGGACTAGATCTGTTATCAGGATACAAGGGTGATGAGGTTGTTTCATGACACTATGGGTTAAAACTCTAAAAAGGGTAGATATAGTATTACCTGAAACATCACATACTACAAGTTGAAGATGAATATTTCCATACCTATATTAACACCAATGTGTGATATGTTATGGTATATTCATATTAACTATACTCAACTACTATGATGTATTAGAGTATGATGATAATTAATAAGGATTTAGAAAATAATAGGTAATTGAAAATGGATAACACAGACTGAATCCTAGAATATCATGATTTGAGGTACTTATTCATTTATATTTGTTTTCATAACTAAAGGATATTTTGGATTTTGGGATCATATATTTGAATGTTTATCATATTTATAATATGTTAATAATTTTCACTCGAATTTGGGATATCTATTTTTGGTTTAGGATACAAATTATGGGAGAACCCAACATAATGTAACCTAATATTAACCAATAATATTACATGAGAGTGATATAGGTTGAATTATTTATGATGATATTCAAGTTATAAAATATATAAGATAACATGACACTGTTATAAAATGAAACATTTTGATGTTAAATGATCCTTTGTTTATTTATTATAATTCTCTTTTATTGATCATCAATCATGTAAAAAATTAATAATGGTTTAATCAATAAGGATCACACTGAATAAGGGATTGCATGGTCGATTGAAAAAAATTCCCAACTAAAAACTTAATCTGATAAGGGGTCAATTAAGAAATCTTATGATTATTCCATATTAGATATCTAGAATTATGATTCAAAATGTGAATATAGTTATAATCCAAACCCCACCATAGAACATAGTAATGGAGCCTCGTATTTTCTTGGGTAATCATTAAGATAATGATAGAAGATTAAATTTTATACATATCAAAAATATCAGATGATGAATTGTGGAAATTTCCACAAATGGATTGGTAAACTCTAGAAGTGTGGAGATTAATGTCATAAGACTCAGAAATGAATTATAAAGAGATAAACTACAAAAATATGATTCTTAAATTGCTATTAATTTTGGTATAATGAGACTCAATGTCCCCATCCAATGGATAAAAAGGTAAACACTCACCAACCACCATGTGAATGAAGAAAATAAAATGAAACTACTACTAATATATTATATAGATAGTTTAATTACTATATTTTCTATTGCCACATGTCATGTATGTATTCCTCAAATACTAGATATTTAGTAATAAATCAAAACCCCTTATAGTATGATTATATTATAAATCATTTTCATGTTTTGTGGGAATTTATTCCTTATATATCTTTCTCTTCATACAAAAAATTGTTTTATGTCATATTAGGAATGAGATAACTACCTTTATAAAGAGATTATAATATTTTTATATTTATATATATCTCTTTACACATCCAATATAAACACATGATAATTTAGAGAAATATGTTTAGTTTTGAGTTCCATGTAGATATTAGTAAGATATATTTAGTCAAATTTTGAATATGCAATTTATTAAACTTGGGAGAATATAACACACTAAAATTATAATATATTACTATATAAGAATAATTCAATGAGTTTGAGAGATTGATTCACAGTCAACATTAAACTTAAATAAATCCTTTATATGTTTAGATCATTAGAACATAGCTTTTTATTTATTATAAATATAGATGAGTAACTACTTTATGAAATATTATTATAAAAAAATAAATTCTACTATTAATATGTATGAAATTTAATTGGTGTGGTGTGGCTATAATAACTAAGATGGGATACTATCATTAGAAGTCTGTTTTCAAAAAATATATAACTTTACTAAGTGATAATCAATTATATTTCAATAAATATGTGATTAATGATGATAAATTGTTTTTTATACAAATAATTGGTTAACAGGTAATTAGTTGGTAAATGATATGAAATAATATTAATAATAATAGTTAATATTTGAAAATTTCATTATCCAATAAAGAATAAATGTCATTATATTATTTGATTATATTCAAATATTTAATTTTGAAAATTTTAGTGTTTTAATTTGAAATAAATAAAAATCATTTTTCGATATATAAAAATAGTACTATCATAAGATAAAGGTTTGGGATTTTTCACAAATAACTAGGTTTTAGGTGAATAGAAAATTTTTATAATTTTTCAAATACCATCGCATTTATATGATCTATAATTTTTTAAATCCATTTTGATTTTGAAAATATAATTTTATCAATTCACATAAATAATTTTAAATTTTAAATGTCCAATTTTAAAATCCATGAATATCATTTTATAAAATAATTTTTTTATTACTAAGAACTAAATTTCATTTGTTTCATTTATTAAATTTATACATATGAAAATTAGGTTTGGGATTTATTTTAATATGACATAAAAATTATTTTAAGAATAATGATATTCTCAATGCAATTAAATAAATAAAGCTGATAATTTTATGTGAACAATAACATTATTCATAAAAATCAACAATTCAAAAAAATGGGGTTTTACATCCTATAAGTGCTAACATTAAAATTAAATTTCCTACATATAATAATTGAAAATTATAAAATGGTTAAAATATTTTACATCATCATGTTAATATTATATAATAAGTAAACATTAATTTTTAATTAATAATAAAATTATTGTCATGGTTAGTGATTATTACCTTGTGAACGGTGATAATGTGACATTTAATTTGTTTTAAAAAGATTCCATAATTTTTATTTAATTAATTTTTTAATATATTAAAATTTATGACTCTAATTGGATTGATAAATATATATAAAAATATATTAACACTCAATTAATAGTTAATCATTCCAAAATATGATTTATAATGCATAATGGTAGAAACTATATTTTTTCTATAAAATCATTGTTTCAATGTATAATTATTTTTTAAAAAATCTTCTTTATTTTATAAATTTAATTGGTATAAATTTGTATAAAATTTAGTTTCATCAAATTAAATTTAGTTATGAGGATTTACGTTTTATTTTTTATAAGATATATAATTACTTATTTAAAACCTGGTTAACATAGTAAAAGTTAATTTTGGTAAACGTAAAAATATTAAAGACTTAAATCACTGTAACCAGGTCTCAAAATCAATTGTATGAGTGTTTTTTAAATATTAAAATTCCATAATATCTACATTTTCCAAATTTTGATCCTATTTCCATTGAATAGTGTAATATGTTATTGAATAATGATGAGTTTTAGTAAATGTTACCTTTTCTTACCATATAAAAGGACACCACTTCCACCCATTCAAAGTTAAACTTCACCTTAAACATACTCCTTTAAATATTCTTTTTTATCCCACTATAATCCAATTTCACATCATGAAACCCCAATACATACAAAGTTATCATAATCCATTCAATTTTAAGTATTATTTCCTAGATTGATCATGAATTCAATGTATGTAGTTTCTCCATCTTATGTTTTTATTCAAAATAGAACTCTTCCAAATATCTTATCACAAAAATAATGTGATGAATTCAGCACTATTATTATACATATATTTTTTATATAAATTTTATAACCGTTGTTTATTTATTTCTATTAATTTTTTTTTAACAAAAGGAAGGTTTGATGTTCATGTGCACAGACTACCACCTCCATGTATAACCATTTTTTCATCTAGATTTTCAGTATTTACAATAACACCTTCATATATGGTTCACCATTATAAAAAATACTAAACATTTAATTATTATTAGGTTCTAATTATTTTATTGAAATAAATATATTATCTAATGCCTTATATATGTTATATATATATATATATATATATCATGGATGGAATGATATTTTTATTTTCATGCATTATGGGATGTATATATATAGTATACCACCAACATTGCTAGTATTAATTGGATAATCAATCAATTCCCCAACCGTATATATCATTAAAATATATGTTTCATAAGATGAAACACATGGGAGTTTTATTCATTCATGCATGTGATGAATGATATTGTCGAGGAATTAACTCGTGTTTTATAAATACCAGAATCAATTAATAAACCATAAAAGAGATTCCTTTGGATCCCTTTAAATCGTAAATTTTTTTTATCAAGCGGGTGCGTATTCAGATTTATATGTGAAGAAGATACTCTCTAAACATAAACATATTCCATTTTCTTCTTTTATTGCATACAATATGCTAGTACATCCTGAATGGCAGAATAAATCTATATGAAAATCATATGATTGTCCACAAACAATAGATACACTAAAGAGGTTGTAGAATTTTTATATCCACTATGTTATCTCTCCAAAACTAATCCAATTAAATCAATAAATATTCAACAAATCCTTGATATAAGGTAAAATAGATTTAAAATATATCATCGTTTATTTTTTACACATGTTCCATATATCATGCATTCATGATCATAGAAATTTGTTTCTAATTTCATCCACTAAATATCTTCAGTTTTGTTGATTCATAATAATAATAAAATTGTTATCAGATTTAGTTTAATATTAATATTTATTAAATCATTTTTGAAATGAAGAATAATATGGAAAAACTTCATGTTTCTTGAAATTCAATTTTCTAAAATGGTTTACACTTACATTACAGGGATACTTAACAGTAACCAACACCTGACCCTTATGATTTTGTGATGTATATGTGTAAATAAGCCATTGAACTCACTCAATAACTTTATGTAATATATTTATGTGTAATAGTAGATTTATTTCTAAATGTTTTATGTGTATGTAATCAGGTTGTTCATGTAACACACCATGAATTTAAAAGAATAAAATTATGTTTGATAGTGTAAAAACACGCAACACTGAGTCTGTTTTTCATTAATTGGAACCCCGATATTTATAGAATAATAATTTTTCGTATATATTAAAATTTATGAAAAATATATTATTTTTACACTAAATGTGACTCTTTTTTGATAGTGTACTCAACACACAACAACATGTTTCTTTGAAATTTTATGTTGCACACAACTTTGAGTTATACAGAAATATTGTATAATGAAATAATTATTTTAAATGGTAGTTAACAACTAAATGTTGAATTATAGGGAATCAATATAACTAAATAAATTATTATTATAAATTTTTGTTAATGGTTTTATCATTTATATAATAAATGTTAGATTCTTAAAATTAGAAAGAATCCAATTTTATGCATAAAATACAGTAATATTTTTTGAAGGTCTGTTTACCACCAATTGATGGAGAACCATTCTTAAATCAATTTTTTTTTTTCAATTTTTATGTTTTATATAAAAAAATAAATTCATTATTCATAAGAAGGGTATCAACTTTTACTTTCATTGAAATTTAGGTATTTTCCTATAAAAATTGACATATTAATTAATAGTAAAAAATACTGCAAAACTATATTTTCCTATAATTAATATATATTGTTATATTTTTTTAAATTGGTTTTAAAGTTTAATTGGATTATGATTTTATCATTTAATCCATTTTTTTCATTGGAAGTGGTTTTCCATTGAAATTTAACATAAACACACGTCAATCATTTGATAGTTTTTACATCTAAAAACATCACTTTCTGGTTTTGACAATGATAAATAATTTTATATTATTTTCTGCAAATTCTATGTTATGAATTTAGAAAAAAAGGATTCTATATTTGGAATCATAAGGTTGAATTTTTTAAAATAGATACCTTTTATTTTTTGACATTATGAATAGTAACTTCAGTAATTATTTTCATTTACCATGGTTAAAAGGTAAATCTGTTAAATAATGGTAAAAATAATATTTCAATAATATAAAACAACCCTAAAACGTCTCCAAATTCAATTGGACGAGTTATGATCAACCATTAGCATCTTCAGGCCCATCCTTTTGCATTTAGGAGCCACTAGGGAGTGATAATGACATTATAATAATAATTAATCTATAGTGAAGAGAAAAATAACAATAACATGTAACTTCTTCATAAAAAATTTTTTATATGAGGTTATATAAGTGATATATTCAACTATAAATAGTTATTAGAAATATAAAATTATTAAATACATTGTGATTTATTATTTATTATATTTAGAAATTAAATAAATAAACTTAATTATGAAATAACGATGATGCAATGATTACTTCATTAATAATAGATTCAAATAATTTATATTATAAAAATTAAACTAAATATTATATGAAATAATTAATGTCATACAATAATTATCTTGGTGAATATTACATGTTAGTATAGATTCAATGTTATTTTCTACTGAATCAAGTTGATGAGAATTTTTAAACAAGTCATGTATGAAATGTGTCCAAAATTGACATAATTCATAAATTAAAATATAAATTTGTTTTCTGAATTATATTAACTTTTTCATAATATAATATATATAAATGTCATTATGAAATGTCCATATATGTTATAAATTTATTTTTTGTGGTCCATTTGACAGGATATGGTAATTACATTAACCCATGATGTTTAAAGAACATGATACCATAATAAGATTAAAAACAGTATAATATAGGTTAAACCAAAAAGATAAGGATAAAAAAATATTCCAAACATGTCTAAAAATTATTTAATGATGGGTATTATAACAAAATTCTTCTAATCATATAATTAAATGAGTTTTGGACCATTTTTAATCGAAATTGAATTTATAATAAATTAATATTTCTAGACATTCTTAAAGTGCCCTTCCTCCCTCTTAAAAAATGCCACCAAATATACACACTTACTCACACCTCTCAATCCCCTTGTCTATTCCAAATTGAACTCAAATTATCTCCCAAAATCTCTTGATTCCTCTTAGAATTCATATAATGGTCATAAGGCAATTCAAGAAAGCCTTTTGGGTCAATCAAAAGAAGTTACCTGATTTAGAGGTAATGTCTTCTCTCAGATTCCTTTCCATTATTTGTCTTATCCACTCCCAATGATATTATTATTAGTTGATTGAATAGAAAAAAATTATCCTCAATATACAATGATTTTTTTATGATACTTATTTGAACTACATTTACATACACCTCCATCTGATGTATAGAAACATACAATTTCTGTGTACAGTGAACTAGTGCCAAACTAAATGATGATTGTTCAATTTTCTCCTACCACCTATCTTGGTGTCCATTATGATGGATATATAAATATATATATGATATATAATATATTAATATTTTCTCTATTATTTTGTAATTTTCATTTACAACATTCTTTTCTGCTTCCTGTGATGTGTAAATATGATAATTTTATTTAAGGAAGTGTAGACTATATCCCCCTCAAAGTGATATGATTCGTTCATGCAACACATTGAACATTTAAAGGGTGGTTTTATTAAATCTATGAGTCATACATTAAAAAAATATTATCCTGTTATTATAATATACATATATACCATTTAATTATTATTCTTTTAAAATTTCAAATAAAATAATGTTACGTTTAGGTATACATACGGCCTACCATCTCCAGGAAGGGTGCATTTCATTTCTTATATCCAAATATTATAGAAATTGTAATTTTATATATAGTAGATATATATGATTCTAAATCATGAATAATATTATGGATATGATATAATTTTAACCACATGGACAATTTAAATCAAACAAATTCATTTTTGACTCAACTACTGAATATCAAAAAAAAACTGACTGATATGAACTTAAATATTTATGAAATATTTATAAAATGATGATAAGTAATGTAAAATGAATAATAAACTACAAAAAGGTTCAGAATAATGAATAAAGTAACCTAATTTTATTATCCAGGAATATAAAGAATGAATGAGATAAGTCTGTGTCAATGTAGGAGACTTCATCTCAACCTCATTTCATTAATGGGTATTTTTGTTTATACACAACCTTCTTTTATACGGTGTATAATTATATCATTTTTATTTTAATTTAATTCAATAGTTTTAAAAATAAATATTTTCTTACTAATCATTTCACTAAATGAAAAATAGATTGTTTCTTTTTAACGTACTCAGCAACAATGAACAATCTACCACCGTGAGAATTATTTGATATTTGTATTCCTCTACAATACGTAATGTTATAAAAAATAAAATGAAGTACCATATTACTTTTTATGTATTTTGGTATTGAAAATGGTTTTGAGAATGTATTTATTATATCAATGTCTTGATATGATTTCTTATGATCACAATGTAGAAGTGTTATTTTTCTTTTGTGCTTGATTCTTGGGTTATTATTATGTAATGGTTCTTGGGAATTTCATAAGTATATTATCATGAACCATCCCTCGATGTCGATGTTGTGACTCCCCCAATCCCACCTCCCAATGTTCAAGGGTTGGAAACTAGTGCTGATGGCATCGTCCAGCATGTGGGAGGTATTTTTCTGAGTACCTATACACACAGTCATACAACCACATCCTAAGAAAAATATAAAAGGGAACTTGCATTCAACTAAACAACCACTATGTGTAAATGTACTACTAAAAGAAAATGGGCCTGAATAAAAACCCAACAAAAGAAAACTGCAACAATAGAAATTACATGATCGATGGAAAGCCATCCTTTTAAACCCCTACCGGATTGGTAAGTATAGAGTAGCTTCCAGAAGCCATAGAAACATGTCATGGCTACCTGATCTCACTAGGCACCACCTAGTCCAGGGACACCAAGTCCTTTGCCATGTCATTTGTCATATGTACCAGAAACAAATTGTTCTGGCGAACCATGTGTAGGGTTCAGTAATAAAATAATCAGTAGGGACCCCACACCATTAAGGAAAGGCCAAAAAGTAATCCACAAGAAATCCAAGAAGCATGATAATGAGTATTTATCATGAAGAAAGTCATCTCACATAAGTATAATATAGAGGAGTGATGCAATAAAATTAGTCATATCACTAGACAGCTAGGGTTTCTACATTACATCTCCTTAATGAGTATCATGGGTATGTTGGGTCACATAGAGACTCTCCCCACTGTGGTCCTATCGGGTCACACGAATCCACATCCACTTATCATTGGACTATTTTGGTACTCATACATGATGAGTATCATGGATATGCTGGGTCAAATAGAGCTTCTCCACACCATGTGCTTGTCGGGTCATAGAGAGCTGCTTCCTACCTTGGCAATCAAACTGAATTACTCCTCCCCATCGAGTATTGTGGTTCTTTTGGGTCACATAAAGTCTCTCCCCACCATGGTTCTACTAGGTCACACATAGCCTCTTCCTACTGGGCCATCGTAGCTTATCCATAATTGGTCTCTTTTCAAGTGACATCAGGTCCCAGTCAGTTATAGTAACTCTGTACGTAGTGTGCTTGATTCCGGGAAAACCACTCCTCATGAAATTTGATATATTTCAACTTCCATGAAATATTACATAGAGTATTCAAAATTATTCTCCTTGACATGATGGTTCCAATACTGAAAATGGCTCATCTATCAGACACCTAGTTTTAAATATATTGGTGTTTTTTTCAAAAAGGATTCAGTCGTGTCCGAGTCTGGTCTAACCCGGTCAGACTGACCAGACTCGGGTACAATCCATTGGCCATAGGCTATCTTTTTCTTGGCCAGGACGTGGCTGGAAGCCTCAAACACCCCCTTCCCAATGGGACATTCGGGGGGCCACCTCTTCTACCACGGTCATTCAACTGCAGGTTTGTCGTGTGAGATGTAGTGTGGTGTTGCATCCATGGTGCCTCGGGTGTGGATGAGTGGCCTCATCATCCCGCCACGATATTCTTATATGGAGGCTTCTGATTCCTACAACACTATCACAAATTGACCTGGCTGAGACTTTTCTTCCGGCATGTCGGTGGCTACTTTTACGGACAACAGGGTCATCTCTGGTGGTGTGTTCTTTACACAACATGTGCATATGACATCTAGGGGATGACCACATACCTATTATGGAATAAAAACATCTTTTATATAATTTCAAATATGAGGCCAATAAGAATTCACAAAAAGGAACAAGGCAGATGGGATCGGGCCTTATTCATGTCAGCAAGCACCCTCCGTGTTAGCAGCTTAGAAACATGGCTTAAAATATTGATGATCTATCATAATTAATTAATAATCCCAGTGAAAAACCCCATAAAAATTTCCCTCCCTCAAGAAAGTGTGACCGAGAGTTCAACCTATTGGTGGGTTGTTCCATGTTCTTCATTTTTGTATAATGAATCAGGACACTTAAAACAAAAACAAAACTATACCTCATTGGAGGTTATCATTGAAGTGATCTGTCCATTCGGATTCATATTCAATTAGTGTACAATGCTCTCCAGTCATGTTCATCAATGTGCTTTGATTTCACTAGTGATTCTTCCGTGTTTTTCAATCTTTATTAGAGATAGTTCTAATTGTAGGTTCATCAATGAAATCCCAGAAGTTGATCCAGATTTATCCAACATGATAATCCATTAAAAGAGAACATGTCACATCATTTTTGTTATTTTGTATCATCTCATCATTAGGTTGTTTCATTTACGAGACATTAATGGGAATCATTTATGGGACTCGTCATTTCTTTTTCTCCACACCGTAGAACCTTTGGGCCACCGCCCAATGATTTGGAAAAATAATTAAAACTACTTTTTTATGTAATTTTTTTTAAATGTCTAAAAATTACATTTTACAATCAATGTTAGTTCTATTCTAGGAAAATCATGTTGTTTTGTGTTCAATAATGGCCTTGTATTTTGGATTTGAGCGCTGATTTAAAATATACAAAATCCCACTAGAACATTAATTTAAATGAACTAAAAAAGTTAAAAATTCTATTACAATCACATTGGGCCTTAGAATTAGGTGTCGTCAGAGCATCTGATCTTGAAATAATACCATATAATTAAAAAGATGAAGAAATTTCTTGGACATTACATTACCCCCACCTTTTGGTATTTACATCATTGTTAGACAATACAAAGCATAATAAAAAATGGGATTAATTAGCATGTATATGAGCCTCCAACTCCCATGTTCTCTCTCGGAGATTCCCATACTAGCACCGAACATGCACCAACGGAATGGACCATCAATGTAGGACCCACTCGTATCGATCCTCTATCTCCACTGGAAACTCCACAAACATCACCCCATCATCATAGTCCATCTCTCCCTAATCGATGACATGTGATGGATCTTGCACATACCTTCCTAGTTGCGACACATGATAAACATCATAAACCCGGTGCATATGTGGTGGAGAGCTAGGTTTTTTTCCACCTTTCCAACTCTGGTCGTAATCTGGAACGGTCTGATGAACCTTCGAGAAAACTTATCTACACATCCAAATCATAGCAATCCCCATCGGGGTGATACATGAAGGAAAATGCGGTCTCCCACCTTGAAATCCATGGGAATCCTTCTCCTGTCAGCATAAGATTTATTCCTACTTCGTGTAGTCTTCATCCACTCTAGTATGATCTTCACCTTCTCAGTGGTGGCCCCTACTAACTCGGGACCCATGATTGCTGAATCCCTTGGGTCTGTTCAGTATAGAGGTGATCTTCAAGGCTTCTTCTGCAATTCCTCGAACGGTACCATTGAAATGGTGGAGTGATAGTTGTTGTTGTATGCACATTCCGCATGTGGCATGTGGTCCTTCCATCTATGACCAAATACTAGAAAACAAGAATGAATCTTGTCCTCAATGGTCTATACAGTTCACTCAGTCTGACCATATTTCTTTTTATGAAAGGCTGTGCTAAAGTGAAGATGAGTCCTGAACGCCTCCTGTAATATCTCCCACAACTGGGGTGTAAATAAAGTGTCACAGTCTGAGACTGTCGTCGAAGTAACCACATGAATTCGCACTATCTCTTGGGCATAGAGTCATCCCAAGCCATCAAATGATCTATACTCCGATATGTGTATGATGTGAGCTGACTTAGTGAGTTGTTCAATGATCACATAGATAGAATTGTGGACATTGGACATGCATGGTAACCCCATCAGGAAGACCATCTACCCACCATCAATGATCCACTATGGTACCTCAAGTGGTTGGGCAATGGATTCTGGAACCTGATGCTTAGCCTTCACTTGTTAACATGTGAGACATCATGAAATAGACTCTTCCACAACTTTCGTCATCCCTGGAAATGAGTATTGACGTAATATATCTGGGTACATCTTCTACACAAACAGATTTACCACCAAAGGGGAAGCATGGAACTCCCTCAAAACCTCCCCCATCAATTTCATTGGTACTATGGTGTATTGTTTAAAAAATATGTCATGCTCCCCACCTATCAAAATTCCTTCATGATCATATTATGAGAATAACTGACCATATCAGGCCTCATATTCAATAAACACAAGATATGCCTCCATAACTCACTGTATGAGTTGGGGTAGTGATAGTAATTGACTAAAGGTAATCTTCTCCATCATCATCCATGAAGGATATTTTATCCTCAACTAGTGGCATAATCATGTCACTCAGCATCTACAAACCGGACCTCCTACAGAGTGTGTCTGCCACCATGTTCCACTTATAGGTTGTATAGACTATCTCAATGTCATAGTCTTGGAGGAACACAATCTATCACCATTGTCACATGTTCAAGTCCTTCTACGATAAAAATAATCGAGACTCATGTGCTCAGAGTACAAGGTAAACCACTCACCCATAAATTAGTAGAACAAAATTTTGAAAACAAAGACCACTTCTACTAAATATCGGACATGAGTCGCATATTTTATTCATGATGTCACAACTTATGTGAAGGGTAGGTGACCACCACTCACTCCTACAATTGGACACAACCCAGTCTGGTCCCTGATGCGTTATAGAAAACTATATTCCCAATGCCCTCCTATGGTATTCTTAATAAGGAGGAACTCTTCAGTCTCATCCTCAGCTCTTCAATACTATGATGGCACTTTCCCATCCACATGATGTGTTGTCCCCTCTATGTGAATTCTGATAAGGGTGATTCCACTCTAGAAAAGTTGGAAAAAAAACCTCCAGTAGTATCTAGTAAACCACAAGAAACAATTCCCCTTAGTCACACTTCTGGGTGGCTCCATAGAATGCACTATCTATATCTTTTCTGGATCCACTACAACTATAGCATCTAAAATGATGTATCCCAGAAAGTTGACCTCCCGAAACAATAACTGGCACTTCGAGAGCTTCCCAAAAATATGGTGCACTAATGGTGTATCCAAGACAATCCACAGGGGTTTATAATGCTCATATTCTAACGACGAGTGCACAAAGATGTAATCAATAAATACCACACAAAAAGATCGATGTATGGCTGGAAGATCATTATCATGAGTCCCATAAACACTTCTTATGCATTGTTCGCACCAAAAGGCATCTCCAAAAGGTCATAGTGGCCATACCAACATCTAAAGGCTCTATTCAGTACATCCTATTCTCATACATGAATCTGATGATAGCTTGATCTAAGGTCTATCTTCCAGAACCACCTTTCTCCTTTTAGCTGGTCGAAGAGCTCATCAATTCATGGTAGTGGATATTTTCCCTTCTGGGTCACATGGTTCTGGTACCATAAGTCCATGAATTTCCCCATGCTCCTATCTTCCATCATGGAAGAAAACATTGTGGATTCCCAGGGTGAAATGGTGGGCCTCGCGAATCACATCTCTTGCAAGTCATCCAACTGTACCCTCGATTCATAATGCCACATGGGAGACATCTGATATGCCGGTGTGGATATTGTTGTCTTCATAGAATATGGTGGATGTTGAATTCTACCTATTTATGAGGAGGTAGTCCAAGAACATCCTCAGGAATGACATCCTCATACACATCCACCACAAAAAGAATGGTTTGACTCTTCTAGTCCATCACACCATGGGTGAGGCAAGCCAATTAGTGAGTGATTTGGTTCACCGTCCTCCAAGAATGTATTTCATATGCTACAAGAGTTCCCTTATAATCAATGATAGAAAATCTGGTGTCATCCTTGTAGACACACTGCACACTACTCCTAAGATTATCGATCTGAGCATTAACTGTGGATAATTAGTCCATGCCCCAGATGACATTGTAAGGACTCCATGCCACTACTAAGATATCTCCGCCAATGATCTCACCAATAAGACTAAGATCACACTACCAGTACCACTGTGTAATCACTAAATCCTATATTGATTGAGTATTTCATTTTAAGGATCAAGCCAATGGATCCGATGGAATCTCTATTCCTTGAACGAGGTCCATGGAAAGAAAAGATTTACTTTAACCTATGTCTATAATAATTGAAGACAAAGTGGAGAAAAAATAGATTGTACCACTAGTTGTCTTTTGAGAAACATTGTCATTGGATTCCACTTCCTGACTGTGAACTCACCACTATCCACCATCTCCATGAAGCCATGGTGGACCACCTATGTGTTGTAGAGGTAGTACCTAGAACCGATGCCCACCGACTGCTTCTTGGTAAGCTCCACTACCAAATCCTCCACTCATCAGAACTCATCACTTGAACCTATACCTCCTCAATGCTAGTACCTTGACTATCTATTTATCGTCTGTGTGAAGGGTCATGCAGTCACGATCCATGTGTCCCTCCCCACCACAGGTGAAGAAAAACCTAGATCCCTGCTTTCTCTTTCTCTTCTGGGGGACCAACCCTACTAACTGTGAGTCCTGGGGTCATCCCCCAAATGATCTAACCTTCATGGGTCCCCATATATGCTTCTGGCTGATAACTACTGAAGACTCTGTCACCTGTCACCTGATGGTAGCTCCCAACATTGGTTCCTTCTCTATGAAGAATCCATGTACTAGAAGATCATGTTCTAGCACTACAAGAAGAATGGGGATGTTAAGATAACTCATAGATGCCCCTAATCTCTCATATAAGTCCCTTCTCATTAGTTCGGGCCCTAGAGAAAGTGTCCTACACCATATCCCCATAGTGTCAGAAGAGGTATGTGAACCTTGTAGAGTACTAAGACCCTGATATGATACTCTTTTGTGGATGAAGAAACACATGTATGCACACTGTGAACAAAGTCGTAGGGAAGAAATCCTATTGGAAAAGTCACTCGATGATATCCTCAGAGAGGGTCACCATATCATGAGTCTAAATTGTCAATCCTCACCATCTCAATACTAAGCCCTGAATAAGGCTTGCTACTATGATCGCCAACTGGTCAGGTGGCATCATCACTAAGTGAAAGTCCCACATAACCACCTCCAGAAATTCCTCAGTGACCTAAGGGTCTGTCTCTCGCCAGAACATCGAAGGTCTCTTCCTTTGGATATCATGTAGGTCACTAATCCAACGTCTGTCTTCTACTGGTAATGCTAGTTTTAAATACAGATCAACAGGTTGTGGAAACGCTAGTTCACCACTTGGTGGGTTGATCTATAGCACTGGTCATTGAATCGATGTCTCATCACTAGGAGGTTTGTCCTTATGGTGATGCATTGGAATCCTAGTTGGTTTTCATCATGGAGGTATCCAATTATAGATCAAGATGTAAAACAATCAATAGATTATACTTGGTGATATGACTCTAATTTAAGAAGAACATGGGGAAACACTCAATTATTATATGATTAATGAAACCAGCGTTTTTATGTATAGAGTTGAAAAAGCAGAACTCATGGTCATATTTTATGGATATGTGGGATTCCCCACCAACACAGGAATCCTCGAATCTAATAGTTGAACTCCCAAAATTTAACACTATTTACCAAACAAAGAAAACTGAATCCCAATCTTTTAGGTAAAACCAAACACCTTTGATACCACTTTGTCACAACTCGTCCCCTAGGGCCCGTGCCCTGACTCCCCCAAGCCCGGATCCCAAATACTAGGGGTTGGTGACTAGTGCTGAAGGCACCAACCTACAAGTGGGGGGAATTTTCCTGAGTACCTATACACACGCACATACAACCATGTCCCAAGAAAACTAGGAAAGAAACATGCATTCCACTAAACAACCAGTGATGGTAAAGGTACACTAAAAATTTAATGTGTCAGAATACAATCCCAATAATAGAATACTTCAATAAGAGAAATTACAAGATCAATGTTATGTCATCCAATAAAATTTTCACTTTATGGGTATGTAAAGAGTAACTGCCTAAAGCTGTTGTAGCAAGTCCTTCCTACCTGAACTCACTAGGAACTGAATGTTCTTGCACCACCAAGTCTTCCACCAAGTCCTCAGTTTTCTCCTCCAGACACTACATGTGCAGGAAAATCCTTCATAGGGTTGAGTAGTAAAATAATTTGTCGGGACCCACAAAAAACATAAAACCCCACAATGAAATCAAAAAGAAAACCACAATGCATGATCAAGAGGACTGATCATGAAACAAGATAGATCACACAAGTAAAATGTATAGTAGTAATGTAATACAATCATTCATATCACTGAACACATTGGGATACAAGAGTACTCCTCCCCAATGAGTAATGTGGTTATGATGGGTCACATAGAGCTACTCCCCACCGTGGGCATGTCGAGTCACACAGAGCTGCTTCCCCATAACCTCAGAAAGTTGTGGTACTCCTCCTTGATATGTAACATGGGTATATTGGGTTACACAAAGCCACTCCCCACCATAGGCATGTCAGGTCACATAGAGTCGCTTCCCACTTTGGACATCATACTGATATACTACTCCCCGTCGAGTACAATGGGTCTGTCGGGTCATAAAGAGTCGCTCTACACCATAGGCCTACCAAAGCACACAGAGATTCTTCCCACTAGCTCATCATAGCTAATACACATAGGGTCACTTGTTAACAGTATTTAGCTCTTAGTTAGCAATATGATCTCCATATGTGGTGCTATTTATTCCTGGAGAACCGCTCCTCAATACATTCCTCAAAGTTCAACATCCATTAAATAATCTATAAAATATTTCAAAATATCCAAATTGTCACGATGGGTCCAACACTACAAATGGATCATAATTTAGATGCCCAGTTTGAATGATATTGGCCTTTTACCGAAAAGGGGACGATCAGGTCCGACCTAACACGGCCCAGGGTCCATTGACCCGAGTCCGATCTAACCTGAACTGGGTCTGATCTGACATTGATCTGGCCCCACACGTTTTTGGTCTGTCCCGTTGACCTTGGTACCATTGGGCCATCTTTTTGGCCATCTGGGGTGGCCCGAACTCTGCTTAGCCCAGAATGGTTGGCCAACTCTTAACTTCCCTAGACATAGTTGGAAGTCACATATGCCCACTTCCCCATGGGTCATCCACAAGGCTAACTCATCTGATATAGTTGTTTCACCGCAGTTTTTATGCCTGCGACACAGTTGAGTGGTTGTGTCTGCCCACCAAAACCCTCCAGTAAGGAGGATTGTATCCCGTCCCGCACTGTTAGGGCATTTCTTCCAGCACGCCACCACCCACCCACCTCCACCACTGGCGACACCTACGCACTGGTGGCTTGTTACAAGGACCCCATTTTTTTTGTTTCGGTGGTCCTTTCTTTCTGATTCTTGCATCTACGGACTCTAGGGGATTCCATCATCCATGGGATGGCATCGAATCCGCCTTTCCTCTATTTGGAATAAGTTCCCATGAATAATGCACAAAAAGACCTATGGTGGACTGGATCAGGCCTTGTTCAGGTCAGCATGCACCCTCATTGTTAGAGTCTTAGAAGCATTGGATAATTGTTTGATGTTGTAACAAAATTTTTTAATAATCCAACTGAAAACCCCTATAAAATAATCCTATCACATGAATGAGTGATATGTGGATCAAAATGTTTAGAGGTTGATCCACATTCATCGTATTATAATAAATAACATGGAATCTTAAAAGAATAAAAAACCCCTACCTTATTAGAGTTCTTATTTGAAGTGATTTATCCACGTGAATTCATGTTCTGTTGACATTTGACACTCTCCAATCCCATTCATCGAAGTTTGTCGATGGAACTGGTGATTTGATAGAATTATTCATTCATCATTGGAGAGACATCTCACCATAGGTTCATCATAGAAATTCTACACTTTGATCCTTATTTCTACAACACGTTGACCCATTAAAAAACATGTTGTTGGGTTTCTGTTATGTTGTGTCATCGAATCAATACACTATTTCATAGATGGATCCTTACTAAGATTTATTTAATTCAACTCATTATCGCTTTGTCACCACACCACAGTGACATCGTGCCACCACCAAATGGTTGGTAAAAACAAATAAAATAACTTTTTTTATTTTTTTATCGAAAAGTAGGAAAATTATCTTTACCGGTTGACCCTTTGAGGTCAATGTTCGTTCCATTAAGGGAGAATAAAATTGTTTTGAGTTCAAAAGATCCATTATATTTTTTTATCCAAGCACTAGTTTATATTTTATAAAAACCCAATTGCACGTTTTCTAAAATCAACTAAAAAAAATCCAAACATAATTTTGAGAACCCTAGGTCGTGGAATAAAGAGTATTCCAAGTGTCTGGTCTAGAAATAATTCCATATAATTTAATAAAAAATCACTGAATATCAGGTACATTACATATATGGGTGTTTTTGTGAAAAACTGAGGGTATGTGAACACGTGATAGCTCTCCAATGCATTAGGTAACATGACATAGTTACACATTATGTTTTATCCTAATAATTATAGGGAAAATACTATGATGGGTTTTCCATACATAACCATGAAGGTTACTCCCTATGTAGCTTTGAAAGCTACAATGTATGTATGTTCATGATGCCACATGATACATTTATGATTTATCAATTATATTATTTATTCATAAATATTATTATTTCATCAGATATATTAAATAATTTATGTTTTATGAGTGAATGATATGATTTTGTTGATTTGTATGTATTCGTGTACTAATGTTTTCTTTCCTTATTCTAAAACACTTATTGAGATTTTAATGAACATAACATGTATTTAAAATGTTTTTTCATAGGGTATACGGAAGGTAAGGGAGTGGAATAATTAAAATTGATTTTTATTAATAAAAGAATTGATGTTTCCTTAAGGAAATTTATTGTTCTGAAAAAAAATTGTTTACAATAAAAGTGTCTACTTTTTAATATATGAGATGTAATGTAATAGTTATGGCCTAATTCTATAAAACTATAAACCTGAAAAGATCCTCAATGTGAATGAATGTAAATTCTTGATCAAAAATCAAGATTATTTAAGGTTGAAAGATGGGTCCTTACAGGGTTACAAAAAATATATAATTTATATTTTGTTATAAGAAACACTGTGTTTAAACAAAACATATTATTATTATTATTATTATTATTATTATTATTTTATAGGATAGTTACTAAATAGTCATTGTAATGGAAGACGTGAATTGGATTAACTAAATTTTGAAAATATGGTTGAAATTTTATTTATAATGAATTATTTGCTGATAAATTAATTAATATTGATAATAAAACCCTTTCAAATATAAAAGAAAATCCATTTTTGAAAAACCTATTTTAATGCGCACAATTGTGTATTATACCAATAAATTTAACAAATAAATAATTTTTACTATATTAATTAGATTAATATATTATATATTATGTAAATTTTTTATTATTCATCCTATATTTTTCTAAACAAGTGATAAAAATAAATCCACTTTTACAATTAAATTATATTTTCCAAAAGAATATTTTTGTTATATTATTATGGTGGACTAATTTAAAAACAAATTTATGATAGTAATATAATATTTATTTGAAAAAATTAACTTTGTTTTTTAAATAATAATTCCTAAATCTTCTTAGAGATAATTTTACATGTTTTTCTAAAAAGATTCAATTTATTTATTAACAAAAAAATACTAAATTTTAATTGAAAATATCATTTTAATTTAAATAATTTATATGGTTAAATTGTTTTTTCAATTGGTTATAATGTAAAATTATATCAATTTTATATTAATTAGTAAAATTTAGTTCATTATAATATATTTTATATTTAATTTTTATATAAAAAAATTATAATCATTGGAAAATTTGCACATTAGAAACATATCATCTCATCACATATGTAGGGTAAATTTAAAGTTAAATTCTACAACTTCTGGGAGTAGGATTTCTTCCAAATAGATTAAATATTTTTAATAAAAATAATATATATTATATAAATATTATTAATTTTTTTTTACCACACTGATTAGTGAAAACATTAAAAATTAACTATCGTGATTAAGGTAAAAAACGAGTTTTTTGGGGGTCAAACATAATTGTTGATGGGTAAACATACTTACCACCATGTCTAATACCCATTTTATGGAATTTTTTATTCTATTATTACCTTATTATCAATTTATATGAGTTTTTTGGATATTATTCCATGAATCATACTTATATAGTATTTTATGTACAAAAAAAGACTAAAAATGAACATTCTTTGCCTTTTATATATATAAATATTTTAAATAGGGATAAGAAAATTATATATTTAGTTATAAATATTATTTTTAAATAATTGTGAAATTTAAAAAAATTAAAATTTATTTAATGTTCTTCTTGATGAAACAATTACAGTAAATTCTTATGAAACACCAATATAAGAATTATTTAGTTAACAATTAAATAACATAAATGATACTATAATAATTTTAAGTGAAAAAAATAAAATTATTTATTATATTAAGTATTATTTTAAGAATATTAAATCATGGTAAACCTGTTTTGAAATAATATATTTTCATTCTCTCATATTCTGTATATTTTTTAACTCAAATAAAATTAATAATATCCAAATTGTCATTAATGTGGTCATATAACCATCAATATTTAGTTAAATGATTAAAAATTAATATAAATGAAATATTATACCAAATGATTCTAAAATAATCATACATATAATATATGGTAAATTTTTTGACCCATTATTATTTTATAATGAATATATTTACATTTAAATTATAAAATCATCATTAGAATGGTTATAGATTAACCGGTTATTTTTCTCACCTTGAATGCCCTTGTGTTAAAATTTATTTTCAACACACACTGTATTTTTGTTTTACAATTTAAATTTATTATATATCACTAGTTGTTATTAATTATATAATATTATTCCTTTTATTTATGGTTCTAAATAATAAATTACCTAGATACTAAACTAGTTACCATACTAAAAACTAAATTAGTCAAAGTAAACTTAGTGGTTAAGGAACAACTTGTTTAAAAAAATTTTTTGGTGTAATAAGATTTTTATGACACTATTTTCTATAAAATCCAATATTTTTTTATTTTATGGAACATAAATTTTTATTCTCCTTTCAATAGTGAATACTTTTGGGTATTTATAACAATGTCAATCCTCCTCAGTCATGAATGGTTACTTATTCACATCACATTTTCACACCTCTCAAGAACTTTAGCTATATCATATCTTACCAAAATCACATAATTAAATCCATATTCATTTCATTGAAGCCTCATTTAATATAAATCCAGCAAATAAAGTCCTTTGATTCAATCTAAATGAATATAACTAAATAAGATATTATGTTCAACATTGATCATTTTTGTTTTATTTATTTCTCCTACCCCATTAAATTTTTCTTATACATGACTATATAATAATCATGGAATCTTAAATATAAATTCATATTATTAGATAAATTTCATAACCTAAATAATTTCCATCTTCATTTAAATGGTTTACGAAGTCACCATTTGCGTGTACAGCGGACTACCGCCTCACGAATATATATTGTTCATTTTTACATTACCACCTCTAATGGTTGTATATGATAATGATATAACGTATATATATGATATTTATAATATTATTATATGTATTTAATCATTATGTATCATATATAACCATTTTATTTTCTAAGACATATGGTATATGATAATGTCACTAGATTGTTCGATAAACTACCACCTCGTGATACGAAGTGATTCATAGTTAACTAATGTTAAATGTGAAAGGTAATAAGGGAAAAGATAAAAAATATATGTGAAATAAATGAAATATTTATAATTATTATGATATATTTGTCATTATGGAAATCGAATATATCATTTTCTATCTATCCTTTAAACTCACTTAAAAAGTTATGACGTTGTTTGTTGATGTGTTGTCGCCTTCTCAAAGCGACGTGATTCCCATTTTCATCACCACACCACAAGAATGGAATATATAACTATATGTAATTAATAAATATATATTAATGATATAGTTAACATTATTAGAATTGAAATATTACTTACCTTATTTACATAATAATCATTTGAATATGGAAATTTCACTCCTGCGTATGTACAGACTACCGTCTCAATGATTATAACATGTATCATTTTTCATAAAAATAAAGTATTGGTATAAAAATTATATTTATATATATATATATTATAATTATTTCATTATTATTATTTTTTAGTTGATTAAATTGTGATTTATTTGACCATAGTCATCCACCCAAACTCATTTTTAAACAAAAGTTGAACATGACATAAACCTAATTGATGAGGTAATTGGACAAGATATTGTAATAAGTTATATAATTATGATAATAAGGTTGAATTTTTTTCTAAATGGTGTAAATAATTAAAATATATTTATTAATCAGGAAGATAAATACACATGTGATGAATTAGACTCATGTTAAGGGAACTCATCCAAATTTCCTTTCATTATGTAATATTTTGTTTTTCTTCACCTATATTATTTTATTCGGTATATATACTACACATTTGACATCTTATATCATTAATTTTTATATAATAATGATATTTAATGATTTTTTAATGTTATATTTTAATGATTTTTATGAATCAAGTGTTTCCAATGTGTTAAGGGACCTTCATTTTAAAATATTCATCTTTTATTGTTTCCCATTTAAAACATTATATCCCATGTCTATATTTTTTTAAAATGAAATTATTAATGTTTCCATATGAACATCGAATATTTATAATGTAATGTTTATATCCCATTTAGTTTTTTCAATGGTTTTAAGATGGATTTTTTTATTATATTATACAGAGCTTTTTGGAAAATGAAACAACGTATCTTCTTTTCTAAATGTCCATGGAGTCAATGAATTTTCCACCATTGTGTAAATGTTTTTAATTTTTGGAATCCATTCCACGATTTCATGTTTTTTCAAGGAAAATAAACTATATAGTATCCATTTATTATTTTTGTACTGAAAATGGGTTTTTAATATAAAATTGTAATATTATATGAATGTGTTTTTATATGGATTTAGAAGAGTTTTTCATAGCATTTATTGATGAATGTTATTTCATGATATGGTACCTGAGAACTATATGAAATAGGTGATCCTGATGGAAAATATACAATGGTTGGATCCCCATTATATATCATGGGTGAGACCAATATACATAATATGAAGGGTTGAGCATGATTATAGCTCCTAAAAAACGGGTAAGCCTAATATAGCTTATCTGAAGGGTGCGCCACATTATTTCACTAGAATTCATTAGATAATTATTATATTATAATTTTTCTATATGTTTGTTATAATTATATGGGTTATGAATTTGATTTTTGAATATGATTCTCTACATCACTAAAAATTATTTTTAATTACTGGTTATTGATATTTATGGATTTCTTTGACCAAAGCATGTGTGTGTTTTATTGTGAAAATATTTTTATTTTTTTTCTCAAATAACATTATTATAAAGGTAAACGTTTCATGGGATTTAATGTTTTGAAGTAACTAAAAGTTTTATTTATTTTGATACACCATACACATATTTATTTCATTACAAGTTAAGAAAATCAATGTGTTAAAGTATGGGTACAAAAAAGGAAGAAGTCATGTTAAAATTAATAGAGATTTCCCAAGAAAAGAAATAATAATTTATATTATATATTTTACTATGAAAAAAAATGATAAAAATTGGATGATTTTAGTTTCTATTTTACATTTTTTTCTTGATTTAATTCATAAATCTCTAAAACATGTAAATTGAAAATATCATGAATGTGGAAAAATTTCATTTCATGAATAATGATTAATATTATGAAGTGATTTAGGTCAGGTCCATATAGTTGGTATCTTGGAAAAGGTTTAGATAAATTTATATATTGTTATTTCTTCATGTGATGTTATTTTAAGAGTTATGGATAACATTATATGTCTATAATAATAAGTATGATCATAATTTCTATATCATAGACACTTATTTGGAGGGTTTTAGGTAGTAAATATTTTCAGGTTATTATTTAAATTTTAGGAGAAATTTTATTGGGTTGATGTTTTTGTAACCCTTGGGATCATCATGATGGCCTATTTTTTGAAGAAATATTTTACATATTTAAATAAAAAAGTGCATCTTGTAAACTTACAAAAAACCTATATCTTCCAGAAATGTGGTAGGGATTGAGTCTAAGAGATAATGGTTATAAGGGTTTCTCACCTACCAATATCTTACATGATGTTTTGGTTATTATGAAAATTTTAATTATAATGTTATTGTTTATATTTGAAAAATATGGGATTTTATTTGATGAATAATGGTTGATTTATCATGGAACAATGTATTACTAAATACATAAAATCAATGTTTTTCAAACATAGTCTGGAAATTTTTGATGATTTTTAAGGATAGTTATGTATGGAATTAATTAGTTTGATCATTGGGTATTATGGATAATATTTTTAAATTTGTGTATGAAATTTTATTTTATTTATCTTTATATATGAAAACCAATTTTGTTTTGGTCAATTTAAAAATATGATTGGAATATTTTTTTATGATTTTGGGGACTATATGGTCCATTAGATATTTCTTTTAGTGATTCATGCATGAAAAATCATTATGAATACACATCATTTAATGAAAAAGATCCGATTGGGGTTTAAATTGATTAAATCATGAAATTATAACCATCAAGAATATGTATTTCCATATTCATTTTTTTTATATGGTAAAGTAATTCCTAAACATTATGAAATTGATCTAGAAAAAAATGGATCCTAGTACCATTATTTTTGATACACTAGTGGTCTTTTCCCTCATCACGGATTTACGGTTTTGAGGACCTTTATATTCCATTGATCATTATCTTTCTTATGATCGATGCCCTCTATAAATAATTATACTTTTTTATGATTTTAATTCATATACATATCAACACATCCAACATTTGTTATTCTATTTGTAAACTGAAATATGGGTTATATTATATAAAATCTAATCATCCGTTTCAATCATATTAATTGTATGATTTATTAACCCTTTTTTATGATTTGAGTTTAGAAAAATATTATTTTCAAATGTAAAACCATTAACAATTAATATAAAGGTGAAATTGTGAGGAATATATTTATTAAATAGTGGAGGATGTAACACCCAAATGTTAATTAATATGAAAATTACGTTCGATAGAAAAAATTACAAGAAACATTGAGATTGAAATTCACTAAATATGATGTCAATTTTAACTTGTGTAACACAAAATAAAGTGTTTATACAAAACAAATTAATAATAATATTATTTAATATGATATTTATCTACCAGACATTAGAATGGAGGCTATAAATAGGATTAACTAAATTATTAGATTATGGTCTAAACATGTATTTATAATGAAATATTTGGTGACTAATTAATTATTTATTAAAATAAAAACCTTTCAAAAATAAAAAGAAATATTTTTCTAAATTACAATATTAATCACCAAAAGTGTGTTTTATACTATAAAACTAATCTAATAATTGTTTTCCAATTATATTAATTCAATTTATATATAAAATATTCAATATAATGTATAAGATCCATCATATGTTTATTGTAGACTATAGAATAAAAATAAATCAAAATTTAAGCTTAAAAGTTTATTTTCCAACAAGGAGTTTTTTGAAATTTTATGGTGCAGTGATTTTAAAAATAATCATTTAAGATATTATAAAAATTATTCGAAGCATTTTAATTTTGGATGAATATTGAATAAAAACTGAAATTTAAATAAAAAATAAATTTTTATTATATAATTTATAGTTTTAAAATGAGTCTTGAATTAATTTTAATGTATTATTTGATCAATTTTATATAAATTAATCTAAATTAAGACTTCATAACCTTTTTTTAAGTTAATATTTTTTATAATAAAATTGTAAACATTTTAATAATTTAATTTAAAAACAAGTTATCTCATCATGAGTGTGGAATTAATTTTAAATTAAATTCTACTTCGTATGTGAGTTGAATTTTTAAAAAATTGTTTCCATATTTGGAATAATTATAAATTATATTATCAAATATTTTGTACAAGATTACATTAGTTATTTTTGAAATGGTTAAAATTAATTACCATGATTAAGGTAGAAACGAGTTTATCAGGAGTTAAAGTCAATTGTCAAAGGGAAAAATAACCTACCGACATGTCCATCATCCTTTTGTTGGAAATATTTTGACCCTTATTACTATTGAAATGATTTTTATAATTTAGGTACATAATATTCCATGAATATTACCTATATAATATGTTATTTGAAGAAAAAGGGGAAAAATGGAACCATCCTTACATTTAATATCTATTAATATTTCGGATAAGGACAAAAAAGTCAAATTTTAAAAAATAAATAATATTCAAAAATCTCTATTGGTTATTATTATTATTATTATTATTATAAATTATTTTAAATTTTTATAAATGAAATAAAAACATTAAATGCTTATGAAAGTCCAAAATAAGAATTATTTAGTCAATAATTAAATAACACAACAATTCTAAAATTGTTAAAATTGAAATAAATTTAATTAATTATTTCGTTAAATTAATTTCATAGATGATTATATCATGTTACATCAATTTTAATATAATATATTTTAATAAATAATCATTTTGATATTTTTAAAGTCAATTTAATTGTATATTTCCACGAATTTAATTCTTTTTATCTTAAAGTAAATAATATTTTATTAAAAGATTTAAAATTACATGAAATAATATCTATAGACAATTGATATTTTAAGGGTTAATAAGAATCTAATATGGGATATTTATGTTAAAATATTTCTTTTATAATGAATATATTTTCCCTGAAATTGTATAAAATCAATTAGAATGGTTAAGGTTAAAGCGTTGTTTAGGCATGTTGCATGGAATTATGTCATATTTAATTTTCAACACAAATAGATTTGTTATTTTAGAATATTTATTTTCAATTTATCAGTAATGGGTAAAAAATATCTAATATTATTCACTTTATTTAATTTCGTAAAGGTTCATTTTAATATATAAAAATACTCATTTCCATAGAAAAATCTATATTTGTAAAAGTAAGCAAACATTGAAATTAAGGACAAGTATGATTAAAAATATTGGTTTCTTTGTGTTGTATATGCTTGGATCGACCATATATATGTCTCATTCATGTATTCAATTACCACATCAAGGTGGCGGCCTTTATTTTCATTGAAAAATCACAACGCATTTATGCCACAATAGTCATGCCATGATGACTTGGGATGTGATGCGAACCCCATAAAATTAACCCTAGTAATCATCACAGTGCGATCTAACCATCTCTACGTGATGGTATCCAATAGTATCCTTCTATAGTTTATAGCCATGACAAAAATTCATGATGTAGTACGACTCAAAGTACCATTACAACAATTTATCATTCCTAAATAAATAAAATATGTTATGTTATGAATAAATTCAGGAAAGTTCATACATTAGGAAGGTCTGGGGTTTTACAATATAGTGACCATGTCACAACAAACATTAATATTACATAACTTATTGAGAATACATAAGATATTAAAAAAATTGATCTATAAAGACTATACTAGTCTAGTGCCTTAAGAATCATTGAAACACATGCACTATTACAAAAGAGAGTTACATTATCTCACACTAGGTTATATTTGACTACTCCCTTATTAGACACATAAAACATAATTCATATCTTCATAACCTAGGGATGGAAACATAAAAAAAATTTAGATAATATTCTTATCAAGGGTAAACAAGGGAGACATGTAAGAAAAATCATGAGCATAAGGGTATGAGACCATCATCATGAAAATTTAATATCATAACTTAGAACTCAAAAATTATATACACGAATCATGTAATTAAGCATGGATGTTCATAAGACGTCCATAATATGGTAATACATAACATATTCCATGATACAATAACTTTGGAATGGAACATGGAATTTTGATAATAACAAAAGAATATAATATTAATTCCATAGTAGCCAAGGAATCGCTTCCAGGACCATATTGGTAGTATAGGTTCACTCCCCACACCATATTGGTAGTCATGGTTCACTCCCATGGAGACCTTGGTAGCATGAGTTCACTCCTCATACCATATTGGTAGTAATTTTTCACTCCCATGACTATCTTAGTAGAATGAGTTCACTCCTCATGCCATCTTGGTAGTCATGGGTCACTCGCATGACCATCTTGGTAGTAATGGTTTGCTCTAAAGACCATCTTAGTCTATCTCATGTGATTTAAATCATTACCCATTTCCTTGAAGGGATATATAGGTCTTACATGTCTTATAATGAAATCATACATACATGTTCCACCACATCATAAAAAATCATAGAAAAACCCATAAAAGTTAATTTTTATTGAAATAACTTAATAGTAGAATAGCATATGGAAAGAGAAAGGTTTCGTAGTCAATTCATCATAATCAGAACCTGTGAAAATAATCGAGATTCAAATTCATATATGCGGTGAATGTGAAATTGGTTCCATGAACATCATTACATAATAAAATAATCTACACATAGAAGTAATTTTAATTAAATCATAGAATAAATTCCCCAGAATAGATGATTAACACCAATAGATGTTTTATTATAAGGGAAATAATTTTTAAATATCTAATAAAAACATTTCTTGATGAAAATATGTTTTTCTCTTTGAAAATTTATTTTTATAACACAAAACATTTTGAATTTTTTGTAAAATAGCTTTGAATACTTATAATAGAAGATTTGAAAATAAAACATGTTTAAAATCCTTTATCCTTGAATATTTTTATCATGTATCTTTTGAAAACATTTTTGATAACATTTTCGAAAACATGGTTTTTGAATATAATAGAATTACAACCAAAGGGAGCGCGGTCATATTTTATTAAAAATGGTATATTAAGTGCCATCATGTAGAACAAATGGAACTAACAGATGATGATATATGTAATAAATATTGAGTAATAAAACACATTAATATTATCTATATATGTATCAAAAGATTTCATCAATGTTATAATAAACATAATCAATCTCAACAAAATGGTGAGATTGTCTCAATAAACATTAATAAAATTGTAACATGGGATCATACTATAAATGTAATTGAAAGAAATTAAATAAATCTTAAAATATCATGAAAATATGGAGAATTATTATATATCATGTAATATGTAATTATATACACATTTAAAATGATTTTAGTTTCATAATGAAACATAAGTCTCAAAGAATGAAAATTGAGACAAAACATTTTTACTGATTTGGTATCTTTTGGAAATTAAACCCCGTGAATTAATGTTCATAAAATGGATATGTTTACACCCATAAATTTAGTTATAATATAAAAATAATACAATCATGGGTGGTATATACACCACACAATAGGAAAGAGTGGAGAATAGGGCATGTATCTCACAAGAAAAAAACGTGACATGAAATCACCTTCCCTTAAGTCTTAACTCTCACCGTACTCACTCAAACCACATGTATAATAAATAAAAATTTATTATAAATATTTTATATAACCATATTATTATATATAATATAGAATATGTTTTTATTATGACCTTATATTCTCTTCTGGTTAAGGATCCTATGTTAAGGTTTTACTTCGAGTAATATTCTATTTTCTCTACATATGTGTCTTAATTTATTGTATCATTGGTCCTTATACTTATATCATGATTCAAGAATGTGAACAATGATAAATATATAACATATATACATTATATTTGTATCATAATAATTTATATAATATATATGTATTAAACAGAAAACACCATTGATGGAGACTGTAGGCCGTGCATAAGCAAGAACGCAATTTCCATATAATTCTCATGTTGAGAGAAAGAATATAAAACAAATATATTAATACATGTATTGTGTGTTATTCTCTATAAAATTGTATAATTATCTTTATGATGCCATATATATCATATATATTCACTAATACAATCATTAAAACTATCGATGGATTGTATTAATTAATTGTATAGCTGTGATGGGGCGGTAGTACACACTTCCTCAAATGAAATTATAGTAATTACATAAGATAGACAGAATAAATGTATGACATAATTAAACATTAATGAAGTTTAATTAAATTATAAATATAATATATATCATATATAAACAGGGTTTCCATCATAATGGACACCATGATAGGTAGTAAGGAAAATTAAACAACCATCGTTTAGTGAGGTTGTAGTTCACTGTACACAGAAACAGTGTGTTCATTATCAATTAGATAGAGGTGTTTTTGAGTTTTTGTAGAATTTTTTAGACTAATGTATCCTATTATATTTATTTTAATAGTTTTTGTATACAATAATTAGATAAAGAATGGGGATTGGTGGATCATGAAAATATAATAAAGTACTTGAGAGAAGATGTTACCTCCTGCTCGAGTAACACCTTCTGGTTTAAGCCAAAAGGCATCCATTGATTTCCTCCTTTAAATAGTAATTCTTATAAGAGGATGATTGGAATGTTTTTATGTATATTATGAATGTATTTTTTGAACATAATGGGTGTGATAGGTGTGAGGAAGTGGGAGAGGTGGTGGATTTTATAGAGAAGAAAAAGACCTCACTTTGAATTTTTAGAAATAAGTTAGGTGTACAAATGTTCATACCTAAACCGAAGCCATACCGAACCAAAGAACTCCATAATGGAAGGTTGATTTATAAAATAGGGAATAAAATGAGTGTTTTACATTGGGATAGATCATATTTTCCTATAATTTTATGTTTATGTTCCTAATTAATATTTGATTAGCCATAATCTTTGGGAGTAATTTTAATCACTTTTACTGCTAATTTTTGTCGAAAAAACATGGCCTTATTAGAAAATAAATATTTTACATAAAATAATTTGGAATGTCCATTTTTATAAATTAAAAACAAATAATAAGAAAAATTAAATTAATTGTAATCCTACAAATGTGTCAAAATAATGGGGTTTAAATGTAGAATAACATTCAAATGATTGTTAAGATTTTATATTCAATGTCAAAGAGAAATTTATTCTGGTAAATTAAATTATACTAATAGATGTAATATTTATCTAATTTGAACTTAAAAAATTATCATATGATTTATCATTATTAATTAATTACCCAAAAGGTTTTTTTTAACTAAAAGTAGTATTTTTGACACTTCATATATAATGTAGTTTCACAGAAAAATAAAAAAATCACACCCTAAGATAGTTTTGATCTTATGAATTTAAATATGAGTATTATTTTATCAAATTAAAGTTCAATATTTTTCAAAAATTAATTTTATTATTAAATGTATATCATTCAAGAAAACTATATTTTAAAACATAAAAGGACATTACCAAAAATAATATATTCAATTACTAATATGTTTTATTTAGATTAATCAATTATAAAAAATATATGAAAATTAGTTATTAAATTTAATATTAACAAGTTTAACAAATAGGTTACAATTATCTAATTTAAATAATTATATGATTAAAATAATGTTCTGTATAAACTTTGTGTTTCATGTTAGGTATGCTAAGTTAGTGTTGTACGTTTCATATGCCAATTTGGTGTTGTGTGTAACATATGCCAATTTGGTTTTGTGAGAAAGTAATTTTTGACATAAATCATTTTATGACCCAAATGAATATATAATTAATTAAAAAAAGTTCCATAAAATCTTAGGTTGTTACATTCTACCTCCCCCACAACCTAAATTGAATTTTCCCAAAAAAATTAATCACATGGGTGTATACTAATGAAACTAATTATACATCATCATATCCTAGTGTTAACATTTTTATTCCTAAAACTACTGATTTATCAATAGAACATTGACCATGTGATTAGTTTTGTTTCATATATCATTTTCTAATCGGTCTAGAATTTCTATTGGTTGTTCTTCATAAGACAGATCCTGCTCCAGTAGTATGAACTCTGAGTTTTGTGCATGTTAATGGTCAGGTATGTACTTCCTTAAGAGAGTTACATAGAAAACATCCTAGACTTGTGATATATTTGGAGGAAGTGGAAAGTGATAGGACACCATCCTGGTATGATCATGAATATCAAGGGTACTGGTATACCTAGGGCTTAGTTTCCCATTCTTCTCAAATCACTTAATATTATTATAGGGTTAGATTTGTATAAAAACTTTTTCTTTGAATATCAAATTATCGATTATACTGATGATTCTTATAATAACTTTTCTACTTATTTTTAACTATCATGATAAGTAGTTGAAGGGTTCTATCCTTCTAGACCATTTCATCAATGATCTCAGTTCCCAAAGGAATTATTTCCCCATATTAATCCTAGCACATTAGAGATCTACACTACATCCCATAAAGGTATTCGTAAGGTCCCTTCTGAATTCCTAAGTGAAAGCTATTATTTTAATAAAATTCAACTATAGGAATGTTTTGATCCCAATAACCTTTTAAATCATGATAATAAGATCTCATCATTTCCTCTATGGATTAAATTTTTCTTTTAGACTAACAATTATTTCAAGGATGATAGGAAATGACGAAACTCAAATCTCTATCAATTGTTTGCTGAATTCTTCTCTTGAACATTAAGGTAATCCTCATATACCATTCTGAAATAATGTTATATGGTACTCCATGCAAACATACAAAATCATTAATTCATATCCTGGAATTCGTATCCAGAGAGAATTCTTCTCCTATATTTATGAAGTGTGCTAACATATTAAGGAGATCGACTACCACCCATATAGTATAAAACCCTTAAAAGATTTTGGGTATTCCAATTAAAAAAATCCATAGTTTCATTATCCCATTTCAATTCATGTATGGTTAATGGATGCAACATGATCTTGGACTTCGGTCTTTCAACCATAAATTTTTGGCATACCAAGCCCCGAGATATATTCTAAATTATCTCTATTCATTCCATCACACCATAGAGATTCCATGAACTTCATATAAATATTTTGTATTGTAGGATGAATAGATAATGAATAAATATGAGCTTCCTCTAATATCTCCTTCTAAAAATCTATTATAGAAATAAAACATAAATAGTATGTGGAAGATATCATTCCACTATGATCATGGATAAACTCAGGAACATTTCTAATGTTTTTTCATCGTTACATCTTCCTTTCATGCAACATTAATATTTACATCAATATAGAGTTGAACTTTCATTTTAGAAAGATAATATTTTTCCACTTCCTTCAAGATTTATAGATATATCCTTTGTAAATCCAAAAAAAATGGATCGTTTGTGCTCCTCATCATGGATAATCTAGTATGATCCTTTTGAATCAAAGTATCAACCACCATGTTAACATTCCTAGGGTGGTAATGTATTGAGCAGTCATAATCCTTTATTTACTCTAACCACCATCTATGGAGAATTTCCAACTCCTTATATAGGAATATATCTTTTATGAATTTATGAAAAGTATATATATATCACACATTTATATATAAATATATTTTGTCAATATATTTAATGAAAAAATTACCACTCCTAACTTCGAATCATTAGTTGGGTAACTCTAATAATGAATATTCAATTGTCGTGAGGAATAGTCTATAAAAATGTTATTATGCATAATAACACATCACAATACCTTCGTGTCATAATCTATATAGATTAAAAACCTTATCAAATATAGGGAAGTGTATGAATATGTGCACTAGACAACATTCTATTTAGTTCCTTGAATTTTCCCTCACAATCATCTGTCTAGAGGAACATGACACCTTTCTGAGTTAACATGTTTAGAGGATTATATAGTCATGAAAAATTATCTATAAGCCACCGATAATATCCCACTAAACCATGAAATCAATGGATCTTAGTCCCAATGGTTTTTCTAGGGAATTATCCAATTGCCTCCATCTTTGATTGATCTACTATTATAACATATCTTGAGATTATGTGAACCAAAAATGAAACCCTTTCAGCCAAAATTCTCACTCTGCTAATTTTTCATAATGCTTATCCTTTTTTAGGCTCTTCAGTAATATTCTCTAGTGATCTTCATGATATTTCTTTCTCTTTGAATATATAATAATATCATCTATAAATACAACCTCAAACATGTTGAGGTAGTCTATAAAGACTCTATTCATTAAATCCATGACCATAATAGGGGAAATAGTAATAATAAACAGAATCACTATATATTAATAATGTTCATACCATGTATGGAATTCCATTTCAATATATCCAATTTCATGAACCTCAGTTGATGATATCCAGAATAGAGGTCAATCTTGGAAGTGTATTGAGCTCCTCGTAGTCAATCAAACTAGTCATAAATAAGGGTAAGAGGATATGTGATCTTGTTTGTGATCTTATTCAACTCCCAATAATGAGTACAGAGTCACATTGACCCATAAATTTTTTTTAAACAATTAGTCACTGCAAGGTTACATACTTGGGTAAATGAATCCCTTATCAATGTTTTCAGGCAGTTTATTCTTCAATTCATGATACTCAATTGGGGTAATTCTATAAGGAGTCTTTGAAATAGGTCTTGAACCACGTATGTGTTCTATTGAAAATTCAACATTTAATTTTGGTGGAAGACATGGTAACCCTTCTGGAAAGACATCCCAAAAATCCCAAACAATATGAATATAATTGATGATTATTTTCTCCCCAATCATTTGAGATAGATAACAATTTATAATTGGAATTAACACCCATAAACATGATTTATTCTCCACATCTTATTCGTACTCATCGTTTAATGGATGGATGATCATAGGAGTGTTTAAAATATTGTATTTAGCATCCCACAATTGAAAATTGATGTGGTATTTCTCATATAAATCCCATGTATTCCTAATATGATATTAAATTAGACTAAAGGAATAATTAAAAGAATTGTAGGAATCACATTCCCAAAAAAATAAAATAGAGATGAAATAATCATAACATTTGGGGTTCACACTACTAATTCCACATCAAATTATTTTGGGGGAATATTATCAGCCATTGTAAATTTATTAGATACGAATGTGATGGTAGATTCAAAATAAATTATGACATTAGAAGTTCTATAGTGTATAGTAATTGTTTTCTTAATCACATCATTATCGCACCCCTCATTATAAATAGTGATTGTATGAGATTTTCCATTTTCCCTTTTCATAAGAGGTTGATGACATTGATCATCATCACCATCCCTTGGGTTTTTTAATGGTTAGAATAATGCCCATGTTCCTTACACATATAGCACTGAATAATTTGTGGTATATTTTTAGATTCTTTTTTCACATTCACAATGTTACCTATATTATTCCCATCTCATTGGAAATAAATTTATTGATGAAATTTCGTTCCCCACATAAAAAATTTGTTATACCTCTTAATAAAATATCCTCCACGCTTCTTCCAACACATATAGAATAAAGGAAAGATATTCTTCTTTTCATCATGGTTTTTATATTTTCCATTAATCTTCATATTCCTCTTCATGTAAAAAAATTAATATTGATATATAAATCCAACCTCCATTTGAACATTTATTTGGAAACACACAACCACTTCGTATCTACTAAACTCACTTATGAATAATTCTTTTTTAAGACATGGAATTATGCCACTGAAGAACCTATCAACTTTACATTTAGGTTGGATGATAATTCTGGAAGCATGCCTCACAAGTCTCATAAAATTATCCTTATAAGTTCAAACACATTCATCATCCCTTTGCTTCAACTGAAGGATATATATATTCATATTAGTAAAATGAATCTGGGGAAAGTACTTATTGAAAAATAAGATCTTGAACTCATATAATTACATGGATTCAATCTCATCTTATTGACTCGTATTCATTATTACATTTAAACATTGGATTTCTTCTACTCCGAATAGATAGACTGGAAAAAAAATTATCATCCTCCAAACACAGAATAATGGAAAGAATATTTTTAGTTGTACTGATCAATTTTTCGGTAAAAAGTGGATTATAATACCCTTTGAAGAATTGGAAATTTTCCTCATAAAGGGATCAACATAATTTTATTCTTTAATTTTCTCATTTTTTTGTGAACAATGATTCATAGCTTCAAAAATATTTGTGAACATAGAAATAATAATTTGCATTCTAGCTCCCATATAATTCAGTTTCTCAGTAGGAAAATCCTTCTGTTTTCCATCACAATCACCATTAATGTGGTTCCTTTGGGTTACACCCATTGAATAAAATCAAAAAAATAAATTAATAAATATTTATCATAATGAGGAACCATATAAACATTTTGATGTTTACATTGATTCATAGATTGAAAAAGTTGTGTGAACATAGAAATAATATTTTTCAGTCCAAATCCCATAGAATCCAGTTTCTCAGTACGGCAATCTTTTCATTTTCCTTCGCGATCACCATTAATGTGGATCCTTTGGGTTCCTCCCATTGACTAAAACCAAAAAATTAAATTAATAAATAGTCATCATAATGAGGAACCACATAAACATGTGAAATCACTTATAGGATATATAACTTAGGAATCCTTACTTAATCAATTACACAATAGTATTATCGTATGGTATTCATAGAAAGCATCTTCTAAAATCTTTTATAATGGTTTGGGAAGAGTTTTTTAATTTCTAAATAATTTCTTCAGGTAGTGTTAAACCACGTGTGTAGTAAGGCTTATTGTCGTGTACTAGATTACCCCAAGTCCAGAAAATAAGATGTTATTGGATCTGATACCCCTAGGTACATCTATTCTAGATCCACATAAACTTGTAGTATGCAAACATTTATGTATTTAAAAAATAAACTCACAATATCCAATACCAAAATTCTAGGAATATTTCCCAAAAATTTACTTGTCCTTATATTTTTCGTTAGACAAGTCTTTGGGTTTCTCACTAAGGTTATATAATCCTAGTTTCCAGATGGTAAATTCAAATTTCCTCTAAAACCAGCTATAATGACCCAAAATTGACATACATTAACTTTAAATAACATTTGCAGAATATATAAAATATTACACAAACCGAAGAGTAAAGACAGTACTTGTCCAGTTCCTTTGGAAACATGAAATCATAAAAATTGTTACATAAATGATATAGAATATCTCCCACAAGGTTATTCTAAATTATAACCCTTTTAATATACATCATTCATAATACATATATTCATAACCTATGGAAATAATCATAAAAAAGTGGTCAGATCAGGTTGATTAGTAAGGATATACAAGGTATAAAAGTCAGAAACATCATGAGAATAAGGGTATGAGAAGATGATCATGAAAAGAGAATGTAATACCCTATATATTATAGTTTATATACATGAATCTTGTAATAAATATTGTTAGTTCATAAAACATTAATAATAAGGAAATATAGAACATAGTCCATGAAAGCCTAACTTAGGAATGAAACATAGAATTGTGGAAGACACATAAGAATAAAATATGATTTCTACAGTTGTCATTTTATTGATAAAGATCCTATATTGTTAGAATAGGATCATTCAAAATACCATAGTGGTAGTCCTAGATCACTCCAATTTCCATCATGGTAGCATGAGTTCACTCATCATACCATCTTGGCTCCCATGGTTCATCCTCATCACCATCATAACAGCATGAGTTCACTCCTCTTACTATCTTTATAGTCCTGGTTAACTCACATGGCCGTATTGGTAGTCAAGGTTAATTTAAAGGACCATATTAGCCCATATAATGAGATATAAATCTTTAACCTATTCATTGGAGGGAGATATAGGTCCCACCATTCTAATGATTAAATCAGACATACATGTGACCCAAGATCATAAATATTCATATCATAAGCCATCAAATTTATTTTTTATACTAAATATGTATTCATATAATAAAATATGGAAATATATAGGTTTAAAAATCATTTAATCATAAAAATAACCAATGAAAATATGATGGTTTCAAAATCATATAACCATGAATGTGAAACAACTTCCATAAACATCATGACATCAAAACATAATCCATCATGATAAAGAATATTAATGTAAATGATGAATTAATTATCTATAATGGTATGAGTAACACAAATGTATTTTATCTTATATGGGAATTAATTTTGATATATATTTTAAAATATATATTGAAGAAAATATCTCTTATTCATTGAAAAATTATTTCTATAACATAAAACCTTTTGAAAAACATTTTTTTTAAAAATGGATTTTAAAGCAAATAAATTTATATTTTAAACAAATAAAAAAATATCAAAACAACATAAAATTGGAAACTATCATCAATGATATTTTGAAAACATTTTGAAAAATATTTTTTAAAATGTGGTTTTTGAATACAATAGATTTCGGACCGAAAAGAGAGGTTGTCATATTTTAAATAATAATATTATCATAATTAAAAGAATAGTGTAAAAATTGGTAATAACATTAGAGGATATCATTAATAAATATTTAATAATTAAAATCATGAGTATTCTTGAGTTATCCTTATAAATATTTCATTAAAGGAATCATAAACATAAAAACCTTGAAAAATGATGATATTCTATCAATAAAATCTTATTACTTTGTAACGTGGGATCATACTCTCTATATAAGGAATGAAAATTAAATGAAGAATAAAATATAAATAAAATATGTACCTTCATGATATATCATGTAAAATAGAGGTATAAACCTCTCTAAAATGAATTTAGGTGCATATTAAAACCTGAGTCTCAAAAATGGAAATTTGAGACAAAATATTTTTACCGATTTGGTAACATTTTAAACATAAAACCCATGAATTAAATTTCATAATATTGATATTATGATACCCTTCAATTTATTTATAATATACATTTAATAAAATCAAGTGTATTATGAACAACAGTATATATTAAAGAGTGGGTATCATAACATATATCTCACAAGAATAAAAAGTTAGATGAAATCCTATAACCTTGTCTCTTGACTCTCATCGTACTCACTCTAGCCACATGTATAATAAATATAAATTCATTATTAATCATTTATATATACATATAAAAATATCTATTACCATATATTTTCTTATTATGATGTTATATTTTTTCCTATTAATGATCTTATGTTAATGTTTTACTTCGGGTAATATTCGCTTTGTTCGTTGCATGTGTCTTATGATTTTATATCATTGGTCCATATACTTATATCATGATTAAAAATTTGAACCATTGTATAAATATAATGTATATATATTATATTATAATTAATTTTTTCAAATAAATATATATGTATGATACAGAAAACATTGTTCATGGAGTCGGTAGGGTGTACGTACGCATGAACGTTATTTCCTATTAATTGTTGTGTTGGGAGAAAGAAAGAAAAATACATATATGCGTGTGTGTATATATATATATATATCTCATTTTCATAGTTTAATAATTATATTATATATATCATAAATATTCAATAATACCAACCTTAATATGACTGATGTAGTGTATTAACAAATCATATCTCTTTTAGGGTGTGGTAGTCCGCACTTCCTCTAATGAAATTAACATATTTAAATAAGATAAAGACCATAGAGTTATATTATAAATTAAAATTTAAGAAGAATAAATACATTATAAATATAAAATACATCATATATAAAAATATTCTCCATCATAATTGTCACAATGAATGGTGGTAATGAAAATTGACGAATCATCGTTTAGTGATGTGATAGTTCACTCTACACAAAAATAGTATGTTCATAATCCATTAGATGAATGTCTGTGTATGTTTACAATTAATAAAAATCATAAAAATATCCTATTATATTGATTATAATTCTTTTTTTATAAAATAATGGGATAAATTATGTGTAGGTGGTGGAGAATGAAAATAAAAGAAAGGACATAAGAGAAGTCATTACATATTGATTGGGTAACTCCTTTTAGATGTGCCAAAAGGCTTCCATGTATTGCATTATTTGAAGTGTAAGGATTATAAGAGTAATATAGGGATTTTTGGAAGTTTATTTTTCTAGTCTCATATTATCATAAGAGGTTTTAGAGGTCTGTGGAAGTGGGACAGGTGGTGGCTTTTATAGGGAATGGAAAGAACTCACATTGAATTTTTTATACAAGCCACGTGTACACATGTTATTAAATAAAAAAGACATAAAAACCTAAAACATCAAAAATTAAAGGTTTATTCCTAATATATGGATAGAAATTTGGCATTGAGCTAGTTTCAAGGTCATTTGGGTCCTTAATTCTATGGTTTATTCCTTAATTAAACATAAGTTGGCCTTAATTGATGCGGTTAATATTAATCACTTTTACTAATCATTTTGGTCAATAATTTACTTGTTATTATTATACAATAAATATTTTACTAAAAACAGTGGTGTATGTTGGTTTTTTAGAATTCAAATCACAAATTCATAAAAATTATGATTAATGATAAGCATGTAGATGGGACGAAATCAAGGTGTTTTAATGTAGAAAAATGTTAAAACGTTTTTTATGATTTTATATTCAATTTCAAAGAAAAATTAATTATTATTAAATAAATTGTAATAATGGATGTAATATTATTCTAATTTTACCCTAAAACAAATTTATAATATCATTTAACATTAATAATTAATTAAACAATAAGTCATTTTGTAACTAAGAATTAGTCTTTTTAACTATTCATCGTCAAAATTACTTTTCTCTAATAAATGTAAAAAATTCACCGTATATAAATTTTGACATAAATAATCCAAAAATTATGTTTGTTTTATAAAATTTAATTTCTAATTTTTTTCTAACATAATTTTTATTATTCAAAGTGGTTCATTCGAGAAAATAATATTTTAAAACATAAAAGGACACTACCAAAAATCATACCACTAATTATAAATAGGTTTTATGTATATTAAAAATTATAAAAAATATTTGAAAATAGTTTATTACTAATAATATTAATAAATTTAATTTATAGGATATAATTATCTCTATTAAATAACTATATCATTAAAATTTTATTTCGTAGAAACCCTATATTGTGTGTGATGTATACAAAGTAGGTGTTTCAAGTATCATACACCAAGTCAGTGTTATGTTTCACATACTCCGATTTGGTTCCATGTGAAAGAAATGTTTGAAATCATTCATTTCCAGACACAAATGTATATTTGATTTTTTTAAATAAAATAGTCTATTAAACTCGGGTGTTACATACAACCTCCCCACCATATAATAGTTCATCGTGGAGTTGTACTCCCAAATGTTAATGTGCCTCATAAGTGAATAAATTTAACCACCAATCATGTATATCAAATAATCGGTCAAACGTTTTACCCTATATATGATCATTCTTCCATTACACTCATACTAGAATAACCATCCTTCCTAAAATTTTCTTCTATTTTTGATCCACTATTCAAAATATATTATGTTCAAATTATATGTTATCCATGATCTTGATATTTTTAAAATAAATCACACAATATGAATTGGGATATTATTATTTAAAATTTGATACAAGGAATGAATTATCTGATGAACTAAAACAGAGAGGAAGTGCCAATCTGTATGCCACTATATCGACCCAGTAAAATACCTAGAATGGTCACCCATTTTTTAGAACTATATTTTCCTACCATCAAACACAGCGGTGTCCAAAACACATTTCCAGCTACCTAAATACTATATCACCAACCTTAAATTCAGTGGTATGTCTGTGGAGGTCAACATATGAATTATTTCTATTCTAGGTAGATTCCAACAACTATCTAATTAATTGGATACACTCAGACATCTCATAAATGAATCTCTATCAAATCAACACGTAATCATAAACATCTATCCAACATTATGATGAATGACAATGTTTACCATATAATCCTTTAAAAATATAAATTTTAATTAATTACATGTATATATTAATATAGGAATTATCTAATATATATATGGGGATCTCTTAGGAACAACTAATGTCTAGGTTTCTTTCTCTCAGCATGTCCTTTAAAATTTTAATAACCCACAAAGACTATCGACTTTTATAAAGATGATAATCAGTAATTAGAGGAACCTATGTATTATGTGACTTCTATAACCCCTATGTGAAAAAAACACAATTTTGGAATCATAGTTAGAAATAATTCCCTGTAGAACCCCATGTTAATCTACCCCCTCCTGAACACAAATATTACTTATGTCATAAAATATTAATGAATCACATATCTATATGAAGTGTGAATATATAGTCAATTGATCATAGATCTCCCACACTATGTCATGACCCTAGGGTTTACCTGATAAACCAATATGTAAATCTATGATAGAAATTACCACTTTCACAAATGGATGAGTAAGGGTAATAGAATAGAAATGGGATATAAGTGATTTGACATCACCTACGGGCAAGTGGATCACCATTTTACATAGTATATAGTGTCTCTCTTCATTAGAGACCACAAATACTACTTGAACATTTCATATTAATTTTTTTAAACCTGGTTGTTCTACACTACTTGATTCTTGTGAGTCCCTAATTATATTCTAATGAATAATAATGGGGACCATTAAACTACCTCATAATGAAAGGCTCTTTTATTTTTCAAGAGGATTTTTTGGTGGGGAATCTCCAACATATTTTTAGTCTCTCATGACACAATAATCATAATCTAATATCCAGATCCTTATAATTATTTTTGGTAGTTATTATAATTTTTAAAATTATATAATAGTAAATCATCGTTTACGCTCTTGAATTTCCATGTGCATATCGTCAAATTGGCATATAATACACTACTCACTACAAGACACTTAAAAAATTTCAATGCACATATTACATATAAGTGAATTAGTAGCTACATTCACATTATTAGTAGTGATTTACACGTCAAAATAAAATGAAAATAAATAATCATATGAGCAAAACTACTGAATGTCCATATCCATGCATGAGAAAATATACCTTAATCTTTTTTGAACATTATAGAAAATAACTTATCCCCAATGTGATAATTCTACCAATATCTCAAGGAATGTACTAGTTTTTTTAAATCCAGTTCACGTTTCAGGTAGTTACCACTGTGTTTCCTTATCTTCATAGACCCATTGGTGACTAAATTGACGTCATGCATCAATTATAGTGATATTATATCACTAACTTTACCACATTCTAAGATATAATATTAACCAAATCAGATAAGATTAATAAAATTATTATACTCAATAATTATTTTCCACTACTAAAATTTTCTCTCATATGAGTTCGAAAAAAATATTCACACTATTTTCTGTCATGACCCATCATAAAAAATTCTATAAAAGATAAGCCCTATATAAATGTATGTTAATAATCATTCATTCTCAAAAAGATATAGATCATAAAATTATTCGTGGGTTTTTCCCTTGAAATATTTTATTTATCTATTTCCATATGTGATGAAACTCTAAAATTAGAAATAATTTTCCATAATAAGTACACCAATTTGATTTTAATGTCAACATCTGAGATATGTTTATATAACTGATGCTCTTTAAGTATTCATAAATTGTTCCATGGATTTCATGTATTCTCCCCCCTCAACTTTTTTTGAATAAGAATATCATCCATGAAAACAAAAACAAAAATTGTAATCATATATAGATGGACGAAAAAATTAAACTGACCTATATATACAATTAATGAGGTAATTATAATGATTATTATTATATTATACTTATACAGACCATACACAATAGTGAAAGGAATATGACATATATTTTATTGCACAATAATCAATAGATAGATTCCTTATCTTAAATAAATATTATAAAACACACTTCCCCTATAAGGATAATCAAAAAATCATTGACCTAAGAGATTGGATATAAATTTCTAATTATGACTTGGTTTTAGTTCAGATAGACCACACATAACCTCAAAGACCTATCCACCATCCTGAAATAGAAGATGAGATCACCTCAGCAAGATATAAATAGATATATGAACGCCTTGGAATATAATTAATTTAACAAATCCTTGATCTCATAGAGCTCTATATGATCCCACAATTATGCTATTATATAAATAGATTCCCCATCATGCATGAGATGGATAGTAAACTACCCCTCTGTCTTGAGTTTAACCACTTAGAAGTCATCTAAAAAAATATAATATAACCAATTAAAATGTGGGTTAAAGAATACTACTGTATAACCCCTTCACATTAAAAAATACATATGACAAAGTATATAATCCCGCCAAGTTGTTTTTATCGAGTATTTCATTAACCAGCTATATGTAACATTCCCATGAATAGATATAACTCTCACCCCCCTGAGAAGTAAAATATAATTGTTGATGATAACAACCAGTAGGAGTTGGAAAAAAACTATGTAATGTCTCTGCTACTAGTCCATGAGATCCTATATGGGTCCTTACGAAACAATAATAAATGGGATCTAAAACGCCTGCACCTAGGTACAATATACACCACTATTTCATGAACAACTAGTGAATCTCTAACAAGAAACATGTGGCTTAATACCACATCCATACCAAGAGCACCGTCTTAATCCTTATTTAATGGGAAAATTCTAACAACTCCTTTATAACCTTCGCAGGTATCCTGTCCTCACAAAAAATTGAAACTCAATGGTTTGATGGTCTTTTTAGTGGTGAACATGACCAGTCCCTCAATAATGATGGATATTCATTAAACTCCCCCCCCATATCAAGGATATGATCTATCACCCTATATACTATGCCTAGAGATACTGTAGTGTTAACCCGTTAAAGAAAACTTCATTCAGCTTAAGGACCATCTTCTATTCCAATGATAAAGATCCCCTAACCATATTATCTACCGTCTCTCTGATTCCTCTCTTTTATAATTTCTTATTTCATGATATCGAAAATGGATTGATGGAAAAATTTATTCCCCTTCACTAAAATCTTGTTTCTATGATTATCACAAAAAATACCACTATGAAAACCTTTTCCTCTTATATAACTATGAAAAAATTATATGGATTCATGATGTGATCAGTATAATACATCACGAAAAAACAGATCACTACTTGCTTCATAAAATAAAAAACCATGTCCTCTCTTTGGTTCATAAGAAATAAATTAATGATGTCCCACACATTAGTCTACTTATTAAAAATATTTCCCAACAGTTATTTTATAAACCTCATCTCATGTAGAGTGGTATATTTACACTCCTCATAGGTTTGTCTCTAAATGTTCAAGGATAGTATGAATATACTCTATAAAAAACTCCTCTATATAGGGATAACCCTCTATATGAAAAAAATAATGGATAATGCATTTAAAACACTATATTCAAATTATACATCATAGGTGCAGTTCAAGGTACATTTCTCATAATCAAATTCACAAATTGTAACAAAATCTTACAGATCTTATCATCCTTCACATGAATCGAGACTATAGAAGTATTAAGCTCTGCTGCATGTATGGAATTCTCATCCCAAACCTCTAAAAAATCAATTTTTTTTCTTTAATTTACTATACCTATTAAATTTCAACATCAATATCATAACACATATCTGTCACAATTTTCATGTCACTAGTTAAGGATTATAGTAAGAATAATAACATACCTCAATACTATATATTATGTATAATATATGTATCATAAAATATGTTATCTATGAATATCTAACTACAAATAATTATCCTAAATATCAAGTAAAGGTAGAATCGATATCATTTAGTTTTAATTTTTTTTAAATGATGAATAAAATAACATCATCACTTTTGGTAGTGGAAAACATTATTAAAAATAGTACATGCTAAAGATGTATATATTTAAGAAAAACAAATGAAAAAAATAAATCCCCTTGATAATCACCTTAAAAAAATTAATTGCTGTATTATTCCATGCATATATCTCTGTATAAATCATCAAAATTATTTATAGGGTTTTCTATGATTGGTTCTTATCATTATTCAATTATTTACTCCCACCTCTATAAGGATTTCTCAAAACAAATTTATTTAATATTTGTTCCTTTTTTCCTGAGTTACCTTTTTAATATAGAGATAATATTTTTGGGATTTGTTTAAATCATTTTTAATATATTATAATTATACTAAATTTTGTTCTCCAATTATATTACTGAAAAATAAATAGTCCCATTAAAATCTTATTTTAATCATAAAATATTGATGTTGTCTTAATGAAGAGAAAAGTCTTAAGAGATTTTTGAGACATTGTAGTCATTATCCATAAAAAAGGAATGATGTTGTTTTATAGAAAATCTATTAAATGATTGATATAGAAGTAATTATTCACTATTTAATTGAGAAATATTTACAAGAACAAAAATTTATTAATTGATATGAGCTGAAGTGATCAACATCAATGATATTATCCTTCTCTTCTTTATATCATGAATGAAAAAAAATTTGGAACTCTATTTTCAATGGGTAAAGAGGGGACATGCTATTCAAATTTTTTGGACTCGAATAAATAAGACACTTTGATATCAATAGAAAGAATTGTATCCTCCTAATATATTACTACAGTAACACAATAATTTATATCTGATATCCCCTACATCCCCTCCATGATCTAGTCCAATGTTTCACATCCCTAAACCAAAAATGTATCACAAAAATAATTTTTTGTTGTATCATTAATAATATATAATACAATTGGATCCATTAACTATTAATCATAATATTAAATATCCACATTAAATTTATTCACCATATAATTCAACACTTTCATGTCCCCTTAATTTCTACGAACAAAAATGTAATCCAAAGGAAGCATCTCTATAATAACTATATTCACCTTCAAAGGTGTCAATTTTCATGTAGCTTATATTTTCTACACTTTATAAAGAGACTCTACCAATACCCTTGAATTATAAACATTAATAAGAATATTTAAGGACCATATATATATATCGTCTATTGAATAATATCTCATTATAGTGATCCATGAATTATTCCTATTTTCAACCAAGTAGGGTCCATCTTGGATGTCCTATCTAAAATTTATTTCATATATTTTAGACCAACATGAAAATAATGGGTCTCAAATTTTGGTATACAAATGTGTAAAATAATGAAATTTTAAAAAACATTGATTAAAAAGATTATATAAAACTAATAATAAGAATTATTATTTTACATTTTGAATCCATAATGTTCTTGGAATGTCTCATTAAATACCTATCCCAATTAATATTTTAGTTAAAATTTTCAAGACAGATATTTTCTTGAAGACTAAAAATATATTAAAAAACATTAAAACCTAGAATCTGAAAAATTTTCTTCTAGGTAAATAATATTAATATATATACCTACCATTAAATTAAAAATTATTGATAGTAATCAAAAATACCTCCATATTGAATGGCATCTACGTGAATACCATTTATCTAGAATCTTTTCATTCTCTATATTCATATTTGATAATTACCATATAAATATTAGATATTAGAAAAATAATTGGAGAAACAATAATAATCTAAAATTCCTATTGATAATTTAATTAATCCAAAGTATTATAGTGTTCTCTAGATAGGTTAATGTGATGACATATCTTATTTAAAGATTCATTCTAATTTAAATTTGAAATCATAGCTAAAAAAATCCAAATTTCACCCTTAGAAAACTAAATCATAGAAAATGTATTTATGATATAGGACAAAGCATGAGAATGGTGACAAAATCACAATTTAAATCCACTTGTGTAATAATAGGATTATTTTATGATGTTTAATTGGATAGATCATGCTTCGGGGACATGTCATCAAGTGGAGAAAGATATAGTGGAAAACACATTATTAGTTGAATCTCAATTTCTATATAATTTATTACACAAATTAAATTTATAATAATGAATAATAAATAGTTTTCAAGAATTTAAATATTGATTTATATTATATTCCATAGTCAATTTATTTAGGAAAACACAATATATGATTCTTTTGACACTTCAAATGACTAATAAATGTAATGTACACTAGGAGATTTTTATTCAATACCAGATGTTTCAAATAATTTAATAGGTTTAAGAATAATTATTATATCCCATACTCATGGATTATATAATAGTTTGGATGAAATCCATCTATATATTGATATACCATTGGATCTCAATTAACTAATATTATAGGGTCCTCGAATATTCATATACCCATTATTTAGTAAACCATTTTTCTATAGTCGTATACCAATGATTATGAAGCTATTAGAATAGTATGACACAAAATTTCACTTATAATGAAACCTCTATGAAAATTGTAATATATAATCTAAAATATAAATAAAATTATGTGTTCATCATATCCTAATTCTTTTTCTAAAATTGCACATATACTTTATATTTTACATTTAATTTTTTCATAACATAATGCATAAATCATAAAACATGTATACAATAATTTTTATACACGAAATACAATAAATAAAATTTTATTATAAATACAATGTAAGAAATTAATGAGATCAATATCACTCTCATCAACATCACTACCACCATGATCTTCACATACATTATGAACATCCTCACCATAATAAACATATTCAACATCATTATCATCACCATGCATGTCTTCACATCAAATTTCACATTTAATGGAATCTTCATCACCTAGTGTAACATATATGGAGTTTATTATTCAAATACCAATATCATAAAAATAATAGTCTTTAATCAAGTGATAGAAATTAATTTTCAAAAACATTTTGAATTTCTATGTGACCGTATTTCTACATTCCTTCTCTAACATTGTAGTTTATTTCCTCAACTACATTTTCATGAGCCTCTTACAGGTTAGTGCTTCCAGAATTGTTATAAGTGTTTAATGATGGCTAATACTATGTTGTGAAGATAGTATTCCTCAGTTGACATCAGAATCTCATTTAGTTTACATCCCCTAATATCTATATCAAATTATAATTTTTATATAGTTTTTTCAAAAAAATTCTCATCCAGGGTCTCCCAATAAAAAAATTTAGAATATAAATAATTTACCTAATTATGAAATCTATATCAACATATAAAATAACAAATTTAAGACCTTAAATCTATTTTTATGTGTATTCATTTACATAACTCTTTTATTCCGTATTCTTAGTCATGAAAAAAATTTCACACTTGGAACATGAACATTGATGTTTAATACCACAAAATACTAAGAACATTGAATGATAAAAATTGATAAATAATGTTGTATTCTTAAAAATAATTCACTCATTATATTATTTATTAAATAGATAAAAACAAAAAAAGAAAAACTAAATATCACTATAATCAATTATATAATCCCAATCAAAGAGAAAATAGAATAAACCAAAACGAAATGAATAATCATTGAATATTTAGGTCATGTAATATTCATCCTAGTTTAATATTTTTGTATTGGATTAGGTTGAATTACTTCTATTCAATTTATTTTTAACCATTTTTATTCATTTTATATTAGTTCTACCTGGTTTTTTATAGTTAATTTTTATTATGTATTTTATATAATAAGTTCATTATTTTATAACCAATTCATTGTTTTTTGTTTTACCTATAACTAGAATATATATATTTTTTATCTTGGGGACGTATATTCTTTTTATCTTGGTTTTGTTTGATTTAGGTAAATTTGGTTGGCCTATTTGTGTATGATTAAACATATATTAATTTTTTATTATTTAGTTCATGTAAAATTTAGAAAGATATATTAAATTACATTCAGTTTGGTTAAGCTCAATTTCATCCATTTTATTATCATTATATTCAATTTCATTAACTCTAGTTACCTTCAGTTTAATTTTTTTAGCTTGAAACAATTTAATTTTTTTAGGTCAAGATATTTTTGTTTTATAAGGATAAGTCTAATTAATTTTTTGATGAATTTATGAAAAAAATATTACTTTTATAAATTAAATTTTTTTCCATATTAATTTTTGTAAAATTAGAAATTTGATAATATAAAAGTGTTCTAATTGTTTTCTTCATTTTTTATGAGTAAACAGGTCAAAATATATATAGCTTCATATTTAATGATTTTGGGAGAAACTCGTTTAATAACGTGGGTTGGTAAAAAAAATTAGGAAATAATAATTTATTAGAATTAATTATTTTAATGAATTTTATTTTTGTACTATTTATTGGTGTTAAAATCTTATGCTTCAATGAATAGCCATGAAATTATTTGGTTAATAATGGTTCTTACCTCACATGTATATGGTCTCTATATTATTTATTGTAAATAATTTTAAAGATGAGTGTGCTTTTATAATTTGTAATTTTGATAATTGTAAAAATATTTCAATTGGATGATTTCTATAAATTTTTTATCAAAACATTAATAATATTTCAATTTATTTATTTAGTTTCGGAAATTAAATATTATTTTAGATCAATTCCATTTTGTTTTTTTGTTCATATCATATCATTTTATTTTGGTTCATATTCATTTTTCTGATGTCTCCCTAGATAATGATTTTATTGTTTCATAAAGGTGCATTTTTTTATATTAATCATGGATTTATTAAATTTTGATTTGATCCATTTGGTTTATAAGTATTTTATTTTATTTTATTCATTAAATAATTATTCAATTAAACTATTTTCTATTTGATTTATTTTTGTTCATTTTCTCGTGGAGATGTTTAGTTATATTCAGTTTTATTCCTGTTTAGTACCACTCATCTGAGTTCACTAAAGTTATTATTATTATTATTTTTTAAATTTGTTTATGATTATTTTGGTTTAAATATATTCAACTTGGTTCAATATATTTCATGTCAAGTTGTTTTTTTATTCTCCAATTGTCTCATTTAGATTTAATTTTTCTTTGTTTCATTTTGTATAGGTTCGTTGGGTTCATGTCTATTAAATTTGATTTGATTTAAGATAATTAAATGACATTTACAATGATCATAATTGATTATGATTTTTATGTTATGAATTATTTTGGTTATAATAAAATTTTTATAATTTTAATAGAATATATTATGGTATTGTATTGTTTTTATTTGATTCATACATAGAAATACATAGTGTGATAGGATTGATGTGGTTTTGTTCATTTCTCATAGTACCTAATAAAACTCATCCTTTATTTTAATAGTATTATATTATAGGGAAAGCTGACGATAATAAAAATTATCCACTTTTTATTTTATGATTTCATAATGTATTAATAATTGAATAATTATTGTAACTCTAAACCTAAAAATATACTCAAAGTGAACGAAAGTAATTTCATGAATTAAACTCAAGATCATAAAATGTTTAAGGGTGGGTCATTAGAGTTCACCCATATATAATATTGTTTTGGTAATGTTAATACCCTTTTAATGATGGTATGGATAATGGAAACCTAATCTTAAAAATTAATAAAATGGTTTTTATGAAGATAATAACCTTATCTTGTAGTTTTATAAGGATGTGTAAAGTTAAACTGAATTCTACCCTTTCATAAAGCATTTAGATAATAATAATTACATTAGTACACTTTTGTATATTGAGAAACATAAAAGAAAATATTTATATTATCATTACTCAACATATTATACTTAAAAATCATTAAGGTATATAGTGAAATTGCATTACACAAGGGATTCTTGATGGGCTATGTATGGGAATACATTTTTACCTTTATGCAAGAATGTGTTCTGGAAGAAGGGTATTCATAAAATACAACAAATAATGTTTCTAAATTATTATACTATTTAATTTCTTTATAAATTATTTATAAATAATAATAATATGTATTTTTGAATGTATTTTAATTTATTATAGGATTATAATTAAATTAATTATAAAATTTTTATAATTATTTAAATTTTCTGAAACATTTCATTCTACTATATTAAATTTTAAAATTTAAAATATTAGTTACAAGATTATATATGAAGACTTACGATCATGAAATAAATGAGGTTATTTATAAATCATAAGTAATAATATATAAATGGTTATAAATTATAAAATAAGTAAATAAATATAAAATGGATTTATTTATGTTCTTAATTGTTCATAATAAATTATTTCAAATTTTCCATAATAAAATGGTGCCTTATTTGGATATTATTTAGTCTGAATTAATAGCATTTTGATTATTCGTATGATCATGGAATAAATAATGAATAAGTATATGATATTTATATTATAAAAAATCATTCATAATATAAATTGAATTATTAATTTTCTATCTATAGTGACTCATACTTTTCATACATAGATATCATATCTTAATAGATGAATATTCATTACATAACAAATTAATCTGTTCCATAATTATGTATGACTACTTTATTTTGATATATGGAAATATAAAATAATTACTTAAAATAAATATGAATCTTATCCCACTAATTAAATCATTACTAGCACCTTTCTTAGATATATCTTACTTATTACATTTCTTCTAACCTTGGGGAAAAGAAACATTGGAATTCGGGATCTATGATGCTCAGTAAGTGTAAACAAGGGAGATATTAATGATAAAATCATAATAACATGAAAATAAGTGTATGAGAACAAGATAATAACATTTTAAAATAATAAACTGTGTATCAAAGATAATAATATTAATTCAAGGTATAAAAGTCGAAAGTTCATTATATATGAGTCATAAAGAAAACAAAGAACATAAGACTTGTGAGAATAACATTTTTATAAGACATATTCTTTGGAACAATCACAAGCATATAGAATCATTTCCATATTATTAAGGAATCATTTGCAATACCATAATAATGGAGTTGTTTCACTGTCCAAACCATCATAGTATTCAAGGTTCACACACAATAATATCATAGTGCACAAAGTACATTGCAGAACTGGGTTCACTCACAATAATATCATAGTGGAAAAAGTCCCTAACAGAACTTGGTTAAATCCCCTTTCTCCCTCAATTTATCTCATGATATATTAATCATTGCCCAATGAATTAGAAGGAAATATAGGCCCTACCCAACCTTGTTTATAACGTAACCATAGTACTTCGTTATAACATATCCACCTTCATTGGTTATAACATAACCACCATCCTTGGTAATAACCCTTGGTTATAACATTACCACCGCCATTGGTTAAAACATAATCTCCATCAATGTTTCTAATATAACCACCATAATTAGTTATAATATATCCTCTATCGCATAATGAAAAACATATGTACAAGATATATAAGATCATAAAAAGTTAATCATATTTGTTCCCATGAAAATATATGGTTTTCATAAATAATTTATTTTTACATAACACATTTAAAATAAATGTGTTTCATAAGTCATTTATAATTTCATCATATTATAACCAATAGAAAGAGAATGGGTTTCATAATATTTTTTCAATAATAAATAAACTATAAAATAATGAAAATAAATTGCAATGTTTGATCATATCCCCATTAAATAATAAGAAAAATTTATATTGTTATCATTGATGAATCGAATCACCATTAATAGTCCATTATAATATTATTGAGGAGAATAACCATTCTATTTAGAAATAAGTTATTTAAAATATCTAAATTCTAAATATTATATATTAATTTTTCACTTAAACTAAATTTTGAAAATTTTAAATTAAAATTTAAATAATTGAGTTCTCATGATGGTGGGAAATTATATTATTTATATATTATTTAAGATAACACATTCCTTTTACATATTTTTAAATAGTACATAATTCAGATAATTATAAAAATGATCTATTTAATACATTTTGTAAAAACTAAAACATGTGTAATAATGAATTTAATAGATAATATAAGATTAGTAAAACTCCATTAAAACAATATTAGAAATCATTGATATCGAAGAAAAAGGTTTTTTAGCCCAAGAGAAAAATATATTAAATTATCTTTAAAAGAATTATTTAATATTTTTTGAACTATTATGGTGGATAAAATGAATGTAAATCATTAATTTTCAAGAAATTACCAAATGAGAACAGAATTAATTACTTCTGTTTGAGTTTTATCATAATATTTTGTTATGTAAAATTTAATCAAAAACAATCTCGATAATCAATGCGATTGCGACATAAAAATAATATCTCTTTGGTAGCATCTGACTAATAAATCGCATGAAATAAAAATAATATATTTATATGTAAATCCCTATAAATTTCATAATAATAATCATACAATATATTATATCTAATTAAACGATTCATATAAAAAACAAGTGGTTTATAAGGCCTGTGTCCCACAGATATTAAAGTGGGAGAAAAATACCTTATTTTTTGTTATCTTTTGATTCCTAAGACAAAAAAATAATAACACAAAATGAAAAATTATAATTTACAAAAATAAATTTATTCCAGATATAACATATAATAATGGTAGTATATATACCACAAAAATGAGTTGTGAATATAGATTATAACTCTAAGAAATAAAAGTGAGACTAGGAATCTCTTACATTTGGTATGACTTCATTCATACATGTTGGAAAACATATTTACCAAAAAATATAATTGTTATATTTCTATAAAAATCCCACAATCCTATATACCATAACATATATAATTTAAATATATCACTTTATCATTTTCTTTTAAACAATTCTTTATTAAAAGCACTGCTCCAAGTGATATCTGTTAAAATTTTCTTTTATTTTTTGGTTCGAAAGTGTTTTCCCTTGTAAATTGATCATGGGTACATAATGTCTAGAATTTCAATCTTTATATTCATTTTTTATATATTAATTATATACATATTTTCATTTATCTGTTGAAGTTAGAGATTGAAAAAATGAATTGTATCATTCAAGGTTATGGTAAGTCATATGTACGCATGAACTTGGTTTTTATATTTTGATAGAATGAACAAAATAAATGTACATAATAAATTAAAATTTTAATATAATTATTAGATAAAATTTATAATATATATTCATTATATCCACCCCTGTTAATATTTAGGTAAAACAAATATGACAAAATAACATCATGTCGTAGAGGTCGTAGTCCACATTTAAGAATGATCTACATTATTGTTTTCCCAAGTATTGGAAAGTAAGAATATTGAGTTGATATTATTATTAAATAATTATAATTATGTCATAATTATAATTTATTAACATTAATCCCATCAGAATTCCCATTAACAAAATATGATATGGATAAATTATTTCAATCACAATGTGGAGATAGTATGTCGTACAAACGCAGAGTGATATTTTCACTTCTCACATGATAAAAATAAGGTGAAAAAATTGATATCATAAAAAATATTATTTAATTATATTGATTATAATTAATTTATTATTTCATTAATAATAAAATATATTTATATTAGTTAAAAAAATTAATAAATTGAAAGTGATTTGTAAAAGTTATTACTTCTTCTTTGAAATAACACTTGTAGATCTCCTCTGAAGGGATATAAGGTTAGTCATATAGAAATAAAAATAAACCTATATAAAGGGTTTATGGAATTTGAAAAGAAAAATATTCAGAATATTTTTGATATATATGGATCAATGAGGTGTGACGAATAAACATGAGGAGTTCCCTATTTTAATTAATGGGAGGAAAGTCATTGGAATTTCCAAAAAGATTAAAATAGATTAAAGTAATTATATAACTAAATGGTTCAAAATGGACTATTAAATGGTGAATGATGAATATTTACAGAATATGTTCTCCAAATTGTATTATTTTTTTACTTTTTTTTGTGATTTAATAATATATTATTTTCATAAAATATCATTATTTCCAATTCAGACACTATCCATTTAATTTTAATTAAAAGGCATAAAGAAAGGAGTTTAAATTTGAATCTAATTCCATAACATAATAATAATATTTCATATTAATCTAAATGATTCCTGGAATAAATCAACTCACACATATTTTAATACTTTTAATATTTTAATTCACTTATTATATTTTTTATTAATTGGAAAACTATAGAATTGATATTGTATAAGCATTGAAGGAAATTATATAATGTATAATATTTTTAAAAAAAATTATTATAAAGAAATTAATTATATTACAATTATTATAGCAACTTATATTCATTAATAGAATTTTTTCTCCCTATGTGGAGACATAAAAAAATTTAAAACTAAGAGAGTGACATTTTTTACATTCATTAATTGATATATTATATAGGTAAGAATCACAGAATAATTTAAATTAAAACTAAATTTTGATTCTATGTTAATAAGGTTTAACTTTAATTTATCCATAAATAATTGCTACGAAAAATTATGGCCTTATAAATTAGTTTTATCCTAGATTAAATATATTTTTTTATTTACTAAGGTGAGAAATTTTTCCACAATTATTAATTCTATCTGTCAAAAATAAGATGAGTATGTTTTAAAATTTTTAATATACTAATTTAAAATATGAAATAAAATAAATAAAATTAAATAATTATAAGGTAAATAAACTAATTTGAAGAAAAATATGAAAAACACAACAGTACCCACTTTAAAAAACATTTTGAAGAACAAACAGATATTAATTTTATCCCATGGATAGTAAAAAAATTATAAAAAAGTTTTTTAAAAAATATTGAATATATAAAATATAAATTTAATTAAAATTTTTTAATGATAGATATTGATTTAATAATTCATGATAAAAACATATTTTGAACATAAAAATATATTCCAAAACAAGAATTTTTTACACATAAAATTGTTTTTATAATAAATTCAAACATAAAATTGATTCTAATGAACATAATTTTATTATTCAAATTATAATAGAACTAATTTCACATTAAATCCATTTTAGAAAAGAAAAAATTACTTTTTACATTACAAAGTCAACCAAGATTTTTTTAATAAAAATCTATATATTTCATTATTCACTGAAAAATAAATCTTTTTGGTAAATTCTCAAAAAATCATCCAATGATAATTTTAATATGATGATTTCAAAAATTATATTCATTTTTAAAATAATAAAAAATTTCCTTAATTCAGACAAATTATTTTCTCACTAGAAGAAATAAATGTATTTTTTTGTTAAAAATTTATTTTTTAAGAAGAAAATGAATTCACAAAAAATATATTGATTATTAATTAAGAATTTATGAATACGTTTATATTGAGTTTGAGATTTATATATATACTATAATTTATTTGACCTTATTCATACTCACTAATTTAATGGTTAGGTTATCTGTGGCACATATTTATATTTTAATAGTAAATCGTGGTTCATTTTAACTCGGTGTTGGAGGTAATGAAAGTTATAAAAGAAATACAATTTAGTTGATTTTTTTTAAAATCACCTTATTTTGTATTATAGTTCATATAATATAAAAAAATTTAAAATTAAAATTTTATATTATTATTATAATTAAAGGATTCTAATTTCATTTAATATATAATTTTTTTATTCAGATTAACAGAATATCCATAATGTTAAAGATGATAAATATAAAAACATTAATAATAATATTTTATTTATAAATAGATCATAAATGTTTAGCACATGTTTTAATTTTTGAATATTTCATTAACTTGAATATTATTTTTGATTTTATTTATTGTTATTAATTTTATTATAATGAATGTTGTATTTTTTAGTTTGAAATGTTTAACTTCTCTTAGGATAGAGCGATGCATTTGCATTCTTGGAATATAACTATAATGAATTTATTTTTCCACATAACATTTTCATAGATTGTAAACAAAATTATTTTAATTTAATTTAGTCTTTAAACATAGTTTTTGAAAAATAGTTTTTAGATATATGATGAATTTCATTCTCACTTAAGTAAACTATCCCAAAGTAGACGGACTTTGGGATAGACTATCTACCAACATGGAAGATTCTTCATTATCTATACTTGTGAATGGGAGTTTTTATTTCAGTGTATAGGATTACTCGTGTGGATAAGTCTATTCATTTACATGTTGTTTTCATTTACTTTAAGAATATGATGAATCTTGATATCTATAAATATGATTGACATATATTTTTTGGGAAGTTAACACAATCTATTGTGTTGTGTAAAGAGTCGATCATAAATGGGGATTCAATATATTGATAGGATATAGGTAATATCAATATAAAATGTTACAAAAATAGTAATAACATGAGATAATATGGTGAAATTTATTCCCCTTTAAATACTAAGTGTTATATTCCTTCTAATGTATCATTTTCCAAGACCAAGATTATCCAACTCGGTTGTTTTATGCTAATGTAGAGTGCCTATATATTATTTTGTTTATGTGAATTAAGTAATTAGTGATATTGTATCATCTTTTGGTAGTTTTATTCCAAATAGGGGTTCCCTGGATTTTCCAATTATTAGATTGTTTTGGGAATCTTATGTTTGTTTTCTTATATGGAAACCCTAAAAATGGGATACCATATTAATACTGTTGGTTTTATCCATATAATTGTTGAAAAAATATTTTTCCACAAATCTTTAAAAAAATTCTATTTCACATGATTATTACGAATAAATAATTTAATAAGCTAATGGTGATTGTCACAACAAATTGGTTTCATTTTCCAAGTGAAATATGGATCTTGAACTACTAATGGGTACGATTAATTATAAAATGGGACGTCATTTTAGAGGGATCCCAGCTAAAAATTCTTTACTAGATGTTTAATAATAATGATACTTATCTGATGAAAGATTATATTTTAAATAATATCATCATCATCATATAGATAAACATTGTTACTAATACTTAATAAAGATAGACTTATTGAAGGATTATCCGTAGATCAGTAGCAGAAGAATAATTCTTAAGAAATATTAGTGATTTAAGAATAGTTTTTATGGAAAATTCTATTTGTCGGATTATTTACTTCCCTAGTAATAAAGTGTTGGGATTATTCAACTAGAAAATCTAGACACTTATTAATGGGAAGATTGATTAATTTATAGTTTCAATGGAATTAGATTAAAAATGATGAAAGGAATATTAATCCCCACTTATTTATTAAATATGATGGGTTACCTTTATTTTAGTATAATATACCCAATATGATTGGGTGTATAAAATTATTTTCAATGTGTTTGAATATTTTAAAATACTTGTTTTTATATAAGATTTAGCAGAAGAATTATTATTTATAGATACTAATTCTATTATTCTAATATATATATTATATCATATGTATGTTTTATGAAGTATTATAAATATACATAAGGTAATAAGATGAAAACAATTGAAGCATTAATTTTTTCTATGTGATTTTGAAGTAAATTATTTAATTGAAAAATTATATACTTTATTACTAGATAAAATAATCATAATATGTGTTTTTTATCTAATTTAGCTCTTACCAAGTGATTTTTAAAAGTAGTTTATTATATGAAATGAGATGGGTGTTTTTAATATAAATGTATAATTATTTTATTAATTCTATTGCATTCTTTATGGGGAGGATGAAAGTAACATCATATAGTTTTGGAATTAATCATTTTGGAATATGTGGAAATGTTCTGATAATATGATTTAATTTAATGAATATTTACACAATATTCAAAAATTCTTGGGAATATATATGGAAATGTATTAGGATTTTTTCGTTCTAAAGTACTCTATATATATTAAAATAAGTTAAAATTTAATTATAGAAGAAGAAAATTTTGTTCAAACATTCAATGATGTTTCATCAAAAAAATAAACGTCATTGAAACCTAGATTTATGTGGAAGGAATGGTAATGTTTCAATATGAATGGATTATATAAATATATAACTGATGAAGTTTGTAAGAAAATTTGAATTTTCTTTATCTGGTATTGATTTTATGGATATTAATTCTTCTATTTTGAAAGGTAAGTGATATTGAATAAACATTTTACAAATCATTCAAAATTAAATGAATAATTTATTTAATTGAAATAATTTTTTTTATTTAATGCACTTATTGATAGTAAATAATAGTTAATTAACAAGAACAAATGTTTTGTGTTTAATTGAAAGATGTTCTAAAAATAATATAGTTTCTAAAAGGTTTGTGAAACTATATTCATGCATAGATATGTTCAAAGATAACAAAAAATGATTATAAAAGTCTATTTTTAACGAGAAATTTAATTAAAATTCCTTGAGATTTAAGTTGTATTAGTAAAAATTATTATAATTAGTTTCATTATTTCAAGGAAAATATTTGAATGAATATAATTCATGCATGATGATGGTAAACATAAGAGGATATCTGATTTGAAAACATAATTATACATTTTAATGATTAATGTTTTGATGTTAAAAAGTAATAATATGTTCAAGAAGATAAAATATTTGGAATGTGATTCCTAAATATAATTATTTTTATAATGGATTTCATCTAAGATATTTATTAGAAAATATTTAACTGGAATATTTTTATCATATGATCACATTGATATGTGAAAGGAATTGCATATCTATAAATTTTTAACAAAACTGGTGTGTAAATTACATAAGGAAAATCAGGAAGTTTATCAAAAATGATTTAGAAAATTGGTGATTATATTTGTTTGGTAAAATATTCTAAGAGATCATATGAATATTAAATTGTATCCTATTAAATATAATCTTCATTTTATCTTTCTTTAACTTTGGAAACATCCATTCATATATAGATATATAACTTTTGGGAAGTAATATAATAATTGACCTCTAAAAGTATGCCTTTAAGTTTATCCCTATCCAATGCTCAACATTGATTACTAAAGGATATGAAAAAATTTTATGGTTATCATGAGGTGGATTATTCTATGGAGACACAAAATATTCTCATAAGGAACATAAAAATAATATGATTCTTTGTTTTTACTAGCTAACCAACTATATATTCCACATAGAGTGTCATACAGATGTCCTTCAAATAATATGGGTCCATAGATCATATTTGAGTCCCTCATAACTGAGGTTTTTAAGATACCTATCCTCATAACATTCATAAATTGATACCCTAATTACGTTAAATTGCATATTGGATTTTCCAATAATGGGGATGTTGGGTATGATGATGATAATTTCATTGGTTTGAGCATAACCAAGAAGGGATTTATCTCCTTGTATGGTGAGTGTGACATATTATCCCTCAGTTGATATTTACTATGAATGTTTGTTGTACCATTTAGATATTATATTTATATCTAGATAAGGGTAATATGATGTGATTGTTAGTAAGGATGAATTATATGTGATATATTCAAGGATTAGACATTACTATACTTTGAGAATCAAGAATAGATGAGTTTAATATATGGAATTGACCTCCTATATGTCCCAGAGCCACTCGATGCCTTGGGAAAATAGAAATAATGGGAATTCATGTTTTTAAATTATATAGACGATTTTATATAGGTATATAGATATGTGTGTTTAATAAATATCACACCAAATCCCTTTATAGCCTTAGTATAATTGATTCTTTTATATAGACATATATTTTCTTAATTATATGGATCTAGAGATTAATATTATTATTCAGGTTATAAAGGTTCAAGGGATCACACTTTTTTTAAAATTAATTGGGGCGTGATTTTTCTTCATAGTGATAATCTAAAAGTTTTAATTATTTATTCCAAAAGTATTTTGGGTGGGAATTCACATAGTATTACATTTGATTTATTATAAGGTGAAATTTGTGAGGGATAACCAAACAGGTTTTGGAAGATATCAAAAAGGAGTTTTTGATATTTTTTTACAAGTTAATATATATGACACGACATAACATGAAATTATAAAAAGTATTTTAGGCATCAGTGAAATAGGTAGATTGAAATTGATATTTTCTCTAAGGAATTATATATATATGATATATATATTTTATGACCTGAATGAAATTTTTAAATTCTAAAAATTTATGGATATATATATATATATACTATACTTCCTACATTGGTAATAATGGATGGATTTCTAATGAATCCTTCACCAGGGATATCATTAAATTAAATGATTCATAATAATAAACATTTTGGAGTTAGATGCACTAATTCATATGAAGTATGAGATACATGAGTAATTAACTCTTGAATTATAAAAAATGAAAAATTAATACACCAAAAAATAGTGTCCTATGGTGATATATAAATCCTATTATCATATGATGGTTGGGGTTAGGATTTATATCCTTATACATCATCGAAATTCCAATTATCCAAAAATATTTTGTCCTCTTCCTTCATTGTAAATGAGATACTTCTACATCATGAATTGAATAAATATCCAATCTAAATGTTGAATGATACATCAAAACCCATGGATACCATATGTATTTTTGGATATTATTCCCCATTTCATGATCTCTCTCAAACTCATTTGAATGATATCACGAATGATGCAGTATCTCTTCGGTACAAGGTGGGTTGGATTTAAATCAGTTCATAATTTCAATTTCATTACATGTTTCAAATTATCTTGCATGGAGTTCATCATAATAGTGTTTAATTTATAAGAATTCATCTGATAATTTTTATCAAAATAATTTATAATCCTTTTGATTATGTCAAAAAATACCTCTTTAACAATATTCACCCATCAAATTGATGTGTGTTCAATTTTGGGTTGGATTGACCACCCCATGAATGGTGTAAAGAAACTATATCATGGTTTAATATTGTAGAATAAACAATGATATTATATTAATTTGATAATATCATGATGGGTAAATTGTTCTGTAAATATTATTTTAATTATATAGCATATTATGAATTTATCATCTTCACCTGCTAAAATCACCAAAATAGGCAAACTATGATTCCATTTTCATGCCACATTACTAAAAAACAAATGGAATCATATAAGTTTTTATAATACATTCACATTTTTATATTAGAGTATATAAAATTATATATTAATTATTAAATTGATATCAAATAATTTTTACTTATATAATTGTTATTAAATGTGGGAAAATAGAGAATGGTATTAACACCCGATAGTTGAAACAATAAATTTCTATCCAATATAACCATATTTAATAAATATAAATGAGGTATATAAAAGCTATGATATATTAATAATCATATTAAATATATTAAAAATTTATCCATTTTTATTTACAGAAGTCTATACTATCAGCGTTTAAGTAATGGAAAAGTTTGGGGTTTTTATATCAAGTTAATCTCTTTGATAAATGTTTTGTATCAAGAATAAAACATCTTTAATTTGGTGTATAAAATAACTATTTGAGATATAATAGGATGAATAATATTCTAATTATAGTCTTTGAATTTTGGTTATAATCCCTCTCCCTCAAGGGAATTTGATTTCATTATTACTCATTCCACTAGGATTCTTTGTCTTAAACATGAATTCCATGAGACATATCTTTATTATGTACCATGTTTCTTAAAGAATGTTGTATTTAAAAAAATGGAAACTTATTAATCATATATTTTTCTTATCAATGAATGAATACTAATATAAATATATTCCATTTCATCAAATGGATTTTGACTCTATCGTTACATGGTTGTAATGATTTTTCTAACTCTGTTTCTATTCACTGAGTTATGATCATACTATTGGAATTACAAGTTGGATATATTCAATAAATTTATTATATTATTTGGTATTATATATTTTTCAATGAAATTACATTTATAATATATATATAATCCCTTTTTAAAAATTTCATACATCGAGGAGTATACTGATCAAAATTAATATTGATAACTCAAGTCTCATTTCCTTTAGTTATATTATTTAATCATGAAGGTATCTCCACAATGTTCAATTTTGCTGATCTTGAAATTCCATTAAATGGTAAATTATATTAATCTATGTGGAAAATGTGACATTTATATTAGTGAAATTATTTTACATTGTGAATTTTAATATTTTTTCTTTATGATATTTAAAAAGGATTTTCCTTTCATATTTATTTGTTTTTTTGTCCTCTACAAATTTCTCCAAGATAATCCTTAGGCATTTTCAGGACCCTAATATTGATGATTATTTTCAATTGTAATGGTTTCTTATTATTTTTCTTTTAATATTTTGAAAAAATATATTGGAATGTTACCCATAAAATTATCTTTTATGTCAATGTTAAAATTTAATTCTAAAAGCCCTTTTATATTTTCACATCAATTTACATTTTCAATCTCAAATGGATTTACACTCAATGGATTTTTTTCATTATTTATACTCAAATATATGTTCTCCTACTGGCGGAATAATGTCACAATACCAAACAATCTAATTCCTAGACTCTTAATGGGAGGTATCTTTCAAGAATTAATATTCAAGGATGATTATCATATATGTTAACATCTCTCAATGTTTTCTTTATTTCACTATAGATATTTGTATTTGAATCTATCCACTCTATTTATCTAGATGGATTATGATAATGTTATTCCAGTTTGAATTATCTATATTCTCATTGGTTTATATGGTGTAAACATCACATTTTACATAATTAAAATTTCAGGTTGTTCACCTGGAAATAATTTTATTCTAGTGACATGGTGATAAATATTTTCATTTTATATATTTTTATTCAAATACTAATGATTATTAAAAAGTTTATTGTGTATTGTTTTACCTCTAACTTTGTTTCTCATGTTGGGTTATGATCATGTCATCCCTATTATTATAACGGGGAGAATTATTAACATATGTGATGACTAATGAATAATAATACATGTTGAACCTATATTTTTATTTAATATTCATAATTATATTGGTAACCATGATTTAAATCAACCAAATATTCTTTTGGGAATTGTTGGTATGGTATGGTAACTCTTATGGTGAATCCATTGTACATAATCAGGTTACGGGTGTGACCTCAATTATATATCACATCAAATCATTGACAAGTATCACGAGATAAAAAACATGTGTATTGGGTTATACATCACATCATATCTATATAGTGTCTTGGAACAATAGATTTATATCATGTTTCTGTTGTTTTTCCTTATTCATTCTATAATTATAATATCAATATTATTGATATCCATTTTCTCATTTATTATTTGGGATACTAATTATCTCAATTTTTGTTCATTACGACATTATTTATAATATTTATTCATTACATATTATGATTAAAATTTTAATGTTTTTAGATATTTAGTTTTGATTTTCCACTATAGATCATTTATGATATACCATTTCTTATGTTTCCATTCCTCAGGTTACAATTAAAATTAGTACAAGTGATATGTTTCAAAGGATAAAATGTCTAGAAGTACTTGTGTGATATTATTCAGACTCTTTATTGATTATGTATTTTCTTATATAGTAGAAGAAATATTAATTAGAGGAGAAATACATTGGTTTTTTAAATTATGTTTTGTAAAAAAATAAATCTCTAAACCTAATTTTTCTTTAAAATATATGTAATGCAATATTTTTTATGTCATGTAATTATGGGATAGTTTTGTTATTGAATTTATAATCACTATCAAATATAGTATGTAAAAGTTTTTTATGAAACCTGATCTTGGAGTGAGGGTTCATCGAATCATACATTCCTAAAAAAGGAACTTGAAGGACCTCTCTTTGAATAATATAATCTCTCCTATTACATCGTTTGGATAAATGACATAGGATTGGTCTATTAAATATGATTTAGTATTATTTTTATGATATAATTAAAAATACAACTGTCATATGGTAATTTATAGTCAATCTATTTTATGTTGTCAAGATCTATAAAACCCATTCTAATCTCATAGAGGATTTTTTTATACTTATAGATTATCATTAGATAAAGAGTTTTGGCAGTTTTTTCCTTGATCATATCAAGATCTACCATTGATGATGGATCTCCTAAGGTAATTTTATGCAGTTAAACTATCTTTTCCTGATTTCCTTTATGAATTATTTCCTACAACCCTTTGTATAATGAAGAATGATTTTATCTATGAAATTATTAGCAGGTGATCTTGTTCTGGTTTGTATAAATATGTGTTATGGGTGAAAAGTTCCCTTCGTAGAACATGGAAATTGAGATCCACATTATTTGAGTAGGAGTCCATTTATCATATAATGACCTTTTATATGGTTTATTGCATGATATGATGGTATTTTCTTATGTTTGTTGAGAACTATGATTGATGTGTGTTTCATGTGGGTGTATGTGTGGCCCTATGATAACTGTGCTTATTATGTAATTTTTTTCATGCTATGTTATAACTTGATTATGGTTTTGAAATATCATATGAATCATTTCATCATCTCTCAAAGATGTTTGAGTTTTTAAAAAATATATAGATTACCCCTTTTTGATAAAAATTGGGTTTTATTAAAATGAAAATGGCCTTAGGATTTTTTTTAAAGGTACTTGTCAAATATCATGTTTATGTTCCATCTATGTGGGATTATACCATGGAAGGTTGAATTTTATTCAACAAGAAATAATAATGACATAGTAAAAAGGCCACTAAAATGGTGCATATTATTCAATTCATTGTGAATGTCAAGTTGACATATCCTCGTGAAAGGATAGATTGAAAACATAGGATCGCATGTGAGGTGATACTTAAAGGTGAAACATGGGAACACAATTGATAGGATTAGGGTGATGAACTAGTGAGTGGACCTTGTGGCATGTTCAAAGACACACATTGACTAAATTATCTTCCATGCATAAATAATTACGAAATTAATGGGTCGGTTTTCATGGTAGCTCGGTTAGTGCACAGTGATGTGAAACATGCGTTGTCGATTTTTTTATTAATTAAATTCATGATGTTCCATTAACAATTAATATATATATTCACTTATGTTAGGGATGAATTGGGGGTTTCCTACCAGGTTTTATACTCATACCCACCATAAGTATATTGACGCACATACAAACATCAAGATTTGGGATCTATTAAATGGCTAGCACCCTGCAAAAGGGATTTGAGCATGTGGTACATAGTGTTTGGAGGTAGTAATGAGACGAACTCTAAAGTCATCTAAATGATAATTTATTTATTTTCCTATTTAATTAATTATGATGTGTTATAACTTGACAAATTGGGGGTCCATGGTTATTACTTCTGTTATTCTATTATACATGACATGTTTAACGTTATATAATTGTAATTATTAGTTATAAAATTACATTTTAGTAATTACTATTTTCTCAATGTGGTTCTGATTTATTGATCCATAATGAGGGTATAGTCTCCCCACTATACTTTTTAGACCGCCACATTTCATCAGAAACCTATTGCATATGATGATTTTTTCATGATTTTATAAACCTCTATATCCAAGAATGGGTGCATCAGTCTAGGTAATTTCATATTCTATTAATGAATATTTTTAAATTGATGGATGATGAATTTTATAATTTTTTAGATTTAAAAATTTATATTCATAGTGAGTCATCATGAATTGGAATGTTTAGAAGAATGAGAATACATGACCAGAAATCAAAAATAAATGTTCAAAAATTCGTTGCATGGTCAGATTACACAACTCATAGACTGTGTTTTTAGTGAACTATGATATGATTACAAAGTGTAATGATATGTTAATAAAACTCAATTGTTTTATCGATTTTGTATCATGTATTGGGGAGAAAATGTTATGATTTTACATGAAAGATGATAATAAATTCTACATTATGGGAGGATTACTTCTAGATATTCTATAAATCTTATAGTAGAGAAGGGGTGTGTGTTTTTATATTGAGTGTTCTCTATCATTTTTCGGAATGTTTCATCAGGATCTAGAGTCCTCATCAATATAAATCGATGAAAATGGTGTCTGTGTTTTTTCAATAATCAATAGTTGGAGGAGTGCTAAAGAATATAAAAAATTCATTACTTTATCCATATGGGTATTGTGAGAAAGGACTATGTCATGGAACTTGTTTCATAAGTTAACTCTAATGATCGATAGAAAATGTAAATAAATATTTTTTTAAATGACGTTGGATTCACAGGGGGTTCATTTATGTTCAAAATATTCAAAATATATATATTTAAATCTACTGTTGGTTTTAATAATAGGTATTATATTCTATAGAAAATTCTTTTTTATTTTAGAGATAGTGTAATTTATGTAAGTTTTACAGATATATGAGATTTTGAGGTTTCCCTATCTTAAATATTGTGGAAATACTGAATTGGATCTTCTTACAGTTCAGATAATTCTATGAATCCAATTGTACATCATATGTTGATTAATGAGAAACCATTAATGTTCTACTTTATATTCCTTAAGCATTGGCTTGAAGTGTTTTATAATCTTTATTATAGAATAACTTTGGTTTTTATAGGTACCAAAAGAAATTATAGGCACAATATGCATAGATTCAGTTTGAGAATGAGAGCTCAGAAGAAGGGTTTTTCTTATATGTTCTTCATACTGGGAATCATGTTATTTAAGATGACGAAACATGGAACAAAAAAGCTGTCAATGGTTAACAGAAAATATAATTTAGGGAAGGATCATCTAAAAATACTCTATGTGTATATGATTAATATTTTTTTCTTCTATCATCTAAACAATATTTATTAATTTGAACACATCCATGATAATATATAAAAGGATAAAATCCAAATTCTCATTCATATTACATATAAAAGGTGTGATGAAAAATACAATGATGTTTTCAGTATTTATGAAGAAACATTAATAATATTTATAATGTATTATAGGGTCCATTGTAATGGGGGTGGGTATTTTATGGTTTGGGAATAAAGATAAAATTAAGTGGGATTATAGGACCTTTAATTCCTTGGTTTCATAGAATAATGAAAATTATAATATTATAAATTATATCAACTGTATTTTTCTATTCAATGATATGAGTAATTCTTCATGTTACGTTTCAAAGAATGGTTTCTCCTGGTGGAATTTATATACTTCGATATATTATACCACTATTGAATTTTGGAAACTCATTTGAAACGTTTTGGAAGCATGTGATTCTATAAGAATTGATGTCTTTAATTTGATACATATCCCATATAATTTGTGGAGGTTAATAAATTTAAATCAATCACAAATTTCATTATAGATATTACTTGATTAATTAAAAAGTATTTAGTAGTAATGGAATGAGTGGTCTGTAATCAATGAATATTGGGATATTTATCTTCATTGGGATTTTATTATATCAATTATGGTGGTAAATAATTATGAAATAGTTAACAGAGAAAAAATATATATTTCTTCAGAAGATAAATGATTTTTGTGGAATTTATTGAAAACATTTATAATGGACTTTGAATTGGGAAATTTTTGGGATTAACCTATAAAATTGTAAAGTAGTAGGTTTTTATGTATTAGTGTGATGACTATTTTTTCTTAAATATAATATTTTCTAGAATTTTCATCTTGAGAAAACATAATGTAGAATGATATGAATATAGGTTTACATTCACCATGAATTTTTGAGTCAACTATGTGTATGTATCATAGTCATTGTTATGGTTTCAAAGTGTGTGAATGTAAATGTTAGTGTTTTTAATGCATAAAATTTCTTAGAAACCACATTCTGTGTGATAAAGTGTTATAGATGGAATGGAATTTTTGGATATGCATTGAAATATTAGTAGAGGTGGATGTTTTTGGATTTTGTGTTTGAGTGAAGAAACAATGTGAAGATTTAAAGTACTTGAAAACAATTTATTTTCAATTTATGTAATTTTTTTTCACCATTCACACTAGATATATAATATTTATTCATAAGGCTATGTAAGGTATTTTCATGATGATTCCATATGTCTAAAGTATTCACCCGGGGGATTAGTTGGGGTAGTAGACCACGAATGGCTTCCTTAAATAAAAGGCATAACATATATAATGTTTAGAAAAATGTGAAACTAAATCCATTAGCTAGATATTATAGATATTTTCTACAAAATATGGCTTTTTAACAAGTGTTATAGGGATCTTAGTTGATCTATATTGAAATTGTTGGTTTTTGAGTCTAGTAATGATGAATGGAATGCAGGATACTATTTTTTTATGGGGGGTCTTTCTTAGGGGACCACCTATGGTTGAAAGGAGTCATTGGTGTCACTGATATAGTACTTTGATTAATGTGTCTAAAAGTAGTACCATGTAAACTGATTTGGGTAGTCCTATTGGAAGGAGGCTCATTTCTTCATTTTCTATTTATTTTTATTCATTCTTATTTATTTTTTATAGTGGTTATTTATGGGATTGTATGTGGGTTTTTTCTAGTGCAGTGAATTCAATTTATAATCTAGATACATTATTTTTAGGACTTATTTCAGATTTATGGGTTTATTGATAATTTATATTTTAGTATATAATTTTTATATGGGAGATTTATTTGGTTGAATTACCTGATAAATTATTTCCACACTGGATTCATCATTTTCCAGTAAGGAACTATAATAAACGCATTATATTACCTATGATTTTATAAATGATTTTAAATTTTGACCCATGAATTTAAACTCACATGTAAAAAAAATTAACACACACAAAGGATTTTATGGATTATGATGCTTCTAAATTATGTTGTTAGTTCATTTTAATTTTTTAAAATTCTAGATGAAATCATTAATATATTAATGAATGTTGGGATAGTATAAATTAATTTGATACATTTTGTTAAAACATTGACGAAATCCATAAAGCCCTATAATATTTCTATAATAGAAAGGATTCAAAATATTTTTATCAACTTATTCTATGTTAAACACTCTAATAATTCAATATATATAGTTTATATAAATAAATGGAGGGTCATATTAGTAATTTTTCATTCATTTAAAAATATTCTACTATGTTCCGTTGATATATTCATATACCCTACACCTGATGATGAATAATTTATAAAATCAAAATTCAATGTTTTCCGAGTATTACATTCATTGAATTGTTCTTCAGTAAATGATTCATTTATTTATAAAACATTTTTATCACTTTTTATCTATTCAATACATGATTTATAATCAATAAGGGGATCATTGTTCCCCAATTATCTAGGATTTTATTTTTAAATTATTGAAGAAGAAATATCGACCGAATGTTTCTGGGACTAGTATCTATTATGTCACAATGGCTATTGTGATAACACAAGAGGGGTCAATTGTTTTATTTTAAAAAAACCACAACTCTGTCGATTCACATCAAATGTAGATAAAGTTGGAGGCATTTCTGTATGAGAGTATATGAAGTAGATATTAGTAGTGAACAAATCACCGCAAATTAGAGTGGTTCGTGTCATGAAATCTCTTTTTCCACTCCACCAATCACCCTATCAGTGGGTTTGGTGAATTCCACTCGTAAGGTCCCCATATAAAAACATCGATCCAGAACTGAGTGGAGACAGTTTCAACCCTTACAAACAATGGAATAAAAAATAAAGCCTTCTAGTTATTTTATGTGGAAACGATAAAACCACAGATTAGATAGATAAGTTAACACTCCACCATGACTGAATACGAGAAGCCAAAACTCATGATAGATAAGCTGTAGATTGATGGGAAATAGATATATCTCCGAGTTGCAGTAGTACAAAACTGACAGAATATTGATCGTCAATCATCATAAGAAAAGAAACTATGAAAATTATTTGAAGTGATCCAGTTGATATGAGATCTTCTATTTTATGAACAGTAACAAAAAAGAGCATCGCACTTCTAGGATTAAAAATATCTATCTCCAAAATGTAGTATTTGTTTTATAGATACTTGATCACTATAATATTGTAAAAAAAATCATAGGTGCAATTCAATGAATAACATTTTCACAGATTCAATGAATTTTCATATGATGTTAAGAAAGATATATAATGATAAATCTCTATCATGGTTTCAGATCTGTAATAGATTCCTAATAAATTGAGTGAATTCAAATCCAAAGAATACAACTCAGTGTAATGGTAACATCTTTTAATAATAAGAGTAAAAACATCCACTATAAAATTATATTTAAATAATTTAAATTTTTTTTGAATCAATCTTTAAATAGCCTTGACATTCCACAAATACTATCACAAAAAACTACAATAAAAATGTAAATTCAAATTTCTGACGCTCAAAATTCAAACGTAAGGTTCCATCATAAAAAGAAAAAATGACATAGGTAGGGTTAAAATTTATAACATAGTATTAATGAACCATATGTTTATCTATTTTAGAATTGATCTCCGCCCGTATCATTTTTTCCTAAATAGGGAATTCCCCTGTGTGGCCTTTTCAAACCCTCCACACAAGGAAACCCCCCTCCCCACAATGGGGTCACTCCAAAGAGAGCCCCGGCTGAGGAAAATGTTGTTGCCAGCTGAGATGGCAGAGAGTCCCAGAGGGTGACTACCCGACAGGGATGGTCCGTCAAGCGATCCGTCAGCGATTGGTCCGCACCTCATTTTTTTCGCCCAGAGGAGACCGGGCGACCCGACAAGATGGGTGGATCCCGGGGGAGATGCTCTCCCATAAAGCAGACTCCCAGGATTAAAACCCTGATCCTCCAAAAGAATGGCATTGTTTGTACCCCTCACCTTTACCACCACGCCACCACCGAAGTGGCATCTTTGACCATAAAATTTATTATCCATGTGTTCAATTTTCAGAAACTTAAGGTTGACAATGCAAGGTTGATCACAAAAGTATGATTGATGATCCATACGTTTGTAATGATACTTAGTTTCATAGGGTTCTATAACCATACATGTTATATCTGAAAAACATAAGGTTCGTATCCAAACATAATGATTATTAACAATACACTTCTTCAAATATAATGTTGATTAACCATTCTTGTTGATCCTTCAAAATAAATGATAGGTACATTCCAAACATTACCTTCTTTGATGTATTGAGTAAATTGTAATTCCCGTAAATGAAAAACAGTGACTAGTGTTTTCAAAAATATGCTTAAGAGGTTTATAAACACTTTAATGATTATTTCTAGAAAATTAATAGTTTAATATTATTTCTATATAAGATTTAAAATTTATTGGTATAAAAATTTCCATAAAAACTCCCAAAAAAATCATTAGTAAAACAAAAAAGGATATTAGTGAGCATGAAAATAAATAATATTTATATAGCCTTGTTGAGACAATACAATCCCAAAAATCATCCACTTTTGGATGATCCCAAAACCTAAAAAATAAAACTATAATATTAGAAATATAATTTATAATTCGTTAATCATTATTATATAATAATTTCGATTTGAAAAAAAATCAATAAAGAATAAATATTTAATGTTCTCCCTCAAAGGAAAAATTAACAGAAATATTTATGTTTATCTAAATTTATCAAATAAATGAAATTTTGTGTTTATATAATGTCTCCCCCTTTTTTGATATCAAAACGAAAGTATAGAAACAGATTAAAATACAGTTAATATCGAACAAAATGATTACTGACTATTATCAGTAACTGTAGTGAATAAAGAGAATTGTATTTTGTATAACAAAACAACATTTCAAAGAAAATTAAATAATAAAATGCTACATATAGATTTAAAACAAGTTCATTGATCAATATATACATTAATACAATAAATCTTGGGACATAGAAATGAAAACCATCATTTTCATGGGTCAAGGTACTAAAATGAAAAAAGGATAAGGAATAACTATATTTTAATTTTTTATGGATTCAAAAATCTCTTTTAGCTTAGCCATCTACAATCTTAGCTTCTTCATTAAATTGTCTCCTAATTGAATAATCAATATCCTAGAGTCATTATTGACATGCAGATTTTTCATTATGTTGATCTTCAGAATCTCACGAAGACATTTCTCTTGCTTCACGGGAAGCTCCAACATTTCTAATAACTGTCTTAACATCAATATAATGATAGGATCTCTATGAGTTAACTAACAAACATGAAATTTATGATTGTGTAGTAAAACTGACAGAGAGTCATTTTTGCATTGAAGGTCATAAAGCTAGTTATTTGAGAATTTTATATCATATTTAATTTCCTGAAATCATATAAGAAGATATGGACATGTAGTAGAGGTAGGAGTAGATGTACAAGCCTGATTTTCTGAACCTATTACTAATTAAAATATTCTTCCTAGATACCACTTTAAAACTGACAATTTTTTCTTCGAAACTGCTTCAGATCTGACCTTCCCAATCTTATTTATCATATCCCTCTTGAAGGCTTCAAAATATCTTCTATAAAAATTATTCTTATTAAGATCCAAAATCTTTTTCATGGAAATTTCGTGTTCTTACTGCAGAGTGACATTATCCTCTTAATACATGAATAATTTAATCATGAATTTTTTATCTTTATGAGATAATGAATCAGATTTCTCCTCAAATGCATTCATATCCTGATTTTCACCATTAATATAAAAAGGATCTTCCACGATTTTCATTATTGATTCTTCATAAGAAAATATTTTATTTTCTAAAATATAAGTTTTATCTCCAGATATATTAACTAAAAATCCCACAGTCTGACCTACCATTAAGGGTTGAGTTTCTATAAATGATTCTTGTAAAATACGACCTTCTTGAATAGCTCCTTATTTAGTAACATCTTACTCAAAAATCAATGATTAAACTTTTTCAAATAGAGTATTCTATTCCCGAACTATTTCTATCCTAATTCTGTCTCCAACATGTTCACTTACTATAGGTACAATAACAATATCTCTAGAATCACGGCTCACTCAAATATCAACTTTAATAATAGTGTCTTCCCAATGAAATAAACATGATGCTTCTCTAGAATCCAACATCTAATCTTCAACTTGTGGAGCATTTATTTTTCTTTTTATCATAACCAGTCCCTTTTGACTATGGACTTCCTTTTCTTCTTCTTCTATGTTAATTCTAATCCTCCTCTGATTCGGTTGTGAAAATGAATCTATTCGAGAATCAAATACACCCTAATTTTGAAAAAAATTCCTTCTCCCCCTAAGAAAAATATCATGATCTATGTTCTACCTCAACTCCAACAAGAATTTTTATTCCTTTTACAGTTATCCTAAAAAAATACATGGTTTCTTAATGTTCTTGTATTCCAAACATTATATTGATGACATTTGACTCTTTCCTCAACCAATTTGGTCATGTCCTTCTTAAATAAAATCCTTGAAATTATCCGTCCATATGGATAGAAAATCATTATTGTATTCAGTGAATAGAAGTAATGAGACACCGAAAAAAATATATTGGAAAATTAAATTTGATATAACATAGAAAAAGAAACATGATTTACATGTCTAGGTAAATAATTTTCTCCATCTCATCCATCCTTGGCGCTATGCCAATCAAAATAAATTTCAACAAAATCGTATGGTCAAGTTCTAAATCCTTAAAAACATCTTTATGAAATTTGTAAATTTTAATAGAAAATACACGGTGTTTTAGAATAATTTTCATTATCACTAATTGATTTATGATCAAAATTTAAAAATCCTCCATGTGGGTATTTCAAAATATTTTGAACCACAGTAGAAGAAATAGTGAAATCTATGTCTTCAATACCAACAAATCCATACCCTTTGAATCTCTATAAATAAACAACACACTCTTATAAAATGAATTCAATTATACCTCATATAGAATTTATGAGTTTATGTCATTGAAATTTGTGTCCAGTCCATGAAACAATAGCACTTGTTTTGGGAGTATGTTCATCTGATATAACAATTCATGATCGATAACCTTTCCATGAAGAATTTTTTAACCTGAAACTCTTTGAATTTTTGGTTCATTTTCTTCTCCTTATCCAATTCTCTTGGTTTTTGTCATTTTTTGATGATCAGAAAATATAAGGTATTCGGATTCTAGGGTTTGGAAGGGTGATGATTGAGGGTTAGTACAATTAGGTTTTTTTGTAATCAAATGGTTTGGAAGATGAAGGATTTGGAAGGCGAACAGTTTCTGAAAAATGGCACATGCCCTCATTTCTTGTATCGTAGAGTTATTAAGACATCTATTTAATAATTAGATGACATAAATACATTTAAAATAATATAGATTTACTGAAATATCATATAATAAAAATAAGAAAACTAATTCATATTTACAAAAATAAATTAAGATTAAAATAAATTAAAATAAATTAAAATTAAATAGAATAAAATTATTTAAAATTAAATAAACCTAAATCCCCTTAATAAAATCAAACCAAGTAGTGGGAAGTGGCTTAGTAAAAATATATGCTAATTTTTATATAATTTTACCAAATTCTAAAGATATATCTCTTTTAACAACACGTTCTCCTAGAAAATGATGTAATATCAATATGCTTAGTTCTAGAATAACATATTAGATTCTATGGAATGTTTATCGAACAGGTACGATCACATAAAATAGGTGTGTTATAAAAATTAATTCTGAAATCCATGTAAGTTTTCTTCATACACTATAATTGTAAACAAAAACTAAATTTAGATACATACTCGGTTTTAGAGGTTGATAGTGTAATCGAGTGTTACTTCTTACTACACCATGACACTGATGATTTCCCTAAAAAGTGACTGGTTCCTGAATTCGTTTTTCTATCAAATCTACTCCCTCCAAAATTTTCAACTGAATAATTTAATAAATTAATATCAGAAGTTTTTAGATAAAGAATATATTGAAAAACTATCCTTTTTAAATATAGAAAAATCCTTTTTACAGCTGCAAGATTGGATTATTTTGGATTTGATTGAAATCTATCACAAATATAAACTAAAAACCTAATATTAGAAATTTTATTAGAAATATATTGTAAACTACCAATCATACGTCTATATAACTTTTTATCCACTGGTTTCCGAGCTTCATGAAAGTCAAGTTTAATATTAGTACACATGGGTGTTGAATATGTCTTGTTGTTCTCAAGACCAAAATTTTTCAATAAATTAGTTATATATTTACATTGATTTAATAAATTTATATAATCTTTTTGATAAATATGAAGTCCTAAAAATAAATTTAATTCTCTCATCATGCTAATTTCAAATGCTTTTTTCATAAGTTATTAAAAATGGTTGCATTTTTTTTATTTGTTAATCCAAAAATAACATCATTGACTTAGATTTTAACTAATAATAAATTAGAACAAATTTTTCTCTTAAGAGGGGTTCGTTTTACCGAACCAACAGTAAAACCATTTTTCAAAAGAAATGATCTTATTATTCAATACCAAGCTCTAGGTACATGTTTGAGTCCATAGAAATATTTAGTATGATTAAAAACAAAATTTGGTTTTTGAGAATTTTCACTACCATGAGGTTTCCCAATATAAACTTCCTCCATTAAATATACATTTAAAAATGCAGATTTTACATCCATATGATTTAATTAAAAATTCAAATGAGATTCACAGACCAAAATAATTCTTATTAATAATACGCTATCTATATGAGGAAAGGTTCCATCATAATCTATACATTATTCATGATTATACCCTTTAGATACTAGTGTTGCTTTGTTTCTAGTAATAATACCTTGATTAGCCTTTTTATTCCTAAATTCCCATTTAGTTCCTATAACTATATAATTCAATGGTATTTCGACTAAATTCCATACATTTTTTTATTTTAAACTGATTTTCTCTTCTTGCATTACTAACACACAACATTCATCTTTTAAAGATTCTCCGACAGACTTAGTCTCTAACTGAGAAAGAAATGAATAAAATACACAAGGTGTCCAACACATAATCTATTTTTTATTCCAATGACTATATCTCCTATAAGACCCTCCGAAGGAGGATTCATCGTGATTCTATACTGTATAAGAAGAGAACATTTAGGTTCATCATTATCACATTCTCTCGAAATAGACTTAATTTTATTTATATTTGTAAAATAATTTTACATGTTTTAAAGTATCATGTTGTTATAAAAATCATCAACTTAATCCGTTTGATATATCTCATTATTAAAAGGACCAATTTAATAAAACATCACATGAACTGATTCATCAAAAATCCTTGACTTCTTATTAAATAATCTATAATCTATATATGTTTCCCAATATCGTATGAATATTCCTTAATTAGATTTTGAATCGAACATTTCATGATTATCATCGGTGTTCATGATATATACCTTGCATTCAATAACCATAAAGTACATTACATTGGATTTTTTTTATTCCCGTGTTAATAAATAGAATTTACAAAAATATATTGAATGAAAACTCTATTTAAAATATAACATGCTATGATTATTTTTTCGTCCCAAATGTAGGTTGGGAGAATGTATTAATTTACTGTATTTCTAGCCATTTCCTGAATAGTTCTATTCATTTTATCATAAATTCTATTTTGCTGACCAATTTCTTGGTGCAAAGAATGTGTGTATAAACCCCATATTTGAGAAAAATTAATTAAATTATGAATTATTTAGCCTTTAACAATGATAACATCTTAATGAATTAATCCTAAAACCTTTTTCATTTTCAAAACCTTTTTACAAACATTCAAAAATAGAAAAATATTCATTTATGTGTTTGAGAAAATATACCCATGTAAATCTAGAATAATCATCAACTAAAACATATATATATATAATTTACCAGCCAATATTTCTATTCTATATGGTCCAAAAAAATCAATATAAATATGTTCTAGGGGCTTTGAAGGAGCAATTTTGTTAACAGATGTGAAGGATGCTTTGTGTTACTTTCAAATCTAACAAGCATCACGGAATCTATCACTATCATATTTTATACTTTGTAAATATGGAACAAATTGTTTCTTATATAACACATGTAAAGAATAATATTACAAAGACCATGTCTTCACTGCCAAATCCATGACTCATTTTTCATAGAATTAAAACAGTTCACTTTCTATTTTCACAAAGAATTTGAATCCAAATTGTATATATTATTTATTTTGGGTGCTCCAAATTTATGTAAGTTATCATAAAAAAAGACCATTAATTGTTAGAAAAATCGACATAGTACCCATCATCACAGAGTTAAGTGATACTTATCAGATTTTTATTCAATCCTTGTATATAAAGTACTTTATTAATTGGGATAGTATCTGAATCTCCAACTGTTTCGATTCCAATAATTTTTCCTTTTGAATTCTAAACGAAGTTGATAAGGCCTCCATCTATTTTTGTTAGAATAAATAAATTTTTATTAATTTCCACTCATATGTCTTGAACATCCACTGTCCATATACCATATATCATTTTATTTTATGTGTAATGTTAACTAAAATGTAATATTAAATGAAAATTTGTTTCGTTACCCATATGTTTTTGGGTCCAGTAGTGCTAGCTATCAACGATTTAGGAATCTAAACATATTTATTTTGATCAACACTGTTAAAATTAAAACTAGATAAATATCTTGAATAATGAACATTTTTTGACACAACATAATTCAGGTTTTCTTAAATATATTTAATTATATTAATTTCAATTAATTCCACAATAAAAACATTTAACAGTAGGCATGCTTTTCCTATTTGAACAAGGAACAAAATTGTTTTTGTAATCAATGGGTTTTTTACCCTTGCTGCTAATGTAATGTTTTTCCCTCTGAATTATATTTTTACCAATAATTTCATTTAATATATATTATCCTTTTTTAAATATTAGATCAAATATTTTATAGGTTTGTACTCCATCTTGAGGTTTATTAATATTATTTTCCCAGTCAGAACTGTTTTCATTAAATGAACTATATTTCTCAACTAACTCTTAATGCGGTATAAGTAAATTATCCCTTTCTCCTAAATAGCATTATGAATATTTTTTAATTTTTGTTGTTTCCTTAATAGGAAGTCCTATCATTATTCTAGAAAATCAAATAAGGAAATAATTTTTTTATTTTAGTAACTATAATCAAAATCAGATGAATAGTAGGATTGCAACTTCTCTTCATTAGCCATAAAGTTAATTCTAGCTTTGGGGTTCGATTATTCATTATTTGAATAAAATATTAATGAGCTAATGGAGAACATAGAAACACTCCAAGTAGAATTCATATATATTTTTTCCCTTTTTCTTATAATCAATATTCTTATGATATTTCTTTTATGTCTTCGTCTTCTCTCCTTTCAATTGAGGATAATTAGGTTTAATAGGACCCAATTTTTTCATTAGTAGAATCTAACATCCCTGGATTATTTATCATCATTTATAAGGGTTTTTTTTATTCCTCTCTTCTTCTAATAGAATTTACAAAATTTTCTAGCTAATTGAGCCAGCTCAATTTCAGAATAAGATGGGTCTGAATTTCATCCTTTGTGTTTTTTTGTTTTGCTTTTGGGATGTATCATTTATAGCAGTTTTATAAATTTTTACTAGGACTTGGTGATATTAAATTTCATATTACATTTTATCCTCATACATAATTGTAGTTACAATAAATTCTCTCATTGTCAAGTTCTTGACAGGTTCTGATTTGATGATTTCAGCAGAAATTCCATACCATATCATAGTTAGAACTCTTTTTTACATCCAAATATTGATCAAATTGGATGATGGGATCACCTAAAGATTGTATGTTATTAACAATTTCTGTTAGCCTTCCATTAATCTGTGTAATTTTCTCTCCATAATATATTCTGAAAGTATCAAACTTTAATTTCACTATAGTATATCTCAAATTGTCTAACTTTGTCAGTACCTTCATAGAATACTATAATTGCCTACCACATTTCATAGGATGTTTGGAATTGCGATACATGGTTGAATTTATCTGGTCTAAGACCACAAATAATTGCATTTATTTATTTCTAATTCTTTTCATACTCAACCTCTATAGTAGTAGACCAGGTTTTAGGTTTTTTTGGAATTGTGAAATGAATAGTAATAGATGAGTATACACTAAATCAATGATTTTTTAAGTGCATTATCATTTGAAACTTCTAGAATCAATATTTCTAACCATTGAAATTTGGAGCAAGAAAAATTGACATTTCATCTTTGAGATTCTCCATTTTCATCACTAATTTAGATCTCATGCATTTAGCACATTATATCACTGTTGAAAAGATCATCCACTAAAACCAATGTTATGTCAAAATTTCTATAGTGATAACACAAGAGGGGGTGAATTGTGTTATTATGAAAAACATAATTCTATTGATTCACATCAACAGTTGATAGAGCTTGAGACATTTTCGTATGAGAGTATAATTAGACGATATAAATAGAGAACAAATCACAAACAAATATAGTGGTTTGGGGAATGAAAATACACTAGTCCACTCCACCAATCACCCTATCAGTGGGCTTGTTGAATTCCACTAGTAAGGTCCTCCTATCATAAGACCGATCCACAACTGAGTGTATGCAGTATCCACCCTTACATACAAAGGATTACAAATAAGAGACTTCTGGTTGTTTTATAGGGAACCAATAAAACCATAGCAAAGTGTGAGAAGATGAAACTCCACCATATCTAAATACGTGCATCTTAAACTCAAGATAGATAATATTTAGTTTGATGAGAAATAGATAAAACTCAAAGTTACAACAACACGAAACTGACAGAAGATGGATCATGAAACTTTTGAAGAAAATAAACACTGAAATATATTAGAAGAGATCTGATTTCATAAGTGATCTTTTATTTTACGAACAGTGACCAAAATAGATCATCATGCTTCTAGGATTAAACATGTATATCTCAAAAATGTAGTCCTTATTTCTGATATACTTGATCATTGTAATACTATAAATAAATTTCATAGGAATAATTCTACTTATAAAGTTTTCATAGATCTGGTGATTTTTCATATTATACTTAGATATATATATATATATAATGATAAATCTCTAGCACAGTTTCAGATTTGTAAAAAATTCATGACAAATCCATTGAATTCAAATTAAAATAATATAGTTCAAATTAATTGTAACTTCCCTTAAGAATAGGAATAAAAATCTCTAAGGTAAACATCACTTTAAATCATTTAATAAATGAATGTAATCATGCATTAAATAGCCCTCAAATTCTACAATTACTATTGTAAAAAGCTCCAATAAAAACTGAAATTCAAATTTCTAACGCTGAAAATTCAAATGTTTGGTTCTTTCATAAAATGAGAAAATAAAAAATATATGGTTAAAATTTATAGTGTAAGTTTGATTATCCATAAGTTTATCCACATCAGCCTAGATCTCTGGCCATAACATTTATTATCCTTTTGTTCAATTTTCTAAAAACTAATCTTAACTATGTATGATTGATCAAAAAAAGAAAGGTTGATGAGCAATGAATTTGTAATGTTCCATACTTACATAAGGTTCTTTAACCACAATTTTTTTTGAAAAACGTAATGTTCTTATCCAAACATAATGTTCCTTAACCACCTGTTTATTCAAAAGTCATTTTGATTAAGGATACACGTTGATCCTTCAACATAAATGTATGTTATGTTACATACGTTACATTCTTTGACGTATTGAATAAATAGTAATTTCAGTAAATGACAAAGGGTTAACAGTAATTACAGACCACACAAAAGAGAATTCCGAACCCTTTAACAAATATTTATCTGAAATAAATAGTTGACTATTATATAAAGATAAGAATATAAATTTGTTAGAATATAAAATTTCTAGAAATACATTGAACATAAAATCATTAGAAAAAAACCAGGGTATTTTTTATCATCAAAATCAATAATATTTATACAGTATTATTGACATAATACATTCCCAATAGTATCTATATTTATCATAAAATTATATTTTTCATTGGGATCTATATTCATAGTACCAAATGGAAAAAATTATGTACGACTATAATTTATCTATTTTTATGATAAGTACTTGAGTATATTTTTCAATAGTTATGCATTTATTTTTCATGATTCAATTTGAGGACATCTTTATAGACTGGTCTGAAAAATCATTATTTCTTTTTCCCAAAGGAATCATAAATTATCCTATCAATAAATTCCCCCACTAATTCAAATGATTTTTTCTAATTTTTTGAAATTATAATCAATGAATCTACTATGTGTTTTGTAACATACCTTTTCCCACTTTCATGTATTCTCCAATCTCATAGATAATTTTTTTGTTGAAATATGTTTTTCTTGGGACTCATAATAATGGAGAATATATTATATGATAAATGATCTAATTTTTGAGGATGTATGTTTTTTTGAATTAATAGAGTCTTAGTATAAATGTGTTAACATCTTTTTGGGGTTCTCCCCATATTCAGAGAATGATGAAGTTGGTTTGATGTTTTTGTAATGAATCTATAGTTTTTTCATTCTATAGGATAAATGAAAACCTTGTTATATAAGAGCACAACTTGTATGTTCTTTAAGGTTGATTTCATGAACCACATATAAAACATCAAGGTAGTACACTTCAGGTGCTATTTATATATTTTTTTAATGAGAAAATATCAATTTTTTAAAAAATGATTGGACTTTTCTTATATTTGATCCCATAGGATTACGTGATGTGTAGAGGAACTAAATGTCATATAAATTCCATAAATAGGGATTTTAGGGTGTCATGTGAGTGATGTGTTCATTCATTTGACATACCTCTTCTTCCATCTCAACCTAGGACTCTTCTGTTGTGATTTTGGGATCCCATGTTCATTTTCAATTGATTAATTCTGTTAGTAATCCCCACTGTGGTCGGGTTGCATCTCTTTGGGAAATAGATAATTTCAATGTTTTCATTTCATTTAATCGTGGTAGCTCTATCTCACTTTGTAATTTGTTTTATTGATCATTTGTGATGTTTATTCCTTTTCTCTCTTTATATTTATTGTTTCTTCAAGTTCAAGGATATATTTCCTTGTTGGTTGTGTTTTAGCGTGTTTTTTTCTTTAGGTAGGTTTTTTTATCCTCTCAACTGAAAAATTTGTATAATTAGATTGATTCTAGGATTTTTAGATTGAATTTAGGGATTCTATTTTCTTTGTTCCATTCTTCTTGTAGGTGGATCCCATTGTGTGATTTTGTGACCCCGAGATGAGGTAGTTGGTCCCATAACATTCATATGATAGTGAATTTCATGGCTCCTATTTTTGATTAAAAAATAATTAAATAAAATTGGATGATATGACTTATTTGTTCTATGTGTGTAGAACATTGTTTTTATAAATGATTTATTCACCTAGTTTTGATCAATGGAAAAGGGTTTTCAAATCATATTGAAATGATTCTGTGAAATGGTTTGATGGAAATGATTTGATGATCTATTTTTGAAAATAGAGAACATATAAAGCCATCGGTACTTATGTGTAAGTTATATTAATAGTACACAAACACTCTTGTGGATGTTTTCTCACGGGGGTTTCCTTGACTCCATTGTCCTATTGTTCTAGGGACATGTTAGTCATGTTAGTGGGTTTACATACAAGGCTTCTCCTCTTCTATCAATAATTTATGAATATTTATTGTGTCTTGAACCATTTGGAATTGTCTTTGTTAATAACAAGTATCCTATTATTATTGACCTATTGAGATCCCTGGTGTGATGTTACAAATGATTCTTCTTTTTGTTTGTACTATTTTTTATTCATTCTGGTATTTGATATGATATGTGATGCCTGATTTTTTTTGACATGATATATTTTTTGTGATATATAGTAATGATATTATTTTAAACAGATCTATTGATTTTACTCCGCAAAGTAGAAAATATGGAAATTAATTTTTTTACAATGATTTTGAAATAATATTGATAAATTTTTATCATGCTGTGTTTTCTATAATGTTGATCATGCTTGGATTACTATTAAGAGACTTGATATTGAACACATGGGTGGGAAACTACTATTATTGCTAACCTAAAACCTACATACCCCTTGATTATGTGTATACCTAATTATGTCATTTGATGTTGTGACAGGAAAAGCATTTTTTAGGTGGATATGTATTATTGTTAGTTGATGTCATGAACCAAGCTAGGAATTCATCCAACCCGACTTCTGACCCTGTTTGAGAGATGGATCGAAGGGAATTCATATTCCCCATAGGCTGAAAACATCTGTTAACCATCAATGTCATCACTAAAGGAATTATTTTTTCCAATGAACCATAATCAATAATAAAAACAAAATATTAAAAAATATCATTAAGCAATAACCAAAAAAATTATTAAAATTAACATGTAAACTGATCCAGATACACATATTACATAATAATGAACTAAAAACATAATATAAACTAAAACTAGACTTCACAATAGAATCTCTTGGTGACCCCTTGTTCACCTATGATCATAATAACAATCAACTCCAACAATGAACACATTGACCGAAATCATTAACCTGCAAAATATTTCACCTCTATCGATGTCGAATGGTTCAATTAGGGTGTCAAATACATAGAAAAATAGGAAAACACCATAGAATCCATACATTTTCATTCCCGAAACCATCCATGAACACTGGTTTGAAATAATTTTTTTAAAAAAAATCTAATTTTTAATAACAAAAACATCTTTTACTCTTCCAAAAAATTAACTCCATCGTTTATTTTTAATATATGCTACCATATTAGAAACCCAAATCCCAAACCAGCAACCAATGAAAAGAAATATGATTCTATGCTGAAAATAAAAGGGTAGTTCAAAAAGGAAATAATGTTCTGTAGAAAATAAATATGCCAATATAGATAGAAAAACATGGGAATTTAATAAAAATAACTAGAGAGATCATTGCACATACTCGATGTAGAACCACCTATCGACATATAGCTAAACTCTAATGTGTATAACCAACTGGTTTCCCTCAACTAGAAGATCATGTGGCACTACACACCTATCCTTTTAATCCATCAAAGTGTTTCCTACCAGTTTATTCTGGGTAGATAATAAAACATCACTCAACCCTCTAAAGATTACTAGGAAACCCATGGTAATGTTATAATGTCTAATTAAGAGTCCCACACTCACGTGATTCACCTTGCCTTCCGTCAGCACACTTACATACCACAAAAACTAACACCACCTATATGATAACCCACATGTGGAAATCCTTTTATAGGGGTCCCTATAATATATCAAACCATTCACATGTGCCAATATTTCCATCATATAAAATGATCTTTCAAATAATCTTCTCAAATTTATCAAGGTGCCAACTATGAAAAATTATTTCCAAAAACCACATTCATTTTTCTAATATTATAATGTGACAATTGGGCCTTACATCATTCCCATTTCAAGTAAAATTTTAAAAAAATTAACCATTTTTAAAATCAATACTAGTAATCTCTTTTGAGAGAATAATTCCAAATAGTCCTTTATTAAAAATCCCACATCATATCCATATTTATATCATGACCCTGATTAAAACACACAACACAACTAAAGTCTCCAAAATGGATTCCTTATAATTTAAAAACCTACCATAATTTATAATTACCAGTTGGTACTTAATATTAAACATAACATTTTAAAATACACATGAGTTATTTGAAAACAAATTTGGTTTATTTAAACACCATAACTTTAATAGGGACACTCAAGTGTTTTGAAAAGTGGGTTTTTATGTTAAGAATTACAATCATAATTTTTGAACCAATCCATTTGTGCACTCAGATCACACATATATGTGTCCACATCCAATGGCATACCCCATGTATCCAGGAAATTGCATAAAACAAATTTTATTGACACACCCCATTTTTCCAACCAACACAAAAATCCATAAAAAAACACATTCGATAAAAAAAAATTCACAAAATTTATACCAAACTCACAATACAACAATGAAACAATATTATAAATAATTCTCAATACTTTCCAAACACCCAATTTCTTTTTAAATGAATATATTTCAATTCAAAAAACACCTCATGTGAACATATACTAAGGTTAATTTCAATAATCTCCTTGAAAAACTATTTTTAACAAATTCAACCAAAGCCAAAAAAATTATAATTATCCCCAACACTTCCTAGTAATGAGAATAATATTTATAAATTAATTAGAAACATTCATAAATCAATTGATTATGAAGAAATGGAAAATAATGGGAACACTTACCTCAAATGAGTGTGGATGGAATAAAGCTTCATTATAAGGAAGAATTGAACCACATGGACGAAATAAACACCCTAACATCAGGGAAATTTACCAAAATCATCCAAACCTAAACATAGGGTACTCTCAAAATGTTTCTAAGAAAAAATAAAACCATTATATGATACATGGAGAACAGAAAAGGAGTAATGGAGATGATTTCATGATTAAATCTTAAATAATCACTTACCTTTGGTGAGAAATCAACTGAAATGTGTCCCAAGATGATGCTGAATGAAGCAGGAACACTCTGTCCAATACCCCACATTTAAAATATCACATGAGAGGTGGAATCACATAAATATAGTTTATAAAATAAACATTATTTAGGTTATGATGGATTTCAATGTCTTGATTCTTGGTTTTGTAAATAATACGTAATCCATGTGAATGCTACTAGAAACAATACAAGGACTCATAAGAATGTGTTGCCGGATTTGGGAAAATTATTCTCAAAATGTGCATCCTGAAAAAGTTTCCCAAACCCCTCAAATGAAACCAAAAAATATAAGGAAACATGCTCAATGATTCTTGAATGACTAAATCACAATTTAGTGACAACTTGTATGTCACAAACTCCCTACTATGAAACTTTCACCCAATACCATTCGCAATAAAGATGTATAGGGTTAGAAGAAAACCAAAACCACCAAAACACAAATATGTGTGTTAGACACTCAACCTAAACCTCCACAAAATGAACCAACATTGATAAATAAATAAAATAAAATAAAATATGGATGGGTTGTGACAATTCTCCCCACCACAACAACATTTATCCACCAGAAATTCAATTAGTTGATCGGTAAACAAAACTCAATTTCAAATTCGGAAGATAGAAATTGAAACTGTTAACTTTGGGGTTAGCTTTCAATTCAAATGTCAAACCCAAACCATTCTATATAAAATTTTTGCATGAAGTAAACCATTAGAACTCAATAGGGTTCTCCACACCACAATAATTAAAGCTACACTAGAACATCAAAACCTAGACAACACCCCCAAAACAAAAATGGAAAACCCACTATAAGGCCAATTGGAAACGATAACTCCTACCCAACTAACATAAACCCCATTTTCACAATTGAGGAAAAACAAACCCCAAAACCAAAAATTCCCCATGAAGGAAGGACCCCCAAGACCAAGGGAAATCCCACATAAGAAATTGATAACAAAAACAAACTGAAACTACAATCAATCAATTTCAAAAAACTCAATAACCTTTAAAGGAGGAAAACTAAAATCGATACCATCTCTCATAAGAGATAAGAGTACTCAAAGAAGATAAAATGACACAAATAGACACATACAAATATGCATAACAAAAAAATGTCTTCAAAAATGAGAAACTAGGAATAGCTATAATAATAACAATGCAAAATTCAAACATCTCCAATATAACACTTGAAAAAATAACAGGACGAAGGGTTCCCACACCATTTGAAATCTCCTGAATACATTAAAGCTCCACTAAAAGTCATGTGGATGGATCCTTGGTGTTTAAAACATATTCTTAAATGTATATTGGAACTGAAATCCTTGAATCAAGGCTTCCTTTTTGGACATCGCTTCATTAAAAACATCTCTAGATGACCCAACGGCCTGAACAATGACATGCTTTCAGATAATTATGTCAGGATTACTTCGAATTCCTAAACCATAAACATTATCTCCTTGATCTCAAGAAGATTAACCCTGATGAAAAGTTAACCTTTCATCATATCATGTGACAGAACATCTGGAGGATAGGATACAAGCTCCTTTATTTTTTTTACAAAGGCCTTCACTATCATCTAGCCTTGCAAAACATTCAATAGATCTTCTTTCTTATCTATATTCACCACATCAGTTATAAACCAACATATTTACATGGACCTAAACACAACCCATTTCATTCCAACATGCACTAGAGGTGGGTAAAACAACACCCATTCATCCATAGTTGGGCCTTAAAACCAAATTAGAACATTTCTCACCCTCACATCTTTGGGAGTTCCCACAAATTTGAAGACATATTCGACCTCTTCAATCCACTCCACAACCAATAACAAACTTCATTAACCACAAATTATGGAAAAGACTATATAATAACCATAAACTGAGAAAGATTAACTAAAAATTTTGGGGACCTTTATGGGCGTCATATTTAGTTAACCACGAGAAACAGAAACTCAGAACCAACATCAACCTAAATCATTGTAGAAAAGTACATCTCAAACAAACACAATAAGATCACAAGACAAAAACATACAAGAACCACCAAAAAATATTCTTTTCAAACATCCTTTTCATGCCAATTTTCAAAACCACCTCCTTCTATGGTTATTTTCCATATACCAATAATCCATTATACACAAAACATGATCCCAACTTTCAAATAAAAATCAATCTCAAGAATATTATAATTCCAAATAGTCTGCCATGGAACCCTCTGAACCATCACATATGTGTCCTTTCCACTTACATTCAAACCATCCTTGAACACATTCCCATTTGAACATTCCACACATACCCATATATATATATGTGATTGTTCACAAGGAACACTGAGGGTCACACATACCATTTCACTATCAAAACCCAAGAACATTACAAATTTTCAATCCAAAAAAATTCATTCAAAAATTATTCTTTCCAACATAAAAAATACTTGATATAAATTATATCTATTTCAAAAACAATTTTATTTTTAAAATCATACTCAAATAAACCAAGAATGAAGAAAGACATTTCTCATGCAAAAATACGGGATTGAGGAACTAGTGGTCATACCTAACCCAATGACATGTTAGTGGGTATTGTACCAAGTATGAAACAACAAATAAGTAGAACTTGAACCTTGAACATGGAATCCACACAGGTCACTACCCCATGTGAGATCACAATTTGAAACCAGATCACCTCCTTTATCATTCCCAAATCCCAAAAAAACAATCGACTCAAGTATTGGAAAATACCTTGTAACTCAAGGATCATAAAAAAGAGAGTGTTCATGATTCTATTCACATACCTATCACATGAGTTTCGATAGTACTAGTATCTAACTACCAGATAGCAAAAATTACATAGAATCTCCTTTGATACCATTTTCTCACAAACCATGTCGAGATGTCATCCGACAGAACATCTGATGTAACATCCCAGGTAAATAAAGAATATGAAATTTTTCATATTTATTAATATTTTTAAATTAAATGTTAATTTTAAGTTAAATGGGATTCTATTATTCATGAAATTATTAATACGAAACAATGGGTTTCTTTGAAAGCTTATGTTACACACAACGCTGAGTTATACCAAAAAATAATATAATAATATTTTAAATTTAAATAGTAGTTAATGCCAAGCTGGTTTATTGGTAGGAATGAATAGAACTAACTAAGATATGATTATATATGTTTCTTAAATGTTTTTACTTCTATCCAATAAATTTTAGAGGCTTAAAATGTGAATGAATCTAATTTTAAACATAAATACTCTAATATTCTTTAAAGGGTCGATTTACAACATTTTAATGGTGAACCCTTTTGAAATATAGTTTCTTCACTTTTATATGTTCTATATGAAAAAATATAATTCATCTTTTGAATCGAGACATCAAAATTTACTTTGGGAAAATTTTGGGATTTTTTCTAATAAAGATAATTTTTTAATGAATAGTGAAAAATACTTTATTTTAATTCAAAACTTCCTTTTAATATAATTTATTTATATGGTTATATTATTTGATTAAAATATTTTTAAATTATAATTACATTATATTATTACCATTTAACACAATTTTGGTCGTTGGAAATACTTTCACATTGAATTTCGACATAAATAAGTGTCAGTCTTTTGATAGTTATTATTTATTAAAAAACACGTTTTTTGTTTTGACAGCAGGAATAAATTTTACATTATTTAATGAAAATTATATGATTTTAATTTCCAAAAATATAAATCATATTTTTTTCTGAATATAAAATATATATTAGGCAGAATTTTTGATATTTTTCTAAAAAACATCAATTTTTTGATGAATAGTTAAAAAACTAAGTTGTTTTTGAAAAGATGACTTTTTCATTTAAATAAATTTTACCACTTCAGTGAATTTAATTTTGAAAATATAACATACATGCTAATTATTATTATTTAAAATGTGGTTCAACAAGATGAAAACAATTTTTGGTGAATAGTAACTTCTGACATTTATTTACCACGGTTAAAGGTAAATAGGGTAATTCAAGATAAAAACAATATTATAATAACATAAAATTACCAAAACACTTGTCCTAACAATATTGGATTAGTAATGTCCGACCAAGAAAATCCTTGGTTGAGACTTCTGGCCTATAAAAGCCATTTGGGTAAGATAATGTCATTAATAACATTTTATTTAAAGGTAAAATAAAAATATCATAAAAATGTATTGTTTTTCTAAAACAAATTTAATATGGGGAAATATAATTGATATATATGACTCTAAATATTCATTATAAATCTAAAAAAATTTCCTACATCATTTAATTTTAATTATAGTTCTTAGAAATCAAATAAAAATTTATTTATGACACAACAATGCTCAATTGTTTACCTCATTAATGAATGATTTAAATAAATAAGATTATAAAAATTAAAAAAAATATTTAAAACCATTCAAATTATATTTTTATTATTTTATTTCTAACATGAGTCATCATAACTACGACTTTGATGAGTATTGGTCTATTAGAACTGAAAATCATTATATAATAAAATAATATTTTAAAACATTCATGAAGAGCCCATTCTACCCCTTATAAAAAGACATCATCTCTAACTCATTACACACAACACTAAATCCCCATGGATCATCCAAAATCTGACCAAATAAGCATTCAAATTCCCTCTATTCCACCTATAAACCTTAGTATAGCCAGAAGGGACTTTAATAAAAACTTTTGGTTCAAACGAAAGGGAGTTACCCGATTTAAAGGTAACATCTTCTCTTACGTTCTATCATTTATATTACTTATCCAAACCCTTAACTCTTTTTATTACTTTCATTTATAAAAACACTAGTATCCTTAATATTATAGGTTGATTTTAGGGTAATTATTAGAACTACATTTACACACACATCCATCTAATGGGTAATAAACATACTATTTTTGTGGAAGGCAAACTACTGCCTCACAAAACGATAATTCATTAATCTTCTCCTAACACCTCTTATGGTGGATATTATGATGGTACTGTATTTATATGTGAAATATATTATTTTTATTTTTTCTCTTTACTTCGGTATTTTTCATTTATATCATTCCATTATGGTTTCCATAATGGGTAAAAATGATAATTTCATTTGAGGAAGTGCGGACAACCGCCCCCTCAATGGGATATGAGTTATTCATTCTATACATGGGTCGCATTAAGGATGTCATTAATCAAATTATATATTATATTATATTTGAATTATAATATACCTATGTATCATTATTATTTTCAATCAATTAAAATATGAAATAGAAATGAAATTTATGTTCATGCGTTCGTACGGCTTACTGTCTCCAAGAACAGTGCATTTCATTTCATATATCCAAATGTTATGTAATATTATAAATACATATAAATACAGGATTTATATTATATATATGATATTTAAATAATGAATTTGATTATAGAGATAACAGAATTTTGACCACATAGGCAGTTTGTAATTATAACAAGTTCATTTTTTTACTCAAGTTCCGAACATCGACAAAATGTCTGATATGAACACTAATAATTAAAAAAGTGCTATAGAAAGGTAATAAGTGCTATTAAATGAATAATAAATCATTATAAAGGAACTTAATCAAGTATAAATTAACTTATGTTTATTATTTTTTAATATCATGTAACAAATAAGATAAGTCAGACTAGAGGTAAGGGGTTTCTTATCTCACTTTGAATATCTTGAGATTTCCATTATTCATCTCTTATTTATACCATGTGGTATATTGTGTAATGCCATATTATATATATTATAATGATTATATTTATATTCCTAGAATTCTTGAATTCATTTTGTGGCTATTAACTTTTGGTCTTATAACTCGATTAATTACAACGTGGTAGGGGGTTTCATCTCACTTTTTCTTCGTGAAAGATTCATATTATATTGCCAATATTTTTTTTTGTGTAGTGTATGTACTGCCCATTATTTTATTTTTTATGTAATATTATTAAATTTAAGGATTTTTACATTTTCATGGTATGATCCTTTTTAATGGGGTGTATGTTTCGAATGTTACAAAATCAGTAAAGAAACCTTTCACCCTCCTATTTTATTCAAATACATATTTTATATAATGTCTTTTAATTTCCATTATATTATGTTGGGATATGTTCATATATATCATTATTTATTTTTATTTTATTTCCATGTGATGAGAGACCCTTTTCTCCCTCATCATCACATTTTTTTTTGAATTTTAATGTAAAGTCGTTAGGCTGTTGAGTTTCTGTAACGGAACATCTTAAAAAAATTTCAATTTTTTGGAGTTAAACCTCAACTTATTGATTATATAGTGTTATGAATATATGTGAATGATGTATTATTGTTTTTTATGTAATATCCACTTATATTTTGTGTATTCTTATTTTTCACACATAATTATGTCATTGATTTATCCTTAATATAATGATATGATTTTTGCATGCGACTTTGTCTCAATTTACATTCCATTGAAACATATTTGTTTTTTTATACACCAATTTACTTTTATATTATGTATATAATTCCCTTTGAAATATTATATCATGAATTTATTTATTCTAAAGATATAATAAGGATTCATTGTTATTAATCCTCAATTATTTGTATTCAAGCATCTCTCATTTTGTCAGGAACTCTTTATCTAAAATATCATTTTAAATGTTTCAAAGATTTATTCTTCTAAATATTTCTCATAAATGACCATGTATTCAAAATGGATTTAAGGTTTTATTTATATGGTCATTAATGTTCAAAAATGTTAATTACTTTTAAAGTTTCAATGTGGTATTAGACACTTTAATTAAAAAATATATTTATTAAATGTTTTAAATCGTTTTGAAAATGGATTGATAAAGCAATGTTATTGTAAATATCTTGAAATGATTTGTAGTGATTGAAAATGAAATATTATTAGTGAAATTTTTATATTTTCAATATTTTATGTGTTATGATTTTATAATGTTACATGGACATTTGAAGGGTTGTTACATGATAAACAAAATGATGGGTAGTGCCATGATAAACAAGGATGGGTGGTAACATTATAACCTCCTATGCAATGGGTATGGAAGTCGACCATATGCCTATTAAATTTAGTGATATGTGTGGAAGTCAGTCGTATGGTTATTCCATTTAAGAATGTTTATGTCCCTTTTTACCTTTATATGTTATGTGTTGTTTCTATGGGTTTTTTGGAAATATTTTTGTTACAAATGGGTACGAAATGATCTTTTATTCATTGGATAGTATTTAGTACTTCATAAAAGAAAAAATTATTACTTATTATAACATATTCATGAATTACATGTTTTTTTGAAAAACTAATAATTTCCCTTCTTTGTGTAGACCTTACTGACATTTTTTTCCCACCCCAAGTTTTTGAATTTTTTTCACAGGATAGAAAGTGGAATATGGTCAGGGATGGGATCTAGGAAAATTCATGTTGTCTAAAACATGGAACTAGACATGTTTCTTTTAAAGTGTTTTTATTTTATGAAAAAAGTGGATACTGAGTAGTATTGTCTACATGCTATATTCAAGTTGATATGTAATAGTTATGGCCTAATTATCTAAAACTCTAAACCTTAAAAGATCCTTAATGTGAATTTACTAATTAAATCAAGATTATATAATGTTTTAAGGATGAGGACTTATATTTTGTATTAGATGTCAGTTTAGAAAACTTTTAGGATTAATATTTTTCGCTAAACACATAGTTAGTCCATATTTATTTTATTTTAGTTAAATTTTTGTTTTATAACTTTTCTGATCAAGGAAACTTTGTTAAAAATTGATTGAGGAGGATATAAAACGACATTCATATCTCTTCCTGATGACATTATTACAATAATTATTAAAAATTCATGTTCAAATGATTGTGAAAAATTTTCTAGCATACAACTCACTTGAAAATAGTTGTTTGAGATATCAAATACCTGTAATATACCTCGACATCATCATAGATCATGGGTTATATTTAATCAAATACTATTTTTTTTAATATTCTCATATTTTCAAGAAAGGTAAATTATATCAATGAATTTTAAAATATTTTACCTCATCACCAGATTTTAATGCATATAATGATTTTGAAAAAGGTGCTGAAGAAGGAGACTGTTGGTCGGAGTGGATACTCAAGAGGGGGGTGAATTGAGTTCTAATTAAAAATTTCAGTTACAAATATTTCTATTAAAATCCTACAATAAAAACCTAAGTTAAACTGTAGTGAATTTGTAGAACTCTAAAGGTTAAATTAGGTTCTAAAAGAGTGATTAGGTCTCAGTTAATTTAATCGGAAGATTAAATTAGATTTTGAAACTAATATTCTAATTTAAAATACTTACGAACAGTTTCTAGATTAACTATCAAAGTAAATTAAAAAAAAATTAAATTTCAAAGTAATTAGCATCGGAATAGAAAATAACATAAGCTAAGAATAGGATGCACAATAGATATAACCAAGAGGTTCAGTCTCAACCCTATACATAGTCCTATAAAAAAATTTATAAAAATTTTGATCCACACCGTGGATCGGTGTTAAACAACAATACAGAGACTATCCAGGTACTAATACCTCTACCATAGTTATTCATGGGAAAATAAAACAATATAACATTGGATATCCAGGTCCTACTTGACCTGTACCACTATCCACAGTGGGATACAATAGAGTTAAAGAGGTTTTGAGTGAGAATTTATAAATCCTCCAATTTAGCACAGGAGACAGTGTGTAAATACAACACACACTTCTCAAAATGTAAATGAATGAAACACAATAGAGATAAACAGATAGATATGAGTTTATAATGATCTGTGTGTTGTGAGTGAAGCTCTAGACTCCTTGGTTTGATGAAAATAAACCTCTGAGACCTTCTCTGTTTTTATCAAGAAAAAGAGAGCGTTGTGGTTCTTGTTCCATCACTTCTAGTGTAATTGTTCAGCTTGAGTGTGAGATTGTTCTTTTTAACACTTAAACTTCTTCTTTTAACTTCTATTATTGATGAGTATGAGTGTTCTTAATGTTCCTCATGTGTTCTTATTTTCATGTATGTGTGTATCTTTTTGAATATTTCTCGTGTATTCTCTATGAAGGTCTTTATCTAACTACAGCCTGATCTTCCTTATATTCCACGGGCTCCGGCAATAGGAATGATTTAGTTTCATAGGTACGAGGTACAGTTCCCTTACATGCCAACAAAAATCATTAAATATCCTTAATTTCATTAAAGGAACATCAAATATGAGCGTTATTATTATTTAAATAATATTTACAAAGTATGGAGTTTGACTAATAGTGACTGGTTTCTAATTGGTATCTCCTTGTAACAGTGAGCTTGTAGCGGTAGACTTGAGTCAATATTTCTTGTGTCAGTAGCTTTTAATCATTGTATCGGTAGCATTCTAGCAACAGTTTCTCCTTTATATCGGTGGACTTACTCTCTCGGTATCTCTCCTATTGGTAGCTCTATGTATCAGTAACTCCTTCTACCGAAATCTCTTATTGTCTATTAGTAGTTGTTCATATCGATAGCTCATTGTTCTTGTATCGGTAGCTACTTACATCAGTATCTATAGTTCTTTATTGGTGGACTTCATATCGGTATATTGTCTGTGCATCGGCGACCTTTCTGTAATGGTATCTCTTATCGGTAGCTCTGAGTGTTAGTGAGTTCTCTATCGGTAGACTGGATCTATCAGTGACATTTACTTACCAGTGGACTTATACATATCGGTAGCTCTGTTATGTACAAGTGACTATGTGTCTGTCTATTTGTTCTATTGTTGACCGTTGTCTATTGGTAGACTACGTACCAGTAGGTCTGTCTATTTGTCGGTATCAGTAGTTATGTGCATACCGGTAGACTTAACCCACTTATATGTTCTATGCATCATATATCCAGATTGTGTTTGAATTATTTCATAGTATGTATAATCATATATAATCATTGAATAATATATTCCAATAATTATTTTAATATTCTTATCAACTCAATGGTAGGATGAAAATTTAAATAATATATAAATGAACATTATTTGGGATTATCAGCATATTGAGATATAATTGGGATTATCAAAACAGGTGTGGTCAACAATCTCCCCCTTTTTGATAATCACAACTTAGGATATGATAATTCCAAAAAAATTAGTAATGTATTAGAGGATATAGGCTTAACTCCAATTGTATATGAGATAATAATAAAAACAAATAATCAGTGAGTAATAAAATTTTTAGATGTATGTTTTGAAATGTTAATTGTATCAGAAGTAGAATTAAATGCAATGGTATCAACGGTACAAGGAAATTAGGATTCATATCATAGTTCTCCCCTTTTGGCCTTCCATATTATATCATATCAGTTCAGTTCTCCCCCTTTGTGATTAGCAAAATGTGGGAAACAAACAAATATTGAAGGAACAAAATGGAAAAGAGAATAGGATCATTTGTATTTCATGGTGAAAAAAGGTACATAGAAATAAAAATAAAATGAAACAAAAAGAATACAAGTGATTCCTATCAAATTTATTAGACACGTATTCAATCCACCTCATGAATGTCCACTTGGGATTTTCCTTTGGGATCTGAGGTAGACTCAGACTATGTGGATGCAGGTGGAGGTTTAGGAACACTAGAAAGGACCAATGGAGGCTGAGCTATTGAAACTATCCCTAGATTGTACTGAGTAGCTCTCTCATTTATCATATGAGTAAGGCTTCAGATGGCTTTGGCTGGATTCATCTGAGCGGGACAAGTAGTATAGGCAGATGCCAGTAAAGATGGAGGTATAACCACTGGTTGGGCATTAACATGCAATAAGGGAAACAAAATATTTCTGAAATACATAATGATTCCTCCTCCTCTTTCCATGGTATAAATTAAGTCAACCTCGTTTTCTATCAATTTTTCCAAGGATGGGGTCAGTTCCCTGAGCTTGCTGACTTTCTCTTTGAAAGCTTGGGTGACTGGAGGTAGCAACATATTTTCTAACATAAGCTTGAAATGGTTGTTGAGCTGATGCTTGGTGTAAACCCTTTGGCACTACTGGAAAATGGGTCAATACCCATAGTTCTGCACAAAACCATGGGTATAAGACACCCATATACCCACGGTTTCCCAAAACCATGGGTATAGGGTTATTATAGGAACCTATACCCACTGTATTCCAAAACCGTGGGTATAGGTTATTTTTGAAGACCTATACCCACGGTTTTGGAAAAACCGTCGGTATAGGGATTGTTATGGTGACATATGCCCACGGTTTTGAAAAACCATTGGGATATGGGTTTTTTTACAAGACATATACCCAAGGTTTTTCGAAACCGTGGGTATAGATTTTCCTTGTAATGGTGGGGGAAAAATCCCACGAGAGGGAATTTTTTTTTGGCAGGAACATGATTTAAAATTAATATAATTATATGGAGTGAATATTTTAGTTAAATGATTTCACTAGGTTAGCTGGTTCAGCTCTGTGTCTCGTATAGGAAAGACCGGTGTTCGAAACTCGATATATTTTTTCAGATATTCGAGTATTTTTAATATAATTAAACAACTAGATGGAAATGTTAATAAAATTTGAATAGCTGAGTTGGTCACGAGTTACTTATGCCGATGCCGCGTGAGGCGCGGGATCAAATCCTCCCAAGTGCATTTTTTGAATTTCTTTCTTGTCGGTTAAAATCCATGGATTATATTAATATATATTTGTAGATATATGAAAATATAACAAATTGAAATTATAGCTGCATTGGTCCCATGGTGAGGCGCGATAGTGAGGCTGTGGATGGGTTGCAGGATCGAATTCCTGTTACGCCCCATTTATTATTTTTAATACCCCATGGTTTGGAAACCGTGGGGATTGGTGTGTGCCACGCTGGACAAGCGTGGTCCTCTCTTTGACAAGGTTATACCCACGGTTTAGCATAACCATGGGTATAGGGTGAGACCCCTATACCAACGCCACTCAACCCCATGGTTCCCTAAACCGTGGGTATAGCCTATACCCATGGTTTTGGGGGCTATACCCACGGTTTTGAACCGTGGGTATAGGTCGTTGTTCCAGTAGTGTGGAAATAATAATCTACCTTGTCTTTCACATATTTCTGAGAAGCAGAATCATCTCTCATATAATCTTGTACAATTTTCAGTATATCTTTAATGGTAGACACCACTTGTGTCATGGAGATAAGTCCACAGAGCAACTGGTAGAAGATGAACCAAGCTCCCACTTCATCAAAGCTCTAATCTGATCCAATCCTATTGATGGTTTTGAAGCAAGATAACCAATAGAAAAAGTCACAGTTTTCTTGAATCTCTTAGTTAGCCCACTGATAATATTTTACAGCACAGAATCATGGATGATAACATGCATTGTTGTGGAATGCTTAAACTCCTAAAAAATTGAGACCATTTGTCTTACTACACTCTTCAGATAATCTAATCCTTGTCTGATTGAGATTTGGAACTCATATAGGATTCCAGAGAGACAACTGATCTCTTTAGAACATCCACATCCTCCGCCAAGATAGAATCCTAATTCTGGAAAGCTGGGATTTCATCCACTATATATTCAACAAAGCTTGACACATTACAACCAAGAGAGAGTTCAAAAGAATTTTCTATATTGATCATCTCTTCAACAAAGAAACTCTTTAACTCGGAAACAGAAGCACTCAAAGACTCATTCAGCTCATCCTTTAAGGATTCAATATCAGGCCTGATGATCATATTTGCAGACACAACAGCAGGTTCTATTTCAGACACAATACTAGCCACTGATTCATTCATAACCGATTGAATTGATGACACTAAAGATGTTTCCATTCTCCTTACATCTTCCACAAAGTTTTCCTTTATCTCAGACTTTATTTGATCCAGATCACCTTTTCGGACCACATCCTCAAGTAACATCTCAGAAAGAATATTGTAATTAACTTATGGTTGACTGAGGGATATCCCATTATCAGAATCTGGGTAATCCAATCCCCAAACCCCAAACCCTGGGTCTTCTTCCCAGTGAATAATTCCAAAATCCTCTAATATAATTCCAAATCAGATAGGATGCTCCCCCTCAACTGGTGCATTCTCTTGTACAGCAATGGCACCCTCAGTTTCTCGGTCTTCCTTATAAAAATCTTTCACAACCATCTCTGTTTCTCCAACAGCAGGAGGCTTCCCAGGAATAGGAGCAGGTCTATCAACTTCAACAAGAACATCCTCTAAAGGCACATCAGAACATCCAATCAGACGACTCAAACTCAAGGTGGTAGAAGAACATGCTTCAGTTTCAGATTCTCTTTCTTCTTCTCCATTCTCTGGGCAGCGTCTTCTTGATCTAATCCATGCTGGTCTTCCTCATCCACAGGTTCCTCTTCATTTCTTACACCCAAAACAGTTTCTGTACTAGGTAGGTTCAATGAAGCACTTTCCTTTTCGTCTGATACAATTTCAGGATCTAGACTAGGAGGAAAGTCTGGATCTCCTCCATCTACTGCAGAGGAATCCTCCTATTCTAAATCATCACTATACTGTGTCTCCTCTTCATCAGGTCCTATACTTGGATCCCTCACATCCTTAGGCCTAGAAGGATGATCCACAGGATTAAACTTATCATACAACTTCTTATCATTAGTAACCCACTCCTCTCTCCATGGGTTCCAACATATCTTCATGTAATTACACACTGTGCTTGTGATACAAAAGTTGTTTCTTACCACCATTGTATCATCATGAGACTCATCAACTCTATTTACCTTAATCATAACTGAAATCAACATGGAAAAAATAAGTCATTGGTCTTTGATTTAGGTCTGGTCATATCCTCCATTTGAATCATTAGCAGCCTGCACAGATTCACCTTCACACCATTTCACAAGATATTTAATAGATAGATATCTTGATATCTCAAATTTTCAAAGTCCCATTTTCTTTGACTTATAATATGTTGCACAAATTTGAACAACAATATGTTTTCTCCATCCATTATAGCATCCACCCCCTTTCTTTGCTTTCCACTACCAGTGAGCTCCTCCAAAGCAGTCTCATAAAAAAATATGTCAGTTGTAGGTGGTACTGTCTTTGATGAATATCCAAAAACTCTTTCATGTGGTACTCTCAGGTACTCAACCCACTCAAGGTATGAAAAGGCTATTTCCTTGCCATTTTCCCATGAAACCATTCTATTTTACTCATCAGATTTCTCAAAAATTACAAACTCAGATAATGGATTTACTAGCTTTAGATATTATGTTCCATTGTTATTAGAGTAGCATTCTACCCATTTCTGATCTTCCAGCACCTCTAGAACTAATGATTTACTAGATATCAGCCATTACCTGCATAGCTCTTTCACGATTACAATATCTCTATTTTGTAAATGAGGGTTCACTAGATGCCTCCCCGACATTGTTCTACTAACACTGCTACTTGATTTAGGTCTTGTCATCTTCTTATTTGCATTTGGCTCAACAATTTAATCTCTGAAAGTAGGGATTTTGGTTTTTTTCCATTTTGGGTTCGAGGAACATAGGGTTTTTTCAAGATTCGAGAGCTAAGGCTTGAAGTTAAAGGGTTTGAGGTGGATCATAATGAGTTTAAAACTAATGTTTTATCATTTAGGAATCCCATGATAAATAAATAAAATATAATATGTATAATATATACAAAATAGATTTGAGAGGATAAAGCTACAAAAGTTTTAAAACATCGCAACCTATCGGTAACTCATACCGGTGAGAATTTATAACAGTGAAATATATCAGTGAGGTTCACTAACAGTGTGGTATAATGGCGAGTTTTAATAAAAGATAGGTATAAAGGTGAGGTTTACTAACACTGAGGTATAATAGTGAGGTTTAATAATAGTGACGTATAATGGTGAGGTTTACTAATAGTGATGTATAACGGCGAGGTTTACTCATAGTGAGGTATAATGGTGAGGTTTACTATCAGTGAGGTATCTAACGAACAATGTCTATAATTTCTAATTCATCTCTAATGTACCTTAAACTATCTGAACATAAACGCTTGGTGAAAATGTCATCTAATTTATGTTTTGTACCAATAAATTCAAGAGCAATATCACCTTTTTGGTAATGATCTCTCAAAAAATGGTGCCTTACATCAATGTGTTTTTTCCTTGAGTGTGACACGAGATTTATAGAGATGTTAATTGAACTAGTGTTATCACAGTTAGTAGATACATGTTTAAAGTCATATCCATAGTCCAATAAGGTATGTATCATCCACAGAATTTGTGCACAGCAACTACCAGCAGCTATATACTCTGCTTCAGCAGTAGACAATGCATCAGAATTCTGCTTCTTAATACACCATGATACGTGGGACGTACCAAGAATATGAAATGTTCAAGAAGTTCTCTTTCTATCTACCTTTCAACCAGAAAAGTCATCATCTGAATAAATTATTAAATCAAAATATTGTCCTTTTGGATAAAACAAACCTAAATTTGCAGTATGTTTAAGTTATTTGAAAATTATTTTAACAGCAAGAAAATTATATTCAATAGGATTATCATGAAATATTTCACACATACACACACTAAACATAATATCTTGTTGACTAGCAGTATGGTAAAGTAGACTACCAATCAAACCTCTAAAATTTGTTGGATCAACTAGTTTCCCAGATTCATCAATGTCCAACTTTCAGGTAGTACTCAATGTTGTATCACATTCTTTAATACTATCTAAACCAAAGAGTTTTAAAAGATCCTTTTTATATTTACTTTTATGTAAAATAATTACATTTTCATTTTGAAAAACATGAAATCCAAGAAAATATTTGAGTTATCCCATTAAACTCATTTCAAATTCATTTTTCATACTCTTTGAATAATCAATATACAATGTATTTTTAGAAGATCCAAAAATAATATCATCAACATAAATTTATACTATCAAAATATCTTTAGAAATTCTTTTGTTAAATAGAGTTGGATCAACAACCCATTTTGTAAAATCTTTTGAATTAAGAAAATTTCTAAGTCTATCATACCAAGCACGTGGAGCATGTTTCAAACCATTTAATGCTTTGGATATCTTAAAAACTCGATTTGGAAAATGAGGATTAGAAAATCCAGGTTGTTGTTCAACAATAACATCTTCAATTATAAAACTATTTAGAAAATAACTTTTAACATCCATTTGATATAACTTGAAATTCAGATGAATAGTATATTAAAGTAGATTCCTATTAGCTTCTAATCTATATTTAGGGGAAAAGGTTTCCCCATAGTCTATTACTTCCTCTTGACTATACCCTTGTGCCACTAGCCTTTCTTTGTTTCGAACTATATTTCCAGACTCATCAACTTCATTTCTAAAATCCCATTTAGTGCCTATGGTCATTGTGTCCTTAGGTCTGTTAACTAATTCTCAGACTTTTTTTCTTTCAAATTGATTTTATTATTCTTGCATAGCCATTACCCAAAACTCATCATTGATTACATCATTGATATTCATAGGTTCTAACTGTGAAAGAAAATCTTGATGTTCAACCTGGTTTCTTATAGAAGCTCTTATCTGTGTCCCTCTATCAATATTACCAACAACAACATCTAAAGTATGATTATTTATAATCCTAGTTGATCTAGTAAAGGTTGGACTAGAAATTTCAGGTTCTTCTCTAGATTTAGGCTCTATAGAAACAGGTTCTGGAAAGTTTCCAGACCTGGATTTCTTTACAACAGGTTCATTGATTTTAACATTAAGGTTCAAAAAATACAAATCTTCTTCAACATTTTCAATGGAAGATTTGTGTTCATGTGGATCAGTTTCATCAAACATGATGTGAACAGATTCCTCCACACTTTTGGTTATTTTATTAAAAACTCTATATGATTTTCTGGTAATTGAATAAACTAGGAAAATTCATTCATCACTCTTGGATGAAAACATGTCAATATTAACTTTTGTACTGATAATAAAGACTTTGCACGCAAAAACTTTAAAGTAATTAACCTTAGGTTTCCTAAGGTCCCATACCACATAAGATATCTTTTTGAGAATAGTTCTAATCAGGACTCTATTAATAATATAACAAGCTGTATATACAGCTTCAGCTCAAAAGTAAATCGGTAGGTCATACTTATTAAGAATGGTTATTGAAATTTCTTGAAGGGTTCTATTTCTTCTTTATACTACACCATTCTGCTAAGGTGTCCTAGGAAGAGAAACATTATGACTATAGCCAATATGGGAGCAGTAAGATTCAAACTCATGATTTTCAAACTCACGACCATGGTAACTTCTCAGGGACTTAATATTATGCCCACTAAGGTTTTCTACAGACTTGGAGTATTTAATAAAGTATGAGAAAGATTCATTTTTGTGAGCTAATAAGTATACCCAAGTATACCTAGAGTATTCATCTACTATAACATAGACATAGTGCTTCCCATTTAAACTAGAATCTCGAGAAGGTCCAAACAAGTCCATTTGAACCAACTCAAGAGGTTGAGAAGTTGAAACTTATTTCTTGGATTTAAAATAAACTTTATGTTTCTTTCCAATTTGATAGGGATTACAAACTTTTTCTTATGGGAATTGATGTTTGGGTAGGTATTTAACAAAGTTCTTCCTAGTCAGTTTTCTAAGTGAATGAATTTTGAAATATTGTAATCTTTTTTTCCATAACCAAGACTCTTTATGAAAATCATTCAAGCAAGTAATGTTTTGTTTAGCCATGTAATTTAAATCAACAACATAAGCATTTTCATTTCTCAAAGAAGAAAATACTAAAACATTTTTAGAATTAGAAACATTACAAGAATAATTTTCAAATTTAACATTGAAACCATCATCACAAAACTGAGAAATACTTAATAGGTTATCCTTATGTCCATCAATAAATAAATCGTTGAAAATTAAAACTGAATCATTGTTACCAATCTTGCCTAAGACGATGATTTTTCCTTTCGAGTATTCACTAAAAGTGACATGGCCTCCATCATCTTTGATTAAACTTTTGATGCGTGAGTAATCTCTAGTCTTATGTATTGAAAATCCACTGTCCAAGTACCATACCTTATTATGGGAACATTTCAAGCAATGTTCATTCAAAATAGGTTTTAACAGAAAATGATTTTGGTGCCCAGATCTTCTTAGGTCCAGAAAGGTTAGCAATCACAACTTGTGGTACCCAGATGTGTCTAATGGGTCTCATATAATTTACATAATGAATAGATTTTAAAAAATAAACCTTAGTTGATCTATAACTATGTGAATATATAGTTGAAGAATATGAATTCTAGAACTACAACTGGCAGAATTCTGTCCAGATTTTGGAATAAATCTACTTTCAGTAATCTGTCTCCATCCAGGTTGATAGCCTATTCCAGTGGTATTTTTTGGTGCCACTTTTTTTTCCTAGAATTTGAGTTAGAGTATTCTTTCCATTTCTGATTTTTTTAAGACATTCCTTAATATCTTATTAGACAATTTTAGGTCATCATTTTCCTTAAGTAATTTAGAATTCTTTTCCTTTTCTATATGAAATGTAGATTTAAGAGAGCTGGTCAAAGCATGTTGTTTCTTCAAGGTCTTATACATGTCCTTCAGTTAATTATAGGTTTTATCTAGCATATTATAGTATTCAAACAATTCAGATTTAGACATATTATCATCACTACTTTCATTCCTAGAGTAATAATCATTCAGAATAGGGGAAATAGGTACCCAAAAGTATTGGTCATGAAACACATGTGGGCACGATTCTTATCAGAATCAGAAACATCAGACTCACTTGTGTTGTCTTCTGAAGCACTCTAGGTTTCCTTCATGGAATTCTTATATTTTCTGTCCTTGTAGTCATATTTCATCATGAACTTTAACTTCACGCAGTCTTCCTTAATGTGTACTTTCCTTTTGAACTCATAACATACTATCTCATCATCCTTATCATATTTCTTCCAATCTTTCTTCCAATGACCTTTGTTGTGATATATTATTTTAAAATTTGGTTTTATGAAGACTTTCTTCTTCCTGTATAACTTCCTGAACCATCTGGCTATTTGAGCCATCTCTTCATCAATATTAGAATCTGAACCATCACTTGTTGAGCTATTAGTAAGTATGTGATCTTTCTCCTTTCCCTTTCTCTCAGAGGCAATAGATTTAAATGCTACCAACTTCCTCTTTAGTTCATCATCTTCTTCCTTGATTACTTTCAACTCTTCTTCATACATCATTAACTTAACAATTAATTCTTTAACAGACAGTGAACATATATCACATGATTATCTAATTGAAACAGATGTGCCTCTCCATCTTTCTGGTAGACATCGTTGTATTCTCGTAATCTTCTCCTTTGCTGGAACATCTTTTCCTAGGGAGCTCATAGTGTTGACAATATCATTGAACCTGATATTCATGTCAGAAATAGGTTTATCATGATTCATTTTAAAATTATCATACTTAATAGTATATGTGTTTAGTATCATTTCCTTAACATTGGTTGTTCCCTCATGGGAAATTGCTTAAATGTCCCATGATTCATAAGTAGTTTTACAAGCTTATATTCTATTAAATTCTTAATCACCTAAAGCACGGTATAAAGTATTCATTGCTTTAAAATTATTATTATAGGAAGTTTAAGTAGGTTCATCCCAAGTAGTTCCTTCAGTTTCTGCAATCTTATATTGAGTTTCTATAGAAGTCCAGATATCAAATCCCAAACATTCTAAATGAATTTTCAATTTCAGCTTCCACAAGGAATAATTTTTACCATTAAAGAAAGGTGGCATGTTGGTAGCAGCAACTTTTAGTTTATTATCCATAAGAAGATTTTAGTAAATATATTTAAATGGATAAATTTTAGAATTAACAGAAATTTAATATATTTAAGATATAACTAAAATAATAGATGAATAAAAGAGTATTTTTAAAACTCTGATAAACAATAACCTTCCTCTGATACCAAATGTTGGTTGGAGTGGATACTCAAGTGGAGGGGTGAATTGAGTTCCAATTAAAAATATCTGGTTAAAATATTTCTATTAAAATCCACCAATTAAAAACTACATTAAACTGTAGTGAATTTTTAAAACTATAAAGGTTCAATTAGGTTCTCAAAATAGTTATTAGGTATCTGTTAATTTAATCATATGATTGTATTAGCCTTTGAAACTAATCTATTGATTCACAATAGTTACAAACAATTTGTAGATTAACTATCAATGTTACTTTAAAACAATATTATATTTCAAAGTAATTAGCAGTAGAATTGAAAATAACATAATCTAAGAATATAATGCATAGCAGATATAACCAAGAGGTTCATTCTCAAGCCGATACTTATTCCCCTTAAACAATTTATAAAAATTTTGATCCAAACCCTCGATCGGGGTTAAACAAAAGTACAGATACTATCCAGGTACTACGACCTCTACTACAATTATTCGTGGGAAAACAAAACAACCTTACAAAGGCTATCCAGGTCCTACTTGACCACTACCACTATCCACTGGGGGGTAAAAGAGAGTTATTGAAGTTTTGTGTGAGGATTTTGAAATCCTCTAGTTCAGCACCGGAGATAGTATGTAAATACAACACACACTACTCAAAATGAAAATGAATGAAACACAATAGAGCTAAATAGATAGAGATGAGTATAGAGTTCTCTATGTGTTGTGAGTGAAGCTTTGGACTCCTTGGATTGATGCCAATGAAGCCCTGAGTCCTTCTCATGTTTTTTTCAAGAAAAATAGTGTGTCGTGGTTCTTATTCCTTCACTTCCAGTGTAAGTGTTTTTCTTGAGTATGAGAGTGTTCTTTGTAACACATCAGCCTCTTTGAACTTCTATTCTGGATGAGTATGAGTTTTCTTCATGTTCCTCAAGTGTTATTCTTTTAATGTACATGTGTATCTTCTTGAATATGTCTCGTGTATTCTCTATGAAGGTCTCTATCTTAATATATTCCAATATTACTTATATTCCACGAGCTCCGGCAATAGGAATGATTGCCTTTTCATAGGTATGAGGTACAGTTCCCTAACATGCCAGAAAATATCATTAAATATCATTAATTGCATTAAAAACATCAAATATGTCCATTATAGTTATTTAAATAATATTGAAAAAGATTGGATTTTGAGTAACAGTGACTGGTTACAATCAGTAGCTCATTGTAACAGTGAGCTTGTAGCTGTAGACTTGAGTCAATATGTATTGTGTCGGCAGCTGTTAATCTCTATATCAGTAGCTTGATTACAACATTTTCTCCTTTATATTGGTGGACCTACTCTATCAGTTGCTCTTCTATCGGCAGATCTATGTATCGGTAACTCCTTCTATCGATACCTCTTCTTTTCTATTTGTAGTTGTTTATATCGGTAGGTCTTTGTTCTTGTATCGGTAGCTGCATATGTCAGTAGACTATCACCTATTATTTATCGGTGGACTTCATATCGGTATCTTGCCTGTGCATCGGGGACCTTTCAGTAACGATACCTCTTATCGGTAGCTCTGAGTATTAGTGAGTTCTCTATTGGTAGACTGGATCTATCAGTGACATTTGCTTACAGGTGGACTTATACATATTGGTAGCTCTATTCTGTACCAGTGAATAAGTGTATGTCTATTTGTTCTATTGGTGACCTTTGTCTATCGGTAGACTAAGTATAAATAGATATGTTTGTTTTCGGTATCAATATCTATGTGCATACTGGTAGACTTACACTTATCGGTTCTATGAAACACATATCCAGATTGAGTTAGAATAATTTCATAGTATTTATAAACATAGATAAGAATTTATTAATATATTCCAATGATTATTCTAATATTATTATAAACTAAATACTAGGATAAGAATGTCAATAATATATAAATGAACATTATTTGGGATTATCATCATATTAAGACATAATTGGTATTATCAAAACAGGTGAGGTCAACAGAGACACTTGTGCAACCCATTTATTTTTTATTTTTCAATATATTCTTTCACAACATACTTATGGTATTTTAAAAGGACCATTGATTGAATATTTCAACTCAATCTCTATCCGACTATTTTATAAAAATCATTTTTTATTAGTTGTTTTGAAATTATATGTCATACAAGATTAATTTACGAAAATATTTTTCTGTGATCACCCATATGACCCAAGTTGTACAAGGTGTATTTGGATAAAGGATACAAATGATTTTGAAGGATCTTGAAATCATTGTTTCAATGAATGGACCTTCTACCTATCTGAAAAATATGATGATGAAACCATATGGACACAATGATCAAGGTATGATGTTCATTCTATTAGGAATAGTTTTATTTTATCATATGGAGGTGAAGAAATATATATAAGATGTTGAGGTATAAATTTATTCGGATGAAAATGAAAGGTATAAGAAAACCTTTGAGGTTAAAACGTGATAGGGTTATATTTTAGTTTTATAAAAAGGACAACTTGTAAGATTGGTGACAACCCATTGAGTCCGGAAAGTCCACAAGAATTGAATGAACAACCGAAGGACGACAAGGGCGCATCGCCTACCACTTTCTTACATAACGTCCCATGTTAGTATGAATTATTATTTTTAGGTAAATGATTTTATGTTTCCAGAATAAGATGATTTTTGGAACTTCTGTTTTTTCAAATGGGTATCCGTAATGTAGGAAAATGATTTGGTGATTATGTGATAAAGCTTATTTTGGAAGTTGGTCTCTATTTTGGGGAAACACTATATGCCTAGGGAAAATAATATTCATTGATATTTCCATCCAAGAGTAAGAGTGGAATTGTATTTTGAATGAATATATGTTCTTATTGTGGACTTATATGTGTTTTGGGTTATTTAAAGAAATGATTAACCTATCTTTGAGAATATTAAACAAGGTTAATTACACTTCCATATTAGAATTTAAGAGTAGCTGATGTTATTTGGATATAAATGTTATGATTTTATTTGGAAGACTCTGTGACTGAATCCTTGTGAATTTTGTGTTTAAATCTTAGTTTTGATTACTTCATATGATTTTAGGGACTATTGTATATTTAAGGGTCTTTATTGAACTTTGGGTACTATTTGTTGAATTTTGGAGATTAAAAGTAGTTTTTTAAAAATGATTATCCATTTTGGAGATTATTTTATCTTGTACTGACCTTTTTGGATCTGATTGATGTATAAATATGGGAGAAATATATAGTTAATCTATTGTAGATTTTGTGATACTCTTGTAGTTGATTATATTACTTTAGGTGTGACCAAGTCATCTAGAATACTCATTGTTTGGAGAATATATGTGTTCATGGTAGAAATTTAATAATGGATGAAAGTCTTCATTAGAAGTAACTATGTTTCCTTATATTTTTAGTTAAGATCATAAATAAATTCATCAAAATAATGAAATGTAACTTAAAATAAAAACATTTTCCATTAAATTTTCCTCGCAATGAATCAAAGACCTTTTATCCTATCACAAGTTTTATATTTTCGGGAGGTTAACTTTCTCCAAATCAAGTTCTCTATCACTCACTATCAGAATGTGACACTTAGTTTTTCCTCCATATCCATGTTTTCATGGAATCACATTATGGGTTATATCGAGTGACCATTGTAAATATCTTTCATTCTTTTAAAGTGATAGTTTTGTTTACTCTTTTTTCGATATGGCACTTTCAATGAAGATTCCAATCCCATTTTTCAAATTACATGGACCCAATTTCTAAAAGGGGGGAAGGATGTAACATCCCAAGTAAATAATGAGTAAGACATTTGTCAAATTTAATAATATTTTTCCATTAACTATTAATTTTACTTTAAATGGGATGCTATTATATATGGCATACATGATAAGCAACAATGGTTTTAATTTAAAACTTACATTGCACACAATGGTGAGTTATACTAAAAAAATAATATAATAATATTATTAATCTAAATGGTAGATAACACATAGTAGTTGTATTGGAGAGAAAAACAAAACTAACAAAAATATGATTATATATGTTTTTAAATGTTTTTACTTTTATCCAATAATTTTTAGAGGCTTAAAATGTGAATGAATCCAATTTTATTCTTAAATACTTTAATATTCTTTAAAGTGTCGATTTACAACCTTTTAATGGAAATTCATTTTTAAGTCCAGTGTTTCTCACATTTTTAAGTTATATTTTACAAATAAAAATTTGAATCGGGACATCAAAATTTACTTTTGGAAATTTTTTTGTATTTTTCTGTTAAAGTTCATTTTTAATGAATTGTGAAAAATACTATATTTTAATTCAAAACTGAATTTTAATCTAATTTATTTGTAGGGATAGATTAATTTTTAAATTGTTTTAAAGTTTTATTATATTATATATGTTCCATTTAATCCAATGATGGTCATTGGATGTACTTTTAAATTCAATTTGTAAATAAAAAAGTGCTAATCTTTTGATAGTTATTATTTCTTAAAAACGCGCTTTTTGTTTTGACAGTGGGAATTAATTTTAAATTAATTAATGAATCTTCTATGTTTTAAATTTCGTTAAATAGACATTATTTTTTAATTAGTAAGATCAAATATATTTTAGGCTCAATTTTTCATATTTTTCTGAAAAACATAACTTCGTAATGAATACTGAAAACACTGAGTAGTAGTTGAAAAGCTAAAATTTTCATTTAAATAATTTTTTTGCTTCTATGAATTGAATTTAAAAAATACGACAATCATGGTTTTTATTAGTAATTAAAATTTTGTTCAATATGATGAAAATAATTTTTGGTGAATAGTAACATTTAACTTTTATTGGCTGCAGTTAATGGTAAATAGGGTAATTCAAGTTAAAAATATTATTATATTAATATAAAATTATCCTGAAACTCGTCCTATCCTTATCGTATGAGTAACAACTAACCAAGAAAATCCTTGGATGATATTTTTGGATTTTTTATGCCATTTTAGTGCGATAATAACATTAAAAACTTTTTATTAAAAGTAAAAACAAAAATATCATAAACATGTATTTTTCTGCTCAAAAAATATTAATGTGTGGTTATATAAAATATATTTTTGACTATAAATTCTCATTATAAAGCTAAAAATATTTCCTATATCATGGTATTTTATTTATAATTTGTAGACATCATGTAAATAAAATTATATACAACACAATAATGATGTAGTGTTTACCTCATTAATGAATGATTTAAAGAAATAAGATTATAAAAATTAAAACAATATATCAAACTTGTCCAATTCTTATGGAATGATTTTATTTCTAACATGAGTTATTTTACTTCAACTTTAATGAGTTTTGGACCTTTAGAAACCGAAAATCATTATATAATAATACAATATTTTCAAACGTTCTTAAAGAGCCCCTCCTCCCCCTTATAAAAAACCTCACCTCTAGAATATTACACACACCTATCAATTTCCTTGGACCTTCCAGCCTTTGCCCAAATAAGCTCTCCAGATCCCCCTATTCCACATAGAATCCATTCCATAGGCAGAAGGCACTTCAAGAAAGCCTTTTGGTTCAAATCAAAGGATGTTACTCGATTTAGATGTAACATCTTTTCATAAGTCCTTTTCTTTTATTTTACATCTCCACCCCCGTAATGGTTTTTATTCCATTATTTTATAACAACACCACTATCCTAAATAAACATGTATTTTGTTATGATAATTATTAAAACTACATATACACACACATCCATCAAATTGGTAAAGAATATACTGTTTCTGTGGATGGTGAACTACTGCCTCACACAATGATGATTATTCAATATTCCCTTTCCACCTCTTATGGTGAGCATTATAATGGAACTATATTTATATGTGAAATATTTTATATTTACATTTTCTCATTACTTTTTTATTTTTCATTTATAGCATACCTTTATGGTTTCTATAACGTGTAAAAGCGATAATTTCATTTGAGGAAGTGCGGACTACCTCCCCCTCAAAGTGATGTGACCCATTCATGCCATACATGGGACGCATAAAGGATGGAGTTAATGAAATTATATATTATATTATATTAGAATTAAAATATACCAATTTATCGTTTTTTTACAATCCATTAAAATAATTAATAGAAATGAAAGAAGCGTTCATGCTTACGTACGACTTACTGTCTCCATGAATTGTGCATTTCATTTATTATCTACATAATGAAATGTATTATTATAAATACATATATATAATAGATATATATGATATATATGATAATTAAATAATTAATTTTATTCTGAGGATAATAGAATTTTTACCACATGGACAATTTTTTATTTTTACAAGTTGATTTTTTACTCAAGTTCCGAACATCAACAAAATGTCTGATATGAACTCAAATAATTGACTAATTGGTATTGAAAGATAAAAAGTGATGTAAAAATAATAATAAAACATTACATGGTTCTTAAGACAGTATAAATTAACTTATGTTTATTATTCATGAAGAACAAGTAACATACATGACATGTCGGACTTGAGGTAAAGGGTTCCTTATCTTACTTTGAATTTCTTGAGATTTCCATTATTCAACACTTATTTATTAAATATGGTGAATTGTGTAATTCCATTTGATATATATTATCATTATTATATTTATTTTCATTGTATTCTTAGATTTATTTGGTGGTTATTAACTTTATGTCATATGACTCGATTGATTACAACATCGTAAGGGGTTTTCATCTCACATTTATTGGCAATAGATTCATGCTATATTGCCACTATTTCCTTTTGTGTCATGTTTGTATTGACAATTATTGTATTCATTGGGTAATATACTTCAATTTAGGGGTATTTACATCTTTATTTTATTATCCTTCTTTCATGTGGTGTATGTTTCGTAAGATACCAATTTTTTAAGGGAACCTTTCACCCTCCTCTTTTATTCAAATACTTATTTTGTATAATGTCATTTAATTTCCATTTTCTTATTTTGTGATATGTTATTATATATCCGTATTTATATATATTTTATTTCCATGTGATGATATACCCTTTTCTCTATCATCATATCAATTTTTAAATTTTAAAGTGACCTTGTTAGGTTGTCGAATTTCAGTAAGTGAACTTCTTAACAGAATTTCAATTATTTGGTGTTAAACATATACATCTTGATTATTCCATTCTATTAATATGTGTGAATAACCATTGATTGTTTTACACATATTATATTCTTATATTGGGATTATTATTATTTGTCACACATAATTATGTCATTGGTTTATCCTTAATCTAAGGATTGATCTTTGAAAGGTACGTTATCTCAATTTACATTCCATTAAAACTTATTTATTTTTAGGCACAAATTCACTTTTATATGGTGTAAATACTTCACTTGGACATATTATATCATGAATCTCCATATTATTTGATATTATAAGCTTTGATTGATTTTTTTTCTCAATTATTTGTATTCAAGTGTCTCTCATTGGGTTAGTAACTCTTTAACTAAAAAATCAATTTAAATGTTTTAAATATTTATTCTTCGAAATATTTATCATTAATGACCATGTTTTCAAAATGGTTTTAAGGATTTATTTATTTGGTCATTGATGTTAAAAAAATGTTAATACCTTTAAAAGTTTCAAAGTGTAATGGGATAATATGATTCAAATATTTCTTTATTAAATGTTTTAAATGTTTTTGAAAACGGTTTGATAAAACATTGATTTTGTCTATATCATTAAAATATTTCTTGTGATTTAAAATGAAATGTTATTAGTTAAATGTTTATATTTGAGATATTTTATGTGTTATGATTATATAATGGGACTTGGACATTTTATGGGTGGTTAAGTGATAAACCAAATGACTTGAGGTTCTGTGATGAACTAGGACGGGTGGTTAAGTTATAACATCCAATGCATTGGATATGGTAGTTGGTTGTATGGCTATTCCATTTAGTGATATGTGTGGAAGTCTCTCGTATGGTTATTTTATTTATGTATGTTTATTTCCTAAGTTACCTTTATATGTTATGTGTTATTTAAATGGGACTTATGGTATTCTTTGGGTTACAAAAGGGTATATAGGGATCTTTTATTCAGTAGATAATATTTACTACTTCATAAATCTCAAAAGAATTACTTATGATAAAGTATTCATTTTTTACATGCTGTTTTGAAAAACTAACTATTCCCCGTCTTTGTGTAACCATACTGAGCTTTTTTGCTTGTCCAATGTTTTTGAAATGTTTTTCACTAGACATAAAGGGGTATAGGGTCAAGGATGGGATTGAGGAAAATTAATATTTTCTAAAACATGTAACTAGACATGTTTCTTTTTAATATTTTTTATTTCATGAAAAAATGGATATTGAGTAGTAGTGTCTACATGTAATATTCTAGTTGATATGTAATAGTTATGGACTAATTCTCTAAAACACTAAACCTGAAAAGATCATCAATGAGAATTTGTGATTTAACTCAAGATTATATAATGTTTTTTGGTTCCGGCCTTTTAGTTGGTATCAGGGGTATATTTAGACATCTTTATGTATAAGGAGTTTTTGTTAAATAAATGGTTTTTCCCTATGTCTATTATTTTAGTTAAATAATTGTTTTTTTACTTTTTCAGTTCAAGGAATGTCAGTTATAAATGGAAGGAGGATGATCTCCAATGACATTCATATCTCTTCCACATGACATGCTTCCAAGAATTTTTGCAAAGTTATGTTCATATGATTGTGAAACTTTTTCTAGCATACAAGTCAGTTTTAGGTAGTTTTTTGAGATATCAAAGACCTACACAATACATCGACATCATCGGGGATCATGGGATGTATTTAATTAAATCATATTTTCACAGTATTTTCATATTTTCAAGAAATTTGAAAATTATCAAAGAATTTTCAAATATTTTACCTTATCACAAGATTTTAAAGAATATTATAGTTTTGAAAAAGGAGCTGAAGAATGACACCCTTGCGCACCCTATTTATATTTCATTTTACAATATATTCTCTATGTACATACTTATGTTATTTTAAAAGGATCATTTATTTAATGTTTCAACTCAAACTAGGTCCAACTATTTTGTAAAAATCATGTTTTATCAGATGTTTTGAAATTATATGTCATACATGATTATTCCCCAAAACTATTTTCCTGAGAACACCCATATGACTCATGTTTTACAAGGTATATTTGGATGAAGGAGGCAAATGGTTTTGAAGGATATCTAAATCATTTTTGCAATGCATGGAACTTATACCTGTGTGAAGAAGATTTTGGTGAAACCATATGGACTCCATGATCAAGGTAATATGTTCATTATATTAGGAATAGTTATATTTTATCATACAGAGGGGAAAAAATATAAGATGTTAAGGACTTAATGTATTTGGATGAAAATGAATGGTATAAGAAAAACATTGAATATAAAACATGTTAGGGTTATATTTTAGTATTATAAAAAGGACAAACCATAAAATGGGTGACAACCCATCGCATCCGAAAAGGGTATAGAAAAAAAACCCACAACTGAAGGGCGACAAGGGCACATCGTCTTCCACTAGATTATGGGAAGTCCCTAGTTAGTATGACATATTATTTTTAGTTAAATGATTTTATGGATCCAGAATAAGTTGATTTTTGCAACTTATGTTTTTTCAAATGGATATCATAAATTTAGGAATATTATTTAGTGATTAAGTGATAATGGTTATATTGGAATATTTTCTCTATTTTGGGGAACCATTATATGCCTACGGAAAACATAAATCATTGATGTTTCAATTGTGAAGTAGTTATGGAATTTTATTTTTAAACAATCTATGTTTTTATTGTGGAATTATATGCATTTTGTGTTATTTGTGGAAATGATTAACCAATATTTGAGAATATTTGACTAGGTTAATTACACTTCAGTATGGGACTTTAAGTGTAGTCAATGTTATTTGGAGATAAATGTTAAGAATTTATTTGGGAGACTATGTGATTGAGTATTTCAGAATTTGGGATTTCAATCTTATTTGGGAATACTTTGAAGGATTTTAAGGGAGATTTTATATTGAATGGTTTTTGTTGAACATTTGGATATGTTTGTTGAATTTTGAAGATTAAGAGTTGTTTTTTTAATGATTATCCTTTTGGGGATTATCTAATTTATACTAACATTTTTTTTGGTTGATTTATAAATATGGAGGAAATATATAGTTCATTATTGTAGATAATGTGATACTCTAAAAGTTGATTCTAGTACTTCAGGGGTGACCAAGTCATCTAGAATACTCATTATTTGGAGAATAGATGAGTTTGTGTTAGGAATTCAATAAAAGATGAAAGTCTACATGGCAAGCAAATATGTTTCCTTATATTTTTTGTTAAGCTGATAAATAAATTCATCCACATAATGATAAGTAACTAAAAATAAAAACAATGTATCTTAACATTTCCTACTGGGGAATCATACACCATTTAACCTATCACCAGTTTGTGATTTTCTTGTTGTTAAATTTCCCATAATAATGTTTTCTATCACTCTCTATCAAAACATTACACTTAGTTTCTCCTTCTTATCCATGTTTTCCTGGAGTCCTAGTATGGGTTATCTCAGGTGACCTTATTACCTATTTCTTCATTTTAAAGTGAATGTTTTATTATGACATTTTTCGATGTAGGACATTCAATGAAGTTTCCAATCCCAATTTCAAAATTGTGTGCTGTAATTTCAATAAGGGGGAGGATGTAACATCCCAGGTAAATAAATAATATGAAAATTTTCATATTTAGTAATATTTTAAAATTAAATATTAATTTTACTTTAAATGGGATGCTATGATTGGTGGAATACCTGATACGCAATAATGGGTTTCTTTGAAAACATATGTTGCACACAACGGTGAGTTATACAAAAAAATATTATTATAATATTATTAATTTAAATGGTAGTTAACGCCTAGCCATTATATTGGAAGAAATGATTATAAAAAACTAAAATATGATTATATATGTTTTTTAAATGATTTTACTTTTATCCAATTAAATTTAGAGGCTTAAAATGTTAATTAATCCAATTTTATGAATAAATACTCAAATATTCTATAAAGGGTCGATTATCCGCCTTTAATGAAGAACCCTTTTTAAATATAGTTTTTTTCACTTTTATAAGTTCTATTTGAAAAAATAAAATTCTTTTCTATAATCATGACAACCAAATATTTTTTGGGAAAATTTTTGGTATTTTTCTAATAAAGTTCATTTTTAATGAATAGAGAAAAATATTGTATTTTAATTCCAAATTTCCTTTTGATATAATTTATTTTTATTGGTTGATTATTATTTTTAATGGTTTTAAAGTGTATTTAGAATTTATTTCTACCATTTAATTCATTTTTTTTCATTTTTTGGACATAAACAAGTGTCAATCTTTTAATAGTTATTATTTTTTAAAAACACTTTTTTTGTGACTGTGGGAATTAATTTAAAATTAATTATTAAAATTATATGTTTTGAATTTATTAAAGTATACATCATTGTATAATTTGGAATATCATATAGATCTTAGGCTGAATTTTTGGAATTTTTCTGAAAAACATCAATTTTGATGAATAGTGAAAACACTAAGTAGTAGTTAAAAAGATGCCTCTTTCATTTAAATAAACATTTACCACTTATGTGTATTGAATTTTGAAACTCAAACATACATGGTTGTTTAGTATGCAAAATTTGGAAAAATAAGATGAAAATATTTTTTTTGAATTGTACCTTTTGACTTTTATTTACCGTGGGTAGAAGTAAATAGGGTAATTCAAGGTAAAAGCAAAATATTTATAAAATATAATTACCTAAAAACGTGTAATAACCTTTTTTTATGATTAATGGCTGAAAAATAAAATCTTGGGGTGACACTTTTGGCCTTTTAAATCCATTTGGGAAAGAGAATGACATTAATAACTTTGTATTTAACGTTAAAATAAAAATATCAAAAACATGTATATTTTTTATAAAACAATTTTAATGTGGGTTTATTTAATTGATATATTTAACTATAAATATTAATTATAAATATAAAAATATTTTCCACATCATGTTATTTTATTTATAATATTTATACCTTAAGTAAATAAAATTTTATATGACACAATAATGATGCAGTGTTTATCTCATTAATGAATGATTTACATAAATAAGATTATAAAAATTAAAACAATATCTAAAAACTTTCAAATTTTTAATGGATGATTTTATTGTGAACATGAGTTATCTTAACTTTGACTTTATTGAGTTTGGGACCATTAAAAACTGATAGTTATTATATAATAAAATAATATTTTCAAACGTTCCTAAAGTGCCCCCCTTCCCTTATAAAATCCCTCACCTCTAACCCATTACACACACCTATCAAGCCCCTTGTCTCATTGAAAATATACTCAAATATTCTCTCATGATCCCTCTATTCCCCTTAAAATATATACCATAGGCAGAAGGCACTTCAAGAAATCCTTTCGGTTCATACCAAAGGGAGTAACCCGATTTAGATGTAACAACTTCTATTAAGTTCTTTTATTTTATTTTAAATCTCAAACCACGTAACTCAATTTTTCCTTTATTTTATAAAAACATAAGTATCCTAAATATAATATGTTTTTTATGATAATTATTCAAACTACACATACACACATCTCCATCAAATGAGTAATGAACATATTGTTTCTGTGGACGACGAACTACTGCCTCACGTAACGATGATAGTTCAATCTTCTCCTTCCACCTCTTATGGTGGACATTATGATGGAACTGTATTTATATGTGAAATATATGATATATAAATTGTCTCATTACTTTTTTATTTTCCATTTATAGTATACCTTTATGGTTTCCATAATGGGTACAAGCGATAATTTAATTTGAGGAAGTGCAGACTACTGCCCCCTAAAAGTGATTTGACTCGTTCGTTCCATAAATGGGATGTATAAAATATTGAGTTAATGAAATTATATATTATATTATACTGTAATTATAATATAATTATTTATCATTATTTTTTTCAATACATTAAAATATGAAATAGAAATGAATGTAGTGTTCATGTTTACGTACGGGTTACCGTCTCCATAAACAGTGCATTTCATTTCTTATCTACAAATGTTATGTAATATTATAAATTAATATATATAATGAATATATATATGATATATATAATAATTAAATATTTAATTTGATTACAAGTTTATTTTTTACTCAATTTCCGAAAGAAGATAAAATGTTGGATGTGAACTCTAATTGTTAAATAATTGGTATAGCCAGATAAAAAGTGATATAAAAGGAATTATAAAACATTAAAAAATATCTTAAGAAATTAATAATTAACTTAATTTTATTATTTAGGAACAAAAAAGAACCTACAAGACATGTCAGAATTGGGGTTAGTGGTATCTTATCTCACTTTTAATTTCGTGAGATTTACATTGTTCACCACTAATTTATTGAATGTGGTGTATTGTGTAATAAAATTTGATATATATTATCATGATTAAATTTATATTATTTTTATTATGTGATTAATTTGGTGGATATTATCTTTTGGTCTTACAACATGACTGATTAAAACAAGGTAAGGGGTTTTTATCTAACTTTTTATTCGTGTGCTATTCATGCTATATTTCCAGTATTTCCATTTGTGTGGGTATGTAATATCCATGATTGTATTATTCGGGTAATATACTTTAATTAATAGTTATCTACATCTTTATTTTATTATCCTTCTTTCATGGGTTATATGTTTCGTAAGTTACCAAATTGTTAAGGGAGCTTTTCACCCTCCTCTTTTATTCAAATACTTTTTTTATATAATGTATTTTAATTTATATTTTGTTAGGTTGGGAAATGTTCTTATATATCTATATTTCTGAACATTTTATTTCCATCTGATGAGAGACCCTTTTTCATTCATGAACTCGTTTTTTTGAATTACAATGTGATGCCTTAAGGCTGTCGAATTTCTATACGAGAACTTCTAAACCGAATTTCAATTTTTTGGGGTTAAACATCAACTTCTTGATTTTTTCTTGCTTTGAATATGTGTGAATGACCTCTTATTTTTTTAAACTTAATATCCACTTATATTTAGTTTATTATTATTTGTCACAAATAATCATGTCATTGATTTATCCTTAATCTAAGGATATGATCTTTGTAAGGGACATTGTCTCAATTTCTATTCCATTGAAACATAATTGTTTTTTTTATACTTCAATTCCGTTTTATATGGTGTATAAAATACACATTCACATATAATATCATGATTATCTTTATTCACTTGATATTATAATCTTTTATTGATGTTATTCCTCAATTATTTGTATTTAATCATCTCTATTTTGGTTATGAACACTTTAACAAAAATATCATTTTAAATGTTTTAAAGATTTATTCTTCTAAATATTTCTCATTAATGACCATGTTTTAAAAATTGTTTTAATGATTTATTTATATGTTCATTAAAATTAAAAAAATTTGATTCCTTTAAAATTAACAATTTGGTATGAAATAAATTGATTCAAAAATATATTTATTAAATTTTTTTAATGGTTTTGAAAATGGTTTGATAAAGAATTGATTTTTTCAATATATTGAAATTATTTCTTGTGATTGAAAATGAAATGTTATTATTGAAATTTTTATATTTTCAATATTTTGTGGGTTATTATTTTATAATGGTACATGGATATTTGATCACTGGTTACGTGATAAACCAAATGACAGGTGGTGCCGTGATAAACTAGGGTGGGTGGTTATGTTATAACCTCCAATGCATTGGGTATTGATTTCGGCCATATGGCTATTCCATTTACTGATATGTGTGTAAGTTTACCATATGGTTATTACATTTAAGTATGTTTATGTCCCAAGTTTTCATTATATGTTATGTGTTATTTTTATGGGTTTTATGATAATTATTTGGTTACAAAAGGATATGCAGAGATCTTTTATTCAGTGGAGAGTATTTACTACTTCATAAAGGTGAAACGTACTACTTATGATTATTTATTCATGGATTTATTTTTGTTTTGAAAAACTAATATTTTCCCTTCATTGTGTATACCTAAAAGAGATTTTTTGCTCATTCCTTGTTTTTGAAATGTTTTTCATAGGACATAAAGTGGAATAGGGTCAAGGATGGGATCATGGAAAAGTCATGTTGTCTAAAACATGGTTCAATAAATGTTTCTTTTTAAGTGATTTTATTTTATGAAAAAAATGGACACTCAGTAGTTGTGTCTACATGTAATATTCATGTTGATATATAATAGTTTTGACCAAATTTATTAAAACTCTAAACCTAAAAACAACTGAAATGTGAATTCTTGGTTTAACTCAATATTATATAATGTTTTATGGTTGGGGCATTATATCTTACCTAGTTTGAGATATAGTCGGAAGGGCATTCCTGATCTCCACAGACTAAAACCTAATGTTGGACATAAAAGTAATCATTGTGCGAATGATTTTTTCCAATGAAATAGGATAAATAAAAAACAAACTAATCAAAATGGACACACACAAAAAATAATTGTTAATAAATATGTATATAACCTAATCTGGATTCACATATAAATGAAGAATGAACTGAAAAAACAAACCAAAACCGGACTACACCAAAAAATCTCCATGTAACCCCTTGGTGAACTCCAACCACAAGACCAAACTGCTACATCTTATATAACATGGAAAAAAATCCCAAACAAACAAAATAGCTCGAGTCTACTGACACCTAAACGTACTACATTGGTGTGAACTTAATATCCCAAGAGGAAACCACTATAGAGTCCATAAATATACCTTCCCAAAACAATCCATAAACAGTAGTGTCAAAAACATGTATAAAAATAGGGGTTTTCGGTTTTTTAATAAATAGAAAAATCATTTCCTTTTCATTAAAACACCCAAAATAATTTATTTTTAAAATAAGCTACCAAAATAGACACCAAAATCCCATTCCATAAACCCATGAAAAGAAACATCATGATATACTAGAAAATAAATGGGTAGTACAAAATGGAAACAATTTGAAACATATAATAAATATTGAAATATATATAGAAAATGTTTATCCATTCTTAAACAACCCAAGATAAATCCCTAAACATACTCGATTCAAAACCACCTATCGGCGTATGGTGAAACTCCGAGGTCTATAACCAACTGGCCACCCTCAAATAGCAAATCTGGTGGCACTACACATTTAGCCTTTAAATCAATCCAAGGGTTGTCAACTCATCTAATAAGGGATGATAAGAAACTATCACTCAAAACTCTAAATACGGCTATGTAATCCATTGTAATAGTATACTATATAAGTTGAAGGCACTTTCATGCCTGACTCACCTTACCTTCCATCACCACACTTGACTACCCAAAAACACTAACAACAACAATATGATAACACATAAGGTGAAATCCCTTTATAGTGGTTCCCATCATATATCAAATAATTCATGGGTTCCAACAAGGCTGCAACATCCCATGATCATTCAAAAAAATCTCTTAATCATATCAAGGTGTCAACCGAGAAACTATATTTCCAGAACAACATTCATTTCTCTAATATTATAAATTGAAAACGGGTCCTTACATCATGTCCATTTCAAATACACTATCAAAAAAAGTTATAAACCACTTAATAACCAATACAAGAAACCCATTATATGATCACAATGCCAAATGGGCCTTCATACCAAATCTGAATTCATTTCCATCTTTATTTCAAGACAAAGATGAAAACACATAAAAATCTTAAAAATTACAAATGGGTTTCCAAGTCATTTAGAAACCAATGATCCTTTATAATTTACAAATGGACCATAATATTAGTAATAACATTTTAAAACACACTTGGGTAATTGGGAAGAATAGGGTGTTTAGTTAAACTCTGGGTGTTCAAAAGGGACACACAAGAGTTTTGAAAAAATCGTTTTTAGTTATGAAAGGTCACCATCATTTGTGGGCTCATCAATATTTATAACAACCTGAGATTTTATAAGATATATTGTTTTTAATTTCTTTCATATCTTCTGTTGTACGATACACCAAGATAATCTTGCGCTATACGCAACACCGTATTAGTTTGCAGTATACGCAGCACTAATCTTGGATTGTGTTACACACAATTTCAAGTATGTCTGAATCTTGTTATTCTATGCAACATTGAGTATATATATATTCAATTTATTAATGAAATATGGTTGTATTTTTTTATACTCAACAACAAAGGAGTCATGCACTACACGCAACCTTGACTTGGCTTTCATTACATGCAATCGCGACCTTCCTCGATAGCGTGTGTTGTACGCAATACCAGGATTCACTAAACAACAATATATTTTTATAATATTGTTATGAACTAGAATTTATGAATATTATTAACTAAATTTTGAATTTTATAACATTATTATTCATCTTACACATTTTCTAGAACATGGTATAAGAACAAAATAAATTTTTCGGGTAACATAAGTATTTTTAAAAAAATGTGATTTGGCAGCCTTTTGATGGCGCACCCACATTAAATCTATTTTTTGACATTTTTATAAGTTATATTTTACAAAATAAAATTCTTCTTTTGAATCATGATATAAAAATTTACATTGGATAATTTTTTGATATTTTTCTGATAACATTCATATTTTAATGAATAGTAAAAACAGGCTATATTTTATTTAAAAACAAATTTTTTTGTCATAATAATTTATATGGTTAAAATATAATATTTAATGGTTTCAAATTATAAATATAATATATTTTTACCATTTAATATAATTTATTTCATTATCATTTATTTTACATTGAATTCAAAGTTAAAATCATTTCAATATTTTTCAATGTTTTAACTTTTAGAACTCGTTTTCTTAACAACGGGATTAATTTTAAATTAATTTCCGAAACTTTTGTGTACAAATTTATAAAAATGGATTCCATATTTGGGATCATTTGGTCCAAATTATGTTAATAGGATACTTTTTATTTTTGGGCGTTATTAATAGAAACTACGGTAATTTTATTTACCATAGTAAAAGGTAAAGCAGGTAATTATGGGTAAATATAATATTATAAAATTACACTAACACTTGTATTAATATAATTGGATTCTTATATTTTTTCCTAAGGCATATTTGGGTCTAAATGGAATCTATTAGAACCCACTTGGTGGTGATTAAGACATTTATTTTCTTTGTTTAAAGGAAAGCGAAATATGTCTCACTCAACTTTAATAATTAATGTATTTTTAATATAAGTTTATACAGAATATTATGTAAGTTATAAATACTCATTTTAAATTTAAAATGTTTTACTTTATAATGGTAATTTATTTATAATTTTTAAGAGATATTTAATGACCTCAATATCTTATATATTAATGGTGAAGAAATTATTTATATAGGAAAAAATAAGTAATATAGTTTTTATCGAAATAATAATACCCATTAAAAGGCTCACAAACCTGACCAAAACTTATTGGTAGTGTATATATACACCATAATCATCCAATTACCGAATATATGACCGTCTGGAGTCTTACAAAGGTGATTATGACACTTATAATATTTTATTTTCAATGATGTCAAAGTTGTCACCTTCATAATTTAATAAATATAACATTATAAAAGTTGGGTGTTTTAGAATATAAATCATACTAAAAGTATTCTTATGAAATATATAATATTTATCTTCATCCTAGTATTTTATTTTTAATCTTTATGCAGAAAATAAGTATATTTAAGAATTATACAAAAATTTAGTAGAAATTATTTTATGTAGAGAAATATCAAATAAATGGGGTTGCAAATAGTAAAATAAATATTATATGAACTATTTATTGTGCTCCACTATTTAAATAGATTAATATTAAAATTTATTAACCTATTATGTATTTTATGTTTAATATATCCTCTAGGTGGATTTCATTTAAATTCAAATAAATGAATAGTGTCAAAATTGAAACTATTGTTTTTTATAAAAATGACATATTATTAAATTGTTTAATAATCACAAAAATATTAAAAAATTATAAATTGAAATTTATATAGTTGATAATGTCATAAAGTATGCAATTATGGAAAATTAACAACAGATAAGAGATTATTTATAACCATTTAAAATTTAGAATTTTATTACCAAAAATAAAATTAAATAGATTAAATAAGGATAAATCAAAATGATAGGGTTTAAAATAGAATCAAAACATGTCTAAATTTTATTGTATGATGATATTACAACCATATCTCATATATTATTCGAATTTAGTCATTTTATGATGTTTTTATGTGGGGTTTGAATTTATATTAAACTAGTATTTTTGAGGATTCCAAAGGTGCCCCTCTCCTCCCTTATAAAAGGGCTCCTCCTCCCTCTCCTCCTCACAACACATTGAGACTTAAATCTCGGCCAAATCCTACATATTTCTCTTATAAACTTCCCTAGAAACATTTTAGAGGACCGAGTATTCTTCAATGTACAATATTAGTGCCCTAAGAGGAGGTTTCAAAGAGGCGTGTCGAAGAAGAGGTAATATCCGTTACTGATTCTTTCAAATTTATTTCTTCTTATACTTATTCTTCTTTAGTTGTTTCATTATGAATTAATAAAATCATTATCACTCATATACTTATATTTTATTATAAATATAAAAAAAACCTTATTTCACCTTCTATCCATTCTATGGAAATCGAAATCACCACGCATGCGTACATACAGAATACTGTCTCCACGCCATAGTGTAATATGTTTTTCCACCACCACCTTAAATGAATGGGTATACTGGTGTAAAGAATAACTACATATGATTATTATAAAATCATACTGATTCTAAGATATTATATCATTCACTCCAATTCCATTCAATAAATATGGGAACGATATCATCGCTCGTGTGTACGTACAGATTATCGTCTCCACGACGCGATGAGATTCATTTTCCATGTTAACAATTAAAGAATGATTATAAAGTATATATAATAAGTAATCATGAAATATTTGACATAATAATTCTAATTTATTTATTTATATATATAAATATATATCATCTACTTAATTCTATTCTATTCAATAATAAAACGAAAATAGCGTTCAAGCGTATGTAGAGACTACCGTCTCCATGAACAGTGTATTTCTTTCAATTTATCGATCTATTATATATATGTATATTCTGAATATATATAAATCATGTTTTATTTTCTATAATTATTTAATAATGATCTATGTAATCATATTAATAATTACAAGTAAAAACACGGATGATAAGTGAAACGATTTTACCCAAAACGCTACTTTAAAATGAATTTACAAAAGAACGGGTAATATAAAGTAATAAGTGAACCATATATGATATCAAAACAATGAAAGTGATTCTATAATAATTAAATTACATTATTTAAATCATTATACATGAGTTTCGGAAATGTACGAAGCTTATCAGACCTAAGGTAAGAGATAAATTTTCCAATCTCGTTCTTATCTGAGATTATTATTCATAAGTATTTACTCGGGTTATTGTAATCATCCATGCCCATTTTTTATAAAATTTATTTCATGAAAGTTTAATGTCCTTTTTATGGATTTTTTAATTTTACCTAATTTTATGAAAGGAAACTTACTTTTTTTACCACATGAGAAATTTTTTGACTTTTCTAACAAAAGTACGAGGGGAATGTTATTTTTAACTTATACGGTGTGAACAGATTTTTACGATTTCATAACACCTGTTTTTCATGAATCTTCCTCTACAATATTTCAATATTATTTTCAAAAAAACCCTTTTCTTTTAAAATTTAATGGCATTTTGTGAATAGAAAGTGATTTTGAAGAATAAAGGATATTTTCCTCAAGAATTCATTTCAATTGTTTTATCAAAACCATTTTCCATCTAAGATGAAATTATTTCATATGTTTATGTTTCAAGTATAATGTATCTATGATTTACATGGTTTCACTTTTCTATTGATGAAATATCCATTTGTTTTATATGGATTATGTGATGATGGGATTATGTTGATGAAACCCATTTTATTCTTTGGGTTATGATGAATGTTTCATGTTTATTTTGTGGCACAAGTAAAAATGATTTAATTATGAGATGGGAGGTACCTATATCTCCCTATAATTCATTGGGTAATGATTTATATCTCATGAGATAGACATGGATGGAATGGTATGTTAATCTGGTTCGGTGTTACAGGACTGAAACGAGGAGTGAACACGATTCAGTAAGGGACTTTGTCCACTAAGATGGTCATGGAAGCAATTCCTTGGCTAATATGGAAATCATAATATGTGCTGAATGGTTTCCACAATCACATGTTTTATTCCCATTCTATTTTATCATGGTTGATGTTCCATTATGATATATGCCTTACGTACTTCCAAAATTTATGTCTTTGCTCAAGATTTTGATGTTTAAATTTTATGTTCAATTTTTTGCTTTCAAAAGTTTATGGATTGTTTTTTGTTCTCTATGATTTCCCTTACAGAGCATTTTAGCTCACCATTTTTTATGTTTTCTTTTCCCTAGGATATAAATAATGTTTTAAGGTATGAAAAAAAGGAATATCTTAATGGGAGATGTTGAGGATCTCTCACCAATATTTACAGATTATGTTCCATGTTTCCAAAGGCACTAAACAATTACGGTTCTTTGGTATCTATTTTTGTTATGTATTAAGTATTCCGAAAAACTAATGTAATGTCCATGTACGTCAAGCTTTAGGTCTCTACAGTTGGTATCAGAGGAAAAGGTTTAGTTATCCTTTGGAAACTAGGATGCGAAAACTTTAGTGAGATCCCTAGAGATATTTCTAAGGTATGTCTAGGGATGTCCTTAAGGACAAGTATACATATAAGTTATAGTCCTAGAATTATAGTAACGATATTATAATTAAATCTATGATGTTATATATTGATGGTACTCCCCCTTGAATATGATTTTTGTCTCTCACACTATTCTTTTTGGGTTTTAGAAAATGGATGGAAATCAGAAGATTCACGATAATGGAGGATATGATGGACAATGGAATGATATTATTCATGAGCAACCAAATGAAATTGGATCCAGATGTCCACATATCATTATTATGCCAAATCCGCAATCTCATAATATGATCAATAATCTCAACATGGGTAAGTATCCTGACTCACCTAATAAGATAATGATTGAGTTTCATGATGATCATAGAGGAATGAAAGTTCAATTCCCCTCATGTAAATCATGTGGGAAGAGGCATCAGGGAGAATGTTTCAAAGGAACTGGAAGATGCTTTGGGTGTGGAAAAGAAGGACACAAAGCCCGTAATTTCAAAGGAAAAGGTTTAGTTAACACCATGGACAAGGATAATTGTATTTCTAAGACATCAACAACGGTTAAATGTTTTTAATGTGGAGTGTACTGGAATTATGGAAACCAATTCCCTAGGGTAATGTCTCATGAATAGAATCCTCATGGCCATATGGGTAGTATTTATATTAATGACACTGAAGAGACTACAAATGATATGTGAGATAAAACAATTGTTGAAGCTCGGTCAATGGTTTAAGAAGATAGTGTAATGATTGTATGTTTATCAAGAATAATGTATGGCACTATGGAATAAAGAAAAAATATAAGGATTATTATACTATTTCCTTTTCTTGAGTTTTGGAAGTATATGATGAATAGTACCGGTAACCATGAAAGGTTATTCAAATATTTTTGGAAGGTAGATGATATGTGCATAATGAAAGGATAAGGAGATAATAAGTTGTTTGATAGTATTAATTACCTCATGACTGGTATTAGAAAAAAACTATATCATGGATTGAATATATATAAATTTTGAGATTTTGGTATGTGGAAAGTGTTAAATTTTGATAGAATTCATGTTTTCACTAAGGGTCAATGGATATTCTTTTTTTAAGAGAATACATGATTTAGGTATTCACATGTTTGGAATGTGACCATCATGTTTTATCTTATGATATATGGGGGATGAATGATGGTATTCACATGATCGGCAGATGACATTTCTAGTAATTGTTTTATTTACACTATGAGCTTGGGGAAAAGTATTTTGGATGATCCTAAAGATTGAAATGGTTTATTTTGGACATAAGTTAGTATTATTTAAGGCTAGAACATTTTTTGATATTATTTATGGGATGTTATAATAATGTAGTTTTAGAAAAAAGAGAACCTAAAGGACGAGCGACAACCCGTCGCATTAGACAAGGTTTCTTGAATCTAACCCACAACCGAAGTGCAATAGGCCTTTATCGCATACCACTGGCCTACGGGAAGTCCCTAGTTAGTCTAAATTAGTTTTAATTTATTAAGTGGTATGTGATATGAAGTATAAGTCCATTTTAGGAACCATATAAGTTTAATCGACTTATGTATATTTAATAAATTTTACTAACCTTTTGTTTGAGATAGATGGAATTACCCATCATTCTATCACATGATCTGCTAACACTTCACGAATAACAAATTCCACATCATTTCTTTAAGAGACAAAGTTGAAATTTTTCAAGGCACAAACAACAATGAGATTGTACGAAAATCAAGTAAGTATTTCTTTTGATTTTAAAATTCATTCACATTTGGGAAATGGTCTTGAAAACCAAAAATGTTTTCCTAGAGCCCTCATATCTGATGAATCAGATGGTACCTTAGAACATCATAAATTTTTGGCTTTGTGATTGTTGGCTTTTTCATAGCCATGTTCTCTACCACTCCCCATCAGAACTTGATGGTTATATTTTTATTCCATATCCATATTTTCACCTATGTTCTCCTATATGGAAACATAGTGATGAGTTACTTTTGGTAATTGTTACATTTCATACATTAGTTTTTCAAAATTAATTTTTAGTATTCCTTTTTACGATGTGGGTTTTTATGAATATCAAATGATTTATAACCCTGACGAATTTCAAGGGAGAAATTCATTTTGAGGAGGGTAGAATGTAACAACCCGAGATTTTATAAGATATATTATTTTTAATTTCATTAATATCGTCTATTTTACACTACACAAATATTATCGTGTGCTATACGCAACACCGTAATAGCTTGCAGTATACACAACACTAATCTTGGATCATGTTACACACAATTTCAAGTTTGTTTGATAGTAGTTATTCTACACAACATTGACTATATATATATATATTCAATGCATTAATGAAATATGGTATTATTTCGTTATACACAACAACAAATTAGTCGTTCACTACACCCAACCCTGACTTGGCTATCATTACATGCAATCGTAACCTTCCTCGATAGCTTGTGTTGTACGCAATACCTGGTTTCACGAAACAATGATATGTTATTGTAATATTATTATGAACTATCCTATACGAATAGTATTAACTAAATTTTGATTTTTATAACATTATTATTCATCTTAAACATTTTCTAGAACATGTTATAAAAACAAAATAAATTTTTTGGGTAAATTAAGTACTTTTCAAAAAATGCAGTTTTTCCGCCTTTTGATGGCACACCCACATTAAATCTAGTTGTTGACATGTTTATAAGTTCAATTTTAAAAAAATAATTCTATTGAATCGGGATATAAAAATTTACATTGGTTAAAGTTTTGATATTTTTCTGATAACTTTCATATTTTAATGAGTAGTAAAAACAGGCTATATTTTAATTAAAAAAACTTTTTCATAATAATAATTTATATGGTTAAATTATAATATTAAATGGTTTAAAAAATTAAATAGAATATATATTTTTACCATTTAATACAATTAATGTCATTAGAATTTATTTTACATTGAATTCATAGGTAAAATCATTTCAATCATTTTCAATGTTTTAACTTTTAAAACTTGTTTTCTTAACAACGGGATTAATTTTAAATTAATTTCTGAAACTTTTTTATATTAAATTTAGAAAAATGGATTCCATATTTGGGATCAGTGGGTCCAAATTATGTTAATAGGCTACTTTTTATTTTAGGACAATATGAATAGTAACTGCGGTAAATTTTATTTACCATAGTAAAATGCAAATCGGGTAATTAAGGGTAAATATAATATTATAAAATTACCCTAATACATGTCATAATATAATTGGATTCTTATATGTCGTCCTAAGTCATATTTGGGTCAAAATGGAATCCATTGGAACCCACTTGGAGGTGATTAAGACCTTTAGTTTATTTTATTTAAAGGAAAGTGAAATATGACTCACTCAACTTTAATAAGTAGATTATTTGTAATATAAGTTTATACAGAATAAATTTTCGGTTATAAAAACTCATTTAAAAGATAATTTTTTTTCCTTATCATGTTAATTTATTTATAATTTTTAAGAGATATTTAATTACCATAATAGATTATACATTATTGATGTAGAAATTATTTATTTAGTAAAAAATAAGTAATATTATTTTTATTAAAATAATAATACCCATTAAAAGGCTCACAAACCTGAAAAATACTTATTTTTAGTGTATATATACACCATAATCATCCAATGACGGCATATATGACCCTTTAGAGTCTTATTAATGTAATTATGACACTTATATTATATTATTTTCAATGATGTCAAAGTTGTCACCTTCATAATTTAATAAATATAACATTTTAAAAGTTTGTTGTTTTAGCATATAAATCCAACTAAAAGTATTCTTATGAAATCTATAATATTTATCTTCATCCTAGTATTTTATTTTTATTTTTTATGCAACAAATAAGTATATTAAATAATTATGCCAAAAATGTTGTAGAAATTATTTTATTAAGAGAAGTATCAAATAAATGGTGTTACAAATAGTAAAATAAATATTATATGAAGTATTAAATGTGCTACAATAATTTTATAGATTAATATAACATGTTAGTAACCTACTAAATATTTTATTTTGAATATATCCTCTGTGTGGATTTTATTTAAATTCAAATAAATTAATAGTGTCAAAATTGACACTATTGTTATTTTATAAAAATAACATATTATTAAATTGTTTAATAATCACTAAAATATTTAAAAATTATAAATTGAAATTTATATAGTCTAAAATTTCATAAATTATCCAATTATGGAAAATTAACAACATATAAGAGATTATTTATAACCATTTAAAATTTAGAATTTTATTACCACAAGTAAAATTAAATAGATTAAATATGGATAAATCAAAATGATAAGGTTTAAAATAAAATAAAAACATGTATAAATTTAATTGGTTGATAAAATTACAACCCTATCTCATCTAATATTATAATTGAGTCATTTTTTGATGTTTTTATGTGGGTTTTAAATTTATATTATACTAATATTTTTTAGGATTCCAAAGGTGGACCTCTCCTCCCTTATAAAAGGGCACATCCTCCCACTCCTCCTCACACAACATTGAGACTTCAATAACCGAAAACCCATGAATATTTCTCTTCTCCACTTTCCTAGGAACATCCTAGAGGTCCTGGTCTTCTTCAAGGACTAATCGTAGTGCCCTAAGAGGAGGTTTCAAAGAAGAGTGTCGAAGAAGAGGTAATATCCCGAACTGATTCTTTCAAATTTATTTCTTCTACTACTTCTTCTTATTTAGTTTTTTCATTATGAATTAATAACACTAGTATCACTCATATACTAATATGATACTATAAATATGAAAAAAGCTTATTTCACCTTCTATCCATTCTAAGGAAAATGAAATCACCACGCCTGCGTACGTACGGAATACCGTCTACATGCCGTGGTGTAATCTATTTTTCCACCACCACTTTACATGAATGGGTATAATGGTGTAAAGAATAAATACATATGATTATCATAACATCATACTGATTCTAAGATATTATATCTTTTAATCCAATTCCATTCAATATATATGGGAACGATATAATCGCTTGTGCGTACATACGGATTATCGTCTCCACGACACAATGAGATTCATTTTCCATGTTAACAATTAAATAATGATTATAAATTATATATAATAAGTAATAATGAAATATATTACATAACAATGCTACTACATTGATTTATATATATATATATATATGTGTGTGTGTGTGTGTGTGTGTGTCATCTACTTAATTCCATTAAATTAAATAAAAAAACGAAAATAGTGTTCATGCGTACGTACGGCCTACTGTCTCCATGAACGGTGTATTTATTTCAATTTATCAATCTATTATATATATGTATATTATGAATATATATAAATCATGTTTTATTTTCTATAATTATGAAATAATGATATATGTAATCATATTAATAATTACAAGTCAAAACACGGATGATAAATAAAACGATTTTACCCAAAACACTACTTTAACATGAAATTACAAATGAACGGGTAATATAAAGTCATAAGTTAACCATATATGATATCATAACAATGAATGTGATTCTGTAATAATTCAATTATATTATTTAAATCTTTATACAGGAGTTTTGGATACGTACGAATCATATCAGACCTAAGGTAAGGGATAACTTTTCCAATCTCGTTCTTATCCCAGATTGTTATTCATAAGTATTTATTGGGGTTATTGTTATCATCCATGCCAATGTTTTCTAAAAACAATTTCATGTATGTTTATTGTCCTTTTTACCCATTTTTGAGTTTAACCGCATGTTATGAATGGAATTTTGCTTTTTTTACCACATGAGAAGTTTTTTGACTTTTCTGACAAAAGTACGAGGATAATGTTATTTTTAACTTATACAGCGTGAACGGATTTTTACGGTTACATAACGCCTCATTTTCATGAGCCTCCCTCTACAAGATTTCATGATTATTTTCAAAAAAACCATTTTCTTTTAAAATTGAATGTAATTTTTTGAAAAGTAAATGATTTTGAAGAACAATGTATAATTTCCTCAAGAATTCTTTTCATTTGTTTTATCAAAACCACTTTCCATCTAAGATTACATTATTTTATATGTTTATGTTTCAAGTATAATGACTCTATGATTTAAATGGTTTCACATTTCTTATGATGAAATATCCATTTGTTTTATACGGATTATGTGATTATGGGATGATGTTGATGAAACCCATTTTATTCTTTGGGTTATGATGAATGTTTCATGTTTATTTTGTGACACAAGTAATAATAATTTCATTATGAGATGGGTGGGACATATATCTCCCTCCAATGCATAGGGTAAGGATTTATATCTCATGAGATAGACATGACTGGAATAGTATGTTAATCTGGTTTAGTGTTAGATGACTGAAATGAGGAGTGAACTCGATTGAGAAAGGGACTTTGTCCACTAAGATGGTCTTGGAAGCAATGCCTTGGCTAATATGGAAATCATAACTTGTGTTGAATGGTTTCCACAGTTACCTGTTTTATTCACATTCTATTTTATCATTGTTGATGTTCCATTATGATATATGTCTTACGTGCTTCCACGATTTATGTCCTTGCTCAATAATTTGATGTGTAAATTTTATTTTCAAGTTTTTTCTTTCAAATGTTTATAGATTGTTTTATGTTCTCTATGTTTTCCCGTACTAAGAATTTTAGCTCACCATTTTTTTTATTTTCCCCATGATATAAAGAACGGTTTTAGGTATAAAAAAGGAAGATCTTTATTGGAGATGTTGAGGATCTTTCACCAATATTATAAAATTATGTTCCATGTTTCGAAAGGCACTAAACTATTACGGTACTTTGGTGTCTATTTTGGTTATGTATTAAGTATTTAGAAAAAGTAATGTAATGTCCATGTACGTCAAGCTTAGGGTCTCTACAATGTTAGCACTCCAGAAACTCATGGATGATCCCTCGTCTAATAGAATTCCACAAGTTTCAATGACATTTAAAAAACAATTCTAAAGAGAAACCCCACAAAACCAAATGCACACAGACAATACCAATCTCAAAATCACAGAATTTTATAATTATATAAATAAGGAGAATCACTTATAAAAAGTCAAATTTCATTTTAAAATAACACATGACATTTAAAAAAATACCTCCAATGCACATATTCCTATGCATATTTCAAGATTCACTTTGAAAACATCTATATAAAAAATTATATCAATTCAAAAAACACAATAACAATTAACACCAACAACAACTAATCATGAGAATCATATTTATAAATTAAATTGAAACTTGTAAGAATCAATGAATTGTTTCAGAAAGGAAAATAATGGAAACACCTGCCTCAGTAGATTGCTAATGTGATAAAACATCAATGGAAGGATGAAATAATCCCCAAGGATTAACTACACACCCTAACATAGATTAAATTTACATAAATAATCCAACCATAAATATTGGTTTCATTCATAAGGGTTTTACACAAAAATAGAACAATAAAATGAGACAGGGGAAGAGGAGAATAAGAATGAGGAAGATTTGATGATGAAATCATGAAGAATCACAAAACTTTTGTGAGAAATTGGCCAAAAGATATCCCATGATGATTCAGAATGAAAGGGGGAACCCTCTGTTCAATACCCTACAATTATGAATTCACATGGGAGGTGGAATAATATCAATCAAGTTTTTTAAATAAAATTTATTTATTTCATAATGGTGTTCAATGGTTTTTCTTCACTGTATTTAAAACAGTGTGATTACATCTAGAGTCATTATGAAAAATCATAGGAATGATTTGAATTGATTTTGAAAACATGGCTCAAACCATGAAACCTAAAAAATATCACAAAAACATCAAATAAAACCCCAAACACTAGTGAATCACACTCAATGATCCTTGAATTATTTAAACACAATGTAGTGATTGTGGGTTTCATAAACTCCCAACCATGTTACTTTATCCCAATACCATTCACAATAACCATGCATAAGGCTAAAATAAAACCAATTAAACCAAAAGAAAAATACTTTTTTGGACAGTCACCCCAAACCACAACCAAAATATCTGACATATAAAAAATTTATAAGAAAATTTTTGTTGGAGAGTGACAATTGAGTAGGGTAGCTAGTGGTGAGATGGTGGGAGTCTTCCCATACTATCACATGGAGTAATTTTTTTTGGTAGTCCTTTTTGGTTAAAAAAATAATTGGATATTATTTATACTATTTAATTGTTCAATTTCTAATATTATTATGTTAGGGAATATATTTATATATCATACTATTTTATCTATGATATATATGATCTGTGTTGTTGATTTATGTTGCGGAAAATAATTTCTTTTGATTTGTGTTTGATGTCCGGGTGCTAGTTGCTATCCCATGGGGATTGAGAACTCTCTTTTGGTATGTGATATATCTAGTGAGGTATTAGTGGGAGTGGTTATTCTGATCGGTAAATCACAATTTTCTATTAGAGGTGGTATTTCATCAACACATCCAATCATGGTACATTTAGTAGACTAGATATAGAATTTCAAGGACATTAGTCAATTATTGTGGTGAGTGCATGGAAAGATCATCCCATGATGAGACTCAGGATACCATTGTAGGTTGGTATTTGTGTATCCTATTTACAGTTATTGGTGTTAATATCATTTTTTACTTATGGGATTTATAGTTTCAAATGAGAATTTTATTTTGGATAGTTGTTTATTTTATTTCTGTATGTTGAAGTATGCATTCAATATGTGCTCTGAGTGTTCCTTAGGAGGGTAAAAATGATGCTTCTCAAGGGATTACTCTGATTGATCCGGACATTAACAGGGCTATCATGTGATAATTTTGTGTTTTCGACTAGAATTATCCAAAATCCTAGAACATATTTGTTGAGATACATCCAGTGGTTGTATGAGAAAGATATCGATCACTATACTATCTTTATAAGAATACACTACCCTTTAAATGTTTGTATAAACCACAAGTGTTCAGGGGATTGAATTTAAAAGATTGAACAAATATTTTAATTTCTATGTACACTTGGGAGAAACAGGGTGAAATGTTTGGCATTCAGACATAAGGGTACCAGCAAGTGTTGGTGGGATTCCATGGTTTGGGTAGATAATCATGTTAGATTTGATTTAAAGGGATTAAAAAATATCTACTTTAATAGTTTTTTTATTCAGATTCACTCATGATGATTATGTATTAGGTTTCCATATCTTTTTACAAAGGAGAGTTTTTAGTGTCGAAATAAACGAATCAGTTCAGTGAGATGGTTACCATTTCACATAAACTAGTCAAGAATAGCCAGCTAAATTTCAAGATGTAACTAGAGAAATTGTAACCAAATATAAGATAATATTTATTAATAATTAATCTTTTAACCAATATGTAGATAGTGGATGTGGATATGATGGAATAGTTTAATATGCAAGGAAATTTTAGACATTGTTCCCAATATCTTCCTCCTAGATATAGCTTTATTGTTGTGCAATGGAAATAGATGAAGTGAAAGGATCATCATAGGGGTGGTAGTGGTGGTTATAATTGGAAAGCCTCTTCAAAACCTCATGATTTAGATAGTGGTGTTCCACTTACATGGTATCAATAAAGAAAGGTCATTCAAACATGGAGTTCATGTCCTTCACCCAAAATATGTTTAATAGTTGTAGATGATATGGTAATCTTTATCATTTTATAAGTAAATTTCTACACCTCGATATGGTTTGGGATAGTCGGATACAAATTCTAACTTGAAATAGTTATATGCTTCAGTGATTATGGGTATATAGCTATAATACCTATGATTGAATAACCTTAATATAGTTGATGAGTTTCTAGTGGAGGTATATGTGGGTATTTTGACTGTGAGAGGTTCAATATTTATTTAATCCACAATATTAGATGTTTTTTTTGATACTCCAGCTTCCAATTCTGTTAAATCAATCCGTTTTTTGATATTATTAACCTTCTAATGGATCACATTTCCTTTGTTATGGAGATAGAGACACTACTTGGGAAGAGGAATGTGCATGTGTTTTTGGATCCTTCTTTAGAGCAATCGATAGATAGTGTAGAGTTAGTATAGGGTTTTGGTATTCCTAGTATAGATCTATTTGATTTAATCATCAAGATGGATTGTCTTGTTGTTCATCATGTGGAGGTTTATTTTTATCATCTATGATTCTCATTACCTATGGATGATGGGAGGTTATTGGTATTTTAGGTAGATTGGGATCTTAGGATTGCCCCTTAATGACAGTTCTACCTTTATCAAAGGAATTTATTGTCTTTGTTGAAATTTGGGACCAATTAGATCTCTTATAATGTTGATCATTCCATAATTTTTCACTAATTACGTGATGTTTTCCTTGATGGTTTCTTTTAGCTACCTCCAGATTTGGAGGTACAGTTTATGATTCAAATGGTTCTATGTATTAAATTGATATAAAAAACCATATTATCATATAGAACTAGTGGGTTTGAAAGAGCTCAATATTCATATGGATAATCAACTGGTGATTGATTTTATTTTTCCTTAGTGTTTCTCTTTGAGCAGCCCCATTTCACTTTTTCAAGAATAATAAAGTTCACTTTGATTGTGTGTGGATTATCAGTTGATGACATATTTAACTACTAAGAAAAAGTATCCTTTGCCACTTTTTGATGATTAGTTTGATATGTTAATGGTGTATATTTTTTTTAAAAAGTTGTCTTTTTTGGGTTATCATCCACATTGTGTTCTAGATTCTAATATGATGAAGACATATTTTAGAAGTAGTTTTGTCCATTCATAATATCTTTTTATTCCATTTGGTATGTCTACCACTAAAACAATATTCATTGATTTAATAAATCATGTTTTCCATCGGTATCTATAAATTTTTGTGGTAGCATTCATGGATGATATTTTGGTCTATTTGAGGTATGAGCATGAGGATGAAAACCATCTTAGATTGGATTTGGAAATCAATAACAATCACTGTTTGTATATAACACATTCAAAATGTACTTTATATATCTTGGAAATGATGTTCAATGTGAAATAGATTTTAAATCATATATTACTAGTGGATCCTATGAATTTAACATTTGTTTTTTCATTGGAAGAGAAACATAATTTACTTGAGATTCAGAGTTTTCATGATCTTTCTGGATACGGTTGATAGTTCATAAAGGATTTCTCTATGTTGGTGTAATCGTTGAAGAATATTACTAAGAAAGTGGTGAAATTCACATGGGATGGAAAGTGTAAGGCTTATTTCGATGAGATGAAAAGACTTCTATCATTGGCTCATAATCTAATCTTACCTAAGCCTGTTAAGGGTTGTATATTTATATGTGATCTTTCTTCTAATAGTTTTGTTATTGTAGTCATGTTGGAAGATCATGTTGTATATTATGGATTTTTTCATCTTCTAACACATTATATTAATTACCACACTCATAATTTTTCACTTTTTACAGTTATTCTTGTACTTATGTATTGGGCGTAGTATATTTTAGGGTAAAATTTCAAATACTTTTCTAATCAATATAGTTTTGCCTATATATTTTGTCATATGGACTTCAATCTTTGATAGTGGTTGTCTGTGGAATTCATTTTTATGTTTGAATTAGATATCACATAATCCCTATGGAAGGAAAATTCCATGGAATAATCACTTTTTAGGAATGTTCTAGTGATTTTTTTTGGAATCAATTATATAGAGGAACATTATTCATATTTTTACTCAGTTGTAACTGGATGAACAAGATGATGTTTTAGGAATGAATTTTACTAGTGTTCATTTATCATCTTCCCTCCTTTAATATATTCTTTTAGCTTAGTAGTGGTATGTTGATTTTAGAGTCATTAAAGAAACCCTATATGGTTGGGAGGAAATTTCATGATGGTCTCTCTCTTCATATAGTATTCAGAGTTACGGGGATTGGTTTTCATCCTTTTATCTATAAGGGGATAAGATTTTTTATTTTAATATATCACATTATTCCATTAATTAGGGAACTAACAAGATATATTATGACATTATATGTTTTTTTCAGTGGTAAGGTATGAATATACAAATTGAGGATTATGTGTCCCACTATTGCACCATCCAACAGAAAAATGTTGAGAATTTAAACCATCTTTATATCTTCCGCCACTACTGGTTCTTGTTTTAAAATGGGATGAGGTATCTATATAATTTTATTTTGGATAATCATACACTCTCTGAGGGAGTAATAATATCTAGGTGGTGACTGATTAGTTAAAAAAGGTATCTCATTTCATTTTGATAAGTGATATCACAATAGAAAATTATTTTGGTATACTATATATGCAGGAAATATTATGGTTACATGGGATTCCTTCTACCATTGTCTCTGATAGGGATCATATGTTTACGTTTAGGTTTTCTAGGATTTATATGAGGTGATGGGGACTCAGGTCAGGTTGAATATAACATACCATCAATAGGAATATTCTAAGATGGAGTTTTCTATTTAGAATCATGAGCACATTCTCTATACATATGTCTTAGATTTTGGTGGAACTTAAGATATCCACAAGGGACAGGTTTAGATTTCTTATAATAATAGTTATTATTCACCAATAAAAATGGATCCCTTAATTGATTTTTATGGTTCTCCCATGAAGACCACCTCTTTGTTCAAAAATAGTTTTTGAATATTCATCATTGGGATTGAGTTTGGTTATGGAGATGTCTATGAGGACATAGGATATAAATCGGCATCTGGTTATTGTTTAGATCTAATATAAATCCTATACAGATAAAGAGGAAACATCCATTGGTTTTTTTCATATGTGAAGAATTTTTATTTAATTTTTTTTCTTCTGTTGTGTCATAGTCACCTTGGAAAACATGTATAGTTTGTTCTGAGATATGTTGGACCATTTCAGGGCGTTCAACAGCTTGGTTGGTTTTCTTATCAGTTGTATTTTTCAGTGTAGTTGATAATAATTCATGATTTTTCATCATATCACCACTAAGGAAATATAAAACTGATAATTATAACATTTTCCTATGGGAAGAGATTATGTTAGATCCATATATTTCTATTTTTGATAATATATTAGATATCATTGACTATTATGTTAAAGTACATCATTGGAATACTATTCTATTGAGAATAGTGTTATGGTGGTATGGATCTGATTATCTAATGAATATGGAGTGAAATATTTTTATGAGGGATAAATGGCTTCAGCTCTTAATCATAATTCATTATTTCACATGTTCTTTGGTATGGAAAGTATTATGGTCCTGAGTTTGTAACATCACATTACAAAATTTCTTGTACTTTTTATTCTCTTTTAAACCTTCCCTCTTGAATTTGGTGTGTCTTGGTACTCCTGAATTTATAGAATGTAACCTAAGAATAATTACCTAATTTTCTAGGATGAATGTTTGGTTGAATTAAGTTTTTCTGAGTATACATATGTATCTTGATTTTATAGGTTCTCTAAGTACATTGAATACATGAGTAGATTGAAGTTTATTCTATAGAATCAGTTGTCTTTTAAATATGTAGAATAAATAAAAACACTTTAATGGGAGTAGAAAAAATGTATGTTCTTCGAGGAAGATACTATGAGACCGGTACATAATGTAATGGGATCACACATCATGTACTGGTTACTTGTCGTGTAATGTTGAATGATTTTTTTTATAAAAAGGTGACAGGTTTTTCAACGTATGTGATCCCCATGAATTTCATGTCCTGCAAAGTGATTACATTTCATGTAATTTTAGCATATAGGTATTTTAGGGATTCCTGTGGGTGATGTGTTTTTTCATTCGATATACAGTTAATTCAATCTCAACCTATGGATCCTTTTCAACGCTTTTGGGAGACTCTGGTCATTCTAAATTGATTTTTTTGTTTATTTATCACCATTATGGTTTTTTTTCATATCTCCATGTAAGAGATCCTTTCTATTTCACCATTTCATTTTATCATAGTAGCAAACTTCCATTTAATTATTTGTTTTTTTATATGTCATAATGTTTTTTATTCATTCTCTCTAGATCCATTGTGAAATTTTATTCTTCTATTTTTTTCCTTGTTGGTTACTGAGTGACGAGTGGGTGGTCTTGTGTTATGTTTTATTTTCTCTTCTCTTTCAACCCATTTGTATAATTAGATCAATAATAATATTTTATAATTAATTATAGGGACTCTATTTTTTTGTTTTCATTCTTCTTGTTGGTGGAACTCTTTCTGTGTTTGTGCGTGGCCACAAGATGAATTAGGTGGTTCCCTCTCTATCCTTTTTTTCTGAATATCATTTCACTTTTTTGTAAATTTTTTAATCATTTGAAAAGGAATAATATAAATGTTTTTTGTGGAATTTTTTTTATAAATTATTTTTTCCCCGTTGTTTATTTAAATAGAGAAGGGTTTTCAAATCATCAAGAAATGGTTTTATAAAATGGGTTTTGAATCATGGTTTTATGAATATGGTTTTATGATCTAGTTTCAACAATAAGTCACATAGTAAACCTTTGGTAAATAGGATGAACTTAGAGGAATATGTATCATCCCCTATAGGGGGTTTTTTCTTTTGGATTTCCTCTACTCTCTTGGATTTTTTGTTCATGGGAAATGTTAGACATATTGGTAGGTTCCCATGTTGGGGTGTTCTTCAAGTATTTTTACATGATGAATATGTATACTAGCTTGATGAATACAAGATTTACTATTATAGGTAATACTTTCAGAGCTATCCTAACATATTGTGATCCTTGGTGTGACATTACATGTGAATAATCTTTTGGTTTGAACAATTTATTATACTAGTATGGATGTTATATGATATTTTATGCATGATTTATTTTTAAAATATTTATATAATGTGATAAATGGAAATCAAATTTTTTGAAATTTTTTTTCCTGATTTATTCCAAAATGGGGAATAGGGGGATATAAAAATTTTTCCTATGTTTTTTATTTAAAAATATAAATTTTTTATGCTGTGTTTTTTTCTTTAATGTTTATAATACATGGATCATTCTTCAAAGGCATGGTCTGTAACACCTAGGTGGTACCCCCATAAGCTTGATTGATCACACCTTGTGTACCCTTTACGTTGTCTGTAGTACTAATTATTTCTTTTGATACTTGAAAAAATTTTGATGTAGTGAGGCTATGAAGTTTTCTAGCAGGTGATTTGTATAGATTGTGGTGAGATAGTGGGGGTCTGCCAACACTTTCACATGAAGTAGTTGGATTTCAAATTTTGGTATTCATTTCTACTTGGAGTTGTACTTTTGGAATTACTCTAATCTTGAGTTGTTTTTTCTCTATTTATTACATTAATTAAGTCACATATTTATATTTTCCACACTTTTTTATGTTGTACAAGTGAGTAATGTTGGGTGAAATCCTTCCCTCTGATTTCATTATGCTCATGTGCTAGTTTCTATCCCTTAGGGATCAGTAATTCCCTTTGGTTATGTGATGGATGAGGCCATTACTAGCTTAAGAGGGTATTTGGGATAGTTTTTCACATGTCTCCTTAAAAATTGAAACTCTCCATATCAATCAACCCCAAAATGGAAGGGGACATCATTTCCTAGTAGGGTGGCTAGGGAGTGGGAAAGAAAAAATAAATCCTAAATGAATAATTCTAATAATTACACATAATAAATAAAACCTCTTAGGTATCAATGGGTATCTCAACAATTATGATGCACTTGGTACACTCAAAACCACTAACTTTATTTGAACTACGATTTCATAAGAATATTCCACATTTTACCATGATTTGACATTTTTTCAATTTAGAAACAAGTTATTTTCCTAACCTATTAACAAAAGTGTTTCCAAATTTTCTTGAAAATCATTAATTTCATTTCTATAAATACAAAATTCAAAAATGAATTTTTCTATGAAATATTTAATAAGTTCATGGAATATCTCTACCATAAAAATTTTAAACATAGAGGATGAATTACACATTCCAAAAAAAAATTATAATAATATAATATACCATATATATTGGTCAATAGGGTTTTACCTTGATCATATATGGTGACTTATATCTAACTATAATAGTATTATCCTTCCAGAAAACTATTTTAATATCTTAATTCTATTCATTCTTGGAATTGATTGATAATGGATATGGGTAATTGAACTTTCCATATTGAATTATTAAATTTATAGTAGTTTACAGACACTCTCCATCAACTCATTATCCAAGATGGAATGAATTTTTCATTTTCATTTTAAATCACTATGGTTTTACCCATTTTGGATACAAAATACAGTGGACTATGAAACTAAATATCAGAGATATAAAATATTAATATAGCATTTAGATGTTTAATTACTTATTTCTTTTTAATTAATTCAATGGATTGGTTAAGTAACATTTTGGATTGCAATATGGTTAATAATTATCCTATTTATTTATTTTCTTAGTAGAAATTATAAGAAATATACCTTTCCAATTATCTATGATAATCCTTATCATTGGATTCCTATATGACAATACATTGACTAATTTAATTTCTTGATAATTTCAAAAATATCCACTGATGATGATTGTAAAAGTGGTTGAATCTCTGAAATGATTGTAACTCATGATTATTGGATGATTTTTAATATTATGTGCTGGTAATTATCCAAGTGATAGAGTCAATGAGGTGAAGGATAAACTATACTACAGATATACTAGGTTTTTTGATATTTCTACTTTTTTTAGTGAGTCAATTGACTCGCCCCTTTTTTCTTGTAGTAATCTAAAAGATTCGTTAATTCCCATTGTGAGTTCTTACCTTTTTGAAATTGTATCCAATGAATAGAAATCATACATTTATGGGTTTCTATAACTTATAAGAAATAAATTTTTTGATGTTTGTCCCCATATCTAAATATTAATTTCAAATATTTAACATCAATAATAGCATTATATATATATATGGTATTTTAATAACAAGTATGTGTCACTGATTTGTTTACCATTTGAATGGTTACCCAAGAATACAATAATTATATAATCTATAGTCCTTCATGAATACATATAATAAAGGACTAACACTAGGTCTGTGGTCATAAAGATCCTTCATGAATTGGAGTCCTCCAACATTACATGGAATAATGAAACCATGAATTCCTCTTCATTAATGTGGTATTTCTCAGTCTATCACTAAAGAATATTACACAATAATTAAAATAGACCTCAAATAATCATATCTCCTTGTTTTAAATGAGATATCATTGATAAATATAGTAATTTTTAGAATATTTGTGATGGCTTAAATGATGGAAATATTTATTTGAAGATTATTGAAAATTATATGTGTTTTTTAAATTATAAAACCCGAATTATTTTTCTTAGTATTATTGGAAATGTGGGAGGGGATGTTAGAGTTTTTTCTCTTTAATATAGATGTTAATTTTCATCAATTTTTAGATCACTAATTTTATATCTTCCATCTTTCTCCATTATCTTGAATGTATATTTCATTTCAATATCCATCCTCAATAGAGGGTGTACATATAACTTCTATTATCATATTTGTATCTATTTATCACTCTATAATTTGTTTATTAGTTATAATGTGATTGATTTTCCCATTTATATCCCATTTATCATTTTTAATTCCCAATATAGTTTCTTATTTTTTAGTCATACATTTTTTAATCTATTTGAAAAATTGACATTTTAACGTTATTAATGGAATCCTAAATATTTGGGGTTTTTTTAACATTTATTAAGTGGTTTACATAAATTTCTCAAGAATTGCTGTCATGAACTGAATCTGATCGACACCAAAGCTAGAACCATAGACGGCCAGTGACAAGTACATAAGGGCATTTATGATCCCCACGAGATGGCACAAGTGCCCGGGTATCATTAAATGAGAATTGGGAATGATTTACCCAAGTTTATAAACATAAAACAACAAATGAATCCAATAAAACGAATCTGGATTTTTCAAACCAAACAATGTTTTACAAAAAATCAGAACTGAATTACATAGTATAAAATAACTCACCATGACTCTAAAAAAGGTAAAAAACCAAAAATAAATAGCCCCAAAACCTAAACATGGAATGAGGCATCACCCTCAAGCCATGTCCACAAAACTGCATCATGAATGACTGGTGAAAACCCGAACTGTTTGCACAAAAGTTATACCCAAACCTGCGACAACAAAAATAACCAAGTCTACTTACACCAAAGGGTGTGAGTAGGGTGTGATCCAATGCCCAGTATGATACCACCACTAAGAGATTCTATGTGATAAACATTCTAAGACAAAAAGCATGCATGTTTTAAAAAACATGTAATTTCAAGTTACAATTTCTAAAAGATGCAACTTAAAAAATAAGTATTCAAGTGGGCTAATTTAAAGAATAAACACTTTTAAAATAAATTAAATAGATGCTGAATTTTTGCATCCAAATGTACTGTATGCCTATTGTAAGTATAAAGGATCTAATGAGAACATGTAATAGAAAATAACCCCAAGGCACTTGCTAGCTGTGGGTCACAGGTACCTCGTATCTCGGTGAGAGTAATCACAACAAATATATATTCTCATGCATGATCCACTAGTCAGTATAATATCGATAACCTAGTGGTACAAAATCGTCATCATAATAGTTTATTTAGATTAGTAAGCGTCAATATTGATAAGTGAAACTGAGTCCAAACCCCATGGATTCACTAGCATACTAGTACACGTCCACCCACCTAGATACCCGGGTTTTCCCTTTGTACTCAAAAAAGATCAACAATCCAAGAAATATATTTTCCACATCCAAAAACCACTTCCACATCACATGTTAACCAAACATCCCCATGTACATCACACATGTCAAAAATTCCACATTTCATTCAAATGCATTTTGAAATCAAACTCACAACAAAGTAGCCAAGAACACTTTTTTCATAACATTCAAAATCCAACACGTCCTTTAAAAATTTTACAAAGTCCCTCCAAATATGCTAAACATCACATAACATCCAACTCATATGTTTCATAAAACCCTTTTATAAACAAAATCCATTTTTCACATCACACTAACACAAACAGCCCACATCACGTTCACACCTCTTTCACATTTCAGTAAATTTATTAAACATTTTTATAAAACATTTACAAGGTGATACACATCACATAAAAGAAATGATTACACATGAAATCACCTAAATTTTATGTCGAAACCCTCAAAACATTGTGTGAAACATCAACCTCACCACTTCCACACCTCATGGAAGGTAAATCTTTCCCTATACCACAATATTTGACCAAAAAGACACCAAATCAAACCTTAGGTTCGAACCTCAACTTCTGGACATGAGGAACATCAAGAAAGGGTGAAAGAAACCCTAATGAAGGGAAAGGAATCATGGAAAGAAACACTTAATTGAAACATCTTGAATCAAATGAACCAAATACATCAAAATTCGAATCTTCAAGCCACCAAATCTGATACAGAGGCTCTAATGGGGATGATAAGGTCATTCGGGGACTGAAATAGTGGAAAAAGAGTGAAAATTAAAAGATTTTTGAAGGAATCAACTTCCCTTCTCAAATATGAATGATATGAGGAACCCTAAGAATTTTTTCCCTACTCTGTGAGGAAAATGAGGTCCAAAGTGGAAAAATGAATAATGGGAGTGAGTCTCGGGATTTTGGATTCAGGTGGGAGGTGGAATCATGGGAATATAGTAAAAAATGAGTTTGTTATTAAATAATTTAAAAATATTAAAACTGGAAATGGATCACGGGTTCGCCCAATTCCAAATTAATTCACTGAAACCAAAAATGATAATGGGTTCAAAAATGTTCCAAATAGACATTGTGATTTAGATAGGTCATAGGAGAAAAAGTTGGAAGTTGAATGGATAAATTTTTTTAACAAATTAAGGATTTATAGAAGAAATAATGTTTATTTTTAAATCGGGAATTGGGCTCGCGGTTTGGCCCAAATTTATAAAACCCTCCATTTCCACCAAAATGAATGGAATCCCCCCAAAAAAAAGAACGAATGGAAATTAAATGAAAAGTACATTTAAAAGAAGTCATGGATGTGACAATGGATTCAACAATATGTTGACTCTATAAAGTATTAAGAGAATAGTTTATCATTTTTAGTTCATTGTATTATTTTTATTGATAGGGAAGTGATCAATTTTTATTTGTGATCATTTAGTAAGTGATTATGCATTCAGTATAAAGGTGGATTGATTATGGAATCTAAATAGACTACTATTTTTATTATGTCATTCAGTATCCTCTAGTTCATTTTATATAATATTGTTGTGTTTTTCCACTCTATGTTATAACTTGAATCCATAATTTTTATTGTAACTAATAATGATAGATTTATTAATTTTTTTCATATATAATTTACATGGATTTTTTTATTAATCTTGAGGACCACTATAGTAAGTACATTGTATGATTTCAACTACATATGCTAGATAATGTAGAATGAATGGAATGTTTTTATCCTCATATGTGATCATCAAATGGGGTCTCTATGAATGTTTGTGAATTGAATTGATTCACTCTTATTTTACTTCATGAAAAATATTCTTCCCATTATAAAATGTTTTTAAGTAATGTTTATAGAAGTTCATGAACCATTAGTAAAAATTAATTCTAATATATGTGTTTACTATCAACAAATAATTTGGTATATTTTGATGATAAAAATCACAAAAAATTGATTTCTAACTATATTATGCAATGAGGAATATGACTTAGTACATCCTTGAATAAACCCTAGTATAATCCTAGTGATTCAAATTTAATTTTATATGGGTATTCATGTTTTCTAATTTTTTCAACTATTATTTTATTTTATGATACTAAACTGTAAATTTTCCTAACACTTCATTTGTGGATATGATGGCTTGATCCAAACCCATATACCATAATTTATATTTTAGTTTAACACAAAAACAGAAACAATATCAAGATAAGAACACCATTATTCACTTCTATTCTATTTTTATGTGTCGTATACTAAAATAAATACATTCCAAGAAATATAAGGGTGTTCACAACAAAATAATTTAATTGAGAAAGACCTTATAAAAAGTTGATCATTGATGTATTTTGTTCAATGTGTGTCTCTAGGATCCATGGTCATTCAATTAGTATGTTTACTCTTATTTTGGTTGGTAATGACACCTTTTATTTCATTGTATTCCATGATCTGTGATCATATAGGAGGTTTTTGGATAGGTAATGCACCTGTCCAAAATGAATATTTGGAATTTGAAATTTGATTCACTCTTTTATTGGATTTATTTCATTTTATATGAGATACTTGTAACATATTTGATATTGCATTCATGTTGTTCTATTGGATAATGTAGTGGCTAATTTTTCAATTGATCTGAAGCACTAGTGTTCTCTATATTGAAAAAACGATGCCCAAAACAATGTTTAATCAAGAAATCTCTAATAATATACTATAATATACTCCCCTGTAATGAAATATGTAATTTGGTATTGGTTATTATGGTTTGTAAAATTTATAAATTTTTATCCTAACAACTATTTTATTAGTGCTGATAAAGGTCATTCCATTAAAAACAAATGATCAAGGTTACAAACTGTATATCTTTTATTGGTTTTCAGGAATCTATATCTTTGTTATTTGATACTATTTTAATTTTATTAAAATAAAAAAATAAGATATATTATCAGACAAAAATCACAATTTGCTAAATTAAATGTACATTAAAAAATAAAAACATATTGATTATGCTATTGTTTTTTGAAAACTATTTTTCAAACCAAATTATTATTTTTAGTGATTAAATAAATATCATTAAAAAAAGTTTCAGTTTCAAATGCATTATCCTTTTTTAAAAGATTATTTAACAAAATTATAATTAATATATATTCTATTTCTCTAATGTTTTATAAAATTTTGATCATAAAATTTAGGGAAGATCTTGTTGGTGAAATGATGTCATGTGTTTCTTATAAATTCACATATTGTATTTGTGATCTGATTAGTTGAAGAAGTAAACATTTTTAGTATGAATTAAATAAATTATAAATAAATTTTAAATATGTTACTTCTCATATTATTATCACCATAAATATAATTCTGTTCCAAAAAACTCATCTGAAAATATACTCAACTGAAAATTAATCCCCAAGAAAAGATAATAAAATAGTATGTGTTGTAATTCATATTACCTAGTTAATAGCTCATAAAAAAATATCGAAACATATTGAAAAAAACATGATACTAGTAATAATGGACCTTAAAAATATAACAATGTTAGCAAATAAATATATGTTTTATTGAATCATGTTATGCAAAGAAAATATCTATTTGTCTATCCATGAAATGAAAAGAAAACCTATGTTCATGTCAATGTTGCACATAACATCCCACTAACAACTAATACTACCAAAAACATAAGAAGATCCACATATCAACACGTTTTACCAAATAATGTTGCACATAAAAACCATCAAAAATCATGTACACCAAATTTACTACCATTCATAAGTGTAGAGTTATTCCACAATTACGATGGAAGACTACGTGTTGTCGGTTTTATAAAAACATAGGGGTACCCTCAGTAAGTGGATTATGGGACGATAAAAATATACGAATGGATTTGGGTTATAGATTGTTTTAAAGGGGATTCATATATACTATTTGCGAAAATAAAACATAAGGTATGAACAGGTTGATCTACCTATTCTATGGAATATATGCTATTAAAGATAATGAATTGGGTTGAAGGAGAAGATCCCTTAAAATATATCTCTACTAATGGAACACATTCCACCCAACATACCAAAATGAAAAACCAAATCTAAAATTAAAAAAAAAATCGATTACCCAGTCCTAGAAATATACATAATGAAAATAAAGCTTATAGCAGGACATATATTAGCCAAAATATAAAATAAATTGTATTTTTTAAAATTATATTACAAATATATGTACATTTTTTATTAGTAATAATACTACCACATATTTGACTATATCTAGAGATACTCTTTACTAGTGCTATAAAAAATCAATGATAAAGGGGTCACTTTTATCAGTGCAAAGAATATCACTGATAAAAGTACCCATTCATAATCTCTTTTTTGAGCGCTGATAAATATATATCTTGTATCATTGATAAAACAATATTTTTTACCTGTAAAATATATATTTCATAAAAAATTCTTATATATCCAAAAAATCATGTACGATTATATAAATATATTTATCTTCAAATAAATATTATTTATTTTACAAAATATGATTTATATAATATGAAATGTGTAATCACCACTAAGATATTAAATATTTAGTGAGAATGGTTTATAAAATAATTAAAAAATAATAGAAATTAAAAAAATTATAATTATTATTGTGTAATATATATTAAATAATAATTTAGAAGATGTAAAAAATCATCAAATTAATAACTGATCATAAATAAGTTGAAAAAATTAATTGAAATTGAAGCGACATTGACGTTTGATCTGGATGTTCATTTGAACCCTACAACATATCAAATATAATCATAAAAAATTATCTATGTTGTGGTAATAATGAGAATCTTGATCATTATTGTTTGTATTATAAAATTTCATTATGGGCTCCTAAACTAAGTTTATTTCAGGGTTTATAACACCCTCATAATTTGTTTTATAATTTTAATCTCATTAAGTTAAAAAAAAATTTTAAATTAATCCTTTTATCTACTAATAATAATTATAATTTATAGCTGCTAAATTAAATAATTAATGTTATAAAAAAGTAATACGACTTTACATTATTATTTTATATGAAATTATATTTTATGGTGAATATATATATTTAGTGTATTATTTATTTAATATTTTATAGAATAATATATATTTACTGTTATAATAATTTTGATAAATGGTAAATTATGTTTTAAATTTATTCACTTTTAATATGAAAACCTAAAATTTTATAGTATGAATCTTTGTAAATAATTTCAATTAATTATATAGCTGATTATGCATGTAACACTGATTCTCTGTGAAAAAAACTTTGTTATTGGAGATATTTATAACTAAGGTGTTAAACATAATTTTTTCACTCATGTGTTTTGAATTTCGAAACAAGACCATACAATATTGTGTTCAGTGAGTTATTTAGTGTCTGATGGGATCAGCTTAATTTTTGGTGAATATTAAATTACAATTATTAATAGTTATGTTACACTTATAAATAGTGACGTAACACAATTAATTGTAATATGACCCTGAATAATAGTAACCTTATCCATTGATTTATAAATAAAAAATATCCTTCATTAAAATGAAATTATGATATAATTATTATTAAGAATTTTTATAAAACATAAATGTTTATTTATTATTTTATAATAAATATATTTTTTTGAAAAGAAAATTCATTTTCATAAAATAATGTTTTTTTGGATTCAACATGTAAAAAAATGGATAGCATGAAAATTTTGGATTTTTCAGAAATATTTTAATTTAGAGTGAATAGTTTAATGATACAGTTTTTGAGAAAATAATTTATACTTTTTGTGATAGCATCATGAGATACTTATGACATATAATTTATTAAACATATGGAATAAATATATAATTATTATATAAGTGTGATAATGTACAAAAATAGTTCAGAACCTTTATGTTTTAATTATTTTCAAGATATCTGTAAAAATTATTTCCAGTGTCGACGTAGTGCCTGCGGATTAGTGGCATTATCAAATTTAGTTCATTTTAAATAATAATTCAGTGAAAAAAAATATTTTAAAGACTTATTTATTAAATAATTATTTATTATTGATGTATTTTATTTTTAAATTATAAAATTGGTTTTATATAACATGAGTATTATCCAATTGATTGGGAAACACTTATGTATGGAAAGGAAAGAAAAAATAGCAAATTCAAGAAAGTCTCTTGTATCATTAAGAGTGAATATTAATAATGAATGAATTTATAATTTTATTTCGAACCTAATTTTTTTATTTTTTTTATATTAAGTTATTATTAATTATTTTAAATATAATAATTAACATTAATGCTGAGTAAATGTTGATGCAGTGCTTGTGTAAGAATGATAAAAATAAATATAATTTCTTTTATTAAAATTATAAGAATTATAAAATGACCCATACTTCGGCTAAATCATTTTCTATAAGTAAGGTTAGACTATTATCTATTTTTTCTATTTGGGAACACTTTAGCCACAAAATATTCTCCTCATGTCCTTCTGAATATATTATTTAAATGTAAGACAAGGTCTTCACACATTAACATTTAGTTTGTATAAAAAAATTATGTATGGTTTAACATGATATTTATTTGGGGAAATAATTATTTGGAAATATAATAATAATATATTTCTCAAATAATTTTAATTTTTTGATAAAAAATACCATAATGGATTTCACAAAGATGATGTGGTATAAATTTAGTAACTAAATAAATCAAATTAATGAGATTAAAAATAGTAAAATAAATATAATGAGATTTTTTGAAGCTAAATAACGAATTGACAAGAGTAATATGACATTTATATGATATAATAAATATTTTTAATCATTTTTTAATTTTTATTGATGTGTTAAGGGTCATATATATGAATTTTTTTATCTTCACAAAATTATTTTTCATGAATTAAATATTTTATTTTATTATTTAAAAAACCTAGAACTATTGAATAATTACAAAAATGATAATATTCCTTCTAAAATTTAATAAAAATTTAGTTTTACTCCATTTATTATGTCTTAGAACCTATATTATATTTATTATAATTTAAAATTTTGAATAATTCCTAAGTTTCATTTCTCCTCAAATAGAAATAACATATCCCTCATTGGAAAACCTCTCAACACACCCTTTCCAAAGCCAAATATCTATCAAAATCCTCCCTGTTAGTCCCCATAGAATACATTACTACATTCAAGGTCCTATTAATCCAATCACTAATGGATTAATAGGGTTTTTCAAGAGAAGTCGCATCGAGGAAATAATAAGTCTCCATTAACTCCTCCCTCTTTTCATCGTACCTTTCTTCTTTTCCCGTTCCATTCAATACAATATAATATAAATTTTTTTATTTAGTAATATAAAATTATATTAATTATTTTAACATAATTCATGTATTTTATATATTACATATATAAATATTTCACTCTTTCTCTTACGACAACGTCCCGTTAATCGGTGGTTAACCACCTATAGAGAGATTGCCAAAAATAATTCTTATAACCACATTAATGGAAGGAAAATATTCATTATATATAATATATAAATATTTAGTTAAATATATAAAATTATTTTATAATTAATTATAATAATGTATTAATTACATTTAATTAAATAACGAATCGTGTGAAAGGAAGTGAATTTTGACATAAAATTTGACATCAGAATGTTTCAAATTTTTTAAAGAAAATTATGAAAGATAACCCAATGATTATAATTAATAAATATATATATAAAATTACTATAATTTACTTCCGTGTAATTTTTTTAATAAATACTAGATTATTAATCTGGAGGCGCCAAAGAGACATAATTAAACGAGACTTTATCTAAGGGGTATCTCATCTTACTTTTATTTTCGTGATATTTCTATTGTACACAACTTATTTCATGAATGTGTTATATGTTTAATTACATTTGATATAAAATATCATTATTCTCTTTAAATTTATTGTATTTATTAATTCACTTAATGATTATTAACTCGATTAATTACAATGTTGTAAGGGACATTATTTCGTTTTCCATTTCACTGTGATTTATTTGTTATTGTGCACTTAATCATTCTTATTGTATGTTACTATGGGCCCTATGAGATCATTATTCATTCAAAATTATAATTTAAATTTATATATATATTATTGTTTCTTGTATATGATTATTTTCATAGTCGTATATGATTTAATATATGGTGTTTATGTGGAATATTTCATTAATTGTCCAAATATTGATGAATTTGTATCCTCTACTCAATATTAATATTGAAAAGAAATATTATAATTGAATTAAATATTTTTATAACAAATTGATTGGACTAGATTTGATGGGAAGGGCCAACTATATCCCATCAATGCATTAACAAGCCTCATGAGACAAATTAGTTGGTGAAAAACTGTTCGAGTTTGTTTCCAAAAAACCAGACAGGTTTCTACCCACAGACCTTAAACATATCAATAGTATAATGGATCCTATGTCAGATAAATGGCGTTCAAATAATAATTATTATCTTTATTCATTATTCAGATATTACAATCCATGAGGTTTTCACTATGACTGTAACATCACAGGAAAATAAATAATATAACATTTTACATATTTATAAATATTTTTAAATTAAATATTTATTTTACATTAAAGGAGATTCTATGGTAGATGGATTACCCGATATGCAACAATGGGGGTTTTCAAACTTATGTTGCACACAATGTTGTGTTATACCAAAAAATAATGTAATAATATTATTAATTTAAATGGTAGTTAACTCCAAGCCGTTTTATTGACAGGAAAGTATATAACTATCTAAAATATGATTATAAATGTTTGTAATTTTTTTTAATTTTATCCAATAAATTGTATAGGGTTAAAATATGAATAAATCAAATTTTATGCATAAATACTCTAATATTCTTTTAAAGGTCAATTTACCGCCTTTTAATGGGGAACCCTTTTAAAGTATATTTTTTCACTTTTATATGTACTATTTGACAAAATACAATTCTTATTTATAATTTAGATATCAAAAATTACTTTGGGTTAATTTTTGGTATTTTTCTGATAAAGTTCATTTATAATGAATAGTGAAAAATTTCTATATTTTAATTCCAAACTACATTTAATTCTAATTTATTTATATGGATATATTATATTTTTATTTTTATTAAATTATAATTAGATTATATTATAAACATTTAATCAAATATTGGTCTTTGGAAGTACATTCACTTTTAATTTGGCCATAAACTAGTGTCAATCTTTTTATAGTTATTATTTCTTAAAAACACACTTTTTTTTGGACTGTGATAATTATTTTAAAATTAATTAATGAAAATTATTATTCTTTTGAATTTGGTAAAAAAGACATAATTTTTTAATTCTAAATATCAAATATAGTATAGGCTTAATATTTTTTTCAGAAAAACATTATTTTTTAATTAATAGTGAAAGCATTGTGGAGTTGTTGACAGGACAACTATTTCATTGAAATGAAATTTTACCACTTCTAGGAATTGAATTTAGAAAATATGACATAAATGGATATTATTAGTAAGTAATACGTGGTTCATAAGATGAAATTAAAATTTGTGGAATAGTTACTTTTTACTTTTATTTACCATTGTTAAAGGTAAATAGGGTAATTCAAGGTGAAAAAAATATTTTAATAATATAAAATTACCTTAACACTTGTCATAACCTTATTAGACGAGTAATGCCGGACCAAGACAATCATTGGGTGAGCCTTTTAGACTCTTAATGACATTTGGGTAAGATAATGACATTAATAACTTTTTATTTAAAGTATAAAATAAAAATAACATAAACATGTATTGTTTTGCTAAAACAAATTTAACACAGGGCTATATAATTGATATATGTGACTATAAATTTTCCTTAAAAATATAAAAAGTTTTCATACATCATGGTATTTTATATATAATCATTATACATCAAATAAATAAAATTATTTATAACACAATAATGATGCAGCGTTTACCTCATTAATGAATGATTTAACTAAAAAAGATTATAAAAATTACAAACATATCTAAAACCAATCCAATTATTATTGGATAATTATATTTTGATCATGATTCATATTATCTTCTAATTTAAAGAGTTTTGGACATTTATAAACAGAAAAACAATATATAATAAAATAATATTTTTAAACATTCCAAATGAGCCTCTCCCCACCCCTTATAAAAAGCCCTCACCTATAAACCATTACTTTCACCTCTAAATCCCCTTAGATAGACCAAACTCTACCCGAATAATCTCTCAATATCCTTCTCTTCAACCTATAATTCTTAACTTAGGTAGAAGGAATTTCAAGAAAGCATTTTATTTCAAACCAATGTGAGTTACCCGATTTTAGGGTAACATCGTCTCTTAACTTATTTTCTTTTATTTTACTTATCCAACCACTTATATATTTTTATTCCATTATTTTATAACAACACCAGTATCAAAAATATACTAGGTTTTTTATGATAATGATTCTAACTACACTTATACCCACCTCCATCTAATGGATAATGAACATATTGTATATATGGACGGCGAACTACTGCCTCACGAAACGATGATTGTTCGATCTTCTCCTACAACCTTTTATGGTGTATATTATAATGGAAATATATTTATATGTGAAATACATTATAATTATATTTTCTCTTTACTTATGTACGTTTCATGTATAGAATACCTTTATTTTTTCCATAATTGGTTAAAGTGATAACTTCATTTGAGTAATTGTGGACTACCGCCCCTTGAATGTGATATGACTCTTTCATGCCATACGTGAGACGTATAAAAGATGTAGTTAACGAAATTATATAATTCATTATAGTGTAATTATAATATAAATATGTATCGTTATTGTTTCTAATCTATTAAAATATGAAATGGAAATGAAAGTAGTGTTCATGCATACGTACGACTTACCGTCTCCATGAACAGTGCATTTCATTTCTTATCTCCAATGTTATGTACTATTATAAATATATATATATATATATATGATATTTAAATAATTAATGTGATTCTGTAGATAATAGACTTTTTTCCACATGGACAATTTGTAATTATAAAATGGTCATTTTTTTATTCTTGTTCCGAACATCAACAAAATGTCTGATATTAACTATAACAATTAACTAATTACTATAGAAATATAATTAATTTTATTAATGGAATAATAATACATGAAAAATGATATTAATAAAATTGAAATTAACTTATTTTTATATTTTAGGAAGAAGTTGGAACTTACAATAAAATTCAGACTTTAGGTTAGGGGTCTCTTATTTCACTTTTAATTTAGTGAGATTTCCATTGTTCGCCACATACTTATTGAATGTGGTGTATTGTAAACTGGTATTTGATATATATTATCACAATTATATTTATATTCATGGTATTATATGATTAATTTGGTGGTTATTAACTATTTGTAATATGACTCAATTGATTATAACGTTGTATTGGGTTTTCATCTTACTTTTTATTCCCATGAAATTCATGATATATTTTCCAATATTTTCATTTGTGAGGTGTATGTACTTCCCATGATTATATTCATTGAGTAATATAATTAAATTTATGGGTATTTAGTTTTTCATTATATGATCCTTTATTCATGTGTTTTATGTTTCTTATGTCACCAAATCGGTATGGGATCCTTTCACCCTCTGCTTTTAGTGAATGGAATCTTTTATGTTATGTCTTCTAAATTTAAAATTTTTTGTAGGATATGTTCTTCAATATCCTTATTGATGTACCTTTTAGGAAAATTTGATGAGAGAGCCATTTCTCTATCATCAACACTTTTTATGAGTTTTAATTTGAGGTCGTTAGGCTATTGAATTTATTTAAGGGAACTTCTTAACCCAATTTCCATTCGTTTGGTTAAACTTATACTTCTTGGTTATGATGTGCTATGAATATGTGTGAATGTACCCTAATTGTTTTACACTTAATAAATAATTATATAGGGTGTATTTTTATTTTTTATACATAATTATTTCATTGATTAATACTTAATCTAAGGATACAATCTTCGTAAGGGACATTGTCTCAATTTACATTCCATTGATATTTATTTGATGTTATACACCAATTCACTTTTATATGGTGTATATACTGTCATTTGACATATTATATCATGAATCTATTTTTTATCAAGATATTATAAGCATTTTTTATTGTTATTCAATTATTATTTTTATTCATGCATTTTTCTCATGTGGTAATGGACTCTTTAACTAAAACATTGTTTAAAATGTTTTAAATATTTATTCTTATAAATATTTCTCATTGATGACCATGTTTTCAAAATTGTTTTAAGGATAAACGTATGTGGACATTGATTTTTTAAAATGATAATTTATTTAAAATCATTAAAGTGGTATGGGACACATTGATTCAAAAATATCTTTAATAGACATTTTAAGGATTTTTGAAATGGATTGATTATTTGAATATCTTGGAATGATTTATTGTGACTGAAATGAAATGATTGTATTTTAAATATTTTATTATTTTATAATTGTACTTTGAAAAATGATGGGTGATGTCGTGATAAACCAGAATGGGTGGTTAGGTTATAACCTCTAATGAATTGGGTATGGAAGTCATCCATATGGATATTCCATTTAGTGATATGTGTGGAAGTCGACCATATTATTTTTCCATTTATGTATGTTTATGTACCGAGTTACCTTTATATGTTATGTGTGATTTTTATTGGTTTTATGGTAATATTTTGTTTACAAAAGGGTAAGAAGTGATCTTTTATTCAGTGAATAATATTTACTAGTTTATAATAGTGAAAATTAGTACTTATGATAAGGTATTAATGGATTACTTGTTGTTTTGGAAAAATAATAGTTTCCCTTATTTGGGTATCCCTTACTGAGCATTTTTCTCATCCCGTGTTTTTTAAATTTTTTCACAGGACATAAAGTGGAATAGGGTCGTAGATGGGATCATGAAAAATTCATGCTATCTAAAACATGGAACTGAAAATGATTCTTTTTAAGAGTTATTATTTTATAAAAATATGTATATTGAGTAGTAGTGTTACCATGTAATATTCAAGTTGATGTGTAATAGTTATGGCTTAATTCTCTAAAACTATAAAACTGAAAAGATACTCCATGTGAATTATTGATTTATCCCAAGATTATATAATGTTTTATGGCAGGGGAATTATAGATGGTATCATGGGTCAGTTTAGAAAACTTTATGGATTATCAGTTTTCATTAAACATGTGGTTAGTCCCTATGTTTATTGTTTTAGTTAATTCTTTATTTTATAACTCTTTCAGATCAAGGAAAGTATTTTACAAATTGAAAGAGGAGGATCTCAAATGACATTCTTGTATCCTCATGATGACATGCTTGCTATAATTATTACAAGGTCATGTTCAGATTATTGTAAAACTTTTTCTATTATAAAACTCACTTTCAAGTAGTTTTTTGAGATATCAAACACCGCCATTATACCTTGATATCATCGTGGATCATGGGTAGTATTTAATGAAATCTTATTTTCTCAATATTTTTGATATTTTCAAGAAAGGTAAATATGATCAAGGCCTTTTCAAATATTTTACCTTATCACAATATTTTGAAGAATATTATGATTTTGAAAAATGCGATGAAGAAGGAGACCCTTGCACAACCTATTTATATTTTCTTTTACAATATAGTCACTCAGCAAATACATATGGTATTTTAAAATGATCATTTATTGAACTATTAAATGAAAACTCAGTCTGAAAGTTTTATTAAAACCATGTTTTATCAAATGTTTTGAATTTATATGTCACACATGATTATTTCATAAAACAATTTTTCTATGAACACCCATATGAACCATGTTGTACAAGTTGTAGTTAGATAATGGAAGAAAATGATTTTGAAGGATCTCTAATTCATTATTTCAATGCATGGACCTTCTACATAAGTGAACAAGATGATGATGAAAGCATAAGGACACCATGATCAATTTAAATTGTTCTCCCTGTTAGGAATAGTTTTCTTTTATCATATAAAGGCAGATAAAAATAACATGTTGAGGTCTTAATGTATTGGGATGAAAATGAAAGGTATAAAAAAAAATTAGGTTCAAACATGTTTGGTTTATTTTTTTCTTTTTTAAAAAGGAAAACCCCTAATATGGGTGACAACCCATTGCATCTGGCAAGGCCATAGTAATCGATCCCTCAACAGAAGGGCAACAAGGGTGCATCGCCTACCACTAGCATATATGAAGTATCTGGTTAGTATGATTTGTTATTTTTAGTTAAATAATTTTATGGATCAAGAATAATTTGATTTTGGGAAATTAAGTTTTTTCAAATGGATATCCATAATGTGGGGAAAGGATTTAGTGATTAAGTGATAATGTTTATTTTGGAAGATGTTCTCTATTTTGGGTAAACGCTATATGCCTATGGAAAATAGAATGCTTTGGTATATCAATTTAGGAGTAATGGTGTAATTTTATTTTGGAATTATATATGTTTTTATTGTGGACTTATAAGAGTTTTGGGTTATTTAAGAAAATTATTATCCCACATTTGAAAATATTTGACTAGGTAAATTACACTTCAGTATGATACTTTTAGTGTATTCAGTGTCTTTTGGAGAAAAATGATATGAATTAATGTGGAAGACAATTTAATTAATTCCTTCTAAATTTTGTTTTTCAATCTTTTTTTGGATTACATTGAAGGATTTTATGGAAAATTGTATGTTGAAGAGTATTTGTCGAACTTTGGGTACATTTGGATGAATTTTGGAGATTAAGAGTAGTATTTTTTTAAATGATTATACTTATTGGGTATTATCTAATTTTGTGATAACATTTTTGGTTTTGGTTGTTTTATAAATACGAGAAAAATATGTAATTCTTCTTTTTTATATTACGTGATACTCTAGAGGTTGATTATAGTGCTTCAAGTGTGACCATGTCATCTAGAATACTCATCGTGTGGATAATAGTTGAGTATGTGGTAGAAATTTAGTAAAAGTTGAAAGTCTACATGACAAGTATGTATGTTTCCTTCTATTTTTAGTTATGCTCATAAATAAATTTATCAACCTTATAAAAAGTAACTTAAAACAAAAACATTTTTCGTTAACTTTTACTTCATGGGAATCAAAGACCGTTTAACCAATCATGAGTATGTGATTGTCTAGTGGTTAACATTCTCTTAATCATGTTTTATATCACTCTCTATCAGAAAATGACACTTAGTTTCTCCACCATATCCATGTTTTCATGAAATCCTAGTATGATTTCTATTGGGTGACCTTGTTATATAGCTTTCTTTATTTCAAAACGATATTATAACTTACTCTTTTTCTGATGTGAGACTTTAAATGAAGTTTCGGATCCCAATTTTTAAATTGTGGGGATGGAATTTCTAAAAGGGGGGAAGGATGTAACATTCCAGGTAAATAAAAAATATTATAATTTTCATATTTATCACTACTTTGTAATTAGATATTAATTTTACTTTAAAGGGGATGGCATGATCAATGGAATTCCTAATATGCAAGAATTGTTTTTGTATAAAGCTTACATTGCACAAACGTTGACATATACCAAAAAATAATATAATAATATTATTAATTAAAATAGTAGTTAACAACTAGACATTGTATTGGTGGGAATGAATACAACTAACTTAAATATTATTATATGTGTTTTGTAAATGTTTTTACTTTTATCCAATAAATTTGATAGACTTAAAATGTGAATGATTCCAATTTTAATAACATATACTCTAATATTACTTAAAAGGATGATTTACCATATTTTAATGGAGAACCATTTTTAGATATTTTTTTGACACTTTTATATATTATAATTGACAATGTAAAATTCTTATTTAGAATCAGGACATCAAAATTTAATTTGGGTAAATTTTTCGAATTTTTCTAATAAAGTCCATTTATTAATGAATAGTCAAAAATACTGTATTTTAATTCAAAACCCCCTTTTAATATTATTTATTTATATTGATAGATTATTTTTTAAAATTATTTTAATGTTATATTATATTATATTTTTACAGTTTAATCCAATTTTGTTCATTGGATGTACTTTCACTATAAATTTGGACATAAAAAATGTCAATCTTTTGATAGTTATTATTTCTTAAAAACAAGTTTTTTGTTTTCACACCAGGAATTAAATTTTAATTAATTAATTCAACTTTTATTTTTTTAATTTGGTAAAAATGGAATCTTTTTTTAATTCATAATTTCAAATATATCTTAGGATGAATTTTTCTTATTTTTCTGAAAAAAACATCAATTTTGATGAATAGTGAAAACACTAAGTAGTAGTTGGAAAGACGACTTTTTCATTTAAATGAAATTTTAACACTTACGTGAAATGAATTATGAAAATATAACCTACATGGTTGTTATTTTTAAGTAAAATTTGGTCAAATAAGATGAAAATAATTATTGGTGAAAGGTATCTTTTGACTTTTATTTACCGTGGTTTAAGGTACACAGGGTGATTCAAGGTAAAAAGAATATTATAATAATATATAATTACATTAACATTTGTTCTAACCTTATAGTATGAGTTATGACCGACCAGAAAATCATTGGGTGAGACCTTTGTCTTTTGAAAGCCATTTGGTAAAGATAATGACAATAATAACATTGTATTTAATGTAAAAATAAAAATATCAAAAAAATGAATCATTTTTCTAAAGAATTTTAATCTGGGGTTATATAATTGCTATATTTGACTATAAATGTTAATTAGAAAGATAAAAATATTTTATACATCATTCTATTTTATTTATAATTTATAGATATCAAATAAATAAAATTATTTATGACACAATAATGATGTTGTGCTTACCTAATTAATAAATGATTTAAATAATTAATATTATAAAAATTAAAAAAATATCGAAAACCTGTAAAATTATTATTGGATGATTATATTTCTAAAATTATTTATCTTATCATATACTTTAATGAGTTTTTTACCTTTAGGAAATGAATTTAAATATATAATAAAATAATAATTTCAATTATTCTTAAAGAGACCCTCCTCCCCATAATAAAAAGTCCTCACCTCTAACCCATTACTCACATTTCCCAAGCCCATTGACTCATCAAAACGCATCCTAAATAATCTCTCAATATCCCTCTCAGCCACATATAAGCCATAACTTATGTAGAATGCACTTCAAGAAATCATTTTGTGTCAAACCAAATGGATTTACCCGATTTGAAGGTAACATATTTTCTTAAGTTCTTTTCATTTATTTTACTTGTCCAACCATTAAATATTATTATTCCTTTATTTTTTAACAAAAAAAATATCCAAAATTTACTAGGTTTTTTTTAATTATAGGGATTATAACTACACTAACACACACCTCCATCTGATGGATAAAGAACATATTGTTTCTATGGACCGCAAACTGCTGCCTCACAAAACGATGATTGTTAAATCTTCTCCTACCACCTCTTATGGTAGCCAATATGATGGAAATATATTTATATGTTCAATATATTATATTTATATTGTCTCTTTTATTCTTTATATTTCATTTATATCATACCATTATGGTTTCAATAATGGGTAAAAGCGATAATTTAATTTGAGGAAATGCGAACTACCGCCCTCAAAGTGATATGAATCGTCCATGCCATATGTGCGATGTATAAAGGATGTAGCTAATGAAATTATATATTATATTATACTAGAATAATAATATACCTATTTATCATTATTTCTTTCAATCCATTGAAATTTTAAATAGAAATGAATGTGGCATTTATGCGTACGTACAACTTACCGTCTCCATGAATGATGCATTTCATTTCTTATCTGCAATGTTATTTAATATTATAAATACATATATATTAGATATATATGATATATATGATATTTAAAAATGAATTTGATTCTATTGATAGTATAATTTTGATCGCGTGGACAATTTCTAATTATAACAAGTTCATTTTTGACACTAGTTCTGAACATAAAAAAATGAACGATATGAACACTAATAATTAACAAATTGCTATAGAAAGATAATAAGTGACATAAAATGAATAATAAAACATGGAAAAGTTTCTTAGTCAAGTAAAAATTAACTTATTTATATTATTTAGGAAGAACAAGGAACGTACATGACATGTCGGCCTTGAGGTAAGGGGTCTCAAATCTCACTTTTAATTCTGTGAGATTTCCATTGTTCGCCCCTTAATTATTTCATGTGGTGTATTGAAAACTAAAATTTGATATATATTATCTTGATTATATTTAAATTCACGGTATTATGTGATTAATTTTGAGGTTATTAACTTTTTGTCATATGACTCATTGATTACTAGGTGGTAAGGGGTTTTCATCTCACTTTTTATTCCCATGAGATTCATCCTATATTTTCCACTATTTCCTTTTCGGTGTTGTATATAATACCCATGATTATATTAATTGTGTAATATAAATTAATATATTCATATTTAAATCTTCATTTTATGATCCTTCTTTCATGTGTTTTATGTTTCGTAAGTTACCAAATCGGTAGGGGAACCTTTCACCCTCCTCTTTTAGTGAAATGCATATTTTATGTTATGTCTTATAAATTTATACTATATTATGTTGGTATATGTTCTCCAATATCCTTATTGATGTACATTTTATGACCATCTTATTATAGACCATTTTCTCTCTCATCAACTCATATTTTTAATTTTAATGTGACGCCATTAGGTTGTCGAATTTCTGTAAGGGAACCTCATCACACAGTTTCTACTCTTTGGGATAAACTTATACTTCTTGGTTATGATGTGATATGAATATGTGTGAAGGACATATGATTCTTTTAAAAATAATATCTACTTATATTGTGTGTATTGGTATTTTACACAAATAATTATTTCATTGAATTATTCTTAATCTAAGGATACGATCTTTGTAAGGAACATTGTCTCAATTTAAACTCTATAGAGTCTTATTTGTGGTTATACACCAATTCACTTTAATATGGTGTATATACTAAACATTGACATATTATATCATGAATCTCCATTTTATCATGATATTATAATAATTTTTTAATGTTATTCTGTAATTTTTTTTCATGCATTTTTCTCAAGTGGTAAGGGACTCTATAACGAAAACATTATTATCAATGTTTTAAATAGTTATTCTTATAATTATTTCTCATTAATGACCATGTATTCAAAATAGTTTTAAGGGATAATTTATATTCACATTAATGTTTTAAAATTTTAATTCATTTAAAATATTCAATGTGGTAACGGACTCTTTGATTCAAAAATCACTTTATTAAATGTTTTTAATGGTTTTTGAAATAGATTGATTATTTCTATATCTTGAAATTATTTCTTGTGATTAAAAAATAAATTCTTATAATTTCAATATTCTATGATTTTATAATGGTATTTGGACAAATGAAGGGTCATGTCGTGATAAACCAGGATGGTTGGTTACGTTATAACCTCTAATGCATTGGGTATGGAAGTCGGTCGTACGACTTTTCCATTTAGTGATATTTGTGGATGATTACCGTATGGTTATTTCATTTAAGTATCTTTATGTCCCAAGTTTCCTTTATATTTTTTGTGTGATTTCTATAGGTTTTATGGGAATATTTTGGTTAAAAAAGGGTAAGCAGTGAACTTTTATTCAGTGAAGAGTATTTACCACTTCATTAAGGTGAAATGTATTACTTATTATAATGTATTCATGGTTTACTTGTTGTTTTGAAAAACTAACATTTTAAATTCTTTGTGTATAACTTACTAAGATTTTTGCTCATCCCATGTTTTTGAAGTGTTTTTAACAGGACATAAAGTAAAATAGGGTCATGGATTGGAATAAGGAAAAGTCATGTTGTCTAAAAGGTGTAACAATACATGTTTCTTTTTAAGAGTTATTATTTAATAAAAAATGGATACTATGTTGTAGTGTCTACATGTAATATTCGTGTTGATATGTAATAGTTAAAGCATAATTCTCTAAATCTCTAAACATGAAAAGATCCTCAATGTGAATTCTTGATTTAAATCAAGATTATATATTGTTTTAAGGATAGGGCCTTATAATGACAAAATCTATTAATGCACATTCATTCGCAGTTTATTAATGGTGTGTGTTTTCTAATTATTCCCCATGTCGTATTGATTATTATTATGACCCAATTATTATTGTTTTAATTTTATACTATATTTAACCCATGCTAATAATTTGATCTTTCCCATTTCATTGTTTTCCTTCCCTATGTTATGAAGAAGGGTTCATTTAATGACTTTTCAAGGATGTTTCTTATTATCTTTTGTTTTGTATTATGTTTTTATTTTTTTCCCAATATAAAATGGATCTATGTATGTATCTAGTTTCTTCAGTACTATTAAAGTGATCAGTCATTCAGGATACAATTCCTCATAATCAAGAAAATGTTATTTAATAGTGCAATGACTTCATGCTTTAGGGGTCGGGGAGATACAGTTTGTACCAGACAAAGTTTAGTAGAATCCATAGAAACTAGATTTGGGAAATGTAGATTAGTGAACAAAATCATATGATCGAAACTAAAAAAAGAATACACGAACATACTATAATGTTGTTATGTTATAGGTTCTATTGATATTCCAATAAAATACATCTCTATCTGGATATTAATAGTCGGTATGGTTTTTTCACAAATGTACCTTGGAGTAACAACTCCGACAATGTGTTTTTTGCTTCAACTGGGGTAACCTGGGCCTTATTGTGCACCTGGTTTGACACTCTTAGGCGAAATGAGTAGGATAATTTAAAATTTATTTACAAGTCATTATAAAGGATTTAGGCCCCCATTGTAACCAAAGTATATGGTTATAGGATTTTCAATGCATAAATTTATGGTATGTGTGATAATATGTTTAGAGTTATAGAGATTTAATTATATTATAAGCTAATATAAAATATGTAATTGATTAGAAATGACACCTAGTAAAAGGAAGTATAACTACACCAATGCACGTGATCCAAATAGAATGAAGGGTCATATCTCTTATGGTCTTGATCTGTCATTTCAAAGGAAGATAGTCTCTCAAGTATCCTATTTATATGAGGTAGTATAATCATGTGTTAACAAGGTATGTAATGAATTATTTTATTCATATGGATTTTAATAGAAGAGATTGTATAAGGGGATGAGATAGAAAATATAGATAAATTGAATAAGGGAATGAAGGGTTTTCCCACAAGTGAAAAAATGTGGAAAGAATCACCGTAGTAAATGCTTTAATTGAATGGGAGCTTTTTTATATGTTTTTATAAAAGGGACACCAAGATCATGATTTTAAGGTTAAAAAAAGGATTCAAATATACAATTCTACAACTACAAGGAGATGGGACACTATATAAAGAAATGTCCCATGCGTCAAAGGGATATACCCCAAATTATGTTATTGGATAATGATCTAGTTATTCTACGACCACAAATGAAAAGGAATAATTAATTAGTATATTTAGTAATTATGTCATTTTAAAATTTTATCATCAATGAAATAGATATAAGAATTATGTAATATATAGGGATTGTACTATAACAATTTTTTATGTATTTCAGACCATATGTTGATTGGTACCAACAAAATATATTCAGTAGAAAGTTATAGTTTTTGGGAAAAACAAATGATTAATTGAAATTAAAACCATTATATATTTCAGATGTTAAGATAATGAAGAATAAATTATTGATTTGGATAATTACTGACTACCTTGGAGCTAATTATTGAATTGTCAGTAATTGGTCTATGCTATAATTGGTGGAGTTTACACTACTTTTAAAGTTAAGGAATATATTCAATAACAGGAATCATACTTAAGGAATAAGGTAGAATGAATGATTCCAATCAAGTTTTGTGGTAAATCGAGTTATTACTATATTTCAAGAGGATATGTGATGAATTTATTCACATGTTTGGAATGTGGAAATTTAGTTATACATCTTGTTGATTAAGGGATAATGATAAGTTCATCTTGGAAATTCAGTGACCACCTCTTTAAAGTTTATAATAATTATATTTTGGAATTTTTAACCATTTATGAATGGTTTCTGTTTTTCATTTTATGTTTTTTAGACGATAATGATTTACTTCACCACATGACACAACCTATGCTACGAGATGAGGTCTAGACATTTCATGGCATAGTCAATGGATAAGATTGTGTTTATGAAATATAAATGTATATTTATACACTTATAGATTGGAATAATTACTCGTCTCAAGGAAAAGAGTCTTAAGTAAATTTTTTTCCGAATATTTTATAGTATTGATAAATACCATTGCGATATAGTTGTTTATATATTTTTAGTAATCAAAATTCATATAAACATGTTCTCTATCACTTTCCATCAGAAAATTATTTTTTGGTTTCCTTCCATGTACATTTTTTTACATACAACCAATGTCATCCCATTTGAATGCATAATATTTGTGGTGGCCTCCTTATTCCCCTTAACCTATTTTAAGATGAAATTTTATTATACATATTTTTGATGTGGTTTTACAATAAGGTAATTTTCAAGTGTCAACAATTAACATTCGAATTTCAATTTCAAATTGCAAGGATGAAAATATATTGAGGGGGAATAATGTAACACCCTAGTAATTTGATTAATAATTTTAAGCACATTATGTTATAAAAAATAATAATTTAAAATTAAGTGTTTTAATTAACAATAACCTTTATAAATAATTATAATTTATTTATTTCAAATAAATTAACTAATGTTCTAAAAATCTAATTATATTTTACAGTTTAATTTTGAATAAAATTAATATTTTAATATGAATATATATATTTAATATATTATTGAAATAAATATTTTAAAAAATAATATATATGGATTGTTATTATTTTTTAAAAAATAAAAAATTATGTATCGAATATATTAAATATTAAGATGACACCCCAATATTTAATAATATGTTTCCTCTGAAACAATTTCAATTCATTAGAGATATTATTATGCATCAATCACTAGGTCTGAGTAAAACAAAAAAAATTATAGGAGATATTTATGACCTAGGAATTAAACATAATTTTTCCTCTTCTGTAGTTTTAATTTCAAAAAACAGACATAAACTATTATGTTCAATAGGTTATATAGACTTCGATAGGATCATCTTAATTTTGGAGGAATAATAACTTTCCTATTTGAATAATACAATTACCCTTATGAATTGCAATGTACCATTATGAATAGTAATATGACCGATATGAATAGTAACCTCACCCGTTAAAGTATTAATAAAATTTGGGTATCCTATAAATGAAAGTATGATATAATTATTTTTAATAATTTTCATAAAACATAATAATTTATTTAAAATGTTATAAATAATATAATTATTGGAAAAAATTATTTTTAAAAAATGGAGTTCAATTTTGGATTATACAAATTGAAAAATGGTTAGGATTAATTTTTTGGATTTTTCTGAAATAGTAGAATTTTTAGTGAATGGTAAATATTATTGTTTAGTAGGAAATACGGTAATTTTTTTGTGGAAAAATCAAGAGGTATTTATGATATAATATTTATTATAATTATGGCATAATTAATTAATTAATATATAATATTAATATTTTATATAAATAATTGAGAACATTTATCATTTAATTTATTTTATGATAGGTATAAAAATTATTGTCACTATTTATGTAGTGCATGCACATCATTGGCAATATCAAATTTGTTTAGTAGTAAATTATAATTGAGGAATAAAAATTATTTTCATAACTTATATATTAATTATTATTTATTATTGATTACTTTAATTATTAATTTTTTACATTTGTGTTATAGAGCATGATTATTATCCAAATATTTGTGCAATACTTATATTGGGAAAACAGACAAAATAACAAATTTAAGAAGATGTCATATTTTGTATAAGAATGAATATATATAATTAATGAATTTAAAATTTTATATTTAACCTAATTAATTTATTTTTATTATATTATCTCATTTTTAATTTTTATATATAAATTATTTAACATTAATGATTACGAAATGTTGATGCATTGCTTTTGTAATAATGAGAAAAATGAAAAAAAATTATTAAAATTATATGAATTATAGAATGACCCAATTTTTGGATAAAAATTAAATTTAATTAAGTTTCAACCATTATCTATTTTTTATTAGATTTAGGAACACTTTGTACCCACAATAATCACTTTAAGAGCATTAGAATATTTTATTTTAAATTAATACTAGTTGTTCAAACTATAAAATTTGTTTTGAATAAAAATTTTAATGAGTGTTTTTCTTTCATATTAGTTCAAAAATGAATAGTATTTTGAAATATTTTAATATAATATTTATCAGATAATTTTATTTTTATTTTTCAGAAAACAAATAAATACCATAATGGCTTTTACAAACTTGATAGATTATTAATTTAATTAATAATTAAAATTAATGATATTAAAAATAAAAAATAAATATAATGTCATATTTTGACAAAAATTCATGAATTCACTATATTAATATGACATTTCTATGATATAATAAATAATTTTATTCTATTATTAATTTTTTCATGTATTTGAGGTCATAGTGATTAATAGATTTTATCTTCACAAATTTGTTTTTCGTGAAGAAAATATTTGATTAAATTATTTAAAAGTCACAAAACTATTGAGAAATTAAATAAATGATATGATTATTTCGACAATGTAATACTCCTTTAGTTTTAGGCAATTTTTTATGTCCTAATCCCTATATTATTTTTATAATATTTTAATAAGTTGAATAATTCATTTGTTACACTTATCCTCAAATATAAATAACCCATCCTCCTTCCTTTGGAAAACCACCCATTACACCCTTATAAAAGAAAAATATCTATAAAAATACTCCCTATTAAACCACATTGAATACATATTTCTATTTTAGAGTCATCTAACTCCAATCTCCATGGGAGTTATAGGATTTTTCAAGAGAAGTAACACTGAGGAAAGATTATGTCTCCATTAACTTCTCCATATTTTCATCTTCTCTTTCTTATTTTACGTTTCCTATCAAAACCATATACTTTAAAAATTATTAATTTAGTAAATAAACATTTTATTCAATATGTTATCCTACAAAATAATATTTATATATATATATATGAAATATATTAATTTTTTACTCCCTCTCTTACGACAATGTCTCGTTAATGGTCGGTTAACTGCCCATAGAGACATGGCCAAAAATAGTGCATATATCGATGTTTATGAAAGAAAAAATATGGATTAAATATAATATATAAATATTTAATGACATTTATTTTATACTTCTGGATTTTTTTAAACTAATGTATAAATTAAATTTAATAAAATATTGAAACTTGTACAAAGTGGGGAATTTTTAAGTAAAATATGATATCAAGATGCTTCAATTTCATCAACCGAAGTTGAGAAATATAATCCAATTATTATAATTGATTAATTTTTTTTATAAAATTACTATAATTTCCTTCTGTATTGTTTTTTTCATAAACATGTGTTTTTTATTTAGGAGGCCCAAAAGTGACATAATTAAGTTGGACTTTAGGTAATGGATTTTTCATCTCAATTTTATTTCTGTGAGATTTCCATTGTTCACCTATTATTTATTGTATGTGGTGTTTGTTTAGTACCATTAGATATATAATATCATTATTATTTTTATATTCATGGTATTCAGTTATTCACATGATTATTATTAACTCGATGGATTACAATGTTGTATGGGACTTCGTTTCTATTTCTATTTCACTATGATTTACTTGGTATTATGAACCTAATCATTATTATGTGGTATAACTACAGTCCCTTTGAGAAAAATAAATCATTTTAAATTTTAATTACATTATATATTCATATTCTTGTTACATGGATATGATTCTTTTCATAGCTGTATACCACTTTACATATGATGTTTATATGGAATGTTGTTTAATCGTTGGATAAAATGATGAATATGTTTCCTCTACTCAATATGGATATTGAAAAGGATTATTGTACTTGTATTTAATATATTTATAATGAATTATCTGGACTAGTACTAATTGTCAGTGTCTACTATATCCCATTGATGCATCGATTGGTCTCATGAGACAAATCAGTTGGTGGCAAACTACTTGAGATTGTTTCCAAAAATCAGAGAGGTTTCTACCCATAGACAAAAACTATCTCAACAGTAGAATTATTCATGTTCCAGAAACATGATTTCACAATAATAATAATTATGGTTATTATTTAGTTTGTTATTATTATCCTTGAGGATTTCAATATGAAAAAATCTATTGATGCACTTTTATTCTCAGTTTATTGATGGTGTGTGTTTTTCAATTATTCACTATGTCATATTGATTATAATTATGACCCAATTATTATTGTTTCATGTTTCCATAATATGTAACCCTTACTAATAATTTTATATCACACCTTTCATTTCATTTCCTTCCCCGATTTATGATGAATAAATAGATTATTGTGTTTTCCAGGATGCAGTTTATTAGATTTTGTTATGTATTATGTTTTCGTTTATTTTCTCAGTATAAAATGGATTCAATGTATGTATCTAGTTTCATAAAAGAAACTAAAATTATTGGTTCTTTGGAATATTATTCCTTGTAATAATTCCATTATAATGTAATAATGAACGTTCATTGTGCTTTCGGGGTTTCGGCGTTACATGGTACCCCTATTTTTTAACATTTTATAAAATTTCATCATCTCTTAAGGGAGTCTTCTTAAATTGTTTTGGTAGAGACTCAATTTTTTTTTCATGTATTGCATTCATATGAATATTATTACATTCAAATTTTATCATTTTTTATATTTCACTATTATTAATAATTAAATATATACTAATATATACATATTTGTATATATTTAAACATATAAATTTAATTTTATAAATAAAAATGTAAAACTATTTACATATAAAATATATTTATAATTACATAAACCATATATAAACAACTAATAATATCCATTTAGTTTTAAATAAAAATGAATTAATATTTATATACATATACAATGTATATATAATTTATACACATATAATTATTTTGTGGTTGTATTAACAAATTAATATATATTGGTCAATATATTCTAATATAGGTATTTATAAATTAATAAATAATTCATGTAAATAAATATAAATGTGTATTATTATATTTAAATAAACATATATAGAAATATGTATGTATGCATGCATGCATGATTTCCTATTTTAATGTAGTTAAAAACATTGACATAGACAAAACAAATTTTATAAATGTATTATAAAATAATTAAATATATATATATTTATAAATATAAGCATAAAATGTAATGATATATATATATAAATTATTATATCAAAAAATACATTACAAAATAATATGGAATAGTGGGAATAAAAAATCAATGAGGGGGATGTTTGAGGCCTAATAATATACATAAGGCCTTTAATAGTTCTAAAATAGGACTTTTTCGATGTTGAAAACTTTGATAATTAAGGCATACTTAAAACTAGTAAGATCTTATAAATGATTCATTAAAATATGATAAAGGACCCCCTTTATCAGGAATTTTATTTATCACTAATTAATGAATCATTTTTCAATTAATAAAATATCATTGATAAAGGTGGCCTTATATTAGTGATAGTTTAGTGCAGATAAAGGATGATATTTCAGCAGTGTTTTGTTAAAAATACTACAAAATAAATTATAAAAAATAGAGAAAAAATATTATATCAAATACATAATATAATAGAAATAGAATTTTATTATTTATATATAAAAAAATTACTACATTAAATACATTTAAAACATAGGTTTCCCCAATTTCATGAGTGAGTGTAAATTATCCTAGACATTCTAAGCATTAATTTTACACTATATTTCACCCCCAAGCCTTAGTCAAGCTATTAGATACAAACAAAAAACCCCAAATTGATAACAATAACGCACCAATATAATATAAAAATTTAAATGTTTTGTAATTCTATGAAGAAACAAATTAAACTCAAATTGTAATTTTTAAACTAAAAACAAATACATTAAGTAATACCAGAAACATTGTGAATTAGATTTAGTTTCTTTATTATTACGCCAAAAACATTTATTATTATTCTTGAAATAAGTTTATCTTTAATTGTCTCACATATATAGTGATAAGAAAATTCATTGCGGATATGACCCCATTCAAAAGAACTTGCCTTTTGAGAACTAGATTTCAACTATCACACCAATTCTTAGATGTCTTCAAGAATAATCACATTGAAAATTAATGAAATAAGTATAGATACAAGTGATAAATAAAATTAATAAAATAATAGGTGATAAATTTATGACAAAAAATAATATTTTATTAATGTTAGAGTTTCGTATCTGATGCAGATTTTAAAAAAATATGACTTTTTTTTAAAACATGAACATAGAGTCATACTGAACACATTGTGAGGTAGAAGGATGTGTGGTAAATTACCACATGTCACAAATTATTTATTATAATTTTATTAAAATTTGAAAATAATATGATATATTATTTTAATTTTTTTTCTATTTGATGCCTTTTTTAATCTAAAATGACCCCATTATATTGAAAACATGCACTTCTAGTCATACTTGTCACGTCATGTGTCAGATTTATATGAGGATGATTTTTACACATCAAAAATAAATAATAGATTATTTCCCTATTATTTGAAAATAATATAGAATTATTTTCATGGTTTTTGATATTTTATGACTATTTTAAAGTAAATTTTAACTTTAGTACTGAAAACACTCACATAGAGTTATATCCATCATATCATCTATTGAAATGATATGAGCTCAATTCGTATATATTAAAAATTAATTAATAAAAATTTTTATAATGTTTTTAAATAACCATAGATCAATTTCTCCAATTTGGTGATGTGACGTGCATTTTAAACTAATATGGAACATTTCTATTAAAAATATTCACTTTGAGTGATACCAAACACATTATGTTTTATGGTTGACCTGTGGTTAATTCCTACTAATCAAAAATGAATTATAGATCATTTCCAAAAAATTTGAAAACTATCAAATCAATTTTTTTCTCATTTTTTGTTATTTGATGTTTGTTTTAAACTAAAATGAATCTTTTTTATTAATGACACAAACTTTCAGTCATACCGACCTAATTGAATATCAAATTGACTTTTCATCCATTTCTACATGTCAAAAAGGAATTATCAATCAATTTATTAATTTCAAAAATAAATATTATCTCATTTATTTATTTTGTATATGTGATGAATTTTATACTAAAATGAAACTTTTATATTGAAAAAACATCCATTGAGTCATACCGACTACATTGTGTGTCTAATTAGAATGCAATCAATTCCTACCTAGGAAAAATGATTTATGGGATGTTTTATTCATGTTTCCAAAAAAATCCCATATTTTTTCTATGTTTTGGTGCTATGACATGAATTTTAAACAAAAATGGAACTCTTATTCTAAAAATGTGCAATTTGAGTTATACTGAACTCATCAGGTGTTGGATTGATATACAGTAGATTCCTATACATTAAAAATGAATTATAAATAATTTCCCTAAACATTTAAAATGGTCTAATTTTTATTTATTATATATGGATATTTGAAACATTTTTTCAACTAAAATAACACCTTTATATTGAAAAAATGTACTTCTAGTAATATCAGTCACATCTTATATCAGATTGATATTTGACAAATTCCTAGACATAAAAACATAATTATGGATCATTTTAATAGAAATTGAAAATAATCTAAGTTATTTTTCTCATTTTTTGAAATTTAATGTGTGTTTTAAAATAAAATGAAACTTTTTTATTGAAAACATACACTTCAAGGTAAAGTCACCACAACACATGAGAGATTGACGTGGGGTCAATTAAAATATATCAAAAATGAATTTTGGATATTTTTAATGTTTCAAGATAATATGATCAATTTTTTTGGGGGATGTGACATAGGATTTAAAATTTAATTGAACTATTCTATTAAAAACATGCTCTTCGAGTAATACTAACCACATTGGGTGTTGGATTGATGTGTGTTCAATTTATATACATTGAAAATTAATTATTGATTATTATAAACAATTTTCAAAAAAACCTGATATTTTTTTCATTTTATTCTAGGTTTTACTTCTGTTTTAAACTAAAATTACACATTTGTATGGAATAGACATAGCTTGAGTCATACCGACAACATAATTTTTCAGATTTATATGAAATCAATTCCTACACATAAAAAAGGAATTATGGATTTTTTTTCCTGATGTGTTAAAACAATATCATCTTTTATTATTGGTTTTGCGTAAGCGATGGAATTTTTAAGATAAAATGACACTCTTATATTATAAAAACTGAATTTGAGTCATATCGACTACATCATGTGTAAGATTGATGTGTGGTCGATTTTAACATGTGCCAAATGAATTATATTCATTTTCTGAATATTTGAAAACAATTTGATCTCACTTTTATGTTTTTTAATGCGATTCAAGTTTCAAAATAAAATAAAACATCTTATTGAAAATAAGGAAATTGAGTCAAACCGGAAACATGATGTGTAATAATTATGTGTTGTCAATTCCTACACGTAAAAAATGATTAATGGACCGTTATCCTAAAGTACCATATCAATATGAAAATTATTACTTATTTTTTAGAATTTAATTCATATTTTTATCTAATGAATACATTTTAAAAAATTGTGTTTCAGATAAATATGATATGTAATATAACTAAAAAAGTATGTAAAATGATGATAAAATTAAAAAAATAGTACTATGTAAACTCTTTATGACGTATATATACATTCTGAAAAAATATTTTTTGTTCATTCATTTCTAAACAAATTGATTTCCTCTACAATACTTCTCCTTGAGAAAAAACACGAAATAATATCTATACATTAATATACTAATTATTTACATTTGAAATATATTTGTATGGTCATAGATCATACTAGATCACAATCATAATAAGAAATTAACAAAATTTCATATCAGAAAATATCTTAGCACCATTTACTCTACCCCCTCATATCTAAACTTATTTATTTCTTCTTTTGAGTGCATTTAATATTGGAAATCATAGTATTTTTGATAAAATATACACAAAAAGACAATAGAATATTTTTTTAATGAAATTTTAAGTAAATTAAAAAATTATCAATTTAGGGATTCTAGTTACTTGATGGTATATGTTATCTTTCAAAATTTTGAAAACATAATTCCATGATAAATGCAATTATATTACTTCAACCAATATATAAATATTGAACTAAATAAGTAATTTTTTTTAATAATTTTTGATAGTTAATATTTCAATATATAAAATAATATGTCTTCCTTTATGAAATCAATAGACTTGTTATGTTCAGTTAATAACATCATAACATGATTTATCCTATATTTATATTTCTCCATATAATAAAAAATATTTTGTTCAGAACACAAACTAAAGCATATAATTTGAATTTTTTCTTTAAACATTTGATTTCACTATATTAAAAATTAAAAATATACATAATGTGGGTTCATCTTAAAGGGAATCCATGAATTAGATCAAAAAAATAAATACCTGGGCTTTCAAAATTCATTTTTATTAGTATACAATTCTTCTTAAAAATAAATATAATTAATAAAATTAGAAAAATATATTTTATATGAATAGATTATAGAGTTTTACCCATGTATTATAGGCATCAATAGGAGTCTTTCATTTGTTTTTTCTTCTCAAAAACCTCTCTTAGTTCATGTTTTTTTCGATCAATTTCATTCACTTCGAAATAAATATCTTACGTGGAAATGATGACGGGATTAATGAATCCAAATAATTCTTCATTGGATATTACCTTTAGATAGTAGTAACATAAATTATTTTATGAAATAATAGTTATTATCATGTTTATTGAACATTGTAAATAATTTCATCGAATAAATGATTATGAAAATTTGTATCATGTATGTATTCACAACTAAGACTCCCATCGATTCAAAATTGAGAATCTCACTTACACTCTCGAGACTAACCACTTGTGTAATGAAATTTCAAGTTATTTTCTCCTCATATTGAATATATGAAATATCTAATTCTTTAAATTTGGTGTCTGAATGAACATGTAATGTTAATATATTCTACAGTGGAACTAGTAGGGATAATTTACTCTAAAAAGGTACTTTTGTTTTCCTGATTGATTCACCTAATTTTCTTGATCTATTTTTCCCCCATAATTTTATACTTATTTTATACCACACCATAAATTAGACCTTTCTTCATCAAAAATTATATTTTTTTCATTTGAAAAAACATTTAGGGGCCTACCTAATGTATCTTTATAATATCAGTTGACCATCATATGAGTGTTCCAATAGTCTCACTATCCTCTTTAATATTTTGGTCATCTAGTGGAACATCAAATAGAACAATCAACTCTTGATCTATAATTGTCTCCTCTTTCATGTGAACTTATAGGAGTTATTTTTTTATTACTATACCCCTAGATATTATACACCAATCCCCTCACAACAAGTTTCTCTGGGGGTTTTCATATACATAAATCACATACAACTTTAACCTGTGGTATTTTAGTATTATAAAGTTACTTCATGTTTTTTGAATCAAATTTATGATAATTAATAATGAAAAAAATTATTAACTCAGAAATTTATGCATTTGGGGGAATTAATATCCTCAAATATAGTGGGGTTATTTGGTTGTTCATGTTCTAATATTTGTTCCACAACCAGTTCTCTATGATGCTTTTCCATATATTGGTCTACGAAACTAGACTAGACAAGAATATATTTTGAACAATCTATTCAAAACATTGATACAATAATTATATAATTTGTATCTTCTTAATTTTATTATTCTCTTAATATGTTTTCTGTGATACTATTAAACCTACACATCTAATTCGAACATATTTTTTCATACACCACAAAGGTACTGAAAGTGGTTTTTTACTTAGATTATTTATTGTTGATTCTTATGTCTAAACTATATAAAAACATATGGACACAAATATATATTCTTATGTAATAATGTTTTAAATAATATCTAATACTATTATTGTAACACCCCAAGATTTTATGATACATTTTGTTTTTAAATAAATTCAATAGCTTGTGTTGCACGTAACACTGAGTTTGAGCGCATCATGTCCTATTAACAAAGCCATTTAGAAATCTTTTATGAATGATATTAACCCTATTATGAAACATATGTTTATTCCATATAATTTTATCATTTATATATTTTTTACCAATAAAATTATATTAGATAACTTCTTCATTTAAGAATAAAAACAAAGTTTTATGGGGAATTTTAGCACCATTAAATAGTGAAACTATACTAAAACAATGCTTTTGGAAATTTTATAATTTTTATTGTATAAAACATACTTAATTTTGGAATATGTAATATCAAAATTACCTTAGGGTGAATTTTTGAAAATTTTATGACATGTTTCATATTTGTAATGTATAGTGAAATATACAACATTGTATTTTAAAAAAGAGTTTTCATTTGAATAATAAGTATACATAAAATTTATTTTTAAAGAAAAAATAGATTAATAATACATATATTAATCCAATTTAGGTTATTTGAATCATTTTTGTACTAAAATTTAATAACTTATTGAACCATTGAGTGTTTCCTTTTCCCGCCTACTTGACACATCTGGAGAATTAGTGTAAAAATTAATTTAGCCGCTTCTCTAAATTGAATTTGAAATCCAAGAAAAACACTGTTCTAATCAGTATGATATTTAGTTTCTAATAGTATGAACCTAATTTTTTTTTATTATCAGCAGTAACTTTTGTAAATTTTTATTTATTAGAGTTATGTACATATCGAGTAATTAATGGAAAAAAATATTATTATAATATTAAAAAATTTCCATAACACTTGTTCTAATTTACATGGTTAAGTGGGTTCTGACCAAAATAATTCTTAGGATGGAATTATAACCATTTTAAGGAATATGGGGAAAAAATATGACATTTCTAATATTTTATTTAAAGATAAGTTAAAAAGCCATATTCGTGCTTTTTAATAAGTATAACATTTTTAATATGTTGTTATAAAGAACATAAATTTGAATATAAATATTCATTTAAGATATAAAAAATTATCTTAATAATGATAATTTATTTTTAACTTTTATAGAATATATAATTTAATTAAATGGTTTCATAATAATTATATAGTAAATGTTCAATTAATGGAAATATAAAATAAATGATATTAAACAAATTTAAAAATACATAATAATAAAAAATTTATGTAATAGATTAATTGTATAGACTACTTATTGTATTTTGAGATATATTACATGTTTTTTAAGTTATCATGTTGGTATGGTATTTTAAAAAAATCCTAGTATCAAAGTTGACATAAACGATACATTAAAATAAATAATATATAATTAAATTAAATAAAATTCATAAAAATTATAAAATTATCTATAATAAAATTATCTATAATTTATTGAGATTATTTCAACCCATACTCATCTTATATGTTATATAACTCACTTCTTATCAATTTTATATCGAATATACGTTTATATTAATTTATATTTTAATGGATTCCAAGAGTACCCCCCGCCTCTCATATAAAAAGGAAAATCTTCCCACATTTCCTCACACCACATTTATCCTTTTGTATTGAAAAAAAACTGCCCATTTCTCCTATAAATATTATTTTTTATGTTTTGGAGGACCTTTTCATCAAAAAAATATGAACCATATTGTTCATATGTGGGATCCAAAGAAGTCAACCGAAGAAGAGGTAATTATTTTACCAACTAATTTAATAAGTTCATTATTATTAAACTTCTTATTTTTATTGTTTTTCCATTATAATTTAATAATCAAATATCATATATATTATAAGATTTTATTCTGATTTTGGTAAAACCATATTCCTCCTTTTATCCATCATATGGAAAATAATATCACTATGCATTGATACATACCACTAATAGTATCCACATTGTGGTGTGATTTTTTTTTCATTGCCCTATTATTTGGTTGGGTATAATAATGATTATAATGGAAAAAATAATAAATAAGAAAAGAAATTAATTTATTACAATTAATATAACATCCAATTCCTTACCATATTACTAATAAGGGAATGATATTGCTGCTCAAGTGTACTAATGAACAACCATCTCCAAAACATAATGAAATTCATTCTCCACATTATCCATTAATGAATTATTAAAATATTATATATAATGATTGAATATAATATTTTTTAACTTAATATAATAATGTATAATAATAAAATATATCCAATGCAAAAGAGACAAGACTAACACGACAAAAAAATACATAAGAAAATGAAGTAGTTAATAATGAAACAATTGTAATAATGAAATATTACTAAAAAAATTACATAAGATGATCATATATGATAACGTAAATATAAATATGTTATTGTTATAATGTAATAACATTATATAATCATTATTAGAGATTGATTATACCTATGTATTTACTGAGACATATTTATCATCCATGTCCATGTTTATTAATAATTTATTTAAAAAAAATCTTACAATTCTTATACAATTTCTTAAATTCAAATTTTCCCATGTGTGAATGTTTTATAAAAGTTTTTAAAGGAATCATTATTTCCTTTTCCAAATGGGGTACTTTATGACCTTTTTGAAAAATATGGATTGAAAATTCTTTTTATAATTTATATTGAATAAAAAAAATTATTTTCAAGATTACAATATTTTTTTCATTTAAAATGTTTTATTTTTAAATTTTTTCCCCTTTTTAAATAATTTCTACATAAAAATGGGTAATTTTTCTAGAAATTTTTAACGATTTTATTATATTATTTCCATTTGTGTCTACATGATTTGTTGGATTTTATCTAAATTGATGTTAATATTTTATGATATAGTATAACATATTGTATTGAAGGTTTTATGATATGTTTGAGTGTGTATATACTATTTTTATACAATTCATGGTTTTTGGTTAATGTATTATCATTTTAAATGATAGTTTTAATAAAAATGTTTATGTTGGTTATATTTCACCCAATTCAAATGAGGAATACATTAGACTTAGTATTTCATGGACGGGACCCAATATAGACCCTCGATGAATTGGTAGGTATCATGAGACAATATAGTTTGGGTTTTTATCCATTTATGTATGGTTTCAGGGCCAATGAATTTACGGTATTTTTATGATGTTTGGTATTGTGCATTCCATCATTATGAGATTATTTATTGATATTACACATCATTAATCAACACGTAGAATATCCATGTGAATGTTTATATGGAATTATTTGATTTATTATTTCTATATTATGCCCAAGATTATTTTTAAGAGGAATATGTTTCATCCATAAACATTTCCTTATGTTTCAAGTGTATTTACTCATAATAAATTCAATTTTAATCTTACGCTTTTGAGAATTTGAGCTCACCCCTTTCTTATGTTTTATTTTTCAAAGATTAAAATATGTGTATAATTACTGTAATTCAGGGTTAATCATGGTGATTAAATGAATTATCAATGTATTATTCATTTTTTATGTTATCTTTCGAATTATATTGTAAGGTTCATATATGTATTCTATTTTCCAATACAACTAAAATGGTCATTCCTTTTGGGAATAAACAGTTGTATCTATTCCACATTTATAATGTATGGTACGGGCTATAAGATACTGGTGTCATGGAGTTACAATGGGTATCAATGGAAGTTTATTAGAACCCTAAGAAACAAGATTTACGATGAATAGATTATGGAACGGAAGACTGAGATTGATATTGAGGATATGTATATTCGAACATCCTAAAATTTTTATATGGTTGTGATTATGTAGGTATTCCTTGAAATAAATGTCTTTATGTATACTAAAAGTGGATGTGGTTATGGAGTATATGTCCATAGGGGTAATAACTCTGACTAGGTGTGTTATTCCTGAATAGGTGTAACCAGGTAGATGACAGTAGGTCATACTGAACAACTAGTTTGACAATCATAGGGGATATTATGAGGATAAGTTGAATTTTATTTTCAAATAATAGTGTTGTATTTGAATATGTTATGAAAATTAATAACCTAGGTTAAAACTAATGTGTTTTAGAATGAAAATATGATTTCATGATATTTTATAAATTATTATATATTTTTCTCACTCTGGATACTATTACTCACACGATACTTTTTGGTTTTAGTCAAATGTTGTATCCCAAATGTGTCAAGTTAACATTCAACATGATGGACAAGGTGGTGGGTATGAAAAACCAAATTTGATGTTTATAGGAGTGAATGAGGTAATTTTTATGCGTAATATGTGTTGCTGAAATAGGATTAACAACATATAACTTATCCAAAACCCAAAACCACCATATAAGAGAAGGATGGAGTTTTATTAGAGCTCCAGTGGTGGAGGCCATTGAGAAAAAAAGCTCGATTTTTATCATGAAATATATGTGGAAGGACATACCCAAGAAAGTGTCTCAATTGAATAGATAAATGATTTATGTGTAGGAAGGAAGGAAATACAACAATGAATTGCTGAAGAAAAATGAACTATATAATGAGCAGAGATAAAACTCATTCTAAAAATACATTTGTAGTTCATTATATTAAATGTGTGGATCAAGGGAATTACTTGAATCAACACCCTATTTTAAGGATAATATCTATGCCAAGGAGGGATCTATGTGGGAATAAATGCATGATGTATTTATATATTGTGGTTGTATTGAGAACCACTTTTAAAAGGATATTTAGTGGTTCACCATTTTTAATGAATGTCTATCATAAATATTTTTGATTTTATATTAATATAGATTTGGAAAAATTGAAAACTACATGACGGGTCCCAACCTGTCACATCCATCAAGGTCGTTGGGTTTGAAACCACAACATAATGGTGACAAATATAAAACACATACCACTGTCCTAAGTGATTATTGGTTAGCATGAAATGTTTTTTTAATTATTTAAAATATCAAATGGATAAAGGTTATTTTGATTTTAGATAAATTTGTTTATAAAATATATAACAATACTATTATAAACTTACAAGGTATTAGTTAATGATATTTTGGAAGAGTTTTTATATATTGGGAATCCTATAATATGATAAACAAAATGAATTGTATTTTGGAGTAAAATATGATTTTATTGTGAAATTTTATTGATTCAACTTATATATGGAAATGATTAGAAATCCTTTTGTATTGTGATATTTAGGAAATTAAATTTTTGATATAAAACATTAACAGTGATTGATGTTATTTATAAGAATATACGTTCAAAAACATCTATTTTTTGGATTAAATATTAGTATATAATATTTTTGAGAAAGGATAGTTATTTTCTGAATGCTTTATGTTGAACTTAGGGGTTTTACTATTGGATTTTGGAGAATTATTTATCGTGATTTATGATATATTATCCTAACCATTTTGGTTTTGGTTAATGTATAAATACATAAAGAAGATATAGTTATAATTTTGATGGATTTTGTGATCTGTTGAAGTTGATTAGAAATCTCCTAGAATGAATAATTCATCTTAAATACTCATCATTTGGATAAAAAGATGACGTTGTTGTGGAAATCGATTAAAGGATGAAACACTACATGTAAATTAAGTATTTATATTAATGTTCTTAGTCTATGATGTTTTTGAATTCATTAGATATAGGGAAAAGATATTGAAACCAAAAATGTTATCCAAGTTCCATATTTTTTTTATAAATCAAATTGACTCTTTGGTCATTGTAGAGTTATAGATTTGTGATTGTTTACAATCCATTGACCATGTTCTCTATCACTCTCCATCAGAACATGATGGATATATTTCACTTCCATTTCAATGTTTTCCTACATAAAACCATATTATGTGTTATCTTTGGTGACCTTCATACATCCCTTTCTTTATTTTAATGATAAGGTTTCATTAGCCCAATTTCCAATGTGACTTTCCCCACAAATTAATTTTAATGTTTCAAAAATTTATTTTTGAAGTGAAATTTCAAATTTCAAGAATGAAATTTTTAAAGGATGGAATATTGTAACATCCCAAGATTTTAATATATGTTTTCTTTTTCAAAAAATCCAATATATTATGTCGCACGCAATGCTAAGATCAAGCACACCACAAGCTATTAATATGGCCTATAAATATAGGTTGTGAATATTATTCATATAAATTATATAACTTATGTATATTAAATATATTTTTAACAATTATCTTAGGTTTTTTCTAGAAAAAAATATAAGAAAATTCTAATTTTATGCATGACAATGATATATTTATATAGGGAATTTTACCACATTTTAATGGGGATGATTTTTTAAAAATAAATTTTTTATATTTTTTGAATTTTATTTTTCAAAATTTATATTAATTATAAATTTGTAATAAGAAAATAATCTTAGGGTGAATTTTTCATATTTTTCTAAGAAGTTCCATTTTTATGAATAGTGAAAAATATCGCATTGTAGTTAATAAAATAACATTTAGATTAAATAATTATTTTTTTGTTAAATTTATTTTTAGATTAAAAAATTATCAATGATACATATATTAATCCAATATAGGTGATTCGAATCATATTTTTATTAAAATTAAATATAAAAACTTATTGAACTATTGAACATTTACTTTTAGTTGCCTACTTGCCACATGTGCAGGATTAATATTATGAATAATTTAGTTACATTTGTGAATTGAAATTGGAAAACAAGAAAAACAAGGTTGTAATTAGTATTATTTTTAGAGTATAGTAGGATCAAATTAATTTTTTATATTATGAAGGGTATCTTTAATAAAAAAATTTCCATGATTAATTGTAATTCAAGTAATTAAAAGTTATTATAAAATTATAAAATTATAAAATTATCATAAAACTTTAATTAATTTCATTGGATATGTGGGTCTCAATTAAAATACTTATTAGAATTAAATTATATCTCTTTTATTCCACTTGGGTATGATTGTGACATTTATAATATTTTATTTAATGATATGATAAAACAGACACACACCTGTTTTTAATAAGTATAAAATTTTTAATACAATGATAAAAGGAAAATAAATTTGACAATAATTATTATTTTTAAATCTATATATTTTTTTATTATGATAATTTATTTTAATTTTTTTGTGATGAATTAATATTATTAAGGGCTTTCATAATAATACTGCAGTAATTGTTTAACTAATGGAAATAAAAAATAAATGATATTAAAAATATTAAAATAAATTAAATTAAAAATATTTAATGAAATAAAATAATTTTATAGACAACTTATAATTATTATAGATAAATTAAAATTGCTGGTTCGATGTTATCATTTTTTATGATAATTTAAAATAAACATGTCGTGAATATTATCAAAATTGACAGAAGTGAAACTTTAAAATAAATTTTTATTTATTAAACGATATAAATTTCATTAAAATATAAATATTTTCCAAATTACTATAATAAGGTAAAATATATAACCAATGATTCATTTTGTATTATTGTTTTAATTTTATATTAACTATAATAACCCTAAAGTATGTAAATCCATAAAGTCACGGTAAGAGTTAAAGGGTTTAACTATAGGTTGAATCCAAAGAATAATGTTAAAATTGTTAACTAGAAAATAAATAAAAATATATGGATGAGATTATTTAAACCCATGATCATATTATATTTTAAATAACTTTCTATGGATCTATTTACAATTGAAACTCAATTTATAATAATTTAATATTTTTAATGATTCTAAGAGTGCCCCTCCCCTCTCTTATAATAAGGCACCTCCTCCCTATCATCCACACACCATATTGAGCACAATAACTTGATAAAACACAAAATATTTCTCCTAAAAACATTATTATTCATGTTATGGTGGTATTGGACTTTTAAAAAGAAAACACCTAGTGTACCTAAGAGTATATCCAAATGAAGTCCACCAAAAAAAGAGGTAATTGTTTTACCAATTCATTTTGGTTCACTTCTTGTTATACTAACTCGTCTAATCGTTTTCCATAATATAGTAAAAAAATTATCTTATATATTTTTATATGTTTTATGACTATGGTATAACCATATTCATCATTTTCTCTGTCATTCAAAAAAATATCAACATGCTTTTGTGCATACCACCTATCATCTCCATGTTGTGGGGTAATTTTTTTCATCACCATATTGTTTGGATGGGTATACAGATCAATATAATGTATAAAATAATAAATATGAAATAATATTGAGTCATTATAGTTAATATATCATTAAAATTCCTTCAAATGTTTTGTTAAGGGGCTGATGTTATCGCTCCTGCATATGTACAACCTTGCATCTCCACAACATAATGAAATTTATTCTCCAAGTTAACCATTAGAGAATTATTATAATAAATATATATGACGAGTTAATATAATTTTTATGAACATAACATCATTATTCATATGAAGAAAATATGTCCTATGTATAAGGAATAAGGCTTACATGACAAAACAAACATAAAAAAATGAAGTACTTAACACATGAAACAATTTTAATAGTGAAATACTATTATCAAAACGATATAGAATGATCATATATGGTGTCATAAAAATGAATATATTCATATTGTAACTTAATAAACTTATTTATCTATTATAGAGTAGGTTAAACCACCCTCAAATAATGGAATGTCTATGGTAATGGTAAACTCCACAAATCTCATTATTTTCAAAGATTTTTTTAATGTAAGTATATAAGGTGGAATATTTATCAACCATATCCATGTTTCATAATAATTTATTTCAAAATATTCTTACTATTATTATATAATTGTTCAAAGTCATATTTACACATGATTTACTTTTTATAAAATGTTTTGAAATTAATCATTTTTTTCTTTTCGAAATAGTGTACTTAATGACATTTTCGACAAAATACAAAAGGAATGTTATTTTTAAACTAATACAGAATAAAAACATTATATACAAGAGTAAACTATTATTTTCAATGATAATGTTTTATTTTAATATCTCATGCCACTTTTAAAAGAATTTCAATTTAAAATTTTGTATTTCTCTCATGAGATATTTAATTATTTTATTAGATTATTTTCATCTATGTCAACATCCTTTGTTGGATATCATGATGAATTGATGTTAATTTATTATTATATAAGTTTCCATATTGTATTTAAGGTTTTATGATATATTTGACTATGTTTTGTGCTATTCTTATACCATTCATGTCTTATGGTTAATGTATTAACAATTTTTATAAAATTTTTAATATGAATGTTTATGTTAGTTATGTTTCACCCATTTCATATGAGGAATGCATTTGACATAGTACATGATGGGTTAGACTAGATATAGCTCATTGATGCATCAATGGGTCACATGTTAAAAACTATTGTGTGTTATTACTCATTTATATATGTTGTCTTGTCCAATTCTTTGATGGTATTTTTATGATTTCCTATATTATGAATTACCTAATGATGAGATAAACTATTGATATTACATGTGATTATTCAACTAGTAGAATATCCATGGGAATTTTTATATGGAATTATATTATTTATTCTTTCCATATTTTACTCAGATTATGTTTATGTATCTTATAATTCAATAATACACCTTCCTAGAATATTTATGCTTATTTACCCCTAATTGAATATGTTGTATACTTACCCTTATTGAGCATCTCATCTCACCATTTTCTTATGTTTTCTTCTCCCAAGATTCTCAGATGTGCATGATTTCAGATATTCAGGGTTAATCTAGGAGATTATTGGTATTATACAAGGATTATATATGTTGTATGTTATTCTTTGAATTGTAATGTAAGGTTCATGTATGAAATATATTATCTAAGACTCTTAAACTAATCAGTCCTTTTGGATTAGAAACTTATATCTCTAAAAACATAATAATGTAAGGTACCAAATCCATGCTATTGGGGTTGTGGAATTACAATAATTCTATATTTACACATGCTTAACATAATATATTTTCGTTTTAATCAACTATTATATCCTATTTACTTATGTGGTCCCCCTTATATAGCACGTGGAATGGGTAGGAAGTTGCCGGATAATTTTATTCATAAATCTGAAAAAGGAACATATGCTGATTCATATCACATAAAAATTTCATTTTATATTTAATATAAAAATCATTATCATCTATAGTGAATCATACCCCATCCTTTCATTGAGATAGTGGTACATTTTTTTGATGGACACTGTTTTTTTCTATACTCATTTGATGGTCATAAATTTAAAATTATTAACATAATGGAATAAAATAAATAATTTAATGTTATATTTTATCTAATACAATTCATCTTAAATGATTTCTCATTGTGATGAATAATGAAATCATTCTATATTTCCTGTTTATAATGTACGCATAGGTAAATGCTAGTTGGGGAATTACATTCCCCTTAGCATCCGTAAGATGAAGCGTGGTAAGATGTGTCTGGAAGCCTCTGTGGGATTTTCCAACATAAATTGAGAATTATTTCATATAGAAACCAAAATTTATAAATGAACCACACAAGTGATAATCAGAAGTAAATTGTTATATAATTATATATTTTTTCAATAAAATATATAAATAATATCATTAAATTACCTTAATATTTTCCCATGGGGTTTCCTTCATTATAAGCTGCACATAGTTCCATGATTCATCATGAATAATAATATTCATTCCTATTGTGAACAGAAAATAACTAATGAACATTGAGTAGTTCGGTTTAAGAGGTTTGCCACAGTTATTCCATCAAACCTCATATATTATACCCTTACTTAATTCCTTAGTAAATTTAGTCAATAGAGTGATTTTATGTTGATATTATTTTTTCATCAACATGTTGTTGATCTTAATATTATTCTATAGTTTCAGAATCAACCACCTTCTCTTCCTTGAGGTTGGTATCATCATCATGTTTAGATTCCATTTTTTATATGAGTAGTCAAACATTAAGTTTATATTATTTCAATATTGTACATAACACATAATATTATTATTAACATCACAGTATATTAATAAAATTAACCTAATCATTGAATTCTCTTTATTTTTTGAAGGTTTAATTGATTTGTATACACTATTAATAATTCAAATCCCCTCTATGTTGTCCCCTTTAATATAAAATACATTGTATTCATTGGGACTTCCATGCAATGATTGTGATCTCTAAATGAAAGTGGCATCTCCTGTTGTATCTTCATCTAATCCTATAGTTGTTTTAGTCACCATCATGAAAATTGAACAATTATTATTTGTTGGATCTAAGACACTAATTTTGATTCCATTAGGAATAGATCTTCCTTATAACCTTCCACACTAAAAATGACCTTCATGAAGACCATGTTATCAAATTTCACAACACTCCTATTATCAACCCTTTTTCAATAGAAAATAGTCATTTAACATGTTGTATAATTCTACTAATATATAGGTTCAATGATATTGAAATATGACATATTTACATAAATTAGATTTCTATCCTCGGAAATAGATATGTGTATCACTTTCGAAACAAAAATAAATCCACTATTTTTTATCCTAATGTGGTTATCATATTCTTTTTATTTAATATATAACCACTATTTACAAAACCTGTGTAATATATAACATTCTTATTTTGAATTATGGCTATACATTAAATTCATTAAAAGTTGAATTCGTATTTTCAAATAAGTCATTATAAATATGATCATTGTACCATACTATACACTTTTAATTATGTTTATTTTATATCCATCATTCATCCATTGATGGATTTAAATGTCCTTGAATTTCATTCTATGATTCGATGTTTGGAGAATTATATTCACGATTATATAAAATGTAATGGTTATATTTCTATCGATCTGTGATGGTAATTGTAACAACATCTCTTCAAGAAATTCTCTTCTACCACATGGTGTATATAATTCTTTAATATAACCTTCTAGTCATCTTTTCTTCTTAATGTGAACATTCAAAATCTTCATATACGGTTCAATGGGGAACATCCATTTGTAATGGATAATTCCATGTAATTGAACCTCTCTTACCATGTGAACTATCTGGTGAAACATTATATCAACAAATTATAGTTTCTAGAATATCTCTAATTCAAAAAATATGACTACAACCTCGTTATTTATTATTAGAAACTTCTTTATGACTACAACATTACTACATATGGATTTAAAAAATTAAGTATAACATGGTTAATGTGTGATGTACATTTTCAGTCACAATGAAACGTAAAGAGATGGGCATTAAAACATATATCAAAACATGAATTTCGTCAGCTTTAATTCATATAACATTAAATTAGTCATTGACGAGACATTATTGATATTTTATGAATACCACAATATATATTTTACACCATTAATAAAATTTTAATTTTAATTTTTTCATATCTGGATAAAGTGTGAGATACATGGGGAAAAGAAATTTATTTTACCCCTCCCTAGTTCCAAATATTACGTTATACCTACGAAAATCATGTCTAGACTAGCCTTGATTATGTATTTTTATTTTAGGATCATTTATTAATGTTGTGATAAAACTATAAAAACATTTTTTCTCTTAAAGTAATGACATCCAGAAAATGTAAGACGTAAAAAAATTCTAATATGGTAATTCAATGAAAAATTATTTCTTTTTCCAACATGATTTCATATTATTCGAAATTTTTTTACCAAAAATAGTGTCTATTTATTTATTTTATTGAAATTTTAATCACATATTTGTGGATACAGTGTTGTAACTTTTTTGATATTCCCATTGATTTTTTTCATCCAAATACGTATTGATTTTGTAGTGGTAAAAAATTATGATCCCTTAAAAAATTATGATTGTGTGCATTCACTAGGAGTGTTATACCCCAACATTCATTTAATGTTATATACTGAAATGTTTCCATAAATAGGGAAGTTATTTATCATCCCTTAAAACATGGACCATAATTTGAATTCTTCCCTTTAATCATAATCATAAATTGTAACACATGTATCCCACATCAATTTTAGATCTTCGATAAATGGATCCAAAGAAACATCAATATCGTTAATTGGGATTTTTTGTTCTTGATATAGGTAGGGACATCATAATAGATGTATGCTTCATGATTAACACAGGAGTAATTTTATAAGTTACCAAAACGAATGTCCATATACTGTTAGTGCTTATCTATACACCAAAATAAATTATTCCATCTACAGTTAATGCATTATAGAAGTTACTCAATTTATTTACAAATTCAGGATACTCAGTATCCATTTTATCCCACTGAGGGGAATCTATTTGGTGACATAGTTTTAGATATTTAATTTTTGTATCTTCATTCTATGACAATTTTTTAGTGGTTTTCTAACTTCCAAATTTTATTCTAAACCATATAATTATATTAATGTATTATATTTTTTTAAGGATATGATTCATATTTTTTGTATTGATTCAAACAACACTTTGGGCATTTTATGAATAATTCAAGCTCTTGGTGAAAAAATATGCACTCATTTTGGAATGAATTTATATTTTTAGAGATCATTCCCTTTGAAAGTAGAATTAATTTAGAATCATATGTCCTATAAGGAAGTTAATTTTCATTTTGTATAATATCATTCAAGAGACCAATTTGTTATGTAAAGTTGGTTTCTCTCCATCATCTTCCAGTTTTCAAATTATATAACATCAATACCGCTGATAATTTTATGTATTTAGTACAACATGTATATAATATTCTCTTAGAATATGTATTTAACATCATAAGCCGATTTGGATAATCTTGAAGATTATCTTCAGTTTCAAATTTCATTACTTTTATTCAGCCTCTATCACCATTTACACTTGTATTCATATCAATTGATTCATAAAATCATGTATAATTCTAATTTGTGTGCATGTTCAGTTCCTTCTAATGTTTAGAAAAAACTTTAGTGCTTTGGAATATTATATAAAAAATTATATGTTCTTCCAACTTTTCCAGACTAATTATTCATGAATAAAAACAATGAAAACATAGATAAAGGAATTGAGTTGGGCCATAAAAATTCTATATTATAAATTTGATGAACTCTTTTAACTCTATCTTCGTACAATTTTTCTATATGTTTCTTGTGCATCCATTTTGTATTCATATTCATCCAATTAGGTTCATAAAATATTCCTTTTTAAAATAAATAAATAAATACAAGTAAGATATTGATAATCAAAAGATAAAATTATAGCTAATTCTAATTATGGAAACCAATAAATTGAAAGTTATAGATTATGGTTCCGGACAAGTTATCACTTCACCCATGTGTGACATGACAATAAACAACCTGCAATAAATGATGTGGCTCTTTTTCAATTATTTTTTCCAAATAAATTTTCACATTTTATTGTCATTTATTATTAAGTTATTATTTTTTCCTAAAATTAAACAATCATTGTCTTTTGTTTATTAAATTGCTAAAATAATTATTTACCGTTAAAATTATGTAATTTATAGTCTATTTAGTAATTTCCAATAATTTTAAATTGAATATTTAATTCAATATTTACTCTATTGTTTTATCATTCTATTTTTTAAATAAATTAATCACTAATTAATTGTTGGTACTTTAATAATTAAATTTTTTTTAAAGGTTTAATTACTTTCATTAAGTAATTTAAATCTCTATTTTGTTCAATTTTAATATATTTCATTGATTCGTTATCTTAATTATGATGATTAATTAATTATGTAATTAATTATAGAAAACTGACTTTAAATATATATTTTATTTCTTTAATCTAAATTATAAGTTAAAAAATTATAATATGTATTATTATTTTGATGAATAATTTGAAACCAAGATAATTTGGTATTCAACAATAAAAATTTTGAAATAGAACATTAATCTCATTATTGGTTTTGATACATGATTTATTTTACATTTGATAATGAAAATTCATTAATTTGAGATTTTATAGTTGTATTTGTTTGTTTTTTAGGCACTACTATGATTATGATCTTCAAGAACTATTTCCACTCACCAACCATTGGAAGGACCCACTATCAAAAACAGAATAGCTCAACAAACTGTTGTCAACCACCAATTGTGGATCATGACTCACCTATCCTCTTCTCATTGCATTAATGTATCATCTTCTGTCACACCTAGCCTTCCATCTACCCACATTTTGGAAACCCCCAAGGGTGGCTCATCCAACCCACCACCATCCTCAACCTCCTCAAACCCATAGAATACAATTCAGCCTCCAATGGCTCATCCTAAATCTATCAACCATTGAATCATACCCAATGGTGTCTCACCCAAGTGACCACCAAATCCTTGGACCATAACCCACTATCCACAAGTGTCACATCAATAAGAACCCACAATCCATGGTTTTCATGCCTAATGTAATAATCACCCACAACCACACCAAACCGGATTTTCACACCCACTCCATTTTTCGAGCTTATATCATCATAATTTTTCTAACAGACGAGGATTCATCAACAACACTTGGAACCTTTGAAGACAAATCTTGTTGAAGCCACACTAGAGACCACTATTGACGAAAACTGAAGGAGACACACAAGACGCAGAAACCACTTAAATATGACATCTAGAACTACAACGGTGTCGGATTTGGATGTCATGCGAGCTAAGCTCCACTCACTAGTTCACCACTCGATGAACTAAAAGCCAACCAATCCCTCATTAGATTTGAATTTGAGGGAGCCTTGAATTTGGACCCCACTGCCTCATCGCCAAAGTTGAGGCAATTCTTGAAGAACCACACGAGGAGAAAGGATCGACCTGAGCCTTAGTTACCTTCTGAGGGAAGTTAGGGCTGAGCACTTGAGAATACCTATTCCATGCGCAGAAGGATGAGGAGAAAAAAATAAAAAATAAAACTATATATGTTAATAATAATATTTAAAAAATTAAAACAATTAAAATTATAATAATATAAATAATAATAAGATACTTATCAAATGATTAACAATAATTATTAATATATATAAGTATATATATATATTTAAAGGTTTAGTAATTATAATTAAATTAGGTGATATTTTTTAATAAAATAAATATAATTAAATAAATGTTATATATATATGTAATAATATTAGTAATAATAATAAATAACTATATATTAGTTGATATTAATATTTATATATTATTAAAAATACTTATTAGTTCTATAATATTAAAATTAATGAATATATATTCGATATTAAAATTTCAATAAGTGGGTGACACCTCATTTTTATTTCTATGTTCTAAAGGGAAAACTCATTGATCATGGTCATTTATTTAAGGTAAAGTGATTGTGGAGTGTTTCATTGAATTGGAAAGTGAATGTGGGGTCATTGAAAGAGGCTGATTATATTCACTGGGATTTTACTAGATTCTAGTGATGTGCATGTCATGGAATACCACATTGATCTTATATCTTTTATTATTTAATTTATTTATAGTTTAATTAGTTTTTCTTGAATAATTTTACTTTTCCACTCAATTTTTATAGTGACCTCAGACATGGGAAATGCCTCTAATACCAAGATATGGGATCCCCACAATATATGATTGATTCATTTTCATTATTTTTTGTTTTTCATTTTAGTTATATAAGTATTTTATTATTGTATCTATTTATAATTTCATTTTTTATTTTTTCCCTTGTATTTATGTCATGTGATCTGGAATATGCAGAAATAGAGATCTAATTTTAGGGGATGATTAATTTATTGAAACCCAACGCTTCCTAGATGTCTGATCTTTAAGGTACCCATCTTATTCTTCTTCACATTAACAGGTTGTGAATGTGAATTAGGGTGAGAGGGAGCGTAATAATGGACAAGAATAATATTATACTGTATCACCTAATTTCATTTCCACTTTATTTATTGTTTTATCATACTATTCATATGATTTGGTTTATGCGATCTGAAAATATCTATACGATCATTCTATCTAGTGTGACTTCTAGGATAGAATTGTTTTGATGAAGGATTAAATTTGATATCTTGGGGAATTATCATGAATGAAACAAATGATTTTATCTTATGTCCATTTTTTGGAGTGATAGGTGTGTGACTTGTTTCTCTATATCATAACTCCCATTTGTGATTTTTATATTTGTTCCCTATTATTTTGGTTTTCTATTTTCCAAATTAAAAATCCCAAAATATTTTTTAAAATACCACTATAGTTGTAACATCCCATGAAAATAAAAAATATGAAATTTTTATATTTATTAATATTTTTGAATTAAATATTATTTATATTTTAAAGGGGTTTATATGTTATATAGAATAGTTGACATGCAACAATGGGTTTCTATAAAGTCTTATGTTCTACACAATGCAAAGTCGTATTGAAAAAATAATAATAATAAAATTATTTTAAATGGTAGTTAACATTTATCCATTTTATTGGTGGAAATGAACATAACTAACCATATTATGATTATAAATGTTTGTTAAATGTTTTTAAATTTATCCAACAAAATTGAAGGGCATAAAATGTGAATGAATCTAAATTTAAGTATAAATACACTGATATTCTTTAAAAGGTTGATATACTACCTTTTGATGGAAACCCATAATTAAATCTAGTTTTGGACACTTTTATAAGTCTTATTGGAAAAAATTAAATTCTTATTTATATTCGGCACTTCAAAATTTATTTTGGGTAAATTCTGGGTATTTTTTAGAAAAAGATCATTCGTTTAATGAATAGTGAAAAATACTACATTTTAATTCAAAACTACCTTTTAATATAATTTATTTATATGGATATATTATATTTTTAAATGGTTATAAATGGTAATTAGATTATATTTTTACCATTTGATAAAAAAAATTCATTTTATGTAATTTCACTTTGAAATTGGACACAAACAACTGTCAATCTTTTGATAGTTATTATTTCTTAAAAACACGCTTTTCTATTTTGACGGCCGGAATTAATTTTAAATTAATTTATTCAACATATATGTTTTTAATTTCGTAAAATAGACAAAATTTTTGAATTCATAATATCAAATATAGCTTAGTCTGGTGTTTTGGTATTTTTCTGAAAACCTTCAATTTGTGATGAATAGTGAAAACACCGAGTAGTAGTTAAAAAAATGAATTTTTCATTTAAATGAAATTTTACCACTTATAAAAATTTAATTCCAAAATTCCGACAAACATTTTTGTTATAAATAATTAAAATGTGTTTCAATATGATGAAAATAATTTTTTGTGAATAGAAACTTATGACTTTTATTTACCGCGGTTAAAGGTAAACAGGGCCATTCAAGATAAACAAAATATTATAATAATATAAAATTAACATAACACATTTCATAACCTTATTTTATGAGATATGGATGGCCAATAAAATCCTAGGGTATGACTTTTGGCATTTGAAATCAATTTGGGTAAGATAATGACATTAATAACTTTTTATTTAAAGTAAAAATAAAAATATCATAAACTTGTAATGGTTTGCTAAAATAATCTTAAGGTGGGGTTATAAAATTGATATATTTTACTATAAATACTCATTATAAAGTTAAAAATATTTCCTAAATTATAGATTTTAGTTATAATTTTTATACATCAAATAAATAAAATTATTCATGACACAATAATGATGCAGTGTTTACCTCATTAATGAATAATTTAAATAAATAAGATTATAATAATTAAAACAATATCCAAAACCTGTAAAATTCTTATTGGGTGATTTCTTTTCAATGTATAGTCATATTTTCTTTTTCATTAATAATTTTTGGACCTTTATAAACCGAAAATAGTTATATAATAAAATAATATCTTCAAACTTTCCTAAAGAGCCCCTCCTCCCCCTTATAAATATCCCTCAACTGTAACTCATTACTAACACCTCTCAAGCCTCTTGACTCGACCTACATATTAAAAAATAATCTCTAAGGATCCCTATTATACACCTAGAATTCGTACCTTATGAACAAATAACATCCATAAATCCTTTTGGTCAAACCAAAGGGAGTTACCGGATTTAAAAGTAATGCCTTCTCTTAAGATCTTTTATTTTATTTTACTTCTTCAATCCCATAAACTCTTTCTATTACATTATTTTATAATAACAAATGTGTCCTCAATATACTAGTCTATTTATATGATAATTATTAGATCTACACTTACACACACCTCCGTCTAATGGATAAAGAACATACTGTTTCTGTGGACGACGAACTACTGGCTCACAAAACGATGATTGTTCAATCTTCCTCTACCACCTCTTATGGTTTCCATTAATATTGAACTATTTTTAAATGTGATATATTTTATATTTATATTGTCCTTATACTTCTGTATTTTTTATTTATATCATACCTTTATGGTTTCCTTGATGGGTAAATACGACAATCTAATTTGAGGAAGTGAGGACTTCCGCCCCCTCAAAGTGATATGACACGATCATGACATACGTGGAACATATAAAGGATGTCTTTAATTAACATTATATATTATATTATAATTTAATAATAATATACCTATGTGTCATTATGTTTAAATTCCATTAAATATGAAATAGAAATGAAAGTAGTGTTCATTGTACGTACGACTTACCGTCTCCATGAATGGTGCATTTCATTTCTTACCTCTAAATGTTGTATACTATTATAAATACATATATATACTAGATATATATGATATAAATTATACCTAAATAAATAATATCATTTTATTGGTAATGGAATTTTTTCCACATGAACAACTTGTAATTATAAGGAGTTCATTTTTTACTCAAATACCAAATATCGACAAAAGGATGATTATTAACATAAATAATTAAACAATTTTTATAACAGGGAAATATGTGATATAAAATAAATAATAAACTTCAAAAATGTTCTTAATAAATTATAAATTAACTTTAGTTTATTATTGAGGATATTAAATAATTAACGAGTCTAGTCGAACACGTGATAAGGGGTTTATAATCTCACTTTTAATTCTGTGATATTTCCATTGTTCACTACTTATTTATTTCATGTGGTGTATCATGTAATTACATTTGATATATATTATCATGATTATATTTATGTTTATGGTGTTATTCAATTCATTTGGTTGTTATTAACTTTTGTTAATAGGACTTTATTGATTACAATGTTGTAAGGGGTTTTCATCTCACTTTTTATTCCTGTGAGATTCATGCTATATTTTCCAGTATTTACTTTTTTGTGGTGTTTGTACTGCCCATTATTGTATTCATTGTATAAAATAATTTAATTTATGGGTATTTACATCTTCATTGAATGATCCTTCCTTCAAGTAGTGTATGTTTCATAAGTTACCTAATCGGTGAGGGAACCATTCACCGTACTCTTTTAGTCGAAAACATCTTTTGTGTCATGTCTTTTAATTTACTTTTTCATAAGATTAAATATGTTCTTATATATCCTTATTTATTTAAATTTTATGTCCATGTGATGAGAGAACCTTTTCTCTCTCATAAATTCATTTTCATAATTTTAAAGTTACGTTGTTGGGCTGTCGAATTTCTGTAAAAGAACATCTTAACCCAATTTCCATTTTTTGGTTAATCTTATACTTCTTGATTATTTTCATTCTAGGAATAAGTGTGAATGAAATTGGATATTTTACACTTAATATGAACATATATTATGTGTATTCTTATTTTTTACACATTATTATTTCATTGATATGTCCTTGATCTAAGGATAAAATCCTTTAAAGGGACATCATCTCAATCCCCTTTCATTGAGGCATATTTTATTTTATACACGAAATTATTTTCTACGGTGTATAAAAACCATTGAATTTTAATTTCTTTCAATGGGAATATTTTTCTACAAGGAGTTTTACAAAAAAAAGAATGTTTCTTTTAACGTTAATGGTGTTAACGAACTTTTCTGCCTCAGTGAGTATTATTTGATCTTTCTCTTCCTTAAAAAGCCATAATGTTTTAAAAAGTAAAATAAATATCACCTACTATTTTACATATTTTTCTATTGAAAAAGTTTTTTATTATGGATTTGTTATTTCAATACATATAAATGATACATTGTGATTGAAATGTGGAAATTTTATCTTTATTTACTATTTGTTTTAAGTGTTATTAATATTTTATGGTTCTTGGGAATTGTTTATGTATACTGGTGGTTTTGTGATAAACCTAGGGCAGGTGTTCCCGAGATAGATCTCCAATGCATTAGTTAAAGTGACGGATGTAAAAATTAATTTTTCTCCTAATAAATTTAGGGAATATATAGTGATGGGTATTCAAAATGTAAGTCCCTACTTAGCTGTGAAATCTACAATGTAAGTATGTTATGGATGCCACAAGTTACCTTTATGATTTAGGATTTCTATTTATTATTCATAAATCTTGTGATTTCATATGGTAGGTTATGATTAAAAAGTACAATTTCATTGATTTGTATTTATTTATGGGATAATGTTTTCATTCAATATTTTATAACCCTTACTGAGCTTTTTATACTCATCCCAAGTTTTAAAATATTTTTCATAGGACTTAAAGACAAAAATATCCAAGCATGGGATCAAGGAAAAGTAATGCTGTCTAAAACACAGAACTAGACAAGTTCCTTTTTTAATAGTTTTTCATTTATGGAAAAAAAATATAAATCGATAAAATGTGTCTACATTGAAATTTTTGAGAAAAAATAGGTATTTCCAAATTCTCTAAACCTATAAACCTGAAAATATCCTCAATTTGAATAATTCAATTAATTCAGGATTTTGTATTGTTAGAGGTCGGGTCCTTATAGTTGGTATCAGAGTTCGGTTTAGATAACTTTAGAGGATATGGTGTTATTTAAGAATAAGTGATATAACCATAATTGTTAGCATATTAGGAAGTATCATAGTTATTTTAGAGTTGATAAATGGTTATTACATTTTGGGGTGAAAATGAAAGGTTTTAGATAACCATTGAGGATAAAATATGATATAGTTATTTTTGAGTAATTTATCTCATTTTTTTGAATGTTATGAAATTAAATAATTTTTCAAAAAGGACAACACTCATATTGTGTAACAACCCATCACGTCAGAAAAAGCTATGGGAATCGAAACCACAACCAAAGTGTGATTGGATTTATTGCCTACCGCTGGACTACGTGATGTCCCTGGTTAGTATGAATAATAATTTTTAGTTAAATTATTTTATAGATCAATAATATGTTAATTAGGGATATTAGGTTTTATCAAATGGACTTCATAATTATAGGAAAATGATTTAGTGATTTTTTTATAAATGTTATTTTGGAAGACGTTCTCTCCTTTGGGAACACTATATGCTTAAAGAAAATAGATTACTATGATATTTAATTTTTAGAGTAATAGTTGAAATATTATTCGGGAAGTATCTATATTTTCATTGTGAACATAAGGTGATTGGGGTTGTTTTTGGAAATAATTAACCTATCATAGAGAATATATAATTTGGTTAATTATACTTCCGTATGAGACATTATGAGTGGTTGATGTTTTTGGAGATAAATGTTAATATTTAATATAGAGGACTATGAGATTAAATCATTCTTATTTTTGTGTTTCAATATTACTTTGGTTTATTATGAATAATATCAATAACAATTGTATATTGAATGGTATTTATTGAACTTAGGGTACTTTTGGATGAATTTTGGAGATTAAGAGTAGTTTTTATTTTTATAATGGATTAATCTTTTTTGGATTATTTGATATCATACTAAGCAATTTTGGATTTGATTAAGGTATAAATATAGGGGAAATATAAGGTTCATATTTTTTGTAACCTCTATAAGTTTATTTTATCACTTTTGATGTGTCCAAGTTAACTTGAATACTCATCGTTTGGAGAAAAGAATAGTTTGGGGTAGAAATTTTGTATAGGATGAAAGTCTACATTACCAGTGAGTATGTAACCTTATGTTCTTAGTCAAGCACATAAATAAATTCCTCAAATTTATAAAAAGTAAGTAAAAACAAAAAATGTTGTCAGTTTCCTTTTCCTACAGGGAAACGAATGACCATCTAACCCATAAAAAAATTGTGGTTTTCTTGTTGTTAACTTTCTCATAATAATTTTTTCTTTCACTCTTCTTTAGAACATGACACTTAGTTTCTCCTCCATATCCATGTTTTCATGGAATCCAAGTATGGGTTGTCTCAGGTGACCTTTGTACATCTCTTTCTTTCTATTAAAGTTAGAGTTTTATTTAATTATTTTCTGATGTGTTACATTCAATGATGTTTAGAAGCCCAATTTTAATATTGCGAGGACATAGATTCTAAAAGGGGGCAAGGATGTAACATCCCAGGAAAATAAAGAATTTGAAATTTTCATTTTTATTAATATTTTTGAATTATATATTAATTTCATTTTAAAGGGGATTCTATATTCAATGATGTACCTGAAATGAAACAATTGGTTTCTCTAAATTCTTATGATGCACACAATGATGATTTATATTGAAAAAATAATAATATAATTATTTTAAATGGTAGTTAATGTCTAACCATTTTTTTCGAGGTAATGAAAATAACTAACCATATTATGATTATACATGTTTGTTAAATGTTTTCACATTTATCCAATAAAATTTATAGGAATAAAATGTGAATGAATCGAAATTTAAGCATAAATACTCTAATGTTCTTTAAAATGATGAGTTACCACCTTTTGATAGAGAACAATTTTTCAATATAGTTTTGTTCACTTTTATATGCCTCAATTTAAAAAATATAATTCCTCTTTAGAATTGGGACATCAAAATTTACTTTTGGAAAATTCATTGTATTTTAATGATAAAGTTCATTTTTTTAATGAATAGTGAAAAATACTGCATTTTAATTAAAAACTACCTTTTAATAAAATTTATTTTTATAGTTAGATTATCTTTTAAAATGGTGTTAAAGTGTAATTATATTATATATTTACTATTTAATAAAATTTTGGTCATTGGAAGTAATTTCACTTTGAAATTGGACATAATCAAATGTCAATCTTTTGATAGTTATTATTTATTAAAAATGCTTTTTGTTTTGAAAACTATAATTAATTTTAAATTAATTAATTCAACTCCTATATTTTTAATTTGGTAAAATAGAAATAATTTTTTAATTTATAATACCAAATATATCCTAGACTGAAAATATGGATTTTTATGGAAGCCTTCAATTTTTAATGAATAGTGAAAACACCAAGTAGTAGTTAAAACTGACTTTTTCATTTAATTAATATTTTACAACTTCTGTGAATTGAATTTCAAAAATCTGACACACATGTTTGTTATTAGTAAGTAAAATATTTTTCAATAAGATTAAAATATTTTTTGGTGAGTAGTAACATTATACTTTTATTTGTTGCGGTTAAAGGTAAATAGGGTAATTCAAGTTGAAAATAATATTATAATAATATTAAATTTCCATAACACTTGTCCTAAACTTATTGGATGAGTAATGTAAGACCAAGATAATCCATGTCTAGGAATTGTTTCCTTTTAAAGCCTTTTGGTAAAGATAATTACATCAATAACTTTTTATTTACAGTAAAAATAAAAATATCATTAACATGTATTGTTTTGCTCAAAAAAATTTATTGTGGGGTTATATAATTAATATATTTGACTATAAAAATTAATTAGAAATATAAAAATATTTCCTACATCATGGTATTTTATTTATATTTTTTATACATCAATTAAATAAAATTATTTGTGACATTATAATGATGATGTGTTTACCTCATTAATGAATGATTTAAATAAATAAGATTATAAAATTTAAAACAATATCCAAAACCTAAACAATTATTATTGGATGATATTATTTCGAAAAAGAGTCATACTATCTTCTAATTTAATAAGTTTTTTACCTTTATAAACAGAATATCATTCTATAATAAAATAATATTTTCAAACCTTCTTATAGTGACCCTCCCCCCCTATAAAATGTCATCACCTCTAACCCATTACTCAAAACTCTCAAACCCCTTTTCTCATCCAACCTCTTCCAAAATAAGCTCTCAATATCCCTCCCTAACACTTATAAGGCATACCTTAAGGATAATTCCCTTCAAAAATTCCTTTTGTTTCAAACTATGGGGAGTTTCCTGATTTAGAGGTAACGTCTTCTCTTAAGTTCATTTTTTTATTTTACTTCTCCAACCCCGTAAACTCTTGTTATTCGTTTCTTTTATAACAAAACTAGTATCCTCAATGTAATTTGTTTTTCATATGATACGTATTCAAACTACATATACACACACCTCCATATAATTGGAAAAGAACATTATGTTTCTATGGACGGCGAATTACTGCCTCACAAAACGATGATGGTTCAATCTTCATCTACCACCTCTTATGGTGGCCATTAAAAGAAACCTGTATTTACATGTGATATATATTATATTTATATTGTCTTTATACTTACGTATCTTTCATTTTTATCATTCCTTTATGGTATCTATAATGAGTAAATACTATAATTTCATTAGAGGAAGTGCGGACTACCACCCCCTAAAAGTGATATGACTTCTTCATTCCATATGTGGAACTTATAATGGAAGAATTTAATTAAATTATATATGATATTATACTGGAATTATAATATACCTATGTATCATTATGTTTTCATTCCATTAAAAATGAAATATAATGAAAGTATCATTCATGCGTATGTACATCTTACCGTCTCCAAGAACTGTGCATTTCATTTCTTACCTCCAAATGCTATGTACTATGTCACGACCCTTCCCCCAAGGCCCTTGCCGTGACTACCCAATGCCCACCTTCAATAGGCCAGGGGCTAGAGACTTGCACTAAAAGACTTAATCCCTAAAACTGGGAAGGCATTGCCTTTATAACATGTAATCACATGAAACCAAGCACACAGCAAGATACAAACACAAGTAAACTGAAAAGTAAACATAGTGAGTAGATTAATTTAAAGGGTCCAGAATACAAGCCCAACTGGAATGTACAATAAACTGAAAGTACAAGTAAACTGGACCAAAAAGGAAGACTTTTGTTGGGTCGTCCTCTGAGGTTCCTAACTAAAGTGTAGGTATAGATTGCCTCCTCAGCACTCCACGCATGTCCGTCTCCTCCGTGTACTGACTCTTCATAAGGTCACTCTCCATGAATCATCTACACCTAGTACCCTCAGTCTTGATCAATGTTTTCTTTTGTCTACACCAAACACTATAATGTGTTGTCATAGCCCGTGTAGTGGTGAGTATAACGATACTCAGTAGGGACCCTGAGACCCTCAAGGTCTCACAAAATCAACAAAGGATAAACCTCAAAGCATGATGTCAACTGTCAGCCCTAATTAGATATATTCCCATACATATAACTAATTTATCATGTATACCCATCTCAATCATGTGGAAACACAAGTTCCATCCCAGAAGCCCAAAGCTCAACTATTCCACAAAGGAAGGAAACCCACAATGGCAAGTACCACATAGGTTCTCCACACAGAATTAAACCACCAAGGTATTATCACAAATGAAAGTACCACAAATGTACAAACTTTTCTCACACCAGTTATAACTTAGGTACAGTAGTAGAAATGATTAGATATAACTACTGAATCATCTTACTCCATTAAGAGGAAAACCCACACAGGATTGCTTGGTGGTAACCCACACAGGATCGCTTAGTCCTGACCAACACAGAATCACTAGGTGCTGACCCACACAAGATCAATCGGTGCTGACCCACACAAGATCGCTAGGTGCTGACCCACACAGGATCACTCGGTGCTCACCCACACAGGATCATTCTTCATTCTTCACGTCACATCCAGATACAGGGTTCCCACACCATGATCGCTTGTCCCTGGGAGGGTCTTCTCCACAGTCCACTAGTCAATACTTCAATTTCCACTATGTCCCATGAAGAATTATGTCAAGGAACTACAATGTCATAGGGGTCTCAACGCAACATATGGGGCATCAATCGGATGCCCGGTCTATGAGTTATTTGCATTTTAGTCCCGAGGGTCTGGATGAATTCATGCTTGATCCAACCTGACCATTCCCCTACCTTGTCCAAATCATCTATGGGGTATTTCAAAGGGATCATCTCACTCCAAGGTTTCCAGCACCGTAGTTGGTTCGTCAAACGGATTCCTAGTGCCAAAGATATGGTCGTAGATGCCTAAATAGATCAAAGTGGGTCCGGGTCCAGTCCGACCCAGTTGGACCAACCCAGGTAGACCTGCTAGGTCCGGCCCAACCCTCTAGGACTGGCCCTACCTGGTGGCTTGGCCTGGGCAACGGCCAGCGGGGAGGTAGAGGCCGTGGAGGCCGAGAGTGGCTTGAGGCCACGGGACAGCAAGGGCGGTGCGAGGGCCGCAGAACCGCGAGGGGGTCACAGCGGCTATGGGAGGCCACGAGGGGCATGAGTCCATGGGGTGGCATGGAGGGCCGTGGGTGACGTGACTAGGTCTCGGGGGGGGCGGTAGGCCATGGGAAGGGGTGTGCTGTGGGGTACGAAGGTCGCGGGTGGTGGAGCGCCTAGGGGAACGGAGGCCACGGGCGGCGAAGCACCGTGGACGAAGGAGACACAGGAGGTGGTTGTCGCAGTGAGGTGTCGTTGGCTTCGTCGCCTACATCACAGTTCTTGAGTTCCATCAGTGCCAACTGCCGACACTGGTCGCCGCCTTCTTCCATTGCTAAGAACAGACTAAATAAGTAGAACGACAAAGGGGTTGGGCCTGGTTTGTTTTTCCCGCACCTTCCGCGTTAGATCGGTAGAAAGCGGGTCAACAAATTCCAAAATCAAGAACGAAAACTCTATAATTTAACATGAATTGTGGATAAACTAATTTTGGTTGATCCATGTTTTCCATGATTTCCATGAATAAGTAAATTAATCTAGTATTTTCATGAATTCTATAATAACCCCTACCTCGTTCATTTTTTTTTCTTCGATGAGGTGGGAAATATGATCATCGATTTAAGACTCCCATGTTGGAGGATGTCTTGAGGAAGAATTCAAGGTTGTGAATCAGCATTCTTTGTTGGAGGAGCATTCTTTGCGGAAGATGTTCTTCGTGGAAGAAGATATTCGTTGGAGAAAGCAGTCCTCCAAGAGCTCTCCCCTTTTCCAATACATTCCCCCTAAATCAAAATAGCCAACTGTTGTGTTTCCCAAATTTTTAATTTTTTTCAAAATTTAAATTTGGATTAATTAATTACATAGTCAATGGAATAATAAATTAAATGTGGTGGCACCATTAAAGTGGTGGATGTTTAAGAGGCTTCCCCACACATAAGAGGGAGTTCAAGAGGTTTTAGCTTCAGGTGGTCCCCACCACAATAACATATCATGGGAGGTTAGTTCAAGTGGTCCCCACCACCATAACCTCTCATGGGAGGATTAGTTCAGCTGGTCCCCATGTATGAAACATCCACAAAGAGTTTATAATAAAAATAAAAATAAAATCTACACAATTTTATTTTTATTTTTTTCATTCAAGAATATGTGATAAGATAACTTCCACCCTTGACCTACTACAGTCAAGGTGAAGGTCTCCATAAGCGTATATCGACGCTGCGAGTTCAATGGTGCCCTCAAATTTCAATTCTGGGCACCTTTTCCAAAGTTAGAAAATCCCACTCACACATTTACTGAACGTACACGAAATAATGTTCAAAAATTCATTCCAAGCACTCCGGGCCTCATAATCATGTTCTGTCAATTTTCACGGACTCATAAAAATCCCATATATTTAAAAACAATTACCTAGAAATTCTATGTCTTTACACTCTACCCACCTCAGGGATTTACATCCCATTAAGATACAACTCAAAACAAGGAAAAAAAAGTGGGGGTACTGAGCAAGAATCTGGGCCTCTCACTCCCATGTGCTTTCCTGGATGTTCATGTGCTGCCAGTAAATGTGCACCAGAGGTATCGACCGTCCACGAAGGACCCACTCCTGCCAATCCTTAATATCTACTGAAACCTCCATAAAATTATTCCCATCGTCGACGTCCTGCTCTCCATGGTCGATGATGTGAGAATGGACAAGAACGAATCTCCTCAGCTGGGATACGTAGAATACATCGTGCACCCAGTGCAACTGATGTGGAAGAGATAAGTGGTATACCACCTTGACAACTCTACTGAGGACCTGAAAAGTTCCGATGAACAACAGAGATAACTTCCCACCTCGGCCAAATCTCTGCAAACCTCGTCCATGTACGACCTGTAAAAAGAAGTGGTCTCCATCCTCGAACTCCAGAGGTCTTTGTCTCATATCGGCAAAAGAATTATTCCTACTCTGTGAAGTCTTCATCTACTCCTGGATGATCTGCACCTTCTCTATGGTAGCTTGTACCATCTATGGTCCCACTAGTGCTAAATCCCCTGTGTTAGCCAATCAAAAAGGTGATCTATAAGGTTGCATGTACAATGCCTCAAAATGTGCCATCCCACTAGTAGAGTGATATATTTTGTTGTATGAAAACTCCACCAAAAGAAATGGATCCTCCCAGCTGTGAATAAAGTCAAGGACACAAGCTCGCAGCATGTACTCAAGGGTCTGAATAGACTACTCAGTCTGTACAACCGACTGATGATGGAAGGAGGTGCTCAAACGAAGTTGCATCCCCAAATCCTTCTGAAACCCCTTCCATATTTGGGATGTAAAACATGCATCATGATCAGAGACAATAATCCAGGGCACTCCAGGTAGCCGCACAATTTCTTGCACATCGAGACGTCCCAAGATCTTTACCGAACCCTACTCTCTGATCTGTAAGAATTGGGCCGACTTGGTGAGTCAATCGATGTTCACCCAAATCGAGCAATGTCCCATGGATGTATGTAGAAGTCCTATCATGATGTCCATGGATATCCCATCCCACTTCCACTCTGGGACCCCTAATGAATGATCCAAGCCTGCTAGTACCTGATCCTCTGCCTTCACTTGCTGACAACTGAGTCACCGAGAGGCAAACTCTGCAACTATTTTCTTCATTTTGGGCCACTAGTGATGTCGGCAGAGATCGCGGTACATCATCGCCACTCCTGGTTGGACCACTAGAGGGGATGTGTGGAAATATCTCAACAATTCCACCTGAAGTGACACTGGTAACATGGTATGTCCTCTGAAGATGATGATGTGCTCCCCACCATCAGAAAATCCAGCAGGTGCCTACCCTATGTATATCTGAGCACGTCGAGTATCACAGTCAATGTCCTTACGCTACACCTCCCATACTCGCTGAAGAACTGGGGGAGTGACTGTAAGATACTAAAGGAAAGATCCTCTATCCTGATCCACAAAGGATATCTACAAACCAGCCAGCTGCTCTGTCGCCTCGCCTAGTAGCTCTATACCAGATCTCTGGCTGAGTTCATCTACTACAAAGTTCCCCTTCCCCGGAGTATAAACTATCTCTAAGCCATATTACTGGAGGAACTCATGCCAATGTCGATATCTAATTTTTAGGTTCATTTGATAGAAGATATACCTAAGACTCTTTCGATCAGAGTATACTATAAAACGCTCACCCAACAAGAAATGTCGCCATATCTTCAAGGCAAATACCACTACTCCAAACATCAGGTCTTGGGTAGCGTAGCTCTTCTCTTGTTGTCTTAGCTATCGAGATCCATATACGATCACTGCTCGCTCTTGCATTAGGACACATCTGAGCCTGGTCCGTGATGCGTCGTAGTAGACTATATACCCTATGCCGTCTTCTAGAAGCCTCAATATGGGGGTACTATTCGGCCTCTACCTTAGCTCCGGAAAACTCTTCATGCATCTCTACGACCACATGAAGGGTTGCCTCTTCTTCTTCAAGGATGATAGTTGAGCTGCAACTCCGGAGAAATTTTGAACAAATCTCCGGTAGTATCCGGCCAAACCCAGGAAACTCTATTTCTCAATCACACTCCTGGGTGGCTCCGAATCAAGTACCACCTCAACATTCACTAGATCCACTACAACTCCAGCCACTGAGATGACATGTCCCATTAATTGAACCTCTCGGTTCCATAACTGGAACTTTGAGATCTTACCATAAAACTGGAGCTCTCAGAGTGTGTCTAGTACTACCTACACATGATAGGAAAGCTCCTCCTCAGTAGCATAGTAGATCAGAATGACATCAATGAAGACAAATACAAAGCGATCAAGGTATGGTTGAAAGATCCTATTCATTATTCCCATTAACATTGTTGGGGCGTTGGTTACACTTAATGGAATATGGAAGAACTCATAGTGACTGTACAGACATCTGAAAGCCATCTTTTTCACATCCTCGTCTCGTTCTCTGAGCTGGTGATAGCCTTGTCTGAGGTCTATCTTCAAGAACCATCGTGATCCCTTCAGTAGATCAACGAGGTCATAAATCCTCTGAAGTGGTTACTTGTTCTTCATCGTCACCTAGTTTTGGTAATGATAGTCAACACAATGTCTCAAGCTTCCATCTGCCTTCTTGGTGACCAAAATCGGGGCTTCCCAAGGAGATACACTGGGCCGAATGAATCCCTTCCCATAAAAGTCCTCTAGCTGTACCCATAGCTCACAAGGCACTGCGGGAGCTATCTGATATGCTGGTGTAGATATCGGTGTTGTCCCGTGGTACAAGTCAATGTAAAATTCCACCTCTCTCCGAGGAGGTAGACCTAGAACATCATTAGGGAAAACATCTGTGTATTGGTCCACCACTATAGGATATCTCGGAATCTCTATATAAACTGATCCAAGGGTAATTCTAGCCAACTGATTAGTGATCAGCTACACCCTCCTCGGGGTAAGTCCATCATCTGCTGCATAGGCTCCCTTCTCACTGGTGAAGGTAAACCTGGTCCCATCCATGTGGAAACACTGCACTTTGTACCTAATACAATCAGTCAGAGAATGGACTATAGATAACCACTCCATACCCAAGATGAATTGTAAGGCCTCGATGCTGCTACTAGGAGATCCCAGCTGAAGATCTCTCCTCCTAGAGTAAGCTCACACTGTCGGCACTAGTGTGTAATCTTAAAATCTGCTCCTGTAGGAGTCTCCTTCCATAAGGATTGAGGCAATGACTCCATAGAAATCTCTGAGCTCAGAAATATCATAGTGGTAATAAAATAATTACTATAATCCATGTTCATATGTACTACAGCTAAAGTGTATTAGACACATATCATACCTCGTATCATCTCTGGAGTGTCGTGATCATAGGCCTCAGTTGCCTGGAGCTAAGCTCGCCCATGTCCACCTGCTCCCTACGGTAGGGGTGGACCTCCGGGTGGTGGTGTCGGTAACATCTTGAATATTTCCCCACCACTAGCTGCACTGTCAGCTCCTCTTTTGTTTCCACCTTCTTCATGCGGACCTCCTCAGTCGAACCTCTCTCTCTTCCTAGGTTGTCCTTCAACTGTCTGAGGATCATCTATAGGGAAATTCGTACATTCAAGAGCCATGTGACCCTACCCGCTGCATGCGTAACACTACCCACTATTGGCATGACTAGCTTTGCCTCAGGTGCCCCACACAACCGACCCTGAATCATGCAGCCGTCCAGCTATAGGTATTGTCCTTTTGGACATCTGTGTCATCTGTATACTGCCAGCAAGAGAAGAATCTTCCATGTGATGACTGGTAGTGGGTCTCGTGCTTGTGACTGCTCAGTAAGGAAACTATCCACTAGGAGGGCTCTCTCTAACTCCCCCGCCTACTTCGGGATGCAATATTAGATCATCAAAGCCCTGATCTCTCGCCCGAGTCCCTTCTCGATGGTTCGGGACCTAAATAATGGGCCTCGCACCATATCTGTGGAGTAGAATGAGAGTTCATTGAACCTTTCTTTTTACTGAGCCACAGTCATGCTACCCTACTACAGATGAAGTAGCTCTTGAATGCGCACTTCGCGAAGAGTCGAAGGGAAAAACTCTGCCCGAAACAGGAAATTGAAGTCTTCCCAGAGAAGTGTCACCTCATCGTGATCCTAGAGAATCAAGCTCCACTATCTTCCAGGTTCTTCTTGAAGAAGACTAGCGGTAAGGATCACCATGAGATCGTCTACTATCCCTACCATTCGATAGACTCTCACCACAGCCTCCAGTCAATCCTCAGCCGCCTGTGGATCCATCTCTCCCATGAACCTAAGTGACCTCTAGCTCTAGAACTCGTGCAACGGGCTAATGTGGTGTGCACCCTCTACTACAGGGGCTGGTGGAATCGGTGGTGCAATGGGTAATGGTACAGATGGTGCCTCTGCTGATGCCTCTACTGTAAGAGGGCCTTACACCGAAGACTCATCACTCGGTGGGATATCGGTGTGTACAACTCTCAAAACCCTAGTTGGCTATCTACGTAGAGGAATCAGGAATAAAAACTGGTGCACCATGGTCAATACGTTATACCTGGTTAGATGACCCGATAAGTTCACAAAGAAGACTCATCAAAACACACACGCAATTAGTGATTTCGTGCACTGAGTCAGAAATCAGAAGCTAGGGTCCTGGTGTATGGATACGTCGGTCACTACACCAACACAGGATTCCAAAAACTGATAAACACACTCACTACACTTAACAGTATTTCCATTTTAAAAGATCAGAGTCCTTTTTTAAGAGGTATAAATGACTCCTATGACACCAATTTGTCACGACCCATCCCCCGGGGCATGTGTCGTGACTACCCTAGGCCTGCCTTCCTTAGGCCAGGGGCTGGTGACTATCACCTAAAGGAATAATCCATAAAATATGGAACGCATTGACTTTATAACCTATAAACACACAAAACCAAGCATACATCAAGATACGAACACAAGTAAATTGAATAGTGAACAGAGTGAGTACAATAAGTAAAAGGGGCCAGAATACAGTCCCAACTGGAGAGTACAAGAAACTGAAAGTACATGTAAACTGGAGCAAAAATGAATACAGCTGTCGGGTCATCCTTCGAGGTTCCTACCTGAAGGGTATGTACAGATCTCCTCCTCAGCACTCCACGACCGTTCGTCTCCTCCATGTACCGACACGTTGTAAGGTCCTCATCTGGTCACCATCTAGACCTGGTACCCTTAGTCTTGATCAACGTTGTCCATTGTCTACACCAAACACAACAAGATGTGGTCATATCCCGTGAAGGGGTGAGTATAACGATACTCAGTAGGGACCCTGTGGACTTCAATGTCTCAAAAAATCCACAAAGGATAAACCTTGAAGCATGAAGTAAACTGTCGACCCTACTAAGGTATATTCTCATACATATACCTAAGATATCACGTATACCCGTCTCAATCATGAAGAAACACAGGGTCCATCCCAAAATCCCAAATCACAACTGTTCCATAGAAAAAGGAAAATCACAAAAGAAAGTACCACACAGGTACGCCACAAATAAGAATACAACAAAGTCATTAACACATCACAAATTACCAGATAGGTACTAAATCAACTCACATCAGGTATATCTTTGGTATAGTAGTAGATATAATTAGATGTAACAACTAGATCATCTTACTCTATTAACAGGAAGACCCAAATAGGATCGCTTGGTGTTGACCCACACAAGATCGCTCTATGATGACCCACACTGGATCTCTAGGTGATGACCCAAACAGGATCACTCGGTGTTGACCCACACAGGTTCGCTAGGTGCTGACACACACAGGATCACTCGGTGCTACCCCACACAGGATCACTCTTCATTCTTAATGTCATATCCTGCTACAGGGTTCCCGCACTATGCTCTCTTGTCTTCAAGAGGGTCCACTCCACAAGCCACTGGTCATTACTCCAACTACCATGAATTATCACGAAGAATTATCTCAAATAACCACTACGTTTTAGAGTTATCAATGTAACAGATGGTGCGTCAATAGAATGCACGGTCTGTGAGTTATTAGCCTTTTAGTCCCGATGGCCTGGTTGAATTCGTGCTCAATCCAACCCGATTGTTCCCCATCTTTATCTAAATATCATGTGGGGTATACCAAAGGGATCGTCACTCTCCAAGGTTTCTAGATCCACAGAAGGTTCTTCAAAAGGACACATGGTGCCAAAGATATGGCCAAATATTTGTAAATGGATCGAAGTGGGTCCGGGTCCAGTCCGACCCGGTTGGCCGACCCAGCTCGACTCAGCCTAGGCTGACCCAGTTCGGGCCGACCCGGCCCGACCCTCTGGGTACGGCCCAGCCTATCGGCCCGACTTGGGAAATGGCCCGTATAATGACCCATACTTTACATACATTGTTAATACATCAAAATTGAAGCACACTTATTACAACATATGACAAAACCACAAAGGACCGTATAGGTATAGTGTCTTTAGAAACTGGGAAACATAAACAACTGGTTCATAAATCTTCTACAGTGTCTCCCATTTATTTCATCATATCTAGGGTCCCTTTTAGAATATTCTACTTAATATCCATCTTCCTGACCAGGGGAAAAGAAAAAATAAAAGGGTGAGCTCAAATGCTCAGCAAGGGCAAATAAAGGAAATAAAAATCATATCATATTTTTTTGAAAATCATAACCTGCAAAAGAGATCATAATATCTTAACATGGAATAAATCAAAGGAGTGAAAATGAGATCCCCATAATCATAAAAATGAAACTTGAAACTTTGTGGCATGCACACATAATCATGGAAAATCATTTCATGTTAGTCATGACTCGTTGCCAAGACTATCTTAGTGGACAAAGTCCCTTTCTGAACCGAGTCACCCTCGTTCCAGTCCTGTTTCACTGAACCGGTATAACCTACCGTTCCAGCCATGTCTATCTCATGAGATATAAAATCTTTACCCAATGCATTGGAGGGAGATATAGGTCCCACGCATCTTATAATGAATCCTTTCTTATGTGTTCCACATAATCATAAAACATACATCATCGCATAACACATGTAACAAAAATGGGATTCTTGAAACATCATGACATCATAAATCAATTCATATAAGATAAAGGAATTCATAAAAATAATTCCATCACAACATGATCAAATCAATGTAATAATAGGGATAAAAACAGAACCATTTATTATCTTAGATGGAAAATAATTTTGATAAAACACTTGAACTCCATTCTAGAGGAAAATATCCTTTCTACTTCAAAAACACTTTTTTTTTCTTAACATGTCATAAAATTATAAACTAAAAGATGTTGATTAAAAATAAACGTGAAAATTTGTAAATAAGCTTCTTGGAAATAATGTTTTAAAAATCCATTCATGCCGTATAAGTTAAAAAAACATTCTTCATACTTTTGTCGGAAAAGTCAAAAATTACCTCGTACGAAAAAAACGACAAAAGATTCCTTTCATATTCTTTACTAAAAACTCACCGAAGGGTAAAATTGGATTTAAAGTATTGTAAGTGGATGGAAATAATATTACATATTGAGGGAACATGGATGTGGATGATAAAATACACCCCAATAAATACTTACGAATAAACAATCTCGGATAAAAATGAGATTGTGATATTTCCCTTACCTTAGGTCCAATTTGCTTTGTACGTGTCCGAAGCTCCTGTATAATGGTTTAAATAATGTTATTGACTTATTCCAGAATCATACATATTTATATGATATCATATATGGTCATATTATTAGCTTCTTGTTAGTAATATTTCATTGTTACTTGTTACTCGGGTCTTTATTGCCTTTTGTTCTTATGCGTGTTTTGCCGAATAAATTCTTATTCTTCTTTTAAGGTTATAGACACCTTATATCCAGAATGGTATTAGTGTAACATATATCATATTTATTCATTCAATTCATTTATATAATTACTATGTAATGATGATTATGTAGAACGAGTCGCATCACATCGTGGAGACGGTATTCCGTACGTACGCACGAGTAATGATATCGTTCCTATGATCGTGGAATTGTATTGGAGTATATGTATATTATTTCAGTATCAATATTAATTTATAATAATCATAAATAGTTACTCATTACACCATTATACCCATCCTTGTAAGGTGGTGGTGGAAAATAGATTACACCACGGCATGGAGACGGTATTCCGTACGTACGCACGCGCGGTGATTTCATTTTTCCGTGGGATGGACAGAAGGTGAATTAGGGTTGTTTCATATTTATAATAACATATCAGTATGTAAGTAATACTGATTTTATTACTTTATCATGAAACAACTAAAGAAGAATAAGTTTAAGAAGAAATAAATTGAAAAGATCGGTAATGGATATTACCTCTTCTTTGGGATGCCTCTTTGAATCCTCCACTTAGGGAACTAAGATTGGTCTTTGAAGAAGACCAGGACCTCTAGGATTATTCTAGTGATGTGGAGAGGAGAAAATGGCTGGGGTTGGCCGAGCATTAGTGCTCAATTTGGTGTGAGGAGGAGGGGGAGGAGGTGCCCTTTTATAAGGGAGGAGAGGGGCACCTTAGGAATATCTCAAAATATTATTTTATATTAAAGTCAAAATCGGTTTATAATGGTTCCAAAGGGTCTTATTTCGAAGATAAGGTGGGTATGGGTCTAAATCCTATAAACCAATAGGATTTAGACAAGTTTATGGAATTATTTTAACCTTATCAATTAGATTTAACTCTAAGTTAAATAATTTAACTTTTACCGTGTCTTTTTGTTTTCTTTCACTATATGGTTAATACACTTACTATAACATGACAAGCGAACCCCAAATTGTTTATTATTAATATATATATCCTTATCTAAGTCATTTTGACGAACCTTAGATTTTTAGGAATAAAATAACAATTAATAATATAATATTTGATTTAAAAACTATTTTGTGTCAATTTTGACACTATTTGATATATGATTTTTGTGAAAGTCATAACAGAATTATATGTTCGAACCAAGTTGATTAAATCAACATTAATATATCATATTAACCTAGAAAAGTAGTGGAATTCATAAAAAGTCTAAAATTACATTTATTTTGGTGTTTATAACATCAATTATGTCAATATTTCATTAATAAGATAATTACTGCATCATCATTGTGTCATAAATAAATTAAATTATTTAATGTCTAAAAATTACAAGTAAAATACCATTATGTAGGAAATCTTTTTATCTTTCTAATGAATATTTATAATAGAATTTATCTTATGTATAACCCCATATTAAAAATGATTTACTTATTAAACTTTGATTTTAACTATTTTAACCCTTCTTTAAATAAATTAATAATAAATGTCCTAATCTAATCCAAGTGGGCCTAAATGGTCATATTTTATTCATAAGGTTGTTTTTGGTCGAATTACACTTATCCAATAGAATTAGGACATGTGTTAGGGTAATAGTAATATCATATTTACCCTTAGTTACCCTATTTACTATTAACCGCGGTAAAAAAAGTAAAAAGTTACTATTCACCAAAAAATTATTTTTATCTCATTGAACCACATTTTACTTACTGATATCAACCGTGTCTGTCGGATTTTCGAAATTCCATTCACAGAAGCGGTAAAATTATGTTTTATGCAAAATTCAGTTTTTAACCTACCACTTAGTGGTTTCACTATTCATCAAAAATTGAAAGTTTTCAGAAAAATACCAAAATTTCACCCTAGGCTAATTTCGATATTCTGAGTCCAAAAATGAAGTCCATTTTGAAAAATAAAATTTATAAAATTTCAAAAAGTGGTTATTACTATTCATAACGGCTAGTTTTAATAGCATATTGTTGTTTAGTGAAACTCGGTATTGCGTTCGACGCAAGCTATCGAGGAAGGTCGCGATTGCGTGTAAAGCAAGCCAAGAAAGTGTTGTGTAGAAAAAGATTCCTTTGATGATTTATATAACATAAAAGTCTCGGGTGTTACATTCTACCCCCCTTAAAAAAAATTTCGCCCTCGAAATTCGTCACTTTGTAACAAACAGATGAGGATACTTCTCCCTCATCATATCCTCAAGCTCCCATGTAGCTTCTTCAAGTTGGTGGTTCCTCCATAAAACTTTCACCAATCGAGTGGTCTTGTTTCGTAGGACTTTTTCGCTACGATCCAGAATCTCTATCGGCTGTTCTTCATAAGAAAGATCTTGCTCCAGCGGTACAACTTCTGAGCTGAGTACATGTGAAGGATCTGGTATGTACTTTCTCAGGAGAGATATATGGAACACATCGTGAACTTGAGAGAGATTCGGTGGAAGCGCCAATCGGTAAGCTACCTTCCCAACACGATCCAGTATTTCGAAAGGACCGATATATCTAGGGCTCAACTTCCCCTTCTTTCCAAATCTCATAACCCTCTTCCAGGGAGATATTCGTAAGAACACTTTATCACCCACTTCAAACTCTAGGTCTTTTCTTCGGTTGTCGGCATAACTTTTCTGTCGACTCTGAGCTGCTCTTATGTGTTGTTGAAAAGATCTAACCTTTTTTGCCATTTCATCAACGAGATCAGGTCCTAATAGCTTTCTTTCCCCAACTTCTTCCCAGCAAGTTGGAGTCCTGCATTTCTTTCCGTAGAGAGCTTCATAAGGAGCCATCTGAATACTGGAGTGAAAGCTATTATTATAAGAAAATTCCACCAAAGGTAGGTGTTGATCCCAACCACCTTTGAAATCCATAGAGCAAGCTCTCAACATATCTTCTAGGGTTTGAATTGTTCTCTCAGACTGACCGTCTGTCTGGGGATGATAAGCAGTGCTGAAACTCAACTCGGTATCCAGGGTATGCTGAAGTCTTCGCCAGAACTTCGAGGTAAATCTCGGATCCCGATCAGATATAATAGAAAGTGGTACTCCATGCAATCTTACCACTTCCTTTACATATATCCTGGCAAGCTGATCTAGAGAGAAATCCTCTCTAATAGCAATGAAGTGTGCAGACTTTGTAAAACGATCAACTATGACCCAGATAGAATTATTGTCGTTGGATGTTTTAGGAAGTCCTCTGACAATGTCCATAGTGATGTTTTCCCATTTCCATTCGGGTATGGGTAATGGTTGTAAGATCCCCTTAGACTTCTGTCTCTCAGCTTTAACTTGTTGACAAACCAAGCATCGAGAGACATATTCAGCAACATCTCTTTTCATGCCATCCCACCAGAAGTACTCTTTCAGGTCCCTATACATCTTCGTGCTTCCAGGATGAATAGAGAATGAAGAACTATGAGCCTCATCCAGCAGCTCCTTCTTTAATTCGGGGATGGGAGGAACACAAACCCGATTCCTGAACTTTATTATCCCATCACAATCAAGGTTGAATTCAGGAACATTTCTCACCTTTTTTTGTAACTCGACATCTTCTTTCTGTGCCTCCTTAATCTTTGCATGTATAGATGGTTGAACATTCATTTGAGAAAGATAATATTTTCCCCTTCCATTATAATTCCAAGATCCATCCTTTGTAAATCCATAAATATTGGATCTTTTGTGATCCTCATCATGGATAAACTAGCATGGTCTTGTCGACTTAATGCATCTGCCACCTTGTTTGCTTTCCCAGGGTGGTAATGGATTGAGCAGTCATAATCCTTAATCAGCTCCAACCATTTTCTTTGACACATATTCAACTCCTTTTGTGTGAAAATATACTTTAAACTTTTATGATCAGTATAAATATCACACCTTTCACCATAAAGGTAATGCCTCCAAATCAATAATGCAAAGATTACCGCAGCCAACTCCAAATCATGTGTTGGGTAATTTTGCTCATGGATTTTCAACTGTCGTGAGGCATAAGCTATCACCATATCATTTTTCATAAGAACACACACCAATCCCTTCTTGGATGCATCACTGTAGATCACAAACCTTTCTCCACTACAAGGCAGTGTGAGCACAGGTGCACTGGATAACCTTCTTTTCAACTCCTTGAAATTCTCTTCACATTCCTCTGTCCAAACAAACTTAACTCCTTTCCGAGTCAACTTGGTGAGTGGATTAGATAATCGTGAAAAATCCTTTACAAAACGTCGATAATATCCATCCAAACCAAGAAAACTTCGGATCTCAGTTACTATTGTTGGTCTTGACCATCTTTCGATAACCTCTGTTTTTGCTGGATCCACAGATATCCCCTCTTTTGAGATTATGTGACCCAAAAATGCAACTTTTTGAAGCCACAATTCACACTTGGTAAATTTTGCATAAAGCTTCTCCTTTCTCAGGGTCTTCAATATAATTCTCAAGTGATCTTCATGCTCTTCCTTGCTCTTTGAATAGACAAGAATATCGTCTATAAAGACTACCACAAATTGATCAAGATAGTCTCTAAAGACTCTATTCATTAGATCCATGAAGATAGAAGGGGCATTAGTAAGACCAAATGGCATCACTATAAATTCATAGTGTCCATACCTTGTACGGAAAGCCGTCTTTGGTATATCCTCCCTTTTGACCCTTAATTGATGATACCCTGAACGAAGATCAATCTTGGAAAAGTATTGAGCTCCGCGTAGTTGGTCAAATAAGTCATCAATGTGTGGGAGAGGATATTTGTTCTTGATAGTGATCTTGTTATGTTCTCGATAATCAATGCAGAGTCTCATTGATCCATCTTTCTTCTTAAAAAATAGAACAGGTGCTCCCCACGGTGATGCACTAGGGCGTATGAATCCCTTATCAAGATTCTCTTGGAGTTGCTTCTTCAATTCCTGCAACTCAATTGGGGCCATTCTATAAGGTGTCTTTAAAATTGGCAAAGCGCCCGGTACGAGTTCTACTGAAAACTCAACTTCACGATTTGGTGGAAGACCCGGTAATTCCTCCGGAAAGACATCCTAAAACTCCCGTACAATGGGCATATTCTTAATCGTGAGTTTCTCACCAACCATTTGAGATAAATAACCTTCATTTAGTGGAATCAAGACTCATAAGATGGAAGGAATTTCCACTGGAAGGTTATGTTCATCCTTGCATTGATAGACGATCGTAGATTGATCTGGAATATGAAATGTGACTTCCCTTCTTTGGAAATTGATATGAGCTCCATGTAGAGAAAGCCAATCCATGCCAAGAATCACATCAAATTCCACTAAAGGTAGGATCACAAGATTTGCAGGAAGCACTTTCCCACAATCTTCGATCGGAGAAGAATTATAAACTTTTGATGTGACTGTTGTGCCATTAGGAGTTGTCACAGCTAACTCAACATCTAATTGTTGAGGTAATACGGTGATACCCTTAGAAAATTCTTTAGAAATAAAAGAGTGGGTGGATCCAGAATCAAATAAAACATTTGCTACTTTAGAGTGGATGGTAAGTGTACCTTTCACCACTTCGTTATCGTACTCCACATCGCTGATCGAAATTGCATGTGACTTTCCTTTGTCTTTAGCCTTAAGATTTTGTTGACGTCGACCATCATCATCAACCCTTGGATTTGGGCATTGATTGGCATAATGCCCCATCTCCTTGCACTTGAAACATTGAAGTGTTGTAGGTTCATTTTGTGTATCCCTTCCTTTGTTTGCGTCATTAGACATCTTCTTCCCATTATCACGACATTCAAATGCCCGATGACCTTCCTTTCCACATTTAAAACATTTACTTGTCCCTTTAAGACAACTCCCTCCATGTTTCTTTCCACACTTTGAGCATAAGGGAAAGTTCATCTTCTTTTCAGTGTGCTCTTTAGATTTTTCATTGAATTCCATCTTCCTCTTATTATCAAACCCATGTGACTGATGGGTTATTCCAATCTCCATCTCGACTTTGAGAGCACATCAAACGATTTCCTCGTAGCTATTGAAGTCCCTTATGGCTAACGCCCTTCGAAGACTTGGTTTTAAGCCACTAAAGAATCGATCGATCTTACTCTCAGGTTGGATAATAATACCAGAAGCGTACCTTGCAAGTCTTGTGAAATTTGCTTCATAGGTACCAACAGATTCATCATCCCTTTGCTTCAGTTCAAGAAACTCTTTCTCCATCTTTGTTCGGAGAATACGGGGGAAGTACTTATTGAAAAATAAGTTCTTGAACTCGTCCCATTCCATAGACTCAATTTCATCCTTTTGCCTCGTATTCTTAATAAGATTCCACCATTGATCAGCATCTCCTTCCAAACGATACACTGCTAGGATAACTTTATCATGCTCAGAACATTGAAGAACTGAAAATATCTTTTCAGTAGTACTAATCCATTGTTCAGCAACTAATGGATCAGTAGACCCGCTGAAAGAAGGTGGACGCTGCCTCATGAAGGATTCAACAGAATGTTGCTCCTTCCTTTGCTCGTTTGGAAGTCCTGCAAGATTCATAGCTTGAGAAAGTTGTGTGAGCATGGCTACAAGATTTTGCATTCCAGCTCCCATATCATTTGGTTGCTCAGGGGGACAATCATTGCATTGCCCATCGCATTCCGCATTAACACGGTTCCTTCGGGTTCCAGCCATTGACTAAAACCAAGAAGAATAGTGTGAGCAACACTAATTATAACAGGAAAACCACATAATTCAATAATAAAATTTTCATGCTTAAGGTCTTATCCTAGGTTATTCAAAGCCATTTCTAAAACACTAAGATTGTGTTCTATGCTTAGAATTATCCTTAGGGTTCTTACTAAGGCTTTCACATCCTAGTTTCCAAAGGTTGACTATACCTTTCCTCTGATACCAACTATAACGACCCATACTTTACATACATTGTTAATACTTCAAAATTCAAGCACACTTATTACAACATATGACAAAACCACAAAGGACCATATAGGTATAGTGTCTTTAGAAACTGGGAAACATAAACAACTGGTTCATAAATCTTCTACAGTGTCTCCCATTTATTTCATCATATCTAGGGTCCCTTTTAGCATATTCTACTTAATATCCATCTTCCTGACCTGGGGAAAAGAAAACATAAAAGGGTGAGCTCAAATGCCCAGCAAGGGCAAATAAAGGAAATAAAAATCATATCATATTTTTTTGAAAATCATAACCTGCAAAAGAGATCATAATATCTTAACATGGAATAAATCATAGAAGTGAAAATGAGATCCCCATAATCATAAAAATGAAACTTGAAACTTTTTGGCATGCACAAATAATCATGGAAAATCATTTCTTGTTAGTCATGACTCATTTCCAAGACTATCTTAGTGGACAAAGTCCCTTTCTGAACCGAGTCACCCTTGTTCCAGTCCTGTTTCACTGAACCGGTATAACCTACCGTTCCAGCCATGTCTATCTCATGAGACATAAAATCTTTACCCAATGCATTGGAGGGAGATATAGGTCCCACCCATCTTATAATGAATCCTTTCTTATGTGTTCCACATAATCATAAAACATACATCATCGCATAACACATGTAACAAAAATGGGATTCTTGAAACATCATGACATCATAAATCAATTCATATAAGATAAAGGAATTCATAAAAATAATTCCATCACAACATGATCAAATCAATGTAATAATAGGGATAAAAACAGAACCCTTTATTATCTTAGATGGAAAATAATTTTGATAAAACTCTTGACCTCCATTCTTGAAGAAAATATCCTTTCTACTTCAAAAACACTTTTCTTTTCTTAACATGTCATACAATTATAAACTAAAAGAAGTTGATTAAAAATAAACTTGAAAACTTTGTAAAGGAAGCTTCTTGGAAATAATGTTTTAAAAATCCATTCATGTCGTATTTGTTAAAAAAAACATTCTTCGTACTATTGTCGGAAAAGTCAAAAATTACCTCGTACGAAAAAAATGACAAAAGATTCCTTTCATATTATTTACTAAAAAGTCACCGAATAGTAAAATTGGATTTAAATTATTGTAAGTGGATGGAAATAATTTTACATATTGAGGGAACATGGATGTGGATGATAAAATACACCCCAATAAATACTTACGAATAAACAATCTCGGATAAAAATGAGATTGTGATATTTCCCTTACCTTAGGTCCGATTTGCTTTGTACGTGTCCGAAGCTCCTGTATAATGGTTTAAATAATGTTATTGACTTATTCCAGAATCATACATATTGATATGATATCATATATGGTCATATTCTTAGCTTCTTGTTAGTAATATTTCATTGTTACTTGTTACTCGGGTCTTTATTGCCTTTTGTTCTTATGCGTCTTTTGCCGAATAAATTCTTATTCTTATTTTAAGGTTATAGATACCTTATATCCAGAATGGTATTAGTGTAACATATATCATATTTATTCATTCAATTCATTTTTATAATTACTATGTAATGATGATTATGTAGAACGAGTCGCATCACATCGTGGAGACGGTATTCCGTACGTACGCACGAGTGATGATATCGTTCCTATGATCGTGGAATTGTATTGGAGTATATGTATATTATTTCAGTATCAATATTACTTTATAATAATAATAAATAGTTACTCATTACACCATTATACCCATCCTTGTAAGGTGGTGGTGGAAAATAGATTACACCACTGCGTGGAGACGGTATTCTGTACGTACGCACGCGCGGTGATTTCATTTTTCCGTGGGATGGATAGAAGGTGAATTAGGGTTGTTTCATATTTATAATAACATATCAGTATGTAAGTAATACTGATGTTATTACTTTATCATGAAACAACTAAAGAAGAAGAAGTTGAAGAAGAAAGAAATTGAAAAGATCGGTAATGGATATTACCTCTTCTTTGGAATGCCTCTTTGAATCCTCCACTTAGGGAACTAAGATTGGTCTTTGAAGAAGACCAGGACCTCTTGGATTATTCTAGGGAAGTGGAGAGGAGAAAATGGCAGGGGTTGGCCAAGCATGAGTGCTCAATTTGGTGTGAGGAGGAGGGGGAGGAGGTGCCCTTTTATAAGGGAGGAGAGGGGCACCTTAGGAATATCTCAAAATATTATTTTATATTAAAGTAAAAATCGGTTTATAATGGTTCTAAAGGGTCTTATTTCGAAGATAAGGTGGTTATGGGTCGAAATACTATCAACCAATAGGATTTAGAAAAGTTTAGGGAATTATTTTAACCTTATCAATTAGATTTAACTCTAAGTTAAATAATTTAACTTTTACCGTGTCTTTTTGTTTTCTTTCACTATATGGTTAATACACTTACTATAACATGACAAACGAACCCCAAATTGTTTATTATTAATATATAAATCCTTATCTAAGTCATTTGGACGAACCTTAGATTTTTAGGAATAAAATAACAATTAATAATATAATATTAGATTTAAAAACTATTTTGTGTCAATTTTGACACTATTTGATATATGATTTTTGTGAAAGTCATAACAGAATTATATGTTCAAACCAAGTTGATTAAATAAACATTAATATATCATAGTAACCTAGAAAATTAGTGGAATTCATAAAAAGTCTCAAATTACATTTATTTTGGTGTTTATAACATCAATTATGTCAATATTTCATTAATAAGATAATTACTGCATCATCATTGTGTCATAAATAAATTAAATTATTTAATGTCTAAAAATTACAAGTAAAATACCATTATGTAGGAAATATTTTTAGATTTCTAATGAATATTTATAATAGAATTTATCTTATGTATAACTCCATATTAAAAATGATTTACTTATTAAACATTGATTTTAACTATTTTAACCCTTCTTTAAATAAATTAATAATAAATGTACTAATCTAATCCAAGTGGGCCTAAATGGTCATATTTTATTCATAAGGTTTTTTTTGGTCGAATTACACTTATCCAATAGAATTTGGACATGTGTTAGGGTAATAGTAATATCATATTTACCCTTAGTTACCCTATTTACTATTAACCGCGGTAAAAAAAGTAAAAAGGTACTATTCACCAAAAAATTATTTTTATCTCATTGAACCACATTTTACTTACTGATATCAACCGTGTCTGTCGGATTTTCGAAATTCCATTCACAGAAGCGGTAAAATTATGTTTTATGCAAAATTCAGTTTTTAACCTTCCACTTAGTGGTTTCACTATTCATCAAAAATTGAAAGTTTTCAGAAAAATACCAAAATTTCACCCTAGGCTAATTTCGATATTCTGAGTCCAAAAATGAAGACCATTTTGAAAAATAAAATTTATAAAATTTCAAAAAGTGGTTATTACTATTCATAACGGCTAGTTTTAATAGCATATTGTTGTTTAGTGAAACTCGGTATTGCGTTCGACGCAAGCTATCGAGGAAGGTCGCGATTGCGTATAAAGCAAGCCAAGCAAGTGTTGTGTAGAAAAAGATTCCTTTGATGATTTATATAACATAAAATTCTCGGGTGTTACAGCCCGCGGGGCGGCGGAGGCTGTAAGCGGTGCGAGACCGCGAGACAGTGAGGGCGGCGCGGGGGCTGCAGAACAATGTGGGGGTCGTGGTGGCCGCAGGAGAATGCGGGCGGTGCGAGGCCATAGGGTGTATGTTTCTTAAGTTACCAAATTGGTAAGGGAACCTTTCACCATACTCTTTTAGTCGAAGACTGCTTTTATGTCATGTCTTTAAATTTCCTTTTTCTTATTATGGGATATGTTCTTTTATATCCTTATTGTTGTATGTTTTGTGTCTATGTGATGAGAGATACCTTTCTATCTCATCAATTCATTTTTTTAATTATAATGTGATACCGTTAGGCTGTCAAATTTCTATAACGGAACTTCTTAACACAATTTCCATTTTTGGGTTAATCATCTACTTATTTATTATTTCCATGCTATGATTATGTGTGAATGAACTTCGATTTCTTTACCCTTAATATTCACCTATATTGGGTGTATTCTTTTTTTTAACACATAATTATGTCATTGATTTTTCCTAAATCTAAGGATATGATATTTCTAAGGGACTTTGTCTCAGTCTCCTTTCGTTGTTGCATATTTTGATTTATATTTAATTTCTTTTTATATGGGGTATGAACACCTATGAATATTCATTTTATTAAAATGCAATCTTTTTCTAGGAGGGGTTTTACTAAATGACAAAAAAAATTCTTTTATATAAGCGGTGACAATGACCTTTTCTGTCGCCGCAAGTATTATTTGATAGTTCTCTTCATTAGCAATTCGTAGTGTTTGAAAAAGGAAAATAAATACCATATAATCTTGTATATATTTTTGTTTTGATTATGGTTTTGATAATGTATTTGATATGTCAAAATATTTAAATGATATATTGTGATTGAAATGTGAAAATGTTATCATTCCATTGTGTTTGTATTATGTGTTATTAATATGTTATCGTTCTTGGGAATTGTTTACGTATACGGATGGTTCCGTGATAAGCCTAGGGCGGTTGAGCCCGAGATAGCTCTCCAATTCATTGGGTAACGTGACAGAGGTAAACATTAATTTTTCTCATAAGATATTTAGGGAATATATTGTGATGTGTATTCCAAATGTAACACTATATGTAGCTATGTAAGCTACAACAAAAGTATGTTATGGATTCCACAAGTTACCTTTATTATTTATGATTTCGGTGTATTATTCATAAATATTGTGGTTTCATAAGGTATTTTATGATTTAAAAGTACTATTTCATTTATTATAATTTATTGATGGGCTAATGTTTCGATTCCGTATTTTATAATCCTTACTGAGCTTTTTATTCTCATCTCATGTTTTTAAATTATTTTCGTTAGACTGAAAGATGAATAGGGTCAAGGATGGGATCAAGGAAAATTTATGGTATTTAAAACATAGAACTAGAAAAGTTCCTTTTTTAAGAGTTTTAATTTTTAAAAATAATTGAAACTGATCATAAGTGTCAACTTCGTAATTTTTGAGATGTAATTGGTATGTCCTAATCCTCTAATGATATAAACCTGAAAAGGTCATCAATGTGAATTATTTACGTAATACAAGATTATGAAATGTTGAAGGCAGGGCCCTTATAGTTGGAATCATAGGTTGGTTTAGATTACATTAGATGTTATGGTGTTTTTTAAGCATAAGTGACCTAACAATACTAGTTATATTATTATAAGGAGTCCTAGTCATTTTAGAGGTGATAAATGGTTATTACATTTTGTGTTGAAAAATGAAAGATATTAGATAAAATTTGATGACAAAATATGTTATTGGTTATTTTTGAGGAATTTATCTCATTTTTTAATGTTATGAAAGTATATAATTTTTTAAAAAGGACAACATTCATACCATGTGACAACCTATCGCTTCGGACAGGGCTATGAGAATCGAACCCACAACCAAAGTGTGATTGAGATTTATCACCTACCACTGGACTACGTGAAGTCCCTTGTTATTATGACATATTGTTTTTAGTTATATGATTTTATGGTTCATGAATAGGTTTATTTAGTATCTCTTGTTTTATCAAATGGAAATATTAGGTATCGGAAAATGATTTGGCAATTTGGTGATATAGGTTATTTTAGAAGACATTCTCCCCTTCGGTAACACTATATGCTTAATGAAAATAGAATACTATGAGATTTAATATGTGGAGTAATAGTTGAAATATTTTTTTGAAGAATCTATGTTTTTATTGTGGACATAATGTGATTTTGGTTATTTAGGGATATGAATAACCTATCATAGGGAATATGTGATTAGGTTAATTACACTTCATTATGAGACATTAAGAGTAGTCGATGTGATTGGAGATTAATGTTAAGATTAATAGTGGAAGAAAATGTGATTAAATCCTTCTATGTTTTGGGTTTCAATATTAGTTTTGTTTATTATGAAAACTTTTACGGAAAATTGTATATTGAATGGTCTTTCTGGAACATGGGGTACTATTTTTGAATATTGGATATTACGAGTAGTATTTTTTTATAAAGGATTATCCTTTTAGTGATTTTTTGATCTTGTACTAACCAATTATGGTTTTTATTAATGTATAAAGATATGGGAAATATATGGTTCATTATTTTGGGATCATTTTATTCTCTAGAAGTTGATTTTAGCGCTTTTGATGTCTCTAAGTCAACCTGAATACTCATCATTTAGATAAAAGAACAGTTTTTTTGTAGAAATTTAATAAGGATGAAAGTCTTCAGGACAAGTTAGTATGTGTCCTTATGTTCTTAGTCATGATCATAAATAAATTACTCACCTTTATGAAGACGAACATAAAAAACTTTGTCTATTTACTTTTCCTACTGGGATACCAATGACCGTTTTACCCATTACAAATTTATGGCTTTCTTGTTGTTATCTGTTTCCTAATTGTGTTTTCTATCACTCTGCATTAGAAGATGATAGTTAGTTTCTCCACTATATCCATGCTTTCATGGAATCCAAGTATGGGTAGTCTCGGGTGACCTTTTCACTTCTCTTTCCTTTTTTAAAGTGACAGTTTTATTTACTCTATTTCCAATTTGGGACTTTCAATGATGTTTCCAAGCCCAATGTTAATATTGAGTGGATGGAATTTCGAAACGGGGGGAAAGTTGTAACATCCCTAAAAAATAAAGAAAATGAAAATTTCGTATTTATTAATATTTTTGAATTAAATATTAATTATATTTTAAAGGGGATTCTATATTCAATGGAGTACCTGACATGCAACAATGGGTTTCTTCGAAGTCTTATGTTGCACACAATGCGGAGTCATATTGAAAAAATAATAATACTATAATTATTTTAAATGGTAGATATCCTCTAGCCGTTTAATTGAATGGAATTAATAGAACTAACCATATTATGATTATACATGATTTTTAATTTTTTTTACATTTATCCCATACAATTTAGAGGCTTAAATGTGAATAAATATAATTTTTAGCATAAATAATCTAATATTCTTTAAAAGGTCGATTTACCACCTTTTGATGGAGAACCCTATTTAATTATAGTTTAGTTAAATTTTATATGTCTTATATGAAAAAATAAAATTATTCTTTATAATCGAGACATAAAGATTTACATTGTGTAAATTCTTGGTATTTTTCAGATAAAGGTCGTTTTTAATGAATAGTGAAAAATACCGCATTGCAATTCAAAACCGCCTTTTAATATAATTTATTTATAATTTTATATTATATTTTTAAATGGTTTTAAAGTTTAATTAGATTATATTTTTACCATTTAATAAAATTTTGGTCATTGGATGTTATTTCACTTATAAATTGGACATAAACAAGTGTCAATATTTTGATAGTTATAGTTTCTTAAAAACACATTTTTTGACAATGGAAATTAATTTTAAATTAATTAATGAAAATTAAATCTTTTTAATTTTTTAAAATAGACATCATTTTTTATTTCATAATATCAAATATAGCTTAGGCTGAATTTTTTTTATTTTTCTAAAAACCATCAATTTTTTATGAATAGTGAAAACACTTAGTAGTAGTTCAAAAAAATGACTTTTTCATTTAAATGAAATCTTACCCCTACTGTGAATTGAATTCTAAAACTTTTACATACATGGTTGTTACCATTAAGTAAAATGTGGTTCAATAAGATAAAAATAATTTTTGGTGAATAGTAACTTTTGACTTTTATTTACCGCAGTTAAAGTTAAATAGGGTAATTCAAGGTAACAATAATATTATATTAATATAAAATTAACATAACAAATTTCATAATCTTATTGGATAAGTAATTTCCAACCAATAAAATCCTTGGGTAATAATTTTGGCATTTAAGACTCATTTGGGTAAGATAATGACCTTAATATCTTTTTATTTAAAGTAAAATTTAAAATATCATAAACATGTATTTTTTGATAAAGCAATATTAACGTGGGGTTATAGAAATGATATATTTGACTATAAATATTCATTAGAAAGCTTAAAATATTTCATAAATCGTGGTATTTTATTTATAATTTTTATACAGCAAATAAAAAAATACTTATGACACAATATTGATGCAGTGTTTACGTCATTATTGAATGATTTAAATAAATAATATTTTGAAAATTAAAACAATATCAAAAACCAATACAATTTATATTGGATGATTTTATTTCTAAAAACATTAATCTTATCTTTGACATTGATATGTTTTGGACTTTTTGAAACCAAAATTCATTATATAATATTATAATATTTTCAAACGTTCCTAAAGAGCCCCTCCGCCCCCTTATAAAAAGCCATCACATCTAACCCATTACTCACACCTCCCAAGCCCCTTGGTGTGTCCAACCTCAGCCCACATAATCTCTCAACATCCCCTTATTACACTTATAAGCCTTACCTTTGGATTAAGGCACTTCAAGAAATTATTTTGGTTCAAACCAAAGGGATTTACCCTATTTAAATGTAACGTCTTCTCTTATGTTCTTTTCATTTATTTTACTTCTCAAAACCCATAAACTCTTTTTATTCCTTTATTTTATGACAACACTAGTATCCTAAAAATACTATGTTGTTGATATTATATGTATTAGAAAAATTATTACACACACCTTCATCTAATGGGTACAGAACATACTATTTCTGTGGACGGCGAACAAGTGTCTCACAAAACGATGAATGTTAAATATTCATCTAACACATCTTTTGGGGGAAAATAAGATTGAACTGTATTTACATTTGATATATATTATATTTATACTATAACTATAATTCTGTATTTTTCATTTATATCATACCTTTATGGATTCCATAACGGATAAGTACGATCATTTCATTTGAGGAAGTACAGACTATCGTCCCCTCAAAGTGATATAACGTGTTCATGCCATACATGGAACAAATAACAGATGGATTTAAAGAAATTATATAAGATATTATACTGTATTTATAATATATCTATGTACTATTTTTTTTTTATTCAATTAAATATGAAATATAAATGAATTTGGCATTCATGCATACGTACGGCTTAGCATCTCCCGGAATGGTGCATTTCATTTCATACCTCCAAATGTTATGTACTATTATAAATATATATATATATACTGGATATATATGATATAAATGATATCTAAATAATTAATATCATTCTGAATATAATGCACTTTTGACCACATGAACCACCTGTGATTATAAGAAGTTCATTTTTTACTCAAGTACCAAATATCAACAAAACAACGATTATTAACTTAAATGACTGCATAATTTTTATAACATTGTAAAAAGTGATATAAAAGAAAGTGTAAACTTAAAAAGGTTCTTAAGAAATTATAAATTAAATTTAGTTTATTATTTAGGAGATTAAAGAACAAACATGTCAAGTCATACACGAGGTAAGGGTTTATTATCTCACTTTTAATTTTGTGAGATTTCCATTTTTTGCCACATACATATTGCATGTGGTGTATTTTGTAATTACATTTGATATATATTACAATTATTCTTTTAAAATTCATGGTATTCTATTTTTAATTAGTTTGTTATTAACTTTTGGTTATACGACTCGATTGATTACAACGTCATAAGGAGTTCTCATCTCACTTTTTAGTCCTCTGAGATTATGCTATATTTTCCACTATTTACTTTTGTGTGGCATATGTAATACCCATGATTGTATTTATTGTATAATATTATTTAATTTATTTGTATTTACATCTTCATTGTATAATCCTTCTTTCATGAGTTGTATGTTTCATAAGTTACAAAATTGGTAAGGGAACCTTTCACCTTACTCTTTTAGATGAAGATACTTTTATGTCATGTCTTCTAATTTTCTTTTTCTTATGATGGGATGTGTTCTTATATATTCTTATTGCTATAAATTTTATTTCTATATGATTTGAGACAATTTTCTCTCTAATAAATTCATTTTCTTAATTTTAAAGTGATGATGTTAGGATGTCGAATTTCGGTAAAGGAACTTCTTAACCGAATTTCCATTTTTCAGATTAATCTTCTACTTCTTGATTATTGTCAAGCTATGAATATGTGTGAATGAACTCAGATTTTATGACACTTAATATTCACTTATATTGGGTGTATTATTATTTTTCACATATAATTATTTCATTGATTTGTCCTTAATCTAAGGATATGATCTATGTAAGTGACTTTGTCTCAATCTACTTTCATTGAGGCATATTTTGTTTTATACATCACTGTAAGGACCCGGAATTTCCATGTAATATTTTTTAAATATATTTGCATTTTACAAGTCTATGAAAATTGGTGGCGCATGTTTCTGAGGCCTGGAGTTCCATTAATAAATTCATGAACTTTTTTTGAGTACGTTCAGTAAACATGTGAGAGCGTTTTCTAACTTTTTAACCGGTGCTTGGAATTGAAATTTGATGGCACCTTTGAATTTACAGCGCTGGTATTCAATTAAAGTGACTTTCATCTCGATGGAAGTTTGTTGAGGGAGAAATATTATTTCAGGTTTTTTTTTAAAAATAATAAAATAAAATAAACACATGTTTTATTTTATTTTGTTTTAACCACCCTCCATGTGGACGTTGAGAAGTGGGGACCACTAGACCTTAAAATCCAATGAGAGGGTATGGTGGTGGGGCCACCTAATATCGAAACCTCTTAAACTCCCTCATTTATGTGGATGATACTTTTGATCTTCCCCCACCTTAATTGTGCCAGTCCTCCTTAATTAATTGGGCCAACCCTTGGTATCCTCAAATTTTAATTTTATGCGAACGCAACCCATTTATTGTTTCCAATAAATAAATCCATTTTTATTTCCAACAAATTAAATAGATAAACATACATTATTTGGACGGTTATTCATTTTTTGGCAATGTATTGGCAAAGGAGGATTGGGAGAACCTTGGAGAAATCTCTCCAATGAAGAACGCTCCACCAACGAAGAACGCTGACCTCCTTCGACCTTCTTCCTCGGGACTTCTTCCAACGTGGGATGTCTTCATCTATGGAGAATAGATGATTGTACTACATTCTCTCTCCAATGTCATCCAGAGAATAAGTTAGGGGGTTTATTTGCGTGATAATACATTTCCCATATTCTTACCAGGGTTTCTTTTATGGATTGGGAATGAAACGTTGCGGGATGTTGTATCTTGACATTCTTATTTCTAGATGAGCCATATGCTACAACCCTAATGAAGAGGGTATGGCCCAAACCAACATGGCCAACCCATCCACAAATCATGTGTTGTTTTTTGTGACGGTGGGGGACAACGACCAACCATGAAGGGGCACGAGAATGGCGGCTGACACCACCACCGGCTGCGAGGAAGGCGATGGCGCAATGGCGTCACCCCGCAGCCTCCACATCGATAGTGGCCCCTTCCCCCATCCGTGCATGTGCATCGCCCTGTGGACGAGGAGCCGCCCCGAGGCCGGACTGTCGGCCCATGGCCGGAGCGCCCCGTGTGGTCGAACAACCACCCCGCAGCCCGACCGCCACCCCGTGTCTGCCCCGCTGCCCCTCGCGCGGAAGGACCACCGCCCTACGGCCGGACTGCCTCCTCGTGGAAAGACCACCAACCAGCGGCCGGGCCTACGCACCGCGGTCGGGCTGCCGCCCCGCGGCCGGACCGCCACCCGCAGCAGAGCCGCCCCTGGCCGACCCGAGCCACCATGTTCCCTCGAGGCACCCCTCGGCCGATCCGCTCTCACAACACACTTTGTTGGCCCTCAAGGCCTATCCGGCCAAACCCTATAGTCTGGGACGCAGTGCGGTCCTAGCCAGGACGATCGAGTCGGATCGGACCCGAGCCCACTATGACCGTTTTACATTAATTTGGCCATAACGTTGGCATCAGAAATCCTTTTTAAGAACCATAAGTAATACAAAAATTTTGGAGTGAAACGTTGCATTTGAGTGATACCCCACTGAGATATGGATTAAGATGGGGAGCGGTCAGTTTGGATCGAACACGAATCCAACCGGGCCATCGGGACTAAAAGGTTAATAACTCACAGACTAGGCGTCCAATTGACCTTCCGTCTATTACGTTGATACCGCTTTGACTTGGCCTACCTTTTAGATACTTCCTCATGGATAATTGTGGTAGTTGGTGTATCGACCAGTAGCTCGTGCAGCGGATCCTCCTGGAGATGAGCGACCATAGTGTGGGAACCCAGTGATTGGCTGAGACTTGACAACTGCTGACCATTTCAAACTCCGAGTGACTCAACTCACCCAATGGGGATCACCATGGTGATGTGGCAGACCCATGGTGGGGAGAGCATTGGTGACATGGAAGACCAATGGTACTCGACAAGAGTAGCACCTCAGTAGGCCATGAGGGGGAGCGCCTCTGTGTGATCCGACAGACCCACGGTGGGGAGATGCTATGTGTGACATGGCAGACCCATGGTACTCGACATGATGAGCACCTCAGCAGTCCAATTTTAGTGGGAAGTGCCTCTGTGTGACGTGGCAGGACCACTATACTCGATAGAGGAGGAGTTCTCCAGAATTAGAGGTGTTCGACGTTGTGACTGGGAATGTTACTTGTTACTACCCCTAGAATAAATCTTGGTTTGACCTGAGTAGGTATCTCTGTGTTTTACCTCATGATTGATATGGATTACTTGATTACATATGTTTATGTATGGGAATTTACCTATGTAATGTTATATATTGGTTTCATACATTGTGATTTATCCTTGATTGATTTTGTGAGATCTAGAGGGTCTCTAGGTCCCTACTGAGTATCGTTATACTCACCCCTACACGGGATATTCCCACACCTTGTTGTGTTTGATGCAGACGTCGGACATCGCTGACTGAGGCTGAGAGTACCCGGACTAGACAGTTCCTAGAGGAGGACCATACGGTGTGTTGGTGCACTTAGGAGATGGTTGATTGTGGAGTGTTGTGGAGCTAATATATACCTACCTTTCAGGTAGAAACCCTGGAGGATGATCTAGTAGTTTTCTTTCCTCTTTCATTAATTGTTTTTTATTTCAGTTTTACTTATACTTTCCAGTTGGGCTTTTATTTTGGCCAGTTTTTCTTACTGTACTCACTTTGTTTGCAGTTTAGCTTAATTGTGTTTCTATCTTGTTGTGTGCATGGTTACATGTGCTTTCAGGTTATAAAGGCAATTCCTTCCCAGTTATAGGGTATACGCTTTCAGTACTAGTCTCCAGCCCATGGCCTATAGAAGAAGGGCTTGGGGTAGTCACGGCACGGGCCCCAAGGGAAGGGTCATGACAAATTGGAATCAAAGGAGTTGGTTCTACTGTAGAACAAAGTACTCTTATCATTATTTTAACGGAAATAGTCTTATGTGTATTGAGTGTGGTTATTATTTTAGGGAATGTAGTGTTGGTGTGGCGGCCGACGTATCCATAAACCAGAACCCTGACATCTGATTTTTGACTCAGTGAATGAAAACACTAATTGTGTGTGTGTTTTGAAGAGTCTTCTTTGTGAACTCTTGAGTCATCCAACCAGGTATAACTTATTGATTGTGTCAGCTCACAAGGTATAATATTTTTACTGTGGAACACCTGTTTCTTTTCAGGATGCCTCCATGAAGACACCCAGTTAGGGTTTCGAGAGTTGTACGCATTGTTAGCCCACTGAGCAATCAGGCCTCTGTGCAGAGCCCTTTTCCAGTAGGGGCAGCAGTGGAGGCACCAGCTGTACCATTACCCATTGGGCCACTGATGCCACCAACTTCAGCAGCAGATGGTGTATGCCACTTGAGTGAGTTTCATGAGTTCCAGTGCCAGATGCCACACTGGTTTAGGGGAGAGACGGACCCATAGGCAGCTGAGGATTGGCCAGAGGCTATAGTGAGAGTCTTCTGAATTGTAGGGACACCAACCAATCTCATGGTGATCCATTCCACCAACATTCTTCAGGAAGCAGTAGGTAGATGGTGGATCATGATTCTCTAGGTTCATGACGAGGTGACGCTTCTCTGGGTAGGCTTTGAGACTGTGTTTTAGGCAGAGTTTGTCCCAGTGACTCTTCGCGTAGTGCACATATATGAGATTCTTCATCTGCAGCAAGGCAGCATGACCGTATCTCAGTACTAAACAAGGTTCACTGACCTCTCACGTTACTCCACTGATATGGCGTGGTACCCTTTCTTCAGGGCCCAGACCTTCGACCAGGGGATCAGGTGGGAGATCAGGGCTTCAATGATCTCACTCAGAAAACTGACACAGGTGGTGGTGTTAGAGAGAGAGGCCTCTTGGTGGATAGTTTCCTTGTTATGCAGTCACCATTAGTGAGAACCACTACCAGTCATCATGTAGTGGAGTCTTTTGCAGCTTGCATCAGACAAACATCACAGAGGTCTAAGAGGACCAAACTTATTGGTGGACGACCGCATTATTCAGTGTCAGTTGTGCAGAGCACCTGAGGCGAAACCAGTCCGGAAAGGATCATGCAGTGTTACTCATGTGGCGCCAGGGTCACATGGATCATGACTTTCCAACCCATCATACAGATGATCAACAGATGATCGAAGGACCACCCAAAAAGAGATAGAGTTTCGACCGAGGAGGTCCGCAAGGAGCAGGCGGATGTGGCAGAGGAGCTGGCCGGGCAACTGGTGGTGGGTGATGATTCGAGATGTAACTGCCACCCCCACCAGGAGGTCCACCCCGACTGCCGGGAGAAGGTGGAATGGGGCAAGCTCAGTTCTAGGAAGATGAGTCCTATGATCATGGCTCTTCGAAGATGATACGAGGTACGCTTTTTGTCTACTCCACCTTAGCTGCAGTACTTATAGAAACAGGCTTCAGTCATTATTTTGTTTCCACTTCCCTCGTTTCGATCTCGTAGATTCTGATGGATCTGTTGGCTCAATCTTTACGGCTAGAGACTCCTACGAGAGCAACTTCAACCATTATGCACTGGTGCCGGCAGTGTGAGAATACTCTAGTAGGTGATAGATTCAGCTTATATCTCCTAGTAGTGGCATCGAGGCCTTACGACGTCATCTTGGGTATGGACTGTTTATCTATAGTACATGCTTAGATTGACTGATTTAGGATCAATGTGCGGTGTGTCTGTATGGATGGGACCAGGTTTACATTAACCGGTGAGAAGTGAGCCTTTTCAGCGCAAGATGGTCTTGATCGGAGGACGGTGCAGCCGATCACTCATTAGTTGGCTAGACTTACCCTCAGAGCGGTTGATGTGGAGAGTCCGAGTTATCCTGTAGTGGTGGACTAGTATGTGGATGTTTTCCCTGATGATGTCTCAGGTCGACCTCCTCACTGAGAGGTGGAAATTTACATTGACTTGTACCCTAGGATGACACCAATATCTACACCAGCATATCAGATGGCTCCGGCAGAGCTTCGGGGGATAAATTTAATGCTATAGGACATGCAAGGTAAGGGGTTCATCCGTTCCAATGTTTCACCTTGGGAAACCCCAATTTAGTTCACCAAGATGGCGGATGGGAGCTTGAGGCATTTTGTTGACTACTGGTGCCTGAACCAGGTGACCATGAAGAACAAGTACCCACTACCATGGTTTGAAAACCTCTTTGATTAGCCGAAGGGAGCACGACGGTTCTCAAAAATAGACCTCAGATCAGGATGTCACATGGTTAGAGTTCGACATGAGGATATGTAAAGGACTACTTTAAGATGTCAGTACAACAACTATGAGTTCTTGGTTATGTAATTTGGAATAACCCACTCTCTATCAGTGTTCAAGGGACTCATGAACATGATATTTCAGCCATTCCATGATCGCTTTGTAGTGGTCTTCTTCGATGACATTCTGATCTACTCGACTATTGAGGAGGAGCATGACTATCACTTACGGGTAGTACTAGAAACACTCCAAGAGAACCTACATTACGGTAAGATCTCAAAGTTCCAGTTTTGGATCTGAGAGGTTCACATCCTTGGATATGTCATACCAAAGGCTGGAGTTGCAGTAGATCCAGTGAATATTGAGGCAGTACTTTCTTGGGAGCCACACAGGAGTGTGACAGAGGTACAAAGTTTCTTCGGTTTGGCTGGATATTACTAGAGTTTTGTTCCAGACTTCACTAGAGTTATAGAACCACTATGAACATTGAAGAAGAAGGGGAACCCCTTCATTTGGTAGGTGAAATGCCAGTGGAGTTTTCAGGAGCTGAAGCAGAGGCTGATTTGTGTCCCCATTTTGAGGCTTCTAGAGGAGGGCGTAGGGTACCTAGTTTACTACGACGCATCAAGGACCAGACTCGGATGTGTCATGATGCAAGATCGATCAATGATTGAATATGTTTCTTTATAGCTGATCCATAACCAGTAGTACTATGATACCCATGACCTGGAGTTGGCAGTAGAGGTCTTTTCCTTGAAGATTTGGTAGCACTATCTGATGGGCTAGAGTTTTACCATGTAATCTGATTACAAGAGTCTCAGGTATATCTTCTCTCAGAAGGACCTAAAACAGAGACAGTGATGTTGTCTTGAGTTTCTCTAGGAATTTGACTTCGAGATAGTCTATACTCTTGGGAAGGGGAACATTGTTGTAGATGCACTCACCAGGAGGTCTGGCATACAACTACTAGGTGAGGCGACATAGCAGATGGCTGCTTTACAGATATTCATTTTGGATGGGGATAGAGAATTTTTTCTTCATTATATTATAGTCTCTCCCCCACTTTTACATTGAGTTATGGAGACGCAGTGTGGGGATGCTGACTGTGAGGCACGACGTGCTCAAATATCCACCCGACATGCACCTTATGGATTTTCTGTACGTGGGGAGCATGTCATCCTATTTAGAGGACATACCATGGTACCAGTGTCAATTCAAGAAGAAGTGTTGGGGGAGTTCCACACATACCCTCTAGTGGTACATCATGGAGTGGAGAATATGTATCAATATCTTAGATGATAGCACTGGTGGTTGCGAATGAAGAAAGCAATAGAAAAGTTTGTCTCTCGGTGACTCATTTTTCAGAAAGTTAAGGTAGAGCATCAGGTACCAACAGGAATGGTTAAGCTTTTGGAGGTCCCAGAGTGGAAGTTTGATGTGATATCTATGGACCTCGTGATAGGACATCCATGTACATCCAGTTTCCATGACTCTATATGGGTGATCGTCGACCGACTCACCAAGTCGGCACACTTCTTATTGATCAAAGAGCAGGGTTCAGTAGAGAGCATGGGACGCCTCTATGTGTAAGAGATTGTATGAAAACATAGAGTACCCTCCACAATTGTCTCCGATCATGATACACGCTTTACTTCATGGCAAAGGAAGTGGTTGTCGGAGGCCTTCAAGATGCATCTTCGTTTCAGAACCGCCTTTCATCCTTAGACGGATGACCAGACTGTGTGGACCATTATGACCCTTGAGGAAATGATACGTGCTTGTGCCCTCAACTTCAGTCATAGATGGGAGGATCACTTACTTTTGGTGGAGTTTTCACAAAACAACATCTATCACTCCACAGTAGGGATGGAACCTTTTGAGGCATTTTACGGGTGACCATGCAGATCACATTTGTGTTGGTCTAACCTAGGGGAGTCAACACTCGTGGGACTAGAGATGGTACGGGCTCCCATAGAGAAGTTGTAGATAATCCAGGAGAGGATGAAGACTGTAGAGAGCAGGAAGAAGGAATATTCCAACAGGATACGGAGACCATTAGAGTTAGAGGATGGCGACCACGTCTTTCTACGGGTCTCACCTCAACGACGTTTGTGGATATTTGGTCGATACGTCAAGTTATTTCCGAGAATCATTGGACCCTTTCTGGTTCTCAGCAGTATTGGAGAGGTGGATTACTACTTATCACTTCCACCACAGTTTCACTCGGTGCATGGCGTCTTCCACCTATCCCAACAAAGGAGATATGCTCACAACACTTCTCACATCAACGATCATTGTGAGGTGGATGTCGACGATGGGGTGACTTTTACAGAGGTTCCAATATAGATTGAGGATCGATAGAAGTGAGTCCTTTATAGATGGTCGATGCCTCATGTGCACTTTCATTGGCAGCACGAGAACCTCTAGGAGAGAACATGGAAGCGAGAGGATCATATGCATGCTCAATACCCCAACATGTTCACATATTTTGAGTTGTAGCTTATAGGGTCGTAAATCCCTAAGGTGGGTAGAATATAAGGACCCGAGATTTCCATGTAATGTTTTTTAAATATATGGGAATTTTTCGAGTCTGTGAAAATTTATTGCACGTGTTTCCAAGGCCTAGAGTGCCTGGAATGAATTTTTGAACTTTTTTTCAGGTATGTTCTGTAAACGTGTGAGCGAGTTTTTATAAATTTTGAACCGGTGTTCGGAATTGAAATATGAGGGCACCGTTCAACTCGCAGCACAGGTATTTGATTAAATAGACTTTCATCTTGATGATAGTTGGTCGAGGGAGGAAGATAATTTTTGGGTTTTTCATGGAAATAATAAATTAAAATAAACACACATTTTATTTTTATTTTTTTTGACCACCATCCATGTGGAAGTTGAGAAGTGGGGACCACTAGACCTTTACCTCCCATGAGAGGTTATGGTGGTGGGGGACACGAGACGTCTAAACCTCTTCAACTCCCTCATTAATGTGGAGGAGCCAGTTTAGATTCCTCCATATTAATTGGGCCATCCCCCCTTAATAAATTGTGCCAACCCTTCGTATCCTCCAATTTAAATTTTATGCCAAAGCAACCCATTTATTGTTGCCAATTAATTAATCCAACATTGATTGACAAAAAATTAAATAGATAAATATATTTTATTTGGTTGGCTATTCATTTATTGGAAAAGTATTGGAAAATAGGATTGGGAGAACTTGTGAGAATGATCTCCAATGAAGAACGCTCCACCAACAAAAAATGTTGACCTCCTTCGATCTTCTTCATTGGGACTTCTTCCGACATGGTATGTCTTCCTCTACCGATAATCGATGACAGAACTACCATATGTCTCTAATGTAACTAAAAGAATGAGGTATGGGGTTAATTTGCGAGATAATACTTTTCCCATATTCTTACCAAGGTTTCATTTTCTGTTTCGGAATGAAACATTGTGGGAAGTTGTAATTGGACATTATTATTTCTTGATGAATCATATGCTACCACCCTAACGCAGATGGTACATGCCAAACCAACATGGCCTAACCTTTCGCAAATCTTATGGTGTTCTTCATGATGGTGGAGGACGATGACCAACCAGGAAGGGGCCCGAGAATGGTGGTCGACACCACCACCAGCCGTGACGAAGGTGAAGGTGCAACCGTTCCCCCCCGGCCAATTCCTCCACCCCACAACCCCAAACGCCGCACCGAGGCCTACACATTGACCCCAGCCGCCGTCGCCTTACACAGATCCACACTACCCCGCTACCGAAGAACCGCCCCATGGTCAGACCACCGTCCTACGGCCGGACCGCCCCACATGGTCGGACTAAAGCCCCGCGACCGGACCGTCAGCCCGCGGTCAAACTGCTGCCGCGTGGCCGAACCATCTCCCCTCGCCTAGCCAAACCGCCGCACCATGGTTGGACTGATCCTCCGCCCCACGGCTAGACTGTCTCCCCGTGGAGGGACCTCCGCCCCGCGATCTTGCGTCATTCTCGGCCGAGCCGCCCTGGGCAGAGCCGAGCCACCCCCCGCCCTCACGGCACCCCTCTGCCAAGTTGTCTTCGAGGTTCTCTCTATGGGCCCTCGCGACCTACTAGACCGAACCACACTGTGGGATAGGTCTGTTCAGGTCGGTCCGACTGGGTCGGACCAGACCCGGGCCCACTATAACCATTTTTCATTCTTTTGGCCATAACATTGGCACCAGACTTCCATTTGACGAACCTTCAGTGGAACTAGAAATCATGTAGAGAGATCATCCCTTTAAGTAATACCCCAATGATATTTTGATTAAGATGGGGAAGTGTCAGTTTGGATCGAGCACAAATCCAACCAGGCCCCCAGAGAGTAAAATTTTAATAACTCACAGACCGGGCATCCGATTGACGTGCCTTCTGTTACGTTGAGGCCCCTTTGAGGTGGCAGACCATTGAGATACTACCTCATGGGACTTTTTGGTAGTTGGAGTATAGACCAGTAGCTCATGGAGTGGATCCTCCTGGAGATGAGTGAGCATAGTGCGGGAACCTAGTGGCTGGCTAGGACTTGAAGATTACTGACCATTTCGACTCTGAGTGACTTGATTGGCCCAATGGGGAGCACCTTGGTGACAATGCAGACCCATGGTGGGGATCGCCATGGTGATTTGGTAGACCCACGGTACTCGACAGGAGGAGTACCTTAGCAGGAAATGAAGGGGAGGGCCTTTGTGTGATTCAGCAGACCCATAGTACTCGACAGGAGGAGTACCTCAACAGTCCATGTTTAGTGGGAAGCACCATTATGTGACGTGGTAGACCCAATGTACTTGATAAGGATGAGTTATCTATCACAAGAGGTGCTTGGCGTTGTGATTGGAATTGTTACTTGTTACTACCCCTATAATAAATCCTGGTGTGAGATGAGTTAGTATCTATGTGTTTATTCTCATGATTAAGATGGATTACTTGATAACATAGGTATTTTTATGGGAATATACCTAGGTAAGGTAATTTTTTGATTTCATACATTGTTATTTATCCTTGATGTATTTTGTGAAACCTAGAGGGTTCTAGGGTCCCTACTGAGTATCGTTATACTCACACCTACACTAGCTATGCCCGCCCCATGTTGTGTTGGATGCATAGGACGGACAACGATGACCGAGGCTAAGACTACCATGACTGGACGGATCCCAGAGGTGGACCATATGACGTGTTAGTACATTGAGGAGACGGGTGTATGTTGAGTGCTGAGGAGTCGATCCATACCTACCCTTCAGGTAGGAACCCTAGTGGACAATATAGTAGCTTTCTTTTCTCTTTCTACAGTTGTTTTGTATTTTAGTTATACTTGTACTTTCGATTTGGGCTTGTATTTTGGACCCTTTTTCATACTGTACTAACTCTTTTTACAGTTTAGTTTTCATGCATTCTTATCTTGTTGTCTACTTTGTTACGTGTTCTTGTAGGTTATAAAGTCATTGCCTTCCTAGTTTTAGGGAATACGCCTTCGGTGCTAGTTTGCAGCCCCTCGCCTATGGAAGGTGGGCTTGGGGTAGTCACACAACGGGCCTCAAGGGACGGGTTGTGACAATGACTTTCTTTAATACGGTGTATAAACGCCATTTAATTTTCATTTCCTTCAAAGGGGCTCTTTTTCTACTAGTAGTTTTAATAAACGACAAATCAACGAATGTTTATTTTAACATAAGTGGTGACAACGGCCTTTTCTGCCGTCGTGAGTATTATTTGATCTTTCTCTTCCTTAACAATCCATAGTCTTTTAATAAAAAATATATACCATATTCTATTTTATATATTTTTGTATTGAAATTGGTTTTGATAATGGATTTCTTATGTCAATATATTTAATAAATATATTGTGATTGAAATGTTGAAATGTTATGTTTCCTTTATTTTTGTTTTATTTGTTATGTATATGTTATGGTTCTTGAAAATTGTTTACGTATATGGGTGGTTCCATGATAATCCATGGTCAGGTGAGCTCGAGATTGCTCTCCAATGCATTGGGTAACATGATGGAGGTAAACCTTAATTTTTCTCCTAATAGATTTTGGGAATATACTATGATGAGTATTCCAAATGTAACTTCCTACGTAGCTGTAAAAGCTTCAATGTAATTATGTTATGGATTACACAAGTTAAATTTATGATTTATGATTTATGTGTATTATTCATAAATCTTGTGATTTCATATGGTATGTTATGATTAAAAATTATGGTTTCATTGATTTTTATTTATTGATGGTTTAATGTTTTCTTTCCTTATTTTATAACCCTTATATATCTTTTTATTCACATCCAACATTTTGAAATGTTTTTCATAGGACATAAAGAGGAATAGGGTCAAGGATAAGATCAAGGAAAATCCATGTTGTCTAAAACATGGAACTAGGAAAGTCCTTTTTTTAAGACTATTTATTTTATAAAAAAATGGAAACTAATCAGAAGTATCTACTTTGTAATTTTTGATATGTAATAGGTATGTCTGAATTCTCTACACTTCTAATCTTGAGAAGATCCTCATTGTGAATTATTAACTTATTTCATGATTATGGAATGTTGATGCTCGAGTCCTAATAAAGGTACTCTAAACGAATTCCATGAGAGAGACCCTATGGTTATCCATTTTAATATATCAATGGTTTTAAAAATATTTTTGTGCCCATTATTATGATAATAAGGACATCAAATGTTTCTGTCATTTTCAAGGAAGCAACGTTTTTCTAAGGGTTTTTTCAAAAAAATTCATTTTTTTAAAAAATAAAATATGAATATCAAAAAATGATAAAATCATCCATACCCTCATAGAATTTTAGTTTAATTTATCACATATAGAATATGGGAATATATCAAAAAATTTCATCATTATGATTTTGAAGAACTAATTGAAAAATTTTAGGATTAGTGACATGAGATTTTAGAATCCTTATTAATGGAACTAGAATCAAATATTCACCTTTTCTCTGAGTTATATGTTACATAATTAGATTTTCCTGCTTTTTATATTGAACTACCACTAAATTCATTGACGGAGTTATAACATCTAGAAACTGAGGATGTTTTTAAGGGGTAGGGGGAATGGAAATGAAGACATTGAAGAATATATGTTGAATTTGGATGATCATTTTATTTATATCACATCATTTGATAAATATATGTGTTTTAATGGTACAATGATTTTCAATATCTCAAGAGGATGGGACCTCACAAGATATCCTCTCCTATTCCTTAGAGGACACCACACCAAAGGTCAGATGTTTTGAAGTGATGTTGTAGGAGGTCAACTACATCAATTATTCCCAATATATTTTCCTATGATTATTACTCCATTATGAAGCAAAACAAACTACACTAAAAAAGGGTGTTGGAAATTTAATATAATAATCCATATTTTTATTTTACATTGATTATTTTGATGCTGATATTGATTATGTTTCTCTAAATTTCTTTATTGAGAAGGTTGTCCAATATTTTTATTTTATACAGGATCATGAAAAATAGGAGAATGAATCTACTGAGGAATTATTGGAAATACCAATTCTGGCAGAAACTTCTTGTTTGGGAGCTATTTCCAAATAGGAGGTGATGAAGCTGTTCATAGGACTAGAAGTAGATGATGACACATTTTTTGTTATCCAATGTAAAATAATTGACTTTATTGAACTAGAGTAAATGTCACATATATATGTTATATTCTCTAAACCTATATATAGAATCCATTAAGATGAAGAAGGAGGGGAGTAACCCTACATTATGTTTTACCCTCTAGCACTTTAAAAGTTGTACACTTCCAAGCTGAGGGACTTGAAAGAATCTTACCTAGGGTTACTCCACAAGGTGAATGTCCCTAAAGAAGGATATAATAACATTAGGTGGTTCCTAAGCATGAAGAAACCTCCACTATTAGACTAGGGTTGAACTACTTATTATACAACAGTGGGAAGTCAAAATAAAGTACCCATTTGAGGGTTATCCCATATTTATCAAATTTAGTTTCTTGTTTAGTTTCTTTATTCATGTTCATTTAAATTTTTTTATTTTCATTTGGGAAATAATATGGTGATAACTCCATGTGGCCATCATTCAAGACAAAGGGAGAAGTACATAGAATTTATTAGATAACAATCCCTATCTGACACTTCGGTTTCATTTTAAATTGATTTTTAACTAATGATGTATAGTGGAAACATTTTTACATTATTAGAGACTTGAACAGAGTATCTAGATGAATTCTATCAATGATTATTGGATGGAACCATGAAGACGATCTAAAAATGAGAAGCTTCAACCCTCATGGTTGTATTGAATTTAATTTTGAAAAATCTTAATAAATATATTCAATGTATTATTATAGTGATTAAGTGTGGGGGTAACTTATCTTTTTAAAATTAAATTTGATTATATTTCTTTCTAGATGTTATATTTCTAAAATCTAAAGAGTTGAAAATTTAGGTAAGTTGCATTGTGAAAATAAGTTGCCTCAAATGTTTTCATTTTCCTTCAACAATTTCATTGCAACGTAGTTAATCATGATATTATTTGATAAATATTTAAAAAAAATTTCCCTTTTAATAACAAATAAAATAATTAACTTTTATAAAAACAATGTTTCACATGTTTGTTGGTGGTGGACAGTGGGGTTTCTTTTGTTTAAGTTTTATGTTTTTCTTTTTTCTTTTTTCTATAGAAAACAATATTATAAACTTATATACTACCCCTTCCCAATACATTAACTTAAGTATTTCCAATTTATTTTGAACTAATCTATATCTCTCTCTGATATTCAATATTGGAAAAAATGTAGCGTTTTAATTATGGGGGAGAGGTGTGTTTGTTTTATGCTAGTTTTTCTTAAATACTAGATTGAAGAAATTACCCCGTGATTTTTTGTCAAAACAATTGTCACTATTTTTCAAAAATATTCAAATACATTCAAAATTAATAATCTAATTTCATAACATGATGGTTTGTTGGCTTCAATATATGTTTCATTTTCTCCCGCCTACTGGAAAATAACAAGTTGGTTCTTAAGGGTTTCACTGAATCTAAAATTGTTAGGGATGTATGATTATTGAGTGGTATGGATTTCTATTTTTATGGATTTTTAATTTATCGACTAAGAAAGGATATGATATAGGATATATATTTTTGGAATGGTGATCATGAATTTATGAAACAAAAAATTTTGAAACTGAAGCTAGTGGACTCACCTTTTAAAAAATATAAATCTTAAGAAGCCAACTAAAATGATAATCATTTTAGGTAAATTGAAAAGGAAGTAAAATAGGAATAATTTATCACATGATGAACATTTGACACTCCAGGAACTGGATTTTTGAGTTATCTATCCTTACGTATCATTTTTTTCATATTTCTATGGGAACCGACATTGCTGGGTCAAATTCCAAAACAAATTAATGTTCCTAGTAATCAAAAATTATTTCCTGTAAGAGATGGGAATTTTTAACCCATATGAAGAATGCGGTAGCCAAAAAGAATGAAAATAATCTGATATGTGTTAATAATGTGACAAAATTGAATTTTTGGTAACCTATGAGAACGTAAAAAAACTAAGGTCCATTTTTTATGTTTTTAATTCATCTTAATCTAACCAGTCATTACTCTAATAATTAGATAGGATTTATTGTTGGGAAGTAAGTGAATTATTATTGGAGGAGTAAAATCTTTAATTGTGGATGTGTTAGTGTTCCTTTGGTTTCAATTTTTTAGTTGATTCCAGGCATGACCACTTTTGAGCATTCTATGAACAACCTGACCCGATTTTGTTCCTTTGCAATTATTAGTTTAAACACACTCATTTATAACTGTCTTTGTAATCTCATTTTTAATATATTATAAAAGAAAAAAATGTAATAATTTTGGAAAATTAAATATTTAATAATGGGGGAGTTTAATTTGGTTTTTTAAATTCATTTTTCCTCATCATCTATAACTTTTTATGGTCATTTTATTATTAATATAATTTTTTAAAATTGTTAAAAACCGGGGCCATTGTATATTAAACTATTAAAAAAAATTATTAAAAATATGAAATTTAGTATTTAATGATTAAATTTGATAAGTTTTATGTTGATTAATTAATTCCATATTTACTTATTTAATTAATCACTCTTCTTTTAAATAAATTATTATCACATTAGTTTGTGAAACATTAAATAATTAATGTATTTTTAATAGTTTAAATTCTTCCCTAAAATATTTTATTAATCAGTTTTATTTAATTTTAATATAATTTTTTTTAATAATATTAATTATGATGATTAATTAATTAAATAAAAAATATAAAAAATACTTAAATATATATTGTTACTATTTTAAATTAATTTTTATGTAAAAAATAGTAATATGTGTTAATTTATTGGTTGAAAAATTTGTAACCTCTTGTTTTGTATTTAACAATGTAAATTTTTAGCTAGAATAATAACTAACTTGGTAATCTAGTTAATGGATGAATTTTTAGTTAAATAACTAAAATGAAATAATTTTTAACTTAATATTTATATTTGACTGTTTTCTAGGTACTATAAATTTTATACTCCACCGCCACTATTTCCACTCACCCACCATCAATAGGACTCGCAATAAAAAACAGAGCATCTCCACCCATTATTGGTAACTACCAACAATAACTATCACACCCACCATTGTCAACCCCCAATGGTGGATCCAAAATCATCTTTTTCCATTACCACCACTTAAATATCTCATCTTATTTCAACCCCATCTCAACATCCACCCACCATTGGCGACCCCCAATGGTGGTTCATCCAACCCACAACTAGCCTCAACCTCTTCCATCCCACTTACAACCATTCATCCAATAGGGGTTTAACCTGAATCCACCCATCATTTGATCATAACCAATAGTCTCTCACCCATGTCACCACCAAAACCCCAAACCAACAACCCACTATCCACCATAGTCACAAAAATAAGGACCCTACATCAATAAGTTATTCAGATCTGAATAAATCAAGACCCACAACCAGGGAAAACCATATTTTGATTTAATTCCATTTTTCCTGATCATCTACAACCTCAAAATTTCAAAATTTATGAATAATACCATGCTCCATGTATTCAATGGATGTTGAATATTTTAGAACACACACTATCTGCAACTACTAGAGGATATAGAAGAAGACTCCCCAAACCAAGCTTCTAAAGTCCCGACCCTATGAGGCTTGGGTGATAATTCCCCATGACCTCCTCTTATAGGCCAAGGAATGGTGATTAGTACTTATTAGGCATATTTCACATATGGTATGCAGTTTTCTAAATTACCTTTATGTACACACCAAAAAACAGATCCATGAAACAATGAAAAGATATAAAAGGATGGAAACTGAAATGCATGAATGCATATTTCCGAAACGAGAGCCCAAAGTGGTAAAAAAATAAAAAAAAAATTACACACCCATAAAAACCTAAAAAGCTTCAACCCTTCTCAAAATAAGGCGATCACTATCAAATGAAACTATCAAAAAGCTCATCAGCCCATTTTTGGTAATCCCAAAAGTCTATTTAGCTCACTAAACTACATATGCCTTAGGTTCATTGGGGACTCCATTGAACGTAATTTTTTCTACATTAGAAACAAAAGAAATGTGAATTTCTCGTAAAATTTTGAGAAAAAATACTCAGTAGGGTCCCTAAAACTAGAAAGAAAAGGTCAAAAATCAATGAAAAATTATTCCTTGAGCTAGAGAGAGGGAACCCAATCGAGATAAAAACTACATCTCAACCCATCCTTAGGTATACATGATGAGTTAGCTCAATCCACAAGGGTTTTCAACCCAAAAATGTGAATACATCGCATAGAAACCTAGAATCACCCAGATATACTTTTCTTGGACTCCAAGTTTCATGCATTTCCAACCTCATATCTTGCTAATAACTCCACTCGAGGATCTAATGGTAACACACAATGAGGATAACCTGCTCAATGAGGTCATCCATACCTGATGTCACTTGTTTGAGAGATACCCTCCATTGAGGAGAAATATACCATTCCTGATGGTATGGCTGAGGGAACACGCTATATCGGGAACAACTTACTAGGTCAAACTCATATGAACAACACCATATGTCCTTCCATTGTTACCTTTTGTCCATTGAAATATATAAAACCCCAGGAGAAGTTTCCCACCCCTCTCACTTCACATAGTTGAGGGAGATCTACTCCAAACTATAAAACAGTTGAATCATCTCTAACAAGAGATAAAGGATGGACCTTCCCCTCACCACTACCCTAAATTTGAGGGAGTACTATATCCTAGCAGACATGTGAAACCTATGAAACTCCTATATGTAGCATCCCTCGCCTCAATCAATTTATTTGTCCCAAAATCCTAATTAGGAATCATGCATATCTAGTGTATGGTCCCACTCATTGAAACTGTACTAAACAACCAAGGCAACACCAACTCGAATGGAGGACCTCCTCCCCCACCACTACTCGAAGATCGGGGAGTAATACTCCATAGATAAGTACTGGCACCCTGGTACAATAAGGGAGTACCCCAAAAGGATAAATGACTCACACCCTAATACAAAATATGATTATAACTACATTGATAGAGACCCACGCTCAAGCATGATAGGGGACTATTATTTTATGGGTAGAGGAGCTCCACCCTATTATTAGTGGGGAGTAAAACTCTATTAGCTCGAACACTATGGTAGACCCACACCCAAATATGACAGGGGAGTTATAACACTAGGATTGAGGACACACACCCTAGTATGGATTCAGAGAACTGACTCTACTGGATAACATGTATGGAGGACAAACACCCAAGGACTGATAGGGGTGTTCTGAATCTAATGATAGAAGACCAACACCCTAACTCGGTAAGGGAGTACACACTCTACACATACATAACATATTGAGAACCCATGCTCTAGAAAGATAAGGTAGTACTAACTCTATAGATAGGTGACCCACAGCTAGGTCTTACATCAGAGTACATACACTATATAGTGAATGATTATGGAGGTGTCTTGACCTTCCTCGGTTGGGGAGATCTATTTCCAACAACACGAATGATGCGGGGAACCCTTTACCAAATCCATCAGGAGAGTAAAAACTCCAGATGAACTACCCAAAAGGTATATGTCCCATTCCCATTAAATAGTTAGTATCATATATAACAAATCCTAGAGGTAAGGCATGGTCATTTCCTAATTCCGAAGAGGAGTATCAGTCCCAACGTATCTCCCTAATAACCACACTGATCTATATTATTAGTAAATTTCCACTAAAAGGAGCCACACACATATCATAAATAGCATCATAACACTTCCATTTGTAGGGGACCCATTCCTCGAGACAGTAAGGGATAACTTCTTTACATTCCTAAAGATTATAGGGGCCCATATCCTAAAGTGATACGGAATGATACTAACCCTATCATCATCATAGTGATCCGCCCTAATCACTACCCAACCTTAATCATCGCTACTACCACGTCATTCTATAGCTAAGACATGTCATATTTCACTAGCCATAATAGTTTCCACCATCACATTCTACGAAAAAACATCATTGAATAGGTGTACCAAAATTATAAATCTGAATTCTAGAGAAAGAGATATGCAAGGTGAAAAATATCATGATGATAAAGGTGTGCACTAGGATCCACAGGATGTGTGAATCGCCTGAGCACATGGTCATGTCTATCATTCACATGGATTTTATTGGCTATGTAGGCATATATGGTGTTTATAGCCCATACACGGCATGTTATGCTTCACCTGGGCTAAATCCATGTTCTTCCTCCTCAAGGATTTTCTACCCTTGCCATTTACAAGGAATGTTCCCCAAAATACATTGGTTGTTCATTTTAAATAGAGACCTGGACATGTCTTCTATACATTCCAATTTCTAGGACCATGTTTCCATGTACATTATTTCTGTACTTTTTCATGGCCATGTACTATTAAATATAAATTTTGATAGGAATTTCCTTTCATGTCTCATGATTCACCCTAGTTTATCTCGAAACCAATAGATCAACCTCGAAGGGATCACTACCAATTACAATAGGGCTCTAGGACATTAAATTAATGGATAAAAAGGGGGATCATGACCAAATTTCATATCTTCCATACTCGATGGTGAAACAACAATGCTTCGGGTCCAAAACAATTCCTTGATCAAGTTACTCCTTGATATGATGATGTTCGGCATAGAAAATGGAGTTTGATTGCACCTCGTCTCTTTGATTTTGATCGGTATCCGTATTTTTCCAAGGGGGATAGGAGAGGGGTGCCTCTCCTATTTTCCATGATCAAAAAGGGGTGGTTTTGAGTTTAGGTAAAAATTATTAATTCAATTTTCTTTCAATTAAAAATCTTTCATCATAACGGCCTACTAATGCGCAGATGATATTACCCCTGGAATGAATAATAATATGTCACAGTTTGTGTCAATAAAACATTCTAAAATTATATGTGACCACAAAATTATGATACAACACTCCACAGAGAACATATTCCATGTTATAAGAGAAAATTATTGTGAATGTCAAAATATATTTTATATTTTTAATATCAAAATACCAAGGCTCTGTAGTCCTCATAAGCTCATGCTGAATAAGCATCGAGCATCAAAAATTTTCCAAGAAATATTCCTAAGTCTTACTGGTCAAAACCTAGCTCATTAGATTCTCCCCACCTTATTGATTTTCTTCCACAATAATTTAAATCCTATGCACAAGGGAATGAAAATGAACTCTCCACTATGACTGCCACACCAACAAGCTCGATTAGGGTTCCTACACTGCATAAATGAACACACATAGGGGAACTAATAAGGAAAAACCACGTATACATCCAATTATAACAAGGATAAACTCATGTGAAAAGTGGAACATGGATCCTCTACTATGATAGGTGTGAAACAAAAATCATTGTGGTTCGTCTATAGTCATAGGGTATAATGGTACACAACCTTGATAATCTAATGTAGATACATACATTACACAAACATTTTTCATCCAAACATGGATAAACTAAACCATTTAATATTCAATTGTCATTCATTCACTGTTGATGCTGAGAAAATGTGGGTACCCAAAAAAGCTATGGCTACCTAACTGTTAACATTGGGTCTTATTTGGCCCTTTGTTTGTGAAACATTAACTATAACACTTCTCAACAAACACGAAACATCATCACTCTAACTAGTGTCATCCCATATGAGTTTGGATAGTAGTAAACCAATCCATACTACAGAAACATCATATGTCCTATGTTATCCTCTATGGAATGGTTCAACGCAAGTCTCTCTCATAACCAATATTTTCAAGCATTTGGGTCAAGAATAAAAAATCCACTGGAATGTGTAGGACCTAATCTGAACCTCCATCACACAACCCTGCCTCAAACACACATGTCTAGGGAACTCCACCACCACAATTCGTCTCTATAATCTTTTGGTGGAATTTACTTTACTACATGGGTTTGATCACGTCACAAAAAATATGTCTTAGTAGGGAAGGTGTTCCTTTCTCACGTGAGTCAAATGAAACACCAAAACACCCACAAAATGTTCTACCAACACCTCATGTCACCTCTATTAAACCCAGACAAATATGTGGAATGAAACGAGTAACTCACATCAGTTTCTACAATTTCCACTAAAAAATGTGGAAAGGACATAGAGCTTACCTCTATTCATCCTCATGTCTTATGGTTCAAATTTCTCTATTTCTTGAAATTGATATTTCCTTCACCCTCTAGATCACTAGTCATGGAATAGACCACCTAGGGGTTATGGTGGGTATATATCAAACCATCTTCTAGCTCATTCATCCCAACCAGATCCTCAGCCTCATTTTTTATCATGTGAAACTCTCTGCTCCAAATGATGCCTCTTCTATGTCAGTCTATAAAGAAGCTCTCTCTCAACATCATGATTAGTTGGAAAATCCCTAAATATATTTTCTCATTCGTCTCTAATGTAATATTTCTTCTCCAACTAATGACTTGGTCCCTGGAATTGATCATATTCTATAGGATCACATGTCAAATCCTGGGCATGGGTATTCATCTTGTGTCGTGATAATATCACCACTCATTTAAAACCTGTCACAAACAACTCAACCTCGTGGCCACCACTGGATACCACATTTTTCTATCCCTCGGCCGGGAAGCTGTCAAGGACCACACCTCACTCCAGTACCCCCCACAAAATTAGGAAGACATAAGGAGACTAAAAATGCTTAGATATCTATGTAGAGACCCTATAAAATGATCCATTCTTTGAAGAACATTTCTTGAACCATATACAAGTAGTTCAGAAAAATTATGTAAACATTTTCAAGTACTCTTCCATGGTCATGATTCCCTACCAAAGTGACATAAGCTGCTGGATATGTACTGATATCAACAAGTTTGGGTAAAATTATTCCCTAAATATTCACCCAAATTCCACCCATGTGAAGGTCACCCAGCCATCAGACTACATCACTAAACTCAACCATTTCCTAGATGAAGCACATAAAAGGCTCCTCGCCACAATCAGTATCTAATAGGGGGTTCCCTAACAAGGTGGAAAACATGTGTGATTTCATCGATCTTGTCATCTTCAATCTCAGGGTCTTGATCACCCCAGTACCTCACAGATTAAAGCCTCTATAACACATATAGAAGAATCATCCTAAACACATATTTGTCCTGAACTACCAGTACAACTTTCTTCTAAACATGTGGTGACTCAACTGGTGTATCACTCTAAGGATCTACCTTAGAACTAGTGCCCTGCATTGAAGCCTCATCATGGTGAAAATAAACATCACAATTTTTCCAAGGGACCCTGTCTAGCTATCAACACAGATGAATTCAGAAAGAGAATAAAGATTTTCCATGATCAAATAGTATATATGGGGAACTATCTTAATAAGTAAAAAGAACCCACAACCCATTCCTATAGGACACATGCACCACTATTTCCCTACAACAAGTGTTCTAATATACCAAGATGAAAAGATGGTTATCAGAGTCCTAGGTAATGGATATGTTGTCCACTGCACCAACACTAGACCATTTAGATTGATATACAAACTTGAAACACCCAAACAATATCTCTATGAAACCCAAGCCAAAACAAAAGACATTTTAGGACCATAGTGAGAGCCTCTCTAATACCACACTCTCATAAACTGACCCAAAGGGTCCCAGGATGCAACTCACCATGCTTTACTCTAATAGGCCATGGGCTGGTGGGAATAATTGATTCAGAATATAACACATATGGGAGGCCATTTCTTAATTTACATCTATCCACACACACCCACAAATATTTCCATTCAATAATGCAGAGACATAAAAAGTTGGAAACAAAAAATTAATATATACATCTATCCATGAAAAAAGTAAAACATAATTACTAAAAGTGAAAAAGGGAAAGAAACACACCCACCAAAAATGAAAAAATCATCCAAAATACATAGAATGAGGGGATCACTATCAAATGTAATTTCCTGAAATCTCCTTGGCCTAGCTCTAGTACACACCTTAGTCGATCTACATCACTAAGCTCTACCTGCCTCTAGTTATCTAGGGACACCATAGAAAGGCATGTGGTATTAATAAGACACAACACATGCATGAAAATCAGCTTTATATTTGAGTATAAAAATACTCAATAGAAACTCCAAAAAAACCAATGAAGTGGGAGAAACATAAAGGAAACCATCCAATTGATCTAGCTAGAGTGAACCTGATTGAGAGAGAAAATCCATATAAAACCATCTACGGATATACATGACTAGTAAACTAAGTCCTAAGGGGGATCCATCATAGAATTGGGAGAACACAAAATGGACTCCTAGAATAAATCAGATACACTCATCTTGAATTCCATTTCTCATGAGGTCCTAGTCTCATAGAGAGCTATAAGAATCTACTCAAATATCTAATGGTAACCTATAATCAAGAGAACACACTTTGAGAGCTCATCTATCCTAGATGGATCCTTCCCCAGGGATACCCTATATCCTGAAAAACTCTACATTCCTAATTTCACATCCTAGAGAAGATAATCCATCATAAATAACCTTCTAGGTTAAAGTCTAGTGCTCTGCACCAGAGTTCCTTCCATCGCTACCTTTCACCGACCACAAGATAACGAAACCCAATCTGAGAGGCCCTCCCATCACACATCACATAGTTAATGAAGAACAAATATCTACCATTTTTCATGTGCAACCTCTCTAGTGAGATAGAATAGATGGACCCGCAACTCACCACTACACTGTAGTCATGGAAGTACTAATATTAATGGGAACAACAAAATCATGCGATGGTTCATGCCCAACATTTATTTTTTTCATGATTGATGATCAATCTAATAATTACACAATTAAATATTTCAGGATCAAGGGAATTGAATCAATGAAAATAGAAAATAGATTAAACATAAGAACCAGAGATTTGATCGTCGCATCATATTTACATTTAATTAAATCAATTAAATAATTACCTTACTGGAATTCATTCCAAAATGATGATCTTGAAAACAGATCTATGTAGTACCATTATTGCAGTTTAGGAATCAAGAGTAGATTATCTCTATCATTTATCCACATGTGTTCCCAAAAAAAATTTAATCATCACCATGGAAATATTTGGGTTCTAGAAGTATAGATCATGTCTCTTGTATCGTTCTCCATTAATCTCCATGATAATCTCTTCCAAATAATTTTCATTGATCACTCTAGACGTGAGGTATAATGGTGGAGTATGATCACTCTCCATTCTTTTAATCAATCGTGTAGAACAAAGATCTCTAGTTCTTGAGAGGATTCCCTAAATTTCTTGTGCTCAACCAAAAAAATTGAATTTCTACTCATATAAAATAATATAATTGGGTTAATATACTGGGGGGTTAAAATAAAATAATTGCACTAGTGCCCTTTATTATTAATTTACCCACTATGAAACCCCACATAAAATAATAATATTATTATTATTTCTATACTAGAGTGTAAATTGTGAATTTAATAAAATATTATTTAATAAAATAATATTTATTATTTATTATTTCTCACTAGACCACTAAACTCCGACCACCATTCCTCCATAATATTTTGTGAGCGTTGAATAATGAATATTTATTTATTAAAAATATAACAATGAATTATTCTCCAATATATAAATAAATATTATATTCATTAAATAGAAAATATGTATTTATTAAATTTTATACTAACATTATATTCTCTCAAATAACTGGTGATGGAATACTTGAATTAGTGAAAAATAATAATAATTATTAAACCACATATTAGAATAATATTTACTCAACTTGTGACACAATAAATAATATAATTTTATTTAACTATGCTTATGGATACACTTTTTGTGTTACCCTTTAGGCAACTATCTCATAACAATTGGGGGAAGCGTCATAAATTCTAAAGTCATCATCTAAAAATACACCAAGGAACTCACACACAAATAAGTTCATTCCTCAAGGACATAATACCCTGTATGGATTCATACTATGTAATATAATACCTTTATCCTAATATGTCTAATCAAGTGGGTTGTATTCTCATGCCATCAATCTATATGCTTGACGTATCATTCTTTGACATCTAATAAATTGAACATTCCTATTGAAAACCTTGTCCATGAAATTATTTAGGCTCTATCATTTCCATAACAGTTCTTGAGATATAAACATCCAATAAAGAAGTGAAGGGACAAATCCTTTCTCATATTATTCATTCATGCAATATTATTCATGATGAACCCAGCGTATCTGACATCACCGTGAAAATTATTCAACACTTTTTTCATCAATACATCAAAGTATATGACCCCGAATACTCATTAATAATTATATTCATTTCTAAGTATCAATACATACTATTGGAGATAGGAACATCCAAAGACAGATATAAATGTTTTTTTCTACTGGCGGGTCTCATTCTAATAATATCTTATACCGGATAAAACCAATGGTGTATACCAAGAAATAGTGCTTCAACGTCCTATGAGTCTCCAACCAGGATAACCTATATCATTTGTGTCCATAAAATCATATCATCTATCTATAGAAAATTTATTTAATAATTGCATTCTGGATCTTCCATTTTCTCATCATATTTCGGAACTAATATGACCTTTTAGTGTGACAACTACTCTTTAGACAATATCACATACCATGTTACGTAGAATAACTATCATGATGTTATAATAATTTTATTTATATTAAAAACTATGAATACATGTTAACCTAATGCACACATAAGTTGGTTCTAAGGAACCAACTGCAAGAGACTCTCACTTACACTAGATACAACTACTAATAACATTCATTCCACTAGCTATGACATGATACACATACTTTTGCGTAGATATAAATCCATTCAAGGTGTCCTTCACATTCTATTTTATGGGTACTCTTATTACTAAAAAATTTCCCATTTGATAAAAATCTATTAATAGGTGATACTTATGGAGAATATTCTTTTTTCCATTGGTGTGACCATGGATCTTTTTCAAGTGCCACTGATACAGTATTATCAGAATAGTATGTTATATGGTTATTACTTATAGGTAACACATCAAGATATATAACAAATTTTAGTAAAAAAAATTCATTGACTGCATTAGAAGCCTCTATATACATAGAATACAATTTACAATCAGTGAAAAGTAGATTCCTTGGGAAAATCAAAGTCAATTATTTCATATAGATACATAAAACAAATTCAGACTCTGACTTCTGATCGATGTGATCTGTCTGAAAACTAGAATCAGTTTTATACTTGATTCCAACTCCTTGTCTCCCCCATACAATAACAATATATCTTTAGTTCTTCGTAGATACTTAAGGATTTCCATAATATTTTACCCTTGTTTTTATCATTTGTCATCATGATATGTTCCTACCATGATCATTACATTGGTAACATCATGTGTAGTATATAATATGGAATACATGACTGATCCTATCACTGAAGAGTATGGAATCTTACTAATTCTCTCTTTCTCATGTTGTTTCTCTGGAAAAAATTTCTATGAATTATGTAAACCATGTGAAACTGGAACCAATCCCTGTATAGATTTTTTTATACTAAATAAATTTTGTATTTGGTCAAAATATGTAATTTGACTTATTCCTTGAAGCCTCTTGGATCTATAATGAATGATCCAATCGCAAAAATAAAGTTTGTTTCACCTAAATACTTTATGGAGAAACACTTATGTAAGCATTCATTACATACTATAATACAAATACATCATTTATTATAAGTAATATGTCATCAAAATAAACTACTATAATAAGGGATGAATTTCAACTAAACCTTTTTAAACACATCGATAGCATTAATTCTTAGTGAATCAAAAAAATTTATAGCTTCGTAGAATAATATTTTCTATAACCATGATTCATTCTTAAGTAAATAATTGTATCTATAAAAAATGAAAATCTATTTGGTATCACCATGAGTCAAAAACCCATATGGTTGTGTCATATATACATTTTTTTAAGGTTTAATGAATGAATTTTTGATATATGTATTCCTATTCTAATAGTCTTGGTAATATATTTTAGAAAGAATAATTCTGATGTATTTAAACATAAAAACTAGTGAAATGTTTCATCATAGTTAATTCCTTGAAGTTTTTTAAACTTGTTAGCCACTATCCTTGATTTATAGGTATTTTACATACCTTTAATGACCATTTTCCACTAGAATACCCATTTGAATCATCTCATATTTACATCAACTCAAGTATTTACAAAAACACAAACATAGTTCTGATAAATGTAATCCATTCCAAAATTCATAGCTTCTTTAAATTTGATAGATTTTGATATTTATACTTCTTCTTTATAGGAGATAGGTTAATCATTTTCAACCTATAAAAAGTCACCAAATTTTGTGACTAAAAAAACCATATCTCCATGGTTCTCTTACCTCTCTTTTGATCCTACATTTTATTTCTATTTAAGAAAGTACCTCATCCTTAGGGACCTATGAAATCAGTTCTTGTAAAAATTCATGTGTATCAGGAACATAAACATCATCAATTTAAATCTAGATCCTACTATAATTTTTGAAGATGTTATCACACTCAATAAAGATAGATTTTTTGTTTATAGTCACATTCTTGTCTAAGGGGTTGTATAGGTAGTATCCCATTGTTTCCATGGGGTACCCAATAAATATACACTTTGGGCCCCCGGGTGATAGTTTTAAACCTAAAAAGGACATAACAAATGCCTCGGAGCCCAAAAAAATGTATTTGATAAAATGGGTTTCTTTCCACACCATAACTCTAAAAGAATTTCTTTTTCCAATTTATTAGTTACTCTGTTTAATGGGTATTACACATTTTTTAATGCATATCCCTGAAATGATAGTTGAGGATCAACATAAATCATTATCAACCTCAACATGTCTAATAAAGAAAAATTCCTCCTTTCACTATCACCATTCCACTATGGTGTATAAGGTGGAGTGAGTTAATATAGAAACATGAACTCTAGTAAGAAGATTAAAAAATAATTGTTAAGATATCAACCACATCAATCTGATTGAAGTTTATTTATCTTCTTTCAATGATAATAATCTACATCTTTATTTAATACCCTGATTTTTTCAATGGACATGGACTTGTGCCTACTCAAGTCATCCATAAAGGTTATGAAGTAATATTTACCATCTATAGATTCTATTAGATATGGTACACATACATTTATGTGTACCAATCCTATAAGATATGCGGCCCTTTCAATCTATCCAAAAAATGATGGTTTTGTCATCTTACCATATAAATAAAGCATGACATCGTTAAAGTGGTTTTCGCTTATATGATTCTAAATAAAAATCATAAAGGAAAAAATTTCATATGCTTCTCTTTAACATGACGAGGAATGTGATTCCATAGATAGGTGTTATATGATATATGTGAACAAGATTCATTATCAATTTAAAATACTTGGTTTTCATAATTTAATACATAATGGCTGTCATTTAACTGTTTCACACCAGGTCATATGTTTTTCCTTTTAAATGAAATAACATTTATTTCAAAAAAATGAATATATATGTATATGCATCAAATAATTGTACATAGATTATGTTCATGGAATCCATTTTTACATAATATAAATCTAATAAAACCAAAACCATTAATGATAGTAATGTAAGATGTTGGTCCCGAATGGCTAGAGAAGTCAACCTCATGCCATTATCAAATCTCAGATCCACCTTACCTCTATAAATCATTAGAAATCTACTAGGTTTATGAATTTGGATATATATGTGAGGACCAAAAGATGTATCTAATTCCTAATGTGTAGATATTGAGGGATTACACCCGATAATGAAACCACCTTTTTCTTCCCCTTCTATTTGGGTGTAGTTATTCTTTTGGTGCCCCACCATTCCATGAAATAAACTTGCTACCTCATTTTATTTATCCTCCCTCTAGATCTTGGGAGCATTAGAAAATTTGTGATTCTTGGTCCCCTACTTCTTATTCTTCCTTTTCTTATTCACCACATGTACCATGTGTTTATCCTGACACATGTCCTTATCCTCTTAGAAATTAAAATTAAGAGGTTTGAAAGACTCTTCATATTATTTATTATATTTTTATTAATAATAAATGTTGTTAATATAATGGGTAGTGATGAAATAATGACATCTATACACAACTCATCATGGAATTTAATCACTACGATGTATAAGCTTTCAGTGTAGTCAATTAGGGTGAATACATGAAGACCATATGGTACAAAATCTCTAAGATTAGTTATAAAAATGAATTAGATATGTCATACCTCTCTTATAATTCCTTCTCTTGATAGATATCCTAATGGTGGTACATCATACTATATGAATCCATGTCCTCATATTGCTTTAATGTCTTATTGGTCATGGATGATAGCATGAAACATTAAACATTTGAGGAATCTTTCAAATGTTTATCATAGATTGATTACTCTGCATCAGTTGCCGCATTATAAGGTGAATAAATAACAAGTTCTTCCACCCCATATAACTTCCATTAATATAGAAGGATAATGCGTACTCTCATTTACCACTCTTGGAAATTTTTTCTAGTGAGAAATTTATCCTTCTCGAGTATGGATCATAACGATATTTTTGTAGTCATTTTAATGATGTCTCCAAAAAAATAAGATGAGAAACATTTTACTACAGTATCTAATAGAATATTTATGAATAAATAAATATTATATATATCAATATCCTACTAATTTATTGCAACTAAATTTCCCACACCATTGGCTTCATAATTTACTGTTTCTTGGAAAATCTTGTGTAAATGATCCATATTCCCCATTTCATTACCCCAAAATTGGTTGATCAAGAAACTAAAATGGTTTCAGCTACTAATTATATATTAAAACTTCAATAACACATATGTTCATTTTTGGATTGGAATCGCTGATCTAGAAATCATTAAATTTGATTTCCCCCACTCCTTCCACTCAGTTATTCCAAGTCCTACTTTGGTAGTAAACTATTGATGTTAACTATGTTAATTCAATAAAAAAAATCATGCTAAAATTCCATGATAATATAAAGCACTCCAAATTTTTCTTCTCAGGAACATTGAACAATGAATCGATCTTAGCAGAAGTAGTGGTAGGCAACACTAACATAATATATATATATATATATATATTGAGGGATTTTATCCTTTTATTCATAAATTTACAATTATTATCTTTATTTCTTACTTTTTATTTTTATGTGATTTTACATAATTTATTAACCATGTATTATATTATATTTATGCATAATCCAATTTATTTTAGTTTAATATTGAATTCTTGTCAATCTATTAGTTCATGTTATTATGAAAAAACATCCAAAATAAAATAACCATGCAACATCAAATAAATGAAATAATAATTATGTTTCAAATGATATTGTACTAATGGTTAGTTTATTTAGTGGTTAATAAAAATCATTTGACCTAGTAGGAAACACATAGAACCATTTAAGGGTTATGTTACAGCTATCCAAATGGCCACCTTTGTATCTCTCTTGGATTTGTTTCACCTTAGCTACATACTTGAATTGCCTCTACTAGCTTAGGAGATCCATTCATTAAATATTCTTTTAATCACACCTTAATAGGGGAACAAATAGGTTTAAATAAACAGAAATTTGGTTCAGGCAAGCCATTACATAATAAAAAGAGATATGGAAAACATGAGAATGATTTAATTAAATAATAAATTAAATGAAACCAATCACATATAAAGGATATGTTTATACTAATGATCATTTACACGAATTAAAAATATTATGCATTTAGTAAAACTAACATCAAATTCTTAATAATTCATTTTTAAGATAATTTTTTATCAAATATATTATTGATCACCTTTAATTAAACAACTCTTTTATCTTAATTCTCATTAATATTTACTTGAGATTCTCATCCATTTTAAATTTAAACAAACAGAATTGTTTTATTTAAAATTAATTATGATCGTAAATGTTCCTTGGAGTCTATATAGTGAATACACATTTGAATCTATCAAACATGTATCACAATCATATACAATTTACTCTTGTGGCATGTGGAATACACAACTTTTCATATACCATTCCAGATATTTATTATCAATTTAATTACTATAATAATTACATGATTTTCCTATAACATCTCATTCTTCAATTCACATAGAGAAATATTTTTCATACGACTCACACCTAATATATAGATCTGAAAATTACATAGAAATTAATTAAAATTATATATATATATATATATTAAAACCCATCACATGTTGTCTCCATTCAACTTAATGACCACACACAAGCAGATGTCGATAAGTATTGCATAGTATAAAAATTACATTTTAATTCCGTGTAATTGGGTATAAGTAGACTACATGTACATGCATGCTACACAGAAGGTAAGTCTCCCACCGTCTGTTTGAGGAATAGGCCTAGGGACTCGTCATGTAATCTGTACCTTGGAAAATTTGAGTACATGATGTGGAAAATGATATACATGGTGTGTGGTCTCTGAATAACATGTTCACCAGTTAGGTAGTCCATGAATGGAAATATAGGACGGGTTTGTGATTTAAAATCACTATATTCCATATACATAGGCTGCACGGTGTGTAGTCTGACTAAATGTGCACCGGGCTGGCCCAGTACAAAAATATTTTAAGGGTTTATGTTCACCACATGTAATCAATACTCATTGTTTTAATTAATTCCAATTTAATTCTTGGTTCATTGAATACAAGTGCAGGACATGTAAATCTGGTTACATGATGTGTAATCCTATGTTATTTATCCAGAATATTCAGCAACAACATATGAGTTTATCAACTTTATTTCATTATTAAAATAAATCATTTTTATTATATCTATGAAAAACAAAGAAGAAACAACCATATATTTCAATTCATATTATAATAGATAATAAACATAAATTGAAATCAATATAAAAAATCTGTAAATAAATCAATGATAATTAGATAATTATAAATAATTATGTGACTTCTCTAATACCACTTCATGGTTTTGGGAATTTTATAGGTGTGTGATGGGTCATGCTCAAATTTTATTTTCTCCATGATCAATGATTAATCATGGATTTACACAAATATAAACTTTGTGATAAAAAAATGGAATTAATGAATATAGAAAATTGATAAAGCACAAGAAAAATAGAAACAATCATCACATCCTATTTATATTTAATTTCATAAATTAAATATTTACCTTGTTGGAATCCTTTTCCTTGAAGGTGTGTCTGATATAATATCTTCATTGTTCTGTCAACGTGTTATAGAAACCAAGGGTAGATTTCCTCTAGCGGTGACCCACGCATATTCAAAAAATCTCTAAATGTCTTTGTTTGAATCTCTGGTTTCTACCATGGTAGATATGATCGCTTACGTTGTTCACCTTTTATCTATATATGAATTACACCCAAATAATTACCCTTGATCATTATTGACTTGAAAGAGAATGGTAGAGGAATATTTCTATTTGTTCTTGGGAGCGGTCTTGGAGAAGATATCTCTCTTGGGCTTGAGAGGATTCACCAAATCGGCTGTACACAATAAGAGAAATGAATTTTATATCTTACAAAATAATATAATTGGGTTTAAATACTAGTGGGGTTAAGATAAAATCATTTCAAAGGTGGCCTTTTTTGTGTATTTAATCCATGTGAAACCAAATATAAATTAAAAAAATATTATTATTATTTATTTTCATGAAATTAACATGGGAATTAAATAAAATATTATTTAACCAAATAATATAATATATTTATTATTCATTCACCAAACCCATAAAATTTGTATTAAATTCCTCCCAAATATTTATCAGGCCATTAATAAGGACTATTTATTTATTAAATATATTTCTCTATATTATTCTCTAGTAAATATATAAATATTTTAATAACTAAATATGAAATAAATATTTACTACGTATTCTAAGGAATTTATTTTCTCTCGAATTACTATTGATAAATTATATGTGATCAAGAAAAAATGAATATTTATTCCACAACATGTGAGAATAATATTTATTTATCTTTCTAAATAATATGTTACTTTGATGAGATTCTAGATACACTTAGTGTGTTACCCATTAGGCTTATTTCTCAATAGAATTAGGAAATGTATCTCCAATTCTAACGTTAACATCGAGAACGATAGTAGGGAACCCATAGAGAAAGAATTTAATATATCTATTACATAATCCCTTATATGGACACATACTATTTAATATAAACCTTTTATCATGGAACCTCTTTTCAGGTTTATTCCAAGCTAGTGCAATAAACCTATTTGTTCGATAACTCATTCTTTGACATCCAAATAATTGAACATTCCTTCAGAACACCATGGATAGGGATTTATTGAAGATATATAATTTCCATAAAATAACCTAAGATATAAGAATCCATCAAAGATTAGAAGGGTAAAATCCTTTCTCGCATTATTCATTAAAGCAATATTAATCAAGAAACACCCAATGTATCTTACCACATTGTGACCATATGTCTTCATATTTTTCATCAATATATCATTGAAAAGGTCTTATAATACACATAAATAATAATATTGAATTCTATGGAACAATTCATTTTTTTGAATATAGGAACATCTAATGACACATATAAATGTAGATTTCTTACTAGTGGGTCTCGTTATTATAATATCCTACATTATATATTACTAAGGGAATACACCATGAGAAGGTTCTTCAATGTCCTATGACTATCCACCCATGATATCCTATATCATTTTCCATAAAATTAAATCATTTGGTGATAGAATATATATTAAAATTATTATCCTATCACTTTTGGGTTCACATCATAATAGAGAACTACTATGACCTTTTAGTGTGATAGATACTCTTTAGACAATATCACATACTATGTTACCCAGAATAACAATTATGATTTCATAAGATGTACATTAATATTAAAAATAAGAATATGGGTTATGATAATGTATATGTAAGTTTGATTTATGGTTCCAACTCAAACAAGTAATAACTCATATGAAACCCATAAAACACATGTCGCAGCTGTATAGAGTGTCCAGCACATCAAATCGTTAAGGGTGCACTTTCTCCTAACCAGGTAACACACATATGTAGTGGAGGGACATACTCCTCATAATTTTACTAAACTACCCAGGGGGATCCAACTCTAATAGAGGACCCACACTCCACCGCTACTCAAAGATGCCGGAGTACTACTCTACCCCGGTACAATAGGGAAGTACCACTCTATCGACAATAAAACAAGGTAGTGAAACTCCATAGAGAGAGGACCCACACCCCAAAAAAACATGGGAGTACCACTATATAGCTATAGGACCCACACCCATGTTTGATAGGGGAGTACCACTCTACCAGCTCGATCTCTCAGGGGGACCCTCTCTATGAAAACACATGGGAGTACTGACCACATACTAGAGGACCCATTCCCTATAATGATAGGGGAGTACCAACTCTATACGAAAAATATGTAATGAATCCCAAAAACCTTAAAAATGATAGGGGAGTTCGGAATCTATGTATACATGACCCTCTTCCAAACATGGTGGGGGGGTATCCACTCTACCTATACATGACATATAGAGGGACCACACCCTATAACGGAAGGGGAGTAGTAACTCCATAGATTGCGACCATGAACCATAGTCTAATAGGGGGTACCTACTCTATATACCCAATGAGTATGGGGGGTCACACCCTATCATGGTAGTGGTGCATTGTCTCTATCTACTTAAACGATATAGGGAACTCATGCCCTAATCAATCAATTGAATAAAAACCCCTTAATAACTGCCCAAAAGGTATAAAACCCGTGAACATTATGTTTGGAGTACTATACCTACCAAAGGATAGAGTTCAGGGAAGCCCATGCCTAAATTCCATAGCAGATTATCAATACCTACATCAATCTCTAAGAACCACACCAATCTATAGTATCAGTCAGGTGCTGTTGAAAGAACAGTCACACTTATCATACCTCACATCACAACACTTCAATGGGTATAGGACCCACACCCTGATAAAATTTGGGAGATCCTATATACAAGATTAAATATTCTAGTGGCCCCACATCCTAAAGTGATAGGGAATGATACTAACCTAGACATAAACCCAAGCATAAACCATAATCACTTCTCAAGGTCAAGCACCGATACTACCATGTCATGCTAAAACCATGCCACATCATATATCATTCACCAAAATGGACCACACCATCACCTTCCACCTGAAAAACATCCTAATATATTCAACACAAGAGCCTAAATCTATTTTCCAGAGAATGAGATATGCAAGGTAGAATATCTTAATAAGATCTAAATAAAATTACTCGACGTTCACTATGGCACACATGATGTGTGAACCCACCTGAGTGCCTGGTCATATATCTCATTCACACATCTAGTCTTTTCCATGTATTTTTATGTGGTATATATAACACATACATGATGTTTTCTAACTCAACTATCCCTAAACCAGTTTATTCCTCCACAAAACTTATCCATCCATTTCACACACATGTCTTCTACCCCATAATTCATGTCATGTTCATGTTATATAGCCACCTAAACATGTCATCTACTAGTTCCCTTTTCATGAACCCCATGTCCATATACTTAGGTATTATAATTTTACATGGCCATGTACTGTTAAATGTAATCCTTGGACATGTCCTCCCGCTACATGACATTTGTTCTATTCATAGCATGTAACACCAGTGCACGGAATATAGTCCCCAAAATTAATCTTACCCAAACAAAAAATATCACACAACATATTGATCTAGTTCACACACTGTGTAAATAGAAATTCTAACAACAATTCTTTTTCAATTCTTCTGATTCACCTTGGTTTCCCCGGAAATCAAATACATCAACCTAGTAAGGGTCACTATCTTTTGAAATTGACCTCTACAACCTAAAAACGGGGCATAAAAAAGGAGATCGGTAAAAAAAATAACGTTATCCAACATCGATGGAAAAATTATGGTGCTCTAGGTATATAATTATTTCTATATTGTGTTTATCCTTCATTTGATGGTGATCGGTTCCATGAATGGTTATCAATAGTACCTTGTCGCTTCAATTGGCTTAGTTTCCATCTATCTCCAAAGGGATAGAGAAGCAGAGAGACCCTTTTATTTTCCATGAACACAATTGGGTGGGGTGGGATTAGGATATAATTATTAGTTAAACAAATATTTTATTAATAATCTCATTGAGCAATACCCATCCAATGTCCCCTCAATCACACACCCCGTGTGAAAAAACATTATGTCATTCTCATAGTAAAAATGTTGTTCTGAAATAACTCATGGACTCAGAATTCAAATCAAAGATTCCTCTATGGTGTCATTACACATTTCAAGAGAAACAATGTGCACATGGAAATATATATTAAATATGTTTAACATCATCACCCCAATGATTTTCGGATACTGGAATCATGTTCTAACTCAGTGGATAGCTTTGGAAATATTATTATAAAAATTGAAAATTATGATAGATCAAAACCTAAGTCTTTATAGGGCCACTTGGGTAAGATCCTACAGAGGACTAGAATAGTGTTGGTCTCGATTCCATGTAAGATGATCTCCCTATATCATTGTTCTATTAGCTAAATGGAATCCCAACTGAGCGCTCACTTGATCTAAATCAAAGTCCTCCAGGAAGTCAAAATGATGATTCCTCTCCCATAAAGTTTCCACGATACTCCAAGTGATATCCAAAGAGGAAGGATCAACCCCATCTACTACTGCCTTTTGAGGGAATCTATGATCAATCCTTATAGAATTTTTGTGTTTCTCTCATAAGGAGGAGGAAGAAAAAAATATAAAATAATACAAATAAAAAACAAAAAAACAATATATATATATATTTCATTTAATTAATATAATAATAATAATAATTTTAATAATATTCAAATGCAATTTTATTAATTAGTAATTACAATTAGTATATATATATATTTATATATATATTTATTTGGAATTAAATTAGGTAATATATTTATATAATAATACATATAAATAAATAATATTATCTAAATATGTTAATATTGGTAATTAAAATAAATAGTTTTATATTATTATACGATAATAAGTATCTTTGAATATAAATATTTACTGGTTCTAAAATAATAATAATAATAATAAAACCTATATATTTATTAGTAACATTTTTAGTAATGTTTGGCACCTCATTTTTCATTCTTGGTTTTGCAAGGAAACATAGTGATAATGGGTGATGATTGAAGGGGATGTGATTGTAGAGTACATCATAAAATTTTAAATGGAAATATTGGTCATTACAAGCGGCTGACTTCATTCACTAGAATCTAGTAACATGCACGTTAAGAAATTCTCCTTGGATCTGTTGAATGCAAGGATTTCCATTATTTATAATCTAATTGTTTTTTCTAATAATAGTATTATTACTCTATTTTTATGGTAACTCTAAACACTAGAACCTCCTCTAGTACCAGGATATGGAAACCACACTCAATATACATATTTTATTTTCATGGTTTTTTTCTTTCTGTTTTGTAAATATTGTAATTTTTTCTTTATTTATAATTATATTTGTGGTTTTTGTTCATTTTACCTCTTTAGTTTTTTGATCTCAAAACTCTAGTAATGGAGATCTAATTAGTGTGGTGTGATTCATTTAGTGAAATAAAATGCTATCTAATTATCTAATCATCATTGGGACCAAATTCTATTTCTCTACATTATCAGATTGAGACAATGAATTATGGTTAATGAAGGCGGAACCATTCATGTGTAATGTTTTCTACTATTTGGCCTCATTTTTGTTCCCCTTACTTTCTAATTTTCTCAAACTAGGCATATAAGTTGGGTTATGTGATCTAATGTTCTTACCAAGATCATTTTGGCAGTTAAGATTCCCTAGACCTAAGGATTCAGTTGAGGGATTTATTTTTTAACCTAGTGTATTTCTTGATAACTAAAGAAATTAGATGTTTGGGATTTAAATTTTTATGTGATATGATTGTGTGATCTAATTTGGTGATCATTTATTTAGTGAATTGATAATTTATGGGTTTCTTTAGTAAATCCATAATGGGAATTTGAGTGAGGATTCTCCTTGATCTGGCATTGTTCTCACTAAGTTATCTTTTCATTTTTTCTAGTTCATCATTTAGTTCTATTTCATATATTGGTCTGAGGATATTTTCACTATTTCATCACTCCCATAAATTATTTTTAAAATTGTTCCAAACTATTTTGTCTTAATATTTTGGAAATTAATAAAATATATTTTCGAGAATACAACTAATGAAATCAACACTTCTCCCCTTAGACATACCTAGAGGTTAGACATTGTGCAATATCAAGAGTTTTATAAATGTATCTTTGACTGTCCTCATGAAAATTATGTCTTCAGTAAACATGTGGATACTTGTATATGTTCCTGAATTGATGTTGTGTGGGAAAAATGTGGAATAAATATATTAGAATACAAAATTTATTTATTATTTTATGGTACACGTACCTTTTAAATTATTTTTCATTCATTTCTTTTTATTATGACATGACAATATAAATTTGTGTAAAAAACCTTTCCTCATAACATACATGACCATGTAATCATCTCATTTTAATGTAGGGTCACGAATCATGGAATTTCATGAAACAAATGAATTAAACTATTATTGATAAAAAAATAAAGTTGTATTCCATGTTACTCTATTTTTCTATAGATTACTCTAGACAATGTATTATAGGAAAATAAACAAATATATTTGTACTATATCTCACTAACATAATAGTATTTCAAAAATTCTATAGTTATCAATGTCAGGTATATTTCACATATGCTATAAGATCCAAAATTTCAATTTAATATCCTTAAATATTCCCCAAATACATTCCATTAATAAAAATCCCCAAAAAAATTCTTGGATTTAACATCAATGAGATCAGAAACATTCAGATTCCACCTCCAATAATGATTGGGATCTCTATATTATATCTCCCACATCTAGATGTCAAAACATTCTTAGGTATATCCAAAATAGTATATTCATTATTAATAAAATATATACCATATGTATGATTAGGGGAGATTATAATAAACATTATAAAATTATTCAACAGTCATTTAATCCTATATGTTTCCATGATAATGGTGTTTTTAGTTAAGGATTATTATGGGTGACCCTCAAACCATTCATAATGATACAAAATAGATCCAAATAAAAACAATATTTCATACATGGTCTATCAAAATAAATAATGTTGTAAATAAAAAGATAAAAATTATACATACCCACACATCTCATAACATGAATTGATTTTTCCTTATCTACCCCTGTTATTTAGGGTAACTATATAAGAAAATGAATCTGAAACATAATTTCGTAGTAATCTATATTGAAAAAGGAATAATTGCAACACCTTTTTACTAGGAGTCCAATTATAATGAAATATATATATATATAATACACTAAAACACCATGAAATATCACTAAAAATTGATACTTCTTTTATCAAACTAATTACTATAATTTAAGGTGAAGACATGCTGAATCAAAAAAAAATATATTTTCTATCAAAACATAATGTTGAAACACTATTCCCTTTCAACTCTATCTGAGAATAATATAAATATTATAGTATAATATCATAAATTTTATACATCAATCCTTATATCTTAACATGGTCATATAATAAATAACTAAAATAAAAAAACTAATACTTTATAAGAAACTCATTTAAATGGCCTCCCAAATAAAACATAATATTAATCAGAACCATGTGTTTAAATTTAAAACAATATATTCTTATTTATAACTTGAAAAGAATTTAATTAAATGTTTAATTTCCCTAAAAATGACCATTCACCCATTTAATGAAGTAATAAATAAAAATCAATTTCATAAAATCCTTAAACATTTAAATTAATTTCTAAAACTAATTCAATAAATCCACTAGAAAAACCATTCATATAAATAAACAAAAATAAATAAATTTTAACTAGAATCCTATTTGGAATTTAAAAACCCCAAAAAACCCATTCTTACATTTAAAAGACTTTCAAAATTAATTGTAATAAAATATTTACTTTTAAATATAGATAACCAAATCCATAATTTTACCAAACTAAAAAATATACCATAAAATAATACATTTAGTAAAAAATCCTTAATATAGATAAAATATATATGAATGACTTATTCTGTTGGTCATACGAGGGAATGGAATATGGGGAATGGGTGGTCTCTATAAGGATAATTCTCTGTGTCGTTTGTTATCCAATGATGAGGAAAGGGAGGTAAGGCCGAAAAACATAAATAAATCAGACACAAATGGTCTGGACTGGGTATGTGTGAGAGAGGTGATAGGACTCAATGATAAATAAAAGGGAAGGATAAATAATTAAAAAACATTGATTTTAGAGAGTAGATTCATCTAAGAGAAGTTCAAGGGGGGTTGTGGAAAAGGTGAACTTCCATGATAGCGTGAACGATATGAGGGAAATGGGTTCTGTTATGGTTCTATTTAACATAACATTATAGCTATTATCAGCACTTTCAAAAAAATCTATGATAAAGAGGGGTTTTATCAATGCGAAAATAATAAGAAATAATTAATATCATATTGTTAGTGAAATTTTTTCCTTATTAAATTATTTTGTAATTAATTTTAATATTATATTTATTGAAATATATTTATAATTATAATTATAGATAAATATTTTCGTAAATATATTTATAAATATTTGAAAATAATGATAAATATATTTCAATAATTATATCTATTTATAAAATTATATATAATTATATAATTATAAATTTTTTATTTATTTTGTAATATATATTTATATAGTTATATATATTTATATAGTTATATATATTTATATAGTTATATATAGCTATATCGTTATATATATTTATATATTTATATATATTTTTTAAAAAAATTCTTAGGCTGAAGTTGAGTCCGAATTAATTGAGCTCCACATCCAGGGTGTTTGGGGTTCAAATGACAAGGTCTTCAGAATTTTTTCTACCAGATATTTTTGGGGGTGTTGTTTTTGTGGTTGGAATCATTTGATGCCATGTTGGCTACTCATCTTCGTTGATGATGAGTGCATCCCAGTTTGTCATTGGGATGGGCACTATGGGGGGTTGATAGAATATGGTGACCGATCGCAGAATGGGGCTTCTTTAGTTGTGATCTTTGTAGCTCCCAGAGTGATGGGTTTCAGGAATGATGGTGATCGATGTTGGGACGACATGGCTTGTTTTCATGGGGGAGGTTAATCTCCCAAACTAATGCATGGTGGGAGCAAGTCAACAATTGACCTATTGGTGAAGGAAATTGGACCTCAATCATCATTGAAGAGCCCCTCACATTGGGTGATGGTGATAATGTAGGTGGGGCATCGGCCGTAGAACGTTGTCTCGTAATGTTGTGTGGGGAACAATGGTCTCCAGAGGGAAAGCACATGTGATATTGGGTCATTGGTGCAGTAATGATGTTAGGAGGTAGATCATCTATGTGGAATCAAAAATCAGCCAGCTACCTTGGCATGTGGAGGAAGCCAATACCCGATGGGGGGGGGGGATGGTGACACTCAACCGGAAGAAAACCAATGATGATTTTGGGGATGATGCGGCATCAGCGAGGCCGACATGAGGAAGCCCCTCTTTGAAATCCATGGGTTGTTAATAATATAATATAATATAATATAATATAATATAATATAATATAATATAATATAATATAACATAATATAATATAATATAATATAATATAATACAACACAATACAAAACAATATAATATAATATAATATAATATAATATAATATAATATAATATTACATAACATAATAAGCTATATATGATCATAGATTATCTAGACTATGTCTTGGTGGGGTAATGGACAAGATTCATGTAACAACCCAAGATTTTATGAGATATATTACTTTTAATTTCTTTGATGTATTCTATTATACACTACACCAAGATTAAATTGTACTATATGCAACACCGTATTAGCTTGCAGTATACGCAACACTATTCTTGGCTCGTGTTACACACAATTTCAAATTCATTTTGTGGAAATTATTCTACGCAACATTAAGTATAGATTTTTTTAATGTATAAACGAAATAGGTTTTGATTATGTTATACGCAACACAAAACATAGCTTTCACTAAATTCAGCCCTGACATGGCTTGCATTACACACAATCAAGACCTTCTTCGATAACGTGTGAAGTACGCAATACCAAGTTTCACTAAACGAAATATTATTATAATATTATTATGAATTAGCCGTTATCAATATTAATACCCACTTTTTAAAATTTTATAAATTTTATCATTCAAAATTGACTTCATTTTTGGATTCGGAATATCGAAATTATCCTAGGGTGAATTTTTGGTATTTTTTTGAAAGCTTTCATTTTTTGATGAATAGTTAAAACACTGGTTTACTATTTAAAAACCGACTATTTATTTGAATATTTATTTATTATATTTAAATTTATTTTGGTTCAAAGTTGATACATAATACCTATATATTTTCAATGTAATTTATTTGATTAGTTTTATAATAATTTTAAATATATAAAAATTTTATTGAACTTTTCACCGTCTTTTACCCACCTCATAGGAGAATTTGAAAATTTACATAATACATAATTTTACCACTTCTGTGAGTGTAATTTAGAATATTTGAGAGACACGGTTAATATCAAGGAGTAAAATTTGGTTCAATAAGATAAAAATAATTTTTGGTGAATAGTAACTTTTTTCTTTTTTTACCATGGTTTAAAGTAAATAGGGTAATTAAGGGTAAAAATGATATTATTATTACCCTAACACATGTCCTAATTATATTGGATAAATTTAATTCGACCAAAAACAAAATTAGAAATAATATATTTCCATTTAGGTCAAATTGGAATATATTAGGACATTTATTATTATTTAATTTAAAGAAGATTTAAAATAATCAAAATCAAAGTTTAATCACTAAAACATTTTTAATATAGGGTTATGCATAAGATAATTTCGACTATAAATATCTATTAGAAATATAAAATTATTTCCTACCTAATTGTATTTTATTTATTATTTTTAGACATTAAATAATTTAATTTATTTATGACACAATGGTGATGCAGTAATTACCAAATAATGAATTATTAAAATAATTGATATTAAAAATACCCAAATAAATGTAATTTGAGAGTTTTAATAAATTAAACTAATTTTTTAGGTAAATGTGATATGTTATTATTTATTTAATTAAATTTTTTTGAACTAATAATTCTAATATAAGTTTCACAAAAATCAATTACCAAATAGTGTCAAATTTGACATAAAATTGTTTTTAAAACAAATATTATATTATTAATTGTTATTATATTCCTAAAAATATACAGTTCGACCAAATGAGTTAGATAAGGTTATATATATTAATAATTAACAACTTGGGGTTCTTTTGACTTGTTATTATATGTATATTAACCATGTAGTGTAAGAAAACAAGAAGACATTGTAAAAGTTAAATTTTTTAACTTAGTGTTAAATCTAAATGATAACGTTAAAATAATATCCTAAACTTGTCTAAAACCTATTGGTTAAGAGAATTCCGACCCATCCCCACTTCATATTAAAAATAAATCAATTTGGAGCTATTATAAACAGAATATGACTTTATTATAAAATAATATTTTATGTTTTTTCAAAGGTGCCTCTCTCCTCCCTTATAAAATGGGCACCCCTTCCCTCTTCTCTTCACACACTTTTGAGCCTTGAATCTCAGAAAAACCCTGCCAATTACTCTTCTAAACCTTTCTAGTTATATCATAGAGGTTCTGTTATTCTCAAAAGACCGAGTCTAGTTCCATAAGAAGAAGTTTAAAGGAGGTGCGTTGAGGAAGAGGTAATCTCTTCTACCGACACTTTCAGGTTTATTTTTTCTTCTACTTACTCTCCTTTAGTTGTTTCATTATAAAGTAATCACATTAGTATTATTTATATACTGATATGTTTTTATAAATATGAAACAACCATATTTCACCTTCTATCCATCCTAGAGAAAACGAAATCACCGCTCGTTCGTATGTACGGAATACCGTCTCCAAGTCGTGGTGTAATCAGTCTTTCCACCACCACCTTACTTGGATGGGTATAATGGTGTAAAGAATTACTATATATGATTATTATAACATCATACTAATTTTAAGTTATTATATCATCCACTCCAATTCCATTCAATAAATATGGGAACGATATCATCACTCGTGCGTACGTACGGATTACCGTCTCCACGACACAATGAGATTAATTTTCCATGTTAACAATTCAAGGATGATTATAAATTATATATAATAAGTAATCATGAAATATATGAAATAATAATGCTACTGGATTTATGTATATATATATATATATATGTATGTCAACTACTTAATTCCATTCAATTCAATAAGGAAACGAAAAACATCGTTCATGCGTACGTACGGCCTACCATCTCTATGAACGGTGTATTTCTTTCCATTTATCGATCTATTATATATATATATATATGTATATTCTGAATATATATTATATATTAATCATTTTTTAAATCATGGAATTAATTAATAATGATCTAAGTAATCATATTAATAATTACAAGTCAAAACATGGACGATAAATTAAACGATTTTACCCAAAACAATGCTTTAAAATTGAATTTACAAAAGAACAGGTAATATAATGTCATAAGTGAACCATATATGATATCATAATAATGAATACAATTATGTAATAATTCAATGACATTATTTAAATCATTATACAGGAGGTTCGGATACATTCAAAGCATATCAGACAAAAGGTAAGGGATAATTTAACAATCTCATTTTTACCCGAGATTGCTTATTCGTATGTATTAACTAGGGTTATATTTTTCATCCATGTCCATAAAAATGTTTTCATAAAATGTTTAATATTCATTCATGTATGTTTAAATTCATTTTTACCCATATTGACTTTTACTTTGTGTTATGGAAGGAATCTTTCTTTTGCTTACCATACATGGTACTTTTTGACTTTTATGTTAAAAGTATGAGGAGAATGTTTTCTTTAACTTATACAGCATGAGAATATTTTTACGGTTTTATAATGCCTTATTTTCATGAATCTTAATCTATAAGATTTCATGACTATTTTTAACAAAATCATATTCTTTTAAAATTGCATGGAATTTTGTGAAAAGATAATTATTTTGAATAAGAAAGGATATTTTCCTCAAGAATTCATTTCAAGTGTTTTATCAAAACCATTTTCCATCTAAGATGACATTATTTCGTATGTGTATGTTTCATGTACAATATCTCTATGATTTACATGGTTTCACTTATCTTATTATGAAATGAAATCCATTTGTTTTATATGGATTATGTTATGATCGGATGATGTTTATAAAACACATTTTTATTCTTCGGGTTATGATGAATGATTTCTGTTTATGTTGTGGCACAAGTAAGAATGATTTCATTATGAGATGGGTGGGACCTATATCTCCCTCCAATACATTGTGTAAATATTTTTATCTCATGAGATAAACATGGTTGGAACGGTAAGTTAATCTAGTTCAGCGTGACAGAACAGAAACGAGGAGGGAACTCAATTCAAAATGGGACTTTGTCCACTAAGATGGTCTTGGCAGCAATGCCTTGGATACTATGGAAATAATTACACGTGATTAATGATTTTTCATAATTAAATGTATTATTACCATGATATTTTATCATGTTTAATGTTCATTTATGACCTATTCCTTACGTACTGCCAAGATTTATTTCACAACTCATGATTTTGTTGTGTAGACTTTATGTTCATGTTTTGAAGTTCAAATATATATGTTTTGTTTTATTTTATCCATTATTACACTTACTGAGAATTTGAGCTCACCATTTATATGTTTTCTTTTCCCCATGATATAACGAAAGGTTTTATGTAAGAAAAAAGTAAGATCTTTATGGGAGATGTTGAAGATGTTTCACCAAGATTATATGATTATATTCTAAGTTTCAAAAAACACTAAACTATTACGGTCATTTGGTGTAAGTTTTTGTTATGTATTAGATATTCCGAAAAAGTAATGTAATGTCTATGTACGTCAAGCTTCGGGTCTCTACAGTTGGTATCAGAGGAAAGGTTTAGTTAACCTCTGGAAACTAGTATGTGAAATTTTAGTGAAATCCCTAGAGATATTTCTAAGGTATATCTAGGGATATCCCTAAGGATAAGTATATGTATAGGTTATAGTCCTAGAATTATAGTAAAAATATTATAATTAAACCTATGATGGTATATATTGAAGGTACTCCCCCTTTATTATGTTGTTTTCCCTAGCATGATTTTTTCCTCTCACACTATTCTTTTTGGGTTTTAGATGATGGCTGGAACCCGAAGGAACCATGTTGACCAATATAATGGACAATGCAATCATTGTCCTCCTGAACAAACCAATGTTATGGGAGATGGAGTGAAAAATCTTATTACTATACTTACACAAGCTATGAATCAATCTGGACTTCGAAATGAACAGAGAGGGGAACAATATTTTATTGAGTCCTTCATGTGGCAACATCCACCTTCTTTTAGTGGGTCTTCTAATCCACTTGTTGCTGAACAATGGATCAGTACCATTGAAATGATATTTTCCATACTTCACTGTTCGGAGCATGAAAAAGTCATTCTGGCTATTTACTGTTTTGAAGGTGAAGCAGATCAATGGTGGAATCTAATTAAGATTAAGAGGCCCCGAGTTGAAATTGAATCCATGGAATGGGATGAGTTCAAGAACTTATTTTTCAATAAGTACTTCCCTTGTATTCTTCAAACAAAGATGGAAAATGATTCCTTGAGCTTAAGAAAAATGATGATGAATCTATTGCTATATACAAAGTGAATTTTACAAGGCTTGCAAAGTATGCATCTGGCTTTATCATCCAACCTGAATGTAAAGTCGATCGATTCTTCAGTGGCATAAAACTAAGTCTTAGAAGGGCATTAGCTATAAGAGACTTCAGTAGCTATGAAGAAATTGTGTGTTGTGATATCACGGTTGAAATGGAATTTGGTGTTATATATACATCTCATGGTTTTGAAAAGAAATGAAAGATTGAGTTCAAGGAGAAATCTCATATTAATGGTGAAAAGAAGGTGAATGTTTCTTTATGCTCAATGTGTGGAAAGAAGCATGGTGGATATTGACTTAAAGGGACTAGAAAATGTTTTAAGTGTGGAAAAGAAGGACATAGAGTAGCTGAGTATCGATGTAATGGAAAAAAGGTTTTCTAATGATATGAATAATGAAAAGACTGCAGATAATGAACCACCAACACTTTAACGCTTCAAGTTCAAGAAAATGGGGCATTATGTTAATCAATGACCTAGTCCAATCATTAATGATGATCAACTTGAGAATCCTCTTAAGGAAAAGGATAAAGTGAAGTCACATGCGGTCACTATTTGTGATGTTGAGTATGACAATGATTTTGTGTAATGATTAAGTGTTTATGTAATGGGATTTCAAAATAGTATCATGGAATCTCATTTATGGCATCATGGAATTTTGGAATATCTATGTATTGGTTTTCAATAATTATATGGTACCGGTAACCATGAAAAGTGATTGAAATATTTTTGGAAAGAAGATGATATGCGCATAATGAAACGATAAAGAAAAAAATGAAATTAGCTCATGAATGATATAAGGACAAAGTTATATCTTGGTTTGAGTATGTAAAAATTTTGGGATTTTGGTATGTGGAAAGTGTTAAATTTTTACAGAATTCATGTTTTCACTAAGAGTCAATGGGTATTCATTTTTCAATAGAATACGTGATTAAGGTATTCCCATGATTGTAATTTGACCAACAATATATATTGTATGATATATGGGGGATAAATGATGGTATTCACAAGCTCGGTAGATGAAATTTCTAGTAATTGTTTTTTTTATACAATGAGCTTGGACAGAAGTATTTTGGATAAGCCTAAAATTTGGAATGGATTATGTTGGACATAATTCAGTATTGTTTAATGCTATAATTTTTTTCGATATTATTTATGGAATGTTATAATAATGTAGTTTTATAAAAAGGACAACATGAAGGACGGGCGACAACACATCGCGTCGGACAAAGCTGTGGGAATTGAACCCACAACTGAAGTACGACAGGACTTAATCACCTACCACTGGCCTATAAGAAGTACCCGCTTAGTAGAAACATGTTTTATTATATTATGTAGTTTGATATATGAAGTATAATTCCATTATAGGAACCATATATGAATTATCTCACTATAGATGGACTTTTGTATTTTTGATAACTTTTTCTAACCTTTTGTTTGAGACAGATGGAATGACCCATCATTCTATCACATGATCTGATAACACTTCATGAATGACAAATTCAACTTCATCTATTTAATATGTGAAGTGGAAATTGTCCAAGGAACAACCAATGGTGAGATTATACCGAAATAAAGTAAGTATTTCTTCTAAATAAAAATCATCTTCTTTAGAAAAATGATCTTGAAAACCAAAAATGTTGTCATAGTGCCCTTATACCTAATTAATCAGATGGTACCTTAGATCATCACAAATTTATGACTTAGTGATTGTTGGATTTTTCATAGCCATCTTTCTACCTCTCTCCATCAGAACATGATGGCTAGGTTTCTCTTCAAAATCCATATTTTCACCTATGATCTCTTTTGTGGAAACCCAGTGATGAGTTAATTTGGGTAACCGATATGTTTCACACTTCAATTTTTAAAATTATGTTTTAGTATTTCTTTTTACGATATGGGTTTATATGAAAGAAACATTCAAGTAGTAAATCATTTATTACCCGGATGAATTTCGAGGGTGAAATTCATTTTAAGGGGGGTAAAATGTAACAACCTGATATTTTATGAGATATATTATTTTTAATTTCATTGATGTCTTCTATTATACACTACACCTAGATTATCGTGTACTATACAAAACACCATATTAGCTTGCAGTATATGCAACACTATTCTTGGATCGTGTTACACACAATTTCAAGTTCATTTTTTGTAAATTAATCTACGCATCATTAAGTATAGATTTTGTTTAATGTATACACGAAATAAGTTTTGATTATGATACACACAACACCAATCGGAGCATTTACTATACGCAGCCCTGACATGGCTTGCATTACATAGAATCAAGGCCTTCTACGATAGCGTGTGTAGTACGCAATACCAAGTTTCATTAAACGAGATATTATTATAATATTATTATGAACTACCTATTATGAATAGTAATACCCACTTTTTGAAATTTTATAAATTTTATCATTCAATATGGACATCAATTTTGGATTCGGAATATCGAAATTAGCCAAGGGTGAATTTTCGGTATTTTTTGGAATAGTTTCAATTTTTTATGAATAGTGAAAACACTGGGTTACTATTTTAATACTGACTTTTTATTTAAATAATTATTTATTTGATTTAAATTTATTTTAGTTAAAACTTGATACAAAATTCCTATATGAGTTCAATTTAATTCATTTGAGTCATTTTATAATAATTTTAGATATATAAAAATTTTATTGAACTTTTCACCGACTTTTACCCACCTCTTTGGAGAATTTGAAAATTTACATAAAACAGAATTTTACCATTACTGTGAGTGGATTTAAAAAAATAATAGAGACATTGTTAATATCAAGGAGTAAAATGTGGTTCAGTAAGATAAAAATGATTTTTGGTGAATAATAACGTTTTACTTTTTTTTTACCACGGTTAAAAGTAAATAGGGTAATTAAGGGAAAAAATGATATTATTATTACCCTAACACATGTCATAATTCTATTCGTTAAATGTAATTCGACCAAAATCAACCTTAGGTATAAAATATTCCCCTTTAGTTCAACATGGATTAGATTATGACATTTATTATTATTTTATTTAAAGAAGAGTTAAAATAGTTAAAATCAAATTTAAATAATTAAATCATTTTCAATATAGGGATATACATAAGATAAATTCCAATATAAATATTCATAATAAAGAGAAAACTATTTCCTACCTAATGGAATTTTATTTATAATTTTTAGATGTTAAATAATTTAGTTTATTTATGACACAATAGTGATGTAGTAATTACCTAAATAATGAAATATTAAAATAATTGATATTATAAATACCCAAATAAATGTAATTTGAGACTTTTAATAAATTAAACTAATTTTATAGGTAAATATGTTATGTTATTATTTATTTAATTAACTTTTTCGAACTAATAATTCTGTTATGAGTTTCATAAAAATCAATTACAAAATAGTGTGAAAATTGACATAAATTAGTTTTTAATTCAAATATTATATTATTAATTGTTATTATATTTCTAACAATATACGGTTTGACCAAATGAGTTAGATAAGGTTATATATATTAATAATTAACCACTTGGGGTTCGTTTGACTTGTTATATTATGTTTACTAACCATGTAGTGTAAGAAAAGAAGAAGACACTGTAAAAGTTTAATTATTTAACTTAGTGTTAAATCTAATTGATAACGTTAAAATAGTATCCTAAACTTGTCTAAAACCTATTTTTTGAGATAATTTAGACCCATCCCCATTTGTTCTTTTAAATAACTCAATTTGGAACTATTATAAATGGAATATGAATTTATTATAAAATAATAGTTTAAGTTTTTCCAAAGGTGCCCCTCTCCTCCCTTATAAAAAGGGCACCCCTTCCCTATTCTCTTCACACCCTTTTGAGCCTTGAAGATTGGCCAAACCTTACCAATTCCTCTTATAAACCTCTCTAGTTATATCATAGAGGTTCTGGTCTTCTCAAAAGACCAACTCTAGTTCCCTAAGAAGAAGTTTAAAGGAGGTACGTCGAGGAAGAGGTAATCTCTTCTACTGACTCTTTCTAGTTTCTTTCTTCTTCTACTTACTCTTCTTTAGTTGTTTCATTATAAGTAAAAGACATAAGTATTATTTATATACTGATATTTTATTATAAATATGAAACACCCTTATTTCAGCATCCATCCATCCTACGGAAAATGAAATCACCGCGCGTGCGTATGTACGGAATACCGTCTCCACACCGTGGTGTAATCAGTTTTTTCCACCACCACCTTACCTAGATGGGTATAATGGTGTAAAGAATAAATATATATGATTATTATAACATCATACTGATTCTATGATATTATATCATCCACTCCAATTCCATTCAACAAATATGGGAACCATATCATCGCTAATGCGTATGTACGGATTACCGTCTCCACGACGCAATGAGATTCATTTTCCATGTTAACAATTTAAGAATGATTATAAAGTATATATAATAAGTAATCATGATATATATGAAATAATAATTCTACTGGATTTATTTATATATATATGTATGTCATCTACTTAATTCCATTCAATTTAATAAGTAAACAAAAAACAGTGTTCATGCATACGTACGACCTACCGTCTCTATGAACGGTGTATTTCTTTCCATTTATCGATATATTATATATATGTATATTATGAATATATATTATATATAAATCATGTATTATATTCTGGAATTAATTAATCATGATATAAGTAATCATATTAATAATTACTAGTCAAAACACGGATGATAAATGAAACGATTTTACCAAAAACGCTGCTTTAAAATTGAATATACAAAAGAACGGGTAATATAAAGTCATAAGTAAACCATATATGATATCATAATAATGAATGAGATTCTGTAATAATTCAATGACATTATTTAAATCATTATACAGGAGGTTTGGATACATACGAAGCATATTGAACATATGGTAAAGGATAATTTAACAATCTCATTTTTATCCGAGATTGCTTATTCGTAAGTATTTACTGGGGTTATATTATTCATTAATGTCCATAAAATGTATTCATAAACTATTTAGTATTCTTTCATGTATGTTTAACGTCATTTTTACCCATCTTGAATTTTACTTTGTGTTATGGAAGGAATCAGGCTTTTGTTTACCATACGGTTTACTTTTTGACTTTTTCGTTAAAAGTACGAGGAGAATGTTTTCTTTAACTTATACAGCATGAACATATTTTTAAGGTTTTATAACCCCTTATTTTCATGAAGAATAACCTACAAGATTTCATGACTATTTTCAACAAAATCATTTCTATTTAAAATTTCAAGGCATTTTGTGAAAAGAAAATGATATTGAATAAAAAAAGGATATTTTCCTCAAGAATTCATTTCAAGTGTTTTATCAAAACAATTTTCCATCTAATTGAAATTATTTAATATGTGTATGTTTTAAGTAAAATATCTCTATGATTTACATGGTTTTAGTTTTCTTATGACGAAATTATATCAATTTTTTTATATGGACTATGTTATGATGGGATGATGTTTATAAAACCCATTTTTATTCTTTAGGATATGATGAATGATTTATGTTTATATTGTGTCACAAGTAATAAGGATTTCATTATGAGATGGTTGGGACCTATATCTCCCTACAATGCATTGGTTAAAGATTTATATCTCATGATATAGACATTGACAGAACGGTATGTTAATCCGGTTCATCGTGACCGGACTGAAATGGGGAGTGAACTCGATTCAGAAAGGGACTTTGTCCACTAAGATAGTCTTGGGAGCAATGCCTTGGCTACTATGGAAATCATAACATGTTCTTAATGGTTTTCCACAATTAAATGTGTTATTCCCATTCTATTTTATCATGATTAATGTTCCTTTATAACCTATGCTTTACGTACTGCCAATATTTATTTCACAACCCAATATTTTGATGTGTAAACTTTATATTCATGTTTTGAAGTTCAAATGTATATGGTTTGTTTTATTTTCTGCATGCATACCCTTACTGATCATTTGAGCTCACTCTTTATATGTTTTCTTTTCCCGAGGATATAAAGAATGGTTTTACGTACGAAAAAAGTGAAGATCTTTATTGGAGATGTTGATGATCTTTCACCAAGATTATAAGATTATATTCCGAGTTTCCAAATACACTAAACTATTACGGTCCTTTAGTGTCTGTTTTTTTTATGTATTAGATATTCCACAAAAGTAATGTAATGTCTATGTATATCAAGCTTTGGTTCTTTACAATTACACCTTGGTGTGTGGGTAGTCTTTATGTTTGATTGTAATTGTGCATAAAATTACCTACTATATATGTTTATATAATTATATATATTTAAATTTATTTAATAGGTATATATATAAATATAAATATAATAAATATATTCATTTTCTTAATATATTTTTTAATATTTTATAATTAATTAAATATATAATTATTGATTTATAATTATTTATATATTTTTCTTAAAAAAAATATATATTTATAATTATAAATGTAAAAATTTATAAATATAGAAAATATACTTTTTAAAATATTTTTTTATAAATATTTATTTAAAATATACATTTTAAATTATTAATGATTATATAATCTTAAATGAATAAAAGATAAAAATAACTGAAATTAAATATAAAAAGTGAGTATAATTAAAAAATATATAAAAAATTTGATAAGTTTTATTAATTATTCAAATTATTAAAAAAATATAGATGTATATTGAAATAAATATGATTTAAAATTGAAAATTTTAAAACATTTAATTAATTATGTATAAATAATGATTATAAATTGACTAAATTTTATAATGATTAAATTTTTAAAAAATAAATTAATATTAATAACTGAAATAATATAAAAAAATAAGTAATTAAAAATATAATATATTTAATATATGTTTATAATAAATGAAATTTTAAAATGTGTAATAAAATTTCAATAAATCACATAAATATTATATTTGTGTCTTTCTTTATAATATTACATAATTTAAATATTTTTATGTGATAAATTAATGTCTATGTGTATATAAATATATAGGTTTGATATATATTAAATTGAAAAATGACATTATATTATATGTAAAATCTATTAATGATATAAATAAAAAAAATTAAGGAATAAATATTTAAAATTAATAATTTTTATTAATCATATAGATAATTTTAAAAAAATAAAATTAATATATATATAAGTTCAAATAGAAATTAATAAATTTTTATTTCATAAATGAAAACCATATTAAAAACCTTAAATGTTAATGAAAAAATATGTATTAATAAATATTAAAAAATGGATAAATTTGTTAAAATATTGAACAAAAGAAAAATTTTAAATGAATAAGCTAAGAAAATATTTAACATATTAAATCATTATTATTTATATAATACACTAAAAATTAATAAATTAATAAATATTAAAAATCTATAAATTATAAAATAAGTAAAAAACACATAACATTATCAATGGATAAATTATCAAAATAATGCATTTTAAAAATGACTGAAATGTTACTATATATATATGTAATTAAATAATTTTTATATCGCTTATAATTTATATAAATGAATAAATATTATTTAAAAACCACTAAATTTATTAAATATATATAGCATTAAATAGTATATTAATTATTTAATTAGTATATTGATTATATAGTGAGTATAATAAGTATTAAATTAGATTATCGGAATAATAGTATATTAATTATTTAATTATTATAATAATTATTTGTTAATTTTATTTATTTATATTAATTATAGACAGAATATTAGTTATATTATTATATATATATATATAATTCACATACTTTTTATTAACATGAATTTATATACAATTTAATAAGTTTGATTATAAAAAACTGGATGTTGATCCGGTTTAGCTCGTGAACACACATGAATATATGTTTCAACAAAAATATATTTTATTTATGTAAATTATCACTACATTAAAAACTTTAAAAGCTAAAAAAATAAAACTTTTTATTAATGATTTTTTAATGAAAATGAAAAATTTTAATTGATATATATATATATACAAAGAGTAATAAATAAGATATTAATTATTTAATTAGTGTAATATGTATTATTTAATTTATTCATATTTTTTATTTATAAAAAGAGTAATATTTATAGAATTATATATATAATTTTTCATAATCTATGAATTTTTAATTAAATAATATTTATACTATTTATTAATATATAAAGATATATTTACTAAATTTCATCATATATAAATATATATAATTAAATAATTAATATACTATTTATGAATATAACAATATATATTAATACATATATATATGAAAATTAAATTAATTTTTTTTTCATATATAAATTAATATATATTTATATTGATATAAGTAAAAATATATTGATATATATTAAATGTTGATATATATTAACATGTGTGTTTGTGTCTGTGTCTGTGTGTGTATTCATAAATAAAAGAATTTATATATATATATAGATATATGTTAATATACTATTTATGGATATCTGTCAATATAAATTAATATATAAATATATATATTGGTGTATATATATTCATATATATCAATATATAATATATATCAATATATTTATATATGTATCAATATTTATTTTTATATACAAAATAAACATTTAATTATAAATAAATTAAAAAATCTAAATAAATATTAAAAACAAATCCATAAAAATTTAAAAAATATAAATATAATAATATTGAATATATATATATATATATACAGATATGCAATAAGTATTTAATTATAAAATTTTTAGTAATTCACCTAGCACTCAACCTGAATGACCAGGCATTTATGCATCCTAAGAGGGAATGCCAATTGAGTAGATGGTGGGTCAAGACCCATGAGGGATCGTTTGTGGGACAAGTTATGAGTTGAGCATAAGGTGGATCAATGACTTTATGGACATGTTCATGTATGCAAATGCCTATTTAAGTGTGTGAATAGTTTATGTCAAATCCCATCATCAGAGTAGTATTTTTTATGGTCATGTTGTGAAATCATATAAAAAGTAGTTGGCGAACATTTACATGTTTGATGTGGGACTCATGTGTGAGGTCGCATTGGCTTTATCAATGATTTAACTAGCACTAATAAATATGACCATTATTAGCACTAGAAAATGAAATGATAAATGTTAACCTTTAACATTGATATAAAAAAAATCACTGATAAAGGAAACCCTTTATTAGTACTATAAACTAATGAAAAAAGGTACCCTTTATGAGTGCTAAAAAATATGATAAAGGGTACCTGTTATAGGTTTTTTTTACACTTATAAAAGATTCCTTTTATTAGCGATTTTTTTATTTTGATAAAGGTATCCTTTATTAATAATTGTTTTAGAATTGATAAAATTTACAATTTATGAGCTATTTTTAGAGAACTGATAATGGTATCCTTTATCATCACTTTTCACTAGCACTGAAAAAACCCAAATCACTGGTAAACATTTAAATCTAAGTGAAGTTAGGGTGCACAGACATGGGAAAGAGTTTTCCTAGTGCTTATAAAATGCTCTATCACTGATGAAACATTAAATGGATGGCTATAATATAGATAATAACAATTGGTGGGGTGGTTTTAACATTGAAAAATGGGGGGTTGTCTCCCCCTCTTAATCTCTAGCAAAACTGAAAAAATGTTTCTTTAAAAAAAATTATTTTCTACTTTTATCATCTATATTTTTTAGTGTTGATAAATTTTGTCTTCAATAACTGTTAAAAATATAATTATCTCCTTTATTCAGAGATAAATAATTGTGTTGATAAAAAACCCTTTATCAGTGCTCTTTTGAGAGCTAATAAAAGTGGCCTTCATCAGTGTTTTTTATCACTGATAAATGAAACCCCCTTTTAGTGGGACATATAACAAATTTTTTTTAGGATTGATAAATCATGTTTATAGAATTTTCAAATATCCAATTTCTAGTAGTGTAAATATAATATAATTAAATTTATATATTTATATATATATTTATTCACAATTAAAAAAATTTGAGTATATATATACATTATATATACTAATATTAAAAATAGTGACTAAAATAAATATAAAAATACAAGAAAAAAAGATTAAAAATACTAAAAATATTACAATTAAAAAACCCATAAAATGGATAGCCTTATTAACAAAAATTGATATTCAAAATTATAAAAAATATCGATTTCCTTGTTCATCAACCATCACACCTTAGAAATTTATAAAATTTATTCTATATTATTCCTAATTTAGAAGGACGATTCCATGAAGAATGCTCATTATTTTTACTATATGTATTTATATTTGGGTTTTCTAATTTTTATTTATTCCATTAATTCTATTAATGTGATATAAATTGATTCCAATGTTGTCAAGGATGAGGTGGTTGAGGAATGTTTTAGTGACTATTAGTAGATCACATGAATAGTGTTCGTTCATTTCACCAAAACACCATAGATTCAAATCATAATAACTAGAGGATGGCATTAACATGAAGGTTATAATTAATTTTAATGGGATATGTTTATTTTCAAATGAAGTAAGTATAAAATAAATGGTAAAATATGCTAAAATTTTGGTATGACTCTTTGGGTCAATAGACATTGTGCTAAAAATGCATTGTGTATAGATACTTAAAAAAGTTCAAAACTTTCCACAAAATCCACAAAAAATGTAACGTTATTTATATAGGTTCATAAAATCAAAACTAAATAGGAGATAACAGACCAAAATTTATGATTCCCATGTGAAAATTCTCAATAAAACCTCTAGGAATTCCCCTATTCAAATACACTGCATTCCCTTAAAATAATACGAATGGAATATCCCATTTTCCATGCTCTAGAAGGTATGATAATATGTTCCCCAATCCATTTCCATTACCAATATCATTTATAATTATATCTTCATATATCCCAAAGGTCACATTCATGGAATTAGTATAATATAACATAGGTAGTCAACACCCCACACCTATATACCTATCATAAAACCATGTTCCTATAGAAAAAAACATAGGGATACATTTGAATCATAGAAAAAATCAAAATTATTGATATAAGTTAAACTTTATAATTCATAATAAGAATGCCTAACTCCAAAATTAGTTGTTATTTTACAATTATTTACCTCATTTTGGAATAGCCTTATACCAATTTTAGGCTAGGATTAAGTAAATATTTCATCTTATCCCATCTACATAATTCATAGTAAGAATTTATGTATGATCCCACTTTATAGAATGTGAATAGTGTATACAATGTCCATATCCTAGTCTATCCCATGATAAAAGATGAAAGGATATTCAAATTCTAGTCATTGTAAACATATTATATTAATATATTCAATAATAATGTGTGCCTACTTAAAAATAAATATTGTATCCAAATATCCCACCTAATTCAATTATAATCCACCAAGAGGCATATGGATACCTTATATATATATATATCCTATTGAAATCCTCCTTAAATATGTGAAGATGGTGTGGGAACATATTATATCAATAAATTCACCATGTTATATATTAAGGGTAGAGTTATATTATTTAAATGAAGTGAACATACTAAGGTAGAACCTTGTGGTCACTCAAGGTATTCATGTTGTCTTACTTAAATCAATGAAAATCCTCGGGACAATATTTTATTCAAATGGAAACACATTTTATTATCTATTAAATTTATAAATCATTTATTTTTTATTAAATTCACACAACCTTATTCTTATATAAATCTAGACCTTAAGTCATATATTGGGGGAAATGGGTATTCGTACAAAATCAATTCTAGAATAGATCTTTCATGTCTACAGCAGAGATTAAGACACCACCTAAATCTTAGAACCAAAATAAAAATAAAGTAAAATTAGAACATTGACCAATATTAAGATGATGTTTGAAATTAGAAAATGGGAACCACGATAATACCACTGTAATATTCGAGGAACCCTTCCACTGAACTAAATTTAAATAATATTTAAAGATCATACATGATTCAAAAGAACTATTCACAAAATTGATATATTAAGGATGATACTAAAAATAAAGTGAGAAAGAATAAGATTATATGTGAGTTTATTCTATTAAAAATGATAGTTCAAATGTTTTTTACCATTTGATGCCTCTTGGATCAATGTTTCAAGGATGCATGGATTGAGATGATGAAATGTGAGTGTGTGGAAAAATAATGCTTGAGACATGGTTATGGAATGATAAATATAAACGTATCTCAAAAATAGTTTACTTTTATGTTTTAAAAACTAAAAAATATAATTTATTCCACTAATAATAGATTAGTATTCTAATGTAACATCGTTGGAAACAAAATAGGGTATTTGTGTAATGGTAGTGGAATCTACATGCCCTTCCATAATTTCAATAGACCTTCATTGGAAATCTAATGGGATTTATGATGGTAGGTTAAACTCTCCCACTATGTATCGTTCGATCGAAATGGTCTTGAGCCTCTTCTAACTCTATCAATGATCCAAAACACTAAAAACCAAATTAAATATAAAACAAAGCACAAAAAAAATCAAAATTTATAGACATATATATTAAGACCTTCACAAAATCCCCACCATCAAACTCTTCATGGAAAGTTTCAATTATCTTCATTAGGAAAAATTGTATTTCCATTAGATCTTAATTTAAAATTCATTCTCTCCTGTATCATATTGCATCTTTCCAATTTGTAACCTAACATAAATATGTAGAATTAAATTTTACCATAATATTTTGTAACTCATTTCAATAGTACATATGGGATATTCCATTTTTAATCTGTTGGATTTTGATTGGACTTTATTATACTAAGACACATTTTATGGGTATGTATAAAATATTAATAATTATAAAGTAAAAAATTTATTATGCATAACATTGAACATCATTGACAAGCCTATATAATTTGTAAATTTCCTAACCCTTCTATAAATTTAAAATTGTACGCTGTATGTCTGTGTCATATTCTCTTGCATACCCATCTGTTGGTAATTAAATATTTATGAAATAAGAAAAAATCATGATCACCAATAATAAATTCCAAGGGTAACATCTGATGGTCTATTTATGATTTTTTCAAACTCTGATAAATCTCATGAAATTTATAAATCAGCTTCACATGTTTCTTCATTTCATTGACCAAATTATTCAAAATTATAGATTATTTTCATATCTCTATCCATCATAGATAAGACTAAAAAAGTACCCTATATAATTCTTTATATGGGTATATATGAATTCATGATTAAAAATATTGATAAAGGATAATTACACTATGGGAAGATGATCCTATCATGTTTGATGGTGAGAATGTAGGGTCAAATCATATCTTCTAATCTATGTATATATTCTTAGATTGGATGTCATTCTAAGGATGAAATTTTTTACTCAATTTATTCTAGGACCCCAATTCTCACAGAATTACTTTCTATATCTATTATGTGAACCCAAAATCCATGTACTATATTATACTAGATGTCACAACATAACGCTAGAATATATCCCTAACATAAGGTAAGTAATGTTCATCAATCAAGTAAGGTTATTTAATAAGTAAAAAATTTAGTCATATTGGTTATATTATACACTCTTACCAAAAATATATCATTTCCATTACTCTATTTTTTTTAAAAAAATTTCCTAAAATGCATCATTATTTTATCCCACTTCTACATCAGTAAATGATGTGGCTAAAGAGTACCTAAATGATTTTGGTGCCCTAAATTTACATGGTATACAATGACCCCTATCTGTAATGGTACCCATCATGGGCCAATAATTATGGAATATAGATAATGAACCCCCTGAGTCCCACCTACATTAGGCCCCAATTAACAACAAGAAATGAAGGTACCAAAATCTCACATATGACAGAAATTTATCCCAATAATAATATAGGATCGGGATATATGATACAAATTTATAAGAAACACTGACATTTAATACAAATGTTAACATAAAACCATCATAAAATGTATGAACAATGTTAAACAATTCAAATAAATTTCCACAAGTAAATTTGAAAAATCATGTCTTATCGAAACAGATGATCAAAACATCAAAAAACCAATCTATTATTTCCTAGATCTTTCCATAATGTCTTCTTGAATACCTAAAAATTATTTATATATAGATAGGGTGATCATAAAATTTATATTCATAAGGATCATACACATGGTCCCTAGTGTACATGTGAAAGGAGAAAAATAATGTACCAGAGAATAAACAAAAGAACTAAAAATCATCTAAAATGTTAAACTGACCAATATTAGCCACAACATGGATTGATCTCAAAATCATGCTTCCAATATAGAAACACTATATCATTTTCATAAACAATTTTTCCTAAAATTCAATTCCCCCAGTATTTTTTCCTCTCATATCCAAACATATGTGCTCTCATCACATCGGTACATATCACATCACACATCTCACCTTCTCTTCTATGGGTTTCTACACATCCCTACGTACACCACACTAACAAGGTCTAGAATATATTACTTTTTCCAGTCATAATTACATCACATCCTCATAAAACCGCATTACAACCACATCACATAACCAGGGTTGTCAGGAACCAGCCCGAGTCGAGCCTGAACCGGTCACCCAGGCCAGCCCGAAACAAGTCTCGAGACCCATTCCTGATGCTCAAGGGATGGAAAAAATCACCAAGGGAATCAATATAGTACACAAGGGAACAATTTAACCCAAATATAAACCATCAAATAAACTCGAAAAGAAATGGATAACCCAAAACACATTTATATAAAAATTGAACTGAACATTATTTTTACATTAAATTGAACGTACAACTAAACCAAAAACACGTGTAACCAAACTAGATAACCAAATAACTCCATGTGACCCCACTTGACACTCTCTAACACAATTATAACACGTTTCCCAATGTGATTGAACTCAATAAGAAACCTGAACAAGGGCTAAAAATAGAACAAGACTATAGGAATAAGTATTAAAACTTCGTAGGTTAGCATGATAATCTATTTCCAATGCACTTCATTTAAAATAAAAAAACCTAAATTTCAATCATTAAATACAATATATAATGGTATGTTTTTAAAATTAGGTCCCATTCTATAAAAAAATAACAGAAAAAAACATGCATATTTTATAAACAAATGCTAGTAATAATTTTTTAAGATGTGCAACTTCAAAATGTAACTGGTTTTCAAGAGGGATTCTCTAGAGAATGTAAACGTTTAAATAAATCACTCAAACTGCTGAATTTAAAAACCAAAATCACCGTTTTTTATGGTGAGTGTGAAATATCCATTGATCACAAGTCATGGGAACACCCATAGGTACTAGTTAGTTGTGAGCCCAGTTACCTCATATCTCGATGAAAGTAACCATAATAAATATCTATTCTCGGGAATAGGATCCACTAGTAGGTAGAATACCCATAACATTATGGTAATCTAACATCATCACCATCATAGTTTAGTTAGTGTTGTCATTGTCAAACTTTCAATGTTGAACTGGGGCCAAACCCCACAGGATCATTAGAATACTAGTACACATCCACAAACCTAGATATCAGGGATTCCCTTTAGTGCTCAATAAAGTTACACATATTATCAAATAAAATATTCAAATAAAAATTCCATTTCCAATCCACAACACACAAAAATCCCACAAACATGCTTCACATTTCTTTCGCGAATCATTAATCTACTGAAAAGTTTCATAAAACAATTTCAAGGAGTATAACGAGGCCTTCAATATAAAATCCATTCAAAAATGATCTTTTAAGGAAAAAACATATAAATAACATAAAAACCAGATTTTGAAGCCCAAAAAAAAATTAATAAATCACTTTAATGGACCATAAAATGGCCCCCAAAAATTAAAACATGAAATACAGTTGGAAACCATTTTTACGGAAAAATGCAAAACATGCCTTTAATCCTTTCTCAAAACTAACATTTGACAAATATATGAATTTAAATATAATTAAGAGGGTGTATAAACACCATTTAAAGAAGTAATCCACATTCTTAAATCCCTTAAAACACTCAGGTTACATATTCAAAACAGAACAATTTTTATAAGGATGTGAAATGGGCCATTTTCGAACAACTCGGACCAAAACATTTGTAAACCAAAACCCATTTGTTTGAAAATCCAAATACAAATTGGAAATAAATATAACGATCCAAAAATACCATTTATAATGTTTCTAATTCATTTATAAATCCATATAAATAATTTTTAAATCGCACATCACACATAAAATTCAACCGGGAAATTTACCAAACACACGACATGCCCTTTTTAAACAAAAATTTTTATTTTAAGAACATTTCAAGAAATAAAAAAATAATTTAATTCCATATTTTATTAGAGATACTATAAAATGTTCAAAATTCCAAAAAACAGTGTTAAAAACTCCCAAAACAGTCGTGAATGATAGAGGAACATTTAAACCAACACTTGGTGTGCACTTTTATGACAAAACAATTCCACCTTTCACACAACAAGGCATAAACTACCATTTTTTCACACCAAGAAAATTATCCAAAGGATGAAAAACAAAAAAAATATCATATATATCAGATCTTAAAAATAATAAAATGATGAAACATAAATGATAAAGTCATGTTCAAGTGATATCCTACCTCAAATCCTTGCCGTAATGGAAACGTGCGCCCAAAATCATCATCTGAGGGTTTATAAACACTAAACCTATGAAGACCTACCCCAAATATACTAAAAAGACATAAAAAATAATTTTATAACATAAACCTAAGTCTAAATTTAATAGGTCAGAATATAAAACCAAAAAATATTGAAAGGACGAGGGAGAAGTAAGAGGAAGTAGATGGAATCTCACCTTGCCACCTAGAAAACTTGCAGTCTTCCATCATATCTACACCCATAGAGAAAAGTTAATGGCATGGAACATCTTTGATAGTCTCCAAGGTTCTGTAAGAACCATGGAAAGAACATTTTTGGGTAAATTAGTACAAATTTAATGACCAATGTATGAAACAATTTAAATTCTCAATTCTGGATGTTTTGAAGAAATTTGAGAAATTTCGGCCAAATATGAGATGCAAATGAACTCAAAATATGTAACAACGATAATGGGGGTGTAAAGATATGTTTTATTCTAATGGGAGGTGGAATAATAAAACAAAATTAAAAAATGAAAAATATATAAAAGAAACAATTAATTTTTTTAAAACTGGAAAAGGGCCCACGGCCTGGCCTATTGCCTACGTAAATAACCCAAATTCACCATGATTATGAATTCATAAGGTGTCCAAAAGGATATGATGGTTGAATATGTTAGTATAGGAAATATATGAAGTGTAATGGGTGAAAAATGTTCAAAAATGTTCTAAAAGAAATAAATTTGGTTTTTAACATTTGAAATAGGCTCACAGTTTGCCCAAATCATGAAGTAACCATGCTTTCTTCAAAAAATCCAAAACAAGAAATGGGGAACCCAAATTAGGGTTATTAGAAAAATATGAACCTTCAACCTCAAAATTAATCTCACCCATGATCAAAGAAAGAGGATCTATATTTCCAATGAACCAGATCAATACAAAGACATGAAAAACCGGGTGTGACAATTCTCCGTACCATTTATCCTTTCCGCCCCTAGAAAGTCATAACACCTTCTAGATTAAATATCAACCCCTATGGATTATTTATCAACATAATCATGACTCTAAATCTATGTAAGTATCATTTACCAACCATGAAACTGAATACTATTTCCCAAACAAAACACTAACTCACAACCACATCCGGAGAATCAACGGAAAGATCAAGACACCACCTCCACAAACCAAGATAAGAACTAGATTGTTGGGTCCTCTCCGAAAGAACCCAATGATCACTCGAACCATATTTAACTCACAAAATTCAATTTATTTTGATGGATTCCAAAATGTGCTCTACACCATTAAATCTCAACTACCATCTATCTAATTCTAAATGAATGATCTTTGAGACCCACAATGGGTCTCCCCACCATTTGAGACCAACTAGAAATGAACAAGAAAGAATTTAAAATGAACTATAATTGGGCCTCACCTGAACAAAACAACAAAAAATCTCCCACAAAAACATAAAAATCCAAGTAAATAGGGTTAAAACATGATCATCTAAACCACCCACTCCCAAACAGATGGGACAAGAACTGTGCCAACACTTTCGGAACATATTTGGACCCCCACCACTCAGGGAGGGGAGGGAAGGGGAACCAATAATTAGGCTAATGAAACCACAATAGAATCAAATGAACTACCCAGCATTCTCCATCTACGAATAGGTAACACCAATACTATACTCTATTTTCACAGGCGGTCCACACAGGGACATTGATTAAAAACCCATATCCATGAAGGCATAACCATGGACATTGTGTGAGGGGTAAGGCCACCATTCTTGTTGTGTAAAATGGGAAATTCATAGAAACGTGGAACCAAAATAGAGACATAATAACTATATTACCATAATCGTGGTGGAAGGAGACTAGTCAAGCTCTCTACCCCTCTTTAGATTTCTTGACTGTGGGAAAAGGTTTCCCTTCAAGGCTTATGGTGGGAGCCCTGAATCTTGATGAATCTGCTACACCACAGTCGGGTTCTAAGGATCACGCCATTAAAAAAACTCACTTTCTAAAAATAACACCATCATCTAAATAGTAACTCATAGATACATATCAAAATTCTATCTCACACTGAACGAGGAGCATAATGGACGCGGGATATGGTGGAACACAGAAACATCTTCGAACCCAACTGCTATTTCCAAAAGAATTATCACGACCTATAAGGACATTAAATCGATCCCAAATAGCTCTCTATTCCAAAAAAAATGTTGAGGCATCATCCTAAGTCGGAGATTTGACATTTGAAATGAATCCTTAGGATGATCAAGATAAAATATTTCCAACTGAGAACTATCCATGGACACATCACAATATCCAACATATCATTAGAAATCCAATGAACATTACTCCAAAACAAACCCACCAAAAAGATCTCATCTCAACATACAACAAAAATATGTCTCCCAGATTACAACGAATCTTAATGAATAAAAAAATTCTTTTAAGACATTGAAAAAACTCTCTGCATAACCATTGGTTTATAAAAAAGGCTAGAATTTTTCACCTCAAAACACTTTTGAAAAACAAACTAATTTGGTGGGTTTCTATATTCACTAATGGTGTTTCATCAAGTCTCACCCACATGCACATTTCCATTCCACCCCAGACACCCAACCACTGTGCCATATTATCCATCCTTCTATGTATCAATAAAACATTGCATGTGAGAATCCATAAAAACATCAAAGGTAAAAACAAAACAAAATCATTCCAAAAATCATGTACCTTAAAAAGGAACACCAACCTCCATGTCCTAAACCATTTTAATATTTCACAAAACAAACCGCACTTCATCAAGAACCATTTGATTAAAAAAAAAATTCATTTAATTGAACTTCCAAAAATAGCCATTCTATTCCAAATATCCCTTTTTCATTTAAAAAAATCAGCACGGTCTCTTTTCAAAATCATAGGGCCATTGGGACAAATACCATTTCTAGGAAAACAAAGACCACTCAAAAAAATTTCCAAAACCAATTAATCAGATTCAAAAACTTTTCAACATTCCAAAACACCCCATTTAAAACAAATATTAAGAACCACATTAAAATGATTCACACCTTCAAAGAATTTTATTTCAACAAACCACAAGTTTATATTATGGAAAATCTAATCTCGTTAAATCATTTCCACTTACTCCCAAAACTATGTTTCACAAAAAGCACAACCTTCCATAACCATTTTTATATTTAATTTTTGAAAACCCGTTTTCCACTTTTAAAAAACCAACCACTCCTTTAAAACACATTTTTAAAATTTTTACACAAGGATCTCCCAAACTAAAATTCATATTTCAAGAAAGGTCCAAGAGACCCAAAAAAGTAACTACTATCGGTGGGTGACTTGACCATATTTTCAGGGGCCATATGTCAAACAAAAACCCGAAAAAGAGATACTTATTAAGACCATTCCCATGATCCACTTGGCTTTCCTGGACCTACGAGCTCACGGAGGCCATTAGTTAGACTACCCTTGTCAAATCCCAACACCAAACAATCAACCAGGAGAAAGGACAATAATAAAACTGGAATTCCCCTAGAATCTCTAGGATCATAATGAGATAGAGTTTGTGATGATATCCCCACACATACCCCTCAGGTCACAAAAATCCTACTCCATATACCTTGACATCACCAAAATTACATGGGCGCTCTAAAAAAGGTCTACTAAGAGCCGACCTCCTCTAATACCATTTTGTCATGAACCAGTGCGAGTCGACCCTAAACCGGTCAACCAGGCCAGCCCATGACAAGTCCCGAGGGGCCTTCCCAAACCTCTCGGGATGGAAACAAGAACCAAGGGCATCAATAGAGTACACAAGGGAATGATTTAACCTAAATATAAAAAATTAAACAAACACCAAAATGAAATGGATAGCCCAAAATACATTGATATTAAAATTGAACTTAACATTATTTTTACAAGAAAATGAAAGTACCACTAAACCAACAACTCATGTGGCCAAACCCGATAATCAAATAACTCCTTGTGACCCCTATTTTCACTTTCCAACAAAATGATCACACTTTTTTTAAGGTGATCAAAATCAAGGTGAAACCTACACAAGGGTTAAAAATAGAAGAATACTATAGTCGTGAGTATTAAAACTCACTAGGTTAGCCCAATATACTATTCCCAATGCACATCCTTTAAAATTAAAAAACATAAATTTCATGTTTTAAATACAATATATAATTTTTTTTTCCAATTTCTGTCACAAGCTATAAAAATTTACTAGACAAAATCATGCACATTTTATAAACAAAAATTCTAGTAACAATTTTCAAAGAGGTGAAACTTCAAAATGAAACTAGTTTTCAGAAGGGATTGTTTAAAGAATATAAACATTTAAATTAATCGCACACACTTCTGAATTTACCAACCAAACACATTGTATGTCGACGGTGAGTAAAAAATAGCCAATGGTCCCATGTCATGGGACCACCCCTAAGCACTAGTTAATTGTGAGCCTCAAGTACCTCACATCTCGGTGAAAGTTTCCATAATAAATATTCATTCTCGTGCAAGTGAGTCAGCTGTAGAGAGAATACCCATATCTTAGTGGTACCCTAACATCATCATTGTAATTGTTTAGTTAGTGTTGTCAACGTCAAACTTGCTATGTGAAACTGAGGCCAAACCCCACGGAATCACTAGCATACTAGAACACGTCCACCCACCTAGATACCTGGGATCTCTTTTAGTGCTCAATAAAGTTAAAAAAATATTATCAAATACAAATTTCACATAAAAATTACATTACCAAACTATAAACTCACAAACATCCCACAAACATGCTACACATTTATTTCACGAATCAATAAACCACTAAAAAGTTTCGTAAAACAATTTCAAGGAGTATAACAAGGCCTTGCACAAAAAATCCATACAAAAATGCTCTTTTGAGGAAAAAACACCATCAATAAAATCAAAAATCAGACTTGAAATCCACAAAATCAATTAATAAATCACTTTCATGGAATATAAAAAGGCCCCAAAATACAGAACATGAAATACAGATGCAGACCATTTTCAGTAAAAAATTCCTAATGAGCCTTTAACCCTTTCTCTAGACATACATTTGACCAAGGTATGCATTTAAATTTAATTAAGTGGATGTATAAAAACCATTTATAGTAGAAACAACATTCTTAAATCCCTTAAATTACTCATGTTACATATTGAAAATACAACCATTATCATAACGATGTGAAACGAGCCAATTTCCATCAACTCGGGCTAAAACATGTTGTAAAACAAAAACCATTTGTTTGTAAAAAAAATCCTATTTGGAAACCATAAAAAGTCCCAAAAATATCATTTATCATTCTTCCAATTCTTTTATAAATCCAAACAAATAGTATTTAAATCATGCATCATACTTAAAAGCCAACCGAGCGATTTACCAAACACATGACATGACCTTTTTCAACATAAAAAATTATATTAATAACATGATAAGGAATAAAAAACAAATTTCATTCCATATTTTATTAGAGCTACTGTAACATGTTCAAAATACCATAAACCTGGTTTTAAACCTCACAAAACGGTTGTGAACTATAGAGGAACTTTTGAACAAAAACATGGTGTGCACTTTTAGGACAAAGCAACTCCATGTTTCACAGAATAAGGCTTAAACCACCATTTTTCACACAATGTAAACTATCCAAAGGATTAAAAACAACAATAAACAAATATATCATTTGTGAAAAATAATAAAATGTAAAAACATAAATGATAATGGCATGTGGAAGGGATATCCTACCGAAAATCCTTGGTGTAATGGAAACGCACATCCAATATCACCATATAACGGTTTATAAACACTAAACCTTTGACGAACAGACCCAAATTAACAAAACCCCCATAAAAATAATGGGATAACATAACCCTTAGACTAACATGAATATGGGTGAATAGAAAACCAATAAAATAAAAAAAGGAGGAGGAAGAGGTAGGAGAAAGGAGAAGCAATCTAACCTTTCCAACTAGAAAAATCTTCATCTTCCAATAGATATTCACACATAGAGAAATGTGAATGGAATGGAAGATCTTGGAAAGGCACATAATGTTTTGAAAAACAATGGAAAGAAGAGTTGTGGGAAAAAGAGTACGAATTGAATTACTTATGGATTAAGAAATTTACCTTTTCAATTATATACGTTTTGAGGAAACCGAAGAACATTCGCCCTAATATGCGATGACAAAAAAAATCAAAGTGGTAAAATAGATAATGGGAGGAGGAAAGTTATGTTACCTTAAAATGGGTGGCGGAGTAACAAAAAAATATTAAAAAAATCAAAATGATATAAAAGAAACAAAGTAATTTTTTACAACTGGAAGAGGGCCCTCGGCCTGGCCCATTACCTATGTATGTAACCCAAATTCACCATGATTATGAATTCATAAGGGGTAAAAAAGGATATGGTGGTTTGAATATGTTAGTAGAGGCAATATATAAAGTGGAATGGGTGATTTTTTTTGAAAAAAAAGGAGTTATAAAATAATCCAATTTGGTCTTTAAAACTGGAAATAGGCTCACGGTTGGGCCAAATCATGAAGTAACCAACCATTCTCCAAAAACTCCAAAAAAAATTAATGGGGAACCCAGATTAGGGTTATTAGAAAAAGGTGAAATTTCCAGACTCCACATTAATCGCACCCATGACCCAAGAAAAAGGATCTTGATTTCCAATGAACTGGATCAAAACAATGACATGAAAAACTGGGTGTGACAAGGGTAGTATGGTATCGTGAATGTTATGATCATCGAACATGTAATATTATGAGCTGGATCACCACTAAGACGGTAACCGAACCGATCACCAAATTTCCTCAAGAGTTCCTCCCTGTAGATTAGAGGCTTTAGACTAGCAGCAAAGTTCTGTGGAGATGATAGTTGAGATACTATTCCATATTATCAGATTCGTGCAATGGAATTTTCAATGATAAAAATATGAATAGAGGAATATGTAAGTAGATATGAAAAACAATAGAAGAATAATATATTTAATTTAATAATAGTGTCCCACACTAGTTTATACAATAGATGAATGCATGAAATGGTAATGGTACATGACGGAAAGTAGTAAAAGTATAACATGATTTCAATACAATAAAATATAAGACTTAGGTTAAGAAAAGAACTAAAATCCCAAAGGAGATCTCCATGAGAATCATGAGATCTAGCTCAGTCCATTGCTCCAAACATTCAGGTACAAGCAAAAAACAACAAGATATGTCCAAGGACCAACGATTAAAAAAGTCTACTTGGGTACCCCCATGCAATGGCAGCCAGAGTAGGGTGTGAGATATAAATCATAGAAGGTCAGCCCCACAAGTGACTATCCCAATAAAAATAGTGTAATATTAATAAAGTAGTGTAAAAGAGTTCATAATAAAGTTTGATGTAGAATAAAACTAAATACCTAAGTACCTGATTCATCCCTCTACCGGTGCCTAAACATGTAACCAGTTATTTAATTAATTAATTTCCAATTTATATTAATAGGTCATGCGATGCATATCCATCACTAATTTCACCTTGTGATAGTATAAATAGTGATGTTTCCAAGATGTGACACAGAAACTTGTTATTATCTTTAGAAGTGATGTCCCAAGGTAACAACCCAGATGGCGTAGACCTCAATGGTCGCCAAATCAGTATTAAATGTATCCAGACATGGGGCTAAGAATATAATACAAGGAGCATAGTACAATTAATTCCACAATGAGACACCAACCGAGTCCAAGTACATCATCCATGCTAAAATGGGTCTATTCATATACTTTCTCTAATGGGATTTCACCATTTCACTAAATTTTCAATGTTGGAACCAAGGAGTGTATCCAAGGCATCTTGTTTTTTAATGCTAGTCCATGACCTGTAGCGAAGGAATCTTATAGTACTACATGAGGGATCCTATAGTATCATAGTGACAATCCAAAGTTAGGAAAGGATCAGAATCTTGGTGGATCTTAACATACGCAATCTGTATCCATGAATCAGAATTTGGTTCCCAAGTGCTCATGGAATTATCCAATCAGAATCCAAGGTGAGTTCGAGTCAGGCCATTCCAATTTGACTATGATGTCATGTAATATTTCATTTAGTTAAATCCTTTCCTTTCATTAGTGTGACATGGCCCGGTATCATGCAACCATTATTAATTTCCTTTAAGGAATATTCAATAATTAATGTTCATTCCTCTATCTTCCATTGGAAAGGGGTGCTATGATCAAGAATCTGGTATTTCTTTCACATTTAATATGAAAATGTCATAAACTAAATTATGGTTTCCAATTTCAATCAAACATTTAATTATCAAATTGATATGCGTACCTTACGTGGGTCAACTGTTGAACCTACATGCTATGAACCATTATGAAATTCACAATTTTAAAAAATTCTATTTAATGTAGGAAATCATACCCATAGAAAGGTTTTTCCAAGGCACCCCCAAATGGTGTCCAAAATGTGTCAATACACAAAACAATTATAGAAAACATCCAACATGGATAGATCCAATTTAAAAATGGTGTACAAACATTTGTGGTTACTTGGAAGATTAATTATTTTATAAGGTTTCTCTTCCTTTCTAATGTCATTAGGGTCATGTCTTAAACATGTCATATTTCAATGAAAAATCAAGGAAATATGAAAAACCAACACAATAAGCCAAGAAAGCATAAAATCATAATCACTACTTTTATCTTGAAGATAGTGAACCTCTGTTGTAGGGGTTTTATTATTAAATCATGATATTTCTTATATCCCAAATCATTTATTACATTAAGAAATTAAGTCAACATTCTCAAATCACATTTAAGAGGCATTTAAATTAACAACATTACTAAATCTATTTAAATTTAGTAAAAGTGTAGTAAGTAATTATTTAATACATATATAATATTGGATAACTAGGAACGGGACCCTTCTTAAAGGTGGAACCAGTTTAATACCAAGTAGTTTGACCTAAAAGCTGGCAACCAAATGAAACCGGATAGCAGCTTCATGAAAAAACGTTTATATTTTTATATGTGTGTCTGTGTTTGTGTGTGCCATTTATAATTTATCAATATTAAATATAAGAATAAGAAGGTATCAATAATTAGTGCATCAATGATCAGTGCACCTATAATAATTTAATGGGGACTCACATATAACATAAACCCCCATATTTGATGACATGAAACAAAATAGCAGGTGTATAACCTTATCGGAAATAATGGATGAAGAGTGAAATGAATCCCTCCACCTCAACCTTTGTAGCGGATGAAGGAACATGGAAAAATGGGGCCCGAGACATCAATTGCACAACCAATTGATGAAAAAACAAAATAATCAGATATTATCCCAACCTTAGTGTTTTGGACGAATCCATACCAGATAATGAAATTGAAAGAAACAACCAACTCGATGAATGAGTACATGGGAGAAAGCCTTACTTTGGTGGATTTAAGATTAAAAATAAATAGAATAAATGGAAACCCACACATAAGGTGAAACAACAAGAGGGGGTCATGCATCATATGGTTCACCTGGGATCGCATGACTTCTATAAAACACATAAAAAAAATCCGTTGGCTAAGAGGATGTCCGGACATGGGGAGGAAGAAGGGAGATCACACCTCACCTAGGGTTTTATGGGAGAGGGCTCACACGGCTATAGAGGGAGCCTGGGTGGGATTGTGCCGCACCTATAGGGAATGTGGGAGAAATCCATTATGCTTTCTTAAATCAAAATATTTGCAACCTTAATAATAATATAAATAATAATAATATTCATAATTATTATAATAATAACTAATATTTTATTATGAACATGTAATAAATCATATAAATTATTATTACTTTCCCCTTTATATATGAATTAATTTATTTTACTTTTAATTTTATTAAAATAAAATAAATTTCATAACTAGGTAAACCACACAATATGTGTAGCACAGTTTGGCAAGTCATGCACCAACCATGCACCCTCTACTGTAAATCATGGGAACCCCGCATAGTTTGGCCGCATCGTTTGGGAAACCATGCATAGACCATGTGCATGCTATTTTACATCTGATTTAGCCCGCACGGTTACCTACAATGGGTGGTATAGTTTTTAGATAAACTGTGCGCCCTCTATAGGTTCCTCAAAGGATTATTTTCCAGGTCCCATGCTCCCAAAAGTTGATGAGACACCCAAAAAACCTCTCGGACCTTCTCTGAAGCCTGAAGAACAACACATCTAAGTGTTCCAACATTCATACTTATAATTCAAATCTCATTTTTAATAACATCCTACTAAGTAACCAATTCTTTTTTTAAAACCCCTCTGATTTTAGTCCGGTTCAAAAACAATGGACTCTACAAACCCCATTCCCACCTCCCACCATACATGACCACCGTTGAATATAACATCCTCATTACTATTGGTTAATCTATAACACCAACATAAATAAACATAGGGTAGTCTCCAACACCATCCTATATAACAATTGGGTAATCTTCAACACCGACCTATATCATGACTATATAATCTCCAACACCAACACATAATGTAGCTATGGATGGAAGAGTGGGGAAGAGGGTTGTCCATACATTTATATCACAACCATCCTAGATATATGGGAAAAAACAAAAAACCCAAAACAATTGGTTTTTGGTATGTTTATCCAATGCAGGTGGGTCACACATATAAATAAAAACAAATATTTGATATAAAGATAAAAATAATATCCAATCCTATGGAGGGATAAATTTATCAATCTACTTCTACAAGGTTTCACACCATTTTAAAGATAAAAATTTGTGCTGAAGAAGGATAGTATCCATTGAAATATCTTTCTACCAAAGGATCATGTTCTAACCTACATGAAAAAATGAAATAAAAACCTTAAATTAAATATATAGATAACTCATTCCTATAAATAATAATAATGAAACAAAATTAAATCCATGATATCTATTTATATTATAAAATGTATAATAAATTATTTTTATTTGATAATGTTTTATTATATATATATTGATAGTAAAAAATAAATCATAATCAATTATATATAAAGTATTTAAAAATATATGAAAATATATATAAAGATACTATTTACTTGTATTAAAAAAATTACAAAAAAATGATATAAATAACTAACTATTTTAATTAACTAATAATATCATAAAATTTATAAACTTGTTAACAAAAAATATGAATCAAAATAAAATAAATATTATGAATTATATATTCATCAGAAATTGTGAATTTGAAATCCACAAAGGCTATTCTAGATTATTACTATGTTGGAATGGTTTGACCTTGAAGAATATTATTTCTTATTGTATTTTGGATTGCTATTAGGTTATATATTTATTCATTTCATCCATTAATTCTATTATTGTGGAACAAATTAAAACTAGTGATGTCAAGGTTGATGCGGTTAGGGAGTCATGTAATGATTGTGAGAATATTAGATGAATGACATTCAAGCTTGGCTCCAAAACACCTTAAGAGAACCTACCAACCACTAAATGATGGAATAAATATCAAAGGTTAAATAAAGTTTATTTGAGAGATAGTATTCCCCTATGAAAACTAGGATAAAAAATGGATAAAACATGCCAAAAAAAATTCACAACCCTTACGGTCAACAGATATAGTGCCCATAATGTATTCGATATACATACATAGAGATGATCCTAAGTGTCCAAAATATCCAAAACATATTAAAAATTAAGTAAAAATGGATCATATAATATTGTGGGCTCGTAGATGTTGTTGGCCACTATCTCTACTTTTAATATATATCATTATCAAAATCATGTCATATATTTACATATATCTTATCTTATGTTGTATCATATATTATGATCTAACATTATCTTGAACATTAGATCATTTTATTCATATCACTATTTATGTGTGCTGAATTCTAGAATAGCTTTTAATTGATTATATATGTGTAATTATGAGGATTACCAATTCCTAACTTTGTTGAATTGTAAGACAGACAGAACATAAAAAATTTTCCCATTATAAGTCACTAACACTAACAAGATGACGATTCATCGTCAAACATTTGTCTTATTCACAAACAGATCAAAAAAGTCATATTTTCTAATTATGTGAAGTTGCCATGCTTAGTTCATGAAGTCTACCGTTGCATAATGCTACCGATGCAAGGACTCACCGACAGTTAAAATGAGTCACTGTTGGCTCAACTGTCTCACCGACAGAAGGAAGGAATCACTATTGGTAAGAGTCACTGTTAGTTTATCATTCACACCAAGGAAATGAGACACTGACACACAGATTCACCAGTACCGTTGGAAATGACTCACCGATTCTGAAAAACCGATGCGGACAAACTGATACATATAACTCACTGATAGTCTTACATTTACTATTTTTATGTTATTAATTCAAATTTATATCTAACGATCATATTTATAAAAAATTAATGTCTCAAACATTAATTAATGTTTTCAATGTTACTGTTAAGAAGGTAGTATAAGGTACATGCACATCGAGAGATATCTATGCCTACTGGACCTCTAAGTACAATAGAACTGCACACTAGATCTTCTAACACAAGATATGGAATAAGTTAAAAAGATAAGAGAATAGAAGAACTGAAAACTTATGAATCACTCAATATTTCATCAAAATCCCATGAAATAAAACCAAGAACATATAGGGACATCTAAAAGATGAGAAAGACCTATTGAACTACATTTAACATCTTTTCAATAAAGAGATAAACACTTTACAATCCTCAAAACCATATCACATAAACTATGATACTCTGTTATGGAGAAAACTTTCAGAAGAGGACTCAAACTTCAATTTCACAACATCAAACGAGTCCAGATCTCCATTGAATAACACCTAAAGACTTCTAAACCTCTATATACATCTTTGTCTCTATTATGTTCTTTGGTTTACATTTTTGGAGCAGTGTGTGTATCTGTTTGTTACACACACACAGACTTCTGTTCCTAACAAGAGGATACATGTTATCCTCAAACTCACTCTCATTATAATATTTTGTATCCCACATATAATTGTGGAAGAGGAAGTGTGTATCTTTCAAGACTACTGCCTTAAAAAATAATGCCAAATAGAAAATTCAAGAAATAGTTGATATCTCTATTAGTGAAGAATCTTCTTCAGACAATGATTAAGAAATGGCCTAGCTGGACAAAAGATTCAAGAAATGTTATATGAAAAATAATATTTTCATAAATCCCAATTTGAAATGAATGCATGATAATAAGGGAAATTGGAAGATGGTCTAGAAGAAAAATAAAAAATTGGAAGAGGCTGCCTGCTATGAATGCAAAAGGAAAGGACATTTCAAAGCTAACATTCCAAAGATCAAATACAAAAGAACATTTTAAAATAAGGATAATAAATATAAGAAAGCCCTGAAGGCCACCTGGAGTGCCTCTGAGGATAGCTCCAATGATTCTGCTTCTTCTCATAATGAGAAAGAAGATATATAAAATATGAGTTTTATGACAAAGACATCTGAGAAAATCATAGACTCTCTAGCTCAACATTTTTACTATTATGAAAATTAAAGTGAGTTTGAGAATATTTCAAGTGAAGAATAATTTGAATACATAAACATTCTGGAATAGACATGTAATTAATTAAAGGATTAGTAAAAATCCTTAAAGAAATAACATGCTCTTACTGTAACTATTAAATTGGAACTTGTAACTGAAAATGAGAAAAATGATCAACTACTCATGGATAACAATGAGTTAAAAATGTCAAATGATGAATTAAAGAAGGATCTGGAAAAGTTTACCAATGTAAAAGAAACCCCTACCCATATTCTTGGTAAGAAGACAGATCTTAAGTATACTTCTCGAATAGGATACCAACCAGGACAAAGGATCTAATCAAAGACACATTTTATGATGAAATTTGGAAAATCTACTTCTCTATTAAAAAACCACAATTTTAGGGAAAGCTCCAGTTCTAAAACTTATTTTGAATTATTTAGTTCTTCTGGACCAAATAGGTTTTATTATTAAAATACCCAATATTCTACATATAAGAACCCCATAATACAGGTGTGGGTTCATAAATCATTTATTACTAATGTTTATGGACCCAGACAAATATGGGTACCAAAATAGTTTCTTGGATAAATGTTTTTGGAGGTATACTACCTAAAGAGTTCCTATTGATATATGTGGTACTTGGATAGTGGGGGTTCAAGATACATGAATGGGGACTAATCAATATTAAAAAGTATAATCAAAATTAATTAAGGAAATATCACATTTTGTGACAATGGTAATGGAAAATTCATTGGGCTAGGCCAGATCAGTAACCCTAACTCTATTTCAATTTCCAATGTACTCTATGTTGATGAATTAAAGTATAATATACTTATCATATCTCAATTATGTGATGAAGTATTTAATGTAAAATTAAAAAATGATTCATTCCATGTTTTTTATGGTAAGAATAACTTAGTATTTACTGATCATAGAAATTATAATGTGTATGCTATAAATTTTAACACACTAGCCTCACAGAATGTATCTTGTCTAAGTGGCTTTCACAATGATTATTGGCTTTGGAATAGAAGACTCTGAAATTTAAATGTACACTCTCTTAGAAAACTTATGATAAAATGTATACTTAAAGGCCTCCCCAAATTAAAGTTTCCAGACAATAATGTTTGTTATCATTAACAAAATGGAAAGAAACATAAACTCTCTTTCCAAGCAGAGAAATAAGATTCAACTTATCATCCTTTAGAGTTGGGTCACATGGATTTTTTTAGAAAATCTCGAGTTTCAAGATTAAATGGGAAGAAAAATTTCTTTGTTCTTGTAGATGACTATTCTAGGTATACATGGAATTATTTCTTAGCTCACAAAAGTGAATCATGTACTTACACCACCAATTATTATAAAACTATAGAAAATCATAGTGGACTTAGAATTAAATATCTAAGATGTAATCATGGTCGTGAGTTTGAAAATAAAGTCGTTGAATCTTTTTTTCACACAATGCCTATAGTCATAACATACGTACCCCTAGGACACCTCAACAAAATGTATTTGTAGAAAGGAGAAATAGGACCTTGCAAGTAATTTCTACAACAATGCTTAATAAATATGACCTACCAATTTACGTCTAGGATGAAGCTATTAATATTGTGTGTTATACATTAAAAAGATTCTTACTCAAACCTATCATTAAAAATACTCCATATGAGTTATGGAATAATACGAAACCCAATCTATGTTATTTTAAAGTTTTTGGATGCAATTTTTATATTTTTAACACAAAATAAATTCAAGAAAATTTTTCATCCAAAAGCGATGAAGGAATATTTCTCGGTTACTCACCCTATAGTAAAGCCTATGGAGTATTTAATAAAATAACCATGTTTGTGGAAGAATCTACGGATATATAATTGGATGAAGTAGATCCACATAATCCTAAGACCTCTCAAGATATCCTTGAAGATGATATATCAAATATAGGAATAAATGCAAAGACATCAAATCCTTATGTCATGCAATATATAAAATCAAAAAATTTTGGAATTTCTTTAGAATCTAGACATAAAAAACAGATCAAAATGGTGAACCTGAAATAACCAGTCCTACCATTTCCTGAAAAACTAGAAATCATAGAAACCACCCCATAGATGTTTTTTGTTGGAGACTTAGATAAAGGGACACAAACAAGATCTTATATTAGAAATTAGGTTGAAAATCACACCTTCTTATCATAGATTGACCCTAAAAATATCAACGATGCAATAGATGATGAATTTTGGGTGATGGATATACAAGAAGAACTCTATCAATTTAAACCAAATAATCTTTGGAAACTTGTGGATATACCCAAAGAGACCGTGATAATAGGAATAAATTGGATATTTAAAAATAATTGAGATGAATATGTTAATATTGTTAGAAACAAAGCTAGATTAGTTATGAAGGGTTATAGTGAAGAGGAAGGCATTGAAAATTAAAAATCTTTGTTAGATGTTTCTATACTTGAATCCATCATAATCATTCTTTATTTTTCTTCCAATCTTACAATAAAACTGTATCAAATTGATGTTAGGAGTTAATTCCTAAATGGAAATATAGTTGAGGATGTTTTTTTATCAACCCCTGGTTTTACAAATCCTCATTTTCAAAATAATTTTTTCAAATTTAAAAAAGCTATATATGGTTTAAAATATGCTCCAAGAGCTTGTTATGATAGATTTAGCAATTTTCTTATTTCAAAACGTTTTTCAAAAGGAATTTTTGATCCTGCTATTTCTATAAAGAGAATGTCTAAAGATGTTTTAGTAGTCTGAATCTATGTTGATGATATTATTTTTGTATCTTCATGAAATTCATTATGTATTGAATTTTCTTAAATGATGAAAAATGAATTTGAAATGAGATTAATGGGTGAACCCAAATTATATCTTGGATTTTAAATTTTCCAAAATAAAGAATGTATCACTTTAAATCAAAGTATCTATACAAAATATCTTCTAAAAAGATTTGGCTATGAGATCATTAAAAGTAGTGACACTCCTGTGAGTACTACTTGTAAGTTGGATCTTGATGAAAATGGTAAATATGTTGACCAAACCACTTATAGAGGGATGATAGTAAGATTTCTCTAATTGACTAATAGTACGCTAGATATAATGTTTTGTGTGTGTATGTGTGCTTGCATTCAAGCTAATCCCATAGAATCTCACTTGAATGATGTTAAAAGAATTTTCAAATACCATAAATATACAATTAATTTAGGATTGTTTTACCCCAAAGGACTATCATTTTATATAGTGAGTTATTATGATGGTAATTTTGGTGGATGTAATTTAGATAAAATGATAACATATGGTACATGCCACTTTTTGGGAAAATTCATTTATTCTTGGTGATGTAAGAAGCAGAATTTTGTTTCATTATCTACTGCCAAAGTTGAATACATAGCTACTGGTGGTTGTGGTGCACAAATTTTCTGAATTAAACACACTTTTCTAGACTATGGTAACCAATTTAGACATGTAACTATACTATTTGAAAATGGAAGTACAATTAAAATATATATGAAGCTAGTATCTCACTCTAGAACAAAACATATTCATGTAAGGCATCAATATTTGAGATATCATTATAACAAGGGTGATATTAAATTAGAATTTATTGGCACTGAATATCATCTTACTGGTATATTCACTAATACATTGAGCACTTAAAGGATAAATTTCATCATACATGAGTTTGGAATGATCAATTAGTAAGACCCTGTTCTTATCACTCCTTTAATACATTTCTATAAAGTTGTCATTCTAACACCATTGTCATGCCAACACCATTGTCATTCCAACCCATTTTTCATGCCGACATTATTAGTGTTTTTCATAATCTATTATGAAAACACGGATGACTCAAAATATTTATACAATGTAGGTTTTTATCAAAATGTCACTGTCTCATTAATTATAGTTAACACGGTTTTTGATTTTGCGATAGTAAAATATTTAAATATATAATTGATATAAATTTGAATGAATTAGTTATTCTCCAATTGTTGCTACTCTCTCTCTCTCTCTCTCTCTTTGCTTCCTTTTTCTTTCTCTACTCCTAACCTTTCACCTTCTGACCATTGGACTGTACTGATTTGAATGGCTTGAGTAAAGATATAGAAGTTGGTGAGTCTCATCCTTCCAAGAAACAAAAAGTGAAATCCAGAAAATCGTCAGGTCTTGTGAATCATACTATAGTAAACTAGTTTGTAACTTCGGAGAAGGCTGTTTTCATGGAATGTATGTTGGAGAGAAAATCATTGTTATGGAACATGATGAATGATCCAGGATGGATTGAATGATTCAAAAATAATTATAGAGTGTTTTATCTGAAGCTGGTTTATGAGTTTTATATGAATATGAATCTTTTGTTGTAAGGAATTGATGTTGAATGGATGAAGTTGATTGTGAAAGGGAAAAGAATCCCATTCTATTCAAGACAATGGGTTGAATGTAATAAGGTACCTCATGAAGTATGGTTTGATGATTACCAATGTACTTCTCATCCTAAAAGTTAATTCTTATTTTATGAGACTACTCTAATGGAGATAACTAGAAATGGGGAGCCCATACGACATATCTTCGCAGAATTGAATGGTGAATGAAGAATTATTCTCATGTTTATTCAACATTATATTTTTTCCAGGAAGGGGGACTTTTCTTCTCTCAAGTGTCATGATGTATAATTTGATTATTTTATTCAAAAATATGTTAAATGGAATCTTTGTAGATATCTGATGGTGAACATCAATGAGATGATAAAACCTAGGTGTAAGTCTAATTCCCTATTCTATTCAAGAATTATTTCATCTATACAGAAGGATATGGGTTTTGTAAATGAAGATGAGGATGTGGTAGATAGTGAATGAAATAGAAACAACTTCATCCCTTTCATTAGTAAAAAATGAAAACAAATTGGAACACATGGAAAAAATAATGGTTTGGTGATTAAGATAGATTATATGAGAAGTTCAATCCCATAGAACATATAGTTAGACCAAGGGATCTAGTGGATCCAGGTCATGGTCAAGGTGAATAGGTAACCTATTCATCATATGAGGATGAGGAACCTGCTACCCCTATTAGAGATTTGGGATCACCAGATGATGATCTAAGTGACCCGGATGCTACTGGACCATCAAAAGGATTCTTGCCTGAATGGGCCAAAGGCCTTCAGTTTTTATTGATTTTTTATAACCCCCCTTTCAAGGGATTAGGGGGAACCCTTATAAGGCCCATAGGCTCAGAGATTACATGGCCCGTAGGATTAGGAGATTACAAGACCCAAGGTTTTAGGGAATTCAACCAGACTATCAATAAGGAACTGCTCGTCCCTAGCATCTGCATCATGATAGTATCTCTCCACCTTCACATGGTCATCTAGCTAGGCTTCCAAATCAAGCACCGTATAGTCCCGATGACATAGCTATACCCTCTCATTCTGAAAAATCCATTTGGCTCTACTCTGTTGATTTCACATGCTATAAATACTCTTCTGGGGCCACTCCTTTGTTGTAGTGTGTATGGGTCAACTACATGTGGCCCAAAGGCCTTGTGGTGACCCGAAGGCATTATAGGTGGCCTGAAAGCCCTACTGACCCAAAGTCCTAGGTGGCCCAAAATCCTTATAGACTCCAATTCAAAGCCAATGTCCCAAGGTGAATAGTTCATGTATCTATAATACCAAATAGTAACTGCTACAGTAACTGCTACAGTGCTTTCTACACTACCCACATAATTTACAATTCTGCAATAGTACCTGTACAGTGTACAATTCTTCAACAGTACCCGCACAGTGTATAGTTCTGCTACAGTACTACTTGAGTTCCTGCTACATTACTACTACATTGCTGGAAATATGCCTCTATATTGGACCTGAAATTACACCTTTGGATTTACCCTCTTAGGAACCTATTCTCAAATCCTTCGTTAGAGAAGAAACCAAAGATTACGGTTGTGTAGAGTATGTTAGTAAATCCAATAAAGAAGATGAAGAATAAGAGGAAGAGGAAGAAGATGTAAGTGGGGAAAACGGTTCAGAATTAGTAAGGGAAGAAAGAGATGAAAAATTCAATGATGAGAAGTGTGAATTAGTTAATAATGAAGAAATTAGTGAAAGTGATAGTGACAGTGACTCTTGTCACCCTTATGAAAATACAGATGTTTTGAGTATCGATGATACTGAAGCTAATACCAATGTCTTTGTTGAGGGTGATGTTCAAGAAAACCACTTTTCTCAAGATGAACCTATTTTTCAAGATTTTTACTCTAGGAAAAGTACTCTACTTAATTAAAAAAATATCCCAGAATCCTTGATTGAAGGGGAGCCATATTTAATAAGATATGAAACTTAGGGGAGCCTCAAGTACTAGTTTCTAAAGATGATGAAGAGCATCAAATAGTAATAGTCAGTCTTGATACTATTGCTCTTTTGAATTCTGATATTCTTGTTAAATGGATAAGTAATCTTGGTTATGTAGATTTGGGATTGGATTATGACTATTCCGATGATGATATTGTTGAATATTCTTCAAAGGAACCAGTGGATGAGACCACTTCTAGGGACCATGTCACCAAATCCATTTATGAACAATTAAAGGAATAAATATGTTCCACCATAGGAAACTCAGTGAAATATCAAATTAGGAATGATATTGATGAATCCAAGAGATTGAATGATGATATTAATGATAATTTGAAAGAAATTAGATCTGTGGTTGATGGTGTAAAGCACGTTGGTGCTTCTAGTTCTTCTCCTGTTACAACTAGTCTATCTCACGTTGATTCTACTTATGTTTCAAAGTTAGTGAAAAAAGAGACTCATCCAAATATAATCACAACTGTAGAGACTATTATGATATGAAATACCAATCTCATAAATGATATAAATAATTTTACCACTGGGATCAATTATTTGACCATAGAGTATAGGAATATAATGGAAACAGTAATGAATGTTCTTAAGAACCTTGTTTATCATTTTAAATATATTGTGTTTTTAATGATGAGAAAGGATTTCTAGGATATCTCCTCTTCTGCTCTTGCTTCATGTTCTTCTTCTCCTACTCAGTACTCACAATATGCATATCTTTTAGATCTTTCAACTATTATTTCAGTTTTGAAAGTGAAGTTAAATAATTTACTACAAGCATAGAAAATGTTGATGTTAATTTAGATAAAGTGCATGATCATGTAAAGTATTATACAAGGACTGCTTCTTGGACTCAAGAAGATTTTTCCAAGAGGCTTAATGATTTTTTCTCTAAACTCATCAATAAAGAGAAAATAAACAGTTTTTTCAAGTACGTGGTCAGAAATCTTACTCTTCCTCTAGTAACAATAGTATTTAAGGATTTGATTCATAAAATTAGATAATTTACTCAATTCTTGTATAATTTTAAATAAAACAAATATGATTTTGAAAAAATCTATGAGATATGATGTAAATATAATTGCATAATTCATCATGCTATTGACACTGTAATCATGTCCAAGGTAAAGCCATCATGGCCCCTCAGACTAAAACACTTGTCCTAGATAGTTATGTGGATAATTTACCTCAAATTTTAATTTCTCTGCCCTTACCCTATATTACACGAGTCATAATAACAATTGTTCCATATCAAGGTTTTTCTCAACAAAGACCTCACCTTGCTTCTATAGTTTCTAAAGGAGTGCCTCTACCTCACCTTAAAATATGTTAAGACAATCTTTATCCTCAGCCTAACCCTCCTGATAAACCATATATTGATCCTTATAATAAGGGTGAGGATATAAGGCCCCAGCCTTAAACCTTACTTAATCTTGAGTTATCACAAGATTACACGTTGAGGATGTTTTCAGGTTTAGAGTTTTAGAGAATTAGAACATAACTATTACATCTCAAAAGATTACAAAGTAGTCACTTCTACTAAGTTTCCATAAATAAATAAAAAACTCTTAAAAGAAACATGTCTAGTTCCATGTTTTATATAGCATGACATTCCCTTGATCCCATCCTTGACCTTATTCCACATTAAGTCCTGTGAAAAACATTTCAAAAAAACATGGTGTGATCATAAAAAGCTCAGTAAGGGATACACAAAGAATGAAAACTGTTCGTTTTTCAAAATCAAGTAAACCATGTATACTCTATCAAAGTAATACCTTCACCTTCATGAAGTTGTAAAAACTCTTCACTGAATAAAGTATCATTACATACCTTTTTGTAACCAAAGGATTACCATAAAATCCATAAAAAGAACACATAACATTTATAAAGGTAACTTGGGACATAAACATACTTAAGTGGAATAACCATACGGTCCACTTCAGCACATATCACTTAATGGAATAGCCATACGGCCAATTTCCATACATACTTAATGGAATAGCCATACGACTGACTTCCATACCCAATGCATTGGAGGTTATAACATAACCACCCGTCCTGGTATTCACGGCACCACCCGTCATATGGTTTATAACGTAACCACCCGTTAAAATGTCCAAGTACCTGTATAAAATCATAAAACATAAAACCAATATAAAGGAATGATAACATTTCCACATTTCAATCACAATATATCATAAATATATTGACATAATAGAATCCTTTTTTCAAAACCATTTTCAATACCAAAATACATAAAAAAGCGTATATGGTGTTTATTTTATTCTAAAAACATTACGTCTTTTTGAGAAAGCCAAAGACCAAATAATACTCGCGGTGGCGGAAAAGGTCATTGTCACCGCGTACATTAAAAGAAACATTCCTTTTTGTCATTTTTTAAATCGCTTCATAGAAAAAGATTCCTTTTGTATAAAAGTAAAAGTAAAAGGGGTTTATACACTATATAAAACAAAGTTGTGTATAAAACGAAATATGTCTCAATGAAAGGAGATTGAGACGAAGTCCCTTACCTCAGGTCTGACTTGACTCGATTGTTCTTTAACGTCCTGAATAATAAACTTGAGTTAATTTATACTTGATTAAGAACCTTTTTAAAGTTCATTATTCCTTTTATATCACTTATTTCCATGTTATAAACATTATGTAACCATTTAAGTTAATAATGTTTGTTTTCTCAATATTTGGTTCTTAAGTCGAAAGTGGACTTCTTACAATTACATGTTGTTCGTGTGGTCAAAGGTTCTTTATATCCAGAATGAAATTACCGATTTGGATATAATATGTATCATATATATCCAGTATATACATGTATTTATAATATTACATAATCATTTAGTGGTAAAAAATGAAATGCACCGTTCATGGAGACGGTAAGCCGTACGTACGCATGAACGCTACTTTCATTTCTTTGTCATATTGATGGAATTAAAACTAAATGAGAGGTCTGTATATTTTAATTCCACAATTATATTCATCATTTAGATATATCATTAATTATATATATCTATTATATACATGTACTTTTAATAGTACATTACATTTGGAGATAAGAAATGAAATGCACCGTTCATGGAGACGGTAAGCCGTACGTACGCATGAACGCTACATTCATTTCAATCTCATACTTTAATGGAAAGAAATAATAATGATATAGAGTTATATTATAATTCCAGTATAACATCATATATAATAACTTTAAATCCATCCTTTACACGTCCCACATATGGCATTAACGAATCACATCACTTTGAGGGGGCGGTAGTCCGCACTCCCTTAAATGAAGATATCTTGTTTACCCATAATGGAAACCATAAAGGTATGCCCAAAATGAAAAATACAGAAGATTAAAAAAAATAAACATATTATATATCATATATAAAAAATAGTGACATCATAATGGACACCATTGAAGGTGTTAAATGAGTATTGAACAATCATCGTTTCGGGAGGCAGAATTTCGCCATCCACGGAAACCGTATGTTATTTAACCATTTGATGTAGTTGTGTGAGAGTGTAGCTCGAATAAATCTTATAACAACATCCTAGTATATGGAAGATACTGGAGTTGTTACAAAAGAAGTAAATAAAAAGAGTTTATAGGGTTGGAGAAGCAAAATAAAACAAATGAACAAGAGAGAATGAATTACCTTTAAAAGTGTAACTCTTTTTGATTTGAGCCTAAAGGCTTCCTTTGAAAGGATTCTTCCCAAAGGGAATCCTCTAGGATGAGGAGAGGGATGTGGAGAGAGTAAATGGACAGGGGTTAGACGAGCCAAAGGCTTGAGGAGTGTGTGAAATGAGGAGAGGTGGGGGCCTTTTATAAGAGGAGAGGAGGGGCACTTTTGGAAAGTAAAGAAATATTACATTATTTGAAAATGTGTTTCGGTTTTAAAAGGTCTCACATTGAAATAATTCGTGGATAAGGTGATAAGGGTTAGAAATCCACTCATCCAATTGGTTTTGTACATGTGTAGTTCATAGATTTTACATAATCTTTCCATTTTATTTAAATTGTCAAATAATGATGTCATCGCTGCATCATTATTATGTCATAAATAATTTAATTTATTTAATGTCTAAAAATTATAAAAAAATACTAGGATGTAGGAAATCTCTTTATCTTTCCAATTACTATTTATAATAAAAATTTGGACTTGTGTAACCCTACTTAAAAATTGTTTTAGTAAAACAACTCATGTTTGTGTCAATTTAATTTTAACATTAAATAAAAATAGATTATTGTCATTTTCAAACTAAAGTTGCTCCATGGGGTCCCGAAGTTGGCCCATGGCTTGTCTTGTTCGGACATGACTCACCCAATAGATGTAGGACAAGTGTCATGGTGTTTTCTCATTCTTATAATATCATTTTTACCTTAAATTACACTAATTACCTCTAATCGCGATTAAGAACATAATAAGTTACTATTCACCAAAAAAATATTATAATCTCATTGAACCACATTTTACTTCATAATGACAACCATGTATGTCGGATTTTTGAAATTAAAAACACAATGATGGAAAAATTTCATTTAAACGGAAAATCAGGTTTTATAAGTACCACTTAGTGGTTTCACTATTCATCAAAAATTGAAGTTTTTCAGAAAATTACCAAAAATTCACCCTAAGATATATTTGATATTACGAATTCAAAAATGAAGTCCGTTTTACAAAATTCAAAACATATTAGTCACATTAATTAATTTAATAATTAATTCCCGCTGTCAGAGCAAATAGCGTGTTTTTATAAAACAATAAGTATCAAAAGATTGACACAAGTTTAAGTCCGATTTCAAAGTGAAATTAATTCCAACGACCACTATTGGATTTAATGGTAAAAATATTTTCTAATTTCCCTTTAAAAACAATTCAAATGATAATCTAATCATATAAATAAATTATATTAAAAAGAGGTTTTGAATTAAAATACAACATTTTACACTATTCATTAAAAAAATGAACTTTATCAGAAATGTACCAAAAATTTACACAAAGTAAATTTTGATGTCCCGATTCTAAAGAAGAGTTATTTTTGGTCCAATAGAATTTATAATATTGATCAAAACTATATTTAATGACGGTTCTCCGTCAAAAGGTGATAAGTGAACCCTTAGTGAAAATTAGGGTATAAATGCCTAAAATTGAACTCTTTCTGTATTTTAAGCGTTTATCTTTTATTGGGTAAATGTAAAAACATTTAAAAACATATATAATCATATTTTAGTTATTTCTATCCATTCCCGCCAGTACAATGACTACTTGTTAACTAACATTTAAATTAATATTATTTTATTACTTGTGTGCAACGTAAGTTTTCAAAGAAACTCATCGTTGCGTACCGAGTACGCTATCGAACGTAGAAACCCCTTTTAATTAAAATTAATATTTAATTCGTAAATATTAATAAATATGAAAATTATTTATTCTTTATTTACCTGGGATGTTACATCCTTCCCCCCTTTTGGGAATTGCGTCCTCGCAATTTTATTCACTTATCAAAATAATTGGGGGTATTTATCCCTCATAGAATTTTCAGATTCCCACGTTGCCTCTTCAATCACATGGTTTATTCACAAAACCTTTACCTGATGAATCACCTTATTCCGTAACACCTTCTCCCTATGGTCAAGAATCTGGACTGGTTGTTCTTCATAAGATAAGTTCTCTTCCAGCTGAACTACCTCTGGACTCAAAACATGAGATGGATCTGGCATATACTTTCTCAACATCGAAACGTGAAAAACATTGTGTACCTGAGATAAACTCAGAGGTAAAGCCACCCGGTATGCAACTGATCCAACTCTCTCCAGAATTTCATATGGTCCAATAAACCTTGGACTCAGCTTTCCTTTCTTACCAAATCTCATCACACTTTTCCAAGGAGAAACCTTGAGAAAAACATGATCACCTACCTCGAAAGATAGATCCTTCCTACGGTTATCCGCATAACTCTTCTGCCTGCTCTGAGCTGTTCTCATGTGTTTCTGAATGAACTGAACTTTTTCTGCCATCTCTTCTACCAATTCTGGTCCCATCAACTTCCTTTCACCAACTTCATCCCGAAAAGCTGGAGTTCGACACCGCTTCCCATATAATGCCTCAAATGTTTCCATCTGTATACTGAAATGAAAATTGTTATTATAAGAAAACTCAACCAAAGAAAGATGTTGGTCCCAACTTCCCTAATAATCCATCGAACAAGCTCGTAGCATATCCTCCAAGGTCTGAATTTTTCGTTCTAACTGCCCATCTGATTGAGGATGAAAAGCTATACTAAAATTTAACTCAGTACCCAACGACTTCTGAAGGCCTTTCCAAAAGTTAGAAGTAAACTTGGGATCACGATCAGATACAATGGAGAGAGGAACTCCATGTAACCTAACTATCTCTTTAAGATACAAACGGGAAAGTTGATCTAGAGAGAAAGTATCTCATATAGAAAGGAAATGAGCAGATTTGGTCAACCGATCAACAATAACCCAGATTGCATTATTACCTCGAGATGTCCTCGTTAATCCCACAACAAAGTCCATGGATATGTTTTCCCATTTCCACTTTGGAACTAGTAAAGGCTGAAGCATCCCTTTAGGTAACTGCCGCTCTGCTTTAACCTGTTGACATGTCAAACACTTCACAGTAAAATCAGCAATATCTATTTTCATTCCATCCCACCAGTAATACTCCCACAGATCTCTATACATCTTAGTACTGCCCGGATGAACTGAAAACGGAGAACTATGAGCCTCACATAACAACTCATTCTTCAACTGTGAATCACAAGGCACACAATACCTCTTCCCAAACCTCAAAACACAAACACAAACTTATCCAAGAACTCATGGAAAATTTTATTCATAAGGTCCATGAATAAAGCATGTGCATTGGTTAACCCAAAAAACATAACTACAAATTAATAATGGCCATATCTAGTACGGAACGCAGTCTTCGGAACGTCAGCTTATTTTACTTTCAACTGATGGTACCCCGACCTCAAGTCAATCTTCGAAAAATACTGAGCTCCCTGGAGCTGATACCACTTCATTCGATGGCCCAACATTTGCTGAAGTTGTTGCAAAGGATTTCACCACCCCTTTCTTCTTGTAGTCTGGCTGCATTCCCCCAGTTGAGTTCTTCGTTGGACACTCGTTTGCATAATGACCCATTTCATTACACTTAAAAAATATTACCGTTGGCTTTTCATTTCTTGCTTGATCATCTTCCTTACAGTTACGAGCAATATGACCAGACTTACCACACCGAATGAACTTACCAGGCTTGGATAAACATTCTTCAGGATTCATTTTACCACACTTCTCACAGGATGGATATTTGGTTTTCTTACCTCCTTGCTTCTTTGATGAATTCTTCCCCTTTGCCTGCCAACTAGACCTCTTATTCTGTTGTTTGTCATAGAACACCTGATCATCGGGAAACTCCATTTCCACCTTCTCCGCACATCGAACAAGTTTTTCATAACATTTGAACTCACGAGAAGCTGAAGCCCTTCGATACTTTGGCTTTAACCCTGATTAAAAATGGTTTCTTTTACTATCAAGATCTCGTATGAAGTTTGGAGCATACCTTGCCAATCGAGTGAACTTTTCTTCATAAGCAGCCACTGAATCATCCTCCTGCCTCGATTCTAGGAACTGTTTTTCCATCCTAAGACGAACCACCTTAGGAAAATATTTCTCAAGAAACATACCTTTGAATTCGTCCCAGTGAAGATCCTCAATCTCATCACTATCCTTTATATTTTTCACCATCGACCACCACTGATCAGCTTCACCTTCAAAACGGTAAACAGCAAGACTAACCTTTTGATGTTCTGAACACCCCATGACATCAAAAATGTTATCCAGTGCTTTAATCCACCCTTCAGCTTGCACAGGGTCATATGATCCTCTGAATGATGGGGGATGTTGCCTCATGAAATGTTCCACCACTGACATGTTTATCTGCGGTTGATCTGGCTGATCTCGTGCATGGATACCACCACCATTTATAGCCTGAGTCAACTGTTCCATCACTGCAACAAACTGTTCAGTTCTGATTCCGACCATCTCAGGTTGCTGATTTGGAAGGTTATCTTTCTCCTGATGTCGTGTAACGACCCGAAATTTTTAAATAAATTTTGTTTCCTAATTTTATGTGTTATTGTTATACTCAACAAAAATGTTTTATTTGATAAACATGATTATAATTAAAATGAGATTAGTGGGTTTTGACTATTATATAACCATCGGTCAACATGACCGCTATGAACAAAATGTTTTGATTATTGTCTCTAAATATAAGTAATCTTGGTTAATTATTATAGAAAGAAGATTTGATGGCCTCACCTAGTAGTCTTGGACCGATCGAAGCCCATCTAACAGATCTTGGGAAGGAGGTAGCACCACTGGGCTTTGCTCTGGATCAAATCGAAGCTGAACTTCATCATGTGAAGCTGGAACGAAATCGCCTTCGTGAGAAGTTCAAACTGATAGAAATTACTACTCGGGCAATGTTGACTGATCCGCCCCAAGCTTCTATCACCCTAGCACACCTTACTCTTAGGTCCTATGCTGGTATTATAAAGGGTTATGTAACGAGACCGTAACTACCTTGTGTAATCCTTGTTTTAAATAAAAATTGGGATTTCTTCTTAGGATGAAGTTTATGAATTTTTAAATGACCGGATAAATATAGTATGCATATTTTTGATGAATTTTAGAAAAAGGATATTTTAAATATGTTTATGTAAACCCTAAATAATTAAAAATGTGTAATGATTTTCAAAAAATGGTCTTCTGCAATTATGTTCAGTACTAAATTTAGAGTCTAATAAGATCAACTTGATTTTTGATGAATAGTAAAATATGAATAGTGATTTTATGATTAGGATTAGTAATATGACCAAATGGATTAGTAATCTCACTTAAAGAATGTTTTAAAATAATCTAGGCACCTTGATTAAGTAATGTGATTCAATAAAATAGTTAAATAACAGTTTCATTAATTATTATTCAAGTATTAGTTTTTTCGGGTGAATAGTGTTTTTTAATTAAAAATAATTAGAAAATTATTTTGATAAAAATGACTTTATTTTTGAACTCAGAGCATCGATATTATGTTATGGTAATTTTTGGGGTTTTTTCTGAAAAAAATGAATTTTCGATGAATAGTGTTTTTATTTAAAAATTAAATTAAAAATATTTAGAAAATTATTTTTATAAAATGGATTTCATTTTTGAAATCAGAGCATTGATATTTGGTTAATGTGAAATTTTGGGATTTTTCTGAGAAAGTTGAATTTTCAGTGAATAGTAAAAATACAGTTTTAGGGTTTCTGTATGTTTAATGACATCATAACGGTGTCATGATGATGTCATGAGATCTTTTGAGGTTTGGCCGGCCAAGGGAGATGAATTATTGTTTTGGGGGCCCCATGTGGCCTAACTCCATGATAAATGACAAGGGAGAGCACATGGGTTTGAGAAAAGCACATGTGAGGTGTCCCTTGGCCATTAATGTCTTGTCCCCTCACTTTCCCTATAAATACCAAGCCCTCCTCTCATCCATTCGACTCCCCACTCATTCCCAACGAAGTTCTGGTCTCATTACCTCCCAAGGTGTCCTCCCAAGGTTCCCCAAGCCCTCAAGGTCCCAACCTTTGAGGTTTAAGAGTTACATTTTAAGGTAAGGGATCCGACCTCTCTCTTTCTTTTCAAGTAATCTCTTTTATGTCATTTCTTTTATACTCCATGTTCTTATGTTGGAGGATGTTATTTTATATTCATCCTACTTCCTATTTCATGTTCATATGTTGAGAGACCCCCCCTTGCTCTCATCAATTCGTTTTAAGAATGTTTAAGTGGCGTCGTTAGGCTGCCGAATATTTAAGGGATTCTTTCACCTTCCTCGTTTTCAAGTTCTATTTTCATTCAAGTATTTCATGTTCATTTTTATTATGTTGGGGTATGATCTCTAAATTTATCATACTGATCTTTTATGATCATATGATGAGATACCCCATTTGATCGCTTCAATTCAGTATTTTGAAGTTTTAAGTGGCGCTGTTAGGCTGCCGAATTTTTAAGTGGTTCTTCACCCTTCTCGTTTTGAAGTTCTACTTTCATGTCAATTATTTCAAGTTCCTTTTTGTTATATTGGGGTATGATCTCTATATCTATCATACTGGACTCTTATTTTCATATGATGAGAGACCCCATTTGCTCGCTTCAATTCAGTATTTTGAAGTTTTAAGTGGCGCTGTTAGGCTACCGAATTTTTAAGTGGTTCTTCACCCTTCTCGTTTTGAAGTTCTACTTTCATGTCAATTATTTCAAGTTACTTTTTGTTATATTTGGGTATGATCTCTATATATATCATACTGGACACTTATGTTCATATGATGAGAGACCCCATTTGATATTTTCAATTCAGTATTTTGATGTTTTAAGTGGCGCCGTTAGGCTGCCGAATTTTTAAGTGGTTCTTCACCCTTCTTGTTTTGAAGTTCTACTTTCATGTCAATTCCTTCAAGTTCCTTTTTGTTATGTTGGGGAATTATCTCAATATGTATCATACTGAACTATTATTTTCACATGATGAGAGACCCTATTTGATCTTTTCAAATCATTTTTTTTGTGTTTAAGTAACGCCGTTAGGCTGCCGAACATTCATAAGAGAAATCTAATTTTGTCTTCCTTCCCTATTTTTCATTTAAAATGGTATTTCCTTGAAATTTCATTACCATGATCATGTATCCTTCTTATTCTGTCCATGTACTATTTTATGGGTCATTTATGAATGTTTGACCCATTTTACCTCTCTTTTAATGTCTTCTAAAACCTCAGAACATTGCCGTTATGCTGCAGAATTTCTGTCTCAAAATGTCTCTTTTTTTTTCTAAAGTTCTTTTATATTATTAAGTGAATACTCAAAGCTATTTCTTGTAAAGGGGTATTCACATATATACCAAAATTTTCTATTTTAAATTCTGGGATTTACATACATGAGACCCACCTTTCTTTTCTGTGGGTTTTAAAGTGACGTAAAGATCATGTCTTTAAAGCAGTTTTTAAAACGTTTTGATTATGAAATGAAACCCATTTATTTTATGCTATATGGGTTATTTATGAAATGATTGATGATGATATATGTGGCTCACATGATAATAAAGGCAAATTTAAGGGTGCGCCCTGATAGCGCTCCAATGCATTGGGTAATGATGTAACCACTAGAGATTACAATTTTCACGATACCTTGGTGAATAACCATGGTAATTTTAAAATGACACCTTGGGGATGGACCTTGGTTATATGTTCATGATTGTCTATGTTAAATGATGTAGCCAAATCTTCAAGTTATGAAAAAGTTTTATTTTGATATGCTTCATGATTTCAATTTCATGCATTAAAGTTCTTTTCATGACTTTATTGATGTATCTCAAGTTCATATGTAAAATGTTTCACTTGTTTCCCTTGCTGGGCCTTCTGCTCACCCTTCCTTTTGATGTATGTCCCCAGGTTATGAGATGCAGTAATGAGCCTAGGGTAAACATGAGGAGAAGCCTTTCAAGTGTTTAAGAAGATTGTTATTTTTTGTTTCATGTTTTATGTTCCTTGTTTCCAGGACACTAAACCTTAATGATCCTCAGTTCCGTGTAATGGAATGAAAAGTTATGTTATAAAAAGACGGGATACTATAGTTGGTATCAAAGGATGGTTTAGTTATTTGTGGAAATTAGGATATGAAAACTCTAGGAGGAACCCTATAGAAAAGTTTAATATAGGAAATCTTCCTGGTATTTTGGTGAGTATTGAGTAAGGGGTTGCCAAGCAAATACATCCCTGTCTGGATACGAGAAGGTAGAGGTGGCTCTGGCACAGATGTACATAGGGGTAAAACCCGAAAACACCGCTTTGAGCTAGACTCGAACGGGAACTGGTACACGACAACGGGCCTTGCTGCACCTTTGGTTACGACACTCCCGGTGGATATGCTTTGGTAAATTCATAAGCTTGGTATGAACCATTGTTAAAGGAACAAAGATAAAATAAAATAAAGGTTCACATAAGAATATATGATCATTCATAACCTAGATGGGAACCTAGTAGATAACAAGTTTGGGTATACCTTTCATATACAAGTTATCCTTATATGCTTTCAGTTCCTTTTTATGATTATAAGCTAAGTACTTAAGCCCCTAATTATGCTTTCTCTTCTTAGTTAATGGCGGGAAATGGAAGAACATGTTCCGACAACCAATGTGACAGGAAATGCGACGATTTTCGTATTAATATGACAGGGATGATTAGGGGATTAAAATATGATTATTATTTTGGAAGACGTTCATTATTTTGGGAACCATATTTGATCGAGGTAAATAGATTACTACAGTACTTTCATTAAGGAGTAAGGTTGACTTATATTTTGACGAATCGATGAATTTAAGGTGAACTTATAGTAATTTAGGTTACTTATGGGAATGACTAACCTATCTCGGGTAAAATATGTTTAGGTTAGCTACTTTTTTATAAGATGTTAGGAGTGGTTGATGTTGTCTGGAGATGAACAATGAAGTTGTTTTGGAAGACTATGTTATCAAATCCTTATTGTATTTGGGTTTCAATCTTAGTTTGGTTTGTTTTGAGGAATTTTAAGGACCGTTATTTATGGAATGGTCTATGATGAACTTTGGGTAGTACCATGGAACTTTGATGATTTAAAAGTAGTTTCCATTCCTATGGGATTCTTTCTTTTTGAAGAGTTGTTTTACCTTAACCTTTCTCTTTTTGGGATAATGTTTAAAGATAGAAAAAATAGATAGTTAATTTTTTGTAGATTATGTGATTCTATAGAAGATGATTCTTGTGCTTTTATGAGACCAAGTGTTTTTGAATTCTCATCATTCGGAAAAATATTAGTGTTGGTAGGGACTTGTTAAAGGATGAAACTCTACTTGAAGGTAGGTATATTTTCTTATGTTTTTGTTCTATGTAGTAAATGAAATCCTCAAAATTATGAAAAGAAACGTAAAACAAAAATGTTGTTGGTTTACGTTTCCTACTAGGTAATCAAAGACCGTTTACACACATCATAAGTTTGGGATTTTCTCATGGTTAACTTTCTCCTAATCATGTTCTCTATCACTCTCCCTCAGAACTTGACCCTTTGTTTTTTTCCTCCATGTCCATGTTTTCCTACATGGAACCCTAGTGTGGGTTAACTCGGGTGACCATTGTACTTCCCTTTCTTTATTTTAAAGTAATAGTTTTACTGACTCCTTTTCCGATGTGGGACATTCATTGAAATTTCAAAACCCAATTTTAAAATTGCGAGGACGCAATTTCTTAAGGGGGGAAGATTGTAATGACCCGAAATTTTTAAATAAATTTTGTTTCCTAATTTTATGTGTTATTGTTATACTCAACAAAAATGTTTTATTTGATAAACATGATTATAATTAAAATGAGATCAGTGGGTTTTGACTATTATATAACCATCGGTCAACATGACCGCTGTGAACAAAATGTTTTGATTATTGTCTCTAAATATAAGTAATCTTGGTTAATTATTATAGAAAGAAGATTCGATGGCCTCACCTAGTAGTCTTGGACCGATCGAAGCCCATCTAACAGATCTTGGGAAGGAGGTAGCACCACTGGGCTTTGCTCTGGATCAAATCCAAGCCGAACTTCATCATGTGAAGCTGGAACGAAATCGCCTTCGTGAGAAGTTCAAACTGATAGAAATTACTACTCGGGCAATGTTGACTGAGCCGCCCCAAGCTTCTATCACCCTAGCACACCTTACTCTTAGGTCCTATGCTGGTATTATAAGGGGTTATGTAACGAGACCGTAACTACCTTGTGTAATCCTTGTTTTAAATAAAAATTGGGATTTCTTCTTATGATGAAGTTTAAGAATTTTTAAATGACCGGATAAATATAGTATGCATATTTTTGATGAATTTTAGAAAAAGGATATTTTAAATATGTTTATGTAAACCCTAAATAATTAAAAATGTGTAATGATTTTCAAAAAATGGTCTTCTGCAATTATGTTCAGTACTAAATTTAGAGTCTAATAAGATCAACTTGATTTTTGATGAATAGTAAAATATGAATAGTGATTTTATGATTAGGATTAGTAATATGACCAAATGGATTAGTAATCTCACTTAAAGAAAGTTTTAAAATAATCTAGGCACCTTGATTAAGTAATGTTATTCAATAAAATAGTTAAATAACAGTTTCATTAATTATTATTCAAGTATTAGTTTTTTCGGGTGAATAGTGTTTTTTAATTAAAAATTTAATTAAAAATAATTATAAAATTATTTTTATAAAAATGACTTTATTTTTGAACTCAGAGCATCGATATTATGTTATGGTAATTTTTGGGGTTTTTTCTGAAAAAAATGAATTTTCGATGAATAGTGTTTTTATTTAAAAATTAAATTAAAAATATTTAGAAAAATATTTTTATAAAATGGATTTCATTTTTGAAATCAGAGCATTGATATTTGGTTAATGTGAAATTTTGGGATTTTTCTGAGAATGTTGAATTTTCAGTGAATAGTAAAAATACAGTTTTAGGGTTTCGGTATGTTTAATGACATCATAATGGTGTCATGATGATGTCATGAGATATTTTGAGGGTTGGTCGGCCAAGGGTGATGAAGTATTGTTTTGGGGGCCCCATGTGGCCTAACTCCATGATAAATGACAAGGGAGAGCACATGGGTTTGAGAAAAGCACATGTGAGGTGTCCCTTGGCCATTAATGCCTTGTCCCTTCACTTTCCCTATAAATACCAAGCCCTCCTCTCATCCATTCGACTCCCCACTCATTCCCAACGAATTTCCGGTCTCATTACCTCCCAAGGAGTCCTCCCAAGGTGCCCCCAAGCCCTCAAGGTCCCAACCTTTGAGGTTTAAGAGTTACATTTTAAGGTAAGGGATCCGACCTCTCTCTTTCTTTTCAAGTAATCTCTTTTATGTCATTTCTTTTATACTCCATGTTCTTATGTTGGAGGATGTTATTTTATATTCATCCTACTGACTATTTCATGTTTATATGATGAGAGACCCCCCCTTGCTCTCATCAATTCGTTTTAAGAATGTTTAAGTGGCGCCGTTAGGCTGCCGAATTTTTAAGGGATTCTTTCACCTTCCTCGTTTTCAAGTTCTATTTTCATTCAAGTCTTTCATGTTCCTTTTTATTATGTTGGGGTATGATCTCTAAATTTATCATACTGATCTTTTATGATCATATTATGAGAGACCCCATTTGATCGCTTCTATTCAGTATTTTGAAGTTTTAAGTGGCGCCGTTAGGCTGCCGAATTTTTAAGTGGTTCTTCACCCTTTTCGTTTTGAAGTTCTACTTTCATGTCAATTATTTCAAGTTCCTTTTTGTTATATTGGGGTATGATCTCTATATCTATCATACTGGACTCTTATGTTCATATTATGAGAGACCCCATTTGCTCGCTTCAATTCTGTATTTTGAAGTTTTAAGTGGCGCCGTTAGGCTGCCAAATTTTTAAGTGGTTCTTCACCCTTCTCGTTTTGAAGTTCTACTTTCATGTCAATTATTTCAAGTTCCTTTTTGTTATTTTGGGGTATGATCTCTATATATATCATACTGGACTCTTATGGTCATATGATGAGAGACCCCATTTGATCTCTTCAATTCATTATTTTGATGTTTTAAGTGGCGCCGTTAGGCTGCCGAATTTTTAAGTGGTTCTTCACCCTTCTCATTTTGAAGTTCTACTTTCATGTCAATTCTTTCAAGTTCCTTTTTGTTATGTTGGGGAATTATCTAAATATCTATCATACTGAACTATTATGTTCACATGATGAGAGACCCTATTTGATCTTTTCAAATCATTTTTTTTATGTTTAAGTAACGCCGTTAGGCTGCCGAACTTTCATAAGAGAAATCTAATTTTGTCTTCCTTCCCTGTTTTTCATTTCAAATGTTATGTCCTTGAAATTTCATTACCATGATCATGTATCCTTCTTATTCTGTCCATGTACTGTTTTATGGGTCATTTATGAATGTTTGACCCATTTTACCTCTCTTTTAATGTCTTCTAAAACCTCAGAACATTGCCGTTATGCTGCAGAATTTCTGTCTCAAAATGTCTCTCTTTTTTTCTAAAGATCTTTTATATTATTAATTGAATACTCAAAGCTCTTTCTTCTAAATGGGTATTCACATATATACCAAAATTTTCTATTTTAAATTCTGGGATTTACATACATGAGACCCACCTTCCTTTTCTGTGGGTTTTAAAGTTACGTAAAGATCATGTCTTTAAAGCAGTTTTTAAAACGTTTTGATTATGAAATGAAACCCATTTATTTTATGCTATATGGGTTATTTATGAAATCTTTGATGATGATATATGTGGCTCACATGATAATAAAGGCAAATTTAAGGGTGCGCCCTGATAGCGCTCTAATGCATTGGGTAATGATGTAACCACTAGAGATTACAATTTTCACGATACCTTGGTGAATAACCTTGGTAATTTTAAAATGACACCTTGGGGACGGACCTTGGTGATATGTTCATGATTGTATATGTTAAATGATGTAGCCACATCTTCAAGTTATGAAAAAATTTTATTTTGATATGCCTCATGATTTCAATTTCATGCATTAAAGTTCTTTTCATGACTTTATTGATGTATCTCAAGTTCATATGTAAAATGTTTCACTCGATTCCCTTACTCGGACTTCTGCTCACCCTTCCTTTTGATGTATGTCCCCAGGTTATGAGATGCAGTAATGAGCCTAGGGTGAACATGAAGAGAAGCCTTTCAAGTGTTTAAGAAGAATGTTTTTTTTGTTTCATGTTTTATGTTCCTTGTTTCCAAGACACTAAACCTTAAAGATCCTCAGTTCCGTGTAATGGAATGAAAAGTTATGTTATAAAAAGACGGGATGCTATATGTCGTCCCAACATAGCTGCTTTGTTTCCTCTGCGAAAATCCATTCTGAACACAGAAATATCTTAGGCGAAGCAACATGGTAATCCGTAAATGCTATATCATTTCAATCATATTATAATTTAACACTTTTCTAACTCCTAAAGTTGTCTAAACCGACCTTTGATACCAACTATAAGGCCCCAGCCTTAAACCTTACTTAATCTTGATTTATCACAAGAATACACGTTGAGGATCTTTTCAGGTTTAGAGTTTTAGAGAATTAGAACATAACTATTACATCTCAAAAGATTACAAAGTAGTCACTTCTACAAAGTTTCCATAAATAAATAAAAAACTCTTAAAAGAAACATGTCTAGTTCCATGTTTTATATATCATGACATTCCCTTGATCCCATCAATGACCTTATTCCACATTAAGTCCTGTGAAAAACATTTCAAAAAAACTTGGGGTGAGCATAAAAAGCTCAGTAAGGGTTACACAAAGAATGAAAACTGTTAGTTTTTCAAAATCAAGTAAACCATGTATACTCTATCAAATTAATACCTTCACCTTCATGAAGTTGTAAAAACTCTTCACTGAATAAAGTATCATTACATACCTTGTTGTAACCAAAGGATAACCATAAAATCCATAAAAAGAACACATAACATTTATAAAGGTAACTTGGGACATAAACATACTTAAGTGGAATAACCATACTATCCACTTCCACACATATCACTTAATGGAATAGCCATACGGCCAATTTCCATACATACTTAATGGAATAGCCGTACGGCCGACTTCCATACCCAATGAATTGTAAAACGCTTCGTAGAAAAAGATTCCTTTTGTATAAAAGTAAAAGTAAAATGGGTTTATACACTGTAAAAATAAAGTTGTGTATAAAACGAAATATGCCTCAATGAAAGGAGACTGAGACGAAGTCCCTTACCTCGGGTCCGACTTGACTCGATCATTCTTTAACGTCCTGAATAACAAACTTGAGTTAATTTATACTTGATTAAGAACCTTTTTAAATTTCATTATTCCTTTTATATCACTTATTTCCATGTTATAAACATTATGTAACCATTTAAGTTAATAATGTTTGTTTTCTCAATATTTGGTTCTTAAGTCGAAAGTGGACTTCTTACAATTACATGTTGTTCGTGTGGTCAAAGGTTCTTTATATCCAGAATGAAATTACCGATTTGGATATAATATGTATCATATATATCCATAATATACATGTATTTATAATATTACATAATCATTTAGGGGTAAGAAATGAAATGCACCGTTCATGGAGACGGTAAGCCGTACGTACGCATGAACGCTACTTTCATTTCTTTGTCATATTAATGGAATTAAAACTAAATGAGAGGTATGTATATTTTAATTCCAGAATTATATTCATCATTTAGATATATCATTAATTATATATATCCATTATATACATGTACTTTTAATAGTACATTACATTTGGGGATAAGAAATGAAATGCACCGTTCATGGAGACGGTAAGCCGTACGTACGCATGAACGCTACTTTCATTTCTATATCATACATTAATGGAAATAAATAATAATGATATAGAGGTATATTATAATTCCTGTATAACATCATATATAATAACTTTAAATCCATCCTTTACACGTCCCACATATGGCATTAACGAATCACATCACTTTGAGGGGGCGGTAGTCCGCACTTCCTTAAATGAAGATATCGTGTTTACCCATAATGGAAACCATAAAGGTATGCCCAAAATGAAAAATAAAGAAGCTTAAAGAAAAAAAAACATATTATATATCATATATAAAAAATAGTGACATCATAATGGACACCTTTGAAGTTGTTAAATGAGTATTGAACAATCATCGTTTCGGGAGGCAGAATTTCGCCATCCACGGAAACCGTATGTTCTTTAACCATTTGATGTAGTTGTGTGAGAGTTTAGCTCGAATAAATCTTATAACAACATCCTAGTATATTGAAGATACTGGTGTTGTTACAAAATAAGTAAATAAAAAAGATTTTAGAGGGTTGGAGAAGCAAAATAAAACAAATGAACAAGAGAGAATGAATTACCTTTAAAAGTGTAACTCCTTTTGATTTGAGCCTAAAGGCTTCCTTTGAACGGATTCTGCCAAAAGGGAATCCTCTAGGATGAGGAGAGGGATGTGGAGAGAGTAAATGGGCAGGGTTTGGACGAGCCAAATGCTTGAGGAGTGTGTGAAATGAGGTAGAGGTGGGGGCCATTTATAAGAGGAGTGGAGGGGCACTTTTGGAAAGTAAAGAAATATTACATTATTTGAAAATGTGTTTCGGTTTTAAAAGGTCCCACATTGAAATAATTCGTGGATAAGGTGATAAGGGTTCGAAATCCACTCATCCAATTTGTTTTTTACATGTGTAGTTCATAGATTTTACATTATCTTTCCATTTTATTTAAATTGTCAAATAATGATGTCATCGCTGCATCATTATTATGTCATAAATAATTTAATTTATTTAATGTCTAAAAATTATAAAAAAAATACTATGATGTAGTAAATCTCTTTATCTTTACAATTACTATTAATAATCAAAATTTTTACTTGTGTAACCCTACTTAAAAATTGTTTTAGTAAAACAACTCATGTTTGTGTCAATTTAATTTTAACATTAAATAAAAATAGATTATTGTCATTTTCCAACTAAAGTGGCTCCATGGGGTCCCCAACTTGGCCCATGTCTTGTCTTGGTCGGACATGACTCACCCAATAGGTTTAGGACATGTGTCATGGTGTTTTCACATTCTTATAATATCATTTTTACCTTAAATTAAACTAATTACCTCTAATCGCGATTAAGAACTTAATAAGTTACTATTCACCAAAAAAGTATTATAATCTCATTGAACCACATTTTACTTCTTAATGACAACCATTTATGTCGGATTTTTTAAATTCAAAACACAATGATGGCAAAATTTCATTTAAACGGAAAATCAGTTTTTATAAGTACCACTTAGTGGTTTCACTATTCATCAAAAATTGAAGTTTTTCAGAAAATTACCAAAAATTTACCCTAAGCTATATTTGATATTACGAATTCAAAAATGAAGTCCGTTTTACAAAATTCCAAACATATTAGTCACATTAATTAATTTAATAATTAATTTCCGCTGTCAGAGCAAATAGTGTGTTTTTATAAAACAATAAGTATCAAAAAATTGACACTAGTTTAAGTCTGATTTCAAAGTGAAATTAATTCCAATGACCACTATTGGATTTAATGGTAAAAATATTTTCTAATTTCACTTTAAAACCAATTCAAAAGATAATATAATCATATAAATAAATTAGATTAAAAAGAGGTTTTGAATTAAAATACAACATTTTACACTATTCATTAAAAAATTGATCTTTATCAGAAAGGTACCAAAAATTTACACAAAGTAAATTTTGATGTCCCGATTCTAAAGAAGAGTTATTTTTGGTACAATAGAATTTATAAGATTGATCAAAACTATATTTAATGACGGTTCGCCGTCAAAAGGTGATAAGTGAACCCTTAGTGAAAATTAGGGTATAAATGCCTAAAATTGAACTCTTTCGGTATTTTAAGCCTTAATCTTTTATTGGGTAAATGTAAAAACATTTAAAAACATATATAATCATATTTTAGTTATTTCTATCCATTCCCGCTAGTACAATGGCTACTCGTTAACTAACATTTAAAATAATATTATTTTATTACTTGTGTGCAACGTATGTTTTCAAAGAAACTCATCGTTGCGTATCGAGTACGCTATCGAACGTAGAAACCCCTTTTAATTAAAATTAATATATAATTCGTAAATATTAATAAATATGAAAATTATTTATTCTTTATTTACCTAGGATGTTACAGAGGAACCCCTTGATCCAACCACTAGATCATATCCTATATTGTGGACTATTTTTTGGGGTAATCAGTTTCTGAATGTTATTTCATTCTATATCCTTTACTTATTTTAATTTTCTTTTCTCCTATCAATTTTTCTAATCCCAAAAGTGAGAGAAATTTATGCAATTTGCTAATTATTTATGCAATTAGATAATTCCATGATTTTTTATTATCATAAGGGGGAGATTGTTGGCTCAAATATGTTGTTGGAAACTATATATACCAATAAAGGTTTTAATTATCACAAAGCATGCAATACATTAACTTATATCTTATCTTATGTTATATCCTATATTATTATCAAACATTATCATGAATATTAGTTCATTTCAATCATTTAAATATTTATGAATGTTTTTGTTTAATAAGATTTTAATTGATTATCTATGTGTAATTATGAGGATTACCAGTTTCTAAATTTCTGGAATTTCATGACAGATAGAACATCTAAAAAGTTTCAATGTATAAGTCACTGACACTGAAAAGATGATGAATCACCATTATAAATAAGTCTTACTGACAGAAAGATCAAATATTAATATTTTCAAAGTATGTGAAGCTGATAGTGTTAGTTCAAGTGATCTACCATTTCATAATGCTATCGATGCAAGGACTACATGATAGTTAAAATGAGTCATTATTATCTCAACTTTCCCACTGATAGAAGGAATGACTCAACATTTGCCTAAGTCACTGTTAGTTCATCTATCTCACCGATGAAAGGAGAAACTGACACCCACAGTTCATGATACTAATGGAATGGACTCACCAATGATGACAGACTGATGCTGACAGACCGATAATTATGACTCACCAATATTCAAAAAAAAACTATTTTTATATTATTAATTAAAATTTATATCTAACAATTATATTTATAGAAATTAATGTTTCTGACATTATTTAATGATGTCTGTAGGACTATCATTAGAAATTACAAGGTATATTAATGTGTAGAGATCTTCATGCATACTGGACATCGAATTATAAAATATTTATACACTAAATATTTTAACAGATGATGAGGAATATGCTGAAAATAAATAATAATAGAAGAGCTGAAAACTTCTTTAACTCTTGAGATTTCTATAAAATCTCAAGAAATCAAAGAAATAATATACAGAGACATCAACAATACAATTACTTTTTACTAAACTTCATTAAAAATCTTTTAAATAAGGATCTAAACACTCCACACTCCACAAAACCAGATCATAGAGAATGTGATACTTTGTTAGGATCATTAATTAAAAAGAGGACTCAAACATCATTTTCCCTACATCAGATGAGTCCAAATCCTATTTTCATAACACACAGAGTCATCTAAACCTCATTCTATATCTTTAGATCTGTTGTGTTCTTTTGTTTACATTTTAAAGTAGAGTGTGTATTTGTATGTTACACACACACTGACTCCTTTTCATAACTAGAGGATACTTGATATCCTTGAACTCATTCTCATTATAATCATTTGTATCCCATATAGAATAGTGTAATATGTCAAGTGTGACATGTTTTTTTCATAAGAATAATTGTGGTAGAGGTCAAGTGTGACCTGGACAGTCTTGTGTACAATTGAGAACCCCAATCTATGACGTGGATCAATTTTGTTAATATAAATTACTTGGTGACAGATGATCACCAAGTGGAGAGGAATAAGTCTCAACATGAGACTGAACATCTTTTTTATATCTGTTGTTCCTTTTCCTTTTAGTTTTTACTTTTACAATTTAGTTTTACTTTAGTTTATCAAAATTTCCTAAAACAAAATTGAACTTTGATAGTTTTTTTGGCATGTTTTTATATCTATTTTGAAACTGTAAGTTAGTTTAAAAAGTTATAATAATATTCATATTAGTAAAGCTGAGAACTAATCAATATTATGAGAAATTAATTGATTATTATGTACTTTTATAAATTCACTACAAACTAACATTGATAATATATTTAATTGGGGAACATTTTTAATGAACCAATTTCAATAGAAATTTTTATAAATACTCAATTCACCACCCTCTAGAGTAATGTACTCCGACCAATAAAATTAGATTAATCATGGGATAATGACCTAAAATAGGGGAATCCCAACTATAAAATCCCATGAAACTGCATTAGGAAAACCCCTACACATAAGCTCCACACACACTAAAAATAATTCAACTTTAATCTCCCATGTTCCATGGTCTATATAGATCTAACCATTGTTATCCTATGAAATTCCCTTACTTGGATCTCTTATAATTATATCTTTGTACATAAAAAATGGGGAACAAGCCGAGAATGAGTATTATAAACTAATAGGCAGTTGACACACCACCCCTATATACCTATCATAAAATAAATTTCTTATATAAAATAACATTTGAACATAGTAGAATGAGAAAAAATAAATCAATATTAATTATCGACATTAAAAAAATAGTGTTCCTAATAAGGAAACGTAACTCTCAAATGGGTAGGGTGCTTAGCATTATTTCCCAAATTTGGGAGTGACAATTTCGTAATTAGATGATTGAGTAATTGAAATATTTCATCTCATCCCATATATCTATATCACAATAAGATTTAGTACATGATCCCTCCCCATGGAAGGTGAATGGTGTATAGAATGTCAGTGCATTTGCCTATCCCGTGGGGAAATAATTAGGGACATACAAATTCAAGGTATTATGAGCATATTTATTCAATATTTCTTATTAGAATGTGTACCTACTTTAAAATATATAATGTACCCATATATCCATCCCAATGTGATTAAAATCCACCAAGAGGCATATGGAAATCTTACAATAATTCCATGATCCATTTTATGAATTCATGACTGTAAATAGTTGAAGGAATATATATATAAATATACTACTAAAATACCCTTTCAATATGTTAATATGGTATGGGAAATAATTTTATCAATAAATATTCCCTATAATATATTAATAGTATAACAATAGCATGCTAAGGAAGTGAATATTATAAGTTAAAACACATTGTCCACTCAAGGCATGCATTTTATCTTACACAAATCTAACAAAATACATGGGATTAGCTTTTAATCATATAGAAACACATTAAATTTTTTATTTAAATTAATAATCATTTATTTTCATTAACTCCACTCATCCTTAGGCCAATATCATCTTATCCCTTAAGATGTCATGTTGGGAATAGGGATATACCTACCAAATCAATTCTAGACTAAATATTTCATTTTTAAAAAAGGATATCATGTCACTAAATAAATCATAGAACCATCCACTACTAAAAAAATGAGCTTTAACAATGCTAAAAAAGAGCTGATAAATGTCATGCCTGTTGTAACATAAAATTTTGTAGCTGCACACCCAAACAAGACATGGAAACAAATCAGCATATCAAAACGTATACCCATAAAAAATTAACACATAATTTATAAGGTAATTACAGCATGTATACAAATACAACAAGTATAAATATAAAACAAGTATAATAATACAACAGGTCTACCTATACACCATTAACACATAATTTATATGTTAATTAAATACATAATGAATTCAATTCAGAATTCAGGGGGTTGGGGGCTGTTCAAGGGTTTGGGGTGGCTGTCCTTGAAGGATATGGGTTGTCCAGGGGTGGGGGTGTTTGGGGGGATGGGGTGTCCAGGGGTTGGGGGTGTTGTCCAGGGTGGTGGGGGGCTGTCTATGGTGGTGTCCAAGGGGGTGGGTGGTGTCCAGGGGTTGGGGGGGATTTCTATGGGTGGGGTGTCCAGGGGGTTGGGGAGTCCAGGGGGTGGGGGTTCTCAGGGGGTGGGGTGGTTTCCAGCAGGTGGGGGCAGTCTAGGAGGTTGGGGGGTTGTCCAAGGGGGGTGTGGTGGTGTCCAGGGGGTGGGTTTGCTTGTTATAGCGACCCGAGCCTTTTACATAAAACATTTCATGATTTTAAGAACAATTAATCATCAGAGTACAATCCAAGGATCGTTAAGTCTCGTGTCGTGGAAGACTAGGTACATATAACATAAAACATGGGGCTAAAAAAAACTTCTTTATTTAATCTCCATAAAGAGCTTCTAATTTCTTTTGAGCCCTTACATCTGCATAGGGTACCCAGAGGATCACATGAACAAAGGGATGAGCTGAAAAGCCCAGTAAGGGAATGAACATAAGGATACATCTCAAGCAGATTAGTTAAAAGGCATTACATAATGTTATCCAAGGCATGAAACTTATAAAATCATTTAATATAAGAATGGGATCATATAAACATGGAATCAGATAAATTTGGAAGAATAATAAAACATTTATTTAGTACTGGTCAATGATAATCGCCAATCCCATTTCCCATTTTAGTACGGGTCATGGCTAACTGCCAATCCCGTTTCACATCGCATCTCATGAGACTTAACCTTACCCAATGCATTGGAGCACTGTCTGGGTGCACCAATCTTAGCATTTTCATGAATATTCTTGCAACATAAATATTCCTACCACATAAATCTTCTTTAAACATGTGTAATCATACATACTCAATTTTTCCTAAACAAAACTTTACCGATGGAGAGAATTGGGTACCCCAATCATGACATAAAGCATAACCAATGAGTGTATCATGAAAGTGTCCATGAAAGAAAGGGATTAGAACATACATGGACGTTCATAAGGTAATTTAGGAATAATACATGGTAGGTGGTAACAAATAGAAGTGACATAACATAAGAAATGTATTTAAGAGACATTAGCATTAAAACATTTTTGTGTAGTTTCAAAAAAAATACTACAGAGCATTTAAAATAGTAAAGAATACATTATTTAATATAAAACCAGAATTGAACCTAGAAGGTTATCATAATATAATCATTTAATTTACATAGTCAATGGTGTTTTAAAACAAAAGATTGAATGCACTTGAAATTGGATGTTCCTTTAAAACGAGTGTGCTTATTTGGATGTATCGAGGTGAGATTCACATAGAAGCATGTATATCACCAAAATAGAATGAGAGATGGATCTTAGAACATGATTTTGGAGCATAAAAATAGAATTTTTATGTTATAGATAAAAAAATACAACTATATTTTGGTAAAAAGAAAGATAGAGAATCCCAAAGGAATAGAGGAAGTTCGGGTAGAATCCATTATGTTTTATCAGCATGGTATCGGGTGTAACTATGATGGATTGATGAGAGACATAAGGGGTTTACAATCACTTATAAAACTTTAGGGAAGTATGGGGAAGATTTATAAACATACCCCGTCATTTGGTTTTACAAAAAAAGGCATAGCATAGAGAATAATCTTGATTAAGAGTGAAAAGGGGAGGATTCCTTACCTTAAATCTGGTGGTGTTCTACGCTTGTTATTAAAGACCTGAATAAAAATATTAGGATTAATAATTAATAAGTCTAGAACCTCGTATATATGTAATTTATTTATTATAACCCTTTTTAGTTCATTCAAAACCATTTTGATTATTTTTAAGGTTCAGTTTCATTGTTCGGGGTCATTTGATTACATGGCATTAAAAGATCAGTTTACGTATATTGATGTTTGGATTATATGTAAGATGAAACTGGTTGTCCAAAATTAAAGATATATTATTTTCTTCATATCCAAGATATTACTTGGTTTTAATTTTTGTTAGGTTACATAGTGTGAAGTATAATTATTATATATATAACCTTAGTGATAATTGTTTTTGTTAATCAGTGGATTTGATTACAAAGAATGTGTTTTTCTTTATAACTTAATTCCATTTGAACCAAAGTATTAAAGAACCCAAAATAGGATATATATAATATATAATAATCTGGTTCAACCATAACACAAATGGTTTCATGAACAGAATTAATGATAATAAAAGGAATTGATAAACTATTTTCCTTTAATGTACTATATTAGCACATCTCAAACGGTCCTTTCATTTCATTCAAATAAAAGGGTGGGGAACGGAGAGAAGATAATGAAATATTCCACTATAATTAAGACACCAAAGTATACGTATGTTACTGGATTTATCATACTATTATGGCGAAGGGAGGTGAGGAAATAAATAAAAAAGAAAATACCTTAAAAAGAAAAGAAGAAATTAGGAACAGAAATTCACCTCTCGAGACTTCCTCCTTTGAGAACCTCTTAAAGGTGAAAGTTTTTGGTATTTTTAGGAGGGTGAGAGCTTTTGTACTTGAGGGAGGAACTTGGGGACAGATTTGGGAAGAATAATGGCAATTCACAAGGCTTGAGAGGAGTTGAAAGAAGAGGGAGTGAAGGGGGGTTTTTATAGTGGGGGAGAGGAAAGATTTCATAATATTATAATCATTAATTTATTATTTTTTCCCAATATAAGGAATAGTATGGATTCCATGACCAAGAATAGTGATTTAATCATGCCATCCCAAAACAAGTGGGCTTACATCTTCAGAAAATCATCGATGACTCAATTAATCCATTATTTAGCTTTATTGTGAATTATCATATTCTTTTATTCATAAAAAATTCATGTATTTTCGAAAAAATCCCAAAAATTCACCCTAATCATTTTTCGATGTGTAGAATCCAAAAATGAAGTCCATTTTTTAAAAATAATTTTCTACATATGATTATTTTAATATTTAATTAAATTAATAATTTTTTTTTATCAAAACCAGTTTTAAAACATTCATTAAATTATTCTAAGATATAGGTATATCGTACTTCTAACATGAATATTATTTTTATATAATCATAGTTGAGGTTACTATTCATTAGGTTATATCACTATTCATAAGGGTATGTTACTATTCATTAGGGAAGGTTACTATTCACCAGAAATTATGTTTTCCTTATTGGACTCCAAATAACTTTCTAATTACAACCGTGTATGCCAGATTTTCAAAATTCCAAACACAGAAGTGAAAAACTTATGTTTAATGGTCGCATAGGACTTATTTTTTCATTATTTTGTGTTTTCATGTGATTTTATGACATACTTATGAGAAGGGAATTTCCATTGAAAAAAATTAGGTCGTTACATTCTTCCCCCATTAGGAAATTTCACCCTTGAAATTTCGTTTTACATTCTAAGCCAAAAAACTAGTGTGTGTACTTTTCCTTAATTACTTCCTCTAATTCTCATGTTGCCTCTTAATTGTTATAGTTTCTCTATAGTACTTTTACCAGATGAGTATTCTTGTTGCGTAGAACTTTTTCTCTACAATCCAAGATCTCCACTTTCTGCTCCTCATAAGAGAGATAATCCTCCAACTTCACCACCACTAAAGAGAGTACATATGAAGGGTCTGGTATGTACTTCTTTAAGAGGGATACATGAAAGACATCATCTAATTTATACATGGTAGGTGGAAGTGCTAGTCGGTAGGCCACTACTCCGACTTGATCAGGGATCTCGAAGGGGCCGATGTACCTTGGACTTAACTTCCCTTTCTGTCCAAACCTCTCGAACTTCTTCCATACGGATATATATAGGAATAACATTTCTCCAACTATGAACTCCAGGTCTCATCAATAGTTATCTGCATAATTCTTCTGTTGACTTTGGGATACCCTGATATGCTGCTGAATGGTTTTTACCTTCTCCACCATATCTTAGACCATTTCAGGTCCAAGAAACTGAGGCTCACAGTCTTCATCCCAACATGCCGGTGTTCTGCACCTTTTCCCTTAAATGGATTTACATGGTGCCATTCGGATGCTCTAGTGGAAACTATTATTGTAGGAGAATTAAACTAGTGGAAGATGTTGGTCCCATCCACCTTTGAATCCAATTTAACACACTCTCAACATGTCTTCCAATGTCTGAATAGTTTGCTCATATTGGCCATCAGTTTGAGGATGATAGGCTGTAACGATGTTCAGTTCAGTTCCGAGAGCATACTGGAGACTTTTCCATAACATCAAGGTGAATCTCGGATCACGATCGGATACAATAGATAGTGGTACTTCATGCAGCCTTACCACTTCTTTGATGTAAATCTGTTCAAGTTGATCCAATGAGAAGTCCTCTCGAAATGCGATAGAGTGAGTTGTCTTCATAAGATGATCCACAATAACATTTTTTGCTCTAGAATTATTTGGAATTCCATTGAGAAAGTCCATGGTAATGTTCTCCCACATCCATGATGGTGTGGGTAGTGGTTGCATCATCACCTTATACTTTTTTCTCTAAACCTTCACTCGCTGAAAAACGAGGCACTTTGATGTATATTTGGCCATCTCCATTTTCAAATTGTCCCACCAAAAGTTTTCTCAGAGATCTAAATACATCCTTGTGCTCCCTGGGTGGATAGAGAAGGTCGAGCTATGTGCAACATTCCATAGCTCCTTCTAAATCTCTGGATCAGATGGTACACATAATCATGTCCCAAATCATATAAATCCTTCCCCGTCAATTTTGTAATTGATGGACTTCCCATTTTTAACAGCTTCCACCCTTTTCTGAATTTCCACATCCTTTCTTTGAGCATCCATTATTTTCTCCAGGAGGGATGATTGAGAAATCATCTGAGAAAGGATTGACGATGTTCCTCCCTTAATGATTCCCATGTCTATCCTCTGAAAATCTTAGAAGATCAGATCCTTTTCAATTCTCATCATTGATAAAGATGCATGATCATTTCTACTTAGATCATTTGCAACCTTTTTTTTTCCTTACTAGGATGGTAGTGGATTGAGAATTCATAATCCTTAATGAGTTCTGTCTATCTTCGCTAGATCATATTAAGCTCTTTCTGTGTGAATATATATTTGAGACTATTGTGGTCAGTATATATCTCACATTTTCCCCATAGAGATAATGCCGCCAGATATTCAATGTAAAGATCACAGCTTCCAAGTCCAGATAATGTGTGGGATAGTTTTTCTCATGTATTTTCAGCTTCCTTGAGGCTTAGGCTATCAATTTATCATTTTTCATTAGTACACAACAAAAGCCTTTCGTAGAAGCATCACTATACACCACAAAGAGTTATCCACTTAAAGGGAGTGTGACTATCGGCGCAGTGATAAGCCTCTTTTTCAACTCCTTGAAACAGTCTTCACATTCCGGTGTCCAGACAAAATTTACTCCCTTATGTGTCAGCTTGGTCATTGGGTTTGACAATCGTGAAAAGTTCTTCACGAATCATCGATAATACCCAGCTAGACATAAAAAGCCGCAGATCTTCATTACAGAAGTTGGCATATGCCACTCTTCAATTGACATCATCTTGGAAGGGTCCATAGATATCCCATTCCTGGTGATAACATTCCCCAAGAATGATGATTCCTCCATCAAGAAATCACATTTACTGTACATTTCATACATCTTCTCCCTTCTCAAAGTCATTAACACTGTTTCCAAATGTTCTTCATGTCCATCCTTGCTCTTGGAGTATATCAGAATATCATCAATAAAGAACACCACAAATTTTTCTAGGTAATCTCTAATGACACTATTCATTAAATCCATGAAAATTGCAGGAGAATTAGTGAGTGTGAAGGGAATCACGATGAACTCATAGTGTCCATACCTCGTTCGAAAGGCAGTCTTGGTAATATCTTCCTTCCTCACCTTTAGTTGGTGATATACCGACCGAAGGTCCACCTTAGATAAATAACTGACCCCACAAAGGTGATCAAACAAGTCATCTATCCGTGGAAGGGGATAATTTTTCTTTATAGTGATTTTATTGAGCTCACGGTAATCAATGATGAGGCAAATTTATCTATCCTTATTCGTGAAGAAGAGGACTGAAGCACCACACGGTGAAGCACTCAGGTGTATAAAACCCTTCTCCATATTTTCCTGTAACTGCTTCTTTTTCTCTTCTAGCTCTACGGTGGCCATTCTGTAAGGTGTCTTTGAGATTGGCAATGATATAGGGATAAGTTCAATTTAGAACTCAACCTCTCGGTCAGGAGGAAGACCAGGAAAAGCATCAGGGAATACATCAGTGTAATCCCTGATGGTGGGAATGTCTTTAAGAATGATTCTATCCTTTGTCCCAATAATTTGATCTAGATATGATTTCACACAAGGAAGTAGTACCCAAACGTGAGACAAAGATTCGAAAGGAGACTAATCTTCTTCCTTACAATTTTAATGAATCATAGGATGCTTCTGGTTGTGAAAATTAATCTCTCTTTCCTGAAAATTTATGTTGGCCTTGTACAAAGATAGACAATCCATGCCTAAGATAGCCTCAAAATCCACTAAAGGAAGTATGACGAGATTTACTGGGAGGTTAAGTCAACAAATTTTAACCGGGGAGGAGTTATAAACAATGGATGTAATAATTTCCCCATTCACTGTTCTCACAGATAACTTTTCCTCCAAATTTTGAGGTGGTGTTTGAATAGTTCTACTAAACTTGCATGATATGGATGAATACGAAGAACCAGAATCAAATAGTACCTTCGCTATTCTTGAATGAATAACAAGCGTACCTATCACCACATCATATTTTGGCTCCACCTCAGTTGTAGTGATAAATAAGCCCTTTTTTGTTGCCTTGGAGGTTGTTTCTGATTTCCTCTGACAACCCTCGGCATAGGGAAATTGTTCGCATAATTTCCAATCTCCATCGAGTTATAATACTACACTAGAGGATGAGTGTTGTTCTGATCCTTCCTTTCTTCTTCAACATTAGCATAATTTTTCATATCCCTTCTGCTGTTCTTGACCATATAACCAAACTTTCTGCATTTGAAGCAATTCTTGGTTCCCTTAAGACAGTCACCAAGATGTTTATTCCCAAAATTTCTACAAAGGGGAAAGTAAGGCCTCTTTCCATCATTGGGTTTTTTTGATGTACCACCCATGTTTTTCTCCATTTGTTGCGTCTTGTCACTAGGCCCATGAGACCATTGAGAGTCTCCAATATCCATTTCAACCTTGAGGGAACAATGAACAATCTCTTCATAGTTTTCGAAGTCTCAAATTACCAACACTTTGTATACTCGTCATTAGTCTGCTAATGAAGTGATCCACCATTCTTTTGTTGTTCATGAGAAAGCCAGAGGCGTACCTTGCATGCCATGTAAATTTTGATTCATACTCCCCGATGGACTAATCTTTCTTATGCTTGAGTCCAAGTAACTCTATTTCCATCTTGAGATGAAGGGTTGGAGGAAAATATTTGTTGAAAAACATCCTCTTGAGTTCCTCATATTCTATAGAATCAATTTCCTCTTGGGACTTTGTATTCTTGATCAGTGTCCTCTATTGATCAGCTTCCCCATCAAAACGATTTACTGCCAGTACAAAATTCTCTTCTTCTGAGCACTGGAGGACAGAGAAAACCTTTTCAATAGAGTTAATCCATTGTTCATCAAGGAGGGGATCAGAAGACCGGCTAAACATGGGAGGCCTTTCCCACAAAAAAGATTCTATGCCAACTTTCTCTTTACTTGGAGGAGGGGGACATTCCACCCGATTCATGTTATTATTTATAACTCGAGCTAGCTGAGAAAGTACTACCATGACGTTTTGAGCACCCACTTCTGTCACATCAGGCATGTCATTAGGGTAGTCATCTCATTTCATATCACATTGGTTGTTGGAACGTGTTCTTCTACTTCCAGTAATTAACTAATAAAAAGAATGTATAATTAGAGGTCTTGAATACTTAGTTTTTGATCATAAAAAGAAACTTTGAACATAAAAGTATGAACTTATAAAGAAGAATTATATCCTGAATAGTGATTCCTTAGGTTTATATCTAGGTTATCCTCAATATATTTCTTATCTTATATTCTTATGGTCTTTTTTGTCCCATAATAACGGTTTGTACTAATCTCGTGAATCTACCTAAGCATATCCCATGGGTGTGTTGCAACCAAGAGTTCAGAAGGCATTCTATCATGCACCAGTTCCCATTCGAGTCTAGCTCAAAGAGGTGTTTTTTGGTTTTTCTCCAAGATACATCTGTTCCAGATCTTCCTCTACCTACTCGTATCCACTCAGGGATGAATTTTTTTGATAAACCACTTACTCTATACTCACCAAAATTTAGGACTGTTATCTTATACTTAGTCTCATCCTTAAGGTTCTCCGTAAGGCTCTTTATTCCTAATCTCCAAAAATAACTAGACCATCCTCTGATACACACTATAGCGACCCGAGCCTTGTATAGAAAACATTTCTTGATTTTAAGCATAATTAATCATCATAGTACAAGCCACGTATTGTTATGTGTAGTGTCTCAGAAGACTATGTACATATAACATAAAACATGGAGCTAAAAAAGCTTTATTTAATCTCCATAAAGAGCTTCTATGTCCCTTTGAGCCCTTACATATGCAAAGGGTGCCCATGGGAACACATGAACAAACGGATGAGCTAAAAAGAACAGTAAGGTAATTAACATAAGGATACATCTCAAGAACATGAGTTAGGAAGAATCACATAATGATATCCAAATCATGAAACATATAAAATCATTTAATATAAGCATGGGATCATATAAACATGGAATCATATAAATCTGGAAGAATCATAAAACATTTCTTTAGTACGGGTCAAGGAAAACAGCCATTCCTGTTTTCCATTTCAGTATGGGTCATGGCTAACTGCCAATCCCGTTTCACATCGCATCTCATGAGACTTATCATTACCCAATGCATTGGAGCGCTATCTGGGTGCACCCATCTCAACATTTTCATGAATATTCTTGCCACATAAACAATCTCACCACATAAATCTTCTTTCAACATTAGTAATCATACATAATCAATTGTTCATAAACATAAGGTTACCCATGGAGATAATTGGGTACAACAATCATTACATAAAGCATAACCAATGAGTATATCATGAAAGTGTACATGAAATAAAGAGATTAGAACATAAATGGACGTTAATTAGGTAATTTAGGCATAATAAGTGGTAGTTGGTAACAAATATAAGTGACATCACATAAGAAATGTATTTGAGAGACATTAGCATTAAAACATTTTTGGGCGGTTTCAAGGAAAATACTATAGATATTTTAAAATAGTAAAGATGGAATTCTTTTATATCAAACCAGAATTGAACTAAGAAGGTTTTCATAATAAAAATACTGAATTTAAAATGACAATGTTGTCTTAAAATAGAATATATAGTGCATTTGAAATTGGAAGTTCCTTTAAAACGAGTGTGCTTATTGGGAAGCATCGAGGATAGATTCACTTAAAAGCATGTATATCCCCAAAATAGAATTAGAGATGGATCTTAAAACAAAATTTTGGAGCATATAATCAGAATTTTGAAGATATGAATAACAAGAAACGAAAACTATATTTTGGTAAAAAGAAAGATAGAACAACCCGAATGAATAAAGGTAGTTTGGGTAGAATCAATTATGGTTTATCGGCATGGTATATAGTGTAACTAAGAGGGCTTGATGAGAGAGATAAGGGGTTTCTCATCACTAATAAAACATTAGGTAAGTATGGAGATGGTCTATAAACATACCCCATCAGGTTCTTTTACAAAAAAAAGCATAGCATAGAGAATAATCATAATTAAGAGTGAAAAGGGGAGGATCGTTTATGTTAAATCCGTTGGTGTTCTCCACTTGTTATTAATGACCTGAATAAAAAAATTAGGCTAATTAATTAATAATTCTATAACCTCTTATATATTTAATTGATTTATTATAACCCTTTTTAGTTCATTCAAAACCTTTCTTTATTAGTTATAAGGTTCAATTTCATTGTTCGGGATCGTTTGATTACTTGGCTTTAAAAGATCGGTTCACTTATATTCAAGTTTGGATTATATCTAAGAAGAAAGAAGTTTTCCATAATTGAAGTTATATTCTTTGGTTCAAATAAAAGATATTTCATGGTTTTAATTTCAATTAGTTTACTTAGAGTGAGGTCAAAAATTATATATATACCCTTAGTGATAACCGTTTTTTTCAATCGGCGGATTTGATTACAAAGAATGTGTTTTTCTTTATAACATACTTCCATTTGTACCAAAGGATTACAAAACCAAAAATAGGATATATTAATTATATAATAATCTGATTCAACCATAACACAAATGGTTTCATGGCCAGAATTAATGATAATAATAGGAATTGATAAACAACTATCCTTGAATGTACTAAATTAGCACATTTCAAACGGTGCTTTCATTTCTTTCAAATAAAAGGGTGGGGAAAGGAGAGAAGATAATTAAATATAACACTAGCATGAAGACATTCCATTACATGTATGTTACTAGATTTATCATACTATTATGGTGAATGGAGGCGAGTAATGAAATAAAAAAGAAAAGAACATAAAAGAAAAGAAGAAATTCGGAAGATGAATTTACCTCTTGAGACTTCCTTCTTTGAGAACCTCTTAATGGGAGAGGTTTTGGAATTTTGAGGAGCCTGAGAGCTTTTGAATGTGGGGGAGGACCATGGGGGGATATTTGGGTATAATAATGGAAAGGAACAAGGCTTGAGAGGAGGGGAGAGAATAGGAAGTGAAGGGGGGTTTTATAGTGGAAGAGAGGAGGGATTTCATAATATTATAATCATTAATTTATTATTTCTTCCCAGGATAAGGAATAAGAACTATTCCATGACCATTAATAGTGATTTTATCATGTGATCCAGAAACAGGTGGGATTACATCAGAATAACGTCAATGATGATTAAATTAATCCATTTTTTGGCAGTTACTGTGAATTATCAGATTCTACTATTCATAAAAAATTCAAGTATTTCAGAAAAATCCCAAAAATTCACACTAACCAATTTTCAATGTGTAGAATCCAAAAATGAAGTCCATTTTACTAAAATAATTTTCTAAATTTGATTATTTTAATATTTAATTAAAATAATAATTTATTATGAAAACCAGTTTTAAAACATTCATTAACTTATTCAAAATATAGGTATATCGTACTTCCAAAATAGATATTATTTTTATACTATCATAGGTGAGGTAACTATTCATTAGGGTATATCACTATTCATAAGGGTATGTTACTATTCATTAGTGTAGGTTACTATTCATCAAAAATTATGTTTTCCTTATTGGACTCCAAATAACATACTAATTACAACCGTGTATTCAGGATTCTCAAAATTCCAAACACAAGAGTGAGAAACTTATGTTTAATGATCCCTTAGCACATAGTAGTTCATTATGTTGTATTTTCTTGTGATTTTAGGACATATTTATGAGAAGGGAATATCTATTGAAAAACATTGGGTCGTTATAGTTGTCCATAGGGGTGGGGGTGTCCAGGGGTGGGGGCCATCCAAGGAGTTGGGGGGTGTTCAGGGGGTGGGGCTGTTCAGAGTGGGGGGGGGGGGGTATCCATGGGGGTGTCCTGGGGGTGGGTTGGTTTCCAAGGGGTTGGGGTGGTGTCCATGGGATTGGGGGCTATCTAAAGGTGTGGTGGGGGGTCTAGGGGGTGGGGGTGTCCAGGGGGTGGTGGTGCCCGGTGGGTGCGGTGGTGTCTACGTGGTGGGGCGGTCTAGGGGTTGGGGTTGTCTAAGGTGGTGGGGTAGTGTCAAAGGGGTGGGGTGGCTATCCTTGTGGGTGGGGGTGTTGGGGGTGTCCAGGTGGTGGGGTGGTGTCTAATAGGGGTGGGGGTCATCCAGGGGTGGGGCCTTCCAAGGGGGTTGGGGATGTCCAGGGGTGCGGTGTTGTCCAAGGGGTGGGGTGGTGTCCAGGGATGGTGGGGGGTCTCCAAGGGGTGGGGGGCTTTAATTGTTTTGATAGAATGAATTTCATGGGTTTTAAGATCATTGTTATTTTTAAAATGGTTTTGGAATTGTTTTTATTTTAATATTATGTGTATCTTTAGGAAAAATGAAGGCTTTTGGTGTGTATGATAGGAAGGGGGATTTTCATATGTCAGTTGTTGTTTTCACTTAAAATTTTGTCCATTTTAAACAAAAGAGAGACAAATTGAGTGATACCGGCCACACCATGCCTCGTATTGAAGCGGGGTAGAGTCATAAACCTCAAATATGATCCATGTATCGTTCTCCTAAATTATCAACACAATCTGAATGCGCTTGGTTGGGTTTTTGTACGTCAGTTGTTGTTTTCACTTAAAATTTTGTCCATTATAAACAAAATATAGACACTTTGAGTGATACCGGCCACACTATTCCTCAGATTGAAGAGGAGTTGAATTTTACACATCACACATGACCCATGTATCGTTCTCCTAATGTGTCAACACAATCCAAATGTGTTTGGTTGGTATTCCGTACGTCAGTGGCTGTTTTCACATAAAATTGTGTCCATTTTAAACATAAGAGAGACACATTGAGTGATACCGGCCACACCGTGCCACAAATTGATGTGAGGATGAATCTTATGCATCAAAAATAAATTATAAATCATTCTCCTAAAGCATCAACACAATTGTAATGTGTTTGGTTAGCTTTCCTTATGTCAGGTGTTGTTTTCACTTAAAATTTTGTCCATTTTAAACAAAAAAGAGACACTTTGAGAGATACCGGTCACACCATTCATCAGTTTGAGATGGGGTAGACATGTACTTGTCACACAAGATCATGTATCATTCTCATAAAGTATCAACATGATCCGAATGCGTTTGGTCTTGTTTCCATACATAGTTTGTTGTTTTCACTTAAAATTCTGTCAATTTCAAACAAAATAGAGACACATTGATTGATACCGGCGACATCATGCCTCATATTGGGGAGGTATTGACTCTTACACGTCGAAAATGACACATGTATCATTTTCATTAAATCTCAACACAATCTGAGAGAATTGGGTCAGTTTTCCATAAGTTAGTTGTTGTTTTCACTTAAAATTATGTCCACTTTAAACAAAAGAGAGACACTTTGAGTGATACCGTACACAACATGCCTTGGATTGAGGCGGGGTTGACTCGTACACATCACACAGCACCCATTGATAGTTATCGTAATTCATCCACACAATCTGAATGCGTTTGGTCATATTTATGTACATTAGTTGTTGTATTCACTAAATATTCTGTCCATTTTAAACAAAAGATAGGTACATTGAGTAATACCAGCCACACTATGACTCGGATTGAGATGATGTTGAATCTTACACATCAAAGATGACCCATGGATCATTCCTCTAACGTATCGACACAATAAAAATGTTTTTGTTCAGTTTTCCATACGTCAATTTTTGTTCACTTAAAATTCTGTCCATTTTAAACAAAATAGAGACACTTTGAATTATACAAGCCACACCGTGCCTCAGATTAATAAGGGTTGACTCATACACATCCCAAATTACCCATGGATCATTCTACTAACGTTTCAAAATTATCCTAATGTGTTTGGTTGGATTACAATACGTTAGTTTTTGTTTTCACTTAAACTTGTGTCCATTTTAAACAAAATAGAGACTCTTTGAGTGATTCTGGCCACAACATGCCTCAGATTGTATCTGGGATGACTCTTACACATCACACATTACCCGTGGATCTTTCTCCTAAAGTATTAAGACAAAACAAATGTGTTTGGTCTATGTTCCGTGCGTCAGTTGTTGTTTTCACTTAAAATTCTATCCATTTTAAACAAAAGGGAGACACTTTGAGTGATACCAGCCACACCATGCCTTAGATTGTGGAAGGATTGAATCGTACACGTAACACATGACCCATGGATCATTGTCCTAAATTATCAACACAATAAGAATTATTTGGGTCAGATATAAATGTATTTTTTGAGATTTTACTAGTTTTTTATCCAAAGCCTAATGAAAAGTGGTTCATCATTCTTGCATGTTACAGGTCAATTTCATCTGTTAAAATAGAAAAGTGACTCATTGGAGAAAGGATGTTTTATTTAATAACAGGTAAAGGATTCCTACAATCATTTACATAGGACAATGTTTCATCTTTTGATCTCTTTAAACCCTCTAAAAAATAGCTACCAATTGTACACGTCCCCTAGTCAGATCTTATTTCTATTTGTGTTCAATCTTTTATCAGGTATATGACCCACTCATTTCTGAAAGAATTTATATCGTCTTGTGGATATAAGGCTTTTAGAAATTCAGAATAGTACTAAAAAATATATAAAGAAATAATTAATAAATAATGTAAATGAAATAGTAGTTGTTTTTAAACAACCTTTTTAGGGATGATAGTTTCTTGATGGAAAATGATCTCTCTCATAAATTTAAAAACATAATAACCGCAATCATTATCATTCGTTTATTTGGGACACTATAAAAACATTGATCATTTGGATTATAAGTAACTTGTTTTTTAATGTATTTTTATTGTGAAATATTATTATATATACCCTGATATTTGTCCAGACGTAGTACTATATCACCTCCTTATGTTTAGCCACTGTCCTCATTCCTTTTTTAGATGATATTGATACACCTCCCTATCATAACAGAATCCTCAGTAAAAGATAATATAAATTATATTAATTGATGTTTAGACCTAAAATGTAGTATGTAGTGTCTTACAGATTCACGAACTCCATCATGTGTTGTCGTTTTGTTGGACATCTTTGCATTGAATCAAGAAAATAAATCTTTGGAGTATCCCAGTTCAATGTAATTTGTATCCAATGTTTCCAAAAACACAAAAAGGAATAAGTAATAAAAGTAGTGAAAATATAATTGATCTACTTTAATCATAGAGTTTTACCCCTACGTGGTTGGTATTAGGAAGAGTCTGACATCCATAATCTTTGTTTCATCTGTTTTCAGCAAGCCTTTCTCTATTTCATCCAATTTTTATGGATCTAATTTCCTTAGTTATGTTGATGTGGTATGAGGACTAATGAGTCGAAATTTTGTCTCATTGGAAAATTCCTTCAACTATTTTTCATATATATATGAATGAAAATAATATAAAATTCATTTAGTCATAATTAGAAAATTTTATCATCTTTTAGAAAATCAATTCATGAAAACATACCACATATATAAATTTAAAAATGAAGTTCCCAATCAGGATCTAAGTATCACTGAGAGGGGGGGGGGGGTGAATCAGTGAATTTTTTTTTGTTTCATTATTTTTTAAAGAACCTCCATCTCTTGTTAATGATTTTGTTCTATACAGAACACACACAACCACATGAACACAAGATTTACAACGTTCACTAGTCTAAAAGAGTAGCTACATCCTTGGTATGGTACAAAAATAATCAAGTACCACACAATCCACAAGAAATCAACCCATATATGTGGAATAAAACATATAGGATATACCCTTAAAATCTTCTAGCTTTTAGAAAACAATCGTCAAGTGTGTGTGAACCATCTTAGCACAAATAGGGAATTACTGTATTTCTGTGCTTCTTTACAATAGAACAAATGTATTCTTTGAAGTAAAAGGCTTCACTTTCTTACCTAGAAGCTGGTAAGAACTATTTTATGCACAACCGAATATGTGTGAAGACCATAATGTTTTCGTGCAACCATTATGGTACCTTGCGCGCAATTCAATTCGATTGCACGTAAAAATTCTCTTTTGGCACAGAGAACCTTTTTCTATAAACTTCTTTTTTCCGCACTACTTTCCACTTTTCGTGCAACTTCCCACTTTTTCGCGCACCTTTCCTCTTTTCCTGCAAATTCCTCTTTCCACGCAACTTTCGAATTGTCATGCAACATCCCAATTTTTCATGAACCTTTCCTCTTTTCACGCAGTCCTCCAATTTCCAAAAACAACTCTCTCCATTTTCCAATTTTCAGGCCCTAGAAATTGGAAAACACTGGAAACCGGTGCCATCTTAAACTGTTCTTTTATGCCACCTCCAGATTGTCCGTTCCATTTTTCATTGCTCTTTTCACTGGTTCCCATAACCATTCTTCAGCTTTCATCACAAACTCCACTACCGTGATATATATCCTTTGATAGACCAGATTTAGCATCTTCAGAGTTGCAATGGAAAGTATTGAAACTTATCTATCTTCTAGGAGAATCATTACTTCCGATCAAAGATGTATATGACCAACATCATCATTTCTACCCCTTTCGTTCAGAAGGATTTCATCAAAAGTTCTCATAACTTATGACATTTTTGAAATACATATAAGAAAAGCATCGTCTGGTTTACAAGTCCTTTTCAAAGTGAATTGATTTATCATCCTTGACAAAAAACAACACTCTGTAATAGAAAACTCTTCTTACTTCCTTATCCATCCAACTTGGTCCCAACAACAACTATGATGCCTTTCCAACTGCATTCAAGGATGTCATTAACTATTTCAATAGTAATGAAATCATGAATTTCCTCTCTATATATATTCTTTTCGAAAACCACTATATGTCTACTACCACCTTTTAGATTTGTATCCACATGAATCTTCAATGCTATTAAATGTGGACAGAGAATAGGTGGTGTTATTGTGCTTTTATTAGATCTTTGGGATCGGTTGGTCAATCCTTAAGATGATTTTGAGCCCAAATTTCTTGTCACCCCCTTTACATTATCTGTCTATAATAACATTTATTGATTCAGACCTTTTTTTCATTAATTCTTTTAGGTTTAGCTTAAAAAATATGGAAAAAATACCCCTTTGTCCACATTTACTCTTACATGTTGTCATGACCATGAAATAAATTTTCTAATTGACTTTTCGATAGTATGAATATCATCCTCATCAAGTGGAATAAGTAGATCTTCATTTATCTCATGATCTATAGTAATTGACACTATCCGATGATGTTTTAGAAGTGGACTATTATACAGCTTGTCCTTTGGGATGTTGAACACCATAGCCCTCGCTACAAGGTGATAGGTGGGTGTTGAAAGATATAAATCATAGTCATTATCACCCAATATTAGATTAGTACTAGAAAATTATCAGTTCTTGTTTGATTCACATTTCATGGGAAATATTGTTAGAATATTGATTATCACAGATAAGACATCTCTTTGAGGGGAATGGCTTGCCTCAAAGTTGGTGGGGGTGGGCGAGATCTTCACGCGCTGGTTGTTCCTGAGTTATGTCTTCTCCTTACTTTCAAACCATAAATGTTTCTAGAAACTCTCCCTTCCATTGAAATCATTCTTCAAGAGTTTCTAATATTTCTCTCATTTGATTCATTTCGTCATTTCTATCATCAGTTTGTTATTTCTTCTCAAAATATACTCCAGGTGTTAGGCCAAACCCCGCACCTCTGACACAACCATATTGTTATGGCCGCTTCAAAGTCGTCGATAATAGGACTGCATCCGCAAAATGAGTATATTATTCTTATGAAGATTGGATATAAGAGAATAATTAATTATTATAATGTAAAAGGAATTTAAAACAAAAATTTTTATCATGTCATACTTACACATATTTCCCATAATTTTTGTTTTCATTCTTCTACTATCATCCCTTCCTTATTCACACGTACCCCTTCTATAGCACTTGACGTGGGATGGATGTGTCTTTGGATTTAGACACATCAATATTCATATAAATATAGAAAGTTAATTATGATTTTATTTCATGGAACCTAACAATGTTACTGTAAATTTAAAATATGTACCATTTAATTTTCTAGAGAAGTGTACCCCATCCTTGCTTTATGATATGGGTATGTTGGTTTTCATACATGTTCCTTATTTTCTGTACTAAGTTGTTGTTTCATAAATGAAACATTGACAATCAAAGTGATGAATAAACGTATCCTTAAACAACATATTATCAGCCACAATGTACATGAAACATCTCATCCCCACATCGGCCAATAAATGCATCCCATAGTTCTTGGGATATCAGGTGAGTGTATACCAGGGGTGGGTGTAGGTTTATCAAAACATTGGAATCATTTAGGTGAAATTTCGTTAAAATAGTCTAAAAACCTCAATGAATCCTTCATGTAAGCATTGGTACATAATTCTTGTGTGAACCATGTATTATAAATGTATTCTTTAAGAGTTTGAGAAGAGAAATAAATTGTTTCATTATTTTATTTACTAGTAAATTAAATAAATAATATCATAATGTTACTGTAATTTCTTCCAAGATCATAGCCTTCATCCCGGGCACAACATGGTGCCATGAATCTATATCAATTGGCACTAGTTCCTGAGTGACAATTCCAATGTAACTACTAAACATAGCCTTGTTGGGATTCACATGTTGGACTCTTGAATTCCATCGAACATCAAATTTGATTCTTTTTCTTGTCTCCTTAATAACTTTTTCTAACAATTTCAAACTACGATGCAGTTGTGTTTTCTGTGATTTTTGTCCTTTATCCCTGACCATTTCATCGATATCAACATCATCTATATGTACATCTGAAATGGTAGCAACGACATGTGATGATGGGTTTTGGACCTCAACACTCGGAGTGACAACAGGTTTAGAAACTTGTCTTTTCTCTACACTATGAGTAGTAGGAGCAAAAACTACTTGAGAGGCGTGTTCAACATCGAGGTTAAGTGCACCAGAATGTGCAACAGTAATTATTTGAAAAAGTGGTTAAACTGTTAATTTAGATTACATAAATTCATTAATGATAAGATAATTACATGATATAACAAGATCTATATTACAAAAAAAATTATAACCTATTTATTGGACTCCATTTTTTTAAAAGGCTGAATGGATTTTACACCTCTATTGATTATCGAAATCCCTTCATTGTGGCCTCCTGTAACATTCAAAACATCATCTACATTGGGACCACTGCGAAATGATTGCGGATTACCATTGATAGGATCGTTCTCAACTAAATTTTCATTGGACCCTTCAGTAGTTTTGGATGATAAAAGAACAATCAACCACTTTCGGTTTGTGGGATTTATAACACAAAATATTTATACCACTTGTGATGCCATTATAAACTATTCATCTTTGTACCCTTCTTTACTAAAGTAAACATTCACAAATCCAAATTCATCTATTTTAACACCATTGTTGCTATCAACCAATTTGTATTGAAAAATATGCAATTGGAATGACATATAATCCAACTACCTTCTTTTTTCGATAATTCCAAGGTATGACATATTCACATAAATTGGATTTCTGTCCTTACTACCAAAATCATGCATCACTTCTGCCACAAGTGTAACTCCACTATTTTTCTTGGTACTATCTTCATCATGTTCATCTTTACAGAATGTATGAACATTAATTACATAACCATTATAAGGTAATACATACACACTTGGTCTGACGGCTAGCCATCGATGTCGTTCTGAAATTGAATTTCGATTTTCAGCTAACTCAATAAAAATATTGTCGCAAAACCATCCTATGAAATGGTGATTATGTGTATTTGATATCAATTTTCATCCCTTGACAGATTCAACTTCCTAATAATTTCTTTGTGGGTTTCAATATATGAAAAAACCTCCCAACAGTTATACAAAACATAAAGGTGGGTCTGCTCTCGATCTGTATTATTGAATATCACAACATCTCCTCCAGAAATTACCTCACCCTCAATGCATCCAGTGTGATGAGATTTCAGGAGACCAATGGTTTCAACATTAGATAATTATTCGGTATAGTTTTTAATGGCTTCCTCAACAATATATCGCTCCACAATACAACACTCTATCCAACTTCTATTTTTTACCAACCCTTTCAAAATTTTCAAATATCGTTCAACAGAGTACATCGATCTAGAGTGCACAAGACAAAAAAGTCAAATCTCTCTCACCAATTGAACCATAAAATGAGCCATCATATCAAAGAATGATGGTGGGAAGAGCATTTCTAATTCACATAATATGATGAAAATTTCCCTTTCTATAGCTGGCAATTTTTCTGGTTCTAAAACATTTCTTTATATATCATTAAAAAAGAAACAATGTTTACTTAACGTATAACAAACATTCTTGTTTAAAATGTAATCTACATTTATAAGGATTAAATATTTCATCAAAACATATAAGTCATGTGATTTAAAACTTTTTAACATCAAATAATTCATTAACATAATGTTTTTGATATTTGATGAATACCCCTTTAGAACCTTCACATCATTAATGAAGCTGCAAAACCAATATTTCTCCTCCCTGGAATGAGTGTAAGCAGCTAGAGGATGAAACATTCGATTTTCACTGTTCATGGGAGAAAAAAATTCTCGTATTCCCATTTCAACCATGTCCAACCTTGCCTTAATTCCATATTTTGTTTTTCTAGGGGCATTTAGCAACGTTCTGATAACACTATCACATACATTTTTTCCACATGCATCACATCAAGAAAATGTATGATGTACAGACAATGCCAGTATATCAATTCAAAAAAACTAACCTCTTTTTCTAACCGGTTTTCAAATGGTTTTTCAAAAATGGTTTACCAAAAACATTGTTCACATATTTTGCTTTCTCAAATAGTTCATCACCTGTTAGTGTAGATGGTGTTGTGCATTGATTTGAACTTCCATTTAATTGTGTCGTCGAGGATCGGTACTTAAGCCGACGAGGTAGAAATCTAATATTTCCTTCAAAAAAATATTTCGATGAATTTTTCAACATAATTGATTATGTATCTTCTTTTCACATGGTACACCCTTAAGTTCCTTTAATGTTATACCCTGAAAATTTTCCATAAGCAGAGAAATAATTTATCGTCCCATACTACATCAATATCAATGTGAAGTATTCACTTTTATATGCATCATACAACATAACACCTGAATCCCACAATAACATCAATTCCTCGATCAAAGGATCCAAATAAACAACAATATCATTACCTGGTTGCTTTGGTCATGATATAAGCATAAATAACAAGATGAATTTCCATTTCATGCATAACTAGGGTGTCATGTTTTAATTTACCTAAATAATAGGCCATTTACTATGAGTTATTGTTTTAAAACCAAAAGGATTCACTCCATATATTGATAATGCAAGACGATGTCTTCTCGTATTAGTACCATATTCAGGATACTCAAGATCTATTCTCTTACATTTAGGAGAGTCGTCTGGGTGACGTTATTTCAAATCTTTATTTCTCTTCTCCACATGCCATGACAATTGTCTTGTAATTTCTTCACTTCCACATAGATGCCTAAATATTGGAATAATTGGAATGTACCATACAACATTCATAGGGCTGGATTCATCTTTATTGTATCGGGAAGCACCACACTTTGGGCATTCTGTAAGTGATTTGTTCTCCTTGTGAAACAATATACATTATTTCGGGCAGGCATGTGTTCTTTTATAAATCATACCCATCGAGTGTAGAATTCTTTTAGCTTCATATGTCCGGCTTGAGAACTCATTATCTTTAGGGAGCATGTCATTCAAGGCAGCAAGTTCTTCCTTAAAACTAACATCACTCCATCCTTTTCCTTCTTTCAATTTATTCAACATCAATACAGTTGAGAATGCTATATATTTCGTGTAACCAGTATAAAATGGCATATTTTCACAACTGTTTAACTACTAAAATAGTTTTGGGAAATCATGGAGTTCATCATCAAATATCCTTATTATTTCCTCAAAAAAATATTCATCCTCATTGACATAAGTAATCACATCCTCCATACGGTCTTCTTAATTTTCCATATTTGTAATCATTGATGATCCATAAAATGCAGATTTATCCCAGCTAGTAGCTACATTCTGTTTTTAGCTGTGTTTATTCCAACATTTATAACTCTGATCTATTCCGTGACATATCAAATTTTCTTCCAACTCATTTGGATTAGTTAGTCTAGAATAAAAATATGTAAACACAAACAAAGGATTTGAGAATAATTCTTTGCATGATCCTTTGAAAACATGTTGAACTCTTTCACTCCACTCTCATACTCTATTGTCAAACAATTAGCATCCATCCAATATTTATTCATCTCCATCCTATTTTAATCTCAACTATTATTATTTATGATTCAAATACACAAAAAAGACTTCCAAATATAGTTGAAGAGAACCAATTATAAAAATATAGACTAATAGAGCCTAAGCATTTCCAATAACGATTTTGAAATCAACAGAACTGGGATAGACCCCCCATCAAAATCAACACACTTTCCATCCCCATTACTAATAGATCAAGCACCCACATACCTTGCAGCAAAACATTAAACATCCTTTTAACCACCCCTACTAGACCCCTCATTAATAATAAAATAATCACATTAAATATCCCAAAAACTTGTGACCAAACACAAATAAAATGAAAACAACGATGCAATTTTGATAAGAAAACTAATATAGTAGATAAATTTCCAAGCACGAAGGGGTTAGTGGGGGAGACAATTAACCTAGGGTATTCCAATATTACTATGTAATATCATAGGTTTTGTTACCCAAATTAACATAAGAAATAGAAAATTGAGGTTAGTGAACATGAATTCTATCATGAACATCTAAAGGATATGCAATAAATCTCCCTCACCTTCCCCAAACATGTAACTAATATCCAAAGTCACATCTTACATCCATTCTATAGAAGATCACATTCCCATACAAAGGGATAAAAAACAATCTATTAGTGTTAAAAAAACTCACACATGAGGGAGAGGGACCACATCGACTATTCCTACCCAAATCTCAAACCTCCTCTCAAACCACCTCTCACTAAATGTCAATACATTCCATAATATTAATACCTACCATAAATAAATTCTTTCCCAAAATCATGACCTTTAGATTAGAAAATTTTCCATCCATTTAGGTAAAATTGAAATATGATTCTTTTTATTCTTATGAATCATTAAATTTGGACAAACACACTAACCAACTCAATAAAAATCATATTTTCACAAGAATTTGAAGGTAAAGAGAGATAAATTATTCCATTGAAAATAATTCAACTGAATTATTATGTATCAATTAAAAGAGGGAATTTGTTAATAAAGGGATGAATTCAACAAATCATGACATAATCATGCCTAGACTCTCAAACTAGACTCACCACATTCCAAAATCTTATCAACTAAAACATTACCATCCAACTAATTAAAACTACGCCTTACTGAAACCAAGAAAGATGATGAATCTTGGGGATCTCACACTACTGATTACCTACAACATCACCGTTGAAATAGATCAACTATACAGTAATGGTGCACCTTGAAATACTCAACCCTAGGGAATAATACCCACACTACATCTAGAAAATATCACCACTCCCTTATTCCTCTTTCCATTAGAACCACAACTCAAGGAACCATCTTTAGCATTCTATGAACCTCAAAGAAAACCACTCTTGATAACTTCATCACAATCCCTCATCAAAAACCTAAACCTAAAACATAAACTCGCAACCTTCCTTAGAATATTTAACCTCAAAGATGACTCAAAATTATAGAATTTCATTTATTCATCAACCAAGTGTTCTAAAAACTAGACCATCAATGCACAAATGTGAGTACCAAGGGAAGGCACACTATATCCAACTTGATTGAATTCCATGATATTGTGTATACACTCATAATTCTATATCTAAGGAATAAAACTCCTCCTAAAACCACTTTTAACTCAACATGATTTTCCTTCCATCATTCTCAAACCACCCTTAAAATTAATCCCACTACTAAGGAAACCCATAAATGAGCTAGAATATTTTCCAATTCAAAACCCTCCTCAACTACTTCTAGCCAATTCATAACCTCAGGACCCAACACCTAGAAAATACACATCAACACCCCCTACTATTGAAATTTGAAAACACTCTATCCCAGGTCTCTCTCTACTTTCTATGAACTTTACCATGATACTTTTTCCACATGTATTGTCATCAAAATTAATAAGTTTAATCCAAAAAATTAAATAACTTACCAACACCAAGGGATACTCTTTCACACTAAAAGAATCATATATACCCCAAAACATATAAACTACAAAACCAATTCATAATCCATTATAAAATATTATATTCCAATGAAATAATTACCAAAGATCAAATATGGGATGCCAAGAATCAAACCTCATCGAAAAGAATCCCAAACACAAGAAGTAGGGTTCGCGAGGAGTATAGTCTAGTGGGGAGAAGAAGAAATAGGGTTCGCGTGGAGGAGGATCTGTGGAAGGGGTTAGATAGGGAGGATAGGGAGTATGGTTTGTGGCAGAATAGGCCTAGAGGTGGAGTAGGGATAGTGGCGGTAGAGGTCTGAAAAATAGAATAACGGCAGAGTAGGGTTAGCGGTGGTGGAGGTCCGGCAAAGGTAAGAGCAGTGGAGTAGGGCTAGCGGCAACGGAGGTCCGACAAAGAGAGGATTAGGGGGAGCACCGTGCACCCCATTTTATCAAATGGGTCTATGGTTTTATAAATTCTATAAAAGCGCTGATAAAGGAAACCTTTATCTGCGCTAAAATTTTAGCACTAATAATGGGTCACTTTATCAGCACTTTTGTACCACTGATAAAGGGTGTTCTTTAGCTGTGCTAGAAAAGCGCTGATAAAGGGTGATCTTTATCAGTGTTTTTTCAGCGTTGATAAAGAATCCATTTATCTGCGCTACAAAAGTGATGAAAAATGCACCATTTATCAGCGCTAAAATTTTAGTGCCGATAAACAAAATTCTATATCAGTACTTTTAATTAGCACTGATAAAAAATTACCTTTATCAGTACTTTTTTCTTACCACTGATAAAAGGTGGTTCTTCCCTTACTCATTTTTGTAGTAGTTATCCTAAAGTTAAAAATAATATTATATCATTGATAATTTTTAACATGATTTATGAAATCAGAAAAATGGAAACCATTAAAATACCTTAGTACAATAAGAGATATCCTTCACTCTAAATACATATAAAAAAGATTGATGGATCAGAAAAGATTAAGAAGGGATAATCCTTAAATGGAGAAATTAGGGATTATTTGGAAAAGAGTATGAGTAAGAAAAATATTATATGTTATTTTATTGTTTTAACTTGTTTAGTTTCAATTTTGTAACCATTTGATGAATAATAGATCAATGATTGAAAGATGCATGGCTTGAGATAAAGAAATTCAAGTTTAGGGAAAAAAATTTATGAATGATGTGGTAAAATGAGAAATATATATATGGATAAAAAAGGATATATGTTTATATTTTAGAAATAAAAAATATAATTTATGCCACTAATAAATGACTATATTTATAATGGAACCCTAGTGAAAACCCAATGTGGTTCTTCTAAAAGAGGTAGTGGACTATACATGCCATGCCAGAATTCTATTGAACCTCAATCAAGCATTCTATGGGAGTTATGATGGTAGGTAGAAATCTCAACCTCTTAATTGTACTCTTTAAATGGCCTTGCACCTCTCACTATAATATCAAGTATCCAAAACCCTCAAAAACACATGAAAATAAATCCAAATGAAAAATTATGACAACCCTACTTTTATTACAAAATTAAATATGATTTATTACATGAGAATTCACATGATACAACAAAGAAGATTGAGAGGCTTAGTGTATTTGTGTATTAGTATCATTACATAAAAACTTAAAACATGAAATACAAAATCTTTATTGAAAACATCCTTTACATGACCACTACATTCCATCATACTTAGCATTGCATGGGATAACCTGAGGACATGCATAAGAAAAGGGTGAGCTATAAATCCCAGTAAGGGAGTACACTTGGAATAACATGAGGAGTAAAATACATGTTTGACAATAGGAATATCAATAGAGAATAAAAGAAACATGAACATAAAGGCATGATAAAGCATGATAATCATAACATGGAAATGTGGCAACAACACTTAACATGGAATTGGCATGGGCCAAGGCTCATTGCACATGGAGCATGAGTAAAACCTCCTTGCACATAATGCACGAGTAAACACTAATTGCACTTTAATTAGCATGATTCAACACTCATTGCACATGACGTATCATGATACTATACTTTACCCAATGCATTGGAGAGCTATAAGGGAGCACCCTTCTTAAACATTTCATTTAATGCATGAGTGTCCCACTTGGAACATAAAACATCGATTCATCAAACATAATAATTTATTCCACGATAAAGGAATGTGGAATTAATACATGAAACTTTATAATCAATAATTAAATGTGAATAAAGTTGAATACCCTTGATCGAGAAATGGGCATGATATTCACTACACAATGACATTGGGTTAGAAAATCGGTGTGATTTCGGCAGCATAACGGCGTGACATAAGAATTCATAAAAATGGTTGATGAGAGAGAAAGGGGTTATTCATCATATTTAAATGTAATGGAAAGTAAGGAGGTCATAGAGGTATATTTCCCAACAATTTTAATGGAATTTAGATTCATGATACAAAAGTATAGATTGAATGTAAAAGAGGAGAGAGAAGTTCCTTTCAGAATTTCGGCATAGTAACGGGTGTATATGGGAGGCATTTAATGAGAGAGAAAGGGGTCTACCATTATTCAAACATAAAGATGGCAGTATTAGGGAGTTAAAAACCATACCCCAATATTCATAATTGAAATTAAAATGGCAAAACAACATAAAGAAAATTGTACAAAAATGAGAAAGGAAGAAAAAAACCCTTACCTGGAAGTGTGCTTCCAAAGGCTAGAGAGAGGCTTGTGAGAGGATTCTTGGGAGCTTGGGTCACCTTGAGAGGATTCTAGAGAGAGTAGGGCATAGGTTGGACTAACTCCAAGGGCTTTGAGTGAGGAGGAAGTAGTATCTTGGGTGGGTTTATATAGAAAAGGTGAGGGAATTCTTTATTATTTAGGTTTGGGTCCCCTTACATTAAATTAATCCAAACCACAAACCGTCCCATGGTTTTTTACCATGGTTTTTGGAAAAGGGAAGAGGAAAAAAGTATTTTATATTTCCAAATTCCTAAATTCTTAAAATATTAGGGTTTCTTATGTGGAGGTGAGTCACACTCCCATGGAAATTAATTTAAAAAGGCAAGGTGTTGAATAAGTCTTGAGGGGTCCCTTAATGCTTTGAAAAGTAAGTCAAACAAACCCAAAATAACATTATTTTCATTTTAAAACATATATTGGTGGAACATAAAGAATATAGTATTTTATTACATCACTATTGGGTCATTATGATGTCATAAAACACATTATATATTTAAACGGTATTTAATTTTTACCCAAAAATTTGACTATCTCAGAAAATTATGAAAAATTCACTGTTGGATAATTTCGACATCATGATTCCAAAAATAAAATTTATTTTATCTAAATAATTTTCTAATTATGTAAATTTTTACTTTTAAAATAAACACCGCCATTTATCGAAAATTCACGGGTTTTGACAGAAATGGCATTCAAACATTAATAAAAATTTTAATTGCATTCATAAAATTATAAGATCATTTTTATTTAATAAAAAATAATTTAATAATAATAATATTATTTTATTAAAATATTATTTAATTAAAAAAATCCCTTCATTTAATAATATATATTTCTTAATTAAATAATAACTAAAAACACCATTTGTACTCTAAAAACTATTTACAATGTATCAAAAATGACTAGAAATTATATTAGTTATTATATAAAAACAATAATGTACATGAACATAGTACTACTTATTTTTTACATAACCTCTTAAAACAGCCGCATAAGACCTAAGGGTAAGGTGTGCGATGGTGATAGACTCTTGGGGTGGCTCAGATAACATCGCTCGAGTGGTAATTTCAATCAACTTCCACATTTCCCATAGACGGTCACGTTCGCGCTTGACATGATGAAGCACAGCTTGTGCTTGGTCGAGGGAGAAGCCCAAAGAGGCCACCTCATATCCGAGCTCCGGAAAATGGGCTTCGTATGGGGCAATTATACATGATGAGGCCATCACTTCCTTTGTCTGAGTAAATTGTATTTTTTAAAGTCCTATATTTATACTAATCAAGTGATCACTGTTCAACAGAAATATTAGCAACGGTCAACATTCTTAACATAAAACCAAAGATGTTGACATTTTATATAAACATAAGGAGACATTTAATTAGATCAAGATGGATTTCCATTAATGAAACTTTGGGTCATTACAATATTCCCCCCTTAAGAAATTTCTCCCTTGAAATTTTCCTTTTCCCACACTAAAACAAATGTGGGTAACTCAGCTTCATCATATCTTCTGATTCCCAAGTTGCTTCTTCAAACTTGTGGATTCTGCACAACACCTTGATGAGGGGCATTTTCTTATTTCGTAGAAATTTTTCTCTTTGATCTAAGATCTTCACTGGTTGCTCCTCATAAAAAAGATCATCTTCCAATTGTACCACCTCAGAAGAGAGTACATGTGAAGGGTCCGGTATATACTTCCTTAAGAGGGATACATGAAAGACATCATGTACTTTGTCCATGGCAGGTGGAGGTGTTAGTAGATAGGCCATAGCCCCGGCGCGATCAAGAATATCGAAGGGGCCGATGTACCTTGGACTTAACATCCCTTTCCTTCCAAACCTCATGACCTTCTTCCATGGAGATATGCGTAGAAACACCATGTATCCAACTTTAAAATCAAGGTCTCATCGACGATTATCTGTGTAACTCTTCTATCGACTCTAGGTTTCCTTGATATGCTGCTGAATGGTTTTCACCTTCTCCACCATTTCTTCGACCATTTCTTGTCCAAGAAGCTTACGTTCACCGACCTCATCCCAACATGTCGTTGTTCTGCACCTTTTCCCATACAGGGCTTCATATGGTGCCATTTTGATGCTCGAGTGGAAAATTTTATTATAAGAGAACTCAACCAGAGGAAGATGTTGATCCCATTATTCTTTAAAGTCCATTGAGAACGCTCCCAACATATCCTCAAGTGTTTGGATAGTCCACTCGGATTGGCCATCAGTTTGTGGATGATAGGCCATACTGAAGTTCAGTTCAGTATTCAGAGCATGTTGAAGACTCTTCCAAAACATAGAGGTGAATCTTGGATATCGGTTAGACACAATAGATAGTGGTACTCCTTGAAACCTTACCACTTCCCTGATATATATCCGCTCCAGTTGATCCAAAGATAAATCCTCCCGAATAGCAATGAATTGTGCAGTCTTTGTAAGACGATCCACAGCAACCCAGATTGCATTATTGCCTTTGGATGTCCTTGGAAGTCCAGTGACAAAGTCCATGGTGATGTTCCCCCATTTCCATTCTGATATGGGCAATGATTTCATAATCCCTTTAGACTTCTGCCTCTCTACCTTTACTTGCTAACACACCAGGCACATTGATGTATATTCAGCGATCTCTTTCTTCATATTATCCCACCAAAAGTTTTCTCGGAGATCTCGATACATCTTTGTGCTCTCTGGGTGAATAGAGAAATTTGAACTATGTGAATCATCCAAAAGTTCCTTCTTCAGCTCCGGACATGATGTAACACATAGTATTTTACCAAACCACACAATTCCTTCTTAATTGACATTAAACTCTAACGATTTATCTTTTTTGATAGCTTCCTATTTTTCCTGAATTCCCACATCATCCTTTTGAGCATCCTTTAAACATTACAAAAGTGATGGTTGAGCAATCATTTGTGAAAGGATTGATGATGTTCCCTTCTTTATGATTCCCACGTCCATCTTCATCAATTCTATAAAGATTGGATCCTTCTCAATTCTCATCATTCATAGAATTGTTGGGTCCTTTCTACTTAGGGCATTTGCCACATTGTTTGCTTTCCTAGGGTGGTAATGTATGGAATAGTCATAATCCTTGATGAGTACTTTCCATATTCTCTGGCACATATTAAGCTCTTTCTATGTGAATATATATTTAAGACTCCTGTGGTGATTATATATCTCACATTTCTCTCCATAGAGATAATGCCGCCAGATTTTCAAGGAAAAGATCACCGCCGCCAACTCCAGATCATGCATTGGATAATTTCGCTCATGGATTTTCAACTACCTTGAGGCATAGGATATAACTTTATCATTCTTCATCAGTACAAAGCCTAAGCCCTTCTTTGAAGCATCGCTGAAAACAAAAAAAATGTTCCCCACTTGTGGGTAAAGTGAGCACGGGCGTAGTGATAATCCTCCTTTTCAACTCCTTAAAGCTTTGTTCTCATTCATCACTCCAAGAAAACATTCATCTCTTTCGAGGTATCCTGGTAAGAGGGTTGGAAAATCGTGATAAATTTCGCACAAATCATCAATAATATCTAGCTAACCCCAAGAAGCTACGGATATCCATTACCGATGTTGGCCTCGACCATACCTCAATTGCATCTGTTTTGGAGGGGTCCTCAGATATCCCATTGCTTGTGATGATATGGCCCAACAATGAGACCTCATTAAACCTGAACTCACACATGCTGTAATTTTCATGGATCTTCTCCTTGCGTAAAGTCTCTAGTACAGTTTTTAAATGCTCCTCATGATCCTCCTTGGTTTTGGAGTATATTAGAATATCATCAATAAATACTACCACATTTTTGTCAAGGTACTCTCTAAATACTCTATTCATCAAGTCCATGAATATTGCAGGAGCATTGGTGAGTCTGAAAGGAATTACTATGAATTAATAGTGCATGTATCTTGTATGAAAAGCAGTCTTGGGGACATATTCTTTCTTCGCCCTTACATGATAATATCCCGACCGCAAATCCACCTTGGAGAAGTATTGTGCTCCATGCAGCTGATCAAACAAGTCATCGATTATTGGGAGATGATACTTGTTCTTTATCGTGATTTTTTTATGTTCACTATAATCGATGAAAATCCGAATTGACCCATCCTTCTTCTTGTTGAATAGGACTGCTGCACCCCATGGTGATGCACTTGGGCATATAAACCCTTTAACCAGATTCTCCTGTATTTGTTTCTTCAGCTCTTCAAGCTCAACAACAGTCATTCTGTATGGAGTCTTGGATATTGGTAGCTCCCTAGGTATACGTTCAATTGATAACTCAACATCTCTTCTAGGAGGAAGACCAGACAGTTCCTCGGGAAACACTTCAGCGAATTCCCTCACAATAGTCATTTCTTCAAGGATGGTTTCTTCCTTGGACTCAATCATCTGATCCAGATACGCATGCTCATAAGGCAGTAATATCCATTCTTGAGATGATGGAGATAAATGAGATTCATCTTCCTCCTTACACTTGTAAATAATCGGGGGTCAATTCTCCATATGGAGTGTGATTTCCCTCTCCCGACAATTTGTGTTGGATCTATATAAGGAATGACAATAAATGCCAATAATTGCATCAAATTCCACCATAGGGAGTATGACGAGGTTTTCTGGGAAATTCAATCCAAAGACTATAACAGGGGAGGACTTATATTCATGTGATGCAATGATTGCCCCATTTTCCGTTCTCACCGACATCTTTACTTCTATGATTTGTGGTGGTGCTCGGATTGTTCTACTAAACATTCAAGATATAAAAGAATGCGTAGAACATGAATCAAAAAGTATGTTCGCTATTCTTGAATGAATAACTAGCGTACCTGTCACCACTTCGTTGTCGGAGTTCACTTCGGCAGAAGTGATGGAAAAAGCTCTTCCTTGTTGCCTTGGAGGTTGTTGGTTGTCTCTGAAAACCCTTGGATTAGGGTGCTGATTTGAAAAATGACCCGGTTTTTTTCATTTGTAGCATTGAACAACGCATTGAGGTTTTAATGGAGCATTCCTCTCCTCTGTCGCAGCTGTGGGTCTTTCTTGCCGACAGTTAATAGCTAGGTGCCCTTCTCTACCACACTTGAAGCATTTTATCATCCCCTTAAGGCAATTTCCAGGGTGCTTCTTTCCGCACTTTTGGAAAGTGGGGTGCTGGATTTTCTTAGCACTGTTGGATTTATCCATCGGACCACCAGAATTGAAGTCCACCTTGTGCTTCTTGTCCCCATGATACCCCTGTGATTCCTTGATCTCCATTTCGACCTTGAGGGCACATCGGACAATTTCCTCATAGCTGTCGATGTCCCGGATCGCTAATGCATTCCGCAGGCTATGCTTCAGCCCGCCCAAGAGGCGGTCAACCTTGCATTCAGGGGTAACGAAAAATCCGGAAGCATATCATGCAAGACTTGGGATGTTTTCCTCGTACGCTCCAACCAATTCTTCATCTTTTTTCTTGAGGTAAAGGAAGTCCCTTTCCGTCTTAAGCCAGAGGGTGTGCGGAAAATATTTATTGAAAAACATCTTCCGGAAATCCTTCCATTTCAATGCCTCGATCTCCTCCTCAGGCTTCATATTTTTTATCAACGTCAACCATTGATCATCTTCAACCTCCATATGATAAGCCGCCAGGAGAACTTTCTCCTGTTCAGAACATTGGATGATGGAGATTATCTTTTCAATGGAGTTGATCCATTATTCAGCGATCATGGGTTCAGATAATCCACTAAAAGTAGGAGGCCTTTTTCTCATGAAGATCTCGATTGTGACTTGTTCCTTCTTAGGGGGGTTGAACGTTCCTCTTGACCCGGGTTTCTATTCAAAAATTGAGTTTGCTGAGAGAGAAGCGTGACAAAGTTTGTGATTCCCGCTCCCATTGGATTGGGCATCTCATTAGTACAGTCATCAAATTGATCTTCACAATGGTTGGTAGCCTGGGTCCTCCTATTACTGGCCATTGGCTGGAATGAAAGGAAAGTTAGGGGTAACACATAAAGGGTAATACAAAGGAAAAATTTGATGACTCATAAATGAACTTTTATTTTCTTAATTCATGAGTCTATAGGCTTAAACCTAGGCTTTTCATGATCTACTTTCTAACATATATTCGTAGGGGAATTTTTTAATTCCCTTAATAAGGGTTCATACTAAGATTTTGAATTTATCAAAAAATATCCCCCGAGGGTGTCGTAACCAGGAGTGCAGCAAGGCCCATTGTCGTGCACTAGTTCTCGTTCGAGTCTAGCTCAAAGCGGTGTTTTCGGGTTTTACCCATAAGATACATCTGTGCTAGAGCCACCTCTACCTACTAATATCCAGACATGGATGTATTTGTTTGATAAACCACTTACTCAGTACTTAACAAAACTTAGGGATGTTTTCATTATACTTAGTCGTGTATCTAAGGCTTTACTAGGGTTTAAAATAACTAAATCTATCCTCTGATACCAACTATGATAACCCTGCTTTTATTACAAACTTAAACATGATTTATTACATAAAACATCACCTGATACAACAAATAATATTGATAGGTTTAGTGTCTTTGGGGCTTAGGATCATTACATAAAAACATAAAACATGAAATACAACATCTTTATTGAAAACTTCCTTTACATGACCACTACATTCCCTCGTACTTAGCATTGCATGGGATAACCTGAGGACATGCATAAGAAAAGGGGGAGCTATAAAGCCCAGTAAGGGAGTAAACATGGAATAACATGAGAAGTACAATAAATGATAGACAATAGGTATATCAATAGAGCATAAAAGAAACATTAACATAAAGTCATGATAAAGCATGATAATCATAACATGTAAATGTGGTAACAACACTTAACATGGAATTAGCATGAGCCAATGTTCATTGCACATAGAGCATGAGAAAATCCTCATTGATCATAAAGAATGAGTAATCCATCATTTAACATGAATTAACATGAGTCAAAACTCATTGCACATGATGTATCATGATACTATACTTTACCCAATGCATTGGAGCGCTATAAGGGCACACCCTTCTTAAACATTTCATTGCATGCATAAGTGTGCCACTTGAATCATAAAACATGGATTAATAAAACATAATAATTTATTCCATGATAAAATAATGTGGAATTAATACATGAAACTTTATAATAAATAAGTAAATGTGCATAAAGCTGAATACCCTTGATGGAGAAATGGTCATGGTATTCACTACACAATGACATTGGCTTAGAAAATCGGTGCGATTTCGGCAGCGTAATGGTGTGACATAAGAATTCATAAAAATGGTTGATAAGAGAGAAAGGGGTTCCTAATCATATTTAAATGTAATGGATGGTAATGAGGTCATATAGATACATGTCCCAACAATTTTAATGGAATTTATATTCATGATACAAAAGTATTTCTCGAATGTAAAAGTGGAGAGAGAAGTTCCTTTCGGAATTTTGGCATAGTAACGGGTGTACATGGGAGGAATTTATTGAGAGAGAAAGGGGTCTCCCATTATTCAAACATAAAAAGGGAAGTATGAGGGAGGTGCAAAACCATAATCCAACAATCATAATTTAAATTAAAAGGGAAAAACAACTTAAAGAAAATTGGACATAAATGAGAAAGGAAGAAAAAAACCCTTACCTGGAAGTGTGCTTCGAAAGGCTATAGAGAGGATTGTGAGAGGAATCTTGGGAGCTTGGGGAACCTTGGGAGGATTCTAGAGAGAGTAGGGCAGAGGTTGGATGAACTCCATGGGCTTTGAGTGGGGAGGAAGTGGGCGATTGGGTGGGTTTATATAGAAAAGGTGAGGGAATTCTTTATTATTTAGGTTTGGGTGCCCTTACAATAAATTAATCCAAACCACAAACCATCCCATGGTTTTTCCCATGGTTTTTGGAAAAGGGAAGTGGAAAACAATATTATATAAGGCCAATGTCCGAACTTCTAAAAATATTAGGGTTGCTTATGTGGAGGTGAGTCACACTCCCATGGAAATTAATTTAAAAAGGAATGGTGTTGAATAAGTATTGAGGGGTCCATTATTTCTTTGAAAAGTAAGTCAAAAAAACCCAAAATCACATTATTTTAATGTTAAAAAATATATTGGCCGAAAATAAAGATTATAGAAATTTATTACATCACTATTGGTTCATTATGTTGTCATAAAACCCATCATATATTTAAACGGTATTTAATTTTTACCCAAAAATTTGACTGTCTCAGAAAATTATGAAAAATTCAACGTTGGATAATTTAGATGTCCTGATTCCAGAAATAACATTTATTTTATCTAAATAATTTTCTAAATATGTTAATTTTCACTTTTAAAATAAAAACCGACATTTATCGAAAATTCACATTTTCTGACAGAAATGGCTTTCAAAACTTAATAAAAATTTTAATTGCATTCATAAAATTATAAGATCATTTATATATAATAAATATTAATTTAATAATAATATTATTATTTTATTAAAATATTATTTAATTCACAAAACCCCTTAATTTAATAAAATAGATTTCTTAATTAAATAATAACTAAAAACACCATTTGTACTTTAAAAATTATTTACAATGTATCAAAAATTACTAGAAATTATATTCGTTATTATATACAAAAAATAATGTACATGAACATAGTACTACTTATTTGTTACATAATCCCTTAAAACAGCCGCATAAGACCTAGGGGTAAGGTATGTGGTGGTGACAGACTCTTTGGGTGGCTCAGATAACATTGCTCGAGTGGTAATTTTAATCAACTTACACTTTTCCCATAGATGGTCACGTTAGAGCTTGACATGATGAAGCTCAACTTGGGTTTGGTCAAGGGTCAAGCCCAAAGATGCAACCTTTTTTCCGACCTCCGACAAATGGGCTTCGTATGGAGAAATTCTACTGGATGAGGCCATCGATTCCTTTGCCAGAGTAATTTGGATTTTTTAAAGTACTATATTTATACTAATCATGTGATCACTGTTCAATGGCTATATTAGCAACGATCAATATTCTTAACATAAAACCAATGAAATTGACATTTTATATAAACATAAAGAGACATTTAATTAGATCAAGAGGGATTTCCTTTAATGAAACTTTGGGTCATTACAAAAATTAATATCATTAATAATTATATATATATTTTAACATCACAACCTCCTCAACACAATTACCTTCATCATTCAGAAGTATCAATCATCTTCTTAAGGAAGAAGTTTTTTAAATTTTCCTTTCATTTAATATTTCCTCTGCCATGTCTCATCTTGGAGTCTTCCATTATATAGCTTGACCTGAAGAAATATACCTGAATTTCCTCGTAACACATTTTAACTCAATTAAATAATACTGGTGTAATTTATCAAGTATTATTCATTAGATTCGAGCTTCACATCAACATACAGAGTCACCTGTTATGGGTAAGGTATATATAGTCTCAATTAAAATACCAAAAATTTATTTTTCATAACACTTAACCTTAAGGGTATGGAATGCATATTGTAACTTCCCCATCCCATTGAAGAATATCAAAGATTATAATATATATCAAAGACAATGTCCCTTGAACATCCATTTTTTTGGGGATCCAATATTGATGATATAAAAAAACATGATTAGAAACATTAAATTCCATGTGTATCCGTTAATGGTCATTTTAGGATTGTTTCTAACTCTGAACAATATCAATAAATTTTCAAATCAATCTCACATGTTTCTCAATTTCATACACTAATCTATTCCTAGTTTTAAGAGATTATCATACCTATATCCAATAGAGAGTTGATTAATATGGTCTCCAATATAATTCATCACATAGGACTATATGAATAGATGATCGATAACTCTTTCTAAAGGATAATTTAGTAAGGAAAAATGGTCCTTGTATATTCCATAAAAGTAAACAATGTAGGATCAAATCATATCTCCCAGTATCTAGAATTTATGATTATATTGGATGTCCATATGGGGATGAAATTTTTTAACCAATTTTATGATACCCAAATTCTCACAGAATTACTTTCTACAACAATTATGTCATCCTCAAATCCAAATCTAAGACTACACTAGATGTCGCAACATGACACATCACTGTCTCACAAACATATTGTATGCCAAGTTTATAAATTATGAAATCTAGTTTAATAAGTAAAAAATTTTATTCATATTGGTTAAATAATAAATTAATACCAAAAATAAAATATTACCTTCATATGATTTTGGAAAACTTGTGTGAAATAATCATAATTTCATCCTTCTTCAACATGGGTAAAATAAAGGTTTTAGGAGTACCTACATGATTTTTGTAGTCAATATTTTACTATTATATCATGATCCCCTCTCTATCTAGGTACCCATCTTTGAAAAAAATGAACAGAGAGAGATAATAACCCTGCAGTATAACATCATGCAGGCCCTGTGTTAGGGACAAGTAATAACTATATAAAAATATCAAATATTTTAGTCATTACCATCTATAATAATATACATTCAAGATATAAGATAAAACCCCACTATGAAATTCTAGTACATTATATAAAATATACAAAAAATCCTCCCACAATGCATGAAAAATTCCAAAAATTCCAAATAATAGTCCTCAAGAAAATATAAAATGACAAGTCCTGCAGTAGAAACTCAATATTATATCCAATACTTGAGATAGTTATACCGATATCAGACACCAAAGTACTCGTAGAACCTAAAATATTTCTTATATATAGATAGGGTGAGCATAAAATGTATACTAATTAGTATCATACCCATGGTATTTAGAACACATGTGAAAATTGTATAAAAATTCTCAAGTGAATAAAACAAAAAACAAAAAAAACCTAAACAGGACAACCAACCAACACCATTTTCAGTATTGATTACTCTCCAAATCATGCATCAAAAATAATAACATAAAATAAAGACATAAAAAGTCACCCAAATTTGATTCACCGCATATTTCTCACTCTAACACCACAACTCCAAATATCCTATCCTCTAATCTGTTCCATACTTACTACATTTCATATACATTAATTTTTTATATGGGTTGGATTGCATCCATACCTACCCTAACCTTGAAAGTTCTAGCATCTAGTTATTGCCTTGGTATTCCTCACATCACATCCTTATCATATAAAATTACAACAACATCATGTAACTAGGGCTGTAGGGAATCATGTACATAATGTATTGAAACCTCGTTCCCTCCTCCCACCACAGATGACCCCCACTACATATCACATCTTCATAACTGATGAGTAATATTCGAAACAAATGTGTATCATCCATAGGTAATCCCCAACACCAACCTATATCTTTATGGGGTTATGTCTAGAACATCTCTATATCATCACTGGGTAACCTCCAACACCAACATGTATCATCACTATAGAGGGAAGAGTATGAAAGAGTGGGTAGATATCCATATATATCACCTCCATCCAAGATGTTGTTGAAAGCACCCAAAACACAAAAAATAGAATTGTTAAAATTATCCAACTTGACTCTGCTGAAACTTTATTGCACAAAATATCCAACATTTGGTTTCAAATTAACTACACTAGAAAACTCCAAAATAGAACCACTTCACCATATGTTAAATGTCGCAGCTTCTTCCACCATGGTATACAACACACCACACATAGCCACATAATTCTTCTTTAAATTACATGTTCCTCTATTATCTAGATTTATTGAGTTTCCATTAAATATAATTTACCAAGACATTAATTATCTTTTTCACCACCCATTCATTTATAAAATTCATTATAGACGGCTATGATATATTAGATCTATCCCATTATTATTTATTTACCAACCCATGAAATTTTATTTCAACATTAGATTCTATTCCAAGGGTAACGGGGAAAATAACCAAACCACACAAAAAAATAGCTCAACCATCTCACATCAACCATCGTTTCCATGCCATATCATCCAAGACATGTCTTCATAACAACTACATGTCACAAGCACTACACATTACAACCAATTGATGACACAACCACCACACATCACCGCCAGCACAACAAAAACCAACCACACATCCTCCCACATCACATCTCATTCCAACAAACCATAACATCACTACCCCACTATGTTAACAGAACATATAGTCTCCACTATCACTACACCACAACCCTTACCACAAAAGAAAAAAAAATGAACAATCATGCGCAACAACACATCTCGAATTACAAATTTTTCTCTCAAGGGCTTACATTACATTACATTATTATTTAGAATGGGAATTATTAGACAAACCATATTTCTATTAGATAATAATTACATAGTGATATAAATGTTCTTATCCATTTATTCATAGAGCGATGAATTTTTAAACACAGTAAGGGTCTATCAAAATAATATCAAATATATCACAAAATTGGATCCCAAAATATTTTATTTTTAGTATTGGAGACAACATATATAAATTCATCAAAAATAATATCATATTGGTAAAACATGATATTTATCACTATTCCAATCAATTCCATATTAATCCAATTCCTTAACATCAGTAATACAACCATTACTATACACATAATGTGATGAAAAATCATTATATCACCATAAATCATCATAAATATGAAGAGAATGTGGGTCCACTACTTCAAGGAAGGGGTTGAGTCATTGTGGGAAAAAAAGAAATTGTGAAAATATTAGAAGACCAAAACCACACTAGGAAGCCACAAATAAATATCATATGATCTAAGGGATCAATAAAATATACCCTAAACACACCTCAAACAAAAACTTCTTCACCGCTACTAATCCCCAAGAGAATAATGTAATAAAACAAGGGGATAAAGAGGAGATATCACACATGATTTCCAAATACCAATATCAGTAATCCAAGGATCAAAAAAGAGGTACGTAATTGAAACATCCTCTGAAATAACCTAGGGTTTTTTGTTTAGGAGAAATAAGGGAGAAATAAAATAATATGGGTAGACCTTGATATTTACAAACATGATAAAACTTAAATCCTTCATAGTGTCAAATCTCGATTCATGTTGTGAGTTTTTGTACAGTTCTCCATTTCAATATGTGAAAATATTCATGTATTTAACTCCTCAAACAACCAACCTAACAAATGTCCACAAATTTACTGGAAACTTAGGCTTGAATTAATTCAAATTGTAAATAATTATACAACATCAAGATTTATTTTGGAAAAAACCCTCATATTAAACTTGATTCATGAATCATAAGCCTCACAATCCATGAACATAGTCATTTATTATGAAAAACAATTTATGTTTTGGAAAAACGTTTTTCTAAAATTTATTGATCCAAACTCCGTTGAACCCTCCTAGAGCCACCTATGAACACCTCTATATCCCAAACCAACAATGTACTGGGATAATAAGACATAGTTCATTACAGTATATACTTCTCAAATAATTCTCATCGAAAAGAATCAATACCAACCCTAAAAATAAAAGGAAGGTTTTTAACAGCCATCAAATGAGATACATCTCATGAAACCTATTAATCCCAAAACATTTCCTCTAACTAAACATACATACCAAAAATATCCACAAAACATTCCACACAACAACATAATTATCCACCATCGTGTGTAACACCACATTATATTATATTGGAAAAAAACTACATCTATTTCATATAACTACCCACACAACCATTCAACCTCCTAGAACATCATGTAACACTTCCTAGAGTAAAAAAATTAAATAACCCCACCCTCCAAATTAAGATATTGTCCAATTTTTTTGGAAATGACTCACCTATATGATTTTCAAAAATATTATAAATAAAACAAGTCTTAATTAGTTAGAGGTTTTCCTCACCTTATACTATCAAATCAATAACATACATCACCTTTAATGGGATAGGTAAAATCACTTAAATTAACAAGGTTTAAACATAAAATCTCATATGAAAAATAGAAAAACTCAAAACTCAAATCAACCCTTGGTACTTGTCACTCATATGCATTTTATTCTCCTAAGTACTCTCATTTTCTCAAACATGCCTCCATAAAAAAATTAGCCAAGGGTATGGTCAATCCTTGAAAAACATTCTCTCGATGGTCCTAGATCTATAAATTTAATTTTAAAAAACATATATGAATCCTCATTATTCAACAATCTATATTCCATGATGTGGGAGTCATTGTGGAGATACTAATGCAATTGGTATATGTACAAGATGACATAGATCATTTACATCCATAGTATAAGTGACAACCAATATTCCACATATCCTGCACACCTAACAATTCCTAAAGAACCACAGAGAATTTTCACTCCCCCTTCAATTTTTTTTTACCATCATGGAGAGGAGACTCTAAATAATACATCATCTCCAACTGAAAACTTCATGGGACATTATCAATAATCAGAAAAGGCCTTCATAAAATATTGTGCCTCCCTCATACACTATTAGATTAATTGGATCGTTTTGTCCAGGATCATCACAATGTTATGAAAATGAACCTATAACTCCCCAAACATCATCCAAAATAATTGAGAAAAAAATATACACCTATAAAACATATCAAATGGATTTATTCCAATGGTTAAATGATAACTGTTTCATTATAAAAACTCATCTAGAGGATGGTGTCTTGAAAATTTCAACTAATGTCCAAGATATAGTCTCAAAACATATCCTCCAATATTTGGATGGTCTTCTATGTCATTCCATATGTCTTAGGGTGGAATATAGAATTATGGTGAAACTAGGTTGAAAAGGAATAATGTAATAACCCATACAACTATGAGGTAAATGAGGATCCTGATCAGAGATGATAGAAATTTCTTCCCTATGAAACACAACCACATCATCCACATGCTTACCCACCAATAAATCCAGCACACATGGATCATAGATTTCCAAAAAAAATGATATAAAATTATTAGTTGGTCCACTCTCAACCAAACTGGATCACATCCTCCATGAACCCATAGAAACCTGATGATGATATCCATTAATATGACTTACCATTTTCACTTATGAAAATTGAAGGGATGTAACTAACATCTAGGAATACTATTCTCCACTTCTTCTAATATAATAAACAAACACTTCACTATAAAATATGAAACCAAACATTTCATACCCATCCACCAATGTTTTCTCTTCAAGATGTGATACATCATAGTCACACATGGATTAAATGCTAATGGTGAGCTTGTAAAATCTTTTATAAATCCCTTATGTAATTCCAATGAAAAAATATAATCCCCTCAAACAACATTTGGTCCCCGTGATCCTTTAACTGTCCCTCTGGAGAATCACCATAGGCAACACAATCATATAACACCATATCCTATGAGTCACCCCACTATGAATCCTCCACCAAATACTTGAAGGATTTCTCCATGGTAATTTTTTAAAACAACCTTCACTATTACATTCTCTGATTTCCATTTTCACCATTTCAATATATCCATCCCTATCCAAAAATATGTAGACTCCTAAACCACATCTTATTGGGACATACGACTATTCACTTTAGTAAAAAAATCACTATTTGTTGGGGTGTAGGGTGTATCAAAATCCATGTCTTGGTGAAGCTCATCTACTTTCAGTGACATAGATTCAAATACCACTGAGAGAAGATATATTTTAGGCCTTTGTGGTCTATGAAAACCATAATGTTCTCATTGATAAGGTTATTCAACTAAAATTTCAACACAAACATAACTGACTCTATTCCCAGATCACAGGTGGAATCATTACACTCATGTAGATGTAACTACGTACACCAATACGAAATCACCAATATCTTATTAATAAATAGAATCCCAATTCAAGACAAAAATCGTGAAAAGAATCACCCATCACACTATCCTTTGAAATCTGAAGCACTAGAAAATTTTTTAAAAAAATATCATTCAGTTAACTGAACACTACCTATCACAGATCATTCTGTATGTATCATTATTTATTCCATGAAAAATATTTCAATCTGGATAAAATCGAAGTGAAATTGGACACAAACCATGGATAATATATTATATGACTAATAAAGTTATGAACCTCTTCCATGATATTAGGTGCTTCCCATGAAACAATTGCCTCAATGTTTGTTGTGTCCATGGCCACACCCTTTTAACAAACCTCATTTCCATAGAAATACACCTCTCATCTCACGAATATAGGCTTGGATAACTTCCCATAGTGTCTATGGTGTCGAAGGACCTTCAAGACATCAATTAGATTCTTGGCATTATCCTCCTATAACATTGAGTTTATCATGATATTTTTGAGGAATACAATGATGGACTAGTCTAGGAATTTAGAAATATGGTATTCATGAGCCCCATGAACAATTATAGTTCATTTATGAAACATAATGGCATGAAAAAAAATCTAAGCGCCAATACATGATCCTGAAAGAAATATTTAGGATATTGTTACCCTTAAACCTCATTTTGTGACCCCAAGACCAAAAATAGATCATTGAAAACCAACTGTATCCCTTCATCGGGTTGAACATATCATCAAACCATAAATATTCATACAGTTCTTGATGGTCACTTTATTCATCATATAAAAGTATACACATAGCCTTAGACTATCATCTGACTTCTTCAAGAGAAATATAGAAGAAACCCATGTAGATATGATTGGTCAGATGAAAAAACTATGTATTGTATCATTATTCTAAATTATCTAATTTTGAAACTCCATAGGATCCATTTGAACAAGAACCATTAAAATCATTGATGCACCCGGTTGCAACTATATACCAAACATGACATCACATCGAGGAGATAGTGTCATAACCTCATGCTAAAAAACATCTAGGAACTCCTCTAAGACCATTGAAACATCCTCTACCTGAGTTTATAATAATAACTCCACTAGCTAATACAAAAGAGGTGACACCATCCTACCACTCATCAGATAAACTCTCTTCCTAATATACTCCACTCGTTGGCCCTCCAAATTGGAAAAAAACTCTCATATAGAAGTAGTTGGAGAGTAAAAGCATGGAATATAGACAATAAAAGATAAGGATATCATTAAATGGTTATATCTATTGAATGTATAAATCCACCATTCACTATTATTGCCTCATTACCATTCTAAATCACCGACACAAATCAAAAAAAGTATCATGATCCCCAACTAGAATTCATGAAACTTAGGGAACTATAAATATCCAAAGATCTCTTATTAGTGTACATACCAAAGTAGGTGAAGTAATGAATGAGAGAATATTTAATTAAACATTGTACAAACGAGGGTATACAATAAAATGTGTGCACCTCAGAGAACCTCTGGTTGTGCTAGCACTACTGCCACTAACACATGAATGTAAAGAAACCCAACCCTTTTTCCTTTTTCCAGTCATCCCCCTTCTCACAATATATCCTAGGTCCCTAAAAAATTGTAACATAATGACTCTACTACTAGAAATAACTATCTACCCTTGTTTTCTAAACAACCATTGAGGGTCCCTACTACTAAAACTTCCTCAAAAGAAACTATAGTCATTTACAAAAAGGGTCCTAAAACCCCACCAAAAACCAGCCTCCCTATCTGGTTGGACACTAATCTTGATGGTATCCATTTACCTTCAATCCAAAACATAAAAATATATAATACATTATAGGTGATCGAAAACCACTAATCCCAAAAGAATGTAAAAGGATCTACCCCAGCCATTTCCCTATTGGTCAAAACCTTAGTGAACTAAATATATATTACTCACTTCCTGAAGCTCTAATCCTCAAGATTCCCTAATAGCGCTCTCTTAAGGCTCAAATACTCGATAAGTAATCCACTAAATAACATCAAACTTTTCCTTCACCTCTAGATACTTGTAAATATTTAACATAGTCAACTCTTACATGAGTTTTTTTCCACAATTCCTATTCTAGATGTCCCACAATTAAATCATCATCTAGAAAGACATTAGGAGGAATGTGTAGGAGGTACTTGAACTTATTACCAATCTCCCACACACTCAAGCTCCCCTAGTAAAGTCATAGAAACTCATGCATCATTTATAAATTTATCATTGATGATATTATTTAAAAATTGGACTCCTTATAAAATTATATCAATAAGAAATATACCTCCATGGGGTAACCAAGGTACATCATCCAACAAAGACCTATAGAACATTTCATATGAATAATTTATATTAACACCTATAACTCTATCGAATATGGAATCAAAATAATGGAAATATTTGGAACCTCCAACCCACAAACTATCTCCAGATCCAATACAACCCCTAACACATACCCAAGCTTAGTCATTTAATGGAACTCAAATCCATCTATGATGTTTTATATACCTATGTCGGGTCGATTCATTGATGACCAACTGGAGTAACCAACTGAATATCCACTACTTGAACTACTCATGGATGATTACTAGGATCCATTAATGAAATGAAATCAAATAATCATAAGCCTAGAAGTAAGTAATTTTATCAAATCTTATTTAATTATTTCATTGGAAATTCCCACAATATTCCTATTTTAAAATTAATATAATCAATCATGATTCAATTATGTATCCTAGGTATCCACTTTGAAAATATGGTCACCTCAGATGGTCAACCAATAATATCATATTCCTATCATCAGATCATAATGAACCATAAAATCTCATTCACTAGTTAGTTTTCCCGAAGTAGGTCGCGCACCATGATCAACTGAAACTAGTTCACCTCCAACCCATGAAATACCTAGAGTTACTAACTCAAAAATTCATCATATCTATAAACCTCGTTTTTTACCACTTTTTCATTACCCCATCCCATCAAAGACAACTCTCATTGTCTAGAAATATTGAATGATACATAATCACCCCTCATTCCAACCTCTAGTTGGCCTTAGATGGAAAAAATTACTGAGGGTATAAAAATATAAAATATAGATGTAATTAAACTCTAAAATAATATATGATTGAGAGATAAATAAAAATACCCAGAAAATTCATCACATAAGATGAATGTAATCCTAAAATCATCCAATGATGTATCAATAATTTAAATAAATACAAATACATTCTCTATTAAAATATTTAAAAACAAGTCCAATGATAGGAACTCAACAAAATCTTAAAAAACCAATCTTCTAATGTCCACCCAATTCCCAAAATTCCACAAGAAAACCTAAAAAATATGATATATGTGTGTAGGGTGAGTATAAAATGTATACATTATATGATCATACCAAATGTATCTAAAGTACATGTGATAGGAGCACACTAATGTGCTATTGGTTAAACACCAGAACCAAAAAACACATAAATAATTAAAATAATCAATACTAACCACACTATGGATATCTCAAAAAATCATAATTCCAATATAGTTACATAGTATCAATTCCCTAAAAAAGGTGACCCAACGTAGCTTCCCCAATAATTCTCTACTATCACTCTAAAACTTCAATCATCATATTCTCCCATACCATCCATAAATATCACCTCACATGTATATACATATTTGATGTGGTTGGGGACACATCCCTACCTACACTTCCCTCACCTGTTATGGCATTCAGTTCTTGCATCTGTTATTATCACATCACTTCCTTATCACATCACATCACAACTATGTCACATAATGAGGGTAGTAAGAAGGTATTATAAACATGAAAGAAATCAACCTCTTATCCTCCTCACACCATGCATGACCTCTGCCATATATTGCATCCCTAATATTTCTATGTAATCACAAACACCTACCCAGATCACCAATTATAAATGTCAAACACCAACCTATATCATCATTGGGTAATCTCTAATATAACCTTGTATAATAAATGGGTAGTATTCAACACTAACTTGTGTCATCACATTTTAAGGATGAGTGGGGAAGAGGGGTTATCTAACCATCCATAGAGAAACTATCCTATATGTTGTGGAAAAAATTGATAAAAATTGGGATTTGGTAAGGTTATCCAACTTGAGTGAGGAGTGCATGGTATTATCCTAAAATAATAGATATATATATATATTGAATAAAATACCCAATCTATGGGTTCTAAAAAAATACACTAGAATACAATAAAACAATACCACTATACCACACAACAACTATCGTAAATGATTGCACCACGATATTCATCACACCACAAAACCACCATACATAGCCTCACAATTCCACATTAAATTACAGGTTCCACCATTTTCCATATTTAATGAGTTTACAGTATCTATCATATACTAATACATGAAATTAAATTTACACTACACATTTATTCATTCATTTTACTTAATCCAATTACCAAATATTGGTTCTAGACAATTCTTATTCATTTACTAACTTTTGACCTTTCATTTCATCATTAAAATTTATTCCAATGCTATTCTAGAAAATAACACAACCAAAATACTCTACATATATCCCATCTCACTAATATAATATCAACCACACCACATCCTCGAATCCATATCACTATAATTACCATATACCAAAATCACCACACATCAAAACAACTACACCTCGTAGACCCTACACACCACCACAACAACCCAACTCAACCACTACACAACCACCCACTTCACCTCCCATGCCAACCAAAAATCGCATCACTATCCCTACTTATTTAAAAACCACTATGTTTACTACCATCACAACCCCACATCCCACATCACCCATAGAAAAACAACAAGAACAATAATGCACAATAATAAATATGATCATCCACAATTTTGTTTCAAGGGTTTATATTACTTTACCAAATTATTTAGATCGATTATTATCAAAAAACCATATTTCAAAGGGAAACCAATTAATTATCCACAAATAAATTTTTATCCTTTTATTTAGTGTGTGGTAAAATATTTAATTTAACAAGGTTCTCAAAAACATATCAACTATATACCATGTAATTCCCTCAATAATAGTGATTTTAAAAAACGGTTAAACCATGTATAAACTCATTCACAATAAAATCAATTCATTAAATATTTTGATATCTACACATTCCCAATAATTTTAGATTAATCCATTCCATTTTATTCACTAATCTGACCATTAATATCCACCTAATGGGATGAACAAGAATTCAATCATCACACATGAACATAAAATGGAATAGAACTAGGATCCCATACTTAGAGGAAAATTTCTAAGTCAATATACACAAAAGGGAGGGTGAGAAATTATTGAAAGAACACAACCACTCTCGGAAACCTTGTATCAACCTAAAACTACCAAAGGATAACAAATAACATAGCCCACACACACCTCAATCCAAAAAAACATCACCTCTATGGATCATTGATATAAAAATGAAATAAAATATTATATTAAGAGTTGAAATAAACTTTCATCACTAATGACCTGCCAATGAAAGAAAATGATAATATTAAGAGTGAATGGGGATGAATATCGTATCAAATATACTAGGTTAAACCTATGTTGGGAGGGAAATGGGTCGAAACAAAAATAATTTTGGTGGACCATGATATTTATAAAAAAGATATTACTCAGCTTCTTTATAGTGTTAAATCAAAAGTCACATCCTGAGTTATCATTAGGTTCCCATTTCAAGAAATGAGCTCCCCAAACATTCAACCCATTTGACATACTCTAATGTTCATGGATTCTCATCCATGAATAATTCTTTTTTCATGAAAAATTCCATCACATCATGACTTACATAGTCATGGAGCCCTAATCCAAAACTCATATATAAAATCTTCATCCTCACAAGCTATGAAAATGAACTCACATTGTGAATATATATTAACATCATGAAAAACATATTGCACAAATATTCATGCTCTAAAATCCACAAAACCATCCTAGATAATCCATAGAATACCTCAAAGTCCAAAATAGGAAATTAACCATCTAATAAGGCACACATCATTACATGGTAATTAGTAATTTATTTATTAATGAAACTAAGAATTTAATTCTTTATGTTAGTACACTAGAAATAGAAATGAATATAGTTAAACATTTTCATGAAACATGGTTGAACTCCCACCATAGTGAATTTTACTCCTTCACCAGAACAACTCACATACTTGTGGGAACCATAAGGATTACATAGACATACATAAAATATTTAGAACATTTAAACCAAAATTCATTGATCTCACACCTTAATGTTTCTCTAAAATGACATTAAATTCAAGATCATAAATTCCGAGGTTCTGGAAATACTCAATGATATATGAGGCAAGATTGATGTAGTATAAATATTTCATTCTATAAACCTTAACCAAATTCAAATAACTCTTACAAATAAGTGACATTAATAACCATTACTGTTTATCATTATTTTATTTTTAAGGTTAAACCTTCCAGAGAAAAAGTAAAGAGGATTTGAGTATAGATCTGCATCCTATTTTCCTTCTAAATGGATAATTTCAAATATTAAAAAAATAACACCTCTCTTTTTTGGGGCCTTAATTAGTGTATTTATTCCTAAAAATCCTTAAAGTTGATTTTAACACCCCACAAGTCCTAGAAATAATCTAATCTAGAAAACATTAAAGATAACATTATATGAAATAAGGGTTTTATTTTACTAAGATAAAAAATGATTCCCACTTATGAAATTAAATGCATAAAGAATTTAACTTCCCTAATCATACAACAATAATTTATAAAACTTTTTTTATATGTAATTTTCATTAATGTTTTCAAAGGCAATGCAGGGATACTCAGCATGCTCATCTCGGGATTTAGAATAAACTAGGATATCATCCATAGAGACCATAATTAATGAATCATGTAAGGGATGAATGATCTCATTCATAAAATAATCGAACATATAAGGAGATTCATTTACCTTAACGGAATAAAATAATTCTAAAACATTCATGTCTCAATGCCAAGAATTTATTTTGTGAAAATATAATTATATGGTCCTAAAATATTGATTGCACAAACAAATGTAAAATTTGGGGAACCAATTTCCCCTTTTTGGAATATCTAACAAATCATAAATTTAATTTAAATTATAGATTTTATTAGTTTCATGCCATATATTTTTACGGCCCAAAAAATCTGTGTACATTCATCAACCATTTTTTATAAATATATCAGGTTTTATAAGGAGATGTGATTATCCTAATGAATCCCATTGAATCTAGATATTTAAGAGTTTTCATTAATTCATATAATAATTATGTTTCGATGCGATAAAAGTGAATTGTGAAAGGTTCAATAAAAATCATAATGATATTGAAATATACCTATGACTCTAGGTGTTCAAATTTTTTTGTAAACACATTTTATAAAATACCCACTAGAAAATGAAAGACTTAATGCCCTTTATCATTCACAACTATAAGGACTATGCTACCAATATAAAAGTAATCCTTACTCATTTTCCCTAGTAAATTATTTATTTAATGGATTATAGATGACATTCTCTAAAAAGCACGTATATGACTCCTAAATGAGAGAAGAATGATATCTTCTTGAATTTGAGGTAGCTCAGGACCCGTACACCAAAATCTGGTGCTGAGAACATCTTCCTTACATACATTTTTTTTGTAAAAAAACAACATAATTTTAACATTCCATAATTACAATATAAATAAGCAATAATGAGTAGCATACATACCGAATAACTTTTTTTGAGTAATGTTTTTATGAATTATAAAAAATACATTTATATAAAAAACACCATATATTTCCCTCTCAAATGGGTATTTTTCTAATTATACCATGATTTTCATATTCTTTTAGAAGGCTTAGAAAAATATAATATAATTTTCCAAACATTATACTCATCTAGAAAAATATGAAAATATATAAATATTTATACATGTAGAAATTAAAACATAAGAAAGGGTTAACATAAATTCTTAGTATGTGTAAGCATTAGAGATATCAGTTTATAATCATAATAGAGTATAAGATAAACATAAGGGTATGATAAAATTATTAAAAAAAATTGAATTTCATACCGAATCATTATAAAATTATTAATAATGAGTCATGTAAAAAAAATTCATTATAAAATACATAAATAATAATATTGAAGAATATAAAATAATCAATATGAATCCTTGAGAACATATCACAAGCATATTGAATATGTTTTTGGAATACACATAAGTATAAAGAAAATTACATGTCACGTATCACATTCCAAGACTATATTAGTGTAAAATTTCCAATAGGGGATTGTCTTAACCCTATATTATATAATTTTCTTATACAAAAATCCCTTATAAGACTATCATAGTGAAGAGATTCCTTTACAGGACTTGTTTGACTCCAAATTTCATTCCATAATTTCTCAACATATATCATTATTTACTCAATGAATTGGAGGTATATATAATTAAATCCCATAAATCTCATAATTAAAATAGTATATAAGTTTTTTATAATAATATATAACCATTAATTATACCTTAACCAATGGAATTTAAATGATTTTCATTATTATTTAATTATAACATAAATAACATGTGGGAAAATAATGTGTTTCCAGGAATCATCCTTAATAAACTATCATAATAAGTCATATGGAGTAAGAAATATCATAGTTTTATAAGATTATATCCCCAATTAAGCATACAAATCCTTAAAGGATGCTATTATTGATGGAAAATTAAATAAATATAGAATTTTATTATTATTATTAAAATAGGGAAATTATCATTTTCTTCTGATATCTTTAAAAATTAAAAATTACACAAATATTGAGAAAAATATTTTCACTGAAAATAAATTATGGGATTTTTTAAAGTTCTACTCAAATAAAATAATGATTAGGATAATGGGAAAATAAATTTGAGTCATATAATATAAAAGAGAGCATTATTTTAACCTTTTCAAAAGGTCAAAAATAATTTTAATGTAGTGTAATGGAAAATATTCCATTAAATCATTTGTAAATAATTCATATGTAGTAAATGTAATATATCTCAATCATTTATGGAAATAAAAAATTTAAATGACACTTTTTTCTGAAAACTGTCATGGAATAGAATGATTCTTAAAATAAAAATAAGAAATGAGGTCAATTATTCATAGAAAGATGTTTTCGGTCATTCTAAGTACCATATAGAATAAAATGGTACTAATAATTGTAAATTCAATAAATATCCACATAAAATGAAATAGTTTTGATTAAAATGTTTTGTATCATTTAAATTATCTTAATTTATATTTTACATCAAAAATACTCAAAAGAAATTATATTACAATATAAAATCTTAAAGGTTTTTAAAAAACTGAATAATATACTCATTAAATAAAGAAAAACATATGGATCTGTAAATACCCTTAATTATCATTAAAATTTTTAATATCAGTACTCACGGGAAGTATACACACCACAGAATATAAAACAATTAGTGAATATGGCATATTTCTCAATAAATGAAATGTGAGACGATAAACCCATACAAATTTTATACCATTTGATTCCAAACTATTGAAAGAAGAAACATTAAATGAAACTATAAATACTAGGAATTAATATATATTCATGATCTAAATCGTAAAATAAGTATCATATACACTATATAAATAAATAATAAGTGTATTATATAAAACAACTCACAAGGAAGGGAATATGAGATGAAACCCGTACCTCGGGTCCTAACTTACTTCATACAAACTATTGACATCATATAAAATAAATATATATTTATTATAATGTTATTAAAAATAAATATTCATATTTATCTTACCAAAGATAATTTTCATATAATTTATAATTACTCATTCATTTTTAATACCTTCTCAAAATCATCATTCGAGGCGCTCATTGTTCCAATTTACATTCCTGTTTTGGTCCGGAGGCTTAGTTCTGTGAAACATTTTCATAGTATCAGAATATATATAATATTAGTCATTCCATAATTAAAATATTTATATATAATATAAACTTTTATTAACACTCATATAATTTTGTGATGAAGAATTAATTACATCACATCATGGAGGTTGTAGTCTACTAGTACGCACATGTGATGTTTTCACCATTTGATGGATGGAATTAATGAAGTATTAATTGTAATTAAACATAATTGAATCATATTAACAAACTATATATATAATATATATTAAATATATATTTACTTATGACTATCCATAAAATTGTAAATAGAAAATTAATAACATCGATTTGTGGTGGTGGAGATCTACATTTGCACATGAGTGACATTATCATCTTACAATAGATGGGAGGGTCAGATGATAGACAATATTTTAACTTCAAAGAATTAAAATACATTTATAAATATAATATATAATTACTAAATCCATTTATATAGCCAATAAATATACGAGGACCTCAAATATAATATAGGTCTATCATGTAGATGATAGTTCACACGTACACATGATATTCAATAGATAAAAAATTGATAATGGTAATTGGGATAAAATAATAATATTTCAAAAATGTTTTTTTACCTACATAACTATGTAAAAATGGTTAAATTAAAAAATTTGGTGGTAGAAGAGAAATAAAAAAATAATGATTTAGAGAAGATGATTACCTCTTCGTTGAGAAACCTCGTTTAGATCACTTATTAAGGACCCATGGGATGGTCATTTAAGATGACCAAGACCTAAAAACATGGATAGAGAATTTTATAATAGATTTCGACATGTTTTGTGGATATATGTGTCTCATGAGGGTGTCAATAATATATCAAATGTGTTTCCCTTTTATAAGAAAGAGCATTTTAACTATTTTAATTATTATAAACATTAAAACAATATTAGATCACTTTCAGGACAAACTTGCTCAAATTTTCCTAAATTTCAATGTTTAGTTTATATAGGTTCAATATACATTCAATAAAAAATATTTATACATGTTTTTATGTTATTTTAATCCATATCAGTTATTTTAAGCCTGCTTTAAACCCTTCAACCCCTTTTTGTGGTAACAACATACTTAGTCTTTGTGGGACACTAATGTTATTATAAAAGTTAAATTAGATCATAAGTATAAATTGGATGATAATACATACCATTTAACATTAAATTGAAAATAATGTATGATTTTTATTATTTTAAAAATAATTATATAAATGATTCTTAAGATAAGATATCCTTCAATACATTTTTGAGACTATTTTCATAAGTAGACGTTAAAATAAGTCAATATTAATGTGGATTTTGAAATTTAACATTTAAAAAACTAATAAACATTAATTATTATACGTAAAAATAATTTCATACTTTAAAATATCCAAAAAAACATCAATTTCAAAATTTTAAATATATTTACTTTGATTTTTCACCACTTGCTTAAGCATTGCATCATCGATGTATAAGTTTTTTAGTTAACTGTACCATTATCAAAAATTAAAAATAGATAAATATCATTAAGATTATTTATCCATTATTAAATTAACCTTTTATAATCATCCATAATATCATATTATTCTAATGAAAACATTTTATATATATTAAAATAAATCAAGTAACACACTGTACTTATTCATTATATAAAATGATACAATAGCCATTAATAAAGCAAAATTGAATGAAATTTCCATATTTTTGAATATATGAAGATTTTCTTTCTAGAAACACAAATAAAATTAAATAAATTAAAACTTTTGAGTGATTTTTGGACATTATACAATAATTTTTATCCTTGGTATTCCTTTTTTTACCATTTACCGATTTGATGATCAATTACTATAGATATTATTCATTATGCCTAAAACATAAATGGAAATCAATAACAAAATAGAACATGGTGATCTAAAATTTTGAATCCATTTTTTATATTTATATTTACAGAAGTGTTAAAAAATAATTTTAATATTATATCATAAAAGACAATGAAAACATATTTTTAATTAAATACCCATATTAAGCATAAAAGCAATCTTATTCCAAAATCATGGATAATATTGAATATTGTGAAATAATTTTTTTAATAGAAAATGTATAATATTATTTTCATACATAATTAATAATGAAATTATCCTTGTGAAAAAATTATTAAAAGAGAAGTACTAAAAAATGTATTTATTTGAATAAAAACAATACTTTAATTTTCAAAATGTCAAATATAGATTTCTATATTCATAATTATATTTTTAAATGTATTATATTTCTTCATAATTGTTTTTTCACTTAATTTTTTACATAATCATTCCTTTCATTTTTAAGTCATGATAAATTCATAAAAGTGCAGTAATTTTTGAAATTGGTATTTTTCAATATTCAACCAAAAAATCAATTATTTTTGAAAATACCAATAATTCAACCTAAGATATTTTTTATCGGAAAAATAAAAAAAATGATTTTCATTTCAGAAAATTAAAATTATAAAAAATATAAATATATACTTTTTAATGAAAAATATATAATTTAAAAAACAACTTTTATTAAAAAATGGACCATTAAAACATTAACCTCCCTTAATTTTATATGATTTAATTATTCTAACTAAAACATGAGTAGTAATTTTTTAATAAATAATAAATAAATTTAAATAATGAAAACTTTTAAAAAATATGTTTAACATTACATCTACTCTTATCCATATATGTTAAACTAGAGACAAGGTCATAATAGTAAAATATAGATAATTATATTTCCATAGTATATCGTGATTCATTTATGCTCAGTGATGCACTTGGTACACACTATTAAACATAGTATTTATTTAATATAAAATAAATTGTAAAATATTAGTGTCTAATAACATATCAATAAATGTGTACTCACAATGGGTTAATCAATCTATCAATAGAACAATATCATAGTGTTTATGTTGGCAAACACAAGATACCGATGAAACATGATAGAGTCCACCACTATGTAAAAAAGATAAAAACAACCTTATTGAATTTATTATCTTCCATATTGGCATATAAAATATTATATTGGTAGGTGGAAATAGTAGGTTAAGAAAATAACGAAAAACCATTTTCTTAGAAATAATATAATGTGATGTGATAATGTAAAATAATGCACACGCTAAAGTAATAGATACTATAATCATAACACTGATAGTATAAGCACAAAAATAATTATTAAAAAGTAGACACTTCTGCAATATATATCCTACTTGATCTCTTTAATAGACCTATAGGGCTATATTATTATATATATGATTGTACAGTAACTACCCGACTATGACTACATTAGAGGCCTCCTCAATCAAATATCCAATATAGTGGATGACTACCACGGGTAGACATAGAAGTTGACTGGGACTGTAATAGATAATCTGATCGTGACCAATTCACAATTTTAAAAAATACAGAACCTCAATAAAATAAATGTTGGTGACCCACAAATCCATTTTATTAATGTTTATTATCCTTAAACGATATTTTCCTATTTTTAATCCTCAAACACCTACACCGATAGCACTATATATGATATTTCCCCAAACCATGTGATTACTTTAGATTATTTCTCTTAATCATAGAATTAGAAGAACCCCTTATCACCGATTCCCATCCGTTCTTATAATATGTTGAGGAACAGTCACATAAATCATGATATTTTAGTGATATACCCTCTATTTTAAGTTATTTATACCTAGTCTAATTGAGTAAATCCTTACACACTACCACAAAAAATATAGGTAATTTGGAAAGAAAAAATAAGTATAAAATGACTCCTTCATTACCATATAGAACTATTTCTAATTGTATTAATCATCTCTACTTAGATATAGATCCAATCAATGTAAATTGGCGATATTTTCCCCACACTCTATAAATTTCATCATGCCTAGATAGAGAAACATAAAAAACTTCTCATCGCCTGAAGTAAGGTATTATAATATAATTACAACAAAAACATTTCATGAAAATTATTCTATATGATATCATGTTATTTATTCTCCTATATCAATGAATACCAATATTGGTGAGAAAAAATATTCAAAAATAAATTTTTATAACTGGAAATAGTGATGTATTAGGGGTTTTATGCTCTTGAAGAAAAATTCAGTTAAAATTATCCTCACTTTAGCATCATTTAAAGTGGACTCATCCTAAAAAGCTAAATAATGATAAAAATATGATCATTTCATGGAATTAGTGGTCATTGGTTCCTTTAAATAAACTCCTTCACTAAAAATGTAAATTAATAGGGAAAGTATTTCCACGACATAAGGATCAACCACTGGTCAATCAGGAAGGTTTCATTCTTATGTCACTTCCTACTCAGATGATGTTTGTTTCCTAGGTTGAATGATCTATAAAAAACTATATAAAAACTTAATTTTAATTCATTTTATCTATATACTAATTTCTAAAACTATATTCTTATACTACATATAATCCCCCCTCATCTCTCCCATGTATTATTTATTTATCACAATACCATTATTTTCAAAATAATTTTAAATAGAACATTTAATTTAATGAAACATAATAGTAAATAATTTTAAGGTCTTGAAAAAATTATAATGATATAATTAAAATAATATAAGGATTTCATTAAATATAATCATAAAATAATGGTAAATTATGTAATTGGTAAAGATAAAAAACATTTGATATGAGGGAGATATGTGTACGTTCATATTAACCTGAACATTATTAATAAATATATAAGAAAAATATATTTATTTATAGTTAATGTTTTTGTTAATATAAACCATTGAATAATCCCAAATATAATATATAATAATATTGGAAATCATAAGAGTGGAATAACATCATAAAATTTCAATGTATATTTTTAAATTATGAGATATCTTATCTTGTTTTGTCCTATTTTAGGTTTCTCTATTGGGAACATGGTCTCAATGTTATGTAAGAAATTTTTGAGGTATTGTAATTGGGTTACCTATACCCAAATTATTTATGTTCATTGATTACCATTAAATGTATCCAATTTGATATATACATGTGTTTATCATACCAGAATAGTGTTGATACTTCTTTGCCCACTATATTTATTTTAATGTCCTTAGGATATATGTCCTATAAAATGGTTATACTAGATCCCAAGATATATTATGTACCTGAATATTTCATTAATTTAATATTAAATATATTTCCTATGGTACAGATATATCATACTAACAGGATATAGATTATGTGCAATTATCAAGTGTTAGGGAATCCTAGCTCCAGATGTTCATACATAATTTGTTTCCTGTTATAATTAAATATTGGGACCATAAGAAATATGTTTAATATTTCATTCATGGTATCACTATGTTCTCATTATATCCCTAGAACTATTTTATCCTTTTTATATGACACATAATATATGGAATTCACCATAAATATGGTGCATACAAATGTATAAACATTATTCTGGTAAGATACACCCATGTATATATAAAAATAAATACATGTAATTGTAATCATAGTACATACATATGTTTGGTATATGTAACCCATTTACAACACTTCCACTTTCACTAGATCCATAAACTATTGAGTCTCAAACTTTTATCTCTCATATGAGAATTATACTTGTGCCGAGACATGGCTTCAGTCATAAGGGATTCTAAATTATCCTTTATGGCTACATTGCTAACTGTAACCACACATATATGTGTAAAATAAATCATTGTATGAAACCATTTAAGTATATACATCATCCTCTGGTGTGTCCGAGGCTCTTTGGCAAGCTCCACTATTGTATTATTATCACAATAAACTGGAATACGAACTGAACTACTATTAAAAACACCAATGTCTAAGGAATATATATATATATATATATATTTCTATATGTAATACTACATTAGTTTCCTAAAAACCTGAAATATACTTATATTATACTATATAATCAGTGAAAAAAAGTTTCTTGGAGCTTCTCCACCTTGTGGAACCACTATCGTGAAAAATAAAAAGTCTGGCCATGATTTTAGATCACTGTGATCTGTTTGGAAAATAGAATTAGTGTATCCTCTCACAACTAGTTCCTCATCACATCGATACAATATGAACATATCAGTCACATGCTTCATATAATTAAGTATCATTTTTACTAGTGCCTAATGATTCCCTTATAAATTAGCTTGATATCATCATGTCATGCTTAACTCAAAGTAGTGATCTAACCTAGAATATAACACTTTGTATATTTTAGATCCCACTAGTTATGAATATGGAATTATACGCATTATTTCAATATACTCTTTATTTTATGGATGAATTTTATAGGATGGATTGATACTATGATACCTCGGTAAAAACCGTATATTTTTTTGTTGTACTTTTTGCGTACATTGGTTATATATTTACATTTCCTTAGGCTTAGTAGTTTTTGATATCTATCTCAATAGATCTTGATCCCTATAGTATAGGGTATTTGAACAAATTATTCAATGGGGAAATATTCCTTTAACCATGCCTCAATTGAATGTAATATGTATAGTTTATTTTCCATAATTAACATTTCATCAACATGAAATACTAGGAAATTGATTTCATTATCATTAACCTTCTTATAGAAACAAGGATCATATTCATTCGTGATTAAAACAAGTTTTCTTATGGGATCCTAAAAATGAAAATTCCATTATCATGAAGCCTTGTTCAACCCATAAACATATATCAATAGTTTGAATACTTTATTGACATTCTGTGACTTAATAAACCCTTCTGGACCAGTCATATTGACTTATTCAACCAACATCCCACTTGGAGATGTAGATTTGAAATCCATTTCCAAATCTAAAAATCATGGAAGGATACTATTAAAAGTAATATTCTATTCAATTTTATCAGTTGTATGATTTTGAAGGATTAATCATATTTTATACCTTAACGCTACCTAAAACCATTTGCTACTAGTCATTCGTTATAGGTATTAAATGTATCATCCATTTCCATCTTTTTCTTGAATGCCCATTTTCAATGAATTTATTTTACATCAATTGTAGGGTATACCAAACACCAATATTTATTTTTTTACATGGAATCAATCTCATAATGCATTGAATCATTCCATTTATCAGTATCCATTCCTTTTAATATATCCTTGTAGGCTAGAGTTTCATCATTCTCTTGGAGTAATGTGTCACCTTACTTGGGGAAAATGAATGTGTATCTCCTTAGTTCTCTAACTTCATGAGTTTACCTATGAATTATTTGTTTCTCAAGAACATCTATATCTCCCAAAATATCTACCGTTTATTTTTCTCATACCAAATCTTATGCATCTAGAGCATTAACTTCATTGAATTCTATCATTCACCCACTATTTCAATTAGAAATTTGTTACCTTTATATAACATTGTATATCATTACACATAACTCTTCTATCATAATGATTATATAGTTAATATCTCATTATTTATTTAGGATGAAATATAATGGATCATTTCATGCTTTAGGTTGCTGATTTTTCACTCTGTATCGTTCTGAATAAAGCATTGTATCCCTATAATTATATGTGTGACATATTTGGATTCTCTCTCCAAAACAAATCAAATGGAATAACATTTATTAAATTAGTTAGTACTTGATTATGGGTATATTCCTATGTCTATAATTCAAATCAGCAAAAGAATAATGGAAGAGTTCCCTAACTCATCAGTGATCTGGTCGTGTCAAAAAATGTCATATGCCTCATTTAAATAAAACCATTCTATTGTGGTTTATAAGCGGATTAAGTTTGAATGTTATCCCAAACATCATTAATACATCAATGAAATAATAATAAAATAATTATCGACCTCTATCTTATTTTAGTGCCTTAATATTTTTATTAAGTCGGTTTTCTGCTTCATGTAAGTATTCCTTCAACATTTGAAATGAATCTGACTTATGCCACATTGAGTACATATAAACAATACCTACTGTTTTCATAGGTAATAGTAATAAAATATGAAAACCCACATATTTCCTCTACTATAAATATACCATATAAATATTTATGCCCCAATTCTAATAATTTAGTATCTCTATATCCTTTACCAGATATGGGTGCTTTAGTTATATTCAAATCTGAAAAACATGAAATATATCTAGTGGTGTTAACTCATTTTATTCTAAATAAATTTCTTGATTTAAAATCTATAAACACTTTTCATTTAGAAGACCTTTCCTAAATATCTATACATAGGTGTTATATGAGTCATGTTCACTTGTTTTTTAATTAATTTCATTTATATTGTTTTTGAGTTGAGGTATATATAATACATTTTTAAGATGTTCCATACCATAAAAAATGTTATCCTTATAAAATATATGAAATTTATTTTGAAAAATGAAATAAAAACCATTTATTGTCAAAAAATTACACTATAATTATGCTTTGGTAACTAAAGGAACATAATAATATATATAATAAAATAATTAAATCGCTAGAAAAAGTCAACTGAAAATATCCCACTACTAAGGAAACCAGTCTTACAAAATTCATTACATAGAGATCCACCTCACCATTTTCAATATTCAAGAATCTACTCGGTTATTGAATATAAATAAAAATGTGTGTGTTACATATTGTATCCAATACAAAATGTCTATATAAATAAAATTTTCATTCAGTTATGAAAATAACTGAACTAAGAGTGTCACCATGATTATTTTCCTTAAATCAAGAACCCATCATCCAGTGTCCTTTCTTTCCACGTGAAAAGTATACAACCTCTTTCTCGTTCCCCTCAGTTATTTTTTTTATGTATGGTTACTTAGTGTATTTTATGTGGACTTGTCATTATACATTATATACTTTCCCCTCCTCCTCGTGTTCACCATAATGACTGAAGAATTATTATTCTTCCTATAATTATCATCACTGAGAAAGAAATAAAAATGACAAGGTAGAATCTTAATCATGTTATTAATTTTATAATTTTAAATAAAAATCCAAAATCGTGGTGGTGAGAAGGAAATATTGATATTATTTTTTGTTTCATTGTTCAGCTTAAATAAAAGGATTTCACGTCTCTCCATGTTCCTGATCATCATGAGTATATGAGTTCCTACTTGATTCCATTTAAACATCCTTCTCAAGAATCGTTCACTTGATATTTCAATCCTTTATTTCATGCCTCACTTCTGTTATAACTGATATAGTTGAGTTAGCATCTTTTAGGCATCGTCATCCTCATGAATATTCTATAGATAACTTTACATAGATGAAAACATTATACACTGTTCATATAGTGCATCAGCTACCTATTTTTTCATTTTTTGTTGTATGAATTTCTTTCTCCCTTTGGAGGATCAATAGGAAGAGAGGACTCAAGCACATAAATATTCCTTTCATGGAATTTTACAGTGTACAAGATCCTAAACCACACTTAGAAGTTATGGGTGGTCTATATATTTTAATTTTCTAGTCTCAACTATGTTGATAATGATATGGTGCTAATGTTGATTTCCATTTTTCATTTAAAAAATAATATTTAGTACTTTGGTTACATTTTTAGAATTATTTATTATTTAATTTAATTATTAAATATATCCTTCTATTTTATCAAAACCTAGTATTGTACAACACCTAGTTTTAAGTAAGTAACCCATTATTTATGATTTTTATGTATCTAAAAAATTTGTGTTAATTTTTGGAGGGTTTGGATGGGTATTGGAATGTTTTTAAGCTTGTATGGATTTGAAGGGTTTGAGCACAGTTCGTAGACACTGTGAATCAATTTTAAGAAATCATTCAAAGTGCAACCATGGGCTCTGGGCATGCACACAATTTGGCACATGGGTTGGAAAAACCATGTAGCCACCTCTTAGAAACTATTCCTTTTGGGATAGAGGGCTTCTATATGTTTAGAACCCACATTTTCAAATTATTTAATCCAGCTACATGAGTATCTTCTTGAGTCAAAGTCATATTAATGGTTAGCACACTATTTTCCTAACTATATACCATAACATTGAATAGTAAAAATTGATATTTGAGAATTTTTTATCAATCTCAGTTTATCCCATTAACCTCTCCATCTGAACTCAATCTGACCCTAACCCGAATTACTCTCGTACAATAATTTGTGTATGTAACACCCAAATTTTTTTATGAAATACAGTCGTTATATAATTTTAATAGTTCAATATCTTACATTACACACAATGGTGAGTTTAAAAGGACCGTGACATGCCCATAATATAAACTGCCCATTTTATCCCAGTAGTTAGGTCAGTGGGAATAAATATAACCAAATTTAGAAAATTTAGGGTGGCATCATTAGCTACCAATTATTTATAAAAAATATTATTCAATTTAATATTTATAGTTTTGTATTAATAAATTTAGTGAATTACTAATAGTAGAAGAAATTAATGAAATATATATATTTTTTATACTTAATAAAATATTTTAAATATACATCCAATATATATTTTTATAATATTGTATGAATAATCCCAACTTGATGTATAAATACTAATATTTCTCAAAGGGTTAATTTTACACTTTAAAAAAAACACTTTTAAATTAAGTGTTTTGCACATTAATAATTTTTAAATGAAAAAATAAACATTTTCTTTGGATGGAGGATATAAAATTTTACTTTGGTTGAATTTTTGATAATTATTTGATAGATTTCATGTTTTGATGAATAGTAAAAGTACACTAAATTTTAATTGAAAACAAAATTTTCCATCAAAATTATATATATGGTTAAATTATAATATTAAATGGTTTCAAATTATAAATAGAATTTATTTTTATCATTAAATATAATAAATGTCATTAGTATAAATTTTACATTGAATTCATATGTAAAAAAATTTCAATCTTTTGAAATGATTTATTTTTTAAAACTTGTTCTCCCTTTCTGAGAATGATATTACTTTTAAATTAACTACTAAAACATATATGATTTAAATTTTTAAAAATATATTCCATAATTTTAATTAATAGCTCCAGATTATTTAAATAACATCTATTTATTTTTTGGAATAATTAATAGTAACTTCAGTAATTCACATTAATACAGTAAAAGAGTAAATCTAGCAATTAATGGAGTAAATAATATAATTAAATCACCCTAAAACTTGGACTAATATTATTAGATGATATTTTTTAACTAAATCATCTTTAGGTTGAAATGGAATCTTTTGGAAGCCACTTGGAAGAGATTAGGACATGTCATTAATTTATTTAAGGAAAAGTGAAATATAGGTCACTCAAAATTTAATAACAATGTAATTTTTAATATAATGTTATAAAAAAGATAAATTGTATTATAAACACACATATTAGGGATAAAATATTTATCTTTAACATTACATTTTACTTTTAATTTTTAGTAAATAATTAATTACCTTAATTACTTATATGTTAATAGTGTAGATATTATTTAATTGATGAGAAATCAATAAATTAATTATTATCAAATCGATAATAACAATTAAAAGACCCAAAGATATTACCGAGTATTATTTATAGAGTATATATAGACCCAAATAATACATGGGTTGTGTTATATATCATTTTTATTCTTATAGAAGAGATTATAAAACTTGTATTAATTTATTTTAAGTGATGATATACCTGTCACATTCATCGTTTTATAGGTATAACATTTTTAATGATGAATTATAAAGAAGATATACTCAATTATAAGTATTATCAAAAAATATAGAAAATTTATATTTTCCATTGTAATTTATTTTTAAATTTTATTCAAAAATAATAATATTATATAGTTATACAAAACTACTGAACTATTTATTTTATTAAAGGTAATAGCCGATAAATTTTATTAAAATTATTAAAAAAACAATTTTGAGATAATTAATATTTATGATGAATTTTATAAATTACCTTTACCTATTAGGAATATAATAAAATAGTTTTTTTATGTTGTGTTATTTTATTAATATATTTAAAAATCAATGAATTGAATAGTTTGAAAATTGACACTATTGCCTATTAATCAAAATAACGTTTTATTAAATTCATGAAAAATCATAAAAAACTTTTTAAAAATATTTTATTATTTTTATATACTCTAAAATATTATAATTTATATATTTATGGTATAATTGACATAAAATAAGTAAATATTTTACCCTTCTAATATCGAAATTTTTGCTACACATGTTAAAAATTAAATATCATAATTACGTGTTAATTAAAATAATAGAGTTTAAATTGATATAAAAAATTGTCTAAAATTTATTAGATGATGCGATTATGACCCTATATCATCTTATCTTCTCAATTGTGACATTTGGGAGGTTTTTTATGGGGTTTTATTTTATTATAAATTAGTATTTTTGGAGATCCGACAACTGCCCCTCACCCCCATTATAGAAGAGAACTTCCTCAGTCACCTCTTATCCTCCCTTTGGGTCTTCAAGTTCCAACATACCCTACCCATTTCCCCTATCAACTTCCCTAGTAACTATTTATAGGTTTCTTTCTTCTTTAAATACCATGTCTAGTGCTTTAATTAGAAATCTATAGGGATCACGTTGAAGAAGATGAGATCTTCTCTTCTGATTCTTTCAAACTTATTTATTCTTATAATTACTCTTAATAAGTTATTTAATTATAAATTAATAACTCAAATATAAATTATATACTGATATTTTGTTATGATTGTTAAACAATTGTATTCTATCTTCAATGCATCATCTGAAAAATGAAATCACCACATGTGTGTATGTTTGACTTATAGTCTGCACACCATGGTGTCACTTATTTTTCACCACAACCATACGTTTAAGGGAATTCTGATGTAAATAATAACAATATATTATTACTATGACATTATATTTATTCTGATATATTATACACAATCCTCTTCAATACCATTCAAGAATTATGGGAATGATAACATTGCTTCTACGTACAAACGACCTACCATCACCATGATGCGATGAGAATCATTGTACATAATCTTACTTATATAATGACTCAATAAAATAATTTAATAAATTAATATTATATATATTATACCAATATAATTTTATAAATCATATTACTATAAACTAATAATAATATGAACATACCTGAAAAACATGTGTAAGAAAATAATGAAGTTTTCACCTGATGTATGAGTAATAATGTTATTGAAAATTGATGATATTATGATCATATATGATAACATTAAAATGGATATGATTCATAAAAAAATTAATGAAATTATTTAAATCATTATACATGAGATTGAGAAATAAATAAAAAAAATAAGACCTATGGAAACGGATAATTTCTCAATCTCATTATTATCCGAGATTGTTTATATATAAGTATTTACTAGTGTATATTTATCATTCATGCCAATTTTTCATAATTATGTATTCCGAAATATTCTTCCTATTATTCCATAATTTTTTAATTTCAATTTTACCAATTGGTGTGTTTTTATTTAATAGTTTGAGAGTAATCTTATGTCGATTTTGATATGAGGAACTTTTTAAATTTTCTAGAAAAATTATGAGGAGAATGTTTTTCCAACTTATACCACATGTACATAGTTTTTAGGATTTTATAAAACCATACTTCCATGAATATTAATTTACAATATTTCATTTTTAATTACAAATAAATTATATTCATTTCCAATTTTGTGCATTTTTTGAAAATAAATTTTTTTTAAAGAAGAAATGATATTTTCCATGTGAATTAATTTCAATTATTGTATAAAATTTATATTACATCTAAGATTGAATTTTTAAAATATGGTTATGTTTAAAATATAATATCCTTATAATTACTATTTTTGTATTTTGTTTATGAGGTAATTCTTTTTTTGAAATCCATTTGTTTTACATGGATTATGTTATGTTGGAATTATTTCTAAAGAAACCCATTTTATTCTATAGGTTATGATGAATGATTTACATTATTATGGGATGCATAATAATGATTTCATAATGAGATGTATGGGGCCTATATCCCCCCTACTTTAATTGGGTAAATATTTATATCTCATGTGATCGACATGGATTGAACGAGAAATGATCTTAGTGCAGTAGTACATTGCTGGAACGAGAAGTGAACTCAGTTCAGTAATGGACTTTGTCCACTATGATGGTCATGGCCATGAGCCTTGGCTAATATGAAATTATTTTCTATTATTATGGGTATGACACAAAATTTCCTTTATTATCATATGACATTTGAGATTAGGTTCATTGATTATTATGAAATTGTATGATATATCCCATGGAATTATATCATGATCTTTTATATGAAGAATACAATTTTCCAATCTTATCTTTTTATGACTTATGATTATAGTATGATTGATAAATAAATTTTTTACCCTTTCTGAGCATCTGATCACACCCTATCATATGTTTCTTTACCCCATATCATGAAAGGGTTATTAAGTATGATTCTTCAAAAGGTGTTCTAGTAATGAAGAAATCAGTGGGAGAAAAGGTGATGTATTATGAACCAGTTTTTTATGTTTTTTAGTTTCTGAATACACTATACTTATACGGTAATGTCATGGCATTGTTATAGTATGTAATGAATATTCATAAAATTTGATGTAATATCTAAGTATTTTTAGTATGGGTTTTTATATTTGGTATCAGAGGAAAGGTATACTTATCAATTAGAAACCAGGATAAGAAAACATTAGTAAGAACCCTATAGATTTGTCCAGGTACAATTTACAATACTAGTGTTCTAGAAACAATCATTATTAACTAAGGATAATACCTAATGTGTCCTAGTTTGAAATTTTATTCTTGATTATATGGTTTTAGCAGTGTAATTATTGTTTCTCATATTGTGATTCTTGGTTTAACTTAGTGGATGGAACCCGAAGGAACCACATTAAGGATAAATGTGATGGAAAATGTATTGATTGTACTACCAAGAAACCAAATACTATGGGAGTTAGAATGAAAAATATTATATCTTTTACCACGTGACATTCTCAAGATATGAATCTTGTAGGAATTCCAATTTATGAAACAGGGGAACAACATTTTGTTGAGTCCTTAATGAGGCAGCGTCCACCTTCTGTCACGAGGACTTCTAATAAATTTGTGGATAAACAAAGGATCAGTTCTAGTGAAACGATATTTTTAGTTTTCCAATGATTAAAATATGATAAATTCATCTTCGAAGTCTATTGTTTAGAAGAGGAAGCTGATCAATGTTTGAATCTTATAAATAATACAAGGTTAGGAGCTGAAATTGAATCTATATAATTGGATGAGTTCATGAAATAATATTTCAATAAGTACATTCCCCATATTCTATACACAAAGTTATTGAAGGAGTTCCTTGATCATTAGAAAATGGATGATGAATCTATTGGTACCTTTGAAGAAAATTTTACAATACATTCAAGGTATTCTTTTGGAATTATTATCCAACATGGGAGAAAAATTGGTCGATTCCTTATTAGCTAAAAACCATGTCTCCATATGTAATAAACCACAAAAAAATTCCATACCTATGAGGAAATTATTCATTGGGATATCAAGGTTGATATGGATATGGGGGTAACCCATCAGTCCTATGGGTTTGATAAGAAGATAACAATGGAATTCAAGCCAAAATCCAAAAACCACCATGAAAATAATATGAGTTTCCCATATACTAATTGTGTGGATAGAAACAAGGTAGAAATTATCATAAAGTTAGTAGGTAATGTTTTATGTGTGGAAAAGAAGTTCATTTGGTATTTGAAATATCATGTGATTGGAAAAATATGTATAATGATCCAAATAAAGAAAATGACACATAGAATTCACCTCATACACATCAATGATACTAGTTCAAGAAAAGGGGAATTATTCTAATAAATCTCCTAATACAATGTTTGTTGATGTTGATCAACATCTAAAAACAATTAAGGACAAAGAAAAAGTCAATTCACATTTGATCAGTATCACTAAGGTGGAGTATGATAATGAAGTAGTGAAAAGTACACTAACCATACACTCTAATGTAGAAACTGTTCTATTTTCATGTATTAAATTAATATAGTCTTTTGAGACAATCATGATAATTTTTTGGTAGTCTTTATAGGAGATATTCCTATCTATTTGACGAGAGAGGAAAAACGTGATGATTTATTGATTATTGTATTTGAGACCCGAAGGAAGGAGAATCTTTATAAAAAACATAACAAGTGTGAATCTTTTCTTTAAAAAGTTTCATTTTTGGGTCACAAAATCTGAAGAGAGGGGATATCTATAGATCTAGAAAAAAGTGAAGTTATTGAATATTGGTTGAAATAAACAATGGTAAATGAGATCAAAATTTTTCTTGGTCTTGCTGGATTTGATTGATGTGTTATGAAATATTTTTCATGATAATATAATATAATCAACATATAGACTTAGAAAGGTGTTGTGTTCTTGCGGTAGTAGGAATGTGAAGTAAATTTTAAGAGCGAAAAATAAGGTTATTCAGTTCACCTATTCTCACACTACCATTTAGCGGAGAGATATTTGTGATCTACAGTGATTCATCTAGGAAGAGGTTGGGTTGTATTCTCATGAAATATTATATGATGATATCTTATGCCTCATGGAAATTGAAAATCAATGACAAATATTACCAAAACCATAATTTGGAGCAACCTATGTTAACCATTCTATTAATGATAAAGAGATATTATATTTATGGTGAAATGTGTGACATTCATACTATAGAAAAAATATTTAAATATATTTTATCACAAAAGGAGAAAAATATTCACCAAATAAGATGGTTGGAGTTGATTAAAGATTGAAACTGCTCAATACATTACCACCTTGGATAAAAAGAACATGGTGGAAAAAGATTTTATTCGAAATGACTGGGTTATAATATCCATGATGAGGATTACAAAAATCCAATATTTGTGGAATTGTGAAGGATGTGTCTTGAAATTTTAAAGGATGTGCAGAAATATTTTCATTCTGAAATTAATGATCAACCATCTATTCTAGTGAAGATTAAATAGGTGAAGAAAGAAGATGTAGAGCTATAATAAAAGGTTAGAAATTTTCTTTAATTCAATCATGATTGTTGTGGAAAAATAAGGTTTCTGAATTGTGTTTATATTCCTCCCATATCTGAATTAAAGAATTAGATATTGGAAGAGGATCATAGTTTGTAATTATCTATTCATCCTGGAAGCACAATGATTTTCAGGGACCTGAATGAGTATTTTTTGTGGGATTACATGAAAATATATGCTGCTGAATATGTCTCTTGATTATCAGTTTTTTAGAATGTTAAGGCTGAGAGACAGAAGTCAATGGGGATGTCACAACCATTACCCAAACCAGAATGGAAATGGGAAAATATCATTATGGAATTTGTGATCAAACATCTAAAAATATCTAATGGCGATGACAATATATGTATTATATTTGATCTCCTTATGAATTCATCACACTTCATTACTATTGGACATGATTTCCATCTTGAACAAATTTCTAGGATATATGTAATGAAATTGATGGGATTACATGGTATACCACTTTTTATTATATCTCATTGGGATCCAATGTTTACCTCAAAGTTCTAGATTAGTCTTCAAAAGACTTTGGATATAGTGTTAAGTTTCATCACATCATATCATCCTTAAAAAGATAGTTAGTCTGAGAGGAAAATTCAAACCCTAGGATACATGTTGAGAACATTCCCTATAAACATCAAATATGGTTGGGATAAACACCTACCTTTGGTGGAATTTACTTACCACAATAGATTTCACTCAAATATTTATATGTCTCCTTATGAAGCCTAAATGGAATAAATGGCATAACTCAAACATACCGAGATGATGTTGGGGAAAAAACTATTAGAACATGATCTTGTTAATAAAATGGAAAAAAATCATAGATCTATTCAACAACACATAAGAACAAGACATAGTCCAAAAACATTTCCACTTGTAACCGAATAAAATACCTAAATTATAATGTTGGTGACAAGGTGTTTCTATGAATATCGCCCAAGAATAGAGTAATGATATTTGAAAATAAGGGAAAATGAACCCTATGAATATTGGGACTTTAAAAATTCTAGATTGTGTGGGGAATGTAGCTTACCGATTGGAGCTTCAACCGAATCTCTCTCAAGATCATGATGTGTTTTGTATATCTCTCTTGAGAAACTACATAGCTTATCGTTCACATGTACTAATCTCCAAATTCATACCACTGGAGAAAGATCTTTCTTATGAATAACAACCAATATAGAATTAGTATCCTAGAGAAAAAAATCTACGAAACAAGACCACTCACTTGGATAACATTTTAGGGTGGAACCAAAACTTTGAGGACACTTTGTGTGAACATGACAATATGATGGGGTAGAATTCTGATATTCTATTTGTTTAAAAATGTGGAATTTGAGGGGATAAATTCTATTTAAGAGGGGTAGAATGTACAACCATATATTTTTATGAAATATTTTCTTTAAATAATTTTAATTCATCAATAGCTTTCATTGCATGAAATTTTGTGTTTAAACAAACCCTGAGACACCCTTAGTATAAAATTAATATTTTATCCTAACCTCTAGGTTAGAAAGAATAAATATAACTAACTTATGATAATGTATGTTGAATTTATTAGCTACCAATTATTTATGATATATATAAATCAATATTACATATTTATTTTTGAATCAATAAATTGAGTGATTTACTATTATTAAATGAAATTTAGGAAATATATATGTTACATACCAAGTAAAATATTATTCATATTCATCCAATATAATGTTTTCCAATGGTTATGAATAAAACCTTTTTAATGTGTAAAAACTAAAATTTTTCAAAATGGTAATTCTCCACCTTTTAATGGAAAATCCCTTTTAACATAATATTTTAACACATTAATAATTTTTATATGAAAATGTAAAAACAAAATTGGAATCAAGATAAAAAAAATTACATTGGATAATTTTTGAAATTTTTATGAAAACTTTCAGGTTTTAATAAATCGTAAAAATACACAAAATTTTAATTTAAAACAACTTTTTCAATCATTATAATTTATATGGATAAATTATAATATTTTATCTTTTAAAACTATAAATATAATGTATTTATTTCATTCAATATAATGGATGTAACTATCTTTAATTTGACATTTAATTCTAATGTTAAAACATTTCGATATTTTGCAATGTTTTAACTTTTGAATGTAGTTATATCATTCCAAAAATAAAATTAATTTTAAATTAATTACTAAAAAATGTATTATTTTAATTTTGGAAAATGGATTCCATATTTTGAATCAGTTTTCCAAAATTATTTAAATATATTCCTTTTATTTTTTGGCATTATGAATAGTAACTTCAGTAATTTTTATTAATACGGTAAAAGGGTAAATCAGATACTTTCATATGTTATTTTAAGGGTAAAAATAACATTATGAAATTACCCTAAATATTTTCCTAATATACTTTCATATGTTTTTTTCAACCTAAATCATACTTGTATCATAATTATGTCCTTTGGAATTCACTTGGATGAGATTTGGACATTTAATTTAGTCTATTTAAGTAAAATTTAAATATGACTCTCTCAGATTTTAATAAATATATCATTTTTAATATAATGTAATGAAAATAATGAATTCTATTATAAATAATCATTTGAAATATAAAATTTTTATTTATCATCATATTTTATTTCTAATTTTAAGGAAATAAATAATTACCTTAAAGACATGTATTTTAATGAAGCAGAAATTATTTAATTGATGAGAAATTCAAATTAAATAATTACTATTAAAATGATAATAACAATTAAAAGATCCAAACACTGGGAAAATTATTATTGGTCGATTATATCTCGACCCTAGTCATACAAGGGTTGAGTTATTGACCATTTTATCCTTATAGAATATATTATGACACTTATATTTTTTGTTTAAAGTGATGAAAAACTTGTCTCATTCATGTTTTAAAAAGTATAACATCTTTAATAATGTATTATTCTGAGCAAACATTAAATTAGATGTATTTTTATGAAATCTATAGGATTTATATTATTTATAGTATTTTATTTTTAATTTTTATTCCACAAATAATCATATTAAATAATTACAGAAAACTGTTATAATTGTTATTTTATTAAGGAAAATATAAAATAAATGTTATTTGAAATATTAAAATAAATATTTATTTTTATAATTAATATGTCCAATGAAATTTATATGTTACCTTGACTTATTATTCATGTAGTAAAATAGTTGGTTTTAAGATAACTTGTTATATTAATGTTTCTAAAAATAAACGAACTAAATAGTGTCAAAATTGACAATATTGATTCATTATCAAAATAATGTTTTATTTAATTATATATAAAATCTTAATTTTTATAAAAATATATATATATAACAATTAGAATATATTCCAAAAAAAATTATGGTACTTATTTAGGGTATAATTAAAATAATCTAATTATATATTTCACCCTTTAATATTAAAATATTTGTTACCATAATTATAAAATGAATAGAATAACTAAGTGTTAATTAAAATTATAAGGTTTAAATTGAAAACAAAACTTGTATAAAATTTATTAGGTGATGAGTCTGAAACCATATATCATCTCCTCTTCAAAATTAGGACAATATTTCTATTTTTTTATTGGTTTTTATTTTATTATAAATATGTATTTTTGGATATCCGAAAAGTGCCCCTCACCTCAATTATAAAAGCCAACCTTATACCTCACCTATTTACCACAATTTGATCCTTAAATCTCATCCACCCCAAACTATATCCATTATAAACTTCCCTAGTAACATTCTATTCAAATACATACTCTATTACTTTAACAAGAGATTTAGAAGGAGCACATCGAAGATGTGGTAATCTACTCTATTGATTCTTGCAAAATAATTTCTTCTTATACTTACCCATAAAAATTTGTGTAAATATAATATAATATCATTAGTATAAATTCTAAAATTAAGTCTAATTATGATAATTAAACATCCATATTCCATTTTATATACATCCTATGAAAAATGAAATCACCAAGGGTGTGTATGTACAACTTACCGTCTCTACACCGTCGCGTAATATTTTTTTCTCCTACACTATACTTGGATGGGTATAATGATAAAAAATAATAACTATATATGATTATTATAACATATTATTGATTTTTAAATGTTATACACCATCCACTCCAATATCATCCATCAATTATGGGAATGATATCGTCGCTTGTGAGTACGTACGGTCTACCGTATCCACGATGTGATGTGATTCATTCGACATGATCATAATTAAATCATGATTATATAAATTAATTTAAATAATAAATATGTTATATATTATACTAATATCATTCTTTAAATGATATAATTATAACCGAAGAAATTGAACAAGAACATATACAACAAAACATTTATAATAAAATAAAGAAGTTCACACCTGCTAGACAAGTAATAATGTTACTAACAAACGGATGATAATATGATCATATATGATGTCATAAAAATTTCTGTGATTATAAAATAAGTCAATGAAATTATTTAAATATTTAAATAATAGTTTTGGGTACATACTAAGGAAATCGTACCTAAGGTGGGGCATAATTTTTCAATCTCAATATTATCCAAGATTGTTTTTATGTAAGTACTTACTGAGGAATATTTATCATCCTTGTCCATGTTTCTTAATTATATATTAAAAAATATAATTTATATTCATATAAAAATTTGTAGATTCATTTTTACTTATTGGGGATCTTTTATTAAATAGTATGAAAATAATCATTTTTTGTTTTTGATATGAGATACTTTTTCAATTTTCCGATAGATATACAAGAAGATTTTTTTTTAACATATACAGCATGAACATATTTTCACATTTTTATAACTCATTATTTTCATGAAACTTACTTTATATGGTTTTAGTTTTATTTTATAATAAATTATTTTATTTAAATATTGTGTTTCATTTTGAGAAAATAAAATTTTTTTAAAGAAGAAAGTATATTTTCCTCAAAAATTAATTTCAAATGTTATATCAAAATTATTTTCCATATATGATTGAATTATTTAATATTTTATTTTTAAAATATAATAAACTTATTTTTAATATGATTTCATTGTGTTTATAATGGAATTTTTGTTATGAAATAAATTTGTATAACATGGATAATGTTATTGTGGAATGATTTTTAAAGAAACTCATTTTATTGCTTGGGTTTTAAAGAGTGGTTTATGTTATTGTGGAAAACTTAATAATGATTTAATTATGATATGGGTGGGTCCTATATCTCTCTTCAGTTCATTGGGAGAATAATTATATCACATGATATAGAGATGTTTGTAATTGGAAAAATACTCAACTGTATAGTACATGGCTAGAATGAGGAATGATCATAGTACAGTAATGCACTTTGTCTGCTATGATGGTCTTGTAAACGATACTTGGATAATATGAAATGATTTTTTAGGCTTATGTGTATGCCACAATATTTCATTTCTTATTTTATGTCTTTTGGGATTATTCTCATTAATTCAAATTAGCTTTTATATCAATCACATGGCATGATATCACGACCTTTAATGTTTAGGATAAGATTTTTTAATTTTTTGTTCTTATGTATTATGATTATGACATGATTGATATCCCCCTTGTTTACTATTACTGAGCATCTTTTCTGACCAATTCATTTTTTTTATTTTCCCCAGGTCATAAAAAATGGTATCGATTATGACCTGTCAAAAAAGGGGTCATGTTATGATTAAATAAGTGGTAGATAATGAAGTTGTCTTATGAAGGAGCTTTTTATGTTTCCCAGTTTCTAAAGACACAACACCTATATAATCATGTTGTGGATTTATTATAGTTTCTAATGAATATTATTAAAATTTTAAGTAATATATATGTATATAATGTATGTTTCATTGTATTATAGACCCATCACTTTGATCTACGGGTGACCGAGTAAGAAATCTAAGTTTGTTGGAAGTCAGATTCCTTGGTAAGTCATCATTCTTGGTTGTTTTTACATGGATTCTCCTTCATCCCACACTTAGATTCATTGATCTTATCTTTATGGGATATATATATATGTCGTTTTATGATAATAATAATGATTTATGTTTCTTCTTATGTTTAGTAACATGACCTGGGTGGGTTTTTTGGAGTTTTAGTCCTTCTTTGAGAATTTGTGACATTATTCGTTTACTTCAATGTTCATGAGGTAGGTGGATTCACTCTAGAATTATCTTCATACTAATTTATTTCTTAGTTTCAAATGGTTTTAATTTCTATAACATTATAGTAAATGTTTTGTGAAATTATTGGGTAACCCTTCTTTAGTGATTATCTATAAAATTGGGAAAATTGAATGTCGTGAAAAGTGCATTGTTTTCATGGTTTAAAAATGTTATTTAAAAATATGCCTTTGTTTTGATTCATGGAAGTGGTTTGGTATAAAGTTTTTCAATAAGAGGGGGTTTTTATTAAAATGTCTTGAAATGATTGGCTTGGCATGTTATTGGCATTTATTGGTTGATGTGAGTTAATTCATTCAGGGTGACCCTAAATAAGAAACATGTATCATTAGGGTACAAGGGAAGCAATTGTAGGAATGGGTTGTGTGAAATTATGGAATAAAGAAATTTGTGACTTATAGATGAATTTGTGGATTGAATAGAAACCACTCGTGAGTATGGGACTATAATAGCATAAATTATTTGTGTCTGTGTGGGTGCATGTGTATGAGTCCTGGTATGGGTATTCTAAAAATTAATATGAAATAGTTTAATGAATTTATGGTTTATTTCAATCCTTGCAAACAATTTTGTTTGGAATCATATATTTATGTGAAACCTATTGTCTTCGATATAAACTATTAAATTGTTTCAATGTTTATAATATACATTTTTTTATGTAAATGTTCTAACATATTTTATCATTGTGGCACGAGTAGAGAATTAATTTGGAGAAAACCTACTATGTTTTATTACTCACCCCCAATGTGGGAACTATTGTTCCATTAAATAGGTTATTTATTGAGACTTAGGTAATTCCATGGTATCTCATTTAATTACTGATACATTGTGATAACTTGGACATGGTTATGTAGTTGGATCTTAGAGTATATTGGTAGATATGGTTTTATGTAATTAGGGACTTTGAGTTTTGTTAGTTATGTTTCATCTTTGTGTTCTAATTTTAGTTTGGTTTCCTCATTGGACTTTGGTTTTATGATTTGTTTTGTTTTGGTATTCATTCTAGTTTGGTAGTATCATGGGTTATATTACATTGTTATCATGCATCATATAGTGGTTGTTGGTAATGATTATCTTGGTTGTGGTTATTTTTTTCAAATGGAAAATAATCCCACAATTGTTTTAGAAGCCCTTTCTATTTATTTCCACCCTTTGGTGTCTTGGGAATGTCACCTATTGAAAATTAATATCCTACCACCTTATCAAGCCAATTAGTAGAGGTGCGATGTTAAAAATTGTATCAGTCTTGGTGGATCAGGATTTCGTTTTTAAAACTCGGTATTGTTTGGCCTTGGAGTTGAAAACTTATTATGCATTAGTCATTGGGTGGGAATGGAAGCCAAAATTATTATTTTTATGACTTGAAATGTAGATTATATAAAGGTATAGATAACCTATCTATGCTAATCTTCATGTTACCCAGGACTTCAGTACATAAATGTTTTGGGACACTTATAGCAGTTCTAAAATCATTATCTTGGGTTTAGCTGATGGAATGTTCATAACATGCATGGATAGAAATGGCATCCCACTAAGAGTGCATATTTAATTTTGAGAAATGAATTGATATTCCAGGAAGAAGAGTTGATATTTAAAAAAGTTTTGAAATTGTTTTCAAATATGAGCTTTCAAAAAGGAATGGTAGTGAAATTTGGAAATGGTTTCATTTTCAATAGTTTGGTGGAATTTTCAAAAATGGTTGAAAGTATAAAATATGGAGTTTTGGAAGCCCATTTAGTAAGATATGTGATGTGTTTGAATTTGAAATTTTATGTAATTTAGTTTCTAATGACTAAGACTTATGATGTTTTTTATAAAGAAAATCGATTTAGTTGGGTATATAAGTAGCCAATTGGAAGAGGTTATTGAGAATATGGTTGTGCCTGAGCCATAAGTGAACAAAAAGCTACCTCCGAGTATAGTCCAGGCCTTTAAGGATTTGGATAGATGGAATAGTTGGGATGAACCAAGAAAAGTGGACTATTCCATTATAATCTAGAAGTGTAACCCACTGGTATTCATAGATGACTCAGAACCATAGAAATCAAATTTGTGGATGAATATGATGAATCCAATATTTTATATCCTAAGCACATCAACAGAGTTGAATGCTTAGTTGGTAATGTATAATTTTGAGGATATTTCACACCAGTGGTGGGATTTAGTTGTCCGCGTGAAATTAGACCAAGGCATGGAAATGGAGGACATTGAATAATTGATCAACAAAAAATTATATCTTCACCCATTAATGATTTTTATAATGAAAACAAATTCATCTTGAAATAGAAGAATCTTCTGATGATAGAGTACACAGTTAAATTTATGAATTTAGTCCTATATATGCTTAGAGTTATAGCTAGTGTATCATTGGAGGCACACATGTATGAATCAACGTTGGGGTAAGAGATTCTCTTTAACATTTTTATTCATTATATAATGGATTATAGTGATATGTTCAATAGATAGATAGTGGATGAGAGAAATATCTTTGGATATATAGGTGTTAGAATTATGTTGATACATATAGGAAATGGTGGGAACTCTAATTCTAGAAAAAAGTAGAAGAGGGACGCATATTTACAACATAGTGAAATGAATAATAATTAGAAAGAAAAATCAGTGAATCTTCCTTCATGACCAAAGTGAAAGCCTCAATGATTTCAGTCTATATATTTTTACCATGTGAAGAGATATTTTATGGAACAACCTAAATTATGTTCGAATTAAATATAGATATGGTATATTCAATGCTATTATTGTTGTTCTCCACGGTTAGTTTCTCAGCACACATATCATGATTCTTAAAAATTGTATGCTTTGATGGAATGATTGTAGTAGAGTACCTCTCATCAGTATAATTGATCAATCTCTGGAGATTCTAGGAATACCATGAAATCTCAACAAGTGAAATGTCAATAGGGAAACAAAGATGAAATGGCGGTGAGTAAGAAATTATATGGGGTTGATCGAGTGATCTTGGATGATCATCATTGACCATAGATGGGGATAAGTATGATTTATTTGAATTCTACCCTTATGAAATATTTGTTTTATATGGGTGAATCACATTCATTTATTGCCTCTCAGGCTTTTGATATTCTAGTTTTTCATGTGGGATATAATTCCTTCTATTTTGATACTTCAAAATATTCTTTGTCAAAGGGATGGTCTAGCCTTGATGTGAAAACAATGTTCTATAGTAGTTTATAGACCTGATTTGATTTCTTATTTATCTATGATTGATATGGATGTCTATGAAATAATCCTTCGTATGGATTGGTTGAAAATTTCCAAGCTCACCTAATTTTTTATACTCAAATGGTTAGTTTTATGATTAATTATGTGGTTCACTGTATCTTTAATAGAGACTAGAATTTAATGATACATGTACCAGACATTTTGGAACCAAAATTTTGAATAATATAATAATAGTTAGAATAATTGTCTTTTTAATCAATGGATTACATCAGTGGTAATAGTTTTCCGGGAGTTTTGGATTTTAGTCTTTATGTTTTTCCAAATTATTTCTCAGTGTTTCCACCCTCAAGGGAAGTGGAATTTACTATTGATATCCTCATAGGGATTGGTACTTTTCACTTCTATCTTACCATATATAACTAATAGAGTTAAAGTAATTGAAATTGTATATATAATAGCTTGAAATCAAAGGGTTCATTTATATGAGGACATATATATGTGGTAGGGTTGGTCTTGTTTGTAAAAAAGTGAATGGAACTATTCAGTTTTTATTGGATTATTGTAATATTAATAAAGTTATAACAGAGAATCAATATCCATTTCCATGTATTGATGATCTATTAAATGAACTTATGGGATCCAAGTGGTTCTCTTGTATTTACTTTTGATTGAGATATCACCAATTTCAGGTTCTCAAGGAGGATATTCATATGACATCTTTTAGAAGCTGATATATCAATTATGAATATCTGTTTATGAATTCTGGTCTTCCAAATGCACCAGAAGTATTTATAGAGTTGACGAATACTATATTTTAATGGTATAAGTATTTTTTGTGGTGTTTTTGGATGACACATTGTTGTATTCAGTGAGATGATTTGAGCATGACAAACACATGGTGATAGTGTTGGGAATTTTTTAAAATCATTATATATACGAAACATTTTCATTGTGTTATTTTTTGATACTATTAGTGTGACTTCATTGAAATGTATTATCTAAAAGAGGTTTCTATATGGATCTCAAAAAGATTGAATGAATTGTCTCTTGGAAACCACCAAATAATGTATTTGAGGGGTATAATTTCCTTGGAATAACTAGTTATTATAGACCATTTTTTCATGGATTCTGATGTCTAGCTTCACCAATGAAATTTTTGAAAAAGAAATAATATCCATTTAAATGTAATGAGGAATGTGAGAAAACGTTTTGGGAGAAGAAGTTCATGTTACATCAGCTTCAATATTTATTTCGCCACAATAAAGAAAACATGTGTGGTTTATTCTTATTCTACGAGATCTGGGTTGGGATGTGTTCTCATGCAAGGGGATCATGTTTTTGCTAATGGAACATGGTAGTTATAGTATCAGGAGAATAACATCAAAAAACATGATTTAGGGTAATATTCTGCAGTCCATTCTCTAAATACTTGTTGAATTATTTCTTTTGTAAGAATTTATGAGTTTTTATGGATCTTCAGATCTTGAAACATACATTCTCAGAAAGGGACTAGAATATGAGATAAATAGTATGAATGGACTATATCCAAATGTTTGACATTAACTATATGTATTCAATAGGTAAAAAAATTTGATGGAAGGATAATTCATTCAAAATTCTTATATTTATTCTGAAAAAGATGCTTTATATTATTAACAGTTGATGTTGGTGATTTCTAAAATTCACTTCTTTTCTGAAGACCAAGAGAGTGTTTTGGTTTTTTTATTTTTTATTTGGATCCTAATTTCAGGTAAATGGAAAGGGATTCACATAAATATGATTAGTAATGTGTTTTTATGAGGTTAAAAATCAATGGTGAGGAGCCCATTAATGTATAGAAGGTGGATGGTAGTTCAATTTTTTGGTTTCATTGTTTGATGGTCATAGAATTGGATTTTTAGGAATAACATATTCATGTTTACCATCATTAAGTATGGTTTATACATTGTGGAATAAATAAGATTAATAATGTAATTAAATGAAGGTTTCGAAGGGTTTTCATGAAATAAAAATCCATTGAGTTCATTTTAAGATGCTTCACCTATCGTTTGGCCATGATAGAGCACTAGTGGTCAGTAGGTATGTTTTAGTATTTACTAATTACTTTTTGGAAATGGGTGAAAATTTATATGTATTTTGTGACTATTCTCCCATGGATAGCTGAGAAACACAATTCCATTTGGGTGATATTGGTTCATGTCAAAAAAATTTCACATTTCATCCCTATTCATGAGTCTCATGTGGTGAACGAATTTTAAATAATCTATTTCCAAGAAGAGTTAAGGATGAATGGTTTACCATTTTTGATAGTATCATACTGAGATCTGATTTTCACATCTCATTTTTGGGAATCCTTATAATATGTCCTTATGACTTCATTATCTATGAGTAGGACTCATCATCCTCAAAAAAATAGACAATCTGAAGGAATAATAAATATGTATGAATAAATTCTTTAGGAATGGGTAATGGATTTTTGTGGGTCCTGGTATAATCATATTCCATTAGTGGGGTTATGATGTAACAACCATTATTTGGAAATGATATATATGTCTATATATGAATCATTTTATGGGATCCCTTTTTTATCTACTTTGTTGGGTGGAAACAGTTGAGACATCACTATCTGGGTCGTTCCATGTCCAAGAGACAATAGAACAGATTCAGTTGATCCAGAAAATGATGGAGACAACTCTGATTCATCATAAATCATACGTGGATCATCATCGACGATCATTTTTTTTGGAGGTGAGGGATCATACGTTCATGATAATCTCTCTAAGGCTCATGAATCATCATTTTGGGATTATATCCAAGTTATCTCTTCAATGCATAGTCCCTTGTGATATACTTTAATGTGTTGGGGATGTGTCATATTGGTTGTATTTTACAACTAGGTTCAGTTCATTGCATAATTATTTTATGAATCTCAATTGAAAAAGTATCATGATGATCATGACCATGTGATTCTATGGGATCACATTGACCTAGATCTAGATTTTTTGTTAAATCATGTACTAGTATAGATTTTGGTTAGGAAAGAGAATGTCTTATATGGGAAAACCATAGGTATAGTTTGGGATTTGGTGTAACATGGTCGGATTTAAGAAGGAAAATGGGAATAGATATGGAAATGGTTAAGAAATGTCTCAAATTCATTTTGTATAAGGGTGTTTTTCAACATTCTAGGGAAACAAAAGCCAGTGTTGGGTAGAATGTTTCACCCCTAGTTTAAAGTAAATAACCCTATGTTTTTTTAGTAATGTAAATTGATTAGGTTAACTTTTAGTTTGGTTGTAGGAGCTATATAAAGATTTTTTTTAATTTTATGGAGGTTCATGGTTTTATAATGGTTTTTATAAACCATGAAATACCTCTAGGAAACTAGTGAAAAGTGAAATAGTGGGCTATGGGTAGGTGCACTACTAGGCACTCGGTTTTTCCAAACAATGTCGCCACCTAGGAGAAACTGTAATTTTTGGTAAATAGGGATTCTCTATTGTTGGCACATAGATTTTCTAATCATTTGATCCAACCATGTGAGGTATTTCTTAAGTCTAAAAAATGTGCATGATTTTTATAACATTGAACCTTATTCATGCATGGTTAAAATATAGATATAAAAGTTGTGGATAAAACTCATTTTGTCCCCATAACACCACATTTTTCACGTAATCTGACCCTAAGTCAAGTTCCTCTCTTTTCAAAAGTTGTATATATCCTTCCCATAAATCCGAGAGTGATTCGTTGGAAAATGTTGTTGAGTTGGAGAAAGGATTTCTTATAAAGTCTCCATTATTGGTTTTTTTATCCACAATTAACACTTCCTCCAACTCTTGGATTCATATATATAATCTTTTGGGGATAGATTTATGTTTTTTTTAATTTGAATTTTAATGAGATATGGTTGTTTTTATGTCTGGTAGAAAGATCTAAGGTGGGTTTTTGGTGTTTTAATCTATTTTTTTATGGATTTATTTTATTATAAATTTTCTCTAATTTTTTCAAGGTAGGTGGATTCACTATCAACTTATATTATTATAACTTGAAGGATTGGATTTAATTCTATTAATTTCATGAAATTTATTGAAAAATGGTTATTAAATTCATGGAAAAAACCATATTTAGTTATGGATTGGAAAATTGGTAAAATTGGTTGTTATTAAAATATTTTTGATTTCATAATTTTAATATGATGTTATAAAATGTTAATTGCTTTTTATTTATGGAAATGGATTGATATAAATGTTTTCAACAAAAGGGAGTTTTTATTGAAATTTCTTGAAAAAGTTGGTTTGTCATTGTTTTTGGAATACACCGATTGGTGTGAGTTCATGATTTCAATGTCACCCTAAATAAAGGGTTATTATAATTGGGGTACAAGGGTAGTGGCACTTGATAATGGGATTATGCAATTGGGGTATAAAGATATTTTCCACATAGTGATTAATTAGTGAATTGATGTGAACCCACTCATAAGTAGGAAACTACCACTCTAGGATTCATGTGTGTGTGTGAACAATGGAATGGGTATTTCTATAATGAATGTGAAATGGTTTAAATTTATTCTTGTTTATTTCATTCTATGCAAACAATTTTGATCAAAACCCTATTTCTGTGTGAAACTATTTATCTTCTATGTAAATTGTTAAATTGTTATATTTATTTTATATAAAATAAATTATAAATTTTTTTATATAAATGTTCTAAAATTATCTATCATAGTGGAGTGTGTAGAGAATTAATTTTGGGAAAATAAATTATGTTTTATTACTCACCCCCTATATGGCAATTTTAGTTTGTTTGCAGATATTTTTTATTTAGACAATGGTAAATGAGGGATATCTCATTTCATTAGTGATGCATCATGATTACATGGGCAGGGTAGTGGATCTGGATCTTGGATCATGTTGGGATCTGTAGAATTATGTACTTATTATCATTGAGTCTTGTTAGTTTTCACTTCCATTTTGTTTTCTAATTTTAGTTTTGTTTCCAAATTGTACTATGGTATAGTTATTCTCTCTTGTTTGGTATTGTTGTTAGTTTGGTAGTGCCTTGGGATGTATGAAATTGTCAGCATACATCATATAGTGGGATTTGAATATGTTTATCTTGGTTGTAATTGTTTTATTTTAAAGGTTAAATCATCCCCTAATTGTTTTGGATACCCTTGGTAGTAATTTCCAGCCTTTGGTGTCTTGGGGATGTCACCTAAGTCCAATTAATATCCTTTCACCTTATCAAGCCATTGAGTAGGGGTGAGATGTTATATGTATCCCACACTACTACATTTATAATTCAAAATAGATTCATATTATAGTGGCATGGATCATTGAAACCATACCCTAGAGCCGATGATTTGGCTACCCCACTACACAGAGTATTTCAAGGTTTGAACTAGATTGTCCAATCGCAGTGACTCATGGTTCCATGAAATATTGAGTGAATTCCCATCATCCTGGAATCAAAATCTTGACTCACTCAACAATTTGGATCTAAAGTTGTAGGAAGATAGATTTAGATAATAATTTTATAATATAATTAATATATTCATCCCATCACTCTCATAAGAACTACCTAGTAGAAGGAGACACACCCTCAACTACGATTAATTATAACCTCATACACCATTTTTAGTTCTAATTTGAGTGAGGGAAGGTGTACACTACTTAATATCACTTTCATGGGTTTTATAATTTCTCAAAAAATTAAATCCTCTTAAATCATATTTTATCACTCTATGTTGTCATGCTCACAACATAATATTCATTAAAAGAAAATATTCATCATGTCTTTATGCTCTTTTCTTTTTATTATTTTATGTTTTTCTCATAGAAACATAGATGAATAAAATAATAAACAATTCATAATAGAAATCAATTACCTCACTAGTCAAAATAATTTAATATTGGTTGATCTATTTAAACACAATGGATCAACCGTGATCTGTGGTAATAATATAGGAGTCATAACTTGGATCGCATCCCATCTCCCCCCCAGTCTAATTTTTTCACTTCTCACATGGGATAATACATCATCCTTGGGTGGTCCACATATTATACTATCATTTTATCAATATACTCTTGCATATATGAGGGGGTCTCAAGAAGTACAACTTCCATAATTAAATAAAATTGATGGATGTGTAAGCCCTTATACATATTAAAATGAAAAAATGATGAACATTACATCAAAAAACATAATTAAATATTATAGAAATTGCATGTAGTTGTAATAAATAATAAAGTAAAAATAAAAAAACCCACACATGAAGGGAGTTGATAGATGCTCAAGACCAATCTATGTGTAAATATATGAATAAAAAAACTAAAAAAAAATTAGTTGATGGAAGGTAATAAATTTAAATTTTTATAATGATTCAAATAATTGATTTATAGTTGGTCCTGAGATTAATATAATATTTTAATCCAAACATAAGAAAATCTATGAATATTAAAAAAAATTAAATTATCAAAATAGTTCAATTATGATTTTTTAGCCCTAAATCCTACCCAAGTCCATTATGGGTCAGGCTAAACCTATGCATGGTTGTTCTGGGATAGGAATACATTGTTCATGGTATTTATAGGTCGGGAATACCCACATTGGCATATTATAGTCAAGGTAGAACATAACTAAATGATGGTCACCTAATCATGGTAGGATAAAGGTACAACAATAGGACTCGACCATGTCAGCGAAAAAAGAAATATAGTTTTGGAATCCTGCACAACCAACTATGGGTTGCATGGAACAAGGTTTTGATGTTTGGCTTGACATGGAAGGGAAAGATGATGTATAGGATTTAGGGTATCACTATGTTCTAGAAGAGAGAAGAGAACTAACAATGTCAAGGGTGATAGCTGGGGGAACTTCTAGTGAAGGCGGAAGCTAGTTGTCGAACCACTATAGTATCTAATGTAGTAAACGGTGGCTGGTCAGGATAGAGAAGAGGCATAATAGGTTTTAGTGGGGGTCTAGAAATAGTAGTGGTATCATGGGTTACTTCATATCAACTCTGACCCTTTTTTTTCTTATTTTGATAAATTGGGTGTTGTTAACCTTTTTTCTGCATATATAGACCATCCAACTCCCTTTATCCCTCAGTTTTAAAATAATATTATTTTTTCATATCACTATTTTCAATAGCCTACATATCATTGGGTTTTTTGTTTGATACTTCCAAAACCTTGTAGAAACATAAACCACTACACTATAATATTCATATGATTGTTATTCGGTCAGAATTTTGCCGAAAAATTAGAGTCCTTTGAATATATCCCCTGGAAACCAAGAAACATTTAAAATTAATATAGATACAAAATATGCACTTATATTTATTAATAAATAAAAAATGTAAAAATTATATATATTAAATTATTAGAATGGTCATAAATTGTCATCTTAAATCTAATTTATGTGAGGTATTTTCCATTGTGACTAAAATGAATCCTTCTTGTGAATTTAAGTTAAATTTGGTTTTTCTTTTGTCATTCAATTCAAACTATCTCTCTAATGTGAATTATTGGTACTAGGGCACGCTTTGAAAGTTAGTGGGATGGGGATTTAAAAAATTTCACTGATAGAGAGATGAAACATTACCATCTCTGGTGATTTTAGCCCATGAATATGTATAAGGATCTAATGTGAATGTTTCAATGAAAAAAATTAAACAAATGAGTACCTAATTTTTATTTAAGATGCAAACATCATTAACACATCACTAGTCATTTTTACTTGAAGGGTTTGAGTTTAAACCTCTCAAGATTATCCACGCACACTTAAGGAGTCTACATGAACATTGTTTTTTAAATTTTGGGTTCTAGCATGGATCTGTAGATAAATCTTTAGTGTTGTTATTATCACCTCAACTATACTTTCACGATCCACTAATATATTATTGGATCGATAACAAAGATCATTTCTTTCTCTCTATTAAAAGTGGTAAGGTTGATAGATAATCACTTGATTAATTGGAATGAACTTTTCATAGTAGGAGATCTATTGTCTACTTATATAGTGGATGTTAGAATACTTTGAAAGGGTTCCCCAACCTCGGTTTTCCAACACCCACTAAATAATAAATAAATGAGAGGTTATAAAAAACTATATAGTTCATAATCCACATTTATATTTTAAAATATTTTCCTATTTTTCAGTTACATAATACTATTATCTCGTAAATTATATGAAACCACCATGTGATGGAGGCTCATAAGCAATGATAATTATTCTTATGAATATCATGTATAGTGATCTTGATTAGATGAGATAATGAGGACAAATCCTCTAGCAGGAACACCACATGTTTAAGGTTTCATTGGTTATTCCTATTTGTGAACATGTATATTGGTATCCTAATTTAAGATCATTATCAATGTGTACTATTTCATTACATATGTTTATGGAAGGAAAAAATCGATGACATTAAATTCTTAGTGAGTTTTATTCTATTGGGTGTGTTTTTGATGGTATAGATTTGGTTGAATAATTATTATACAATTTGTTTCATCCATGTTATGGTAGTGATATCTTAGGGATAATTGACCATGTTGGTATTTCCTATATTAAATCCACATCCATGTTAATGGAAGATAAATTCATCTAGTTATATCAAAAATTAATAAATAAATAATTTATGATGAAAAAAATTATTCATTCTTCTTTATGAGATATTATGAGACATTTATATTATACATAAATAGTTAGGGGGAGAATACCATTATTAAAAAGAGTGAGAAAAATGGATAGAAATCCATTTTAGATTGAGTTATGGGAAACCCATTACATTCCTAAAAGCCTAGAGGCACCTGAAGGCCCATAGGCATATAGCCTTAGTTAAAAATTGACCAAAATCCCAATGACATAATGCGAATTACCATAAAACCCACTAAAATTGAAAAACTTTCTAGAAAAAAGGACCGATTGATCTGAAAGACCAATGCTAGAAATCAGAGCCAAATCCCACATGCAAAAAATCACAAGGAAACCCGTAGGGATCCTCAAAAAAATCTATCATCGCTATCTAAATGACCTAATAAGATCCCCAAATCTAGCATCAATCATCCCCACCATCAGTGGAGACCGTCATCAAAAAAGAGTAGTGACCACCCCACACCACTCAAGCCGAGTCGTCATGTGATCAAGCACCATCACTAGGGGAAGTTGAGATCTCCATTATTCGACCAAATGGACATAGAGGCCAAAACATAGAATGTAGTTATTTGAATCCAGATATACCATGTGCAGCTTATCTGTACATAAAAAATGATATAACACCATCAGATCTAGAGCAGAAGTCATCAGAAAATAATATCTAAACCCTCACGGCCCCCAGATGATCGAAGTGGCAATCATTGATTCTTATATTGAATCCTCTCTTCCATTGATTGTAGAAAAATTCAATCGTTAGCTGAGTCGCACCATAAGAATCGTAGGCACCAAATGGGGAAGCGACACCATCACACAAATGGAGAAGAGAGACTCGCAACCAATGTTGCGATCCTAAAAAAGATATTATATTACATTGAGTGTGTTTGTAGTATGCTAGTCATTTATATGACTAATAATTATTTATTTTGAGGATTTAATGGGTAACTAGACTCTAGTATTGATCTATTATTTGTATTCACTTCTATCATGATATGGTCTTAGAGGGTCACACATAATTGCGTATTTAATAGTCTTCCCTATTCTAGTGAATGGAGATGTAGAACATCATGTTACCCACCATAATCTAGAAATCACACTTTATGAATTATCTATATAAATATTTTTATTTAAGAGTTTTGAAAATGATCTTCAAATGATTCTCATTGTACTCATATCCTTTATAAATTATAATATATCATAAATGAATACCACAAAAAATCATTAAAATATTCCTTAAATAATCTATTAATTAGGTCCATAAAACATATGGTTTATTAGTTAATCCACATGGAATTTCTATAAACTCGTAATTTCCATACCTCATTCAAAATTCTATAATAAAAATTACTTCCTTCTTTATTCACAATTTATGTTAAAAATAATGAAGTAAAATCGTTAAATATACTGAGTTCTTGGATGTTTATCAATTAATTCATCAATGTGAGGTTTATGAAAATTGTTTATTATCTAAATTACATTTATTTCACAACAATAAATATAGACCCTCATGGTCCCACATTTCTTATTCATGAAGAGAATGGGGGATAACTATGATGAAACACTAGGGAGACTAAATACTTTTTTACACTTATACTATAGTTTTTTATTGAACTCTAGTAATTACAATGTGGACATTATATAGGGAGTAATTAATATTGGTCCTAAATTAAGGATTAAATAAATGGAAAACTCAAATACAAAAACTCATGTATATCTATGTAATTCCTCAAGATATTCATCAATGTATTTTTATAAAATAAAATCATACTCAATTTTAACATTACCTTATCTATCTATATATTTTTTATATTTTTCCCTAAGAATCTCATTTAGAAGATCTATTGGGTGTAAATATACATGTGGCTCATATAACATAGTTCCCAATATAATGATAAGTAATCCCACATCATCAATATGAATTGTAAATTCCATATCCTTACAATAAATAATTTCATAATATTTTGAAATCCATTCCTTATAAAAGATTATATCAATGTCAAATAATTGTATAATAATAAATTCAATAAATAAATAATGTTTATATGTTTAAATTGGGACAAAATAGAACATTGTTGTTTCGGTCAGACTTCCACTATGAGTTTTGATAGGTAAACACTTCTTAAATTGATAGGGAAATATCTAATTTTCATAAAAAACATAGAATATATATAATAATAAAAATACTAGAAATAAAATAAATAATTGTATAAATTGGAATCATGGATTATAGTACATTCCAATACATAATTATGTACTTACACTTAATCTATAGTGATTGGATAGGTTTAGCCTTCTCCCCTTGGACACTTATATGGTTGATTACATTAACACTTGGGACATTGTTTTTAATAATTACTTATTTAGAAGTTGTTTTTAATAATTTCTTATTCTAGGTTTATCTACTTCAAAAAGGGATTATTCATTAGAATGAGTTCATCATCATTCTTGAGGTAGGTGGTCAAAAATTAAAATCTCATTGTCATGATTTTTAGTTTTGAATGTGAAGGCAGTACAATTTCTAGACCTATTTAGAAATTGGATTTCCAAATATTATTAAATAACTGTATAATTGTGAAAAAGTTATATTTAGTGATCATTGAATGAGAAAATTAATTAAATGAATAATAATGTTATTTAGGGGATTATGAATTTTATATTTATTTATGGGATTTAATTATGGTGTTATTGATATTTTTTAACATAATTAATTAATTAGAGAATTATTTAATGAGATTGGTTAGGATTATTAAATTTTGAATTGGGATAATAAATTGTTGAATTAATTATAATGAGATAGAAATTGTTTAAATTGAATAATTAATTGAAGAACTAATTATTGATATATTGAAGTTGTTGAATTAGGATAATTTGTTATTGAATTAATTATGTTTCAATTATTTGTTTCTTTGTGGTAAATAATTGTATAATTAGTTAAGGGATATTGAATTTTGATATGGGATAATTAACTATAATATTAATTTTGTGGTATTGAGTTGTAATTTGAGATAATTTAATGTAGAATTTATTATGGTATAATGATGTCTTGAATTGAGATAATTAATAGTAGATTAATTATGAGAAATTAATAATGTGGGTTGAGAAAATTAATCATATATTAATTAAAAGATATGGAAATTATCGGTGATTATTTAATTGTTATATTAAATAATGGTATTAATGAGGGGATTGAATTTAAATAATTTATTGATGAATTAAGTTAAAGGGGCCTATGTAGTTAATTAATTATGAATTAATTAAACAGTGTTGACATTTCTAATTAATTAGAAAATAAAATTAAGGGTATGAATGTACAAAATTAATTGTGAATTAATTAACAAGGGATCACATGTAAAATTAATTGGAAAAAAAATAAATGGAGGTTAGTGGGTTTACCCAATAAAAAATTTATATTAATTAATTGGGGAATTTACTAATGGGGACTGTTGGGTTGACACTATTAAATGAGTTGAAATTAATTAATTTGAGAATTAATTAATGGGGGTTGTTGTGTAAATATAATTGATATATAATTAATGGTAGACTAATTATGATATATTGATATATTGAATTGAGATAATTAGTGGTAGATTAATTAGGAGATATTTATGTCATAAATTATGTTAATTTGTGATAGATTAATTATGATATATTAATATCATGGATTGAGATAATTAATGTTAGATTAATTATGAGATATAGAAATTAAGGGTATTATTATGTAATTAAAAATTTAATCATGTGATTTAGGGATTGTTGAATAATATAATTAATTATAGTAATTAATTATGAAAGGTTTGAAATAGCTGAGTTGTGTATCTGATTGAGAAATTTCGGTAACTAAATGTTGAGTTAATTATCATGTTTTTTTGTGATTTAGTATAATTAATTAGCTATTTAATGAATGAATGTTGATATTTTAAATGGATAGTTTATTTTTGATTATATTAATTGGAAATTGATGTTAGTAATTATTTATTTAATTAATAAATAGAATTAATTTATTTATTTATTAAGTAATTAATAGAAGAGATTTTGGGTGTTAGAAATGGTGTTTTACACCAATGGGATTTGGGGTGTTAGACATGGTGTTCTGTATAAATGAGATGTGGGGTGTTATACATGATTTTCTGCACGAATAATATGAATAAATGAAAAGGATTTCAGTTGTTAGACATGGTGTTCTACACTGATGTGATTTTGGGGTTCCAGGCATGGAATTATACACTAATGATAGATTTATTTTTATTATTGATAATTGAGTTATTAGACATAGAATTACACACCAATGATAAATAATAACAAATGGGATTTTAGGTGTAAGAGATGGTGTTCTACACTATTTATATTTTGGTTGTTATTCATGGAGTTCTACACCGACAGTATTTTCACTGTTAGACATGGCGTTCTACACAAAGGATAAATATGTATAAAAATTATTAATTCAATATGTGACACAATTTAATATTTATAGTCTATGTTCATTAATAAAGATTAATAGATAATATTATAACTATTCAATTCTGAATTATAATTATATTCATTGTACAACATCATACACTAGTTATTGACTGGAATTATTTTAGAAACCATTGGTGGTGGCCTACTGATTTGTACCCACACCCATTTTAGGATTCCTGATAAGTACCAAAATAGACTTTTCTCTTTATAGATAGGTTAAGGGTAATGGGCCAGTGTTGGATAACTTATTTTAGTATGGATTGCAGTGAGGGAACTAGACTTGGTGTTGAGGCCTACATGAAAGAGTTTACATTGTCTTTATGTGGAAGCTTCATTTGATTCTTGGAAAGTACATTGGAATGATATTTTTATTGATCATTTTTGACATTTCACTTCATAATTTGGTTAACATGATATATTGATACTATTTAGGATCATTTTTTTCTACTATTGTTTATTTATTTTGGTAGGTGGATTATATTGATAAGAGAAAAAGAAAAGAGGGTACATTCTCACCATGATCGATAATAGACCCTCACCCCTAGTTGGAAATCTTTGTCAAAAGGGTAGGCACACTAGAGGTCATGGGGTGAACTAGCTCAAAGAACCAGTGTGTGGAACTCAATCCCAGATAATAGAAAGTGGTATCAAATGGAATTTTTCTTGTATTCATATATTGTCTTATAGTTTGGTAAACGTATATAGGAGACTTGGATGATTAATGACATGGTTATGAGATCATATATGGTATTATCAACCCCATGTATAAGGGAGAAAAAAATTACCCTTGGTGGGATTATAATTATTATTATTTGGTGTTAGTGTTGAATATTATTTCACATTGGGTGACAGACTTGTTTAGTGATGTGGTTATTGTTTATGAAATATTTTGAGATTAAATTCGTCCCTGAATTTAACAAGAGTTTAATATTATGAATCATTCTAGGAACTTGGAATTAGTTTTTGAACATGCATCATTTTTTGCAGGGACGAGAAAATAGTTTTTGGGTTATTTGTTGAACATGAACTATTTTTCCTTTCAAGTGAAATTAAACTGAAAATGTGCCTGACATGAAATTGAGAAATATTTTTAAATGATTCAAGATTATAATAAATTGGTGTCAAAATAAGAATCATTAATAGGGAAAAGGTTTTTATAATTATTAACCAGGACTATAGTGTATGATGGTAAAGTGTTATGACAGTGCCTCAATTTTCGCAGTGTGCCTGGAAAAAGGGTGAAAGAATTGATATGATTTTCTTGTAAATCCATCAAGATAATTGAGTTAATTCTAGGAAATGATTATACTTTAACATATTTTTGTTTCCCTTAACGTTGGTGGTTGGGGTAGTGAGAATTCCCTAGCTTGAGAAATCGACTATGAGTTGTGTGTGGGATCATCTAGTTTTGGATCGGTATAGTTAGATTTTCGCTGGTTGGGAAGCTCAAGACACTAAACAGTTTAAGATGTTTCTATTGTGGGAGGTAACATTGGTGAGGGGGGATTCATTGTCCTGTTCATTTATGACGTCTCAATATACTTTTAAATATAGATTGTCAAGTCCCCTACCTTGACATCTTTTTATGTACACCATGAAAGCTCTAGCTTTAGGACTAGATACATAATGGTGTTTTGGTTTGATATGGGTCCCCTTGCAGGTTGTGCATATAAAGAAGTATATATGTGGAGTTGTATGGTGTGAGGTACACCATCTATAGTTTACGAATGAGGTTCTTATGATTGATTGTAGGTCGCTGAAAACCATGGGGATTGAGTTTCTTAACAAGTGGTGTTAACAATGATACTAAAATGGGGATTGATGTGTCAGTAGAAGGTGTGTAGATCAATACCATGGGGATGAAATGATTGAATCAGAATGACAATGAGTAATCTTTAGGGTTCATGTTTAAATTCCTTATGGAAAGTCTAGGTGAGTCTTGGAGGTGGTGGATGCACAGCCTTTCTAGAGGGTTTTTATAGCAATGCTAAGTGATCTTGTCAAATGGTTTCATATGATTTCTGGATATAGTGAGTTGGGAAAATGAGTTTGTTATGTTGGTAAAGTCATTCATGATATTAATGGGTCCTTTTAGGAGCATCTTATTCGTTTGTTAGGTCATAGTGATAAGGTTTTGCAGTAAAAGACTATGAAAATAGTTAGTTTATTGTGGAGTTATAGACATGTTCATCTTGAAATTCTAGAGAGCTAAGTAGATGTGTGAGCTCAGTGGTATAGACCTTTTTACATGTAATGTTATAGATGCATGATAATATATCTCTAGGATGATATATTACAAGGTGGGAGATTTTAAGAACCATACTTTTATTAGAGATACTTGGGAGTACATCTTGAGGATTATATATTATAAGGTGGGGATATTTTAAGATCTTATATTTTTTCAGGTACAAATTAATTTAATTGTTTGTGTAATACCATGTAAATTTAATTAATGGATTTAATTAAATCAAACCTAGAATAATTACACCCCCTTTAAATCATTTTCACAACATGTGGACATGTCACGAAAGTATTTTTTCCCATGTGTCGACATGTCATGAATATATTACACCCCATGTTACTGGATTTAACCATGCTTCAACATGTCACTAATGTAATTTACATAACTTGTAATTTTAGTTATTGTTTTTAAGTGGTATCATCAGTTTTCTTAGACAAATTTTGAATTAACTCATGACTTTTACACGACCTGAAATGGAAATAGACATTGTGTACTTCTAATTCCCTATATGTTAAATTCATGACTACATTTCAATATATATCGATGGAATCCCCTCTCATCCACTATAGGGACATATAACCCTCTCTTCATTTCTGTATAAGCCCCATAAACCTCCACTTTGGACCGAATCTCCTCTATGCCCCACTACCATGGACATAAACATGTCGGCACACCACCGTCTTCGACTGAAAACCCTCTGTGCATCTCCAAGGTATGGATGTTCTCCTCGTTTAAATATATCTTTCTCTACTATTCCTCTTCTCAGAAAAACAAAGGTGATTATCTGATATCGGATATAGATCTATAATTATTGAATCTAGATCTAGGATTGTTGGTTCTAGATCTACATTTTTGGAATCATGATCTTGGCTTATTAAATCAAGATCTTGATTTATTGAATCTAGATCTAGGATTATTAGATTTAGATCTAGATTTATGAGATCTCATTTCATTAAATAGTTGTTTTAGGTTTCAAATCTATACCACATTTATCATCCCATTATCGATTTATCTATTCAAAATTTGGATTATTCGTTGGCATGTGTTCTTCATCGTTCTGGATGTTGTTGGTCCCAAATTCAAATCTCATATTCCTAATTTAAAATTAAATATATCAATCTTTTATAATTTCAATATATGTTTAGTAATTGGATTTCCAAATTAAATTAATTAATTTGGTGAAATAATTATTTATTAAAATTTGAAATTTTGATATTTAGGGATCATTGAATGAGGTAATAAATTAGAGGATTAATTAAGAGATTTTGTTATTTGTGAATTTGATAATTATTTATTGGAATTAATTGTGGACTTATTGATATTTTTTATCTTAATTAATTAATTTTAGAATTAATTTATTAGAATGGTTGGGATTATTATTGTTTTTAACTAAGATAATTAATTCTTGAATTAATTATGGGGGGATAGAGTTTGTTAAAATTGAATAATTAATCGACAAATTAATTATTGATATATTGAAGTTGTTGAATAGGGCTAATAAATTGTCGAATTAAATAGGTGATATTGAGTGGTTACATTGAGTTATTTTATTACAGAATTATTAATATGAAAGTGAATTATGATTTTAGATTTTTAGTTATAGAATTAAAAATCTGATATTCCTTTGTATTTTGAAAAAATTAAGTGTAGAATTAATTATGGGATAGTTATTTCTTGAATTTAGGAAATTAATGGTATATTAATTATGATATATTAACATGATGGATCAAGATAATTAATGAAATATTATTTTTGGGATATTGAAATTATAGGAGATTACTTAATTGTTAAATAAAATAATGGGATTTATGAAGGTAGTAAATGTACATAATTAATTGATGAATTAATTGAGTGGGATGAAAGTAATAAATTTATTATGAATTAATTAATGACTTGTGACATGTACAACTAATTGGAGAATTAATTGAAAATGATAAATATAATTAATTAATTGTTAATTGATTAAGGAGGTACAACATGTTCATGTAATTGTTGAATTAAATAAATGGGATTTGTGGGTTAACATAATAGAATATGTTAGATTAATTAATTGGAAAATTAATTAGTGGACACAATTGAATATGTTAAAATAAATTTATTGGTGCATTAATTAATGGGGACAATTGTGTTAATTCAATTGATAGATAATTAATGGTTGATTAATTTTGAGATATTGATGTCATTAATTGATATAATTAATGGTAGATTAATGAGGAGGTGTTGATGTAATGAATTAATATTATTAATGGTAGATTAATTCTTTGATATTAATATCATGGATTTAGATAATTATTTTCATATTAAGTATGATTTATGGAAATTTTTGGTATGATTATATAATTTTTAAATTAAAAAATTATATTTAATGATTTTCGAAAAAGATAACTTATTCTGAGAATTAATTATGATGGTATTGAAATAGTGTAGTTGTGAATATGATCGAGAAATTTGGATAATTAAATGTTGAGTTAAATATCAAGTTTTCATATTTAGGATCATTGTTTAATTATATGGTAAATTCATTATTAAATGTGGATATATTGAATGGTTAATTGAATGTATAGATAAATAATAAAAAATTTAGGTTTTTTATAAGTTGTTAAATTAAATAAAAGACTTGATGATTTAATTTATGAATTAATTAATTGATGGGATTTTCAGAGTTAGACATGGTATTTTCCTCCAGTGGAATTTGGGGTGTACGAAATGGCATTCTTCACCAATTGGTTTTTGGGTGTCATAAATATAATTCTATAACATTAGGATAAATAAATTAATTGTATTTTAGGTGTTAGACAATGCATTCTAAAATGATGTGTTTTGGGGTGTATGACATGGTTTTCTACATTGATGATAAATCAATCTATATTGTAGAGAATTGGGGTGTTTGACATTATGTTCTACACCAATGATAACTAATAACTACTGGGATTTCATGTTCTAGACATGGCATTCTACACCAATGATATTTTGGGTATTAGACCAGGTGTTTTGATCTGAAGGAATTTCGAGTGATAGAAATTTAGTTTTACACTAAGGATAAATATTTATAAAAATTACTAATTGATTATGTGAAACAATTCAAGAATTTATTGTCTATTTGGTTTAATAAATATTAATTGGTTATGTGATAATTATTTAATTATGCATTGTAATTATTTTCTGTATACAACTACATACATTTGTTATTGATTGGAATTTTTTAAGACACCATTAGTGGTGGTATACTGAATTTTAATGAAACCCTATTCGGCTTCTTGGTTGGTACTCAAATAGATTTTGTGTTTTCTAGATATTTTAAGAGAAATGACCATGTATTGCATAGCTTATATTGGGATGTAGCATGGTGAGGTATCCGGACTTGGTGTCAGGACCTACTTGGTGGTGTTGATTGTGTATTTACATTGGAGTTAAATTTGATACTTGGAACATACATTAGCCTAACATATCTATTGTTAAGTTTGGATATTTCAATTTATACATTGGTTAAAAAGAGATATTTGTATAATTTATAATCATATCTTTCCACTAATGGTTATTTTTTTCTACAGGTAAATTACACTGATTTATGTAAAAAAAGAGGGTATTGTCTCCCCAGGATTGGTAATAGATCCACGTTGCACATTAGCTGCCTATGGATTAGGGGAGGTGTGCATGAGGTTATGTGGTGAACCAGCTCGGGGCACCAGTGTTTGGCACCATATAAGGGGTGTTACACCACAAAACATTCATAATCCTTTTTATTTAATCTAATGAAATTTTTATTCATTTAAGTTTATTTCTCATGATGAAAATATTTTTCAAAGAATGTCTCTTTAAAATTTCGCCATTCCATGCATTATATTTCATATTTCCCCCAATTATTCTAGATCAATGAAAATAATTCATCGTCCATTCCCTTAAAAAACACTATTATTGTAACATTTTCCATTTCCTCACATCCCAATGATAGAAATATCTTCTCAAGGTATTTAATAAATTGTTCAGCTAAAAAAGGTTTATTAGTACCACTAAATTATGGGGGGTTATTTAAAATTAGGTGATCCAATATTAGATACTCATGTTGCGGGACAACATGTTTCTCCATTCAGGAATCATGATTTTCAATAACCATGTTATGATTCCCTAGTACATCCATGATCTACTAACTTACAAAACCAGATGTATTTTCTTGTTTTGAAGAAATTTCTATAAATTTTCCTTGAGTATTGATTCCCTACAATATTTTATGCCCAAATTCTTAAAAAATGTAATTTACTAGATTATCTCATAATTATATTAATTTTAGATCTAGCTGTATAGTTCTAATTCTAGCGTAACACGTTACATAAATTGAAAATTTAAGCATTTTTAATCTTAGAAATATAAATGTGGATTCTTTAGGTATATATTTATTTTCAAATCCTTTATAATGGTTTAAAAAAAATTAAATGGTTTGTGGGACGTGTTGGTATGCTATTAATACCTAATAAGTAATTTTAGAAGGTTTATGAGACTTCATAATTTTTAATCATTAATGATACATCATTTAGTGATTTACCCTTTTACCCATGTTTAAATATAAACAATCATAATTATTTCATTAATAGAAATATAATATGGACCCTATTAATATGTTTCAATTTGATTAAATGAAATTTTAGATCCATTTATACAAATTTAATTTCCAAATATGAGAAATTAATTTTTAAAATAAAACATAATTTATAGGAGAAACTATTATCATAGGAAAATAAGTTTTTTTAAAATTAATCACTCTCATTAATATCTAAAAGTATTTAATAATTAAATTTTAATTAAAAAATAATTCATTTAAAATAAATTTTATCATCATTACTCTCATATTTTTATATCGAAATGTATATCTCATAAGGAGGAAATTTTCGGAAAAATAATTTTCTAAACATTAAATAATATTATTAGAAATTTTATGTAAAATAATTGAATTTAATATATATTAAATATATCCTTTAGTTTTCATATACATATATATTTTTTATTATGTTTTTTTATGTATTATAATAATATTATTAGTCATGTGGCTCTATTGGGATGATCATCCATAAATATATATATTTTATCAAAATATTTGGTGGTTTCATTTATGTTTGATAATGAATGTGGATAAATCTATTGAACTCATTTTTCTCATTAAAATTAAGTAATATATTGTAATATTTAGGTGTTATAAATACTTACATTGATATATTTTCCAACAACATCTACATCTAATTTAAATGTAGTATTCATATGGTTATTTGAGTTTTTAATGGAATCAATTCCAAATCATTTGAAAAATATCTAAACATACTTTTAATGATTAAGTGAAATTATATCATAACATTGATATATTTTATTTTTTAAAAAGAATAAAAATTCTCTCATAAGTGTCATTTAAAATTTAAAAGTCATTAAATTTGGAAATTCATTATTGATAATTTTACTTGATGATCGAAAGAAGATATCTTGAACATAAATTTGAACAATAAAAATATCATAAATATATTCATTATAAATAAATTATGATATACATATCATATTAAAAAACTGTTTTTTAATTTTAATTATTACTGTATTTCATACCATACTCATCAATCTTGGTTAAGTCAAAAAATAATCTTTCAGTTTTTTATTACATGGTATGCGTTATTTTCATGTTCAAAACCTAGGGTTTGTTTTACAAAAAAAGGTCATTTGAAATAATTCCATTTATAAAATATATTTTTACCTTAATTTGATAAATTTTAAAACCATGATTATTTATATAATATAATAATATTACAATACATTATATTCTAGAAATAGATATAAAAGACTAATCATAGTCAATATAGTCCTCTTGGAAATATCCTTTAGAAAATAATCTCAATTCATTTCTAATAATATTTATAGATTCATCGTGCTTGTTATTTTACAATACATTTATTACAAATAAGTTTCTAACATTAAATCGGTTCAAATACATTCAGAAAAATTAATTTTATGACGTTTATTTTCATAATATTATATAAATAAAATAATGTGGAGTTCTTTTAATGATTATAAAAAATTGTTTTGAAAAAATAAAAAATAAAAGTAGAATAAAAAAAAATTCATATATAATTTATTGTTTTTTCTTTAGACAAAAGCAATTTATAGGGGATGAACTTTATGTTTCTTAAATTTGTTTTATGATGGTAATTCTACAATTTAATATTATTATTAAATTTTATATTTCCATTTTCCTTAAATTTTAAATATATAAATTATTCCCCAATATAATTTTCATAATTTGATTTATCATATAGTATTTTTTATTAGAAAACAACATCAATAGATTTTTTAACACCTATTACTATTTTTAGTGAGATCTATAAGCATTACTAACTTTTTAATATCCTTAAAATGTCCCCTTATTGAAATTTTCATCAAATTTCTCTAATGAGTCTTTAGTATTATGGTTATAAATATTACACTGAAAATCTCCAACAAAATAACATAGGATTTCCTCCCATTAATAGTTTATAACTAGTTTTCTTTGGAATTTGACATTATATAATTCAATTATAAATATAATATGTTTTTTAAAACTTATCCAAAAAAATAATTATGTCTATTATGTTCATTTAACATAGTTTAATCCATTTTTCCGGGAGTCATATTATTTCTTCTAACTACACCACTTTATAATGGTATTATATGGTCTAAAAAGATTTAAAAATATCTATTTTCTTCAAAGTTATTTTAAAATTATATATTTAAATACTTTACCCATCTATCAGTACCAATAGATAATAATAAATAACATTTTTTTATTTTAAACTAGTTTACAATAAGTGATAACATTTGGAGAAGTTTTTGATTAATGTGAATGGAAATAAAGACATCTAGATAAACTAAAATAATATACAATATGAAAAATATATGTCTTAAATCCATGACATGTTCTTTTAACATGAGAAATTAATTAAATATGTAATATTTTAAAATGCCTTATAGATTTTACTTCTTTGATATATCAGGAACACTCTTTATGTTGTGTACCTTTCATGTATGAATCCCAAATGTTATTGATTTCTAGATTTAATTCATGTTTTTACTAATATTTTTATTTCATATAATGATTTAGTAATAGTCTAGAAATTATCATGACTAATCCACCTATTCCTTGAAATGATATATAGTTGTACACCATTCAAACAAATAAAATTTTGATATGTTTTTTAAATATAATTATTTTCAAAAATAGAATATTTTTTGTTATTATAACATGAAACATATTCGTCATTAATTACAAGACATTAGTCACTTAAAATTTATATAACAACCCATCATTTCATAATAGTGATATTATAAATAAATTATGATTTAATCCTTAAACAAATAAATCATTAAAAAGGATAATATATTTATAAATAATAAATTATATGAATCCTTCAACCATGATTTATATGTTTTCTACAAATATAGCATTTCTTCAATCACTTATATTGAATTGTATCAAACTTGAAAGATCTCAAATATTATTATTAGATTATCCATTTATTATATACCATAACTATCTTTTAAGGCTCACAATGGAATATTTCCTAAAACATTAGTTACCTGAAGGCTTTTATAACCATTATATTTTGGGTTTAATAGGGTTTTCCAAAGAATATTTTGGAACCTAAATTTATTTCATACATGTATTCATAGTAAAATTAGATGATAAATATTTATTAATTAAGTCTATATAGGGTCCAAGAGATTGTGTAAATCATAAAGAACAGTCACTAGAACAATGTACATTTATCCCATATTTAAAACATATTACAGTTGATATTTTTTCTTTTTGAAGATTTAAAAAATAATGTTTTGAGAATATTGGGTAATTGTTCATCATATCTTCTTATGATCTTATTTATATTTATTTTATTCTTAAATATTCTTGTTTTTCAAATTAAATGTTTTATTTCTTTTATCAGTCTCTTTATTCTCCCTTTTAAATTCTAAATGTAGTTTAAAAATATTAATAATATAATTTCATAATTTTATATATCTTAATATAAATCATAATTAGTAAGTTAATAATAATTAGATTCATTAAAATCATATTTGGATTCACTAACCTAATTTAAAAGATTCATGTGACATGGTTTGGATGATTCTTTTTATATTATGTATTTATAAATAGAATCAAAAAAACTCGTGGAACTAGAATTGGATGTTAAATCACTCCTCACATTTCTTTTTAGTTTATTTCCTTATTTTAATTCCTAAACATTGGGGAGTTAATCTTAACATAGACTTGTCTTATGAATTCACGAAAAAAATTCTAAGGTATGATATAAAACATTATAAACATTTTCTATCCTTTTATGTCATCTCAAGGATAGTACATTCTAATTATTATTGCTTTGGCATTATATAATTTTTACATTCCATTCAGTAATTGAGAAACATTAACTCTTTTTGGTCTCATTAAATCATAATTAGAAGTGTAATGAGCAACATTTTATTGAAAGGTATCAAATTTTCTTTCGGTAAAATCCACATCAAAAAAATTGTGTTGAAATTCATATTGTGTTAATGAACCAATGATCAAATCAAGTGTGTATTATATGATGTTTTTTCTTTTATTAATTGAAACAATTATTTCATGTAATTAAATTTGTTTTTATCAATGTAATTTTTCATTAATAATTGTATAATACTTGATTTCTCTTTAATATATCATTCCATTTTCTATACTACAAAATATATGAAACCATTTTTTTATATATTCTTCTTCACACATTTTATAATCTTTTTATTTACATCTTATCCTTTAATGTTTTGTTATATTTAACTCTTCTATTACATAAATACTGAAATGAAAAATTATCCATATATCTTGAACTATTTTAAATGAAAATATATTACTAAACGCATTTATAACAATAGAATAACAAATAATATTATAAATAGTATAATTGAATGCATAATTTATTAAATATTTACCATTCAGAGCTTCAGGGTCAACCTTAGGTAATAGATATGATTTTACCAAGATATTCTAATGACCACTTCTTATCCTTTTGAGTAAATCATCCATTCTGTATTTCTAATATTCATAGTATAATTCATTGATGAATGGTTGTCCCTAAGGAAAAAAACCGTAATTTTAAATTGAACCTATCATCTAATAATATATTTTCCAATATATGTATAATTCTATATTGTCATTAAAAATAAATATATAATTTTTTTTCAATTTAACAACAAAAATATCATTTTTTGAAAGTAAATTAATTGATACAAATTTGTTATCCATTTGGAGATATGGTTTAATGGTAATGAGGGGGTTATTTGACAATTTTATAAAATTATTAACATTATATAAGAAAAAAAATATTACTTCATTTAAAAAAAAGGAGCATATTATATTTTAATAGTATTTCAAATCAAAGTGATCATATGTCTAATATTACCTTCTCTCTATCCCCATGTAAAATGAAAGTGTCAAAAATATTGACTTTTATATGGAATCAAAACCCCGAATAACCTAAACTTTATTTACCTAGATTGACAACCCAAAGTACTTCCTTTTCACCATATATAAATAACCCAAACACACCTTTTAATGGTGGTGTAACTACATAGGTAGTTTTTAATGAAAAATAATAAACCAATAGTTAACACATTCCAAATTGATATATAAATACAATACAAAATAAACCAATCTTAATGATGATGTTGGTAATGTTGAGGAATTTTTTATCACTTTGTAATAGAATCTATTATTAAAGAATTCCATCAAAAAGAATCACATAAGGGTATTATTTTATCACAACTTTGAATTCATTCAATTATGAGCATTGATTCTATAAATCTCTATTAATAGATCTTTTTTCATGGGTAGTGAAATTAAAAAACATAGTAATTTCACTTTTTCTTTGATTTAGAATTTTTAGAAGGATTTTAAAATTAATAAACTACTTCATATTTTTTTAAATATTCATATAAAATCATCATAATTATTTTATGATATCCATGAAGGAATTCCAAAATTTAATCTATATTTAATTCATGTGAAAACATCATTTAATCTTATTGAATCGTATACATGTATTATTATAAAAAAACATAAAAATTAAAATCATATGATAAATAAATTTACATAGATAAAAAATTTAAATAACTAAAATTATCAAGGTAAAACCTTTAAAAAATAAAATTGCAATTCATAATAACTTTTAATAATTGTATTATGTATAATGTAATACATTTAATTTCCTAAGACATTCATATTAAATAATACATTCATGTTACTGTTAGACTTCAAATATTGTATAAAATTAAATATTTTAAGGAATATACATTTTTATAACACTTATTATTTAATATGAATTTAATATCTCACAAAAAAATTTGTCTCCTAAGACGTTAGACATAGGAATATTTTTTGATTTTTGTTGTACTTCCAAAAATTACATAAGATATTACTAAATATCAAATAAAATATTTTTATCAGTCTAATATATTTGAAATATTAATAACTTTTCATCATTTTTAGTTATTTATAAAATTCATAAAACATTAAATCCCATTTAATATATCTATACTTGTATTATTCTTTTGAAAATCGACATAGAAAAATTAAAATTTCCAAAAATAGAACTTCTCATGGAATAACTAGAACATTTTAAAATTACTAAATAATGTAAGACATCATTAGATAACATAAAACATTAATATATCATATAATACATTACATTGAGTGTAATTTTAAGAATAAAAAAATATAAGTATTTTTTCTGGAAAACATTTTACACAAATTAAAAAATAGAATAAATAAAATAATAATGATAATGATTAGTAACAAGAAAAGAAACATTAATTTAGATACCTAATAACAAAAAAATAACTAATTTAACATCATTCTTTTATTATACAAATAATTCAATAGTAAATCTAGAAGAACAATTCAACTAACTCATTTATGATGGAATAAATAAAATGATGATTTTTTAATTATAGAAACAATGAAAAAATTAGGAATGATCCACTCAATGTACATGATATTTGATTAAATAAATAGTTTGAAACATCATATATAACTAAAATAGGTATAAATATTCAATTTTTTAGTTAATTTACCTATATTTTATATTTTATAACCATTATATAGGAAAAATTCATTTTTCATTAAAAAATTCAAAATATAATTAAAGAATTCTCAATCAAATCTGATTAGCTTATGCTTCGGGATGTTTACAAATATGTATAAATGAAAAGTTTTTTATGTGTATTTTACCATTTTATCCATATGTAATAGTGATTAATGTTAAATTGGGACCCCAAGAAAGTAACCCCTGATAAAAATCAAATTAATAGTACATTAATATCATGATTTATATTAAACATCTTAGAATATTTACAAAACATATGGACTAAAAAGTTTAGTGTCTTCAATATTATATAAATATACATCTTTTTTAACAAAACTTGTGAACATTTATCCATAATCATGATATTTTTAACGTTTTTTACACATATCACATTGTATGATCATTTACATAAATCGATTATTACAGATATTAGAAAGGGGTAATCTCAAAGGCTCTGTACGAGAAAGATATATCATAATGTATTAGACAATAAACATGAAGGATAATATGTGCAAGACAAAAATATCATATTAAAATATCAAAAGACCATGTATTATAATATTAACTAATTATGGAGTAACATAAAATAATTAAAATATCAATTAAAAATCAAAAAAATTATGACCTAGCTCAAAATACATATAAAAACCAAAGACAAATTTTCATTACATAAAATTGTGTAATAATTTAAAAAAATGTATAATCATGAGAATATGGTATGAAATGAAAAAAAAGAATTGAATCAAGGAACAATATTGATAAAAGATAAATTATATATTTATTAACAAATAAAATGTCCCCACTTCATGTTTTGAACAAATAAAATGTCTCATCTTCATGTATTTGAAAATAACATTCCAACACATTAAATTGAGACAAAATAAAATACCGTAGATTTATATTGTGTACAAAAAATACTCACCCTTGATTTCATGAATATAAAAAATATCAACTCTTCATGTGGATAAAAAAAATTTACACATCAAATTGTGATCAAAAATAATTCTCATACATCATATTGTGAACAAACAAAATACCCACACTTAATATTATTAAAGACCAATTTTAAATTCTTAATATCCTTTTTGTTTTATGAATAAATCCTTAAAATGGATAATATGGTTATACTGGACCCCACTAATCTATATTAAAACATATTATTGGCATATAAAACCAAATATTAATAATATCATAAATTACCCGTGAAAAAAAGAATGGGATTTTGAAATATTTCAAAAACATTACATAACTTGAACATAACAAATCATTAAATTTCCATACTCTTATTTTTTAAAATAAATAATATAATAATAATATAAATTTTTTGATCAAAACAACTCTTCAATAAATATAACCATTGAGGGTAAATAGAAATAAAAATTCAAAAATTCAAAAATCATTTTAAAACATTGATATAAAAAATTACTTTCAAAAAACATTTAAAGTGAAGGCTAAGAATGTTTTGAAATCTTTTTTACAGATGATATACTTTTAAAATAAATAATGGATTAAAATATGACAATATATTATAAATTGAAAACTTTTACTTTTAAAAAAATATTTAATAATGGAGACATAGAAAAGAGATGATGATTTCAAAAAGAAGATGTGAAAATACTTTAAAAACAAATAACTTTGAAAAAACCTATAATAATGGAGACTTTAAAATGATTTAATTTTTTCAAAAAAATAATATAAAATAAATTTAAGAAATTTACATTTAAATATAATCATTAAAAACAGAACCATGAAAAAGACATAATTTTTTCAAAAAGGTAATTTAAATATTTGAAAACATTTACTTTTAAAAATAATCATTATTAATTAAAAAATTTAAAATAAAAAATTTTCTAAAAAGATAAGTAAAAAAAATTGAAATCATATACATTGTAAAATAAATTTCAATATTGGTAACTTGATAAATACATAAATGTTTCAAAAAAAATTTAAGTAAAAATACATTGAAAAAAAATCACTTTTAAAAACATTCATTTATAATAGAAACCTAAACAATACATAAATTTTTAAAAACTATTATTGAAAATATTTTTGGGAACATTTTATTTTAAAAATAATATGCAACATTTAAATCCTATACAATACAAAAATTTTTGAAAGAGGTGGATGAAAATAATTTGAAAAAATGTAATTCTAAAAATAATATTTAATAATAGAAACATCAAAAATACATAATTTTTTCAAAAAGGTAAGTAAAAATATTTTGCAAATTTTTACTTTTAAAATGAATAATTAATTAATGGAACTTGTAAAATAAAAATATTTTTTAAATAGGTAAGGTAAAATACATGAGGTCATTTATTTTAAAAAGAATATTTAGCAATAAAGACCTGGGAAAGATATAAATAATTCAAAAAGGTAAGTAAAAATACATTAAAAATATTTAATTTTAAAAAGAATATTTAGTAAATGAATCTTGAAAAAAGTAAAATGTTTTTAAAAGGGTGAGTAAAAATACTTTAAAAATTTTTACCTTTAAAGATAATCATTAATTATGAAAACATGAAAAAAAAATCAAAATAGAATGTGAAACTACATTGAATATTTTTACATTTGAAAAGATAATATAATAATTTAACATGAAAAGAAAATATATTTTATCAAAAAAAATATTGACTGGATGATAAAATATTTTATTTTCAATAGGTATAAATTTTTTTTAAAAATTTTTGAAGTAATGTTGATGAAATCCAAAATCGCATAAAATATTTTTAAAAATAAAATTTAAAATGATAAAATTTAAAATGAGGTAAGGAAAATTATAGTTTAACATAGATATATGGCGGAGAATAAAAAAAATAGATTTAAAATAATTGATCATGAACATTACACAGATGTATTATCACATTTGATGGATTTATATTTTTTATGGAAACTGAAAATAAATCCTTATCACTTGAGTAATATTTAAATGAAAAAATCTTGAATGACAATAATTATGAAATATAACATTGAATAAGATTAATGATGAATTTGTTGATGATAAAATATACAATGAAGAGAGTATTCTCACTAATTAGATAAAATTGTTCCACAATACAATAAATTTATCAATAAAAGGAAATTTATACAAAAATCACTAACTTTGTTTCCTTGCATTGTTCATCACACTCTAACTTCATTGGATACTTGATTTTTATTAAGAATTTGGCTTAATATTTAAAGACATAGTATAAATATGAGTGAATAGGGAAATATTTTTATGTGATAGGGTCCTTGGGATAATAAAAGTGATGAGTTTCAAAGAGGAATTTGAAGGTGAATGTGTCTTTGAAATGGGGGAAGTGATGTCCTTTTATAAGAGGAGAAAATGGAAATTTTTGTAAGATATAGAGTTTTTCAATAATTCTATGAATATATTCATGTTTAATTGGATACAATTTCCCAACAATTATTGTTCTAGAAAAGATAAATTTTAAAATAATCTCAACCACTTCTTTATAAACTTGTTTTTAATACGTTTTGGCACTTTTTTCTAATTAAACCCCTTTTCACAATTTTTATGTCTACCAGGGTAACTATTATTCATATTTTTATTTAATTTTGATAACAATAATTAAAATTGACTGTACTAACTAATTTTATCATTATATTATTAAATTTTAAAATCATATGGAAATTCATAATGTGGGAAATTTTAATTTTAAAAAAATACAATTAATCAAGTAAAAATAGTTTATAGAAAAATGAGGTTAAACATTTTTATATTTATAAATAATATAATATTATAATTATTATTGATATTGAAAATTATAAAATAAATTTATTTATATTAAATAAAATTAATTGTATGAGGGTTTAATATAAAGCCCCAAATAAATATCACTATTAAAATTATTCATTCAAATAGAAGGCATAAATAATTTTTTATTAATCTAACATTTTTATATAGTTAAATAAAATGAAATAGAATTTATAAGCTCAATAAATATATTATATTTAATAATATTATTAGTGAAATATATATTTTATTACTTAATAGTTTTTGTAAACATCTAATATATGCCTGCATAGTGATAAAATCACAAAAACCTATATTTTTTATTAGAAAGTTGTTATTTTCATAAAAAAGTAAAACATTCATACAATGTAAATTTTCATTAGAGTTGTTAGAATATGAATTTTATATTATAAAATTTCATATTGATATTTTTTAAATGTAGTATTTAAAGTAAGTTACAATTTTAAAAAACAAATTTTATTATAACCTTTTTCATGATTAACTCATATTAATTATTTAACTACTAAATTTAATGGGTATTAATAGTATAAAATATTCATTTTTATTATATATATTATTATTAATTTTTTATATATATATTTTAGTTAATTTATTATGGGTGTATCATGTGAGGCAGGTTATAGAACATAGTTTATATGTTAAAGGTTCCAAAATCTCTAGTCCAAAAATTCCCCCCCCCCCAAATAAATATTGTACCCTAATAATTTTAATAATCATTTACTACAATAATAGTCTAATATATCCCTAAAAACTATATATATATATATATCTCTCGTATACTAAAATATCCACCCATTACCTTTGGTAAGACTAAGAAACTAATTTTCTCAAATATGCTTTGTATGTGTTCATAGGGACATACCTTTCACAACTTTGTTTCCTTTATCTTCATTCAAAAGGATACATAATATAAAAATTTTATGAAAATATAAAAAATAATTAGCGTATATTAATATAAAAAATAAATCCAAATATGACTTTTACAATGAAAACATCATTTCAAACTATGATACATTTGCTATAATTATGTCATAATTGGTTAATCTTATAGCTCTCTTGGATATACCAAGGTGTTATGATATCTCATTACTAACAACCTAATTCCTAAAATTAACTATTAAATAAATTCCTCGAAGTGGTTCACAAATATAATGTGATCAACCAAAGCATATCCATCAAGAGGTCCATACAAGTTGTGATGTTTTTTATCTTCTTAGTTCACCAGGTGAAGATCAATTTAATACCCAATATTACCTCTTCGGGGTTATTACCCCTTAGTACAACTATATCAGAGCCTATATCCAATTTTACTATCTATAAAGGGATATAATTTCATATATAACCACAACATCTATACCATTCCAAAACATCAAGAATCTATCATATACTTAGATTGTTACATTTGACTTTACCCAAGGGATTTTTTCCAAATTTCCCTAATGTAATATCCAGAAATGAATAAACTAATATATAAAATAACTAAACCTAAATATTATACCAACTATAAATATCCATGCTAAACATAAAATAAATAATGATTTCTTATCATGATTTATATAATAAATCTAATCACAATTGAAAAATCAATGGACTGAATGTTTTAATATCCTGGGGATTATCTACAAAAACATTTTATTTTACTATACTTGTGAAAATTTATCTATTATAATGCTTATTTATAAATTTTATAGAATTATAACATGAAATAATCAAATTCATAACCTATGAATTGGAAACATATGAAAGTGGTGATCTCAAATACTCAATACGGGAAAGATATATCATAATGTATTAGATCACAAACATGATGTATAATATGATGAAGAACAAAATTTTATAACAAAAAATAAATATACCAAGTATTATAATCATAAAAAAATATATATCAACATATAATCATAAATATAAGGTTTTGGAATTTTAAAAGTTACTAATTGGCTCAAAATACATATCAATGACCAAAAAGATATGAATGTGATATAAAAGTGTGTAATACTTTGAAAATAATTCATAATCATGAAAATAAGTAATAACATGTTACAAATCATGAAAATATAAAAAAATCATAAATATAGAAAAATTACCTCATTTGGAATAAAAAAAATATCCCTAATTTATTTTTTTAAAAAAATAAATATCCTCAAGCCATGTTTTTTTTAAAAAAAATCGACACTTCATGTTGTGATCAACGAAAGTTATCACAATCCATGTTGTGAAGAAAATAATTCTCATGCTTCTTTTTTCAAATAAAATTCCATGATTCATGTTCGGAATAATAAAAATTTCCACATTTTATATTATTAACAAAGAAAATGTTCAAACTTCATATTATGAACAAAAAAAATGTTTATGTTATCATCCTTATTCTCATGAGTTATAAATCCATAACAAATTCATTAGTGGGTGATATATGAACTAACCCTTCCCCATTCATTCAAATTTGGACCATAAAAAATCAAAAATTTATTATATCATAAAGAACCCATGGAAAAATAATGGATTTCTTTAAATGATAAAAAAATAACATAACTTGAACATAAGATATTAATGAATTTCAAAACATTAATTTTAAATAATAAATCATATCAAAATAACATATAAATGGTGATAATAAACTAACTTAATGAAATATAATATTCATATGGTAAATGGAAGAAAAAATAAAAATGTTTTTAAAAAAAATTTATAACATTGAAGAACAAATTGCTTTTAAAAAACATTATTATGATGGGAAAGAGAAAATATCTGAAAATAAATATTTCCCAATAAAATACCGATAAAAATATATAATGGTTTTTAAAACGAAAAGTTAAACTACATTGAAAACATTTACTTTTAGAATTGGTTTTACTAACGAATATTTGAGTAGTATATAAGGATTTTTAAAAAGGTATATTTAAATAAATTGAAAATTATTACTTTTAAAAGAACCATTAATAATGTAGATATAAACAATAATGATATTTACCAAAAAGAAACAATGAAAATACGTTGAAAACATTTACTTTTAGGACTAATATTTAATAATTTGACCTTAAAAAATAAATAATGTTTTCAAAAATGAAAGAGATAAAGCATTAAAAATTAACTTAAAAAGAATCTTTAATAATTAAAAATTGAAAAATATTTAATTTTCATAGGTATGTAACATAAAATTGCATGAAAAAATTAAAATTTATAAATAATTCTAAGTAATAGAATAATTAAATGTTAAAAATGATATTGAATATGTAAATGATAAAAATCTTAAAAAATTACTTTCAAAATGAATATTTAATAACATAAAATTGATAAGGAAATAAATATTTCAGAAAAGGTAACCGAAAATAAATTGAAAGAATTTAATTTTATAAAAATAAATTATAATTACATTAACATTAAATTAAAATAGTTTCATCAAAACATATAGTGAGAATAGTTTGAAAACATTTTATTTAAAAAAGAATCTTAAAAAATATAAACTAGAAAAACATGTAATGTTTTCACAAGGGCAAGTGAAAATACATTGAAAATGGTAACTTTTAAGAAGAATCATTAATAGTTGAAATATGAAAAGAACATAGAGTATTCAAAAGGGTAAAGGAAAATACATTGAAATCATTTACACTTAAATATAAAATTAAATATTAGAAACTTCAAAAATACATAATTTAATGAGAAAATTCTTAAAAACATCTTCTTTTAAAACTAATATTTAATAAAGGGGTATTTAAAAATAAATACAATTCTGAAAAATAAAATTTAAAATAAATTGAAAGAATATAAATTTAGAAATAATATTTACTAATGGATACTTTAAAAAGACATTATTTCATCAAAAGGGTAAGTTCACATACATTAAAAAATTAATTGAAAAAAAATGAAAATTTTAAAAATATATAAATTTTGTCAAAATAATATGTTTAGTGGATAATAGAAACATTAATTTGTAAATGGTATAAAAAGTAAAAACATTTTAAAATTGCCATGTCATAAACCTAAAACATATGAAATATTTTAAGACACCCAATTTAAAAAAATGTAAATAGAAATTTAAGATTACCATAGATATCCATAGGAGAAGAAAATGATAGAGGCTTTATAATTAAAGAGTATACTAATTTACCTAATGGATTATCACATTCATGAGATATTGATTTATGGAAGGAAGTTGAAAATATATGTAGCGGCCTAACACTAGAAATCTCATCGCTGGTAAATACTATCATTACAATTTCATGATTAAATTGAATCAAATATTATTGGACAAAATAGTTTAGTATTCTTGGTAACCCAGATACATACAAGAGTGTTGTATTACAAATGAATATAACTATTATAACGCAATTTTTTTCATTCTTTGATAACTTCTTTATTCTATCTAGTTTATCCATGTATATATTTATTATTATACTTATTAAATTCATGGGGAAATAAAATAATGTAAGGTTGTGCTCAAATTCTTGGTAATGTAAATGTATAGGAAATCAATAATGACTAAATGATAAAAACTTGTGTGTAAAGGTAAAAACTGAACACACATGCCATAAAATCAACAAATTAACTATATAAAAAATATTTAAAGGTAAGTAACTCGAAGTACATACCATTTAGAATAAATGGATAATTAGTTATCAAGTATAGTAAGGTAATAAAATTAAAACTCATTTTGTTTAATCCATAAACTGAGAATTAAATGCATCAAAATATTAGTTGAAGCAAAATTTCATGGATAAATAAACACTGAGTCTAAAAGATGGAAATTATTATTTGTTGGATTCCATGTTCCCTAGGTAAATTGTATATTTACCATAATGAAATATTATAATACGCTTTTACATATCGGGTAATACACATTTAAGTTAATTCAGTTGAAAAATCCTATAAGATTACTGATGCATCGAGGGGCTATCTATAAATGGGCCACATACCTTTCATAACTATCTAAAGCAATACCCATATATCAAATAGTAAATTTTAAAATGTACCATATCAAATATCCATATAGAGTATGTATTTATCAATATTTTCTTATTTAATCAAATAATTTTGAGTTACACACGGAATATAAAAATAGTATATGGTTTGGAAATAAACATATCCATGATAAATGATATGAATAATTAAGGGAAATTAAATGTTTGATGATTATAACAAATTGAATATTTAAAGGGGACTAATGAAGGAATTAATTAATTGAATTATAATGATATCCTTGGAAAAATCAATCATAACCCATCTAGAGAAAGGATAATTATGGTTTCAATACGAAATATCCCAAGTGATGTAAAATAAAGGTTTGATGTCATTGATGAATAGTAATATTATAAAAAGGTCTTATAAAAACATTCTTGATGAAAATATCCATTTAATTTAAAGAAAATTTCTAAAATACATTTATTTTAAAATAAATTATAAATATATTTTATTTAAATATTATTGTTTTATAGTTTAAAAGTTTTCTTTGAAGAAATAATTGTTTGAAAAAAGGTTCCAAAATTCATTATTTAGAAAGAGAAAAGGTGATTCATTTTAAAAAATTATTAAAAAAATAAGGGGGTAAAAATTTCCTTAAAACATTTTTTAGATTTTAGAAACAATTTTAAAACCATTTTAAAACATAGTGGTCTTAGAAGAAAATTGGATTTGCTACCAAAGACAGAAATGATGTCCAATTTTCAAAAAAAACATTTTCAACAAGAATTTAAGTACCCAAGAGTATCAGAATAGTATTATTACTTGCAAAATATCAAGAATGAATAGAGTATAATAAAATAACATGATTTTTTTAAAAATGATTCAATAATTTCCACTTATTAAAATTCATGTGTAATCAATCCTGAATAAAATAAGACTTTGAAGTAAACCCCTTAAATGATCATAAATTTAATGTGAGAATAAATATATGAATATATTATGATTTTAATATTTAAATTCACAAAAAAATAATAAATATTAAAATACGTAGTAAAATGTTATTACACACGAAATCCTTGAATATAAACGATAAGGATGATGTAATATAACTCAATAAAAATAAATTCAGTTATGAAATTATATACCAATTGGTAACTTTTAACTCCAATACACATAGAATAAATAACTAATGTTGTAACTAAAAAACAATAATATAAAATAATTATTTATATAATATGTAAAAATGTATAGTATATACACCACATAATGTAATTAAGTGGTGAATATAAAATTTATCAAACGGATGTAAAAAGTGAGATTAAAATCCATTAACTTTCATTTTATTTTTGGATTATCATCTTTTATCCTCTGTTATATGGGTTATAAAAATTTAAATAACTTATAAGATAACCATATTTATATTTATATAATCATATATTATCTTATTATAATATCTTATTACCCTTTTGTTAATAATCATTCATTATTGTCACTATTTTGGGTGTTAATTGCCTAGTTTGTCTAGTGTCCCTTATGTTTTTAATTTCTTCATATTACAAAGATCATCATGGAATTATATCCAAAATATAAAATATAATATAAATTTTTTAAATTTTTAGTATATATTTATTTATAATATCCATACTATTTGAAGATAGGAAATGAAATGTATTGTTCATAGAGATGGTATTTATTAGGTATGCATGAATTCCACTTATTTTTCTCTGTCTTATTTAAAAAAGAGTAAAAGATATATATTTATATGTATATTATTATTCAAGTATCATATATATTTCATATATTTCACATATTTTTATTAAAACCATCTTTTATAAATTCCATGTATCGAATGAACGAATCACATCTCTTTGAGGAGGCAGTAGTCCACACTTCCAAAATGATGTCATCGTATTCCAAAAAAATCAAAATCATCAAGTTATGTTTTACATAAAAATTAAAATAATCATATATAAATTACATATTTCATATATTTCATATAAAAATATTGATTTCTTCTTAATGTACAACCATGATAGGTGGTAAACGAAACATGAATGACATCATTATGTGAGGCGGTAGTTCGCCAAACACCTAAACTGTGAGTTCATTACCCATCATGTGGACATGTATGTAATTTTTGGAATAAAAATTATAATAAAAAAAATAATTATATTTACTATAATTATTTTTTTATAGAATAATAAAATAATAAGAGTTTACGAGGTGAAGAATAAAAATAAGATAAAGGAGTTTGAGGAATAATTTTCATCTTCTTTGGGTAAATCCTTTTTGTTTTAACCGAAGGAATTATTTGGATAGATTTCATCCCAAATAGAGGAATATAGGTTTGTGGGGGTAGTTTTAGATATTATGTTAGTATATTTTCAGTAATACAAATGGCTAGAGATGTGTGATTTGGGGGGGTGAGTTTGTTTTTATAGTGGAGCAGGAGCAATATTCTTTTTAATTTTTTAAATCGTAATTTCACCCACGTTTTCCTTTGAAAATTATCCCCAATAATGAAAAGCAATTCTATAATAGAGAGTATTGGGTCTAAAAATGTTCACCCAGTGGATTTTTTACAAGTTAATAAGTTATTTGGACCCTAACATTTAATGTTTTGTGCTTCATTAAGCCTATTTTTCTCTTAATCGTTGTTATTAATTTTAATAACATTCACTAATATTTATATTAAATAACATGAACTTATTACAAATTATAAATTACTAATATTACAAATATGGATTCCAATTTTAAAAATTCAAATCATATATGGTTCAAGAATTAATTGAAATTTAATTCTACCGATGGGAGGGCAGTACAGGTTTTAAAAGTAAAATGTTCACAAGTTTTCTATGTTTTTATATTCTGTTTAAAAATAAAATTTATTAAATTAAAATAAACTAGATTAATTCATATAAAATTTATTTAATTAAACTTTTAAGTCAATCAAAAATATAATTTTAATATACAAATAAACTAGCAAAAAAATAAATTCTGAATTAAAATTCATTATTTTTCATTATTCATTAAAAATTTAAATCTCACAAAAAAAACCAAAAAGCCACCCAAATATAATTTTTGAGTCCTGATTTCAAAAATTATGTTTATTTATAAATATAAAATTTATAAAAGTTCTACAAATTGTATTCCTAATAGGTTCTCCATTAAAAAACATTAAAACAATCTTCATAATAATATAGGTTTTATGTATAAAATTGGGGTTATTCGTATCTTATGCATATCAAATGTATTGGATAAATTTAAAAAAAATATCATAGAATATAAAACATATGCATTTCATTAATATCATTCTATAATTTTAATTAAATTAATTTATTAAGATAAAACACCTTTGTGAGAAGAGAGACATTTTTTTAATATTCAATTGGGTTTTTAATTCATTTCTAATTATTTGGTACCCTATTAATTCACAATACAATTTCATAAGTTAGTTATAACTATTAAAAATTTCCTATTTAATATATTCATTATTCTTATTATATTAAATATTAATGTTTTAAATTTATATTTGTTTCGGGAAAACTCAGTCTTAAGTGTAATGGAATATATTAAAGAAAGCCTTTATTATGGGTATTAAAATATAACTCATCATTGCATACATTGAAATCCATAGAATGAATTTATTTAAAATAATAATTACATAGTGACGTTTTAGGATATTATTGTCCCTTATGTACTTGGTGTTTCATTTCATACATGTTATCAAATTCAATGTTCTTATATTAGAGTTTTAGGACGTTACATTCTCCTCGACTTAATAAAATGGCATCCTTGCAATTTAAACATGACTTTGGTAATAAATATTTTAATATTTCATATTTTTAAATCCCACATCATGAAAAGGTTTCACTGAACATCCTCTAGAAATTATATAATGGGAATTATAATGGTCACATCGATGAAAAAATAATTAGTTCTCTAAGTAGAAGAATAACAGTGGAATGTAAAGATATGTACATAGAGGAAAAGCATAAATATTTATAGGGAGTGAGTAAGTAGAACAATAAAAAACAATGGAATCATTAATGGAAAGTTGAGGGCTTCAAATCCATAAATATGTTATTATTCCAAAGACCATTAATTTTTCAAAAATTAATATATTAGTATAACATTTTATTTTTTGATCATTTTCTTAATATTGAGTAATTGATTTACTACCTAAGAATGTAAATAAATATACTTATATATATTATTTCAATAAACACAATTTTCATCCTTTTTTTCTATTCTAATTCTATAATTCATCCACTACATCATGCAATTGATATCTAAAAATAAACATTTATTACTGAAGCACTAAAATAAAACTTCAATGGATCTTAAGGCCTATAAAAGAGTGGTACGTATAACTATTTACATACAACTATTTTTATAAACCAATATGGTTATGTCATTAATCAATAAAACTAAAACTTTATATAACTATTTCATAATTTCTATTTAATCATTATGTTATTAAACTAGAAATAATGACATATTAATAATGAAATTTCATAGGTTATTGGTTAGTGTTAAACACATATTGTCTTCTAGTTATGGGTGTAAGTCTCACAGCCTTGTCAAATTTGATGGGTTTTCACCTAGAATACAGGTTTCCATTTGCAAAAAATCCATATGAATAAATATAATTTGCATCCTTGAAATATGATTAATAACTAAATACCCTTTTAACTATTGTTTTCAACTCAATATCAACACATAAATACTTCTTTGGTTTTATTTCAAAATTGTTCCTTCCTTTTTCTATGTTTTTATCATTTAAACGATATAATTTCTTAAAACTAAAAACTATGGTTTTATAATAAATTATCACATTGAAAATAAAATCATTTTAAGTATTTATAAATATTGAAACATTATTTTTAATATATGGAACCTTAGTTTTAACCTAGTCCATTTATTGTCATTATCTTTTCAAATCCCTAATAATTTATTTTAATGAAAATGTGAAATTATATGTGTGTATCCCCCAAAAGTGTCAAACCATGTGTGCAGTAAGGGACATTGTTATGTACTAGGTTATACATGAGTCACTTATAATGTATCTTTTTAGAGTTGTTACCCATGGGTATATTTGGGCCTGAACCATGTCCACTTTTAGTATCTAGATAGGGATACATTTCTAGGAAGGCCCACATTATCTATATATTACCAAAAAATCTCATATTTTATTCTATACTTTTCCTCAAATTATATCGTGTGTTTATGTTTTCTAATCTATTTTTTCCTAAATAGAGTTCCCAATGTTGCTACTAAACTTCCATTAATACCAACTATAGAAACTGGACCCCATAAATCGTGGAGCCAATGTCTACTACAATTACATTGGAATGATTAAAAAGAAAAAAATCCAAAATAAATAAGTTTTTTAGTAGTGAAGGCAAACAAAAAACATACATGAGTCTTTTATTAAAAATAAATAAACTAATTACAACATAAATTTTTTATTTATTGGATAATAACATTATTCACATCTGTCATATCCTTGAATATCTTTCTTAGTACACTTCTTATATTCCTAGGGAAAGGTAATAAAATAAGTGTCAGATCAAATTCTCTATAACGGTTAATTATAGTTGAATCATTAACGAATAAATGATCATAGTCAATATATAAATTTAATAACTGAACACACATGCCATAAAATCAATAAACATAACTGATAAACAGTATAGAAATGTTAATAACTGAAAAAATACATTTAAAATAACTGGATAAGGAATAATCTATATGAAAATGTAAGAAACTGAAAATACATTCCATTTAATCAATAAACTAAGAAAGAAATGTATTCATAGATATTTCAACAAAAAATCTCTGGGATAAATAGTAATTGAGTCTGAATGATGGAAATTCTTAATTATTTGATGTTATGTTTCCTAGGTATATGGTACTTTTCCATCAAGACCATTCATAAGATATTTGAGCATATCGGGTAAAACAACATCCTAGGAGAGCTAATTAACTCAATTCATGAGAATATTGATGCAACAAGGGGTGGTCTATAACCAGGCCCCACCTATGTCATACCTTTCTAAATAATTCCTCTTATATCGAAAAATCTATTTAAAAATGTGCCTTATCAAATATTAGTACAGATTAGAAGATAATGTTTTCGTAGTATTTACAATGTTAATAATATAACCACAAATTTCACACTTTATGTAAATATGTAATATATTTTAGGTAATAAAGATATCCATGATAAATTATATGGATAATTATGAGAAATTCAACGTTCAATGATCATATGAGATTCAATATTTCAAGGGGGCTTATGAAGGAATCATGGATGCGGTTTTAAATAATATCATTTTCCAAATCATTCATAAAACATTGAGAGAAATAATGTAGATGGTATTAATACAAAATATCCCAAGTGGAGAAAATAAAGTGTCATTAACATTCATTAATATAAATATTTTAAAAATATCTTTTACAAATTCATGGGTATAATATTAATTTCATTTTAAAACAAATTTTGGAAATCATTTGATTTGAAAATAAATTTTTAATAAATTCTCTAAATATTAACCTATTAAAATTGGTAAGTAAGATTCAAATAAATTATGTAATGTAAATCCATACATTTCTTACATGATAAAAACAACATTCCTTTTCCACGGTAAAAAGGATAGAAGATTTCATTGTTCTAAAAATTATGAGAATATTCCTTCAAAAAAAATTTATAAAGTCAAAAAGTGTAAAACATTCCTTAATAAATCATTTTTATAGGTTAAAATTATTTTTGAAAACCTTTCCAGAAAACTGGATTTTAACAAGAAAACAAGTTCTCCGACTAAAGAGAGAAATAATGTCTGGTTTTTCTTATAACAATTTATAAAAAAATAGTACCCAAGAGTGGAAAATGGTACAATTTCTTAGAAAATTGAATGAATAAACATGTTACAATAAAATGTAATTATTTATTAAGTAATGTTTCTATAATTTATTATGATTTCATTTCAAGAGTAAATAATCTAAAACAAAATGGTATTATGATGTAAACCTGTGAAAAGGCCAGAACAATGATGTGAGAATCAATTAATTAATAGATTATGTGTGTAAAATTTAAATCAATATAAAACATGGAGAAATAAAAAAATATTTTTGATGATTTTATTACACATACAATCTTAGAATATTAATGGAAATGAAGAAGTAATATAACCCAACGAAAAGGGTTATCGAATTCATCGCATCTTGGTATCTTTTAACACTAATCCCCTTAGAAGTAATAAATTAAATTAAATCTAAAAATATCATAATTATTAAATAATTAATGATATAATATATCAAAATTGGAATTAGATACACCAAAAAAAATATGTACGTGGTGAATATGACATTTATCTCATGGATGTAAAAAAAAGATAGATGAAAATAACATACATTTTGTTTCTTTTTAGGTGAACATCCTTTAACATATATATAAGGGGTTTAGACATTTCAATGACCTATAAAAGAACCATAACAATATTGATAATATCATATATTATCTTCCTATAATATATTATTATCAATTTGTTGATAATCATTCATTATTTTCATAATTATAGTGCCAATTGCCTAGTTTTTTAGATATGTTTAAATGGTTATTTTTGTTACTATTAAATAGATCATTATTTAATCGTCTCCATATTTTAAAAAAAAATTAAATGTTATATATATTCAGTATATATTTATTTTTTAATAATCCATCATATTTGGATATAGGAAATTAAATGCACCATTCATGGATGTGGTAGGTCGTACATACGCATGAATGATACATCTAATTGTTTGTCATATTTAAACATAATAAAAAGTGAATGATATATATATTTTTTTATATTATAATTATAGTATCATATTTATGTCATCATTTAATATATATTTATTGAAACCATCCTTTATACATTCCATGTTTAGTATGAATGAATCTCATCTCTTTGAGGAGGTGGTAGTCCACACTTCCACAAACAATGTTATCATATTCCCACAAAATGTTATGATTAAAGGTACGTATTATATGAAAATTTCCAGAATAATAAAAAAATTTATGTCACATATATATCATGTATAAATATTTTTTCCATCATAATTCCCAACCATGAGAGGTGTTTAAGTAAAAACGTCTGACGTCATTTTGTGAGGTGGTAGTTCGTCATACAAAAAAATAGAAATTTCATTACCCATTAGATGTAACTGAGTCTATGTGTAGGAAAACATATTTGAATAAAAAAATAATATTATATTTAGAAAAATGAGTTAATTATATAACAATTCAATAAGAATAGTTCATTGGTGGAGAATTAAAATAAATCAAATGTTCGTGAGGAAGGATGTGGCCTCTTCTTTGGGTAACTCCTTTTGGTTTACACCAAATGGATTCCTTGGATGGATTTTTTCAAAAACGGAGGATTATAATATGTACCAAGTGATTTAGGGAGGTTATTTTATCATATTTTCATCGACACAATGGGCTTTAGAGGTGTTATTAAGTGGAAGGGTGAGTGAATTTTTATAGTGGTGGAGGAGTGATATTCATATAAATGTTCAATAAGGGAATTTCACCTGCATTTTCCAATGAAAAGTGTCTCAAATAATGAAGAAATTTATAGAAAATATAATATACAATCTAAATATTTCCATACAATTTATTTTTTACGAGTTAATAGTTCTTTTGTCCCTTATGATTATGTTTCAGTTCTTCATTATGCTAATGTTTCTCTTAATTTTTTAAAATTAATTTTAACCACTTCAACAAATATTTTCTGTAATAAATTATTTTGACACTATTAGACACTATAAATAAATCTTATTCCAAAAAAATAAAACTTTTTTCCAAATTCCAACCACATAAGTGGAATAAATTAAAATTAATTCAATCATGCATATAGAACACAATGCAGGGTTTTAAAGTAAAATGTTCCAAAGTTTGATATTTTTTTAAATTAAATTTAAAATTGAAAATGATTCCATTGAAATAAATTGTATTAATTGATATAAAATTTATCTAAATCAACATTGAAATAAATTATTAATATAATTTAACTACATAAATAAATTAGAAAAATAATAGTATTGAATTAAAATTTATAAATTTTCACTATTAATTAACAATTAAAAGCTCAGGAAAAAATACCACACATTCACTGTAATATAATATTTATCATCCACATACAAAAATAACATTTATTTTGACATATAAAATTAATAAAATTTACAAAAATTGATTTAATATTGGTTCTCCACTAAAAGGCTATAAAACTACATTTATAAAAATATTGGGTTTTTATACATAAAAGTGGGTTTGTTCTTACATTTTTCTTATAAAATATTTCAGATCAATGTAAAAAAAGATTTTATTGAAAATATAACATATATATTTCATTAAAATAATTATTGAATTGTAATTAATTTAATTTTTTTAGATAAAATGCCTTTATGATCATAAAAAATACATTGTATTCAATTGGTTTTTATATTCATTTCCAATTAATTCCAAACCTATGAATTCAAAATAAATTTTTAGAGGTTTTAAAATACTAATTAAAACCACTCATTTAATATTTATGTTATATATTATTATATTAAATAATAATGATTTAATAAAATATTTTTGTTTATTATAATTTGGTGTTCCTTATAATACAAGCTGTCTAAGAAAGCCTATGTAGCGTGTAACAAAATATAAATCCACATTGCTAGCATTGTATGATATAGATTAAATTTATTTAAAATATTATTTATATTTTAATGTATTGATATATTATATTCTGTTATATTCATGGTTGTGTGATTCATACACACTATCAAATGTAATGTCCTTATTTTAGAATTTCCAGGCGTTATAATATATCCTTATTGCTTGAGTGACATTTAGATCAAAACTATTGAACAAGAATAACCATGAAATTAAACATAGAATACCATGAATATAGAATTATTTCCTGATATAATATATCATTTATTCTATACACACATCCCTTAAGGAAAAAGAGTTTTTTTAATATAAACAATATCTCAATGAAGATAAAATTATTTGAAAATACATTACTATGTTTCCTTTATAAGTTACTCACACTCTAGAAACATTGGAGACTTGATTTTCCCTTGGAATTTACATTGAAATTGAATTTAATGGGATAAATATGAGTAACCATTAGATTATTTTTATGGGATATGGTTTTAGGTGTAGTAAAAGGATAGTGGTTCAAGAGGGAATTATAAGAGGAAGTGTAGCGTTGAAATGGTGGAAGTGGTATCATTTTATAAGAGGTGAAAAGGAAACATTTGGAAACATTATTCACTTTGAAATTAATTCATGACACTATTCAAGGTAAATGGCTTCAAATATGAAAAAATAAGAGTTTTGGATAAGATAACGTTTAAAATAATCTCAATCACTTATTTGAAAACATGTTTTTAACATATTTTTTCATTTCACCTATATAAAAACCTTATTATCATTTTTACTTTTTATCGGGGTAATTTTTTAACCTATATTATTAATTTTGATAACTAAACTTAAAACTGACATTATAACCTATTTTGAACCTTATTATTTTAAATTTTAGATTAATGTTATAAAATAAAATTTCTTTTGATGTGGAATGTTGATTTTAAGATAAAAAAACTTAATCACATAAAATTAGTTTTTAGAAAAAAGATGGTTTTCATCTTTAAATTTTATATATAAGATATAATTATAATTATTTATAATTTTAATGACATAAATTTATTTATTATAAGTAAAATAATGGTATGAGTCTTCAATTGGAATCAGCAACTAAATATCACCATAAAAATAATTCATTTAAACATAAGTCCAAAATAAATTTTTATTAAAATAACATTTTTATTTAGTTCTAAAAATGCAGGACCTGGTATATAATAGAATAATGAATATATTGAAATGCAAAATATTTTTCCTTGGAAATTTATTTTATTACTTAAAATATCTATTAGACTTATAGTATATGCATAAATAATGATAAAATCACAAATTACGGTATTTGCGACTAGACATAATTATTTTTAAAAAATTAAAAAAAAATCATTCTAAGTAAATTTTTATGATAATAGTAATAAAATTAAATTTATTTCATCAAACAAAAAAATTAAAATTATTAAATTCATTTTTTGAAGTATGGTATAATATAAATCATATGTATTTTATCATAAAATTTTAATTTTAACTCATATTAATTAATTATCATCTAAAGGTAACAGTTATTAATGTTCAACCATATTATTGTTTATTATAGATTTATTAATATTGAACTATAACTTTTTTGTTACCTATTTACATTGGGTTAGTTAGTGGAAATATCTATAAAATATAGTATTTATTTTAAATGATCCAAGATCATGGGTTGTTGCATCAAGAATATCAATGGTATTATTTTTGACATCACATTTGAAATACTCAAGAGAATGAATCCGAAGAACAAGTTACACCTGTTTATACATACAAGGTCCAACCAATGAACGTTTTTTTATATTATCATTACCCATTTCCTTGATTGAAAATCATTAATTAAGGATAACTGGTAGATTTACTTTTATGTTTTAATAATCATTACTCTCTCTTTTTAAAAATAAGCCCTTCAATAGTTCATGATAAAGTTTATATTGCATTATATATATAATTTGAATTTTTTATTCCAATGACTTCATCATATGAATATCATTATTATAAATAGAAAAACAAATATCCAAAAGAGTATATCATAACTCATCTTAATAAATAAGAACACAAAATAATTTTTTTTATTTTTTATTTTTGAAATCCACTGAAATCAAGTCACATCATCCTCGAACACTTAAATAAACATTAAAATCATGTTTTATTATCAAATAAATAATATAAAAATCAATAGAAAATATAAACTACATAAATCATTAATGAGGTGGAGTATTTAGAAGAGTTTTCATTCATAATGGTTAAATTATAGCTATTGCACCATCTACTAAAAACATTTAGTAACCATATAAATAAATTTCTCTTTAACATAAAATGTTATGATTTATACATAATATATTAATTGTAGTGATATATATATAGGCAATTTCTTAATATTCCTTAATTTACCATTGAAATAGGGATAAGGTTTAAGATCATATATCAATGTAACAAGAATTGATAAAACTTCAATAAATAATTTCCCTATACAAAAAAATATTAATTTTCTCTTGATTATATAGGATAAACATTTAAATTATTTAGTGACATTAAATTGAAAAACATTGATATAAAGATAAACATTTTTTAAAATTTTTTATTTTTCAAACTTGATCTTATTTTTTTTAATTATTTTACCAATATTTTCATAAAACTTATTTTTGAAAAATATTATTATAACATAAAAAAATTTAATATTACATTAAAATTTATATATCTATTATCCTTAAAATATTGATGATATATTAAAATCACTATAATAACCCTACAATGAAATTTTATAAACCTATCAAAAGACCACATACCCCTTGGTAATTCCCAAATGTATAATGGTTGGTAACTATCATTGAGTGTACAAAAAAATTAGGGAAAAATTATACCTATTTATATGATAACCACAATAAAAATTGGATTCTATTGATATTATTTCATTCCCTATCTTAATATAAAAAATTCAAATAATTAAAGTATACTTTATATGTAGTAACTATTATGATTGTATGAAAATACAAGATAAACCGATTGATATATATGAAATAGAATAATATAATAGAATAATATGTTTAATAATGAAAATAATGATATAAAAAATCTAAATAAACATGAAATTACATAAATATTGTGCTTGCATAAAGTCTCCTTTTTATTACAGCCTTACATTCAACATCGCGTTGTGATGACATGATTTACTGAGTGACACAAATGTATTTTTAAACATAAATAATCCAATATTTTGTTTATTAACCAATCATACAAGAAATAATACATGTGAAATTTAATTCTCATAAATTTTAACATGTTTATTAGGAGTACAATTACCCAACAAGAACCACTAAGATACTTGAACAACCATAAGGCATCATAATAGATTTCAAAAATTTATGTGTATCTCCAAAATCTATAACATATATATATTACATAACATATTACAAAAAATGACCAATATCATCAATTAAAAACATTGTATAACTCATTCACCCCAAGAGGATACATGAACTCTTTGAGATGAAACTCATAATCCAAAATAGTAGAAATTAATCATCCACTACCTGAGGAAATGTGTGTGTGTGTGTGTTTATCATCACATAATAGGCCTCTATTTTCAAATAAAGGGATGGAATCATATTTATCAAAACATTTTTTGAACTATCTTATAATACGATGTAATTTAATCTTATATATTCATCCTCAATTATGATGTTGTGCTTTTTATTGTAAGGAATGTAATTATAAATATCCATCCAAAAAAGTCCACAATTCTCATAAGAATGATTGTAATTATATATATCCATCTTTTCATTGGTGGTATCAAATAACATAAGATGATTATAAAGAATGTAATCATGTATAGATATCATCAATTCTTTAAAATTATAGGGGCTATAGTATAATACATTAATAATAATACAACAATGTACCAATATCATAGAAATTCATCTCACCAAACATGGTATAATGACAACATGCATAATATCCAAATAATTTTCATTATAAAAACATGTATACAAATCCATGAAAGATATATTTCAAAATCAAATATATTTATACCCTAAAAAATATATACACTTCATAAAATTTAGTACATCCAAATACGATCACCAAAATAAATTACCATAAGATATATAGAAAAAATGATGGAACATATCTACCACCCTGAAATTTCACTACAATAAAATGGGTATATACCCACACAACTATACAAATGGATTAAAAATATGATGAGTATAGGTGGTATTTTTTAAAAATACCCATATATTTGTAAAAACCATGTGTATACTAAACTCGAATTGATGAAATTATTAGGATCTGCCTCCCGATTTCTCATTCCCTCCCCCACATACCCTAGTCCCTAGCCTCTCTACCATCTCTTCTCCTCTCCAACCTCAACCTCTAACCCACACCTCTACCTCTTAGCCCCTACATCCATCCCTCTTCATTCTTTCCTCCACCACCACTTTCAGGCCTTTGCCTCCTCCAAGCCATAAAAGTTTTTCTTATACTCCACACTTCTTCCTTTTTTTTTATTTTTGTTAATCCCTATCAATGAATTAAATATTTTTAGGTGAATCCCACCAGATCATGGTGGAATTGATCATGGATCCAAGGGCTATCTATTCCCCTGTATAAAATAGTTTGTTCAATGAATCTTGCAAATATTTTTTCTCTATTTTCATTCAAGGTGGCCAAGTAAAGTTGTCTCTTAGGGATTTCAAGATTTTTGGTTGAAAGTTTGGGAGACTCTGTTTTATTTATTTGGAACTTCAAGCTTGTGGAATTTTGGGTTAATTATTTTGAAATTGATTCCACTGGTTTATCTTAGGTATTAATTGTTATTTGATTATTGTTATTATATAATAGAATTTATTTAGTGATAGAATTTGGTTTGTCAATTTTTAGGTGATTAATGAAGGTTTTTCAGAGTATTAAATCTCACATATGGTCTTGGTATTTGATCTTGATATTTTTTATGAAAAATGAATAGGTTGGATTATGACTCACTGGGATTTGGATGTTGATTATTTAATATTGTTCATGTATCTTGATAATGGTATTCCTATGATATTATATATATTTAAAAGGGTTATATTGATTGTTAAAAATCTTATATGTATATTGATGTTCATTTGAAGTAATTAATAATATAGTATATGTTCTCTAAAATTATGTATTTTGTGTGATATCACTACCATGATTTGAAGTATTTTGTTTGTTTACAATGATTTTTTCGCAACATTATAGGATTGGTTATAATGTTTTTTTGAATAATTATTTAAAATTGATACATATAAAATTGCATAATTATGGAATAATAATATATTATAATTTTGTTTTTTATAAATTTCCTTTGAGATTAATGGTCTAGAAATAATATGTAGTTCTTAGGGGAGAAATGTATTTTGGATATTTTTCCTCATTTAATTTGATATGATGAGGGTTCTATAGAATATTTTAAGTTAAAAGAGGAGATAGAATTTATATTTTGGCATTTATTTAGGTTAATAGATTATATAAATAAATATTGTTGAAATGTGGTTAAAAATGAACCATTATTTTCTAAAAAGGGATTTTCACTAGTTCTGTTCAAGGATTCTATATGGTGAAAATAAATATGATATTAATTTAAAAGTATTTATAAAATAAGTAATTGAATGGAAATTTAAGGAAATGATAATGGAAAATGTTTTCCATATATTTTATACTCAAATTGACCTCATGTAGACATTTCATAGTTTTAAAGTTACACGTTTGTGTACTCTATTTATTTGAGGATTACATTGGTCATATATCTCACCTTGTGTTAAATATATAGTTGTCCAAACCATTTCATAAATTATACTACCAACTATTGATGAAAATATGACTTCTGCCATATGTCTCACCTTGTACACTATTCCCATTTCATTCTACTTTGATAATTTAATGTTCCTGACAGAAATATTTGAAACTGATTTATATATTATAACTTCAAATCACTCGATGAAATTTAGATGTTATTCTCTATGATACAACACTAAGATCTATTTTACCATATCATTTTCAATATTAATCTTATAAATATTCCTTACAACATTGAAACCCTTCATTTTGAATGATATAGATAACACCCACTTCATATCCAAGAACATTTGAATGCATAGTCCCACTAAAATCATATCATCAACCTAAAGTAGTAGGATGTTAAAGAAATCATCATTGAACAATTTTTTGATAGAAATAGTGATCTAATTCACTTTTGACAAAACCATTTTTAACTATAAAATCATTTAATTTATAGTTACCTTGATTTAGGTAATTATTTATTCAATATAAACTATTTTATAGATTAAACAAAAATTCCAACTTCCTATTAACCTTGAAATCAGTTGATTCTTTCATGTAAATATTTTCCTCCAAATACCATATAGAAATCAGAAATTTTAATCCATTTTTTCTAAACATAAATCACTGATAATAATAATTATTATGATTTTATAGATGGTTGTATGTTATACTATTGGTGAAATTTTCCCATATAATTATACTCCCTCTATCTATTGAAATATATTCATAACCCTCTTTTATTTATACCATTTAATACCACATACATATTCCTTCAATAAAAAGACCCATTTTATTTTCCATCTCTTTATTTAATAGTGGTAATTTTATTAGCTCCTAGCATTCATTAGAATTTAATAAATTCATTTCCTCATCTATATATAATTTTCATATACTAGAATTGCATACTAATATTTCCACTTCTATGAATACAAGTTATCCATAATCCATTAGATGTACATAATGAAAATCATAGCCATATATTTATAAAATTCATTTGAATGTGGAAGAAAATCACAATTTAAGGCAATTCTTCCACTTGTAGTATAATATATATTTTTTGTATAAACTTCTTGAATATGAACATCCAGGGAACATTTTCATGATTATGAATGACTTGAGCATTAAGTTATATCTACCACTTTTTATCATTAATTTGTTTTTCATATCAACTAAATTCAATGGAACGTATGTGATTCTAATTATCTCATCTAGATTGACATGAGTATAGCCAATGGATTCCTTGAACACTATTTTAATCTATGTAATGTTTTGGTCTTTATAAGACACCCTTTTATTAAATCTAATGTTTCAAGCTCTGATGATCATTTGAATATTTTCATCCTAGAGATGATAAGTAATGTTCTCTTATCCAAAGACTATAAATCAATAAATTTTGTAATAATTCTAATGATTTTCCCTCTCCTTTTCATCTTTGTTGACATATTTTAGATGGTCGAAAAATTTAATGTGATAAATTTTAATTAGTTTATTAGGCCATAACTACTCATAAATTTCTTTTCTTATGGTTGAATATGGAATTATATTAACTAGATACATAAAAAGTAGTAATTTCAACCATATTTCATCAGATATAGTGGAATGAAACCACCCGTTGTCTACCTTACCAATTAATGTTATGTTCATCAATTTGGCCACACTATTTTGTTCTAGTGTACCAAGAACAGTTTTCTTAGGTTTGATTCCCTTTAAATGGAAATATTTATTTAGGTTCCTTCTATTATATTAAATACTATTATTTTACCTAAGTCATTTGAACCTTCTTTTAGTCTCTATTTCTCCACCATGGATTTCAAAATGATGAAAATTCCAAACACTTCTGATTTATACTTCAATAAATAGATAAACATTTTCATAGAGTTTCATCAATAAAAGTGAAAAATATAAGGAATATATTTGATACTAAACTGTGTTTAGTCCTGAAAAATCAACATGAACAAGTTTAATATTTGTTTATTAAGTCTTCCATATATGAAACTTAAATAAAACAATATTTTTTCCTAAGTATGTATCTCTAAATATTTATGAAGCCGGTATGATTAATATTCAATAAAACATTTTCCAAAATAATCTTTGTATTCATCTCACTAGGATGACCAGGATAATTATTTAATAACTCAAGAAAAACATTAGTTATAGTTCTAACCACAAAACTTTTGTGTGAACATTTGGTTAGATATATGTTTCCTTCCGTAACTCCCCTTTCCACAGCCATTAATCCTTGATGACTTTCAATAATCCATTACAAAAATTAGCATTATATCCCTCCTAATATATCATTATAATAGAAATGAGATTTTTCTGTAAGCCTAGGATATGTAATACACCCTTTAACATAAACATGCATTCATTTTAGATTCCATAAATTCACATTACCCTTTTTGAAAACATCAAGAGCCTCATCATCCACCAAATATAACTTTCTGAATTTTTGGGAAACCTAATTCTATTTAAACCCATTATTTTTTGTGGAAAGTAAATATTCCCCATAATCAACATTCCATGATATCATAGAATTATGAACACTTAACCATAAATTGTTGTTATCATCTCCTAACTTTAAAGAACTGGATCTTCCAAAAACTGATTTATCATGATTATTTTCATAATCCTTGTAATAATTCACGAGATTCCTCCTATTACCATAGTTCCAACAAGAATTTATGAGTCCATTTGATTTACATATACTCTCATCTCGAGACATCTTATATTTCTTTTGACTTGTTTTTTGGTTGGGGGACCTTCTTATACCCTATATATGAAATGAATTTCTAGATATTCATAAACATCCCTCCACATAATTTATTCATTAAATATTAAATTAATTACTACATAAAAAAATATGTTTTATATTATAATACAGTCATTAGAAGAGCTGTCCATTTCCTCCAAATTCTCTAGTAGCATTGAAAATGGAAGTAATCCACATATATCATTTGTGAATGTAACTTTTAGTAACTTGAGATAACCTTGGATCATGTTATAGACATTAATATGGTTTGAATTAGGTCTCCATTCCATTAATTCATTCCCAAAAACATATAAATCATAAGAACATTGTTTAAGTGTTTTGTTGATTTATACATGTCTCTGAAGGTATTCATTAGTGCTTGAGTTTTTTCTTCTCTAAAATGTTTAAAGAATCATTCCTCGCCAATGTCAACCTCACAATTTTGAGTTTCATATGATTTATCCATTCAAATTAATATTTCTCTATGATATAAATCATAATTTCTTGTTAGTAGAATACTTATTTCATTTTGAATGTAATAATAATCCATATGCATCCTCTATAAGCTGTTGCGCCTTTTTTCGAACATATTATCCCTAATAATTAAATGAATCAGTTATGGAATTATTCAACACTAAGAGGTGATGTGAATCATTGTTAATGAATTTTTAAACAAATTTATTCTAATATAGCTCCTTTATTTTTTATTATATTATAGTAAGATAAAATTAACCTCTCATTCTCCCTTATCACCTTTGGTTATACAAAAAACACATCCAAATACACACACACAAAGAAGATAGTGATTTTCATGGATCATTGCTCAATAAGAGTTTCTAATCAATAGTGTGAGTGGGAAACACCTAACCCGCTATTAAAACAAGTATAATTACATGATTTTTGTTTACACTACATGTAGAATCGATGAGTTCTACAAATCCAAGTTTTTTGTGGTTATGTAATTAAATCTAATGTATGTTGATTAGTTTATAAAATCTATCTTTTTCCCTTAATGGTTTGTCTGTTTAGTGCTAATATTAAATCTAAGGGAGAGAGGAGTGAATGGTGGGAGATATTCAACAGAGGCTCTGAATCCCTAACTCTTTCTATGGTTCTATTTTATGGTATGTAAATGTCTAATATTCTATTTCAAAAAAAAATCATTTATCTGGATTAAAATTTTTCTTTGAGAACCATGATAAAATTTTCTAGATAGAAAACCGCAGAATTCTATACCGCACACAAAGATAACTGGTTTTTATAATTTTTTAAAATTTATTCTATAAAGCATTATTTAATTTTATTATTGATTATTTCTTCTTCTTGTAATGTGAAATATTCATTGAAGTGATCATAATTTATTATAATTTGTATTTTGTTATCATGCAGATATAGCATTCGGCTAGCTAACTTGTTTCCCCTTACTAGTGATCATGAATCTCTATGATTTTTCTTTGTATATGGAATTTCTACTGATGATGTTTAAGAAACAATTCCTTTTCTTCGTTATATTGGGACTAACAGCCTTGATAATAATGTCATCCATTCAAATTTTGAGGGGTATTATGTGATTAATATCTCCAATACAAACAATTTTATAGTAATCTGTACCTTTTTTATAAAAACCAATTCATATACTCTGGTTATAAATTATATATGTTTGATTAATTGCATATTTTTGAATCTCAAATGCATATTTTTACATTATATAAAATTTACATGAAACTGCTTTTATTTGTAAAATAATGTATTTTAGCTTAAATTCATATATAATTATTCATTTCTGATAATTGAAATTAGAATAGTGGGTAATCATATGTAATGTTTATAATCACCCATTTTGTTCCCTTTGATGCTACATTAACATGTTTTCTTCTCAATATAACAAAAAACCTTATGTTAGTGGATGATTACTTTTACTTAACCTTTTGAAAATGATTGTTTTATCGATATGGATAAATAATTTGGTATTTCTTGCAATTCGATAGATTTTACCATCCATTTAACACAATTTTAGGTTTACATCAACTAAAGTAAGAAGAATTACTAACTTCTAGTCTTCTATATCAACCTCTTAAATTTTTAGATCAGATATCAGAATTTCTATCAAGTACATGATGCTCTAAGATAATCCTTAGAATATATTTTTTAATTTCTAGATTAACCTTCCAAAAAATTTATACCTCATGTTTGTTGTTCATGTTTTAGATTCAAAACATTCAGATACTTCCCCATAAATCACAGAAAATATCCTTCTTCCATACTCACCATCAATCATGAACTATTTTCAAATAGTCATGATGAATGTTACATTAAATGTTTAGTATATAATCATCCTAAGTAACTTCTAGAATATCATTCAAGAAACCTCAAATTATTCCAAATAGATAATCATAATTTATAACTTTATTTATAACTCATACATAATATCATCCTAGCTATTATGTAATAAAATATTAATCTTATGTATCACTATGAGAATTAATTTTAATTTCTCAAAATCATTTATAATCTAGTAAGTTTTTATGAACATTTTCAAGGATGACTCATTTAGCTTCCATTGATGCATCTAATTCATGTTTTTGGTACACTATCTTTTGGATAAAAAATAGATTTTTCTATAAATAATCCTTTGAAAATATATCTTCATTATTTATTCACTTCAACATATCTTCCAAATGTGAAAATTACTTCATCTCTAATCGTCTACATTCACTTAAAATTATCATCAATAACTCATCTTGTAACCTTGGGAAAATGAATTCAATAATGATTCATCCTCTATGTAATGTTAATATTTCATAAATAATGCTTCCATACATCATCTCTAGATGTTCCTGTATCATCTCCCATACTACGAACCAGTGCTAGAAAACTGTATTTTTTATAGCTCAAGGATCTATACCCATGGATCAATAACTGTGGTTGTATTATGTGTGTGGTGACAATCTATAGCCATGTTTCTTTAAATTTTGGGTATAGATATATGCCCACAATTTAAATGAAACTGTGTTTGTTATGGAAATCTTCAGGGCTATACCCAAACTTTCGTATAACCTGTGGGTATAGCTCTATATCGATGCCACAATAGCCCATGGATTACTGAATCGTGGGTATATCCTATACCCACAGTTTTAGGGGTTATAATTATGATTACAAACTGTGGGTATATGTGGTTTTTCAGTAGTGTTTTAAGATAGGAACATCATGTTTTATGGTGTGTATGAAATGAAAAAACAATATTATAATAGAATATAACACCCATATACTTTATAATATATTTCATTTTAAATAAATTAAATCTATTTTATAGTTTTTTATGCATGTTACAATGGGTTTAAATGAACCGCATTACTCTATTAGAATATTATTATGAAAATTATAAAGTAGATCTAAAGTTAGAGTATTTAAATTTGACTAACTAAATTATGAAAATTATGCAGTTAAAAAATATAAAAATGAAATAAAATGTTTAAATGTTGATTAGAATAAAAATAATGATAATTTCAGGAGAAAGAAATATTTTCTGAAGAAATGTGTATTTTTTTCTCAAATGCAGATTAGTCTCACTTCGCACACATAATTTAAAATTAATTCTCAACATTTAAAAAAAATATTTGAAAAATTAAACTTTATTTTTGAAACATACATTTCATTACTATCTTTCTTGGAATTTTTTGTAATTTTCGGAAAATAGTGTCTTATTTTTTAATAATGAAAACAATAGATTATTATTGAAAACATCATTTTCAATTAAATTATTTAAAAGTAAATTTTTTTTCAAAGCTGTATTAAAGTATAACTACTTCTACTATATTAAAATATAACTAATTTTTTTCATTGTAAAAAATTCCATATTGAATTTAGATATTAAAATATTATATACTTATGAGATTTTTCTCTTTGGAAACCCTATTTCCCATCATATATCTGGTTTAATTTTAAATATTATGTGAATTTTAACTGATAAAAAATATTAAATATTAAAAATTAGAATAATTTATATTATATAATAGGGTTGAATTATATTTTACAATAATTAACAGTAAAGATAGTAAAAATTAATTACTACAGTTAAGGTAAAAATGGGTTTTCTGGGTAGGGGGTTAAACTAAAGGGTTAATGGTTAAAAATGACCTATAAATTTTTCAAAACCTGTTTTATATAAATATTTAGACATTATTACATGTATTATTATAGAATAATCCATTTTGGAGGCTTGTGAGATGAGAAAATAATGGGTATCACTATTATTTCAAAACATTCATTAGCATCCCCTCCCCCACTTAAAAATGTCCACCACATATACACCCCTATTTAAAAATCCATATATTTTTTGGCTAATAACATAAAAAATAAATTATTTACTTATCTCTTCACTAACTAAAGTCCTTATTTTTATTATTAATCCCTTGTATGAAGGCTTTAGGTATAAAACTAAAGAAGTTGTTCGAAGAAAAGGTAAAATTATTAAACATGGGTATTTGTTTTATTTTTCTATTACATATCCTTCAACCATTATTAAAATATTTTAATATAATAACACCAATATATCATATATTATAAATTAGGTTGATGGAAAAACTCATATCTATATCAATTTTAATCAAATGGGAAATAAAATCATTGATTGTGTGTTTGGTGGACTACCGCCTCATGAACAAATGTAATTAGTTTTCCATCACCAACTTTAAAGGATGGTTATAAAGATACATTTAAAATAATTATACAAAATTTATGAAATTATTATAATTATCTGTCTATTATATCATATAATCATTCTTAATGTATACTATGTTGGTGATACGATAATGTCGCTCGTGTGTACGGTGGACTACTTCCTTATGAAGCGATGCAATTATTTTAACACTTATTCATTAAATGGAAGTTAGTAAGTGTAAAATTAGTGAATACAATAGATTTTTATTATCTAAACATGTTTATATAAATATAATAACAAATATAAATTCTTACATTAGAATCCTTTGGAAAACAATGACGTCTCTCATGTATACGTGTGGACTTCTTCTTCATGGTAGCAATGTGAAATATTTTTCATTGTATTTTTACCTGAATGTTAAGAATAATGGATATTATTAATATAAATTATATATATATAACAAAATAATTATTTTTTAAAGGTTAATTTATTTACTTTCCTTTCATTCAATCTATTTATAAAAATGGAAACAACATTCATGCGTACAAATGGAATTCAAACTCCAGGAATGGTGTAATCTATTTTCTATCTCTGTCATTTATATATTAACTAAAAATGTATATATATATATAATATATTATATTTATTTCATTGTTATAATAATGGATATGATTTAACCATGATAAAACTAAAAGGACCATAATTACTAAATAAGAAAATAATGGAAATATAAGCAATTATAACCTAAAGAAGTGATTTTGACAAAGAGTTCTTGATAAACTGGTGATAAAAGACTATAAGTAAATTGTATATAGAATGATATTTATTATTATAGTTCTTCAATATATTTATAACAATAAAATATTTGTTATACATGCCATTGGGACACATATGAATGAATTCAAACCTCAGGTAATAGTTTTCTCAACTCACTATTACTTTCTTCATACATATGTCATATTTAACATTTTTTTATATACTTCCCCCTTTATATATTATATCATGAATATATATATATTAAATGTATTTGATGTATCATTTTATTTTATTTGTTTTATTGGTCTTATGATTCATAATTTATAAAAGAGGTAAGGATTTATATCAGAATCTTGTCATTCTTTAGGATTATTTTTACTTATGTTGTCCGTGGGGGAATTATTTGATATTTATATATTAAAATATTATATTTTCATCTAATTTTGTTATTAATTAAATATTTATTTTAATGGTTCAATTTTTACTCTCCGTTTTACTTAATATTATTGAGAAATTGGTTTTAAGAAAATCTAAAAATATTTCTCTCTGGTCGAAAATCATTTTCATCAAAATCCATGTTTTCATAAATAAAATTCAAAAATAATTCATCACATTCTACATGATTTAATATAAATAATTTTACCCATTTTTAATTTTGTTAAATGAATGGAATCATCATGTCATTTTCGAAATAATTCTCATTGTTTGTTAAGAAAAACATGAAAGAAATTGTTTTTAATGTGTATGGTTTAAACAAAATTTTCCACTATCATGATCACTAAAGGTTTTAATTATTATTTTTCATTTTTTTAAATTTACTTTTTTAAAATAAAATTATTCTCAAAATATTTTCCAAAATTTAAAAAAAAAATCAATGTGAAAAGGTTATTTTCCCCAAAAAAATTATTGACATTTTTTTAGTATTTCTATTCATCAAAAACATCACCCAGTTATTGTACTTTTGATTCACTAGTGATATGTTGTATTCATCTCATACATATTATTCACTAGAATGGTATATTATCATATTCAATTAGGATATAAAAATATAATACCATTAACCATATTATTTTAGAGGTTTTGTGGTTATGATAATTTTATTAGGGTGTGTATTAACATTTCATATGTCAGTTTTTCCAATATTAATGTAAATTTTGATTATGTTTCACCCATTTAATGTGAGGAATGCAAAAAATAAGTCATGGTTGGGGCCTGGTAATATATAGCCTATTTATGCATTGATAGGTCCAATGAGACATAATATTTTGTTAAATTATATGGGTTACTACCCAGATATTTAAACTATCTAGTAAAATGTCTTGATAATATTTTTTAGATGTTGTGAATAATTAGTTACCTCATTATGAGATCAATTATTGATATTCATGTGATTATTTTATTATTAATAATATCCATGGATGATTTATAGGCTTATGTGATTATTTATATATATATATATTATAGTTATTTATTTCTTCCAAATTATGATCAATTTATTGATTAGATGTCATGGGTTTCAGTTATTTACCATTTTACATTAATTATTATTATTTATTAATGATAGATTCCACAATATTCATAACAATACTGAGAAACGTTTCTTACCCATTTATTATGTTTTGTTATCCCTATGATTCCAGGAAGTGTTTTATAATCGATATGTGGGGATATTCTTTGAGGTATTATGGCATTATCAAATAAAACACCATGGGTATTTTATGTTTTCAACTGTAATATGAATTTAAATTATGTTTCTTGTTTACAAAACACCACAAAACAATTCATACCTTCTTAATGTTATTGTTTTTATCTTATGTCAATGTAATAAAGTAACCACAATCTCTAGGCTATTGTGTTCGGGGGATATTATAAAATCCAAACAAGAATAACTAATTGTAATCCTATTGATGTTACAACACATAATATCATACTTATTTTTTAATGGATCATTTTTTAATACTAAAAAATTCGATTTAATTCCACTAACCACGTCCTAATTCAAGTATCTCCTTATATCATATGAAAATATCATAATTCATACACTTAATTGTTCTCTATATATCCAAAATAATAACTATAAGATTCCTTAAGTTCATAGAATCAGAAAACCGATAAATATTGATTGTATATAAAAAAACCCAAACCTACTCACATTTCCTAAACATAAAAAACCACCAAAGTTACACTCTATACTTTAATACCAACAATAAATAACCCATTACTTTTTTAGCCAACATCACTAGTCCAATCATCTAATCATTATAGCATTCCCATCATTATACATAACATTAAAAGAATACATTAGAACAAAATTAGTACACAATGATCCCTATTAACACCTACTGAGAGTGAAAAATCCTAATATGGCATAAAATTCTCATTAAGAATTTATAGATATATTCATAAGAAAATCCCATGTCATGAGATACATAATGATTAAAAATAATTTAATGGGGAATAATAAAGAAATTAAATTTTTGATACACCCATATCTCTAGAGGAGTACCCATGGATTTTTTATCCTAAATAACAATGAATGATAACTTCTAGACCTATCATGAACCGAATCATCTCACCATCAAATGTGGAACCATACCCGGCCTTTGACAAGGCCCAAAGGAAATTCCAGATCCCCACGGGCTGGAACATGTTCCAGAATATCAGAAAATGAATGTAGGGAATGATTTTTTTGAGTTTATAAACAAACAACAACAAACAAATAAAATAATCCTAATATATATTTTTAAAAATAAAACATATTTTACTAAAATTCAGAACTGAATTAAATAATTTAAAGAAATATATAAAAATAATTAAAAATGTACAAAACTAGAAATAGATATCCAAGAAAATCCTCAAGGCACAGGGGAATCACCATCATGCCATCTCCACGAAAACACACCAAGAAGGACCGCATGAAACCTGAACCACTGGCACAAAAGCTGTACCCAAACCTGTGACAAAAATAACCAAGTCTACTTACAAAAAAAGGTGTAAGTATGGGGTGATGAAAATCCAAGTAGGATACAACGACTAAGATATTTTTTCTGATAAACATTCAAAGACGAAAATCTTGCAAGTGTTCATAAACAAGAAATAAGAGTTACAATTTCTAAAGGATGAAACTTTAAATTAAAACAGTTTTTAAGTGGGATATTTTAATGAATCGTCACTTTAATATAAAAATAGAAATGCTGCTGAATTTTATATCACAACATAATGTATATAGACAGTATTCATGAATCCTCCAATGAGCACAAGAAATGAGAAATAACCTATAGGAACTAGCTTGTTGTGGGTCCCAGGTATCATGTATCTCGGTTAAAGTAATCATCACAATATTCATTCTCGTGCACATGAGCCACTAGTAGGGATCATACCCATAACCAAGTGGTCCCCTAAAATCATCATAATAATCATATTCTAGTTAGTTTTCTAGTTTCAATCTTGCTATGGGAAACTGAGGCCAAACCCCATGGGATCACTAGCATACTAGTACACGTCCACCCACCTAGATACCTGAGTTTCCCTCTTATGCACAAAGAAGTTCCACAAGCCATGAAATATAATTTTTATATGACAATACCACTTCCACATAACACATTAACCAAAGATCCCACATGTATATCACACAAGTCATATAATCAAAAATTCATTAAAATGCAATTTTAAATCATACCCACACAAAAATAGCCCACAACATATTTCAGATAACTTTAACACTTCAAAAAATACTTTCAAAATTATTATAAAACCTTGAAAAGATATTCCAATCTACATAACATCACACAAACAATCACATAATACTTATTTAATAAACAATTGTTCTTTCACATCACACTCACACAAAACATCCCACAATCATGTTTCACACCAACATCATAATTTCATAAATCACCTCGACAAATTACAAAACATTATCAAAACATTTGACACAACAACTGACCAATTTATCATTCAAAACACATTTTAAGAACATTCACCCACCAAATTAGTACATAAAAATTCTTTGGACACTTTTTTTAACTCATTAAATCATTTACAATTTTCATAAAACCAAACCAAGGGATATTACAATGTTTTGCATACAAACCCATTTCAAAAACCTATTTCAAGGACAAAATCACACCAATAACAATAAAAATAGAATTTTCATCCCTATAAATATTTATTAAACCACTCTCAAGTGATATGAAATTACCTCAAATAATACCCAAAATATACACATTCAAAACACACATTTTCATAAAACAACTTCATGAAGTTTATCAAGGTTTTAGACATAAAACCCATTCAAAAACCCCATTTAGAGGCCCACATGACACTAATGAATTAACAAAACAGAATTTTAATCTCATTTAAGCAACTAATAAACCACTATTATATTTTTTATAAGTACCAAAAAAGATATTACATGAGTTACATTTTAAAAACACACAACTCCAAACAAAAAATGTAACTTTAAAACTAAATTATTTACCAATTCTTCCAAATAAGGGGTTTTCACCACACAAAAGAGATTAATAACATTATAAATTAATAAACCGGCCAACATAACTCATCAATAATTGTTTACACTAGGAACCACCTACCTTTTGTGTCAAAACCCTCAAATAATGGTGTGAAACATCAACTACACCACCGCTGCACCACAAGGAAGTGAAATTGAGCCCTAGACAAAAAGATTTGACCAAAAAGACACCAAATAAAATCCTATGTATGAACCATAACTTATGGAAATTTTAGAGCTTCATAAAATAGGGAGTAATCCCTAAATACAAGGAATTAAATTAAAAGAGTAACACTCACTTGAATAAAATGTGAAGAAAATGCCCCAAATCCACAAAATTTGAGTCTCGAAGTAACCAAAACTAGTATGGAGGATATAAGGATTAATATTAGGTCATGTAGGGACTGAAATGTGGGAAAATAAGTGAAAATTGAAGGATTTGTGAAAGAAACTTTTTACCTCTTCAAATCTGGTCGATTTCAGGATGATTAAGAAAGGATTCCCTAATCTGTGGTTGAGATGAGCTCCAAAGGGGAAAAATCTCTAAGGGTGGTGAGCCTCAGGTGTTTCGATTAAAGTGGTAGGTGTAATAACTGAGAAAAAGAAATAAAAAAAATGAGATATTGAACAATTAAAAAATAATTTAAAGCTGGAAATGGGCTTACAGGCAGCCCTAATACCTTAATAAAAAACCCAAATCCACAATAATTATAGATTCTGATCAATCAAATGTGTTTATTACACTGAAATGTATTAGAATTTATGACTCTATAAATAAATCACTGTTCATACTCTTTTGGATATATATTTTTGATATTTTTCAAGTTGATTCATCATAAATATGTTCATAAAATGGTGAGAATTGGTAAATAATTTTCAACAAAGAAGTATAAGAGGTCCAAAGGCTACTGGAAAAGATGGATACAAAAAAAGAAAGTGTTAAAAAAAACTAACATTCCAATGGTAAATTTTTTGTAGGTGACTGTATTCTTTAGAAGTTTCGACATTTAAATCAACCATATTTAGTTATCTTGGATCATCATAGCATGAAATCCTTAATTTATTTGTTTTTATTTCAATGGGTAATTAGAAAAAATGGTAGTTATTAGAATTCATTCAAGTGAACTAGAATGATGAATAGAGTTAAAGATTGAGATTTTCTAAACTATTAATTTCTAAAAAAAAGTTATCTTGAATTTTTCTTAAATAAGTATGGTTGATATTTGAAATGTTTTCGAGAATCTGAAAAGTTTTGAAAATTCACCATAAAAGATGAGAAGAGTTTAATTTGTCAAAACAATGATCAAATTAATGGGAAATTCAGATCATTAGAATCTGAGTGATCAGAAAATGAAATTGGTTTCCCACCAAATAATTTTTTAGAGTGCATATAAATTTAGATGGAAATTACATCATTATTTAACATTGCTTAGTCATGCATAAAACACGATACTCCATGAAATGGGTTTCATAGGTGAGTTTTCTAACTGAATTTGGTTTGAGTTATGGATGAGTATTTTATCCATAGTATTTATTATCAAAATATCATATTAGAGATGGTTCATATTACTAGATAAGGGTTTATTGGACTGAGAAAGATTAGAATGAGTAATTGAGTAGTGTTTCTAAAAAGAGAATAGTTTTCTAATCGAATAGAACAAAAATTTTGTTTCAGGTATATCTTTAGAAGTGGTGAATTGGAAGGATGATTCTAGATATAGGAACACTAGATGGATTTTACCAAATGGAGAAATAAAACAGCATTCCAGGAAGACCCTTATAGAGAAGTTTGATCAAAGATAAATTTTTATTAATGCTCAAATGTTTTTTAAGAAAAATTTCTAAATTGGTGGGAGTCATTATAATCATTCCTATTAAGGTGTATAATGTTTCTAATGGTATTTTAAATAAGTTCAATTTACTTCTTCATAATAGGGAAATTTCATAGACCCATAAGAGTGGCCATAGAAAGGATTTAGTTTATCACAATGATCCATAACCTTGTAAATCTTATACACATTGTATTCCTTCATATGTTTTTATGTATTTATGTTTAATAAATGTTTATAAAGAAGAAACTCTAACAAGTTATAGGTGTTCTTTTTCCTAAATAATCAAATTTGTATAAAAGAAAACAAGTAATTCAACCCCCACCCCCATGTTTTCCATCAATCTATTTGAAGAAAAATAAGTATCAGAGGGGAAGGCTACCATGTTGAAACATTATCGTAGATAATTTAAATTCCATTAATCATAGTTGAAATCCAACATTTTATAGAAAAAATATTATTCTTAAAAAAAACATGATTATTTCATATCTCATATCTCTTGGAATTTAATATGTTGATGTAAAGACAATTATTTTTCCACTTATTGAGAGATATTTTCCATTTACTTTTGTTTAAAGGAGAAATTTTGAAATTGATGTAAAAGATAAAAATTTTATTCTTATGTCTCATTCAAGAATTGTTTGTCTGAAGGAGAATGGTATTAAAAAATAAATTTTTTTTGGTAAATAATAGAATATTTTTTGAATGGAATAATAAAGTGACAGAAGAAAATATACAAATATTCCATATAATGTTTGAATACATATGAATGGTATATGAATAATCTAAATTTTAATACTTCACTATAGTTAATAAAGTTATTTTAAATATCATAGGTTTCAGTGATATCTGGTAAGATAATAAAATTATTAATAAAATCTTGAGAAATGTTTCATACAAGTTTGATTATAAAATATCTTTAGAAAATAAATATGATTTGTATACTGATGAACTTCAAAACCTTATTTTTTCTTATAAAATTATTAAATATCATGGTCTCAAAAATAAGATTAATTAGGAAATAGGTTTCATAATAATGATAATGATATAAATTTAAGATATTTAAAGTCTTGATCCTTGTGATTCCTAATATAAATGGGATGATGTGTTAAATGAAAAAAAATCAATTCTCATATCTCAGAGAACTATAAGATAAGAAGAAGAATTTATGGACCCAAACATCCTATCATATGTATTTTGTGTGGAGGATTCAGAAATCTCTCAATGCAATTATCCAAAATTAATGAGGGTGAATTATAATATCATTTTTAAGAAAACCCTTAGTAGAATAAGATAGAAAAATCTTTCATGAAAAAAAATTGTATTGGTGAAAAGGAGAAGATCGCAAGAAAGAGAAGAAGTATTCTATGTAATAATTTGAAACAAAAATTAGATGATATTCATTGATCTGAATATGAATGTTATGAAAAAATCTGAACCTTATTTTTAAATGTTGATAAATAGGAAGATTAATCAAATATTGAAAAATATAGTGGTAAATAATCACACAAATAGTATCATCTCAGATCAAATTTTGTATCACGTTTAGAAAAAAATAGAACTCTCAATAATAAAATAAAAATGATGATGAAATATCGAGGAAATGCTTTTGAAAAAAGGAAATATTTTTATAAAAAATAAGAAGTATACATCTTGGAGATATTTGGATATAAACAAAGAATTGATGAATAGGTATAAATGGTTGAGATCTCAAAAAAAACTTTGAATCTAGGGAAGATGAAGTCAACAAGCCTCAATAAAAAAATCTTTTGGAAAAAATTAAGTTTACAAAGATGAATGATAATTTCCACAAGGTTTTGGATGTAAAAGTTGAATCATCAAAATATTTATAATAATAACAATTCATGAATTAGATTAAGTCAACACCCACTAAACCAAAAACTTCTTCTGAATTTCCTTACCTTTTATGTTTATAAAATAGTGTTGGAAAATATAGTCTTGATAAGGGGTGTGAGAAACCTATCAAATATACAATGTTTGAAAATTACACCTAGATTCAATTTATCACTTGAATAGAGACAACTAATGTTGAATATTTTTAAGAACCTCAATAATATTATTATAGAGAAATATTTTACTTTTATATTAAAATAACAGTTAATGGTTTCTTCTTTTGTTTTAGAATTTAGGTGAATTGATCTTATGACTAATGGCATAACATGTCACTTCCCTGAGAGGTTTGAATAGATTATAATAAATGGTGGTTGTAGAATGAGTAATTTTCCTAAGACATGGGATGTATAAAACGAAATATATTACTATTTTGGAACCATCGAATAAAATGCATGTTTTAATGGTCGGGTGAATTTCATGGGATATGTGATCAACTAGTTCACTCTTTTGAAAAACATGACACTAATTCAAAAATTATATTCAGGAAAAGGAAGCTATAAATAATAGTGTTTAGGAAATATTTTTTATTGTTGAGATGGAACTTAATATAATAAAAATATAAAAAATCAATAATACTTTATAGTTGTTGTTTCTAACATAAGATGGGTGATTTGAAAATATAAAAAAATTAGGAAAATCATTATGGAGTAGATGTTAACTTTTCTAATGATAGTTCCTTAAAAATAATCTGAATTAGGGTGACTGTGATTGAAGTATAAAATTTGGAATCTGAAGAATTTATATTTTTTATATTATAAAACATAACTTACATAGTATAATGCCACATCGTGACGATGGAAAATGATTAGTTTTTAGAAAATATTCTTCTATCATGAGAAGTGTGGAAGATAGAAAATTAGATATGAGAAGAGAAATAACATGTTTAAATCTATGTCAAATAAGAGACATTAAGAATCTATTATATGAGTGTTGAATATGAAAACAATATGTGTCACCACAGACAAAGGAATCATAGACAAAAATATATGAAAATGCATTCTAAAGGTAATTTTATACTAAATTTTCCAAAAATTGAAAATACTAGAATATTATATTTTCATAACATGTTATAAAAGTAAAATAACTAATAAGAGATATAAAAATTTTCAGACTCAGTTTGTTAGACCTCTTGAACTTATTCATTCTAATTAGTGTTAGAAAATGAGACATTTTTTAGCAAAATGAGGTTATTCTTCGTCACTTTAATTTATGATTTCACCCAAATGAACACAATTATTTTTATAATAAACAAGTTTGAGGATGTATAATGTCTTATCATTTTCATAAAATATTTTTGAGATAGAATTGCGGGTTTATATAAAAAAATTGAGAAAAAAATAATGGTATTGAATTCCAATGCAGTGATTTTGAATCTTATTAGACAAATCATAGAATCAATAAAAAATATAGTGGTCTATACACATCATAAAAAGTAGAGTATCATAAAGGATTAATATAAGTTTGGTTGAAATTGGAATAAGTGTGTTAGTATAATAAAATGACTCATAGTTCTACTAGAGATAAGTTTTTAGTACTACTATACATGTACAAAAAAAATGATTCTAGTTGATGTTGGAATCAAACATGACTTCCTATGAAATGTTATATAATAAAAAATAGTCCTTAAATTACTTGTAAGTTATTTCATGTCCAGGTTTATAAAAAATAAAAAATCCATATCCTTGAATTTTTTATTAAAAATCTAAAGAACGAAATTTATGTTGATATTCCCCCAATGAAAGAAGTTATATGGGTTAATAACATTGAAAGTATTTTTTTGATTACTTAGATAGGGATGTAATTAAATATATTTATTCCTTAAAAAATATTGAAAATATTGTGGAATAAAAAATGAATATTTACAATGAAAGTTTAAGTGATTCAAAATATATTTATCAAGACTTAGAGGAATCATGACATGAGGAAAGTGAATCTGGATGAAATTTTTTGAAATTTCCTACTTTACAGAAACATGTCGAAAAAACTAATATTCTTAGGGAACATAAATATATGATTCATATAATAAGAAGGATGAGATTATAAAATAAAACATCACTCAAGTCATAAATTTAACTAGAATAAATTGTAAATGAAGTTGAATGTATATAATGTTTTTATGCAATGAATAAATAGTTTTATTAGATTGAGAAAAACAATAATTGGAAACTTGTTCCATGTCCACAAAATAAAAATTCTATTTCAAAAAAATGGGTATATATAAATAAGTTGAATAAACAAGGATATGTTCCAAAAAATAATTAAATACTTGTTTATCATGGCTATACACAGGTGGAAGGTGTGTATTTTGAAATAAAATTGTCCCTAGTTTCATTATTACAAACTATTAGAATGATTCTAGTAGTGTTTTCACATCAAAATTACAAAGTTTATCAAATTTATTTAAATTAACCTTTCATTAATTGTCAGATTAAAGATGTTTATATTTATCAAACATATGGGTTTGTGAGTGATAATGATGGAATAATAACATTTAAATCGAATAATTCCTTGTATTGGTTTTAATAATCAACACATGATTGATATTCCAAATATAATAGTTTTTTGAAAAAGTTAAAGTTTTTAAAGGAATTGTTAGAATCAACTTTTATTTGAAATATTTTAACTGTAGAACCATGAATTTATTCGTGTATGTTGATGAAATAATTTTTCTATAGATGAATTGATATTCTATAAAGAACATACTAAATAATTAAGAATAATTTTTGGAATTCCTTTTCAGAAAAATTAAATTTCTTCTTGAACAATTAGGTTCACCAAAAAGAAAAATAAATTTTTATATCTAAAGAAAAGTATGCTACAGAATAGTTAAAAATATTTGGTATTGCGGAATACAAAGAATTTTCAACACCTATTCTAGTGGGGATTAAGATGAGTAAATATGACACTGGGAAAAATGTAAATCAAAAATATTTTTATAATTTGATAGGAATTTTTTTTCTAACAACATCATGATATAATATCTTTTATTTTGTGACATTATGTGTCAAATATCACTGTGATACAAAATAATCACATATGTTTGTAGAAATTATAATTTTTATACATTTTAATTGAAAAAATTCATATAGACTATTATAGAAAATAACTCATTAAATGAGTTTTTACGGTTATACTGGTGATGATGGGGATGGAGACTGTAATGTCATACAATATACATTTAGATGGACATTTTTCTTGGGAGAATATTGTGTGATTTGGAATATTTAGAAACATATTTGTAACTATGGGTGTAACAAAATAATAATATGTTATAGTTAGATAATCATATACTTAATTGTTGTGGATGAGAGTTTAGTTTTATTATTTCAATGTTGAAAATTTTCAAACCATTGTATATACATTTTTATAATCAAAGTGAAATTTATCTTTATATAAATAATTTCCATCACTCAATATAAAAACAAATTGATATTAAGATTAACATAATAAAAAAAATATTCTAATGGAGATGTTTTCTGGAATATTTTTCAAAAAAAATAAAATTTATGATGTATTCACAAAATAAATTCATAATTAAATATTTTTGGTACTGAGGTTATGAATTCATGTTCCTCCTGCACTATATACTTCTAAAACATCTTAAAGATGTCCCCCACTATTCGTTGGATTATATTGACATGGGCGAGAAAATTTTTAAAACTTATTCCAATAAGGGGGAAAGAAGTTATTTTCTTACATAAATTATTCTAAAGTTGTAGTTATCATAAATTTGGCATGGAATTAAAAGTATGTGGAAAAGGTAAAATAAAGGCGGAGTTTACCTTCACATAACTATAAATTTTTTTATCACTGGGGGATGGAATTCCTTTAAAAACAATACATTATCTAATAGTGTGATGTCTGGACAATATATATTGAGAAATTAAATGTTTTTGTAAATTTTCAACAAATAAGTTGTAGAATATTTTATGTGTTTGAAACTGATTAGTGGGGAAAAGTTGTTATGAGAGTTTCCAATAAAACTAAAGATGGAGGTTTAATGTCATTTGTGGTGTTCTTTATTTCTAACATCATTTTTTACAATATATTATTTCTAAGATAATTTTTTTAAATTAGGTGGAAAATTTGTATCTAAAATTTTAAAAAACAAATTGGGAATTTATTGAAAATTAAAATAATGAAAGTGGTTTGTAAAGTCGATGATTAGTTGATCTATCATACAGTCCATTAGAAAATCCATCTGACACACCTCATCGAACAAATACTTTTTTGGAATTCCATTGTTACTAAAATGAACTATGATTTAGATTTTTTGAAACTTTATAATAAATTAAGACATGTAAAAGTCAAAAATAATCAAAATTATTCTTTTTTGTTCTTTTATGTTCATAAAAATATCATGAATAAGTCATGATACTATCTAATGTTTGTAGAAGAAAAGATAAATGATTGTTTCTAGGGTTTCTAAATTTGAAGTGTTTTGGACTCATCTTATTGGAATTTGAATCAATAAATTAATAACATCTTAGACAAATATAAATATGAATTTAATGAAGTTTGAAGAAAGCACATGTTTTTTATCAGACACATTTCATTGTAAGAAAGTCATCAGATGCACCAGATAAAATGTTGATCATCATGTGTTTATATTCTTATAGACTCGCGATTTATGATATATATGTTCTAATTTGTTTTAATTTTAAAAATTTGAATAAAATATAATAAAGATATTGTTTTCATATTTGGATATCTAAGAAATCTCAAATTAAGAGTTTATATTTTATTTCAACCAAAAATATAAAGTTTTTTTATGTTTCTTCAACATAGTGGTAGATCGAGAGAAGAAGTTATTGAAAGTTTGAAAAATTGTAGTTTCTTATCGGGATGATTTAATTGTACAGATGAAAATCAGTTCGTTAATACAAAGGGAATATTTGAACAAATGCCTCGGATGAATATTAATCAAATGATACATTGAAACCAATACATTTCATAAGTTTTTGACACCAATAATTAATCAGATACAGAGCTCTGGAAATATGTCACCTGAAATACTATAATGGACAGAAATGTTGGTAAAGTATGAATTTATTTCATTGAAAATGAGTTGATCAAATGAAGATAGATTCTAAAGACTTGTGAGGAATTAATTATAATAGTTGAAAAGGATCTATATAAAAAGTGTCAAAAAGGATGAGGTTTGTCTCATATAATCATTGCAGGATAATGAATTATTTAGAATTTGCAACATTTTAGTAAACCATTTTCATTTTCCTTCAAGCATTAGAGTGATAAGTCCTTATTTTCATTTTTTTATTTCTATTATTCAAGAGAAAAATGTCAGTTATTTTAACTGGGCCATGGTAAATAGATTTATGAATAGAGTTCCTGACTGAGATATTTTAAACTATTAATTTTTAGACAAATTTTAGTTTCAATGTTCTCAATTAATTAAGGTGTAGAATAGAGAAGTTCTATAGAATTAATGAAATTATAAGAGGATGTCCAAAAAAATTAGTAGATTTGAATTAGTCAAAATTATGTTCCAATGATTTAGATATTTTATATTTTATTATTTGAGTGAGCATGAATTTTAACTCGTTTCCCATCCTCTTCTTTTTTTAGAGTTCAAATAAATACAGATGGAAATGAAATCATACTTTAACATTGTTCACCCATGCATGGGATCTGATACTCTAAATGATTGGTGTAAAATGTGAGTTTTCCAACTAAAGTACATTTATTTTGAAGAAGATATTTCTGAACATAAAATTTTTTATTATAATATTAGATTACAGATAGTTAAGATTACTCGATTTGAATTTTTCAATCTAAGGAAGATTGGAATAAGTAATTGAGTTGAGTTTCTAAACGTTGTAGACTTTGTTTACTTATAAGAACTTAATTAATTTTAAGAATGTTTTCAGATGTGGGAAATTGGATGGATTCTACTGTGCACAATAATAACTAATGAAGTTTATCATATGTAGAAATCAGATGTGGGGTAGATCAGACACAAATTCTAAACAAACCACGGTGGGGTAGTTTGATTAAAGTATATTTTTTATCTTGACTCAATTTTGTTTAATAAAAGTTATAAATTTACTAATAGTCATTATGATTATTCTTATAGGGAGATAAAATGTGTATAACATTAGTAAAAACAACTTTTATTCACTTCTTCATAATAGTAAATTTCCATAGACCCATGAGAGTATCTATAGAAAGGATATAGGTTCTCACCCTGAGGTAGAACATTATAAATGATGTGTGGAGTGACTAATTTTCTATATTATGATGCATTTGTGTTTAATATTATTTCATAAGTAATAAAATAATACATTTTTTTCTATGATATGCTTCCTGATGTATGATATTTATTAAAAGGACACAACTGATTCAACCCCCCCCCCCTTCTTTCTTCCATTGGAAATTCAAGAATAATATGTGTAAACCTAAGGGGATTGATTTCACCTATATAAAAAATTTATAAGAAATATCATTAGAACCAAACAATCCCCATGAAACATTATAGAATCAATTTTCAAAATTCAATAACAAATTTAGCTTAAAAATAAAATATTGATAATATAGGGATATAAAAATAATATATACTTATATATATAACTCCTACACCTCAACAAACAAAATCAGAAAATTATATATCTGTAAAAAATTTAAAATTTCAATTTAATGAATGGAAATAAATATAGTAATTTTAAATTAAAAATCTAAATACGAAAACAAAAACTAAAAAAATAGATTCAACCTTCCAAGCCCCTCACTAAATCATTGAAAAGATACCCATGTACCCAAAATTATTTATTAATAAACTGATTTATATCAAAATAGAAATTCATAAAACGGAATCATAATTCTGAGATCTTCACAACTTCTCTATAGTATTTCCCTTTTACTCAGAGTGATTTCATTTTACCATGGTGAAATCTAAATCATAAGTCCTTAAACTAGCCAAGATAAATCATGGATGAAGTAAGTTGAGGATTAAAAAAATATTGAAATTATATAAGATTCCATACATTGAGATTCAATCCCTTCCCATAATACAATGATAGAGGAAGGGTATATAGATAATGATTGATAGAAAATGAGGGTAAATTACTCTTTTTTTGAATTGATATTGGTATTAGTGGTCAAGTGAACGTTAAAATTAGTTTAAAAAGAAGGAATATAAAATGAAAATTCTATCCATTTTTAATAAAAACATATGGCCTCTGTTGGGGACACTGTAAAAAACCATAGGCTACCTAGGGAATTGCCAATGCAGAAAAACCTACTGGATTAATCATTGGGTACCTAGTGACAATCTTTCAAGTACATAGTTCCCACTTGTGATCACCCTATGAAATTTTAAAGTTCTAAACACATAAAAATACACACCATGGTTTTTCAATCATCTTTCTAGCTCTGAATACTCTATTTAAACATACTAAAACACTAAAAAATGACCAATTTCATGAAGAAATTTTAAAAAATCAAATATGTTATTTTTTGTGATAAATATCCCAAATTAAATCCAAATAACTACCTTTGTTATGTAAATAAAGACAATGCTCATTTTAAAAACCATATAATATAGTAAAATTATTCAAATGATGTATCAATAGTGTTTTTTGAATAAAAAAAGATACTTTTAATTAAATTTTAAATGATTTCATATTTTAATAAATACCCAAATAAAGCATTGTTATTTTGATCTTATGAAAATATTAATACATTTATCCTTTTATATAGTTTAAATTATGTTATAATGTGTATTATCATATCCTAAACCATGTAAACTAAATAAAATTTATTTCACTCAAGAAAAAAACTGGTTCACCACCATCATATGTTTTTCTATATTCAAAAAATATATAATGAAAAAAATCCACACCGGATAAAATTCATTCGATTGAAGTAAATCACATGATTCTTTCTTAAAAATAGGATACAATTTCAAGCTCCCTAAAATTTTTAACATTAACACCCTCCTTAAATTCCTCTAAACTTCATAGTTCCAATATATATAAATAATAGTTTAATGTATAATATAAATATTATAACCATTTTTAAAATACATATTAGTTGATTTTTATACCACAATTTCCTAAATTTGTCTCTTCTTGATTTTTCTTAAGATATTTTAGTTGGTTTATTAAAATAAATTTACAATATTAAATTTTTCTATAATTAACATATTTCTCCACATTTATGACACTTCTATTTGGATTAAATAAATTTTTCATAATTTTATACCATCAAATACATTTATTTTCACATTCACTACAACATTTACCAACATTATTTTTCACCATAAAAAGTTTTTTTGATAAAGAAGCATCCATTCCCTACATAAAAACATCAATATAATTAGAATATCTAGAAATATTTTATATAAATTTTTAATGTTATAATAAATGAGGATTTTATGGAACCTCAAGAGTATAACACGCCAAAATGATATTGGGGTTGAAGTCTAATTATCTCTACCCATGTCAACATGCTTCTCCCTTATTTTGGGAGCCTACCTAATTAGAACTCCACATTCAAATATGTTTTTTTTCAAAAGTATTGACCGGGATGGGTGACCTACGTGACTGTTTCCAATCATTTGCGGATTTAAGAGAAACAATACTGGAAGAACATGTGTTAGCTTTTGGGTATGATCATCAGTCCAATGATCTATTTGGGCACATAGGGGATAATTAAGGAGGGGAGAGCCCTATTTGGGGTAATTAGGGTTACTATTGGTCCTAGTTGTTACATGAGTATTGGAGGAGGAACCTAGATGAAAGTGTGTTTACATTGCCTACTTTGAGATGTATAGTCCAAAATGAGGACATTGAGATATTTTGGGGGTTAATAAGACACCCCATAATGTTATAATGATAAAATTATAACTTTTACTATACCTGTAAATAATATTCACCATCTATTTTGGGATATTATCTAATTATAACTCCACACATACAAAGAATTGGCATGGAGTAGTGATCAAGATGGGTGACATTTTGGGAAGTTTACCTCGGTGTGTGTGTGTTCATGTATCCGGGATAACATTGTAACACCCTAACTTCCACGGTATGCTTCATTTTGAATAATACAGTAGAGTGTGTTGTACGCAACTTCGAGTTCTAACACACACAACAACCAATCAAACTAGCTGTTATGAATAGTAATACCCAATTTTTGAAATTTTACAAATTTTATCATTCAAAATGGACTTCATTTTTGGATTTTTAATATCAAAATTATCTTAGGGTGATTTTTTGGTACTTTTCTGATAACCTTCATATTATGATTAATAGTGAAAATTACTAAATTTTAATTTAAAACAACTTTTTAAATAACAATAATTAATAGTGATAAATAATGAATTTGATTGGTTTTAAAGTATATTTAGAATATATTATTACCATTTAATACAATTTTTTTCATTCGACGTAATTTCATATTTAAACTGGACATAAATAAGTGTCAATCTTTTGATAGTTATTATTTCTTAAAAACACGGTTTTTGTTTTGACAGTGGGAATTAATTTTAAATTAATTTTTTCAAATTATGTGTTTTGAATTTGGAAAAATGGATTCCATATTTGGAATAAGTATTTATAAATTTTGTAAATAGGTAACTCTCGTTTTTAGACATTTTGAATAATTACTTTTGTAAATATTTTATTTACTATGTTTAAAGGGTAAAACCTGTAAATAAGGGTAAACAAATAATATTATAATAATATTAATTTACCCCAAAACGTGTCCTAACCCTATTTTTTGATACATGTCCGACCATGGGAATATTTTTTGTAGATTTTGGGACCCCATGGATCAACTATTAAGTGATAATGACACTTTATATTAATTAAGTTAAAGTAAATACAAAAATGACATAAGCATATATCTTTTAGAAAAACAATTTTTACATAGGGTTATATATGTTATATTATTGACTATAAAGAATCATTAGAAAGCTAAAATTATTTCCTACATTATTTTATTTTATTTATAGTTTTTAGACATTGAATAATTAAATATATTTACGACACAATAATGATGCAGTATTTTCCTTATTAATAAATTAATCAAATAATTGGTATTATAAATGATAAAATAAATATAATTTGAAGGTTTTGAAGCCATACGTGAACTTTATATCTTAATATGACATTTAATTATTTCTTAAATGAATTTTCATCGAATTAATAAAAATTTTAATATTTTACCAAAAATTAATTATAAAATAGTTACAAAATTGACATATATGAGTTTTTAAAACAAATATTGTATTATTAGTAGATATTCTATTCCTAAAAATATAATTTTCGGCCAAATGACTTATATAATGATAGGTGTATCATTAATGGACCACTTGGGGGGTCTCTTGGAATTATATAGTATGTTTATTAACCATATAATATGAAAATACAAAGTGACATGGTAAATATCAAACTAATTAACTAAGAGTTAAAACTAAAACATAAAGTTAATAAAGTGACCCAAAAATGTATAAAACCTATTTGTGGAGTTTTTTAGCCCTATCCCCACATTATAATTTAAATAATCAACTTTTTAGCCATTAGAAACGAAAAATAAATTTATTATAAAATTATATTTCTAGCTTTTCCTAAGGGGCCCTTCACCCCTCTTATAAAAGGGCACTCTCCGTTCTCTCTATTTCACACCTTTAATGCCTTTTGGATCAGCACAACCCTACCCAGATATCCTCCAAACATCCCTAACTTCTACCTAGAGGTCTTAGTTTGATCATAAATCCAACCTAAGGAGCCCTTTTGATAAAATCAAAATGAAGAACCTGAAGAAGAGGTAATGTTTTCACCACCCTCTTTCAAGTTCCTTTCTTCTTCAACTTCTTCTTTATTTGTTTTTTGTATTCTAAAATAATTACTCCAGTATATTATATATAATGTGATGTTATTATAAATATGTTACAATCATACTCAGTATTATATACATCCTTTTAATGACATGTCACCATACGTGTGTACGTATGGCGTACCGTCTCCACATCGTGGTGTAATTGTTATTCAAAACATTATTATTTGGATGGGTATGATAATTATGTGTAATTCATATAAATAATAAATATAACATGATAATTATTCTTTAAATATGATATACCATCCAATTATATATTATTTTAGCATCAAAATAAGAATATTGTCGCTCATGCGTACGTACGGACTATCGTCTCCATGAACGCGATGAGATTCATTCCCCATCTTATCCATTCAAGTCTAATTCTCATTTGATGATTAAAAATAATGTTTAAGGACTTGATATCATTATTTATTTGGATATGATACAACCTATGCATAACAAACATGATATATGTAACAAAACATATAAAATAAAACGAGTAAGTGAACAACCGAAATGACGATAATACTAAAATATTATTAACAAAGAAATATTGAAAGATCATATATGATATCATATTTATGTATATGATTCTTCTATAATTCAATGACAATGATTTAACTATTATACAGAAGTTTAACCTACCCATGACTAAGGAAAAGTACAAGGTGTGGTTTTATTTCACAATCTCTTCATTATCTGAGGTTGTTTATACATAATTATCTTCTGGGACCTCTTTATCATCCAAATCCATGTTTCATTAAAATGTATTTTAAAACATTCTTACTATTTTACAGAATATGTTTTAATGTCATTTATACCATTTTTTGAATTTTAATAAGAATTTTATAAAGGAATATTTCTGTCATTTTCCAAACAAAGTCCTTTTTAACCTTTTCGATAGAATTAAGGTAAGAATGTCTTTTTTAACATATACAGTGGATGTGGCTATTTTTGCCATTATAAAATTATTGAAGCTTCCCATACAAGATTATAATAATATTTTCAATGTAAATGATTTCTTTTATAATTATCTGACTTTTAAATGATTTTAAAAAAAGGTGATATTTCTCTCAAATAGTTTTGATTTCATCTATGTCAACATCCATTGATGGATTGTAAGCTTATTTAAAGTTGATTCATTATAATACAAAACATCCATAATTTTTTTGAAGGTTTTGTGAATTTTTTTATTGTGGATGTGTTATTTTCACACCATTCATGGTTTATGGAGAAAGTATTGACATTTTTTATTCTAGTTTTAATACAAATGTTTATGTTATGTTTAAACCTGTTCATATGAGGAATGCATTGGACTTAGTAAGTGACGGGTGGAGCCCGCTATAGCACCTCGATGCATCGTTAGGTCTCATGAGTCAAACTAGTGTCTTGGCACAAGACCTTGACAAAAATTTATTTGTAGTCTTGGCACAAGGCTTTGACTATGTGGTTATGATAGTCTGGCATTATGCATTCCATCATTATGAAAGTGATTATTGATATTGTAAATGATTATTAAACTAGTATAATATCCATGTGAATTAGTAAATGGAATTATTTCATTTTATCATTACCATATTATGCTGAAGATCAAGTTTAAAAGGCTTTTGTTTTAGTTATACATTGCCTTATATGTTTATGTATATTTATTAAAGATTATGCTATATTGTTATCCTTACTCAGCATCTGAGCTCACCCCATTCAATGTTTTAATTTTTCCTAGGATTTGAAAAGGTATTTTATGAATGTCCTATAGGGATACTATGAGTGGATATTAAGACAAGATGTTTTCGTAGCTTTTTCACTTTATGATGTAATGTAAGGATTATGAATGTATCTAGTGTTTTCAAGGCTACTAAACTAAACGGTCTTTCGAGACTTGATCTCTTGTGATCATACCAATACTATGTAATAATTCACCGACTCTGGGTAACTAGGGTCGGGGTGTTACATTTCGTATCAGAGAAAGTTTAGTACAAATCTTGGAAGATAGATTTAGATAAACTCTGATTAGAGAACATATCCTTAAGATAAACTTTGAGGATTAGTATAGAATAATTTCCTAGAATTTTGGTATTGTAGATATATTGTGAGTTTTCCGAGAAACACATCACTATCTGGATCTGAGAAGGTAGAGTCGGCTATGGCACAGATGTACTAAGGGGTAAAACCTGAAAACACTACTTTGAGCTAGAATCGAACGGGAACTGGTGCACAAAAATGATCATTTCTACACTCTTGGTTACGACACTCCCAGGGATATGCTTAGAATAATTTTCATTTTCTTTAAAAATCATTATGGGGGGTTTATGAATATATACTTCCTTAAAGAAAACATTTTTATGATTATGGATTATATCCATAAACTGTTCAATTTATGTTAAGTGTTTTACCATTTTGGATTTATGTATTACGATTCATAAACAAATCTAGTGTATGCCATTGTTTATAAATGGCACCTAGTGGAAGAAATGGAAACTGTATCAATGCATGTGCTCCATGTAGGGATTTCCATCCTGCTCAAGATAATTATAGTGGAGCTGGTGATGCAACTGGTGCTGATCAGCTAATCACCATACTGGGACAACTCACTCAGGTTATGAATAATAACATTACCCATATGGAGCACCCTGATCCGTAGTGTGGAGGATCAATGTTAGATCTCTTCATGAGGAAACAACCACCAACATTCAATTGGAGTAAAAATACATTAGTAGGTGAGAAATGGATAAATTCCTTAGAAAGAATATTCCATCCCTTGGGGAGTAGTGAATGGGAAACTGTTATCATGGATGTTTACCGCCTCACTGGAAATGCTAACCGATGGTGGTCATTAATTCAAAACACAACGGAGGATGATGAAGTATCAAATATGGAATGGAGGGAGTTAAAAGAGCTTTTCTTAGAAAAATACCTTCCTCATGACCATCGAGCAGATATGGAAAGGCAATTTCTGAGTCTGAGGAAAAAAGAGGATGATAATGCCGCAAAGTATGAGGCTAACTTTACAAGGATAGCGAGGTATGTTGTAGATTATATACGTAACACAAGAAGTAATAATGATCATTTCTTTTGTGGGTTAAAACCATTTCTCCATCGAGAATTACTCTCATAAACATTCTCGTTGAATGAAGATATTGTCTCACGCACTATCAAGACCGAAAAAGAATTATCTAAGTCTTATTACTTTAAAGAAAATGAAGAGAAGAAGAGATCTACTGATCACTCTGGGAATGGAAATATGGGGAATAAGGGAAAAGTTGAATATCCATCCTGCATTAAATGTGGGAAGAAACATCCTAGTACTTTCTTGAAGGGAATGGAAGTGTAACACCCTAGGTAAATAAATAATATGAAATTTTCATATTTATCCATATTTTTGAATAAAATATTAATATTACTTTAAATGGGACGATATGCTCGATGTCGTACCCAATACGCAACAACTAGTTTCTTGGAAATCTTACATTTCACTCTAATAAAAAAAATATTATTTTAAATCGTAGTTAGCGCCTAGTCGTTGTAATGGAGGGAATGAATAGAACTAACTGCAAAATTATTATATATTTTTGTCAAATATTTTTAATTTTTATAATAAATGTTAGAGGATTAAAAATTCGAATGAATCCAATTTTAAGCGTAAACATTCTAATATTCTGTAAAAGGTCGATTAACCGCCTTTTAATGGAGAACCTCTTTTATATCCACTTTTTGACAATTTTATGTGTTATAATTGAAAAAATAAAATTATTTTTTAGAATTGGGACCTCAAAATTTACTTTGTGTAAATTTTTGGTATTTTTCCGATAAAGTTCATTTTTTATGAGGTGTGAAAAATGTTGTATTTTAATTCAAAACAACTTTTTAGTATAATTTATTTATATGATTAGATTATCTTTTGAGTTGTTTTTAAATCTAAATTAGAATATATTTTTACCATTTAAGCCAATAGTGGTCATTGGAATTAATTTCACTTTGAAATTGGACTTAAACTAGTGTCAATCTTTTAATAGATATTGTTTCTTAAAAACACGCTATTTGTATTGACAGTGGGAATTAATTATTAAATTAATTAATGGAACATATATGTTTTGAATTTTTTAAAATATACATCATTATTGAATTTGGAATATCAAATATAGCTTAGGGTTATTTTTTGTTATTTTTCTGAAAAACATCAATTTTTGATGAATAGTGAAACCACTTAGTGGTAGTTTAAAAACTGATTTTTCATTTAAATGAAACTTTACCACTTCTGTGATTTGAATTTCAAAAATCCGACATACATGGTTGTCATTAGGATGTAAAATGTGGTTCAATGGATTAAAATAATTTTTTGGTGAATAGTAACATTTAATTTTTTAATCTTGATTAGAAGTAATTAGTGTAATTTAAGGAAAAAATAATGTTTTAATAATATGAAATGACCTAGACACATGTCTTAACCTCATTGGATGTCTCATGGCCGACCAAGACAATCCATGGGTCAACTTGGGGACCCCATGAAGCCACTTTGGTAGGAAAATGACATAAATAACTTTTTATTTAAAGTTAAAATAAAAATGTCACAAGCATGAGTTGTTTTACTAAAACGATTTTTAAATAGGGTTATACAAGTCATATTTTTTACTATAAATTTTAATTAAAAAGATAAAAATATTTCCTACATCATGATATATTTTTTATAATTTTTAGACATTAAATAAATTAAATTATTTATGACATCATGATGATGCGGCGATTACCTCATTAAGGATTTAAATAAAATGAAAAGATAATGTTAAAAATATAACTTAAACTTGTCAAAAACCTATTGGATGAGTATATTTCGAACCCTTACCACCTTATCCTCGAAATACATCAATGTGAGACCTTTAAATCAGAAACCCTTTTGAAAATAAAGTAACATTTTGTAACTTTCCAAGAGTGCCCCTCCTCTCCTCTTATAAAAGGCCCCCACGTCTACCACCTTATCCACACCTCTCAAGCCTTTGACTCGGACAACCCCTACCCTTTTGTCTCTACACATCCCTATCTTACTCCTAGAAGCCTCACTTTGTGAAAATGTCTTCCCAAGGAATCCTTGGAGCTCAAATCAAAGAGAGATACCCAATTTTAAGGTAATGTATTCAGTTGTGTTATTTTGTTTTATTATGCTTCTCCAACCCCCTAAACACTTTTTATTAATTTCTTTTGTAACAACTCAAGTATCTTCAATATACTAGGATGTTGTTATAAGAAGGATTCGAGCTACACTTACACACACCTACATCTAATGGTTAAATAACATAATGTTTCTGTGGATAGTAAATTTCTGCCTCACGAAATGATGATTGTTCAATATTCTTTTAACATCCTCAAATTTGGACATTAATATGTCACTATATTTATATAAGATATATAATATTTTTATGTTTTACTTAAGCTTCTGTATTTTTCATTTATGGCATACCTTTATGGTTTCCATTATGGTTAAACGAGATATCGTCATTTTAGGAAGTGCGGACTACCGCCCCCTCAAAGTGATTTGATTCGTTAATACCATATGTGGTACATATAAAGGATAGATTTAATGATATTATATATTATAACATACTGTAATTATAATTATATTATGTATCATTATGTTTTAATTCCATTAAATAAGAAATAGAAATGGAAGTAGCGTTCATGCGTACGTACGGCTTGCCGTCTCCATGAACGATGCATTTCATTTCTTACCTCTAAATGTTATGTAATATTATAAATTCATGTATATAATGTATATATATGATATATATGATATATAAATAATGAATATAATTCTATATATAATATATATTTTACCACATGAAAAACTTTTAATTATAAAGAGTTTATTTTTGACTCAAGTAGCAATGATCTACAAAACGACCATTATTAACATAAAAAAATTACATAGTGTTCATATCATGGTAGAAAGAGATATAAAAGGAATAATGAACATGTAAAATGTTATTAATAAAGTAGAAATTAACTGAAGTTTATTATTCATGAGTTTAAATAACGATCGAGTCAAGTCTGACCCGAGGTAAGGGAACCTACCCCTCTCTTTCTTTTTAAGTAGACTCTTTTCTGTCATTCCTTTTAAGCTCATATTTCTTATGATTGAGATGTTATTTTATATTCCTCTTGATTTAAATTTTATGTTAATATGATGAGAGACCATATTTGATCTCATCAATCCATTTTTGGAAGTTTTAAGTGGCGATGTTTGGCTTCTGAGTTTTTGTAAGGGATTTTTCATCTCACTTTTATTCCTGTGAGATTTATGCAACTTTTGCCACCATTTCCTTTTAGTGGTAAATGTACTGCCCATTATTCTAATATTTGTGTAATATACTTCTGTTTATGAGTATTTAAATCAATGTTGTATTGTCCTTCTTTCATGGGGTGTATGATTCGAAAGATACCCAAGTCAGTAAGGGAACATTTCACCCTCCTCTTTTTAAAAGACTTATTTTGTTGGGTCTTTTAATTTACATATTGTAATGTTGGGAAATGTTATTATATATCCTTATTGATGTTAATTTCATTTCGAAGTGATGAGATAGCCTTTTAATCTCTCATCAACACATTTTCTGAATTTTAAAGTGACGTCGTTAGGCTGTCGAATTTTACCAAGGGAACTTCTTAACCCAATTTCGATTTCTTTGGGTTCAACATGTAGTTATTGAATATGTACTCATTTGAATATGTGTGAATGAAATTTGATTTTTTTACACATAATATCCACTTATATTGTGTGTATTGTTATTTTTCACACATAATTATGAGATTGATTTATCCTTAATTTAATGGTACCTTCTTTACAGGGGATTTCATCTCATTTTACATTTCTATTGAGACTTCATTGTTGTTATGAACCAATTCAATCTTATATGGTGTATATATTGTCCCTTGGAATATTATATCATGAATCCATTTATTCTCATGATATTATAATGTTTTTGTTAAAAGTTATTCCTCAATTGTGGTATTCAAGTGTCTTTCATTTTGTTAAAAACCCTTTAACTAAAATATCATTTTAAATGTTTTAATAATTTATTATTATAAATATTTATAATTAATATCCATGTTTTAAAAATGGTATTAAGGATTTAATTATATGGATATTAATGGTTTAAAATGTTAAAAACTTCAAAGTGGTATGGGACACTTTGATTCAAAAATCAATTTATTAAATGTTTTAAATGGTTTTGAAAATGGTTTTTAGAATGGATTCATTATCTTAAAATGTTATATTGGTATTGCAATGTGTGAATGTTATCTTTCCTTTATGCTTATGTTATGTACTATGATTATGATATGGTTCTTGTGAATTTTTTATGAAGACGGGTGGTTCCGTGATAAACTAAGGGCTGGTGAGCCCGATATAGCTCTCCAATGCATTGGGTAACGTGAAGGAGTTAAATGTTAAGGTTTCTCCGAAGAGATTTAGGGAATATACTGTGATAGGTATTCCAAATGTAACCAAGAGGGTTACTCCCTACGTAAGAATGTTATGAATGCCTCAAGTTACCTTTATGCCTTATTATTTCTATGATTTATTCATGATTTGATGAGGTATGTTAAAATGCTTATGTTCTATGAGTAAAGTATGATTTCATACGTGGACTAATGTTTTCTTTTCATACTTTTATATCCCTTACTGAGCTTTTTATTCTCATCCCATGTTTTTGAAATGTTTTCCACAGGTTAAGGGAAATGTACATGAAATTATGATAGTGTCAAGTAAGTGTCAAGAAAGAATCCATGTTTTATTTTAAATATGTTTCCATTGATGGAACAAAAATGAATACTATCATTTATGTAACCACTTTGTTTAAATGTGGAATGTAATTCAAGTTTTATAATCTAATTCTCTAAAACACTAAACATGAAAAGATCCTCAATGTGTAATCTTGTAATAACTCATGATTATGTAAGGTTTAAGTCTAGGGCCTTATAGTTGGTATCAGAGGTCGGTTTAGATAACTTTAGAGGTTAGAGTGTTGTTTAAGAAAAAGTGAAAATTTGTGTATAACCACAATGGTTAGTATATTAGATGGATTCATTGTTTTTTAATGTTAGAATGTGTTTGAGATAACTTGGGTAAGTATATATTGGTGTTTATCTTCCTCTTTTTTATTTGATGATTTTACTAATATACTCACACTGACCTTTTTGGTTTTAGTAAATGGTTGGATCTACCAGGCACCAAATTAACAGAGGATTTGATGAAAATTGTGACAGTTTTATGAAAGAACAACTAAATGATATGGGAGCTGCAATGAGAACTCTTGTGGTAATCCTCAACCAACTATCTCGAGTCATGATTGACCACATAAACCTTATTGATTTTTATAAGGCATCATAGTTGCGAGAAAAAAATCCCTACGGATGTTCAGGTAATAATCATAAAGGTAAGTAAGTTCAAAAACCTATGTGTCAAATATGTGGAAAGAAACACAAAGGAAAATGTTTCAAAGCGACAGAAAGATGCTATATATGTGGAAATGAAGGTCATAAAGTAAGAACCTACCATGGAAAAAGGATGCTTCTAGTTGACTCTAGGAAAGGGAAATAAGTTCTTTCTAAGGGATCAATTGAATGTTTTAAATGTGGTGTGCATGGTCATTATGCAAACACATGTCCTACGAAGATGTTTCATGAATGGGGTCACCAAGATCGTGAAAATATTCATTTACCAATACCTAATGCCATTTCGATTGAGGGTGAAGAAACTGACAATGAAGAATGAAAGGTATGGATTATTTCCTAACATATGTTTTCCTATTATTGGAATCTTAAGATATGATTCATGATTTTTTTTGTAGTAAATAAGTATTTCAGAATAAGTTGAAAAGGAATGTCTAATGGATAATGAATAATTTTGAATGACTAAGAATTCATCATATAAGGTATTAAAGAGTTATGGTAGATTTCATGATGGTGAAATTCTTAGATGTATTAAGTCTCTTTTGATGATGGGGTTACATTAGAATACTTTTTATAGTAACCCTGGTGTTTGATATATGAAAATTTTATTCAATGAATAATTATCCTTTCTTTTGTGGATATAGTTATAAAGAACCATCTGGGTTTATATGATCCTTTAATTTGAGGCAATTATGGGTTAATACATTTTGGGTTTCAATCTTAGTTTCTTTTACTTTTTAGAATTTTATGTATCGATGTTTATTGAATGGTCTTTGTTGAACTTCGGGTTTTTTTGACAAATTTTGGAGATTAAGAATATTTTTTTTTATATAAAGGATTATCCTCTTTGGGTATTATCAAAACTCATACTAGCCTTTTTGGTTTTAGTTTTGTTTATGTTCTAAAGACATGGGAAGTATATGGTTCTCTTTTATGGATTAGGTGATTCTCTAGAAGTTGATTATAGCTCTCTTAATGTGAACAAGTCATCCTAAATACTTGTCTTTTGGAGAAAATATGAGTTCGTGTAAGAAATCTAGTAAAAGTTGAAAGTCAACAAGACAATTAAGTTTGCCTCCTTATGTTTTAGTTAAGATCATAAATAAATTCCTCAATTAAAAGTAACATAAAAAAAATGTTGTTTGTTAATTTTTCCTACTGGGGAATCAAATACCGTTTAACCCATCACAAGTTTGTGATTTTCTTGTTGTTAACTTTCTCCTAGACATGTTTACTATCACTATCCATCAGAACACGACCCTTTGTTTTTTCCTCCATATCCATATTTTCATACTTCGAATCCTAGTATGGGTTAACTCGGGTGACATTTGTACTTCTCTCCCATTCTTTTAAATTGATTGTTTTACTGACTCTTGTTCTGTTGTGGGATTTTCAATGAAGCTTTCAAGTCCAATTTTAAAATTGTGAGGATGTAATTCCCAAAAGGGGGGAAGGATGTAACACCCTTGGTAAATAAATAATATTACATTTTCATATTTATCCATATTTTTGAATAAAATTTTAATATTACTTTAAAGGGGACTCTATGCTCGATGGCGTACCCAATACGCAACAACGAGTTTCATGGGAATCTTACGTTGCACTCTAATAACAAAATAATATTATTTTAAATGGTAGTTAGCACCTAGCCATTTTAATGGAGGGAATGAACAGAACTAACTATTAAATGATTATATATGTTTGTCAAATATTTTTAATTTTTATAATAAATGTTAGAGGATTAAAAATGCGAATGGATCCAATTTTAAGCGGAAACATTCTAATATTCTTTAAAAGGTCGATTAACCACATTTTGATGTAGAACCTATTTTATATCCACTTTTTGACAATTTTATGTGTTATATTTGACAAAATAAAATTTTTCATTAGAATCGGGACCTCAAAATTTACTTTGTGTAAATTTTTGGTATTTTTTCGATAAAGTTCATTTTTAATGAATAATGAAAAATGTTTTATTATAATTCAAAACATCTTTTTAATATAATTTATTTATATGATTAGATTATCTTTTGAATTGTTATTAAAGTGAAATTAGAATAAATTTTTACCATTTAATCCAATAGTGGTCATTGGAATTAATTTCACTTTGAAATTGGACTTAAACTAGTGTCAATCTTTTAATAGATATTGTTTCTTAAAAACAAGCTATTTGTTTTGACAGAAGGAATTAATTATTAAATTAATTAATGCAACATATATGTTTTGAATTTTTTAAAATAGACATCATTATTGAATTCGGAATATCAAATATATCTTAGGGTGAATTTTTGTTATTTTTCAGAAAAGCTTCAATTTTTTATGAATAGTGAAACCACTAAGTGGTAGTTTAAAAACTGATTTTTCGTTTAAATGAAACATTACTACTTCTATGATTTTAATTTCAAAAATCCTACATACATGGTTTTCATTAGGATGTAAAATTTTGTTCAATGGGATTAAAATAATTTTTTGCTGAATAGTAACTTTTAAGTTTTTAATCGTGATTAGAGGTAATTAGTGTAATTTAAGGTAAAAATAATGTTTTAATAATATGAAATATCCTAGACACAAGTCCTACCCTAATTGGATGTATCATGTCCGAACACGACAATCCATGGGTCAACTTGGGGACCCTATTGATCCACATTGGTTGGAAAATGACATAAATAACTTTTTATTTAAAGATAAAATAAAAATGTCACAAGCATGAGTTGTTTGACTAAAACAATTTTTAAATAGGGTTACACAAGTCATATTTTTAACTATAAATATTCATTAGAAAGTTAAAAATATTTACTACATCATGATATTTTCTATATAATTTTTAGACATTAAATAAATTAAATTATTTATGACATCATGATGATGCATCGATTACCTCATTAATAAAGGATTTAAATAAAATGAAAATATAATGTTGAAACTATAACTTAAACATTTCAAATACCTATTGTATGAGTATATTTCGAACCCTTACCACCGTATCCTCGAAATACATCAATTGGGGACCTTTAAATCTGAAACTCATTTGAAAATAAAGTAACATTTTGTAACTTTCCAAGAGTGCCCCTCCTCTCCACTCCTAAAAGGCCCCCACCTCTACCACCTTACACACGCCTCTCAACCCTTTGGCTCGGCCAAACCCTACTCATTTTGTCTCTCCAGATCCCTCTTTTACTCCTAGAATCCTCACTTTGGGAAAAAGTCTTCCCAAGTAAGCCTTTGAGCTCAAATCAAAGAGAGATACCTGATTTTAAGGTAATGTCTTTACTTGTGTTCTTTTGTTTTATTTTGCTTCTCCAACCCCCTAAAAACTTTTTATTCATATCTTTTGTAACAAATCCAGTATCCTAAATATACTAGGATGTTTTTATAAGAATTATTCGAGCTAAACTTACACACACCTACATCTAATGGTTAAAGAACATACTTTTTCTGTGGACGGTGAATTTCTGCCTCACGAAACGATGATTGTTCAATATTATTTTAACACCCTCAAATGTGTCCATTAAGATGTCACAATATTTATATATGATATATAATATGTATATGTTTTACTTCAGCTTCTGTATTTTTCATTTATGGAATACCTTTATGGTTTCCATTATGGTTAAATGCGATATCTTAATTTTAAGAAGTGCGGACTACCGCACCCTCAAAGTGATTTGATTCGTTAATACCATATGTGGTACATATAAAGGATATATTTAATGATATTATATATTATACCATACTGGAATTATAATACTATTATGTATCATTATGTTTTAATTACATTAAATAAGAAATAGAAATGGAAGTAGTGTTCATGCGTACGTACGGCTTACCGTCTCCATGAACGGTGCATTTCATTTCTTACCTCTAAATGTTATGTAATATTATAAATGCATGTATAAAATGGATATATATGATATATATGATATCTACATAATGAATATAATTCTGGATATAATATATATTATCCCACATGAACAACCTGTAATTATAAAGATTTTATTTTTGACTCAAGTAGAAATGATCTACAAAACGACCATTATTAACTTAAAAAAATTACATATTGTTAATAGCATGGTAGTAAGAGATATAAAAGGAATAATTAACTTCTAAACGGTTATTAATCAAGTAGAAATTAACTCATGTTTATTATTCAGGATGTTAAAGAACGATCGAGTCAAGTCTGACCCGAGGAAAGGGAACCTACCCCTCTCTTTCTTTTTAAGTACACTCTTTTATGACATTCCTTTTAAGCTCATTTTTTTTATGATTGGGATTTTATTTTCTATTCCACTTGATGTAAATTTTATGATAATATGATGAGAGACCCTATTTTATTTCATCAATCCATTTTTGGAATTTTTAAGTGGTGTTGTTTGGCTGCCTAGTTTTTGTAAGGGATTTTTCATCTCACTTTCATTCCCGTGAGATTTATGATACTTTTACCACCATTTCCATTGAGTTGTAAATGTACTTCCCATTATTCTACTCTTTGTGTAATATTATTTTTTTTATGAGTATTTACATCAATGTTTTATTTTCTCTCTTTAATGGGGTGTATGCTTCTAAAGATACCCAAGTCGGTAAGGGATCTTTTCACCCTCCTCTTTTTTAAAAGACTTATTGTGTTGGGTCTTTTAATTTACATTTTGTAATGTTGGGATATGTTATTATATATCGTTATTGATTTAAATATTATGTCAAAGTGATGAGATACCCTTTTTATCTCTCATCAACACATTTTATGAATTTTAATGTGACGTCGTTAGGCTGTCGAATTTTACCGAGGGAACTTATTAACCCAATTTCGATTTCTTTGGGTTTAACAAGTAGTTATTGAATATATCCTCCTTTGAATATGTGTGAATGAACTTTGATTGTTTTACACTTAATATCCACTTATATTGGGTGTATTTATATTTTTCACACATAATTATGAGATTGATTTATCCTTAATTTAAGGGTACCTTCTTTATAGGGGATTTCATCTCTTTTTACATTTCTATTGAGACTTCATTGTTGTTATGCACCAATTCACAATTATATGGTGTATATATTGTCCCTTGGAATATTATATCATGAATCCATGTATTATCATGATATTATAATTTTTTGATTAAATTTTATTCCTAAATTATGGTATTCAAGTGTCTCTCATTTTGTTAAAAACCCTTTAAATAAAATATCATTTTAAATGTTTTAATGATTTATTCTTATAAATATTTCTCATTAATATCCATGTTTTAAAAATGGTTTTAAGGATTTATTATATGGATATTAATGGTTTAAAATGTTAACAATTTCAAAGTGGTATGGGACACTTTGATTCAAAAATCTCTTTATTAAATGTTTTAAATGGTTTTGAAAATGGTTTTTAGAATGGATTCATTATCTTAAAATGTTATATTGGTATTGCAATGTGTGAATGTTATCTTTTTTTATGCTTAAGTTATGTGTTATGATTATGTTATGGTTCTTAGGAATTTTTTTATGAAGACGGGTGGTTCCGTGATAAACTAAAGGCAGTTGAGCCCGATATAGCTCTCCAATGCATTGGGTAACGTGAAGGAGTTAAACATTAAGGTTTCTCCGAAGAGATTTAGGGAATATGCTGTGATGGGTATTCCAAACATAACCAAGAGGGTTACTCCCTATGTAAGAATGATATGAATTTCTCAAGTTACCTTTATGCCTTGTGATTTCTATGATTTATTCATGATTTGATGAGGTATGTTATAATGCTTATGTTTTATGAGTAAAGTATGATTTCATACATGGACTAATGTTTTCTTTTCATACATTTATAACCCTTACTGAGCTTCTTATTCTCATCCCATGTTTATGAAATGTTTTTTATAGGTCAAGGGAATGTTACATGACATGATGATAGTGTCAAGGAAGTGTCAAGAAAGAATCCATGTTTTGTTTCAAATATGATTCCGTTGATGGAAAAAAATGAATACTATCTTTTATGTAACCACTTTGTTTAAACGTGGAATGTAATGAAGGTTTTATGATGTAATTATATCAAACTCTAAACCTGAAAAGATCCTCAATGTGTAATCTTGTAATAACTCGAGATTAAGTAAGGTTTCAGGCTGGGGCCTTATAGGGAGTCTGTTACATGTGCGGTGAAAAAGGCCACCAAGCTCGTGATTGCAAGGGAAAGAAGGAAGATACCGATGTTAAATGCTACAACTGCAGGGGGATGGGACATTATGCAAATAAATTTCCAAAGCGTCAGGGGAACATACCTTAGAAAAGGCCAAGGGATCATGGCCAAGCTTATTCTATCACTACTGCTGATCTAGAAGATCCGAAAGATGTAGTGGCAGGTAATTTAATGGTTTCCTCTTGTTTATCCAATACTTTAATTGATTATAGATCATAAAATTGTTTCATATCATCCCAGTTTGCTATGAAAATTAGATATTACCAATTTGATTTAACAAGGGATTTTCCAGTTAAAACTCTTAAGGGATGTATCGTCGCAATAATGTTTTTTGAATCAGTCCCCATTAGAGAACATAAATTTTATTTTTCTTCTATTCTCATCATCATACCCATGATTGAATTTGATATAACCCTTGGTATGTATTTTCATTGGGACCATGATGTGAAGATTTATTGTAAGAAGAAGGAGGTTACAATTTTTGATGATGATGATAAGGAACACATTATCTTTAGAGCAGAATCGTTACCACCCAATTCTTATCTTGATCCACCTCTAGTAGCTCAACTAAATTCAATTATAAGGGAGGAAGATAATGATATAACTGTGGGTGAGGAAAGGAATGTTCAAATAGGGTATGTACCTATTTTGAAAGAATATGAAGATGTGAATCCGGAAGATTTACCTGGATATCCTCCAGAATGAAAAATTGACTTTTCAATTGATTTAATTCCTAGATCAAGGCCCATATCGAAGACCCCATATATAATGGCCACTATGAAATTAGTGGAACTAAGTAAACAACTAGACAAATTGAGTAATAAGGTATTTATTCTCCCTAGTGTTTCTTAATGGGGATCCCCTGTCCATTTTGTTAAGAAGAAAGAGGGATCTATGAGGTTATGTATCGACTACAGGGAGATCAATGCTATAATAGTAAAGACCATGTATCCCCTCCCTCGCATTGATGATTTATTTGACCAACTTCATGGATCTCAATACTTTTCAAAGATTGGCCTTGGATCTGGACACCATCAGTTGTGTGTGAATAAGGAAGACATTTTGAAGACAGCATTTCGAACCAGGTATGGGCCTTACTAGTTTACAGTAATTCCTTTTGGGCTAACTATGCACCCTCTTTATTCATGGATCTAAAAAAGAGTTTTCAAAGAATATCTCGATGATTTTAGGGTGGTATTTATTGATGATATCTTGGTATCTTCCAAAATCTATGAAGATCATGAAAATCACTTATGCATTATCTTGAAGACTCTGAGAATACATAAATTATATGGGAAGTTTAACAGGTGTGAATTATAGCTTCAGGAGATTTATTTTCATTTCCATATTTTCTCTAAGTATGGAATCTTGGTAGATCCTTCTAATTCCAAGGCAATCTAAGAATGGCTAGAACCGATGAGTATAATTGAGGTACATAGTTTAATTGGTTTAGCAAATTATTATCGATGTTTCATCCAGAATTTTTCCAATTGGAAAACCCATTAACAAAGCTCACACGTAAAGGGGTTACATTTTTTTATACAAAAGAGTGTGAAGAATGTTTCGAAGAAATGAAGAAATGATTAGCCAATGCTCCTATATTGACTCTACCATCGGGGAATGATGGGTTTTTATTTATAGTGATGCTTCAAAGAAATGACTTTTTTGTGTCCTTATGTAGAATGATAGAGTTATTGCCTATGCATCACGATAGCTAAAAATTCATGAGAAAACTATCCTACTCATGATCTTGAGTTATCATCTGTGATCTTTGCATTGAAGATATGGAGACATTATCTCTATGGAGAAAGATGTGAGATTTATACAGATCACAAGAGTTTGAAGTATATTTTTTCACCGAGAAAACTCAACATGAGTCAAAGGGGATGGCTTGAATTACTCAAGGATTATGATTTCACGATAAAATACCACCCAGGGAAGGAAAATAAGGTGGCAGATTCTTTGAGTAGAAAGGATCATGGAGTTCTGAACAAGATGATAGTTAAAAAGGACCCTATTTACATGGATCTAGAAAAATTGGATATGGGAATAACCATGGAAGGTAAAACATTGATACATTGTCAAATGGTTTCCAAACCATCTTTACTAGAAAGGATTAAGAGTTCTCAGACCAATGACGAAGAATTTTAAAAGAATATAAAAGTTGTGAATGATGGGAGATTGAGTGACCTTGTGTATGAAGATGGAATTTTGAAATTTGGGAAGATACTTTGTGTTCCTGATATACTTGATCTAAAAAGGGAATTTTTGGACTATTCTCATAGTTCCAATTTCACTATACACCCTGGGAGCACCAAAATGTATAGAGATTTGAAGGAACATTTTTGGTGGGACAACATGAAGAGGGAGATTGCAGATTTTTTGTCAAGATATATGTTTTTTCAACAAGTGAAAGCTGGAAGGAAATAGCCTAGAGGAGTCCTGCAACCTCTTCCTATACCTTAGTGGAAATGGGATAATATCACAATGGAAATTGTTGTGGGACTACCAAAGACTCCTAGAAGGAACGATGCAATATGGGCCATTATTGATCGTCTTACTAAGTCATCACATTTTCTTGTTATAAGGGAAGATTTACAACTTGAACTACTAGCAAGACTATATATTAATGAAGTTGTGAGGATTCATGTAGTACCCCTATCAATTGTTTCTGATCGTGATACATGTTTTACATCAAGATTTTGAAAGAGTATTTATAAGGCCTTGGATACTGAACTTCATTTGTGCACTGCTTACCACCCCCAAACTGATGTAGAATCATAACAGACTATTAAAACTTTATAAGACATGTTGAGATATTGATCGGTTGAAATTCAGGGTATGTGGAATCAATATTTACCTCTGGTGGAATTTTCCTATAACAATAGCTTCCATTCAATTATTCAGATAGCAGCATATGAAGCGTTATACGGAAAGAGATGTCGCACACCAACCTGTTGGGATGATGTTGGTGAAAGAAAACTCGTAGGCCCAGAATTGGTAGAGGAAACAATGGAAAAGGTGAAGGTAATCCAAAACCACATTAAAGCAGCTCAAAGTAGGCAGAAGAGCTATGTCAATAACAAAAGGAAGGATTTGGAATTTCGGGTAGGAGATTATGTTTTCATTAAGGTATCTCCATGGAAGGCAGTTATACATTTTGGTAAGAAAGGTAAATTGAGTCCCAGGTACATCAGACCTTTCAAAATTCTAGAATGAATTGGGGATGTAACTTACCGTTTGGCAATGCCGCCAAATCTCTCAAATGTTCACGATGTGTTCCACATTTCACTGTGGAGAAAATACATCCCTGACCCAACGCATGTACTCACCTATGAGGAATTAGAACTGTAACTCGGTCTGTCTTATTGCGAAGAGCTCGTCGTTATTATTTATACTTGAGAACAAGTGTTGAGAAACCGAATGACTCATCTGGTAAAAGTTCTATGGAAAAACCATAAGATGGAAGAGGCAACATGAGAACCCAAGAAACATATTATGAAGAACCACCTGAGTCTTTTTATGAATTAATATTCTAGAAATTTTGAGGACGAAATTTTTTGGAGGGGAGAATGTAACACCCCAATCTTTCATGGTACGCTTTTCTTTGAATAATACAGTAGAGTGTGTTGTACGCAACGTTGATTTCTAACACACACCACAACCAATCAAACTAGCCATTTGAATAGTAATACCCACTTTTTGAAATTTTATAAAATTTATCTTTCAAAATTAAATTCTTTTTTGGAATAGGAATATCAAAATTAGCTTAGGGTGAATTTTTGGAACATTTCTGATAACTTTCATATTTTGATGAATAGTGAAAATTACTAAATTTTAATTAAAAACAACTTTTTCAATTGAAATAATTAATAGTGATAAATTATAAATTTGAGTGGTTTATAAGTATATTTAGAATATATTTTTACCATTTAATAAAATTTTGGTCATTGTACGTAATTTCACATTTAAACCCGATATAAATAAGTGTCAATCTTTTGATAGTTATTATTTCTTAAAAACACGCTTTGTGTTTTGACAGCAGGAATTAATTTAAAAATAATTTCCGCCACATCTGTGTTTTGAATTTAGAAAAATGGATTCTATATTTGGAATCATGATGTCTAAATTGTGTAAATAGGTAACACTTATTTTTAGACATTTTGAATAATTACTTCGGTAAATATTTTATTTACCAAGGTTAAAGGATAAATTCGGTAAATAAAGGTAAAAAAATAATATTATAATAATATTAATTTACCCTAAAACATGTCTTAACCCTATTGGTTGATACATTTCCAACCATGGGCATCTTTAGGTCGATTTTGGGACCACATGGATCCACTTGTAAGTGATAATGATACTTTATATTAATTAAGTTAAAGTAAATACAAAAATGACATAAGAATATATCTTTTAGAAAAACAATTTTTAAATAATTTTATATATGTTATATTTTCGACTATAAATATTCAATATAATTATAAAAAACATTCTTACATAATGGTATTTTATTTATAATTTTTAGACATTGAATAATTAAATTTATTTATGACACAATAATGATGCAGTATTTTCCTTATTAATGAAAGAATAAAATAATTTGTATTATAAATGATCAAATTAATATAATTTGAAACTTTTTATGCCATACACCAATTTTATAGGTTAATATGACATTTAATTATTTCTTAAATTAATTTGGTCGTATTAATAATGTTTTTAAGACTTTAACAAAAATTAATTATTAAATAGTGTCAAAATTGACCTACATGAGTTTTTAAAAAATATATTATATTATAAATTGATATTATATTCCTAAAAACCTAATGTTCGGTCAAATGAAATATATAATGATATTTTTATCATTAGTGGACCACTTGGGAGTCTCTTGTAATTATATAGTAAGTTTATTGACCATATAATATAAAAATAGAAAGTGACATTGTAAATGTCAAAATAATTATCTAAGAGTTAAAACTAAAAGATAAGGTTAATAATGTGACCCCAACCTATCTAAAACCTATTGGTTGAGTTGTTTGCGACATATCCCCACCTTATACATTAAATAATTCACTTTTGAGCCATTAGAAAAGGAAAATAATTTTATTATAAATTTATATCTCTAGATTTTCCTAAGGTGCTCATCACCCCTCTTATAAAAGGGCACTCCCCCTTCTCTCAATTTTACACCTTCAAAGAATTTTGGCTCCACCAAACCATGCCCAAATAACCTCTCAACTTCCCTCACTTCAACCTAGAGTCCTTAGTTTGATCAGAAAGCCAACATAAGGTGCCCTTTTGATCAAATCAAAAGGAAGAATCCGAAGAAGAGGTAATGTTTTCACCACCCTCTTTCAAGTTCCTTTCTTGTTCAACTTCTTCACTATTTTTTATTTCCATTATAAAATAATAATTCCAGTATCTTCTATATAATATGATGTTATTATAAATATGATACAACAATATTCAGTATTCTATCCATCCTTTGAATGACATGTCACCATACGTGCGTACGTAAGGCTTACCGTCTCGATGTCATGGTTTAATTGTAATTCAAAACATTATTATTTGGATGGGTATGATAATGATGTGTAATTCATGTAAATAAAAAATATAACATGAAAATGACTTTTTATATATAATATACCATCCAATTATATATTAATTTAACATCAAAAGAATAATATTGTCGCTCATGCGTATGTACAGACTATCGTCTCCACGAACACGATGAGATTCATTCCCCATTGTATCCATTCAAGACTAATTCTCATTTGATGATTAAAAATAATGTTTAAGGACTTGATACCATTCTTTATATGAATAATATACAACATATACATAACAAACATTACTTATGTAACAAAACATATAATAGAAAACGGGTATGTGAACACCCGAAACGACGATAATACTAAAATATTATTAACAAAGCAATATGAAAAGATCATATATGATATCATATTTATGTATATGATTTTTTTTATAATTTAATGACAATTATTTAGCTATTATACAAGAGTTTGACCTACTCTCAACCAAGGAAAATTACAAGTTAAGGGTTTATTTCAAAATCTCTTCATTATCTGAGGTTGTTTATACGTAATTCTCTTCTAGGACCTCTTTATCATCCACATCCATGTTTCTGAATAATGTATTTCAAAACATTCATAGTATTTTACAGACTATGGAATCATTTATACCCTTATTTGACTTGTCGTAAAAATTTTATAAAGGAATCTTTCTATATTTTTCCAAACAAATCCCTTTTTATCCTTTTTGACAGAATTAAGGTACGAATGTCTTTTTTAACTTATACGGAGGGTGCGGCTATTTTCCGCCGTTAAAAAATTGTGTAAGGTTCCCTTACAAGATTATAATTATATTTTTAAAGTATGTGATTTCTTTTATAATTATGAGACTTTTAAATGGTTTCAAAAAAAGGAAATATTTCTCTCAAATAGTTTTGATTTTATCTATGTCAACATCCTTTGATGGATTTTAAGCTTATTTGAAGTCGATTCATTATGATAAAAAACTTCCATATTTTATTGAAGGTTTTCTGATATGTTGGAATATGGATGTGTTATTTTTATACCATTCAGGGTTTATGGAGAAAGTATTGACATTTTCTATTCTAGTTTTAATACGAATTTTAATGTTATGTTTAAACCTGTTCATATGAGGAATTCATTGGACTTATTAAGTGATCAGTGGAGCCCACTATAGCTCCTCGATGCATCGGTAGGTATCATGAGACAAATTAGTATCTTGGAACAATTCCATGACAAAATATTCTTTGTATTCTTGGAACAAGGCCTTGACTATGTGGTTGTGATAGTCTGACATTATGCATTCCATCATTATGAAAGTGGTTATTGATATTGCATGTGATTATTCGACTAGTAGAATATCCATTGTATAAGTAAATGGAATTATTTCATTTTATCTTTTCCATATTATGCTGAAGTTCAAGTTTAAAAGGATTTTGTTTTTGTTATACATTTTTTTAAAGGTTTATGTTTATTTATGAAAGTTTCCGCTATATTGTTATCCTTACTAAGCAACGGAGCTCATCCCTTTCAATGTTTTAATATTTCCAATGATGTGATGAAGTATTTTATGAATGACCTGTAGGGATAGTATTAGGGGATATGAAGACAATATTATTTTGTCATTTTTTTCACTTAATGATGTAATGTAAGACTTATTAATATATCTAGTGTTTCTAATGCTACTAAACTAATAGGTATTTCGAGACTAGATCTCTTCTGATCATTCCAATAGTATGTAATAATGCACCGAATCTGGATAACTGGGTTCGGGGTGTTACAAACATTCCAAATTGTCATTTGTTTTCCTATGGATACATTCATTAGTCTGATGACTAGTTTGGGGATATGGGTGGGCCCCATAGATGGGACACACAAGTTTATTGGGCAACTAGGGTACCAGTGTGGCCTAGTAGCAACATTAAGATATGATTGTAACATTATTTCTATAGTCATGTACAATTTAATTATTGAACCCAACTATTCAAATGTAGAGACCCGATGCCTGACTTACATGGACTTTACATTACTTTTGCGGAATACTTAGTACATAACAAAAACACACACACAAGGATCGTAATAGTTTAGTGTCTTTGGAAACTCAGAATAAAATCTTCTAATCGTGGTGAAAGATCATCAACATCTCCCATAAAGATCTTCCTTGTTTTTTTTACCTAAAACCTTTCTTTATATCCTGGGGAGAAGAAAACATAAAAGGGTGAGCTCAAATGCTCAGTAAGGGTAAACAAAAGAAATATCAATCACATCGTATTCATAAGAACATAACATTTTGGAAATCATAACCTACAAAAGAGAGCATAATTTCATAACATGGGATAAATCATGGTAGTGAAATGTAATCACAATAATCATAACATAAAACATGAAACATTGTGGAATTCACACATAATCATAGAGAATCATTTCTTGTTAGTCAAGACTCATTGCCAAGACTATCTTAGTGGACAAAGTCTCTTTCTGAATCGAGTAACCCTCGTTTCAGTCCTGTTTCACTGAACCGGTATAACCAACCATTCCAGCCATGTCTATCTCATGAGATATAAAATCTTTACCCAATGCATTGGAGGGAGATATAGGTCCCACCCATCTTATAATGAATCCTTTCTTATGTGTGCCACAAAATCTTAAAACATACATCATTGCATAACCCATGTAATACAAATGGGAATCTTAAACATCATGACATCATAAAACAAATCATATAAGGAAAATGACTTCATAAAAATAATTCCCTCAAAACATAATCAAATCAATGTAATTAAATGGATAAAAACAGAACCCTTTATTATCTTAGATGGAAAATAATTTTGATAAAACACTTGAACTCCATTCTTGAGGAAAATATCCTTTCTTCTTCAAAAACACTTTTATTTTCTTAACATGTCATACAATTATAAACTAAAAGAAGTTGATTAAAAATAAATTTGAAAACTTGTAAAGGAAGCTTCTTGGAAATAATGTTTTAAAAATCCAGTCATGCCGTATAAGTTAAAAAAACATTCTTCTCGTACTTTTGTCGGAAAAGTCAAAAAGTACCCCGTACGAAAAACGCAAAAAGATTCCTTTCATATCGTTTACTAAAATCTCACCGATGGGTAAAATTTGATATAAACTATTTTAGAAGGATATAAATATTACATATTGGGGAAACATGGATGTGGATGATAAAATACACCCCAGTAAATACCAAAGTATAAACAATCTCAGATAAAATGAGATCGTGACATTTCCACTTACCTTAGGTCCGATTTGCTTCGTATGTGTCCAAACCTCCTGTATAATGATTTAAATAATGTCATTGACTTATTAAAAAATCATATTCATTGTTATGATATCATATATGGTTCACTTATGACATTATATTACCCGTTCTTTTGTAAATTCCATGTTAAAGAAGCGTTTTGGGTAAAATCGTTTCATTTATCGTAGGTGTTTTGACTTGTTGTTCTTGACATTATTATTACTTATATCATGATTTACTTACTTCCAGAATATAAAATATGATTTATATATCATATATATTCAGTATATATATATATAATAGATAGATAAATAAAATGAAAAACATCGTTCATGGAGACGGTAGTCCGTACGTACGCATGAACGCTGTTTTCCTTTCCTTATTGTCTTGAATGGATGTAAGTAGATGACATACATATATATATATATATATATATACATAAATCCAGTAGCTTTATAATGTCATATATTTCATTATTATTTCTTTTATATACTTTATAATCATTCTTAAATGGTTAACATGGAGAATGAATCTCATCGCGTCGTGGAGACGGTAGTCCGTACGTACGCACGAGCGATGATATCATTTCCATAAATATTGAATTTAATTGGTGTGGATTATACAATATATCAGAATCAATATGATGTTTTAATAACTATGTATAGTTATTCTTTACACCATCATACCCATCCATGTAAGGTGGTGGTGGAAAATAGATTACACCACGGCGTGGAGACGGTATTCCATACGTACGCATGCGCTGTGATTTCTTTTTCCGTAGGATGGATAGATGGTGAAATAGGGTTGTTTCATACTTATAATAACATATCAGTATATGAGTGATACTGATGTTATTACTTCATAATGAAACAACCTAAGATGAAGAAGTGGAAGACGAAATAAAGATGAAAGAATTGGTTACGGTAATTACCTCTTCTTTGAAGCGCCTCTTTGAGACCTCCTCTTAGGGCACTAAAATTGGTCTTTGAGGAAGACCAGAACCTCTAGGATGTTTCTAGGGAAGTGGAGAAGAGATTTTGGCAGGGTTTTTCCGAGCTTGAGTGCTTAAATTGGTGTGAGGAGGAGGGGGAGGAGGTGTCCTTTTATAAGGGAGGAGAGGGGCACCTTAGGAATACCTCAAAATATTATTTTATATTAATGTCAAAATCGGTTTATAATGGTTCCAAAGGGTCTTATTTCGAAGCTAAAGTGGGGATGGGTCGAAATCCTATCAACCAATAGGATTTAGACCAGTTTAGGGTATTATTTTAACCTTATCAATTAGATTTAACTCTAAGTTAAATAATTTAACTTTTACCGTGTCTTTTTGTTTTCTTTCACTATATGGTTAATACACTTATTATTACATGCCAAACTAACCCCAAGTTGTATATTATTAATACATATATCCTTATCTAAGTAATTTGGCCGAAACTTAGATATTTAGGAATAAAATAACAATTAATAATATTTTATTTTATTTAAAAACTATTTTGTGTCCATTTTGACACTATTTGATATATGATTTTTGTGAAAGATATAACAGAATTATATGTTCGAACAAAGTTGATTAAATCAACACTAATATATCATAGTAACCTATAAAATTAGTGGAATTCATAAAAAGTCTCAAATTACATTCATTTGAGCATTTATAACATCAATTATGTTAATATTTCCTTAAAAGGGTAATTACTGCATCATCGTTGTGTCATAAATAAATTAAATTATTTAATGTCTAAAAATTACAAATAAAATACCATTATGTAGGAAATCTTTTTATCTTTCTAATGAATATTTATAGTCGAATTTATCTTATGTATAACCCCATATTAAAAATGATTTACTTATTAAACTTGGATTTTAACTATTTTAACCCTTCTTTAAATAAATTAATAATAAATGTCCAAATCTAATCCAAGTGGGCCTAAATGGTCGTATTTTATTCCTAAGTTTGTTTTCGGTCGAATTACAGTTGTCCAATAGAATTAGGACATGTGTTAGGGTAATAATAATATCATATTTACCCTTAGTTACCCTATTTACTATTAACCGCAGTAAAAATAGTAAAAAGTTACTATACACCAAAAAATTATTTTTATCTCATTGAACCACATTTTACTTACTGATATCAATCGTGTTTGTCGGATTTTCAAAATTTCATTCACAGAAGCGGTAAAATTAAGTTTTATGCAAAATTCAGTTTTTAACCTACCACTTAGTGGTTTCACTATTCATCAAAAATTGAAAGTTTTCAGAAAAATACCAAAATTTCATCCTAAGCTATATTTCATATTCCTAATTCAAAAAATGAAGTCTATTTTACCAAATTCATAACATAGAAGTTGCATTAATTAATTTTATAATTAAATCCCGCTGTTAAAACAAATAGCGTGTTTTTAAGAAACAGTATCTATCAAAAGATTGACACTTGTTTATGTCTGGTTTAAATGTGAAATTACATCCAATGACCAACATTGTATTAAATTGTAAAAATATATTATAAATATACTTTAAAACAACTCAAATTAATAATTTATCACTATTAATTATTTTGACTAAAAAAGATGTTTTTAATTATAATTTAGTAATTTTCACTATTCATCAGAATATGAAAGTTATCCGAAAAGTACCAAAATTTCACCTTAGGCTAAATTCGATACTCCGAATCCAAAAATAAAGTCCATTTTGAGAGCTAAAATTTCTAAAATTTTAAAAGGTGGTTATTACTATTCATAACGGCTAGTTTTAATAATATTTTAATAGCATATCGTTGTTTAGTGAAACTCAGTATTACATACTACACACGCTATCGAGGAAGGTCACGATTGCGTGTAATGCAAGGCAAGTCAAGGATGCGTGTTGTGCAAGCTCCTTTTGGTGTAGCGTACAATACAAGACATTAATAAAATTAAAAAGAATATTTTTCATAAAATCTCGGGTTGTTACATTCTACCCCCCTTAAAATGAATTTCGCCCTCGAAATTCGTCGGGGTTATAAATAGTTTACTATTCGAAAGTTTCTTTAATAGAAACCCACATCGTAAAAAGGAATACCAAAACCAATCTTTAAAAACAAAAGTATGAAACGTAACGGTTACCCAAATAAACTAATCATTGGGTTTCCACATAGGTGAAAATATGGATATGGAAGAGAAATCTAACCATCATGTTCTGATGGAGAGTGGTAGAGAACATGGCTATGGAAAAGCCAGTAATCACAAAGCCATAAATTTGTGACGATCTAAGGTACCATCTGATTCATCAGATATAAGATCACTAGGACAACATTTTTTTGGTTTTCAATATCGTTTCTCTAAAGTTGAAGAATTTGAATTAGAATAAATACTTACTTTATTTTGGTACAGTCGCACTATTGTTCATGCCTTGAACAATTTCCACTTCATATATTAAATAAATGAAGTTGAATTTGTTATTCGTGAAGTGTTAGCAGATCATGTGATAGAATGACGGGTCATTCCATCTGTCTCAAACAAAAGGTTAGAAACAATTATATACATAAGTCGATCTATAGTGAGATTAATCACATATGGTTCCTAAAATGGACTTATACTTCCTATATCATACTGCTTAATATAATAAAACTAGTTTCTACTAAACAGGGACTTCCTGTATGCCAGTGGTAGGCGATAAAGGCCAGTCGCACTTCGGTTGTGGGTTCGATTCCCACAGCCTTGTCCGACGCGATGGGCTGTCGCCCGTCCTGCAGGTTGTCCTTTTTCTAAAACTATATTACTATAACATCCCATCAATAATATCGAGAAAAAAAAAACTTCTATCCTTAAACAATACTAACTTATTCCAACATAATCCATTCCAATCTTTAGGCTTACCCATAATGCTGCAGTCCACTCTCATAACATAGTGAAAACGATTTCCAGAGATTTAATACCATCGTTGATCCCCATATATCATAAGATATGTCTTGTTGGTCACATTCCAAACATTCAAAGTCCTTAATCGTGTATTCTCTTGAATACCTTAGTGAAAACATGAATGTAGTTTAAAGTTAACACTTTCCACATACCAAAATCCTCAAAATTCTATATACTCAAACCATGATATCACTTAGTCCTTAGATCAATCATGAGCTCATGAATACTATTAAACATTTCATTTTCTCATTTTCCCTTAATTATGCGCATATCATCTTATTTCCAAAAAATATCTCAATCACTTTGAATACCACATCAATAAATATTGAAATACTCAATGATACAACATTATTTTGGAATCCCATTACATAAACACTTAATCATTCCACTACATCATTGTCATATTCAACATTGCCAATAGTGATCGCATGTGACTTCCCTTTTTCCTTTGCCTTCAGTGGTTGCTCATGTTAATCATCACTAACCCTTGGATTAGGGCATTTATTAGCATAATGCCCCATTTCCTTGCACTTGAAGCATTGAAGTGTTGGTGGTGCGTTCTCTGCAGTGTTTGCTTTATTCACATCATTAGAAACCCTTTTTCCATTACTTCGACACTCAGCTGCTCGATGACCTTCTTTTCCACACTTAAAACATTTTCTAGTCCCTTTAAGACAATCTCCAACATGCTTCTTTCCACACTTTGTGCATAAGGAAACATTCATCTTTTTTCACCATTATTCTAGGATTTCTCCTTGAACTCCATCTTTCGTTTCTTGTCAAAACCATGAGATGGATGTAACACCCCAAGTTTCCTCGGTATGTTTCCTTTCGAATAATGCAATGGCGTGCATTGTACACAACTTCGAGATTTTAACACACCACAACCAATCAAACTAGCCGTTATGAATAGTAATACCTACTTTTTCAAATTATATATATTTTATATTTCAAAATGGACTTTATTTTTGGATTCGGAGTATCGAATTTAGCCTAAGGTGAAATTTTGGTACTTTTCGGATAACTTTCACATTTTGATGAATAGTGAAAATTACTAAATTTTAATTAAAAACAACTTTTTTAATCAAAATAATTAATAGTGATAAATTATGAATTTGAGTGGTTTTAAAGTATATTTTGAATATATTTTTACCATTTATTATAATGTTGGTCATTGGACATAATTTTACAATTAAACCGAACATAAACAAGTGTCAATCTTTTGATAGTTATTATCTCTTTAAAAACACGCTTTTTGTTTTGACAGCGGGAATTAATTTCTGCCACTTCTGTGTTTTGAATTTAGAAAAATGGATTCCATATTTGGAATCAGGATGTCCAAATTGTGTAAATAGGTAACTTTTATTTTTAGACATTTTGAATAATTACTGCGGTAAATATTTTATTTACCATGGTTAAGGGTAAATCCTGTAAATAAGGGTTACAAAAATAATATTTTAATAATACTAAATTACCCTAAAACGTGTCTTAACCCTATTGGTTGATACGTGGTCGACCATGGGCATCTTTGGGTCTATTTTGGGACCCCATGGATCCACTTGTAAGTGATAATGACACTTTATTTTAATTAAGTTAAAATAAATACAAAAATGACACAAGCATATATCTTTTAACAAAACAATTGTTACAGAGGGTTATATATGTTGGATTTTAGATTATAAATATTCCATATAACGATAGAAATATTTCCTACATAATGATATTTTATTTATAATTTTTAGACATTAAATAATTTAATTTATTTATGACGCAATGATGATGCAGTAATTACTATAATAGTGAAAAATCAAAATAATTGATATTAAAAATACCCAAATAAATATAATATGAAACTTTTAATGAATTAAAATAATTTTCTAGGATAATATGATATATTAGTATTGATTTAATTGACTTTTTTTGAAGTAATCAATCTGTTATGAGTTTCACAAAAATCAACTATTGAATAGTGTCAAAATTGACATAAAAGAGTTTTTAAAACAAATATTATATTATTAATTGATATTAAATTCCAAAAAATCTAAGGTTCGGCCAAGAGACTTATATCATGATAGGTGTATCATTAATGGACCACTTGGGGGTCTCTTGTATGTATATGGTAAGTTTATTAACCATATAATATAAAAATACAAAGAGACATTGTAAAAGTGAAACTAATTAACTTAGAGTTAATACTTAAAGATAAGGTTAATATAAGTACCCAAACCTGTCTAAATTCTATTGGTTGAGTTTTTTTCGACCCATCCCCACCTTAACCTTTTAATAGTAAACTTTGGAGCCATTGGAAACCGAATATGAATTTATTATAAACTAATATCTCTAGCTTTTCCAAAGGTGCCCCTCACCCCTCTTATAAAAGGGCACTCCTCCTTCTCATTTCTTCACACCTTCAAAGCCCTTTGGTTCGGCCAAACCCTGCCCAAATACTATCTCCACTTCCCTCACTACAACCTAGAGGCCTTAGTTTGATCAGAAATCCAACCTAAGGAGCCCTTTTGATCAAATAAAAAGGAAGAACCCGAAGAAGAGGTAATGTTTTCACCACCCCTTTTCAAGTTCCATTCTTCTTCCACTTCTTCTTCCGTTGTTATTACCATTCTAAAATAATAACTCCAGTATCTCACATATACTGTGATGTTATTATAAATATGGTACAACCATATTCATTATTCTATCCACCCTTTGAATAACATGTCACCATACGTGCGTACGTACGGCTTACCGTCTCCACGTCGTGGTGTAATTGTTATTCAATATATTATTATTTGGATGGGTATAATAATGATGTGTAACTCATGTAAATAATAAATATAACATGATAATTATTCTTTATATATGATATAAAATCCAATTATATATTATTTTAATATCAAAAGAATGATATTGTCGCTCGTGCGTATGTACGGACTACCGTCTCCACGAACGCGATGAGATTCATTGTCCATCATATCCATTCAAGTATAATTATCATTTGATGATTTAAAAATAGTATCTAAGGACTTGATATCATTCTGGATATGAATAATATACATCCCATTAATAACGAATATGGCTCACATAACTAAGAATATAAAGTAAAATGAACCCGTTAACACCCGAAATGACGATAATTATAAGATATTATTAACAAATCAATGTTAAAAGATAATATATGATATCATATTAAAGTAAATGATTCTTGTATAATTCAATAACAATTATTTCACCATTATATAGGAGTTAAACCTACCATCGACCAAGGAAAAAGTACAAAGTAAGGGATTCTCTTATCTCACTATCAATTCCGTGAGATTTCCATTGTTCGCCACTAAATTATTGAAAGTGGTGTATTGTGTACGGCCATTTGATATATATTATCATGATTCTATTATATTAATGTTATTCTGTAAATCATTTGGTGGTTATTAACTTTTGTCCATACGACTCAGTTGATTAACGTGGTAAGGGGTTTCTTATCTCACTTTTAATTTCGTGAGATTTCCATTATTCACCACTTAATTATTGCATGTGGGGTATGTGTACTGCCCATGATTGCATTCATTGTGTAATATACATTAATTTATGGGTATTTACATCATCAGGGTATGATACTTCTTTCATGGGTGTATGTTTCGTAAGTTACCTAATCGATAAGGGAATTTGAAATTTCAATTTCCACTCATTTGGCTTTATGCATATTTCATTGATTATATTACCCCAAGATTATGTGTGGAATCACTATTCATTTGATTATGTCATAATTTTCTACTCCCCTTCCTGTGGATATAAGTTTGATACACATAATCACTCCATTGATAATTCTCAAGTCATTGATATGAATTTGATAAGAGTAATTTTAACTCATTCTCCATTTGTTGAGTTAAACATCCAATTCGTTGGTATTGTTTTTACAAGAATATGTGTGAATGTCCTTTGATTGTTTTACACTGAATATCCAATCATATTTAGTGTATTTATATTTTTCACACATAATTATTTCATTGATTTTTCCTTAACCTAAGGATACAACCTTTATGAGAGATTTCATCTCAATTTACATTCCATTGAGACTTCTTTGTTGATATACACCAAATCACTTTTATGTGGTGTATATAATGTACTTTGACATAGTATATCATGAATCCCTTTACTCTCATGATATTACAAAGTTTTTATTACCTCAATTATTTTTACTCAAGTGTCTCTATTTTGGTTAGAATCTCTAACCAAAATACCGTTTTAAAATGTTTTAAAGACTTATTCTTCTAAATCATGCACATTAATGTCCATGTTTTAAAAATGGTTTTAAGGATTTATTTATATGGACATTAAAGTTTTAAAATTAAAATCCTTTTAAAAGTTTCAAAGTGGTATAGGACACTTTGATTCAAAAATCTATTTTTAAATGGCTTCTTGACAAATAGTGTGACTTTTAAATGATTTCAGGAAAAGGGGGATATTTCCCTCAAATAGTTTTGATGATTATTTTCATCTATGTCAACATCCTTCATTATTCATGATTGAGGTTAATGTGATACAATACAATCTTCCATATTGTATCAAATGAGTTATGTTTGACTGTGGATGTTCTATTTTTATACCATTCATGGTTTGTGGTTTAAGTATTGACATTTCGTATGCTAGTTTTAATACGAATGTTTATTTTATGCTTAAACCTATTCATATGAGGAATGCATTGGACTTAATAAGTGACGGGTGGAGCCCGCTATAGCTCCTCGATGCATCGGTAGGTCTCATGAGACAAACTAGTGTCTTGGCACAAGGCCTTGACAAAATCTTATTTGTAGTCTTGGCACGAGGCCTTGGCTATGTGGTTATGATAGTCTGGAATTATGCATTCCAACATTATGAAAGTGGATATTGATATTGCATGTGATCATTCGACTAGTAGAATATCCATGTGAGTAAGTAAATGGCATTATTTCATTTTACCTTTTACATTTTATGCTAAAGTTCAAGTTTAAAAGTCTTTTGTTTTAGTTATAAATTGCCTTAAGTGTTTATGCTTATTTATGAAAGCTTCTGCTATAATGTTATCCTTACTGAGCATCTGAGCTCACCCCTTTCAATGTTTTATTTTTCCCAGGATTATGAAGAAGTAATTTATGAATGACCTGCAGGGATAGTATGATGGGATATGAAGACAAGATGTTTTTTTATGATGTAATGTAAAAAAAATTATTGATGTATCTAGTTATTCCAAGGCTACTAAACTAATCGGTCTTTCGAGACTTGATATTTCTCGTGATCATGCCAATGTTATATAATAATGCACCGACTCTAGGTAACTAGGTTCGGGGCGTTACAGTTGGTATCAGAGGAAGTTTAGTACAAACCATGGAAGCTAGATTTAGATAAACTCTGATTAGAGCACGTAGACCTAAGATGAACTTTGAGGATTAGTATAAAAGAACTTCCGAGAATTTTGGTATTGTAGAGATTTTGTGAGTTTTCCGAGCAATACATCCCTGTCTGGATACGAGCAGGTAGAGGCGGCTCTGGCACAGATGTACCTAGGGGTAAAACCCGAAAAAACCGCTTTGAGCTAGACTCGAACGGGAACTGGTGCACGACAACGGGCCTTGCTGCACTCTTGGTTACGACACTCCCGGGGGATATGCTTAGGATAATTTACATTTTCTTTACAAACCGATTTAAGTAATATATACATAAGATGAGAGTAAATGACCTTGATTAATCTTAATATGTTTCAAATTGAGAATATGGTGACATTTTAATCTCTAAATGATTTTACGAGTACTATTACTCACACAATGCTTTCTGGTTTTAGTCAATGGATGGATTCCAAGGAAGTCATAGTGACTTTGAGAATGATGTACAAGGTGGGAACCGTGGTGGTGATGAGCAAAAAAATGGAATGTTGATAGGCGTAAAAGATATCGTCTTTATGCCAAATCAGTTTTCCAAAAATATGATCAACAATATATATATTAACCAACTCCCAGACTCAAAAAGGAAGAGAAAGGTGATAAATGATAAGATCTCCAGCAACGGAGACCATGGAGAAAAGAAACCTCAATTTTCATCATGCAGGAAATGTGGAAAGAGACACCCAGGAAAGTGTCTCAATGGGACAACGAAATGTTTTACGTGCGGGAAGGATGGACATAAAGTGAAGAATTGCCGAAGAAAAATGAAGAGTACTATGGAAGAAGATAAAAATGGTCCCAAGAGTCCATTTACAGTCATTTGCCGTAAATGTAGGGGACCTGTCCATTACCCGAGTGAATGTCCTATTCTATAGGATATTTTCTTGGTCAAAGAAGAAGCTATGTGGAAATAAATGGTTAGAGAAAAATTTAAAAATTATTAGCACTCCTTGTTGATGGGTTTACTTTGGAATAACTTTCTCTTGTATTTGTAACCCCGCAGTTTTCCATGTGAGAATGATATTTGAGGAAGAATTGTCTCTTCTCTTGTGGATATAGGTATAAATAACCATTTGGTTTTATATGATCGTTGGGCTTTGAGAAAATTATAAGTTATTATAATTTGGGATAATAATGCAAAGTTTGATATAACATTTGTGATTAAATTATGTTATTTTGAGGAATTTATCTCATTTTGGTAATATTATAAAATATTGTTTTTGAAAAAGGACAACACGTAGACCGTGTGACAACCCGTCGCGTCGGACAAAGCTGTGGGAATCGAACCCACAACCAAAGTGCGATTGGGATTTATCGCCTACCACTGGACTACGTGAAGTCCCTGGTTAGTGTGACTTTTTTTTTGATTTTATTGATCAATAATAAGATGATTTGGGTTCTTATGTCTTATCAAATGAATACCCTTGGTATAGGAAAATGATTTGGTGATTAAGTGATAAATGTTATTTTGGAAGATGTTCGCTTTGTTGGAAAAACTATATGCCCAAGGAACATAGAATACAATGGGGTTTCATTTGTAGAGTAATGGTGGATTTTTATCTACGTTTTTATTGTTGATTTATAGTGATTTGGGTTATTTATGGAAATTATTAACATATAACAGAGAATATGTGATGATGTTAATTACTTTTAAGTATGTGACTTTAAGAGTATTTGATGTCATTTGGAGATACAATGTAACATGGGAGACTACATAATCAAATTCTTCTATGATTTGGGTTTCAATATTAGTTTGGATTATATTAAAGGATTTTAAGGACAATTGGTTATTGAATGGTATCTATTTAACTTTGGGGTATTGTTGGTTTAATTTTAGAAATTAAGATTAGTGCATATTTATCTCAATGAATATCCTTTTGGGGGATCATTAGATCATTCACTAACCATTTTGGTTTTGATTAATCTTCAAATACAATGTAAATATATGGTTTATCCTGCATGGATCATGTGATTCTATAGAAGTTTATTCTAGCTCTTCCAGTGTGACCAAGTCTTCTTGAATACTCATCGTTTAAAAAAAATTGAGTTAGTGGTGGAAATTTATTAAAGAATGAAAATCTACTTAAAATGTAAGTATATCTCATAATGTTCTTAGTCAATATCATAAATGAATTCCTCTTCCTTATGTAATGTAACTTAAAAAAAATGTTGTCCGTTTACTTTCCTACTAGGAGACTAATGGTCGTTTGTCCCAACACAAGTTTGTGGTTTTCTCATTGTTAACTTTCTCCTGATCATGATTTATATCCCTCTCTATCAGAACTTGACACTTAGTTTATCATCCATATCCATGTTTTCTTACATGGAATCCTAGAATGGGTTATCTTGGATGACCCTTATACCTCTCTTTCTTTCTTTTAAACTGATAGTTTTATTGGCTCTTTTTCCGATGTGGGACTTTCCATTATATTCCAAAGCAAAATTTTCAAAATTGCGAGGACGCAATTTATTGAAGGAGGGGAGAATGTAACACCCCAAGTTTCCTCGGTATGTTTCCTTTCGAATAATGCAATGGCGTGCATTGTACACAACTTCGAGATTTTAACACACCACAACCAATCAAACTAGCCGTTATGAATAGTAATACCTACTTTTTGAAATTATATATATTTTATATTTCAAAATGGACTTCATTTTTGGATTCGGAGTATCGAATTTAGCCTAAGGTGAAATTTTGGTACTTTTCGGACAACTTTCACATTTTGATGAATAGTGAAAATTACTAAATTTTAATTAAAAAAAACTTTTTTAATCAAAATAATTAGTAGTGATAAATTATTAATTTGAGTGGTTTTAAAGTATATTTTGAATATATTTTTACCATTTATTATAATGTTGTTCATTGGACATAATTTTACAATTAAACCGAACATAAACAAGTGTCAATCTTTTGATAGTTATTATCTCTTTAAAAACACGCTTTTTGTTTTGACAGCGGGAATTAATTTCTGCCACTTCTGTGTTTTGAATTTAGAAAAATGGATTCCATATTTGGAATCAGGATTTCAAAATTGTGTAAATAGGTAACTTTTATTTTTAGACATTTTGAATAATTACTGCGGTAAATATTTTATTTATCATGGTTAAGGGTAAATCCGGTAAATAAGGGTTACAAAAATAATATTTTAATAATACTAAATTACCCTAAAACGTGTCTTAACCCTATTGGTTGATACATGGTCGACCATGGGCATCTTTGGGTCTATTTGGGGACCCCATGGATCCACTTGTAGGTGATAATGGCACTTTATTTTAATTAAGTTAAAATAAATACAAAAATGACACAAGCATATATCTTTTAACAAAACAATTTTTAAAGAGGGTTATATATGTTGGATTTTAGATTATAAATATTCCTTATAATGATAAAAAGATTTACTACATAATTATATTTTATTTATAATTTTTAGACATTAAATAATTTAATTTATTTATGACGCAATGATGATGCAGTAATTACTATAATAGTGAAAAATCAAAATAATTGATATTAACAATACCCAAATAAATATAATATGAAACTTTTAATGAATTAAAATAATTTTCTAGGATAATATGATATATTAGTATTGATTTAATTTACTTTTTTCGAAGTAATCAATCTGTTATGAGTTTCACAAAAATCAACTATTGAATAGTGTCAAAATTGACATAAAAGAGTTTTTAAAACAAATATTATATTATTAATTGATATTAAATTCCTAAAAATCTAAGGTTCGGCCAAGAGACTTATATCATGATAGGTGTATCATTAGTGGACCACTTGGGGGTCGCTTGTATGTATATGGTAAGTTTATTAACCATATAATATAAAAATACAAAGAGACATTGTAAAAGTGAAACTAATTAACTTAGAGTTAATACTTAAAGATAAGGTTAATATAAGTACCCAAACCTGTCTAAATTCTATTGGTTGAGTTGTTTTTGACCCATCCCCACCTTAACCTTTTAATAGTCAACTTTGGAGCCATTGGAAACCGAATATGAATTTATTATAAACTAATATCTCTAGCTTTTCCAAAGGTGCCCCTCACCCCTCTTATAAAAGGGTACTCCTCCTTCTCATTTCTTCACACCTTCAAAGCCATTTGGATCGGCCAAACCCTGCCCAAATACTATCTCAACTTCCCTCACTACAACCTATAGGCCTTAGTTTGATCAGAAAGCCAACCCAAGGAGCCCTTTTGATCAAATAAAAAGGAAGAACCCGAAGAAGAGGTAATGTTTTCACCACCCCTTTTCAAGTTCCTTTCTTCTTCCACTTCTTCTTCCTTTGTTATTACCATTCTAAAATAATAACTCCAGTATCTCACATATACTGTGATGTTATTATAAATATGGTACAACCATATTCAGTATTCTATCCCCCCTTTGAATAACATGTCACCATACGTGCGTACGTACGGCTTACCGTCTCCACGTCGTGGTGTAATTGTTATTCAATATATTATTATTTGGATGGGTATAATAATGATGTGTAACTCATGTAAATAATAAATATAACATGATAATGATTCTGTATATATGATATAAAATCCAATTATATATTATTTTAATATCAAAAGAATGATATTGTCGCTTGTGCGTATGTACGGACTACCGTCTCCACGAACGCGATGAGATCCATTGTCCATCATATCCATTCAAGTATAATTATCATTTGATGATTTAAAAATAGTATCTAAGGACTTGATATCATTCTGGATATGAATAATATACATCCCATTAATAACGAATATGGCTCACATAACTACGAATATAAAGTAAAATGAACCCGTTAACACCCGAAATGACGATAATTCTAAGATATTATTAACAAATCAATGTTAAAAGATCATATATGATATCATATTAAAGTAAATGATTCTTGTATAATTCAATAACAATTATTTCACCATTATACAGGAGTTAAACCTACCATCTACCAAGGAAAAAGTACAAAGTAAGGGATTCTCTTATCTCACTTTCAATTCCGTGAGATTTCCATTGTTCGCCACTAAATTATTGAAAGTGGTGTATTGTGTACGGCCATTTGATATATATTATCATGATTCTCTTATATTCATTTTATTCTGTAAATCATTTGGTGGTTATTAACTTTTGGCCATATGACTCAGTTGATTAACGTGGTAAGGGGTTTCTTATCTCACTTTTAATTTCGTGAGATTTCCATTATTCACAACTTAATTATTGCATGTGGGGTATGTGTACTGCCCATGATTGCATTCATTGTGTAATATACTTTAATTTATGGGTATTTACATCATCAGGGTATGATACTTCTTTCATGGGTGTATGTTTCGTAAGTTACCTAATCGATAAGGGAATTTGAAATTTCAATTTCCACTCATTTGGCTTTATGCATATTTCATTGATTATATTACCCCAAGATTATGTGTGGAATCACTATTCATTTGATTATGTCATAATTTCCACTCCCCTTCCTGTGGATATAAGTTTGATACACATAATCACTCCATTGATAATTCTCAAGTCATTGATATGAATTTGACAAGAGTAATTTTAACTCATTCTCCATTTGTTGAGTTAAACATCCAATTCGTTGGAATTGTTTTTACAAGAATATGTGTGAATGTCCTTTGATTGTTTTACACTGAATATCCAATCATATTTAGTGTATTTATATTTGTCACACATAATTATGTCATTGATTTATCCTTAACCTAAGGATACAACCTTTATGAGAGATTTCATCTCAATTTACATTCCATTGAGACTTCTTTGTTGATATACACCAAATCACTTTTATGTGGTGTATATAATGTACTTTGACATAGTATATCATGAATCCCTTTACTCTCATGATATTACAAAGTTTTGATTACCTCAATTATTTGTACTCAAGTGTCTCTATTTTGGTTAGAATCTCTAACCAAAATACCGTTTTAAAATGTTTTAAAGACTTATTCTTCTAAATCTTGCACATTAATGTCCATGTTTTAAAAATGGTTTTAAGGATTTATTTATATGGACATTAAAGTTTTAAAATTAAACTCCTTTTAAAATTTTCAAAGTGGTATGGGACACTTTGATTCAAAAATCTATTTTTAAATGGCTTCTTGACAAATAGTGTGACTTTTAAATGATTTCAAGAAAAGGGGGATATTTCCCTCAAATAGTTTTGATGATTATTTTCATCTATGTCAACATCCTTCATTATTCATGATTGAGGTTAATGTGATACAATACAATCTTCTATATTGTATCAAATGAGTTATGTTTGACTGTGGATGTTCTATTTTTATACCATTCATGGTTTGTGGTTAAAGTATTGACATTTCGTATGCTAGTTTTAATACGAATGTTTATTTTATGCTTAAACCTATTCATATGAGGAATGCATTGGACTTAATAAGTGACGGGTGGAGCCCGCTATAGCTCCTCGATGCATCGGTAGGTCTCATGAGACAAACTAGTGTCTTGGCACAAGGCCTTGACAAAATCATATTTGTAGTCTTGGCACGAGGCCTTGGCTATGTGGTTATGATAGTCTGGAATTATGCATTCCAACATTATGAAAGTGGATATTGATATTGCATGTGATCATTCGACTAGTAGAATATCCATGTGAGTAAGTAAATGGCATTATTTCATTTTACCTTTTCCATTTTATGCTGAAGTTCAAGTTTAAAAGTCTTTTGTTTTAGTTATAAATTGCCTTAAGTGTTTATGCTTATTTATGAAAACTTCTTCTATAATGTTATCCTTACTGAGCATCTGAGCTCACCCCTTTCAATGTTTTATTTTTCCCAGGATTATGAAGAAGTAATTTATGAATGACCTGCAGTGATAGTTTGATGGGATATGAAGACAAGATGTTTTTTTATGATGTAATGTAAAAAAATTATGGATGTATCTAGTTATTCCAAGGCTACTAAACTAATCGGTCTTTCGAGACTTGATATTTCTCGTGATCATGCCAATGTTATGTAATAATGCACCGACTCTAGGTAACTAGGGTCGGGGTGTTACAATGGATATGTAACACCAACTTCCATTTCTACCTTCATAGCACAACGCACAATTTCATCATAGCTACTAAAGACTCTTATAGTTAATGCCCTTCGAAGACTTGGTTTTAAGCCACTGAAAAATCGATCAAATTTACTTTCAGGTTGGATGATAATGCCAGATGCATACCTTGAAAGTCTTGTAAAATTTGCTTCGTATATACCAACAGATTCATCATCCTTTTTCTTTAGTTCAAGAAACTCCTTCTCCATCTTTGTTCGAAGAATACAAGGGAAGTACTTACTGAAAAACAAGTTCTTGAACTCATCCCATTCCATGGACTCAATTTCATCTCTTTGCCTTGTATTCTTGATAAGATTCCACCATTGATCAGCTTCACCTTCCAAACGATATACTGCTAAGATGACTTTATCATGTTCAGAACATTGAAGAACTGAAAATATCTTTTCAGTGGTACTGATCCATTGTTCAGCAACAAGTGGATCAGAAGACCCACTGAAAAAAGGTGGACGTTGCCTCATGAAGGACTCAATAGAATATTGTTCCCTTCTCTGCTCATTTGGAAGTCCAGAATGATTCATATCTTGTGTAAGTATAGAAATAAGATTTTTCACTCCATCTCCCATAACATTTGTTTGTTCAGGAGGACAATCATTGCATTGTCCATTGCATTGATCAACATGGTTCCTCCGGGTTCCAGCCATCGTCTAAAACCCAAAAAGAATAGTGTGAGAGGGAAAAATCATGCTAGGGAAAACAACATAATAAAGGGGGAGTACCTTTAACACCTTAGTTTTAATTCTATGATTGTTAGCGTAGTTCTAGTACTATAACCTATACGTATACTTAACCTTAGGGACATCCCTAGACATACCTTAGAAATATCTCTAGGGATCTCACTAACGTTTTCGCATCCTAGTTTCCAAAGGTTGACTAAACCTTTCCTTTGATACCAACTGTAGAGACCCGAAGCCTGACTTACATGGACTTTACATTACTTTTGCGGAATACTTAGTACATAACAAAAACACACACACAAGGATCGTAATAGTTTAGTGTCTTTGGAAAATCGGAATAAAATCTTCTAATCGTGGTGAAAGATCTTCAACATCTCCCATAAAGATCTTCCTTTTTTTTACCTAAAACCTTTCTTTATATCCTGGGGAGAAGAAAACATAAAAGGGTGAGCTCAAATGCTCAGTAAGGGTAAACAAAAGAAATATCAATCACATCGTATTCATAAGAACATAACATTTTGGAAATCATAACCTGCAAAAGAGAGCATAATTTCATAACATGGGATAAATCATGGTAGTGAAATTTAATCAGAATAATCATAACTTAAAACATGAAACTTTGTGGCATTCACACATAATCATAGAGAATCATTTCTTGTTAGTCAAGACTCATTGCCAAGACTATCTTAGTGGACAAAGTCCCTTTCTGAATCGAGTAACCCTCGTTTCAGTCCTGTTTCACTGAACCGGTATAACCTACCATTCCAGCCATGTCTATCTCATTAGATATAAAATCTTTACCCAATGCATTGGAGGGAGATATAGGTCCCACCCATCTTATAATGAATCATTTCTTATGTGTGCCACAAAATCTTAAATCATACATCATTGCATAACCCATGTAATACAAATGGGAATCTTAAACATCATGACATCATAAAACAAATCATATAAGGCAAATGACTTCATAAAAATAATTCCCTCACAACATAATCAAATCAATGTAATTAAAGGTATAAAAACATAACCCTTTATTATCTTAGATGGAAAATAATTTTGATAAAACACTTGAACTCCATTCTTGAGGAAAATATCCTTTCTTCTTCAAAAACACTTTTATTTTCTTAATATGTCATACAATTATAAACTAAAAGAAGTTGATTAAAAATAAACTTGAAAACTTGTAAAGGAAGCTTCTTGGAAATAATGTTTTAAAAATCCATTCATGCAGTATAAGTTAAAAAAATCATTCTTCTCGTACTTTTGTCGGAAAAGTCAAAAAGTACCTCGTACGAAAAACGCAAAAAGATTCCTTTCATATCTTTTACTAAAATCTCACAGAAGGGTAAAATTTGATATAAACTATTGTAGAAGGATATAAATATTACATATTGGGGAAACATGGATGTGGATGATAAAATACACCCCAGTAAATACCAAAGTATAAGCAATCTCGGATAAAATGAGATCGTGACATTTCCCCTTACCTTAGGTCCGATTTGCTTTGTATGTGTCCAAACCTCATGTATAATGATTTAAATAATGTCATTGACTTATTACAAAATCATATTAATTGTTATGATATCATATATGGTTCACTTATGACATTATATTACCCGTTCTTTTGTAAATTCCATGTTAAAGAGGCGTTTTGGGTAAAATCGTTTCATTTATCGTAGGTGTTTTGACTTGTTGTTCTTGATATTATTATTACTTATATCATGATTTACTTACTTCAAGAATATAAAATATGATTTATATATCATATATATTCAGTATATATATATATAATAGATAGATAAATTAAATGAAAAACACCGTTCATGGAGACGGTAGTCCGTACGTACGCATGAACGTTGTTTTCCTTTCCTTATTGTCTTGAATGGAAGTAAGTAGATGACATACATATATATATATATACATAAATCCAGTAGCTTTATAATGTCATATATTTCATTATTATTTCTTTTATATACTTTATAATCATTCTTAAATGGTTAACATGGAGATTCAATCTCATCGCGTCGTGGAGACGGTAGTCCGTACGTACGCACGAGCGATGATATCATTTCCCTAAATATTGAATTGAATTGGAGTGGATTATACAATATATCAGAATCAATATGATGTTTTAATAACTATTTATAGTTATTCTTTACACCATTATACCCATCCATGTAAGGTGGTGGTGGAAAATAGATTACACCACGGCGTGGAGACGGTATTCCGTACGTACGCAGGCGCGGTGATTTCTTTTTCCGTAGGATGGATACATGGTGAAATAGGGTTGTTTCATACATATAATAACATATCAGTATATTAGTGATACTGATGTTATTACTTCATAATGAAACAACCTAAGAAGAAGAAGTGGAAGAAGAAATAAAGATGAAAGAATTGGTAACGGTAATTACCTCTTCTTTGAAGCGCCTCTTTGAGACCTCCTCTTAGGGCACTAAAATTGGTCTTTGAGGAAGACCACAACCTCTAGGATGTTTCTAGGGAAGTGGAGAAGAGATTTTTGCAGGGGTTGGCCGATCTTGAGTGCTAAAATTGGTGTGAGGAGGAGGGGGAGGAGGTGTCCTTTTATAAGGGAGGAGAGGGGCACCTTAGGAATACCTCAAAATATTATTTTATATTAATGTCAAAATCGGTTTATAATGGTTCCAAAGGGTCTTATTTAGAATCTAAAGTGGGTATGGGTCGAAATCCTATCAACCAATAGTATTTAGACAAGTTTAGGGTATTATTTTAACCTTATCAATTAGATTTAACTCTAAGTTAAATAATTTAACTTTTACCGTGTCTTTTTGTTTTCTTTCACTATATGGTTAATACACTTACTATAACATGCCAAACGAACCCCAAATTGTATATTATTAATACATATATCCTTATCTAAGTCATTTGTCCGAACCTTATATTTTTAGGAATAAAATAACAATTAATAATATAATATTTTATTTAAAAACTATTTTTTGTCCATTTTGACACAATTTGATATATGATTTTTGTGAAAGTTATAACAGAATTATATGTTCGAACAAAGTTGATTAAATCAACACTAATATATCATAGTAACCTATAAAATTATTGGAACTCATAAAAAGTCTCAAATTACATTCATTTGAGCATTTATAACATCAATTATGTTAATATTTCCTTAAAAGGGTAATTACTGCATCATCGTTGTGTCATAAATAAATTAAATTACTTAATGTCTAAAAATTACAAATAAAATACCATTATGTAGGAAATCTTTCTATATTTATAATGAATATTTATAGTCGAATTTATCTTAGGTATAACCCCATATTAAAAATGATTTACTTATTAAACTTTGATTTTAACTATTTTAACCCTTCTTTAAATAAATTAATAATAAATGTCCTAATCTAATCCAAGTGGGCCTAAATGGTAATATTTTATTCCTAAGTTTGTTTTTGGTCGAATTACACTTGTCCAATAGAATTGGGACATGTGTTAGGGTAATAATAATATCATATTTACCCTTAGTTACCCTATTTACTATTAACCGCGGTAAAAATAGTAAAAGGTTACTATTCACCAAAAAATTATTTTTATCTCATTGAACCACATTTTACTTACTGATATCAACCGTGTCTGTCGGATTTTCAAAATTCCATTCACAGAAGCGATAAAATTTAGTTTTATGCAAAATTCAGTTTTTAACCTACCACTTAGTGGTTTCACTATTCATCAAAAATTGAAAGTTTTCAGAAAAATACCAAAATTTCATCCTAAGCTATATTTCATATTCCAAATTCAAAAAATGAAGTCTATTTTACCAAATTCATAACATAGAAGTTGCATTAATTAATTTTATAATTAAATCCCGCTGTTAAAACAAATAGCGTGTTTTTAAGAAACAGTATCTATCGAAAGATTGACACTTGTTTATGTCTGGTTTAAATGTGAAATTACATCCAATGACCAACATTGTATTAAATTGTAAAAATATATTCTAAATATACTTTAAAACAACTCAAATTAATAATTTATCACTATTAATTATTTTGATTAAAAAAGTTGTTTTTAATTATAATTTAGTAATTTTCACTATTCATCAGAATATGAAAGTTATCCGAAAAGTACCAAAATTTCAACTTAGGCTAAATTCGGTACTCCAAATCCAAAAATAAAGTCTATTTTGAGAGCTAAAATTTCTAAAATTTTAAAATGTGGTTATTACTATTCATAACAGCTAGTTTTAATAATATTTTAATAGCATATCGTTGTTTAGTGAAACTTAGTATTACATACTACACACGCTATCGAGGAAGTTAGCGATTGCGTGTAATGCAAGGCAAGTCAAGGATGCGTGTTGTGCAAGCTCCTTTTGGTGTAGCGTACAATACAAGACATTAATAAAATTAAAAAGAATATTTTTCATAAAATCTCGGGCTGTTACATCAAAATAATTTGCAATATCATAAATATTTAGTATGACTTTTGAAATTATTCCTCAATCATCATTTTAGAACATAAGAAACAAATTTAAAATCACATGCCTCTCATGCATTTATTATTCCAAAAAAAGAATCTTCTTATTATTTATCATTATATAATATTATATATTTTGATATTTATTTTTAACATATTATACAACTATAGAAAAAAAAATTAGGTATCCATAGAATCATTTTAATTATTACCTTATCAATATTTATCTATATTATAAGAAATATCAGCTAGTTCAATTTTAGAAAGAACGTTTTATAATATATAAACCCATTTTTCTTCATTGGCAAAAATTCTCAAGTACCAATATATGCCAAGAAAATTGATGAACTTTAATTTTTTTCATTCCAAAACTAATTTCAATGAAATATTTTATGTTTTATTTATTTTCATCTTAATATACAAAAAAAACATGTATCATATGAGTATCTTGTTAACAAGTACTCAATGTGTAATTTTTTTAAAAACACACCCAATAAAGTTATGACCCTTTAAATTATATTTAGTAGTTTTTATGATACATGTTTTACTAATTTATAACTCTAATTTAATTTTTATCTTATAAATTTGTTATTTTGGTTCACTATCATGATATTTATTGAATTTATATAATTCTCGGATAATATTATGGAAAAAAATTCAATTAATCCACCATAATAATTATCTCAACATCATTTTTATACTTACTTGACAATGAGTTTTATCTATAAAATTGAATCCTAGGGTTTATAATCCTATTAATTTATCTAAAAATTTTATTTATGTATATGGAAAACACATTAAAAATTATTTTTTATGTGCACCTAACTGTTATGGTCACCTAAACTAAACATTCAAGGTTTTGACAAGTATTTTATTTAAATGAAAGATAACACATGGTATTTTGAGACATTTTATGTCATATAATTGTATAATATTTTGTACTTCCCATTAATAATTCATCTCATTCATTACATAAGTTTTTTATGATTCTAATTTTTCAATTTTATATATATTAAATAAATAAATAATATAAACTTGTTGTAATTGGGTTATTCTATAAATATTTATGAAATCATTTATTTGTGTTATGAATCCAGGCTGGAATTTATTTTTACTATTTCATATACATGTTTACTCATTAAATGAAAATGATACTTTAATCTACTCATGTAGAGTATTAATATCACATGAAACTAATATATCACACAAGAGAACATATTATGTGAAACATAGTAAAGTCTCACTTTTCTAGTCAGCGTCACAACCTCAAAGTTAATGAAAAGTATAAGTCAAAATCACACTATCCATATACTATTAATCAATATGCATGTAATCTTTTATACATAATTTTAGTGAAAATATTTTTAAATAATTATAAGAAATTTTTTATGTCAAATTTATAACAAAATATTATTAACATTGGTTGAGTAAATTTAATTATTAATTTAAATAAAGAATTTAACTCATTAAATATCTGGTATGACATATAAATATATATATATATAGTTAAAATAATTTAAATTTAGAATATACATATTCACATATGAGAAATTACCATAATATGAATAGAGAACTAAATAAATGAAAATTTTATAAATTTTAACATGGAACTTTATAAGAACTTCATTAATTAATATTATTAAAATACATATATTTAAAATATATAATATAAATATAAATATTTCACATTTAATAATATCATGGTATATATTAACTCTTCCAAAATTATTAAAATATATAATTAACTAATTAATAAAAAATTTACAGAATTATTTTTTTTATAAACACTTCATACCTAATTCTTTAAATAATCTGAATTAGTTAAACCATTTTATATTTTATTAATTATTTCATGTAAAATATTGTGCTCAATACTCTGGATCAAAACCCTTATTTTGATATATTTTCATATAAATCATTAGTGACGATACAAAAATAATCAATTTTATAGAAGGATGAAGATATGAATTTTATTCATAAAGAATAGGCTAAAGGAAAAAAACCATGGATAATTTTCTTAGGGATTATACAAACCAGAAAATTGAAACAATGAAAATTTCATGATTCTTCAACAATTATTCCATGTTGTATAAATGAATCTCACCAATTGAATTATTAGTGAAGGATATTGGTTTCCTTATATTAAATTATCATCAGAACATTATTTGTATATTTATATATGGTCAACTTAATTTTTTTCATCAAAAAATTACATTATGATATCAAATTTGTGGATTTCCCTATTTGTTTGACTATTGATAATCACATTTCTCTGAAATTTATATATTAGTCCATTTATTATTTGGGATCGATTAAAAAAATATTCCGTATAGACCAACTTTAGAATTAGATCTCATCATCTGAAATAATTTTATTATGAAAAAATATTAAATAAAACATTTATATAAGTAATTTGTATTTATTATAACATTTCAAATATGTGTTATTATTTAAATTATAATAAATTCATAACTAAATTTTTTTTCTATATGCCATGGGTTAATTTAATATAATTATTATATATGGTATTAGTTTTTATAATTTATAAATTAATTATAATGTATTGAGGGTTTTCAAAATTAAAAACATTTAAAAAAATTAAGAAACTCATTAATAAAAAATAGTGATTGTAACGAACCATATTTTAATCAATGGGGATAACCGTTTATAATTATTTCATATAATATAAATCATATAAATTCTCAAAGTGAACACAATTCAAACTTTATAAATGAATAATTAATGAAATAAGTGGTATTTATTGAAATTAAGGAACCTACACTAATGGAATAGTAACTTGGCCATTAGAATAGTAATGTTACAATTTGGAATAGTAATATAGCCAATAGATTAGTAACCTCAGCTATGAAAGTACATGAAAAATTATATATTTTATAAATGAAAATATGATATACTTATATCATGGTATTAGTAAACAAATATTTTTAAAATGATAAATTAAGTGTTAGTATTTTTGTAAAACATACATTTTTATTTTAAATTTTATAATTAATATAATTATATGAAAAAAATCATAAGTTATATTAAAATATTATTATTTTTTGTTTTATGATTATAATTTAATTTTGTGAGACGTGAATTAATTTTCCAGAGTGTCATAAAATCTATTATAATATTCAAATCAGTATTTTCAAAATCAATGATAATTTTAATTAAAAACAAATATTCTCATATTTAGAAAATTTATTTTATAAAATTATGTATATTATTGAAATATACACATTGATAAATTGTTCAGAATAATTTTTGGGATTTTTCAAAAATTGATTAATTTTTAGGAATAGTGAAATATGGTAATTTATGGTATTTAACATTATAAGTAAATTAATGGATTCTTATGTCACATTTGGTTCATAGATGGTGTTATTGGCCATCATCTCAAAATCACATTCTCTAGTTACTCTACATAGTAACAATAATCTACACTATTGATAGTCTTGAACCAAAAAAATAAACAAAATAATAAAATAATAAAAAACACCCCCCCCCCACTATAAATACCACACTCACCACATATTCTCCTCATATATTCTTAGGTATGTATCATGCTTCTATTATAACCAGTTCCACTCCAAAAACACTTCCCCAGGTTTTCAGCTTTCATTTCTCACCAAAATACCATTTCTAAGTGCCTTCAAGTGTTTCTCAAGGAGACGAGACTCAAGAAGTAAAACACTGCCTCTTTCCCTTTTAGTTTTTTTCATTTTATATCCTTCCATCATGCCCTCTATAAAAATTAAAAATATAACTCTAGTATAATACATATATTGATATATTATTATTTAATTTTATATCCATTATAAAATCTCATCTATTCTCTATTTTATATTAAAAATGAAATCATTGTTTGTGATGGGCCGATTCATCACCTTCATGGACAACAATTTTCATTTTCATTTATAGACATCATGGATGCTCATAAAACCATTATAATGGTTAGAAAAGTATTTTAAAATGTTTTTAGTAACATTATTTATGTTCTATAAATAATATGTATACATAATATTAAATAATAAAATAATACTAGTTTGTGATAATCTAAAATCCACTAAAATAAACTAACATTCATCATAAACATTTTATCTAATAAATCATTATCATATATGGAAAAAATTTATGTATGTTACCATTTAAAATTATGTGGGTTCATAAATATAATATAATTCAACTTTTGATGTTTTTCTTCTACTTGACAAGAAATCTCAAAATAATACTCAAGAGAACCAATGATAAAATCATGAAATAAGTTCTACAAAAATGAATAAATTGAATATTATAACTCATCAAAAATGACATAAAGAAACTTAATAAAATTAAATTATTTCAAATCAATCTATAATAGGGATTTAATTAAATAATTTTTGGATCAATTTTTAATATCTAGAACATTATGTTTAAGTGTAAAATACTTTCAGAAATAAGATATGGGAATCTGTCTGAACCATAAAATTACCTTGTGGTTATGGTTTCTCTATCTTTAACCCAATTAATTTATTTATTAATTTTATATAAATCTTCTATATTGGGTTTATATGTTAAAAATCATGTATCCATATTTATTCATCCTTATTTTATGGGGAAATACATGTTTTAAAAGGATACCTTCTAAATTTCTTCACAATAAGAAAAACCGATTAGAGGAAACATCCCAATTTCATACCAATTTTCATGTAAAATCCATAATTGGTTATAATACATCAATATTTTTCTAAAATAAATACTCTTATCATTAAAATATATCTTTGTTCATTTTTTGTTTTATATTGTAAATTATTCCTTTGTCTGATTTAAAGACTCTTTAATATTGTCCCTTAAACCGTACAAAAGCGGATCATTTATAAATGTTTCTTACAATCTTATTTTACATATTTTCAATTAATCTAGACACAATTTTATCATTATCTATTCCAATTTTTTTCTTTATGGATGACATTGTTTGATTTAAATACACTCTTTAATGGACACCTTTATGATACACCCATTGGTTATTCCTTATGGAATGATTATGATACTCATTTAATTCCCAGGATAACCCTTATAATTACACAATATGTTTGATTATTCATGTAGAACGCATATTCGTGAAAATGTTACGATTGGATATTCCAGATAGTACTCCAATGAATTGGGTAATGCTTTTTTCCCAAGAGACTTCATGTCGGGATAGAGAGTAAACCTGATTCCATTGTGGGACATTTTTTACCATGTGATATAGTCTTGGTAGTTTTCCTATGCTCATATTTATGTCATATTTTAGGTTTTTTCCACATTCCTAATATTCTATGATTTCAATATCCCATGGTCTACATTTTATTATTCAATATTTTTATTCATGTTTTATGCCTTTTTAGGTGACTTTTTATAACTTCTAATCCATGTTTTTTGTGTTATTCATATGTTTATCCCCTTACTAAGCTTTTTATATCATACCTTTACTCTTTTTTCCCTTGGTTTCTTATGTAGACATAAGACCTAAAATTATGTTAGGAGCTCATTATAGAGATTAAATAAAAAATTATTTATATTTCATACATTATAATATGTACCTAATCTTAAAAATACTCTAGACATTGTAATATTTTACTTTATTTCATGGTTAATTATGTTTAAAATCATTTGATAATATTTTTAATGTCCTAGGTTCATTATAAATGGTATCATAGAATTTTGTAGTTATTTTTTGGCTATATTGACTAGAATACTTTAATAAGACCCCTTGGGTTAATTATATCACCATGGATAACATATATTAAAACATAGGAAATAGCTTGTTATGATTTACTTTCCATTAATAATTTTATCCATCTATGTTCAATGTTTTCTTTTTATATTCTTATTGGATAAGTATTTAATCTCCCTGATTGTACTCAATTTTTATTAGGTAATGGAGGGAAATAATAAAACTCATTCCAAAAATCAATGTGATAGGAAATGTGATGATTTCCCTAATAAAAATTCCAAATCGGATGGGAATTAGAGCTCAAAAATTCAGGATAGTACTATTACATCTAACTCATGTTACGAATAATAACTTAAATTTTATGGAGTTACCTCTATATCTTAATAAATGTCAAATTGCAGTAAAAAATATTTTAGTGTCCCCCTATCGTTAGTATATATATTGATTTCTTTATCATAGAATAATTGACTGACTCAATTTAGAAATTATTCCCTATGATCTAGTGTTCAAAATAAGATAAATTCAAGATGGTGGTCAATCAATTTGATAATGATGCTAAACAGTGGTGGAAATGGATCAAAAACACACAGTCTAATGAGAAAATTGCTTCCATGGATTATAATGCATTCAATAAAATAGATTTCAATAAATATTTTCCCCCAAATTTCTATCTTAATATAGAAAAGGAGTTCCTCGGGCTAAAAATGGAATAAGAGTCTATTATGGCGTATGAAGAAAAAATATCTAGGCTTTCACAATATGCATCCTTTTTATTCATGAACACCTAAAAAAGTGGATCTCTTCTTTATTAGAGTAAATTAGAGTCAATGAAAATAATTTTAAATTTTAGAAATTGAAAACTATAAGGATATTATTCATTGTTCCCATAATAGTGAAATGGATATCAGGTACTCTCTGTGTTATCATGGGATAATAGATAAAAACTGGAAAATTGAATTTAATTTGGGATGATCAATAGATAAATCCCATGATGGAAGGAAAACACAACATCCCACCTGTCAAAAGTGTCCAATGATGCATCCTAGAAACTAACTATGCGGAACCCAGAGATGCTTCAAATGTGGAAGAAAGGGAAATATATCTAATAATTACTAAAGGGATATAATGAATCCCACAAATGAGAAGTAATAATAGATGGTTCAAACCCACACTCATCTTGTATTTCTTGATTATAACTGTAAGGAACATGGGAATTATATGATCCATTTCCCTAAGCTAAGGGTTTTTGGATATAAAAAACAAAAACAACCTCCATGGAAATAAGGAAGGGAATATTTTATCACTACTGATAATGTGGAACTCGAAAATGATGTGGGGATCGGTACACAGGTTATTCATTCAGTAGTAGAAAACATACTATTTGATTTTGGTTATACATATTCTTTTATATCTTTCATGTTTCGTAGAACTATTCAAACACCCCTCCAAATATAGATGTTCAGTTATCTATGAGAACAAAAAAATAGGGAAATTATTCCATCCAATGTATATACCTCCTCCATAGATAATGTTTGTTAATTGAACCTCTCTGAAAATATTTTCAAACTTCTTTTGGTGGAGTTTTATGTTATTTTGGGCATGTATATTATATCTTTAAACAAATACAACATCAACTATCTGAAAAGGGAGATCAATATTAACATACAAATGCATTGTCCTATTTTTTATAAGTGTAATGATGAGGATGAATCTTTATCTGAATCATCGTCTCAAGTGTGGATATTATTTACTTATGAGAAATCATATCTCTCTCAAATAATTGGTACAAATAGATGAATAATGCTCAAATAGATTACCATTTTAAGGGAATACACTAATGTGTTCCCCAAAAAATTATATGGTCAACCTCTGAACCCATAGGTTGAGTTCTGAATTGAACTTATTCTAGTATCTCTTCCTATATAAAAAACCTTATAGAATGAACACAATTGAGTTGTAGGAACAAAAGAAGTAGTTACAAAAGATTCTGGACATGGGCTTTATGCACCTTAGTGCTTAACCATGGTGTGTTCTTGTCCTATTCATCAAAAATATGGACGGATAAATGAAACACTTCAATGATTATTATGAGAACCAAAAAATCCTGATAATTAACATGTATCCCCAAGCATGAATTGATGACTTATTCGATCAGCTGCGTGGGGGAATGTATTTATCTAAGGTGGACCATTGGTTGGGATATCACTAATTAAAGGTTGGTGAGGAAGATATTACCAATAGTGTCTTTTAAATGATGTTTAGACAATATAAGTTCATAGTGAGGCACTTTGGACTCAATAATTCTCTATCAATTTTCATTGACATAATTAATAGACTCATTAGATATTACTTCAAAAAAATATATGGTATTCCTTGTCGATGGTATTCTGATATACTCTAAAACAATGTAGGATCATGAAGACCATTTGAATACTCTGACAAAAAAAATTGAAGGGACAAACACTATGAAAAATATATAAAATTTTATTTTTGGATAAAGATATTATCATTCTTGGGGAATGATATCACAAGTAAATGAATTTATGTGGGCCCTTTCAGAAAAAAGGGAATTGAAGATTGGCCCAGATCAACATATGTAATGAATATCCATATTTTCCATGCAATAGTTAGGTATTAATGATTTTTTTGAATAACTTATAATTATTTTCATATCCATTAACCAAGATGAATCAGAAGGGATTAATGTTTTTTCTGGAATAGTTAATGTGAGGACCATTTAATAGAGTTAAAATAGAGGCTCATAAGTACATAGGTACTCACACTTCTGAAAAGTGGGGATCTCACTATTTTATACAGAAATGCTTTAAATAAGGGATTATACTATTTACTAGTGAAAATGATAAGTTGATATCCTAAGCCTCAATGAAATTTAAATTTCATTAGAAAAACTATCCCTCGCATGATCTGGAGTGGGAGGATGTTATCATCGTGTTAAAAATTGTGTGGCATTATCTATATGGTGTGAAGTGTGATATATATACATATCATAAGATACACAAACATATATTTAAACAGAAGGAGCTTAATATACTCTATCTAAGTTGATTATAGCTCATCTAGTATTATGACAACTCAGTCTCCTACCATTTTGTTAAGTAAAATAGATTGGAATATGCTCTAAATACAAAAAAAATCACATAACATTATCAATGATTAAAATTTATAACGATCCAATCTTATTAATACTGGAAATGATGGATGGGAGAATCATTTGGTAGAGAGCATAATCAACACTTTCTCAGATGATTTTTTAACCATCCCTCTTATAGAAAATAATTTATTCGCAAATAAATGATGTGAAAATTCATAAAAAGAAAGAATATATCTGAAATGGAAAACCTAAGTATTAAAAATTAATGGGAAATGAGATATAAAATATAGTTCATGATTATTTTTATCATAAAATATAGTAATAAGGAAATATATTCTTAACAATTCACATATCTCAATAATATTTATTCACCAATGGAGATAAAAATGTATCAATATCTCCAAGATCCCAATTGGTGGGACAATATGAAGATAGAGACTGATAAATATAAATCAATGTTCCAGGTATGTTAACATGTTAAGGATGAAATGTAAAAAGACTAATTTGATGATGTAACTAATACCCATACAAACATGGAAGAGGAAAAACATCACCATGTACTTTTTTACTGGACATCCAATGACATCTAGAGGAAACAGTGCAATATGGGTTGTTATGGTTCATCTTATAAAGACATCTCACTTTATCACAATCCTAGAGGATTTTTCACTTGAAAAACAATCATAGATATACATTAATGAAGTGTTGAGGCTACAAATAATATCATTGTTGACTATATCTAATAGAGATCTGATATTTAACTCCATGATTTAGAAAAGTATTCAACTTTCTCTAAAAATGATCTTAACATCATTATGGTTAATCATACTCAAACAAACGGACAATCTGATCGGACTATTAAGACACTAGAATTCATGTTAAGATCAAGTTATATAGACTACAAATGAGGATGGTACCAACATTAATCTAAGGTATATTTCTCATAAAAAAAATAAATTTTACTCAAGTATACAATTTTCTCCATATTAATGAATTTATGGGAAAAGATGTTAACTATTGGAATTCTAGAATAAAGTTGGTGAACATAAGCTTCTAGGACTTGAAATGGTCAAAGAAATGGTAGAAAAAGTGAAAACAATTTTTCAAAACATCAAGGCAGTGCAATGCTGACAAATGAATTTTGAATAAAATTGTTAATGGGCCCCAAAGTTTGAGGTTGGATACATTTTATTCCTCCAAATATCTCCATGGAAGAAGATCATGATATTTTATAATAAATGAAAGATGATTCTCAAGTACATCGGAGCTTTTGAGATTCTTGATCATTTTAGATTTGTGTTCTATCGACTAGATCTTAGACATACAATGTCTCAAGTCCACTATGTATTCCACATATCTCTCTTAATGAAGTACATACTAGATCTCATAAATGTACTAAATCCATAGGTGTAATAAATGTAGAACAACCTTTCATGTAAATAGTAGTCAATGATGATCTTGGACCATAGATATAATGTTTTATGGAAAAATGTTATTCCCCAAGTCAAAGTACTATGGAGGAACCATATATATAAAAAGGAGATTGGGAACTAGAGGATGAAATGAAGTATAATTACCATCACCTGTTTTCATGTTAGTATGTGGAATGAAATTGGGGTGGAGATATTTCATAAGAGGGGGAGGATGTAATGACCCAAAATTTTATAAATATAAATTCCCTTCTTATAATTATTTCATATAGTATAAATCAAATAATATCACATAGATAACATAATAAAGACATTATAAATGAATAATGAAGGGAAAATAGGTATTTCTAGAAATTAAGGAACCTATAAAAATAGAATAGTAACCTGACCATTTGAATAAAAATGTGACCACTAGGAATATTAATCCAGATAATAGAATTGTAACTTTATCGATGAAAGTATATATAAAATTAAGGTATCTTATAAGTAAAAATATGATATATTTATATCCTAGTATAGGTAAATAAATATTTTTAAAATTATAAAATTAAGTGTTTTTATTTATCTAAAACGTAAATGTTTATTTATAATTTTATAATTAATATACTGATTTAAAAGAATATTTATATTCATCAAATTGATATGTCAATTAATATTTTGTTGTCCTGTGATTATATTATAATAGTATGAGACCTTTATTAAATTTTTACAATTTCATAAAATCAATTCTAAAATTAATATCAGTATTTTTTCGAATAAATGATAATTTAATTTATCATACTAATAAAATTATTATCCAAAAATGGATTCAATTTTTAAAATATAAAAATTGAGAGTCTATGGTTAATTTTTCAATTTTTTCTAAAATAGTTGATTTTTTGTGAATAGTGAAATATGTTAATTTACAGTATTTTACATTATAAGTATATAAATGAATTTTTTAATAATGTATGAGTGATAGATGTTTTTAGTGGATATTATCTCGAAAATACATGGTCTATTTACTTTAAATAATCACAAGAATCAATACTATTGATAGTATTGAATGAAAATAATAAATAATTGAATACAGTAATCAAAAGAACCCCTCTCCACCAATAATAAAAATCACCCCTCACCACCTCTACTCCCCACTCCTTCTAATACAATGAAATTTTTTATATTATAACCCATTACCCTACCAAACCTCTTCCCCAAATTCTGGTCTTGTTGGTATCACCAAATGTACATTTTCACATGCCTTGAGGAGGTTCTCAAAGAGCTAAGACTCCAGAGGTAAAACCCTACATCTTCCCCTTTTAATTTAATTTATTTTTTTTTTCTTACCTACCATCCCCTATCCAAAGTTACATGATAAATAAAGTATAATTCATGTATTTTATTGTTATTATGTTTATGGTATATCCATCATCGAAACAGTTTTCTTCCTTTTTTATCTCAAAAATGATAAAATCATCTGGGATATGCTGATTCACCAAAAATATTGTAGTTTAGTTTTATAACTACAAGGAACATGGGAATTATATGATCCATTTACCTAATCTAATTCTTTTTGGATGTAATCAAGAAAAACAACCTCCGATTATATAAGGAACGGAATACGCTATCACTAATGCTAAGGTGGAACTCGATAATGAGGTGGTGATAGGTTCGCTAGTTATTCATTCAGTAATAGAAAACAAATTATTTGTTTTTGGTTCTTCGTATTCTTTCATATCATTCAATTTTAGTATAACTATTCAAACACCACCTCAAAATATGGAGGTTTGGTTATCTATAAGAACACAAAAATGGGTAAATTATATCATCCAAATTATAAAACATCTCCCTAGTTAATGTTTGTAGACTGTACCTCCAAAAAAATCTTTTTAAAATTTATTTGGTGGAGTTTGAGGATATTTTGTGCAGGGATAGTCTATCTCTAAACAAATACAACATCAACGATATAGAAAGGGATATCACCCTTCATATCCTAATGTATCCTCAAATTCTGTTTAAGTGTAAGGATGAGGATGAATCTCATTCAGAATATTTATCTCAAGTGTTGATGTTATTTCCTTATCAGAATGAATATTTGGATCAAATGATTGAAAAAAATGGATTAATCATGCTTGAAGACATGCCCATTTTGAGGTAATACACTATTATGTTCCAAAAATAACTGTATGGTTTTCCTACAAGTCAATAGTTTGTGTTCGCAATTGAACATATTCTTGGATCTCTTCCTCTATAAAAAACACCATAGAGAATGACCACCATTGAGTTGTTGGAACTAAATAATAAATAACAAGAGAATCTAGGAAAGGTTTTTATACACATGAGTGCTTCACCATAGTGTGTGTTAGTACTCTTCATTAAAAATAAGGATGGATCAATTCACCTCTTCAATGATTGTCATGAGCTCAAAAAATCATGATAAAGATCATGTATCCCCTATCATAGATAGATGACTTGTTCAATCATCTATATGGGTCCATGTATTTATCTATGGTGGACCTTCGGTCTGGATATCACCAACTTAAGGTAGGTAAGGAAGAAACTTCCAAGGCCATATTTTGAATGTGGTATAGACACTATCAGTACATAGTGATTCACTTTGGAAAAACTAATTACCCAACAGTTTTCATTGATTTATTAAATATATTATTTATAGATTACCTTAAAAAATATGTGGTATTATACAACAATGATATTCTAATATACTTCAAAATCTAGGAGGAGTATGATTAACATCTGAATACTATGATAATGTAATTATTAAGGGATAAAAACTATGAAATATATTGAAAATATGAGTTTTGTATGGAGGAATTATCATTCTTGGGGAATGTTATCACCAGTAATGGAATATATATGGACCCTTCCAAGATAGAGAGGTAATTGAGGAGTGGCCCATACAAAAATTTGTAATGGATATCCATATCGTCCATTTTATAGCTATTTATTCATTATGATTTTTTTAAGAAATTATAATTATTTTCAAACCCATTAGCCAAGTTGACATGGAAGGATGTAATGTTTTTCTGAACCTGTAAATGTGAAGACCTCTTTAAAGAGATTAAAATGAGGTTTATTGCTACACTGGTACCCACACTTTTAAATAGAGGGGAACACATTGTGGTATAAAGATATTCTTAAAATATTTGATTAGGTTATTTACTGATGAAAAATTTTAAAGTGATATCTTACACATCAAGGAAGTTGAAAATTCAGTAGAGAAAATATCCATGCATGATCTAGAGTGGGAGGTTGTTATCTTCAGGTTAAAAATATTGTGTAATTATCTATTTTGGGAGAAGTGTAATATATATACATATCATAAGAGCCTAAAATATATAATCACATGTTAGGAGATTAATATTCTCCTACAAAGATGGTTAGATCTCATTAAGTATTATGACTTATCTGTCCACTACAATTTTTTATTCAAAATAAAATGGAAGAAACACTAAATTCAAGGGATTGTACAACCTTATCAATGTTGAGAATTTATAACGATCCAATAATATTAAACGTGTAAATTATGAATGTCTTAATCATTAAGGAAAGAAAATCTTCAATAATTTCTCAACAAATTTCTCAATAATCCGTCATGGAGAAAATAAACGATGCTCAATTAAATGATGTGGAAATTCATAAAAAGGAAGACTCATTTAGAAATGGGAAATCCTTATTATTCAATATTGATGAAGAATGATATATAATATTCGGGTCATCACTATTTGTATCATCCAATATAGATATAAATAAATAGCTTTTGAATGATTCATGTAGCTCAACCATATCTATTCACTAATGTAGTGCTAATAGGTCTTGAGATCTTTAAGAGAAAAATTGGTGCGAGAATACGAATGTAGTTATTGCTAAATATACATCAAGGTTCTAGGTATGTCAAAAATTTAAGGATGAAAAGAAAAAATTCTATGTGCATGATCCTACCATTACTCATACAAGCATTGAAATGGGAAAACATAAACACAGACTTTTTCACTAGACTTCCAAATACAACAAGAGGAAACAATTATATATGGATTATTATGGATCATATTATAAAGACATCTCACTTTATCACAATTCGAGAGGACTTGTAAACTGAAAAACTTACTTGGATATACCTAATTGAAATGGTTAGGATATATAGAGTACCATTACAGATTGTATCCAATAAAGAGCTAAGATTTACCTCCACGTTTTGGAAAAGTCTCCAACATTCCCTAAACATAGAGCTAAACATCATTATGGACTACCATCCTCAAACTAAAGGCTAATCTTATCGGTCTATTGAGATTCTAGAATACATGTTCTGATCATGTTTTATGGACTTTAAAGGTGGATGGGACCAACATTGATCTATGGTAAATTTATCATAATATAATAGTTTTCACTCAAGTATCCTAATTTCCCATATGAATAAAATTATAGGAAATGGTGTCGAACATTGTCATACTTTAATGAAGTTGTTGAACATAAACTTCTAGCACCTAAAATAGTCAATTAAATGGTAGAAAATGTGAAACCCATTCTGCAGAACATCAAGGCAGCCCATGGCTAACAAAAGAGATATATAGAAAATTGTTAGTGGGAACTAGATTTTGAATTTGTGTAAATTTTATTTCTCTACATATCTATATGGAAGAGTATTATAATATTTTAAAAGTAACAAAAGCTAGTTTTCAGGTACATCAGGAACTTTGAGATTCTTGATTGTTTCATAAATGTGTCCTATCAAATAGCTCCTACACATACCATGTCTCTAGTACACTATGTATTCCATGTATCCCTTTTTAAAGAAGTACATACAATATTTCTTACATGTACTGAATACATATGTGGTAAAATTGGAGAATACACTCTCTTATAAAGAGAAGTCGGTGAAGATCTTTCACTATGGAGATAATGTTTAATTGAACAATACTTCTCACTAGGTCAAAGTACTATAGAGGCAGCATAATTACTAATAGGCAACATGGGAACTTGAGGAAGCAATGAAGTATAATTACCCTCACATTTTTTCATTTTAGTATGTAAAATGAAATTTTTAGGGTAAAATTTCATAATGGGGAAAGAACGTAACAGCTCAGAAGTTTATCAAAGAAAATTATCTTCTTATAATTATTCCATATATAAAAAATCACATTAAATCACATATATAACAAAATAAAAACTTTATAAATTAATAATTAATGAAAAGGAGGTATTTAGATAAATTAAGGAACATGTAAATATGTAATAGTAACTTGACCATTGGAATAAAAATGTAACCCTTAGTAATAGTAATTGTGCTAATAGAATAGTAACTTCACCTATAAATGTTTAAATAAAATTATGGTATCTTATAAGTAAAAATATGGTATATTTATATAATGGTATAAGTTATTAAATGTTTTAAAAATTACAAAATTAAGTGTTCGTATTTTTAAGACCCAAATGGTTATTTACAATTTTATACTAAATGTACTGATTTAAAAAATTATTTTCATAAATTAGATTTGTAAATTAATATTTTTTGACTTATATATATATGAAAATTTTATGATACCATAATTACTTTTTAATAGTGTCATAAAAATGATTATAATATTAAAAGTTTTATTTTTTTTAATAAATGATCATTTAAATTAAAATTTTAATTTATCATATTTTGAAAAGTTTTTTTAAAAATGGATTCAGTTTTTTAAATTTAATAATCTGAAAAAGTTAACGTGAGTTTTTGGAATTTTTTGGAAATAGTATTATTATTTTTTTAATAGTGAAATACAATAATTTTCGGTATTTAACATTATAACTAAATAAATAAAGTTTTTAATCATGGTTGACTCATGGAGGATGTAACTGTCTATTATATCATACTCACATTCTCTATAATCTTTACATAATCATAGGAATAAACAATATTTATAGTCTTGAACCAAAATAATCACTACTACAAAACGGGCAAGGGAAGTGACACACTTTATCAGCGCTAAAAAACCTCTAATAAAGGGGGGCCTTTATCAGCACTTTTTTAAGGCTGATAAAGGGGAACCCTTTATCAAAAGTTTTTTTAGCAGCGCTGATAAAGGGGGGATTTATCAGCCCTTTTTCCAAGAACTGATAAAATTTATATTTAAAAAATCATGAAAAATAATATATTGTTATATAAGAATATTTATATTAATATAAATATAATATATATTTTTTAAATATGTTTTCGATAAGTATAAATAGACTATTACATTTAATATAAAATAAATTCAGTGAAAATGGATTTAAAATATTTTAAAATTATTATTAATTAAAAAAATTATTTATCATTGATTAATAATCATTTAATAACAATATAAAGACACAAAAATTAAAAAAATAAATAAAAGATCTAAAATATGTTGAAAATGCAACTGAAACATCAAACATCCATAAATTTTGATCCAGCTGTCTATTTGAGCTCTATAGTATACAAATGGAATCTTGCGAAGACCTCTAAGCATTTGTGACTGAAGGTAACCTTCAGTCACGTTTTTCGAGGCCCAAAATGCCCAAATGACCACCAAAACTGAGTTTTTAATCGGGACACCCCAATTTTTTTACATTCAAACAGGTTTAACTTCTGATCTAGATGTCCTGTAGGCTTGTACAACATATCATATCGAGTATTGTTTCATTTTCTTCGATTTGACTGGTTGTAGAGTTGAAACGGACATCTGAATTAGAAGTTATGGCCAATTTAACATTCAATGGATCTTCAAATAGACATATATATGTATTTACTTGTATATATATATCTTTTTGTGTGTTGTATATATGTATGTATTTATTTATTTATTTATAAACACATATAAAAAATATTTTATAAATTTATTTAAAACTAATCTTATAAATATATATTAATATACAAATAAATGTATGGATAAAAAATCATGACTAAATATATATATTTATATATAAATATATTAATATAAGAATAAATATATATATTCAAATATATGAATAAATATAAACGTATTAATATAACTAAATTTATTTATATTAATATGAATCTATAATAATATATGGATAAATACAACTACATATATATATTAATATACATATATATATATATATATATATATATTAATAAATGAATGAATATATGTGTATTAATATAAAAAAATATATTAATATTAATATGAATCTATATTAATATACGAATAAATATAACTATATATATATATATATATATCAATAAATAGAGATAAATATGAAGTTGCTTAGTGGTAAAGGTGTAGGCCCGCAATAGGGCAGATCACAGGTTTGAGCTCGGGAGGAATCCAGCAGGTGCATGCGGGCATGTTGGCGATGCGCGGCTAACGGCATCACACAAGAGAGTGAGAGGGGTCTGCCTAGCGCGGATAAAGGGGGTTCAAGTGCTGTTAAAAGCTCCTCCCCCACCCATTATATATTTTTTTATTTTTTTTTAAATTTTTTAACTTTTATTAGTGCTTTTTTTGTGCAGATAAAGGACAACTTTTATCATCGGTTTTTTAGGGCTGATAAAAGGGGCTTTTATCAGTGATTTTCTGAGCACTGATAAAAGGTACCCCTCTCATCGCCTTGTTTAATAGCGCTTTTTTAGCGCTGTTAATGAACTTTTCTAGTGTAGATACAGGCCATATTTTTAGAAGTGAATAAAATAATGAATAAAATAATCAAAAACAACCCTCTCCTCCCATAATAAATACCTCCACTCACCACTTCTTCTCTACACACCTACTAATATAATGATAATTCATATATTCTAACTAATTCCACTCCAAAACCACTTTTTCGCAATTTTTTCTTGCTGGTCTCACCAAAAGACCATTTCCATGTTCCTTGAGGAGGTTCTCAAGGAGACCAGACTCGAGGGGTAATACCCTACCTCTTTCTCTTTTAATTTATTTTCTTTTTTATGCTTCCCTCCCATCCCTTAAATAATGTTACACGATAATAATGTATCATGTAAATACTGTAATTTTATTATGTTAATGGGATATCCATCATCAAATCTCATAAATTATCATTTTTATCTCAAAAATGATAACATTATTCATCATGTGTCGATTCTCCACTCATCTAGTTGTGCAGTGTTATAACTGGAAGTAACATGTGAATTATATGATCAATTTACCTAATATAACATTATTTTTGATTTATTTATTCACCACTCTCATTCAATTTATTTACATTGCTTATCCATCCCTCCAATCCCTTATCTAATGTAACATGATAAATAATGTATCATGCATATACTATAATGTTGTTATGTTAAGGGTATATCCATCATAAAATCACTTATCTTCCCATTTTTATATCAAAAAAGATAAAATTATTCATGATGTGTCGATTCACCACTCATCTTGTAGTGCAGTTCTGTAACTGGAAGGAACATGTGCATTATATGATCTATTTCCCTAAGATAAGGGTTTTTAGATGTTATCAAAACAACGACCTCCAGGTAAATAAGGAAGGTAATATGCTATCACTACTGCTAAGGTGGAACTCGACAATGATGTGGTGACAGATATGCTAGTTATTTGTTCAGTAATAGAAAACATACTATTTTATTTTAGTTATACATATTCTTTAATTTCTTGAAAGTTTATTAGAACTACTCAAACACCACATCAAAAAATGGAGGTCTAGTTATCTATGATACTAAAAAATGGAAAAATTATTTTAGCCAAAGTATATAAACTCCTCCTCGGTTAATTTTTGTGGACTAAACATCCCAAACAAATATTTTCAAACTTCCTTGGGTGGAGTTTGACTCTATTTTGTGCATATATTTTCTATCTTTATACATGTAAAACATCAACTGTGGGGAAAGTGATATCACTCTTCACATCATAATGCAGCCTCTAATTCTATATAAGTGTAAGGATGAGGATGAATCTCTTTTAGAATCATCATCTCATGTGTTGAATTTATTTCCTTTTGAGAGGGCATATCTTAATCAAATTATTAAAATAGAGGTATGAATCAAGCTTGAAGACATCCCCCTTGTGGGGGACTATAAAAATTTGTTCCAAAAATAAATTAATGGTCTTCCACCAAGATTGTAAGTTGAGTTATCAATTGAACGTATTCCTAGATTTCTTTCTATATCAAAAAACACCATATAGAATGACTACTATTGAGTTCTAGGATCTATAGAAGCAATTACACGAGAATCTAGACAAGTGTTTTATATGCCTGAGTACTTTGCTATGGTCTTTTCCAGTCCTCTTCGATAAAAATAATGATGTATCAATGCACCTCTTCAATTATTATTATGATCTCAACAAAATCAGGATAAATAACATGCATCCCCTAGCAAGGATAGATGACATGTTCGATCAGCTACATGGGGCCATGTATTTATCTAAGGTGGACCTTCGGTTTGGTTTTCACCAATTTAAGGTAAGTAAGGATGATATTCCCATGTTTGTCTTTGGAATGAGGTATAGACACTATATTTTCATTGTGATGCGCTTTGGTCTCACAAATTGTCCTGCAATTTTCATTTACATGATGAATTCAGTCTTTAGATATTACCTCGAAAAATTTGGGTTATTCTTTATCGATGATATTCTGATATACTCTAAAAGAAAGGAATAAAATGGGGTGAGTTTTAAAACTACACTAAAGTATTTGTTAAGGGAGAAATACAATGAAAATATAGATAATGATGAGTTTTTTACAGAATAAGTATCATTATTGGGGAATATTATCACCATTATAGAAATATATATTGACCCTACCAAGACAGAGGTAATTGAAGTGTCGCACAAGCCAACATTTGTAATATAGATCCATATTTTCCTTGGTATAGCAAGTTATTAATGATGATTTTTGAAGATATTCTAATTATTATAAAACCCTTTAACCAAGAAGACTCAAAAGGGTGAATTTGTTTCATGACTACTAAATGGGAAGACCGCTTACAAGAGTGGAAAAGGAGGCTTATCACCACAAGGTTACTCACACTTCTAAAAATTGGGGAACTATTTATGGTATACAATGATTCATCAAATAAGTTATTAGTCTTAATGGTGAAAATGAAAAGGTGATAGGATACACCTAAATGCAGTTAAAAATTCATTAGAACAAATATCCCATATATGATCTGGAGTGGGAGGTTGTGATTTTAATTTAAAAATAATGTTTCATTATCTACAATGTAATAAGTGTGATATATAAAAATATTATAAGAGCCTAAAATATATATTCACACAAAAGGAGCATAATATACACCAGCAACGATTATTAGAACTCATCAAGTATTGTGACTACATAGTCCATTACTGATTTGTTAAGGAAAATTAAATGTAATATGATCTAGATATAAAGGATAATTCAACCATATCAAATATGAGAATTTAATAGAATCTAATCTTCTTAAAATTATATAGTGTGGACATAAGAATCATTAAGGAAAGAATATCATCGATACTTTATCTACTAATTTCTCTTACATCCCTCAAGGAGAAAATAAATGATGTTTAAAGAAATGATGTGGGAATTCCTAAAAAGAATAAATCTATCATAAATGTGAAATCATCAGTATTCAAAATTGATGATGAAGGATACATAATATTTGGGTCATGATTATTTTTATCATCCAATATTGAGATAAAGAAATAGCTTTGGAATGATGCACACACATCTACCATCTCTATTCACCATTAGAGGGAGAAGATATATCAAGATATCTAAGGGAGAAATTTGTGGGGTAATATGAAGATAGAGATCTCTAAATATACATCAAAGTTCCAATTATTTCAATAAGAAAAGGATGAAAGGAAAAATGTCAAAGTGGGTGATGCAACCATTACCCATACAAATAAGAAAATGTGAAAACATCACCATAGACATTTTCCTTAGACTTTCAAAGACATCAAGAAGAAAAAATTATATATGGGTTATTGTGGATCATCTAACAAATACATCTCACTTTATCATAATTTTAGATGACTTATCACTTAAACAACATTAACGGATATACATTAATGAATTTGTGATTCTACATGGAGTACAACTATAGATTGTATCTGATTGAGATCTAATATTTATCTCCAAGTTCTAGAAAAGTATCTAACATTCTCTAAACATTGAGAAGAATATCACTATGGAATACCATTCTGGAACAAATGGAAAATATCATCGTACTATTCAGACACTATAATATTTGATGAGATCATGTTCTATAGACATCAAAGAAGGATGGTACCGACATTAATCTATTGTTAATTTCTCATAAAACAACATTTTTCACTCATGTATCTAAATTTATCCATATAAATCAATTTATGGGATGATATATAACATTATCATACTAGAATTAAGTTGGTGAACGTAAGATTTTAAAGCTTGAAATGGTCAATGAGATAGTAGAAATGGTGAAAACCATTCGGAAGAACATTAAGGTGGCCCAATGCTGAAAAAAGAGCTATGCTAAAAAAATTTGTTCATACATAGTGTTTGAGGTTGAATACATGGTATTCCTCTATATATCTCCATGGAAGAGGATTATGAGATTTTAGAAGAAAATAAAGTAAATTCTTAGGTACATCATCCCCTTTGAGATTCTTGATAATTTTAGAGTTGGGTCCTATCAACTAGCTCTTACACATACCGTGTCTGAAGTATTCTATGTATTCAATGTAACTTTATAAAGAAAGTGCGTACCAGATCCCTCACATGTACTAAATATATATAGGTGGTACAACATGTGAACAATCTCTCATATAAAGAGTAGCCGATGAAGATCTTGGATTGTAGAGATAATGTTCTATGGTAAAATACTACTCACCAGGTCAATGTACTATGGAGTAACCACAAGTATGAATAGGTGACATGGGAACTAGAGGAATCAATTAATTAGATGGTCCCTTTCCTATTTTCATGTTAATATGTAAAATGAAATTTTGATAGTGGAATTTCATAAGGGTGGATGAATGTAACAACCCAGAATTTTATAAATGGTAATTCCCTTCATATAATTATTTTAAATAGTATAAATCATATAAAATCACAAAGATAACATAACAATAACATTATAAATGATAATGAATGAAAAATATATATTTCTAGAAATTATGGAACCCATAAAAATTGAATAGTAACCTAACTATTGGAATACAAATGTGACCATTATGAATAGTAATGTGGAAAATAGAATAGTTACCTCGACTATGAAATTATAAATAAAATTAAGGTGTCTTAAAAGTGAAAATATGATATATTCATATCACAGTATAGGTAAATTAACGTTTTTAAAATTATTATATTAAGTGTTAGTATTTTTTATAAAACATAAATGTTTATTTAAAATTTTATACTTAACATACTGATTTAAACAAAATTTATTTTCCTAAAACAGCTAATTAAATTAATATTTTTTTCTTATGATTATATGATAATATTATGAGAACTTATTTAACTTTTCATATTGTCAAAAAATTAATTTTAATATTAAAATTAGTATTTATTGGAATAAATGGTCATTTTAATTAAAAATTAAAATTTTTATATTTATAAATTAAAATTTAAAAAATGGATTCAATTTTTAAAATATAAATATTCAAAAACATTTGGATGGTTTTTTAAAATTTTTCTAATATGGTTGAATTATTTTTTGAATAGTTAAATATGTTAATTTATGGTATTTAACATTATAAGTAAATAAATGAATTTTTGAATCATGTTTGAGTCATGGATGATGTTAGTGGCCGTTATCTTGAACTCACATTCTCTAGTTACTTTTCATAATCTCCAGAATTTACACTTTTGATTGTATTAAACCAAAATAATTAAAAAAATGAATAAAATAATCAAAAAAATCACTCTACACCCACTATAAATACCACCCCTAACCACCTCGTCTCCTCACACATTCTATGATAATGAGATTTCACATATTCTAACTAATTCTACTCCCAATCCTCTTCCCCACATTCTAGTCTTTTTTATCTCACCAGAATTCCATTTCTATGTGCCTTGATGAGGTTCTCAAGGAGACAACACTTCAGAGGTAAAACCCTCCCTCCTCTTTTAATTACTTTTTTTAACCTTCCCTCATATACCCTATAAAAATTAACATGATAAATAAATTATCATGCGTATATTTTAATGGTATTATGTTAATGGAATATCTGCCATCAAATTTCTTATCTTCTCTTTTTTATCTCAACAATAATAACATCATCCATGTTGTGTCGATTCACCACCTTCATGGATGACAATTTTTTTCTGTTACCACTGTCATTGACATTCCTAAAACACATATAATGGTTAAAAAAGATTTTAAAACCTATAGTATAACTTATTTATGTTATGGGACTATTATATGAACATAAAATTAAATAATAAAACAATTTTATTTATTGGTAATATAAAATCCATCAAAATAAATTATCGTTCATCATTAATATTTTATCTAATGAATAATACTCATATTAGAAGAAAAATGATATATCAGACCATATAAATTTTTTTTATTATCATCAATATCATGTAATTCCATTTTTAGAGTTTTTCATTAATTTTAGAAGAACTCCCACAATTAAACTCAAAGAAACCAATCATAAAATCATGAAATGAATGCTCCCATAACGATGAAATTGAATCTTATAACTCATATAAAGTGATATAAATGAACGTGATGAAATTATAATCATGAAATACATGTATAATAAGTTATTAATTAATTAACTAATGGATCTAATTTTATTATCCCACTCATTATGTGAAAGTTAATAACACATTTGGTCATAGGGTAATAGAATCTCTCTGAACCATAAAATTAACTATGGGTTATGATTTCCCTTTAATTGGCCTAATTTATTTCATCATTGATCTTATATACTACTACTTTGTTCGATTTACACGTTACAGACTAATGTAACCAGATCAAATCATCCTTATTTCATGTGGAAATACAGTTTTTGAAAGGTTCACTTCTCAAATTCCCCCTGATAAGTAATCTATATTAAATGGAACATCCAAATTTCTTAATCATTTTAAATTACTCACAATAATTTGTTTTAAGCCACCAATATTTTTATAAAATTTCACTATTTATCATTAAAATATATCTTAGTTCATTTCTGGTTTATGAAATAAAAATTATTCATATGTCCCCCTTAAAGACTTTTTTTATAAAATCACTCTTTTTATTACATGTTTTCACTTCAGTTGGACATCATTTTTTCATTATCTATACCTATTTTTCAATTATGAATGTCCATATATAATCTAAATCCATTCATTCGTGGAAAAATATGTGATACACCCATTGGTTATACAATATGACATGAGTACGATACCCATTTGTTTCTATGGGTAACACATATATTTGTTCCTTATGTGTTATTTTTCAGGTAGCACACATATACATGAACATTTTATAATGGTTGAACGCAAATACAATTCCAATGCATTGGTTAATGTTTTAGTGTCATGATACATCATGTTAGGACAGTGATTAGACCTACTTCTTTTGTGGGACATTTTCCACCATGTGATACAGTCTTGGAAGTTAGCCTTGACTCGCGTTTATATAATGTTTTGTATTGCTTCCACATTACTGTAATTACTTGATTACGTGATACCATGTTTTGTATATTATTATTTGATATGTTTATTCACGTTCTATTCCTTTTATGTCATCTTTTTTTGCCTTATAATACTTGTGTTATGCTTTATTCCTATTATTATTCTCGTACTAGGAATTGTTTCTCAGGCCTTTGTTCTGGTGTTCCCCTTGTTAAACATTGAATATGTAAGAGATTAAAGGAAGTTAGGATCTCATTATGGAGATTAAAAAAAATTGGCTTCATGATTTCAAATTATGTACCTAATAATCCTATGAAACTATACTTTATAATCCGTGGTTTGTATTTAATAGTAAATTATTCATAAAAGAATGTAAAATATGTGTAAAGGTCTAGGGTGGCCATAATTACTTACCATATAATAAAGATCGGTATATAATCAACATTTAAGAAAATGATATAACATATATTGTTATATTGAATATATTTATTTCATATATCAATGTCATACTGTTATATCATATCTAATAAGTTTGTTTATGGCTCTCTGTAAGAGATATCCTATATAACCTCTAGTGATATAAAAAAATTAATCGCAATGTTTCTTTCTTTTTATTTATCTATGTTCTATATCACTTGATAGAAAAATGTTATATTACCCCTAATTATTCTCCAAAACATAAAAATTATCTTATGTAATTCCTAGCAATAACATCATATCATCAAAAGAAATATATTCCATTTTTTTGAAATACCTTAAGTGATCCATCATGTAAAACAATATAAATTATAATTATCTAAAATATAATGTACATAAAAATCATATACTATGATATATAATATTATTATTCATTTAAAAATGATTTATATTATAAATTATGATGCATTATATAACAAACACTAATAAAATTATACCATTACCCCTAATATGGATTGATGTTCATATTTTCATATTTTTCTATGTAACTTACCAACCTAAAACCCATCCACACAACTCGATAAGATCCCCATGTGACCTCAAGCATACATCCTCATATTCTATAGGTTACCAACTAGTTTCAATGGATGTATAATACCAAATTGGGAGACTATAACCTATTTACCATCTCATATTATAACAAATAAAACATATAAACATCCATAATTGGTGTAACATAAGTGTGCAACATGTAATTACAATTTAAGGAGAACATTCGTAAATAAATATCGTCATTTTATGACAAATGATAACCAGAAAATGCAGACAATATTTTATATCTAAAGATATCTCATAATGTATCATTCCAACATAATACAGAAACACCACACACAAAATAAATCATACCCAACCACTAGTCCCTATCCATGTGTCAGAACTATATTCACATCCCTTCCTAGTTCCTTGATCAAATTAAGTCACTATAAGAATCCAAAATATTAATTTATAAACCTACTCTACTATACATAATAGTTCAAAATAGATGGATCTAAAATAATGGAATATACGTGTAATGACCCATTTCTCGATTATATTAATTAAGGTTTGTTATGTTCTAGGTGTGAAAAAATAGGTTATGTTAATAAGAAGTCAATTTAATTTCCCAATAATGTTCATAATTAGATTTTATGGATTCATATTCAATATAATAATTTTATATAATGTTTCAATTGCTAAAGAAATAGTTTTATTCTATGTAAAAGCTTATTCAAAAATTATATTGTACTATTTAAAAGTTTAATTTAAAAAAAATACAATTAAAAAAAATTAAATGGATTTTATTTTTTATATTCAATAATTAAATATTATCTTAGGGTTAGTATTTTAAATTCTTTAGAAATAGTCAATTTTTGGATGAATACTTAAAATAATGATTCTACAAATACTATTGATTATATGTAATTATTATGTAGTTATAATGAATTTAATGTCTTTAAAAACTAATTTTTAAGATAAATAAAAATTTCTTAATGTAAATAAATAATTCGAATAATATTATGTCAAATTTAGAAACATTTTTGGGATATTTTGATATAAAAGTAATGTTTTATTTCTAATAAAAACTATTTTTATTGTTTTTATTTCATTATGTAATTTATTGATTCATTTAGGTTTTATATTGGTTTGAAATTCACATATACATTTTTTCATATTCATAAACCAATAAATGTTATGGGGATTAATTATATACATGATTCTGGTGTAAACCCATTTTGTATTTTTTAAATTCTTTTTTTATAAAAAAATAATTCTGGTTATTGTATTTATTTTAAAAATAATTTTTACCACCACTTGAAATTGAATCATTGTAAATTGAATCTATATTTTATATTATGTTTTCCAAATTTGGTAATAATTTCAATTTTATTTTTATGCATAAAAAATATATACCTAGGGAAAACATTTGTCATCACGTTAAAGGATTAATGTGGTAAATTATTAACCTAAGAAATAAGGACAAAAAGTTAGGACCCTGACTTTGGTAACCTGGATATGGTGTCCACTTGATTAAATTTGTACAAGATACTAGGGATCTCACCATGAAGGATCAATTAGTTCATCAATATTAGAAAACATGATACATGCATGAATTTTATATTACAGTGGAAGACAAAAACAAAGCATGAAAAAAAATTCATTCATCCCAAATAAAACATTCAAATACACCATCTTCATATCCCTTGGAAAGTAAAATAAATGAGTGGTGAGTCCAAATACTTAGTGATGGAAAGAGAATGGGAAAAATTAATATAGATAACAACACATGAACAATATATTAGAGGTAAAAAATACTCAAATGTTTCATATAAAAAATATTATAAAAGGGGAATATATCCATGGATGAAATAGCTATATAAATAACCACATGGGTTACAATAATTATTTTTATAATGATATAGTGAAAAAATATATACATAATAATGTATCCATCATGGCCTCATTCCAAGATATCATACATAAATAGGTAATGCATACCAAAAATATCCAGTCTAGATTGTCTAATGAGATCTACTAATGCATTGAGGATATATAACGGGAACTACCCATAACATAATAAGTCCATTTAATTAATCGTATGAAATGAATGAATGAAACTGCCACACATAACTGACATTAATATTCATATTAAAAAACTAGAGTATGATATGTCAATAATATCCATAGACAGTAAATTGAACAACATGATAGTCAGTCATCGATATAAATAAGGTTGATGAAATAATTAAAATTTTATTCCAAATAAATCATATTATTTTAAAAAGGATTCTTAAATAGTTAAAAATTAATTTAAAATAATATTAGATATTTTCTTTCAACACATGAAAAATATATCATTTTTCCTAATAACATTTCAAATAAAGATTACCAAAATATTAAAAAATATAAAATATTTGAAATTAACCATGGGATCTTTAAATTTAGGCTTTAAAGAAAAAAATATTTTTGATGGAGGGAAAAACATTCATTATTTAAATGTAAAAAAAATTATTACTTCCACACATTTGGTAAAAAATAAATAATACATCAATCCAAAAAAATAAGAAGATTCCTTTTCAGAATATAAAAAGAAATCAAATATTATTGAAATGGATATATATAAACATTTAGTTATATTATAGAGAATTCATGGAGACATTTATGAAAAATGTGCATTTCCCCAACACAAACCTCAGGGATCAAGTTAGAGAGACACAAGAAATAATGCCTATCAGCCCATACTTAATAGGATGCTTACTAATAGCGAGGGACTGAATACTGTCACTGTGGAGACAATACCCTCTGTATCATATCCATAAACAAATAACCTAATTTAAAAATAAATATAATAATCATAATATCATGTGGAAGGATAAATATCAAAATTTAATAATATATGGACCATAAGTCATAAAAATAAATAATCAGCCTTGCAAAGTGGAAATCAAAACCACATGATATAGAGTTCATGTAAAAAATGTATCATTGTAGAAGGATCTGGAGTAAATCTCAGTACCACTACAAGGTCCAGGATCTTCAACTCAACAATAATATTTTGGCTAATTTCCCTTACCTGGATCCCTATACAGGATGTCTACATGCACAACTAGATTCTTTTATAGGGTTTCGGAAATAAATCTATTAGAAATCCACCAATTCATCCATAACAAGTTTGTACAGGTAAAACCAGTGTATTCCATGATAATAATAAATTCTTAATAATGAAAATAGAGTCATATGTTGTGCTCTCATGAGCTAATGAAGCCACAATGAGCCTCATCAATACCTTATTCGACTCTATAACTTATCAATAATCGTAATATATCAAAACTTTTCATAAACTAGCCATATGTCAAGTAATTATGTGTCTAAATAGTCTCAAAGATTTCATTTTGATCGGGCCTATAGGCCATCATATCCCATCTCCCTCATAGGTCAAGCCTATAGACCATCATATCCCAGCTTCATCATTGGTCAATCCACAATTACATTGTAGCCCTTCAATGCCTCAGGTCAGGCCTCGAAGATTTCATGTCCCTAATAAAACTATCATGGGTATAGCCTTTTGTCCATCATGTCCCTACCCTATTTTTGGGGTCTATCATTGCCATCATCATAAAATGTGTGCACCCACCCTCTATGGAATAACAATATAACAACGACACACCAATTCAGAGTACCATGAAAAAATTCTCCAACTTAATGGTAACACACATAAATGTGTAAGCAATAAAAGGAAAAACATAACATTACATCATAAAAATATAGTCAAAACATAGAAAAACAAGATACAAGCGTACATATGGTATCAGAAATTTTAAACTGGTCTCATGGACTACACAAGTACTCAAATACAATCTCTATCATGAACAACCTAAAAATATTCCCACAAAAAAATACTAAAGAAATAAGTATATACAAGAGCTCTAAATTGTAAGGAACATTCTACCTTAAGTTTATCAATGTCAACATAATGGTTTTGAATGGTATCATCTCCTAGCCATATTCTCACACCTACTGGAGCATGATAACTTTCGATGAACTCTTGCAACTACTTTCAGATAAAATGATACAATTTATAGATCAAGACATAATAAAGAACAATCCCTAGTGGTATAAAATCACATAACATACGAAAACCACCAACAATGGTAAAATCTGATTCTAGTTGAAGAGAAACCTCATGTATAGAACATGAGAGACTCTCTAAAAAATGATACACTAAGAGGTCCACTGTTAGGATGATAAAAAATGAAATGGTCCTTGAGAAGATTTAATTTCCATTAACATTTATTAAACCAAAAAAATCACAACATATAATCTATCTATAACCATAATAACCTAATTTTAGGATTTTCTAAAGGAGAAGAACATTTTGGCTAGTACAAGTAGAACTCACTGGGTTCTATATATATTCACTGAAGAATAGAAGCACCAACAAAGTTTGAAGAAGTACAGACTTAGATTGATCAAATAAAATACAATATCAATTTAAATATTGAATAAAACAAGGATCATATGTGGATCATAGAACCAAATCAACCTTCGCATCAAGAACATTCCAAAATAACCAATCATTAAATTGGAAGTACAATTGAGCAATTTAATAATTTAAAAATTAGTTACTAGGGTATTAATCAACCCCTCCTTAAGATAGAATATTTTTTTAAATAACAAACATATATTATTGATAGAGATACAATGAATTTGGTGGCAATTTATCCATTATAAAGAAATATTGATATTGAAACGGTCTCCACTAGGGCATGGCGCCCATGTCTAGGCCGTTCTTTCAAACCCATAGCCTCCAAAATAGCTTGAAATTTTGGTTTACATTTCTTGTTTTTTACAGGGGGAACCATGGATAATTTTTCTTGCAATAAGGAATAGTGTTTCCCATTATGGATAGTTAGATCTCCAAAACCAAACATTACACATCCAAAAGCTACTCAACCCCCACAAGAATTCATCCCAAAATGGATCTACCTAAAACTCATAAGAAAAGGCTGAAAACATGTTATTCACATATAAGAAACAAAAACAAAAATATGAGTCCATTAAAATCCCAACCTATAAAAACTTCTCAGACCATAGAAAAACTCTTGGAATTACATTGAAACAACTCATCCCACTATTCTTGAACATTATCCACCCACTCCAAGGTATCATATTGGATTATGATAATGTGCCACATGATCAGGTTAAGTGTAACTATCTTCCCTCATATAACATTATCATTCTGGTCTAATATCTATACTGAGAACTCCTTGTAAGATTCATCGGGATCTAGCACAACATCCTCACAACTAATGGCTTGAGTGAGATTCATCATGTGCCTCTAAAGATGAGACACATGAACTAGGACATATTTACCCTGGAATAAGGAATTAAGATCCATATGGTATTCCACTATCTTAATCATCGTAGAAATCAAAAAGGGTCTAACATAACTTGGGGATATCCTCCCTTACATTCTCAAATTTCAGGGCTTAACAGAGGATACACTCTCAGAAAAAGATGATCACCTATAGAAAAACCCTAAAGGTCTCCTCATGTTGTCTGAACAATATCTTTTTCTTCTCCTAACAGTGGTCAGCCTTTTTTAAATTAGCTTCACTCACTCAAATATCTCATGTCAATATCAGTCCCCACAAAAACTACCTAACGAACATCATACCAATAAAGTGGCCAATGAAATGGATTACCACAGAGATCCTCAATGGTTCATATGAACCGAAGCCAAGTAAATTTTTATATAGAAACTAAACCAAGTATACATGATCATCCCAGGATTCATAAAATTCTATGGTTAAACCCCAAAAACTATCATCCAATATACTGATCATCTATTTTGTTTGTCCATATATCTAGGGATGGTGCACTATGCTCAATCTCAACTGAGTTCCTAAGGATTTTTCCAATCCCTTCCAAAAAAACATAAAATATGAATCTCTAAGAGATATGATGACTAAGGTTTCTCCATCCAAGAGTATAATATCAAAATATATCTTTCTGTAATTACCTACTCAGTGATTCTCATGAATCATTAAGAAATTAGAAATGTTTAGTATTCAGTCAACAATCATACAGATAGTGTTATGGATCATCTGAGTCCTAGGTAACCACATCACAAATTCCTTCATTATTTAATCCAACATTCACATGGGGATGGGAAGTGATTGGAAGAAACTACAAGGATGATAGTGTTCATACATTATCCTTATTTCGGTAAGGCATAGGGAAAAAAATCTAGCAATTTCCCTCATCATACCTAGAAACCAAAATAATCATTTGAAGTCATGATATAACTTTTTCATCTTGGATTTACTTCCCACATAAAGTCGTATATGTTTCTCCTTAGTTTTTTCCTGATGAAATATGGGGATATCATTCACTAGTATTAGATCGCCTATTACCAACAAACACCCAGGTATCAGGTCAGAACATATTTTCTATTATATATCCCAACTTAATAAGGTTTGGATTCATGACTAGCCTTCACCAAGCATACTAAAGAAGCTATGATAACTAAAAAGGAATATTTCTTTAGACCATGGTCCTCGAAAACATAAATCCTCTAATCGGCCAACAAACTCATCTGGAATCATTGTTCCTTCAAAGTTCACTCACCAAACACCTAGGAAACATGTTTCATATGGCTATTTTCATCAATGAAATTACCATTACTAAATGGATAGACTATATAAAAGTTTAAAATCTATCGTTACTCTACCTAGTGGATCTTCCTCGAATTGAGGTCCCTCTATGTTAATATATAGAGGATGATCTTGTGGTTAGTGTAGACAAAACAACCTCTCGCTAAAGAGATAATATTGATATCACTTCAATGTCTGCACCAAAACTAGTATCTCTAAGTCATGGATAGGATATTTCCACACATGGGTTTAGGAATGACATAACCCATAATCTACTACCTGATCCCCCTACATAAGAACATTCCCCTAAGAAACTCGTGATACATCATAGTATATGTATTATCTAATAAAAATTGTATAAAGAATCAATACTATCATTGTATTCAACATTTTCTTCAACTGAAGATACACTCTTTCAAACTAGTATGACCATTAAAACATCACTTCTTTCTATATCATTTCATATATCAGTGTTGATAAACAAGAGAAGTCCTAGATATACACTGATATTTTCTCACTAAAAGCTAAAATATCATGATATCAAAATCATTCCTAGGATTTTCCCACAACATCAACATCCTAACTTTCTCTAGGTGTACTGAGATAAAATTTTCAAAAACCATTTTTCATAACAATTCCACCTCCCAAATCCCAAAGAGACACCTATACAGCCTGGCATAAATTCTATGGGCTCAAATTGAATTCATAACTATCTTATTATGTTTGGAATGTTTATCTAGGTTCAGTGAGTAAATGATGATATCATTAGTAATCTATATGAAAAATGAGTCGAGATAAGGGTAAATTATCTTTTTCATGAGGTCCATGAAAATTTGTTATGCATTTGTAAGACCAAAAATCATGACCAAGTACTCATAAAACCCATACCTACATCTAAAAATAATAATTATGATGTTATCCACTCTATCTAATAACAGGTGATATCCTGATTGTGGATCAATATTAGAGAACCATATGGATCCCCATAATTAATCAAATATATCATCAATCTTGAGAAAAGTGATAACAATTTTTTTACATCACAAATTGAAGATATTAGTAATCTATGGATATCCAATTTCTATATTATATATTATTTGAGAAAAAATAGTTTTACCCTATGCTGATATAATCGGTTGAATAATTACCTTCTTTACAATCCCTCAAGATGTACTTTGAGTTCCTTTCACTCAGGCGATTCTATACTATAAGAGAGTATCGAAATGGGTTGTGCACCAATCATGAGTTCAATATCATATATAGATCACCTATGAGGTGGAAAAATTTTGATTTAATCTTGGAATAAATCTTAAAAGAGATTTATAAATAGAGGAAATTATGAGGGGGTACCACTAATCTTACAGAATGTGTCAAGCATGCAATCTAAATTTTATTCATCTCAATATAGATCAAGTCTAGAACCACCCTAGCTTTTCCCAACTCCGATTTACTGGTTATTGAAAACATTTATCCCAGTGTAAATTTATAAAATACCTATCTATGATAAAATAATTGTGGGATCTAAAGATATCTGAATAGTCCCTGACAATAATCACATAGAAGATTATCATCTCTAAAATCATGCAAGCACTATCCATAACTATAAAAACTATAGCACACTTTGGGTTCATTGAACATGGTCTAATTTTATTCCAAACAGTTTATCTTGTAAAAATAATTCCGAAAATAACATGTCTAGTAATCCAAGTCTAGAAATTAATTGTAAACATATAAAATAATTTGAAGCACTGGTATCAAACAATGTAGTATGAAATTTTTATATCATAAAGATATTACCTTGAATAGTGGATAGTCCCTCACGAATATCTTCTGGACACTGAACCACTAAAAATACCCAACCTTTCTCATCTTATTAACACTATCCCTATGGTATGTGACTTTCTTGAGTCATCATCATCTGAGCCAACTACTGAGGACCCTGGATGGATCCCTATTTTCTGTACAGAGTCTTCATCAATCCCTTATCAAATCCTTACCTCAGAGTTGTTATGTTGGCCCAGTAGTTATATCTAAATGTTCCAATGTTTAATAATAGTGGATAACTCTTGAAGATAATAATTAATCCATATTCATCTCTACCTTCATACCACTTCCCTATTGCACCTCCCGATCCTTCAACTTCTTAGTAATATAAGTAGAACTCATCGCAGTAGTAGGATGTCTACCCACACAATCATTGAAGGGTTAATGAATTCTAATTGATCAATCATACTCCATTCCTATCTCAATATAAAGAACCTTTCACAAAACCTCAAGGTATTTAGTTGGGTTGAAACTCAAAACCTATCCTATAATATCTAGGAAAATATAGATCTAACACTACCTAGACTATTGGGCGTCATTTCTATCAAAGAGGGGATAAAATTTTAGTAACTCAATGAATCGAATGGAGTATATGTATATTAATGTGGATAGATACTACAACTCAATTAAATCATATGCTCAGTCCAAATTCTAGATATCATGAAATAATTACCGGCTTAACATGTTCTTGAAGGACTATTAGGTGAGACCCTCATGTCCTGAAGCTTATAACACCATGCTTCACCTTCTCCTAGTGGGTCCAGGTGGCTTGAATGGTTTCAGCATCACCTTCCTCAATTAGGTCAAATACCCCTTGATGATATTTATCCAAACCTCTAAATAATTTGGACCTTCAATTCATTGAAAACACTTATCTTTAAAATGCTCTATTTAAGAAATTATTAGGTAATGGTACTCATTATACAACCCTAAAATATCATGTATCCTTGTTTATTTTTGAAATTAGGTACATAGAACATCAACTTGATACATGGATAATACAAAATTAGTTAAAATTTCCTTAACATACTCCAGATATTCCATTTCTCTTTAAAACATTACCAGGATAACCTAGGGATATACATAAGAAAGGGGTGATATTTAAATCCAAACAAGGTAATAAAAAAATTATGGAATAAGGTAAAGTAGGAAATGTGACCCAATATGTATATTAAGGTATCATAATATGGGTGAGAATCATAAGATTTAATAATATGGAATGATATAACAAGACAATATAAAGGAAACATGAGAATATGGTGACAACAGTAAACCCGGAATCATAAACATATGTCAAGTATAACCACCAAGACATAATATCTTGGTGGAAGAGGTCCCATAATGGATTAATGACACAAAATAATCCCATACATGATGTCTCATGGGAATAAAACATTACCCAATGCATTGGTGCACTATATGGTCACCCCTATCGTTTTCATATCATGTGCATGAAAGTGTACCACATGAATCATACAACATAAAGATAACTTCAATAAATTTTAATCCTATGGTCAAGGAGTTCAGATTGTATACATTGAATTAAATAATTAATTATGGATAGGTACATCTAGTTGAATACACTTGTGTGGAAATAAGTATAGTTATTATCAATAAAAATGTTTTTCATAGAAAAATCATAGGATAATTCTATAAGAATAATGGGGGTATGTAAAGGTTAATGATAGAGATTAATGTGAGTTAATGGGATCTCTAGTCCCTTGGAAATCATAATTTATATAAGTGAGATGTGTTAAATAATATCCCAGCATGAACAATGGGAAGACAAAGGGAAAAACATAAAGGAGATGCTTCGATAATGAGGAGAAGGAGGCGATACCTTTAACATATTAAAGAAATAAGTAAACGATATAATGAGAGAATATACATTATTTATTATTATTTTAACATAAATTGGATATTAAATGAATATTTATAAATTTATGAAAATATAATCAACTGATATTTTGAAGGATAAATACAAAAAAATCATCAATGGAAAAGAAGAATGAGAGATACCTTACTTAAACATTGTAAAGGCTTAGGTAATTGTTATGGTGAGAGGGGATAAATGAACTTTCATTATAAGAAAATAAATTGGATAGTTGATTGATTTTTATAAATTCATAATAACATAATAAATTTAAAATCAAAAGGATAAATACAAATATGGTTCCTAAATGGAAAAGAAGAGGAAGAGATCTCTTACCTTGAAATGGTGTTTCTAAAATAATTAGAGGAGATTATTATCAGCTTAGGGATATCCTGTGATAGAAATATTAAGGGAATGTAAGGGTGATTTCATTATTCAAGGGTTTTAGTTAATATTAATGGTATTTTTAGTGTTTTCATATATAATAAGGGGGAAGGTTATTTATTAATTTCCAAACATAGGTTTTGGAATATATATGATAATGTAATCATAACTACAAAACTTCCCACAGTTTTTACACATTATTTCTTAAAAATTTAAGTTTTTAAAAATAATTTAAATTTTTAATAAACCATATAATTAAAGTAATACTCTTAGTGATGTAGATGGCAGTCTTTTCAATAAATAATTGATTTTAAAACCATAAAATATAATATAGGTTTTGGAGGATTCATTAAGGATTTATAGAAGAAGTAAAATAACCTCAAATCACATTATTTTATAGGGTATATATATATTTGGTCATTGATTCGTCTTATGGATTATATTACATCACTTTTGTGTTGTTATGATCTCATAATACAAAACATAAATTTTTTTCGTATTTAATTTTTACCAAAAAATTCGACTAACTCAAACAGTTATGAAAAAAAACTATTGGAAAATAACATCATGTTAATTTAAAAAATAATATTTATTTTATCCTATTAATTTATTATGTTTGATAATTTAATTTTTTTTAAAATCCATATTTATTGAGAAATACTGGGTTTCTTTAATAACTATATTTTCTCCCTTACAAAAATTATTTTTAGCTTCCTAAAATTATATTATATTTTTTATTTTATAAAAATTATCTAATAATATATTATTATTATATAATTTTTTTAAAAAAATATTAATTTCATTAATATAGTGTCTTGATGGATAGTATCTATTTTGTAAAAATACAATTTTTTTCATTATATCAAAATAATTTTTTTATTAAACTCGTTATCTAATCATTTAAATAGTAATATCAAACATTGATAAACATAATCAAGGATTTATTAAAATAAAATTTAAAAATTCATGATGTCGGAATCTAGATACATAGCACTTTATTACACTAGTGAAATACCAACTGGTAAGGTTTATGATGGTGAGATTGTCTTGGGGAGGTTCGGCATACATAGTTTGGGTCTTGATTTCCATGAGCATGAACCTTTCCCATAAATGTTTTTATTCGTTTTTTTTTTCTCGAATATCATCTTAGGAATCATTAAGAGAAAACACTAGTTCTTTTATCACACTATAAATCATTGAAAAATTGGATTCATGGGGTATAATCATGTTAGCTGAGGCCATCGCTTCTTTCGTCTGTAACAAATGGAATTTCTCATAACCCTAAATATAGTAATATTAAAGGTTACTATAAAAAGGATATATTTACAATGGTCTTGATGCATAATGGTCATTCAAATTTTAACTTACTATATAGCTATTAAAAACATCCAAATCAGTTAATGTGTTTTCTATGACTTCATAACTTTATAATGAATTAATTTATTGAAAAATTGAATTTCATTTCTATAAGTTTGAGTTGTTACATTCTTATGAAAATAATTGATTTTACCCTCAAAAGATTTCATTTCATGAACAACAAAGAAAGAGGGTTTTTATGGTCCATCAGCAATTCTGGTCCCTATTTCTCTTCCTCAAAATTTCAGTTCCATTGTTACACTTTAAATAAGTGATTTGTCTTATTTCATTGAAATTTATATCTATGATCTATTATCTTTACTAGATTCTCCAAATATAAAAGATCTTTTCCCAGTGGAACCCCCTCAATATTACATACATGTGAGAGGTTTGTTATTTACATCCTCGAGAGGGATATTTGGAACACATCATGTGCTTTAGATTGGTTGTGTGGGAGTTCTAATCGACACCACTCTGATATAATCATGTAGATTTTAGGGGACTATGTATCTTGGAATATGGTTTTTCCTTCTTCCCAAACATCATTAATTTCTTCTATGGTGATATATGAGGTAACACTTTGTGTCCAACCTCAATATCCTTATAAAATTGAGGATTTTCTTCATATATTTTCCATAAACTTTAGGTGGATTTTATATGAAATTTAATGGTTTGATCCATAATTTTTTTATATAAGATCAAGCCCCATCAACATATTCTATCCAACTTCATCCCAACATGACAGGTCCTGAAACCTCGTCCCATATAGGGCATTATAAGGTGTCATTTGAATTCTAAAATGGAATTTTTTTACATGATAATTCTTACAAGGGTAGGTTCTTGTACCAACATTATTGGAAATCCATTTAACATAATATCTTCATATAATTTAAGGTTTTAATGGTTCTTTCAGACTGACCATCCACTTGAGGGTATAATTAGTAATGAAGCTTAACAATATATCCATGTATTTCTTAAGGATTCTCTAAAATCATGACATAAACCTTGGATCGTGATCATATAAAATAGATAGTGTAATTCCATTTAGTTTTAACACTTCCCTTTTTTATACCTTGGATACTTTTACAATAGATAAGTCATCCTTGATAGAAATTAAATGTGAAAAGTTGGTTGGGTGATCGACTATAGCCCAAATTGTGTTATTTCATTTTGGTTTCTTGCGGAATCTTACTATGAAATACATGGTAATATTTTCAAAATTACATATTGGTAAGGGAAATGGTTTAATCATACCTAGACACTTATTTCTTTATTCCTTTAGTTGTTGGTATATCAATCATTGAGATAAAAACATCACAATCTCCCTCTTCATGTTTTCCTATAAGAATTTTTTATTCAAATATCAACAAATATTAGTAGTTCCTAGATGAATAGTGAGTCAGAATCTATGTGCATCTTCTATAAATTCCATATTTCGTTATTTTTTTCATTATACACAAATCTGGGTTCCAAAACATATAAATTCATCTTTAGAGATGTTTAACTCCAAAATATTAACTACCTTCTTCTATAGAAACTCACTATCCTTTTGAACCACTTTGATCCTCTCAAGAATGGATATTTGGGAAAATATATGTACACTATAGCATAATGATCATTTTATTATTCCTATATCCATACATTTCATGCTGAATATTATTTTATCCCTTTAAATGCTCATCATGGATAGAGTTATGGGTTTATTTCTACTCATATCATCTTCCACATTATTTTATTTCCATTGATGGTAATTAATTGAACAATTTTGGTCCTTTATTATATATAACTACCTTCAAAGGTTTATATTAAGATCCTTTTTGTGAATAAATATTTGTCTTTTTTTATCCATATGTATGTAAATATTCTCCCTATATAGATAATTCCACCAAATCCTTAATGTGAAGACCACCATAGCTAATTCTAGATCATGATTTGTGATGTTCTTCTCATGAATATTTAGTTGGAAGGAGTCATAGGCTATCACGTTTTTCATTTTTCTTGAGTACCTAACACATTCCCTTTTGGATTCCTCTTTGAAGATCGCAAATCCTTCCCCATATTTGGGAAATGTGAGAACATTTTTAGTTATCAGCCTCTTATTTATCTATTTAAAACATTCTATTAATAAATTTTTCTTATGGAAAATTTACTCTCATATATTTAATACTAGTTAAAAGGCCAGAAAATCATTATAAGAAACTCAAAATTCAATGATATTACCATTTTAATCTAAGGAAACATCATATTTCCTTCATAGATATCGAAATTTTACATCCTTTAGTTACCTCAATTTTTGAAGTATCTATTGATATCCTTTTATTGATGATAACATGTCCCAATAAATTAACTTGATCCAACCAAAACACACATTTATAATAATTTATAAATAAATTTTCAATTCTCAAAGTATTTAGTACATGATTACAATGATTCTTATATTCCTCCCTTATTTCGAAGTAGATGAAAATTTCATCTACAAATAACACCTAAAATTTATCAAGGTAATATTTAAAGACATTGTTAATCAAGTAAATAATGACTGTAGAAGAATTAGTGAGTCTATATAGAATCACTATGAACTCTTAATTCCCATACATTGTATGAAAAGTTTTCTTATATATATCATCCTTATTCCTCTTTATTGGATTGTATCCAAACCAATGGTCCACCAAATATAAATACTAGTATCCATTTAGTTCATCAAAAAAGTCGTCAATCTTGGGAAGAGGATAATTTTTCTTAATTTTGTTTTTATTGAGATCATGAAAATCAATGAAGAGGTGAATTGGCACATCCATACTCCTGGTGAAGTGGACTAGTTTACTCCATAGTGAAGCACTTGTGAATATGAACCCTTTATCTAGATTCTATTTTGGTTTCATCTTCTTCTTGTAATGTTAAATAGTTTCTATTTCATACAGACTAGTAGATATTGGTAAATATTTTGGTATAGTCTCAATTAATAATTAAATCTTTCATCAATGTGGAAGGCCAAGAAATTCTTTGGAAAACTCATCAATGTAATCCCCTAAAAAGGACATGTATTTAAGAATGATATTTTAAATATACTGATTCATTTAAGCTAGATATTCTTTCTTGAATGGGAATAATATCCATGCTTTAGATTTTGGTAACAAAGATGATTCATCATCCTCCTTACAATTTTATAGAATTGGAGTGAGATTCAAGAGATAGACGGTTATTTCTTACAAAGGGTGATTTCATTATCTTCTCAGTTTATATTAGATCTATATAAGAAAATAAAATCCATTAAATAAATAGTATTTAATAGTATAAAAGTAAGTATCATAATATTTTTGGGATATTTAGCATAAAAAATTTTGATAGGGTAGTAGTTAAATAAATAAGATGAAATAATTTCCCCATTTGTCAACATAACAAAATAGAACCACTTCCATGTTTTTTATTGGTGTTTAAATTGTTATTATAAAATTGTAAGATATTAAATAATGCAAGATACTAGAATCAAAATTGTATCTTAACTATCCTTGAATGAATTAATACCATACCTATCACTATTTTGTTTTTATTATCCGCCTCATTATTTATGATGGAATAATATTTCCCTTGATTCCTTTGAGTTTGTTGGTATTTATTTTATTTGAAAATTAATAGCTTTGAAATTATCTTGAATAATTCTCATGTTCTATGAAATTGAAAGAGTCTACTACTAGCTGAGGGTTGAATGGAGAATTCATTTATTCCATCACAACGGTGGGTTTTCCCATTGGAAATTTCATTCATAGTGTCTTTCTTTCCTATATCTAAATCATTTCATTTTCCCCTTTTTGGAATTTTCTTGGATGATTTTTCCCACAATTTTGGCAAGTGGGATGATGGAAATTTTTACCCAAAAAAGTTTTTCTATCAATCTACTAGAATTAAAATCTATAATTTTCTTTTTTGCTCCAGTCCCAAGAGAAAAATGATATTTTACCATCTATATTTCAACTTGGAGGTCACATCAAAATATTTTCTCATAGTTTTCAAGCTATTTAATGTCTATGTCATTTTATATTATCTCATAAAATATAGAATCAACATTACATTTGTAAGTAATAAAAAAGATATATAAATATCATGAATGTATTTTTATGTTTTACTCATATTCCCTGATGGATTAATATCCCTTTTATTGATTTTATGGAATACTTTATCCATTTTTAGTCAAAGTGTGTGAGGAAAATTTTGTCAAAAATATTTTCATAATTTCTTCCATTCCATCACTATAATCTCCCCTTCGGGATTCACATTTTTTACCATTTTCCACCATTTTCCTTCTTCTCTTTCCATAAGATAAATACTCACCATTAACTTCTCATTCCCATAGAACTTAAGGTTGCAAAATATCACCTTAATGGATTTTATCCATTGTTATGTGATTAAATTATTAGAATAACCAGAAAAATTTGGAGGCCTTTGTCGTATAAAGCACTCAATTTAATTTTTCACTTTATTAAGGGGTTTTAATAATTCCTCATGATTCATGTTTCTATTGAAATGAAAATTAAGTTTAAAAATTATTATCATGATGTTTTTGAATTCTTCTCCCAATAGTTTTGACGGCTCATTTGGGAAACTATTATACTGCTAATCACATTTCATATTGACTTGGTCTCTACTATATACAATTATTGGCTACAAGAAAATAAATATTAGGGATATTTATTTATAGATATTAAAAACATAAATGGTAAAAGATGATTATTAAAGGAATAACTCAAAATTTACATATATTCCTTAAATTATGAATTTCTACACTTCAGTCTATGTTATCCACGATCTATTTCTTAATATTAAATTTTATGTTCATTTTTTTCAATTAATAATGCTCTGTAAGTAGCTTTTTAATTTAAAAATTCATGTACACTAGTATTTCCAAACTAGGTGTGTATAAAGACCCATTATCATGCACCAGGTAATGATCGAGTCTAACTCAATGTGGCATTTTTAAGTTTATTACCCTTTTATACATATGTTCTAGATCCACATCCAATAGCAGTATCCAAAACAATATATAATTTCTTGGAAACCACTTAATATATACTTTAATAAAATTTAGATATTTTTTAATTTGTTATGTATTATATCTAAGACATTTACTTGAGTTTTGAAATCATAATCATAAAAATAACTAGACTTTTCTTTGATACCAACTATGTCTACACATATCTTTAATACACTTTGTATCATGAGTTATTATTCAAAGGTAAAAATTATACAATCTTAATAGATTCTGAATCCTACTATATATTTTTTTAATTTTATACATAGAAATTAAACATAATATATGGATAAGACAACATTATTTAAAATTTCATTAACATGCTTCTAAAATTTAGTTTCTCTTTTAAAATTACATGGGATAAACTAGGGTCATATATAAGAAATTGGAGATCTATATATCCCAATAAGGGAATAAACAATTAATATAATTGGATGCAATATTACATGTCATGTAATAGTAATATCAAGGTAACATAATATGGGTGAGAATTATAATCTTGAACAATATGGCATGATAAAACATGATACCATTTAGGAAACATGGGAATGTTGAAACAATACTAAACCTGAAATCAGAAACATATGTTGAGGATTACCACCAAGACATCATAACATGGTCCAGAAAATACCCATAATGTATGAGGTTTTGTTCTTAATTATATATATTTTAGAGACTCGGGTTTTAACCCTGTCAGACTTTGGAATATACCTACGAATATTTATAGATCTAGATGCAAAGATGGCGTGTGATTCTGATTCCCAGAGTTCCCAGAATTAATTTTATAAAAATATTAAGTATTTTTATACTATGAAAGTTGTGGGGGTCTGTTTTCTCCTAAAAGGTAGCTTGAATCAGAAATCTGAGGTCTCGGTTACATCCAGAGCGTGTCGTTTACCCTAGGCGGGGTGTAAACTTTGAGATCGATGTCCTACTATGAAAAAAGTCACCAGGTGAAATTTCATAAATAAATGGAAATGTTTATTTAGGGGCGATCTTATCTTCTTTGTGCTAGGAGGTTTGGTCTGAGGCGGGGTTGTGTGATGATTTAGTTGGTTTAAAAAAAGAAATAAATATCAACTCTCCCCCCTCTCCTTCTTCAACATGGTGATGAGCCCCTCCCCCTTCATCCTCCGTTCTTCACTGATGATCTGACAAATCGAGCAAAAGAAGCGCCCACATGCTCAGATCTTGGTGGCTGACGCTCCTAGATCGAGCAGCGGCAGCAGCGGAGCGCACAAAGCGTCGGCGATCCGCCAAAAGGAATGTGGTTAAAGTTTTAAAATCCCAGATCCCATTTATGTGTTTTATTTTCTTCAAATATTGATAAGGGTTGTGTAGCTCAGGTCACGAGCTTTTCGAAACAAGTTACGGATCTGAATTTGGAGCACCGGGTGCTCCCTGTGGCTCCCAGAAGTTTTCCAGCAGAAATTCCGGTCTACGGCGGCGGTCATGGTGGATTTTGGTGAGGGCGGTGGTGGCGCGGTAGATTCTGGTGAGGGTGGAAGCGGCGCAGCAGATTTCAGTGAGGGCGGTGGCGGCACGTCGGAATATGGCGGCAGCGCGGTGGTTTCCGACGAGGCAGGCGGTGGTCCGGCTAGAATTTTTCGGGGGTTCTTTAAACCCCTGTAACTCACAAACCGTAAGTCCAATTTCCGATATGTTTGAGTTGACATGTTTCATGCATCGAGATGAACCTTTTTAACCTACTTATGGAATTTGATGAGTCTTTTTTTTGGCCTGGGACTATGAAAATATGAAAATAATAATAATATTTTATTATTTTCAACTTCGACCCGCCGTAACTTTTACATTGAGTATGCGATTGACATGCCTTCAGTAAAGTTTTGATCCTGATAGTAAGGAGAACCATTCAGGATAGTTTTTTGGTGCTGGGAAGGAGTGCAGAATGTGGGTCCCATGAGCCTTCTTTTGGGCGTTTATGGAGAAACGTGACGTTTTCTTCAGGTGTCTGTTTTTGACGAACGAGTAGATGATCTCGTGTATTTTTTCGAGAGGATCACAATGGTGTAGTCCGCATGATGAGTTTCAGGATCGTTTCATGGGCACCACATAGGCTAGCTATGGTGAATTGTTTTTTTCCACAGCTATATTTTTCGAATGAGTAAATAGCCTATCCTATGTGTTTTTTCATGTAGATCGTGGTGGTGGCCTCGGTATAGGCCTAAGAGGTGCACAGTGTGGTGATGTTGTAGGTCACTCGGGCTAGCGATGTTTGGACCAGCAGAGTTTGAGTGTACTCCCTTGGTTCATTCCTATGAGGTTTCGTGAGGCATTACAACCTTATTATAGGTTTGTGACCCCCTCAATATGATGTTTTCATGATAGAGTTGTGGAATCCCTCCAGTGGGTCTAGAGTGGGATCCTCTAGATTCGCTTCCCTGGATCGGGTTCTTGGTATCACTATTACCTCTTATCCACGGGCGGCAATCCCCTATCTAGTAGGTTAATCCCATAGGGTTTGAGGCATCATCTGTGATATGATCCCCTATGTAGTGAGTTGTGCATAGTAGGGTTGTGGAATCATTGGGTATACGATCCCCTACTCTAGAAGTGGTTTATAGTAGGGTTGTGGTATTATCGGGTATACGATCCCCTACTTAGTGCATGGTTTTAGTAGGGTTGTGGAATCGTTAGTTAGATGATCCCCTACTCATCACGTGGTTTTCAGTACGGTTGGAGCATCCTCGATTCAATCCCCTACATCGCGAGTTATACCAGATGGGCTTTCTAGCATTGTCTTGGCCATCTTCACATGGGAAAAGATCCTCTGTCTTAGTTATGAGATCTGTGGAGCACCAGATCGGGTTGGATAATCCCCCGTGGATCCTTGGAGTGATCCCCTATCTGTGAGATCTTCGAGATACCGGAGTGGGTTCTTGTATCCCCTAGCGGAACCAAGGAGTGATCCCCTATCCGAGAAGTTTAGTGTTTCAGTTGTTTCTGTGTGATGTTCTTAGTGATGATATCCGATGAGCATGATCTCTCATATGGGAATCTTGGATGTTGGGGTGAGACCTGATGAATTTTATCTCTTGGATGAGTGTCATATAGTATAACAGTGCTCGTATAGTGTGTTCTGCTGTTTTTGTGTAAAATCATTCACTGGTTATGAGGTTGGAACCTCAAGAGGCTTGGTGCATGGAATGAGTATATTTGGTTTCTCATGGTATATGTACGGGCATATACCTGAGTGGATGTTCATGGTGTATGTATGGGAATGCACCAAAGTAGAGCTGACTAGTCATGTTTAGCCATGGATGGTCTCAAGATGTGGTTTCACTTTTATTGGGGTTCCCTCTTGCTAGGATGAGCTGATTGTTTCCTTTCATTTTCTCCGATTTATTTTGGGGTTTTTGGGGTGCCTATTGAGATTTTTTATACTCACCCCTGCACTGGCTTTTGCTCACACATGTTTGTGTCTTGTGCCAACCACAAGCCATTTGATGAAGTCCCAGGAGGACCCAAAGAAGGAAGAGCTTAGTGAGTGAGACTGGCCAGGTTTTTTACTGGAGTTCTGCCACGGAGCTTGCCAGCGGGTGCATTTGGCAATGTTTCCCTCCTTCAGAGTAGGTTAGACGCTTTGTAGTTTTATTTGGGTGGGTCCTATTTTTTCATTTTGTACTTTTTCTGTACTTTGGTTATGGGTTAGATTTATGCACTCATTTCTTTTCAGTTTTTATATATATCTCTGCACTATTTCATGGAGGTGTGTGTGGGTGTGTGTGTACAGGTACATTAGGCTAATTCCTCCCATGTGTGTGATAGCCTACTCGGCGCTAGTCCCCAACCCCTGGCCTATTAGAGGCGGGATTTGGGAGTCGCGACTCGAGCCCCATTAGGTTGGGTCATGACATAGATGATGTCCTATGATAATATAACATTACCCAATGTATTGGAATTCTATCTTGGTGAAACCAACATTTTCATATCTTATACACGCCAAAAGTGTGACACATTAGTCATACAACATCATGATGTATTACATCAGTTATAATCCCATGATCAAAGAGTGTGGGTTACATACATGGATGTCTCCATCAAATTAAGGGTTTTTTATATCTAGTTTAATACTCTTGAGTGTAAATAAGGATGGTTATTCTCAATTAAAATGTTTGGCATGTAATGATTTTAGGATAATTATATCAGCATAATAGGGGTTTATAAAGGTCCATACGATGGATAATGAGAGTGAATGGGGTCTCTAATAACTTTTAAATCATAATATATGTATGTGGGATGTGTTAAATCATATCCAACAAGAAAAATTAGATAAAAAGGGCATAACATAAATGAGGTTCTTGAATAAAGAGGAGAAGGTGGGGATCACTTACTTCAACATAGTAACAGCATGAGTAAATTAAGTAATGAGAGGGGATGTTATTAGAACATACATTTTATAGTAAATAGATATTTATAGTGTCTTGATAACAAAATCCACTGATATTCAAAATGGTAAATACAATGACTATTCTTGAATGGAAAAGAAGAGGGATAGATCTCTTTCATAAAAATACTAACAACCTTGGTAAATGTTATAATGATAGGGGTTAAATGGTATCTCATTATTATAACATCAATTGGAAGTTAAATGGATATTTATAAATTAATTAAAACATAATAAATTTATATTAAAAAGGCTAAATATAATGAAGGTTCTCGATTGGAAAAGTAGAGGGAGATCCCTTACGTTGAGAGGGTGTTTATAAAATCATGGGCGGATCTTCTTAAGATATTTGTGAAACCTAGGGAGGTATATAGAGACGTAAGATAAGATTAATTAAATTTTAAAATGATAATGAGGGGAGATAAATGGGAGTTTGAGTTGTTTTACATAAAAAACAAAAGGACAGTTCTTTATTAGTTTCCAAACATCGGTTCTCAACACTATATGGTAAACTAATCAAAACCAAAAACCCTACCAGGTTTTATCACATAGATTTTATCAATATTAAGTGTATTTAATTATTTTACAAGTTTAACAATAAATATAATTAAAATAATACCCTTGATGATGTGAAAGTGAGTCTCTCTTACAAATAATATATTTTAAAAAATTAAAATATAATACAAGTTTTGGAGGATTCATTAAGGGTTTATAAAATTAATCAAATAACCTCAAAAAAAATTATTATAGGCGGGAAATATAAATTTGGTTCTTTATACATTTTATGGAATATATTACATCACTCTTCGATCATTATGATGTCATAATACACACTATATTTTTTATGTCATATTTAACTTTGACCAAAAATTCCAGTGTCTCCAAAAATTATGAAAATATAAAAATAGGATAATTTGAGTTGATGATTTCAGAAAAATAGTTTATATAAATATTTAAATATTTATGATAATTTAAAATTTTTAATAAAAGTACTTATTTATTAAGACATACATGTTTTTTATATAATAACAGTGTTCTAAAACTTATAAAAATATTTTTAACTTTTTAAAATTATATTATCATTTATATTTTATAAAATTAAATTTAAAAATATTTTATTAAAATATAATTTAATTCAAATATTATTTAATTACTTAAAATAGGATGTCATTATTGGAACTCTTAATGTCCCAAAAATAATTTTTTTTTTGTTTCATCATATCAAAATAATTTAAAAAGAAATATTAAAAAGGGGTAAATATAATTATTTTTTATTATAATAAAATATAAAAATCCATAATTTTAGTGTCTATATACATATTTCATTACTACACATTTGAAATACTTAAGGGAAAGGTGTGTGATGGTGAGATTACCTTGTGGTGGTTCCACATACATGTTTTTTCCTTGATATTGATGAGCATTAAATTCTACCATAAACTGTTTCATTTTTATTTAGTCATTGAATATAATATTCATATTGATCAAGGTAAAATATTGGTGATGTTATCCCCCTCGTAATCTTTGATAAATTGGATTTATATTGTACAATCCTATAGGTTGAGTCCATCGCTTCTTTCATCTTTGTCAATTGAACTTTATCATAAACCATAATATACTAATATTAATGGTTACTTTACAATTCCAATATTAATAATAGTTATGATGAATAATGGTATTTTAAATTTCACATCCCATATAGCTATTAAAAATAACAAAGTAGTGTATGTGTTTTCTATAACATCATTACTTAAAAATGAATTTATTTATTAAAAAAAAGAATTTCATTTATAAAATTTTAGGTCATTGCAAGTTCCCATAGAGGATCATGGATAATTGAATTAGATGTCTCTCATGTATTCGACGATAGACCTCAGTCTTCCTATGACCTGGTAAAGTACAAGAAGATGGAATCCCAAATTAGGTGGGCATACTTACTACACCATCGAAGCTTGTACGGGAGGGTGCTATGATGCATCCCTTATATAGTGGGTGGTGGAATAGCAGTATCCTCCCTTGCAGGATATTCCTAGCCCATGTAAGTTGGCACTCACATAAATATTATTTTGGGTGAGATATTTTGAAATAAAAAGGAAATATTTTGAAAAACCAATGTCATTAGAACATATCATAACCATTCTATATGATCACACAAGGATTCCACTATGAGGCTACCCATATCCCAAGGTATAACCCCTAGAACAAACCAAGGACCATTATAAATTCATGTTAGCTAGATTCACATATATTTTTAAAACATAATAGCATTCATATGTTCAACTAATTAATATTAAAATATATATAATAGTTGTATTTAAAATAAATATATCACTGACCAAGATAATATAAGTATATACACAAAAAATATCACAATCAATTAATTAAATTGATAAAATATTTAATCACAAAAAATTATATATATAAATGAAATTTGATCCTATATTTTTAATCATGATTAATTAATCTACCCAAATCCCATAAAATAGTAACAAAAAATACCATAAATGGTAACTCAAGGGTCTATTACCAATGAGTTGTCTAGGAATATGGAAACACTCCTAATTGAGGCCTACATAACCTATCTCATTTATACCATGTCCTGAGTTAGTATAATGAAAAATAAGAAAAATTTGATATGATACCATTTTGTAACCCCCACCAAAATCCTAAACCCCAGGGTCCATCCTAGAGGGCCACATGGAATTATAAATGCCTCCTCATATGCAAGATTTGGTTGACTAGCAACGAGGTTATAGATTTCTTCTTCAGAGAGACTAAAACCTTGGTATCATATGCATACAAAAATAAAAATAAAACACTAATATCAATATTAAAATAGCATGGAGAAGACTAAATATCCAAATTTAATAGTAGATAGACCATAAGTCATACAGATAAATAATATGGATTCCAAAGTAGAAAGCTAAATGAGAGGATATGGAGAAAACATAAAAAGAAAGTAACATAGAATAATTATCTAGGTTACATCTTTGTACCACTACTAGCTCCATGGTCCACAACTCATTCATTTTCTTTGGGTCCCTTTCCTCTTTCTAGACCCCAATACATGAAGTCTACATGTGAATCAAGATGCTCATGCAGGGTGTGAGTAATAAACCCATCGAGGCACCACCAATGAATCATTGGCATGTTTTTAAAGCCATAATATGTGTATTCCATAAATCAATGATAAATAAATTTTAAATAATAATATGTGAAAAAACTATGGGCTGACCAAGCAGCCAAGATCCTCAATCATATCTACATTGAATCCATGCTGCAAGAATAATCATAGGATGTCATAATTTATTTACTAGGAATATAAAACATAATAATTTATCTTATAAATCTCAAGAATTCAAGTCAGATCAGGTCTCCAGGTTGTTTTATTCTCACTCTATCATAGGTGAGGCCTCAAGGCCATCGTATCTCAGCTTCATCATCGGTTAGTCCTTCAAGATGTTTTCCCCCATCTATTCCTCTGGTCAATCCCCCAAGACATCATTCCCCAAATTACACTGCCTTGAGTCATGCCTATTGGGTATGATTCACTTACCCTATTCTCGGTTCAATCTTCATCATCATTGAAACTTGTGCACACTCCCCCTATATGGGATAACCATATCATGATAGTCCACCATTTTCAACTACCAATGAAAACCAAATAACATGTATGTTATATGAGTTAAAATGTATTATATAATTATTATATTATATAAGTAAAATAAGAAAATCTACAAGTATAATCATGGAATCAATCATCATAAACTACATTCATAGGAAATACACACACCCATTGGTGATCTCTATCATGTACATTCTAAGAAACTGTACCCAAAGAATAATGATACCAAGGAAACTATTGTATATAAAATCCCTAAATGGTAATAAACTTCCCACCATAACGTTTTCAATATCAACATCAATATTTGTTAATGGTTTCATCACTCAAACCACATTCAAACACCAACTAGAGTAATGTCATTTTCCAATAATTCATGGATGTTTTTTATATAAAATAATATTTTCTCTAAATAAATCCTTGGGGGTGAATTAAAAAAGGGGTATAAAAACACTTAACCAAATTAAACCACCATCAACGGTTGAATCTGAGTTTATTAAAAGAAAAAAAACAAATATTGTACATGAGATACTCACCAAGGAATAATTATCCAAGAGTTTAACCATCATGACATTGAAGATATCCAATGGACCTTCGTAAGAGATACAATCCATTAATACTTAATGAACCTAAAAAATTTCACTTGATAGTCCTTAGAAAAAAAAACATCCCCAGTTTAGGATATTCTAAGGAAGAAGAAGTATATCACAAAATGAATAAGAGTAACTCCTCAGGTTATCCACAAAATCTCTTCAAAATAGAGGCAAAATTAAAGGAAGAAGAAGGAATTCTATTAAAATATTAAACGAAAACACATATTCGTATAAATTATTATAAAATTTATACTTCAATGTAGATCATAGCACCAAATCATCCCTCTTGTTACGAACATCCCAAAATCACTAATCTCTAAATGGTTAGGAAAATTAAGTGATTTAATGAGGGGGGAAACGAGTGAAAATGGTAATAATTGACCTCTGAGTATCATAGAACATGATTTAAAGACTAAATAAGTGTTATTGATGGATATATGTGGAAGAAGGTGGTCATTCATCCATTAAAAAGAAATCTCAACACATAAGTGGTTTTCACCAGGGCATGATGCCTTTGTTTAGTGATTTTTTGCAAACAATGTCCTCCAAAATTTCATGAAAGTTTTTCCCGTTTCTTATTTAAAATAAGGGAAACCACGAAACAACATCTTGCACTAGGTCCTGGTGTTTTCCATAATAGATAGTGAGATCTCTAAAACTAATTTTCATGCATCCCCAGGCTACTCAAATCCCACTAAGCATCCCCCAATAAAAGATCCACTTAAAAATTATAGAAAAAAGGAGGAAAAAAGGTATACAGATATAAGAAACCAAAAATTTTAATTTTATTACAACATGGATATGAAATAAAAATCTATTTGAACAAATATAATATAAGGTGAATTTTTCTTAAAAAGGATCTTAATTATAATAAGTACAAAAGTGAGGAAAATGAAGGTAAAACATTTAAACTCTTTATAAAAACATATAATAATATAAAATAAGGAGTTTTAAATGGAAATATAAAATAATTATCATCAATGTAAATTTAATGATAAATAATCCTCAATAAAATTAAGATTATTGAATAAATCCTTTCCATTTTGGTAACTTTTGAATCGAAAGATCAATAATGGTAAGTACATGAAAAATATTTTTAAACAACATTGATCTGAGTAAAGAGATAATAAAATACATAAATATGGTAGTTTATTGGAATCATAAAAGAAACAAATTGCAGAAAAAGGTATATGTCTCAATGAAATAGAAATGATACAAGAAATCCATAACCTCAGACTTCCTCTCTGTCAGATAAACTCTAATCCCGTGTTAAATAAATCTAGAATTACTGTAAATATATATATAATAACCATATTTTGAATAATAATACTAGATACTATCCATAAATAATTTATTTTTACCTATTTGTTAGTAATTTTTTTAAAACAATAATTAAGAGTTATTCGTTTCATTTTCAATACAATTTTTAGCATAACAGTTCTCATACATGCACATTGGTCATAATTTTATAACCACCACAATCTTAAATATGTGATAGTTATAATTTTTTAACATTAAATATAATTTTATAACCATTCATTAAAAATGGTCATGAGAAAATTAATTACATCATCTCATAGTGATGGTTGTCCGTATACATGCATGAGTGAAATTTACAAACATCTAATTGATAAAAAGAAAATGAAATAGATTGAGTTTTACGTTCAAAGAATAATAATAATATAAATATCATAATTATTCATTAAATACATCATTGTTTCTGTCTATATAATGTGAAAATAAAAAAAACACATCACTTCATGTTGGTGTTGTTCTGAACATACCCATAAGCGACATTATCACATTCCAAATGATGGAAGCTTAATGTGTTAGATGATATAATATCTTTAAAAAAATCTAATAATTTCAAAAAAAATAAGATATATTATTAATATCTTCCATTATAACTAAACTGTTGATGAGATCATTGAAAACGAAATACATTGTTTCATGGAGATAGTAGTCCATACATATACATGAGAGATGCTTTCATTCTCCGTTAGATGGAAAAGAAGATGAAAAAAAGGCTAAAAAATTATACATAATAACATTTTAGTATATTAAATATATTAATTCAATCATATCATCATGGTTATAGAATATTTAAAAGTGGTAGAATAATAAATAAACATTAAAATACTTAGTTATGTGTTATACCCCTTGTTTGAAAACGATTCTTTAGCGTGCACCTTAAGCTTTATAGGATTGGTCACTTTTTTAGAACAAAACCCATAGCATGCGAGGATGGTTGAAAATAAGGTATTGAGGTAATATATTAATTAATATAAATTCCTCAAGTTGTGTTAATAAGAGAGGATAAGAGGTGCCCTATTATACTTTATGTGTGTGGCATATATCTAAATCTTCTTAACTATTAAATTTCATAAATGTGTTTACTATAGAAAAGTTTCAATTAAAAATTAAAATTTCAAATATAAGGTCATGATGTTCTATATCTACTGATACAATAAAAATAAATATGAGATTTCATACCCTTATCATAATGTTTAAACCTCATTTAACTCATTTTACCCTTGTACTGTGGCGATATTATTATAAACATGGTTATAATTCATAATAAAAAAATGAAATTAGAATAAATAAAAAATTTCAAACATCTAGATTCCAAATATTTTATCGATTTCTAAATATTCAATATATATAAGTGGCATAAATTCATTTTATTATAAGTATGAACAATGTAATTAAAAACTATATTCTTTAGTAAGATGTCTCTTCAAGCATAAAAAATCATATACCAAAATCACATAAATTAATTATTAATATGAAATTTATAATATTAGGTTTATTAAATGGGATATTGTGTTACATTAAATCCAAAACCAAAATAAATTGTGACTAAGAAATTACTTATACTAAATAAAATTAAATAGAGTTTTGTAAAAATTGATATTTTTATTATTAACTCAAAAATCAATTTTTTCAAAACTAAATTCAATTATTCACCCTAGTATAATTTTGGAATTATGAATTAAAAAAATTATTTTATTTTATAAATTAAAATTTTTAAATATTTATTAAATTAGTTTAATTATCAATGCATGAAATGTGTAAAAACCATTTTTAAAATGAGTTATTTTTTAAGAATAAAATGATGTAGTTTTAATTTATGTCTAATTAGAGCCCATTAGATGAATGTTATTTTATCTTATTGAATATATTATTTAGAAATTTCATTTAAATAATTTATTATTAGTTATTAATTTTATTTATTAATATAAAAATACATTGCGCACATAAAAATATTTTTATATTAAATACCTTCTTTACCTTCAAATTAATTTTTCATTTTTTATCGACATTTAAAAATCAATGTACGAATGATTATTTATTTTTATAAATGTATAAAAAATAAAATTCTATAATTTTGATGCTCTCAATAAGTAAAATTTACATTTTTTTTAATCATATATAGTAAAGATATGTTTTCAAGAAATAAAAATACGTTTAACCATGAATAAATAATGTGGTACCAATTATTTTATTTAAAAAAATTTCATTCTATTTACTTGTAATATTTTTAATTTTTTTATTATAATAATATATTATTCCCATATGGTCAGTGTTTCTTGCATCATAATCTATTCAATATATCATTTATTTTAAAAATACATGTATTAAAAATTTGCGGTGTTTTATTTTAACAACTACCAAAATTTGATTATTATAATTTCATTTATTACTTATTAATGAATATATTAATATGGATGTAATATATACTCAGATATAAGAGACACAATCACCGTTAATATGGATAAAAATATAAAAAAAAATATTTCTTAAACAATATAAGTACATTTATAGGACTTATAATTTTAATGGGTTTATAAATGTGTAAAACAGAGTTATGTTTTCCATGTAATAAATTTATCAACCTATTGAATTTAATAAGTACTATAAAAATACACTATTTATTACCTTTTAATTTATGTGTGTAAATTTACCCTTTAATATATTATTTTAATCTCTTTCCAGATTTTATTCTAACAAGGAATGAATTATATAAATTTTTACGACTAAACCATGCATATAAACCATTAATAAATCATAAGATTCACAAAATAATGATAAGATATTCCAGCTATATAAAAAATATGTAGAAAAAAGATAATATATCACTTAATATCAATAAAAATTTATGTTATTAAGTTAATACATTAATTCCTAAAACATTGATAATAACACCCAAAGAAAAAAATATTACCATAAATTATAAATTAATGAGAAATAATACAAATTCTTCAACACTGATTATATTATGATTCACATACTAGTTACTTAACACTAAAAAGTAATTAAAATCAAATAAAATATGATTATACCAAATTCAAACATTGTTGTAACTACCATTTTTTAAATAGAGAATATATGTCCATATTAGTAAGGACTCCCTACTATATTCTCATTACAACTTGATTCTTATAATGTCTTCTATTATAAACACCATACTCATAGGGTTAGAAGTTATTCAATATTATTAATAGATATAATAGAATATATAGATCTGAAATCAAATAAATCCCTAGATAATACTGATTTTATGATCAATGTTATCACCCTATTTTAGATTTCAACCTTAGTTATAGTGATTTCATAAGGTTTTCCATTATCTTTTATCCTGGACTAAGGAAAATTAAAAAGATATATGGGAAATTCATATGAGTTTTTCCTCATCTAATTTTAGTTCAATCATTTAACATTGATTTTTTTAATTTTGGAGTTTGAAGGATTTTATCTCCACCCTTATAATAATCTCTAATTACTTTCATAAAAACCCCAAGGTTTTTCATTCCACAATTATTTTATATCACAAATTTTACTCTTCTATTTTTAATATTTTACCAAATTTACCTTTATATAGTGATCAATCATTCTCTTTTTCTGTTTATTTCCTTTGAAAATATAATACATTTTAATACATTCTTCACCTTGATGAAATTTGATACCGTAACATCATGTATTGAAATAATTTGAGAAAGTAACATCATTTGAAGTCTTGGAATTACCCACCAAAGAAAAAATAAATATGATCCTATTTATTACATACATAGTGCAAGAAATATGGTGTTAATATTTTAAACTTTTCTTCATAATTAGCAACACATTGTTATTCACCTTGTCCCTACAATTAAAATTTCCTTTCCAAATAATCTATTTTTTCATGACGAATATATTTTTCAAATCATTTCTCTATAAAATTATCTCATTTCATATCGAATATTTTCTCAGTTTCAATGGTATTTTGAAATAATATCCTCCATTTTATAGTATCTCTCTTTAAACAAAACACATCTAAAATACACTTTTCCATTTATTTATATTATAAATCATGAAATACCTTATTGAGGTACTTGATCCATTATTTAAATACTAATAGATTAGTATCTCCATTAAAATATGTTGGTTTTTATTGTGTGAAGTAATCCAGCATTATAGTATCATGTTATGAAGACACTGTTTTTTCCATTTTTCCATGACTACTAGTTATCACATTCCTCGATATTTTATAATATTTATAGCTCCAACTCTGTACTGGAAGAATTTATTAATAGGTAAATCCATATTTGTAAAAATAGTCTTTATACACTTTTCAATCATTCCACTCGGTGACATCTATAAACATTGGAATACACAATATTAGGTCATAGTGAAATGAATTTTAAATCATAATGTATAATTCTGAATCTGGTGTAACATATAACCTAAATTAAAAAATCATGCACATCTAATCATAGAATCATAATCTTATTTCCTTTTATAATATTTTAAAGTCATAAAAATATTTTAAATAATTAATATAGGATTATAAAGAGTTTTCAAATAAACTAAATAATATCCCCCAGGAGTGTCAAACTAGGTGTACAGTTAAGCTTCCTTATTATGTGCACTATATAATGATTAAGTTAATACCCATCTAGACTTTCCAGCATTGTTACCCCTTGGTTAATATTTTCTATATCCACCATCCATTTGTTCGTATCTAGACAATTATTTAATTTCTAGGAAAATAAACACTCTATACTTAAAAAATAGAATGTTTTTACTATGAATAGACCTATCCCTAGAGTATTTCATCAGGTTTTGTTATTTAATATATTTTTTTCAAAAATATTTTACCCATAAAACCTAATAATATTACTTTGACACCAACTATAAGAACATAATCAACAATAACCTAGTGATAGTGCTTACCTTATTACATTAGTACAAGATATTGGAGATCACACCATGTATCATTGTTCAGTTTATAATTATTATAAAACTAGATAAATACATGGGTTTCACATTAAATTTGAATATAAAACCATAGAATAAAAAACATTCTTGTATCCTTTAAAGTCATTAAAATATTTATTCATGAAATTCTATTTAATAGAAAAATAATAATTCATAAGCTCTGATTCTCATTGAGGGAAAGAATACAATGAAAACTATAGTAGAATAAATAAAAATTTAATAATATAGAAGAGCTAAAAAATAATAAAATACGCCCTATAACCAATAACATGAAATAAGAATACATCCTTGGAAAAATATTGAAAAATAAATAACAACATTTGCAATAATAACTAGTTTCGTAATGATAAAATTCATAATGTCAGAAAACATAGTATTTCTTTCATGGAGTCATTTTAATGAATCAAACATGAATATGTAATAAATGCACCAAATACCCAATATGGCTAGTATGATGAGTCATATCCATAAATATAGGGTCCATAAAATGATCTTTATACTACTTACTATGTTTAATTAATTCATCATAAGAAAAAAATAACTAACAATACAACATATAATCAAACTAAACATTTATATTGAAAATAAAGAATATGATATGTTAATATTTTTCATAGTAAATAAAAAGAACAACATTATCGTAATTATTTTAAATAAATAAATTGGATGGTGTAATCAGATTATTTCCTAAGTAAATCATGAGATTTATAAATGGATGTTGACATTGAAGAAAATTTTGGTTTTATATGGATGTCAATAAGGGTGTAAATTTCCATTAAAAAATTATAACAACACTTGTTATAGAAATAAAAAAATACATAATCACAGAAGAAAAATAAAATCAAATAATTATAATGATATGATAGTACTTGATTGATTAATTCTCTCAAAAATTAAACCATGATTTGGTAATAAATAACATGTGATTATCTATTAATGTGATTCAGATAAATAAACAGGATCATAATAATTTTAATAAGATTTGAAAATTATAATAACAATTTTAATTAGGAAAGTAAGAATTTTGGATTTAATTTGAATAAATATTATGTTATTATATGAATTAATATGTCATCAATGATGAAGTGCATAAATTTAGAGATGGGGAAATCGGTTTGATAAAGGAGTTTTGAAATAAATAAGTATGAGCCTCTATAAATCCTCTCCTTTGGTTAAGAGGTTTTTTATATTTATCCCTTGATTCTAATAGAGATCATGTTTCCACATCCTCCATTATCATTTTTTCGTTTTTAGAAAGAAAATCATCTGCCAAATATTTATGGTTGTTATCGCCCTCTTTAAATTTATTCGTAGTTAAGTAACTTGTCCCTTACTATAAGTATTGAGAGCACCCATTGTAGGAAAGGATATGAATAGAATATATTTTCTTAATATAAAACCATTAAAAATTTGGCATCATATCTCTCAAACGATGGAACATGATGATGTACATATATAAGTTAAAAAAATAAAAGGTGTGATTATGAGAAATTTAGAATTAGGAATTCTCTCTATAGAGAGTGCATGGAGAGAATCTTTTTGATTCATTGTGGATTGATCAAGAAATAATTTTTCATCAATATTCATCATAAATTCATGTGGATTGATTAAAATCCTAATTTGGAATTTATTTATAGACATCATAAGAGTTTGTGGGTCCCTACGGTTTATCCAAGGCTTTAATGAGCTAGGTAAATACCTTTAAATCCATCACCTAATGTTTCTTTATTAATCTTGATTAAATCCATTGTCAGTCCGAGCTATATTGACATGAGTTTTTTAACCTTAAATAAATACAGTGTTTTATATATTTCTACACATAAAACACTAAAACCAAAAAATGTTGATTTTTTTATGATATCCAGATAATTATTTGGGATAAGTAGTGGTAATAAAATTATAAAATATATAAAAATAAATATATATTAAAATTAGAATAAGACAAATTTAATTTCACTTTAAATATACAATCAATTAGTACTGATAAGATACAAAAAAATATTTTTTATTCCTAAAATTTATGTCTATAAAATGAAAATTTTTCAAGTTTTAAATATATATGATTATCACTAAATTTATAAGAACTATTAATATACCCAAAATGATGAATTATAAAAAATGATTTCCATCAAATTTAATTAGTCTATTCTAAAGTTAAATTTAATTATTTTAAGATTCTAATTTTACAAAATTTAAATAATTTTAAAAAAAGTGATTTTGAACTTGAGATCATTATTTCAAAATTATATCATAATAACTATTTTATTTTTAGTCATAATGGATAAATTTCACAGTGTAAAACTAGTTAGCCTAGAGAAAACTAAAACAGTAAAAATGAGGTACCTAAGATGTAAAGGGACTGACATATTTAAAAAAATTATAATTGATTTTTATAGGTTCTTATCAAGCTTATCTCTATTTGAATACATTATTTCCCAATTTTGGGATCATGAGTGAATTCCCAATATTAAAAAGATTTTGTTATTTACAAAAATGCCACTATGTTTCACTTAAAAAAGGTAACTCTTATCACCATTTACCCTCCCACAAAAACTCATTAATTTCAGTAAAAATTTATCCAAACCTATCCTAAAAACATCTATACATTTTAATGAGTTTTTTTATTCTCCAAATACTATCTCAAATAGGTTTAACCTCATTTAGAATGGTTATAATTCAATAAGTGAGGTATAAGTTCCTAACACCTCTTTCTTTTTTTGTTTCATTATGATCTTTTATTACTATTAAAATGTTATTTCACAATAATAAAACTAGAATAACAATATATCTATTTTAATTGTTTGTTATAATAATTATGGTTCAATCATTAAAGACCCTCCATTTTTTCCTTAATAAAAATAAAATTTGAATTGTGTGTCGTGGAGACTACCTCCTCCATGAACAAACCTATTTCGTTTTCCTTCACTTCCAAAAATGGATTCATTTAGTTAATATCTTACAAGTATATATTATATATATAATTAATATATACCATTTATATGGTTTTTTATAACACAAAAAAGGAAACTAATACTCCCATGTAATGGAATTATAAAATTATATTTCATTATTAAAAAATCAATAGCCTTTAGTGATTTTTAAATCATCGTCTTTGGATAAAAAAAGGAAGATCAATGAATATTATAAAAAACATATTAAAAATGATAAATACTATTAATGCATGATGTTTAAAAGTGAATACAGCTAATACATGAAGATAAATGTTATTAATTAATATTATAAATGAAAATTTATATGAATAATGCTTTTAAATAAATAATTAGTATTTTTATCTTCATGATACAGGATGTTATTTAAATTCCATGAAAATTAAGGGTAATGGTATGGTACATTGTAAGTCAAAATACTATCTTTGAGCTATAAAATTGCTTATTAAACTTTTATTTTCAATGATTTTCAATTTTGAATTACCATCACCCTTTATTAATAGGGGAAAGAGTTTTTTGATCAAAATCTATTTCTATAAAAAAAACATTTATTTTTTAAAAAAAAAGTTAATTTTAAATAGTGGCTCATAACTATGACATATATAAGGATGAATACAAAATAGTTTAAAAAATATTTCTTGTCTTCTCTTTTAATTTTCTAAAAATGACCCATCATTAATGGATTTATGTTTTAGTTTTCGTCAAATATTTTTTATTATTACCATGTTATTTTGGGTGATTATATTTTTGAAATAAAAAAAGTCATTGCGTGATGTTATTTTATAGATTTTGGATGTATTATGAAACTCTTTTTATTTCCATGGGATGTTTATGAAAAGTGAATGATTTCCTTTCGGATGGTTATGAAACCCATTCTTGTCCAAAGGTTCTTTAATATATATTGGTGATCAGTTTAGAGTTTGACACTTATTTATAGATGGTGATGAGTGGGGTCATATATCTTAGTATAATCTATTACTATAATCTTATATAAAATTAGATAGAAAGGCTTGTACATAATGATTTTGATAACATAGGTGTGTTCATTATGGGTTTTCTCACAATTTCATGTAGGTATAAAATTAATTTTTTCATGTAAGTGTGATCATAATAGGTTTAATAATATAGGTTTTCCTATTTTTTTGGATGTTCTGCATTACCATGTTATACATCTAGTAATTCCGAATTTCCATGAAGAATTAAATTTCCATAAAATTACATGTTTTCATTATTATATGTTTTTTTAATTTATTATATTCTTTCATATCATGATAATATGTAATATTTTTATTGATATGTATTTTGGCCAATTTCAAATATATTATTATTCCCTAAAGATATTTTTTTTATTTTATGTTTCCCTAAAATATTTATGATTATATTCTAATTAATTTTGATATTTTATTAATATACTCATATCATATTCTTGTTCTACATCATGTTTATAATCTGAAATTTTGTGATACTTTTTTATTAACTGAGTGTCTATGATGACCACTTTCTTATGTTCCAATAAATATATTACGAATATCATAATATCTTGTTAGATATCTAGAAAAATGTATATAAGAGTTTGATTATAAAGAAATGATTACATGTGTAACTAAATAAGTTGTTTATGTGGATAATTTATATGAAACTAAACCTTTTTATCATAGGATTGGAAAACTATTAAGGTGATGTATTATTTAAATTGTGATATTATTTTATGTTTATATTGGGTTTATTTTAACCAGATTCCACCCCAGTGGGATTACTGGGGATTTAAATCATATTCCTACTTTCACTGACTGGTCAGTTCTCTCCAACGACTAGTTAGAGGACATCCATTAGTAATAGTCTTCTATTTATCCCCATTGTCTAGCTGACGGTTCAACACTGACTAGTATATGATGCATGTAGCTTTCCAACCTCAAATATTTTCATTCAAGATTCCTTCAGTGTATTTGATTGGTTCAAGGACCTATCTACATGATAACAATAATACCATTAAGACATTAAAGATACTTCCAAGCCTCTTCAATTGATTCACCATGGTATTTATGTTTAAAAAAATTCCTTTATTTGTTTCACTAAGATAAATATATGGATTATTTATAATGTAACTTCCATACACTCATATTTATTTAGTATATATATAATTTAGTGTTCATTATCCTGAAAAAATAAAGAGAGATAGAGATAGGTTCAAAAATATCCCTTGTTTTTATGATCACAAAAAACTCATATAAAATGATATATCCATAGCGAATAATATAACAAATTATTTAAAATAATTTAAACAAGATATCCAATCTTCTAAAGAATAAGGATATAAAATTTATACCCAAATATATTAGAAACTTTCCCAATTTAAATATTTAAATTATTTTCATAAAATAAGAATCCACCAATTTTTCCCCTTTGAGATTATTAAAATAAATAAAAATAAACAACAAAATATTTACGATATTCAAAATAAAATTAAAGATAACTTCAAAAAATAAATATTTGAAATAATATTTATATTCGATGTTAATTTTTTTTAAAAAAATAAAAATATTTTGAAATGAATCCCAAGATCAAATTAGGAAGAGATTCAAATAAGATAATAAAAAATAAAAAGTAGATTAAAAACAAGTAAATTTTAAAATCAATACAATTTTTCCAATTTAAGTAATAAGAACACATTAATGAGAGAGAGATGAGATTTATAAATGAGGTTCAAGAGGGAATTTAACAAAAAAATATTGAGAAACCCACAACCACATAGATTATCTCATATCATTATAGGTTATCAAAAATATGGGATCTCTCTAAATTGGATAACTTGACAAAGACCACAATATGTAACAATTGTTCAATTATTTCAAGACATTTAAAATCCTTTACCTGAGAAGACACATTATGAAATTAAAATGTATTATGGTGGTGTAGTCGCATAAAAATCAATTGCAAGTACATTTTGGTACTCATGTGTACTTTGGTATAGTAATGTTAGCTAGTAAGGATTTAAAAACCCTATCATGTTTTGAAAATTATTTTATATTGAATATATAGGAGTAAAGATAAATATATTTAAGTCTATACTATATTTAATTTCTATTATATCACTAATAAATCAAATTCCAAAATTTGGGAAAATATTCACAATTTTTTGTGAAAATCCATTTACAAAACTTGTATTTTGAGAACATATAATTGATTTAAAAAATAAAATTCATGAATTACCATTGGTATAATATTGAAAAATCATAATAATATTTATATTATTTTCACCATGGGTGAATTGACAAATAATATTTCTCAACCCATTGGTTTTTTATTTTAAATTTTCAATGTTATTATGATAATTTAATTTCAAAACCAATTAATATTTTATGAAAAATTAAATCATTTTCATTAAAAATTTGATCTTTTTATTATTAGAATTATTGAGTTTATATGTAATTTTTCTAATTTATAAAGGATTTTTTCATATAATTTCCCAATTTTTCAGTTTATACTAAAATAAATATGATGAGGGATAATAATGACCATGAGTAATAACCAAATTACCCACCTCATGATGATCTAATAGGAATTTATGACTAGGTCTCTAGACGAGGTTGTAGCGGTTGGGTCCATTGATTCATTACACTCTGTAATTTTCATTTTATAAATGGGTAAATACAAATTTATGTACAAAAATTTCTTACTTTCATGGAATGTAACTTCTAGGACATGTGTTTTTTTATTTTTTTCATGGAAAGTCAGATTTTTTTCTTCATGAGTTTTTTAAATATCATTTCTAGGTGATAAAATTCAATATCACTTATATATGATACATCATTGTCAATGTATTTAAATGAAATGATTATATTAATTTTTATCCATCTCATCCAATTTATTTTATTTTCATATTTCTTCTAATATTTAATTTCATATATCATTAGGTATCGATTTATTTCCTTTGTTGGAACATTTTTTATGTATTTTTCATCTGGTAAAGTCATAAAATTTTATACCCAAGAGCTTCAAAGGACCCAAATAATTTTCTATACTTAATTTTATGTATGGAAATATTCATAAAAATACTTTTGAATATTGAAAAGTTAGTAAATTAAGTAGAAATATCATAAAAATATTTATTTACATATGTAAAAAACATTCAAAATCTTTTTTCTAGATATAAAACTTAGTATCCTCAACATTTTTCATACCTTCAAAAATAATTTCTAAAAATTTTCAAATTTATTATAGGTTTTTCACATATATATTATAAAAAATTCATTTTTTTCATATCCATAACAAAGAGAACCCATATATTTTTCTATAAATCTCAATGGAAGAAATGTATAGGGATTTCATTTATGGTCTTGTTCTATTTATGGTGTATAACCATATATACCTATTTTAAAAATTATATATCCAATTATTCTTTGAAAAATAGACATATGTTTTTTCAATATGATTAATTTACCCCATCAAAGAAAGAATAATGAGTATAAAGGGTATAGGATTTCCTATAATCATAATTTGAAATATATTAATATGAAAATATAATTTCTAAATAAGGATAAAATTTTAATTTTTAAATCAACATTAAAATACAATTTAAAAAACACAAAGGTCCCATTTGATTCACAATTTTGGTTCGAGAAGGAGGAAAAGAGGGGGAGAATTTTCTTAAAAAAAGGTAAAATAATCAAATATATTTAAATAAACAAATAAAAAATGTAATCATGGAGTAAATATAAACTCATAAAATGATAAAGTGATGTAATTATTTAATTTATTGTTGCACACAATAATTAAATTGTTATATACTAAGTGTAACCACATGATTAACAATTAATGAGAAATGATAGATAAATTGGATCATAATAATTTTGATTTGATTTACGAAATTAAATATCAAATTTAATTAAGTGATTAATTATATCCAATATAAGGTGAAAAAAATTATGAAATTACTTGAATCAATTTGATATGAATTTTGAAACTTTTTGAAATATATCAGAGATAAAACACAATTTCATAAAGGATGTAAATACCAAAGTTTTAATGACCCTTTTTTTATAAATTAAATTTCTTTGATTTCATTCATTACATGGTTCACCAATTTAAAATTTATTAAAACTTTGTACCATGTTAAGCTTTCACTACCCACAATACTTGTTTTTCTTGACTTACACGCAACACTGAGTTTCTACGAAACAACATTTTTTTATAATTATGTAAACAATTCTGTTTTAACCTAGTCATTCAAAAAAATAATTTGAATAAAATAGCTAATTTTTGAATTTAATTTATAATAGTTTTTTATAATAAAAATTTATTGATATTTAAATATATAATTTTTGGTAAATTAGATATGTTTTTGAGATGTACTATTTTCTCAAAAAAACTACTATTAATTTCTTTCTATTAAAATTCATGAAAATAATTTTAAAAACTTTTAGATATTTAATTTAATAATCTAAAACTAAATTTTCAATACATATTTTTAAAATTAGATTTGGGTGGATTTTTGGGATTTTTCTATAATATTTCATTTTTTGAATGAATTTGACAAATTTCGAATTCTAATTGAAAACTGCTTCTTTGTTTTAATTATTTATAAAAAAATCTAAATTTTAATTTGGTTTTAATGATTAATTAGAAAAATTATGAATCAATTAATTGGGATTAGGTCATTTTATCCAATTTCACATTAAAATAGGAGATAAAATCATTTCATGCTTTTGAACTTTTTCACATTTAAACTTTGTCGCCTCCTCCCATATGCAGGATAAATTTTAAATAACTGTCTTCAAGTTATGTGAATTGAATATGTAAAAATGGATTCCATATTTGTAATAATAATAATTTATAATGACTAATAAGTCCAAAATTATTTTTTTTCAAAGATATTTTTGAAATAAGTTAAAATTAACTATAGTGATTAAGGTAAAATGAGTTCACTTAATGACTAAACATATACTATTAGGTTCAAAAATGACATAATATTTTTTTAGACCCCATTTTATGTAATATTTAGACCTTATTATTTCATGGATCTAATTTTGTGTGTAATGAATGAATATTGGTCGGTAAAAATGTGGGGAGCACACAATTTTTTCAAAAATGACATTCGTCTCCTTCACCCACTTATAAAATGTTTCCACTTCTCCCCTTATTCACACTACTCAAACCACTTTATTTAAGACAATAAATTCATAAATATACTTCAAATTATCTCCCCTGATCCTAGAATCCTTACTTTGGCAACAAATAAAACCATGTATTTTGGTATAAACCAAAATGAGTTACCCAAAAATTGGAAATGTTCTTCAATGAGTACTTTTATTTTATTTAATTCAATACTCATTCAATTACTATTATATCTTGATTATATATTAAACTCAGTATACTAATTATTATAAGATATTTTATGTTTATTTTACTAACCAAACCTTTAAAACTTCCATCAAATTTAATACACAGTCATCGTTCATGTGTTTAGAGCCCTACCACCTCACGAACTGATATCATTCGTTCTTCCATTACCACCTTTCAAAGTGGTTAATAATGATGTAAATACTATTTTTATATGATATATATTGTAATTATGATTTATTTATGCTTTTTTAATTATTATATAACACGTACCATCATGCTTTCCATTTTTTTGGAATATGATAACATTATTTGTGGACATGTGGACTACATTATCCTCAAAGTGATGTGTTTCATTAACAATTTACATGTACTGTAGCAGGGCACTGTAGCACTACTATATCAGCAGCAGGACTCTAGTGGTGGAGACACTGTAGCGGCGGACGCACTATAGCAGGAACTGTACTGGCAGCGGTACTGTAGTAGGTACTATAGCTGTCTGGGTACTATAGATGTACTATTCACTGAGGGGCCCTTTGGGCCATAAAAATGGGCTTTCAATACTAGTATTCATGCCACTTTCCCTTGGGCCTTCGGGCTATGTAATGGGTATCCCTCTACCAAGTCTAAAGAGGTCTTTACTTTAAATAATAAAATGAGGCTTCGACCCATACCTTTAAAAAATATATGTATATACTAAATATATATGATATTTATATTATGGTTTAAATTTTTGAATAACTAAATCATGATCTAACAAAGATTACCATGAATAAAATGTCAGAAATTTTATGAAAAACAAATCAATTATTACCCAAAATATAACTTTAACATGGAATTTTTAATAAATGGGTAATATCAATTCATAATTAAATCATATATGGTATGATATAATTGAAAATTTGTTTTTAACCATATGTATAATAGAATTATATTCATTATATATTATTTTTAAATGATTGTGATGATAGTTAATAAATAAGGTAAGGGATTTCTCATCTCACTATTATTTCTATGAGATATTTCCCATGTTCCCCACTTATTCCTATTTTGTTGTGTATATACTTAAATATGAAAATATATATCATGAATTTAATTTATTTCACGATATTTTATGTTTTAATTTATTTTATTATTTCTTGGATCTCATGATTCAAAATTTACTCAAGTAATAAGTGGATTTCCAGTCTCAGTTTTATTTCTGTGAGACTTGTGCCTTATTCATCACATGTTTATTTTTTGTGTTTTATATAATTCCCATTAATTTATTATATTATTATTATACATAAATTTATTGGTATTTACATATACTTATGTTTACATATATTTCATGGGTTTTATAGTTCAAAATTTTCCAAACCAGTAAAGTAATTTGGTCCTAATTTTACTTTTTGAGTCACATGTTATGTTATCAACCCGGTTTATTTTCAAAGGTGTACATACAACCCTTTTTAATGTCTTATAATGAATCTCTTTCATTACATGATATTTTATTCTTATTTAATTTTTGTTCTCTCTTGGTTTTTTTGATTCAATGTTACCAAATTGGCATGCTTTTATTTCTACAATCTCAACATCATCGGGATTATTTATGATTATGCTTTCATTGATGAAATATTATGATTCATATGCCAATAATTATAATTAATTATAATTTTTTATGCTTATTTATGATATATTCATGTATTGGTACCATATTTCCACTCTTTGGTACTTAGTATAATTATGAAAAAATTAATAAAATCATACATTATATCATTATTTGTTCAGAAATATTTTTTATCAAAAAATCGTGTATTAGAACATGTTTTTATATGATATTTGAATATCATTTTCAAGGAAAAGGGATTTAAAAAAATTATGTATTAAAGAAATTTTAAAATCGTATTCAATATTCCTCTATATGGTTTTAAGGTTTTTTCAAAGTATTTTGTTAAATTTTTTATGATTTAAAAATAAATTTTCAGAGGAATTTCTATTTTCCATGAGAAATATTTTTAAAATATCAATTAAAACTAGTTTAAATATAATATTACATATTTTGGTGTTACATATTCCTTAATCATGATAAAATAATTGAATAACATGCATATCCTTTCTCTGTATTGTTTATGTTTTGATGGGATAATGTTTATAACACCCATTTTTCTTCCAAGGGTTTTACTATGATAAAAAATGTTTGAATCAATATTCTTTTAATGAGTTATTCATTGGTTAAATTATTATGAAACTAGTCACTTTTCCATAGGTTATGTTATGATAAAATGATTACGATTACCATTTTTTTAATTTGTTATTATATGAATATTTTTTTATGATCATGTGGAACATGTTTGAATTATTTCATTATGAGATTAGTATGACCTATATTTCTCTCCAATTCATTGGGTAAGGATTTATATATCATGACATAGACATGGATGGAATAGGTATTGAACTTGGTTCATTAAAAAAACATTCTGCTAAAATAGTATTGGGGGAGAACCATGACTACAATGATGGTTTCTGCAGTGATCCCAATCCACTAAGATGGACATAGTAGTAATCCATGAATACTATGGAAATAATTTTATATGATTATGTGTCTACCAAAATACCATGTCTTATTAATACGATATAGTTTCTTGGATTATTATCTTGATTCACTTACGATTCATGTCTTGTGAACTTCTAGTATTTATTCCATGACTCTTTTCTATGACATTTGACATGCAAAATTTGATCTTGTAATGTTATGATAATATTCTCATTCCCTTTTTCTCTTTATTATTCTTACATATCTCCCTTGTTCACCCTTAATAAGTATCTAATCTCATCATTTCTTATGTTTCCTTTACCCAGGATATGAAGATATGTATTGTATATAATGTATCTAAGAAGCTTTATTTTCAAGGATGCAGAATTCTATAGAATGTAGCTCACTTATGTACCAGTTTTTATGTTTCCATGTTTAAAAAGGAACTAAAAGTATGGTCTCTCAGTATCTATTTTTGTAATGTGTTAAGAATTATAAAAAATTATTTAATGTGTATTTTTTTAAAGATTTCGTTGTTATTGTTGATATCACAGTAATGTTTAGTCAATGATTAGAAACTATGATGAGAAAACCATAGTGAGATACATAAGGAAATGACAATATGGATAAGTAGACTGATGAATCAAAGTATTAGAAAATGTCCCATATTTTTTTATGGATGTAGTGAGTGTTTTCCTGTAAATACATCCATGTTTAGACACTAGACATTGATGTGCCTTAGGAATAGATTAATATATGTCTAAAAACCTTAAAAACATCATTTTTAACTAGACTCAATCAAGAACCGGTCCATGACAACAGGCCTTAATGCACACATTGTTTGACATTATTAGGGGATATGATTGGTAATTAAAAATCTCTTCACAAACCATCATGAAATATTTAAATAGAAGATATATATGAATAAAATTGGTTAATCCTAAAATGACATAGTTTTAATAAGTTTTCATAATTTATACATCATATAAGTAGTTCCATGATTATCTAGTTTTCCACAAAGATTATTGTTTCTTACTCTATACATTTTGGTTATATTATTTTTTTAGAGACTGAAGGAAACTTGTTATTACTGAATATGAAATAATATCAATTATTATCCTCCAAGGAATCCAAATGTTATGGTATCTAGAATGAAAAACCTCATTGCTAATATCACCCAAATTTCTCAAGATATGAATGATTCTGAACATCCAAATAGGAAAAGGAGGAAATAATAAATAATATGAGGCAGGAAGATGAATTTAATCAATATATTGGGATAATTTGACAAAAAAAATTCAATAAGTATATTTCCCGTATTTTTCATATGAAGATAGAGAAAGAGTTTATCAATTTAATGAAAGGTATGAAGAATTTGTTGGTACCTATGATGTCAATTTTTCTAGACTTGAGAGGTATGCATCTAGAATAATAATCCAACCAAAAAGTAAGGATGAATGGAACTTTAGTGGCTTAAATACAAGATTCATAAGGGAATTATCAATAAGATACTTCATTCAATATAAATAGATTGTAAATTGTGAAATTAAGGTTGAAATGGAGGTTGGTGTTGCATATCAATATCATTGTTTTAACATGTAAATGAACGTGGAGTTCAATTGAAAATCTAAAAAAATAGAGAGAAGAAAATAAAAAATCCATTATTATCTATATATGGGAAGAATCATGGAGTAAAGGTGGGTAAATGGACTAATAAATTTTTAAACTTTATAAGAGAAGGACTTCAAGAATTTTCTTTCCAATGTGGTCGAAATAAGTTAGCTTTCAATGTAAATGCAGAGAAAGCTTCACAAAGTGAACCTCCCCCACATTAGTGATTCAAGTGTAAAGAGAATGGGAATTACAATAACCAGTTCCCAAACATGAAGGTTAATAATTATGATCGACCTCAATAACCACTTAAGCCGAGGGACAAGGGAAATCTCATGCAATAATTGTTCTTGATAAGGGTTTCAATAAGGATATGGGAAAAGGTACAAATTCTTTCCACTCTTGAACTACTAGAGTCTTATTTAATTCTATATATACCCACTCTTTTTTATATAAGGTGTTTTATAAGGGTAATATGATTCCACCCAAATGATTAGATGTGGAATTAGTAGTGAAACCCCTTAATGGTAAGATGGTTGAATATCAAGTATATGATTCCTCTCTAGTTGACATTCTTGGAAATGTGATTCCTAAAAATAATTTCATTCATTTGATAGTTGAATATGATGTGATCTTATTAATATATTGGATTTATATATATAAATCCCACATCAATTGTTGAGGAAGGGATGTAACGTTTGATATTTAAAACCTACTGATTATTGTCTATCAATGTTATGATAGGTATGAACTTCTTATGGTTATTACATATAGTATATGGGTCTTAATTCCCATTCATATGGTTTTTTTATTTAAAATGGTATGGGAGAAACTTGAAATCGATGATATTCCTATTTTTGAAGAATTTTTGGATACCTTTTCAGAATTGTTTTGATCCTTCCTCCAAAACATGATGTTGAGTTCTATATATAATTCATACCTAGTTCCATTCCAATTTCAATGACTCCATATCAAATGAACCCAATTGAGTTGTAGTAATCGAAGAATAAAATCCATGTGAACATTGAAAAGGGATTCATTCAAAAATGTGGGTAACCATGGGATGCACCTATTATTTTGTGAAAAATAACGATGGATCGATGTGACTCTGCATTGATTACCAGTAGTTGAACAAGATCATGATCAAGAATAAGTTTCCACTTCCAAATATTGATGAATTGATTTTACAACTGTATGGAGCTCAATAGTTTTTCCTTATTGGCCTTGATTCTTGATATCATCAATTGAGGGTTAATAAGTAGAATATACAAAATACATCATTATATCGAAGGTATGGACACTATGAATATATATTGATGCATTTTTGGTCTTACTAATTCCCTTCCTATTTTCATGGATTTTATGAATAGAGTATTTTGAGATTACCCTAATCAGTTTGTGATGGCCTTTATAGATGACATTATTATCTATTAAAAGAGAAAGTAAGTGCATGAAGACAACTTGATAATTGTACTAAAACCCATAGGGAAGGAAAAATGTATGAAAATTTTAAATAGTTTGAATTTTGGATGAATGTTATTTCATTTTTTTGGTCATATAATCTCAAAATATGGTATAGTAGTAGATCCATCAAAGACAGAAGCTATTTAATGTCGGACCAGACCAACCATGGTGATTGAGATACATATATTTCTTGGTTTATAAAGATATTATCCATTTTTTGGATTATTTATCAAGACTATATAATCCTCCAACAAAGTTAACTCGGAAGGGTACCATGTTTCTCTGTATATATGAATGTGATAAAAATTCCAGGTAGTTGAAGATAGGGTCAGTCAGCATAATTGTTCTAACATTACAGTATAGTAGAGAATGGATTTTAATATACATTTATGAATCCAATAAGGGATTGAGATATTTTATTTTGTATAAAAACATACATATAGACTATGATTTATAAAAATAAAAGATTTATTAGAAAATTTACCCCACTCTTGATTTGGAGTTAAGTGTGGTGTGTTTTATTAAAGATTTGGAGGAATTGTCTTTACAGAAAAATTATTGATATATATGAAAATCATAAAAGTTTCAATTGTATATTCACACAGAAGGATTTGTATATGTTCTAGAAAAGATAGCCAGATATGATAATGGATTTCTACTTTTCAATAAATTAGCACACTAGGAATGAAAAATTGGTGGATAATTCATTGAGTTGAAATGATCATCCTATCCTATACATGATGAGGATAAAAAGGATCCAATATTTTTGGATTTGAAAATTATGGACATATAAATCCAGGATGAAGGGGAAAAATATTGGCTTGCTTAATTGAATGTTCAAAAATCAATCTAAGTGAAGATTATAGAAGCGTAGAATGAAGATGTAGAGCTATAAAAGAAGGGTGAAAATTTTTATGAGTTTAACATTGATCAAGGTGGAATGATAAGGTTCAATAAATTTTTATGTGTTCTATCCAAAGAGGATTTTTATAATGAGCTATTATATGAATCTCATATTTATTCATTCTTCACTTCTCATGAAAGTGCGAATATGTATATATATTTTAAATAATACTTCTAGTGAGATGCCATGAAGAGTGATATAGTAGACTTTGTATCTTTTTGTTTAGTATTCTAAAAATTTAAGGTTGAAAGACAAAAATATAAGGATATGTTACATCCATTACCAATATAATTTTTGAAATGGGTTAACAACACCATGGATTTTTTCATAACTCCCTAAAACATATAAAGGGAATAATTTTATTTAGGTGGTAGTCCATCACCATACTAAGTCATAACACGTCACCTCTATCTCATATAATAAATCTCTCTAGGTCTTCTTGTGGAGATATATATTAAGAAAGTGGTAAGGTTTCACGGAGTACGACATTCCATGATATCTGATTAAGATATGAGGTTTACATAAATGTTCTGGAAAATTATTCCACAATCCATTACTATATAATTGAGTTTCAGCAATTCATTTCATCCTTATAAATATTTTTTGTCTAAAATAACAATTCCAAACCAAGAGGATTTGTTTTGATCTTTTTCTATAGATTTTGGTGGTGGTTCTTATCAATGCCTTCCTCTAGTTGATTTTTCTTAAAAAATAGCATTCACTCAATCATTCAGATGGATACTTATAAATACCTTTAAATAAATAAATATAGATCTCCAATGTTTTGGAATGAAGTTATTGAAATAATTTTATTGGGACCTAAGATAGCTGGAGAAATGGCCAAGAAGGTTAGAACCATTTAGCTGTATGTCAAGGTAGTGTAAATTCCTCAGAAAGGTTATGTTATTAACACTTAGTGTGATCTTGAATTTTAATATGGTGAGAATTAGTTTCTATGAATCTATCTCTAGAATACATTTATGAGATTTGGGAAGAAAGGGAAACTATTCCCTAGGTATACCAGCCCTTTTGATATTATTGATTATATCTGGATAGTATCCTACCGCTTAGAGCTTCCACAAAATCTCTCTCAAGTCTAAGATTTTTTCCATGTATATCTCTTATAAAGGTATATACCAAACCCATAACATATACTATAACTCAATTGTAATAAATATGGAGAAGGTTCTTTCTTATGAAGAACAACCAGTTCAAATAATTTATTTTATAGAGAAAGTTCTACAAAACAATGCCACTCACCTAGTAAATGTTTAATGGAGAAATCACTTGTTAAAAGAAGCTCCATGTGATCTTGAGGATATGATGAGGCAGAATTATCCGCATTTTTTTTAATAGAATGATTAATTTTTAGGGGGAAATTAATTTTAAGGGGTGTAGAATGTAACATATCATGTTTTTATGAACTGTTTTTCAAATAAATTAAATTAATTTTATTTATTTCATTTCATGCCGCACCAAGTTAAAATATCTTTATACACTAATCAAAGGTAAGCATGCTCTAAATGAGACAATTTCATAGCTTGAGATACAAACAACATTTATTTTCTATAAAAATAGATTATTATAATTATTTAAACAAGGAAGTTATATCCTATTCATTAAACATAGTAATTTCAATATGAATAACTACTTTTTAATTATGATTTATAATGGGTTCTTATAAATAAAACATATATATAATGAAATATATAATTTTTTATCAAAGTCTAACTGTTTTGAAAAATACTATTTTCTCAAAAGAACTACTTTTTATGTACATTTTGGACATTAATAAAATATATTTTAGACACATAGAAATTTATTTTTTTTAAAATAAACTTCATTTATGAATTCAAAATGTCTAAATTATCTTAGGGTGAACGTAGCAGCTATAATTTCATGTAATTAATCCTTTATTTATGTATTCTAATTATGTAAGGTTTTAGGTGATTTTTTGGAGGGTTAGGAAACTTTTGGATTGTTTTTGTGGATTTTGGGGAGGTTTTTAGTTTGATTATGGTTAGTATAAACAATGAAACACCTACAAGAAACATTGAAAAGGAAAAAAGGGGCTTTGGGGTAGGTGCATAGTTAGGAACATGGTTTTTCCAAGACATGTGGACACCTAGGAGTAACCGTGCAATGTGGAAGAGAGGTGAAAACTTGGTTCGCACAATAATTATCTAATCATGTGATCCAACAATGTATGGGGTGTTGAAGGGAAAAGGTTGGCACATGGATGGAACATGTTTTGACTGACCGTACAACCCAACCGTGCATGGTTAGTTTTTAGATCTGAAAAACATTATATCACTCATTTTGGAATCTAAACCACCCGTTTTCCCTCATTTTCAAACCAAACTCAGTTTTTCTTCCTCCAAATGTACATGGATACTCTCTCATTTAATCTAGAATAAATCATTTAAAAAATCCGGTTGTGTTAATTCCTTTGTAAAATACTAGTGCATTTAAGCCTGATTTTCTTGGTAAGTCTTCATTTAGTTTTCCTCTTAGATCTTCTTATATTTAATTTATTGTATTTATATATATGATCTTTGAGGAATATATATATGATAATTTATTGTAATATTGTTGAGATATGGTGGTTTGGTGGTTAGGTAATGAGATCTAAGGTGGGTTTTTGGAGATTCAACATAGCTCGGCTAAATAATTCATGTCCTTCTTTCTTTTCTCAATAGTTTCTGAGGTAGTGGATTCACTCTCAAATCCTCTTATTAGAAAATGACATAATAGTTTCAAACATATTTAATTTCATGAAATTTACTGTGTAATTTTTATAAAAATCAGGGTAGAAACTTTCTTTAGTGATTGTTTTTGGTTTTGTAGAAATTGGTTATGCTTAAAGTTATTTTTATATTTATTTAAAAATGATGATTTAAACATTTTGATATTTATGATTCATGGTAAGAAGGTTTGTGGAATTTTTTTATTAAAATAATTTTTTATTTAAATCAATTGAAATTATTGTTTTGGAATGGTTTTGGAATACATAGGTTGATGTTTGGTCGGACTTTCAGTGTGACACTAAATAAGGGGAGCATGCCATTAGAGTGAAAAAAGGGACATATCACTAGATAAGGGGAATGTTCCATTAGGGAAAATGGATATGGGCCAGTTTTTGATGAATTGGTGGATGGATTATAATCATTTCATGAGTATGGACCTCTCACTAAAGCATGAATGTGTGGGAATTTTTTTGAATCGCTAATTTGTTATTACAAAAAAGAATTTGAAATGGATTAAGTAGTTATTTGATTGTTTTCCTTGGAAACTGGTGTGGTATATATATATATATATTTATAAAAATTACAAAAAAAAGAAAGTCTTTTATATAAATTGTTTTATATAAATGTGCTAACTTTTCCTATCCTAATGGAAAGAGTAGGGAAGTAATGTGGGGAACTCCTACAGAGTTTATCAGTCACCCCTAATTTGGAACATTGGTTATTTTTCATATATTTTCAATCAAGACACATGTAAATAAAAGGTATCACATTTATATAGTGATTCATTAGTATACATTAGGATTTATTTTGGATTTGGAGCATGAAGCATTTTGAGAGCTGGGGAGTTTTATCTCTGGGGTCTTTGAATTTTTTTTGGTTTTTTCATTAACTTTGTAGTTAATGTTGGTCTTGGTTTTTTCATGGTACTCTAATGTATTTATTTTTTATTGTTATAAAATTAGATGTTTTAAAATTTTATCATGAATCATTTAGTGGTTTTTGGTTATGGTACATTTAGTTGTGGTGGTTTTCTTTATGAAGGTCAAATCATCCCACAATTGTATTAAATCTATTGGAATTTATTGGTATCCTTTTGAATCAAGGTGGTGTATACTAAGACCAAGTAACAATTCCAACTCAACTCAATACAATGACTAGGTGTTGGATCATATAGTGATTTTTTGTTATTTTTCTTACATATGTCATTTTTGGATGAATAGTAACAACAATGAGATTTCATTGGAAACTTATTTTTATATTAATTTATCTATATAGTTATATAATATTATAATTTGGATTTAAAGTATAATTAGATCAATAATACATAAATTATTCTATATTAGTTCATTGGAACCAATTTCACATTAAAATTGTATATAAAAACATTTTCAACTTTTTCACTTTATCACTTTAAAAACTTATCATCTCATCCTGTCCATAGGATTAATTTTAAATTAATTTCTTCCACTTATATAGTTTTGATTTTTCAAATATTTATTCAATATTTTTAATTTTTTTAATTTATTATTTCTAATAATGAGAACTAAATTTTTAATAAATGTTATTAGTGAAAGGAGTTAAAATTAATTACAATGGTTAAGATAAAAATGAGTTTATTTAGTGACTAAACATAGAATTCATGGTGTTAAAATGACCCTAAACAAGTCCAAAAACCATTTTAGGGACATATTTATACCTTAAAACTTACTTTATTGAATGTTGTTTTGTTATGGAAGCCTCTTTGTTGGTAAAAACATGGGGACAAAACAATTCTTTTCAAAAATGACAGGTGTTCCCTTTCCCCCACTTATAAAATTCCCAAAAAAATCTCCTCCTTCCTCAAACCTTTAAAAAACAATGGTTTAACCAATAAATAAAAAAATAAACACAAAAATTCCCTCCCATCATCCTATAATCCTCAATTTTGTTCAAAAATCAAACAAAGTAAGACTTCTTGTATAAACCAAAAGGGGTTACCCAAAAAAGAGGAAACGTTATTTAATAAAAACATTTCATTAATTTCTCTCTATACTCATAAAATTATTCTTATATATTGAATAAAAAATAAAATATATATGTAAAATATAATAATATGTTTTTTTAATGTTACAACCCACACCTTCACATACTTTTGTCAAATGGGATACAAAATCATCGTTTGTGTGTTTGGAGTACTACTACTTCGTGAACTGAGGTCATTAATTCGTCCTTTACAACCATTCAAGGTTGGGTATAATGAAGTAATTAATATTTTATATGATATTTATGGTATCTATTTTTCTTCTGTAATTATTATATAACACATACCTTCATGGTTTCTAACTTGTGGGAATATGATAACATTGTTGGTGGACGTGTGGACTACAGCCTCCTCAAAAAAATAGCATTCATTCATGATTTTCATGAAAAATATTATGGGTGTGTTTATTAAAAAGTTTCATATTTATTACATAATAATTATAATTTAATTATAATATATATACATAATTTTATTTTCTATCTTATAATATGAAAATTAAATCGAACGATCATTCAATCGTACGTACGGCCAACCATCTCCATTAACGGTGTATTTCATTTCCTATTTACATATTCTCTAGATTATTATTAATACATATATACTAAATATATATGATATTTATATTATTTATTATATTCCTCAACTAATAAAATCATGATCTAAATGAGATAACCAAGGACAACACGTTAAATTTTGTATGATACACAAATCAGTTATTACCCGAAACATAACATTAACAAGGAATTGTAAATAAAAGGGTCATATAAATTCAGATGTAAATCATATATAATATTATGTAATTTAATATAGTTCTAAAATATTTCTATAATGATCTTATATTTATTTTACATGGGTTTTTATGGAGTGTGATGACAATTAAGATATAAGGTATAGTATTTCTCCTCACACTTTTATTTCTATAAGATATATGATATATTCACATATTATTCATTTTTTGTGGTGTATATACTGCCCTATGACATGTTATATCATGAATATAATTTATTTAATAATATTAAAAGTTTACATTTATGTTATTATTTCATGGATCTTACCATTCAAAAGTTACTCAAGTAGTAAGTGGATTTCTAGTCTCGCTTTTATTTTTACGAGACATATGCCTTATTCACCATACACTTATTTTTTGTGGTTTATATATTTCCCATTAATGTATTATATTATTATTATAATTAAATTTATAGTTATTTACTTATCCATTTTATGACCTCTATTTCATAGGGTCTACGGTTCAAAAGATACCAAATCAGTAATGTAATTTTGCTTCAATTTTCCTTCTTTGAGACAGAAGTTATGTTATTCACCGATATTCTTTTATTATATTTACATAATTACTATTTACATATTGTATCATGAATATAAATAATTTAATTATATTTTAATCTTATTTTAATATCATTCTCTCATGGGTATTATGATTCAAAGTTACTAAAGTGGTAAGATTTTATGGCTACAAAATCATAGTTATCAGGATTACTTTCAATTAATATTATATTGATGAAATATTATGATCTAACTCTAATGATTTCTCATGAATTTTCTTATCCTCTAGTTATTCATGATATATTCATGTATTGGAACAATATTTCCACTCTTTTGTACATAATATAATTAATAAAAAATTAATAAAACTCATCATTTTTTTGGTTAAAAATATGATTTATTCAAAAACTATGTTTTCAAAAATGTTTTTTAATGATATTTTATGATAATTTCAAATTAAAAATTGGTTTAAAAATGTTTTATGTTTTAAAAAAATATTTTTTTCGATACTCCTTTATAAATTTTATATTTTATTTTAATGAAAAGTATTTTGAAATTGTTTTATGTTTTGAAAAGAATTTTCTAAAGAGAAAATTATATTTTCCACATGAAATAGTTTTCTTGGATATTTCAAAATTATTTTTCATTTAAGATGACATCTGTTGGTGTTACCTATTCCTTGCTAGGGATATGATCCATGAACTCCATTCATATTCTTTCTCTGAATGGTTTATGTTTTGATGGAATGATGTTTATTACACTTGTTTCTCCTTCATGAGTTATACCATGATAAAATGCTTATATAACCTACTTATTTTCATGATTTATTCTTTTATGAAAAAATTATGAACTCTGTCACCTTTCCACAAGTTAATATATGTTGAAATGATTATTATACCCATTTCTCATTTCCAAGGTTATAATATGATTATTTTTTAAGATATTGTGGCATACATATGTATGATTAAATTATTAAATATTCGATAGATTTTAGTTTTTAAAGTTATCCATTATTACAAATATTGTTTTTCCTGCTGGTGGAAGTACATGGAAAATTGTTGATCTTGTCAAAAAGTTAGCTGCTATATGGAATTATCCAGAATGGTTATGGATACCCATGGATAGGGGTTTCTTCCACATTATTTTCCCATCGGAGGAATTGAAACATAGGGCACGCGGTATTGGTTCCATTACCTTAAATACAAGTGTGATCTTCTTTCAAGAATGTGATTTTCATTTAAACCCATTTTCATTAAAAAAATACTCAGGTCCAAGTTTGGATAAAAATTATTGGTCTTATCTGGATTCAATGGCATCCCAAATTTGTATTATATATCTCTTCTAATGTTGGTAATCTAATGAAAATAGATCAAGAAACTATGGTGTTTGTGTATTGATACTTTTATAGGGTACTTATGGAGTTTTATTTAAAAATGTTCTTAATTAAAAATATAGTGTTGTCGAAATTGGATGACGACAACCATATTAAGGTGGAACATGAAAGACTTCCTCATCTTTTTTCAGAATGTCAAATAATTTTTAAGGTCTAGGACACATGCTCTAAAAATGTTTTCTAATCCTATTGTAATATAAAATGGAAACATGAGACTTCTTTTAGAAATAAAATAAAAGTGAATAATAATGTGGATCATGTTGGTGATAGATGTGTATATAAGAAGAAACATTTATCTAGGGTTGTGACTACTTCCTTGAAGGGGTAGACCTCTTACTCAGTGATGAGGCATGATTCAGAGCTCAATTTTGGAATGGGTGTGCAGAAGTCTGATACCATTCATGTCTTAGATGAGGATATCCAGGTGGATGCATATTCCATGATCTAGGTGTTGATGGTATGAAAAATTTCATTTCACTTTTTAATAATGATCATACTCATCGGGATGTTTATGCATATTTCTCTGTACAGCCTCCTTTGAAGTAGGGATGCATATAGTCGGTGGCTCCTTCATCCCTGTAGGTTGATGATCATCACAAGACATCTGGGAAGTGGGGAAGCAACCCTGATGAGGATGTAGTGAATTTTATTATTCCACTAATGGCATCTGGAAGTAGTGGTCATACCTTTTTTAAGGATGCACTTTTATATAGAAAGGAAATGGTAATTTATAATGAATCTGCACTCTTCCTCATTCGAAGAAAAGGCCACAGAAGGACTATTCTAATTTACCACAGACTATGTCCACAAGTTCTTCTTCAAAGATAGTTAATGTAGAAATCTTCAAGATTTTAAATGAAAGTAAATCTCAATCTTAGTTGGAAACCATTGATGATCTTGATTATGGAAATTACATGTCTTATTATGATATTTAACTTTACTTTTGGATGGATGAGGTAAACTTATTTTTTTTGACCCCACCCATATATTTCTTGTACTTTTTCTTTTATTTGTAATAAATTTCTAGAATATTTGCTTATGGTTGGACTTGTCTAGTCTATTCAAAAAATGACTTTATACCCTAAGATAGTCTTGGTAGTGATCCTGGACTACTAATATGGTTTTGGGATTGAACACATTTCAGTAATATTTCTTTTTAAGTAAGAATTTACTACTATTTAAATCATTTTATATTGTTATGTGTCTACATAAATTCCATTACTTATTCTTATATTATTATTTCATGGTTTATGCTCTTGATTCCCTTACGATTCATGTATTATGAACTACCAATATTTATTCCATGACACTTTCTTATAATCTTTGAAATGAATAGTTTAATCTTAAAATGTTATTAGGATGTTCTCATGCCCTAATTCTCATTATTGTGCTTAAATGTATCCCTTATTTACCCATACTATGCATTTGATCTCACCTTTTTTTATGATTCCTTACCCCAAGTTATGAATTTATTTATTATGTATGTTCTTTATGAGAAGGGATCTTTTCATGGATAACCTAATGGGAGATAATATAGCTCACTGAAGTACAAGTGTTTATGTTTCCATGTTTCCAAAGGCACTAAATTAATATAATATTTTGGTGTGTTTTTTTTAATGTATTAAATATTATTAAAAATTGATTTAATGTTTATGTATTTTATGTGAGGGATTCTATAAAAGAGTTCAATAATAGATTAGTGTGTACCCCTACATCTCATCCCCTCATGTTGAGAGGTTTTTGTATATTTCTCCCTTTATTTTAATAGATATTAAGTAACCAATTCCTCTCATTATTTTTTTATTTTCATAAAGAAACTCATATCCCTCACATGTATGGCTTTGAGAACCCTCTTGAACATTTTTTGTAGTCATGGAACCCATCCCTCCTTTTTTGGTTATGAGAACCAATTGTGAAAGAAGGTTAGGAGAGAATAGTTTTTCTTAGTAGAAACTCATTGTAAACGTGATTTCATGTCTCTAAAAGAATATAATAAGATTTAATTTTATGAACTAGGTTACACGCACTAATTCCCGTGTCAGTTTGGTCATTTGACCTCAGTCGTGCCTCCCCATCCACCAGAGGCTACCGACTAGTAGTGAGGTCCAATATCAATCATGGGGAGACTATACGCCATTTTCCGAAGTAATACTACATTGGAAAAGGAAAAAACAATAACAAACTACGATAACCATAACCATAACAATACCATAATCACATGATGACAAAAATAACAATAACATTACCAGATAAATATTAGATATTCCATGCCATAACATTTCGTGTTTTAATTTGTAAAAAAATGAAAATAAATAAAGAAATAGAAAACATCCAAATGGGAGCTGAATCTTTTCTAGCTTGCTCAACCATGATCCATCCCAAATAATCCATACAACATGATGCCTTTTCATTTATCATATCCTCTAAACAAGAAGTCTATTTGGGTACTGATCAGGCAGCCCAATTAGGGTGTGAGTAAAACTTAGTATTCCATAGCCAATGGTGTCTAGAACAATATCTAGTCAAAATAGTGTGTGAAGTTGTATAAGGAATAAATAAAAGAAATAAAGTAAAAATTGAACATATTAAATTACTATTTATTTAACCACAAGACACCAAGGTTCCAGAGGACACCCGGACTCTCAATACCTATTTCAGCCTATTCTATAGTCTATAAAATCAACAAAGGATATCATATAACTGAATTTTTTTATTACCATTCATCATTATGATTCACATATTAATTCCACTATTACCATTAATCATTTCAATTCACACATGTATTCCATTGTTACAATTCATCATTTCAATTCACACATGAATTCCATTATTACCATTAATCATTTCAATTCACATATAAATTTCATTGTTACCTTTCATCATTTCAATTCACATATGAATTCCATTGTTACCATTCATTATTTTAATTCACTAATTAATTCCATTATTATGATTCATCATTTCAATTCATATATGAATTACATTTTATTATTCAGCATTTCAATTCACATATCAATGTCGTTGTAACCATTCGTCATTTCAATTCATACATGAAAGTCATTATAACCATTCATCATTTCAACCCACATATGAATATCATCGATACCATTAATCAGTTCAATTCCCATATATCATAATATCACATCAATTAATTCAATATTTAATTTATCATATTCATATAATTTCATTAGTTTATTGAATAATTAATTAATCAAATAAATTCAATAAATGAATTCAATAATTAATTAATCAGATAAAACCTATAAATTAATTTAATAATTAATTAATCGTCTCAATACATTTCAATATCACAACAATATCCAATAATTCATTTGACAGTTAATTATTCTAATTAAATAATTTCAATATATCAATAAATAGTTCAAAAATTATTTATTTATTTCCAATAATCTCAATCATTACATAATTAATGAGAAATTTAATAATTCCAGAACAGTCAATTTTATAATCCCAACCATTCCCATTAATTAATTCAAAAAATAATTAATCAAGTTCAAGAATCTTAATTACTCCATTATTAATTCAACAAATAATTATTCCAATTCACAATCCCAATATTCTCAGCATCACAATTCCATCAGTTAATTAATTCACAATATTAATTAATTTAATGTAATATAATAATTTTCTAATCATCTAATTGAAATTATACAATTATATATATTTAATTCAATTAAAGACATTAGGATTTGAATAATAGACCACCGACCTCAATTTGTTGACCAGTGTTGGCCAATAGAAAATTTCCAATTTCATTGGAAGAAAAACATAGAATGATATTTGGATATGAAACCCTAATTCAAGATCAAATAATCAATATCCCTCAATTATATATCTAGATATAACAATCTGAGATCTATATCCAACAACACAGAGGATACATTCCCTCAAAAATATTAGGGAGATACAAAAGATAAGAAGGAAACCACACTATATTATATTCTCCTATCGTGAGGGGTGAAGATCTTCAATTTGGACTTTGAATCAGAAATAAAAAATGTTGGATGGTCTTGTAATCTATTTGGGGACCGCTGAAATCGTTAAATAATATTTATGTCCATGATTTTGCTGATTAGGGTTTAAAATAGGGGGTTTAGAATTTTTAAATCTAATTTTTGGTTAATTGATATCTTGGGAATGGTTTTCTAGGGAGGGGTGAATTAATTTCCAAATCATGCACCTTAATTATGTGCCTCTTATAAGGGGATCACGATTTATCCTTTTAGGGATCGGGGTTTCACAAACAATAATCCATCCATAAGAATCTCTACTGCCTGGGTTTACACAATTTTCTCGGTTGTGGTGTACAGTTTATGAAAAATGTGTACCAACCATGCACTTTCTCACTTCCTAGAAAAATATCATATTTTCACCCAAACTCACCCCATGGTAAAACCCCATAAAATGTTTTCTCACACAATGAAAAAAATATCTACAATTTTCTTGATAATTCTCAAGAAAAGTCATGGATATTATAAAAGATAAGAGATATATAATGAAAAAAGTATATAATGATAGTATAAGATAATTAACATTATAATTTGTATCTTGAGATATTTTTTCGGGAATATATCTTTGATTCATCACTAATATATCAAAAAAATCATATATTAGAAAGAGTATTCATATTTGTTTATTTAATGAATCCAATACTCTTTTTCTCTCTACTAAAATCCTTTATTGGAGCTGGGGATCCTTTTGGTCGACCCCCAGTTTCAATGAGTCAATAAAATGAATTTAAATACATCCTTTACTATGAATTGATTCCACTAGAATGTTTCTTGATTCCACTTGTTATCTAGTTGGGTTTATGGGGACCTCATGGATTAACTTTCTTCTATTGGTTGGCTGGTGGTCCTCCACTAACTAGTGGGTGGAATTCTTGCAGTAATATTCTTTTATCCATCACCATCAGCTAGTGAATTTTACCTTAAACTTATTATCTTTAAGTTCAAGTAAAATTTTCAATGATAAAAATAATACTATTTAGACATAAAATATATTTTAAATGCTATAAAATTATTCCACTATGATCTTCAACTATAATAATATTCCTTCAATTGGTTCACTAAGATAAATTTATATAATCCTAAAAATTATAATTCCATCCACTCAAATGAAATAAATATATTTAGTATTTAGTATTTATGATTATGAAATCATCATGAGAGACAAAGTGGGGAAATATAAAATACCATTAAAATAATATTTTAACATTTAATTGAAAACATGAGAATAAAAACATTCTCTTTTAAAAAAAGTTTACATAAAAATATTATAATATATAAGAAATTATAATATTTTAAAATAACCATGTAAACTTTTAATATAGGCTTTAAATAATATAATACTTACTATATTTGGAAAATACATTGATTTTGTAAATGTAAAAATAACAGTTAATTTAAAAATTTTGGTAGAAATTCATAAGTACCTTCTTCAAAAAATGTAAACAAGACACCTTTTTTAACATTGAAAAGAAAGTAAAATATAGTTAAAAATGTGTTCAAGTAATTATTTTATTATAGGAAATTACATTTCAAAAAAAAATTAAGAATCATGTAAATGGATGAAGAATTATATTAACCCAAGAGAAAATAAGGTTATCTTTACTTAAATAGTTCACAATCATATTAAGTATAAAAGATATGAAAATGAAAGGAAAAAATATAAACAATAAGGTTAACAAAAGGAGAATAAAATATATATATTTAAAAATATAAATCTATTATTATTTCCTTTCATTAAAATTAAAAAATTGATAATCCGAAATAAAAATAAGATTGTAAAATAAACCCTTACAACTTTGGTGACTTTTGTATCAAACATAATTTATGGTTTTTACACATAAATTATATTTAAACTACTTTAATTTCAAAAAAATTAATTATATAAAACATTCATATGGATGTTTTTAAACCTCATAAAATAAAATTTTTAATGATGTGGTAGAAGACTCAATGAATGGGAATTGAGAAAAAACTGTTACCTTAGACTTATTCAAGGTTGTACGTGTTCTATATCATTTATATTTTTTTAATTATTATAAATATATATTATAAATATGGTTATAATTATATAACTATATATTATCTATTAATAATTTATTCTTATACATTTATAAAAAATTTATTCTTAAGAAAAATATTTGAGTCTTAACAATTTTTTTCCATATATGTTTAGGTTTTATGGTTCCAGTACTTTAACCTTGGACATGATTTAATAATATTCTTAATCGTAAAAATTTTATACTTATCATGTTTATATATTCAATATTATTTTACCAGAATTCATAAAAATGATCTCGAAAAATGAATGATATCATCTGATAGAGACAGTAGTTCGTACGTATGCATTAATGATGTTTCAATTTTTCCAATGGATAAAAATAAAATAAAAATGATATAGGTTTAATTTTAGAGAATAATAATTTTATAAATATAATAATTATGCATTAAATAAATCTTTAAGTCCATCTATGTACCGTGGAAATTAAAAATAAATCACATCACTTCATAGAGGTGGTAGTCTATATGTACACATGAGCTATATTAATACATTCCAACAGATAGAATAGTGAAAAGTTATATGACATGTTATCGTTATATAATAATAAAAATATCATAACCATTTTATATATTCCATAAATCCATTTTTATAAATGATCATGTGAGACAGTGATGCAAAATGATGTATATAACTACACGGAGATGGTAGTATGTACATATGCACGAGTGTTGTATTAATTTTTCCATAGGATGGAAAAGGGGTTGAAAGAAATGTATTTAAATTTCCAATATAATATTTCAATATATTTAAGATAATTATGATATCATACCATAATGGTTATAGAATACATAAAGTATGTGGAGGAATAAATAAACATGATAACACTATGTAAAGATTTTAACCTTTTCTTTGGGAACCCTCTATTGAATTACACCTTAATACATGAAGGATTGGTACTTTGGCGACGCCAAGAACTCTATGATATGGGTAGGGATGTTTGGAATGTATGTCATGACCCGAACCAAGTTGAGTCTTGAGTCCTAACTACCCCAAGATAGCCTCCATAGTTCAGGTGTAGGTGACTAGCGCTGAAGGCATAACTAAAATGGAGAGTTATTTTCCTATTTACCTGTAGGCACACATATATACCTCAGTATGAATAAGTGAATAATAATTTGTGTAAATTATTAAAAACACTATGTAAATTACCATACATGCATAACCTCTATATATTAAAATAGTATAGTAGTATAAAAAAAGTAATGGGGTAAAATACACACCCATCTTGAATATAACCCAACCTAAAAAACTATAAAGTAAAATGATGAGGGATACAAAATCCTAATATCCTTTTTGTGACCACCATATACGGTCCAAAGTACTAGGTATCCCTAAGCTCCTCTGATGTCATCGTTGACCTATCTGTCATCAGTATAGGACATGATGCAGTTGGGGAAATCCCATGCATGGGTGAGCATAGACTTTCCTAGTAGGAAACCCCAAAATATAAATTGGAAAATTAAGATATATGATTGTAATAGAAATATTGTTGAACATAAATAAGATGTAGAAGGAAGTGAAAGAGAATAGTACGACCCAATCCAATATGAAAGGTAACCTCATCCATACACAAAGGGCATAACACGATGTGTAGATGAATTATTCATTGAGTCTCTTCCACCTATAATTGGAGAGTATACTCACCAATCAAAAAGTAGCTAAACACATAAATTACATGTCATACCCCACACATCTTTACATCTCATATAAAGATATTAAACAAATACCAAGGTATGAAAATAAGTGTGTGTGTATATATATATATATTCTTAGTAAATATTATCCCAAATGAGATAGTAACTGGATCTCCATCTCAGAGCTCAAACTAAGAACAATAGTCTCCAATAGTTCCAAAATTACATCAATGATTCCCAAAAACTCATGTGTTTTTCCCAGAAGTAGCCGAGTGAAGTACCACACCTCTCTATTGTGATGAAAAGAAGAGGAGGAAAAACCAAAAGTAGAGTAACAACACCCTAGTGCATTAGGGGTTCCACCCTATTAGTATTCATAGAGGGACCATTCCCACACTAATGGTGGTATCTACTCTAGTTTCACGAGGACGTGTGCCCTATCTGATAGGGAGTTCCACTCAGAAGGTAGATGAATCATGCCCATAATGATGGGGGTCCCACTCTATTGGCTAAGGACCAATATCCTAGCATGACAGGAGTTCCACTCTGGACATCGAGGGCCCACACCGTATGTGTTAGAAGGTTCCACTTGGATAATAGAGGACACTAACTCATGGTTATGGTGGCTTCCACTCTATGTGTTGAGGACTCAAGCCCTGTTGTGACAGGGGGTTCCACTACAGTTATCAAGGTCCTAAACCCTATCTGATAAGGGGTCCCACTCAGTATGTATCTATAGAGGACCCACTTCCATGCTGATGGGGGGTTCCACCCTATCAAAAGACTCTGGAAATCCTACCTAATTAAGGATATTGTCAGGCATCTTCTAATAAAGCACCACACCCAGAAAATTTCAAATCAATCCATGAAACCCATAATTGAGGGAAATGTCACATTCTACAATGGTAAACACTCGGGATTGGAAACTCACGGGAAAAAACCAGAGTTCAAATGAATGAGATATGAAATATTGAAGTGTTCTTAAAAGGAACCAACTAAAACATGGCATGTTGGGGGACCCACAGAGAGTGTGGTCCAACTCCACTTCTTGGTTGTCTCTATAGATAGAACATGAATATCAATCCATAGATATGCACATGTATTTCCATTGGACTACACGGTGTGTCCAAACTATTTGGGACTAGGCTATTTTTATTTTGTCGTGATTGTGTTCTTGAGCCTATGTCTGTGTACTTCAGTACACAGCCATATACCTGGCCATGTACTCCCACATGTGGTATCATCCAACTGATTCTCTACATGGCTCAACAATTTTGGGAAGAGGTGCATGTTGTGTAGGAGGGTTGCACACCATGCCATCTTAATTATTTATTGAAACCCCATCCACCACTACCAAGGGGATACACATCATGTCTTCATCATAGTACACGACATGTAGTTGGTATTTTTCTATATTCTATTATTCATTTTTTTTGCCTATAACATGGCTATTTTACCACATACTCCACCATGATTCAACATAAAATCATCAGATATAGTCATGTTTAATTATTTTTTACCATATGGTGACCCGAAATCAGTCTTATAATTACTTAGTGGATTTATTGTATATACCACTCCACTAAACACCTTCCATAGATGATAATCCTGCAACTAATCATCGAAACAATCATCCACAATATGAAACTATTCAAGATCTATTTCTGATTAGTCTATCATTCCCTAACTTGTAAATCTGTCATGTTTTTAGGGGTCTGGTTTGGATCGGTACTTCCCCATAATGTCGATCTAGGACCCTGGGTTCCAACTAGTGGTGAACAAAAATAAATTTTGGCATAAAATCTCGAGAAAAAATGTTTAAAAATTTACTATTAATAATGTTTTGGAAACGATAAAGAACAGGGATATATACGGTTAGAAAATAAATATTTATCAATTAAAATGGATACATTGGTGCATGCAAAGGACCAAAAATTGGAGAATATCATAAATAATATGATTATTCTCATTCAATTTAATCAAAGAGGGAATAAAACACATATTGATGAGTCCTTCCTGTATATTTTATCATTATTTATTGAAGTATGTGTTCTCCAACGATTGGTGGGAGTTGTAGTGTTGGCTATACTTCGATATGATCTGATCAAGCATTTCATCATCATTCCTTTAGATTCTCCATCTGAAGGAGGACAATATTATCTAAAATCCCCTAGGTTTATGTGTCTAGTCCTAGAGGATTCTCCATGTTTATATTCTTATATAATTTTTTTAGGTTAAAATGAAATAATTAATCAATTAATTAATTAATCCATTGAATGTACCACAGCGAGTGAGATGTTTGAACACCCTTTTTCAGCCTATTTAGTTCTCTTTCTAGGGTAAACAATGTGTTCTTTACTCAACTATTGTCTCAAGCTTATAATCCAAGATTCCATTTAACATTTATCCCATTTTATTAAATAAACTATATGTTCATCAAAAAAAAATATATTTAATTTTTTATAAAATTAATTCTAGGAACATCATGCCTAAGAATTGCATATCGTCCCATCTCCTAGCTCTAGAAATATATAAACAAATATTTTCATGCCATGCAAGGAAAAAATCAAGTCTCTACATCATTCCCTCCTTCAATATTTTTTCCCCAAAAAAGAAAAAACTAAACAAAAAACTAAAGATACTGAGCCGTCATCTGGCTCCCCTGCTCACCGGAGCTCTCATGTACATGCATGTACTTCCAAAACAAGAAAACCAAAGGGATGGTTCATCCATGTAGGGTCCTCTCCTATACATCCTAGATCACCACTATTTTATCTACAAATATTGATTCATCCTCGATATCAAGATCACCCTAGTCGATGATTTTCATAGGATCATGCATGTACCTACTCAGTTGTGACATATGGAAGAAATAATGCACCTATACATGTAGTTGTGGTATAGCATGGTATTAAGTAAACATTCCATCCCTCTTCACAATTTCAAATGACCCGATAAAGCTAGATTATATCTTGACTCCACATCTGAATCTCTATAATCTTCATCATGTGGATACTCTAAGGAAAATAGTGTCTCCCTTTTTGAACTCCAATGTCCTTCGACTATGATCTGCATAATATTTCTACTTCTTCTAGGTGGTCCTCATCCACTCAAAAATGATCTGTACTATCTTCATTGTCACATACACAAACTCTGGACCAACATGAGAAGTCTCTCCAAACTATTTCTATCACAAGGGTGACCTACAAGTACATGAATGAGCTTATTCACATCTACTATCTTGTTGTGGGACTACATGAGTACATGCATAGGCTCATGCATATACCTTTTAAACTACTCCAAATTGTCCACTGGACACTACTCCCTGATAGTAAGGAATTTTTCAAACAGTGAGAGTTAGTTAACTATCACCCGGATTGAGTCATGATCCTTCCCTATACATGGAATCCTTACACAAAGTCCATAGATATGTCATCATATTCCCACTCTAGGGTCTTTAGGTGATGCAATAAACCTACCAGTACTTAGTAATCATCCTTCATCTAATAATAGTTTAGGCACCAAGGGACAAACGTAACCTTGATTCATCTCATTTATGAAAACCAAAACTACCGCTAAAGGATTTTTTACATCTTCCCCACACTTGGATGTATAGCTAGGGGATAATTAGGGAACTCTCATATCGCCTCCTCCTATATTTTGATTAAAACCACCACCCATACATGGAAAAGGATAGAATAATTCCCTCCTTTAGAATATTCATCTAGTGAATCATCAATGGATATCTATTCATTTATGACCTCACATTTGATGTCTCCTAATTGGGACTCCCTCACACACTCATGAAGAAGACGATTCAACACCATCGGCTAAAGAAAATTTTTACCAGCTTGCTCCACCAGGGTCAGCTCTAGGGAGGACAACTACTCTGAAGCCTCTTGAACTAAACGAGATTTTGAATTCATACTAAGGTCATCTCCAAATACATTTCCCTTCCCTAGAGTATCAACTATCTCAAATTAAAAGTCCATCAGGGACTCCAACCAGAACCACTATCTCAGGTTCAAGTATCTATATGTGAAGACGTGCCTAAGAATCTGATGGTATGAGTAAAACACAAAGCACTCTCCTAGAAGGACGTTCCTCTACATCCTCAAGAAAAATACTACCACTTATTACTCTAGGTTATGATTCATGTAGTTCTTATCATGGGGTCTCAACTACCTTGACCTGAATGTGATAACTTCCTACCGTTTCATCAACATGTAACTCATCCAAACTCTTGAGGCATCACAATAAACTACATACTCTATGACATACTATTGTATTCTCAACATAGGATCATCAATCAGCATGACCCTCAACACTTTGAAAGTCCCTCTTTCACTACTTGGATCAGGTAAACAGCCTCACTTTCTACATTAGGGTTCTTAAATTTGCTGTAATTATGGAGAAGTATTCCATAAACATTTTGTTGTACCCCGCTAATACAATAAATATCCACACTTCTGGCATGACATTGGGATGCTCCCAAACAAGAACAACATCTGACTTCACTAGGTTGACAGATAAACTATTCTCAAAAATGACATTCCCCAATATTTGATCCTCATGAATCCAAAACTAGCACATTGAAATAATTCCATAAAGATATTTCCCTTGAATTAAATATAGGAAAATCATCTCGTGATTTTCATGATCCTCTTATAATGTAGAGTATATTAGTATATCATCGATCAACACAGCCACACATTAGTCCAAGTATTTTTTGAAGGCATGGTTCATAAAATCCCCAAACGCATTAGAGGAATTCATCATAAAAAAGGTGATCCCCAAGAACTAATCGTGTCCAAAAAAATATCAAAATGATGACTTCTTAATATAATACTAACGAACCCTCAATTGTTGGTAGTCATACTTGAGATAGATCTTTGAGAACCATTTCACCCCTTAAAACTGGTCAACGGGGTTTTCAATCCTCCCCTAGGGGTACATATTCTTTATCATGTCATGGTTCAAGTGATGATAATCTGCTTAATTCTTTAAGCTTCCATCATCCTTTTTCATGAACAAAATTGGAGCTGCTAGGGGGACACACTTGTCCTGATGTAACCCTTATGTCAAAAGGACTTCCATCTACAACAGAAGCTCCAGGATCTTGATAGGGGCCATCTGATATGTCATAGAATATATCATTGTCTTCCTGGGATGCAAGTAGATATAAAACTCTATTTCCCACCTCATAGGTAGTCTTAGAATGTCCTTAGAGAAGATTTCTATATAATACTCCACAATTGAAGGAATCCAGATCCTAAAATAGCTTATTTCACCCAGGACTACACTAACTAAATGATGGGTAATTTGAATAGCCTCCTACTCATAGAACCCACACACCCTGCCATGACAACTCTCCCTCTCTAGAAAAGGATAATCACATCCCATCAATGCATCAGTATATGAGTTGTATGTGGTGACATTAAATCTGGACTCAGACCATAGACAACCAATACATACCTAATAAAATTTCATAGGTTTCCATAATGATGACCAAAGGAACAACATGAACCTTTCTCCACCAACACATTGCAATCACTATCAGTAGATGAAAGATGCAGAAGAAGTGATCCCTGTAGGAACCTTAGGATGAAGATGTTGAGCATGAGCCTCATCTAGGATCTATAGATCTCGCATGAGGAGTATAAAGATGAATGAATTACTAGAATGTGTTTTTACTAATACTTTTTTAGGATTTGAATTGTAAAGACCCGTAAAAATTCAAGGAAATTTTTTTTTAATTTTCGTTGGGATTTTACAAGAATGCAGTTTCTGACGGCACATGATTCTGAGGCCCGGTGTGCCCGGAATTTCTATCCGAAGTTTAGCTCGGGTACGTTCAGTGAACGAATGAGCGGGAATTTCTAAATTTTGAACTGATGCTTGGAATCGAATTCTGATGGCACCTATGGAACCGCAGTGCAGGTAATTTCTTAGAAACACCTTTTCCGGAGTTGCGTTTTCACAAGAGAGGTTCATAAAAATTGTGAAAGTTAAAATAAGAATTTAACTACAATGTTGATTTTTTTTCTAAGTGTATTTAAGCTTTGGGTGGATGTTGGGTAACTACCCAACTTCCCATGGAAGGTTATGAGGGTGGTGGGGCCCACACGAACCCCACCCCTTCACATTCCTTAACTCCCTCAACTCGAAATTTAATATGATATCTTAAGTATTAATAACTTATGTTATTAATGAAGAGTGAGTTTAATGTGTGTGTTTGAAATTAAAACTAATGTCTAGTTAATAAATTAAGTGTGGGCATAATTTATTTTTGGGTTAGATTTTTGTGGTGGAGTCTTTGGGAGAAAAGGGCTAAGGACTTGAGGAACTTCTTCGTCTTCGACGAAGAACGAGAAGAACACATCGGTCTCTGACGAAGAATGCCGAGTTCTCAGAAACCGATTACACGACGTCGTGTACCGCGATGTCGTCAAAGTCTTTTTTCATGACGTCTCTTCCCGCGACGAATCCTCGTTCGACGAACCTCCATTCAAGCTCGCAAGAGGTAGGGGTTTATGCGATTTATTTTCGTGATTTACTCATGTTCATTATCCACCTATAATTGGACCGCATGCTATCAATTAACGGAAGGAGGCCGGAATGCACAAACACGGCCGACCACCCTTCCATTTTTATTTTCTTGTTGTTGCGGTACGACGGGAAGTGACGCGGTGCTGTCGCACCATGTGGAAACGAATGGAAATAATGTGTGATTCCGACATGCCACGTTTTTTTTAAAATATAAACCAAGTCGTGGCGTCGTCTCGCCGCGCCAGAGAAACGCAAAAGCACCGCGGCCGGAGCAGGGCCACGGCGGAGGGGCGCGGCACCATCGCGCCACCCCGGACGAATGAGGGTCGCGGCCGGTACCGGGCCGCGGCGAAGCATAGGAACCTCCGGCCGGAAACGGGCTGCTGGCGTCGGAGCAGGGAGGGGACTGGCCATCGCCGGTCCCGTGGTGCCAGAAACCGGCCGGCCGGACAGGAGAGAAGCCGGGGGTTCAAACCCCCGGTCGGCCAGCTAGCAGCCCCCATTAAGAGGGGGTCGCGGTTACAAAAAACAGGGGGGCAGCCCCCCCCCCCCCGCAAACCAAACAGCGCGGCCGTTCTGCTAGGCCAGTTGGCGCCGCGCGCCAGCACGCTGGGCCGCCAAGTCGGGCCTACCCAGGGGGTCTCGGGCCGGGTCGGTCCGGGCCCGAAACCTTCGTTTTCGGACCATCTTCGTTATTTTTCCCATATCTTGTGCTACAGACCTCCAATCGACGCACCGTCCACGGAAATACGATCCTTGGATCGAGGCGGTCGTTTCGACATATCGCACTCAAGGTTTCAGAAAACTTTGGGTTTGGCCGAGTTGATTCGTACACGAAACCTACCGGGCCCTCAGCGCGGAAACGCTCATATCATGATCTGCAGACATCCGATTGACGTACCGTCAACTTGGATGGATTCCTCTAAGTGAGAAGGATCTTTTGGATTACTCCGCCCGAGGTTTGGATGCAGGTGGAGTGCGGTCGGGTTGGTTTTTCCTTAAAAACCAACCGGGCCACTGGGACGAAAAAGCCAATAACTCTCAGACCGGGCATCCGATTGACGCGTCATCTGCGACGTTGAGTTCATGTTGACGATACGGAACTTTTGGATACATTAAATCTGGAATATGTGTCAGTTGATGTATCATCCCCTCGGCTCGTGGAGCGGACCCTCCCGAATGAGCTTGCTGTGTGCGGGAACCCTAGTGTTGGCTGCGTTTGCGACTGTGATGACGACGACGACTGTTCAGAGATCCTCAGTGGATTCGACGGCGACGTCTACAGCACTCAGCGATCCTTTGTGGATCAGTGCTACGGATCTTGTGTGCGTCCGATCTTGTGTGGGTCAGTGCTCAGCGGTTCTGTGTGAGCCAGCGCCTATAGATCCTGTGTGGGTCTGATCCTGTGTGGGTCTTTGCGGGGGTTAGTTACCTACCGATCCTTTGTGGGTTAGATCCTTTGTGAGTCATTGCATGGTTTAGTACCTATCGATCCTTTTTTGGTCTGATGGATTAGATGAATCAGTGGAAATATCTGATCATCTCTATCGTCATACAAAGAAGTATACCTGTGTGAGCTGAATCCTGTTTTGCTTTCCTTTGTGGATTGTGTGGTGCTATCTTGTGTGGATTACGTTTTTCTTTACATTGTAGATTGTGTTGAGCTATCCTGTTTGGATTACAATTTTCTTTCCTATGTGGACTAGGTTATACATGGGCTCGGAAGTTGGATCATACTAGAATTGATGACTTAGGTATATGTATGGGCATATACCTAAGCAGTGTCAGATGTTACTTCATGATTGTATCTTTCCTTTGTGGTTTATCCTTTGTGGATTCTGGGAGACCATCGTGGGTCTCAGGGTCCCTATTGAGTAGCTTATACTCACCCCTGCATGGGCTATGCCCGCACTACGTTGTGTTGGTTGCAGACGACGGACAACGCTGATCGTGGTTGAGGCTTGTGGAGATGGACGGTACCTGGAGGTGGACCACTAGGAGAGACGTTCCCGGAGCGGACGGCTGGTCCCGAGGAGCTGTGGAGGCTATCTGTTCTCACCCTTCAGGTGGAATTTCCGGTGGACAGCTCGACGTTGCGGCTTTACTTTTCAGTTGATGTTTTCCCTTCCAGTTGTACTTTACTTCCAGTTTGGGTTTGTATACTGGCTCACTTACTTTTCCGCAATTACTGTTATAATCATTTTTTACATAGTGTTTACTTCTACTGCTTGCTTACTCTGTGGTGTTTTTTTACTTTCCAAAGGCAATGCCTTCCCTTTTTACCGGGAAATACGCCTTAGTGCTAGTAGCCAGCCCCTGGCCTATGGAAGGCGGGCTTGGGGTAGTCACGGCATGGGCCCCTAGGATGGGTCGTGACAAATTGGTATCAGAGGAGTTCGTTTCTACCCCAGAACATGGGACTCTGATCTTTTATATGTGAAGCAATAGTGTTATGTGTATTGGGTGTGGTTATCAGTCCAGGGAGTCCAGTGTTGGTGCGGCGGCCGACGTATCCATACACCAGGACCCTGACATCTGATTTCCGACTTAATGAACGAAAACATTTATTGCATGTGTGATTCAAGTTTTCATTGTGATTACTTTGTGTCAAATCACCAGGTATACTGTTCTGAACGTGGCACACCTTTTTCCTTTTCAGGATGGCCCCACGATGGTAGCCAGGTAGGGTTCCGAGAGTTGTGCGTGACGACAGCCCACCGAGCGACGAGGCCTCGGTGCAGGGCCCTTTGACAACTGAGGCACCGGCGGTACCTATGCCCACTGAGCCACCGATGCTTCCATCCCTAGCCGCTAACGATGCACGTTGCCTTACTGCACTGCATGAGTTCCAGTGCCAGCGACCACCCAGGTTCCGCAGGGAGACGAACCCCCAGGCAGCAGAGGACTGGTTGGAGGCAGTGGTGAGAGTTTTCACATTAGTGAGGACACCAGCAGACCTCATGGTGATCCTCGTAGCGAGCCTACTGCACGCGGCAGCAGGCAGATGGAGGAGCTTGATGCTCCAGGTGCACGATGAGGCCTCTCTCCTCTAGAAGGACTTTGAGAGCCTCTTCCACTTAGAGTTCATCCCATCCACCCTCCGTGCGGTGCATATCTAGGAGCTTCTTCAACTGCAGCAGGGTAGCTTGGTAGTCACCCAGTACTCGGCGAGATTTACTGATCTCTCGCGCTACTCGACAGACAGGGTACGAGACCCATTCTTCCTGGCCCAGACCATTGAGCAGGGATTGAGACACGAGATCAGGGCATCGCTGATCTCCCTCAGCATTCCTACCCAGACATGAGTACTGGAGTGAGCCCTTTTGATCGAGAGCTTTCTTGATGAGTCTACACCAGCGCTGAGACCCACCGCCGGGCGGCATGTAGCAGAGTCTTCTGCAGCAGGCAGTCGACGAATGACTCATGGGACCAGGCAGACCAGACCCTCAGGCAGACGCCCTCAGGACACTGGCTCAGCAGTGCAGGGCACACAGCATGGAGCCAGTCTTTTGAGAGTATGGTAGTGCTACTCAGTCGGTGGGCTGGGCCACATGGCTCGTGACTGCCCGACCCGCCGTTCCGAGGAGGAGCAGACGGTTGAGGGACCACCCAGGCATAGGTATAGGTTCGACTGTGGCGGTCTGCAGGGAGCAGGCGGACGAGGTAGAGGAGCTGGACGAGAATTACGAGGTGGGTGATGAATTGAGGCTCTACCACCACCACCACCAGAAGGTCCACCCCGACCACAGGGAGCTAGCGGGCAGAAATAGGCACAGCTCCAGGTAGCGGAGGCCTATGACCACAGCGCGCCCGAGATGATTCGAGGTACTATCTGTTTCTAGTCCACCCTTGCTGCAGTACTTATAGACACAGAAGCGAGTCATTCTTTCATAGGCGCTGCCCTTTTTTGGAGCTCGGAGATTCCTACAGAGCCATTGTCTCGATCCTTATGGCTAGAGACTCCTACGGGAGTAGACTCGATGATTATGCACTGGTTCCGGCAGTGTGAGCTTACTCTAGGAGGCGAGAGCTTCAGCTGGGATCTTCTCGTAGCAGCGTCGAGGCCTTACGACGTCATCTTGGGCATTGATTGGTTGTCTACAGTCTATGCACAAATTGACTGTATTAGGTGCAAGGTGCGATGTGTACGCACCGACGGGAGCAGGTTCACCTTCACCGGCGAGAAGGGAGCCTTTGCAGCAAAGGATGGACTCTCGCATAGGAGAGGAAAGCCCATCACTCATCATTTGGCTAGTCTCATCCTAGGATCAGTTGACGTGCAGAGTCCGGGTTTTCCTTTAGTGGTGGATCAGTATGCGGATGTCTTTCCCGACGACGTTCCAGGACTACCTCCTCACAGAGAGGTAGAATTTTATATTGACATGTACCCCGAGAGATCCCCGATATCGACTCCATCGTATCGGATGACCCCCGCCGAGCTTCGAGAGCTACGGGTGCAGTTGGAGGACTTGCAGGGCAAGGGGTTCATCTGACCCAGTGTTTCACCCTGGGCTTCCCTGATTTTGTTCGCCAAGAAGGCGGATGGGATCTTGCGACTTTGTGTTGACTATTGTCGCCTTAACCAGGTGATAGTGAGTAATATGTATCCGCTACCGAGGATTGATGACCTCTTCGATCAGCTCAAGGGAGCATGGTGGTTCTCAAAGATAGACCTCAGGTTAGGCTATCATCAGCTCAGAGTTCGGGACAAGGATGTGCAGAAGAAGTCCTTCAGGTGTCGGTATGGCCACTATGAGTTCTTGGTTATGCCATTCCGTGTAAGCAATGCTCCAGCAGTGTTCATGGCCCTCATGAACAGGATCTTTCATCCATACCTCGATCGATTTGTCGTGGTCTTCATCGACGACATTTTGATTTACTTGACCACTGAGGAGGAGCACGCCTACCACTTGCGGGTTGTACGAGACACACTCCAAGAGAACCAACTTTATGGTAAGCTCTCGAAGTGCCAGTTCTTGATACGTGAGGTCCACTTCTTGGGACATGTCATCTCTGAGGCGGGAGATGCAGTGGATCCTGTGAAGTTTGAGGCAGTGCTAGCATGGGATCCACCAGGAGCATGATAGAGGTACGGAGTTTCTTGGGACTATCTGGATACTACCGGAGATTTGTGCTAGACTTCTCCAGAGATGCGGCACCACTCTCAGCTTTGATGAAGAAGGGAAAACCCTTTGTGTGGTCAGACATATGTCATTAGAGCTTCCAGGAGCTGAGACAGAGATTGACCAGCGCACCTATCTTGAGGTTTCATGAGGAGGGAGTAGGGTACGTAGTCTACTGTGATGCATTAGGGATGGGACTCAGATGTTTCCTGATGCAGGATCGGGCCGTGATCGCCTATGGATCACATCAGTTGAGGCCGCATGAGCAGAAATATGCTATCCACGACCTGGAGTTACCAGCAGTGGTCTTCTCTCTGAAGACATGGCGACACTACCTGATGGGTGAGCGCTTTACAGTCTTTTCTAACCATCAAAGTCTCAGGTACATCTTCTCTCATAAGGACCTGAACCTGAGATAACGGTGATGGCTCGAGTTCCTCCAAAACTATGACTTTGAGATAGTCTATACTCCTGGGAAGGGGAACGTCGTAGCCGATGCTCTCAGCAGGAGGACGGGCATTCAGCTACTTGAGGAGGAGATAGAGCAGCTAGCCTCTTTGCAGATGCCCTTCATGGATAGAGATAGAGCAGCCTTCCTTCAGTCTCTCACTGTCTCTCCTCCACTACTAAAGCGGGTCAGAGAGGCACAGTGTGGGGACGCTGACTATGAGACGTGGCATGCACAGATATCCTCAGGACAGGCACCTGATGGTTTCTCCTTTGGAGTAGAGCACGACGTCCATTTCAGAGGACGTACCTTGGTACCAGTTTCTTTATGAGAGGAGGTGTTGATAGAGTTTCACACTTCTCCTTTGGTGGTAGATCCCATAGTGGCGAAGATGTACCAGGATCTCAGACAACAACACTGGTGGTCGGGCATGAAGAAGGTTGTGGCAGTGTTCGTTTCTCGGTGCCTCACCTGCCAGCAGGTGAAGGCAGAGTACCAAGTACCAGCAGGCTTGGTATAACCCTTAGAGGTCCCGAAGTGGGAGTAGGATGGGATATCTATGGACTTCGTGACTGGACTTCCATGCACTTCCAGAGGTCACGACTCCATTTGGGTGATTTTCAACCGACTCATCAAGTCGGCACACTTCTTACCCATCAGAGAGCAGGGCTCGGTGGAGAGCTTGGGACGACTTTTCATTCAAGAGATTGTGCGGCTTCATGGTGTGCCATCATCTATTGTCTCCGATTGAGATTCTCGCTTTACTTCCGGGATTTGGAAGGGGTTGTAGGAGGCGTTCGGGACGCAGCTACTTCTGAGCACTGCCTTTCACCCACAGACGGATGGTCACACAGAGAGGACCATTCATACTCTCGAGGACATGCTCTGCGCATGTTTCCTCGAATTTGGTCGCAGCTGGGAGGACCACCTACCCTTGGTGGAGTTTGTGCACAACAACAGTTACCACTCCACCATCGGGATGGCACCATTTGAGGCATTGTACGACCGACCTTGCAGATCTCCTTTGTGCTGGATAGACCCTGGGGAGTCAGCACTTGTGGGACCGGAGATGGTCCAGGCCACAACAAAGAAGGTCCAGGTCATCTAGGAGCGGATGAGGACAGCTCAAAGCCCGCAGAAGTCCTACACTAACAAGAGGTGGAGGCCACTAGAGTTCGAGGATGGCGACCACGTCTTCTTGCGTGTTTCACCTCGACGTGGAATACAGAGACTTGTCCGAGGCGAAAAGTTGTCTCCACGCTTCATCGTACCATTCCAGGTCCTCAGCAGGATTGGAGAGGTAGCTTATCACCTGGATCTACCACCTCAGTTGCACCGGGTGCACGACGTCTTCCACGTATCTCAGCTGAGAAGATACGTGAACGACCCGATGCAGATCATTGACCATGGGGAGATGGACATGGATGATGGGGAGACTTTTGTGGAAGTCCCAGTGGAGATCAAGGATCGACAGTTGCGGGTCCTATGTGGACGGTCTATCCCTCTAGAGCGCGTCAGATGGCAGCACTGGAATCCCCAGGAGAGAACTTGGGAGCTGGAGGCTTAGATGCATGCTCAATACCCACTTTTTTACCTAGTTATGAAGTATCTCTACGGGTACGTAAAGCCTTGAGGTGGGAGTAATGTAAAGACCCATAAAAATTCAAGGAAAATTTTTTCTTAATTTTCTTTGGGATTTTACAAGAACCTAGTTTCTGACGGCACTTGATTCTGAGGCCCGGTGTGCCCAGAATTTCTATCCGAAGTTTAGCTCGGGTACGTTCAGTGAACGAATGAGCGGGAATTTCTAACTTTTGAACCAATTCTCGGAATCGAATTCTGAGGGCAGCGATGGAACAGCAGTGCCGGTAATTTCTTAGAAAAACTTTTTCCGGAGTTGCGTTATCACGAGCGAGGTTCATAATAATTGTGGATGTTAAAATAAGAATTTAACTACAATTTTTATTTTTTTCTAAGTGGATTTAAGCTTTGGGTGGAAGTTGGGTAACTACCCAACTTCCCATGGAAGGTTATGAGGGTGGTGGGGCCCACAAAAACCCCACCCCTTCACGTTCCTTAACTCCCTCAACTCACAATTTAATATGATAACTTAAGTATTAATAACGTATGTTATTAATGAAGAGTGGGTTTAATGTGTGTGTTTGAAATTCAAACTAATGTCTAGTTAATAAATTAAGTGTGGGCTTATTTTATTTTTGAGTTAGATTTTTGTGGTGGATTCTTTGGGAGAAAAGGGCTAAGGACTTGAGGAACTTCTTCATCTTCGATGAAGAATGCGAAGAACATATCAGTCTCCGATGAAGAAAGCCTAGTTCTTGGAAACCGATTACGCGACTCCGTGTACCGCAACGCCGCCAACGTCTTCTTTCACGACGTCTCTTCCCGCGACGAATCCTCGTTCGATGAACCTCCATTCAATCTCGCATGAGGTAGGGGTTTATGCGATTTATTTTCTTGATTTACTCCCGTTCATTATCCACATATAATTGGACCACATGCTATCAATTAACGGGAGGAGTCCGGACCACACAAACACGGCCGACTTCCCTTCCTTTTTTATTTTCTTGTTGTTGCGGTATGACAGGAAGTGACGCGGTTCCGTCGCACCGCGTGGAAATGAATGGCAAGAATGCGCAATGCCGACACACCGTGTTTTTTTTAAAAAATATGAACCAAGTCGCGGCGCCATCGCGCTGCGTCGGAGAAATGCCAAAGCACCACAGCCGGAGCGGGGCCACGGTGGAGGGGCGTGCCGCCGTCGCGCCGCCCCAGACGAATGAGGGTCGCAGCCGGTACCGGGCCGCGGTGAAGCGTGGGAACCGCCGGCTGGAAACGGGGCACCGGCGTCGGAGCAGGGTGGGGACCGGCCGTCGCCGGTCCCGTGGCGGCAGAAACTGGCCAGCCGGGGCGGGCGGGCCAGATAGGAGAGATGTCGGGGGTTCAAACCCCCGGCCGGCCAGCTAGCGGACCCCATTAAGGGCCTCTGATCTCCGCACCGTCAGCGTCAATGAGATCCTTGAATCGAGACGGTCGTTTTGACATATCACACTCAAGGTTTCGGAATACTTTGGGTTCGGCCGAGTTGGTTCGTACACGAAACCAACCGGGCCCTCGGAGCTGAAATGCTCATATCATGAGCTGCGGACGTCCGATTGACGTACCGTTGACTTTGATGGATTCCTCTAAGTGAGACGGATCTTTTGGCTTACTCCGCCCAAGGTTTGGATGTAGGTGGAGTACGGTCGGGTTGATTTTGCCTTAAAAACCAACCGGGCCCCTGGGATGAAAAAGCCAATAACTCTCAGACCGGGCGTTCGATTGACGCGCCGTCTACGACGTTGAGTTCCTTTTAATGATACGGAACTTTTGGATACATAAACTCTGGACTATGTGTCAGTTGATGTATCAGCCTCTCGGCCCGTGGAGCGGACCCTCCCGAACGAGCTTGTTGTGTGCGGGAACCCTAGTGCTAGCTGCGTTTGCGACTGTGACGATGACGACGACTGTTCAGAGATCCTTAGTGGATTCGACGGCGACGAATACAGCACTCAGCGCTCCTTTGTGGATCTGTGCTACCGATCCTATGTGGGTCCGATCCTGTGTGGGTCTGTGCTCAGCGGTTCTGTGTGAGCCAGCGCCTACAGATCCTGTGTGGGTTCGATCCTATGTGGGTCTTTGCGGGGGTTAGTTACCTATCGATCCTTTGTGGGTCAGATCCTTTGTGGTTCATTGCGGGGGTTAGTACCTATCGATCCTTTGTGGGTCCGATGGCTTAGATGAATCAGTGGAAATATCTGATCATCTCTATCGTCATACGAAGAAGTATACCTGTGTGAGCTGTATCATGTTTTTCTTTCCTTTGTGGATTGTGTTGTGCTATCCAGTGTGGATTACGTTTTGAATTCTTTTGTGGATTGTGTTGAGCAATCCTATGTGGATTACATTTTTCTTTCCTATGTGGACTGCTTTGTACATGGGCTCGGAAGTTGGAGAGTACTGGAATTGATGACTTAGGTATATGTATGGGCATATACCTAAGCTGTGTCGGATGTTACTTCGTGATTGTATCTTTCCTTTGTGGTTTATCCTTTGTGGATTCTGGGAGACCTTAGGGGGGTCTCGGGGTCCCTACTGAGTAGCTTATACTCACCCCTGCACGGGCTATGCCCGCACTATGCTGTGTTGGTTCCAGACGACGGATAACGCTGATCGTGGTTGAGGTGTGCGGAGCAGGACGGTACCTGGAGGTGGACCACTGGGCGGGACGTTTCCGGAGCGGACGGCTGGTCCCGAGGAGCTGTGGAGGCTATCTGTTCTCACCCCTCATGTGGGATTTCCAGTGGACAACTCGACGTTGCGGATTTACTTTTCTGTTGCTTTTTTCCCTTCCAATTGTACTTTACTTTCAGTTTGGGTTTGTATACTGGCCCACCTACTTTTCCGCACTTACTGTTGTACTCAGTTTTTACATAGTGTTTACTTCTACTGCTTGCTTACTCTGTGGTTTTTTTACTTTCCAAAGGCAATGCCTTCCCTTTTTACCGTGAAATATTCCTTGGTGCTAGTCGCCAGCCCCTGGCCTATAGAAGGCGGGCTTTTGGTAGTCACAGCACGGGCCCCGAGGACGGGTCGTGACATGAATAAACACATACCATATGTCTAATCATCTCGTGCACCATGGGGTCATATGCCTTCAAAACCTATAGTTTTTTGCAGCCCAAGATTCCAGCTCCCTGAGCGTGACATGGGTCGCCTAGTGGTGTTTTTGGTAGTCCATCAGCTAACTTCCTAAACTCCTAGGTGCATTTGGTAAGTCAGTATAGTGTTATATTACCTCACTAATTGCAAGAAAAGCACGACACCTCTTCGAACTTCCCCAACCCTCTTTGTTTCCCCTGCCCATGTTCTTAATTATTATTATAGGGTGGTCTCCTGCATCGACATCCAATAGTCGAGCGTCTACTAACTACTGATGATAACACATCCTGGTGATTCTCTCTCCCAAATACAGCTATTTTTAATCCCACTAGTAGAAATATCTCTATCACTAGTGCCCACTCTAACACCCCGACATAGGTGGTGATGCACAACAGAGCCACACTAGCACATATCACTCTATGAAGTCCTTGCTCAAACATCTTGACAAGAAGTAGTCCTCCCAGATCAGGTAAATGGAGTACTATGTAAGTACTTTGACCATCAATACATACTCGGTCCCCATAATCCCTCCCTATTGTAGCTTAAGAATCTCCTAAAGTTGTACTGAGTGCAAATAAGAGGCTTAGTACTCTTCATGAAATAACTACTAGAAGTCGGTCCATGACAGTGTCAACTCATTTTTCATCTATGTAACAAGAATTCTCTAGTCCCCAGCTACTATATGGAAAAGTTTAGCTACCAGTGATACCACTTTATCCTTTGGGGGTCTGAAAATCCTAAAGATAATAACTTTGAACTCTACTCAATCCTCTACTACCTAAGGATCATTCTTGTCAAAGAATCTCATCAGGCTCTAGTGTTTTAACTTAAAGAGCATGCTAAGACTATGCATATCCTCTTCCTACTATTATAGGATGATATTTTTCTCCACAAGTGGATATGTCTATACCTACCCACCTAGTGGAATAATCTCATGGGATGGACCCTAAACGGTGGCCTCATCACTCATTAGATCGTCATCACAATTAGAAACTCGTATCATGGATTTCTCTCATTACAGAAGAATCCTAATATTTAATCAATATGTACAATATTTAGATGGTCATATATATATATATAACAAAAATGGGGATCCAAATCAAGAATGGTACTCGATGACTAAATTATATATGACGCATATATGACTGATATATCCAACCAATGTCCTGGAATGCCAACTAAAAAGGTAGGTATTCATGGTCCTAGTGAATGGATACATTAGACCCTCCACCATTATTAGACTCCATGGCTAGAGAGTTGAACTCAAGATAATCTAACATTGTTTCCATAATTCTAACCAAATACTCAGAAGGGGGCTACTTGAAATATCATCCCATTGATTGAACCACCTTTGATACCAATATGTCAGGACCTGGCCCAGGCCAACGCTTGATTTAGAACTACCCAAATCCCACCTCTAATGGTCTGGAAATGGAGATTAGTGAAAAAGTCACCATTAACATGAGGATTCTTTTTTCAAATTACTTATACATAGATATATTTCCATCTTGATTTAGAAGTGTGGATGAACTAGAGTAAAGGATGAAAAGAAATGGAAAAACAATCAAACATGAATAAGACATAACACGTGTGGGAAAATCCCATTTCAGGTTGAGTATATACATACCCAGTAGTATTCCCTGAAATATGAAGGGGCCAGTAAGAGATAAAATTGGAATAGGAAGACTGTAGATAGTAAAAAAGATGTTGAAAGTAGCGAGAGAGTCGAAGTTAACCCAGACCAAGAGGGAAAGTAACATCATCCAAACACATTGGTCTCAAAATGGTGTTTATATGAAGTAAACAACAATTATTTTACACCTATAGCAGGAAAGTAGACTCATTTATCCAAAAGAATCTAAACACAGAAAGCATGTGGATTACATTGCGCATCCTCGCATCTCATGGAAAGAGAGTAACCAAATCCAAATATTTGGACATAATTGTATGTATATATGTATATATGCTTAGTAAAACAAATCCCAAATGAGAGATTAAGGGGATCTCCAAATCCTAGATCAAACCACGAAGAGGACACTCCAAAAGTTCCAAAAGTCTATGAATGATACCCATCATCTCATATACCTTCCCTGAAGTAACTGAGTAAAGGCCCATGTGTCCCCACGTTGTCGTATAGTTGAAGGGTCAAAAACTCTACGTACACGACCTAAGACCTAGTGCATTATTGGGGTTAAAATCTGTAAGTACTTTTTGGGGAACCAATCCCAATCTTACCAGGGTTCTAATCTAGTTTCATGAGTTCATGTAACCTATCTGATATTTGGTTCAACATGGAAGGTAGAGGGCCCACAACCACGCTGACAGGGGTTCTACTCTATAGGTTTAGGACCCATACCCTGGTTTGATAGGGTGGGTTCCACTAAAGTCATAAAAAAATGTCACCCTATTTGATAGGGGGTTCGACTCGGATGGTAGAGGACTCATTCCCATGTTTTGGGGGGTTTCACTCTATAGGTCCCAAAAGCATTTCCTAGTGTGATAGGGGCATCTACTCTGGTCATCAAGGATACATTACCTATCTGATCAGTGGATCCACTGGGAAAGTATATATAGAGGACCCTCACAGAAGCTAATAGGGAGTTTAACTCTATTATAAGCCTCTAGTAATCTTGTCTAATCGATGTATTCATTGGGCATCACCTAAAAAAGCACCATGCCCAAATTATTTCACATAAGATCTCCAAAGACACAACTAATAGAACCATAAAATTTTAAATAGATAAACACCCATGATAGGATATTAACGATCCAATGTCTAATTAGAAATGATGAAGATACAAAAGATTGACTTTTTCAAAAAAATAACCAAGTAGAACACGGCATGTGTGGGGACCAATATGGTGTGTGGTCCTGATCCACCACCGATCCATGTCCCTAGATAGCACATGTCTCAAAAAAAATTTAGAAGTACACATCATGAAGGTGGACTAAAAAATTTCCAAAATATCTGGTAATGGGTTGTGTACTTATAGTCGTCTATTTGATGTTGACCCCATGTCTGTAAACTTCGGTACAAGGATGTGCACCTAGTAGTGTTCTCCCACACATGGTAACTCATGTGTTCTTTTCCACACAGTTCTTCTATATGGGGATGAGGTACACAACATGAAAGTGGGATACAATTTGTTCCAACATTGCTATTTTCTGAAAACCTAGTCGCCAGTGCCACGGGGATACATTTTGTGTGTTCAACATGGTACAAGTCTTGTAGTCAGGTTTTTTCTCAGATTCTATGATCCACTCCTTATCCCAAAACATTTTACATTCTATCAAATATCACACCTCTATTCTTCATAAAATCAATATATATAGACATTCCTCATGGATTTTTTCCATCTGGTAGCTGTAAATTGGTCAAGTTATTCCTCAGTGGTTTCTCCATATAAACTGCTTGAATCTAAACATTTTTTAAACAATGATTCATCTATAAATCATCCAAATAATCATAGATAACTTCAACACCATTCCATATATATTACTGATTCATTGATCAATCCCTCAGTCTTGAATATGTTGTGATTTAGGGGGTCCAATATGGCTTGGTACTTCCCAATAATGTTGAACCGGGATCTTAGGGTACAATCGATGAAGAATACGAAGAAATTGAGGGGAAAAGGAACAAGGACTAATATTTAATTGATCATGGATTGGTTTTCATGGAAATATGTCATGAACGGGGATATCCTAGGTTATAAAAAATATTTATCACTTAAAATCAGTACATTGGAACATGCAAAGGTCCAATAATTACTGCAGATAATAAATAGGATGATTATGCTCAGTAAATTTAGTAAAAGATGAAATAGACCACATGTTTACAAAACCAACCTTGTGATCATATTTTTCCTTGTCAAACAACATTAATACTAATGATTGAAGGGAGTTGTTGCATCTGATGAACTATGATCTTCTCTGATCCTATGTTTCTTCATCGTCTGATCTGATTTTCCAATAGAAGGGGGAAGAGAAGCTCTAGAATTCTCCATGGGATTATGTTGCTAAACTGAGAGGATTCTCCATATCATTATTCATACAAACAAAATTAGGATAAATATAATTAAAAAATACATTAATTAATTAATTAATCCACTTAACGTACCTCTAATAATCGATATGTCCAAACGCCTCATGCCAACCTATCTTAGATCACTGCTAAGGTAAATAATATGTTACAGACTCAAATATGGTCTCATATTTCTAATTAGTGAAATAGATTAAGAGTTATCACATTTTATTTAAGAAACGTATCATGTATTATATAAAATAAATTTCATATTTTTTCAAAATTCTTTCCTAACACATTGGGCCCTGGGAATTGCATGTCGTCTCAGCGCCTGGATCTGGAAATGTATATAGAAATATTCAAAGTTATACAAGGGGAAAAAATGTCTCTACATGTATTTGGGAAAATATTGGTTCAGATAAGTATCTCAAGTCGTGTGAATAAATTTTAATAGGAGGTTCCCTTTTATAAGTTAGGTGAGTAGAACACTTGTAATAACTCTAAACTATTAAATATTATAAGTGGCTTACACATGGAAAATTCAATCTTAAAAAACTAAAATTTGAATCTATGTAAATAATGGTAAAAATAACCTCATAATTAAATAATTAATATGATATTTCATGCCCTTATCATTATGTTTTAACTTTAGTTAACTCATTTTATCCTTTTACACTGGTAATAACATTTTTACCATGATTACTATTCATAATGACCAAAAATAAAATTTAACTCATTAAGAAATTTTAACCTTATGATTGAAAATATTTGATAAATTTTTTAAAATTAAATTTATAGAAGTAATAGAAATTAATTTTAATATAACTCTAAAAAACTAGAAGAAAAAGGTTTTTTGAAAAAAAAAATGTGTTTTAAGCATAAGAATAATCTTATATCAAAAAAATATATAATTTCAAATACTTTTGGATTATTTTAATTTTTTGTCAAATGAATATATAGTTACTTTATAACCAAATCCATGATATATTTAGACTATGAAATTATTTTATTTAAAAAATGAAATTTGGTTTTTGTAAAAAATGATATTTTCACTATTCACTCAGAATTCTATCTTTTTAGAAAAATCCAAAAAAATCCTAATATAATTTAAATTTTTTGAATTCATAAATTAATTTTATTTTATTAAATAAATACTTTAATGTTTAAGAAATCAATTCTAATATATGGGAATGAAAGGTTTAAATTTTTTTTAAAAATATGTATTTTTGAAGCATAAAATTATTTTCTTATCATTAGGTGCCTTGTAATTACCATTATACAAATACTATTTTATTTTACTGAATATATTATCTAAAAATTTCATTAAAAAAATTTATCAATAGTGATTAATTAAATTTATTAAAATGAAATTACTTTTTTCATGTAACAATAGTTTTTCTAAAAAATAATTCTTTTTACATTTAAATGATTTTATATATATTTATAAATTTGATAATTATTGTATGAATGATAATTAATCATTATAAATTTATAATCAATACTCTTACATAACATTAAGTCTCTAAATAAGGTAAATTAAATTTTAAATAAAACATTTATAATAAAATTTCATTTATTAATAATACATTTCTCTTTAAACAATAATAATTAAAGTTGTACTTCTTTATTGATTTTACTAAAAAAAATTCATTTAATTGTGTTGTAATTTTTTAAATTTTTTATTATAATATTGTATTATTAAATTAAATTGTGGGGTTTTTTTCCTCACAAGTTATTCAATATAGTATTTATTTAAATGAAAACACAAACTAAAATCTTGGGGGTTATAAGAAATATAACTTAAACTGGTCACAATTTTATTTTATGAGTAGAAGTAGACCCTACCATATCATATATTATAATATCTATATATTGTGTTCCACTTTCCTTTGAGAATATCCTTTATTTTATTTTTGGATAAGAGTATTTAAAAATATATCACTCTCTCTCACACATAATATATTTTTAATTTTATCATGATAATGATTCAAATAAAAATAAAATTTGAACAATTATAGATTATAATATTAATTATGAGTAAAATTTATTTATCTTGGTGATTTATTTTTATTATATAATTTTATAAGTATTTAAAATTATTATTTAGCATCGACACAGTGCTTGTGCAAACTCATGAAAAATCAAGTAAATGATATTAAAAATATTAAAAGTGATAAATTTTGGATAAATTAAAATGTGACGTGATTTTTTTAAATAATTACATAGTATATATTATTGTTTAAGTTATTATATGTGATATTAGTTATAATTATTATGTTTTTTAAGATTAATTGTGTCAATAGTTACAAAATTAACTATAAAGATATTTAATGTTAAAAAATATTTCATTAATTTATATAAAAATAATAAATAATATAAATTTAGTCAATTTGATGGGAAATGATATATAATACCATAAATTTTAGATTTATGGGAAACTTGTAATTTTTAACATTTCATTCTTGACCATTATAGTTTGAATACTTTTGGAAATGACAATGATTTTGGTCTATAAAAGGGACTCAATATATAATTTCTGAGGGAATATATAAGATCATTTTTATATAAAAATACAATAAAAAACCTATTTAGGATTTATATACCATGTACTTATGCCCCTATTGTTACCATAAACCACTTCACCAAAGGGCTTAACCTTAATCGAAAGGAGCATACCCAAGTAGGAGGTAAATGTTTTATGTGTGTTCTTTCAAGAGTATTTATTCATTAACCCAAAATGTATGTATTTACTGATTCTAAAATAATTACAAAATAATTACTAGTATACTTAAATTTTATAATGTTTATATAACTACTGGTATCAACTTCCCCTCCATTCATTGAAAAATGAAATAATGCTCATGCGTACATGTGGACTACCACCTCCATGAATGTTGTATTTCATTTTTCTCCATTTCCACACATGGATTCTTAGAAAAATGGATTAAATAAATAACTATGATATTCATAAAATAATTAAGATTCAATAAAGATAAAAATTAATCTACCTTCTTTTACCTTACATCTATTTCAAAGTGAAAACATTTCTCGTGTATTGGTGTGGACTACTACCTCTATGAATGAAATGTATTATATTTCAATCCCAAAATAAATTAGTGGTTCTAAAATATTATTTTGTAAATAAATATGATGTTTATGAAATTATTAATATTATTTAAAAATTATGGAATTATTTAATAACCTTTTTCATAGAACACACTAAATCTATCAAGGATTGAATGACCCCACACCTTCTAACACGAACATAACAGATTTAGTAACTAAATAAAACAAAATGGTAAATGAAATAAAAGGAATAATAAAAAATATTAAACATCAAAATGGTTATGAAGAAAGAAAATAATTAAATTTTTCCTTTCAAATAATTCCATTATATATCCATATTATTCATATGGTTTCATGAAATATACAATCCACACTCAAATGAATGTTAAAGGTAATTTTGCCAATATTTTACTTTCTTCACAATGTTTTAAAAAATGAACCTTTTTATCATTTTATTTGTGTATGATTTTTGTCTTTCGTTTTAATGGAGTGAAAATAATGGTTTTTAACATTTACTGCATGGTCACATTTTCCCAACATCCTTACTATTATTCAGTATGAATCTTCAACTTTATGCTTTCATTGTTTATAAATGTTAATTAAATACTCATTTTTGTTTATTTTTTCCTTTTAAGAAATTTATGAAATGAAAATAATTTTCATCATATTTTTAGGAGTTGTTTGAATGTTTTTTTGATTAAGGGTTGAAATTAGTGTTATGATGAGAATTGAAAGTTACTATATCATTTATTCATGTAATTATTATTTAAAATTATTGAAGTTGATGGTTTTTATATGGACATATCCCTACAATGAATTCGGTAATTATTTATTCTCTATAGAAATTATTATTTCACATATATGGTTATATGTTTTTCCATTATTAGTGAATTACTAGTGAACATGAGTTATGAATATTATTTCCGAAGATAAAATAATTTTTTATGATTTATTTATGTTTTTATGTATTTCATGATAAAATTTTAGTTTATAGTGTGATTTTTTTTTATTAGTAGATGAAATAGTTATTATTTTCAAAAATATATCTTTATCATGGTGTTTCATGTTTTTAGGGGATTAATAGGTTTGAACTATTTTTATATACTTATTGATTTTTTCACAACCCAATTTTTAATTTTTTTTAACAGGGATTATGGATGTATATGAAATATTCCATGTCCAATAATTCGGTTTTTGTGAATCTTCTTGAATTTATAAAAAATTTATTTAATGTAATGGGAGTTTAGTCAAAAGAACCTTTTTATGGAAAATATATAAATTATATGATAATGTTAAAAATATAATGTACGGGTTTTCCATATTCTTTCAGAATCTCAGCCAAAAATATCAAGGGAGTGTGAGATAGTATTATCCTAGCTACAAAAATCCTCATTATGAGTTTTTTATATATGAGGTGTTATAATAATTAGGAATTTTTTAATGGTTAAAGTGCAAGTTCATTTGAATTTTTTATGCAATTAACGCATAGTTTTTCTTTTTAAGGGTTTGGATTTAATTTTGGATATTTTAGGTTAAATTCCTATATATATTTTGATTATTTTTCAGGTTTGGTGGAGGATTTAGTGTCTAAGAGTAACTATGTACATTTTTTCACTTGTTGTTTGTAACGACAATTGACATTGGCTACCCGATAGATGGAGAATAGGTGTCATCCTTTCCAAAACGAGACCTTGATATCTAGATATATCCACTAGATACATGGTATTCTATGACTTATCACCCATTAGACTATATAATTGTTTTTTTAGTGATGGATTTATGTACATTTACCATAAACCCTTTTTAACCTATCACAGATTTTCTTCGAATTAATTTTCCCTCCATCCAATGGGAGCTCCCATCATGGCCACTCTTGGTCTCCCCATCCCAAATTGTTTTCTATGATTCTAAGAGCGTCTATACGTTTTTTAAGCCTAATCATAGAAATTCCATCCCTCTATAATATCAATAATTTTTCCCTTATTCTACTATTTCCCTTAGGGGATTGTGGATTTTAAAATGACATTCACTAGAGAATGGTGGAATTTAGTTTAAATGTTTTGGTTTCATATACTCGTGATTCATGGAGGCTCATGTTGGTGTTTATCTCCCCATTTATCATGATTTTTATAGAACCTGTTTAAGGTATATATTGCCCTATATTTTTAATGATTTTAGGGTTTTCCTTGGGAATTAAATCATTGTTTTATTTTAAGATTTAGTTCATTATATTTTGAAATTTTTTTATGAAGAATCAGGGGTAGCATCATCATGTTGAGAAATCTATGAGGTGAATTTCTAGAGATATGGGAGACCATCTCCCTCTAAAATCACATGAATCTGGGGCTTTCTAATCTCTCACTCTCTTCCTCTAATGACTAATGTGTTTCTTGTGCCTGGGAAATTTGACCCCCACCTCTTCCTAAATTAGGAGTTTGATAAGTGAGGATCTGACGCCGAAAACAATGAAATAAAATCAAATGATGGTGGTCTCACCCATCCATTCACGGGGAAATGTAATGGTGTCTCTTTCCAACATGCACATAAAAGTGTTGATCTGAGAATAGAAATTTTATCTACAAGACCTCTTTTCAAGAAGTTATACGATGGCAGTTTCATGGTTGTAGTAGATCTAGAGGCACATCATCTACGTGAGCTACTATTCAAATTTCTCATCCTGGTCCGCATCTCCTACTTGAAAGGTGAACGCCCCTGGAATTTAATAGATCTCAAACCTGGAATTACGCACTGTTGGGGTATATTGAATTGGAAACTAGTTCCCATAGGTCACAAATACTTTCACTTTATATTCAATTATCAATATGACCATGATATAGTATGGGAAACTGGAATCCTACATTTAAAACCAGGTTAACTCCGGATTTATGAATGGGACTATGCGTTCAATCCTTACACTCATAAGAATACAATGTCCCAAATATGGGTCAGATTACATGGATTAAGTTGGTACTTTGGGAATCCTAAAATACTTAATATCATTGAATCATGTATTGGATTACCACTTAAAATTGACCATAGAACACTAAATACTGATTTGGGCCACTTTTCACGGGTAATGGTTGAGGTTAACCTTAATACACCACTTCTTATTTCAATAAGTTTCACAACCAAAGATTATAAAACATAAATTAGGATATAATATGATAAAAACCCACCAAACTGTGAAATTTTCAAACTTATTGGCCACACTATAGAAAATTGTAGGGTGATTAGGAAAACATTGGTCCAACCGATAGAGAATGAATGGAAGGAAATAAAAAATAACAAAGAATCCAATCTACCAATCACTAGATTCCTTGAATCTTATAAAATAAAGAATGGTGTATGGGTGAAGAAAACCAATAAATAAAAATCTGTAATGAACAATTCAATTGCATCCAGGGATGATCTTGTTGAAGAGGAAGAAAGTAAAGATCACCTCCTCCTTAGTGATCTGGAATCCACTATTATAGATTTTATTAAAATATAGCAAGATAATGAACATGGGGAGAATGATACAGGTAAGGTATCTACCCCGACTAGTATTACTGCTTCTAATTCTCATGATTCTGGTAATGCTTCCTTGAACACAAGGGATTATATTCTTGAAGGTAAGGTAAATGGAAAAGATATTGGGAACTCTGTTGGTAACCTGTTTGCAAGAATAAAACTCCAACAAGAGTCACCAACATTCAGCCATTTTCCCCCACCTTTGGGTTTGGGTAATAAATCTACCTCAGTAGGATGATTAATCGCAAAAAATACTGCATTTCAAGTTCTGTCTCTTCCAGAATCCTCTGCAGGATGTGATGCAGTACAGGTAGGCACACTACCTGAGACCACATAGGTTATCGCAAGGAACACACCAACACTAGATTCTGGACATCAACCCAGAAGGCACTCAGGTACATCAACTCATGGCCCTGCCTCAACTATTTCAGGTACAATATCTCTTTACTCTGGCATTAAATTAGAATGTATTTCTAAAACTAATGATATTGTTATGTCTGTGAATGTTGTGAACCGGAATACGCAGAATGATGATTATCATGATTCCAATAGCACTAAAAACACTATGGAGTTACATGTGAAGGAGAAAACTATGATATTAGGAATAGAACTCCAATAGAAATCCTCTGCAGGTTGTGATGGAAAATAGGTGGTCACACTACTTAAGGCCAAAGAGGTTATTGGAAATGCATTAGAGAAAAATAAATGTAAACCCAAACATGATTCATATGTGGGAAGTGGTATGTTAATTGATTGTTCTAAACAATCAATTCGAATAGTCAGTTACCTCACTCAAGGGCTATCATATAAACCTTGAGATGACACATAATCCACCAAATTTTTGGGCAATTCCCTAGAACTAGATGTCTTGGGTCTGCAGGGGAAAGCAGTGGTCCCTCATGATCATTCGAACCTGATGGACACACCAACACTGGATTCTGGACAACAACCAGGAATACACTTAGGTAGATCAACTCATGGACCTGCCAAAACTGTTTCAGGTACAACATCTATTCACTCTGGCATTATATCAGTGGTTATATCTCATTCTAATGACAGTGTTATTCCTACGAAGGTTGTGAACCTGAATACTCATAATGATGATAATCATGATTTCAATCTCACTAAAAAACACAATGGATTTACCAGTGAAAGAGAAATCTAAGACATGTAGCAAATATAGCCCTCTGTCTTCTATAACCGGTCATGAAATGGCCAAGATCCCAATTACTTATAGAAAAATTATAATATCTTCTAGACACAAGGGTTTGCAAAACAAAAAAAAGGAGTTCTAACTCTAAATCTCAGTCTAAATAAATATCCTTTTATGGAACTGTCATGGTATTTCCAACTCTGAAACTCCCTCTATTTCAAAAATAATGGTCATCACCCACTACCCTATTTTATTTTCTGTTTTTCAACTTAAAATAATTTCTATCCCAAGTTCCACCTCTTATGTCAACATGGATATTCTTTCATTGGTGCAACTAAGAATTCCTCTGTGGTTGATTCTCTATGGATCTTCTCGCACTCTTCCATTCAAAATGTCAATATATTTAACATATCAGATCAAGTCATAACATGTGATTTTGTTCTTGAAGAAACTCATATTTTTTTCTCTTTTGTTTATTCCAGGAATAGATATCAAGATAGGATACCACTTTGGGATGATCTTACTTATCTATGTACTAGCATTCATGCACCTTGGCTTATAATTGGAGAATTCAATGCTATTCTCTAATCAAGTGAGAAAATTTTTCCTTCACATGATATGATATCCATAACAGAATTCAAAACCACTATCAAAGAAAACAACCTAGTTGAAATAAATATTGAGTGTTCCAAATACACCTGGTATAGAAATTACAACTATAGGGTGGTCGTCTTTAAACTAGATAGTTCCTTCACGAATGTTCCAACTTTAGATAAATGGGACACCATTTCCAGCACCACCCTTCACAAGATCCATTATAATCATCATATTATTTTGTTCAATGTCTTAACCAACACTGTTAAACATCCACTTCCTTTTAGATTTAATAATTCTTTGTTCTCTAACACTGAATGTAATGACATCATAAAAAAATTTTGGCACTCCATGACTCTTTGAAAAGATGCTTTTGCTTGCCGTTTTGAATTAAAGTCTCCTAAATAGATGTTCAAAGGTTGGTGTAACACTCATGCAAGAGAAATCCACAAGTATATCCTCCTCCTTGAGAATGAGCTCAACCAACTTCAAAATAATCACACAAACTCTGACTTAAGAATTGATCCGAATCATGATTTCACAATTTCGATAAATCTCAATTCATTTCTCACATTTAAGGAGATGATTGGGAAATAGGATTTCAATGTAAAATGGTTATCCCATGGTGACAGAAACACTAAGATCTATAATTCCCTACAATGAGCTCAGAAAACTTGTAGACCAATTGCCTCTTTAAAAGATGGTGACAACATTTTAGACAATAACAATGATATTTCCAACCACATTATTTCTTATTATGAATCTATATTTAACAGCCCTGATAATAACACACACCTCTTACTTGAGAAAATTCTGATGGTGGTTAGTGATGAAGATAACATCTTTCTTCTTAATATTCCACTTGATCATGAAATTAAAGACACATCCTTTATTAAAAATCCTATTATTGTTCCTGGACCTGATGGATTTAATAATGGTTTCTTTCAACAATACTGGGATATTGTGAAATTTGATGTTTGCAAGCTAGTCAAATCCTTCTTCTCCAATGGTGTTCTCCCTCATGGCATAAATGCCCAATTTCTCTCTCTAATTACAAATGTTGACAATGCTTCTGAGATCCACCTGTTTAGGCCCATTTTCGTCATTAACACTCTCTATAAAAACATCATGAAAATCCTTGCTAACAAGCTCTATTATCTCACTGAAAAATTAGTTTCCTAGAATCAATTTGGGTTTATTAACGGTAGATACATCCAAAACTACATTTGTCTTTATTATGAGTGCTTTGAAACCTTAAACAAAACCAACATAGGTGGTAATATTTCAATTAAAATTGACATTAAAAAGGCTTTTTATACCATGGACTGGAGTTTTATTTTTAAAGTGATTCAATCTTTTGGTTTTAGTGGTACTTTGATCACTACAATTAGAACATTGTTCAATTTTTCCTCCATCTCTATTCTTGTTAATGGTTCCCCCATGGGTTATTTCAAATGCACTAAAGGTGTCAGATGGGGGAACCTCTTTCTGCCATCCTATTCCTCATTACGGAGGACTATCTAAGTCAACTACTCACTTGTCTATTTTATACAAAAAAACATAAACCCATCCATGTTTTGTGGAATCTGAATGCTCCCACTCACCTATTGTATGCTGATGATATCATTCTCTTTCTTCAAGGTGATAAAAGGAACATTCGAACCCTCAAAAATGCCCTTGCTCACTGTGAGGAAATCTCTGGTCAAACGATTAGCGGGAACAAATCTTCTATCTCCTTTGGAAATAATTTTCCCCCTAATGGGAAATGCAGCATTATAAGTAAATTTCGTATAAAAGAGGGATTTATCTCTTTTATGTACCAAGGTGTCCACATATTTTGGGGATGACCCAAATCTTTTCATTTCATTGAAATTTCCAATCAAGTAATAAATCAACATTCTTCATGGAATGGATAATCCATCTCTATGGTGGGTAGAATCTACCTTGTCAAATCTACAATTGTCTCTAAAATAGTTTACTCTATGATGTTCTACTAATGTCCTTCTAGTATTATAAAAAAATTAATACCTCACTCAAAAATTTTGTTTTGACCGGTAACACGTTGGAATGAAAAAATGTCCCCATACCCTAGTCAACTTGTGTCCAACCAATTGAAAATGAGGCATTGGCATTAAAAGTACTAAATATTTTAATGAGGCTATTCAAGAGAGTCTCACTTGGAATCTTTTCTATAGTAATTTTGATTCCAAAAACTACCTTAAATAAATTCTTCAAAAACTTAGAAAAGGAAACTATATTGTTCTTTCATCCTCTATATGCCATCAATTAAACATTCCTTTTCCTATATTATGCATAACTCTATGTGGATGGTCTCTAGAAACTCTTCAATGAAATTCTGGTTGGATAAATGGGCTAGCACTCCTTTGATTTCTAGGGTTTCCCTTGACCATAGCCCTGAGAACACCAACCATGCTATCACATATGTTGTTAATTATTGAAATTATTCTCTTCCTTATAACATTATGACTGTCATTGACACTTATCCCTTCTCTAACACTGATTATTTCTAAGATTGTGAACCTGCTCAAAATGGGATGCCTGATTCAAAAAACATTTACATCCAGTCTTTTTGTAACTCTGAAAGTGATTTTGGGTGGTTATACTTTTTTGACAAACCTTGGATAAAACCCTCAAGATTTACTCTTATTTGGGGGCCTTACCATAATAGACTAACCATTTATAATCATCTTCAATCATCTAGTTTTCAATAATATTCTAAATGCAGTCTCTACAATCAACACAGAGAAGATACTAATAATCTTTCTATTTTCTTGTGCCCCTTCATTAGCTCATTGGAATTATATTATTTAAATTTTTTGTTGTAGATAGTGGATGCATGACTCTGTAAAATCTCAATTAAAGAGATATGTGGATATAAATAGTTCTCATAAAATTAAGAACATTTTTCTTGTTGATGTTGCTGAGCTTCACCACATGATCTGGTATGATTGAAATGCTCTTTTTCATAATAAATGGTCATCCAGTATTAATGTAGGATGAACATAGATTCTAATATTCATTTGTGAAGTCGCTTCAATCCAAAAGTGTCACTGCAAAAACACGGTGCATGAAATTGGCATCCTTCAACGATTTCATGTTGCTGGAAACTATTGCCAACCTCTCTCTAATTCTAAAGTCTTCTGGTTTCCCCCTCTTCTAGGATGGATTAAGGTTAATGTGGATGGTGCCTCTAAAGGCAATCCAGGCCATGTGGGTTATGGTTCCATCTTCAATAATCATGTTGGTCATGTCATTTCTTTATTCTATGGTAGTTGTGGCATTGCTTCCTCACTGGAATATGAAATGATGGGTATGAATTATGCCGTCTTTTTTTCAAACAACATTGTTGTAACAACATTTGGATTGAGAGTGACTCGAACACCATTGCGCAAGCTGTTTGCAGCAGTGTGATACATCTTGCGTGGTCAATCACCACCCATTGGATGGAATGCATGCATTCTCTTATCGACATCAACTACATCATCACACATATTTATCATGAAGCTAACATGGTTTTTGATGGTCTTGCAAACAAAGGATTCAATCAATACATTACCTCGCATGATGAATATCTAGCTGGCTTACTTACTTTTCATAATAAAGATTTTAATATATTTATATCTTTTATATTCTTGTAAGTCTTTTCTGTTATAATAATAGGGCCTTGGTTTTCTAGTCAGGCACTATCTCCTTCAAAAAAATTGTGATATATTTTCATAGATTTTATGGTTCTTTATTTAGGGTGATTAGGTAAATTGGGTTCATCTGGTTGTGAATTTTAGGATAATGATCTTAAAATTCTTCTTAGGGTTCATAAGAATTTTTTAATTATTCCTATAATGTTGGAAGGTTCTCTCGACATTCCATGTGATTTTTAGGGTATGGTTTTGAAATTCCAAACTTATTTCACAAAATTGTTGATAAATATTATTATGTATTTAAAATTTATTTTTAGCTATATTTTAATTGGTTATTTTGGTCTTAACTAAAAATTTAGGTAATAAAAAAATTATGAAGATAGGTTGGGTTAGTTTTCCATTTATATTTCTTATATAATTTATTATTCCTAATCATTTTTTCTAATTCCATGTATACCTTTCCGTTACAGTTAAAAACAACTTTAAAATATTTATTGGTTATTCACTATTATGTTGTTCCATGTTACCCCTTGTTAGAAAAGATTCATAAACTATATTTTATTAAAAAAATGGGTATAAATTGAAACCTTAAGTGTGTATTTAGATAAACTACCCAAAGGATAACATGAAATCACTTATTATATCCTAGGATCAAACCAAATTTGGTCCTTTTAATATAGATAAAATGCATCCTCTTTAGTTTGGATTCTGTTTTATAAAAGGGAATCCCAAATTCCACTAAAACATAAATGAAATACATTTAAAATCCCATACATAACATTTAGAAAAGAGATTTTTTAATAGTTGTGGTGTTGGTTGTGTTGATTAAGTGAGAAAAAATAATTTAACCTAAACTTACGAATATGTAGTTTTAATTTAAATGATTGGTATATGATAATAAAAATGATTTTTCATAATGGCTAAGGGTACCCGCATTTTATGTAATAATTTTTTTTTGTAAATTGATCCTTTTGAAAACACTTTAATATTTAATGTATTTCTATTTTTAAATATTTCGTCAAAACATGGTTTCAATGGTACTCATCTATTTGTGTTCTCAAATTTTAAATATAATTAATTATTTCATAAATATTTCTACTAAACACTTTAATCAAATGGTGGATAATGAATTAGGTTTCCAATATAACTTTGTGTTAATTTTTTCATGGGTAAATAATATATTTACTAGTGTGTTTAATATTATGCAGGTTCTTCATTAAAATCCATGTTTTATTTTAATCAATTGGTTGTTTTATATATTTGTATAAGACATGGAATTAAAGAAATTCCTTAGACCAACGCTGTTATGATTGTTTTCCTTTATAATCTTATACTTATAATTAATATTTATTCCTTTCCATTTTTATTCTTGGCACCACTACTTGTGGGTTATCATTAGTTCCTCATTTGGGTTGTGTATATCGTGACTAAAAATATGATATATTTCTTAAATATTTCCCCATAAATTATCCTTTAGGGGGTCTTAAGGATTAAAAATATCTTTCTCAATATTTATTTTGGTTGATACTAGTATATTTCTTTCTACAATTTTATAATTATTTTATGAATAGTAATTTAAATTATCCATGCTTAAACAATATGGTTTTCATTTTTATATAAGTGTGGTATTGTTATACTTCCATTGGATCATGTTTATTATTCTAACATGGATCATGTCCATGGATTTGATATAGAGCATGTTTATTGTTAATTTGTAGAGCATTTTTACCTGTAAAATATGGAAACCTGTGTGATCTTATTTTATTATTTAATTTAAATATGGTTTCAATGCTTGTATGATTCTTTATTTAGTGTTGAAAATGTAAAATATTGGGTTAATATGTATTTAATATGGGATATGTGGGACCTATCTTACAAGTTCTAGCTTGAGACTTTTGTAGTGGATATACGTTGAGTTAAATTTATACGTATATATAGTTCATTTCTATGTGAAGATGTGGTATCCTAAGTGATGATTGTATATAAAACTCCACTCTATTATGAGATGAGGTTCTTACTGGTGGTGAAAATTACATGTATATCTACTCCCTATAATGATATTAGAGGACTTATTATGTGTTTTTATTATAGATTCATACAAAAACCTACATATATATATATTGATATGTGTGTGTTACCACATTTATTTTTATATATTATGGGTTATAATAAATATCCTCAATGACAAAGTCTGTTTATATAGACTTGAACACCACAATAATTCCATGAATATATCTAGTCACGTTTTGAAGATATAGCTAAAAAATATTTTGACTTTTTTATGATATGATATCCATTAAAATATTTTTTAAAAATTAATATAGATTATTTTCTTCCAACTCTTGGTATTAAATTTAATTAATTATCTTATGGTTTCTTCCAAATATTGTGACTCATTAAAAAAATTATATTTATAAAAAAAATTATACATCTTTCTGAATATACATGTTTATTATTATCTATGTTGAGAAACTATAGGTGGTTTCCAAATGAGTATTTATAATCACACCCTATATAGAAATCTCAATGGATATCTAGTTTCACTATCACATGTTAAGTACTTTCAAAGTATGTCATTATATTAGCTAGATCATTTCGTTATTAGTTATATATGTCTTGCGATAATGTATAGTTCCCACCTTTTTGATGGAGCTGATAGGTTGGGTTTGGAAGACCTGTCTAGTTCACAACCTATCCATTATTATTTTCGCTTATCCTAGGACATTCTTATCATTTTTTTATTTGTGGATTTTTTTTTATTATTTTCAAGGGAATTATCCTTGTATATAAATATATGGTTTTTTATATGTAGATACCTAATATATTCTAATATGGATTGTTTTGTATTGAGTTTTATTTCATAGAACATGTTTTTATGGGTAATTGATGTCGGGTTTTCGGTAGAATATGACATTAATTTATTATTATAAAAAAATTAGAGAAATTGTTCCCCAACCTTATACAAAACAATTGGCACTAGTTACCATCCCCTGGGGATCAGGGACCCTTTTGTTCATTGGAAATTTTAATTATGTACCATTATGGAATTTAGGTTAGATTTACCATATGTAGCATCAAACTAGAAATTTTTACATGAATTTAATTTGTTTTTATAGGAACTATGATTTTGGGACTTGAGAAGTAACCCATAAAAAGGAATCAATAACATCAATATGGTGAAATATTAACTTATCAAGGGATTTCTAGGAACACCATAGACACTATAATATTGATTCATGATTTTTCCACAATTTCGTGGATGATGAAATGGATCTTGAGGTTTGTATAGAAAATAGCTTGGATATTACCTCTATTCAAATTCATGTATCATTTCAGGTGTCGATATGTAGAACATGGAATTTATTTTTCATATTACATTCATAATTATGATTTTCTAAATTACGATTATGTTCAATTAAGGTTTATATTCCCTAAAACTACAATATTGAATACATAAAGTGTTTTCATATATATTTTAGTGATAATCATTATAATATAAATTAATATTCAGTTTATTTGATTATGATGAATCCATATATTTGGGTTTACTATTTGTAATTTTTATTATATTATGTTACATAGAAGGTTATTAATTACAACATATGTTTTTCATTGATCTTTATACTGGTTCTATATTTAGTGTTGTATAGTTATTGTGTTGATACTTTTAAAATCTAATTATTTTATAGAGAAGGTATATATCCTATTAGTTATCATGTATCTTATTCTATGTGTATTGATGTGATGATATAAATGTTTTTAAAAATGGATCCCTTAAACATAAAAATTAATTTTTGATGGGAATTCCCAATTGGAGCCTCTATTGTCTAGTTTGAATATTCATTGGGTGTTTTTTTCATTTAAAGTAAATGAAATAGTTTAATAACTTTATGTTTTATGATGATAATTAAATTACTCCACCAAAATTTTATATTTTTTTAATCGGTTGTGTCTCTTTATAACCATTTTTTATATTTCTTTGTATCATGAAAATAAGAAGTTTCAAAATAGTATTTTAGAATAGTTTTTCCTCTAAAAATGAACCTATTAAAAATTATTTTACAATTAATTTTACTTAAAATATAAATTTTTTTTTGAAAGGTAATGGTTTATTTTGAAAATATAATGGGGATGGGATTTAGATTTATAATTCATATTTCACTTCAAAATGAAGTGGAATTTTATGTCAGGATATTTAGTAATATTATATGGTGTTGTCACTCACCAATTTTTTATAGTGTATTTAACCTATAAAATGTCTAATTTTCATAAATGAATTGATATGTGGTTTTTTGAGATAAGGAATGAGTCTTTTTTAAACTTATTGTTAAATGAATCTCTTTAATAAATCGAAACCTAATGGATTGTTAGGCATAGATAGTCCCCAATAGAATATAATGGGGGAGAGTACCTTAACTTTTATTCTGAATGGTTCATGTTATTTATAATATCATTAAGACTTTGTTACACCATTTGGATTTGAGGTATCTTTATGGTTTAGTGTTTTGTTTTAGTTTTGTGATTCATGTATTGAAAGCATAGTGAATATTGAGGATATGATTTGTAGTTATAGTTATGAATATTAAAACTTGTGAATTTTGATAATATGGATTGATTTTAGTAATTTTAAATTTCATATGATATATTTGAATTGATAACTTCTTTGTAGTGTCTTTTGGTTATAGAATCAGTGGTGAGATCATAACTTTAGTGGAGGCTTAGGTTAATATATTAGTGACTAAGAGATAATGAATCTCAATATAAGTATTCAATGATACATATTGGAGATTAAAATTCATAAGTTGGGGATGTTTTAGTGACTCGTGTCTCAATTAAGTTGATTAATATGTTACTAAGGTCTAAGAACGAATTTTTTTATTGTTAGAGTATGGGATCATTTGAATTTTTTCTCTAATTGAGGGGTTATTTTTTATTTGACGATGGGAATCATATTTTTGATATATGAGGGTGAATTATTTATTATTTTTCTATTAGTTCATATTTTAGTGTTGGATTCATAAATTTGGGACACCTATTTGTATAGTAGCTCATTACCACATTGTTGTGTTGTAATAATTACTATTCCCATATCATTATTTCTTCTCAATCATTATTTTTTTATTCATTTTAATTATTTTTATTAATTGTGTGTTTCATTGTTTTATCAATTATTTTTGTTTTAATTATTTGGTTTAACACGTATTTATTTTTGTGTTAGATCTTCTAAAATGGAATTATTATTTTGGAATTATTATTCTGGTTTAGCATATTTTGTTGAATAATTATTATCTATATAATATTACTTATGGAGAAGTATCTCATACATATACTATGTAGCTTAAAAATCTTATTATGTTTTGGATATATTGTTAGTGGAAACAATATTTTCTTATTTAATTTATTTTTTTAGTTGAAAATCTCTTACGTTTTAGTATTTAAATATAGGAAATACATTATGTATTTACTTTTTGTCAAAGGAAAAAAAAATTATGTGTGATGGAAGTATCTTATGTATCTAGTGAACGTTTATCTATTGAATCGAGAAATGAATCCTACGTAGAAAATAGATTCATTTTTGTGTGGTATGTTTTGTATTAATATCATTCTTATGTAGACATTTTCATTTTATGATGGGTTAGATACAAGATTTTAGTTTTCAATTCTCCTTATACATTTATTAAATATTTCGCCTAATATAGAATACCAAAAATTTGAATTAATATGGTATGAATTCGAAAACATGTGTTTTAATTCTTATTTGGGCCAATAATTATTTCTTTATTATATAATCCAATGATTTCCTATACTATTTTATTATTAATACTTGATAGAGTTTTTTTATATCTTAATTTCATGCATTCTTAATAAGAATGATTATAATCCTACACAACATACAAAAAATAAAAAAAATATTCATGAACAAACTAAGAAAAGAATATAAATCCTACAAGAAACTAGAGATAATTTTTATCCTTATATTAAGGCTAGAATTGGGTGATTCTGATATGACCAATATATTCTAGTGAGATAAAATACCTATAAAAAACAAATGATGTAGAACAAAAAAGGGTATTTTTTAGTATAATAAAACAGAATATATTTTTTGTATTTATTTAAAGTGACAAATAATAAGGATATGATTCAACAATACTTTTTATGGAAAATAAAAGGCCAAATGGATATTGATATTCTAAAAAAATACTTCTATCAAGGAATGAATTTCAGAAATTGATTGGGTATTTTTGACTGATACTTCCCGAAAAAATTTCATCTGCAGATATGAGAAATTACATGTGATTATTTTTAAGAGTAGAATTCAAAATTCAAATAAGTTTATTATTATTAGAACCAAATTTGATTAATGGAATTTTGAATGGGGTTGTTTCATTTTTTTTCTAAAAGATTAGAAATATAATGGATATAGTAAAATTATTCCAATGATGAATTGACCAGATATTTACATGATCAATTTCTATAAGATTTATGATGATTTTAGAATAATGAAGAGATATTTAATGAATATTCTGGTTTCATGTTATTATAAATTTAATATCAATTAAAGATATATTTTTTACATTTATAAATGTTGAGTTATTATATATTATCATGGCTAAGTGATGGAAGATATGACATATGTAATAAGGAATATGAATGAAAATAGAGAATTTTAGTTCAATAACATTATTTTCATCTTTATTATTATTATAGATATACTTATATTACATTTTTATTGAAGTTAAAGAATAAAAATAAAAAATATATAAAGATTCCCACTGTTGTACTACCTTAAATATTAGACAAACGCTTTTTTAGAGGTTCATTTTGAAGATCCAAATATTATATGGAAGAACACTCATCAAAAATAATTTATTAAAAATAATTCTCTGTTAAAATATATTCAAATTTCTACATATATTCTATTTATTTATTTTTTTTAACACTTCATGAACTATGTGTGGTAAAAGGAGGCATTAAAAATCTATGTGAGGCATATCTTGATAAAATTTCTTATATTTTGTAAACACTAACTGTAAACTAAATGAACATAACAGTGATATATCTATTAAAATTATTTGAATAAAAATAACAACACAGGAAATGGATGATGGTGGAGTGGAGAATGGGAAGTTATTTTTAACTCTAAATCACTATAAACTCCTTTTATGTCCTAAAATTTATTTTCTATTAATTTCAAGTACTTAAATTATTTGAAGTGACCTTGTAGGTTTTTTATTAAATTATAATTTTTGTTAATATATAATATTTAAGTACATTTATGTTGAGAATTATTTGTGATGGATTATATTATCCACCAAATACATGAAAATTAAGTTGTCCATTCTAGTTGGGTACTAGAGTTGTAGTTTCGTCTTCTTAATGACCAAGGTATATAGAATTGAGCAGCCTCTAATACATTATTTAATTGTATGGTATAATATTCGTGAATTAACATGAAATGTTGATGATTGATGATTTCTGGTAATGTCTATAATAGTTTTCAATAGAGTAATTTTTTGCTATAGTGAACAACATGAGATAATTAAAGCTGATTGAAGGTTCTGAAGGTCTAAAGAATTATATATTAAATTCATATATATTAATAATTTTGAATAATTTAATTATTAAAAATAATCATTGTATGTGTTTTATAGATGTATGGATAATATATAGAGAAAGATGAATTCATTTTGATGTTATTTGATGAATTTTTGAATTTTTTAGTTCATTGAAAATTGGGTATATATTGATCATAAGACTTTTCCTATTGGATTGAATGACTTTAATATGATCATAAGACTTCATCTTACCAATTTTAAATATTTTGTGACATAACTCATCATATGAATCCCCTACCAATCATCTGGATTTTATGTTAGACTAAAATTTTACAAGTGACAGAATGTAAGTATTTATCATATGAATTTGGATGAGTGTAAGTCATTATTCCTAAACATATTTCTTCATTATAAATCATTATCTTATATTGTAAACCTTTAATTTAAAATATTTATTTATATACATACGATATAATTTACCATGTGTGGTGTAATTCTTCAATACAAAGAAAATTTCAGAAATAATAATGGTTATAAAACACCAGTTTCTAGAATTATATCTGATATATTTGAGAATTAATTAGGAATATGATTGGAATATTTCCCAAGGATTTAAATAATAAAACAATGTAAATGGTATTTTTATTCAGTATTTATAAATAATAGAAACTAATTTCCAAATAAGGGTAATTGAAGAAGAAATATGGATGATTTAAAATGCTATTTGCATGAGGAATTTCCAAAATTATGGGAAAAATTTTAAAAAGATGCTTCAGATATTATATCAAGATTAAAACATTGCGAATCTTATAAGAGACATTATCCAGTATTAATTTGAGTTTTAATAATGAGTTGTATATGAGATAAAGGATTATTTTTCTATCAATATAAGTTTTTCAAATGAGAACCATTTAAAATCATAAATTGTAATATAATTGAATAATAAATTTTGAAAATGATTGTGTTGTGCTTAAATATTATAAATAATCACTAACATTTATTCATGTTTTCATTCAAATTGAATGGACTTGAATATGATGTGGAGATAAGTAGATATCTGAAATTGAAATTCATATTAAAGATTTCTCTAGTTCTACTATAGCTCCCAAGATAGTAAAGAGATGATTTGAACCCCACATATAAAATAGAGCACAATTACTATACAGTTATAGATATTGAATTGTAGTTTGTTTTGTGAGATTTCTTCCTTGGATATTTTCATTATTCTACAAGATTATACTCACATGAGGTATTTATTAACACTATTCTATAAGAGGAAGTGTTTTTTCACAAGTTTTGAGGTTGTGAAATTTATCTTATAGTTGGGGATAAAGTGTTTTGTGGATTTTAGTGGAGTTTTTTAAATAAGATGGGTAAAAGGATCTTTATTCCTATTATAAAACTCTATAATATAATATGTTGCCTCAAAAAATGATAAATAAAATGAAGAAAAATTGTAAATCATATAAATTCCCAGGAGATAGTAGAAGTAGATTAAAGGGATATCGATATTATAGGAACAGCCACTTACAAAAATGTGAGGAAAAATTAAATTAGGATCATGGGAAAATAACATGGATATATTCTATATTTTAAAATATAAAATGAAAATTCTATTGACTTTGATATAAATGGATAAAAATATAATGAGAGAGAAGAAAAGTTCGAGATGATGAATCTGTGATTTGTTGAGAAAAATATTGAAGAGAACTCTCAATGATGAATGTGATATTATTGATCATGTGTTGTAGCTGATAATAATATTGGTATTAATATTAAATAATAATAAGTATACATGGAACACTATTTGGTTATCAGTGTGTCTATGTTGATAATAAGAAGAAGGAAGAAGAATTTGAGTGAGACAGTATCTCTGCTTTTGATATTATAAGTTTTATTGGGTCTTTCAGAATATGATGAGATGACGGGTTCGAGTTGAAAACAGCTCATTGAGTTAAGGAATCCAATGAAAATGTTCTGAAAAATATATGTGAGTAGTATTGTATGTATTGATCATTTTTTAATTTTTTCTATTAAATTGTTTTTGGAATTTGAATAGAAATATTTGAGGTGAGGTAGATCAAATATGAAAAATACAGTTGCATCATGTGTTAAACTGGAAATTAGCTTCAAAGTAGGTGATGTAATGAAACACTTGTATATAAATGGTGGGATTCCATAGATCCTAAGGTGTTCTTTCTATACATGGAGATCATAGTAGTAAATTATTACAATATTGTGAATATAATGAAATTCCTTATAGAAAGTAGAATGTTGTAAACGCTATGGTATGTTATGTTGGTGTGGGAAACACCATTAGTTTTAGGATAATACCATTCCCAAATCCTCTTGAATTTAGGATTATATTTTCATGCAAATACATGACCATGAAATCTCAGACATGGTAAGGATTTTATATTTTGACTGAACCTAGTGAATTTTATGTTCTTAATTCACATTCCATACTTTAAATAATATAGGGTTTATTTTATATATTAAGAGATAAAATATTATAATTTTGGTATTCAAAAAAATATAAATCTGAATGGGGTTTAAATGATTCTAAAATACTTTATAATTTTTTAAAAAATGAAACTCTTGATTCACCACCCCTCTTAGGTGACCACATAGATCATACTTCAAATTTCAATTAGTATTAAAGTAAGGTTCATTCTGATTTTATATATTTTTATGTTCCCTATAAATTTTATTTCGTTTTAAAATTTTCATATTTTAGATGATTGAGAGAGATCCTATCATAGAAAAATCAGTCTCTACTCTTTTTACAAATGGTTAACTCCCTTCCAAGACATAGAAATACATTATAAATAATAATACTAATAAAGTGAGAAAATTTTCAAAGAACATGTAGGATCATCCATGGGATGAGTGTAGTCATAGTGTTAATTGTTATGAAAACCCTAGTGATAGATATTCATTAGATAATGTCTGCTCAACCTATATAGAATTTTGAGATCTTCAAAAGGATGAATCACTAGGTGTTTTTTATTCTAATATAAATATTTATATTTAAATATTCCCCATTGAAGATATTTTTACATATTGAGATATATTAAAGGGCTAATTAATGAGAATACATGGTTTTACTAAGAGGCTAATGTAATAGAAGTTTTATAGGAAAAATAGGATGGTAAATAAAACATTCTCTCAAGACTTGTTAAATTAAAGGATAAATCAATTTCATATTGTAATTAATTACATTACTTAATAGATAAATAATTTAAAATTGATTAATTTTATCATATTTTTATTGTTGAATTAATACATACTTTTTTATGTTACAAAGAATTTATATGAATTTCAAATAATCATAGTTGATGTGAATACCAAGAGAGTGAAAGAGTTGAAAAAATACTTGGTGGAAGCAATAAATTTTCCAGATGAACAAGTTTGATAGATAAAATGATACTAGGAAGAGATATTATATTTTTTTAGGCTGATAAATATTCTCTCAACATGAAGTACTTTATCTATAGGTAAAGTTCAAATATATGGATTCAATACTAGATTAAATTTCCCAAATAACTAAAAAAAGAAGTGTCATAATTAAAGTATTACATTTTATTATTACCTTAAAAGGGACTCTAGAAAATTCTAAAGGGAGTTTGAGAACATGTAGAGAAACCCCCATCTGATTCACATGGAAGAATATATCCCACATAGATGATAAAAAAATATGTTCTAAATCATTTTAATCAGAAAATTCTGTAAAATATTAGGAAAATGAGGATGAAAAAAATAGTGTCAATCCAAAAAAAAGTATCATGGGTGAATTGGAGCAAGTACAAGAGTATAATCATCAAACTGAGAGCCTAAAATGATGAAAAAATATATATATAAACACAAATTGTCCATCATTTTTAATAAATATTCAATATATCTCATAACAATATATTCCCTTGAACTATAAAGGTTTAGTTTCTTTGAAGTATATATATTTATATTCCTCTTATTTTATAAAATATTTTTAAAATATCCCACAAAATTCATTTTACCTAGTAATCTTCTTAATCATACCATAATCAAAACCATTATTCATAATATTTGGAAAGGAAACATAATAAAGGGTGATTCAGTATCATCAATAAGCGTGAACATTGAAGATATCATTATATGATCACATAAAAGCACAAATAAATATAAAGGTATCAAAATATTATATTAAATTTTGAAATTACACCTAGTAATTCATAGATCATAATAAAATAATAAGCACTTTTCCAATAATAAGACATTAATCATAGAATAATCAAATATCATAATCCAAGAGATCATATCTTAAGAATATGAACATTTCACAATGAGTTATATAAAAAAATTTAAAAAAATAATAATCATAGCATTCATATTCCAAGGACATACACCAAGACATCCATCACATGTTCTATATATATTAACTACCTATATACCAACTTCAAGATTGAAAAAACTACCTTTTAACCCTTTAATGCTTGGTTTAACCACCAGTGTACCCTTTGAGATATTAATACATTATTCATTAACCAATAAATTGGAGTTTTATTATAGACACACAAATTTTATAATCATAATCTATTCATATGTATACCACAAGATCATGAAAACATATATCATTTCAATATACCATATTAGTGCTACATAAAATAGGTTTCATGAATATATCATCATCGTAATCATAAACCATCCACAAAATTAATGGTATCATAGGATCATATCCCAAGTAAAAAATTGGTGACATCGGAAAATATTATCATAAAAAAATATCAATTAATCATTTCCTAATGCAAATACCTTTTTAATTTTGAAATCACTTATTTAATATCTAAACTTTTCCAAAATATTTGGAAAAATATTTTCATTAAAATGAACAATTGAAACATTTAAATTAATATTCTATATAAACAATGGTCATTATGGTGGTAAAATGTTCCAATGTGGTAAATGTTAAAACAGAGATTCAACTCACAGCATTGGTAAATAGTTCCTCATTTGGTAAATGTCAAGAAGATTACTTTTAAATAATTTTATATAAATTAAAAAAAAGGATTAAATTTAATTTAATGAAACCTTTTATGACAGAAAAATAAATTTTTCAAAACATTTTACAGAAAATATAGACATGGAATGAAAATATTCCAATCCAAATAGAAAAATAAATTTGATTTTTTTAAATCGTTTATTCATAATTTTGAGTACATAGAGATATAAAAATTAAATCAAAACAATTAATTTCTCTAAATAAATAGAGTATAAGAAAATATATAACATTTTTTAGTGATATATCATTTAATTTCATTATTTTAAATTTAAGTAGAAACAATCTTTGTAAAAATTGGGATTGTAACATAAAACACATACAACAAATATGTCTTACTTCATAAGTTTATTAAAGATCCTATATAATAAATTTAAATATATTATACTTCTATTAAAATTTCATATTAATACTTATAATACCATTAATGTTTTTTTAGAACTTCTTATTACCCATTCAATAACAATCATTCATTATAATCATCCTTTTTGGTGTTAACTACTTCATTTTTCATGTATGTTTCGATTCAGAAGCTGTGATCCTACTTTATTTGTAATAGATATTTATTCTCATGAATGATAATAATAATATAAATATCATATATATTCATTATATACATATTTATAATCTTTCATAAAATGTAGATATATAAAAATTAATGACATCATTCATGGATATGATAATTTTTATGCACCCATGAATGTAGTTTTCATTTTAAAATGAAAAGAAGGAAAAAAGAAAAATAATATTTTATTAATATTTATTTATAATTATATTAAAAATATCATATATATTCTTTTCAAACATCATTATAATTATCCATGAGAGGTGGTGATAGAAAATGAATCACATCACCACATGGAGCAGGTAGTCCAACGTAGGCATGTGTGATATGTTCATTTCCCATTTTATAGAAAGGATGAGGAAAATGGTTATAACATAATCTAAATAACATATAATTATACAGATGATACTTGATGAATTGTTTTATTATGGATATGATATATTTATAGTGAGTATAAGAATAAAAAACATTAAATGAGTCTGGTAAGACGATTAGGTATAATTTGAGAGATCAAATTTGTATTACAATTGAAGCCATCTTAGGATTGTCTTAAAAGAATAATAAAATATAAAAAATGAAGGTAATGAATATTTTTTAGGGTTTTGGGTATGAATGTTTTTCCATTTAGGTCTCAATATTTTAGAATAAGGGAGGAGAAGAGGTGCTCTTTTATAAATGAGGGACGGGACACACAAGGAATTTCATAAAATATTTAAATAATATAAAGACATTTTCTTGAGAAAGTGGGATAAAATGGAAAATTAATATAATTTAAAATAATAAAAGATCTAAATATCTTCAGAAAATACTATTTATACATATTTAAGGGGTATTTTTACCTTTATCTCTTTTTTTAACACCCATCATTAACTTGTTTTAACCTTAATCATGGTAACAAATTTTTAATATTTTTTTCTGTACATTATGAATAAGAATAGAAGTGGATCCATTTAAATATTAGGAAATTATGATTCCAAATATTATTATTTTTTAAAAAATTAAATATCTTTAATTGGTAAATTTTATATTTAAAATTAATATGTAAAACAAAACAAACCTGGTTTTTAGAAAAATGCATTTTTAAGCATAAAACTTGGTTTACATTCATTCCATTCATTATAAAAACTATTCAATGAATATTAAAATATTTTACGGAATATATATTATATTCATTTAATTAAATTAATTATTAAATACTAATTTATTTAATTAAATTAGATAAAAACACAACGGGCATGTAAAACTAGTTTTCTGAAAAACATTACTCTTTTACATTAAAATGACTTTATCTTCTTTCCTAACCACTCGATAAGTAAATTTTGAGAAATTAATCATATATTTTCAATAAATTTCATTAAAATAACTTTTTAATAGTTATAAATATATAAAAATTCAATATATATATATATATAAATATATTACTTTGAGAAATAGTCATGCTAAACATTAAATGGTATTACTAAAAAACTAATGTTTATTTCATAAGAATTAATCAATAAATTAGAATTAAGGGAAAAATTTCTACATATATTTCAAAAAAAATTCAATCTTATTAAAACAAACCAATCCATGGCTATGTTATAAATGTTATAATATATCATGGTTTATTTATACTTAAGGTTTCTTATAAAGTAATATATCAAATTTATTAAATTTATTTAACAGGAATGCATATAAAATATCAAGGTGTTACATTCTACCCCCATAAAAAATAATTTCTACACAAAAATTCAATAATTATAATGAAAAAATCAGTATACTTATTCTTCATCACATACCTAGGTTTCTAAATAACTCCTCAAATTTTAGATTCCTCTAAAAAACACTAACCTCGTGAAAGTCTTTTTTCATACCACTTTATCTCTATAATACAATATTTATACTAGTTTTTCATAATAAGAATGATCATATTCATGAAGTACAAACTTTATGTTTGGTATATGAGAATTATAATGTATTTATATCCTCAAAATACAAACGGGGAACACATTGTGAAATTGAGATTGGATAGATGGTAGCACTAACCGATAAGAAACTATCCCTTCCTGATCAACAATCTATAAGGGGAAGTATTATTAAGGCCAAATATTCCCTAAATCTAAACATCATAACCATATTAAATTTATAAATTCATATTAATTACATAACATAAATTCCTAATTCATAATCGCATGAAATATTTTCATCATAACTCTTTAAAAAACTCTGATCTTCCTTGATGTGTTGTTGAATGTCTCTAACCTTCTTCAACATTTCCTAATCTAGTTAAGGACTTAATAGATTTTTTCACTAACTCCATATTATTATTTCTGTGTTTTTCACCTCTTTCTATATAGGTCTTCATAAGGATCCATATTAATTACTGAGTAAATTATATTTTTATAAATAATATTAAAAATTGTAAGGTGTTAATCCTTACAAACTTTGAAATCTTGAGAATAAGATCTTAGAATATACTTCAGTGTTTGAATGGTTCTTTTAGAATAAAAATTTATTTGAGTATGATAGGAATTATATAAACATGACTCTATATCAAGATCTTACTGAGGAATTCTCTAAAACATCAAGGTAAACCTCATTTCTTGATCAGATATAATATAATATGTTACTTTATTTAACCATTCCACATCTTTAATTTATAACTGGGGAAGCTTATATAGAGAGAAATATTCTCGGATGGCAAAGAATTGTGGACTTTATAAGAAAATTATCTACAATTCAAATATGATTATCACATATAGTTGTCTTGGGGAGTCATTCAATGAAATACAGGGAGAAATATTCCTATTTCCATATAGGTATGATTAATTGTTGAAAATCCCTTTATTCGTTTACAGCTCATCCTAAACTTATTGGCATACCAATCTTGTAGATACATACTCCAAAATATCTCTCTTCATGTTATCCTGCCAGAAATTCTATTTAAGGTCTTTATACATATTCATAATACTATGATGAATAGAAAATGATGAGATACAATATTTATATAATATTTTCTTATTCAATTATAGTAAAATAAGAACACATTATCTATTCATTAACCTCATCAATACATCACAATCAAGTCTGAACATAGGATCATTTCTCACATTATTTTATAGTTATAAATCATCCTTTTTTTTAATTTTCACATGGATAGATGATTAAGTAATCATTTGATAAAGATAATAGTTCTCCCCTTACTTAAAGGAATATCAATTTCATGTCCATATATTATGGATATTGGGGGATCAACATCATAGATAATAATGTGTGAACATTTCAGATCAAAGCAGTATCAACCTTTTCACATTCCAAGGGTGGTAATGTATTAAGAAATCATAATATTTAATCATCTCCAACTATATTATATTTTCCATATTCAAATATTTCTATATCAATATATAATCTAATATTTTATTATCTATTTATATATATATATCACACATTTCTTTGTAATGAACTGTATATCTTTAATGAAATAATTAATATTTCTAACTCCAAGTTATGTGTTAGGTAATTTTGATCATTATTCTTTAATTGTAATAGAGAATAATATATCAAAATATCATTATATATAAAAAAATATCAATATATTCTTGAAATCATAACTAAAAAAACCCTTCTCCAATGTGGGGTAATGTGAGTACAGGTGCACCGACCAACCTTCTCTTCAACTCCTTGAAATTTTCATCACATTCATCATTATAAAGAAACATAAATACCATTACAATTAACATAGTGATTAGATTATATATCCACGAAATATTCTTAATAAATCATCGATAATATACATCTAATACAATAAAACTAATGATCTAATTCAAAGTGGTTGGTATGTCCAATGTTATATGAAATTCATCTAAAAATGATCTGGTTATATACATTATCTTGTGATAACATGTCCCGTGAAGGATAATTTATATAAAAATAATTCACAGTTAATGAATTTGGAATATAGTTTCTATTTCATTAGGTCCTCCAAAAAACTTCTCTAGTGATATTCATACAATTACTTGAACTTGAATTATATTCTTTAAATTCCTAAAGATAAAAGGGTAATTAGAAAGTCTAAATTGATGAAATAAAAATTAATAGTGTTTATAACTCATATGTAAAGCTTCCTAAGGTATATATTCACTTTTGACCCTCAATTTATAGTTTAAAAAATGAGGTTCAATATTAGAAAATCATTGGTATCCATGCATTTGATAAAAAAATCATCAATATTGGGTAAAGAAAACTTATTCTTAATCATAATCTTGTTATATTAATAATAATCAATAAATATACTCATTAACCAAGATTTCTTCTTGAAAAAAAGAATTATTGCACCCCATAGTTATGAACATGGCCAAATGAATCCCTTATCATGTTTCTCCTAGAGTTTCTTCTTCAATTATTTCAACTCAATTGGGGTCTCTTTATATAGATTATTTTAAACTTTTCTAGAAAAATGTATGAATTCTATTTAAAACTTAACATTATGATTCATAGGAAGACAAAGAAACTCATCAAGAAATGTTTCAATAAACACCAATATAATAATCATATATTTGATGGTGATTTTATTCCTTTCTATCAAATATAAATTCCCTTTATGAATAGGAATCGGGACCCATAAAATATAATTAATATCCATTATAACTTTTATTCATCCTCAAGATGATAAATGATTATAGGTTCCTTTAAAATATGAAATATGACATTTATTACTTTTTAATTGATATGGGATGTATATATAGAGGAACCAATACATGCCCAAAATTGCTTCAAAATAAACTAGAGGGAGAATAACCAGATTTATATGAAGCACATTCCAAAAAAATTAATTAGAAAAGAATCGTATACTTCTAATGTGATCATTGTACCATTAGTATTTTTCACTACTAATTAAACAATTAATTACTGAGGTGATAATGTGATACCCTTAGAAAATTAATCAGATATAAAAGAGTGGGTAGAGCCATAATCAAATAAGACATTATCAATTCTAGAGTGGATGTTATGTTGATCATTCACCCCTTCATTCTCATAACCCACATTAGATATAGTTATTGTATAATATTTAATATTATCTAGATTCTTAAGAGGATATTCATGTCAATAATCCTCACTAATTATTGGACTCAATCATTGGTTAGTAAAATTTCAAAAATCCTTATATTTGAATCATTAATGTGTAGGTGCTGAATTCTATGGATTTTTCTCTCCAATCACGTCATTATCTAAACTCCTCCCATAACATCATATTTGTGTCCTTATGGCCTTATTTCTCACACATAAATAATTTACTATTACCCTTAAGAAAATTTACTCCTTTTTTCCTTCCACACCTATGGCATAAAAGATGACACATCTTATTCCCACCTTGTTTTTTATTATTATAATTTCTAATGAATTTGATGTTTCTATTCTTATAAAAATCATTATATTTAAGGGTTACTATGATCTCTATTTCCAAATTTTGCGTATATAGAATGATTCATTTATAGATGTTGAAGACTCTTATAATTAACACTATTCGAAGACTTGGCTTCAAGAAACTAAATATTTGATTCATCTTACTTTCAAGCTCAATGATAATATTAGAAGAATACCTCCAAAATCTTGTAAAATATACCTCATATGTGCTAATTAATTCATCATTCTACCAAACTAGATCAGTAAATTACATCCCCATTTTTTATAAATAATATCAAGAATTTAATTATTGAAAATAACCACATAAACACATCCCACTACATTGATTCAATTTATTTAAATTTTCTCATGTTCTTGAAAAGATTCCACTATTAATATGCTTTTAATTATAAATGATTCATGAAAAAAATATATTTTTATGCTTTGGACACTATAGAATGGAAAATATATTTTCAGTGTTATAGATAAATTTCTCATCAATTAGTGTATTAATAGACCCAATAAAAAGGTTAAATTTTACCTCATTAAATAATTAACTTTATTTTGTTCCCTCCTTTTCTCATTTTGAAACTCAACATTATTTATAGGTTTAGAATGTTTTGTAATAATTGAAACAATATTTTTTATTCCAACTCATATAACATTCACATTCTCGATATAAAAATCATTTCAATGTATATCACATTTATTGTTAATAGTATTCTTCTAGGTTTTAACCATTGACTAAAACAAAAAAGATTATGGTGATTAACAATAATCATAGTGAGTGAATATATTATCATAATAAATCATTCATAGTATATCTAAATCATGAAACTTTCTTTAAAATATATGAAACATTACTTTTATCTTGTATCACTATAGATGTTGAAAGGTTTTCCAATACTCTACATCCCCATTACTCATAATTCTTCATAAATAAAATGATAATTAACTTAAAAATATCCCATAATAGTGCATATCTAAGTGTGTAGTCTATATACCACTCATCATGAAAAAGTAATGATCAAGTTAATACTCAGTCCACTAATTTCATAGTTATTACCCTAAAAATAGCATCCATGTTACAACCATATCAACTTTCCAATATCCCGAAATAGATGTCTTTTCTAGGAAAAAAATAATCCCTTATTTACCAAAGCATGGGATTTTCTCTAATAAATTGACTTATCCTAATGGTTATTTCCAATGGTTTTGAATCTTAATCTCAATAGATAGCTAAACCAGTCTCTTATACCAATTATGTGGACCCGAAGCTTAAATACATAAATATTAGCTCGTTTTTTATGAATATTGAATACATATTATAAACTACATCCCATATAACCATAATGGTTTAGTCTCTTTGAATAGTAGATATAGAATAATGATTTTTTTTTAAAATATCTTCAACATATCCCACAAATTACTTCTCAAATAGTACACTTTTTAGTTGTTCCCAACTTAAAACCTCTCTTTAGAACCTAGGGAAAAGAAACATAAGAAAGGGTGGGATCATATACTCAGAAATGTTAAATATAAGAGAAATAAATCAAGGATAATATGAAATCATAACATGGTCATGAGGATATGAGAATATGATCTTGAAATTTGAAAATTTCACCTAGAAATTCATAGATCCTATCCATGGCCAAACGATTTTGTGGTTCATAAGATATGAATCATATAAGAATCAAAGATCATGATAAATGAGATAATATCATGAGAATAAAAAAAATTCATATAGAGTGGCATAAAACTATGGTATAATCATAATCATATAATTTATACTTCAAGTATATCCATCAAGACATTCATAACATGTTAATATTGGGATAACCACCTATGTACCAACTTGGGGATTGGGAACACTACTTGTGTGCCCTATTTTGGGCATGGGATAACTATTTGTGTATCATTTAATTCCATAATACATTAATCATTAAATAATAAATTTTATTTATATAAAAGACCCATTGATCACATAATCATAATATATTTATATATATACCCTAATATCATGATAACATTTATAGTTTTTTTATAACATAACCCTTGGAAAATAAAATGAGTTTCATCAATTTTCAATCATAATAATAATAAAATATCTATATAATTAATGGTATCATTGTATAATATCCCCATTTAATCATATGTAAAATCTTTGGATGAATCATAAATAAAATTACCATTAAAATATCACTAAAACATTTCTTCATAAAAATACCCTTTTCATTTTAAAGTCAATTATTTAACTTCCGAAAACTTCCAAACATTTAGGAAAAACATTTACATTGAAAATATATTTGTAAAATTATAAATTAAGTTTCAAGGTAATTAATATTAATGATGGTAGAATAATCCATTCATATAAAAAATAGTAAAAAAATCTATTCAAACCTTGAGTAAAAAGGACCTTATTTAGAAAACTAAAATAATATTAGCCTTAAAAAAATTTAGAAAGTCAGAAATAGGTAAAAATGAATTTAATAAATCATTGGTTAATATAAAAATTACCATTTTAAGAAAAAATTAAAATTAATAAATAGATACTCGGTCCAATAGAAAAATAATGTTAATTTTACTTAAAACATTCTTTTCTACATTTGAGTAAATATACTAAGTAAATTTTCTATAAAACATGTAATCTTTTTAAATAAATGTGGGAGAATAAAATAAAATATATTTTTGAGAGATAGATAAAAATTTTCATTATCAAAAATTTATGCATAAACAGTCCCGGTAAAAACTGAGATTATAACATAAAACTCGTACCCTAAGTATGGCTCACTTAAAAAGTTCTTTTAACCTCATATAAAATAAATGTAAATTTATTAAAATTATATATATGAAGATTTTTTATCCTTATAATACCATAAATGGTTTACTAATAACCTTTTATAACAAATCAATTAACAATCATTCATTATCACTATCATTTCACATGTTAACTACTTTATTTTTCAAATATGTTTCAATTTAAAAGTTATTGTCCTTGAATATTGATAATGGTTCCATTATATTCAAAATTTTAATCATGATATAAATAAAATATATATTCATTATATACATATTTATAACCATCCATAAATATCGGATATAGAAAAATTATTTATACAGTTCTTAGAGATGATAGTATGTACATTCACAAAAATGATGTTTCAATTTTATAATGAAAATAAAGAGATAAATATAAATATATTTTTTAATATAAATTAATTATTATATCATAAAAATCAAATATATTATATATATAAATAATTATAATTATCCTAGAGAGGTGTTGATGGAAAATGAATCACATCGCTACATAGAGGTAATACTCCACATGTACGCCTGAGTGATACATTCATTTACATTTGACTGATAAGTGGTGTAAAATTGTTTTCACATAATAATAATAATAATATCTATGTATATGTATGATACTTGATTAATTATGTTAGTATGGACTCAATATATTTATAGTAAGTATAAGAATAAATAAACTATAAAAGATCCAGGTATGACGATTACCACTTTTTTGGGAGACATCTTTTGGATTAAACATTTAGATGTATTTGAAAAGACTTTAGAGAAAAACATAAGCTTAACAATGAAGGTAAGAACATGGTAACTGTAACATCCTAACACTGGGAGGTACTAAAATTGTGCTAGGGTATGGTCATTCACAAGGCCTCAAGCATGCCTACTTGTATTCTAGAAGATACCTACTAGAAAAAAAGGTCCAATGCTGATATGGTGGAGAGACTGTACCCTAATAACTATATTTTCACAATTATACATAAATAAAAAACAATATAATAAGTATTATAAGGTAAAGGCTAGGTGAAAAATATAATAACATATAAAATGGATCATCCCACGTAATACAACCATGCTTGTATATATGATGCTTCCATATACAAGCTGAAGACAAAGAGAAGATATTTAAAAAATAAGAAACAATGAAAATATATAATCCTCAAAGGATATATCCTTGAGAATCCTAATATCTGAATCATTATAGTTCCCCCAAACTCCCACATAAAAGAATAACTCCATAAGCATAACCATGATCCTGAACCTAAAACCATGAGTTTTATTTGGGTACCAAACAGTGGAAAAAATAGGGTGTTAGATAAACTTAGTAGGCCACCACCAAAAGGTGTAATACAATCTAGTATATGAATAAAAATAGAGAAGTGTGTAGTTATATCCATAAGATAGTGAATATATAATTATAATTAGGTTGGACACAGTTTCTTAATGCACCCCAGGTCAAAAATACATACTTTTTCCTAAGATGGAATATCTCTAGATGTATATCACCATGTATATAGGTACATATATATAAATATATATGTAATAATATATTCATATCTCTATATGTATGTCACCATGTATATAGAAACATATATATAAATATATATATATATATATTTATAATATATTTATATATATGAAATATACGTTTAATAACATATATAGATACATATATAGATACATAGTAACTAATAGGAGTCGAGGCATAACTCAAGAATCCCTATATATTTATAAGAGTACCATATTTTAAATTAGGTTAAACATGCCAGAGTATAATCATTAATACAGGACTTTGTTCTGAGTATCATAATTAAAATAGAATTTCATTCCTACTATCATAATTAATATATAAAACCATGTAGTGTATAATAGATACTATAATGAGATGGTTCATGCCCATAATCCCAATATATGGGATGTGAAACATTTTTTCTGACTACCTGTGTGATGTGAAACTTCATGTCCAATATCCTCAACCAATGGGGTGTAAAGAATCACGCCAAATAACCCTAACTAAGGTCTGTACGTATCAAAGCAGTGTAAGGTGACCCAACTTTTCCTATGATCCCTTAGCCGAAGCGTTCTATAGGGAAGAACCTGGAATTGCTCATGGATAAGTGGAACATCATTAGTATGCTACAATTATTATTTAAAAATAGACCATAAGATATATAATACCAGCTTATAATCTTATCATAATCATTCCAATCAATTTAAACATAAGTAATAAGTAAGTTTATCTTTGTAACCATTTTATCCCATAATTAAACTATAAATAATAAATAATTCTATGTCCATAAGAATGCCTTTTACAACTTCAATATCTCAGTTTTATATCCACTTTTAATTAGTGAAGACAGTACACCATAGAGATTTTTTTATAAAATGGGAGTTAGAAATACAATCCCTAAATTACAAATTTAACTATGAAATTATCCATTCCCATTAATATATTCCAATTCAATTCATTTAAGAATTTATAAATGTTAGACAACATTTAAATAATTCATCAAAGGTTTATTTAATAAATATACTATAATATTACCAAATCTTGTCATAGAATTCATCATAATAGGTTGTTTCAGTTGATTATGTTGACCAACAACAAATTAAAGGGGGTTTCTAGATCACAGTCCAAGCATTTAATTAATATAATTTAATTTTAAAGAAGAAACACATGGAAATTATGACACAAAACACCACAGCGCATGTTATAAATAATGATTCTTTTAAGGAAAAGCACATAGACAGTCTACCTCATTTTTACAAAACCTTAATCATCTATTATTGAGATTTGATTCATCCTAAAATAAGTTAAGCGGAAGAAATCTAAAAATTCCTTGAAAATGTGGTAAATGAGGTCACATTGCAATGAAATAAAAATAAATAAGGTAATATAATAAAATATTCTTGAGGAGTCATAGACATATAATGTGTCTTCCAACATGATGAATTTAATTATACTCCTAGAACAAATGAGGTGGATCCTATCATGGTAAGATTAGTAGGAGGGGTAGGAGGGGTGTACATGGTGAAGATCGGTTGGGAGAATGATGGTGGAAAATGGGATGAACCCATTTTAAGGGAAAAGGGAAAATTATCATTTTTAGTCTTTTAATGAGCCACATGGTTTGTAAAACCATGAACTAACCATATAGTTCCACTTTCTAAAGACACCCCACCACGCATAACTAAAACACCATTAGGAAAACCATGTGTAGTTCATGTCATCTACCTCAGTAATTTTCTACAGATCCCTCACACATCCATTAAACATCAGGTGCATGGTAAAACTGATTATGTGACACCCTACAAGACCCTTCACTTGTCCACAAGTTCTACCCTAGAGGGTTACATGGTTTCTTTAAACCATTTCCCGATATAAAACAAGTAACATGGTTTGGGCCCCATTATTAGTTCTACTCATTCTCCAACTGTTCACCTCTGCCTCTTTATCCCAAAATTAAATATTTGAATCCTAACACTGCTTAAACTCAAAAAAAAACTTTAGATAACTCTCAATCCATAAACCCCAAATAAAAATAAAAAATTTAATCATCTTAACTCATTTAATTTCATTTTGAATTTAAATTTTGGATTTAACCCCTCCATCAAATGAAAATTTTAATTTTGTTGGGAAATTCCATTCAGTAAAAAATGGGGTGTTAAAACATCCCCACATTAGAAATTTTAACCCCAGAGAATCCTTGGGGAATAATGGAAACCACACCCAACCTACTTGAGTCTTGAATCTTCATTTTTTACTGTGTTGATTTTCTAAATTCACAACACACCTCCAACCATTACTTTTAGAACACTGACAATATTTGGTTAAAACTCAAGATAATGATCATATTAACAACTGAACATTGAGATGTAACTTACCCGAGCCCATCTAACTCAAGAAAATATCTCGTATTCATCTATTTTTTTCATCACATGTAGCTTTCCACCCTATTTGTGAACATATAATGCCACATTCTGACCCACGATACATTCCACCTTCATAAATGTCAAAACAAATAATCCCTTAGCATTCTAACAATTATCTTTTCATGATCTGAAGCATGGATGAATTTTTGATTCCCAATTGACAACATTTATCCTAGCTATGTGATATTTCCCATGATAATATATATCCCATATTTTCACTACACTCATCTTATCCAGACGACATGTCTAATGCAGTTTCCCACAAGACACATTTCATCAAAAAATGAAATTTGAGCCATTACTAGTGTACTATTTCCAAAAATGATTAGATTCAACAGTCATTGCTTTAGAAAACCCAATCCCTACACCTTCAATCCATGAAACCTTGAAATTGTTTTGAAAAATCTCACTAAAACATATTATTTGACTTTCAGTGGAATCTCTAGTCCAACCTATCATTTCATTTTTAATTCCATACCATGAATATAAGAGTTTACTTGATCCTACACCCTTGGAACATCACATATTATTTATATTAACCAAGCCTGACTATACGTTTTTGTATCTTCAAAATCAACTAGTGGAGTCCATGGAGCTCATCCAAGATATTTCAATGTTAGGAGATTACAAGTGAGATGTCTGAACACATCTAAGACATCAATGTATCAAGAACACTGACTAATCCTGATAGTTGTATCACACCTAGTGGTTGAGTCAGAGAATCAGCTAGTGTCTATGAGTCCAACCAAGGCATTATTACATATTAATACATGTATCAATTAGTAAAATATATGACACAACAAACATCTAGTATCTGATATCAAAACTCTGAAAGAGTCTTTTTATCGATCCAATAAAGAATTTAATATCGTTCCTTAGCTCAGTGTATAGACAATGATCTTTCAGTGCACCTTGTATGATATCAATATTAGGGGAATGATTATAACAAAGATAGTATTATACTAGGTGGTTATTAATTGTTTCCAACAAAACTCAAGAAACTACTGACATATAGAAGGAAATGTTTTTAGCATGGTTTTTGAAAAAATATATCAAAATAGATGTAAGGGGAACAGTAGAACCATCCCAAGCTGACTTCTTTTGAAAGGAATCATTTGTACCAGCTAACTCATCATGAGTAACTAACCAAAATTTCCTCATTATTAAGTAATTCTTTGATTATTTTAAAAAAACCCACTGTATTCCAACCTCAACTCATAATGTCCTAAAAATTTTCACATACATCCAAACATTATACCATTTTAATGCCTTAAGAGAACCTACATGTCATATAAGAATTACTCTCCTTAGGTTACTCCTGCACCCTAATCTAGAAACTAGTATCCATACTCAACCAAATTAATAACCACGATTTATCTCAAGTAACCTCTCAAAGACTAGAAACTCGAACTTATTGTCCTCACATGATTTTAGAAGCTATTATGACCATTTACATGGTACTTTTTTATTCCTTATAATAGTAAGAACACATTACCTATTTTTGATGAAATTATCCCAGACATAATAAGTTCCTAGTCAAATTTTATTGAAAATAGAAACATTTCTATATTTCACGCTCCATCCACCCCTAAACATAGGTTTTGGACATGCTAAACATGATTTTACTATGTACCAATTGAAAACATAGGGAAAATATCCACATTAAAGTTTACTCCATTAGATTTACTCTAGAGGTGCATGTGATTCTCTCACAATCCGTGGTCACACACTTTATTAGTATCGAGTATAATAGATAAATCCAAATCAATTGGTAGTTTCAAAAACATGATCCTTTTACAAATTCATCCTAAACATTGTGATTAGTGATAATTCATTTTTCTCAATAGTCTCTCTACCTTGGGGATGACATGTGAACATAGCATAACAGCTCATGGGCTTAATGATTTCTTCATAACTCTCACAATTCACTTCTTCATTTAACATCTTTATGGGTACCATCTATATCGATGCATACTACTTTGAGATTTCATCAACACAATGACACACCCTATAACACTATCTTTAAAAATTATTTCTATATGCCTTAAAATATCTGATTTACCACACTAAATATTTATCCAAGATTCATATAATCTCATATAACTATCAATCTGGTTGACGAACTCCCAAGTCATCCATCACTGGATATGAATATTGGTCACACAACCTACAAAGTGGTTTACCATTACCTAGGAATATCTATCCCTCTAAATCTAATAATTACTTAATTATAATGCCCTTAACAAGGCTCAACATGCATAAAAACCTCTTATCTATCTATATGGTGGTATCATCCCATCACTAAGTGTCATAATCAATACAAATAACTCCTTAACAACACCCCATTTGTGAAACTATTCATAAGAATTTTGAAATGTTTAAGTTCTAGGATTCTAACTCAATAAGGAATACCCCATACTAAAATAAAAAGCATCGACCTAATGACTATGTCATATTGAAAATGCCACAAGGCTTACCGGCCAAACCACTAAGCTCACCATAAAAAAAGGTATAAAAGTCCTATGGAAAACATACCAATTACCTTCTATAATAGAACTCATGCAATGTTTTAAAATACCCTTACACGAGGTCCAAAATTAAGAACACCATATTAATGTTTAATTTGATCCATTTTCACTGATTCAAAAATTATTTTAAACAATACAGAGACTCTAGTAATGAATATCAATTACCTTTAATAAAATACAACTATACATGGTACATATCTAATGTCAAAAGGCACCATATTCAAGTTATAACAAACATCCTTTCAATTGTTATTTATTTAGCTGACATTCTATCATAATTTAAGCAATTAATATTATAAATTCATTTTTTCCATTTTCACTGTCCATAATGATTATAAAAATTGGGCTTAGTAAAAGGAAATTTCAATCCCCTGATAAATAGAAAAAAACCATTTATATTGTAAATGGAATTTTAATTAACTAACACCACATATAAGTACATCTCAAAATATAATAATAGGTATTTTATTATAAAGGAGGATTGATCAAGTATGATGACATCCTAAGTTTATATGTAATACCATATGAGTGGATATATACATTTTAAATAACTATCCCATGTAGAGTGAAAATACCTCAATGGGGTTATGTACTAAACATAAGAATCATAAGGTGACAAATAAGGGTCTTTATATTTCATTTAAGATCATAAAACAGCCTTAAAGGGTTTATCACATAAGAATATCATACCATGACTAACCTATTTGGGTTTCCTCAAACATAATATGGTCCAGTTATATGAGTCTTCATTCCAAATTTATATATGAGCATGACTTTATAAATTGTAATGACATTCCATTTAACACACAGTCATTTTGTTTGTGTAGAAAAAATCAACAACTTTTATATTTATACATGGTATAGTTAGATAAATTACAATTGTGAAGTTATAAAGGAAATTTCATTTATAAATTGAAATTAAAATTAAACTACCCCAAACCAAATTTTATCAATAGTCTCAAAATATTACAAGTTTATACCTGATGGTTCAATTATATGGGTCACCATTTTATAATTTATAAAGGCTCGTTCTCTTTATAAATTGGGAATTGTTTTCAACCATTTAATCACAACTAGTAACATTTTAACTAATGAAACTGATGGAATATGACTCAAATGTGTAATAATTGGTTAGTTAAGGTTCTACCATCAATATATACAAGAAAACTCCATTTTGGTTTATTTATGCACTTTAATAACCAATTACTTTATCATAATTATAATAAGGAATCCTAACGAATAGTTGGAATGAAAACAAGAATATCAACAAGAGAACACATAATCATGTTATATAGGGAATCATACCAAATAGGTATCTAAATAGTTATATATATAATAATGTTGTGAAGTCACACAAGGCACATCCAACACGTATCAGGCACTCAAGAAAAGAAATCTATATGGAATCGAATATACATGGGATGTGAATATATATGTTCCTATAATGATAAAGTAAATAATGATTATTTTCCATACTAGGATATGGGTAAATACCATAAATCAAATAAATTAGTAAGAAGTTTAAATTATATCAATCACTCTAGTTAAAAGAATAATCAGTTGTAATAACAAACAACATGAATAATAGTCCCATTCTCATCCACTTTTTCTTTTCACTGTGTATAGTTTGATCACTGTAAGATATGGCTATTTACCATGTTATAACAAAATACTATTATCCAATATGAAAACCCAACATAGTTGGAGAAATGAAAAATAAATCTTTGATACCACTTTGTATCATCCCAACCTAAGAGCCACAAAAATGGTGCCCTAATCCTATCAGTCACATGGCCTTAAGCGTACCTCCCCATATGGAAATGGATTCAAACAAGTAGTTAGGGACCAATTATGGTACAGTGGGGATAATATAACCTCATAATTAGATTATAATAGTGATATATAAATAAAAACAGAGGAAGATAAAGTGTAAAAGAAATGTAGAGAAAAAACTATAATAACTGGAAAAAATGGTCAATGGAAAATAATACAACCATTCATGTCCATATTATGCTACCATATACAAGAATAAAAAATATAATAGATAATACAAGAACAATGCTTAACGAAAAGAAAAAATCATCATATGATATATCCACGAGCATCCTAATATCTGGCTCAGTCATGTGCTCCTATGATCCAATGCATAAGAACATCACTATAATTGTAACCATGCTCGTAAAAATATAACCATGAGGTTTGTGTGGGTACCAAATAGAAGAGCAAATAGGTTTTTAGATAAACTAAATAGTAAACCACCAATGGTGTCTAATTAAATCATTCTTATGAATATAAACACAGTAGTGTTCAGGTATATTAATAAAAAATGAATAAATAATTATAATAAAGTCAAAATCAAGTTGATCAATGGACTCCTGTCAGTAACACCTGCTTCAACCTAAGATAGAAAATATATGGATGTATGTCACCATGTATATATGTATATATATTTACATAATAATGTATTTATATATATTCAATAAATATCTAACAACATATATAGAAATATATGTAAATAAATAGTAATAGAAAGGACCAAATGCCTAACTCAATCATCCCAGTATATTTATAAGAGTCTCAAATTTTAAATAAGGGTCACCAATCATGGGTATCATAATTAATATAAGAAACCACGCTGATTATCAAAATTAGTATATGATTAAATGAAAAGTAAAAAAATTACTATAATACACCATGTCGACAATCATAATAAATATAATGAGAATGTTCATTCCCATAATCCTAATTAAGGGGGTGTAAAACATCATATCCAACAACCCAAGTGATGTCCAACAACATGTTCTACATCCAAAACCAAGGGGATATGAAGCATCATGTCTAATATTCCTAACCAAGATCCCTCAATATCTATCTAGTGCAACGTAATCCCACCTTCCATTTGAGACCTTAGCTTAATCACTCCATAAAGAGGACCCCAGCATCACTCAGATGCAGTGGACCTTTATTAGTATGTTATATTTATTAATAAAAAATATAACATTATATGTACCATGATAGAATAAAATCCCATCATCGTCATTGAACTCAATTTATACATAGTTAATAAGTCCATGTTTATAACCATTCCATATGACAATTCAATAATAAATAATCAATAAGTCCAAGTCAATAATCATGCCATTTACTATTTCATTATATCCATTTGATTTCCCCATTTAATTAGAAATGAGAGCGCATATAATATGTGTTTTTATTATAAAATGGGGGAAATAGATAAAATCCATATCATTATCTATTTATCTATGAAATTATCCATTCTATTTAATATATTCTAATTCAATTAATTTATGAATATATGAGCATTTCCTGACATTTAAAGAACTCATAGAAGGGTGGTTTAATAAAATAGGCAAGGATTATACAAAAACATGTCATATAAATCATGTTAAGAGGTGGTTTGGGTTGAGTTTGTTGACATCCTGCCTTGTAAGGGGGATCTTGGTCACATTATAAGCATTTAATTAAATTAATATCATTTTTAACAACTGATTCATGGAAATTGCAATGTGTATCACAATGAATAATTTTATAAATTATGATAATTAGATTGAAAACATATAGAACACCAAACTAATTATTATGTTCCTTTAATCATCCATTATAGATATCTGATTTGGATTACAATTATATAAATCTAAGAAATTGAAAAACACCCTTAAAATAGGAAAATTATGCTTGCATAATGTTCTCATTGAAATATAGAATAGAAACTAATTAAAGAGGCATGGGGAGTCATAGAATTATCAAAAATCATCCAAAATGATGAATAGAATTAAATTTTATGCACAAAATAGGGATAACCCCCCATGTTAAGAGGAGGAGGGGTTCATGCATGGGAGAGATTCTAAGAGAATGAGGGTGAAAATGTGTTGAAACCCATTTAAGGGAACAGGGGGGAAATAGTTATTTTTTTCCTTTAAATGATCATTAGGGTTTGTCCATTTGGTTTTTAAAACCATGCACCAACCGAGTAGTGACATTATCCAAATACACACACACCTTTCATGACTAACACATGGTTAGACATACTATGAACATCCTATGTGATCCATCTTTAAAATTTCTCTAGATCCCTCACACAGTCCTGTGGCATCGAGCACATGGTTTAAAAAACCATGTGACACACTACAAGCCCCTATATAAAAACACAATTATTCCCCTATAGGGTCTCATGATATATTAATACTATTGTTTTATATAAAATTGGATTCACAGTTTCATCAATATTGTTAGTATTAATCATGCACCACCCATGTGCCTCTGTTTATTTCTCCATAAATGGATTTTTCAAAAACTAATGTAAGATACCATCCTTTTCTGGTTATGTATCAAGCTTTTTTGATGTAATATTTTGTCTTCTTTTGAGTATATATTTTTTGGGTTTTATCATGGGTGTGTTTGGGTGAAAATTGGATGTTTTTTGGGGAGTTTGGGTGGTGCATGGTTGGTGCATGGTTTTCCCAAAATGTGTTCCCATTACCATAATATCATGAAACCCCAAACATAGAGGTATTTTATAGTTATCACATAGTTTTTTAAATATTTCTTCCTCTTAAGTGTAACCATTCACCCCCCCCCCATAATAGGAAAACAATTTAGTCACATGTTTTGGAAAACTGTGTGCCCCTACCCAGAAAACCATAAGGGCATGTTTAATTATTCCAAAAAAATAATTTTAAATTCTATTACACCCTTGACATCACCCTATTTCCAACCAACACAAAATTAAATGATTTCTCTCAATTTTGGATGCTCTTGTAAGGATTACTTGTCCTTTTAGACACTATTTTTGATGAATCAAATACCATATTGAAGATTTTCACCTCTCTTGATAGGAGATTATCATCCCATGGGGTTTCTTATCTCTATATCACATCCTTCTCTAATTATTTGAAGGGATGTTTTCTTCCAATTTTAATGGATCTTGATCTAGGTTTTGATAGATCTAATCTGTTTCATCTTGGATCTAGGTTTCATATCATGATCTTGTTCTTCATCATGATCTTGGTTGTTCTACTTCAACAAGGGATTTTCTTTTGGCGAGTGTCCATCAATGATCAAGAGATCAGTTGTCTTAATTCAAATCCCATATTATTTAATTACAATTTTCAATATGTGTTGTGAAATTTCAATTATAGTGATTCACAATTGAATATTGAATTGATTAAATTAGTTGATTGATTCATTTATGGAATCATAGAGTTCATTTATTGAAATTATCTTGTGATGATGAATTGGGTCAAATTTGGGACTATTGGAATAGGTTTAATTGGAATAATTAATTTTTCAATTAATATATGGAAATTTTTTGGATTATACGATTGGTTGAATTTCATTAATTAATTGGTGGATTAGTAAATGGAAATTGTTGTGATAATGAAATTACTGTAATTTGATTAATTAATTTGTGAATTAATTAATGGAATGCGGGGATGGTGGAATTGATGATAAATTAGGGTTGTGTGATTGGTCAATTAATGTGTTTATTAATTAATAGATAAGTGATATTAATGTGTTTTAGGGTTATCCTTTAAGGGTTAATTATTAATATAATTAAATATTGATAAATGTTTTAATAGTGAATTGTTCATATTATTCCGTGTGAATTAAAATGATTCATTATAATTGTTGATGACTTGAAATGGTATATCATGATGGGGATGTTTTATGAGAAGGTTAATGATTATTAACCTTAAAGAATGTGGTTAATCTATTATATGTGATATTGTGATATATGTAAAATACATTTGTGGGGGATGGAGATTGAGGATCCAAATTCCAATAGATGATAAATGTGTGTGGGATAGGGAATCTGCCTCAAATTACTCCAATGATATAGAGAGTACGGGATAAGGACTGAGGTTCCAAATACCCAAGTAACGTTGGTGTGTGGGATAGGGACAGAGGCTCTAAATATCCTTGGGGTGTTTGAAATGATATTCTACGTCCATGAGATTGGCATTGGAATATGGATACAAATGTACTTGATATGAAATTTAGTGAAGTTTATTATCAAATACAATGTGTTGTATTGAATTATAAATTGAATATTTGATAAGGTTTAAACACCAACATTGGTAAAATTAGGTATTAAGGATTCAGGTTTCCTCTGGAACCTAGGATTTTATGTGGTTAATTAAAGAATAGTTGAAAATGTGATAACTATTTACTAATGCATTGCACTTTATACTATATACAACAAAATACATTATTATTGACTGGATATTTGTTATATTTAGTTAGTGGTGGCCTATATATTTTTACTCACACCTTACTCAGGCTACATGAATGATACCCAAATAGACATTATGTTTGCTGGAATGGATAAGGGAAAGAGTCTTATGTTATATGGATGAGTTGGAATGGAGCATGGATAAGGGAATTGGATGTGATTCGAGACCCACTTGGGGGTTGTCAGTTTCTTTATTTATTTTGTGTTTTTCACATTTACACATGATTCATGTTTCGTATTCCATAAATACTGATCATTTTCTAACATTTTGTTTTCTGTTTTGATCATCATATGATATTGGTTTTGTTTGGTTATTTTTTATATAACATTTTTTTATTTATTTCTTATTTTATGCTAATTTGATAAAGATGTTATAGTCTATCCATATTTGATATTATACCCTATTTTCTAGGAAGCATCCTTTGGATATAGGGAGGTGTGACAGAGGTCATGTAACCAATCGATTAATGGAACCAGTGTGTGGCACTCGGGTCAGGATGTTACAAATTTGTATCAAATGTGGTTTCTTTTATTTTTCTTCATATTATTATATCTAAAATGTATATAGAAGAATTTGATGATTTGGACCCTAGTTATGAGCTCATGCATGAGAGTATCTAACCCATGTACCGGGTAAAACCAAGTACCCATGGTGGGATTGTTGATATTGTTGTGTGTTGTAACTATTTGAAGCTATTTCTTATTGGGTGATGCACTTTTTTGGAGTTTTATTATAGTTTATAATATTTTTGAGACTTGTATTGTTTCCCAATATGGGTTGAGAGTTGAGTATTCATAAATCATTCTAGGCACTCATGATTACTTTTCATATTCATTAATTTTTTCATGCCTCGGAAAATGGGTTTTGGGTAAGTAATTGAAATTGAAATTATTTTTCGTTCTTATATAATTGCACAGAAAACAGTTCCTAATAAGAATTGAATGTTTTAAAATGATTCAAGGAGTTAATAAATTGGTTTCTAATGAGAATCTCAAATGATGATAATGATTTTACCCTTTTTAAAACATGACTTACATGTAAGGATGGCAAAGGGTACTGATAGTCGTCAGTTTTTACTGTGTGGTGTGAAAAGGGGGTGACTTGTTATGGATTTACATAAATCCCTCTTTTAACTATGTCTAGGTTGTCTTATAGGTCATGATACATGTGTTTGTAATTAAAGATATATTCCTCCATGAATAAACTTTTTGATTGGAAGACAGGAGGATATGGATAATAATGATCCTTCGTCAATGGAACCTAAGGCCTCGATAGTGTCAGGTGAAGGATTCATAGATCAGTTTGTGAGAAATTTTCTCACTTAATGTTGTTTATGGACATAGACCCAAAGTGGGTTGTGAAGATTCTATCTGACATAACATGTAATTTTTAGTTTTGAAACCATCTGACTTTTACCATAGAGAATGGACCTGAGAAATCTAAGTGATAGATTGAGTCCATCCATACAATACTCAGACATTTAGAGACCTTTGTTGAGAAAAGGATAAAGTTTTTGTCATACATGTTTTGAGGATCAATGAAGCACTGGTGGGATATTCAGGTAGGTTGGGTAGGTACAATTTATTATAAACTGGGGGGATCTCACCACCCAGGTTGCAAATCTATTGCTAGATAAATGGGTTGAAGGAAGGATGTATATCACCCTTACTGGAATGGTTCCAGAACATGTTCTCTGATGAATTATCATGGTTTAAAACAAATAGACACATGGATTTTATGGTTTCTATCATGCCTAGGGTAGAGTCATTATCTACTCAACCGTACATAATGGAACCAATGTATCTTCAAATTATAAAGACTCAACTGGAAGAGTTTATAGATAAGGTAATTATCCATCCAAGTACATCACCATGGGGTTCTATAGTTTTTTTATAAGAAGGCTACAGAGAAACTGTTTGTGTATTTATTACAAGAAGTTTAACCAGATGATTATGAATAATTTCTATACTCTTCCTTGTATTGTTGTCCTTTTTGACTAGATGAGGAGAGCTTGTGTTTTCTCTGAGTCTGACTTATAATCAAGGTATCATTAGTTGAGAGTTTGATATTCTAATATATCTAGAAATCCTTTTAGAAGCATGTATGGACTTTATGAGTTCATTGTGATTTTGTTTCAGATAAAAAATTCACTAGTAGTATTTATGGACACGATGAACTGAATCATTCATCAAAACCAAGATTATTGTGTTTTTTTATTTTATTTTTATGAGATCTTGGTGTAATATATGACTCATGATGATCATGTCAAATATCATGAAATTTTCTTGAGTACACAAATAGAGAATTGGTTATATGTAAATATATCTAAATGTCAATTTTGGATTGATCATGTACTCTTCTTGGGTCACATAAATTGGGAGGAAGGTGTGTTAGCTGACCTATAGAATGTTCAGGTCATTGTATCTTAGGAGAATCCCCAGAAATTTTTTAATATCCATAGCTTTCTGGGTTTGTCAGGTTATTATCAGAGGTTCATCCAAGACTATTTCTAACAATTAGTACTAATTTTGGTCTTGACCAAGAAGTATATAAGGTTTGAATAGTCTATCCATATGAAAATGCCTTCTAGGAGCTAAAGAAGCACTTGAAAATGACACCAATCTTGATACAACCCGAACCAGCTGATTAGTATATGGTGTTTTGTGACTCTAATGGGGTCAGTATTGGAGTATTGTAAATTAAAGAAGATATATTTGTTTTATATGGGTCATTGTAGTTGAGGTCACAAGAATAGGATCACCATTTTCATGCCCTTGAGTTGGTTTCAGTGGTTTATTCTTTGATGTGTTTGCGGAATTATCTATTAGGAAAAAGGTATACATTGTATATCAATCTCAAGAGCATAAAGTATATCTTTGTAGAGTTATATTTTATTATTCTGAAGCAGGGATGGGTTGATTATATACATTTTTTTCTTTGATTTAGTATATATGCATGTAAAGGGAAATAGTGTCATTGGCACTCTATGAAAGAAAAACACACACTCAAGAAATTCATGAATCAAGTGATGAGTGGAAGATGATGAATATAATAGCTATGATTTATGTTGTGGTTCAGGGGATCTAGGTTAATATGACTCTCATATTAGTTTCAATGTATTATACACTCTTGAGTTTCACAAGCGATAGAAAGTATGATGATATGGAATGTTTGGCCTAGATGGAAATCCCTGAAGGTGGGGTGTAATGCCCCGACCCCAGTTACCCAGAGTCGGTGAATTATTTTAATACATTGGCATGATTACAAGGAATAAAGTCCCGAAGGACCAATCGGATTAGCAGTCTTTGAAAATAGATTACATAAATTAATGTTACATTACACTTTATAACATACAACACAACATAAATAATCCTTTATGAATTCCATTATTCCTATAGCTTAGCCCTACATATCAATCATAATACACTTCTTGGAATCCTGGGAAAAATAAAACATAGAAAGGGGTGAGATCAAACGCTCAGTAAGGGTATGAAATACAGCAGAAGATAACATAAATATTAAGCATGGTTAATAATTGAAACCACTTTCATTTACCAATAATAAACATGAATACTTTTATGGAAGAAATATGAGCTGAGTAAATAATTCCATAATAAAACATAATCACAGGTATTCAACTAGTCGAATGACCACATGAACCATAAATATTATTTTCCTAATTAGGGAATGTATAATACCAGACTTTAATTTCTGTGTTAAGGCCTCATTCTAGGACATATGGGCTAACTGTAATCGGACCAAAACCTCGAGAACCACTATAACCGAACTCCATTTCGAAGAGCCTCTGTAACCGGACTCCATCCCGGAGAGCCTCTACAACTGGACTCCATCCCGGAGAGCCTCAGTAACCAGACTCCTTCCCAGAGGGTCTGTTGTAACCGGACCCCAACCCGATGGGATTATTTTCACCAGTCCCCAACCCAGAACATACTAGTCCAATACATTCCTCATAAGAAAAGGATGGAATATAACATAAACATTCGTATTAAAACTATCATATGAAATTTCAATAAATTAACCATAAACCATGAATGGTATAAAAATAGATCATCCACAGTCAAAAATATCATAACTTATTCAATACAAAATAGAATATTTTCTTATAATAAATCAACTTCAAACAATTTTAAAATCTATTAAAAGATGATGACATGGATGAAAATGATGTGTAAAACATTTTGAGAGAAATATCCTTTTTGTAAAATCATTTAAAAGTCGCATTCATAAAGTAATATAAAAGATATTTTTGAATCAAAGTGTCCCATACCACTTTGAAACTTTTGAAAAGAATTACAATTTCAAAACATTCATGTCTATATAAATAAATCCTTAAAATCATTTTGAAAATATGGTCATTAATTAAACAGATTTAGTAAGATAAATCTTTAAAACATTTAAAATTTTGAACTTGATAAAGAGTAACTCTCGCAAATCATTAAAATATTCATTTTTAAATCATTTTTATCAAAAATGGACATGGATGATAAAAATATCCCAGTAAATACTTACACATAAACAATCTCGGATAATAATGAGATTGTGGAATTAACACTCACCTCGTTATAATCAATCAATTAGTATGAAAAATAGTCAATAACCACTAAATGAATCATATAATATCATGAACATAAAGAGAATCATTATAATATATATCAAATGGAAGTAAAAAATACACCACATGCAATAAATAAGTGGTGAATAATGGAAATATCGCAGAATTAAAAGTGGGATAAGAAACCCCTTACCTCGTGTCCGACTTGACCCGTTCGTTCTTTAATATCCATAATAATAAACTAAAGTTAATTTATACTTTCTTAAAAACATTTTTCAAGTTTATTATTCCTTTTACATCACTTATAACCATGTTATAAACAATATGTAATCATTTATGTTAATAACGTTTGTTTTGTCGATATTTGGCACTTGAGTCAAAGAATGAACAACTTATAGTTACAAGTTGGTCACATGGTCAAAATTTTATTATATCAATAATGATACTCATGATTTATATATCATAAATATCATATATTTATACAGTATATACATGTATTTATAACAATACATATCATCCTGGGGTAAGAAATAAATGCACCGTTCATAGAGATGGTAAGCAGTACGTACGCAAGAACGCTACTTTCATTTATATTTATTATTTTAAAGGAATTAAAACATAATGATACATAGGTATATTATAATTCCAGTATAATATCATTTATAATATCATTAACTCTATCCTTTATATGTCCCATATATGGTATTAATGGGTCATATCACATTGAGGGGGCGGTAGTCCGCACTTCCTCATATGAAATTATCGTGTTTAACCATAATTGAAACCATTAAGGTATTATATAAAATAAAAATACAGAAGCATTAAGAAAACATAAACATAATATATATCATATATAAATACAGTTCCATCATGATGGCCACCATGAGAGGCGGTAGGAGGTAATTGAACAATCATCGTTTTGTTAGGCATTAGTTTTCCATTCACAGAAACATTAGGTTCTTCACCCATTAGATGGAGGTGTGTGTATTTGTAGTTTGAATCTATCCTATAACAACATCCTAGTATACATAGGATACTGGTGTTGTTATAAAAGAAAGTAATAAAAAGATTATAGGGGTTAGTGAAGTAAAATAAAAGAAAAGAAGTTAAGAGAAACTATTACCTTTAATTTGGGTAACTTCCTTTGGTTTGAACCAAGAGGACTTCCTGAAGTGCCTTTTGCCTAAGGTAATTCTTATAGTAGGAGGAGAGGGATTTAGGGAGCTTAATTTGGTAGAGTTTGGATGATCCTAAAGGCTTGAGAGGTGTGAGGAATTGGTTCTAAGTGGTCTCCTATTATAAGGGAGAGGAGGGGCTCTTTAGGAAAGTGTGAAAATGTTATTTTATTGTATAATGATATTCAGTTTCTAAAGGTCCAAAAATCATTATGGTCAAAGATAAGATGAATTAGGGTCGAAATAAAATCATCCAATAATAATTGGACATGTTTTGAATATTATTTTTATATTTATAATCTAATTTATTTAAATCATTTATTAATGAGGTAAATACTGTATCATTATGGTGTCATAAATAATTTATTTTATTCTATGTATAAAAATTATAAAACTAATATCATGATGTAGGAAATCTTTTTATTTTTCCAATGAATATTTATAGTCTATAATATTACATATATAACACCATATAAAAATTAATTACTAAAAGATTGTTTTTATGTCAATTTTGCCTTTACTTTAAATTAATTATTCTAAAGTGTCATTATCATTCATAAGTGGCTGCATGGGGTCCCAAAATAGACCCATGTATGCCCATGGTCGGACATTACTCATAAAATAATGTTACTACATGTGTCAAGTTAATTTTAAATTTTTACAATATTCTATTTACCTTGAATTACCCAATTTACCTTTAACCGCGGTAAATAAAAGTCAACAGTTATTATTCACCAAAAATTATTTTCATCTTATTGGACCACATTTTACATACTTAAGTTAACTGTGTCTCTCGGATTTTTGAAATTCAACTCACAGAAGTGGTAAAATTATGTTTTATGCAAAGTTACAAATACTCCTAGAAGGTGGGTAAAAGATGGTAAAAAGTTCAATAAAATTTTTATATATATAAACTTATTATAAAATGACTCCAATGAATTATATTGAAAATATATAGGTATTATGTATCTATTTTTAATTAAAATAAATTTAAATAAAATAAATAATTATTTAAATAAAAAAGTCTGTTTTAACCAATAACTCAGTGTTTTTCACTATTCATCAAAAATTGATGTTTCTCAGAAAAATACCAAAACATCAGCCTAAGCTATATTTTATATTAAGAATTCAAAAATGATTTCTATTTTACCAAATTCAAACATATAAGTTTCATTAATTAATTTAAAATTAATTCTCGTTGTCAAAATAAATAGCGTGTTTTTAAAAAACAATATCTATCAAAAGATTCACACTTGTTTATGTCCAATTTCAATGTGAAATTAATTATAACCACCTAAATTATATTAAATGATTAAAATAAAATATAAATATACTTCAAAACTAATCCAATTCATAATTTATCACTATAAATTATTTCAATTAAAGAATTTTTTTTAATTAAAATTTAGTATTTTTCACTATTTACCAAAATAAGAAAGTTATCAAAAAAATACAAAAAATTTATCAAAACTAAATTCCTACCTCCCGATTCTAAATAAGAAGTTTATTTTTTCAAATTGAATACATAAAAGTGTCAAATATTAGATTTAAAAAGGATTCACCCTCAAAAGGCGGTAAAATTGCATTTTCTGAAAAATACATCCTTTATCTAAAAAATTAATTTGTTCTTATATTATGTCTAAGAAACATAATGTGGATTTTAAAATTATATGTGGTATATATAATTCAAAAATTGGTTAATATTATTCATAACCTCTTTTTAACATTAAGATTGGTAAGTCGTGGTGCGCTTAAACTTGGTGTTGCGTGTAGTGCAAGTTATTGAATTAAATTGAAGAAATAACGTACTATGAAATATTGGGGTGTTACATTCTTCCCTAATTAAGTATATTTTTTCCTCGCAATTTGAAATTTTTCATCAAAAAATAGAATTTTGAAAATATAAAATACGTTTGTGGGAAAACCCACATCGAAAATTGTGTTAATAAAATTTAATCTTAATAAGAGGAAAAGGGGAATGAAAAGGTCACCACCAATTTATGATCATGATTAGGAGAAAATTGGTGGAAATTAGAGACAAATAATTTAAAGAAAACATAAATATTTATAGGGATTGATTCAGATCATCAGTCACAAACAATTGTTGAATTGAGGGCCTAAAATCCAACAATCTTTGATTATTCGAAATATCATCGGTTCAACAAAACATAAGGTATTTGGAAAACACATTTTTTGTTTTAATATCCCTTACATAATGTTTAAGAATTAATTTCTTAATAGAATAATAGAAGGTAAAATATATATATATATATACTTGACAAGTAGAGTTCCATCATTTAACTAATTTCTACCAAAAAACTCATCTTTCACTCTAAAAGATAACAGAACATAAAAAACAATTCCTATTTATCCTATTCGTATAGGGTTCAAAATAATATGAATTTATAATTCACCTATCAGACCCTTTAAAAAAAACTACATTATACAATCCAGGGACTTGACGTAGTCTAGTGGTATGTGATAAATCCCAATCGCATTATGGTTGTGGGTTTGATTCCTGCAGCTTTTTCCGATGTGATGGGTTGTCACATAGTCTGTGTGTTGTCCTTTTTATAAAAATCCAAAAATAACCTTAATAATAGTATCTTAATCCATTCTAACCTTTAGAATTATCCAAAATAAATCTACCCAAACACATAGTCCAAAATTTATAAGGAAGTTAAACATAATGAAGATCCTTTTTTTCCACGTAATAACATGTGAACACCTACATTAGGTATTATTTTAAAACATCGTAACACCATGAATTACCATAACACCTTATTGATTAAATTTGTGCTCATTTATCCTTTATATAATACTGGATATATTCTTTATATCCAAAAATATTGAATATTTTAACAGTGATGAAATAAGAAAACAATTAATCAGTTCTAAGGAAGTCAAGAATGTCCAATATAATTTATCCAAATCAACCATATATTATTCCAAAATCACTACCTCAGTATCAGAACCATATTATGGTTTATCTTTCTCTCAACCATATATTTTCAAAAATATTAACCTACAATTGAGTCACTTTTCATGGTTCTACACAATCTCTAGTCCTTAATGAAATAGTACTGTAGTACAATACTTATATACATTATAATTATTATAACATGTACATCATTAATACAATACTCAAATGACACAAGAAATTAATAATAAAGTAAGAAATATAATCATTCCTCTTCATCTTCGGTAGGATCATAACTTTATTATTATCCATTAGCAGCATTTGGGGTATACTCGGATGATTTGTACATTGATTCGCGTAGTGTCCCAACTCCTTGCAGATGAAGCATTATACATTGGAAACTTTTTTCTTACCCTTTCAATCGCGTACATGGTTTCCATCTTCTCCACACTTATAACAAACTCTCATTCCCTTCAATCATTTACCAAGGTTATTCTTTCCATAGTTATCACATAAGGGAAAATACCTCTTTCCCCTCTTCCATTTATCCATCTTTATCTCTTCCATCCTTTTCTTCTCTTTCTTCCCTTCAAATCCTTAGGACACAAAGAATTATTAACTTATCTTATTAAGACATGATATTATTTCTTGATATGTTGAGAATACATGGGATACTATTTCCCTTATAAGTTTTGTCTTAATAGTGTGAATGATTTGATCGTTCTTACTCTTTGGATCATACGTAGTGCAGGAGATTATATTACTTCTACTGCGAACCATTTCTATAAAATGGTATAAACTAGATTAGTTTATGAATTGAAATACATAATTATAAACTTTTTAAACACTTAACATAAACTGAACAGTTTATAGATATAATACATAATCATAAAAAATATTCTTTGAGTAAATATATACTCATAAACACTTTATAATGATTTGTAAAAAAATGAGAATTATCCTAAGCATATCTCCTGGGAGTGTCATAACCAAGAATGAAGTAAGGCTCATTGTCGTGCACCAGTTCTTATTTAGGTCTAGCTCAAAGTGGTGTTTCCTAGTTTTACCCCTAGATACATCTGTGTCAGAGCCGCCTCTACCTACTTGTATCCAGACAGGGATGTATTTGCTTGGAAAACTCACAAAATATCTACGTTACCAAAAGACTAGGAATTTATTCTATACTAATCCTCAAAGTCTATCTTATTTAAATGTGTTCACGTCAGAGTTTATCTATATCTAGTTTCCAAGGTTATTGCTAAACTTCCTTTGATACCAACTATAACACCCCGACCCCAGTTACCAGGAGTCTGTGCATTATTTTAATACATTGGCATGATTAAAAGTAATAAAGTCTCAATGGACTGATCAGTTTAGTAGTATTGGAAAATTTATTACATACATGAATATTATATTACACTTTATAACATAAGACACAACATAAATAATCCTTTATGAACTCCATTGTTGCTTTAACTTAACCCCTCATATCATTCTTAATACACTTCTTAAAATCCTGGGAAAAATAAAACATTGAAAGGGGTGAGCTCAAATGCTCGGTAAGGGTAAGAAATAAAGTGGAAGATAACATGAATATTAAGCATGTTGAATAATTTAAACCACATTCCTTTACCAATAATAAACTTGAATACTTTTATGGAAGGAATATGAATAGAGAAAATAATGTCATAATAAAACATAATCATGGGTATTCTACTAGTTTAATGACCACATAAACCATCACCATTATTTTCATAATTAGTGAATGTATAATACCAGACTTTAATTTCTATGTCAAGGCCTCGTGCCAGGACCTATGGGCTAACTGTAACCGGACCCAAACCCAGAGATCCTCTGTAACCGGACTCCATCCTAGAGAGCCTCTATAACCGGACTCCATCCCAGAGAGCCTCTGTAACTGGACTCCATCCTAGAGATCCTTTATCACCAGAATCCATATCAGAGGGTTTTCTATAACTAGACCCCAACCCAGAGGGCTTACTTTTACCGGTCCCCAACACAGAACATACTAGTCCAATACATTCATCATAAGAAAAGGTGGAAATATAACATAAACATTTGTATTAAAACTAGCATATGAAATGTCAATAAATTAACCATAAACCATGAATTGTATAAAAATAGAACATCCATAGTCAAACATATCATAATGTATTCAATACAATATGGAATATTGTATTATAATAAATCAACATCAAACAAGATTAAAATCCATTAAAGGATGTTGACATAGATTAAAATGATGAGTAAAACTTTTTGAGAAATATCCTTTTTGTAAAATCATTTAAAAGTCACATTCATTAAGTAAGCAATTTAAAATATATTTTTGAATCAATGTGTCTCATACCACTTTGAAACTTTTGAAAAGAATTATCATTTCAAAACATTTATGTACATATAAATAAATCCTTAAAATCATTTTGAAAATATGCACATTAATTAAAAAGATTTAGAAAGATAAATATTTAAAACATTTAAAATTAGGCTAATTATAAAGATTAACTCTCACAAATACTTAAAATATTCATTTTGAAATTATTTCTTTGAAAAATGTACATGGATGATAAAAATGTCCCAGTAATACTTACACATAAACAATCTCGAGTAATAATGACATTGAGGACTTAACCCTCGCCTCATTGTAATCAATCATGTCCTATGAAAAATAGTCAATAACCACCAAATGAATCACAGAATATCGGGAATATAAATAGAATCCTGATAATATATATATAATGGCAGTACAAAATACACCACATGAAATAAATAAGTGGTGAACAATGGAAATCTCACGAAATTAAAAGGGAGATAAGAAACCTCTTACCTCGTGTCCCACTTGACCTGTTCGTTATTTAATATCCTGAATAATAAACTAAAGTTAATTTATACTTTCTTAAGAACATTTTTCAAGTTTATTATTCCTTTTATATCACTTATTACCATGTCATAAACAATATGTAATCATTTAAGTTAATAACATTCGTTTTGTCAATATTTGGCACTTGAGTCAAAAAATGAACACCTTATAGTTACAAGTTGTTCACGTGGTCAAAATTGCATTATATCTATAATGGTATTTATGATTTATATATCATCTATATCATATATATCCAGTATATACATGTATTTATAACAGTACATATCATTTTGGGGTAAGAAATGAAATGCACCGTTCATAGAGACGGTAAGTCGTACATACGCATGAATGCTCCTTTCATTTATATTTCTTATTTTAATGGAATTAAATGTACAGACCAGTAAATTTCAAGGGAAAATTTTTCTTAAATTTCTTTGGAATTTTATGAGTACACGGTTTCTGAAGGCACCTGATTTTGAGGCCTGGTGTGCCCGAAATCATGTTTCGAAGTTTAGCTCGGGTACGTTCAGTGAACAAACGAGCGGGTTTTCATAACATTTGAACCGGTGCTCGGAATCGAAATCTGAGGGCACTGATGATATCGTATCACTGGTAATTTCATAGGAACAACTTTTCTGGAGTTTCGTTTCTCAGGTGAGGTTATTAAATAATGGGTTAACTAAAGAATGAAATAAAATATTGTGCTACAATTTTATTTCTATTCTAGGTAGTTTAAACCTATGCTTGGTGGTTATAGTGGGACCCACTAATATCCTAACTCCACAAGGTAGGATATTAGTGATGTGGGGACCACATGAGCCCCACCCCTTCAAATCCCTTTTAACCTCCCTCTCGTGCATTTAATATGTAACTTACCCGCACCCCTTTTAAATGTCATGTCAACCCCCAAAATTAATTTGGATATTAAACGCTCTTCAATTAAGTAAATTGATTGAATGAGATTTGTTTTTGAATTTCAAATTAATGGCATGCATGAGTGATAATAAAATAATACATGAATTATTTTATAGGGTGGTTGTTTCGTTGTGCGGAAAGGAGAGGACTCTTGCGATCTTGATGAATATCTTCATCCTCGTCGAAGAACGTGAAGAACGCCGAGTCTTCGATGAAGAACTCCATCACCGTAGGGGAATCGTCGTGCCATCTCCTCTATTCTCCGCAGCCGGCGAGAGACACCTTCTTCAGAGAATGACGACGCGCCGCATCCTTCTTCAGACGAACGCCGACAATGCTTACAGAGCATCGATCCGCGACGTCGTCTTCCGCGACGCCGTCTTCCGCAAAATCGTCTTCCGCGATGTCCATTTCCGCGACGAACCTCGTTCGACGACTTCATTGAGGTAGGGGGTTTTCATATTATGTGTATGTGTTAATTATCCCCTCATGCACGAGCCTTTAAATTTCAGGGTGTTTGAATAATTTACCTTGAATAAATTATACAATCATCTAAAGAATGTCTTTTAATGATTTCCATTTGAAAAACACATAACACAGAGGGTGCGGGCCGAACAAACACAGCCCGACAACCCTCCGTAGTTTGGTTATTGGTGTGCGTATCGACGGACGATGACGAAGCAGGCCGCAAAGGTTTTTTGAACCCATTGCAGAAATCTACGGGTCCCGAGAGGGCCGCAGGCGCAGACGGTGGGCAAAACGGACCATAGGAGTCCGTCCGGTGGTCCGCGGAAGGCGCTACCGGCGCGCCACGCTGGCAGCCGAAGGTGGCGGCCTGCACCGGCCGGCCGCCCGGAGGCAGCGGCGCCCCGGCCCGCCGCCAGAAGGATCCGCCGCGGCAGATGCGGGATGACCGGATCCCGCGGCCACGCGGGATCCGGGGGAGACGCTGTGCCCAGTGCCATGTCCGCTGGGAAAGGAGCAGCCCCCACGAGGGGGCCGTGGTTTCAATCAGGGGGGCAGAGCCCCCCCCCCCCCTTCCACGACAGCTCGGCCGAGCGGAGCTGTCTGGCCACATGGCTGCGTCCGCGCCAGGCCAACAGGCCGCCCAGGCCAGACCGGCCGAACCGGGCCGAGCCGCCCAGGCCGGACCGGCCGAACCGGGCCGAGCAGCCCAGGCCGGGCCGGGCCACACCGGATGGGTCGGTCCGCGCCGTTTGGGCAGGGACATGCCCACCGGGCCGGACCCGGAGCCGGTTCGGGCCGCCCCAGGGGGTCTCGGGCCGGGTCGGTCCGGGCCCTAAACCCCTTAAAACCAGACAGGTTCATTCTTTTACCCATGTCCTGGGATACAGACCTCTGATCGACACATCGTGAGTTGCGATGTGATCCTTTGATCGAGACAGGCGTTTTGGTATATTACACTCAAGGTTTCGGAGAACTTTATGTATGGCCGGGTTGGTTCGAACACGAAACCAACCTAGCGCTCGGAGCAGAAACACTTATAACTTCAGCTCTGGACGTCCGATTGACATGCCGTAGACCTTGTTGGATTCCTATTAGTGAGGGGGACCTTTTTTCTTACTCCTCCAAAGGTTTGGATGCAGTTGGAGTGCGTTTGGGTTGGTTGGACCTAAAAATCAACCGGGCCCTTGGAACGAAAAAGCCAATAACTCTCAGACCGGGCGTCCGATTAATGCGTCGTCTATCACGTTGAGTTCCTCATGACGTGACAGAACTTTTCAATACATCAACGCTGGTCTAAGTGTCATTTGACGTATCGACCTCTTAGCTCGTGGAGCGGACCCTCCCGTAAACGAGCGTGCTGTGTGCAGAAACCCTAGAGCTGGCTGAGACTTAACGACTACTGATCAATCGACTCGGAGTGTTTCGATAGCCTAGTGGGGAGCGCTTAATTGTAGCGGAAGACCCAGGGCAGAGGAGTGTTTGGTTGTAGCGGCAGACCCGCTGTACTCAACAGAAGAAGTACCTCTGTAGGCTATGAGGGGGAGCGCTTGGTTGTAGCGGCAGACCCATGGTGGGAAGCGCTTGGTTGTAGCAGAAGGCCCACAGTACTCGACAGGTGGAGTACTATAGTAGTCCAAATTTTGTGGGAAGCGCTTGGTTGTAGCGGCAGGCCCACTGTACTTGATAAAGGAGGAGTTTCCCAGCAGCTATGGGTTCTACGGTGTTGACTGTCGTACTGTAATCCTTCGTGGGTTCGACGACGACGACAACCGTATGTGAATCCTCCATGGGTTTAGCAGTGACGACTATTGTAATTTCATTACTTAGGAAACCCTAGAGATGGCTGAGACTTGACGACTACTGATCGATCGACTCGGAGTGTTTCAGATAGCTTAGTGGGGAGCGCTTGGTTTTAGCAGCAGACCCACGGTGGGGGAGCGCTTGGTTGTAGCGGCAGACCTGCGGTACTCAATAGAAGGAGTACCTCTGTAGGCTATGAGGGGGAGCGCTTGGTTGTAGTGGAAGACCCATGGTGGGAAGTGCATGGTTGTAGTAGCAGGCCCAAATTACTCGACAGGGGGAGTACTTCAGCAGTCCAAGGTTAGTGGATAGCGCTTGGTTGTAGCGGCAAACCCATTGTACTCGATAGAGGAGGAGTTCTCTGGCAGCTATGTTTTCGACATCTTGAATAAATCCTGGTTTGAGCTGAGTCTTGACTTTCAATCATTATCTTCGATATGATTGACTTGCTTTCCTATATGGATTGGTTTGTGCCTTTCTGTGTGGATTGGTTTGTAATATCATGTCTGGACATGGTCAAACTTGGGCTTGGATGTTAGAGCCGAACTGGAATTGATGACTTAGGTATATGTATGGACCTATACCTAAGTAGTGTTGGATGTTACTTCGTGATTGTATCTTTCCTTTGTGGTTTATCCTTGTTGGATTCAGTGAGGCCTTGAGTGTCTCGGGGTCCCTACTGAGTAGCATATACTCACCCCTGCACGGGCTATGCCCGCACTACATTGTGTTGCCTGTATACGACGGACAACACTGATCGTGGTTGAGGCTTGTGGAGCAAGTCGGTACCTGGAGGTGGACCACTGGGCAGGACATACACGGAGCAGACTGTTGGACCCGAGGAGCTGAGGAGGATATATGTACCCACCCTTCAGGTCGGACTTCTAGTGGATGGCTCAACATTTTTTCTTTACTTTTTGTTGTTGTACTTTCTTTCAGTTTTACTTTAGTTCAGTTGGGTTTTTATTCTGGAACATTTAAGTTTCCGCACTTACATTTGTACCTAGTTTACTTAGTATTTACATCATCTTTCTTACTCTAGTGTTTATTTACTTTATAAAGGCAATGCCTTCCCTTTTTATCGGGATTTACGCCTTGGTGATAGTCGCCAGCCCCAGGCCTATGGAAGGCGGGCTTGGGGTAGTCACGACACGGGTCCTGAGGACGGGTCGTGACAAGTTGGTATCATAGGAGGTCAGTTCTACTGTAGAACTCAAGACTCTGATCTTTCTTCTATGTGAAGCAATAGTGTTAAGAATATTGAGTGTGTTTATCAGTCTAGGGAGTCCAGTGTTGGTGTGGCGGCCGACGTATCCGTACACGAGGACCCTGACTTCTGATTTCCGACCCAGTGCACGAAAACACTGATTGCATGTGTGTTTGAAAAGTTTTCATTGTGATTACTTTGTGTCAGCTCACCAGGTATACTGTTTTGACCGTGGTGCACCTGATTCTTTTCAGGATGGCTCCACGATGGCATCCAGCTAGTGTTCAGAGCCTTGTGCGAGACGACAGCCCACCGAGCAATGAGGCCTCGGTGCAGGGCCCTTTTTCACCAGAGGCACTGACGGTACCACTACCCGCCGAGCCACCGATGCCACCAACCCCAGCCGCTGAGAGTGCACGTCGCCTTAGTGCACTGCACAAGTTTCAGCATCAGAGACCACCTAGGTTACGTGGGGAGACAGACCCTCAGGCAGCCAAGGATTGGCTGGAGGCTGTAGTTCGAGTTTTCATGTTAGTGGGGACACCAGCTGACCTCATGGTGATCCTTGCAGCGAGCCTCCTGCACATGGCAGCAGGAAGATGGTGGAGCTTGATGATCCAGGTGCACAACGAGGCATCCCTTCTGTGGGCAGACTTCGAGAGCCTGTTCCGGGAAGAGATTGTACCAGCCACCCTTCGAGTGGTGCGCATAGAGGAGCTACTTCATCTTCAACAGGGTAGCATGATGCTAGCATAGTTTTCGGTGAGGTTCACCAATCTCTCGCGTTACTCTATAGATATGGTTCAAGACCCATTCTTCAGGGCCCGACCATTTGAGCAGGGGCTCAGGCGAGAGATTAGATCTTCAGTTGTTTCTCACAACATCCTGACGCAGATAGGGGTGTTAGAGCGAGATCTCTCAGTGGAGAGTTTCCTTGCTGAGTAGTCTCCAGCAGCAGGACCCACCACTAGCCGGCATGCGGCAGAGTCTTCTGTAGCGGGCAGTAGACAGATGATGCTGAGGTCCAAGAGGACCAGACCTACAGGTGATTGACCGCATGACACAGGATCGTGTGTGCGAGGCACCCTGGGTGGAGAACGACTTACCAGGAGCGGACAGTGTTACGCCTGCAGTGGGGTTGGTCACATGGAATGTGACTGTCCGTCCCGCCATATAGATGACCAGCAGAAAAACGATGGACCTCCCAGGCAAAGGCAGAGGTTTGATTGGGGCGGATCCCAAGGAGTAGGAGACCGAGGCAGGGGACCTGGCCGTGCAGCTGGAGGTGGATGACTCTTCGAGGTGTTTCCACCACCACCACTAGGAAGACTACCCCGACCGTAGGGAACAGGTGGACAGGGGAGAGATCAGCTTCAGGCAGCTGAGGCCTATGATCATAGAGCCCCGAGAGCTAGCGGACAGAAGCGAAACAAGTTCCATGAATGGAGGCCTTGTTGTTGGTGCTTCTAGCCTTCTTTTTGTTGATTTTGTGGTTGTATGAGTCTTTCTACTTTGAGCTGCAGTAATAAAAGACACCTTTCTTTGTGGAATTTACTTTCTTGTCCTCTCATTATTTTGATACTAAGAGGTTCTGGTTTAAACTGTTGACTTGACCCTCACTTCTGATATACCTACTAGAGGAGACCTAGTGACCATACAATGCAGCTGACAGTGTGACTCAACCATTGGAGGTGAGAGTAACAGTTGGATCTCTTGGCAGTAGCATCGAGGGCTTACGACGTCATCCTTGGTATGGATTAGTATCATCCATGTCAGGATTGACTGTATTAGGCGAATAACATGGTTCATCCTGGGGATGAGACTGGATTTCTCTTATCGGAAAAGATGAAATCTTAGCAGCTCTTGTAGGACCAGTGAAGGTCCAGGTCATCCAGGAGTGGATGAGGACAGCTCAGAGCCGAAAGAAGTCTTGTGCTGACTGGAGGTAGAGACCACTAGAGTTCGAGGATGGTGACCACATTTTCTATGGGTCTCAACTCAACATGGATTATGGAGATTTGGCCATGGCGGCATGTTATCTCCGCGCTTCATCGGACCCGTCTAGGTCCTCAACAGGTTAGGAGAGGAGGCTTATCACCTGTCCCTTCCACCTCGGTTGCCCCGGGTGCATGAAGTCTTTCACGTATCTCAGCTGAGGAGATATGTGCACAACCTGATGCATATCATCAACCACAGGGAGCAGGAAATTGATGACAGGGATACTTTTTCGGAGGTCCCGGTGGAGATCGAGGATCGACAAGATCGGGTCCTACGTGGGCGGTCGACTCCTCTAGTGCGCATCAGGTGGCAGCACGGGGACCTCCAGGGGAGCACCGGAGAGCGTGAGGCTCAGATGCGTTCTTAGTACCACTTTTTTTCCCTAGTTTGTTGTATAGCTTTACGGGGATGTAAAGCCCTAAGGTGGGAGTAATGTAAAGACCAGTAAATTTCAAGGGAAAGTTTTTCTTAATTTTCTTTGGAATTTTACGAGTACACAGTTTCTGACGGAACCTGATTCCGAGGCCCCAGGTGCCCTAAAGCATGTTCCGAAATTTAGCTCAGGTGCGTTCAGTGAACGAACGAGCAGGTTTTCCTTACTTTTTAACCGGTGCTCAGAATCGAAATCTGAGGGCACCGATGGAATCGCAGCGCCGGTAATTGCTTAGGATCACCTTTTCCAGAGTTGCGTTGCTCATGTGAGGTTATTAAATAATGGGTTAACTAAAGAATGAAATAAAATATTATGCTACAATTTTATTTCTATTCTAGGTTGTTTAAACCTATGCTTGGTGGTTGGAGTGGGACCCACTAATATCCTAACTCCACTAGGTAGGATATTTGTGAAGTGGGGCTCACATGATCCCCACCCCTTCAAATCCCTTTTAACCTTCCTCTCATGCATTTAATATGTAACTCACTCGCACCCCTTTTAAATGCCATGTCTACCCTCAAAATTAATTTGGATATTAAACGCTCTTCAATTCAGTCAATTAATTGATGATATTTGTTTTTGAATTTTAAATTAATGGCATGCATGAGTGATAATAAAATAAGACATGACTTATTTTATTGGGTGGTTGTTTCATTGTGAGGAAAGGAGAGGAATCATACGCTCTTGAGGAATATCTTCATCCTCGTCGAAGAACACAAAGAATGTCGAGTCTTCGACGAAGAACTCCATCACCGCAGGGGAATCTTCATGCCATCTCCTCCCTTCTCCGCAGCTGGTGAGAGACACCTTCTTCAGAGAACGACGACGTGCCGCATCCTTCTTCGGGTGAACGCCGACGACGCTTAAGGATCATTGGTCCACGATGCCGTCTTCCGCAATTCCATCTTCCACAACGTCATCTTCCGCGATGTCCTTTTCCCGCGACGAACCTCATTCAACGACTTCATCGAGGTAGGGGGTTTTAGTATTAAGTGTATGTGTGAATTATCCCCTCGTTCATGAGTCTTTAAATTTCAGTTTGTTTGAATAATTTACCTTGAATAAATTATACAATCATCTAAATCATTTCTTTTAATGATTGCCATATGAAAAACACCTAACGCAGAGGGTGCGGGCCCAACAAACACGGCCCAAAAACCCTCCACAGTTTGTTTATTGGAGTGCGGATCGACGGGCAATGATGAAGTAGACCACAAAGGAGTTTTCAACCCTTTGAAGTAATCTACAGGTCCCAAGAGGGCCACAGGCATAGACGATGGGCAAAACTGACCACCAGAGCGCGTCTGGTGGTCCGCGGAAGGCGCTGCCGGCGCCGGCGGCCGAAGGAGGCAGCCCGCACCGGCCGGCCACCTAGAGTCGTTGGTGCGGCGGAGGCGGGATGACCGGATCCCACGGCATCGCGGGATCCGGGGGAGATGCGGCGCTCGGGGCCGCGTCCGTTGGCAAAGGAGCGGCCCCAATGTGGGGGCTGCGATTTCAATCAGGTGGGCAGCCCCCCACCCCTTCTGTGATAGCTCGGTCGAGCCAAGCTGTCTAGCCACGTGGCTGCGTCCGCACTAGGCCAACCAGCCACCCAGGCCAGACCGGCTGAACCGGGTCGGGCCACAACGGCTGGGCCGGATCCGGACCCGGTTTGGGCCGCCCCTGGGGGTCTCGGGTCGGGTCGGTCCGGGCCCAAAACCCCCTAAAACCAGACAGGTTCGTTCTTTTGCCCATATCATAGGCTACGAAACTCCGACCGACGCACCGTGAGTTGAATTACGATACTTGGATCGAGACAGTTGTTTCGGTATATTACACTCAAGGTTTCGGAGAACTTTGGGTATGTCTTGGGTGGTTCGAACACGAAACCAACCGGGACCTCGGAGTAGAAACACATTTAACATTAGCTCCAGACGTTCGATTGACGTGCCGTCAACCTTGTTGGATTCCTCTTAGTGAGAATGACCTTTTAGCTTACTCCTCTCGAGGTTTGGATGCAGTTGGAGTGTGGTTGGGTTGGTTGGACTTAAAATCCAACCGGTCCCCGGGAACGAAAAGGCCAATAACTCTCAGACCGGGCGTCCGATTGACGCGCCGTCTGTCACATTAAGTTTCTCTTGACATGACAAAACTTTGTGATACATCAATGCTAGTCTACGTGTCAATTGATGTATAGACCCCTTGGATCCTGGAGCGGGCCCTCCTGGAAAGGAGCGTGCTATGTGCGGAAACCCTAGAGCTGGCCGAGACTTGACGACTCCTCATCGATCGACTCGGAGTGTTTCGATAGCCCAGTGGGGATCTCTTGGTTGTAGTGGCAGACCCACAGTGGAGGATCGCATGGTTGTTGCGGCAGACCCACGGTACTCAACAGAAGGAGTACCGTTGTAGGCTATGAGGGCAGCGCTTGGTTGTAGAGGCAGACCCATGGTGGGAAGCACTTGGTTGTAGCAGAATGCCCACAATACTCAACAGGTGGAGTACTACAGCAGTCCAAATTTAGTGGGAAGTGATTGTTTGTAGCATCAGGCCCACTGTACTCGATAAAGGAGGAGTTTCCCAGCAGTTATGGGTTCGACGGTTTAGACTTTCATACTGGAATTCTCTGTGGGTTTGATGACGACGACGACCGTACAGGAATCCTCTGTGGGTTCGGCAGTGACGACTACTGTACTCTCATTCCTTAGGACACCCTAGAGATGGGTGAGACTTGACAACTGTTGATCGATCGACTCAGAGTGTTTAAGATAGCCTAGAGGGGAGCGCTTGGTTGTAGTGGTAGACCCATGGCGGGGGAGTGCTTGGTTGTAGCGGCAGACCTGCGGTACTCAACAGAAGGAGTACCTCTGTAGTCTATGGGGTGCAGAGCTTGGTTGTAGAGGCAAACCCATGGTGGGAAGCGCTTGGTTGTAGCAGCAGGCCCACAGTACTCGACAGGGGGAGTACTTCAGCAGTCCAAGGTTAGTGGATAGTGCTTGGTAGTAGCGGCAGACCCACTGTACTCGACAGAGGAGGAGTTCTCCGGCATTTGTGTTTTTGACATTTTGAATAAATCCTAGTTTGAGCTGAGTATTGACTTTCAATCATTATATTCGATATGATTGACTTGATTTCCTATGTGGATTGGGTTGTGCTTTTCTGTGTGGATTGGGTTGTACTATCCTGTGTGGATGTGATCGTACTTGGGCTCAGATGTTGGAGCCGAACTGGAATTGATGACTTAGGTATATGTATGGGCATATACCTAAGTAGTGTTGGATGTTACTTCGTGATTTTATCTTTCCGTTGAGGTTTATCATTGTTGGATTCCGTGAGGCCTTGAGGGTCTCAAAGTCCCTATTGAGTAGCGTATACTCACCCCTGCATGGGCTATGCCCGCACTATGTTGTGTTGGATACAGACGACGGACAGCATTGATCGCGGTTTAGGCTTGTGGAGCAAGTCGGTACCTAGAGGTGGACCACTAGGTGGGACATACACGGAGCGGATGGCTGGACCCAAGGAGCTGAGGAGGCTATCTTTACCCACCCGTCAGGTGGAACTTCCAGTGGATGGCTCGACGTTGCTGCTTTACTTTCTGTTGTTGTACTTTCTTTCATTTGTACTTTACTTCAATTGGGTTTTTATTCTTTCCCATTTACTTTTCCTCACTTACAGTTGTACCCAATTTACTTAGTGTTTACTTCATCTTGCTTACTATGGTGTTTATTTACTTTATAAAGGCAATGTCTTCCCTTTTTATCGGGATTTACGCCTTGGTGCTTGTCGTCAACCCCTGGCCTTTGGAAGGCGGGCTTGGGGTAGTCACGACACGGGTCCCGAGGATGGGTCGTGACATTAAAACATAATGATACATAGTTATATTATAATTCCAGCATAATATCATATATAATATCATTGACTCCATCCTTTATATGTCTCATATATGATATTAACAAGTCATATCACTTTGAGGGGGCAGTAGTCCGCACTTCCTCAAATGAAATTATTGTGTTACCCATAATGGAAACCATTAAGGTACGCTATAAAAGAAAAATACAGAAGCATGAAGAAAACATAAACATAATATATATCATATATAAATGAAGTTCCATCATGATGGCCACCATGAGAGGCGGTAGGAGGTAATTGAACAATCATCATTTTGTGAGGCGTTAGTTTTCCATTCACAGAAACATTATGTTCTTCACCCATTAGATGGAGGTGTGTGTGTCTGTAGTACAAATCCTTCTCATAAGAACATCATAGAATATTGAAGATACTAGTTTTGTTATAAAATAAATTAATAAAAACAGTTTAGGGGTTGGATAATTAAAATAAAAGAAAAGAAGTTAAGAGAAACTATTACATTTAATTTGGGTAACTTCCTTTGGTTTGAACCAAAAGGGCTTTGTGTGGTGCCTTCTGCCTAAAGGAAGGATTATAGTAGGAGGAGAGGGATGTAGGGAGATTAATTTGGAAGATTTTTTATGAGTCTAAAGGCTTGAGAGGTGTGAGTAATTTGTTATAAGTGGTCTCTTTTTATAAGAGGGAGGATAGGCTCTTTAAGAAATTGTTAAAATATTATTTTATTATATATTGATATTCAGTTTCTAATGGTCCAAAAATCATTATCATCCAAGATAAGATGACTCGTGGATGAAATAAAATCATCCAATAATAATTGGACATTTTTTGGATATTATTTTAATATTTATAATCTAATTTATTTTAATCATTTATTAATGAGGTAAATACTGCATCATTATTGTGTCATAAATAATTTAATTTATTCGATATCTAAAAATTATAAAATAAAATAAAATGATGTCATAAATATTTATATCTTTCCAATGAATATTTATAGTCAAAAATATTACTTATATAACACCATATAAAAAATAATTACTAAACGATTTTTGTTTAGGTAAATTTTCCATTTACAATACATTAATTATTCTAAAGTGTCATTATCATTCATAAGATGCTCCATGGGGTCCCCAAATCATCCCAAGGATGACTATGGTCAGCCATTACTCATAAAATATGGTTAGGACATGTGTTAAGGAAATTTTGAATTATTACAATATTCTTTTTACCTTGAATTACACTATTTACCTTTAACCGCGGTAAATTAAAGTCAAAAGTTACTATTCTCCAAAAATTATTTTCATCTTATTGAAGCAAATTTTACATAGGTTAACCTTGTCTCTTGGTGTTTTTAAATTCAACTCATATAAGTTTTAATGTTAAGTTTATGCAAATTTGTAAATACTCCTAGGAGGTTGGTAAAAGACGGTAAAAAGTTCCATAAAACTTTTATATATCTAAACATATTGTAAAATAACTCCAATGAATTATGGTGAACATATATATATATTATGTATCTATTTTTACCTAAGATAAAGTTAAATAAAATAAATAATTGTTTCTATAAAAATTCGATTTTAACCAATAACTCAGTGTTTTTCACTATTCATCAAAAATTGATGTTTCTCAAAAAAATAACAAAAAATCAGCCTAAGATATATTTGATATTCCGAATTCATAAATGATTCCTAATTTACCAAATTTTAAACATATAAGTTTCATTAATTAATTTATAATTAATTCTCGTTGTCAAAATAAATAGCGTGTTTTTAAGCAACAATATATATCAAAATATTGACACTTGTTTATGTCCAATTTCAAAGTAAAATTAATTATAATTACCTAAATTGTATTTAATGATAAAAATATAATCTAATTATACTTAAAAACCAATCAAATTCATAAATTAACACTATTAATTATTTCGATTAAAAAAGTTGTTTTTAATTAAAATTTAGTATTTTTCACTATTTACCAAAATATGAAAGTTATCAGAAAAATACCCAAAAATTATCAAACTAAATTTTTATCTCCTGATTCTAAAGAAGAATTTTATTTTGTAAAATTTAATACATAAAAGTGTTAAATATTGGATTCAAAAAGGGTTCTCCCTCAAAAGGCGTTAAAATTTCATTTTCTTAAAAATAGTTCCTTTATCTAAAAAATTGAATTTGTTCTTATATTATGGCTAAGAACCACATAATATGGATGTTAAAATTATATGGAGTATATAAAATTCAAAATTTAGTTAATACTATTCATAACCTCTTTTGAACGGCTAGATTGGTAATTCATGGTGTGCTTGAACTCGGTGTTGTGTGTAGTGAAAGTTATTGAATTACATTGAAAAAATAATGTACTATGAAATCTTGGGGTGTTACATGAGGAGACACCTATAGATTGGAAAATAGATAGGGATCAGACCATATATATCCAGAATCATTTTTGTGTGCCTATGATTATGAGCGAGCATCTGGCACATGAATTTCATTCCTCAATGAGGGAGGTACATCTGGATTTGACCCAAATATATCCTACCCTACGATAACCATATTGGTGGTTTGGAATGAAAAAAGGAGATAACAGGCTTCATGACACTATGTTGCACCTGTCAATAGGTAAAGTCCAAGCATTGATGACTTGAAGGTTTACTACAACCATTTCCCATTCTAGAATGGAAGTGGTATGATTTTACTATAGACTTGTTGGTGGGTCTCCTTAGGAAACCTCAGAGGAATGATGATATTTGTGTGATTGTGGACTGTTTGACAAAATTAGCACATTTATTTCCCATACGGGTGACTTTCTCAGTGGAATAGTTGGGAGATATGTACATTCATAAGATAGTCTATTTGAATTGATTTCCATAGAATATAGATTCAAACCATGACTTGTTCTTTACTTTACACTTTTTTCAGGGCTTACAGAAGATTCTTAGAACATAGGTTTTAATTAGTACAACATTCCACCCATAGACCGATGGGCAGTCTCAATATACAATACAAGTGATTGAAGATATTCTATGATCATGTGTTCTTGACATCAATTGGTCTTCAGAGAATCACTTAGCACTCATTATGTTCTCCTAAAACACTAGTTTTCAAGAAACTATACAGATTGAACCATAGGACGCTCTTTATGGTAGGCCATGCAGATCAACTCTATGATTGTTGGGTAAGGTGAGTTAATGATATTAGGATAGAGTCTCATGTAGGAGATGTTGGAGCAGTTTCATCTGATTAAAATATTGATGGATATGGATCAGAGTATACAATACTCATGTAACAGCCCAAGATTTTATAAAAACATTTTTTTTTAATTTTATTAAAGTCTTGTGTTGTACGCTACACCAAAAGGAGCTTGCACAACACGCATCCTTGACTTTCCTTGCATTACACGCAATCATGACCTTCCTCGATAGCGTGTGTAATACGCAATACCGAGTTTCACTAAACAACGATATGCTATTAAAATATTATTAAAACAAGTCGTTATGAATAGTAATAACCACATTTTAAAACTCTGTAAATCTTATTTTTCAAAATGAACTTCATTTTTGGATTCGGAGTATCGAATTTAGCCTAAGGTGAAATTTTGGTACTTTTCGGATAACTTTCATATTCTGATGAATAGTGAAAATTACTAAATTATAATTAAAAAACAACTTTTTTAATCGAAATAATTAATAGTGATAAATTATTAATTTGAGTGGTTTTAAAGTATATTTAGAATATATTTTTACAATTTAATACAATGTTGGTCATTGGATGTAATTTCACATTTAAACCAGACATAATCAAGTGTCAATCTTTTGATAGATATTGTTTCTTAAAAACACGCTATTTGTTTTAACAGCGGGATTTAATTATAAAATTAATTAATGAAAATTCTATGATATGAATTTGGTAAAATAGACTTCATTTTTGAATTCGGAATATGAAATATAGCTTAGGATGAAATTTTGGCATTGTTCTGAAAAACATCAATTTTTGATGAATAGTGAAACTACTAAGTGGTAGTTAAAAAAATTAATTTCTTCATAAATCTTAATTTTACCGCTTCTGTGAATGGAATTTCAAAAATCCGAGAGACACGGTTGATGTCAGTAAGTAAAATGTGGTTCAATGAGATGAAAATAATTTTTGGTGAATAGTAACTTTTTACTTTTTTTTACCACGGTTAATAGTAAATAGGGTAACTAAGGGTAAATATGATATTACTATTACCCTAACACATGTCCTAATTCTATTGGATAAGTGTAATTCGACCAAAAACAACCTTATGAATATAATATGACCATTTAGATCCACTTGGATTAGATTATGACATTTAATATTATATTATTTAATGAATAGTTAAAATAGTTAAAATCAAAGTTTATTCACTAAAACATTTTTAATATGGGGTTATACATAAGATAAATTCGACTATAAATATTCATTAGAAAGATAAAAGGATTTCGTACATAATTATATTTTATTTATAATTTTTAGACTTTAAATAAATTAATTTATTTATGACACAACGATGATGCAGTAATTACCCTTTTAAGGAAATATTAACATAATTGATGTTATAAATACTCAAATGAATGTAATTTGATACTTTTTATGAATTCCACTAATTTTCTAGGTTACTATGATATATTAGTGTTGATTTAATCAACTTGGTTCGAACATATAATTCTGTTATGACTTTCACAAAAATCATATATCAAATAGTGTCAAAATTGACACAAAATAGTTTTTAAATCAAATATTATATTATTAATTGTTATTTTATTCCTAAAAATCTAAGGTTAGGCCAAATGACTTAGATAAGGATATATATATTAATAATAAACAATTTGGGGTTCTTTTGGCATGTTATAGTAAGTTTATTAACCATATAGTGAAAGAAAACAAAAAGACACGGTAAAAGTTAAATTATTTAACTTAGAGTTAAATCTAATTGATAAGGTTAAAATAATAACCTAAACTTGTCTAAATCCTATTGGTTGATAGGATTTCGACCCATCCCCACTTTAGCTTCGAAATAAGACCCTTTGTAACCATTATAAACCGATTTTTATTTTAATATAAAATAATATTTTGAGATATTCCTAAGGTGCCCCTCTCCTCCCTTATAAAAGGGCACCTCCTCCCCCTCCTCCTCACACCAATTTGAGCACTCAAGATCGGCCAACCCCTGCAATTTTCTCCTCTCCACTTACCTAGAATAATCCTAGAGGTACTGGTCTTCTCCAAAGACCAATCTTAGTTCCTTAAGTGGAGGATTCAAAGAGGCGTTCCAAAGAAGAGGTAATATCCATTACCGATCTTTTCAATTTCTTTCTTCTTCAACTTCTTCTTCTTTAGTTGTTTCATGATAAAGTAATAACATCAGTATTACTTACATACTGATATGTTATTATAAATATGAAACAACCCTAATTCACCTTCTATCCATCCTACGGAAAAATGAAATCACCGCGCGTGCGTATGTACGGAATACCGTCTCCACGCCATGGTGTAATCTATTTTCCCACCATCACCTTACAAGGATGGGTATAATGGTGTAATGAGTAACTATATATGATTATTATGAGGTAATATTGATACTGAAATAATATATATATATACTCCAATACAATTCCATGATCATATGAACGATATCATCACTCGTGCGTACGTACGGAATACCGTCTCCACGATGTGATGCGACTCGTTCTACATGATGATTATATAAATGAATTGAATGAATGAATATGGTATATAATACACTAATAACATTCTGTAAATGAATTATCTATAACCTAAAGATAAGAATAAAGAATTTATTCGACAAAACACGCATAAGAACAAAAAGTTATAAAGACCCGAGAAACAAGTAACAATGAAATATTACTAACAAGAAGCTAATAATATGACCATATATGATATCATATCAATATGTATGATTCTGGAATAAGTCAATAACATTATTTAAACCATTATACAGGATCTTCGGACACGAACAAAGCAAATCGGACCTAAGGTAAGGGAAATATCACAATCTCATTTTTATCCGAGATTGTTTATTCGTAAGTATTTATTGGGGTGTATTTTATCATCCACATCCATGTTCCCTCAATATGTAATACTGTTTCCATCCAATTACAATAGTTTAAATCAAATTTTACCCTTCGGTGAGTTTTTAGTAAAGAAAATGAAAGGAATCTTTTGTCGTTTTTTCGTACGAGGTACTTTTTGACTTTTCCGACAAAAGTACGAAGAATGTTTTTTTTAACTTATACGGCATGAATGGATTTTTAAAACATTATTTCCAAGAAGCTTCCTTTACAAGTTTTCAAGTTTATTTTTAATCAACTTCTTTTATTTTAAAGTCGTATGACATGTTATGAAAGGAAAAATGTTTTTGAAGTAGAAAGGATATTTTCCTCAAGAATGGAGTTCAAGTATTTTATCAAAATTATTTTCCATCTAAGATAATAAAAGGGTTCTGTTTTTATCCCTATTATTACATGGATTTGATTATGTTGTGATGGGAACATTTTTATGAATTCCTTTATCTTATATGAATTTTTTTATGATGTCATGTTGTTTAAGAATCCCATTTTTATTACATGGGTTACATTATGATGTATGGTTTATGATTATGTGGCACACATAATAAAGGATTCATTATAAGATGGGTGGGACCTATATCTCCCTCCAATGCATTGGGTAAAGATTTTATATCTCATGAGATAGACATGGCTGAAATGGTAGGTTATACCGGTTCAGTGAAACAGGACTGAAACGAGGGTTACTCGATTCAGAAAGGGACTTTGTCCACTAAGATAGTCTTGGCAATGAGTCATGACTAACAAGAAATGATTTTCCATGATTATGTGTGCATGCCACAAAGTTTCAAGTTTTATGTTATGATTATGGGGATCTCATTTTCACTTCTATGATTTATTCCATGTTAAGATATTATGATCTCTTTTGCAGGTTTTGATTTTTCATAAAGATATGATATGATTTTTATTTCCTTTATTTTCCCTTGCTGAGCATTTGAGCTCACCCTTTTATGTTTTCTTTTCCCCAGGATATAAAGAAAGGTTTTAGGTATAAAAAAAAGAAGATCTTTATGGGAGATGTTGAAGATCTTTCACCACGATTAGAAGATTATATTCCGAGTTTCCAAAGACACTAAACTATTACGGTCCTTGTGTGTGTGTTTTTGTTATGTACTAAGTATTCCGCAAATGTAATGTAATGTCCATGTACGTCAAGATACGGGTCTCTACAGTTGGTATCAGAGGAAAGGTTTAGTCAACCTTTGGAAACTAGGATGCGAAAACGTTAGTGAGATCCCTAGAGATATTTCTAAGGTATGTCTAGGGATGTCTCTAAGGTTAAGTATACGTATAGGTTATAGTCCTAGAATTGCGCTAACGATCTTCGAATTTAACCTAAGATGTTAGATATTGAGGGTCCTACCCCTTTATTTTGTTGTTTTCCCTAGCATGATTTTTGCCTCTCATACTATTCTTTTGGGGTTTTAGACGATGGCTGGAACCCGAAGGAACCGTGTTAATGCGGAATGTGATGGGCAATGCAATGATTGTCCCCCTGAGCAACCAAACGATATGGGAGCCGGAATGCAAAATCTTGTAACCATGCTCACACAACTTTCTCAAGCTATGAATCATGCAGGACTTCCAAACGAGCAAAGGAAGGAGCAATATTCTGTTGAATCCTTCATGAGGCAGCGTCCACCTTCTTTCAGTGGGTCTACTGATCCATTAGTTGCTGAACAATGGATTAGTAATACTGAAAAGATATTTTCAGTTCTTCAATGTTCTGAACATGATAAAGTCATCCTAGCAGTGTATCGTTTGGAAGGAGATGCTGATCAATGGTGGAATCTTATTAAGAATACGAGGAAAAGGGATGAAATTGATTCCATGGAATGGGACGAGTTCAAAAACATTTTTTTCAGTAAGTACTTCCCTCATATTCTTCGAACGAAGATGGAGAAGGAGTTTCTTGAACTAAAGCAAAAGGATGATGAATCTGTTGGTATATACGAAGCGAATTTTACAAGACTTGCAAGGTATGCATCTGGCATTATCATCCAACCTGAAAGTAAAGTTGATCGATTTTTCAGTGGCTTAAAACCAAGTCTTCTAAGGGCATTAGCTATAAGAGACTTCAGTAGCTATGAAGAAATTGTGCGTTGTGCTATCAAGGTAGAAATGGAATTTGGTGTTACATATCCATCTCATGGTTTTGACAAGAAACGAAAGATGGAGTTCAAGGAGAAAACTCAGAATAATGGTGAAAAGAAGATGAATGTTTCCTTTTGCACAAAGTGTGGAAAGAAGCATGGTGGAGATTGTCTTAAAGGGACTAGAAAATGTTTTAAGTGTGGAAAAGAAGGTCATCGAGCAGCTGAGTGTCAAAGTATTGGAAAATGGGATTCTAATGAAGTGAATAAAGAAAACACTGCAGAGAACGTACAACCAACACTTCAATGCTTCAAGTGCAAGGAAATGGGGCATTATGCTAATAAATTCCCTAATCCAAGGGTTAGTGATGATCGACATGATCAACCACTTAAGGCAAAGGACAAAGGGAAGTCACATGTGATCACTATTGGCAATGTTGAATATGAAAACGATGTGGTGGAATGATTAAGTTTTTATGTAATGGGATTCCAAAATAATGTTGTATCATGGAATATTGGAATATTTATGTATTGGTCTAATGTGGTAATCAAAGTGATTGAGATATTATGCGCATAATGAAGGGAAAACGAGAAAATGAAATGTTTAACAGTATTCATGAGCTCATGATTGATATAAGGACTAAGTGATATCATGGTTTGAGTATATAGAATTTTGAGGATTTTAGTATGTGGAAGGTGTTAACTTTTAACTGCATTCATGTTTTCACTAAGGTATTCAAGAGAATACACGATTAAGGACTTTGAATGTTTGGAATGTGACCAACAAAACATATCTTATGATATATGGGGATCGATGATGGTGTTAAATCTCTGGTAATCATTTTCACTATATTATGAGAGTCGACTGCAGTATTATGGATAAGCCTAAAAGATTGGAATGGATTATGTTGGACATAAGTTAGTATTGTTTGTTTTTTTGATATTATTGATGGGATGGTATATAGTTTTGGAAAAAGGACAACCTGCAGGACGGGCGACAGCCCATCGCTTCGGACAAGGCTGTGGGAATCGAACCCACAACCGAAGTGCGACTGGCCTTTATCGCCTACCACTGGCCTACAAGAAGTCCCTGTTTAGTAGAAACTTGTTTTATTATATTAAGCAGTATGATATATGAAGTATAAGTCCATTTTAGGAACCATATATGATTAATCTCACTATAGATCGACTTATGCATATAATTTTTACTAACCTTTTGTTTGAGACAGATGGAATGACCTGTCATTCTATAACATGATCTGCTAACACTTCATGAATAACAAATTCAACTTCATTTATTTAAGAGATGAAGTGGAAATTGTTCAAGGCACGAACAACAGTGAGATTGTACCAAAATAAAGTAAGTATTTATTCTAATTCAAATTTTCAACTTTAGGGAAATGATCTTGAAAACCAAAAATGTTGTCCTAGTGATCTTATACCTGATGAATAAGATGGTACCTTATATCATCACAAATCTATGGATTTGTGATTACTGGCTTTTCCATAGCCATCTTCTCTACCACTCTCCATCAAAACATGATGGTTAGATTTCTCTTCCATATCCATATTTTCACCTATGTGGAAACCCAATGATTAGTTTATTTGGGTAACCGTTACGTTTCATACTTTTGTTTTTAAAGATTGGTTTTGATATTCCTTTTTACGATGTGGGTTTCTATTAAAGAAACTTTCGAATAGTAAACCATTTATAACCCCGACGAATTTCGAGGGCGAAATTCATTTTAAGGGGGGTAGAATGTAACAGCCCAAGATTTTATAAAAAAATATTCTTTTTAATTTTATTAAAGTCTTGTGTTGTACGCTACACCAAAAGGAGCTTGCACAACACGCATCCTTGACTTGCCTTGCATTACACGCAATCACGACCTTCCTCGATAGCGTGTGTAATACGCAATACCGAGTTTCACTAAACAACGATATGCTATTAAAATATTATTAAAACTAGCCGTTATGAATAGTAATAACCACTTTTTAAAACTCTGTAAATCTTATTTTTCAAAATGAACTTCATTTTTGGATTCGGAGTATCGAATTTAGCCTAAGGTGAAATTTTGGTACTTTTCGGATAACTTTCATATTCTGATGAATAGTGAAAATTACTAAATTATAATTAAAAAACAACTTTTTTAATCGAAATAATTAATAGTGATAAATTATTAATTTGAGTGGTTTTAAAGTATATTTAGAATATATTTTTACAATTTAATACAATGTTGGTCATTGGATGTAATTTCACATTTAAACCAGACATAATCAAGTGTCAATCTTTTGATAGATATTGTTTCTTAAAAACACGCTATTTGTTTTAACAGCGGGATTTAATTATAAAATTAATTAATGCAAATTATATGATATGAATTTGGTAAAATAGACTTCATTTTTGAATTCGGAATATGAAATATTGCTTAGGATGAAATTTTGGCATTGTTATGAAAAACATCAATTTTTGATGAATAGTGAAACTACTAAGTGGTAGTTAAAAAAATTAATTTCTTCATAAATCTTAATTTTACCGCTTCTGTGAATGGAATTTCAAAAATCCGAGAGACACGGTTGATGTCAGTAAGTAATATGTGGTTCAATGAGATGAAAATAATTTTTGGTGAATAGTAACTTTTTACTTTTTTTTACCACGGTTAATAGTAAATAGGGTAACTAAGGGTAAATATGATATTACTATTACCCTAACACATGTCCTAATTCTATTGGATAAGTGTTATTCGACCAAAAACAACCTTATGAATATAATATGACCATTTAGGTCCACTTGGATTAGATTATGACATTTAATATTATATTATTTAATGAATAGTTAAAATAGTTAAAATCAAAGTTTATTCACTAAAACATTTTTAATATGGGGTTATACATAAGATAAATTCGACTATAAATATTCATTAGAAAGATAAAAAGATTTCCTACATAATGATATTTTATTTATAATTTTTAGACTTTATATAAATTAATTTATTTATAACACAACGATGATGCAGTAATTACCCTTTTAAGAAAATATTAACATAATTGATGTTATAAATACTCAAATGAATGTAATTTGAGACTTTTTATGAATTCCGCTAATTTTCTAGGTTACTATGATATATTAGTGTTGATTTAATCAACTTGGTTCGAACATATTATTCTGTTATGACTTTCAAAAAAATCATATATCAAATAGTGTCAAAATTGACACAAAATAGTTTTAAAATCAAATATTATATTATTAATTGTTATTTTATTCCTAAAAATCTAAGGTTAGGCCAAATGACTTAGATAAGGATATATATATTAATAATAAACAATTTGGGGTTCGTTTGGCATGTTATAGTAAGTGTATTAACCATATAGTGAAAGAAAACAAAAAGACACGGTAAAAGTTAAATTATTTAACTTAGAGTTAAATCTAATTGATAAGGTTAAAATAATAACCTAAACTTGTCTAAATCCTATTGGTTGATATTATTTCGACCCATACCCACTTTAGCTTCGAAATAAGACCCTTTGGAACCATTATAAACCGATTTTTATTTTAATATAAAATAATATTTTGAGATATTCCTAAGGTGCCCCTCTCCTCCCTTATAAAAGGGCACCTCCTCCCCCTCCTCCTCACACCAATTTGAGCACTCAAGCTCGGCCAACCCCTGCCATTTTCTCCTCTCCACTTCCCTAGAATAATCCTAGAGGTCCTGGTCTTCTCCAAAGACCAATCATAGTTCCTTAAGTGGAGGATTCAAAGAGGCGTTCCAAAGAAGAGGTAATATCCATTACCGATCTTTTCAATTTCTTTCTTCTCAACTTCTTCTTCTTTAGTTGTTTCATGATAAAGTAATAACATCAGTATTACTTACATACTGATATGTTATTATAAATATGAAACAACCCTAATTCACCTTCTATCCATCCTACGGAAAAATGAAATCACCGCGCGTGCGTACGTACGGAATACCGTCTCCACGCCGTGGTGTAATCTATTTTCCCACCATCACCTTACAAGGATGGGTATAATGGTGTAATGAGTAACTATATATGATTATTATGAAGTAATATTGATACTGAAATAATATATATATATATACTCCAATACAATTCCACGATCATAGGAACGATATCATCACTCGTGCGTACGTACGGAATACCGTCTCCACGATGTGATGCGACTCGTTCTACATGATGATTATATAAAGGAATTGAATGAATGAATATGGTATATACTACACTAATACCATTCTGTAAATGAATTATCTATAACCTAAAGATAAGAATAAGAATTTATTCGACAAAACACGCATAAGAACAAAAAGTTATAAAGACCCGAGTAACAAGTAACAATGAAATATTACTAACAAGAAGCTAATAATATGACCATATATGATATCATATCAATATGTATGATTCTGGAATAAGTCAATAACATTATTTAAACCATTATACAGGAGCTTCAGACACGAACAAAGCAAATCAGACCTAAGGTAAGGGAAATATCACAATCTCATTTTTATCCGAGATTGTTTATTCGTAAGTATTTACTGGGGTGTATTTTATCATCCACATCCATGTTCCCTCAATATATAATACTGTTTCCATCCAATTACAATAGTTTAAATCAAATTTTACCCTTCGGTGAGTTTTTAGTAAAGAAAATGAAAGGAATCTTTTGTCGTTTTTTCGTACGAGGTACTTTTTGACTTTTCCGACAAAAGTACGAAGAATGTTTTTTTTAACTTATACGGCATGAATGGATTTTTAAAACATTATTTACAAGAAGCTTCCTTTACAAGTTTTCAAGTTTATTTTTAATCAACTTCATTTATTTTAAAGTCGTATGACATGTTATGAAAGGAAAAATGTTTTTGAAGTAGAAAGGATATTTTCCTTAAGAATGGAGTTCAAGTATTTTATCAAAATTATTTTCCATCTAAGATAATAAAAGGGTTCTGTTTTTATCCCTATTATTACATGGATTTGATTATGTTGTGATGGAAACATTTTTATGAATTCCTTTATCTTATATGAATTTTTTTATGATGTCATGTTGTTTAAGAATCCCATTTTTATTACATGGGTTACATTATGATGTATGGTTTATGATTATGTGGCACACATAAGAAAGGATTCATTATAAGATGGGTGGGACCTATATCTCCCTCCAATGCATTGGGTAAAGATTTTATATCTCATGAGATAGACATGGCTGAAATGGTAGGTTATACCGGTTCAGTGAAACAGGACTGAAACGAGGGTTACTCGATTCAGAAAGGGACTTTGTCCACTAAGATAGTCTTGGAAATGAGTCATGACTAACAAGAAATGATTTTCCATGATTATGTGTGCATGCCACAACGTTTCAAGTTTTATGTTATGATTATGGGGATCTCATTTTCACTTCTATGATTTATTCCATGTTAAGATATTATGATCTCTTTTGCAGGTTTTGATTTTTCATAAAGATATGATATGATTTTTATTTCCTTTATTTTCCCTTGCTGAGCATTTGAGCTCACCCTTTTATGTTTTCTTTTCCCCAGGATATAAAGAAAGGTTTTAGGTATAAAAAAAAAGAAGATCTTTATGGGAGATGTTGAAGATCTTTCACCACGATTAGAAGATTATATTCCGAGTTTCCAAAGACACTAAACTATTACGGTCCTTGTGTGTGTGTTTTTGTTATGTACTAAGTATTCCGCAAATGTAATGTAATGTCCATGTACGTCAAGATACGGGTCTCTACAACTCATATGCTGATAGACATTGAAGACCCCTAGAGCATATAGAGGGTGATCATGTGTTCCTTCATGTGTCTCCAGGATTGGTTTATTGTAGGATTCTGAGGTAGAGAAATGTAGAATCCAGTTTTGTTGGACTGTTTTTTGTTGTTGATATAATTTGTTTTGTGGAATACTGATTGGATCTTCCATAGAGGTATAGTTCTAATCATGATGATTTTCATGTGTCACAACTTTAGTGGTATCACTCCGACCCTTCTCATGTGTTCTATGTAGATGATGTGGAGCTTGAGACTAATACGTCCTTTGAGGAGAATATGATATGTGTGTTGGATCGTAGTGATAAAGTGTTGTGGGGGAAAATTTAATCGATAGTTCTTGTTTTTTGGAAACATGGTTGTGTTTAGGAGAAAACATGTGAGAGATAAGTGGATATGTGGGCTCACTAGACCAATCTTTTACCTATAAATCATAGAGATTTCTGGGAGTTCATCTTAAGGATACCTTATTATAAGGTGAGGAGATTTTAAGTTCCCAACCTTTTATGGATAAGTCTCAATATTTTCTTATAAACTATTTTGTCTATTTTTATTATATTTTGGTTTGGTTTTATCTTGGATATGTTTTGGTGAAAATTGGATGTTTGGGGGGGGGGGGTTTCCACCACATGATTGGCGCATAGTTTTCCAAAACTGTGTGGCCATCCCGAAAAAACTATACCACCTTAAACAGATATAGATTGAATGGATTGACCATGATTTCCCATACTATGCACCCTCTTAGTAGTAACCATGAACCCCCTAACCCCCCTATAATTGGCATGCATTTTAGGTGCATAGTTTGGAAAACCAAGTTCCCTTTCCTTGGAAACCATGCGAGTGGGTTTAATTATTATGAACAAAAGATTTAAAATTCTCTTACCCCCAAAACATCACCCTATTTTGACCCAACATGACCCTAAATGGTTACTCTAATTTTTTCAGGTTCTTGGATAGATTACTAGGCCTTTTGGACACTATTATTAATGAATAAAATCCCTATTTAAATATTTTCAACTCTCCTATTAACAGATTCTCATCCCATGAGGTTTTCTCTCTATTTATTGAAATTTTCTCCCATCGTTCAAAGAGAATTATTCCTCCATTGTTAATGGATCTATATCTAAGTTTTGATAGATCTATCCTAATTTATATTGGATCTAGTATTCAAATTTGGATCTCATTCTTCATCCTGATCTTGGTTGTTCCACTTCAATTGGATATTTTTGTTGGAGAGTTTCCACCAACGGTAATGAGGTAGGTTGTCTAAATTAAATTCCTATAGTCTTGAACTCCAATTTCATATATGTGTTGTGAAATTTTAATTGGAATTATCAAAAATTGAATCTTTAATTGACTAAATTAATTGATTAATTAATTTATGGAATCATCAAGTTGATTTAATGTAAATTCTATGTGATGCTTAGTTGGGTTAAATTTGGGACTATTGGAATTGGTTGAATAGCATTAATTAATTTTTGAAATAATTCATCGAAACTGTTGTGATTATGTAATTGGTTTAATATGATTAATTATTTAGTGAATTAGTTATTTTAAATTATCTTGATTATGCAATGGGTGGAATTAGATTAATTATTTTATGAATTAATTAATAAAATGTGGTTATGGTGAAATTGATAAAAAATTGGTGTTGTATTATTGGTCAATTGTGGTGTTTTTGAATTAATAGATAATGGGGATTAAGGGATATTTTCATAACCTTAAAGGTTTAATGATTAATATAATTAAATTTTTATAAATGGTTTAATGAAGAATATTTAATTTTATTCCATGTTAATTAAAGTGATGAAACTCTATTTTTTATGGATTCAAATAGTATACAAAAATGGGGATGTTTGATGAGAAGGTTAATGATGAGTAACCTTAATGAATGTGATACATTTTTTATATTTGATATTATTATATATGTGATATATGTGTGTTGGATAGGGACTGAGGCTCTAAAGAATTTAGATGATAAAAGTTTGTGGGATTGGGAATGAGGCTCAAAATACCCATAGATGATAAATGTGTGTAGGATAGGGATTGAGCCTCCAAATACCCATATGAGATAGATATTATGGGACAACGACTCAGGATCCAAATAATAATTTGACTTTGAGGTGGGGGATAGGGACATAGGCTCTAGATACCCATGTGATATTGAGGCATGGGATAGGGAAATAGGCTCCAAATATGCATGGGGTGTTGGACATGATGTTCTATGCCCATGATATTGGCATTGGACTTTGAATCCAAATGGACATGACGTGAAATGGAATAAAATGTATTTTGAAATACCTTGTGTTATAATGATTTTTTAATTGAATATATGATATGGTTCAGACTTCGTCTTGATCCGAAGTAGGTATTGAGTGTTTGGGTGTCCTAAAGAACTCATGATTTATGTTATTTATTAAAGGATAGTTGAAAATGTTATAATTTTTTACATATTCTTTGTACATTATTATTTATAAAATTTCACACACTATTATTGATTGTATACTATTTTATACATCACTGGTGGTGGCCTACTGAGTTCTAATCACACCCTACTTAGTCTGAATGAACTATACCTGGATTAACTGTATTCCTGCAGGACATGTTAAGGTAAAGAGTCCTATGTTACATAACCAAGTAGGGATGGATAATGGATGAGGGAACTAGATGTGATTCTGTACCCTCTTAGTATTACTCAGTGTATTTATTTATTTTTTATTTTTGAAATTGGTTCATGACACATATATGGCAAGAAATATCTACTATTCAGTTTTGGATATCATATTTTTTGTTTTGGTCATCATGTGATACTAGTTTGGTTTGGTTATTGATTATATATCATTTGGTTGTTTTTTATTTATTTATTTATTTTGTACTAATTTGATAAATAGGTTATAGTCTCCCCATGATTGATATTAGGCATTCACTTCGAGACATCTTCCTCCGGAATGTGGGGAGTCACACTTGAGGTCATGTAAATGACCAGTTCAGGGCACCGGTGTGTGGTACCCGGGTCGGGATGTTACACTTGAAACTTAAGAAACTCCTCCAAACTCATAAGACACCTCTCAGTCCTTAAACACCTTATAGAAAATATATTTTTAATCCTTCCAACTCACATAATTCCATTCATACGCTTAATTTGTAATTTATCCTATCCACCAAATGAAATTTTCAATTTCCTTGGGAAATCTTGTCGATTCCAAAATATAGGACATTATAATAATTTTTTTGGGTAGTTATTGGTTGATCTAGAGGTTCAATATTTTCAATAAGGGATGATAATATGTGATATTGTATAAGTAAGGACTGGGACACATAGGGAGTTACTCAAAAATATTTTGAAAAAAGTTATTTTTTTATGTAGGTGGAACCAAATGGACAAAAATTCAATGTTGAGATGAGACAATGTTGAAATATCTTCATATAATAATATTTAGACATGTTTATATGAAATTGTTTCCATTATATCCATTTTAATCACCTTCATTAACTTGTTTTGACCATAACTATGGTACCAAATTTTTACTATTTTAATATTTATTATGACCAAAAATAAAAGTATAATCATAAAAAAAAATTATTTATAAACATGAAACAAATTTTATGAAATCTAATATCTATAAGTGGAAAAATTTAACTTTAAAATAAGTGTGAAAAATGAAAAAAAAATTTAATTAAAATTAATTTTTTAGCAAAAAAAAAATTTACATTCATTGTCAGCCTTAGAAAAACTATTAGATAAATATTATAATTGTTTTTTGAATATATCTTCTATACATTTACTTAACATCATTAATAAATAGTCATTTATTTAATTTTTTAAGATAAAAACACATTGTTCATATAAAAATAGTTTTCTAAAAATACTATATTTACCTTCATATTATTTTATCATTATCCCTAACAATTAGATATCTAATGTATAAATATTTATTCATAAATTGTTATCAAGTTTTGTTAAATTCACATTTTAATAGTGATCAGTATATACAGATACATTATATGTAAAAAATATATTTCATATAAAATAGGACTTAATTATGAATGAATTTTATTAAAAATTTAATGAATATTTATTAGGTATTAATGAATAAATATCAGTGTATGAGAAAAAATTTAAATATTTTATAATTTTGTTATCTAGTTCATACCATTGAATCTGAAAGCTAGGTTATGAATTAAATAATATATTATGGTTTATTTAGACGCATGGTTTCATGTAAAGAAACTAATTGGATACTTCGTACTTATTTCAAAGGAATAAAAAAATCATAGATTGTTACAAAATATGTTTGGGTTCTTACCCAAAAAATAAAAAGGTTTTCAAGTAGAAAATTTGAGATATATTTCGTTCACAAGAAAATTAAATAGAATTGTGGGAATTTTTTTGTATTGATGGAGATTCAGGAACATGGACATTGATTTTTGGCATGAAATATAAAATCGTATAAGTAGTAGATGGATAGAGGCATGTTGGGTACAGGTAAAGCTGAAAAGAAACATGATGGGTAGAATTATCATAATAGAAGAAATTTTCTTATCAGAAATATATATGCGAGTCATCTAAAGATTTATGAGTATTTTAGACTTTATTTACACACATATGATAAATGATGGTATTTTCTAACTAGACACATATCTTTTTGTGATATAACTATATCAAACAAATATAAAAAAATACATGAAGAAAAGTACACCCTAAGGAGTGAAAAAGTAAAGAAATTTTATGTAACAACTCCCAAGAAGTGGTTCACGATAGCTAATGAAAATTGTGTCACAATAATAGAATAATTTTTTTTACTATAGTAAGAGATGACACACCAAGGACTTTTGAAAATAATACCTAGAAATTAATGCTATCATTAGTGATATAAAAAAAAAAAAAACTAAATCAAAGAGATGAAAAGAAATATTGGCATGCTTGAAAATATCATGGATGAGGAACATGATACATTTCCCAAGAAGTGTAACTAAAAAGGAGATGAAATTGTGTATGGTAGGTTTTATCTAACTAGAAACATTCTATAAAATTATATGATATGTGTTCCATGTCAAAAGGATATTTCAAGAGATAATGGAAAAACACCTATTACTCCAACTACAAGGAAGACTATAATGATATAAGATTCCATAAAAAGGTAAAATAAAAGTATATCCCTAATGATATATTAATTTTTTTCTATATATCTACAAAAATATAGAAATTTAATGATGCTTGAATGTGAAGAAAGTGTCTTGGTAGATGAATAAAATAATGCTATTGAAGAAAATAATTTAATTAAAAAAGTTTAGAAAACTATACTAACAACATATGAACAAATTTGTAATTTCAAGAATGCTGAAAGAATGAAGTAGAGAAGAAATTTCATAAAAACAAATAAAATTTATACTAGGTTGAGAAGAAACTCTAATAGCCAATTAAAAAACTAAGAAGGTTATGAATACCACCTTATTCTTATGTATTTAAAACTATTCTTTGAATATAAAATTGAAGGTGAAGCTAAAGGAAGTAATCCATGATGAATGTAACCATGATAATGTTGTATGAAATTCAACCTTTTATGGAGATAAACTAGAGAACATATGGTAGAAAGTTATATATCATCACCACATGAAGATTAATTCTCTATAGACCATGTAAATTATGAAATTTTAGGTATACTACTCACTCTCTAATTTCAATTTTTATTTTTGTCTATTATAATCATTAATGTGGTGTGTTTTCCTAAAAATAAGAGGGAAACAAAATTAATTTCATTGGAAAATTTTGTATATTTTCTATAAATCAGTGTATGTATTATTTTGAAATAATGATTTTTATATTCCCCGATAAATGAAATTCTATGTTAGTAAAATATTCGTAATTTTTAATGGAAACTTGTTTTTATTTGGTAAATTCATTTTTTTTATACAGTGTCCTTTCCTATTTAGACTTAGAGTTGAGTTACATAAGGCTTATTACATAGATGTGGGGTCTTCCTTCTCAAACTATTTTAAAATATTATATGGATAATATATATGAATTTAACATATATATGAGAATATCATACATTAAAGGGGATAAATTTCTCCCTCCTTTTTAGTTTTTAAACCTAAAGGGGTGAAGAGAAACATTTTCATGATGATTTAAAGTGATAATGACAAGAAATAAAAAGGGGGATATTTATGTTCCCTTTTAGATATTTGATTCATATATTTCATTTTTTATCAATGTAAAGAGTTTCAGTCAATATATTTTTATAGTTATAAGGTATGGATTGGAGTATCCACCCAATACATGAAGAAGATATCTCCCATCCTTGATGTGTAATGGAATTGAATTTATTGATACTTTGTTATCTTTTTGGAATTTTTTATTACCATGCTAAACAGCAGATGATTTTATGAATTGATATTTAGGTATGAACATAAAAAGTGATAAAGGAGGAGGTCAAATACTATCTAAAAAAGTTTTTAATAGAGGATTTTTTGGCTGCTGTGAACATCACGAGGAAGTATGAAGTGATTAGAGGGTCTGAATACCCATGAAATTATAGAAATCATTAATTTATATTAATTATTTTTGTTACTGAATTTAATTTGAATTATCCTTGGATAAATTTTTTAGAATTATGGATAATCTCTAGTGGAACGAGAAATCACATTGATGTTATTTGAAGAATTTTATAATTTTGGTGTTCATTGAAAAATTGGATAAGTCTTGATCATATCACATTTACTAATAAATAATATAACCTCACTATGATTTTAATAATGTAGAAAATAACCATATGAATTAGTCAAATTGAAGTAATTCATCATCATACATTAATGTATAACTTCCCTTTATATACTATAACTTTGGAGTTAGCCAAAAATTTGACAAAGGCTAAAATATGACAATTCATCTTAAGTATTTGGTTGTGAGTAATCCTTTGTGATCAAAAGTAAGTTTTTATCATAAAATGTTATCTAAAATCATAACACTAGTATTTAATGTGCATATTTAAATACATATGATATGAATTATCTTATGTTTCATGAGTCATTAAAACATGGAAAATTTTCGAAGAAGTACTGTATGGAAAATGAATGTTACGATATTAATATATGATGAAGATTAAAATTAAATTGGAATATACTTGGACTATTAGTCAAGGATTTAAATATCATAAATTCATAAATTATTTTTTATTTAATATTAATAATTTGGTGAATCTATTCATAGAGGATGGTCAGTTTAATAGGTCTTTTGAATGATTTAAAAAGTTATTTCAATGAGAAATTTATATATTTATAAAGAAATTATTCAAAATATGCTTGAACAATTATATTAAGATCCAACCGTCATGAAAATTATTAAATACATGATCCAAACTTGAGTTGAGATTGAATAATTATATGGATATGAGATGAATTGTCACTGTTATATTGATATATTATTTTCCAATAAGAATGTTAGAAAATTTTCAAATGTGATAAAATTGAACAACCATTCCTAAAAATGGGTTTTTGTTCTAAAATGTTTGAAATAATCACTAAAATAATTTTATATAGTGACTAAATCTAAATAGACGTGAATTTGAAATGTAATTGAGTTTATAAACAAAATTGAAGATCATATTGATGACTATAATGGTTCTACTGAATATATTAATCAATAAATGAGATGAGTGGAACCAAAAATATTAAATATTATACAATTATTATATAACCAAGTAGATTGAAGTTCATTTTAGTTGGTGAGTTTTGCATTGTATATTTTTTCATAATGTCATAAATTAATCTAACATGAAAAATTATGTGACCCCATACCATGAGAAGAATATTTGTTCCAAAATCAGATTATTTTGTGATTTATCATAGAGCCATAAAAAAGTGAGATGTAGATTTATATTAAGTTGTTTTGGTAAATAATATAAATAAGAGGATCTCAATGTTTGATGATAGAATCTACATTATATAATTTTATTCCATAATAATGATATACTACATAAAATCAAAAAATGACACTCGTTGAATATTCATAGAGATGGTGGTTGAGTGATAAATAAAATATTGAGATTATGGGAACAACGCTAAACTAAAAAGTAAGGAAAAATTAAATGGGGATCACAAGAACCAAATCACATGGAGATATTCTATATTTTAAAATATATAAATTCAAAATAATAGTGAACTATATTTAAAATAAAAAATGTAATGATACATAATAATAGTTTGATATGTTAAATACAAGACTTGATGTGAAAAATGTTGAATAGAACCCCTGTAGAAAGAGTTGAGAATATCAATCCTATGGTAATGGTGATAATAATCTAAGTAAAAATTTTGAACAAGAATAAGAATATATTTTTTACCATTCCTTGATTATTGTGTCAAATATGAGAAGAAGTATGAGGAAAATATACTAAGTGTTAAATCAAATGTGTCTGTTTTATTAGTTGTGTCATGAAATTTTTAATATATGGAGTCTCTGGGTTTTAATATCATAGGATATCATTGAGTTGAGGAATAAAATAAATAATTTATGAATATGATCTTTTAACAGTATAATATATAGTGACCCTGCTGTAGGAATTTTTATAAATGTTATTTTTTCAATCAAAGATACTCCTATGATAGGAATTATATTACTTATAATGGATAAAGAGTCATCATGTTCAAAAATAGTGATCCACATCAAAGAAGTTATTATAAATTAACACTTTCACATACATGGTGGGATCCCATAGAACCATATTGATTCATGGTATATGGGGGGGACCACGGTGGGAATGTGTAGAAATATTGTAAAGATACTAAGAAGTCCTAGGGGAAGAGGGTATTTGAATACATATTGGGATTTTGTGTTGGGGTGGGATGCATTTTAGGTTTTTGGATAATTCATATGCAATGGTCACTTTTACTAAGGATAGTATTTCAATGGAGAATTTGTGACTTGGAAATCCCATGCACCGTATAGTGTAGGTATTTTGACTGAACCTTATAAATTATTTGTACTTCTTTTAAATTCCATACTATATAGAATATTGTATTAACATTCTAGGTTAGGAGATAAAATTATCCATTTTTTACTTGTCAAAAGTAATGGATAAATTCTAAGGTGAATAATATATTCAAAAAGACATTTAAATTTCGCAAAAAAGAGAATTGGTTGATTCACCCCACCCCATGTTACTATTCTAATTTTATTAAGAATTTAAAATAGTATAAAATAGATTTTTTCCTTTGAATGGATCTAATTATAATGTCACAATAAATTTTTTTTTGTTTAATTAAGTGTCTATTTGAGATGATTGACCAAAATCAACTCATGTAAAAAATTGTTTTCTACCCCAGTTTTTTCAAACGGTGAAGTAACTTCTAAGACACTAAAAACATTATGATGAAGATTATTAAGAACATAAGTAAAGATTCAAATAACATAGAGGTTAATCCACTATCTATGTTTAGTTATAGTGGTATGTATTCCATCAAAAATAGTGAGATATATTCATCAAAATAGGTTATTTAAAACTGTATAGAATTTAAAGATATTAAAAATGATAATTAACTAAATTATTTTTATTAGATGTCAGGAGGTTTCTTGAAGTTTTCTTGATTGAATTTTTTTATATACTAACACATATTAATGGATTAATTAATGTGAAGATATATTTGGACCAAGAGAATAAATAATTGGAAGGGGCATTGGAAAATAGGTTGGAAAAAAACACTCCCTTGAGACTAGTTTGTGTAAGGGGTGAATTAGGAATACTTTTCGCACAAATTAATTCTTTAATAGATGAATAGTTATGATTAGTTTCTTATGATAAAAATGTTATTGAAGAAGTGATTTCTTTATTTAATTGGATGCATTAAATTTCTATGAATCTCAATGAATCTCAATAATTTGTGAAATCCAAGAGAGTTAAAGAATTTTAAATTTTAATGTTTACTAAAATAAATATTAATGATAAACATGTTTGGAAGAGACAAATTGAATAGTAATATAGAATGATGTATGCTAATGTAGATAAATATTTACTCAACATAAAGTGATGATAGTTAGAGGTAATTTTGAAAAATAAAGAGTCATTGCAATGTGGAACATCCTAAAGAACTGATAAGAGAAGTTATTCCACTCAAGTATCATATTATGGTTTTCTATTAAATGTTACTCATGAAAGTGGCAAAGATATTATAAGAACAAGTGGATAGTAATTTTCCCCATTCATATAGAATATAATATCCATCTTCCTTGATAATGTTGTAAATGATAAATTGGTTTTATATTTAAATACTGAATGAAGTTAAAATTCTAGTAAATTTTAGAACAAAAAATATTTTTAATCCCTCAAAATTATTATGTTTGTAAGTGATCAAGTCCACGATAAGAATACTAAAATTTATAGTCCAATAAATTGGTGTTCCAACCCAAAAACAAAAAGGTTTTAAACTATATAATTTCGGATATATTTCATCAAGTAAAAGAAATTGTTTTGTGGGAAATGTATTTTGTTTCTAGAGGTTTGGTAACTTGTCCATTTACTTTTATAATAATGTTCCAACTTATAATAGTAATATATATCCAAAATCAAAGAGATCAGATATAAATATAATATGAAACCTACTGAACATAATTCATAAATTTGAAATTACCTACCTATAAGAAAATTATTTGGGAACCATGAAATCTTATATTATTATTGTAACCTATTTATACACACATATGATAAATTCCAATATTTTCAAACCATATACATTTTTTTTACTTATATAAGGTAGCTATAATAATATAAGATGCATAGATTTTAAAATAATTTTACCTTGAGGAGTGAACAAGTAAATAAAGTATAAGTAGCCACTCCCAAAAATTTATTTACGAAAGATTATCAAAAGGGTGTCCTGCTATAGATAATAAGATTATTTTTCTATAATAATATAGGCCATAAGGTTTCTTTTTGTAAGAAATAAATGGGATTAATTATAGTATATGAAATATATAAATCAATAATAAGTCAATAAATTATAATCACAAAAATATTATCATTGTGAAAGGAATCACATATGAGGAACTTGAGGATTTTTTCCATAAGGGTTAGTCAAAATATGACAAAATTATTTGTGGTAAGGAAAATATAACTAGACACACTTTTAACAAGTGTTTGAATTGGTTTCAAAGTAAAAAATAGTTTTCAATAGATATGGGGAAAGAATCTATGACTCATTATAATAAGAAGACATATGTAAAAAGGTAGTCCACACAAAAGGTGAAGGGAAATCATATACGTATTGATATTTTAATTTTTTCTATAGATCATCTATGAGAAACTATGAAATTAGGGAAATATAGAAGAAAATAAAGTTATTTCAAACTAAATAAAATTATCTTATTCTATCTAATAAATGAGTTGAAAAAGTAGATGGAAACCAATGTTTCCTCAAGCTGAGAAAATTTAAAAAAGTGAATCATGCATGAATAATAATAGACATTTTGAACATTCAAAGAAAAGTTCTACTAGGTTGAGATGTAAGTTTCACACCCATTTCTACAACTAATAAGGTAATAAAGACTAACTTATTACTATATATTTAAAATTATGATTTGAATAAGTAATTGAAGGTGAAGATACTGGAATTAGTCTATGATAAAAGGAACTATGATGATGAAGAACAAATTCATCCCTTGAGGGTGATAAATTGAGGAAGATATGTTTTTCCATTATATATCATCTTCACATGAATATAAATTCTAGTAAGTCCTTATAAATTTAGATGTTTGAGGTATGATGTTCAATATCAGATCTATGTTGTGATTGTTTCTTATTATAATCATCAAGGGGGAATGTTTTTATAGAAAATAAAGAAAAAATAAAATTCAATTGATCTTTCAGATTTTTTATGTGAAGATGAGTACTGGTATGAATATATAATGAAGAATATATATTTATAAACATTTAAAAATTAAATTCTTACATTTTAACAAATTGAGAAATTTTAATGGATGTAATTGTTTTCTTTAATAAATTCACTCTTTTCTTTTTCATCAAGCTTTCCTACGTAGACATAGACATGATTTACTTAAGGTTAATTTATAACATGTGATGCCTTAATTATCAGAATTCTTTATAAGATTATAGGAGGAGTATTTCTATAATGAAATTATATTTCGGAGTCGTATATATTTTTGGCCATAAAGTTATCCCACCTTTTTATTTATTTTTGTTATAGGGGAGAAAAAATAATTTGAGTTAAGGATTTAATGTGATATTCAAAACAAACCCTATAGGGGATATTAAAGTGACCTTATAAATTTTTTTGTTCTTATTATGTATTTTTTATTAATTTAAAATGTTTATGGCCATTTATTTTGATAATTATGAGAGTTTGATTTATGTTTCTATCGAATAAAATAAGTAGACTCTTCCCATCCTTGTAGGGTAATATTATTGAATTTTACACAATATAAAGCTATCATAGGAAATATTTGAGTAGAAACCTATAAATCAAAATTTTGTATGAACTAGACGTTATTTTTTAACATGAAAAGTGATAAAGGAGGAGTTCTGGTACTATCTACAATATTTTGGAATAGAGGAAATGTTTTTTTGTAGTTAATAGATTAAGAAATTTTCAATTAATTGGAGGTTTTGAAGACCTAATAAATTTTAGATTCCAAAATTGTTATTTTATAATATTTTATACATAAATTAGTATAAATAATCCTTGTATGAGGTTTTTAGAAATATGGATAATCATTATAGAAATTGGAATTCATTTCAAAGTTATTTGATGAAATCTATAATTTTGGTGTTCACTGAAACATTAGCTAAGAATAGATTGCTTGAGTCTTCTTAACAGATCGTATGACAATACTATGATCGTATAGATTAACTATGATTATAAGAATTTATTATCTAACAATATGACTCTACTAACTATAAGACCATAGCATCTATAGTATGAAATTTGAGTTATCTGAAAATTTACCAAGGACCATAATAAAATTCATTATCATAAGTCTCTGGAAAAGCATTATCCTTTAAGACTGAATTTATTACTTTATCATAAAACTTTATTGGTGATTAAGAAACATTTACTTAATATATATATATATTTAAATAAATTAAATATTAATTAACATATACCAAATAATCATTCAATATTAAGAAAAATTTGGAAACACCAATGAAAGGAAAACACTAGTTTTCATAGTAAAATCAGATGAAGTCGAAAGTTAAATGAAGTGATGTTTTTACTATTACACATGGATTTAAATATCATAATATTATAAATTTTATCATTATTCAATAATATGAAATCATTGAAATTAATATTCCTAAAAAATTAAAGAAAGATTAATTCTTGAAAATATAAAATTTTATTTCAATGAGAACATTTAATATTTAAAAGTAAATTATTCCAAAGATTCTTGAACTATTATATCTAAATCCAAATATCATTAATCTTATAAGGTCTATGATCCATGTTTTATTTATGTATGAAGAATGTGATAGGGATGGGATGAATGATTACTATTCTATTTATACATGATTTTTAAATTTGAATATTTGAAAATAAACAAATTTGATCAAAATAAAGAATCAATCATCAAAATTCTTTTAACGAACCAGGTTTTATATATTTATTAATTTGATATTAATTTATATTATTTTTAGTTTTCTTGAATTTTTATCATTTTTGTGCTTAAAATTTCAAAATCATTAATGGGTTTCAAGGTTAGTCTACATGGTTTGTAAATTACATAGGGTCTATGTGTGAGGGTTTATCTCAATAGATTACCATTTCCATGGTCAATGTGTGGACATTAATTTCAAGTTATGTCCCAAAAAAACAATGAAATTTGATTTTGGTCATCTATTGTGGGATACATGTGTAACTTGTGGTTTATTAAACCATGTTAGTTTGCTGGTATATAATTTTTTTTAATATTTTAAATTTTATTTTTAAAATAATGTTCCCACATTTATCTGCCCTTGCTCAAATTTTTCTCCCATTAGTCACACCCCTACCCACATCATGTGCCTCCCCGTCTCTCCAGTATCCTCTCCCATGGTAATTTCATTATATTTTCCTCATGATTTAGGGTCAAATACCCTAGGTGAGGAACCCCTCTTTACTTATTTCTCCATTTACCATATTTATCATCTCTATTAGTAATCTCCCCCTATTGGGAGAACACTAGGATTTTATTTTTTATAGGTTTTTCTTGATTCTTTTATTATTAGGTAGTGTAATGAATCTTTTAGATCATCTTATTCCATGTTTGGGTATCAATCATTAATGTCTGATTTTTTTATTATCATTGGTTGGATTAGTTCAATTTTATGCAGGTTTTTCCATTCCTAAATGTTTAAATTTAAAAATATTGATGTCTTAGGTGTTTAATTCTTATTTTTATAAATAATTGATAGAATTAAATAGTTTTCAATTCATTTCCAAGAAGAAATTTTTTTTTGGTGGGATCAATTGTAAGGGATGTGATTTCATATATTTAAAGGTTGGATTTTTTCTCTCTCGAAAGGCCCTTAAAATAATATAAAATTTAATAAAAGATTCCATGAAAATAAATTTGAATCTCCGAAATGGTATGAGATAAAGTAAATTTTTTCTAATGTTTTACTTGTAATTTTATGTGGTATATAGAATTCCATGTATTGATAAGTTATTTTAATATTTTTTTTAACTGAAGTGAAAATTTTAAATGTTTTAGACCCCATTTGGGTCATTGGTGAAATTAAAAGAATAATATTTAAATATTTAATGGGTTTCTTTATAAAATAGTATATTATTTATTATAGTAATTTTATATTAAATTTCAAGTAAAGTTATTTAGTAAAAATTTATTAATTGATTTTTCAATGGTAAAATTTCAAATAAAGATAAAATGAATTGGTATAAAAAGTTAGATTTTGTTAAAAGTTTATGTGGTAATTTTAATGGTTTCAAAATTCAGGAGTGTGTGTTACCCTAATTATACCCCCTTGAATTATTTCCCCTTATATGGTAGTGTTATGTGTATGAGGAGATATATTAGAGCGTTTATTCCTATATATATTTTTTTGTTGAATTATTACTATCACCTTGATTTATTGGGTTTCTTTATTGTGTTTTGGATGTGGGAATTCTATGTCGCTAAGTAAATTATTGTATGAGTTAAAACTCTAGTTTATATTGTGTGTCTAGATGGAGATTGAATCTATTACAATGGTTCCTAGATGGTTCCCCATAGTAGCTTCATGCCCCTAGCTGGATAGTATAATGTCCCAACTAGTTCGATGAGACAAACGATATGGATAAGTTCTTTGAGATATACATAGCTTTATTATTTTCAATTTAGTATTATATTACCTGAGTGTCTAGGTTAGTTTCTCATGAAATATAATTTCTTGATTGGTGGTTTAGTGCATTCTTGATTGGTTGTTCTCTCTTACGTACATTACATGTTGTGTATTTTATTTATTCAATATTCTTCCATTATTTACCTTAGACTTATGGGGCCAATTTATAATATGATCTGATTGGGGTATTTGAATTTTCATTCTTTAAACAAAATTGAAGTGCAATTTGAAATTTTTTCGTATTTAAGGCTCTTAAACTGGGTTTTTAAATGAGGATTCAAATAACAATTTTTCTTTGAAAGTTGTGTTTTCAAAAAAAGATGGTTTCAAGTGACTATTTTCATTTAAGGAAAATAATATAGAAAACATGTTTTTGAATTGTTTCTAAAACTATTTTAAAATTAAAATTTCATGAATATTTGGGTATGAGGAAAGGTATTTGGTGGCCTACTGAGTATTTTATGCCCAATAATATTACATTTCAAATTCAGATTCTTATATCAATTATTTACCACTCTTAGAGTTTTAAATTTATTTAGGATTTGATTTTTTTTTATTACATTCAGTAATGGTTAATAAATTATTTTCTTTGGCCACATAGGGTTTTACTAATTTCAATTCATATTAAATGTGGATTTTAGGATGCATACAAGAGATTTTGGATACTGGAGGTGGTTGTGCCTATTGGTGAGGGAGTTTGGAGAGTGATTGGTAAGTTTTAATTTATATTAAATTTTTTATATTGTTATACCTTTATTAATTTTAATATATTTATTCTTATATGACTATTTCATGTGTATTAGACTTACAGATAGGTCATATATGATTTTTTAGATAATTTTTTTTCCTTTAAAACGAATTTAATTTTGAAATTGTTTTCATTGTACGAATTTTATGCCCCGATGCTTGATGCATGCTGATTGAGATTGGTAACATGCATCTGGTCAGTAGAGGAATGGTTTAAGCATCGGTTTGGATAACACCCTAGGCTGGTTCGTTATAAATGATATCATATACTAGGTTCTATAGTGGGATCATAGGTTTTTGAGTATCCCTTTTTTTAATAGGGTTATCATTGTATGATTGGGTTAGAAAATTTCATCAGTACTTGGGTGGTTGGACATGAGTGGGTTCCTAATCACCACACATCATGATGACGGTTGAGTCAACATGGGTAGTTAGTATTTGAATTTTAAATTTTGGATTTAATTTTTGATTATTTTTTATGATGTATTGATCCTCATATCGTATTTGTGTTACCTTGGGGGTTTCTATTGGATTTTTAGGTAAATGGTTATATCAGATCATTGTCAGAAGGGTGGGTTACACAGCCTGAGAAACTATTCCATGAACAAATGATCGATCCTGAGATAAATTTTGAATTATTCTATTGAAAGACCATGGTCCCTAAAACTATGTGGTATAGTCAATTAATGTTTGGAATCCCACTGGTTTTTATATTTATACTTCCTTTCATCAACACCAAATGATGAAGAGTAATTCATGGGTGTATTTTGATATATCGATAATTTGGTTCAATTCTTGGTATGCAGTCATTTGTGCATGTTTTATGAGTTTTTTTTTTGGGATGGAAAACTGGAATTCTAAAATTATATTATATTATGAAAATATTATAATATTTTATAAAAATAACTTTTATTGAAGTAGGGGTTTAAAAAAGTGAATTATTTTTGAAAAAATGTTCTAGGGCGAATGTTTTGGAAATAAAAATTGGGTTTCTATTTTAAAATGATTATTTTAAATTTTGTAAAAAGAAAATGTTTTAAAGAATGGGTTTTAAATATTTTGATAGGATATTGATAATTTACCAAGAAAATGGTTTTATAGTGTGTGATTTATATGTCATGTTACATTGGGTTTGTTATTTTGAAATTATCCCATAGTTTGTTGTGACTCTTTGGTTGAGTGTGTGACACGTTAAAAGTATATTTTATATTTCATGTTATTTAAATTCTTCCTCTTGGAATAATCTTGGAATGGATGGATAAGTTGTTTAAAGTTATGGAAATTAAGGTTATTCTCTTCCTTTTTTTAATAAGTTTTCCTATTTGGTGTCATTACTCAGATTCAGAACTAAGTGATAAGGTTAGGTTCATCATTATTTCCATTAAAGTTGGTTTAGGATTTCTCAAATTATAATCTTTCCTCTTAGTGTTGTAGTCTAGGTTCATAGTGACTGTGTGGGAAGATCCCAGTGGATGTTTTTGAATATTAGTGGTCCATTTTTTATTATAGTGGTTCCTTAGTTTTTGGGTTTACTTTTTGTGGGATCAAAGATGGAATATCTTTTGATGTGAATATGGTTTAGTTAGTACATTGGATGATTATATGTACCAAAATAAAATATATTGGTTTTTTATTATTCCTTGGTAGTGATTGTGCTTCTTATGTTTTATGTTCATGATTGGTAAATTAGAAATCTAGTTTTAGTGGGATTGGTAGGGGATACCTAGTGATCTATTCTCAGGTACCTTGGAGAAGTTTTTTTCAGTGAGTTCCTAAGGGATCCAATTGTTTTTTGGATAGATGTGAGATGGTGCCTATATTTTTTAATACCTAGTTATTCATGTGAATCATGGTGAATTGGGTCTAATATCCATTTTCATTTTTGTTTTGAGGGTTCATTGAGTTTATCTTATTTTATACTATAGTGATTAATAATAGATTTATGTTATTTTTTGGGAGTTTAGTGGAAGTTATTATTTTTTATTGTTGTGTATTTTGGAGAGTTTGTGTTATTGAACCACCAATTTAGATGAATTCTAAATTGTGGGGTGAAAATAGTAGAATTATGTTTTTAATTATGCCTTGTGTCTCTTAATGGTTGTTTAGATTCCATTTGGTAATGTTGTATGATATAAGTGGATGTGCCTCATCGGTCTTGAAGAACTGTTTGGATGGTGGTCTATCCAATTAGGATCAACTCTAGTTTCATGTCTCTTTCACCATTTTTTCAGTGATGGATTTTTATGTTCTTGGTTTTATTGCTTAATACATCAATTTATTATTAGTGGGAAAAAAAATTTGTGGAAAGGCTATAAAACCCTGCTTTTTATTTATTTTTTATTTGATATTAATTTATATTACTTTTAGTCATCCTGAATTTTGGAGAGTTTTAGGATGAAATTTTTAAATAATTAAAAGTTTTAAAGGGAAGAAAGGTTAGCCTACATATTTAGTAAATCATGTTGGGGTAATGAATGAGGGTTTTTCCTGAGATAAAAAATTATTTATAGTTATTTCATGGTCAAGAAATTCATGTGAGGTATCAAAGAAACCTTCAATAGTGATTTTGGTCATCCAGTTCAGGACACAAGGGTATCGTGTAGTTTATTAAACCATTAAGGAAAGTTTGCATGTTCTTTGTGATTTTATAAAAAATCATGTTTTATATTATTTTTAAAAACATATTCCCACATTTCTCTCCAATCCCATATGTAACACTCTGAATTTTTAAGAATTTTTATAGATAAATTAAAATTCATTGATGGTTTTCATTGTATGCTACAAGATGTTAAAATTTCATTATAAATAACATCATAATTAGATATCACTACACAAAAAACATAGATTATCTTTCAGTACATACAATACTATTTCTGTATTTTTTACACACAATGTCATGTTCCATTGATAGCTTGTGTTACACACAAGACCCAATTATACTGAAATACGATATTCTATTAATATTATTATTAAAATATTATTATAGTTATCACCTATCTATTGGAGTGGAATATATGAATAATATTAACTAAATTGTGAATCTATAGTTTACGCATGTTTATAAAAAGACTTATTTGTTTAGCAATTGATTAGAAACTAAAATAAAATCCAATTCAATATAAAGGATGTGTTTTTATGAAAATGAACAATTTTTTATTCCCAAAAAGTAATTTTACATTAATAAATTAAATTAATTAATATTATTTAGAGATCATAATGATGTTATATATTATAATGTTAACCAGGTGTTTTGATATACATCTAATAAGTTTGATAGGTATAAAATAAGAACAAATACAATTTTAGAAAAAAACTATAATAATATTATAAATGAAATATTTTAAACCTTTTAATGGAATACATTTTTTAAAAACAATTTTTGAAAGTTTTATAATTTCTATTTGGTATAATTTTGAGAAGTTCGGTTTTTATGAATAGTGAAAAACACAACGTTCTGATTAGAAACTATATTTTTTCTAATTTAATTATATAGATAAATTAAATTTTAAATTATTTTTAAAGTATAATTATTTAAATTATACTTTAATTAATCAAATTTTTATCATTAAAAAAAATCGCATTGATATTTGATATAAAAAAATTTAAAACATTTGAAAATTTTCACTTTAAAACTTATTGTCTCGTCCCGTCTATGGGATTATTTGTAAATTAATTTCAACCAATTTTTTGTCTATAATTTGTAAAAATGAATCCCATATTTGGATTAGGAATAATTAATAATTTATATTAATGTAAAACTTGTTTTTTTAATATTAGTGAAACTAAATAAATTTAATGGTAATGATTAAGGTAAAAATAAGTTTACTTAGTAGTTAAAATTTATCTTAACAATCCAAATAACATAAAAACATGTCCAAATGACATTTTATATCCATATTTTGACCATATAATCACTTTTATATTATTTGTTCCAATATTTTAGGATCATGATATAAGGGATACCTCCCCATAGTGTTTAACCTTTTTTATTTACAAGAATGTAACTTCTACCCCACTATAAAATAAAACTCACCTCCCACCCACCCTTTATTCACACATCTCAAGCCCTTTGGATCACCCAAAACCTTCAAAAATAATCTTAAAACTTCAATGAATTCATCTGAGAAGCCTCTATTTTGTTATATATCAAACCAAGGAATCCATTTTGCGCAAACCAAAATAAGTTTCCCAAAGAAGAGGTAACATCCTTCAACAAGAACTTTTGTTATATTTATTTCTCCAACCACAAAATTATTCCTATTAAATGTTTATATAATAACCTTGGTATACTTAATATACTTATATGTTTTTATGTTAACTTTATGATGCACACTCAAACTCACATGCCTCAAATGGGATATGAAATCATCATTCGTGTGTACAACGGACTACCGCCTCGCTAACCGATGTCGTTCTTTCTTCCATTACCACCTCAAAACATTGGTAATAAGGATGGAATTACTGTTTTTATATGATATTTATGATATTTATGATTTATTTATACTCATTTAATTATTACATAACACATAACTTTATGCATTCCATTATTCGAAAATATCATAACTTTGTTTTTGAATGTGTGGACTACCGAATCCTCAATGTGATGCGATTCGTTCACTCTTTAAATGGAATATTTAAAGGATAGGTTAAATAATAATTTGATATATATATAAAATAATAGTTATAATATAAATATAATATATATATATATATATATATCATTTACCATTCTTTCATTCAAAATATTACTAGAAAATGGAAACAGTGTCATGCGTACGTATGACATACCGTCTCCATAAATAGTGTATCTCATTTTCAGTTTAAATCTTTTATAGATTATTATAAATAAATATATACTAAAAATATATTATGTTTATATTATGTTTTACATTTTTTAAGATATGTAAATAATGATCAAAGTAAGAGGACCAAAAATAAAATTTCAAAACATATATGAAAATCTAATAGGATATTACCAAAAACATAACTTTAACATGGAATTGATAATAAAAATGAAATATAAAATCATAATAAAATAATATATGTTATGATATAAAATAATATGTTTTTTTAATATTTATAAAAAAATTATATTTATTATAGAGTAGGTTTTAACATGTATGAAGAAATTCAAGACATAAGGTAAGGGTTTTCTCATCTCACTTTTATTTCTGTGAGATATATGATCTATTCATCGCTTATTATTATTGTGTGGTGAATATACTCCCAAATGAAATTTTATATAAAAATTTAATTTTTTATATCATATTATAATATTAAATTTAATTTATTATTTTATTTAACTCATGATTCAAAATTTACTCATGTAGTAAGAGTATTTATAATAGCACTTTTATTTATGCAAGACTTATTAATTATTCACCACTCATTTCATTTATTTGGTGTATACAATTCCCATTAAAATATTCTATGATTATTATACTTAAATTTATCGGTATTTAAATATCCATTTTATGATCTCCATTTCATGGGTTTTGTAGTTAAAAAGTTACCAAATCGATAATGGAATTTTGTCTCAATTTTCCTTCTTTGAGGCTCATGTTATAATATGCACCTATATTATTTTAGTAGGTTTATAAACTAACACGTTTCCATGTTATATAACTAATATCCTAATTTTAATGATTTTTTAAGCGTAATATAATTTTATTCTCTCATAGGGATTAGGAATCAAAGTTACCAACTTGTTAAGGGTTTTCTGTTTCAATATTAATGTTTATTGGACTCGTTTATGATCATGTCTCCAAAGTTAAAATATCATGATTTAACTCTCATGATTTTTCATTAATATTATTCTCCTCTATTTATTCATTCTCTTTCCATGTAATGGTAACATTGTCCCACTCTTTGGTAATTAAGATAATTATGAAAAAAAATTTTAAAAATATGACATTATTTATCTTTTTGGTTAAAAATCTATGTTCTTCTAAAACCATGTTTTCTAAAAATGTTTTCAAAACTAATTTAAGTGGTTTTCAAAGAAAAAGGTTTTCAAAAAACTATGTTTAAAAATATTTTTAAATGATTTTCAAAGCTTCTTTTTTATGTTTTGAGAGGTATTTTCAAACCAAAAATTCAAAAAAATATATGTTTAAAAAAAATATTTAAATTATTTTAAAATATACATTTAATTATTTTCAAATGATTATTTCCAAAAAAATGATTAAAATATTGTAAAATATTACATTATAGGTTTTCATGGTTTTTTTGAAATAAAAATTCCTTCAAAATGTTTTATGATTTAAAAAGAGTTTTTCAAAGTGGAAAGGATACTTTATTCAAACAATGTTTTAAATGTTTTTTTATTCATACTTTATTTTTTTAAAAATAGTTTTTTTAATGAAAATGATTTCTGAAAATGTTATATTATTTAAAAATTTAATTTTAAATAAAGATTATTTTATTTAAGAAATGATCTAGATCATCTTTAAAAACCCTTCTCCATCTAATATGGAATCCTTTGATATAGTTTATGATTTTTTGGAGATATGATTCAAGGATACCATTCTTATTATTTCTTTGAATGGTTTATATTTAATATGAAATTTTTTTATGAAACCTATTTCTTTTCCATGGTTTATACCATGATAAAATTATTATGAATTCCATCTCTTTTTATTGGTCATAATATGATGAATTTTTTAATATATTATGTCACATGTATGTTTGATTTCATTAGTTGATGGGTGGTACCTATCTCTCACCAATGCATTGGGTAACGACAGATAAATCATGAGTATATATGTTATGTGTTAACCTGATTACATGTTTAAAATGTTATGAATGAACCCAATTACATGTTCACAATGTTTTGAGTGAACCTTATTAAGTGTTCAAAATGATATTCATAAACCATATTAAATGTTCAAAATGTTTTGCGTGAATATGATTACAAGTGCATAATGTTATGAGTAAACCTTATTCTGTGTCATAATGTTATGCATGAACCTGATTATATGTTCAAGATTTTATGAATTGACTAGATTTCAATTCCATATATTTATATGTGAACATGATTACATGTTCAAAATGTTATGCATAACCCTAATTACATGTTTCCAATGTTATACAAGGACCTGGTTTCATGTACATATGTTTATGCATGAACCTGATTACATGTTCACAATGTTATGTGTGAACCTAATTAAATGTTCACAATGTTATACATGGACCTAGTTTTGTGTCCATAAGTTTATTAGCGGGTCTGATTTCAAGTCCATAACTAAATGAGTGAGCGTATTTTTATTTACACATCTTCACAATGTTATAAGTTGTTGTGTATGACACAACCCTATATATTATACCAATGTTATGCTCTCATAACTCATATTCATTGATTTTCATATGATTTATGTATTATGAAATGCCAATATTTATTACATGATTCATGTTTATGATCTATGATATGTATGGTATGATCTTTTAATGTCATAATTATGTTCTCATTCCATTATGTTCATGTTATTCATACATATCTCCTTTATTTTCCCTTACTAAGCATCTGATTTCAGCCTTTATTATGATTCCATTCCCTGGGTTATGATAAAATGTTTTATATAGGAGTACTAAATGGGAAGATCTTTATAGGAAAACATTGAATATATTTCTCCTATTTATAATATTATGTTTCATGTTTCCAAATACATTAAAAAATTATGATCCTTGAGCATATACTCTGGTAATTTGATGAATATTATTTTAAAATGATGTAATATACATGCATGTTAATCCTAGGTATCTATTTCTGGTATCAGAGGAGAGGTTTAGTCAACCTTAAGAAACTATTAATGGAAAATTTTAGTGAGATCCATATAGATATTTATATAGATATATCTAGATATTTCTCAAAGGATTAGCCTGTGGTATCATAGATTGAAAAGTTGGTGTCATGATTTAGGAATCCTATAAGTATTTTCTCATGATTATGTAGTTTTCTGATATGATAGGTGTTTATAACACTATTCTTTATGGCCTTAGTCGATGGTATAAAATATATGGAAGTGATTTAACATTGAATGATATATATGTGAATATTATTGGCAATATATAAATCAGTTTCTAGAAATGAAGTCTCATGAAGAAAATCAAGAATGTGGTATGAGTAATGGTTATATTGTTGAAGATAAAGAGATCACAAATGATATGTGAAAGCTATGGTATTTGCTAAAAGTATTTTTACATTTAACATAATAATAATGATTATATTTAGGTTGAAGAACCTTAATAAATGATTCATATTTAATATTCTAGGAAAGGGGTATAAAAGAATAAGGTGATTAAGCCTAAGTAATAGTTTGAGAATAAATTTGGATGATTGAAGTTTATATATACTAGAATTAAATAATTATGTTATATCAATTGTGAATAATTTTTTTCATTAAGGATTTTAAATTATATGTTGAATGGTGAAACAGAAATAGAAAAGTGATTTAATAGAAATGTGATATTGTTTTAAGGGAAGGTGACCCTTAGTGTGTTCCTCATGTTCATAAAAAAAATTATCTTAGATAAATATATTATTGATGTGGATAAAGTAAATTGGATAGTATTTATTACCATGGAACTGATTTTATATTTTATGAAAACGTTTTTTATGTTATCATTTATGAAGTTTACAATTGTTTTAGATTTAAAGAATCTATCCAATAATAAATGAAATCAGAAGGCATGCTTGTTTTAAATAATATTTATAGTAATTCATGTCATTACCATGTTTCGAATGAAAACATGATAAATTTATTCTGATGGTTGGTATGGGAAAACCAATCACTAATTTACGATATATGGGGGATCAATATTAAGATGATTTTTATAAATTTAGTGTACTTATTTGTAATTTTTTTTATTTACAATTTTTGAAAGAGTTGCAAGTTTAACCATTTGTGGAAAGTTTAAATTAAACTTTAGATACGGTTTTAGAGATTAAATTATTATCTTACCATATGAGGATTTATGCATATTGGATAACCTATGAAAACCATTTTTCTATAAAGATAACTAGAGATAGATGGAATAAACTGTCATTCTATTTAGGGATCTAATGATATACTAATTCTCTAGGAATGAATAATTCACCATCATTTATTTTTATAAGAGATGAATTTGAGATTGATGAAGGATAAAAATATGATATTATGTTGAAATCATGTAGTATACCTTATAATGAAATTCTTCAACTTTAGGACAAGGGTATTGAAAAAAATGATGTCTCGTTATCATCATTTTTATTGATATCGATGACCATTTTCAGGACTCTTTATATTATGGATTTTTTATCAATAACATTATGCTAACCATGTTCTCTACCACTCTCCATCAAAATATTATTGTTATATTTCTCTTCCATGTTCATTTTTTCACATTCCTCATATGTTCTCCTGTGTGGAAACCTAGTTAAGAGTTACTTTGGGTAACCGTTATGTTTCCAACTTTCCCTATTTAAAGGAAATTTTATTATTCATTTTTACGATGTGGATTTCTATGAAAGTAACTTTCAATTATAAAACTTTGATAGAACATATGAATTTTGAGTGATAAATCCATTTTAAGTTTGGTAGAATGTAACACCCCATGTTTTTATGAATTATTATTTTTTGAATAAATTAAAATTATCTAAAGGATTACATTTCACTCCACACCATGTTAATATTGATTTATACACAATACCAATATTATATTACTCTACACTAAAACCATATATTATTTATCGGTACACTCAACACTACGTTTGGATTCTATTACACACAATTCCATATTCCATCAATACCTTTCATTACATGCAAGATTGAGTTTTACCGAACTATAATATTCTATTAATATTATTATTAAAATATTTTTTAGTTATCGTCAAGCCATTGGGATAATAGATATGAATAAAATAAAAAAATCATTAAAATATGGTTTAAACATGTTTATAAAATTAATTCTATGGTTATAAATTAATTATAAATTAAAATAAAATCCAATTGAATATAATAGATGTGTTTTTATGAAAAAAATATTATTTATGATTCCCAAAAAGGCATTTTATTTTATTAAATTAAATTATTCACTATTAGTGAGATATATTAATGATATTTATATATTATAAATTCAACCAAATTTTTTAAAATTCATCCAATATTTATAATGGTCATAAAATAAGAATAAATCTAGTTTTAGCCATAAAAAATGAATTATTCTAAAAGGTAGTTTTACCACCATTTAATAGAAGACATGTTTTAAAACAAATTTTGAAAATTATATAATTCTTGTTTCGCAAAATAAAATTATTGTTTGAAATCATAATATAAAAATTTTCATTCGGTAAATTTTTGGTACATTTCTTGGGAAGTTTAATTTATTGACGAATTGTGAAAAAACGTCGTGTTTTAATTGAACACTTCATTTTTCTATAATTTATTTATATAGTTAAATTGTATTTTAAATTATTTTTAAAGTATTATTAGTTCAATTATGAATAAATTAATCTAATTTTAGTCATTTTTATAAATTTCACATTGATATTGGGTATAAAAACATTTCCAACTTTTGAACATTTTCACTTCTCGTTGTCTCATCCCATTTGCATGGTTAATTGTAAATTAATTTCTTCCGATTATATGTTTATAACATGGAATAAAATTGATTAAATATTTATAATAACAATAATTTATATTTTCTAGTAATGTCAAATTATTTTTTGACCAAAAATATTAGTGAATGTAATTAAAATTAATTACAGTGATTAATGTAAAAAACGGGTTCAATTAGTTTTTAAACATTAAATTAAGGGGCCAAATAACATTTACTAATTTCCAAGAGACATTTTATCGATATACTTCGATCATATTTTCTTTTTAATAAAATTTGGTGCATTATTGGAGTAACATGATGTAAGGGAGACCCCCTAATAGTGTTTTCCTTTTTATATTTACTATAAACCCACTAATCCGCTATTAAAGTGCACTAAAGACCCCCCCCCCCCCCCCCGCACACTTCTTAAGCACTTTTTATCATCTAAACCATTCCTAGAGTAGCTTTAATATTCCCTCACTTCATACTAGAAGCCTTACTTTTGGAAAAAAATCCATCCAAGGAAGCCCTTTGGTGAAAACCATAAGAAGTTATCCAAAGAAGAGGTAATATTATTCAACAAACACTTTAGTTTTATTTCATTCTCCACACCATCAATTCTTCTTATTACACAATTACATTATAACCTAGGTATGGTCAATATAATAATATGTGTTTCTGTTAATTTTATGACCTACAATCACACACACTTCTATCAAATTCGATACACAATCATAATTCATGTGTAAGACGGACTACCGTCTCATGAACAGATGTTATTTATTTTTCCATTAACACATCTCAAGGTTGGTAACAATGATGAAATTAATATTTTTATATTATACTTATGATATTTATGAATTATTTATATGACTTTCATTATTATATAATATATACCTTAATGGTTTCCACTTTTTGGAAAAAATATAACATCATTTGTGGATGTGTTTTCTATCACCTCCTCAAAGCGATGTATATCATTCACACTTTAAATAGAATGTATTAAGGATGGGTTAAATAAATATATTATATATATATATAATAATAATTATACTAGAAATATAATACCTAGATATATATATCAGGATATTTTCTTTTCTAAAAAATATGATAACTAAATGGAAACAATGTTCATGCGTACGTACGGTCTTCCATCTCCATGAAAGGTGTATCTCATTTTCTATTTTTGTAATATATATATATATACTATTATAAATAACTATATACTGAATATATATGATATTTATATCATTTTTTACATTATTTAGATAATTAAATTATGATCAAAGAAAAAGGACCAAAAATAATAAGTCAAAACATATACGAAAAACATACTTGATATTACCTTAAACATAACATTAACATTGAATTCTTAATAGAAGGGTAATATAAAGTCATAATAAAATCATATATGGTATGATAAATAATAATATGGTTATGTTTTATATTTATAATAAACGTATAGTTATTAAACATGAGGTTTTAATGTGAACACAGAAATTTAAGACTTAAGGTAAGGTTTTTATCATCTAACTTTTATTTAAGTGATATATATCCTATATTCAACAATTATTCTTGATGTTTGATGTATATATTTCCCTATGACATTTTATATCAAGAATTTACATTATTAAATGGTATTAAAAGATTAAATTTATGTTATTATTTCACGGATCCCATGATTCAAATTTTACTCAAGAAGAAAGAGGATTTGTAGTCTCACTTTTATTTCAACGAGAATTATGGCTTATTAACCACACGTTTATTTTATATGGTGTATATAATAACCATGAATTTTTTATATTATTATTATCCTTAATTTTATTGGTATTTACATATCCTTTTTAGGATCTCTCTTTCATGGGGTTTACTTTTAAAAAAAATCAAATCGATATGGGAATTTTGACTCAATTTTCATTATTTGAGACACATTTTATACCATGCACCTATATTCATTAAAGAGGTTTATATAATGAACATATTCCATTTTATATAATAAATCTAGTAATTTTAATAATATTTTAACTTCATGTAATGTTATTCTAACCTGGGTATTTGGAATCAAGGTTTCCAAAGTGGTAACAATTTTATGTTACAATCTCACTGTTTATCGAGATTATTTAAGATCAAGTCTCCAATATTGAAATATAATGATCTAACTCTCCTAAATAATCCTGAATATTATTATCCTTTGATAATTCATGATATTTAAAAGTAATTCTAGAATTTTCCAACACTTTTGTACTTAATATAATTAAGAAAATGTTTTCAATAAAAACTGACAATATTTCCCTTTTTTGTCAGAAATTTGTGCTCTTCCAAAACCATGCTTTCTCAAAAAATTCAAAAATTTTCACATTTTTTTAAAATAAAATGATTTATAACAATTATGTCTAAAAATTGATTTAAATAATTTTAAAATATCCCTCTATAAGTTATAAAGATTTTATTTTCAAAGAAAATGATTTAAATGATTTTAAAAATTATTTATAATTTTTTACGGTTATTTGTAAAAAAATTGTTTTCAAAATGATTTATGATTTAGAAATATTTTTTATATGTGGAAATGATATTTTCCTCAATAAATTTTTTAAATTATTTTTAAAGATTATTTTTTATTTTTTAAATGTATTGTTTTAATGAATATGATTTATTTAAATGTTCTTTGTTTTAAAAAGTGAATTACAAAGAAATATTATTTTTCATAATGAATTATCCAAGTGATCTTTCAAAATCCTTCACTATCTAAGATAGAGTACTTTGAAATATGTTATGCTTTATTGGGGATATTATCCAATGGATCCATTCTAAATCATCCATTTAATGGTTTTTTTTCAAGATGACAAGTTTTTTATGAAACCTGTGTCTCTTACATGGGTTATACCATGATAAAACACTTGTGAAAAAAATATATTTTTATGGTTCATGATATGATGAATGTTTGATTATATTTTGGAAAATATATGTATGATTTCATTATGTACCCAGTGGGACCTATATCTCCCTCTAATGCATTGTGTATCAATGGATAACACATGAGTATATATGTTATGCATGAACCTAATTACATGATCAAATTGATATGATTGAACCTGATTACATGTTAAAAATGTTATGAGTGAACATTATTATGTGTTCAAAAATAAATTCAGGAACCTAATTACATGTTCACAATGTTATTACTGAACTTGATTACCTGCTTACAATGTTATGGGTGAACCTTATTATGTATTCAATTTATTATTTGTAAATATGATTACATATTCACAATGTTATTCATAGACCTTTATTCACATTCATGTGTTTATGTGTGAGCTAGATCATGTTTTCACAATGTTATGTGTGCACCTAATTTCACGTTCACAATGTTGTTAATAGACATGGTTTCAGGTCAACATTCTTATGTGTGAACCTAATTAAAAGTTCACAATGTTATACATGAACCAGATTACATGTTAAGAATGTTATGTATGGACCTGGTTGCATGTCCATAAGTTAACGTGAGGGCCTTATTTTATGGAATTAAATTAATGAATGAACCTGTTTCTTTGACACATGTCTACAATGTTATAAGTTAATGTGTATTCCACATGTCGATATCTTATTCCAATTTCATTATCTCATGACTCGTGTACTTTTATTTCCTTGTGATTCAAGTCTTATAAACTACCAATACTCATTCCATGATTCATGTATATGATCTATGATATGCAGGATATGATTTTATAATATTATTTTCATATTCTCATACCCTTATGTTTATGTCAAGATTACATATCTCTTTTATTTACCCATACAGAGCATATGATCTCACTCATTCTTATGTTTCCCGTCCCCAAGTTATGAATAAATTTTTTATGTTTGAGTACTAAATGGGAATATATTAATGGGAAACATTCAAGATATTTCACCAAGTTATAATATTGTGTTCTGAGTTTCCAAAGACATTATACTATTATGGTCCTCGGGCATGTACAATTTTAATGAGCTGAATATTCATTTAACATGATTTAATGTCCATGTTTGTTAATCCTGGGTCATTATACCACATGGGTCGTACACTTTAGTTTCATTCTTCCCATGGTCATTCACCTCTCACTCCCTCTATCCTCGTCTTCTATGGTGATTTAACCTTGTTTCTTCCCAAGTAGGGTCATATCCCCTATGTATGGAACTCTACTTCCTAAATTTCGATTATTCCCTTCATCTTCTTCTCTATTGGCCACCCCCCATTTATATTAAAACACTATGAATTTATATTTGACTATGTTTTTATGATTTCATTGATGTTAGGATGTGTGATGGATTCTTCAGGTCTCATTCTTCATTTTTATGTGTCCTCCATCAAAGGGTACATGTTCTGTCTTATTTTGGATTAGTTCCACTCAAATTAAAGTAGTTATTCCCATTCCATAACCTTTTAATTTAGAATCATTTATTACTGGATGTTTAATTAGTATTTTAATTATTAATTGATAATTTTAAATTTTTTATATTATATTTTCATGAAGAAATTGGTTTTTATATTATGTTCCCCTAGAAGTGAAGGGTTTTCCAAATATTTAATGATTAGATTAAATATATATTTTCCAAAAGGCCCATTAAATATTATATGTAAGTTAACAAAAATATCCTTGGATTTTAAATTCAAGTAACTAAAATGGTTTGAGGTTAATTCTATTTTTTCATAAAGGTTTACGTGGAATTTCATGTACTGATAAAAAATTTTAAGGGTCTATTTAACTAAAGTGGAGTGTCTAGAATTTTTTAGACCCCATTTGGGTCATGTGTGAAACTGAAAGAGTAATGTTTAAATATTAAAATCGTTTATTTATAAAAAGAGGGATGATTTATTAAATTAATTTTGAGGGTTATTTCATGAAAATTTATTTAAGAAATGTTTTTTAATTTATTTTTCAATGTCTGAATTATATAACAATAGAAAATTGTCCACCATATCAAAATAAATTTTATTATATTTTTGGTGGGAACTATTAATCATTTTCAAAAGGAGTTTTATTGTGAGACCCTCATTATTACCTTTTTAATTGTATCCCCTATTTTAGATGGTGTTAGTGTATGGAGAGCTATAGTAGATATCTGGTGCCTATTTATTCAAATTATTTTTCTGATTATTATCTCATTTCTTATAAGGGTTTTGGTAAAGGGAATAATAGGTCATTAAGTAGATTCATGTATGAATTTAAATACTAGTTTAGATAATGTGTCTTTCTAAAGAGTGAAAAATATATTGAGTCACCTAGATGGTTCACCATGGTATTTCGTTATCCTGGGTTGAGGGTCTAAGGGATCAGCTTATTCGATGGTACTACTAGGATAAATATTTTATTTTAGGTGGACCTAGATTTCTTATCTATTATTTAGGATTGTATTAATTGAGTGTCTAGGTTGGTAGCTCAAGAAATATACATTTTCATCAGTGTTTTAGTGTGTTCTATATATTATTTTACCTATTTCATATACCACTTATGTCACCTATACTTTATTTTACATTCTTGAATTATCTACCTTTAACCTGTGGTGTCGATTTATATTATGCACTAACTAATTTATTTGGATTCCCTTTATTTAAAATTGATTTCAGATAGTTTTTTGATTTTTTTTCGTATTTAAGGCTTTCAAAATATGTTTTTAAAAGAGGCTTTAAATAAGTATTTTCACTTGAAAAAATATTGGATGATAAAATAAATTTCAAGTGATTTTTTTCATTAAAAGATAATAAATTGTAAAACCTATTTTTTAATTTTATTTCAAACTTCAATAAAATGATTTTGTAATAAAAAACATGGCATATTGCAAGGTGGGTGGTAGACTACTAAATATTAAATTACTATACCTATAAAATTTTATTTTTAGGTTTTTAATTCAGTTATTTACAACTCTTAGAGAATTAAATATAATTTTTTATTTGATATTAGTGTTTATTACTTTCAATTAAGCTCATTAGATCAATATCATTGTACACATAAGCATTCACTAATTTCAGTTCTTGTTACTTGTGGATTATACTATGCATATGGGACATTGTGTATATTGAACTCATTTTTTCTGAAGGTGAGGGAGTTTGGAGGGTGCAAAATTTTAGTTAATATTCATTTTTATTAAATTATTATATCTTCCTACTTGTTTATTTTTTTTATTTTTATTTGATTATTCTGTGAATTTCTGACTTATAGAAGGGTCATTTTGGATTTTTAGAGGAAAATATGTTGTGTATAAATTTTTATTTAAGTTAAAAAACATTTTAAATCTATATATTTTATTCCCAAAAACCATTCTTTAACCTCTGGGAGGTCATGAATTCCCCTCAGTTCAATGGAAGATTGCTTCAGGTGATGTCTGGATGGTGCTCCAAGCCAATTCGTTACAATTCTCATGTAATTAGTAAATGGGATAAATAATATTTGATAACAATTTATGGAGTTATTCAATTTGAATAGAAATAAATATAATATTGATATGAGTTTCTACCTAAAAGTTTAGATTATATTTAATAATTTACTAGTTTTACTTAAGCTCTTAAGATAGAAATGAGATGAGATGAACCAAATGTCTAAAATTTTGTGCAATTACTATATATATGGGGATATTTATGTGTGGTTGAATTTTTAATTTCAATTTCATTGAGATATTAAATTTTTTACGTGTTAAATATTATAAAAAAATTAGTGACCATATGTTCCAAGAATAAGATTTGTTCTAGAATGAAATGTAATTTATCATACAATATTGGATAATGTGTGTTGTGGATTTATGTTGAGTTATTTTGGTTAATAATATATGGATAACAGATCTCATAGCCTCCAAAAAGACTCTAGAATACCAGTTTTTAGCTAAAAATTGATAAATAAAATGAGAAGAGAAAAATAAGGGAAATCCAAGAGTTTCCCAAGATACATTAGTTGATATATAAAACGAATATTTAGATCATGGGAATAACCATGTAAAAAATTGAGGAGAAATTAAATGAGATTCATGAGAACTAAATTTCATGTAGATATTATATATGTTACAATATATAAAATAAAAATAATTGTGACCTGGGTATAAAAAAAAATATATTTTTATAGAGAGAAGAAGAGTTTTTGAGGTTGAATCCAAGAGTTGTTATGAGAAATTTTTAAGAGAACTCTCAAAGAAGAATTCATTAGTGTAAAAAATTTGATGATGTTGATAATCATCTAGTATTTAAATATGAAGAATAAAAGGATATCATTTATCATTATGTGATCAGTGTGCTAAAGATAAAAAGAAGGAAGAATAAGAAACTATGTGGGAGACTGATTGTACTTTTGTTCTTATAAGTTGAGTCAGACAATTTAAAATAAGAGGGGTTATAGGGTTAGAAGATCATAGGAGTGTATTGAGTTGATGAATCTAGTGAACAAGTTATAAATGTTATTTTTGAACATTTTATGTTTCTTAAGATCATAATAACCACTGTGAAGAGGGAGTTGAATTATTGGTGATCATTTAAAATTTTATTTCTGTTCAAAATAAACCCTGAAACCTATTATTGTGTATTAAAACATATTAAATTTATTTCACAACATTAGAAGAATTCAATGATAAGAATGTAAATTATGGAAAACAATATTTACATGGTTTGTCCTCAGTTTGAAATTATATATCCTTTTCATGGTGAATCACATTGGTCCATTTAAATCCACTTTTATAAGAAGTTAATATAACTTGATTAAACTCCTATTAAACTCATAATATATCCTTATAGTAAATATTATATTTCCTCTTATTAGTTAAAAAAATTAATTATCAAACCAATACAAAACAGGATAAATAACTTATCTTATATTCTTCATAAAAAACATCCTGAAAAATTCCATATGATATTTTTTTCCAGTATCTTCCTTCAGTGATCCTTATTACTTCAACAAATGCACTATATCTGGTATAACTTGCTAACTATACATAAGATCTATGATATTTCCAATGAACAAAATCACTTTACCTCAAAACCTATTCTAAAACTCTTTTAGATACAATCTTAGTCCGGTTTATCTGACCTATGCTTCTGGCTACTGACTCTTATTGAAACTTTGGTTAGTGACACATCTCACTACACCAGTTCCTAGTGTACTTACTCAACTATATTTTAATGCTATTCGAAACCCAAGTTACATTGAAACTTTTAAAAGTTCACCAATTTTCACAAATATGAATAGTGTATCATTCTTATAACTTTATCATGGTTTCACCCACTTTTTATAGGTTCATTGATATGAGAAAATTCTAGAACTCAAAATCATTTTTCCACTCAGTGAAAACTCAAATTAAAAAACCTCATCCCAACTCAATTTTACTAGATGATCCTAAAGCCTTCAAGGGTATTCTATAATCTTCATACAAACTTATCACCGTATCCATCTCTTATAAGTTTCATAAAATCGATATTAAGGAAATTATTCATAACTTTTTTAATATTTCTACATAAATAAAACATTTAATGAATTCAAAAAAATCATCATTTTTGGGGGTTTTAAAAATTTTGTATAAATATTTAACGATCTTCACCAGGTGAATTGTTTCACTATGCACTATTTCTTCATTTAGTGAATATATTGTATTTCTCTAGCTAATCATCCACTATGTTGACTTATATCTATCTAGTTTATTTTGACCAATTGGTTAAAATGATTTCATCTAGTACATCATATCTCTAAAAAATATTATATGGAACATGAAATATTCATAAAATCATATTTGTGATGAAATTTTGTACATTTTTATGATGTTACTCAATCTAATGGATCTTTTTTTACTCATCCTTATAGTTCTTCATCTAATAGAATTAAACTGTATCCTTCACTCTATATCATTATCTTTCCATACATCATCTGCTTGTTCACCTCAACTCCCTCTATCATTTTCACTAGATTTGTTGACTATCTAATAAAATTTGTAAAAATTCAAAATTCTTTTGTAATAAAATACCTATACATCATGTTACATTGACTCAAAAGTTGACCTATACCCTTTTATCTAGTTACAAAAACCATTATTTGACCATTAACTCCCTCACAACCTGACACTTCTACTCGAAAATAAATTTTCTAACACCATTATACTTATTTCCCTTCATACGTTTTTCACATTGTACAAGTTTTTAAAAACCCACCATTGATAAATTTATGAAATCCTATGACTAATAAAAACCACCCCAGTATATCTAATAACATTTTGAAACTATAACGTTATAAATATCCTTCATCTCAATCTTATAATATCTATATGATTATCTGTATCTTGTATACTTTATTGGTTACCATCAGTTAGTTAACCTCAATCACTCGGTTTGGACTCATCCTTGAATAATGAATATATTAATTATTTTAGGAAGATAGAAGAATTACATCATATCATCTTACATAGGTAAAGTTTCATAACATATTTATGTAAACATCATTCACCTCCTCCAACACTTCATAATAAAAACTTTCATAACAAATTTAGTAAATCATTCACATCTATTTGAAAAAACATTCACAACAAGTTATGTTGCCAAAAAAATTATAAAATTTATAAAAATATCCTAAAGGATCTTCAATCCCCCATATATTTTTTGAAAACATACATAAAAACTTTTTAAAAAATTAAAAAAATATTTTCCAAACTTGTTATCAAACCATATATTTTCTCATTGAGAATTTATTCACACCACGCTACTGGTAAAATAGTGTTTTTAAGGCATGTAACCCATCAATGATTAGGAATTCATATCCATGATAAGATAAAATTACCCTAACTATTTTTCTCTCCTCATTTTAGGATAACAATAGCTTCATATTAATAACAGAAAGAGTTGTACCCCTTCTTACAAAGTTTTAAATTCTCTTTCCTTTTGAAAATATAATATAATGTGAGGTGAGGGATGCTTCCTTATAAATTTTAGGAATGATTTTGTGAATGATGGTCATGTAGTTATATAATAAATTCCACAAATAATTCTCTTGTCAGGTATTTGGTGAAAACAACTTCCATTTAATACTTTTTTCAAATATAATTAATAATAATATCCCCACTGGTAAATTTTTCTCTTATAAAAGGACAATTAATATAAATTTGTTTTGATCTAGAATGTTGTATAGTATTTTTGGAAGTATCAACAGAACTTTTATTATCACAAAGTATATTCAATTTTTTATAACATTCACTCTCAGATATTCTAGTTTAACTTTCATCCATATCATTTATGTACATGAATAGGTGGCACAAATATAATATCCTACAACTTTACTCAATGTAAAAGAGTATTTATTCTTAATATTCCATTTCACACAACACTATATCAAGAAAAATATTTTTCCTAATATTTAATTTCTATCATTACAATATCCTACCCAATCATCATTACTGTATCCAAAAACTATTATGTCACAAATTCTATTATACAGTAGGCCATTATATGATGCTCCTGTAATATACATGAGTATTCTTTTAGCTTCCAACATATGTGATTAATTAGGACAACTATAATATAAAATACATAATTTAATTGAATAAACAATTTCTTCCCTTGAGGATGTATGATTGACTAATCTTCTAATCAACATATGTAATTCTTTCTAATTAACTCTTTTCCCAACATCATATTTACTCAACTTTACACCAATAGAGAATGATGTTTAAATATATTTTGATTATTTCATTTTAATATTTTATATAAATTCCTTGTAATATTTTTATAGTTATAGAAATATATATATTTCCTTTTATCAAATTAGTAATCCAAAAAATAAATTTAACTCTCCAATAATTTACATGTTAATTTCATTCATCATTTGATCATAAAATTATTCACAATTTCTATCCCTATAACCTAAAAAAATATATTATAAATAGAAAAAATGATAATAAGGTTATATGCTCTCATTTTTTTAGAATATACATTTCTATAAAATTTTCATTTATAAATTTTTAACTACTTCAATCCATTTTCAAGTTTAGAGTTCTCACCACAAGGATTATTTTTCAACCTATACAAAGCATTCTTTAGATTACATGACATAATTCCATCTTTATCAAGTAAAAACCCACTAGGATTCTCAGTATAAAATTATTCGTTGATTTTTACATTAAAGAAAGATTAATAATCATCCATTTATATACTTTGTAATAAGGATGTTCAAGAATATCCAAAAAAATATTTATATAGTTTCAAGTCACACAATAGGGGAAAATGTTTATTCAAAATAAATATCATCCACCTATGAGTAACCTCTGAAATAAATAATTATTTATTTCATGGTATTTATCAATGTTCAATGAGATTATTTATGAATAACTACATTTTTCATATAAAAATCTTTCATACTAGTCATGGAAAAATATCTAAGATGTGATTCTTTCAATATGACCAAACTCTTAATTCATTTCATATATCAACTATTTTTCTTAAACTAACTATGAAACTATTTGTGTTTACAACTATTAGATAAGAAATGTCTAATGTTCTAACCCCGAATTATTTATGGTCTAAAATGGATTTTCTATTTTCAAATGATGTTATCAGTTTTTCCAATTTTTGAAAAAAATCGACATTATATGTTTTCTTCAAAGCATACATTCTTCTTCAAAAACTAATCTGAGTCACTTTTTATAATGGTAAGAATGTAGTAATATTTTCTATTATATTTATTATAAATAAACATTCTATATATCATAACATATTCCTTATCATCTTCATAAACTTTTTTTATAGAGGTTTGATGTTAAAAAAATATTGCATTATAAGAATCCAAAAAAAATTATAGAAATATATTTAAACATTTGTAGCTTCTTCCATTGGGTGATTAAACCTTGAAAATTCCTTCATCATATTTTTCACTAAACATTCCAAGATTTTGTTTTTTGAACTCTATTAACTAATCACTCCAAAAACCATGAAATATTTTACTAAGGAATTTTTCTAATATAACATATCCTAGGAAGTCATTTTAGATTCTGTCTAAAACAAACATATATTTTGAATATGAACACCTTCACATATATACTCTCTCCAAAATAATTTAGAAATTATGTATTATAATTGCATGCTTCTTCCCATTCATACTAAACTTATTTCTTTACTTTATGTTACTCTATGTTGTTGAGCAGTGTATATAGCATTGTAATTCTTGTTCATTCCATGTTTATTTAGATAGGATTCAAAATATTTTCTAATGTACAGCTTCAGATGTTTAGTTCTCAGCATCAATATATAAACAATCATCTCTCTTTCAACATCCCTTCTAAAACATCTAAAAATCTCTATATTATCTAATTTATGTTTCATGAATATTATATTGGTTATCCAAGTGTAATCATCAATGAATGTAATAAAGTAAAAATCACCATTAGTTTAATAATATCTCATAAAAACCAAAAAATTAGACTAAATAATATAAATAGTTCTGTTGTATTGTATTTCAACTATCTTATGTTTTTTTCATCAAAATTACCATCTAAAAATTTTGTACAAATAAAATCAACTTTCCACTTTAGTTATGGTATGTTTCTAACCCCATATTCAATATAAAGTGTTTTCAAAATTGTTTGGTCAAGATAGAGAAGTCATTGATACCACGGATTATTTTCAACTTCACCACTTAAGTAACATTAGTTACAAAGATCACCTATTTTGAAAAGACTTCATCTATTCCTTTCTACCATATTAAAAAAATTCCCATATTTTATGATTATGATGAAATAATAATCATTACTAAAAATAATGTACATACTATTTTCTTAAAGTTATCTAACACTATATAAGTTCTTTTTGATCCCATAAATATAAAAACTTTATTTTATTTCAGTTTTTGGGATTCAATTTTAATTGCTCAAATTCCTATGATTTTTAAGGAACAATTATTTTGGAACTTAATTTCTCATATTTCAATTTTTTCAAAATATTTCATGTTATTTCTATAAATTTTCATATTTTAGGAATAACCATAGTCAATAATCCAACATTTTTTCTTTTTCTAGATATTAAATTTGTCTTAATAATAAAATCTATTTCCTAAGCTTCATTTTTTCCAAAATCATTTTCTTTTCTTGTATAAAAAACATTTTCCAGATTAGTTTTCAGACTTCTTTTAGAAAAGTTGCCTGGTTGGTCACATCTTCAAAAATATTTTTCTAGGAAATCAAATTAGATTTTAATTGGAACCCATCTAGAATTTGATGGTATTATTTTTCTTTCTTTATGAAATTTTATGAGGTTACTCTCTTTTCTTCCACCATTACTCCCCATGATCTCATGAATAATCCTAAGGAGAGAAAAGTTGTAACAAAAATCATATTCCTTATTCCCATATACCACAACACATGTAATATCGACTGAATTTTTATATTCCCTATAATAAGGATAATTCTTTATAGAAAGTATTAAGAGGTTTGTAATGACTTTCTGTTTTTTCTTCCCCTGGCCTAGGTATCCTTTCTTACAGTGGTTATTTTCTAATTTGGTATATATTATATGTTTTCCATGTCATTTATTAATCCAATATTCCCTATTTATATTTCTTAAATATAAATAGTTATAAATATTAGATGATATTTAATTTTTAGTGATTATATATGTCACATGATTCTTTAGGATAATTTTCATAGCAGCACGAGATGTTTCTGTCTTTATCTCTAAATACATGTTAAAATTTTTAGTCATCTTCCTTGAGGTATATTCTACCTCAAGGAATTTATATTGATCTTTAAAGACCTAATTTTCCCAATTATATAGTTTCTTATTAAAACCCTTCATTATCTTTCCTTACACTTCAACTTTCAGTTTGAGGTTCTTAGTCTCCTTAGTGTACACATATTTGTTTCTAAGCAGTTATTTTTTAATAATTTTTTTATGTCAACCCACACCGTTAATACACCTTTATTCGTGATTCATTTAAAAAATATACACATAATAAAACCCTAGAATATCATGAGGCCTAGTGTGTTCTGAAAATTTGGTACATAAAATAATAACATGAAATATAGGTGAAACAACAAAATTTAAATACTCCATAATATGTGCATAAAATCCATTGATATTATAATATTTAATGGGATATCCTGGGGGCATAAATAAGAAATCAGTGAGCTATAGAGCCCAGTAAGAGAATAATCCAAGAATAGTATAAAACAAAGCAGTATATGTGAGTCAAGAGGAATATCATGGTAAAATAATAGGGGTAATATTCATAAACATGGACATCGAAGCATGATATAAAATGATAACATAAAGGAAACATGGGAATGCGTAAACAACATAAAACATGACATTATAAATGTAAGTAAAGGAGAACCCCCAAGACATCTTAACATAGTGTTCTTAGGAAAACCTATCATAAACCACAAATGGTATCTCATGAGATAAAAATACTACCCATTCCATTAGAGAGTTATATAATTCCAGACCAACCCTTCAAATTTTATCTCGTACATTCATAAGTGTGCCATTGATATCTTACAATATAAGGATATATTTAATCACCTTTATTCCCATTATTAAGGAATTTCGGTTTCATACATAAAATTCCCAAATAACTAAATTATATGTAAATCTGTGTGAATACCCATGAGTGGAAATTTGGATGGGTATTCCCTATAAAACATTTTGGCTTGGAAAATCACAGGATAATTTTGGAAGCATAATAGGGGTACATAATGATTCCATGAAAGGTATAACATGATTTAAATGGGTATATCATCACTTGAAAATGATAAATAAATTAATATATATGTTTCAAAACATTTCACAACATTAAAAATTGTAAATCATATGCCATACTATAAAGAATGTGCTTGAATAAAGAGGATAAGTAGATGATCCCTTACTTTGGGAGTGTGCTTCTAAAATCTTGGGAAGAGCTTCCTAAGATCTTGAGGAAACCTGGAAGGATATATATAAGGATTAGAAGAATACAATTTTGACCCATGAGTTTTAACGAAATAGTAATGGGATTTTGGAAGGGTTTATATTGAAAATGAGAGGGGAATTATTTATTAATTTCTAAACATAGGTTATGGAATATGTATGATAAAATAACCAGAACCAAAAACCTTATAAAATTTTTTTACAATGTATTCTTCTAAATAGGAGTGTTTTTAAATATTTTATAATTCTAATAATATAAATCCTGAAATTAATATAATTGGTGATGTGGAAGTTATTTCTGTTCATAAAGAATTTATTTTAAAATATTAAAATATAATATAAGTTTTGGAGGATTCATTAAAGGTTTATAAATTTAATCAAATAATTTCAAGATTACATTATTTTAAATATAAAGCCAAAATTTTTATTGTTATATTCATTGTATTATTTATTATATATCTTTTTGTATTTTATGATTCAAGAATACCAACTGTATATTTATATTGTATTAAATTTTTCACCAAAAATTCAACTATCTCATAAAATTAATAACAATTCATCATTGAATAATTTCACAATTATAATTTCAAAAATAAAATTTAATTTATCAAAATAATTTGATAAATATGAAAATTTACACCTTTAAATTAGAAAATATGTTTCTTCAAACAAATGGGATATTAAAATGAAAATTTTTTATTTTTCTTTTAAAAATTACATTTGACTTCATAAAATTAAATTATCATTTACATGTAAATAAATTTTACATAATATGAATATGTCATAAAAACTATTTATATTCAAAATTATTGAATTCTTGAAAAGTTTCTCTTCATAGAAATAATTTATTTCCCAAAAATACAATTGTTTTTTATCATATAAAAACAAAATTTATATCAGACTCATTTTTTAATCATTTATAGAGTAATAATAAAAATAATAAATATAATCATTATTTTATTAAAAATAAAAATATAAAAATTCATACTGTTAGGGTATAGATATAGAACCCATTATTACGCCAATGTATGACCTAAGGGTACAGTGTGTGATGGTGATATTTTCAATGGGTTACTTGGTGAGAATGGTTTGGGTTGTGATCTCAATAAACTAAACATTCTCAAATAATTTATATCACTCATGCTTTAGTTGTCTAATATCACTTTTTTACTGGTCAAATAAAAGTTGAGTGGTTCTATATCCCTTAGAAGTTATAATAAAACGGATTTATAAGTTATAATCCTATGGGTCAAGGACATCACTTCTTCCATCTATGTAGACAAGATTTTATCATAAACATTAATATATACTAATTATAAGTATCACTAAAAAATAACTATATTATTGATGGTTATGATTCTCAATGGTTTTTTAATTCTAATATAATTTTAATTATAATGATCTAGAATAACCATCGTAGTAGATGTTATTTCTATAACTACATTTCCTAATAATTAATTTAATCATTTAAAAAGGAAATTTCATTTATAAAACTTTATATAATTATATTTTAATATCACCATATTTATTTAATATTCTCATTCTTTCTTGGTTTTTGTATTTTTCTCAAGACATGTCATAAGTTCTAATCTTAGCTGATATCATCTACTGGTTTCCTCACCTTATTCTTCTTCACAATTTGAGGAATATTCATTTTTCTCAACATTTTCAATGAATGTTATAAAATTATCTAGATTTTCATTGTCTAAAGAACATTTTTTAGTAGAGTCATATTCAACCTACTTACTCAAAATACTTATTTTTTACTTTTTGAAGAAAATTTTATAACTTCAAGTAAATTTAATATCTTCCTTGTAATTTTTTCTCCAATTCTTCCACTAAGGTTTTTCTTAATAATCATATTCATATTCCCCAATTTTCTTCTTAGTACAATTCATAGAAAAATTCCAAATTCCTCCACACTTGATACATTTAAGTGGGATTTTTTATAAATATTTTCCTATACCTCAATGTTAATTTTTAGAGATAAGATACATGATTATTTTCATTCATTTAATCATGTTACTTATCTTCTAAATCACTGTTCAATCTATCTTATTATCATCTTCTTTGATTTTCATCTCTCTCATAGCTTCAAAATCCATTTCATCTATAATACACTTTTTGAATGATGGATATTTTCTTATCTCATAAGAAATAAGAGGGTTTTTTAATTCATGAAGGGATAAATCAAATTTATCTTATGAGGTAGAAATTATAGAATTAAACATATCTTGATAGTTTCTCAATCTTTTATTAATAGTTTTCAAATCTCCAATATATATTTGAATCTTCTCATACTGTAAAAAATATCATTTTTTATAGTAAATTACTAGAAACTTGTTTCATAATATTCAATTATGGTATCTACAAAATTTATTCACAATAATTGTATATTTTCTTCCTTCACTTTGATATTTCCATCAATGATACTTTCATATTTTTCCTATGTTTACTTCGCTATCATCAGACCCCTCACCTTCAAAATAACTTTTTTTGGTCAAGAAATTTTAAAAAAAATCCAGATTTCCAATATACCTATATATTTGATTTGTAATTGAATGTAATAGGATCATCATTATTCAATATTGGAAACAGAAATCTAACTACATCACTTACCTTCATACCAATAGACAAAATATAGAGTATCATTCTATTTATAATAACGATAATTTTTCTATTGAATATAGGAATATCTATATTATTAACAAATTTTATATTATCCATGATAAGGATCAAATAGGGTAAAACATCCTTGGATTCCATGTTAATTTCCATAAGATCATGAGAACCATTGAGAAGGAGATTTCAATAAATTGTGATCATGTATAATTTTAATTATGTTAAAATTAACCGAATTAACTTGTTATAGTTCTTTATCCCTATAAACATTATATAACATCCACATAAGTTTGTAATGATAAAAAATAAAAATAAGGAACATGATATTTAGAGGTTTTGGCCTTAATGTGAGAACCTACATCCTTAACATGGAGACTCCCATCAGTCTATGGAAATCCACTATAATAGTAAGTGAATGTAGATTTATCAAAATCCTCTAAGGCTCCCTATATCTCATGATACGAAAGATTATAATAAATCCCATCAGTTACAAAATATTTATTCTCAAACAGATCCAAAAAAAGATAATCAACATTTCTTATCATCTAACTAAAAATATTCCGTAAAATATATGTCTAATATATCTATCTAATATATCTGTCTATTTCTCCTTCTAACATAGTAGGATAAACTCCATCCAATTTTCCTCACTAACTACACCTCTCATTTGTGATCTATCTAATGAAACAAACCACTATGACTTTCAACCAGTTCAAAAACTATGTTTTATATAATCATTGTCCAATTTCTTTGATATATGCCACTAAAAATTGACTCTGATTGAAAATATACCTTGTATCACTTCTCACTACACCACTTTCTAGTGTACTTATTCAACTAAATATTAAGATAGTAAGAAACTCACAATGCTTAAAAACTTTCATAACCTCACCAATTTGCACACATATAAACAATGTATCATTCTTATAACTATATTGTACTTTGACCCCCTTTTATAGGTTCACTTGATAGAGAAAAGGTGTGAACTCAGATTCATTTCCCACTTAAGAAAACTAAAATTAAAAATCTCATACCCAACTCGATTTCATTGGATTATTCCCAATAATTCTAGGGTATTCTATAAATTTCTTAAAAACTGAACTCTAGATCCATATATTTAGACATCCTTTATTATATATTATGTAACTTCTTCATTACTTTATTAACCTTTCTAGATAAAAACATTTTTTAGTGAATACCTTAGTATCTTAATTTTTTATAGATTTAAAGAGTTTATGTAAAGATAATAAGAACTTCATATGATGAATCGTTCTTCTAATGAAGTATTTATCCATTCAGTGAACACCTACTATTTATATGATTAATTATTCATTGTATTCCTAATATCTATTTTATCCTCTCTAAATGATGTGTTAGCAAGATTATATCTGGAGAATCTTATTTATACAAAAACTCCATGTGGAAGATGAAATATTATTATTATCATCCATTTGATTACATCATGATTGTTTGGCTGATTCTTGTTCAAATGATGGAACTTTTACCTATGAACATTACTATTCAAACAAAAACTAAGTCTGAAGGTTTTTCATTTAATGGATTCAAAATGATGATTTTATTTTTCATCATCAACTTTACACACCTAATTTTCCCAGTCATATAAATCCCTATATCTAGTGCACTATTTTTTTGACTAATCAATAACATTATTTCAAATTCTCAAAAAAAAACAAAAAATATTTATTAATCATGTTATATTGACATGGGATTTGATCCACCCCCCCCCTTTCTAGTTATAACGTCCCTACTCTAATCAGTATTACAATTTCAACTTCATAAAATTTCTCAAAAATCAATTTTTTCAAACCATTAAACATCTTCCCCATTTAAAATATTTAAACTCTTTACAAGTTTTTACATTCTCACCAATGCAGACTTCATGAAAACCTCTAACCTATAACAACCTCCCTAGTCCATATGATAACATTGTTAACTACAAACTTGTACTTTTTATGTATCTCCATATGATTATATCTATCCAGTTATCGGAAACTTGTATACAACATCAGTTACCATCAGTCTGGTAGCCATAGTCACTCTCTTTGGACTCAATCTTGAAACATTAATATCTTCATGATGTTATTAATATTTAAAAATGGAATATTACCATCTGAATTTAGTAAAATTTCTAATCATATTTAAGGAAATATCTTTCACCTCCTTTATCACTTCTTAAGAAAAAATTTCTTAACCCCCTCAGTAACTATTTCTAACCAATCTAAAAAACATTCAAAAAATTATTTATCGACAATAGATACAAAAAAATAAAAAAATATATATAAATTTTATATAACTATTTTGTGTGTAGTTGTAGAGTTCTAAATATTTTTATAATGATTTTTTCAAATTCTAAGAAAATGTTGAGAGAGGATATAGATCAGATTTTATGGATACAGAGATACCATGTGAATAAATGTATATATTATTTAAATAATTTTTTTAGATAAATTCTTGAATATACATGGAGTGATTCCATAAAACTATAGGGATTTGGGGTATATAGCAATATAACACTGGGAAACTGTGAGAATAGTGTGAATAATTGTAAACACATTGAGATATTTTGTTGGTGTGGGATACACTAGTGGTTATAAGATAATACTTGACCCAACTACAAATGTATTAATGGTAAGATTTTATTTTATAATTTATGGAATCAGCATCTTAGACATGGAAATGAGTAGTTATTTTGACTAAAACTTGTAAAATCTATATACTTATTTTACTTTATATACTACATAAAATATTGTATTTAATTTTCAGATAAGGAGATTAAAATATCCATTTTCACTAACTTGGGAGTTTAAATTTAAATGGGTTGAAATTTTTTTAAAATAAATTATAATTTGGTAAATAAAATAAAAATACTTTTTCACCAACCCCCAGGTGAATACACTGATCATATGGATGATTTTATTATTAAAATAGAAAGGTTGAAATTAATCCCACAAAAATATAGAAGTTTTAAGTTGATGGAATTTTATATGAATTAGTGGACCCCCCCCCCCCCAGTTGCATTGTATACTATTTAACCATGATGATATTTTGGTGTTATATTTTTCTCTTCAAGGAGACCACATCAATTTAGCCCAAGAAATCTAGAGAGAGAAAATCTAACATGTTAAAGAAAAATTTCAATGGATAACGTCAAATAATGAATTTCCAAAGTTATAGATACTAATTTCAATAATGAGATTTAAGGTTTCAGTAAATATAGAAAGATTATAAATTTGAATAATCCCATCTTCAAAGTTTACATGAATTTGATTAAACATTAACAAATTCTTATTGGTGAACCATAATTATAGAGTGTGGAACATGGGGCTAATAATGATCTAAATTCAATGTTTATAAATTTGATAATTAGTTTATTAGAACTTGATGAGTTAAATTTATTTTCTAAACGTAATAATGATCATGATATCTAGGAAAAAATTATTTTTTCTTATGATGGAATAAATATTGTATGAAAATTATGATACAATACTGCAATGATAATGTTTGAAACTTTTAAAATGTTCAACAGAGATTTTATTACTCAAATGAATGGAATACTCAATGTTATAATGAGAAATTTTTATTCGTTGGGTATTTCCATACCAAAATATGATGAATCATTTATTTTATTGAGAGTTATAATGTCAAAATGGAGTTATATATCTACTATAAACAAAAAAACATAACTAGATAAAGATATGAAAATAAAGAATTTAATTGCAACACTCTTGTTGTATAAATATTAGATTCAAAAAGAAGTTAATTATATAATGTTATTCAATAAATATAATTCTTATTTAAAATTCATTACTTAAAAGGATGATAAATAAGTCTAATAAAAGAAGAAATATCAAATGAAATTGAGAAAATCAAATTATAAAAAGGAAAAAGATATATAATGGATATATGGTGTGTTATTTATGATATATTGTGATAAATAATACTCTAAATATGATATAGAGAAATTGAATAAAAATGAAAAGTTGAGTTTATACATTAGACTTGATAGTTAAAATATTTCTACTCATCAACTTCTAAATTTGAAAAGTTTTCTTTTGATAAGATTATTGATTAGCATTCTTTTCGTAATATAAAATATTATACTTTTAATAGAAAGCATCAGCATCTAATGAAATGTTATGACTTTATACTTATTGAAAATGATACCTTCTCTTATTAATTTTTAAAATTAAATTATAAACTAGATATGGATAAATATTCTTACGTTATGCATCATACTAAAATTAAATAATTATTTTTTGGAGTTGAATAATTGAAATTTTCTGAAAGTATGTTGAGTAAAGGGTGATTACCCTACCAAAATCTTTTATAATAATAAAATAAATTAATTTAAAATTGGAATTGAAAAAAATTGGTAAAATAAAATCCTTTATAGATACTATTTTGAGCCTTCTAAAAAATAAAAATCATGTCAATGTTACTTGTTTTACTATGGTATTATTGAACATTAAGTTATTAGTTATTGTTTTCGAATTATTCAAATTAGTGGTGTTAATAATGCCCATATTTTGAAATATTTATATAACATTAAAGAAATAATTATTGCTCAAAAAAGTATATTTTTTACCTATATCCCTTTTTACTAACACTACTATAAATAAATTCAAATTTATACTAAAATATATTCTTGATTGATTTTTTATAGGGAAGGATCAAAAAAAAATAAAAATTTTGAAGAGTGTATGGAGTGTTTCTACTCAAGACATATGAATGGAGTATTCTTAAATTTATATTTATATGAACAATTTGTAGAGGTAATATCCCTTTTGGATATAATTCATGGGGAAGGATCATTAAATTTGGAACTATTTTAAATCCAAAATCATCTTTTATGAACAAATTACGTTTTATTGAATGGTTAAAAAAATAGGATATATGTTTCTCTACTTTTTGATGTTTATTATTTAAGGGGTTTGTTTAATAATAATTTTATTTTCTCCTTTTAAAATTTAATGAATTTCAGTTACTTATATTTTTGTCTCCTAGAAATTAACTATTTCAATAAGAGGGAGACCACCTATAATAAATATTTACTATTGTTAAATAATTTTTGTTAAGTGTTTAATATTATTACACCCTTGATACTTATATTAAAATTTTATAATATTTTATATGGAGGAAAAATTGTTTTTTTGTCTTCTCATTACCCAATATTTTTTTAATATTTATTTTTTAATCATTATGTTCTATGCTTTTATACTTATTTCAAAATTTATTTTTTGTATGCATTAAACCTAAATAATCAAATATATTATTTTAATATCTATTTGGATTAACTTTTATTTGTTTAAACCCTATAATTTATATTATTTTATAATGATAAATTAGTATGTTCTTAATTATTTATCTGATTCATTGGTTTCTTTATTATTTTTACACTTTAATGTTAACTTGAATTCATCTATTATATTTTTTTCATATACAATATGTCACTTTCGGTCTTTAATATACGAAAAATGAAGTAATAAATTAATATATAATTCTTTTAATATATTTTCCTTTAATTACATGTATATATTTGATATATCTTTTAGCACCTAGAGTATCCACAATACGCTTATTTTTAAATTATTCAATTGCTTGAACTATACACAATACAGTGTTCGAGAGCACCCTGATCTATCAAACTATATATTTAAACTGAATTTATATATAATATTAACCACATTATGTGATTTATTTTTCAATATATAATCCATTTTATAATTCGTAAAATCAAAATTCTCTTAGGGTGATATTTTGGTAATTTCCAAAAAAGTTTCATTTTTTGAAGAATAATGAAAAATACTTCACTATTGTTTAAAAACAAACTTTTTCATTTAAATATTTGTGTTACATTAAATTTATTTTATAGTAAAAAATAGATACATAATATATATATTATTCTAATATAGGCATTGGAATAATTTTTATAATATAATCAGATATAAATTTTTTTTGAATTTTTTAACATCCCTTTTACCTACCTTCTAAACACATCTACAAGATTTTCATGAAATGTAATTTTACCACTATTATGATTTGAATTTATAAAAATATACATACATTGTTTTAATCAGTATTAAAAAATTGGTTTAATAGGATCGAAATAATTTTTTTATGAATAGTAAATTTTGAATTTTATTTACCACAGTTAAAGCTAAATAGGGTAATTAATGGTAAAAAAATATTCTAATAATATATAAATAACCAAACACTTGTATTAATTTCATTGGATAAGTTTTTTTTGACCAAAATAAACCTTAGGTCAAAAATATGATCTTTTTTAATCCACTTGTGTTGGATTAGAAATTTTATTATATTTTATTTAAAGAAGAGTTAAAAATGTTATATTCAAATTTTAATAACTATATAATTTTTAACAAGATGTAATATAAGTGATATGATAATCTATGAATAGTATTTAAAAAGATAAATAATTTATCTACATAATGGAAATTTATTTATAATTTTAGGAAATAAATAATTAAATAAAATAGCGGCACAAAGATGATGTAGAAATTGAATTATTAAAGAAAGAATCAATTAAGTGATATTAATAATATTAAAATAAATATAATATGAAATATTTTCTAACATTGACTAATTTTTCGGATAAATTTTACATTTTAGGGATGAGGTAGTGTAATTTTTTTAACAATCAAATTTTTATAACATTAGAAAAAATTATGTATTAAATTGTGTCAAAATTGACATAAATGAGATGTTAAAATCAATAGTATTTTATTAATTTAAGTAAAAGTCAAAAATATATATATATTTCAGAAAAATAAATTATATAGTGCTAAAAATTTCATAAATTATCCAATTGGGCTTCTTTTGGTAATTTATAGTAACTATATTTACCATGTCGTATAAAAAAGACAAGTAAACACGTCAAAAGTTAATCTATTTAACTAAGGGTTGAATCCAAATGATAAGGTTAATTTTGTGACCTAAAACACTCTAAAAATAATTAGTTTATAGGATTTTGACACATCCTCTTATTAGCCTCAAAATAACTCACTTTGGAACTATTTGAAATCAAAAATCAATTTATATTAAATTAATAGTTTTGGAGTCTCCAAAAGTATCCCTCCCCTCTCTTATAAAAGGGAAACAGACCTTATCTATTATTCACAACTCTAAATCCCTTTTTCTCAGACAAATATAACACATTTATCCTACCAAATTCCTTAAATTCTTCTCAGGGGCCATAATTTTGGCAGAAATCCAACCAAAGGATTCCTTTTATACAAACCAAAAGGAGTTACCCGAAGAAAAGGTAATAGTTTTATAAACTCTTTAAAAGTTCTTTTCTTATTATTCTTTCTCTTCCTATGTATTTTTTATACCAAATTAATAAATACGGTATCATCTATATACTGAGATGTTATTATGATTTTTATAAAACCATGGTCCTCCTAAGAATAATAATATCCCTTTGCGTGCGTACGTACGACTTACAATCTCCACACCGTGCTATAATTTATTAATCATCACCACTTTACATGGATGGGTATAATGATGAATATAATGCATATAAATAATTAGTATGAAATTATAATGATTCTTTATAATTAATATACCATCCAATTCCATACCATTTAACCATTAAGAGAATGATATCTTTACTCGTGCGTATGTACGGCCTACTGTCTCCATGACATGATGTGATTCATTCTCCATGTTAACCATTCATGAATGATTATAAAATTTATAATATGAGTAAATATATAATTTATTGACTTAATATAATTATTTATATGAATTAAATATATCATATTCATAATAAACATGACTTACACAACAAAACATGCCTAGAAAAATGAAGCAGTTAACATCCGAAACAATGGTAATACTGAAATATTATTAACAAAATGATATAACAGGATTATATATGATATAATAAATATGGATGTTGTTATATTATAATTTAGAAACTTTATTTAACCATTATACAGGAGGTTAATGTACCCTAGACTAAAATAAAGAACAAGGTAAGGGTTAATTTCTCATTCTCATTATTATCTAAGTTTGTTTATACATAATTATCTATTGGGGACAATTTAAAATCCATGTCCAACTTACTTTAAAATTTATTTCAAAATATTATAGAAAATTATTTAAATTCATTTTTACCCATGTTTAAATTCTTATAAATTTATTTTAATGGATTCATTGTTTTGTTTTCCAAATGATATAATTTATGACCTTTTCCTAAAATTAAGTAAAGAATGTTATTTAACTTGTTTAGATTGAGTGGATATTTAATCCATCAAGATGCCTTAACATTTTGAATATTATCTTACAATATTCCAATTTAATTTTTAAAATAAATGTTTTTTTTAATTTTGTTGCATTTTAATGATTTCAATGTAAAAAAGTGAAATTTCTCTGAAATAATTTTAATTATTTTATGAGATTATTTCCATATATTCCAAATTCTTTTATTTGATTTTATGCTTAATTGAGGTTAATTTATTATGATAAAATCTTCTATATTTTATAGAATGGTTTATGATACATTTAACTATGAATGTGTTATTTTTATACAATTCATGTAACGCCCCGACCCCAGAAGCCAAGAGTCAGTGCATTATTACGTATCATTGGCATGATCACCACAGATCAAGTATTGAATGATCGATTAGTTTATTAGCCTTATACGAACTAGATACATTCATAAGGTTTACATTATAACATAAAATGGAAAATACAACAACATTGTTTCCATAGACAACATTGAGATCCCATAGACTATCCCTGCATGTCAGTCATAATATACTGTTTCACATCATGGGATAAATAAAACATATAAAGGGGTGATCTCAGATGCACAGTAAGGATAACAATATAGAAGAAACTTTCATAAATAGGCATAAACATTTAAGGCAATGTATAAGACTAAAACAAAATCCTTCTAAACATGAACTTCGGCATAATATGGCAACGATAAAATCAAAATAATTCCATTTACTTACTAACACGGATATTATATAGTCGAATAATCACATGAAATAAAAATATCCATATTCCTAATGATAGAATACATTATGCCAGACTTTCATAACCACATAGTCAAGGCCTTGTGCCAAGACTACAAATAAGATTTTGTCAAGGTCTTGTGCCAAGAAACTAGTTTCTCTCATGAGACCTACCGATACATCAAGGAGCTAGAGCGGGCTCCACCCATCACTTACTAAGTCCAATGCCTTCCTCATATGAAAATTTTGAAACATAACATAAGCATTCATATTATAACTAGCATACTAAATACCAATAGTTTATCCACAAACCATGAATGGTATAAAAATAGAACATCCATAGTCAAAAATAACTCATTCATTAAAATATAGAAGATTTTATTGTAACAGATTAACATCAATTGATAATAATGAAGGATTTTGACATAGATGAAAATAATTATCAAAACTATTTGAGAGAAATATCCCCCTTTTTCTTGAAATCATTTAAAAGTCACATATTTTTTCAAGAATCTGTTTAAAAATATATTTTTTAATCAAAGTGTCCCATACCACTTTGAAACTTTTAAAAGGAATTTTAATTTTAAAACATTAATGTCCATATAAATAAAACCTGAAAACCATTTTTAAAACATATACATTAATGGGAAAGATTTGGAATAATAAATCTTTAAAAACATTTAGAATGATATTTTAGTTAGAGTTCCTAACCAAAAGAGAGACAAATGAATACAAATAATTGTGGTAATTAAAACTTTATAATATCATGAGAATAAAGGGATTCATGATATACTATGTCAAAGTACATTATATACACCATATAAAAGTGAATTGGTGTATAACAACAAAGAAGTTTCAATGGAATGTAAATTGAGATGAAATCTCTTATAAATACTGTATCTTTAGGTTGAGGATAAATCAACGACATAATTCTGTGTGACAAATATAAATACCCTCAATATTATTGGATATTTAGTGTAAATAAATCAGAGGACATTCACACATTTTTTTGTAAAAACAACATAGCCAATGAGCTCGTACCCGTGTGGTAAGGGCTCCTACTTGGCATCCAAGAGACCCAGGTTCAAAACCGGGTGGAGGTGAATTTCCGGGTTCTGTAGAAGAACTGTAGCAAGACTGTAGCAGTACTATAGCAGTTACTGTATCATTTACTATAGCAATTGTTGTTCAGTATTGTAGCAGCTGGAACTATTCACCCGATTTGGGCCTTCGGGCCACCGGTTTGGGCCTATAGATCTCTAGGGCCTTCGGGTTGTCAAAGGCCTTCGGGCCACGTAGATAATGTAGTAGCCTCATTCACACAGAACAAGCCCTAGAATAGGATCTGAGCAACTTGAGTAGCATCCACCAGATGAAAAGCTTACCTGATTGGAAGAATAAGAGGGTATGGCAGCCGCCATCGGGACCCGGCACTATGTATCTTTGTATGGGGCAATGCTAGACGATCAGAAATGCAAGGTGGGGAGCTAGGTGATCAATGATGTAGAAGCTGGGGAGGGGCAGTTCAAGTGGGCTGGGTCTACGGGTCATGTATTGGGCATAGTATGCCTCTGGGCCTTCAGGTCATGTATTGCGGGTTTGCCGTGCCTTATGCCTTGGGCCTATGGGTCATGTACAAGTTCCCCTTCAACCCTTAAAAGGTGGATTATCTATAATAAAATAAAAAAAGAAGGCCTTCGGGCCATTCAGTCTTGTAAAAACAACACCAATGAATTGGATGTTTAACTCAATAAATAGAGACTGAGTTAAAGTTGATCTTATAAAGTTCATATCGATGACTTGAGAATTTATCAATGCAGTGATTATGGGTATAAAAATTATATCCATATAAAGGGGAGTGGAAATTACTACACAAATAATAAATAGTTATTCCACACATAATCATTGAGTAAAATAATCTATGAATTATGCATAAAGCCCAATGAGTGGAAATTGAAATTTGAAACCCCCTTGATAATTTCGTAACTTATGAAACATACACCCCATGAAATAAGTATCATAAAATTAAGGTATCAATACCCATACAATAAATTATATTACACAATTAATACAATCATGGATAGTACATACGCCACACAAATGGAAATAGTGGCCAATATAGCATGAATCTCACATGAATAAAAAGTGAGATGAAAACCCCTTACTTCATTGTGATCAATCGATTTGTATGATGAAAAGTTAATAACCACAAAATTAATCATATAATACCATGAATATAAATATAATCATGATAATATATATCAAATGGCAGTACACAATACACCACATGCAATAAATAAGTGGTGAACAATGGAAATCTCACAGAATTAAAAGTAAGATAAGAAACCGCTTACATTGTAATTTTCCTTGGTAAAGGTTAGGTTATCCTCCTGTATAATGGAGAAATAATTTTTATTAAAATATAAAAATCATATACATTAATATGATATCATATATGATATTTTAACATTGCTTTGTTAATAATATCTTAGTATTATCATCATTTCGGGTGTTAACGGATTTGTTTTCCTTTAAATTCTTTATTATGTGAGTCGTATTTTTTATTGATGGTATTTATCATATTCATATATATTATAATATCACGTCTTTAAACATTATTTTTAATCATCAAATGAAAATTAGTCTTCAATGGTTACGATGGGGAATGAATCTCATCGCGTTCGTGGAGACGGTAATCTGTACGTATGCACGAGCGACAATATCATTCTTTTTATATTAAAATAATATATAATTGGATGGTATATCATATATAAGGAATCATTATCATGTTATATTTATTATTTACATCAATTACACATCATTATTATACACATCCAAATAATAATGTATTAAATAACAATTACACCATGGCATAGAGACGGTAAGTCGTACGTATGAACGTATGGTGACATGTCATTCAAAGGATGGATAGAATAATGAATATGGTTGTACCATATTTATAATAACATCACAGTATATAGAAGATATTGGATTTATTATTTTATAATGGAAACAACAAATAATGAGGAAGTGGAATAAGAAAGGAACTTGAAAGAGGTGATGAAATATTTACCTCTTTTCGGGTTCTTCCTTTTGATTTGATCAAAATGGATCCTTAAATGGGATTTCTGACTGTATAAATGACTCTAGGATTAAGGGGGGATAGTTTAGATGGTATTTGGATAGAGTTTGGCCGAGCGAAACGGCTTTGAAGATGTGAAATTGAGGGAAGGGGGAGTACCCTTTTATAAGAGGGGTGAGGGGCACCTTAAGAAAATATAGAAATTTTTTTTATAATAAATTCAATTTAGGTTTTTAATGGCTCAAAAATGTATTATTTAAAGGATAAGGTGGGTATTGGTCTAAAACCACTCAACCAATAGGTTTTAGACAGGTTTGGGTTACTATATTAACCGTATCTTTTAGATTTAACTCTTAGTTAAATAGTTTGACATTTACCATGTCTCTTTATATTTTTATATTATATTGTTAATAAACCTACTATAAACATCCAAGATAACCCCAAGTGGTTCATTAATTATTTACCTATAATTATATAATTTTTTGGCTGATCTTTAGATTTTTAGGAATAGAATATCAATTAATAATATAATATTTATTTTCAAAACTCTTTTATGCCAATTATAACACTATTTGGTATTTTGTTTTTTCTAAATTCATAAAAGCATTATTACTTAGAAAAAAATTCATTTAATCAACCCCAACATAACATAGTAACCTATAAAGTTATTGGAATTCATAAAAAGTCTCTAATTCAATTTATTTGAAAATTTATAATATCTATTATTTTAAGATTTCATTAATTAGGTAATTACTTCGTTATCATTGTGTCAAATATTAATTAAATTATTTAATTTCTAAAAATATAAATGAAATACCATTATTTTGGAAATATTTTTATCTTTCTAATGAATATTTATAGTCTAATTTATCTTATGTATAACCCCATATTAAATATATTTTAGTTATTACACATTGATTTTAACACTTTTAAGTCTTCTTTGAATTAAATAATAATAAATGTCCTAATTTAATCCAAGTGGAAAAAAGAGCTTCATATTTTATTCCTAAGGTTTTTTTGGTCCAATTATACTTAGCCAATATAATTAGGACATGTGTTAGGGTAATAATAGTATCATTTTTACCCATAGTTACCCTACTTACTTTTAAGTGTGGTAAATAAAAGTAAAATGTTACCATTCACCAAAAATTATTTGCAACTTATTGAACCACATTTTACATAATAATATCAACTATTTCTCTCAGATTTTTTAAATTCAGTTCACAAAAGAGGTAAAATTAAGTTTTATTCAAATTTGCAAATGCTCCTAGGAGGTGGGTAAAAGACGGTTAAAAGTTCAATAAATGTTTTATATATCTAAAATTATTATAAACTGACTCCAATGAATTACATTGAACTTATATAGGTATTTGGTATCTATTTTGACCTAAAATAAATTTAAATAAAATAAATAATTATTTAAATAAAAATATGTTTTTAAACTATAATTTAGTGTTTTTCACTATTCATTAAAAATTGAATGCTTTCAGAAAAATACCAAGAAATCACCCTAATCTAATTTCGATATTCCGAATCCAAAAATGAAGTCCATTTTAAAATTTAAAATTTGTAAAATTCCAAAAAGTGGATATTACTATTCATAACGGCTAGTTTGATTGGTCGCGGTGTGTTAGAATCTCAAAGTTGTGTACAATGGAAGCTATTACATTATTTAAATAGAAAGGTATCGTGGAAGCTTTGGGTGTTACATTCTTATCCCCTTTTAGAAATTGCAACCTTGAAATTTTTAAAATTGGGATTTGGAACATAATTGAAAGTCCCACATCGGAAAAAGAGTCAATAAAACTATCACTTTAAAATAAAGAAAGAGAAGTAAAAAGGTCACCCGAGATAACCCATACTAGGATTCCATGTAGGAAAACATGGATATGGAATATAAACTAAGAGTCAAGTTCTGATGGAGAGGGGTTGAAAACATGATCTATAGAAAGTTAACAACAAGAAAACCACAAACTTGTGATGGGAAAAATGGTCATTAGTTTCCCAGTAGGAAAAGTAAATGGACAACATTTTTTTTAAGATACATTTCATAAAGATTAGGAATTCATTTATGAGATTGACTAGGAACATAAATAGATATACTTACTTTTTAAGTAGAGTTTCATTCTTCAATAAATTTGAACTACTAACTCATTTTTTTCAAACGATGAGTATTCAAGATGACTTGGTCACGCCGGAAGAGCTATAATCAACTTATATAGAATCACATGATCCAAAAAGAATAAACTATATATTTACCTTGTCTTTAGATATTAATCAAAACCAAAACGGTCAGTACAAGATCAGATGATCCCCCAAAAGTCTATTCCTTTAGAGAACTAAGCACTAATCTTAATTTCTAAAATTAAACCAACAATACCACAAAGTTAAATAAGTACCATTCAATAAACAATTTTCCTTAAAATCCTTCAATAAAATCCAAAATAATATTGAAACCCAAAACATAGAAGAATTTGGTTATGTAGTCTTCCACATTAAATTGTATCTCCGAATGATATCCACTATTCTTGAAGTCATATACTTAAAAGTAATTAACCAAATCACATATCCTCTGTTATAGGTTAATAATTTCCATAAATAACCTAAATAACTATAAATCCACAATAAAAACATAGATAAAAATCCACCATTACTCCTCAAATGAAATCCCATAGTATTCTATTTTCCTTAGGCATATAGTGTTCCCAATAGAGAAAACTTCTTCCAAAATAACATTAATCACCTAATAACCAAATCATTTTCCTATACTAAGGGTATTTATTTGATAAGGCAAAAGATCCCAAATCAAATTATTATTGATCATTAAAATTATTTAACTAAAAATAATTAGTCACATTAACCAGGGACTTCACGTAGTCCAGTGGTTGGTGATAAATCCCAATCGCACTCTCGTTTTGGGTTCGACTCCCACAGCTTTGTCTGATGTGATAGGTTGTCACACGGTCATCATTTTGCCCTTTTTCAAAAACAATCTTTTATAAAATTACCAATATGAGATAAATTCCTCAAAATAATAATAACATAATTTAACCACAAATGTTATCTCATACCTTTCATCTTCATCCAAAATATAATAACTTGTAATGGCCTCAAACCCAATTATCATATAAAAACAAATGGTTATTTATAACTATATCCACAAGAGAAATGATAATTCTTCATCAAATATCATTTTCACATGACAAACAGTAGGGTTAAAAATACAAGAGAAAATTATTCCAAAGTAATCCCATCAACAAGGAGCATTGATACTTTTAAACATTTCTCTAGCCATTTATTTCCACATAGCTTCTTATTTGACCAAGAAAATATCCTATAGAATAGGGAATTCACTTGGGTAATGGGAAGTTCCCCTACATTTATGACAAATGACTATAAATGGATTCTTGGGACCATTTTTATTTTCTTCCATAGTACTCTTCATTTTACCTCATCAATTAATTACTTTATCTCCTTCTTTCCCACACGTAATGAATTTCATTGTTCCTTTAAGACACTTTCATGGGTTTCTCCTTCCACATTTCCTACATGATGGAAATTGGGGATTCCTTTCTCCATGGATTCCACTACTGGAGCTGTTATCATTCACCGCCTTTCTCTTATTTTGTGAGTCTGGGAGTTGGTTAATATATATGTTGTTGATTATATTTTTGAAAAACTGATTTGGAATGAACAAGATATCTTTTACACCTATCAACATTCCATTTTGTTGCTCATTTCCACCACTATTCCCACATTGTACACCATGCTCAAAGTTACTATGACATCCTTAGAATCTATCCATTGACTAAAACCAGAAAGCAATGTGTGAGTAACAGTAGTCATAAAATCATTTAAAGAATATCATGACACCATATTTTTAATTTGAAACACCTTAGGATTAACCAAGGTCATTCATTCTCATCTTATATTAAAATCCATCAAATTTTTTTGTAAAGAAAATGTGAATTATCCTAAGCATATCCCCCAGGAGTGTCTTAACCAATAGTGCCGCAAGGCCCGTTGTCGTGCACTAGTTCATGTTCGTGTCTAGCTCAAAGCGGTGTTTTCAAGTTTTACCCCTAGGTACATATATATGAGAGCTGCCTCTACCTTCTCGTATCCAGATAGGGATGTATGGCTTGGAAAACTCAAAAAATCTCCATAATAAAAAAATTCTAGGAATTTATTCTATAATAATCCTCAAAGGCAATCTTAGGGCTATGTTCTCTAATCAGAGTTTATCTAAATCTAGTTTCCAAGGTTTGTACTAAACTTCCTCTAATACCAACTGTAACACCCTGACCCCAGAATCCCAGAGTTGGTGTATTATTATGTATCATTGGCATGATCACAATAGATCATGTCTTGAAATATTGATTAGTATTACAGCCTTGGAAGTACTATATACATTCATAAGGTTTACATTACATCATAAAATCGAAACTACAACAACATTGTTTCCATAGAAAACACTGAGATCCCATAGACTATCCCTACAGGTCAGTCATAATATACTTCTTTGCATCTTGGGAAAAATAAAACATAGAAAGGGATGAGGTTAGATACTCATTAAGGATAATAATATAGCAGAAACTTTCATAAATAAGTATAAACATTTAAGGTAATGTATAAGACTAAAACAAAAGCCTTTTAAACTTGAACTTCAGCATAATATGGAAAAGATAAAATCAAAATAATTCCATTTACTTACTCCCATGGATATTCTACTTGTCGAATAATCACATGCAATATCAATATCCACTTTCATAATGATGGAATGCATAATGCCAGACTTTCATAACCACATAGTCAAGGCCTTGTGCCAAGACTACAAATTAGATTTTGTCGAGGCCTTGTGCCAAGACAATAGTTTGTCTCATGAGACCTACCGATGCATCGAGGAGCTATAGTGGGCTCCACCCATCACTTACTAAGTCCAATAAATTCCTCATATGAAAAGTTTGAAATATAACATAAACATTTGTATTAAAACTAGCATACAAAATGTCAATACTTTATCCACAAACCATGAATGGTATAGAAATAGCACATCTAGAATCAAACATAACTTATTGAATAAACTATATGAGACTGTATTGTAACATATTAACCTCAATCTAGAATAATGAAGGATATTTACATAGATGAAAATAATTTTCAAAACTATTTGAGAGAAATATCCCCATTTTTCTTGAAATCATTTAAAAGTCACACTATTTGTCAAGAAGCTATTTAAAAATATTTTTTTGAATCAAAGTGTCTCATACCACTTTGAAACATTTAGAAGGAATTTTAATTTTTAAACATTAATTCCCATATAAATAATTAATTAAAACCATTTTTAAAACATGGACATTAACAGGAAATGTTTATAATAATAATTCTTTAAAAGATTTAAAACACTACTGGAAAATAGGTCCATACCAATGGTTTTGAAAAACAAAATCGTGGGTATAGGGATAGCAGGTGAACCTATACCCACGGTTTTCGAAAACTATGGGTATAGGACACCTATACACACGATTGTGCCAAAAACCGTGGGTATAGTTTTCTTTTAAGACCTATACCCACGTTTTTTGAGAGAACTGTGGGTATAGGGTATTTTCCGAAGACCTATACCGATGGTTCTTGAAAATCGTTTGTATTGAGGGGTTTTTTTGAAGACATATACCCATGGTTCTCCAGAACCGTGGGTATAGCTTACCCTCATTATGGCACGGAAAGAAATTTTGGAGGGACACATAAAAAATTTGGAAGGGATACTATTTTTCATGGTTTAGATTCATATATTTATACACATATAAATATAAAATTGCAAACGTTACTTATCTCGGTTGGTCTGTCCATGCTACGGGGTTGTGAGGTTCGGTGTGAGTTGCGTGTTCGATTCCCTGCTAGCGCGTTTTTTGAATTTAAATACATAATATTAATATATATAAGCAGATATATGCATGTTCCACGTACAGAAAATCCTGCTCAGTTGGTGGCGCGGTTGTGGTTGTTAGCGCGTGTCCCATGTTTGAAACCCAACGGTTGCTATTTTGAATTTAAATACTGAATATAAATATGTATAAGAAGATATACGTATATACAATAGATGTAATTCCCAGCTCAATTGGTAGTGTGTTTCAGAGTGTTTGCACGAGACCCGGGTTCGAAACCCCCAGCATACAATTTTTAAATTTAAATATTGAATATTAATATATAGAAGCAGTTAAACATATATATTACATATAAAGATTCCAGCTCAGTTGGTGGCGCGCTTGTGAGTGATAGCGGGAGTCGAGTGTTCGAAACCTACTGTGAAATTTTTTTGATTTTAAATACCCCACGTTTTCCAAACCGTGGGGTCTGTTGTGTGCCACATGTGACACCCATATACCCACGGTTCTCCAAACCGTGGGTATTTGATGAGACCCATATACCGATGCCATTCCAGCCCATGGTTCCCAAAACCATAGGTATAGCCTATACCCACAGTTTTGGGGGCTATACCCACGGTTTTGGACCGTGGGTATAGGCTGTTTTTTTAGTAGTTAAATGATATTATAATTAGAGTTCTAACCAAAAGAGAGACACTTGAATACAAATAATTGAGGTAATAAAAACATTATAGTATCATGAGAATAAATTTATTCATGATATACTATGTCAAATTACATTATATACAATATATAAAAGTGAATTGGTGTATAAAAACAAAGAAGTCTCAGTGGAATATAAATTGAGATGAAATATCTTGTAAATACCGTATACTTAGGTTAAGGATAAATCAATGACATAATTATGTGTGAAAAATATAAATACACTCAATATGATTGGATATTCAGTTTAAATCAATCAGAGGAAATCCACACATATTCTTGTAAAAACAACACCAATGAATTGGATGTTTAACTAAATAAATGGATATTGAGTTAAAATTACTCTTATCAAGTTCATATCGATGACTTAAGAGTTTATCAATGGAGTTATTATGTGTATAAAAATTATACCCACAGAAAGGGTATTGTAAATTACTACACAAATAATAAATAGTGATTCTACACATAATCATGGAGTAAAATAATCAATGAAGTATGTGTAAAGCCCAATGAGTGGAAATTGAAATTTGAAATTCCCTTAATGATTTGGTAACTTATGAAACATACACCCCATGAAAGAATTATCATACAATGAAGATGTAAATACCCATACAATAAATTATATTACACAATGAATACAATCATGGATAGTATATATGCCACACAAATGGAAATAGTGTCCAATATAGCTTGAATCTCACATGAATAAAAAGTGAGATGAAAAACCCTTACTTCGCTGTGATCAATCGATTCGTATGACGAAAAGTTAATAACCACTAAATGAATCACATAATACCATGAATATAAATAGAATCTTGATAATATATATCAAATTCAAGTACACAATACACCACATGCAATAAATAAGTGGTGAATAATAGAAATCTCACATAATTAAAAGTGAGATAAGAATCCCCTTATTTTGTACTTTTCCTTGGTTAAGGGTAGGATAACCTAATTTATAATAGTTAAATAATTATTATTAAATTATAAAACAATCATATACATTATTATGATATCATATATGATCTTTTAACACTACTTTGTTAATAATATCTTAGTATTATCGTTGTTTCGGGTGTTAACGGATTCGTTTTCCTTTATATTCTTTGTTATGTGAGTCATATTTGTTATGTATGGGATGTATAATATTAATATCCAGAATGATATAAATTCTTTAAACATTATTTTTAATCATAAAATGAAAATTAGTCTTGAATGGATACGATGGGGGATGAATCTCATCGTGTTCGTGGAGACGGTAATCTGTATGTATGCACGAGCGACAATATCATCCTTTTGATATTACAATAATATATAATTGGATGGTATATCATATATATAAAATAATTATCATGTTATATTTATTATTTACATCAATTACACATCATTATTATACCCATCCAAATAATAATGTATTGAATAACAATTACACCACGACGTGGAGACGGTAAGTCGTATGTATGCACGTATGGTGACATATCATTAAAAGGATGGATAGAATAATGAATATGGTTGTACAATATTTATAATAACATCACATTATATAGAATATACTGGAGTTATTATTTTATAATGGAAGAAACAAATAAAGATGATGTGGAGGAAGAAAGGAACTTGAAAGAGGTGATGAAATATTTACCTCTTTTTCGGGTTCTTCCTTTTGATTTGATCAAAAGGGCTCATTAGGCTGGCTTTCTGACTATAGGAAGGCCTCTATGATGAAGGGAGGAAATTTTAGAGAGTATTTTTTTAGATTTTTGCCGAGCCAAATGTCTTTGAATGAGTGAATATGAGGGAAGGGGGAGTTCCTTTTTATAAGAGGGGTTAGGGGCACCTTAGAAAAGCTAGAACATTATTTTATAATAAAATCAATTTCGATTTCTAGTGGCCCCAAAATATATTATTTAAAGGATAAGGTGGTTATGGGTCTAAAACCACTCAACCAATAGGTTTTAGACAGGTTTTGGTTACTATATTATCCTTATCTTTTCGATTTAACTCTTAGTTAAATAGTTTGACATTTACTATGTATCTTTGTATTTTTATATTATATGGTTAATAAACTTACTATAAACTTCCAATATAACCATAATATGTTCATTAATTAGGACCCTATAATTATATAATTTTTTGGAAGAACCTTATATTTTTAGGAATAGAATATCAATTAATAATATAATATTTATTTTAAAAAATATTTTATGTCAATTTTGACACTATTTGGTATTTTCTTTTTGCTAAATTCATAACAGCATTATTACTTTGAAAACAATTCATCTAACCAACCCTAAAATATCATATTAACCTATAAAATTAGTGTAATTCATAAAAAGTCTCAAATTACTTTTATTTGGATATTTATAATATCAATTATTCTAATATTTCATTAATTATGTAATTATTGCATCATCATTGGGTTATAAATATATTAAATTATTTAATGTCTAAAAATTATAAATAAAATACCATTATTTAGGAAATATTTTTTTCTTTATAATTAATATTTATAATCTAATTTTTCTTATGTGTAACCCTATATTAAAAATGTTTAACTTATTAAACATTGATTTTAACTCTTTTAACTCTTTTTTGAATTAAATAATAATAAATGTCCTAATCTAATCCAAGTAGACCAAATAGGTTCATATTTTATTCCTAAGGGGTTTTTTTGGTCCTATTATACTTAACTAATATAATTAGTACATGTGTTAGGGTAATAATAATATCATTTTTACCCATAATTACCCTATTTACTTTTAACTGTGGTAAATAAAAGTTAAAAGTTAATATTCACCAAGAATTATTTTCATCTTGTTGAACCAAATTTTACATACTGATATCAACTGTCTCTCTTGGATTTATTAAATTCAATTACCAAAAGCGTTAAAACTATGTTTTATTCAAATTTTCAAATGCTCCTAGGAGGTGGGTAAAAGACGGTTAAAAGTTCAATAAACTTTTTATATATCTAAAATTATTATAAACTGACTCCAATTAATTACATTGAACTTATATAGGTATTATGTATCTATTTCGACCTAAAATAAATTTAAATAAAATAAATAATTATTTGAATAAAAATTCGGTTTTAAACTCTAATTCAGTGTTTTTCACTATTCATCAAAAATTGAAAGTTTTCAGAAAAATACCAAAATTCACCCTAAGCTAATTTCGATATTTTGAATCAAAAAATGAAGTTCATTTTTAAAGATAAAATTTATATAATTTTAAAAAGTGGGTATTACTATTCATAATGGCTAGTTTGATTGATCGCGGTGTGTTAGAATCTCGAAGTTGCGTACAATGCAAGTTATTACATTATTCAAAGGGAAACGTATTGTGGAAGCTTGGGGTGTTACAATTCATGTTTTATGGTTAATGTATTAACATTTCATGTGCTAGTTTTAATACGAATTTTTATATTGGTTATATTTCACCCTTTTCATATGAGGAATGCATTAAACATAGTAAGTGATGGGTTAGGGACTGCTTAATGAAGGCCCTATAGATTTGAGACCGGTAAATTAAATCCCTTATATGCATCAGTAGTTCTCATCAGACGAACTAGTTTTAGTTTTGACTAATGTATTACCCCCTTATGTATGGTCTTAGCATGAGGCCTTAATGATATGGTTATGAATTTCATCATTATAAGATTTTTTAATGATAATACATGTTTTTTTTACTAGTAGAATATCCATGTGTGAGTTAAAATGGAATTATTTGATTAATTAATTCCATATTATAATCATGATTTTATTTCAAAGGATTATGTTTCTATTTTATACCCAGCTTTAAAATTTTATGCTTATTTATGATAGCTTATGCTCTATTTTTTATCCTTACTCAGTATTTGAGTTCACCCATTTTATATGTTTTATTTTTTCCCTGGATAAAAAGAAGTATATTTTTATTGACCTATAGGGATAGTCTATGGGATAAGGGTTTTTTTAGAGGAGATATTATGTTTCATTTATTTCATGATTTAATATAAAACTTTTGTTTGTATCTAATTTTTCGAGTCTACTAAACTAATAGGTCATTCAAGATTTGATTTCTTGTGATCATGACAATTTGGTCGAATAATGCATCAGATTCAGGCTTCTGGGGTTAGGTAATTATAGTTGGTATCAAATTAATTTTAGTACAAACCTTGGAAACTAGATTTTTAAATACATTTATTAGGGAGCATTACCCTAGTATATACATTGATGATAAGTATCGAAGAAGATCCTAAAATTTTGGTAATGTAGAGATTATGTGGGTATTCCAATAAATACATCAATTTCTGAATACTACAAGTGGATGTGGTTATGTCATAGATGTACCTATGAGTAACAACTCTAATAATGTGTTCTAGGCCTGACGTGGGGTAACCTGGTATACAATAACAAGTCTTACTTCACACCCAGTTTGATACTCTTGGGGGATATGCCTTCGATAATTTAAATTTTCTTTTTAAACCATTATAAATGATTTAAAAGTAAATATGTCCCCAAGGAAACCATTTTTAAGATTAAGAAATTGGATATGCATAAATATTTAAATTAATGTTACATATTTTGAAATTACTCATTATGATTCATAAACGAATATAGTGAATGTCATTGTTTATAAATGGTGCCTAGTGGAAGAAGTGGAAACTATATCAATGCACATAATCCATATAGGGATTTCACTCCTATTAAATATAATGATAGTGTATCCAGTGATACAACTGGTTCTGAATAGATTATAACCATAATGGGACAATAAAATCAGGTTATGAATAATAACCTTACTCGTTTGGACATCCCTAATCCAAAATGTGGAGGAAAAATGTCAGACCACTTCATGAGACAACAACATCCAACATTCAATGGGAATAAAACCATTTTTAGATGATAAATGGATAAGTCACTCAGAGAAAATATTTCTTTCTTTGGGGATTAATGAAATTGAAAATGTTTTCATGGAATTTTATTTTCTTTTCAGGAGGTGGAGATTGATGGTGGTCATTAATTCAAAACATTAAGGAGGATGAAGAAGTTGAAAATATGGAACGGATGGAGTTTAAAGAACCTTTCATAGAAAAATACTCTCCTCGTGAACAATGAGAGGATATGGAATGTCAATTTAATAGTATGAGGAAAAACTTGGATAATAATGTTGAAAATTATGAAGCTAACTTCACAACATTAGAAAGGAATGTTGGAGACTATGTACATTACCAAAGAATTAAGATTGATCATATATTTAGGGGATAAAACATTACTATGATAATCACTAGTCTCCTAATTGTTCTCATCGTATGAAGATATAGTCTCATGTGCTATCAGATAGAAAAAAAATCTCTAAGTTTTATTACTTTATATTAAATCAAGAGAATAATAGGGTCACAAAACCCCCTGGAAAAGGAAGTATAGGTAAGAAGGGAAAATCTTAAATTCCACCCTATTGTAATTGTGGGAAGAAACACCCGGGTACTTGCATAAATGGAATGGGAGTTTTCTAAATGTATGGATAAAAAGGCCACCAAGCTCGTGATTCCAAGTGGGAGAAAAAAGCTATCCATTTTCACTACTAAAATTATAAAAATGTGACATTATGAAAATTATTTTCCTAAGAATTAAGAAAATTTTCACCAAAAATTCCAAGGGAGAAAGGTCAGGATTATGTGATCACATCTGATGAGGTTGAAGTTTCTAATGTTGTGGTGGAAGGTACTTTAATTATATCCTCAAATTTAACTAAATATTTATTTGATTCTGGATCATCACATTCATTTAAATCTTCATTAATTTCTTTAAAAATTATATATTTCCAATTCACCATGACAAGGGAGATTTCATTTAAAACTACAAGTAGAAACCTTATCGAAAAAAATATGTTCTAATCTATTTCAATTATGTCATATAAATGTGCTCTAATTGCTAATTTTTTTATTATAACAATGGTTTATTTTTATATAATCATCAGTATGGATTGTCTTTTAAATATAATGCTAAACATTATTATAAAAATAAGTATGATATGATATGTAAGAAAAAAGTAGATTTATTTATCTTTAAATAAAAAACATAAACACACAATTCTTATCAAAATCCACCCCTAGTAGCTTTACAAAATGATATGCTTGGTGAGGAAGAGAAAATGACATCTGGGGATGAATAAGGTAATATTATAATTGAGTATGTTACTATTATAAAGGATTACATAGATGTTTTTACTACAGATTTACCTAGACACCCCTAGAGCGTGAAGTTGGGTTTTCTATTGATTAAATCCCTGATACAAGACTAATATCAAAGACTCCATGTAAAATGGATATAGAGAATTAGTGGATAAAAAGTAATAACAGGAAGAGTTGGGTTAAAAGGGATTTATTCTCCCTAGTGTTTCTCCATGGGGATCTCATCTTCTCTTTTTCAAGAAAAAAGATCTATCCATGAGATTTTTTGTTGAATATAGAAAAATAAATTCTATTACAATAAAAAAACAAGTATATCTTACCTATTATCGATGATTTATTTGATCAAATTCAATGATCTCAATTATTTTCAAAAATTAACCTTCATTCTAGATATCATCAATTATGATTGAAGAAGGAATATGTTCTAAAGAAATCTTTTTGGATAGGTATTATCATTATGAATTTATATTAATTCCATTTGTATTGACTAATTCACCCTAAGATTTTATTGATCTAATGAACAGTGTGTTTAAGCAATATCTTGATGATTTTATTGTTGTATTCATTTTTGATAATGTGATATATTATAAATTATATGAAGACCATGGGAATCACTTGAGAATAAATCTTGAGACTCTTAGAAGAGAATAATTATATGGTAAATTTAAGAAGTTAGAATTTTGGATTCAGGAAATTACTTTTCATGGCCATATTTTCTCCATGGATGGAATTTCTATTGATCTAACAAAGAAAATGGAAATCTATGAATGGCAGGAATAGATGACCATAACTGAGGTATGTAGTTCTATTGGATTATCAGGTTTTTATTACTCTTTCATCTAGAATTTTCCTCAATTATCTAACCCTTTTACCAAGCTCACATGTAAAGGGTTTAAATTGTTTTGGATAAAAGAGTGTGAATAATTTTTTGAAAAATTGAATAGAAGGTTATTCGATGATTTTGTCTTGACATTACCATCTGGGAATAATGGGTTTGTGATTTATAGTGATGCATCTTGGAAATGAATTGGTTGTTTCTTTATACAGAATGATAGGGTTATTACATATGCATCAAGGAAATTAAAAACATGTGAACAGAACAATCCAACTCATGATATTGCATTATAATCATTAATATTTTCTCTAATGATATGTAGAAATTATCTCTATGGAGATATATGTCAGATATATACTGATCACAAGAGATTTAAAATATATTTTCTTATAGAAAGAACTCAAATTTGGAAAAAGGATATGGATTGAGCTACTAGAGGATTATGATTACACAATACACTACCACCCAAGGAAGAAAAATAAGGTGGAAGATACTTTTATTATGAATAAAAAAGAAGTTATGAATAGAATAAAATTTAAAAGGGATATTAAGTTCATGGATCTAGTAAAAACTGATATGGTAATTACCATGGAAGGGGAGACATCACTATTTTTTCAAATGGTTACAAACCAAAATTACTAGAAAAGATAGAAAGTTATCAGTATGGTCACGAGGATCTTTAAATGAAAATTGAAGCTATGAATGATGGTAGATTTATTGAGATTTTATATGAATATAGTGTATTGAAATTTTGGAATAGGATTTGCGTTTACACTATACCTGAGCTAAAAAAATAATTATTGGATGATTCGTATAGCTCCAATTTCTCTATACAACCTGGTAGAACTATGATGTATAGATATTTGAAGGAACGTTTTTTATTGAAAAACATGAAGAAGGAGATCGTTGATTATGTGTCAAGATGTTTGGTCTTTCAATAGGTAAAGGGTACAAGACAATATCCTAGAGGATTCATTCAACCTATTCATATACCTATGTTGAAATGGGATAATATTATGATTGTTTTTTTCATGGGGATACCAAATACTCCTAGAATAAATGATACGATATGGTTTATTATTGATCATCTTACCAAATAAACACATTTTTTTCTACAATAAAAGATTTACCACTTAAACATTTAAAAAGACTATATATTAATGAAGTTGTAAGACTTCGTGGTGTGCTCATATTGTTTGTTTCTGATTGTAATCCCTCATTTTCATCAAAATTATAGAAAAGTCATATGAAGGCCCTAGATACTAAGGTTTGTTGGAGAACTGCCTAGAACCCTCAAACTAATGGACAATCAGAAAGGATTATTAAAACTTTATAATACATGATGAGATCTTTCTCACTTGACTATCAAGATATTTGGGATCAGTATTTATCTCTCGTATAATTTTACTATTACAATAGCTTCTATTCAAGTATTTATATGGTTCCATATGAAGCATTATATGGAAAGATATTCCATACACCTACTTATTGGGATGATTTTTGTGAAAGAAAACTCATAGGCTCAGAACTGGTTGAGGAGACAATGGAAAAGGTGAAGACTATTCAAACCCATATCAAATCAGCTAAAAATAGGAAAAAGAGTTATATCGATAACTGAAGGAAGGAATTGTAATTTAAAGTAGGAGATCTTGTCTTCTTGAAGGTATCTCTAAGGAAGGGTGTTATAATATTTAGTAAGAAGGGTAAATTAAGACCCAGTTATATTAGACCTCTTGAAATCCTGGAATGAATTAGTGTTTTAGCATACCATTTGGTAATGTTATCGAGTCTCTCCAAAGTTAATGATGTGTTCCACATATCACTGTTAAGGAAATACATGTCAGATAAAATTCATGTACTCACCTATGAAAAAATATAAATTGAACCTGAACTTTATTATTGTGAAAATCCTATTAAGATTCATTATACTAGAGAATAAGTTTCGAAGAATCAGATGAATATATTGGCAAATGTTATTTAGAGAAAACATAAAATGGAAGAGGTGATGTGAGAACCTAAATAACTTATAACGAAGAACCACCCAAATATTTTAATTTAGTTACATTATAAAAATTTGCAGGGTGAAATTTTTTTAAGAATAGAATAATTTAACACCCCATGCTTTTTCGGTACTCTTCTTGTTAAATAAGTCAATAGCTTGTGCTACACACAATATTGAGTTTGAGTGCACCATTATCTATCAAACTAGCCATTTAAAAATGAAATTATAAATTATATTAACCAAATTATGAAAATTATTTTTTAAAATAGGCTTAATTTTTGAATTCATAATAGAAAAATTATCTTAGGGTGAAATTTCGGTAATTTTCAAAAAAGTTTCGATTTTTTTTTGAATAGTGAAAAATACAACCTTGTTGTATAAAAACCATATTTTTCATTTAAATAATTATTTTAATTTAAATTTCTTTTAAATTAAAAATAGATAAATAATACATATATTTTTGAAATTTAGGTCATTGAAATTATTTTATAATATAATTAGATATAAAAAAAAATTTGAAATTTTGAACATATCTTTTTCCCGCCTACTAAACACATCTGAGGGATTAAAACTAAATGTAATTTACAAATTATGTGAAATGAATTTCTAAAAACGAATATTTATTGTTATAATTAGTATGAAACATGTTTTTTAATTGGATCAAAACAATTTTTTTTGAATAGAAACATTTCAATTTTATTTTCCAGGGTAAAAGGTAAATAAGGTAATTAAGGGTAAAAATAATACTATAATAATATAAAATTTCCCTAAAACATGTCCAAATTTCATGGGATAAGTGTTTTTCAATGAAAATAAACCTTATTTCTAAAATAAGATCATTTTTAAGCAAATTGTGTAAGATTATGGCATTTATTATATTTTATTTAAAGAATAGTAAAAAATGTCGTATTCAAATTTTAATAATTAAATAATTTTTAATATGAGATTATATATGTGATATGTTTGTATATAAATAGAACATAGAAATATAGAATTTTTATATACATAATCATAGTTTATTTATACTTTTTTGGAAATAAATAATTAAATAAAATGGAGACATAAAAATGATACAGAAATTGGATTATTAAAGGAAGAATCAATTAAACGATATTAATAATATTAAAATAAATTTAACTTGAAATATTTGATGTCATACATGGATTTTATGGATTAAATTAACATGTTATTTATGAGTTTATATAGTTTTATCATAGGAATTAAGTTGTTATAACTTTTAAATATCATGTATTAAATAGTGTCAAAATTAACATAAATGAGTTTTAAAAAAAATTCTATTTTTTAAAATGATATAATAGTCATAAAAATATATGGTTTTTCAAAATAACTTATATGGTTATAAATATGTCATAAATATGCATTTAGGTTTATTTTCTCATTTTATAGTGACTATATTAAGCTTATAGTATGAAAATATAAAAAGACACCGTAAGAGTTAATTTGTTTAACTAAGGGTTAAATCGAAAATATAAGGTTAATTTTGAGACCTAAACTTGTCTAAATATAATTATATATGAAGATTTTGACTCATACTAATCTTATACTCCAAATAAATCTATTTTTATCTATTTAAAATTAAAAATAATTTTATATTAAATTAGTAGTTTTGGAGTTTCTGAAACTTCCCATCCTTCTATTATAAAGGGGAACTTATGCTTCTCTATTATTCACACCAATAAATTAATTTTTCTGGGAAAAAACCTGGACATTTATACTCCAAACATACCTAACTTCATCATAGATTCCATATAGATTAAATCTAACACATTAATTCATTTTTTTCAAAAAAAGGAGATACCTAAAGAATATATAATCATTTTATCAACTCCTTAAAAGTTATTTTCATCTTTTACTTACTATTCCTATATTGATTTCATAAAAAATTAATAAATAGAATATCATATATATAATTAGATTTTACTATGATTATCATACCACCATATTCCTCCTTTTATCCATCAAACGAATAACAATATCGTGATTTGTGTGTGTGTACGACTTATCGTCTCCATGTTGTGGTGTAATTTGTTATTCATCACTACTTTAAATAAATGGGTATAATGATGAATATAATGGATATAAATAATGAGTGAAACATGATATTTTTTTTGTATAATATATGTACCATCCAAATCCATACCATTTAACCATTAAGAAAATTATATTATCACTCGTGCGTACGTACGACTTACAGTCTCCATGATGCAATGAGATTCATTCTCCACATTAACCATTCAAGAATGATTATAAAAATTATATTATGAGTAAATATAATACTTATGAATTTAATATCAATCTAGGTATGAATTAAATATATCCTATTCATAAGAAACAAGACTTACACAACAAAACATGCATAGGAAAATGAAGCAATTAACACCCAAAACAATGGTAATACTAAAATATTATTAACAAAATGATATAAGATGATAATATATGGTATCATAAATATATATATGGTCCTGGTAAAATTTAAAAACATAATTTCACCATTATACAGGTTTTTTACGCACCATCTACTAAAGGAAAGTACAAGTTAAGGGTTAATTTCTCAATCTCATTATTATCTGAAGTTTTTTATTCGCAAGTATCTACTCAGACACATTTATAATCCATGTCCTTATTTCATAAAAATATATTTCATAAGATTATCAAAAAAATTAAATGTATTTATACCCATGTATGAATTTTTATAAAAAAAATTAAAATCATATTTCCATCATTTTCCAAATGAGGTATTTTATGACCATTTCAAAAAATTAAGGAAAGAATGTTTTTTCAACTTATATGGAGTGAGAGGGTATTTCCACAATCATGAAACCTTAATTTTGTTAATATTCACTTAAAATATTGAAAAATTATTTTAAAAATAAATTTTTTCTTATATAATTTCAAGAATTTATAATGATTTCAATATAAAAAATGTGATATTTCTCTCAAATAATTTTTATGATTTTATTAGATTGCTTTCATCTATGTCAACATCCTTTTTTGGATTTTATGATTAATTGAGGTTGATTTATTATGATATAAACTTCCATTATACATTTAAGGGTTTATGATATGGTTGAATTTGGATGTACTATTATGATACCATTCATGGTTTAGGGTTAATAATTAACATTTCATAAACTGGTTTCCAAATGAATGTTTATATTGGTTCTATTTCACCCTTGTCATATGAGGAATGCATTGGACTTAGTAAGTGATGGGTTGGGGACCACATAATGAAATCCCTATGGGTTGGGTACTAGTTAATGAAATCCCCACGATGCCTCATTAATTCTCATGAGACAAACTAGTTCAGGTTTTGACAAATATCTTACCCACTTATGCATGGTCTTTTCATGAGGCATTCATGATATGGTTATGATGTCCAAAATTATGTATTACCTCATTATGATATTAGTTAATGATAATAAATGGGATTATTAAACTAGTAGAATATATTTGTAAATGTTTTAATGTCATTATTCGATTTATTATTTCTATATTATGCTTAATATTTTATTTAAAATGAATTTTTTTCAGTTCTATACCCTACCATAAAAGTTTATTCTTTTTTTATGATAGCTTCCTATACATTTTTTATCCTTATTGAGCATCTAAGCTCACCCATTTTTTAAGCTTCATTTTTCCCTAGGATGCAAAGAAGTTTATTATGAATGAATTACAAGGACTTTCTAAGGGATATGAGTGTTTTCAAATCATATACTATGTTTCCTTTCATTTCATGATGTAATATAAAAATTATTTTAGTATTTAATTTTTCTGAGGATACTAAACTGATCGGCCCTTAAGGATTTGATTTTTTGTGATCATGAAAATGTAAATAATCATTCACTAAATTATAAATTCTAGGTTTGAGGTGTTATATATATATTTTTAATAAAAAATAATAGTTTAAGGGGAGTTTTAATTGATGTTTAACATGTTTTACCTATTTTATTTTGATGGAATGAGCTAACATATTGGTTATTTATTTCATTCATTTAAATGTTTTGTCAATTTGTTGAATATTTCTAACCTTTTTTTGGATCCATGTAGGTAATTATCTTATAAAAGTGGAGTTCACTTTATATATTATTCCCTACTATTCCATTTGAAAATGAAAATTGGGTTAAGGGGAATGAAACTTATTATTTTAAATATTATTATATTCTTTAAAATCTTTTTTTCTTTTTTTTCTTCTTTTATAAGTTAATGATGTGTTGTTTTTTAATGAGCATTCCAGTTATTTTTTATAATTTTCTATCTATGAATATTATGTGTGCTCTATTTAATGGGTTATATTTATTTAAATAGAGGGTGGATACTCATTTATTTTATTTTATACCCTTACTACATTTTAATTTATCATTTTCTATTTACAATGTTTTTATTGATTAAAAAATGTGGATAAATTTGACTACTACACATGTCCATATTACTAATGTTATATTCTGTGATTTTATTTTTCCATGATCTACATTATATTGCCTTAATATTTTAATCCTTACATAAAGGGGAGGTAAGGTTCTAGTTTTTTAATCATTAAAAAGGTAGAGATCATTGAGTAGTTCTTTTATAATTTTTTATATTTGATAATTATGATTCCCCTATCATTTTTCTTAATTGTTATTTATTATTTTCCATTTTAATTATTGTTATTATCTATATTTTTATTTGTTTAATTAATTGTTATTTTTAATTAATTGGTATAGTATATATTTAGTTAGTTATTAGATCTTATAAAATTAAATTATTAATCTGTAGTTATTATTCTAATTATATTTTATTTTGGATAAAATTTACATAGTACTGAATCATATGTATGGAGTATTATATCAAACATATATTGTGGAGTTTATAATGTTCCTTATGTTTTTGATATTTTTCTAATGGAAATAAAATTTTGAATTACGAAAATAGCTAATGTATTTATTTTTTATCTGAAAATATATTTTGTAATAAAATTTTCACAAAAGAAATGTATTACATAAAGATAGTTTTTCAAAGTAAAATGGTAAGTATGAAAGGATTTTCTTACATATCTAGTGAATATTTTTCTATTAATGCTAGAAATAATAACTACATAAAAAAATTAATTCATATGTGACAGATAGTTTAATTTGAATATGATTCATTTAAGAGATCGGAGTTTACAGTTCTCCTCACATGGTATTTTGAAATTATACTAGGCACAAACTGTAGAAAATATGAATTTATATGAAATCTATTTAGAATAAACATGTTTTTATTCTTACATATGAGCTGGAGATTCACTACTTCCATATTTTTGTTCCTAAAAGAGAAAAGTTCTATATTTCTTAATATAAATGAAACATAAGAAGAACATTTTTAATCATACATAGAATCTAGAAAAGTGGAGTATTTTGTATTCATATGTATATCAAAAAAAATAAGATGATTCTTATGTAGAGATTGGAAATAGTTATCCATTAGGACTTAACCATGTTGATGAAAAATAAATTTGGGTGGGTGAATTTTTAATCTTAAAATAATTAATGTAGAAAAGATTATAATATAAAATTCAATGGGTAATAAGATTTAACAATTAAATAAAAAAAAATAAAGAATTTAAAGTGTGGATAGTATTATTACAAAAGTAAAAAAGTGGAAAAATAAATTTATAGTATTTCAAATCCAAACGATCGTATGTCTACTCTTTACACTCTAAACAAAAGATCGTTGATATCAACTATAGATATTAGCTTTAGTAATGGGTTAAAAACAAACATAGACTTTTATTTGGGACCAAACCTAACCTTGAAAATCAAAATATTAGGCTCAAACAAAACATAGATTTTTCATGGGTGAAGATGGCACCTAGTATTTCAAAAAGAGAGAAGAAATAACACCAAATTTTGTACAGGACAATGCCTAACCCAATAATTTTAAATAAGAATCCCCAAAAATAATATATCATTCTTTTGGGTACAGATAGAACCCTGAATTTATAGTGATAATCCTTAACCAAGTGCATCTTAATAGGCTCACACACAACCTATGAAATATATTCTTTGTTAGGTGGGTGTGAATAATGAGTAAATTTTAATTCTGGTAGAACCTGTGCATTAGGAACATTCACAAAAACAATATGGTACATAAATCTCTAGTAAAAATAAAAAACATACCACATGATGTTTTATATTAAATATTTGTGTAAATAAGTGATCATTGACCCTTCAAGATTATGTAGAAATGTAGCTTGTTCATTCCAATATTGGAAGTGTAACACCCCTAGAAAAGTCATAATTAAAATAATAAATGTCTCTACCCATTTAAGGAATGTGAATATTTATTTTCAGGAGACTACTTGATTAAAAATCTACATTTAAGTGAGCTTCTCCAAGACTAGTGTCAGGATGGCTGACCTCCTAGGAAGTTTTCTAAGTTGTGCCTGAGTGAGGGTAAAGCATAATGAAAGAACATGTGTTAGCCTTTGGGAACATTCAATAGTCTACTAAGTGACCCTGGTGGATAATATAATATTGTTATGGGAAGGAAACCAAGTTATTACAATATACTCATGGTGTAACATCCCAACAATTTAAAAATAACACTTTGTTCAATAGCATATATAACACCCAACATCAAGTTCAAATGATCAATTAAATATTATTATTTAAATGTGTTCATTATAAAAAATCCATTTATTACTGGATATTAATAGGAATAAACCCCTTTTTCAAATATATATAATGTTCTTACAACGTAAAAAATTATTTATTACTGATTAGGAAATAATCACTAAATTTTTAGTAAAGTTATTTTATGCTTCAAAATTTTTTTCCCTTCAAACAATTTTTTTATTTATTATTAATATAGAATGTTATAATTAATTTATATAAATTCTAAAAATATTATATTATTGGAATTATATTTTTTAAAATTATCATAAAAAAATTAACGTAGGTTGAAAATTTGGGTTTTTTATGAAAACATTGATTTTACAATGAATATTGAAAAAATGAAAATTTCCATAAAACTGTCATTTATTTTCATTAAAAGGTCCAATTTTTATTTGAAAATGATCTTAGATTAAAATAATTATTATTTAATTATATATATTCCATCTAATTACATTTTAAACTATATTATACTTGATTTTTAATATGTTTTTATTTGGGATTAAAAATTCACTTTTCTATAGAAAAATATCATTGTGTTTCGAGTATTAATATTAAATTAATTTATTCCACTTATTTGAATTGAAAATTGAAAAATAGATTCCATATTTTTAATCAGGATGTTCAAATTTTTAAATAGTTTCCTTTTTGTCATTATGATTAGTAACCATGGTAAAATGTATCACATTGGTAAGGGTAAAATGGGTAAACTCGGTTTAAAATTATGGGGTAAGACCTTAAAATCACCCTAACACTTTACATAATTCTATTATATTAGTGTATTTAAATCATACACATAAAATTATTGAAAATTTGGAATCTTTATTCCATTTTTCTTTTATAATGACATAAATATTACTTATGTAAAGTACAAAACCAAAATTCCACTCTCTTTGTTTTAATAAACATCGATATTTTATCACAATTTTTAGAATATGTTATGTGTTGGACTCCTCGTGTATTAATCATGTTTTAATGATCACAAATCCTATTCAGTCTATAAACCTTGTTAACTCTTATAAAATCTATATCACATAAAATGCACAGTTGTTTAGTAAAAGCTATCCAAAGCTCTTAAGTGATATAAACTTTGTTTGGTTACTATACGATATCTTTTGATTCACTTTATAATGATTTCTCTGACAAATTATTAAGTTTAATTCATTCCATAAATATCACTACTTATGTCTGAATATAGATATTTGCCTAAGTGCGAGACACTATGAACAAGCAGACACCGTGACAACCAAACACCGTGAACAAGCAAATACCGTGACAACCAGACACTGTGAACAAGTAGACACTGTAACAACCAGACACTGTGAACAAGACACCGTGACATTGAGACACCGTGACAACCAGACACCATGATCAAAGACACCGTGAACAAGACACTGTGAACAAGACACCGTGACATCGATACACCGTGATCCAGACACCGTGAACCAGACACTGTGACCACAAGACACCGTGTCCAATCCAGACACTGTGTGGAGGAGACACGGTTTCCATGACACACTGTGACAACGTTTCTTAATATGTTGACACGACCCGCCTTCACCAAAAGGAGGGAACGGTCAGCAGATTGCAAGACCATTCCTTATTTAAGTTGAAGGAGAGATATGACCCCTGAAACCAACATTCAATAGGTTCCGGAGTGGTGACCAGTGCCAAGGGAACAAGATCACGCACTAAATGGAAGTCATTACCCTTTTTTATTTTAATAGGATCAGGAGATAAGATAGTGAATCCCACAACACCAAGACTAAAAGTAAAAAAGTAAAGCCAAGAACCATTCCCAATGCATGTTACAAAAGTAAAATCCACAATGTATAAGGAGACTGCAAGGCAAGGTACCAAAAGAATGAACAACTGCAACTGCAATGGTCTGCCACAAGGTCTGAGCTAGTATGGCCCAGCACGATCCCTGAAGCCCTCCTGGAAATCTGAAAGCGGTTTTATATATGTAGGGTGAGCATACAAGTATAGTTAGTAGGGAAAAACCAAAGGCTCTCGTGCACAAGTGGGGAGGCATACTAATGCCATGTGAGAAAAGAGATAACCAAGCACCTAGTAAGGAAAATTAACCACCTAAGAATCACCAAGGCACACTCCCCAAATAATTCAAGTCAAGTAAGGTATAGTAATAGCACATCGATGTTTGGGTACCCCGCACCACTTTCCCACTGGTTATTGAAGACATCCTACGCATCGGACCAATCCCCCCATTCTCATCGTAGTCCCACTACCTCACCCCGCCCGCACACACCTGGGCTACATCCTCACACAGTCCCACTGCCAAACCCCGCCCGCAAATACCTAGGCCACAATTGTCACATGTAACCACGCTTGCAAACACCTAGGCCAGAACAACCACCGCCACGCCCGAAGAAACCTGGGCCTCATCCTGAAGACACTTGGGAAACCACCTGGTCGCACACACCTGGGCCAACCACCACAATACCCTACCCAAAGATTCTTGGGGTAATAATGGACCTCAATCCATCATAGCCTGCCCGAAGACACTTGGGCTATCCAGGAAAGGGAGCAGAAAGGAGCTAATAACCAGCCACTAATAGAAGTGTTGGAACCCCCCCCCCCCCATGAAATGGGGGTGTTCAGCACTAAGTGCTCAACTTGGGTGGGGTGTGAATTAGAAACACAAAAACTATAAATACATGTATAGGTAACAAGCACTCACCCAATCTAGGTTTTTCTTTAGCCAGCCTAAAGAACACACTCAGCACCTGTGTCCAAGTCACAACTCGCACCAAACCAAAACCCATTTGTCCCATCCTTTTTTTCATGTTCATCAATAATGTTTAAATAAGTTTATCCACCTACTTGGGCAACTAGTAAGCATAAGTACAAGCCAAGGGAAGAATACACCCAACAGCAATTTAAGCATCCACACCCGATTCTATTGAAAAGTCAAAACAACAAAGGTATAAGGGAGATCCCTCGAAGTACTGGAACCAAAGAAACCCCCAAGATACAGCCTCATGTCCCCAAAATCTAGGAGCCAATGGTTTCTCAACAACATAGGATCCCACCCCAATTCGTGATATAAATAAGTAACCACACGGCCTCAAATTCACAACTAGCGAAACCATAACAATAGGGGATCACATCCCCCAGAAATCAGCCCGTGAAAGAAAACAGCGAACCCTCTACCACCAACACAAAGCAGCCCCATGCTGGTATTTTCAGATTTAAAAGATTTAACACATTACATGATTCCAATTCCACTGTACTTTAACCAGGGTTATCACGGAAAATGATTGATCCCAGTGCTTTTAATTTATTTAGCCGAATATACATAATTAACCAATTTCCTTAAACCAATTAACCAATTTCCCTTGCATGACCAACACAAAAGATAAGGTTTTATTAGTGCACAGAGAAAGACCACCAACGGCCATGATTTTCAGTAGTCATAAGCCCATACAAATCAGAAATCATTAATCATGGAAGAGGAGAAAAACAGAGAATCATCATCAGTCACACCCCTCCCCTTCATTATTTGGAATACGTTTATTATCTTCATTAATGTTTGGTTCATCCAATTCTACAGAACCAGTAGCGTACCCACCCCACAAGAAACACATTAAGGAGAGACGGAGGTGAAAATCCCTACCTGATTGATCAACGATCGAATCTTCTCTTCACGTGTGAGGAACATCGGATGCGGAAAATTCAGGGGAGGGACCTCGGGAAACTCAAGGACGAGAAGACGAATCCATGGTAGGGTGGCTGAGAAAAAGAAACCCAGGGATAACCCTTTGGTTATAAGGGCTGGGGACGGTTGAGATACGGTGATAAAAGAACATGAAACCGTGAAAGGAGCGAGGGTCGTGGGTTGGCCACATGGCCCCACACATCATTAAAGGGTCCCCGCCTTTAGGGGCGCTTTAAACCGATGCACACCAGGGGACCTCATCAAACGCTTAATTAAACGCGCTTAATGGGCGGTAATCGGCTTTTAAAGGGGGTCAAAACAGGGTTTAAAACCCAATTTTCATGAAAGGAGATGCTACTGGAAACCCATGGGGGTTAGGCTAGGTCCACCAGTTATCCGAGATACCGGTAGGTTGTGGCTACCGGTAGACCGAGCTACCAGTAGGATGAGCTACCGGTAGACTGCGGCTACCGGTAGACCGAGCTACCGGTAGGCCGAGCCACTGGTAGGCTACGGCATCCGGTAGACCGAGCTACCGGTAGGTTGCGGCCACCGGTAGACTGAGCTACCGGTAGGCTGCTCTACCAGTAGGCTACATCCACCGGTAGACCGCGCTATCGGTAGGCCAAGCTACCGGTAGAACGAACTACCGGTAGGCCGAGCTACTGGTAGGCTGAGCTACCGGTAGGCTGAGCTACCAGTAGGTTGTGTCTACCGGTAGACCAAGCTACCGGTAGGCTGCAGCTACCGGTAGACCGAGCTATTGGTAGGCCTAATACCGGTAGGCTAAGGCTACTGGTAGGCCTACCGTTAGGGTCAAACTTCACCAAGAAGCCTCGATAACTTTCCCAGACTACCCAAAACACCTAACATCAGATTTTCACTAAGTAATGGACCTCCAAGAACCTGGGCCATTACATCAGATACCTCTCAAACTATTCTCACCCTCGGGAATCTAAACAACACAAGGAAAGAGAGGGTTCGAACAACCACCTCTAAAGATACCTCTCAGGAGTAAACTTCATTAATTACTAAAAACACCTCCCTCTAAGGAACCAAGAAACAAACCATGTCAACTGCCCATTCATGTGGGTTGGGGAGTCTCTTCCCCCATGTCAAGATGCTATCCTCTTTGGGGGTCACTAACTCGCCCGCACGGGTTTAATCGCATCCTCCTTAATGCGCCTTGATTAGGGGCCGGGTCCACCCCTCCCCATAGCCAGGACTTTTCACACACATTCAAAGGAAATAAAACCACATATTTCATAGCCACCAAGGTAAAACGCTCCACCATAACATGTACAAAAAGAACAGTACAAAACTCAAAAAAACTCTCGGTACTGGGCACGCATATGTTCTTCCCTCTCACAAGTACTCTCCCCAATCCCACTATGTATCTACAACATAATAACTAAGGGAATGGTTCTCCCACGAAGCACCTTCTCCTCACAATCCTCGATCATCACTGGTCTTTCCACAAAGTTCACATCATCCTTGATGTCTAACTCTCCCCAGTCGAGGATGTGTGAATCGTCGTTCAGATAAAGACGGAGCTGGGACACATGGAAGACATCATGTATCCTCAGTAGCGGCGGTGGTAACACTAGCTGATAAGCCACTTCGCTGACCCGCCGCAACACCTCGAAGGGTTCGATGAACTTGGGAGAAATCTTACTCCCCTTGTCGAACCGTCATTGTCCATGCCGAGGGGAGACCTTCAATAACATGTGGTCTCCAACTTCAAACTCCAATGTCCTTCTCCTGGTATCATTATACGACTTTTTTCGGTCCTGGTCCGCCTTCATCCTTTCTCGTATAAGCTGAACCTTCCCCGTTGTGCTCTGCACCACCTCCAGGCCAAGGATGCCCGCCTCTTCGACTTCGGTCCAACACACAGGTGAGCGGCATGGCCTCCCGTACAAGGCTTCAAACGGGGCCATACCAATGGTCGAGTGATAGCTATTATTGTAGACGAACTCTATCAAAGTTAAGTGTCGACCCCACGATCCTCCTGAGTCCAGAACACATGCCCATAGCACATCCTCCAAGGTCTAGATGTTGCACTCTATCTGTCCTTCTGTCTAGGGATGGAAAGCAGTGATAAGACGTAGCTGGGTTCTAAAATCAAGCTACAATCCTCTCCAGACTCGTGAGGAAAACTGTGCATCCCTATCCGAGACTATAGACCTCGGAACTCCATGAAACTGCACCACCTCATCCACGTACCTTCGTGCCAAAGCATCTACTGCACTCGACTCCTTAATCGCAAAAAAGTGAGCCGATTTCATCAACCGGTCCACTACTACCCATATGGAATCGTATCCCCCTTGAACCTTGGGTAGTCCCATGATGAAATCCATCGAGATTTCCTCCCACTTCCACTCGGGGACATCTAGAGACTGCAGCAGGCCACCTGGAACTCGGTGTTCAGCCTTCACCTACTAACACACTAGGCACTTGGCCACAAACTCAGCCACTGCTCACTTTACTATGGGCCACCAGAACTGTCTCTTCAGACCCTAGTACATCTTGGAAACTATTGGGTGCACCGCTAGGGGTGAGTTGTGGAAATCACTAAGAACTTGGTCATGCATCACCTTTGGAACAAACAACTTTTCTCAAAAAAGCATCCGGTTCTGACCATCCTCCGTCCACCCTTCTGGAGCATTTCCCTGGTCAACTTGGTCACGCATCACTTCGCACTCTGAGTCTCCCCACTGAGACTCTTCCACTTGCTGAAACATAGATGAATTCACTGTCATCTGATACAGGCAACCTCTACAGCCATCCATCCTCGCATCCAGGTGAAAGGCAACCAACTCCTCCATTGCCTTCAAGGCGTCTGCCGACTCTCGGACCACATCCTTCTGCGACCTCCTGCGCAAGGCATCGACCACTACATTCCCTTTTCCTGAAGTATAAGAAATCTCGAATTATTAATCCTGGAGGAACTCCATCCACCTTCGTTGTCACAAGTTTGCGTCCCACTGGGAGAATATATACCTCAAACTTTTGTGATATTTGAAGACAACAAAGCATTCTCCAATGTGGTAATGCCGCCATAACTATAGTGCAAAAATGACCATTGCAATCTCCATGTCATGGGTGAAATAATTACGCTCATGAGGGCGTAGTTTCCTAGACCCATAAGAGATCTCCCCTTGTCGCTGCATCAACACACATCTGAGGCCTTGCCTTGAAGCATCACAGAACACCTCATACGCCGCCCCTTCTTCTGGTAGTCTCAGTACTGGGGCACTAACCAATTTCTCCTTGAGATATCTGAAGGATACCTCGCACTGATCGCCTCATACGAAACCCTGTTCCTTCTTGGTCAAGGCTATCAAAGGTCCTCCAACTCGAGAGAAGTTGGGTACAAACCTCAGATAGTAACCTGCCAGCCCGAGGAAACTACGGACCTCTTCCACGTTCTTGGATTCTTCCCAAGAAACAACCGCCACAGCTCTTGATGGGTCCACCGCTACCCCCTACCCAGACACTACGTACCCAAGGAATTTCACTTCTTGCATCTAGAACTTGCATTTCAACAACTTCCCATAGAGCTGGTGCTGTCGGAGGGCCTCCAAAACCATCCTTAGGTGCTCTGCGTGGTCCTCCTCTGATCTTGAATATATCATGATGTCTTCGATGAACATGACTATGAACCGATCTAGGTACTCCCGTAATACGGAATTAATAAGCCCCATAAACATAGTCGGGACGTTCGTAACACCGAAAGGAATGACTACAAACTTGAAGTGTCCATATCTGCAATTGAAGTCCATCTTTGAGATGTCTCCCTACATCACCCTCAACTGGTGATATCCAGACCGTAGGTTGATCTTCGAGAACCATCATTCTCCTTTCAGTTGGTCGAAAAGATCATCTATCCTCGGAAGAGGGTACGGATTCTTGATCATCGCCTGATTGAGCCTCCTCTAGTCTATGCACAACCTGAGACCACCATCTGCCTTCTTTGTGAACAAGACTAGAGCACCCCATGGTGACGCACTTGGTCGAACATAACCCCTATTCATCCGATCGTCAATCTGAATCTGCGACTCTTGTAGCTCCGAAGGTGCCATCTGGTAAGGAGCCATCAAAATCGGACGAGCACCAGGCTGTATGTCTATACCAAACTGGAAATCACGTCAAGGGGGTATAGTCGTTACCTCCTCAGGAAAAAACGTCCATAAACTCACTGACGATTCCTGGCACCTCTACCATCTCAGCGTCTACTGACTCTACTGACAGCTTGGCTAATAAGGAGATGAGGGGTTCCTCTCGCCTAATGCCCTTCTGACTGCTCCGCTCGTTGGTGAAAGTAACACGTCGGCTGCTCTAGTCTGAGAACACAACCCTTATTCAGAGGCAGTCGATGACGGCACACACAAGGAACAGCCAGTCGATGCCTAGGATGAAATCGTATAGTTGTATCTGTAGCATAAGTAGATCCTTGACCGACTGATATGGCCCTATCATCAGTCTGCAACCTCTACAAACATACAAAAAGTTAGTCTGACCTATGACTGGTGTTCTCAGCACCTGGGGAACTGTAGTCTCTCGGTATCTAGACCCAGAGCATGGGCCAGACTGGGTGCAACAAAGGAGTGAGAAGCTCTGGTATCGAACAAGGTGTAAGCAAGGGTACTGAACAAACTAATCGTACCTCGAACAACCTCTAATCCCGCTGGAACTGCTACCTCCACGGCGTGAAACTGTCCACGCCCTACTCCCCTACCCCTCAGTTGTCGGCCACCTCCCCGACCACGCCCAGGTCGAGGTCCCATAGGGGAGCCCTGAGGTCGGCCTCCCCCTGCAACGTCGGCCCTCAGAGGAGTGGGATATCACTACCCCTACTACTGCTGCTGTAAGGGCCTCACTGGAAGCTGCTGCTGAAGCGGGTGCTGGGCATGTCTGCCATTATCGTACTAAACTCGGTTCGGGCACTGATTCCGGAGATTTCCATGGCTCCCACAGATGAATCACCTCGGTCCAAGACCCAATGGGAAAGGGCGAGGACCGAGGGACCAAAACTGGAACTGTTGTGGCCTGCTCCCTGTTGGTCGGAACCGAGAGGGCCCTGATGCTGATGGTCTGGTGCTGACAGCCTTTCCCTTTGAATGGCCTAGCTGAATCCCCTCTCGTGACACACCGCCCAACGTGTGAATCCTCTCCACCACCTCTGCCTTCTTCTGGACCTCCAAGTATGTCGGAAAGGTGAATGGGTTAACGACATACTAGAGGGAGGGTCAGAGCGCCTCCTCTAAATGGCTCGCTCGAGACTCCCCATCTGGAAAGAGGTCTGGAGAAAAACATAGGAGGTCCTTGAAATTGATTCCCAACTCCCTTACTGACATACTCCCCTACTGGAGGGAGAGTAGCTCATACCTCTTCTCCACCTTCATTGTAGAAGAGAGGAATTTCACTTGGAACTCCTTCTCAAAATCAGCCCATGCCACCTCAGCCTCTCTCCTCTCCCCCAGGTAGAGAATCCACCACTAAAGTGGTGCTCCCCACATCGGGCTGATGTCCAGAGGAACCCAGTACTCGGTCGAAGCCCGGATCAATCTGAAGTCTATCACCAGCTCCTCTAGCCAGCCCTCCATCTTCATGTCAGAGGTGTTTCCCTCATACATCTCGAGGGTCTGTCGCTGGAAGGCTTGAAGTGTCTTCTTCCACTGGTCATCCTCCTCCTCTCGATCAGCCCTCTGCTAATAGGCCAAGTCAACCTATTGGGAATCGATCACCCGTACCACCTGTGGTCGCCTCCCAGGTGCCATAGCTGTAAGGTAAATAAAGAATGCCTAAGCCCAAGTAGTGCAGAATATTTGTCCTTAAAACTTCTTATACTTCTAATTTATTTCAAATCCCCAAAACACCCCAAAAACATGATAACACAAGTCATTATGATGAATGTACCTTTTTTAGGGTCTCTGCCCTATAATCAGCGTGGCCTCACTTGGTCATTCGGATGGTCCAGAGTCCTTGCATCAGCTCACGGATGGCCCTAAAATCCTGTGTCCTAGCCAGTCTTCCCTGGTCTAATCCACGCACGAAGGTCACCCAACACTGTCGCCCTACTATCCCATGAAATCCTCACTGTGCCTAACTCCAGACTCCATCCTATCTCTCAACCATCTCCTATGATACCATTCTGTCATGACTTGCCCTCACAAAAAAGAGGGAAGGTTCAGTAGATTTCCAGGCCCTTCATGATTTATGTTGAAGGAGAGATAATGACCCATGAAACCCGCCTTCTATAGGTCCTGGAGTGGCGACCAACGCCAAGGGCACAAGATCACATACTGAATGGAAGGAATTACCCTTTTTTCTTTTAATAGGATCGGGAGATAAGATAGTGAATCCCGCATCACCAATACTGAAAGTAAAAAAGTAAATCCAAGAACCATTCCCAATCCACGTTACAAAAGTAAAATCCACAATGTATAAGGAGAATACAAGGCAAGGTACCAAAAGATTGAACAATAGAAACTGCAATTTTCTGCCACAAGGTCTGAGCTAGTACGGCCTAGCACAATCCCTGAAGTCCTCCTGGAAATCTGAAAGCAGTTTTATATATGTAGGGTGAGCATACAAGTATACTCAGTAGGGAAAAACCAAAAGCTCTCATGCACAAGTGGGGAGGCATACTAATGCCATGTGAGAAAATAGATAACCAAGCACCTCGCAAGGAAAACTAACCACCCAAGCCTCACCAAGTCACACTCCCCAAATAATTCAAGTCAAGTAAGGTATAGTAATAGCACATCGATGTTTGGGTACCCCGTGCCACTTTCCCACTGGTTATTAAAGACATCCTATGCATCGGACCAATCCCCCCATTCTCACCGCAGTCCCACTGCCTCACCATACTCGCACACACCTGGGCCACATCCTCACATAGTCCCACTACCAAACCCTGCCTGCAAACACCTAGGAAACAATTGTCACATGTAACAACGCCTACAAACACCTAAGCTAGAACAACCACCGCCACTCCCAAAGACACCTGGGCCTCATCCTGAAGACACTTGGGAAACCACCTGCCTGCACACACCTGGGCCAACCACCACATTACCCTACCCAAAGATTCTTGGGATAATAATGGACCTCAGTCCATCACAGCCTGCCCAAACAAACTTGGGTTATCCGGGAAAGGGAGCAGAAAGGAGATAATAACCAGCCACTAATAGAAGTGTTGGGTAAAACACCCTCCCCAATGAAATGGGGGTGTTCGTCACTAAGTTCTCAACTTGGGTGGGGCGCGAATTGGAAACACAAAAACTACAAGTATATGTATAGGTAACAAGCACTCACCCAATCCAGGTTTTTCTTCAGCCAGCCTAAAGAACACACTCAACACCTATGTCCAAGTCACAACTCGCACCAAACCAAAACCCATTTGTCCCATCCTTGTTTTCATGTTCATAAATAATGTTTAAATGAGTTTATGCACCTACTTGGGCAACTAGTATGCATAAGCACAAGCCAAGGAATAAATACACCCAACAGCAATTTAAGTATCCACACCCCGTTCTATTGAAAAGTCACAACAACAAAGGGATAAGGGAGATCCCTTGAAGTTCTGGAACCAAAGAAAACCCAAATATACAGCCCCATGTCCTCAAAATCCAAGAGCCAATGGTTTCCCAAAAATAGAGGATCCCACCCCAATTCGTGATACAAATAAGTAACCACACGGCCTCAAATTCACAACCAGCAAAACCATAAAAATAGGGGATCCCATCCCCACCCACATCACCCAGCAATCGGCCCGTGAAAGAAAACAACCAACCCTCTACCACCAACACAAAGCAGTCCCATGCCGGTATTTTCAGATTTAAAAGATTTAACACACTCCATGATTCCAATTCGGCTGTACTTTAGCCAGAGTTATCACGGAAAAGGATTGATCCTGGTGCTTTCAATTTATTTAGCCAAATATACGTAATTAATCAATTTCCTTTAACCAATTAACCAATTTCTTTTGCACGGACAACACAAAAGATAAGGGTTTATTAGTGCATAGAGAAAGACCACCAACAACCATGATTCTCAGTAGGTGTAAGCCTATACAAATCAGAAATCATTAATCATGGAAGAGGAGAAAAACATAGCAACATCATCGGTCACACCCCTCCCCGTCATTCATTGGAATCCATTTTTTATCTTATTTAAATTTTGGTTCATCCAATTCTACAGAAGTCGTAGCATACCCACCCCACAAGATACACAGAAAGGAGAGACGGAGGTGAAAATTCCTACTTTATTGATTAACAATCAAAGGTTCTCTTCACGTGTGAGGAACAGTCGATGCGGAAAATGCAGGGGAGGGACCTCGAGAAACTCAAGGACGAGCAGATGAATCGATGGAATGGTGGCCGAGAAAAAGAAACCCAGGGATAACCCTTTGGTTATAAGGGTCGGGGAAGGTCGAGATATAGAAATAAAAGAACAGGAAACCGCATAAGTAGCAGGGGTCATGGGATGACCATGCGGACCCACACGTCATTAAAGGGTCCGCACCTTTAGGGGTTGTATAAACTGACACGCACCAGGTTACCTCATCAAACTCTTAATTAAACGCCATTAATGGGAGTTAATGGGCTTTTAAAGGGGGTCAAAACAGCATTTAAAACCCAATTTGTGCCTAAGGAGGCGCTACGGGAAACCCATGGGGGTTAGGCTAGGTCCACCGGTTAGTCAAGCTACCGGTAGGCTGTGGCTACCGATAGACCGAGCTACCGGTAGTCCGAGCTACTGGTAGACTGCGGCTACCAGTAGACCAAGCTACCAGTAGGCTGAGCCATCGGTAGGTTGCGGCTACCGGTAGACCGAGCTACCAGTAGGTTGCACCCACCAGTAGACCTAAATACTGGTAGGCCGAGCTACCGGTAGACCGAGCTACCGGTAGGCCGAGCCACCGGTAGGCTGCGGGTACCAATAGACCGAGCTACCGGTAGGCTGCGGCCATCGGTAGACCGAGCTATCGGTAGGCCAAGCTACCGGTAGACTGAGCTACCAGTAGGCCGAGCTACTGGTAGGCTGCGGCTACAGGTAGACCGAGCTACTGGTAGGCCTACTGTTAGGGTTAAACTTCACCGAGAAGCCTCGATAACTTTCCCAGACTACCCAGAACACCCAACATCATATTTTCACTAAGTAATGGACCTCCAAGAACCCGGGTCATTACATATGTGTTTTCGTCCTTCAATTTAATCTCTAATGATCATATTTCAAGACTTTAAATGAACTGACATAATTAATATTTCTTTGTAGACATGTCATCTGACAGTATGGGGTATGAGGTAAAGAAGACATTAAACCTGTCATCTTAAACACATGCACTCCAAGATAAAAGAGTAATACAGCCTAGGAAAAATCAGAAGTGTGGAATGATACTAAAAAGAAAAATAAGTGGTTGGGTGTGATCATGAAAACATAATACACTTAGAGAATTATCAAAGAAATAATTGTCTCATGCAACTCAATGTTGCTAGAGAAAACACGAAATTCAATTGAATCCCAGAATTGAGAACATCTTCGCACTGTCAAACATCACGAAGAACACAAGAAGGATCTGTCTGACTTGTGACACTTAGTTTTCCATACAAGGACCTGATTTCTGCATCTGCTTCATCTCAAAAGTCCATAGCTACAAAGACTAACATTTAGATCATTTCAAGACCTATCTCAATATTTTTTCTCTGTTCTGTATCATATTACTATCTTTCAAGCAGTGTGTGTATTTTTATAACAACACAATATTTCTCCAACATTAAACTGAAGGATATAATATATCCTTACTCAAACGTATTTTTATCTTTGTATACCCACTGATATGTGTGGAAGAGGTCCATGTGTGGCCTGGTTGTTTGTTCCCATGAAGAACTGTAGAAGAGGTCCCTGTGCGACCTGGAAAGTCTGGTGTACTATTTTTTAACCCTGATCTAGGGTGTGGATCATGTTTATTTATATAAACTACTTGGTGGTAGGTGATCACTAAGTGGAGTGGATTAGGTCTCATCTAGAGACCAAACCCCTTGTTTCATATCCTCTGTGCTTCTTAATTTAGTCTTCTTCTTTTTACGACATTACTTTATAATTCAGATATCACTAGATTCACTTTGATATTTAATCTTGGAAAGAAGTTATAATTGTGTTGTCTTAGTATAATAGCTTCAAAAGTAATATTAAAAATTGACATTAAGATTATTGAGAACTAATAAATCTTCTAAGAAGTGATTTAAATAGTCAAACTCTTATAACAGTATAACCTTGATTTAATGGTCTGTATTTAACCTTTTGGGAAAACCTTTTTAAGAATAGTTTTTTACCCAAAAAAATTATAGATACTCAATTCACCCCCCCCCCCCCCCCCTCTTGAGTAATCAACTCTGACCAACATTCGGTATTAGAGGTTGTTTATTAAGACTTTGTTTAACCATATTCAACTGTTATTGTAGTTGTACCATGAAGATCTGTAAATTTCTGTTCATTCTAAATTTCTTACTCTCTCATATTATTTCTGTATTATGGATAATAGATTGGAAGGATCCGCAACCAAAAGACCACCATTATTTAATGGAACCAACTATTCTCAATGGAAAACTAAAATTAAAATGCATTTAGAGAGTATGGGTTTTGAAATTTGGCCTTCCATTATAGATGATTATAAGATTCCATCTACTGATAGAATCACATGGCATGAACCTATCAAAAATGACTACAATAAAAATTTCAAAGTTATGAATTCTTTATATTGCACCTTAGTAGATGAAGAATTCAATAGAATTTCTGCTTGTAAAGCTGCCCATTAAATTTGGGATACCCTGTCTGTCTCACATGAAATAACTTCTAGTGTATAATAAATGATACTTAATACTTATATTATTAAATATGATAACTTTAAAATGACACCTAATGATCCTATCTCTGACATGTATCTTAGGTTCAATGAGATTGTCAACACAATGATTTCTCTTGGAAGTGAAGTCACTGCCATGGAACAGATCATGAGAATTCTTAGATGTCTTCCTGACAAATGGAAAAGAACCTCTGTCTCTATTATAGAATCATGAAACGTCAGAAAGATAACTGTAAAGAACTCATTGGGAAACTGATGATGTATGAATAAGAGATAAAATTCAACAAGGAAGAGGAGGATAAACCAAAAAAAGAAATCTTTTTCATTCAAAACCACCACCTCTAAACACAAAGACAAAGGGAAATTGGAAGCTTCTGTATAAAGTTCCAGTAGTGAAAAATCATCACATATTAGTGATGAGGAGAAGGCTCAATTAGCCAGAAGATTAAAGAAATTGTAAATGAGGAATAAATTTTTCAGAAAGCCTAACTTAAAGGCCAAATATGACAAAAAGGAAGTTGGAAAAAGGATTGGAAAAAAAGTGACAAGACTAATGAGATTTCCTACTATGAATGTAAGCGAAAAGGATATATCAAGGCTAACTATCCAAATACCAAGTATAAAAAAGAGATATAAGGACTAGGAAATGAAGTATAAATAGAAAATGAAAGAAACATGGATTGGTTATGAGGACAGTTCAAGCGACTCGGAAACATTACATGATGAAGAAGCTAAAAAATCCAATATGTGTTTTATGACAAAAACATATGAGGTAACACTGGAATCTCCTATAAATAATTCATACTATTCTGGAGATGAGAGTGACTCTGAAAATATGACTAAAAAGGAAAGTTTTGAATATGGTAACATGATTGAAGTAACATGCAATGAACTAGAAGTCAAATATAAATCAATGAAGAAACAGTATACTCTTACTGTGACTATTAAATCTAAACTCACAACTGAAAAAGAGAAAAATGCCCAACTTCTCAAAGAGAACAACGAATTAAGAAATTCTAATGAGAAATTGATGAATGACCTGTAAAATATTACCAATGGGAAAAATACCCTTACTCAAATTCTAGGTAAACAAATTTCCCCTAAATATAAAACTGGAATTGTGTATCAACCTGGAAAAAGAAATATTGGTAGAAAAAATTTTGTTTCTAAATCTAGGATATATAGTTTTACTCCCAGTTCTGGACACAAATCAACTAATTCAATTTATGATACACTTTCTTCTGTATAAAATTTTTCTAGACCAAATAGAGTGTACTTTTAAAATACTTTACTTAATACTTATAGGAAACTGATGAGGTAAATATGGGTTCCTAAAGCACTCATTACTAATATTACTGGACCCAAACAAGTATGGGTACCAAGAACTGTTTTTGCATAATCATTTTGTAGGAAAGATTCTTAAAGAGTTCTTGTAAAATTTTATGGTACTTAGATAGTGGATTTTCAAGACACATGACAAGAGACTGCTCATTCTTTAAGAACCTAATAAAAATAGACGGAGGATATGTCACATTTGGTGAAAATTCCTAAGGAAATATTATTGGCCTCAGCCAAATTGGTAACTCTAACTCAGTGTTAATTTCTAAAGTACTTTTTATTGATGGATTAAAATATAATCTGCTTAATATCTCACAATTATGTGATGATGGATTTCATGTTAGACTTGAAAATGATGCTTTCATTTTCTGTAAATAAAAAAACGAATTAGTATTTTCTACATTAAGAAATAAAATATGATTACTCTATTAATATAGATTCCCTATCTTCTCAAAATGCTTCATGATTAAGCCTATTTCATAAAGAATCTGGGATCTAGAATGGGAGACTATGACACTATAATATTCACTCCATTATAAATATAACTAGAAATATATTAGTTAAAGGCTAACCAAAACATGAGTTTCCAAATTTCAAAGTGTGTAATCTATGTAGAAAGGGAAAAAACACAAAATTTCTTTCAAACCAAAGAATGAAGTGTCAACTTCTCGATCTCTCAAACTGGTTCACATGGATTTGTTTGGACCATCTAGAGTTTCTAGTTTAAATGGGAAGTACTATGTTTATGTTCTTTTAGATTACTTTTCTAGATATACTTGGACCGTCTTTATGGCTCAAAAAAGTGAATCCTGCTCTTATTTTACTAAATATGCCAAGTATGTGGAAAATCTTAGTGGAATTAGAATTAAATCCTTAAGAAGTGATCATGGTTGTGAGTTTGAAAATCAAGAGTTTGAATTATTTTTCTCACAAAATGGTTATAGTCACAATTTCTCTTCCCCTAGAACACCTCAACAAAATGGATTTGTAGAAAGAAGAAATAGAACCTTGTAAGAGATTTCTAGATCAATTCATAGTGAATATGACCAACCTATATATTTTCGGGATGAATTTGTCAATACAGCATGCTACATAATCAATAGAGTGTTGATCAGAACTATTCTTAAAATGAATCCTTATGAGTTATGGAACAATCTGAAACCCAAGGTTAACTACTTAAATGTTTTTGCTTGAAAATTTTATATTTTTAATACTAAGGAAAATTTTGACAAATTTGCATCCAAGAGTAATGAAGGTATATTTTTAGGATATTCCACGACTAGTAAAGCTTATAGAGTGTTCAATAAAAGAACTAAATGTGTGGAAGAATTTTTCTATGTCAAATTTGATGAAGGAGATCAAAATTAGTCTAAAAATATTCTAAAAAACCTGTAGAATGATGTATCAAATATGAACATTAATTAAAAATCCTCAAACTATTCTATGAAAGAATCTGTGAAATCTTCCAGTTCTAGAAATTCTTTAGACTCAAGTCACAATTAACCTGAACCTATTGATGAACCTGAAATCACTAGTCCCTCCTTTTCTAGAGATGTAAGAACACTTAATAACCATCCTTTAGATGTTGTTGTTGTAGACCTAGACAAAGGATCTCAAAATAGATCTTCTCTTAGAAATTAGGTTGAACATCAAGTCTTCTTTTCACAACATGAACCTAAAAAACCTTAATCATGATATCAATGATGAATTTTGGGTGATGTCTATGCAAGATGAACTTAATCAGTTCGAAAGGAACAAAGTTTGGAAACTTATTGAAAGACCTAAAGACAGATTCTCCATAAGCACAAAATGGGTGTTTAGAAATAAGGTAGATAAAGTTGGTAACATAGTTAGAAACAAGGCTAGATTGGTTGCATAAGGCGATAGTCTAGAAGAAGTAACTGAATATGAGGAGACCTTTGCACCAGTGGCTAGACTTGAATCCATCAGAATCCTACTTTCTTATGCTACACATTTGAATTTAAAACTATATCAAATGGATGTTAAGAGTGTATTCTTAAATGGGTATATAGATGAGAATGACTTTGTTGAACAACCCCCTAGATTTACAAACCCTCATTTTCTATATCATATTTTTAAATTATCAAATGATTTATATAGTTTAAAGCAAGCTCCAAGAGCTTGGTATGATAGGTTGAGTGCTTTTCTTATTTCCAAAGGTTTTAAAAAAGGAATAGCTGATGCTACCCTATTTATAAAATGATTTTGTAGTGATGTTTTAGTTGTTAAAATCTATGTAGATGACATTATCTTTGGATCTTCAAGAAATTCTTTATGTGTTGATTTTTCTAAAATGATGCAAAATGAATTTGAAAGGATTTTAATGGGAGAACTAAAATTATTTCTCGTAATTAAAATCTATCAAAACAATGATGGTATTATTTTAACTCAATGTAAATATACTAGAGATATTCTAAAACATTTTGGATTGGATAGCACTACAAGTAGTGACACTGCCATGAGTACCACTTATAAGTTGGATCTTGATGAAGACGGAAAATCTGTTGATCAAACAACTTATAGAGGAATGATTGGAAGTTTACTCTACTTAACTGCTAGTCGACCGAACATTATGTTTAGTGTGTGTATGTGTGCTCGTTTTCAAGGAAATCCAAAGGAATCTCATTTAAATGATGTAAAGAAAATTTTCAAATACCTCAAGAAAAAACCCAATCGAGGACTGTTATATCCTAGAGGACAATAATTTGAATTAGTTAGTTATTCTGATGTTCACTTTGGTAGATGTAAGTTAGATAGAAAGATTACCTCTGGAACTTGTCACTTTTTAGGTAAGTCACTAGTATCATGTTGTAGTAAGAGAAAAATTTATGTTGCATTATCTACTGCAGAAGCTGAATTTATAGCTGCTGGAAATTGTTGTTCACGAATATTATAGATGAAACACACATTACTAGATAATAGATATCAATTCAACCATTTACCTACAAATTGTGACAACACAAGTGCTATTAACATCTCGAAAAATCATGTTTCACATTCTAGGAAAAAGCATATTGATGTAAGACATCACTTTTTGAGATATCATTATCAAAAAGGTGATATCACTTTGGAATTCATTGGTACTGAGTATCATCTTGCTGACATATTTACCAAACCATTAAATTCTGAAAGAAGAGACTACATCATACATGGATTAGGCATGATAAATCATAAGTAAATGTCTTACTATTTTATATCATATTTTTTTATATCTTACTATTTTATATCTTACTGTTTCATGTTTACTGTCTTACCATAAGGTTCAGTCACTCTCTCACCATAAGGATGAGTCACTATCTCACCGTAAGGATCTGTCACTGTCTCTTTATAAAATTCATTCATTATCTCACCGTGAAGACATGATATAGTCTCACCATAAATATTTTTTTATGATTTTTATTTAAAAATTAAAAACTACATCACAATAATTATTCATTTCACCATTTTCTTTTCCAGAACTTTAAATTTTGCGACATTTTATATTCTTAAATGATAAAATAAAGGAAGTGTCACTTGTCCTTCAATTGAGCTTTCTTCTATTAACTCAATTTTTAAGCCTTATGTAATCCTTCAACCCTTCTCACTATCGAACCTTCAGTGAATTCCCAGGAAGAAACGCCCTTCATCGTCGACTCCTGAGAAACACGGCTCAAAGAAGACGAAGATTGCACCTAAGCTGGCACCCCAAGGTCCTCTAAATCCAAATCTTGTGAACCGAGTAGTAGTACCTGAGAAAGAGATATTCCCTGAGTGACTTATACTGAGTAAGTATCTGTTTTTGAAGGTTTTAAAAGAGAAATACTTGTTAGAATGGTTTTCGAAGAAATATAGACCTATCTACCCTAAGCATGTCGCTCAATTTTATCAGTATGTTCAGTTCTCCTTTGATTCTGAAGATGGTAATATTGTGAGAAACTGAATAAATGGCCATAAATTCTCATTCTTTTCAAGATTATGGGCTTCATGCCTTAGGATACCTCATGAAGGAATTTTTTAGGACTATCAGAGAGGACCTCCACCTTCTAGTGAATTCCTTGTTTTGGAAGATGCTCTGAAAATCTTAACCGGAAATGGCACCAAGAGGAGAACCATGGCTGCTAAACGGGACAGAGAATCTAGAATTTTGTTTAAGTTTATATAGAACTTGATTAGCCCTAGAAAAGGTGATTATTCTATACTAAAATATCATTATGTGTTTCTGATTCATCTTACGAAAATTGGGCATATGATCAACCTTTGTAAGTATGTCATACACCATATGTGTGATCTGATTAAAACCACATCAAAGTCAACCTCTAGGTTTTATTCTTGGCTTATCTCATCCATGATTCATGAAAAAGGTATTATTGGACCTAATGAAGAAGTTATCAAGGATTGTGATTTCTTCCTTTCAAAATTCATTTTCAAGAGGATGAAAATCAATTGGAATCCATGGAAAAGGGCATGGGTGTAAGTCAATGAAAGGATTTATGAAAAGTTCAATCCAGTGGAACATCCTTCAAAACCAAATGATATTACTGATCCTGGTTTGGGACCAGATGAATTTGTTGAGTATTCTGAAGAAGAATAAGAAAAGGCTATTGTGCCTCCTAGGGAAACTATTTCTGATAAGGAAGACAGTACTCCTATCCCCCATGTAGTAAGTGAAAAGGAATTCCTTACTTCTAAAGATGTTGTTAATATGGAAGATCAACCCAAAGTTGAAACAGAATTTTTTGTTAAAGAAACCGAAAAGAATGCAATGGAAGATATTGTAGAAGAAGAATTACTTGTTATTAAAGAATCTGACCATGAGGAACTCCCAGTGGAACAATCTATTCCTGAAGTCATCCCTTTCGGGTGAGGAAAGGTTGGAGCTGGCTTTTCTGTTGGCTAGACCGGAAATGAGAGAGAAACTAAGAGATGAATTCATGGAAATAGATCAATCCCCCAGGCCTTGAAGTCATAAGAAGTATGAAACTATTAAGTGGGAGAAACCCCAAAATCTTGAATCTATTTAAGTACCAAACCCGATTGATCCATGCCCTGTAGACACTTGGTATTAATTCCCCATCTTTTATGATTTGAATGACTCCCAATAAGTTTCAGTAAAAGTTATTGACCTTTCCACTATGTTCTAATTGAAATCTGTCTCTAATATTTCCCCTAAAAAAGAACATGAGCCCGTATCAGTCCCTATATCTGAACCATCACCAGAACAACCATCCTTGGTGAGTAAAGATGATTGGAAAAAATTTGGAGCTACCCTTTTGGCTGGAGTTGAAAAACTCTTGAATAACCAACCTGCTCCTATAAAAAAATCTAAGTGATAGAGATGTCTCACTATTTTTGGAAAATGTTATTTGAAAAATTCAACCCAAAATGATTCATGAGATCTAGGAAGTTAGAGTTGAAAATATACTGCTTAGTGAAGAATTGAAGACTCTAATATGTATGATTAACGACATGTTGAAAGTGATGAATTCGAGATCAGATCTTGATTCTCATCCTGGGGATCCTATTGTTCCTCAAACCCCCCAGAATGTTCTCACCCATATTCAACATCATTTATCTTCCTTAGCTGAAAAAGTGGCAGAAAGAAAAAAACAGATTGTGAAAGAAATGTGAGAGATTGTGTTTAATCTTAACAAGCTCACTGATGAGTATACAGGGTGCCTTCAAAAAGTTCCAAATCAACTGAAATATCTCACATTCTCTCTCACTAATTCTAAGACATCTGGACAATCATCTCAATCTTCCTTAGACAGTGACCTGCTCAGAACAGTGGTCAAAGAAGAACTTCATGTTGTGCTTAGTGGTTTCAATAATGATTCTCTATATGATGTTATCAAGAACAGTGACAAAGTCCTTGATCTGGTCAAAATCCATTCAAAAATAGCTTATTATTCTCAACATTAAATTTACAAGAAATTGGATTTATACTTCTACCGAATATTCTCAAAGACTAACAAGACCAAGAATTTCAAATATCTTGTATAAAATCTTATGATTACTCCAGTTACTCAAGAATTCAAGACTCAAGTCCAAAAGCTCCCAAAGTGCAGCCATTGTTGCTCCTGCGACTGCACCTCTGAGGCCTATTTTTCCTACATTCACCTTTTCCCTAGACTCCAATTCTATGTTTTTAATTCAGGCACTAAGTCAAATCAGGCCTATGATCCTTGATCAATAACTCCCTCGGTCTTCTGCTACACCTACTCTAGCTCCCTCTGTCTTCAAAGGTCTTCATTTACCTTCTATATCAACTATCTAACTCCCTTCTTCTACCTCAACCTCTGATCCTATGGCTTCCTCTTCTATTGCTACTACTAAGGGAAAAGATAAGACCAGCCAGTGATGAAGGACAATGCTTATGCTTTTTAGATGGAAATCTTGTTAATTTTTTTTTACTTTATGTAATTCCCCTCTTTTAATCTAATACATTATTCCCTTTTCTTGTGTCTTTTTTATTTATTTTTTCTTGCTACTTTTTTATAATCCCAAAAGGGGGAGATATATAGGAGACATATAGATGAAGAGAAAACTCAATCTATATATTTTATATGCAAATTCAAACTATGCTGTTAGAATAAATATACACTCTAAATATACATGATTTGTGATCACCAAATGGGGGATATTTTTGGACTCCTCATGCATTAATCATGTTTTAATGATCACAAATCCTATTCGGTCTATAAATCATGTTAACTCTATGTAATCTATCTCACTTCAAATGCACAGTTGTTTAGTAAAAGCTATCCAAATCTCTTAAGATCTATACACTCAGTTTGGTTACTATACACTATCTTTTGATTCACTTTATAATGATTTCTCTGAAAAATGATTATGTTTAATTCATTCCATAAATATCACTGATTAAGTTTTAATACAGATATTTTCCTAAGTTCTAGACACCATTAACAATAAGATATTGTGACAACCATACACCGTGAACAAGCAGACACCATGACAACCAGACACCGTGAACAAGCAGACACCGTGACAACTAGACACTGTGAACAAGACATCGTGACATCAAGACACTATGACAACCAGACACCGTGAACAAGACACCGTGAACAAGACACCATGAACAAGAAATCTTGAAAAAGACACCTTGAAAAAGACACCATGAACAAGACATCGTGACATCGAGACACCGTGAACCAGACACCGTGAACCATACACCGTGACCACAAGACACCACGACCAATCCAGACACCATGTCAAGGAGACACTGTTTCCAAGACATACTGTGACACCGTTTCTTAATATGTTTTTTTCCTTTCAATTTAATCTCTGACGGTCATATTTGAAGATTTTAAATGCACTGAACTAATTAATATTTCTTTGTAGACATTTCATCTGACAGTACGAGGTACGGGGTGTAGAATACATGCAACCTGTCGGCTTGAACATATGAACATCAAGATAAAAGAGTAATGCTACACCAGAAAACTCAGAAGTGTGGCATGATACTAAAAAGAAAAACAAGCCAGTGGGAATGATCACGACAACAAAATACACTTAGATAATTCCCAAATAAAGAATTCTGTCATGGAACTCAACTTTTATGGAGAACACATGAAGTTCAATTGAATCCCAGAATCAAGAACTTCTTTGCACGGTCAAACATCATGAAGAACACAAGTCAGATCTATCTGACTTGCGACACTCTGTTTTCCATACGAGGACTTGATTTTGGCATCTGGTTCATCTCAGAAGTCCAGAGCTGTAAATACTAACATTTAGAGAATTTCTAAACCTATCTCAATATTTCAGCTCTATTGTGTATCATTTTATTATCTTTCAAGTTGTGTGTGTATTTGTATAACAACACACTTAGTCTCCTGAATTAAACTAAAGGATACAATATATCCTTACTCAAACATCTTTTTATATTTGTATACCCATAGATTAGTATAGAAGAGGTCCCTGTGTGGCCTGGTTTTTTGTTCCCATGAAGAACTATGGAAGAGGTCCCTGTGCGACCTGGACAGTCATGTGTACTATTTTTTAACCCTGATTCAGGTTGTGGATCATGTTTATTTATATAAACTGATGGTGAAAGGTGATCACAAAGTGGGGTGGATCAGGTCTCATCTTGAGATAGAACCACTTGTTTCATTTCTGTTGTGCTGCTTAATTTATTCTTCTCTGTTTTATTACTTTACTGTATAATTCAGATATCACTAAATTCAATTTGATATTTAATCTTGGAAAGAATTTATAATTGTCTTGTCTTGGTAGAATAGCTTCAAGAGTAATAATAATAACTGACATTAAGATTATTGAGAACTAATCAATCTTCTAAGAAGTTATTTAAATATTCAAACTCTTATAACAGTATAACCTTGATTCACTGGGTTGTATTTAACCTTTTGGGGAAACCTTTTTAAGAATACTTTTTAATGAGAAATTTTTATAGATACTCAATTCACCCCCCCCCCCCCACCCCCTCTTGAGTAATCTACTTTGACCAACATTATGAATGATAAAAATGGTAAAATTGAGTATGAGGATATTATATTTATCAATGAAATTTTTTTTTTTAGTTTTTATAAATTTTATAATTACCAAGAACGCTTACACATAGCTTATGCAATGCTAGTACAACTAGTAAAAAATTAATGTAAATGGATTTAAAAGTATGAAATTTGTTGTGTTTTGGATAAAATAGGGACTTGAATGGTTTTAAAATATATAAATTGAATTTAATTAATGTTTTAAAAATTTATATTATAATTTCAATAAATTATTGTACTGTTTAAAGTTATATTTTGGTGAATAGTGTAAAAAATAATGTTTTTTATGACATACAGTACATTTTATGACATTATCCTAAACAAAATATGATGTATATATTTATAAAACTTATGGAAATACTCATTTGTTATAATATTCTAAAATAACAAAACAAAAACAATTCAAAACATATAAATTATAATTTATGTCATGATAAATATGAAAATAATTGTTAATGTAGATGCAGTGATTTTGCAACACTTGATATGTAAAATTTGTTGTCCCAATGATAATAATTGAAAAGTAAGAAATTATTTTCCTGACATTGTTAGCCAATATTATTTACAAATGTCTATTTTTTCATATTTTTTAAATTTTTAGTTATATACAAATAATCTTATAAAAATTATTGTGAAAATCTTTTGCAGGGTATAGAAAGTTAAAATAAAAAATTAAATATTTAGTCGTGATATAATTGAGAATATATATTTCTAAAGAATTAATATCAATGATAGAAAATATTTAGATAAAATTGGTTTTTTTTATAATTTATTTTAATTTTTTAAAATTATTATAATTATTTAAAACACATACGCAGAAATGGCACGACGTATAAGAAAACAAAAAAACCATTAAACAAATAATTACTAAATATAAAAAATGACAGTATTTATATTAGTTTGATAATCCCAATACTTTTGTATATATTTATAAATTATAAGTGATTATATAAAATATTATATTCAAAATTTGAAGTTTTCATGATATTTTTAAAGTCAATTATTATGAATAGTGAATAAAAGACCAAAAATAGTATTGAATGTGTAAAATTATATTTAAATCATTATAAAATTATAAAAATACTATCAGGGATAATATAGATGTGATATTTTTTAAATTAAAAACCTTATTCATTGTGTGTGCCACTTGTAATTTTTATAATTACTATTATAACTATTAAATATTGAAAAAAATTCATGACTTTATTGATTTTTTCCAATAAAAAGGGAATCACATCAACATTTTACACACAACTCAAATTAGATTTTTCTCTTAAACCTCTTAGTAAATACCGCTCTAAATATTTATAATCCCTCCTCAGATTACACTGAGTAGTGCCCTGAGATAATGGGTCACATGACCTCAAGAACATCTCCCCGAATGTCAAAGACTACTGACTAGCAGCAAGGGCCAAGGGTGTGTCAGTGGGGAGACTATACCCTCATAGATCAGAGTATACACAATGGAAAAAAATTAGAAATAAATAGAGTAGTCATATATCATCAATTGAAGAAGAAACATAACGATAATGAAAACCATGAAATAGAAGTAAACAACTGGTGGAAGATGAATAATAATAGTACATATAAAAATGATGATAATGGAATTGTCAAATGTATAGAAATAATATGAGTATAGGGAACTAGGGATAAAATAATATACTACATAGAAGAAAAATATACAAAGAAAAGACAAAAGCTTATACTACCAGCATCTTGAGCATGGGCTCGGTCTTCTACCCTCAAACTCTATCCAATATTATAAGTCCATCAAGTATCAGAAGTCTCACACCGCCCTTTATACATACTTGTGATCATAAAGTCTAATCTAGTACCAAATAGTTCCCAATTAGGGGGTGAGGCATAAATCTCAGTAGGTCGGAACCCATGGTGCCTAGGATGATCCATTTCATTCAATAATTAATAATTCATGTTACATAATAATAAATATGGAGAAATAAATAAATATATAATAAACCTATTTATCTGGGTTCGTAGAAGGTCACTCGCACCATACAACCTGATTCAATCTAAGTCTTATGCCTGAAGAAGCACCTGTGCATGTCATGATATATACACAAAGGAAATTATAGTTGAATCATCAAAAGTAAAAGAAGACCTCAAGCCTTTTCTTTAACACGGAGGTCATATTTCCATTTCATTACATTGACATGCTCAAAATATAAATAGAGGACTTGAAAAATGAAGAATAATTTCACTCCATCAATATATCAAAACCATTGTTGTAGACCCAAACTCATCCTAGGAGATATAACAGAATCCAAAGGGTCACTATGGGTGTCTTTGTATAACCCAATACCTCCGAGTCTGTCCAAGACAACCCATACGACGTGTCACGAACCATCCCAAGTCAACCCTGGACCGGTCACCTAGGCCAGTCCACCACAAGACTAGAGAGGTGTTCTCAATCCTCTCAAGAGGGAAAAAACACTTAGGGAATCATTAGAGTGACAAGTTAACGATTACTCCCACATATAAACAATTAAAAAACCAACGGAAAGAAACGGACATCCCAGTACACATTTATATAAAATGTAACTGAACATTATTTCATATGGAAGTGAAAATAAAACTGAACCAAATAACTCAAATAACTAAACCTAGTAACAAACTACCTCTATGTGACCCCACTAGTCACCCACCAACATAATGATCACACATTTCCCAAGGAGGTCGTACTCAAGCTGAAACCTGCATAGGGGTTAAAAATAGAAGAAGGCTATAGGCCTGAGTAATAATAGACAGTAGGTTATCCCGATATTATATCCCCAATGCACTTACATTAAAACAAAAGAAACATAAATTCCAAGTTTGAAATATGATATATAAAATAAGGTCTTAAAAATATGATTCCATGCTATAATCATTATAAAATAACAAGGATGCATGTTTTCCTAACGAGGAAGTGCTAGTAACCAATTTCAGAGAGATGTAACTTCAAAATAAAAACAGTTTCCAAGATTGATTTTTTTAATAATTTAATCTTTTAAATAAAACACAAACAATTCATAATTTATGATACAAAGACACTGTATGCCGACGATGAGTACAAGATATCCAATGAGCACAATTCACGAGAACACCCCTAGGTGCTAGTTCGTTGTGGGCCCTAGGTACCTCGTATCTTGATGTAAAAGCAACCATAAAACAATATTAGTTCTTGTGTATGATTCACTAATTTGGAACAAATACCCATAACCTAATCATCCCCAACATATTCATCATTGTTTAGTTGGTGTTTTCATTATCAAACATGCTACGTTAAAAAGGGACGAAACCACTCTAGATCACTAGCATACTAGTACATGTCCACCCACCTATATACTCGAGTTTCCCTTTAGTGTTCAATAAATTTATACATATTATAAAATACACTTTTCAAATGAAAATTCCATTCCAAAATCATACATACACAAACATACAACAATCATGCTTCTCATTTCTTTCACGGATCAATAAACCACATAAAATTTTCCTAAAATAATTTCAAGAGGTATAACATGTCTTTCCCCATAAATTCCATTCAAAAATCTCTTTTAAGGCAAAACACTGGCCATTACCATATCAAACAAGATTTTTAATCCCCAAAACTATTTAATAAACCAATTTCATGGACCAAAAAATGGATCCAAATTATACAATATGAAGAACATATGAAAACTCTTTTTACAAGAAGAATGCCAAATGGGCCTTTATGAATTCTTAAAAAACAATATTTATCCAAATAACCAATTACAATATTCATAAATAGGTCTAAACACACCATTTTAATGAATATAAAATTTACTTCAACCCATAAAAAACTCAACTTACACATTTAAGACCCATCCATTTCTATAAAGGTTCCAAACATTCCATTTACCGAGAACACATGCTAAAACACCCTAAAAACTAATACTCACTTCATTATAAAACCCAAAACCATATTGGAACCCACATAAGAAACCAAAAATAATTATTCACATGATTACAATATTTTTCATAAGCCAAAAAAATTATTTTATATCACCTTGAGTACACAAAATCCAACAGGACACTTTCTAGAAAATGAGGCATGAAACAGGTAATAAAACAAACTCTATTTAACATTGAAAATGTTATAAAACCAAATTATCATGACAAAAATTTTATTTCAACAGATAATACAAGTTATAAACAATATAAGTCTGGTGAAAAAGTAAATAGATCAATTAAACAAACACTTAGTGTGCACACTTTAACCAAAACAACACAATTTTTACAAAACAAAGCATAAACTACCCTTCTTACATAGTAAATAATTAAAAAAATGGTGAAAAAATACCAACCATAACTATAAGGATCAAAATAAATAAATATATGAATCATGAATTATAAAGGTTGTTCTTGGGAGAACCTACCTCAAAACCAAGGTAGAATGGAAACGCACACCCGATAACACCTTCCAAGGGCTTATAAACTCTAAACCTATGAATATCAGACCCAAACAAGAAAAAACCAATAAAAATACAAGGGATAATATAACCACTAGTTTTGAATTACCAGGGTAGAATATAGAGCCATGAAAAATAAGAAGGCGGAGGAGGAATGAGGAGAAAGGATAAGCAAACTCACCTTGATAACTAGATAACTCTTCATCTACCCTTAGATCCACACTCTTAGGGGAGATTTAATGGATTGTAACTCAATTGAGAGTCTCTATAGGTATATAAGATCTAGGTAAAGAATATTTTTGAGAAAAATAGTAGAAATGAATGATTTATGGAAGAAAAAAATTAGCTTATCAAATCTGGATGATTTGAGAAACCTTGAGGAAGCTTTCCAAAATCACCAATGAAGATGCGGTCCAAAGAGGTAAAATGGAACATTTGGGAGTGTCTATAGTTTTTCGTCTAGATTAAGATATATAATGATAAAAAAAACTGGATAAATGAGTATGATATAAAAGAAACAAACTATTTTTAAAAAAAATTGAAAATGGGCTCACACGCTGGATCAATACCTGAATAAATAACCCAAATCCACCATGATTATGAATTCCTAAGTGGTTCAAATGGGTATTATGGTTTTAATAGTTCAGGTTAATCCAATTGGTAAGTGTAATGGGTTAAAAATGCTAAAAATGATATATAAAAGAATAAAATTATGTTTTTCAAATTGGAAATTGGCTCACGGTTTGGCCCAAATCTTGAAGTAACCACTGTTTTCTCTAAAAACCCCCAAACAGGATATGGGGAACCAATGGTAGGATAATTATAAATTGAGGTAACTTCAAAAATAAACATTTATCTCACGAAAAACCAAAGAAAAGGATCAGTATTTCCAATGAACTGGATCAAAACAAATACATGAAAAATTGGGTGTGACAATTCTCCCCACCGTTAAAGCTTTCCGCCCCCGAAAAGCAATAAAACCTTCTAGTTGATTGATCAATCCCTAAGGATTCCTCATCAAAACAATATAGCCTCTTGATTTAATTATATTTCTTCCCCCAAAATAGAACTTAATCCTCTTTCCCAAAAAAACAATAACTCACAACCACTTCCCACGAAACAATGGAAGGATCATACCACTCATCCACAACCAATCCAAGACTATATTGTTGGGACTTCTTCCAAGGATCCCAATAAACACCCGAATCCAAAGAACCCCATGAAATCCAATGATTTGAAGGGAGTATATAATATACTCCCCACCATTAATAACCAACCAACAGTGACCAAACAAGATTTTTACATGATCTACAATTGGGCCCCTCCCAAAGAGGTCTACCAAACTCCCATACAACGGCCTACCATCCCAGACCAAGAAAAACACAACATGGTCATTTAAATGGATTTATCCAAAATGGAGGGGACAAGAACATAGAAAAAACGTCTACCACAGACCAAAAACCACCACCACATTGGGTGGGGAGAGAAGGAGCCTAGTGATTCTACTAGTGAAACCAAAGCGGAAAACCACCCACTAATCTTCACCTATAGACGGATAAAATCAAATATTGCATCTAATTCGCATGGTTGATCCACACAACAACATGTACTACAACCCTGTATCCAAGATGGTATAACCATAAATACTATATGAGTGGTAATTTCACTATTCCTTTTGTGGAAAAATGAAATTCATAGTGATGATAAACCACAATAGAAATTCCAAAACCACCTCATCGCAATGGTGGAGGTAGAAATTTAACTAGCCTCAACCTGACACTTGGATTCCAAACAAAATGTTAGCTTCACTCTAAGACATATATATAGAGATCTAATAGCTTAAGAATCTACTTCCTCACAGTCATGAGTTAAGGATCACAACCCCCCATGAAAGTCAGTATATCAATCAAAACACCTTTACCCAAACAAAGATTTTGAAGATACACATCACCATTCTCTCTCACTCTGAATGAGGACTATAATGAACAAGAAACATGGAGATGCCCAAAAATATCACTAATCACAAATTCCACAACTGATAGAATCACCATATCAAGAATGTACTTTGATCCAATCCCAAACAGCTCTCTATTCCAACAAATGGGATGAGGCATCATTCAAAGTTGTTGATTTAACCCTTGAAACAAATCCTTAGGATGATCAATTAGAAATATTTCCAATAGAGAACCCTCAGTGTCCACATCACAATATCCAACACATATTTAGTAACCCACTAAACATTACTCAAAAACTGAGCCACAAATAAGATCTCATCTCAAGACACAACAAGAGTGTGACTTCCAGATCACAAGGAAGAATACCTAATAAACAATAATTCTAAGATATATGAAAAACCCGCCACATAACCATTGATTTATAAAAAATGAAACAATTTTTAACCTCACAAAACATTTGAAAAAACAAACTAAATTGGTGGATTTTCTTATTCACCAATGGTGTTTCATAAATTATCACTCACATGCACATTTCCATGCCACCCTAAGTACCCAACCACAATTCCATACCATCCTTTCATCGAGATATCCATAAAATCATGCATGTGAGCACCCATGAAAACAACAAAGCCTAAAACAAAACAAAATCATTCAAAAAATCATTTACCTTCCAAAGACACACTAACCACCAAGTCAAAAACCTTTTTCATATTTCACAAAACAAACCACACTTCACCAAGAAGACTTTTCTTAAAAGACTTCCCCTTTTTTAACCACTTTTAAAACAACAAAGATACTCCATACAACCCCTTCCCATTTTAAAAAATTCAACAAGGTATTTTTTCATATTCCAATGGCCATAGAGACCAAGTCCCATTCTAGTAAAACACTAACCACTTAAAAACAATTTACAAAACCAATTCCTCATATTAAAACACTTTTCAACATCCCAAAACACACCATTTAAAATAATGTTTTATAATCACCTTAAAATGATCCATTATTTTAGAAACATTAATTTTAATAAACCACAAGTTTAGATTTGGGAAAATCCAATCCCATTAAATCATTTTCACTTTATTCCCAAGTTTTTTATTCACAAAAAAAAATATTTCCAAAACATTTCTTATATAAAAATTTTAAAACCAATTTCCACAATTATCACCTAAGAATTTTAAAAAAAAAATTTAAATTCAATAAAGGATTAAGAGACCCACAAAATGGAACTAGTTTCAGTGGGTGACTTGACCATATGGTTGGAGGAGACATCCCAAACACACCCCCAATATGGAGAGACATCTCAGGATCATGCCCCAGCTCACCATGGATTTCTAGGACCTTTGAGATCACAGAAACCATTATTCAAACTCCCCTTCTCATATCCCAACACCAAATAGTCATCAAGAACCAAAGACACTAATAACATCGGACTTCCCATGGAAACCTAAGGATTAGAATGATAATGATTTCACAACGCTCTTTCTCACTTACCCCTCAATTCCTAACAACCCTACATCATATTACTTGTCATCCCCCCCCCCAACGACTTGGGTGCTCTAAAAATCAAGGTCTGTTAAGAGCTGACATGATTTGATACCATTTTTTCATGAACAATTCTGAGTCAACCTAGAACTGGTCACCCCGGCCAGCCGAAGACAAGTCTCGGGAGGCGTGCCTGATCCTCCTGGGATGGCGGGAAGCACCAATGGCATCAATATAGTGACAATTGAATAATTTATCCCACATATAAACAATTAAACAACTAGAAAAAATAAATAGACATCCCAGTACAAATTTATATAAAAGTTGAACAAAAAATTATTTACACATGGAAGTAAAAGTAAAACTGATCTAAACAACTCAACAGAACAAACCTGACAACTAACTCTCTCCATGTGACCCCACTGGTCACTCTCCAACACAACTATCACACATCACTCAAGGAAATCAAACTCAAGTAGAAATATATTCAAGGGCTAAAAATAGAAGAATATTATCAGAGTGAGTATTAAAAATTTGTAGGTTAGCCTGATATTCTATACCCAATGTACTTCCTTTAAAATAAAAGAAACATAAATTTGATGATTGTAATATAATATATAAAATTATGTTTTCCAAACATCATCCCATGATATAATCATTATAAAATAAAATGGTTGCAAGTTTCCATAACCAGGAAATGCTATTAACCAATTTCCAAGAGATGCAACTTCAAAATAAAAATAGTTTCCAAGAGGGATTCTTTAAATAATGTAAAATTTTAAATAAAACACACACTCTACTGAATTTATGATCCAATCACAACATATAATAATGGAGATTAAAAAATATCCAATGAGCACATGTCACAGGAACACACGTAGGAATTAATTCGTTTTGGACCCCAGGTACCTCATATCTTGGTGTAAAAGTAACCATAAAAAATATTTTTTATCATGAATGATCCACTAGTAGGGAAACAATACCCATAACCTATTGGTCCTAAATATCATCATCATAGTTTAGTTAGTTTTTTCATCATCAAACTTTCTACGTCAAATTGGGATGAAACCACTACAAATCACAAGCATACTAGTACACATCTTCCCACCTAGATACTCGAGTTTCCCTTTAGTTCTCAATAATGTCACACATATTAAAAAATACAATTTTAACATGAGAGTTTCATTCCAAAATCATACACACCCAAATATCCCACAATCCTGCTTCACGTTTCATTCCTGGATCAATAAACCACTTAAAATTTTCATAAAACAATTTAAGGAAATATAACGAGGTTTGGCACATGAAGTCCATTAAAAAGTGATCTTTTAAGGAAAAAAACCCACCATTACCATAAAAAACAATATTTTTCTTCCCCAAAACTATTTAATAAATCAATTTCAAGGACCATAAAATTTCTCCAAATGATATAACTTGAATTGCACATGGAAAAATATTTTACAAAAAAATGACAAACGGGCCTTTAAAAATTCTTCACAAAAACAAAAAATATCAAAATAACCAATCAAAATATTTATAAGGAGGAGTAAAAACACTATTTTTATCAATATAATATTTAATTACACGCTTAAAAACTCAAGTTACACATTCAAGACCCATCCATTTCTATAAAGGTTCCAAACGGGCTATTTAGTGAGAACACATGCCAAAACACCCTAAAAACTAATACTCACTTCATTATAAAACTCAAAACCAGATTGGAACCCACATAAGGAACCCAAAGAAATTTATTCAAATGCTTCCAATATTTTTTAAAAACCAACACAATCATTTTATATCACCTTGAGCACACAAAATCTAACTAGGAACTTTCTCAAAAGTGAGGCATGCAACAATTAATGAAACAAACTCTATTTAACACTAAAAATGTTATAAAACCAAATTTTCATGAAAATAATTTATATAAATAGCTAAACCAAGTTATAAACATTATATGTAGGGTTTTAAATCAAATGTATCATTTTAAAAAAAACACTTGGTGTGCACACTTTAACAAAAAAAATATGATTTTCACAAATCAAGGTGTAAACTACCCTTCTTGCACAGTAATTAATTAAAACATAGGGTGAAAACAATAAATAGTATAAATATATGGTGAAAACCTAAATAAACATATTAATGGTGAATAATAAAGGAATTTCTCAGGAGAACATACCTCAAAACCAAGGCGGAATGGATACTCACACCCGATAACACCTTCTGACAGTTTATGAACCCTATACCTATGAATATAAATCCAAAATAAGAAAAACCCCAATAAGAATCATGGTATAACATAACCCTCGGTCTTTCATGACCATTTTATAGGATATATCGATGAATAATTGGAAGGAGGATAAGGAAGAAGGAGAAAGGAGAAGAAAACTCACCTTGATAACTAGAGAACTCTTCATCTTACCTTATATCCACACCCTTAGAGGAGAGTTAATAGATTGGAACTCAATGGAGATTATCCTTAGGTCTGTAAGAACAAGGGAATGAATATTTGGGAGAGAATGTGTAAAAAATTAATGATTTATGAAAGAAACAAATTACCTTTTCAAATCTGGACGATTTGAGAAACCTTGAGGAAATTCTCCCTAATCCCCAATGAATATGAGGTCCAAAGTGGTATAATTGAACATGGGGTGCGTATAGGGTTTACGGGATTGAGTGAGATGTTAAATGACTGAAAAATATTAAAAAAATTAATAATAATAAAATAAACAAAATATTTTTTAAAAACTGGAAATTGTATCATGATCTTTCCCAATACCAAAATAAATAACCCAAATCCAACATGATTACGAATTCCTAAGAAATAAAAATGGATATAGTGGTTTTAATAGGACCGGGGAGGCTATGTGGGAAGTGTAATGGGTGAAAAATATTAAAAACAAAGGAGTTATGAAAGAAACAAATTATGTTTTTAAAATTGGAAACAGGCTCACGGTTTGGTCCAAATATTAAAGTAACCACCATTTTCTCCAAAAAACCCCAAAAAAGTTATGTTTCGCCCATGGTATGATGATTAAAAGTATATGGAACTTCAAAACTTGACATCTATCTCATCCAAAACCCAAGAAAAGGATATTCATTTCTAACGAACTGGATCAAAACAAATACATGAAAAACTGGGTGTGACACGGGGTCCCTTATATAACTCAAGGAATGGTGACTCTAATCCCATACTAGGTATCATACATAGGGTACCAGGTATCAAATAATTCCTGGAATAACCATGTTTAGAAATAGTTATGTCCTTGATTTCTCCCCTAGGGAACCAATATTGCTCATGAGTATGAAAAATCCCATCTGATAGCTCATACTTGGAAAGTCAATGTGTGTCTCTCAGCGCGTCATGTACAACCAACCAAACATGGAAATTCCATCCATATAATCCTTAAATTGGGACCCAATTTCTCACCCAGTCCATATAATTGAGCATGGAAATAAAATCAAATATCAAAACCCAGTATAACATTTATACGTAATCACATTACATCAAATAAACATGTCAATGTCACATTATTAATAAACTCTCCAAACTATTTCAAAAAATATAATCACATTGAGTTATATAATCTACCCAAGTCATAAGTAACAATTCATGTCCTAGAAAAAAATCAAGTTCATAAAGATTTCAAAAAATTTCCTATTCATTTAAATTTAGGGCATATGGAATTCAATGTGAAGCATCAAGCATAAGCATGTAATCATAATATGTGAGGCATAAAGCCCAAGGGATAACCTCATGGCCAACCACACATTTTAATTCCTTCCAAAAATTTAAGAAATTTAATTAAATCATAGCACACACACCCAAGGTGAATCAGAACTCAAGAACATTGAAAATTTGGGGCAGTTAGGATAGTACAATGATAGGGGTGGCCAAAGACACATAGAACACTCCACATATGGGTTTCTCTATATTCTAGGGTCACTATGGACATATTGAAACCAAAAAATTAATTTATTAAACAAATAAAAAGAAAAAACTGATGAAACGAGCATGTGGAATAATGGCATGATATTTAAAATGCGACAAAATGAGATGTAAAGGCATAGACCCCCTACCTCGATGTAGTAGTGAAACAATTGTCTATTATATATCCTTGATTCAACCTAAATTGGATGAAATCAATGAATTTACCAAAGTCCTTGAAAATAGAGAAAAATAAATCACAAAAAAATTCCCCCAAATGGAAGAGGAAACTATAAATTGAAGTATGGATGAGGAAGAGCATACGAATGGATTTCCTTTTCTTCTGACAAAGAACGAATCGATCCACATAAGGAGGATCTATCACAAAACATATGATAGGGGAAAAGGAATATACATGGGTAGAGGAATAGAATAAACCCACTAGAATGGTAGGGGAAAGTAAGAATGAATTCAAAATCATTAAATATGGTCATTTTATAATTTTACCCATTTTTTACACTATGCATGATTTAGCCAAACTACGTGCAATCCTTACACCAGTCACTGTTACTAAGGAGAACTTCACCTAGTTAGGTGCATGGTTTTTCTCACAGTTCACAAACCATTCAAAAGATCTCTATCTTGAATGCCTTCAACATTGTACAATAATGCACCCTTGGCCCCACGGTTTCATACAAACCATGAAACCCAGTCGACCTCCTTCATTTTCAGGTTATGAGCTTCGAACGAGCCCCAGACGCACCCAGTACCCCCTTTATCCTCTTAGGAATCTTAACTATGGAATTTTTAAGGAATTAAACTAAAAATTAAATGGTTTGTGCCTTTGAATAAAGATAGGACATCACATCATCCTTTTCATAAAACAACTCATCCCCAATCTTGCCTTCTGAGGGTGGTAGACCATCTTTTGAGAAATTCTTTATCCATTGCACACGTACATCAACATATTGTTCCCATGCCTAATCTAGTACATGTCCATGCTTCTATAGCACCCTAAATAAAGGAACTAAACTACCTCAAGTAACCATTGTGATTCCATCCATGATACTAATTGGATGCTTCTCAAATGACACATTCTCCTCTAACTCGATATCCTTGGGATCAAATGAATTGTATGGATTTGGATGATACTATGGAAGTAGAGATACATGGAATAACTCATTCATGGTGTGGTATATATAAGGTAAAAACAATTTATAGGATACCAGACCAACATTCTCCACTATCTCAAATGGCTCGACATATCTTAGTGATAGCTTTACCTGTCGCATTATTCTTCTACGACCTAATCTAGGTGGTACATATAGAAATAATCAATTCCCCACTTCAAACTCTATAGGTCTAAGGAAATTATTGGCATAACACTTATGTCTGGACTGATCTGTAAACATATTATTCTAAATCGACTATACTTGATATGAAGTCTCCTAAAAAATATGAGGACCTAGTAGATCTTACGTACCTACCTTTAGCTAGTACATGGGAGAAAACAAGATCTATCATAGAGAGCCTCATACAGAGCCACTTGAATTATTTCCTAAAATATTTTATTGTAGGAAAACTCTACTAGAGGAATATTCTTTTCCCAGTTACCTCAAAAATCAAGGATACAAGCCTACTGAATATCCGCTAATAGAAACATGGTTATTTCAAACTACCCATCGGTCTAAGAGTGATATGCATTACTCAAGATCACTTGAGCATATAGTGCCTTTTCTAACCCTTTCTATAATCATGATGTCAATCGAGCTTCTCGGCTTGAAATGATAGAATGGGGCACACCATGAAGTCACACTATCTCCTAGATGTAAAGCCTTCATAACTTATTAATAGAAAAGGTTTCTCAATTTGGTAGAAAGTGTATGCATTTAGTCAGGCTGTTAAGAAACACCCACACTACATCGCTTCCTCAAGGTGATCTTCGCAAGCCTATCAAAAAATTCATGGTGACATCATTTATTTTCACTCAGGAATGGAGAGGGTCTATAGATGTCCTTCAAGTCACTAGTGTTTTTCCTTCACCTGTTGATAGGTGGATCACCGAGTGATTAATACTTCTATCTTCCTATTAATACCTGGCCACCGATAGTAATGATGTATATCCCAATACATCTAATATGAAATACCCAAATAGAGGCTTTTGATTATCTCATAAACTCTTCTCATATATCTAACAGCACCCATACGCATCCATAGAATAGTAGAGTCTAATGTCCATCAACAAGTCAAACAAGGGGTTGTTTCTCTCCCGTAATAATCACCCTCAGGATAGCCCCCTCAGTAACTGATAATAGACACATATGAACTCATTATAGAAGAGTGTATGTAACTGCTATAGCTTCTATAATAGGTTGTCCATGATGTTCCTGAACCTCTGATGTAAATCATAAGTTATATCAATCATATTCCACTCACCACTGGCCACCTTGATGGCTTGTGTCTTGGTTTTCTTGCTCAAGGTATCAGCCACAATGTTTTCCATACTAGGCATGTAAGTAAGCTCAAAGTTGAAATACAACAATTATTCCTCCCACATGAGCTTCCTTATTTTCAAATATCACTGATTGGGAATATATTTTAGAATTTTATTGTCTATTTATTAAATTAACTTCTCACCAAACAAGTGGTTCCTTTAATACTGTAGATCATGAACCACGATAACAAGATAGAGGTCGTTCATTGGTTAGTTCTTCACCTGTGGCCTCAGCTAGAGGGAAATATATGCCACAACTCGGTCACCATGCATTAGAACTACACCAAGACCAATTCCTGAAGCATCAAAATAGAATGTATAACTCCTTACTAGATCTGAAAGAATCATTATTGTTGATGATATGGGATATATTTTAACCTCATTCAAATCTATATCACAAGCTTCAGTCCATAGGAACTGTAATCCCTTTTTAATCAGGGTCTTAATAGGTGATTCTAAGAAAGAGAATTCGGGAATAAATCACCTATAATGGCGCACAATATGAAACAATCTATGTATATCAAACACATTATTGGGATGTTCTTAGGAAGCCACAATGCTCACCTTCTTTGGGAATATAGATACACATTCCTCTGATATGATATAACCCAATAAGTGAACCATAATGATCAAAAAATGGAATTTACTAATCTTCTCATATAGATGGTTCTCTCTCAGTGTACTCCAAATTATATTAAGATGATTTCATGGTCATGTCTGGTGCGGGAGTGCATCAAGATTTTTTCTATGATTACTTACATGAAGTAATCAAGATACTGGTGGAAAACCTAATTCATCATATCCATGAAGACTATCGGCATGCTCATCCGACCGAACTGCATAAACAAGAACCCGTACAAGATATACCTACACTAGAATGTTGTACATGGTATATTTGATTCCCTAAAATGAAACAAATAGTGGACCAACTTCAAATTGATCTTGGAGAGAATAGTTACTCCTCAGATCTAGTCAAAGATGCCATCTATATGATGAAATGGATAACATTTCTTCACTATAAGTTGGTTCAACCACCAGTAATCGATGAAAAATCATAGGGTTCCATACTCATTCTTGTCGAAAAGGACTAGTGACCCCATGGAGATGTTTTTGGTATGATAAAAAAGATATCCTAAAAATATTAAATTTACTTTTTGTGTTCTTGGAGCTCTGTTGGTGTTATTCTATATAGAGGAATAGAGACTAGTTCTGCACCTAGCATAAGATCAATAATGAACTCAATATCCCTTCAAGAAGGAAAGATGGAGAAGTAATCATGGAATAAATCCCCAAACTGAAACATAATCAAAGGAAACTCTAATAATTTTATCCCCTAATATCTCATAAATAGACTCGCCAACTGAGTTGTCACTCTACCAAGCCCAGTTTTTTTGGTTCAAACTCGATCTTTCTAGATATATCATTTTCCTTTTTGTATATATGTATTTCCATTTGGTGATTCAAATTAAACTCGAAGATGATAGAAATCCACTTGGGCATGAAATGGCACAAGCCATCCCATAATGAGATTGATGTTGAATACGGTCATCTCGAGGACAAAGAAACTCTATAAGAAATAAACCAGACCTAAATCAAGGGGGAACTCTAGAAACTGTTGTATTCCATTTTTATGACCCTAATAGCATGTTGAGGTACATGACACCACAAAAATACTCAATTGCATGACCAGTACTTTCAACAAAAATAACAGATATGAAGTAGTGTGAAGAACCTTTATCGAAAAGGGTAAAAACTAAATTATAGGTCACCAGAATAGTACCTCTAACCATATAAATCCTTGGACTCTGATCCTATGGAACTAGATACACTTCATACATATGGCCTAAACCCTGTCCTATAGATACTTCATAACTCGCCTAATCATATCCACTCTACTATTGCTGATGCTCGGGGGAATAACTACATCAACCATGGCCATTAATTCCTCATCGTTGTTGGTCAGTAGAAGAATAAATCCTATATCAACTTGGATTCACATATCTTATACTTGATAGAGGTACTCGTATGGATCCCCTTTCACTGGGAGCTCGAGGAACAGAATAGAAAAAAGCACTGAAGATGATCGATTCCGTATTAAGATCAGTACTCGATCAGGTTCCTCATGCATTGGGGATCCTTATATCCTGGACTTTCACACTAGTAAAATGCTATAGAATTGGTTTTTGTCACCTTACTGGAATTTCCCCCATGTACAACCTTGAAACATAACTTTCTATTTCTAGAAGAACCATCTACCTACCTTGTAACTGAATTACCCTATCTCACATTGCTATATTCTCTAATATTTTGTTTTTTAATTGCGGCCTAGTTTACTATCTCTATAATGGTCATAAAATAAAATATGTTCACCTGTAATCAGACAGGATGACCAATCACATCCTAAAACCACCTTTCAGTCTTAAACTCATCACCAGTGAGAGAATGATAAAAATGTTGAAGATCAGTGAAGTTAGTAGAATATTTAATAATGGTCATAGTTCCCTACTGAAGATACATAAACTTCTGGACATGATCCACTCCCATGTTCTTTGAAAATAAGTGGTCAAAGAAAATTTCCTGAATGTATGCCTAGACAATACCTCGGTAACTTAAGACTAGGATATGACGTCCCACCAAGGTTTGGAGGAATCATGAAGTATGTAGTTAGCAATTTTGACCCTCCACAATAGAGGCATCTCAATATGATAAAATATTGAAACTGTATACTCTAACCAGGATTCTGTATTATGTGTTCCTCCATCACCAGAAAAAGTGAGAGGATTCTTATACTATAAGTCCTGGGTTATTTATTCCATAGTAGGTGTTGGTCAGGGATCACCCTAAATATATTTTATGAACCATTTTAAACTTTCATGGAACAGAGCATCATCACCCAGGGGAAGATGAGTATGAGGTTTCATTACTAAGGTAGGGTCAGGGTCAAATTCCCACATTTTTTATATTTATAGGTGACCATTTCATTTTAAAAGGTTGTATTTAATTTTTTCTGTTCATGTTTAAACCTCTTTAATGATTGAATTAGGTGGGTTAGAATTCCAATTTATAAGGGAATGTACACCTTATAAATTTAAATTGGGTTCCCACTTAATTAAATTTATATCATGATCCTATAAGGTAAATTTTAACATTTCTTTAATTATAAACAATCAGGCACCACAAGGCACAATAAGAAAGGTACAACCAGAAATTACAAAAAAATAGGAAATGAATACTGAAATTAGGTATGGCATTGCATAATTTATGAAATTTTAATCTTATTAGTCCTAGTATGATGAATGAAATATTTTGACCTCGTTTTATAGGGATAAAATAATAAAAATAATAATTTTATTCATATAAATAAAATAACAACACAAGATATTTAATCATTGAACGGTGAATTCGTATCAACTAAAAATGGCATAACCAACAACTACAATTCTGATCTCAGGTAATTTCAGTTTCCCCTATACATGAGTTATCTACTTCCAAGAATAGGTTCAATTAAAAATTATAATATCCTAGTTTTCTTTCTAGTATCATTAGTAGGAAAAAAGTAAATAATTTCACTATGATACCACATTGTAGCATCCCTCCCGGTATACCACTAAGCAGTGACCCAAGACGGTGAGTCACATGACCTCAAGCGCATCTCCCCGACTTCCAGATGTTGTAAAATAATAGTGAGGTCCTATGGTGTTTTGGTGGGGATACTATTACCTCATATATTATAGTATGCATAGTTTTAAAAAATAGAAATAAATGGTGGATGTGTATATTAGAAATAAAAGGATTAGAATAACCAGAATGAAAACCTTGAAAGAGAAGTAAAAAAACTGGTGGGAGATGAATAAAAATAGTAGATAAAAAAATAATAATAAAGGTATGTCAAATTTCTATACACAATATGAGTACATGGATCTAGGGATACAATCATATACTATATACTGGAAAAATATACAAACAAAAAGACAGATGTTTCTACTATAAGCATCTCAAGCATGGGATCTGTAATCTGACCCCAAAATATATCTTAAGATTTAAAAAAAATCTTCAATAGTTGAAAATATCCCTATATACATCCATGTGATCATAAATTACACCCAGGTACCAAAAAAACACTAGACCAAGGTGTGAGATATAATCTTGGTAGGTCAACACACACAGTGTCTAGGCTGATCCATCTTGTGAAATAATTAATAATCATTATTCCATAATAATAAATGTGAAGAAATAAATGAAAAATAAATAATAAATCACTCAGTCTGGGTTCTATAAGCTCACATGTATCATACAACATTCTTCAAACTAGGCTAGAAGTTTGAATAAGTACCTATGTAATTCATGATATATACACAAAGAAAATTACAATTGAATCAACCAAAGTAAAACAAGACCCCTAGTCTATGCTTTAAACTGTAGTTCATATTTCCAGGTCATTACATAAACATGCTCTAAATATAAATAAAGGACATGAAAAATGAAGAATTCATGCATTCCATCAATCATTAAAAACCAGTGGTGGAGTCTCCAGCCAATCCATGGTGATCTAACCGAATCCCAAGGGTCGCTATGGGTGTCTCTATATAACCCAACACATCTGAGTCTGTCCAAGGAAACCCATATGGAAACCCTTTTATCAATCAAGGTATGGAGATTCTAAGACCATGATAGTTATCTCACATATGGGAATAGGTATCACCTGAGAAATGGAATAACCATCTTTTCAAATGAGTCTATCCTTGGTTTCCCCACTAGGGAACCGGTATCACTCATGACTATGAATGACCAACCCAGAGAGCCTATACATGTCCTGAAAAGGTCTCTCTCCTGGCGTGTCAAGAAAAACCAACCGAACATTGAGATTCTATCCATGAAATACTTAAATCAGGATCCATGTTCTCTCCTAGTCTGTAGTAGTGATCATGAAAATCCAAGCACATATCAAAACAAGGTAAAGAATTTATATGTAATCATGTTCCATAAAATAAACCATTCAATATCACATGTTTACTAAGCTATTCCAAGTATAGAATAAATGATAAGAACATGGTATTATACAATGATCCCAAGCGTTAAGTCACACCACATATCATAGAAGAAAACCAAATTCATAAGCCTTCCAATAATTTACATATGAATTTAAATGAAAGGCATATGGAATTCAATGTGAATCATCAAGAATAAGAATCTACTCATAAGGTGAAAGACATAAAGCTAAATAGATAACCACATGTTCAAACACTCATTTTAATTCCTTCCACAAATTTAATACATTTAATTAAAGTGAAACCCAAACACACCCAAGGTGAAACATGACTCAAGGATATGTGAAATTTAGTTTATTTAGGATGACATACCCAAAGGGGTGTCCAAAGTCAAGGCAAACATCCCATGGATGGGTTTCTCTATTTTCATGGGTCACTATGAACATGTAGAACCCATAAATTTAACTTATTAAAAAAAATACAATACAACATCAGATTAATTTGGGACATGACACAACTATGTGGTATTTAAAATGTGAAAAAATGAGTGGTAAAGTCATAGGCTCCCTACCTTGATGTACTAGTGCTCCACTCATCCATTATCATTCCTTGATTCAAAATAAAATGGAATAAATCAAATTATTTTTCAAAATCCCCGAAAGTATGGGAAAATACATCACACTAAAAGGGAACAATTGAAGGAAGAGGAAACTAGAAATAGAATCCTAGAGGAGGAAGAGCATACTGGGGGCTTTCTGTTACTTCTGACAGTGAGGGAATCAATCCATGGATAGAGGAGCTATCACAATACCTTGGAGAGAGGAAGAGAAAGCTACATGCATGGAAGAAGAAAGAAATCCCGCTTGAATGTGAGAGGAAATGAATAAGGGGGGTTTAAATCATTAAGTATGGTCATTTTGGTAATTTTATCTATTTTTTACACTATGCATGGTTTAGCCTCATGGTTTTTCCAAATCATGCACCGACCGTGCGCCAGTCACTGCTATTAAGGGACACTTCACATGGCTAAGTGCATGGTTTGACTAAATATGTGAAAATAATGGAAAATCTATTTGTCCCTACATCATATAACACCACATAGCCATTCACCCTAGGTGTTAGGGTTTTAGAAAACTCATATGGCTATGTCTGCCTCCTTCATTTTCAGGCTACGGGCTTCAAACAAGTCACGGATGCACCTGGGACCCCCTTTAACCTCTCAGGTACTGTTTCTATGGAGTTTTTAAGTAATTAAACCAAACATTAAATTTTCTCTTCCTTTGGATAAATATATACATTACAAACATCACATCACAAATCCCCTAGCCATAAGGGTGATCATAAACTTCACTTACAAAGTTTATAACATCAATTGATGGGAGACGACACAAATAGAAAAGTAAGGATTTATTGACTTAATTTATTTCATTAGGTTATGTTTCTACTTATTTTCTATATTTTTCTAAAATTATTTGTAAAATAAAATTTGAATGATTTATGTTTTATGTACACTTTCTTTTTAGATTAACATTTATTACACATAATCGCTTCATTGATTAATTCTCACATCAATGTTATGATCTTTGAAAGGTAATTCATATCAATTTTCCTTAATTGTGTAATTTTTTAACATTATACACTAAAATTATTTTATATGGTATATATAATACTATTTTACATATTATATCAGGAATCCCTCAGAGTTCATGGTATTTTAATTTTTAATTCATATTTTTTTCATCCAAGTGGATTTCACCTGAATATTTCCATCTGGTAAGGGGTTTCATAACTCAATTTCTTTTCATTAGGTTATATTAACTATTAATTGCATTTTATATTCTTATATTATGTTTGTAATGACCACTAATTATTATATGTTTTATTTCTACTTTTTTTATATGGATTTTCATTTTTTACACATAATCACTTCATTGATTAATTTTCATTATGATCTTTGTAAGGATTTATAATCTAAAATTTTATTCTTTGGGAAATATGTTATGTTATACGCTTTTATTTTTTTTATTAGGTATATATAATTCCCTTTTGTCATGTTTTATCCTGAATATCCATACATTTAAGGTATTTAAAGTTTCTTTTGAAGTTATATCTTTCAATGGGGTTATGAATCAAAAGATTCCAAACTTGTAAGGGATTATTTTACAATATCATCATTATTTGGGATTGTTTATGTTTAAGTATCTACTAGGGGAATTATTTTATATTTCTATCCAAAACCGAAAATATTTTCTTCTTCTCGTCTTATTTCTAGAAATTTATTCTTTTCTATTCATTTTCTACTCTTTAAGAACTCAAGATAATGAAAAAAAAAAATTTAATATCATAATCTCAATAATATCATTTATAAATAATATTATATATAATGTTTATAAACAATAATACATGAAGTGATGATTATATTTATTTTTTAAGAAACTCCATAATAACATGACCACTGAAACCCAATAAATTCTCACTACGGTGTGATGATCTTATTAATGGATCATATCGAATTTTTACTTCACATTTGAATAACTATCTTTTGATAAAAAAATAAAAGAACATAACTTTAATCCATAGTTTGAAAAAAAATATTAGGTTCCTCATTTAATACTATATATATAAGTAATATCTATGAATATTTAATAATGTTTACTTAAAACAAAAGATTCCAACACTTATTAAACTTTCCCAACTCTACTTAAGTTCTGATGATATTTACAACTCATTTACTTGGAAAAAAATCAAACATTGGGTATACTTAAGTGTCATTAATTAACATATAATATTAATCCTTCCTAGTGTAAGAGTCATGAATTATCCAAATATACACTTATTTTCTTATTTAAGAGTAAAATTTCTAATATGTAAAAGTCATTTATTTAAGAAAATTCCTTAAAAAAGTGTGAGGTAAAAATATAAAATATAGAATTTCATACAAATAAATAGTAATAAAAATGGATAAATAATAAAAAAATACTCATCAAATTAAACATCATTATTTTCTTCTATAATTTTTGAAAACATAAAACATAAAATATTTAAAAATATAAATATATATAAGAAAAAAATATAATACATGAGAGAGAAATGTGATTATCAATAAATGAAAAAAAATGAAAGGGGAAACTCAATATTCACCAACTTTTGATAATTACATAACCAAAAAAACTTCTCAAAATGACCATTTCTCCCATTTTGTGTGGATCAAGACGATAATAAAAATAAAATATATTTATGTAAAAAATAAAACTAGCAATAAACATGGAAGTGTATACTAATAAAATAATAAATATCTAACATTTCTCCTCTATTCAGGCATGAAATAAAATAATAAGTATTTCACCAAAAATTTAATAAATAATTCCCATTAAAATGATAAATAGTGGATTTAAAATGATAAAAATAGAATATATAGATTTCTCAATATATAGAATAATAATAGAACTATAATTTTTAAATAATATGAAAACAAAAAATGAAATATCAATCAAATCATGAAATATAAACATATTAAAACAATATAAATCTCTTAATAATCATGGATAATAAAAATAAAAAACAATTGTTAAACAAATATTAAAATAATAATAATAATAATAATAATAACCCCCCCCCCCCATATTCGGGCCTTCTATATTCTTAATAGATATAATAATTAATTCGTTTTGAACTCCTATGAAATTTTCATATAAAAAATCATAGACCAAAAGGGCATATAAAAATTTTAATGATATTCAAAGAATTATAACAAATATAACCAACTAATTAAATAATTAATTAATATTGTAATAGTGTTCTAGTAAGCCAAATAATAAAAAAGATAAAAGCATCCTCACTTTCCATATAAAATAGCTCACATATATCCTCATACCAACATACCAAATGAAAAAACAATAAACGGTATGTATGATATTTAAGTTAAACTATATAAACTAGGAATATAAACCAGCATAGGTCCAATTAAATTAAAAAACCCCATTTAAGAACCCACATTATATAATATTTAAACTTCTTATCTTTGAAAGAATATTTTAGAAATAAAATAATTCTTGTAACCAAGGTAATGAGAAAACTATAAATAATAGTCACTTTCATAATGATAAAATAATACATAATTAAATAATTAACATAAGAAATATCCTCTTTATTACCTTTAACATAATTTTAAGTAAATTACTCTTATGAATCATCATATGTTAAGATGATTTTGGAAATTTCACTAAGTATTGGACTCTTACGTTTCAATAATTGACTTAAATTTATTCAAAGATGTTACTTTTATATATAAAGTTTTCAATAAATAACTCCATATTTTTGGAAAATTATTAATCATAAGTTAAAAAACATTAAATATTGATCAAAATACAGTTATTTAAAATTTAAGTAAAAATATTTTCATAATCATGAAGACGATCATGAAACTATGGTAAATATTTAGAATATTATCATGGTTCTATTACTATTTTTTTTAATTCATAAATAGAATTGACACACCATAGAGTATCATCAATTTCATCTACAAGTAATATTATTTACGAAAAATATAACCATAATTATGTTATTCAAATTTTGAATGGTTTATGTTTTTAAGGAACTATTTAATTTGATTTAAAGTATTTTTTCAATGTATTAAATTATGATTATGTTGAGATTAGCATAGACTATTTAATGAAGATTATTATATTATGGTTAATGTTTTTATTTAAATTGTATTATATAATTTTTAATAATTTAGGTGACATCCATGTGAAGATTTATGTTTTATAATTATAAAGGAAACTCATGGAGTTTTTTGGATAAAATTATAGTCATTGCTGAGTTTTCTATAAAATATGAAGCATACTAGTTGTGATTATAAATAAATAATAAAAAATCATTAATTAGGGGTTAAAGACTCTTTTTACAATGAAATCAAATACCAATTTCAATTTGGCTGGAGGGAGACCCATGACATTGCCTGAAGGAGCATGGCCACCTGGCCTAAGAACATGGCCTCAACGAGTAGTGCAGCATCATTCCTGCATCATCCTGATAGCATCACCAAGCCTGTGTCATATCTATATCACTTCCTATATCATAAATTCACATGATTAATGCTAGGATTCAAACCATGGTCTTTTGGATGTAGGATTATGGGGTTTAGCACTCAGTCACCACACCAAAGGCACATATTAAACATTTTTAAGTGTTAAAAATTTACAATAAAGTAATTTTTACAAGCATCCACTACTAAAATGAATCATCTACATCATTACAAAATCTGGATGCGTTAATGATAATTTTTATATATCATAATTTCATTAAAAACTTCTAGTATTTTTTAATTTTATTTTTTACTAAATTTTTTTATACGGTAATGTTCTAATACATGTGCTCATGCATTGATTATACCACTATTAAAAGGTATCGACTAGTTCTTCATAACTTACCAATAGGTGGTTTTACAAGTTTTTTAGGAACATATTTTTAGAAAATGTGTTACGTATACTCCCTAGAATGCATGGATTCTATATGAACCTATTAGAAAGGATATATTTTCTGGGGTATGCTTCATAAAAAGTCTCGTGTAAGGTCTAATACATTATTAATGAATGGGTTAATGAGTATACCTTTGTAAAATTTATGGTTCTATATACACTAACCCAAAAGGTTGTGTTATGTTTTGGGTTGCTTCTTAGAAATTTCTAATTTAGGTATGATCTCATATAAAATTTTGGTTTTGTTTTACACCCATTGTAAAAGGTTATATCTATAGTGTATCTACATACTCTTAGACTGAGAGTGTGGAGAGTATATGTGGGACATTTGGGATCCAATATAATATAAAACCATATAATCACTTCTTTACATTTCTACATACACCCTTCATACTTAAAATTCTTCATTTATTCTACTTTAATTGTTGAATCTAACTATACACTGAATTCTGGATTATAATATAAGCTACTCTGATTGTATTAAGATTGGAAATTCATCCCCCCCCATCATTTTCATCACATTAGAAGGTACTTAACACTTTGTATCTGATCATTGGATCATTTGAATGTATTTTTCCCAAACATGTATCCTATACATGATGGTCTAAGGGAAATATATATTTTCAATTATTACAAATATGGTGGTTAAAAATTTTAATCCTTTTAGAGCACCACATTTCATTTCATGAAACTAGAGTTAGGAGGAAATAATGGAACTTTTTTATGAATATAGGTATTGAGTACTAGACCATCATGGATGTACCATATAAACTGCCAAAAGTTTATCATGAAACTTTTCTCAGTAATGATTCTTTTAAATATGTTTTCAATTATAAAGTTATTTATAGTCATTATTGTTATAATAGTAAAAGTTTATTGAGTATTTTTTCTTCTTCTAAAATTGATTCTTACATTTTTAGGATTTTAAAAGTCACTTACAAGTGCAGAAAAAAATTTGAAGAGAACAATGATTTGTATTTGTAGGTGTAAATTTCAAAAATTATGGATGTCTACACATGTATGTTTTAATGATATGTACAAAAATTTTAATAATATTTTAAACCAATGGAATAATATTATTGTGAACATGAATAAAAAAGTACTTATTGAGATAATTCTTTGAACACAACCTAAAATAGGCATTCCAAGAAGGTTATTATTAATGAAAGAAATGATTTTGGTAAATATCTTATGGATGAACTTATTGGATCATTGTTTCAGTATGATATTGATATAGAGAATATTCATAATGAATCTAATAATAATAATGAAAATTTTCTTTTAAATCAACTAAAGATGTATCTAATGATTATTTTAGTTATAATGAAGGTTATTATAGTAGTGAGAAATGTTATTATTTGCGTCATGATTCAAGATATATAGAAGGACTTATACATAAGATAAAACATAATGAGAAATAGTCGAAGGGCAAGAAGTACAGTGAATATTTTAAAAAGAATGGCAATAATGGACATCCTTATTAGAGTATTTGATGTTTTGATTGAAATAATAAGATACACACCCAATATAAATGTCCAATGTTGAAAAATTAAAGAGAATAAAGGAAATAAAAGTGAAAGAAGAAGAAAATGGATACAAGTTAGAGTTGTATAAAAATTATAAATCAATTGAAGAATCTAAAATTGATAATGGAACTGAAATTCTCTATTTCATTCATGACATGAGTAAGGTTACTAATACTATTTTTAATTATGATTATGATTCCTCTAATTATCCTGTTGTGCTTTTTTAATTTTACATAACTCCTAGCACTACAATCCTTATATGAAGATTGGGATTAGTTGATTCTTATTTTACCTATATATTTTAGAGAAATATAATATTCAAAAAAAAAGTAAATTTTTAAGGATATAAAATGGTTATTTTTTTAGTACAGAAAACCTAGGTATATTTTCATGAAAATTTCAAGTACTTTAAATTAATGAGATTATTTAAAGATATTTTTTTGGGAAATTAATAGCTCCAATGGTTTTCATGATTCCTAATGGATGATTTATTTTAGGTATAATTTTAATAATTTAACTAAGTATTTATTAATAATATTTCTGGAAATGATTTCATCAATAGATATGAAATATTTATGACATTGATTTTTAACAGATGAATTAAAAATTAAAAAAATATATAAATATAAAAATCATATTTTATTAATGGTATTTTGACCAATATTATTCCAAGTTTTATTTATAGAATAAAATAGATCTAAAAACCTATAAAATTATTTTACTTTAAGCTAATTGACTTTATATTTATGTGATATTATTTCTGGAATATTTATAATGAGTTTGCAATTATGATGAGTTATTTAAAGAATCTTGATTGAATTTTTTATTATAAATTTATTTTCAATTAAAACGACCTTTAAAATGGTTATAAACATTGAGTTATTATCTATATTTTCTTCGTAAAGCGATGGAAGATATAAGTAATGTAATATGAAATATAAGAAAAATATAGAGAATTAACATGAATTTTTTAATATTTTTTATTTTTCTAAATATACTACTTTGACACTACCATTTAAATTTATGAAGATGAAAAAAATAAGGATGGTCATTATAATTATACTACCATGAGGATTATACTATTCTTTTTTCAGAGTTGTAGTTTCAAGACTTGCATATTCCCAATGAAATGATTAATCAATTATCAGTTGTTAAAGACAATAATTTATTTAACTATTTCCATCAATCTATATATCTTCTATTAAATTTATAACTTCACACTTCTTATAATGTGTATAGGTGATATAAGCCTTAAAACCCTTATTATGGATAGCTTGGAAAAATATCATATACATAGTGTTGGATACTTTTTCTTAGCTATTAGATACCTAGGAAAATAATCATAATAAAAATCATTACACATGAATTTTTTGATTGTGTATTAGACTAAAATAAGTTCTTTATATCCTCAAAATAATATAAAAACCTCTTATGTCTTTCTGTCTATTTCCTTTTATTTCACAATTTTTATTTGACTAAAAGGTAATGGGAAAAACTAAACCAACTAGAATAGAGACGTTTTGATTTTATTATATTTTCAATGGACTCAATTCACCACCCCTCTTTAATATTTTTCTACTACATAACTGGTAAAACAATATGAAGAAGTTGAAACTATATTCTTAAACTACATGTGTAACGGAATACATAATGGAACTATATTGAGTAACCACTAGACCTTAAAAAGGGATAAGTGGTTAGGGAGAGTCACCAGGTACCCAATGGTCCCTGACCAAGTACCCAATATCCTAGATTATTGTTTTTAGTACTGGGTTTTTTTTACTTTTACCCTAAAACCGTTTACCCCTTTTCCACTTACCGTTAAATTCTTTCACCATACAACTGATGGAAACTCCTCTCATGTCCTCTCTAGGTCTCCCTATTATCCCCCTTATCCCTTAATTATAGTAGGATCCCTGAGTCTAATTATATACAAATCTAGGGTATGGCATCCCTCTTCTCTCCCCATATCTCTTCCTTCCTATTTCTCTAATTTTTCAAATTGGTTTATTGATTTTGAGTTGAATTTCATCAAAGTATTGAAAAATTCATTTGAAATGGTGGAATTACTTTTTTATTTCATCAAGGTGGATCAACAATGAGTTTTTCTTCCCATTCATCACAATTTTTATAGATGTAAAATGAGTTATGGTTTAATATAACATATTCAAAAAAACTGAGTGAAATTTGGTGAATGATTTCTTGGACTTATTTAATTCTTTATATTGATCATTTTTTATTTATTTTAAGAGTGAATCACATTTTTATCAAATTTTAGTTTTTCTTGATTTATAGTGATTATAAAAATTGGTTTCATTAAGTTATATGTTTTTATTAATAGTTCTTAGGTGCTTCTTAGTTATTTTTGGAATTATTAAATATCACCTATGATTTTGTTCAGTAGTCTTAACCCTCTGAGTGATTCTTGATCTTTTACAATGATATTCCTGCCTTTTGATTTATTTAAAATTATGTATAAGGGTTATTATATATTTTGAAAAGTATTATTGGATGTATTTAAATTTTTTATTTTTGTAAAAGATAAAAACATTTTCAATTCACTTTTTTATGATGTTAAGTAATGATATTTATCTTTTCTTATTATTTTATGGGAATTCTTATCCTTAATTGTTTATGGTTAATTCCTTTCAAAACATTCCTTTATTATTAATCATACCTTTAATTCTGAACTTGGTATTCTATATGGGGTTGTTCCAGGTGGCCCATAATAATACAATGTGGTATCATCTTTCTTTTGATATCAAAATGGGTCGGAATTTAAACTTTAAGTATGTCCTTATATAAAAAATAAAATGGAGAGATTCTAAGAATAGATTAGTTTCCTAGAGTAAACCAATATGTATTACATTAATATGGGTAAAATGCATCCACTTATATTTGGATTGTGTTCTAGAAAATAAAATCACTTTTTACACTTAATCTTAACTTATTTAAAAGTCATCAAAACACAACTAACCCTTGGTTAAGAGATTGAATTTGTGTAAATTTTTTGGTTGGGATGATTAAGGGAGATGAATTTATTTTAACTGAATATCTGAATTCTTTGTTTTAATTTAAGGTGTTGGTATTAGATAATAAAAATGTTTTTTAAAATGGTTATGGTAAATAGTGTTTTATATAAAAATATTATTCTATTAATGGGTCATCTTGAAAACACATTTTGGGTTAAAATACATTCTCCTTTTTAATTTTTTATCAAAACCTATTTTTAATGATACTCACCACATTCTACTTTCACTTATTCATTCAAAAGTATTATTTCAAAAATATGTTTTGAAAACTCTTTGATCAAATGTGAACATTAGAAGTTAGTTTTCAAGATTCATTTATATCACAAGTTTTCATGGGTTAATAAATTTTTTTACTTCTGTGATTAACATTAATTGGGTTCTTTATAAAAAACTAATTTATAAGATAATGATGTGATGATTTTAAATCTTTCAGTAAATATTGTAAATAAATAAATTTCTTGGACCAACCCAATTGGGATATGTGTTCATTTAGAAACTTATTCCTAGTCTTATTTGATATACATTTCCCACTATATTATAAGCACTAAAAAAAGTGGGAACTACATAGTTTCTCATTTGTACTTCATATATAATGTCTGACACTATTGTATATGTCTAGATGCATGTCTCTTCTTCCATCCTTTTTTTCTCTTAAGTGATAAATTTTTCATGCATTTGATTTATTAATATTGAGGCAATCATATTTAAATACTATATTGTTATAATTAATTTATGAATATATAATTAAATCTTATATTCTTATAAACAATGGTTGTTGTTCTAAATCTAGTGTGATATTGCGATGGAGTAATGTGAATATGTACGATATTTTTTCCCTTAAAAGAATTTTTATTATTCTGAAATGGAACGAGTTTACTCATTTTTTATGTATCGTGTATATTTTTATTATATAGATAATTTTTACTAAAATAATATATAAAAACATGTGTTTTTATTTGATTATTTTATTTTAATGGGAAATATGTTCTTAGAGGTTTCCTTATTAAGTATTATTGTAGAGACCCAAAGCTTGACGTACATGGACAGTACATTACTTTTGCGGAATACTTAATACATACCAAAAACCAAAACTCAAGGATCGTAATAGTTTAGTGTCTTTGGAAACTCGGAACATAATCTTCTAATCATGGTGAAAGATCATCAACATCTCCCAGAAATATCTTCCCCTTTTGTTTTCTTACCTAAAACATTTCTTTATATCCTGGGGAAAAGAAAACATATAAACAGTGAGCTCAAATGCTCCGTAAGGTTAAACATAGAGAACATAAAACAATCCATAAACATTTCAATGTAAAAACATGAGCATAAAATCTAAACATAAAAATCTTGAGCAATGACATAAAACATTTCATTACATAAGGCATAGATCATAAAATAACATTAATCATGATAAAATATCATAGGAATAAATTTTTAATTGTGGAAAAACATTAAGCACGTGATATGACTTCCATAGTAGCCAAGGCATTGCTACCAAGATCATCTTAGTGGACAAAGTCCCCTTTTGAATCGAGTCCACTCCTCATTTCAGTCCTGTAACACTGAACTAGATTAACTTACCATTCCAGCCATGTCTATCTCATGAGATATAAATCCTTACCCAATGCATTGGAGGGAGATATAGGTCTCACCCATCTCATAATGAAATCATTCTTTCGTGTGCCACAAAATAAACATACATCATTCATAATAACCCAACGAATAAAATGGGTTTCACATCATTCCATCATAACATAATCTATACAAAACAGATGGATATAATTTCATCATAAGAAAAGTGGAACCATGTAAATCATAGAGACATTATACTTGAAACATACACATATGAAATAATTTCATCTTAGATGGAAAATGGTTTTGATAAAACACTTGAAAAGAATTCTTGAGGAAAATATCCTTTCTTCTTCAAAATCATTTTCATTTCACAAAATGCCATTCAATTTTAAAAGAAAATGATTTTTTTTAAAATAATCATGAAATCTTGTAGAGTAATATTTATGTAAATAAGGCATTATAAAATCATAAAAATACATTCACGCTGTATAAGTTAAAAAAACATTCTCCTCGTACTTTTGTCAGAAAAGTCAAAAAGTACCTCGTATGTTAAACAAAAGAAAGATTCCTTCCATACGATGTGGTAAAAGTAAAAAAAAGGGTAAAAATAAATTTAAACATACATGGAAGAAAATAAAAAAATTTATGTTAACATTTTTAGAACATATGGACGTGGATAATAAACATAACCCCGGTAAATACTTATGAATAACAATCTCGGATAAGAATGAGATTGGAATAATTATCCCTTACCTTATGTCTAATATGCTTTGTATGTTTCCAAAACTCATGTATAATGATTTAAATAATGTCATTGACTTATTACAGAATCATATTCATTGTTATGATATCATATATGGTTCACTTATGCCTTTATATTACCTGTTATTTTGTAAATTCCATGTTAAAGCACCGTTTTGGGTAAAATTGTTTCATTTATCATACGAGTTTCGACTTGTTGTTCTTGATATTATTACTTATATCCTGATTTAAATAATTCCATAATGTAAAACATGATTTATATATAATATATATTCAGCATATAAATATATATGATAGATTGATAAATGGAATGAAATACACCATTCATGGAGACGGTAGGTCGTACGTACGAATGAACGCTATTTTTGTTTCCTTATTAAATTGAATGGAATTAAGTAGATGACATACGTATATATATAAATAAATCCAGTATCATTATTATGTCATATATTTCATTATTATTCATTATATATAATTTATAATCATTCATGAATGGTTAACATGGAAAATGAATCTCATCGCGTCATGGAGACGGTAGTCCACACGTATGCACGAGCGATGATATCATTACCATGATCGTGGAATTGTATTGAAGTGTATTTATAATATTTAAAAATCAATATCTATTTACAATAATCATATATAGTAATTTATTTACACCATTATACCCATCCAAGTAAGGTGGTGGTCGAAAACAGATTACACCACGGCGTGGAGACGGTATTCCGTACGTACGCACGCGCGGTGATTTCATTTTCAGTAGGATGGATATAAGGTAAAATAGGGTTTTTCATTATTTATAATAACATATCAGTATATTAGTAATACTGGTTTTATTAATTTATAATGATACAAATAAAGAATAATAAGTAGAAGAAGAAAGAAACTTGAGAAAATCGGAAGAAGAGATTACCTCTTCTTCGACGCACATCATTTAAGCTTCCTCTTAAGGAAGTAGAGTTGTTCTTTTGAGAGGACCAGAACCTCCAAAATGTTTCTAGTGAAATGGATAAGAGAAATGGTCAAGGGTTGTCTGAGATTCAAGGCTGAACAGGGTGTGAATAGAAGAGGGAAGGGGTTCCCTTTTTATAAGGGAGGAGAGGGGCACCTTAGGAAAACTTAAAATATTATTTTATAAAAAAGTCATATTCGGTTTTTAATACCTCAAAATTGATTTATTTAGAAGGTAAGGTAAGGATTGGTCTAAATACTTTAAACCAATAGGTTTTAGACAAGTTTAGGTTACTATTTTATCCTTATCATTTAGATTTAACTCTATGTTAAATAATTTTACTTTTATCGTGTATTTTTGTTTTCTTACCCTATATGGTTAAAAAACTTTCTATAACAAGCCAAAAGAACCCCAACTGGTTCATTATTAATATATATATCATTAACTAAGTCATTTGGCCTAACCTTTGATTTTTAGGAATAAAATAAAAATTAATAATATAATATTAGTTTTAAAAACTATTTTATGTCAATTTTCACACTATTTGGTACTTGATTTTTGTGAAAATCATAACAACATGATTAGTTCAAAAAAAGGTAATTAAATAAATACTAACATGTCATATTAACCTATAAAATTAGTTTAATTCATAAAAAGTCTCAAATTACATTTATTTGGGTATTCATAACATCAATTATGTTAATATTTCATTAATAAGGTAATTACTACATCATCATTGTGTCATAAATAAATTAAATTATTTAATATCTAAAAATTATAAATAAAATACCATTATGTAAGAAATATTTTTATATTTATAATTAATATTTATAGTCGAATTTATATTATGTATAACCCTATATTGAAAATGATTTATTTATTAAACTTTGATTTTAACTATTTTAACTAGTCTTTAAATAAAATAATAATAAGTGTCCTAATCTAATCCAAGTGGACCTAAATGGTCATATTTTATTCCTAAGGTTGTTTTTGGTCGAATCACACTTATTCGATAGAATTAGGACATGTGTTAGGGTAATAATAATATCATTTTTACCCTTAATTACGCTATTTACATTTAACCGTGGTAAATAAAAGTAAAAAGTTACTATTCACCAAATATTATTTTCATCTCATTGAACCACATTTTAGTCTCTGATATTAACCGTGTCTCTCGGATTTTCAAAATTCCCCTCACAAAAGTGGTAGAATTATGTTTTATGTGAATTTCCAAATTCTCCAAGGAGGTGGGTAAAAGACGGTGAAAAGTTCAATAAAATTTTTATATATCTAAAATGACTCCAATGAATTTCATTGAACTTATATAAGTATTATGTATCAATTTTGACCTAAAATAAATTTAAATAAAATAAATAATTATTTAAATAAAAAGTCTGTTTTTAAATAGTAACCCAGTGTTTTCACTATTCATCAAAAATTGAAAGTTTTCAGAAAAATACCAAAAAATCACCCTAGGCTAATTTCGATATTCCAAATCCAAAAATGAAGTCCATTTTGAAAGATAAAATTTATAAAATTCAAAACATTGGTATTACTATTCATAACGGCTAGTTTATATAATATTTTAATAGTATATCTTTGTTTAGTAAAACTCGGTATTGCGTACAACACACGCTATCGTGGAAGGTTGTGATTGCGTGTAATGTAATCCAAGTCAGGGTTGCATGTTGTGAAACACTACTTAGTTGTTTTGTATAACAAAATCCATCCATATTTCATTTATACATTGAATATATGTATATATATACACTCAATGTTGCGTAGAATGACTACTATCAAATGAACTTGAAATTGTGTGTAACACAATCCAAGAATAGTGTTGCATATACTGCAAGATAATATGGTGTTGCGTATAGCGCGTGATAATCTTGGTGTAGCATACAACACAAGACATCAATGAAATTAAAAAGAATAATCCTCATAAAATCTCGGGTTGTTACATTCTACCCCCTTAAAATGAATTTCTCCCTCAAAATTCGTTGGGGTTATAAATGGTTTACTACTCGAAAGTTTCTTAAATAGAAACCCACATCGTAAAAAGGAATACCAAAACTTATCTTTAAAAACTAAAGTATGAATCATAACGGTTACCCAAATTAACTAATCACTAGGTTTCCACATAGGAGAACATAGGTGAAAATATGGATATGGAAGAGAAATATAACCATCATGTTTTGATGGTGAGTGGTAGAGAACATGGCTATGAAAAATCCAACAATTAGAAAGTCATAAATTTGTGATGATCTAAGTACCATCTGATTCATCGGATATAAGGGAACTATGACAACATTTTTGGTTTTCAAGATCATTTCCCTAAAGTTAAAGAATTTGAATTAGAAGAAATACTTACTTTATTTCGGTATAATCTCACTATTTTTCGTGCCTTGAACAATTTCCAATTCATCTCTTAAAAAAATGAAGTTGGATTATTCATTCGTGAGGTGTTAGCAGATCATGTGATAGAAAGATGGATCATTCCATCTATCTCAAACAAAAGGTTAGAAAAAGTTATCAAATATAAATAAGTTCATATATAGTGAGGTTAATCGTAAATTATTCAAAAAATGGACATATACTTCATATATCATACCACTTAATATAATAAAACTAGTTTCCAATAACCAGGGACTACCTGTTGGCTAGTGGTAGGCGATAAAGTCCTATCACACTTTGGTTGTGGGTTCAATTCCCACAGCCTTGTCCAATGCAACGGGTTGTCGCCCATCCTGCAGGTTTTCCTTTTTCTAAAAATATATTATGATAAGATTCCATTAATAATATTGAAAAAGTTATAGCCTTAATCAATACTAACTTATGTACAACATAATCCATTCCAATCTTTAGGCTTATCCAAAATACTTCTGTCCAATCTTAAATAAAACGATTACTAGAAATGTCATCTACCGAGCATGTGAATACCATAATTTATCCCCATATAATATATATCTTGTTGGTCACATTCCAAACATGTGAATACCTTAATCATGTATTCTCTTGAAAAATTAATACCCATTGAATCGTAGTGAAAATGTTAATGCTGTCAAAAGTTAACTCTTTCCACATACCAAAATCCAAAAATTCTATATACTCAAACCATGATATAACTATTTCCATATATCAGTAATGAGCTCATGAATACTGTCAAACATTTCATTTTCTCATTATCCCTTCATTATGCGCATATCATCTTCTTTCCAAAAATATCTCAATAACTTTCCATGGTTACCGGTACCATAAAATTATTAAAAACCACAATAGACCAATACATAAATATTCCAATATTTCACGATACAATATACAACTTTATTTCGGAATACCATTACATAAACACTTAATCATTCCACCACATCATTTTCATATTCAACATCGCCAATAGTGATCGCATGTGACTTACCTTTTCCCTTTGCCTTAAGTGGTTGCTCATTTCGGTCATCAGTAACCACTGGATTAGGGCATTGATTAGCATAATTCCCCATTTCCTTGCACTTGAAGCATTGAAGTGTTGGTAGTGCGTTCTCTACAGTCTTTTCTTTATTCACATCATTAGCAACCCTTTTTCCACTACTTCTACACTCAGCTTCTAGATGACCTTCTTTTCCACACTTAAAACATTTTCTAGTCCCTTTAAGACAATCTCCACCATGATTCTTTCCACACTTTCAGCATAAAGAAACATTCATCTTCTTTTCACCATTATTCTGAGATTTCTCCTTGAACTCCATCTTTAATTTCTTTTCCAAACCATGAGATGGATATGTATCACCAACTTCCATTTCTACCTTGATAGCACAACGCAGAATTTCTTCATAGCTAATGAAGTCTCTTATAGCTAATGCCCTTCGAAGACTTGGTTTTAGTCCACTGAAGAATCGATCAACTTTACTTTCATGTTGGATGATAAAGCTAGATGCATACCTTGAAAGCCTTGTAATATTTGCTTCGTTTATACCAAAAAATTCATCATCCTTTTACTTAAGCTCAATGAAATCATTTTCCATTTTGTTCGAAGAATATGAGGTAAGAACTTATTGTAAAATAAGTTCTTGAACTCATCCCATTCCATGAATTCAATTTCATCTCGGGGCCTTGTATTCTTAATTAGAGTCCACCATTGATATGCTTCACCTTCTAAATGGTAAATATCCAGAATGAATTTTTCATGTTCCAAACAATGAAGTATGGAAAATATTTTTTCAATGGTACTAATCCATTGTTCATCAACAAGTGAATCAGAAGACCCACTTAAAGAAGGTGGGTGTTGCCTCATGAAGGACTCAAGAGTATATCGTTCCCTTCTCTGATCATTCGGAAGTCTAGAATGATTCATAGCTTGTGTAAGTATAGAAATAAAATTTTGCACTCTATCTCCCATAACATTGGTTTGTTCAGAAGGACAATCATTGCATTGTCTATTACATTGATCAACATGGTTCTTTCGGGTTCCATCCATCGTCTAAAACCCAAAAAGAATAGTGTGAGAGGAAAAAATCTTGCTAGGGAAAAAAACATAATAAAGGGGGAGTACCTTCAATATATAACATCTTAGGATTAATTCTAATATCATTATCATAATTCTAGAATTATAACCAATACTTATACTTAACCTTAGGGACATCCCTAGACATACCTTAGAAATATCTCTAGGGATCTCACTAAAGTTCTCGCATCCTAGTTTCCAAAGGTTGACAAAGCCTTTCTGCTGATACCAACTGTAGAGACCCAAAGCTTGATGTACATGGACAGTACATTACTTTTTCGGAATACATAATACATAACAAAAACCAAAACTCAAGGATCGTAATAGTTTAGTGTCTTTGGAAACTCAGAACATAATATTCTAATCATGGTGAAAGATCTTCAACATATCCCATAAAGATATCCCCCTTTTGTTTTCTTACCTAAAACCTTTCTTTATATCCTGGGGAAAAGAAAACATGTAAATGGTGATCTCAAATTCTCAGTAAGGGTAAACATAGAGAACATAAAACAATCCATAAAAAATTCAATGTAAAAACATGAGCATAAAATCTAACCATCAAAATCTTGAGAAATGACATAAAGCATTGCAGTACATAAGGAATAGATCATAAAAGAACATTAATCATGATAAAATATCATAGGAATAAATCATGTAATTGTGGAAAAACATTAAGGACATGATATTATTTCCGTAGTAGCCAAGGCATTTCTACCAAGACCATCTTAGTGGACAAAGTCCCTTTTTGTATCAATTTCACTCCTTGTTTCAGTCCTGTAACACTGAACCAGATTAACTTACCGTTCTAGTCATGTCTATCTCATGAGATATAATTCTTTACCCAATGAATTAGAGGGAAATATAGGTCCCACCCATCTCATAATTAAATCATTCTTTCGTGTGCCACAAAATAAACATACATCATTCATAATAACCCAACGAATAAAATGGGTTTCATATCATTCCATCATAACATAATCCATATAAAAAAATGGATATAATTTAATCATAAGAAAAGTTAAACCATGTAAATCATAGATAAATTATTCTTGAAACATACACATATGAAATAATTTCATTTTAGATGGAAAATGGTTTTGATAAAACACTTGAAAAGAATTCTTGAGGAAAATATCCTTTCTTCTTCAAAATCATTTTCATTTCACAAAATTCCATTCAATTTTTAAAAAAAGGATTTTTTTGAATATAATCATGAAATCTTTTAGAGGAATATTTATGTAAATAAGGGTTTATGAAATCTTAAAAATCCATTCACTCCGTATAAGTTAAAAAAACATTTTCCTCATACTTTTGTCGGAAAAGTCAAAAAGTACCTTGTATGGTAAACAAAAGAAAGATTCCTTCCATACGATGTGATAAAAGTAAAAAAAGGTAAAAATAACTTTAAACATACATGTAAGAAAAGTAAACATTTTATGATAACATTTTGAGAACATATGGATGTGGATAATAAACATAACGCCAGTAAATACTTACGAATAACAATCTCGGATAAGAATGAGATTGGAATAATTATCCCTTGCCATATGTCTGATATGATTAATATGTTTCTGAACCTCTTGTATAATGATTTAAATAATTTCATTGACTTATTACAGAATCATATTCATTTTTATGATATCATATATGGTTCACTTATGACTTTATATTACCCATTCTTTTGTAAATTCCATGTTGAAGCACTGTTTTGGGTAAAATCGTTTCATTAATCATACGAGTTTCGACTTGTTTTTCTTTATATTATTACTTATATCCTGATTTAAATAATTACATAATGTAAAACATGATATATATATAATATATATTCATCATATAAATATATATGATAGATCGATAAATGGAATGAAATAGACCGTTCATGGAGACGGTAGGTTGTACGTACGCATGAACATTGTTTTCGTTTCCTTATTGAATTGAAAGGAATTAAGTAGATGACATACATATATATATACATAAATCTAGTATCATTATTTTGTAAGATATTTCATTATTATTCCTTATATATAATTTATAATCATTCATGAATGGTTAACATGGAGAATGAATCTCATCGCGTCGTGGAGACGGTAGTCCGTACGTACGCACGAGCGATGATATCATTCCAATGATCGTGGAATTGTATTTAAGTGTATGTACAATATTTAAAAATAATTATAACTTTAGAATAATCATATATAGTTATTTATTAACACCATTTTACCCATCCAGGTAAGGTAGTGGTCGAAAACAGATTACACCACGACGTGGAGACGGTATTTCGTACGTACGCACGCAAAGTGATTTTGTTTTCCATAGGATAGATAGAAGGTGAAATAGGGTTATTTCATATTTATAATAACATAGCAGTATATAATTAATACTTATGTTATTACTTTATAATGAGACAACTAAATAATAATAAGTACAAGAAGAAAGAAACTTGAGAAAATTGGAAAAAGAGATTACCTCTTCTTCGACGCACCTCCTTTAAGATTCCTCTTTAGGAAGTAGAGTTGGTCTTTTGAGAAGACCAGAACCTCCAGAATGTTTCTAGGGAAATGTATAAGAGAAATTTTCAGGGGTTTTTCGAGCTTCAAGGCTCAAAATGGTGTGAAGAGAAGAGGGAAGGGGTTCCCTTTTTATAAGGGAGGAGAGGGGCACCTTTGGAAAACTTAAAATATTATTTTATAAAAAAGTCATATTCGGTTTTTAATAGTTCCAAATTGATTTATTTTGAAGATAAGGTAGGGTTGGGTCGAAATCCTCTCAACCAATAGGTTTTATACAAGTTTAGGTTACTATTTTATCCTTATCATTTAGATTTAACTCAATGTTAAATAATTTAACTTTTACCGTGTCTTTTTGTTTTCTTACACTATATGGTTAATAAACTTACTATAACAAGCCAAACGAACCCCAAGTGGTTCATTATTAATATATATATACTTATCTATGTCATTTGGCCTAACCATATATTTTTAAGAATAAAATAACAATTATTAATATAATATTTGTTTTAAAAACTATTTTATGTCAATTTTGACACTATTTGGTACATTATTTTTGTGAAAATCATAAAAGCATGATTAGTTCTACAAAATTTCATTAAATAAATACTAAAATGTCATATTAACCTATAAAATTAGTGGTATTCATAAAAAGTCTCAAATTACATTAATTTAGGTATTCCTAACATCAATTATGTTAATATTTCATCAATAAGGTAATTATTGTATCATCATTGTGTCATAAATAAATTAAAATATTTAATGTCTAAAAATTATAAATAAAATACCATTATGTAGGAAATATTTTTATCTATCTAATTAATATTTATAGTCTAATTTATCTTATGTATAACCCTATATTAAAAATGTTTTATTTATTAAACATTGATTTTAACTGTTTTAACTATTCTTTAAATAAAATAATAATAAGTTTCCTAATCTAACCCAAGTGGAACTAAAAGGTCATATTTTATTCCTAAGGTTGTTTTTGTTCTAATTTCACTTATCCTATAGAATTAGTACATGTGTTAGGGTAATAATAATATCATTTCTACCCTTAATTACCCTATTTACTTTTAACCGTGGTAAATAAAAGTAAAAAAGTTACTATTCACCAAAAATTATTTTCATCTCAATGAACCACATTTTAGTCCTTTATATTAACTGTGTCTCTTGGATTTTTTAAATTCCCCTCATAGAAGCGGTAAAATTAAGTTTTATGTGAATTTTCAAATTCTCCTAGGAGGTGGGTAAAAGACGGTGAAAAGATCAATAAAATTTTTATATATCTAAAATGACTCAAATGAATTTCATTGAACTTATATAGGTATTATGTATCAATTTTTACCTGAAATAAATTTAAATAAAATAAATAATTATTTAAATAAAAAGTCGGTTTTTAAATAGTAACCCAGTGTTTTCACTATTCATCAAAAATTGAAAGTTTTCTGAAAAATACCAAAAATTAACCCTAGGCTAATTTCGATATTCCGAATCCAAAAATGAAGTCCATTTTTAAAGATAAAATTTATAAAATTCCAAAAATTGGGTATTACTATTCGTAATGGATAGTTTATATAATATTTTAATAGTATATCTTTGTTTAGTGAAACTCGGTATTGCGTACAACACACGCTATCGTGGAAGGTCGTGATTACGTGTAATGTAAGCCAAGTCAGGGTTGCGTGTTGTGAAAGACTACTTCATTTTTTTTATAACAGAATCCAACCATATTTCATTTATACATTTAATATATATATATATATATATACACTCAATGTTTCATAGACTGACTACTATCAAATGAAATTGAAATTGTGTGTAACACAATCCAAGAATAGTGTTGCGTATACTGCAAGCTAATACGGTGTTGCGTATAGCGCAAGAAAATCTTGGTGTAGCATACAACACAAGACATCAATGAAATTAAAAATAATAATCCTCATAAAATCCGGGGTTGTTACAATTATACATATAAATACTTTCTTTTTTATGTATTTCATATTAAAAAATTAGGCCTTTTCTTTAAGATTCCATCTTGAGACTTTTATACTGCCTGCACACAAAGATATATCTATATATATTTAGTTCCTTATAATTATAATATAACCCCCTTTAAGTGATGACGGTATTTACAATTACTCTCTATGAGATGATGAGTGGCCTTCAAGGTGGGATATACATGTATATTTCTTTCATTTTGAGGAGATGAGTGGCCGATTTTGAGGATTATTATAAATACATACATATATACATATACTAATACATAAACACTCCCAACTATACAGGATGGGGTCAAATATATATCCTCTATGGAAAAGTCCCTTATGTTGGATAGGTGAACTAAATGGATTTCTAGATTTAATTGAAGCAAGATTGAATAATGTGGCATAAAATTATTTAACAATTATTATGATATGATATTTCTTAAAATTTATAATAGAAAATATTTTTTATTTTAATTTTTCTATCTCTTAATATTAAATTAAATTTCTTATCTTAAGGTTACTTCTATATTTTTTATTGTTTACAAATATGTTCTTTTATATTTATGTAAATGGGTAGTGCATGAAATACATATAATTGTTATTGTGTGTGTTTTGATATAATTTTGGGTTACCTATTGAGTATTTAATATCATAGCCTGCATGGAAACTTTGATGGACATGTAGTTTTTCTATCACATTTTATGTACTTAGAGGTTATAAAACCATGAATTCTATCACTCTATAATAATTATATCATAGTACCACTAGCCCTTAGGTAGGACTCCACATATACTAGAGGCTTCTGACTAGAAATTAGGGTCTAATGAATGATAGTGGTGAGACTATATCATCTAAATAGCGATCACGAAAACACATATAAACTATAGAGGATGAACTATATACCATGTAATGATATGATGGAGTACACAATGATGAGAAAAGTAAACATCTACCATGTTATGTGAGTCATAAAAAAATAAAAATAAAACCACTTGTAGTACATTCACATATACACTTTCACAAGATTAACTAATATAAATGGAAAGATTTAAAATGAAGAACCACTTTACCCATCTGTAAAACCATAACATATAGTTTTTTCACCACCTACACTTCCATATCCACTAGACTATTAATGAAAATCCCTTACTACTACATATTCCATAAACTATAAAGTATGCACTTGTATTATAAATACCATGTACGGAGTGAGTATAAACAAAGTAGGGCATCCTCAATTGTGTCCATTTCTATGATAAATATTTAAATATTTTTGTAACGGGTGAAATAAATGAAAAACTAAAAAATAACTAAACCTTATCCACTTATTCTTGTTTAACCTTTAGTAATTCTTAATCCAACTCATATAGTGTCAAGGTAGAATGATGTATCCAAAATCTATCATACCATAGGTTCCTTGGACATTCCAAACTATCACATACCACATAGTTTCACGCACCAAAAAACCATTGTAACAATCCGATTTCAACCATGATTCCCCAATGGTATGTTCCCAAACCACATCGCAAGACCCATAGTCATCTAAAACCATAAAACCCACTAGATCAACATCCCCTTGAAATTCAAGGCATGAAAATACCCTTCCTTTATCAATATCAGCTTATTGAATCCAACATATCTCATATGTATGGATAGCATCATGTTCTGATAATGTGATCTCAATAACCATCAACATGTTGTGTTTACCTACAACATAACCCTCCTCTATAATCATGGTAAACACCATCACACCTAATCCTCTCAATATTTAGAGAATACTACCAACAACTAGTGATAAAAACAAAATTATGGGACATGTATTGTTTGAACATGAACCCAATAACCATAGCCCCAAACATTAGTGGAAATATCTAAAATATTATGGATACAACTCGTAAAACCTTTTTCCCACCCATGGAAATTGTCCACACAATCTGTATCACATCCAAAAAAACATGTCTCCCCATTCTCAGTTATTCACATCACCCAAAATCACAGAAGTGACACAAATCACATTCCCAAGGAACATCAATAATTTCCAAATCCTAAGATAACAACATTAATAGTATATATAATCATTCCTAAAAACCCTCAAACCACATAGTCTTGAAATCAAAGCTGCACAAATCCAAACCCCTCATTTTCCAAATGAGACTAACACCTTATATCTCTTATGAACAAAAAATACTACAAGTGGTTCTATTACAAATCATTCACATGACCCTATCCTCAATGATTTGTCACACAATTAATAACACACACATAATATAGAAAACGGGTAGGTACCTCCTAACTGATGTTAGTAGGACTCCACTTTTGAAAAAACTATGTCCAATCAGGTTCTAATAAATAAAAGTCATATAATTCAGGAAAACCCCCTGATTTATGACACAATCAATAGAAAATAAGGATGGGTTAAGGGAATCTAGAAATAAACACCCAATGTCTACAAGAATTACCCATGGATACTCCCTGAAATCAACAACGTGGATGTTTTATATCGATCATTGATGATCTCTAAAGAATAAATAATGAATGATATAAAGGAAAATTAGAATATACTCACTATATTTCTAGAAAAATCATGAAACAACCTTTAAATACTTTATTAAAATAATTATTTATTTATTTTAAATAAACTAGTTTTATGATATGTAACTCCTCATCCCAAATAAGAATGTTCGGGCAAAAATTCCACACAATCTCAAGAATCACTCCCTATATGCAAGTGGTATCCGACTAGTGGCTAAGGTCAAAAGGTTTATTGGGATGAGATTATTCCCTTAGTATCGGGTAAACATCAAAGTTCATAATGGATAACAAGTAGATAAATAATGAATAAATAAATCATTATAGTAGCCACATACACATAAAGAACCATCCTAGACAATGTAGTATGGAATGTTATTAACATAATCTAAAATGAGAATAAATAAAGATACCCATAGATAGAAAACAATGTATGAGACAAAAGTAAAAAAACAAATTACTATATTAATCTAACCCAAATCCCATCTATCCATTCCAGAACCCTCCAAGTGAACCTTATTAGATTCCTACCACCATATTTTTTTCCCTTCACCAGATCCCTGGTTTTAAAATCTACACACACACCAAGATTCACTAATAATGTTTGAGTACAAAACCAAGTAGGATATCACCAATGGTTCTTAATATAATGGCATATGATATAAAATTTCATGAAATAAAAGTAAAAAAATGAATTCAAAAAAACATATATATCACATAAGTGCAACATATAAGTTAGGTCCTTGAAGATTGGATCAACCTACTATATCTTCATGAAAAAAGGAATATTGGCTAGCCACCTGAAATATCCCCCCTCAATGGGATATATTTTTTAATATATTTCAGACATCCTACTGAATGGGATAACCCATATACATATCAATTGATGTCTTACGCTTCTCACTCAAGGGAATAGACTAATTGGATCAACCTATTGAAGGCAGGTCATTCCACACATATATAGAGTATAAAATATCAATATAACATTATATTAATATATAATTATAATCATATAAAACCACATGATATAAGACATTTATAAAATGATCCACATGATACATTCACACACAATATATGAAAAAGAACAACAAGAATATGTATCATGGGATATATAAAAAAAACACCACATGTGATCGAACATCAAGCATAGATCTCATGGGGTTAGACACACAAACCAAAAAAAACATTCCAAGAACCTTTATAATCATGCACTAGTGATAAGGATCGCCTACCATAGGTAAAAAAATGTTTTGACAACAAGGCATGATCTATTAGTCTAATTCCACCACTCAAAATCTGAGAACCACCCCTCTTATTAAAATATTATAATTCTAGGGTCAATGTTGAAGATAAATCATGCCCAAAAGGTATGAAAAGTTCAAAAAAACCTGAAACAACTCATTTTTTATAGTATTATAGTTCTAAATGATGTGAATGGAATAAAACTCGTGATATAGGTGTTGATTCGCCCAGTGATCAAATTTTTCCTTGTTATATAGCATAGAATACCATATATTGAGAAACAACATTCTGGATATGTGATTTTTATCAAGGTAAAAAAGGTATTTCGATTTTAAAATCAAATAAAAAGGTTTTTATATCACAAACATTAATTCTCAATCATTTAAACTCTTAGATTTGTAGGAATAAATCATGTAAGTGAAGGAAAATGTTGGGGATGAACTATGGAGTAAAAAGATTATAGAGGAATTCATGTAGGAGGAAGAAATATTCAAAATATCTAGATAATGGTCATTAAAATTTATTTTTTTATATTTAATGCATGCACACATGGTTTGGTCACACAATATTCCAAATTATGCAAAAACTATGCATGTCTTACTACCTCTATCGGGGTCCCTCATGTTTTGGTCACAAGGTTTATAAAATTATGTATTAATTGTTAAATAAGCCACTAGAATGAGTTTCATGAATTTTTAGGTGAGGCCACATAGTTTTATAAACCATTTTTCACCTAAGGTTATACTTCCAATAGTCACATGGTTTCTTAGATAATCGTCACAGTTTGGGAAAAGTTTCTTCAAACCATGTATTTTCAAAAAGACATCTAAAACTCACTAAAAACGTCCCAAAACCCCTATAAATATATTGAATAAATTAATAGTTCAAACAAATTATTTATGTATGAAATATACACATAACATACTTAAAAGTTTGGTGTTGATTACAATATTCTAATATAAATATTTCTCATCCTCAAGATGTCTATCTTGGAATCAGTCTCGAACAACTTAGGACACTCGGCCCAAATTGTTTTCTCCTACTCGTGCATTTACTCTAGATCTACACATGATTTTGTAAGAGCCAAATGGGAGGTATTGTATTCCCTCACAAAACTCTCACTTCAGTTAAAAATTTGAACATTTATCTCTACAAAATATTCATCCAGTTCCAAATCAACATCCTCACAGTCAACCACATGAATAGGATTGGGATTGTACCTTCAAAGTTGGTACATGTATAAAAAATAATTCATAACTTGATAATGTGGATGAATATAAAACTGATATACCACCTTCTAGATGCATTCAATGATCTCAAACCACATAACATACCACAGTGTCAACATCCATTATGTCCTTAAATTTCGATGCCCCAACTAAGGGGATGCTAATAAGAAAACTCTATCACACATTCAAAATAACAAGGGCCATTTTCTCTAATCATAATAAGGTTGTTACCTATATTGAGTCATAAACTACCATTTCTAAATTATCTTCACTAGGTATGAGGTTTATTATACCATACTAGTCCCAAAAACTAAACATTTTCAAACCTCATTAAAGTATATAAGTTAATGGCATAGTTTCCTATAATGATCTTCAGATAGATCAATATGAATCAAAGACTTGAAACTATTATTATTGGTGAAATCCACCAAATCAAATTGATCAACCCAAGTTTATCCAAAATTCATAACACATTCCCAAATCATATCCTCTAAATTTTGTATCATTCATTCTGATTTCCCATTAGTATGAGGATAAAAAGTCATAATCAACTTCAATTGGGTAATCATAACCTTCTATGAGATTTTCCAAATTTTTGATGTGAATCGGGTTCTTCGGTAAGATACCACACTCGAAGGCACTTCATGTAGCCACAAAATCTCTTGATCATGGAGATTACCTATCTTACCCATTGATTTAGTCTCTCATATTGGTAATAAGTGTTCCAACTTATTCAAATAATCCACTAAAACTAACAAAGGATCTCAACCTCTTAGTTTCTGGGGAAACCTACCAACCATTCCATGGTCACCTCATCCAACTTCCACAAAGTCACTAGAAGTGGATAGATAAACCATAAGAGAATTTGATACATAATATTTATCCTTTGATAATTCAAACAATGGGATATAGACTTTCCAATTCATCTCTTCATTTTGTGCCACAAGAATTGTCAACTAACATCATGATTGATTTTTTATGGTCCCGGGTACACTACCCACTACAAATCATGATAGGCTTTCATTTCCATTTATATCATAGAAGAAGACCATCACACTACCATGAACAAAAAGTAAACCACATATATTAAAGATCCACCCTATAATAGAATATTTCACCTACAACCTATCATGCATCATGAAACACTCCAAATCAACTCATCATTGGACTTCACTCATTGCACAAATGAGGACATGATCACTAAGGATGCACAAGACACTATCCCTTGATCCGTAGTTATTCCTACCTACCAGTCTACCAAGAAATTCATATTATTCCACCCTACATCATAATTTCACTTACGGACTCATTATGTCTTCCTACTAATCACATCTACAACTACATTCTCTTTCCTAGTAGAATACTCCATCTCAAAGTTAAACATATTCAATTATTCTTTCAAACACCTCTAATGAAGATTCAGGTCCCTCTGGGATAAAATGTAACACAGACTCTTATGTACTTTATATATGAAAAATATCTCATTAAAGAGGTATTGTTGAAAATGTTCCAATGTATGAACCAAAGCTACAATCTCTAAGTTGTAAGTATGGTAGTTCTACTCATTGGGTCATATATGAAGAGACCCATAAGTAACTTCCTTGTCACCCAACATCTGAGAAAATCCCAAGACAATTTCATATGTGTCAAAATACACTATATACCCAACGTAATTCTCAAGAAAAATTAGGATCATAGTTAATGTTAAATACTTATTTAAATGTAATAATGCATCCTCACACTAATAGTCCATATAAAAATGATACCCTTATTAGTAAGAAATATTATATACACTTCCATTGGAGAAAATTATTTTATTAACCTATTATAGTGCCCATCCAAACCAAGGAATATCTGAATCCCAAACACATTTTGAGGACATTCCCAATACATTAGTTCTTCTACCTTCTCTGAATCAATAAATATTCATTATTGAGAAACACTGTTCTCATGGAATAAATCCTTTTATATAAAAATGTGAAACTTTGATAACTTTTCATAAATATGATGTGATTTAATCATAATAAATATGATATTAGTGTGTCTATCATGATATTATAATATCTTGTAATATATTAGGATGTTATCAATAAAAATAACGATGAAGGAGTCCAATTATTGGTGAAGGATCTTTTTCATGAGATTCAAGAACAGTACTAGAGAATTTGTGGGTCCAAAATTCATAACGATATACTCATAAAACCATTATATTCTCCTTGATGTTGTCTTTAGTATGTTTTCCTCTCTAAATTGAAGTTGACAATATCCATAATTCAAATTAATCATAGAAATCGAATAGGCTCCCCTCAATTAATTTGAAAAGTATTCAATCATTTTTAATGAGTGTGTATCTTTCATTGTAATGCCCTAACCCCAGTTACCAAGATGCAGTTCATTATTTTAATACATAGGCATGATTATAAGGAATCAAGTCCCGAAGGACCAATCGGTTTAGCAGCCTTGGAAAATAGATTACATACATGTTGTTACGTTACACTTTATAACATACAAAACAACATAAATAATCCTTTACGAACGCCATTATTCCCTTGGCTTAACCCTGAATATCAATCACAATACACTTCTTGTAATCCTGGGATAAATAAAACATAGGTAGGGGTGAGCTCATATACTCAGTAAGGATAAAAATACAGTGGAAACTTTCATAAATAAGCATAAACATTTAAGGAAATGTACAACTAAAACAAAAGCCTTTTAAACTTGAACTTCAGTATAATATGGAAAAAATAAAATGAAATAATTCCATTTACTTATTCACATGGATATTCTACTAGTATAATAATCACATGCAATATCACCAACCATGTTCATAATGATGGAATGCATAATGCCAGACTATCATATCCACATAGTCAAGGCCTCGTTCCAAGACTAAAACTAAGATTTTGTCAAGGCCTTGTTCCAAGACACTAGTTTGTCTCCTGAGACCTATCGATGCACCGAGGAGCTATAGCGGGCTCCACCCGTCACTTGTTAATTCCAATGCATTCCTCATATGAAAAGGTCTAAACATAACATAAAAATTTGTATTAAAACTAGCATACGAAATGTCAATACTTTACCCATAAACCATGAATGGTATAAAAATAACACATCCACAGTAAAACATATCACAAAAACTTCAACACGATATGTAAGATTTGTATCATGATAAATCAACTTCAAAACAAGATTAAAATCCATTAAATAATTTTGACATCGATGAAAATGATTTGTAATACTCTTTAAGAGAAATACCCCTTTTCATGAAAACATTTAAAAGACACACAATTTAGAAAAGAAGAAATTTAAAGAAATTTTTGAATCAAAGTTTCCCATTCCACTTTGAAACTTTTGAAAGGAATTAACATTTCAAAAACATTCATGTCCATATAAATAAATCCTTAAAACCCATTTTGAAGATAGACATTAATGAGAAATTTTTAGAAGAAAAGTAATTAAAACATTTGAAATGATGTTTTAGTAAAAAATATTCCCTTAAAAAATTCCCTTTGAAAACTATTTCATAAAACATGGACATGGATAATAAATATGTCCCAGTAGATACTTATGTAAAAACAACCTCAGATAATAACGAGATTGTGAAATTAACCCTTACCAATTTGGTAACTTACGAAAAATACAACCTATGAAAGAGGTATCATACAATGAATATGAAAACACACATAAATTAAAGTGTATTACACAAATAATACAATTATGGGAAGTATATATAGCACACAAAAGGTAATAGTGGCAATATGGCATGAATCTCATAGGAATAAGAAGTGAGATGAAAACCGTTTACCTTGCACTTTACTTTAGTCGAGGGTGCGTTTAACCTCCTGTATGAAGGTTGTAGTATGTTATAAAATTATAAAAGAACCATATTAATATTTATAATATCATACTTTATTCATTTATGACTTTATACTACCCATTTAATAATAACTTCCATGTTAAATTAACATTTCGGGTAACAATCGCTTTCTTTGTCTTACGTGTTTTAACTTGTCACTCTTGATTGTATCACTTAGATAATTATTTAAATAATTCTAGAATATAAAACATGATTTATATATCATATATATTTAGAATATAAATATGTATAATATAAATATATATGAAATGGAAAACACCATTTATGGAGACGGTAGTCCGTACGTACGCATAAACGCTGTTTCTATTTTCATAACGTATTGAACGGAACTAAGTGAATAAAATATATGTTAGTACATATATATATATATATATCCAGTAGAATTATTATCTCATATATTACCAACATGTTAGTAATATATATTTTTATAATCTACGATGAATGGTGAACTTGGAAATGAATCTCATCGCGTCGTGGAGACGGTAATCCATACGTACGCACGAGCGACAATATCATTATTTTGATATTAAAATAATATAAAATTGGACGGTATATCATATATAAAGAATAATTATAATTTTATATTTATTACTTACATGAATTACACGTCATTATTATACCCATACAAATAATAATTTATTGAATAACAATTACACCGAAACGTGGAGACGGTAAGCCGTATGTACGCACATCTGGTGACATGTCATTCAAAGGATGGATAGAGTACTGAATATGTTTATACCATATTTATAATAACATCACAGTATATAGAATATTCTGGATTTATTATTTTATAATGGAAATAACAAATAAAGAAGAAGTTGAAGAATAAAGGAACTTGAAAGAGGGTGGTGAAAACATTACCTCTTCTTCGGGTTCTTCCTTTCGATTTGATCAAAAGGGATCCATAGGTTGGATTTCTGATCAAACTAAGGAATCTAGGTTGAAAGTATGATAGTTTAGAGGGTATTTGGGTAGGGTTTGTCCGAGCCAAAAGGCTTTGAATGTGTGAATTAGTGAGAAGGGCGAGTGCCTTTTTATAAGAGGGGTGAGGGCACCTTTGGAAAAGCTAGAAATATTATTTTATAATAAATTCAAATTCGGTTTCTAATGGTTCTAAAGTAAATTATTTAAAGTTTAAGGTGGTGATAGGTCGAAAACTATTCAACCAATAGTTTTTAGATAGGTTTTTGTCACTTTATTAACCTTTTCTTTTAGTTTTAACTCTTAGTTAATTAGTTTAACATTTTCCATGTCTCTTTGTATTTTTATATCATATAGTTAATAAACTTACTATAAACTTCCAATAGACCCCAAAGTGGTTCCTTAATGGTACACCTATCATGATATAAGTCCTTTTTCCGAACCTTATATTTTTAGAAATATAATATCAATTAGTAATATAATATTTGTTTAAACTCTTTTATGTCAATTTTGACACTATTGGGTATTTTGTTTTTTTATAATTTCATAAAGCATTATTACTTAGAAAAAAATAAATATAACCAATAATAATAAGTCATATTAACCTATAAAATTATTTTAGTTCATAAAAAGTCTCAAATTACATTTATTTTGGTATTTATAATATCAATTATTTTAATATTTCACTAATAAGGTAATTACTGCATCATCATTGTGTCATAAATAAATTAAATCATTTAATGTATAAAAATTATAAATAAAATATAATTATGTAGGAAATATTTTTATATTTCTAATTAATATTTATAATCAAATTTATATTATGTATAACCCTATATTAAAAATGTTTTATTTATTAAACTTTGATTTTAACTCTTTTAACTCTTCTTTGAATTAAATAATAATAAATGTCCTAATCTAATCCAAGTGGACCTAAATGATAATATTTTATTACTAAGGTTTATTTTGGTCGATATACACTTTTCCAGTAATATTAGGACATTTTTTAGTGTAATATTAATTTCATTTTTACCCTTAATTACCCTATTTACTTTTAACCGTGGTAAATAAAAGTAAAAAAGTTATTATTCACCAAAAATTATTTTTATCTTATTGAACCACATTTTACTCCTTTATATTAATCATATCTCTCGGATTTTCGAAATTCCACTCACATAAGTGGTAAAATTAAGTTTTATATGAATTTCCAAATTCACCTAGGAGATGGGTAAAAGATGGTGAAAAGTTCAATAATATTTTTATATATCTAAAATTATTATAAACTAACTCCAATAAATTACATTGAACTTATATAGGTATTATGTATCTATTTTGACCTAAATTAAATTTAAATAAAAAATAATAATTATTTAAATAAAAATTCAGTTTTAAACGATAACTCAGTGTTTTTTCACTATTCATCAAAAATTGAACATTTTCAGAAAAATACCAAAAAATCACCCTAGTTTAATTTCGATATTTCAAATATAAAAATGAAGTATATTTTGAAAAATTCAAAACATATAAGTTTCATTTATTAATTTAAAATTAATTCTCGTGTCAAAACAAATAGCTTGTTTTTAAGAAACAATAACTATTAAAAGATTGACACTTGTTTATGTAAAATTTCAATGTCAAATTACTTCCAATGACCAAAATTTTATTGAAGGGTAAAAATATAATATAATTATACTTCCAAAACATTAAAATATATGATTTAACACTATAAATTATTTGGATTAAGAAATTTGTTTTCAGTTAAAATATATTGTTTTTCACTATTCACCCAAATATGAAAGTTATCAGAAAAACACAAAAAATTTATTGAAACTAAATAATTATGTCCTGATTATAAAGAAGAATTTTATTTTGTTAAATTGAATATATAAAAGTTTCAAATATTAGATTTAAAAAGGGTTTGTCATTAAAAGGCGGTAAATTTGCATTTTTTGAAAAATAATTCTTCTATCTGAAAAAAGGAATTTATTCTTACATTATGTCTAAGAAACTCATAATATGGATTCTAAAATTATAAGGATTATATAATGTTCAAAATTCAGTTAATACTATTCATAACCTCTTTTGAACGACTAGTTTGGTAAGTCTTGATGCGCTTGAACTCAGTGTTGCATGCAGTGCAAGTTATTGCATTACATTGAAGATATAACGTACTATGAAATCATGGGGTGTTACATTCTTCCCTCCTTCAATAAATTGCATCCTCTAAATTTTAAATTATTCTCTGAAAGTAAAAGGTTGAAAATATAAAATACCATTGTGGGAAAACCCACATCGAAAATTGGGTTTATAAAATTTAGTCTTAATAAGAGGAAAGGGGGAATGAAAAAGTCACCACTAAATTATGATCTCGATTATGAGAATATTGGTGGAAATTAGAGACAAATAATTGGAGGAAAAATTTAAATATTTATAGGGGTGATTGAGGTCATCAATCACAAACAACTATAGAATTGTGGGCCTCAAATCCACCAATCTATGATGATTTAAAATACCATTGGTTCAACAAAACGTAAGGTATTAGGATAACAAATTATTGGTTTTAAGATCCCTTCCCTAAAGTTTAATAATAAATTTATCCACAAAATAAGAGGGAAATATATATATATATATACTTGTCAAGTAGAGTTTCAACCTTCAACTAATTCCTACCACAAACTCATCTTTCACTCTAAAAGATTTCAAAAAAAATATTCTATTTATCCTAATCGTATAGGGTTCCAAAAATAAAGAATTTATAATTCACATATCAGACCATTTAAAAATTACATTATTCAATCCAGGACATCATGTGGTTCAGTGATAGGTGATACACCCTTTCCTCCCTTCGGTTGCAGGTTCAAGCCTCGTGGCCTTGCCAGACGTGATGGGTTGCCACCCGACCTCCGGGTTGTCCTTTTTATGGAAATCCAAAAATAACCTTAACAATAGTATCCAATTTCAAACATAATCCATTCCAACCTTTAGAATTATCTAAAATACTTATATCCAAACTCTCAGTCCAAAGGTTATAAGGAAGTTAAACATAATGAGGATCCTTTTTTCCAGGTAATAACATGTGAACGCCTTCATCGTGTATTCTTTTACAACACCACAACATCCTGAATTACCAAAATCAACCATCTCTTATTCCAAAATTACTACCTTAGTGTTAGGACCATATAATCTCAAATTCCCAATGAAATAGTACTACAGTGCAATCCTTATTTATCTCCATAATTCATGTAACCAGTATACTATTGATACAACACTCAAATTAATGGAAAAAAAATAACACATCCAAAGTCAAACATATCACAAAACCATCAACACAATATGGAAGATTTGTATCATGATAAATCAACATCAAAACAAGTTTAAAATCCACTAAAGAATTTTGACATGGATGATAATGATTTGTAAAACTCATTGATATAAATACCCCTTTTCATGAAAAAATTTAAAAGACACACAATTTAGAAAAGAAGACATTTAAAGACATTTTTTAATCAAATATTCTCATACCACTTTGAAACTTTTGAAAGAAATTAACATTTTAAAAACATTCATGTCCATATAAATAAATCCTTAAAACCCATTTTGAAGACATGGAAATTAATGAGAAATTTCTAGAAGAATAAATATTTAAAATATTTGAAATGATGTTATAGTAAAAAAAGTCCCTTAAAAGAATCCATTTTAAAACTATTTCATAAAACATAAATATGGATAATAAATATGTCCCATTAGATACTTATGTAAAAACAACCTTGGATAATAAAGAGATTGTGAAATTAACCCTTACCAATTTGGTAACTTACAAAACATACAACCCATTAAAGAGGTATCATAAAATGAATATGTAAATACACATAATTTAAAGTGTATTACACAAAAAATAAAATTATGTGCAGTACATACACCACAAAAAACTTAATAGTGGAAATATAGCATGTGTCACGACCCATCCTCGGGGCCTGTGCCATTACTACCCCAAGCCCGCCTTCCATAGGCCAGGGGCTGGCGACTAGCACCAAGGCGTAATTTCTGATAAAAAAGGGAAGGCATTGCCTTTGTAAAGTAAAAAAACCACAGAGAAAGCAAGCAGAAGTATACACTAAGTAAAACTGGGTACAATAGTAAGTGCGGAAAAGTTAGTGGGCCAGAATACAAACCCAAACTAAAAGTAAAGTACAACTGCAAAGAAAGTATAGCAACTGAAAAGTAAAGCCACAACGTCGAGCCGTCCACTGGAAGTCCCACCTGAAGGGCGGGTACAGATAGTCTTCATAGCTCTACGGGTCTAGCTATCCGCTCCGTGTACGTCCCATCCAGTGGTCCACCTCCAGGTACCGACTCGCTCCACAAACCTCAGCCACGATCAGCACTGTCCATCATCTGCATCCAACACAACGTAGTGCGGGCATAGCCCGTGTAGGGGTGAGTATACGCTACTCAGTAGGGACCCTGAGACCCCCGAAGGTCTCCCATAATTCACAAATGATAATCCACAAAGGAAAGATACAATCACGAATTAACATCCAACATTACTTAGGTATATGCCCATACATTTACCTATGTCATTAATTCCATTTCAGCTCCAACATCCGAGCCCAAGTACAACCCAGTCCACACAGGAAAACGTAACCCGTTCCACATATAAAATCACAAACCAATCCACACATGAAAGAATAACATAATCCACACAGGATATCAATTCAATCTTATCAAAGATAAAGATTGAAAGTCAAGACTCAGCTCACACAGTTATACTTCTTCATAAGACGATAGAGATGATCAGATGTAGCTACTGATTCATCTAAGTTGTCAGACCCACACTGGATCGATAGGTACTAACCCCCGCAATGACCCACAGAGGATCGATAGGTACTAACCCCCACAATGACCCATAAAGGATCGATAGGTACTAACCCCCGTAATGACCCACAAAGGATCGATAGGTTCTAACCCTCGCAAGGACCCACACAGGATTTGACCCACATAGGATCGGTATGTGCTGGCCCACATAAAACCACTGAGCGCTGAAACACACAACATCTGACCCACACAGGATCAGTAGCACTGATCCATATAGGATCGCTGAGTGCTGTAGTTGTCACCGTCGAATCCACGGAGAATTTCTGTACAGTCGTCATCGTCGTCACAGTCGCAACCAGCTCTAGGGTTCCCACACACAGCAAGCTCGTTCAAGGAGAGTCCACTCCATGAGCCGAGGGGATGATACATCAACTGACATGAAGTCTTGAGTTGATGTATCCAAAAGTTTTGTATCATCGAAAGGAACTCATCGTGATAGACGGCGCGTCGATCGGACACCCGGTCTGAGAGTTATTGGATTTTTCGTCCCAGGGTCCCGGTTGCTTTTTAAGTCAAAACCAACCTGGTTGTACTCCAACTGTGTCCAAACCTCGAGCAGAGTAATCCAAAAGGTATGTCTCACTAAGAGAAATCCAACAAAGTCGATGTCATGTCAATCGTACGTCCTGAGCTCAAGTTATAAGTGTTTCCGCTCCGAGGGCCCGGTTGGTTTCGTGTTAGAACCAACCTGGCCAAACCCAAAGTTCTCCAAAACCTTGATTGTAATATACCGAAACGGCCGCCAAGATCCAATAATCGTATCGCAGCTGACAGTGTGTCAATCGGAGGTCTGTATCCCAAGTTATGGTCAAAGGACCGAAAGAAATCCGAAAATAGGGGGTTTGGGCCCGGTCCGACCCGGCCCCATACCCCCCGGGTCCAGGTCCGGCCCATTAGGGAGCGGCCCGGCCCGGCCAGGCACACTCGGCCTGGCCACCGTGGCCAGGCGGCTTGGCCGAAACAGCCGAGTGGAAGAGAGGGGTGGCACGCTGCCCCCCCGTTGTGTAACCACGGCCCCCATGTGGGGGCCGCTCCTTCGGCCAGCTGGGGGTTACGACCCCCGGCTTCTTGGAAGACGGCCAGCCGGTTACTGCTACCGCGGGATCGCTGGGGTCCCACCCTCCTGCCCCGTCACCGGCGGCCAGAATCCGGCCGTCGCGGCCTCTTCGAGGTTCTCCGGCACGGCGCAACGGCGCCGCGGCTTTGTTCGACTTCAACGGTGCGGTGCGTCGGCACCGCGCTTCTCCGACCATTCATTATTATTTCCGTGCGGTGCGTCGGCACTGCACTGCCATGTTCGTGCCGCAAACAATTCAAACAATCAAGGGGGGAGGAGGGTCGGTTGTGTTCGTGCGGTCTGACCTCCTCCAGTTATTGTGATAACAGTCGGCTCAATTTGTGACGATGATCGGCGATGAAGGTATTCACAAACAAAAACAAATAATCCCCTACCTCAAGTGTTGGTGATTCGTTGTGGAAAATAACATCGCGGAAGAAGGCGTCGCAGAAGAGGGTTCGTACATGCTTGACGGAGATCGTCCGAGGTGGGGCGGCATCTCACACCGGCTGCGGAGAGGAGTAGAAAGGCATGTCGTCTTTCTTTGGTGTCGGTGTTCTTCGACGTTGAAGATGAACTTCTTCGGAGGAAAGATTGCTTCCTCTGTCAAAAACCCAACACAAAAAAACAACCCCCAAATTAAATAAGTGTTATTCTTATTTTATTATAACATTCCATGCATTTAAATTTTTAAAATTTAAATGCATAACTCCCAAATTAAATGGCATGATTTAATGTGAAAGGAAGTCACATCATTTAATACAAGGGTGTTTAAAGGGGAAGAGTTATGGGGGGTTAGGTAATTTGAAGGGGTGGGGTTCGTGTGGGACCCAACTCACTTTAAATCCTCTCAAGGGAAGTTTAGAACATTAGTGGGTCCCACTCAAACCACTTATCTTAGGTTAAACTACTTTGAACAAAAATAAAATTGGTTGTACCATTTTATTTTATTCTTTACTTAACCCAAAAATCTAATAACCTTACTCAAGAAAACGCAACTCTGGAAAAGGTGTTCCTAAGAAATTACTGGTGATGCGGTTTCATCGGTGCCCTCAGATTTCAATTTCAAGCAGCAGATCAAAAGTTATAATAACCCACTTGTTCGTTCACTGAACGTAACTGAGCTAAACTTCAGAAAATGATTCCAGGCACACCGGGCCTCGGAATCAGGTGCCGTCAGAAACTGTGTTCTTTTAAAATCCCAAAGAAAATTAAGAAAAAAATTTCCTTGAATTTTACGGGTCTTTAAATTACTCCCACATCAGGTCTTTATGTCCCTGTAAAGATACATTATAAAATAGGGTAACAAATGTGGGTACTGTGCACGCATCTGAGCCTCCCGCTCCCAAGTGCTCTCCTGGAGGTTCCCGTGCTGCCAACTGATGTGTACTAGAGGTATCGACCAGCCACGTAGGAACCTCTATTGTCGATCCTCGATCTCCACCGGGACCTTACACAAAATTCACCCCATCATCAATGTCTAGCTCCTCATGGTTGATGATATGCGTCGGGTCGTGCACGTATCTCCTCAGCTGAGATACGTGAAAGACGTCGTGCACCCGGTGCAACTGAGGTGGTAGAGCCAGGCGATAACCCACCTCGCCAATCCTACTGAGAACTTGGAATGGTCCGATGAAGTGTGGAGACAACTTGTTGCCTCAGCCAAATCTCTGTAATCCACATCGAGGTGAGACCCGTAAGAAGATGTGGTCTCCATCATCGAACTCTAGTGGTCTCCGCCTCCTGTCAGCATAAGACTTCTGTCGGTTCTGAGTTATCCTCATCTGCTCCTGCATGACCTAGACCTTCTCGGTCGTGGCCTGGACTATCTCTGGTCCCACAAGTGTTGTCTCCCCAGGGTCTGTCTAGAATAGAGGTGATCTGCAAGGCCGCCCGTACAACGCCTCGTATGGTGCCATCCCGAGGATGGAGTGGAAGCTGTTGTTGTACGCGAACTCCACCAAGGGTAGGTGATCCTCCCAACTGCGACCAAAGCCGAGGACACATTCATGGAGCATGTCCTCGATAGTCTGAATGGTCCTCTCTGTCTAACCATCTGTCTGAGGGTGAAAGGCGGTGCTCAGACGTATCTGCGTCCCGAATGCCTCCTGCAACCCCTTGCAAAGTCGGGAAGTAAAGCGAGCATCTCGATCGGAGACGATGGATGATGGAACACCATGAAGCCATATAATATCCTGAATGTAGAGGTGTCCCATGATCTCCACTGAGCCCTGCTCTCTGATGGGTAAGAAGTGGACCAACTTGGTGAGTCGGTCGACAATCACCCAAATGGAGTCATGACCTCTGGAAGTGCGTGGAAGTCTAGTCACGAAGTCCATAGATATCTCATCCCACTTCCACTCCGGGACCTCCAAGGGATGTACCAAGCCTGCTGGTACCTGGTGCTCTGCCTTCACCTGCTGGCAGGTGAGGCATCGAGAAACGAACCATGTTACATGAATAGACTGTAAAGCTCTCACCCATCAGATAGTGTCGCCACATCTTCAAAGCGAAGACCACTGCTGCTAACTCCAGGTCATGGGTAGCGTAGTTCTGCTCATTCTGCCTCAACTGACATGATCCAAAGGCGATCACTGCCTACTCCTACATCAGGACACATCTGAGTCCGGTCCCTGATGCTTCGCAGTAGACTACGTACCTCACTCCCTCCTTCGGTAGCCTTAAGATAGGTGCACTGGTCAATCTCTGTCTCAGCTCCTGAACGCTCTGGTGACATCTGTCTGACCACACGAAGGGTTGCCCCTTTTTCCTTAACGTTCTAAAAAGCTGCATAGATTTATCCTTTTCCAAAAAGAGAAATCTGGTCTCATCCCCTGGATGAACTACGTTCCTTGCCTAATACAATCAATCTCATCATGATCAGTTAATTCATGTCATGGATGATGTCGTAAGGCCTCGACGTTGCAACTAAGTTATCCAACCATTACTCTCGCCTCCAAGGGTTGAGTCACACTGTCAGCATCAGTGTGTGGTCACTGGGTCTCCTCCAGTAGGAATATCGTATGTGACGGTCAAGTCAACAGTTTTTTTAACCGGAACCTGTTAGTATTAACATACAAAAGGCAAGAAATAAAATGTCACTATGAAGGGTTTATGAGTATATACATCCTCAAAGAAAACATTTTTGTGATTATGGATTATATCCATAAACTGTTCACAAAAACTTCAACAAAATATGGAAGATTTGTATCATGATAAATCAACATCAAAAAAAGTTTAAAATCCACTAAAGAATTTTGACATGGATAATAATGATTTTTAAAACTCATTGATAGAAATACCCCTTTTTCATGAAAACATTTAAAAGACACACAATTTAGAAAAGAAGATATTTAAAGACATTTTTTAATCAAATATTCTCATACCACTTTGAAACTTTTGAACGAAATTAACATTTTAAAAACATTCATCTCCATATAAATAAATCATTAAAACCCATTTTGAAGACATGGACATTAATGAGAAATTTCTAGAAGAATAAATATTTAAAATATTTGAAATGATGTTATAGTAAAAAAAAGTCCCTTAAAAGAATCCATTTTAAAACTATTTCATAAAACATGGATATGGATAATAAATATGTCCCATTAGATACATACATAAAAACAACCTTGGAAAATAAAGAGATTGTGAAATTAACCCTTACCAATTTGGTAACTTAAAAAACATACAACCCATGAAAGAGGTATCATAAAATGAATATGTAAATACACATAATTTAAAGTGTATTACACAAAAAATACAATTATGTGCAATACATACACCACAAAAAACATAATAGTGGCAATATAGCAAGTGTCACGACCCGTCCTCGGGGCCCGTGCCGTGACTACCCCAAGCCCACCTTCCATAGGCTAGGGGCTGGCGACTAGCACCAAGGCATAATTCCTGATAAAAAAGGGAATGCATTGCCTTTGTAAAGTAAAAAAACCACAGAGAAAGCAAGAAGAAGTATACACTAAGTAAAACTGGGTACAATAGTAAGTGCGGAAAAGTAAGTGGGCCAGAATACAAACCCAAACTAAAAGTAAAGTACAACTGCAAAGAAAGTATAGCAACTGAAAAGTAAAGCCACAACGTCGATCCGTCCACTGGAAGTCCCACCTGAAGGGCGGGTACAGATAGCCTTCATAGCTCTATGGGTCCAGCCGTCCGCTCCGTGTACGTCCCATCCAGTGGTTTACCTCCAGGTACTGAATCGCTCCACAAGCCTTATCCACGATCAGCGCTGTCCGTCATCTGCATCCAACACAACGTAGTGCGGCCATAGCCCGTGTAGGGGTGAGTATACGCTACTCAGTAGGGACCCTGAGACCCCCGAAGGTCTCCCATAATTCACAAAGGATAATCCACAAAGGAATGATACAATCACGAATTAACATCCAACATTACTTAGGTATATGCCCATACATATACCTATGTCATTAATTCCATTTCAGCTACAACATCCGAGCCCAAGTACAACCCAGTCCACACAAAAAAACGTAACTCGTTCCACATATAAAATCACAACCCAATCCACACATGAAAGAATAACGTAATCCAAACAGGATATCAAGTCAATCTTATCAAAGATAAAGATTGAAATTCAAGACTCAGCTCACACAGTTATACTTATTCATAAGACGATAGAGATGATCAGATGTAGCCACTGATTCATCTAAGTCGTCAGACCCACACAGGATCGATAGGTACTAACCCCTGCAATGACCCACAAAGGATTGATAGGTACTAACCCCCGCAATGACCGACAAAGGATCGATAGGTACTAACCCCCGTAATGACCCACAAAGGATCGATAGGTACTAACCCTCGCAACGACCCACACAGGATCTGACCCACATAGGATCGGTATGCACTGGCCCACATAGGACCAATGAGCGCTGAACCACACAAGATCTGACCCACAAAGGATCAGTAGCACTGATCCATACATGATCGCTGAGTGTTGTAGTCATCACGGTCAAATCCACGGAGAATTTCTGTACAGTCTTCATCGTCGTCACAGTCGCAGCCAGCTCTAGGGTTCCCACACACAGCAAGCTCGTTCGGGGAGAGTCTACTCCACGAGCCGAGGGGATGATACATCAAATGACATGAAGTCTTGAGTTGATGTATCCAAAAGTTCTGTATCATCAAAAGGAACTCATCGTGATAGACGGCGCGTCGATCGGACGCCTGGTCTGAGAGTTATTGGCTTTTTCGTCCAGGGGCCCGGTTGCTTTTTAAGTCAAAACCAACCAAGATGTACTCCAACTATGTCCAAACCTCGAGAGCAGTAATCCAAAAGGTCTGTCTCACTATGTTAAATCCAACAAAGTCGATGTCACGTCAATCGGACGTCCTGATCTCAAGTTATAAGTGTTTCTGCTCCGAGGGCCCGGTTGGTTTCGTGTTAGAACCAACATGGCCGAACCCAAAGTTCTCCAAAACCTTGATTGTAATATACCGAAACGACCACCAAGATCCAAGGATCATATCGTAGCTGACAGTGTGTCAATCGGAGGTCCGTATCCCAAGTTATGGTCAAAAGACAGAAAGAAATCCGAAAATAGGGGGTTCGAGCCCGGTCCGACCCGGCCCGATACCCCCTGGGTCCGGGTCCGGCCCATTAGGGCGCGGCCCGACCCGTCCAGGCACACTCGGCCTGGCCACCGTGGCTAGGCGGCTTAGAAGAAATAGCCGAGCGGAAGGGAGGTGTGGCACGCTGCCCCCCCGTTATGTAACCACGGCCCCCATGTGGGGGCCGCTCCTTCGGCCAGCTGGGGGTTACGACCCCCGGCTTCTTGGAAGTCGGCCGGCCGGTTACTGCTACCGCAGGACCACTGGGGTCCCACCCTCCTACTCCGGCACTGGAGGCCGGAAGCTGGCCACCGCGGCCTCTTCGAGGTTCTCCGGCACGGCGCAATGGCGTCGTGGCTTTGTTCGACTTCAACGGCTCGGTGCGTCGGCACCGCACTTCTCCGCCCATTCATTATTATTTCCGTGCGGTGAAACGGTATTGCGCTTCCATGCTCGTGCCGCAAACAATTCAAACAATCAAGGGGGGTGAGGTTCGGTCGTGTTCGTGCGGTCTGACCTCCTCCCGTTATTGTGATAACAGGCGGCTCAATTAGTGACGATGATCGGCGATGAAGGTATTCACAAACAAAAACAAATAATCCCCTACCTCAAGCGTTGGTGATTCGTCGCGGAAAAGAACATCGCGGAAGAAGGCGTCGCGGAAGAGGGTTTTTCACATGCTTGAAGGAGATCGTCCGAGGTGGGGCGGCATCTCACACCGGCTACGGAGAGGAGTATAAAGGCATGTCGTCTTTCTTTGGTGTCGGTGTTATTCGACGTGGAAGATGAACTTCTTCGGAGAAAAGATTGCTCCCTCTCTCAAAAACCCAACACAAAAAAACAACCCCCAGATAAAATAAGTGTTATGCTTATTTTATTATAACATTACATGCATTTGAATTTTTAAAATTCAAATGCATAACTCCCAAATTAAATGGCATGATTTAATGTGAAAGGAACTCACATCATTTAATACAAGGGGGTTTAAAGGGGAAGAGTTATGGGGGGTTAGGGAATTTGAAGGGGTGGGGTTTGTGTGGGACCCACCTCACTTTAAATCCTCTCAATGGAAGTTTAGAACATTAGTGGGTCCCACTCCAACCACTTATCTTAGGTTAAACTACTTTGAACAAAAATAAAATGGGTTGTACCATTTTATTCTATTCTTTACTTAACCCAAAAATTTAATAACCTTACTCGAGAAAACGCAACTCTGGAAAAGGTGTTCCTAAGAAATTACTGGTGCTGCGGTTTCATCGGTGCCCTCAGATTTCAATTTCGAGCAGCAGATCAAAAGTTAGAATAACCCACTCGTTCGTTCACTGAACGTAACCGAGCTAAACTTCAGAAAATGATTCCAGGAACACCGGCCCTCGGAATCAGGTGTCGTCAAAAACTGTGTTCTTGTAAAATCCCAAAGAAAATTAAGAAAAAATTTCCCTTGAATTTTACGGGTCTTTAAATTACTCCCACATCAGGGCTTTACGTCCCCGTAAAGATACATTATAAACTAGGGGAACGAATGTGGGTACAGTGCACGCATCTGAGCCTCCCGCTCCCAAGTTCTCTCCTAGAGGTTCTCGTGCTTCCAACTGATGCGTACTAGAGGTATTGACCGGCCACATAGGAACCTCTATTGTCAATACTCGATCTCCACCAGGACCTTCCACATGAGTCACCCCATCATCAATGTCCAGCTCCCCATGGTTGATGATATGCGTCGGGTCGTGCACGCATCTCCTCAGCTGAGATACGTGAAAGACGTCGTGCACCCGGTGCAACTGAGGTGGTAGAGCCAGGAGATAAGCCACCTCGCCAATCCTACTGAGAACCTGGAATGGTCCGATGAAGCGCGGAGACAACTTGTCGCCTCGGACAAATCTCTGTAATCCACATCGAGGTGAGACCCGTAAGAAGATGTGGTCTCCATCATTGAACTCTAGTGGTCTCCGCCTCCTGTCACCATAAGAATTCTGTCAGCTCTGAGCTATCCTCATCTACTCCTGGATGACCTGGACCTTCTCGGTCGTGGCCTGGACCATCTTTGGTCCCACAAGTGTTGTCTCCCCAGGGTCTGTCTAGCATAGAGGTGATCTGCAAGGCCGCCCGTACAACGCCTCATATGGTGCCATCCTGATGGTGGAGTGGAAGATGTTGTTGTACGCGAACTCCACCAAGGGTAGGTGATCCTCCCAACTACGACCAAAGCTGAGGACACATGCATGGAGGATGTCCTTGATATTATGAATGGTCTTCTCTGTCTGACCATCTGTGTGAGGGTGAAAGGCGGTGCCTAGACGTATCTGTGTCCGGAATGCCTCCTGCAACCCCTTCCAAAGTCGGGAAGTAAAGCGAGCATCTCGATCGGAGACGATGGATGATGGCACACCATGAAGCCGTATAATATCCTGAATGTAGAGGTGTCCCAAGATCTCCACTGAGCCCTTCTCTCTGATTGGTAAGAAGTGGACCGACTTGGTGAGTCGGTCGACAATCACTCAAATGGAGTCATGACCTCTGGAAGTGTGTGGAAGTCCAGTCATGAAGTCCATAGATATCTCGTCCCACTTCCACTCCGGGACCTCCAAGGGATGCACCAAGCCTGCAGGTACCTGGTGCTCTGCCTTCACCTACTGGCAGGTGAGGCATCGAGAAACGAACCTTGTTACATGAATAGACTGTAAAGCGCTCACCCATCAGATAGTGTCGCCACATCTTCAGAGCGAAGACCACTGCTGCTAACTCCAGGTCATGGGTAGCGTAGTTCTGCTCATTCTGCCGCAACTAACATGATCCAAAGGCGGTCACTGCTTGCTTTTGCATCAGGACACATCCGAGTCCGGTCCCTGATGCTTCGCAGTAGACTACGTACCCCACTCCCTCCTTCGGTAGCCTAAAGATCGGTGCACTGGTCAATCTCTGTCTCAGCTCCTTAAAGCTCTGGTGACATCTGTCTGACCACACGAAGGGTTTCCCCTTCATCCTTAACGTTCTAAAAATCTGCATAGATTTATCCTTTTCCGAAAAGAGAAATCTGGTCTCATCCCCTGGATGAACTACATTCCTTTCCTAATATAGTCAATCTCGTCATGATCAGCTAATTCATGTCATGGATGATGTCGTAAGGCCTCGACGTTGAAACTAAGATATCTAACCATTACTCTCGTCTCCAAGGGTTGAGTCACACTATCGGCATCAGTGTGTGGTCACTGGGTCTCCTCCAGTAGGAATATCATATGTGAGGGTCAAGTCAACAGTTTTTTTAACCGGAACCTCTTAGTATTAACATACAAAAGGCAAGAAAGAAAACGTCACTATTGCAAGTGTCTTTTATTACTACAACTCAAAGTACAAGGACACAAGGAGATACAAACAATGAAGCTAGAGGAATTATGGGCAAAGGACTCCATGCCTGGAGCTAGTCCTGCACTTGTCCACCCGCTTCCGGAGCTCCATGATCATAAGCTTCAGCTACCAGAAGTTGTGCTCTCCCCTTTGGTCGGGGTGGACCTCCTAGTGGTAGTGGTGGTAGAGACTCAAAACTTCGTCCACCACCTACTGCTCGACCAGCTCCTCGGCCTCTTCCACCAGCTCCCTGCGGACCTCCACGGTCGAACCTATGCCTCTGCCTGGGTGGTTCCTCAACCGTCTTCTGCTCCTCTGCATGGCGGGTCGGGTAGTCACGAGCCAAGTGGAACTGCTCGCCGCATGCATAGCAATGTCTTCCACTTGTAAGATTGGCTCTGTTGCATGTGCCCCACACCTCTGAGCCAGTATCATGTGGTCGTCCGCCCGATGGCCAGGCCAGCTTAGACCTCTGCGACATCTGTCTACTGTTTGCTGCAGAAGACTCCTCTACGTGCCGCCCTGCAGTAGGTATCGCTACTGGTGTAGGCTAGTCATGAAAGCTCTCAATGAGAATGGCTCGCTCCAGTACTCCTACCTGCGTCGGAATGCTGAGGGAGATCAGTGATGCCCTGATCTCATGCCTCAATCCCTGCTCGATGGTCCGGGCCCGGAAGAATGGGTCCCGTACCATGTCCGTCGAATAGGGTGAGTGGTCGGTAAATCTCACCGAGTACTAGGTAGCCGTCATGCTTCCCTGCCGCAGCTGTAGTAGATTCTGTATGCGCACCGCACGGAGGGTGGTTGGAATGAACTCTGAGTGGAAGAGTCTCTCAAAGTCCGTCCAGAGGAGAGATGCCTCATCGTGCACCTGGAGCATCAAGCTCCACCATCTGCCTACTGCCGTGTGTAGGAGGCTCGCTGTGAGGATCACCATGAGGTCAGCTGGTGTCCCCACTAACCTGAAAACTCAAACAACCACCTCCAACCAATCCTCAGATGCCTGAGGGTCCGTCTCCCTGCGGAACCTGGGCGGTCTCTGACGTTGAAACTCGTGCAGTGCACTAAGGCGACGTGCACTCTCAGCGGCTGGGGATGGTAGCATCGATGGCTCTGTGGATAATGGTACCGCTGGTGCCTCTGATAAAAAAGGGCCCTGCACCGAGGCCTCGTCGCTCGGTGGGCTGTTGGATCGCACAAAACTCGGAACCCTAGCTGGCTGCCATCGTGCGACCATCCTGAAAAGAGACAGGTTTGCCACGGTCAAACATTATAACTGGTGAGCTGACACACAAGTAATCACAAAGAAAACTTTTGAAACACACATGCAATCAATGTTTTCATGCTTTTAGTCGGAAATCAGAATTCAGGGTCCTGGTGTACGGATACGTCGACCGCCGCACCAACACTGTACTCCCTAGACTGATAACCACACTCAATACCCTTAACATTATTTCTTCACATAGAAGAAAGATCAGAGTCCTGAGTTCTGCGGTAGAACCGAACTCATCTGATACCAATTTTTCACAACCCATCCTCGGGGCCCGTGTCGTGACTACCCCTAGCCCGCCTTCCATAGGCTAGGGGCTGGCGACTAGCACCAAGGCGTATTTCCCAATAAAAAAGGGAAGGCATTTCCATTGTAAAGTAAACAAACACCATAGAGAAAGAAAGCAGAAGTAAACACTAAGTAAAACTGGGTACAATAGTAAGTGCGGAAAAGTAAGTGGGCCAGAATACAAACCCAAACTGAAAGTAAAGTACAACTGGAAAGAAAGTACAGCAACTGAAAAGTAAAGCCGCAACGTCGAGCCATCCACTGGAAGTCCCACCTGAAGGGTGGGTACAGATAGTCTCCATAGCTCTATGGGTCCAGTCGTCCGCTCTGTGTTCGTCCCGTCCAGTGGTCCACCTCCAGGTACTGACTCTCTCCACAAGCCTCAGCCACGATCATTGTTGTCCTTCGTCTGCATCCAACACAACGTAGAGCAGGCATAGCCCGTGCAGGGGTGAGTATACGCTACTCAGTAGGGACCCCGAGACCCCCGAAGGTCTCCCAGAATCCACAAAGGATAATCCACAAAGGAAACATACAATCACGAAGTAACATCCAACATTACATAGGTATATTCCCATACATATACCTAAGTCATCAATTCCAGTTCAGTTCCAACATCTGAGCCCAAGTACAACCCAGTCCACATAGGAAAAGGTAACCCTTTCCACATAGGAAATCACAACCCAATCCACATAGGAAATCATAACGTAATCCACACAGGATATAAAGTCAATCTTATCGAAGATAAAGATTGAAAGTCAAGACTCAGCTCACACAGGTATACTTCTTCGTAGGACGATAGAGATGATCAAATGTAGCCACTGATTTATCTAAGCCGTCGGACCCACACAGGATCGATAGGTACTAACCCCCGCAATGACCCACAAAGGATCGATAGGTACTAACCCCGGAAATGACCCACAAAGGATCTAAAGGTACTAACCCCGGCAATGACCCACAAAGGATCGATAGGTACTAACCCCCACAATGACCCACACAGGTTCTGACCCACATAGGATCGGTATGCGCTGGCCCACATAGGACGGTTGAGCGCTGACCCACACAGGATCTGACCCACATAGGATCGGTAGCACTGATCCACATAGGATCGTTGAGTGTTGTAGTCATCGCTGTTGAATTCAAGGAGGATTTCTGTACAGTCATCATCGGCATCGCAGTCGCAGCCAGCTCTAGGGTTCCCGCACACAGCAAGCTCATTCGGGGAGGGTCCACTCCACGAGCCAAGGGGCTGATACATCAACTGACACAAAGTCCAGAGTTGATGTATCCAAAAGTTCCGTATCGTCAAAAGGAACTCATCGTGACAGACGGTGCGTCGATCGGACGCCCGGTCTGAGAGTTATTGGCTTTTTCATCCCAGGGGCCCGGTTGATTATTAAGTCAAAACCAACCTGGCCATACTCCAACTGCATCAAAACCTCAAGCGGAGTAAGCCAAAAGGTCTGTATCACTAAGAGAAATCCAACAAAGTTGACGACACGTCAATCGGATGTCCGGCGCTCAAGTTATAAGTGTTTCTACTCAGTGGGCCCAGTTGGTTTCGTCTTCAAACCAACCCGGCCGAACCCAAAGTTCTCTGAAACCTTTAGTGTAATATACCTAAACGACCGTCTCGATCCATGTATCGTATCTCAGCTGACTATGTGTTGATCGGAGGTCTGTAGCCAATGTTATGGGTAAAAGACCGAATGAACTCCGAAAATAGGTGGTTCGGGCCCGGTCCGACCCGACCCGATACCCCATGGGTCGGACCAAACCGGGTCGACCCGACCCGGGTTCGGGTCCGGCCCATTAGGGCGAGCTTCCCCCCATTGTGTAACCACGAACCCCATGTGGGGGGCACTCCTTCGGCCAGCTGGGGGTTACGACCCCCGACTTCTTGGAAGCCAGCCGGCCCGGCCCGGCCGGCCTGTTGCTGCTGTCGCAGGACAGTCGGGGTCCCGCCCTCCTGCTCCGGCACCGACGGCCAGAAGCCGGCCTCCGCTTCCTGCTCCGTCGCGGCCAAAGGCTGCGACCTTGGTCCGACTGTTGCGGCGCGGTGGCGTCGCGCCCCTACACCACTGACCCGATCTGGCCGCGGCCTCTTCGAGGTTCTCTGGTGCGGCGCGACGGCGTCGTGGCTTTGTTCGACTTCAACGGTGCAGTGCGTCGGCGCCGTGCTTCTCTTCCCATTCATTATTATTTATGGGCAGCGCAACGGCACCACGCTGCCATGCTCGTGCCACAAACAATTCAAAAAGTAAAGGGGGGAGGAGGGTCGGTCGGGTTCGTTCGGTCCGACCTCCTCCCGTTATTGCGATAACAGGCGGCTCAATTAGAGACGATGATCGGCGATGAAGGTATTCATGAACAAAAACAAATAATCCCATACCTCAAGCGTTATTGATTCTTCACGTAAAAGAACGGTGCGGAAGAAGGCGTCGCGGAAGAGGGTTTCATACATGCATGAAGGAGATCGTCCGAGGTGGGGCGACGTCTCACACTGGCTGTAGAGAGGAGTATAAAGGCACGTCGTCTTTCTTTGGTGTTGGCGTTCTTCGTCGTGGAAGATGAACTTCTTCAGAGGAAAGATTTCTCCCTCTCTCAAATACCCAACACAATGAAACAACCCCCAAATAAAATAAGTGTTATTCTTATTTTATTAAAACATGCCATGCATTTTAATTTTTAAAATTCAAATGCATAACTCCCATATTAAATGGCATGATTTAATGTGAAATGAAGTCACATAATTTAATACAAGGGTGTTTAAAGGGGAAGAGTTATGGGGGGTTAGGGAATTTGAAGGGGTGGGGTTTTTGTGGGCCCCACCTCACCTTAAATCTTCTCAAGGGAAGTTTAGAACATCAGTGGGTCCCACTCCAACCACTTAGCTTAGGTTAAACTACTTTGAACAAAAATAAAATTGGTTGTACCATTTTATTTTATTCTTTACTTAACCCAAAAATTTAATAACCTCACCCGAGCAAACAAAACTCTGGAAAAGGTGTTCCTAAGCAATTACCGGCGTTATGGTTTCATCTGTTCCCTAGGATTTCAATTCCAAGCACCGGATCAAAAGTTAGAAAAACCTGCTCATTCGTTCACCGAACGTACCCGAGCTAAACTTCGTAAAATGATTCCGGGTACACCGGGCCTCAGAATTAGGTGCTGTCAGAAACTGCGTTCTTGTAAAATCCCAAAGAAAATTAAGAAAAAATTCCCTTGAATTTTACGGGTCTTTACAGCATGAATCTCACAGGAATAAGGAGTGAGATGAAAAACCATTACCTTGCAATTTCCTTTAGTCGACGGTATGTTTAACCTTCTGTATGAAGACCATAGTATGTTATTAAATTATACCAGAACCATGTAATTATTTATAATATCATACTTTATTCATTTATGACTTTATACTACCCATTTAATAATAATTTCCATGTTAAATTAAAATTTCGGGTAATAATCGCTTTCTTTATCGTACGTGTTTTAACTTGTTACTCTTGATTGTATCACTTAGATCATGATTTAAATACTTCCAGAATATAAAACATGATTTATATATCATATATATTTAGAATATAAATATTTATAATAGAAATACATATGGAATGGAAAACACCGTTTATCGAGACGGTAGTCCGTACGTACACATAAACGTTGTTTCCGTTTTCATAACGTATTGAACGGAACTAAGTGAATAAAATATATGTAAGTACATATATATATACATAAATATATATATCCAGTAGCATTATTATTTCATAAATTACAAACATATTAGTAATATATATTTTTATAATCGACGATGAATGTTGAACATGGAAATGAATCTCATCGCGTCATGGAGACGGTAATCCGTACGTACGCACGAGAAAAAATATCATTCTTTTGATATTAAAATAATATATAATTGGATGGTATATCAAATATACAGAATCATTATCATGTTATATTTATTGTTTAAAAGAATTACACATCATTATTATACTCATCCAAACAATAATATATTGAATAACAATTACACCACAACGTTGAGACGGTAAGCCGTACGTACACACGTATGGTGACATGTCATTCAAAGGATGGATAGAATACCAAATATGGTTGTAAAATATTTATAATAATATCATATTATATAGAAGATACTGGAGATATTATTTTATAATGTAAATGACAAAGAAAGAAGAAGTTGAAGAAGAAAGAACTTGAAAGAGGGTGGTGAAAACATTACCTCTTCATTCGGTTTTTCCTTTCAATTTGATCAAACGATATCCTTAGCTTGGCTTTATGATCAAAATAAGGCCTCTATGTTGAAAGGATGATAGTTGAAAGGGTATTTGGGCAGGGGTTGGATTATCCAAAAGGCTTCGAATGTGTGAATTAGTGAGAAGGGGGAGTGTCTTTTTATAAGAGGGGTGAGGGGCACCTTTGGAAAAGCTAGAAATATCATTTTATAATAAATTTATATTCGGTTTCTAATGGCTGAAAAGTGTATTATTTAAAGTTTAAGGTGGTTATAGGTGGAAAACCATTCAACCAATAGGTTTTAGACAGGTTTTTGTCACTTTATTAACATTATCTTTTAGTTTTAACTCTTAGTTAATTCGTTTGACATTTATCATGTTTCTTTGTATTTTTATATCATATGGTTAATAAACATACTATAAACATCCAATTGACCCCAAAGTGGTACATTAATGGTAAAAATATCATGATATAAGTCCTTTGGTTGAACCTTATATTTTTAGGAAAATAATATCAATTAATAATATAATAATTTTTTTAAAAACACTTTTATGTCAATTTTGACACTATTGGGTATTTTGTTTTTTGATAAATTCATAAAGCATTATTACTTAGAAAAAAACTAATATAACAACTCCTAATATGTCATATTAACCTATAAAATTATTATAATTCATAATAAGTCTCAAATTACATTTATTTGGGTATTTATAATATCAATTATTTTAATATTTCACTAATAAGGTAATTACTGCATCATCATTGTGTCATAAATAAATTAAATCATTTAATGTCTAAAAATTATAAATAAGATATCATTATGTATGAAATATTTTTAGATCTATAATGAATATTTATAATCAAATTTATATTTTGTATAACCCTATAATAAAAATGTTTTATTTTTTAGACTTTGATTTTAACTCTTTTAACTCTTCTTTGAATTAAATAATAATAAATGTCCTAATCTAATACAATTGGACCTAAATGATAATATTTTATTCCTAAGGTTTTTTTTGATTGATATACACTTTTACAATAGAATTAGGATATGTGTTAGGGTAATATTAATATCATATTTACCCTTAATTACCCTATTTACTTTTAACTGTGGTAAATAAAAGTAAAAAGTTACAATTCAACAAAAATTATTTTTATCTTATTGAACCACATTTTACTCCTTGATATTAACCATGTCTCTTGGATTTTTTAAATTGCACTCAAAGAAGCGGTAAAATTATGTTTTATGTGAATTTCCAAATTCTCCTAGGAGATGGGTAAAAGACGGTGAAAAGTTCAATAATATTTTTATATATCTAAAATTATTATAAACTAACTCCAATTGATTACATTGAACCTATATAGGTATTATGTATCTATTTTAACCTTAATTAAATTTAAATAAAAATAATAATTATTTAAATAAAAATTCGGTTTTAAACGATAACTCAATGTTTTTTCACTATTCATAAAAAATTGAACGTTTTTAGAAAAATACCAAAAATTCAACCAAGGATAATTTCGGAATTACAAATAAAAAAATGAAGTCTACTTTACCAAATTCAAAACATAGAATTTGAATTTATTAATTTAAAATTAATTCTCGTTGTCAAAACAAATAGCATGTTTTTAAGAAACAATAACTATCAAAAGATTAACACTTGTTTATGTATAATTTCAATGTGAAATTAATTCCAATGTCCAACATTGTATTAAAGGGTAAAAATATAATATAATATTACTTCCAAAACATTAAAATCTATAATTCAACACTATAAATTATTTTTATTAAGAAATTTATTTTCAGTTAAAATATATTATTTTTTACTATTCACCCAAATATGAAAGTTATCAGAAAAAATCCAAAAATTTATTGAAACTAAATTATTATGTCCCAATTATAAAGAAGAAGTTTATTTTTTCAAATTGAATATATAATAGTTTCAAATATTAGATTTAAAAATGGTTCTCCATTAAAAGGCAGTAAAATTGCATTTTTTGAAAAATAATTCTTTTATCGGAAAAAATGAATTTATTCTTACATTATGTCTAAGAAACTCATAACATGGATTCTAAAATTATAAGGATTATATAATTTTCAAAATTCAGTTAATACTATTCATAACCGCTTTTGAACGACTAGTTTGGTAAGTCTTGATGCACTTGAACTCAATGTTGCGTGTAGTACAAGTTATTGCATTACATTGAAGAAATAATGTACTATGAAATCTTGGGGTGTTACATTCTTCCCTCATTCAATAAACTGTGTCCTCTCAATTTGAAAATATGCTTTGAAAGTAAAAGGTTGAAAATATAAAATACCTTTGTGGGAAAACCCACATCGGAAATTGGGTTTATAAAATTTAGTCTTAATAAGAGGAAAAGGGGAATGAAAAAGTCACCACTAAATTATGATCTCGATTAGGAGAAAATTGGAGGCAATTAGAGACACATAATTTGTGGAAAAACATAAATATTTATAGGGAGTGATTGAGGTCATCAATCACAAACAACTGTAGAATTGTGGGCCTCAAAGACACCAATCTATGGTGATCTAAAATACTATTGGTTCAAAAAACGTAAGGTATTTGGATAACACATTCTTGGTTTTAAGATCCCTTCCCTAAAGTTTTATAATTAATTTATCCATAATATAAGAGGGAAATATATATATATATATATATATACTTGACAAGTAGAGTTTCAACGTTCAACTAATTCCTACCACAAACTCATCTTTCACTCTAAAAGATTTCAAAAAAAAATCGATTTATCCTAATCGTATAGGGTTCCAAAAATATAGAATTTATAATTCACATATCAGACCCTTTAAAAAACTACATTATTCAATCTAGGACATCGCGTGGGTCAATGATAGGTGATACACCCTAGCCTCCATTTGGTTGTGGGTTCCAGTCTCGCGGCCTTTCCAGACGTGACGGGTTGCCGCCTGACCTCTAGGTTCTCCTTTTTATGGAAATCTAAAAATAACCTTAACAATAGTATCCAATTTCAAACATAATCTATTCCATCCTTTAGAATTGTCCAAAATAATTATATCCAAACTCTCAATCCAAAGTTTATATGGAAGTTAAACATAATGAGGATCCTTTTTTCCAGGTAATAACATGTGAACGCCATCATCATGTATTATTTTACAACACCTCAACATCGTGAATTACCAAAATAAACCATCTCTTATTCCAGAATTACTACCTTAGTGTTAGGACCATATAATCTCAAATTCCCAATGGAATATTATTGTAGTACAATCCTTATTTATCTCCATAATTCATGTAACCAGTATACTGTTGATACAACACTCAAATGAAATAATTCTTTAATAACAACATAAGAACACTTGTCATTCTTCTTCATCTGAGGTAGTATCATAACATGATTATTATCCTATAAAACCATTTGCGGTATAATCTTATGAATGGGAAATTGATTCACGTAGTGTCTCAATGCATAGAAGATGAATAATTTTACATTTGAAAACTTTTCCTTACCCTTGAAATCACGTACTTGGTGTCCTTTTTCTCCACACTTATAACAAACTCCCATTCCCTTCAATAATTTACCAAGGTGATTCATTCCACATTTATCACATATTGGAAAATCCTTCATTCCCTTTATTCATCTTTATTTCTAACAACCTTTTCTTCTCTGGATTCCCTTCAATGCCATAGGTTTCAGATAATTATTTACTTGTCATATTAACAGAAGATACTATTTCCTCATAAGTTGAGAATAAATGGGAGACTATTTCCCTTCTAAATTTTCTCTTAATACCGTGAAATATAGGATCCTTCTTACTCTTTGGATCATATGTATTGTTGGAGTTCTCATTCCTTCTTCTGGGCACCATTTCTAAAGAATGTCATACACTAGGTCAGTTTATGAATCGCGATTCATAATTCCAAACATGTAAAATACCTAACGTAAATTGAACAGTTTATGGATATAATCCATAATCACAAAAATGTTTTCATTGAGGATATATATACTCATAAACCCTTCATAGTGGTTTGTAAGGAAAATGAGAATTATCCTAAGCATATCCCTCGGGAGTATCGTAACCAAGAGTGAAGCAAGGCCCCCTATCATGCACTTGTTCCCGTTCAAGTCAAGATCAAATAGGTGTTTTCGGGTTTTACCCCTAGGTACATATGTGCCAGAGCCACCTCTACCAGCTCGTATCCAAACATGGATGTATTTTCTTGGAAAACTCACAAAATTTCTACATTACCAAAATTCGAGGAAGTCCTCCTATACTAATCCTCAAAGTATATCTAAGGTCTATGTTCTCTAATCAGAGCTTATCTAAATCTACCTTCAAGGTTATTGCTAAACTTCCTTTGATACTAACTATAATGCTCTGACCCCAGTTACCTAGAGTCGGGGCATTATTTTAATACATTGGCATGACTACAAGGAATCAAGTCCCGAAGGACCGATCAGTTTAGCAGTCTTGGAAAATAGATTACATACATGATGTTACATTACACATTATAACATACAAAACAACATAAATAATCCTTTATGAACATCATTATTCCCTTGTCTTAACACTGCATATCAATCACAATACACTTCTTGGAATCCTGGGAAAAATAAAACGTAGAAAGGGGTGAGCTCAGATTCTCGGGGCCCGTGCCGTGACTACCCCAAGCCTGCCTTCCATAGGCCAGGGGCTGGCGACTAGCACCAAGGCGTAAATCCCGGTAAAAGGAAGGTATTGCCTTTGTAAAGTAAACAAGAACCACAGAGTAAGCAAGCGGAAAAGTAAACACTAAGTAAAAACTGGAACAAGCTGTGCTGAAAGTAAATGGGCCAGAAATAAAAGCCCAACTGTAAAGTACAACTGAAAGGGGAAAAAAAGAAACTGAAAGGGAAAGCCGCAGCGTCGAGCCGTCCTCTGGAAGTCCCACCTGAAGGGTGAGTACAGATAGCCTCCACTGCTCCTCGGGTCCAGCCGACCACTCCGAGTACATCCCGCCCAGTGGTCCACCTCCAGGTACCGTCCTGCTCCACAAGCCTCCACCACGATCAGTGTTGTGCGTCGTCTGCAACCAACACAACGTAGTGCGGGCATAGCCCGTACAGGGGTGAGTATAAGCTACTTAGTAGAGACCCCAAGACCCCCGAAGGTCTCCCAGAATGCACAAAGGATAAACCACAAAGGAAATATACAATCATGAAGTAACATCCGACACGACTTAGGTATATGACCATACATATACCTAAGTCATCAATTCTCGCTCGGCTCCAACATCCGAGCTCAAGTACAACCCAGTCCACACAAGAAATCAAAACGTAAATCCACACAGGATAGCACAACACAATCCACAAAGGAAAGAAAAAATGTAAATCCACACAGGATAGCACAACACAATCCACAAAGGAAAGAAAAACGTAAATCCACACAGGATAGCACAACACAATCCACAAAGGAATGCAAAACGTAAATCCACACAGGATAGCACAACACAATCCACAAAGGAAAGCAAATAGGGTTTCAGCTCACACATGTATACTTCTTCGAATGACGATAGAGATGATCACTGATCCATCTAAGTCGTTGGACCCACAAAGGATCGATAGCTACTAACCCCCGCAATGACCCACAAAGGATCTGACCCACAAAGGATCGATATGTAACTAACCCCCACAAAGACCCACATAGGATTGGGCCCACACAGGACCTGTAGGCGCTGGCCCACACAGGACTGCTGAGCGCTGACCCACACAGGATCGGTAGCACTAACCCACAAAGGATCACTGAGTGTTGTAGTCGTCGCCGTCGAATCCATGGAGGATCTCTGCACAGTCGTCGTCGTTACAGTAGCAGTCGCAGCCAGCTCTATGGTTCCCGCACACAGCGAGCTCGTTCGGGAGGTTCCGCTCCATGAGCCGAGAGGCTGATACATCAACTGACACATAGTCCAGATTTTATGTATCCAAAAGTTCCGTATCGTCAACAGGAACTCAACGTCGCAGACGGCGCGTCAATCGGACGCCCGGTCTGAGAGTTATTGGCTTTTTCGTCCCAGGAGCCCGGTTGGTTTTTATGGAAAAACCAACCAGGTTGTACTCCACCTACGTCCAAACCTTGGGTGGAGAATTCCAAATGATCCGTCTCACTTAGAGGAAAACAACAAAGTCGACGGCACGTCAAACAGACGTCTGAAACTCATGATATGAGCATTTCCGCTCCAAGGGCCTGGTTGGTTTCGTGTATGAACCAACCAGGACGAACTCAAAGTACTCTGAAAACTTAAGTGTAATATACTTAAACGACCTTCTCGATCCAAGGATCGCATTACCGCTGACGGCGCGTCGTTCGGTGGCACGTAGCTCAAGTTATGAGCGAAAGACCGAAAAGGTCCGGAAACTGGGGGTCTGGGCCCTGACCGACCCGGCCCGACCCCCCCTGGGTCGGCCTGGCCCGGCCTGGGCGCGACCCGTCCCGGCGGATCGGCCCGGCTCTGCTCGGCTGAGCGGCCGAGCGAGGGGAAGCCGCGAGGGGCTTGCTGCCCCCGCGTGAAGAAAAGCCGCAGCCCCAGGTGGGGCCGCCTCGCCAGTGGACGCGGCAGCCGGGCCGCGTCCCTCCTCCCGGTTCCGCGCGGCCGCGGAACCGGCTCGCCGCTGCGGCTTCATCCGCGGCGGTTTTTGCCGGCGGCGCGCCGACGGGAGCTTCTGCGGGCCACCGGACACGCTCCGGTGGTCCGTTTTGCGTACGGTCTTCGCCAGTGGTCCTCTTGGGACTCGATCTTCACTGCCAGGCCCTTGAATCACCCTTGCCGCCCCGTTTTTCATCGACCGCCGTTTCGCGCACCAAGAACAAAAAGGTGTGGTGGGTTCGAACTTGTTCGTTAGTCCGCACTCACCGCGTTAGCGGTCTTAAAGAAATTCACCCAACTATATTTAAATGACCGGGGATTTAATCACAAATATTTAAAGAATCAAACCCCTACCTCGTCGAAGTCGTCGAACGTGCGTTCTTCGTGGAATTGATCATCGCGGGAGAAGAGGATCGTCGCGTCGCGGAAGGGCGTCTCGTCGTCGCAGTATACGGCGTTGCGTCGACGAACTCCGAGGATCAAGAACATACAGATTTAAATATATCAATTAAATCCATGTTGTTGTTATAAACCACAAAGAATTAAAAGGTACGCAATCTCTCACCTCAACGGATGATCGAAGATTTTTACTGGATGATGGAATGTCGCAGAAGAACGTCGCAGGAGAAGAATTGTCCACGTCGTAGTACTTGGCGTCGCATCGTCGATCTCCGAGGGCTCGACTTTCTTTGTCGCCTTTCGTCGAAGGCCGGTGTTCTTCGCGTTCTTCGTGTTCTTCGCGTTCTTCATGTTCTTCGTAAAGGAGGTTGAAGGACTTCAGGTTCTGTCAAATCCACTCAACGAACAACACACAAGAAGAAGAGTGTTGGTCTTATTTTATTAACATGCCAACAAACCAAAAAAAAGATAAGTTAAGTAACGACCCATTAATTCATAGAATTAATTAAACGAATAAAACCGCACAATTAAAAGGATCATTTAATAGATTAAGAAACGCCCCTTTTGACTTTCAATTAATAGGGGTTTTTGCGATTGTGTTACTTAGCGGAAAAGAAACGGTGGGGATCATGTGGGCCCCACCTCACAAATATCCTACCAAGAGGGTAGGATATTTTGGGTTCCACCCTATCCACTTTAACTTAGCTTAAGAAGCTTTAAGTGGCTTTTAAGTGGCTTAAGTGAAATAAAAATAAAGTTGTCGCACCACTTTATTTTATTTCTTAACTTAAAGCCCAAAAATTAAAAACAACACCTGAGCAAACGCAACTCCGGAAGAGGCGTTTCTAAGCAAGTATCGGCACTACGATTCCATTGGTGCCCTCAGAATTCAATTCCGGGCACCGGTTTAAAAGTTAGAAAAACCCGCTCGTTCGTTCACTGAACGTACCCGAGCCAAACTTCGAAAAATGATTCCGGGCACACCGGGCCTCGGAATGAGGTGTCGTCAGACACTGTGTTCTTGTAAAATTCCAAAGAAAATTAAGAAAAAAAATTCCTTCAAATTTATGGGTCTTTACATCACTCCAACCTCAGGGCTTTACGTCCCCTTAAAGATACATCATAAACTAGGGAAACAAATGTGGGTACTGAGCACGCATCTGAGCCTCCCGCTCCCAAGTGCTCCCCTTGAGGTTCCCGTGATGCCATCTGATGCACACTAGAGGAATTGATCGTCCACGTTGGACCCGCTCCTGTCGATCCTCGATCTCCATCGGGACCTCCGCAAAAGTCGCCCAATCATCAATGTATAGCTCCCCATGGTCAATGATGTGTGTCGGGTCATGCACCTATCTCCTCAGCTGAGATACGTGGAAGACGTCGTGCACCCGGTGCATCTGAGGTGGTAGAGCCAGGTGATAATCCACCTCTCCAATCCTGTTGAGGACCTGGAATGGTCCGATGAAGCGGGGAGACAACTTGCCGCCTCGGCCAAATCTCTGTATTCCACGTCGAGGTGAGACATGCAAGAAGACGTGGTCGCCATCCTCGAACTCTAGTGGCCTTCGCCTCCTGTCAGCATAAAACATCTTCCGGCTCTGAGCTGTCCTCATCCACTCCTAGATGACCTGGACCTTCTTTATTGTGGCTCGGACCATCTCTGGTCCCACAAGTGCTGACTCCCCAGGGTCTGTCCAGCACAAAAGAGATCTGGAAGTTCTGTCGTAGAACGCCTCGTATGGTGCCATCCCGACGGTGGAGTGGTAGCTGTTGTTGTACGCAAATTCCACCAAGGGTTGGTGGTCCTCCCAGCTGTGACCAAAGTCGAGGACACATGCGCATAGCATGTCCTCGAGAGTCTGAATGGTCCTCTCCGTCTGACCATCCGTCTGAGGGTGAAAGGCGGTGCTCAGACGTAGCTGCGTCCCGAACGCCTCCTGCAACCCCTTCCAAAGTCAGGAAGTAAAGCGATCATCTCGATTAGAGACGATAGATGATGGCACACCGTGAAGCCGTACAATCTCCTGAATGTAGAGACACTCCAAGCTCTCCACTGAGACCTGCTCTCTGATGGGTAGAAAGTGAGCCGACTTGGTGAGTCGGTCGACAATCACCCATATGGAGTCGTGACCTCTGGAAGTACGTGGAAGTCCAGTTACGAAGTCCATTGATATCCCGTCCCACATCCACTCCGGGACCTCTAAGGTCTGTACCAAGCCTGCTGGAACCTGATGCTCTGCCTTCACCTGCTAGCAGGTGAGGCATCTAGAAACGAACTCTGCCACAACCTTCTTCATGTCTGGCCACCAGTGCTGTCGTCTGAGATCCTGGTACATCTTCACCACTCGAGGATGTACCACCAATGTAGATGTGTGAAACTCTCTCAGCACCTCCTCTCGTAAAGCAACTAGTACTGAGGTACGTCCTCTGAAAAGGATGTCTTGCTCTGCTCCAAAGGAGAAACCATCAGGTGTCTGTCCTGAGGATATCTGTGCAGACCGCGTCTCACAGTCAGCGTCCCCACGCTGTGCCTCTCTGACTCGCTGCAGTAGTGGAGGAGTGACTATGAGAGACTGAAGGAAGGCTGCTCCATCTCTATCCACGAAGGATATCTGCAAAGAGGCTAGCTGCTCTATCGCCTCCTCGAGTAGCTGAATGCCCGTCCTCCTGCTGAGAACATCGGCTACTATATTCCCCTTCCCAGGAGTATAGACTATCTCAAAGTCATAGTCCTGGAGGAATTCGATCCATCGCTATTGTCTCAAGTTCAGGTCCTTCTGAGATAATATGTACCTGAGACTCTGATTGTCAGAAAAGAATGTAAAGCGCTCGCCCATCAGATAGTGTCGCCATGACTTCAGAGCGAAGACCACTACTGCTAACTCCAGGTCATGGGTAGTGTAGTTCTGCTCATGCGGCCTCAACTGACGTGATCCATAGGCGATCACTGCCCGCTCCTGCATCAGGACACATCCGAGTCCGGTCCCTGATGCATCGCAGTAGACTACGTACCCTACTCCCTCCTCAGGCAACCTCAAGATAGGTGCGTTGGTCAATCTATGTCTCAGCTCCTGGAAGCTCTGCTGACATCTGTCTGACCATACAAAGGGTTTCCCCTTCTTCGTCAAAGATGAGAGTGGTGCCGCAACTCTGGAGAAATCTGGCACAAATTTCCGGTAGTATCCAGCTAGTCCCAAGAAACTCCGCACCTCCATCACGCTCCTAGGCGACTCCCAAGCTAGCACTGCCTCGATCTTCACAGGATCCACTGCAACTCCCACCTCAGAGAGGACGTTCCCTAAGAAGTGGACCTCACGTATCCAGAACTGGCACTTCAAGAGCTTTCCATAAAGTTTATGCTCTTGGAGTGTGTCCAGTACAACTCACAAGTGGTAGGCGTGATCCTCCTCAGTCATCGAGTATATCAAAATGTCATCGATGAAGACTACGAAAAATCAATCGAGGTATGGCTGAAAGATCCTGTTCATGAGGCCCATGAACACTACTGTAGTATTGGTTACGCCGAATGGAATAACCGAGAACTCATAGTGGCCATACCGACATCTGAAGGTCGTCTTCTGCACGTCCTTGTCTCGAACTCTGAGCTGATGATAGCCTGACCTAAGGTCTATCTTTGAGAACCACCATGCTCCCTTGAGCTGATCGAAGAGGTCATCAATCCTCGGTAGCGGATACTTGTTCCTCACTATCACCTGGTTCAGGCGACGATAGTCGAAACACAGTCGCAAGCTCTCGTCCGCCTTCTTGGCAAAAAATATCGGGGAAGCCCAGGGTGAAACACTGGGTCGGATGAATCCCTTGCCCTGCAAGTCCTCCAACTGTACCCATAGCTCTCGAAGCTCAGTGGGGGCCATCCGATATGCTGGAGTCGATATCGGGGTTGTCTCGGGGGTAAAGGTCAATATAAAAGTCTACCACTCTGTGAGGAGGTATCCCTAGAACGTCGTCGGGAAAGACGTCCGCATACTGATCCACCACTGCAGGAAAACTAGGAGTCTGCACGTCAACTGCTCCTAGGATGAGGCTAGCCAACTGATGAGTGATAGGATGTCCTCTCCTCTACGGAAGTTCATCTTGTGCTGTGAAGGCTCCCTTCTCGCCGGTGAAGGTGAACCTGCTCCCATCGGTGCGTACACATCGCACCTTGCACCTAATACAGTCAATCTGAGCATGAAATGTAGATAACCAATCCATGCCCAAGATGACGTCGTAAGGGCTCGACGCCGCTATAATAAGATCCCAACCAAAGCTCTCGCCTCCTAGAGTAAGCTCACACTACCGGAACTAGTGTGTAATCATCGAGTCTTCTCCCGTAGGAGTCTCTAACCGTAAGGATTGAGCCAACGACTCTGTCGAAATCTCCGAGCTCCAAACAAGGGCAGCGGCTACGAAAGAGTGACTCGCTCCAGTGTCTATAAGAACTGCAGCAAGGGTGGAATAGACACAGATCGTACCTCGAATCATCTCGGGCGCGCCGTGGTCATAGGCCTCTGCTTCCGGGAGCTGTGTCTGTCTCTGCCTGCCAGCTCCCTGTGGTCGGGGTGGACCTTCTGGTGGTGGTGGTGGTAGAGCCTCAAAGCGTCGCCCACCACCTGCTGCTCGGCCAGCTCCTCTGCCTCATCCGCCTCCTCCCTACGAACCGCCACGGTCGACCCTCTGCCTCTTCTTGGGTGGCCCCTCAACTGTTTGCTGCTCCTTGGCACGGTGGGTCGGGCAGTCACAAGCCATGTGGCCCTACCCACCGCATGTGTAGCACTGCCTGCCTCTCAAAAGACTGGCTCCGCGCTGTGTGCCCCGCACTGCTGAGCCAGTGTTCTGAGGTCGTCTGTGGGAGGGTCTGGTCTTCTTGGACCCCTGAGTCATCCGTCGACTACCTACTGCGGAAGATTCTGCTACGTGCCGCCCCGTGGTAGGTCTTGCTGTTGGAGAAGTCTCAGAAAGAAAACTCTCGATCAAAAGGGCTCGCTCCAGTACTCCTGCCTGAGTCAGAATGCTGAGGGAGATCAGTGATGCCCTGATCTCATGTCCCAATCCTTTCTCAAAGGTCCGGGCCCGGAATAATGGGTCCCGTACCATGTCTGTCGAGTAGCGAGAGAGATCGGTAAATCTCGCCGAGTACTAGGCGACCGTCAAGCTGCCCTGCCGCAGCTGAAGAAGCTCTTGGATTCACACCGCACGGAGGGTGGCTGGGACGAACTCTTAGCGGAAGAGTCCCTCAAAGTCTGTCCAGAGGATTAATGCCTCAACGTGCACCTGGAGTATCAAGCTCCACCATCGGCCCGCTGCTGTGTGCAGTAGGCTCGCTGCGAGGATCACCTTGAGGTCTGTTGGTGTCCTCACAAGCCTGAAAACTTTTACTACTACCTACATCCAGTCCTCGGCTTCCTGGGGGTCTATCTCCCCGCAGAACCTGGGTGGTCGCTGGCGCTGGAACTTATGCAGTGCACTAAGGCGACGTGCATCGTCAGTGGCTGGTGCTGGAAGCATCAGTGGCTCGGCGGGTAGAGGTACCGCCGGTGCCTCTGCTGTCAAAGGGCCATGTACTGAGGCCTCGTCGCTCGGCGGGCTGTCGTCACGTACAACTCTCGGAACCCTAGATGGCTACCGTCGTGGGTCCATTCTAAAAATAAACTGGTGCGCCACGGTCATAACAGTATACCTGGTGAGCTGATACAAGTAATCACAAAGAAAACTTGAAACACACATGCAATAAATGTTTTCGTGCATTAAGTCGGAAATCAGAAGTCAGGGTCCAGGTGTACGGATACATCGGCCGCCGCACCAACACTGGACTCCCTGGACTGATAACCACACTTAATATTCTCAACACTATTGCTTCACATAGAAGAAAAATCAGAGTCTGTGGTAGAACCGAACTCCTCTAATACCAATTCGTCACGACCCGTCCTCGGGGCCCGTGCCGTGACTACCCCAAGCCCGCCTTCCATAGGCCAGGGGCTGGCGACTAGCACCAAGGCATAAATCCTGGTAAAGGGAAGGCATTTCCTTTGTAAAGTAAACAAGAACCACAGAGTAAGAAAGCATAAAAGTAAACATTAAGTAAAAACTGGAACAAGTTGTGCTGAAAGTAAAGGGGCCGTAAATACAAGCCCAACTGTAAAGTACAACTGAAAGGGGAAAAACAGCAACTGAAAGGAAAAGCCACAGCGTCGATCCATCCCCTGGAAGTCCCACCTAAAGGGTGAGTACAGAAAGCCTCCACTGCTCCTCGGGTCCAGCCGACCGCTCCGAGTACGTCCCGCCCAGTGGTCCACCTCCAGGTACCGTCCTACGCCGCAAGCCTCCACCACGATCAGCGTTGTGCGTCGTCTGCAACCAACACAACGTAGTGTGGGCATAGCCCGTGCAGGGGTGAGTATAAGCTACTCAGTAGCGACCCCGAGACCCCCAAAGGTCTCCCAGAATCCACAAAGGATAAACCACAAAGGAAAGATACAATCACGAAGTAACATCCGACACGGCTTAGTTATATGCCCATGCATATACCTAAGTCATCAATTCTCGCTCGGCTCCAACATCCGAGATCAAGTACAACCCAGTCCACACAGGAAAGCAAAATGTAAATCCACACAGGATATCACAACACAATCCACAAGGAAACCAAAACGTAAATCCACACAGGATAGCACAACATAATCCACAAAGGAAAGTAAAACGTAAATCAACACAGGATAGAACAACACAATCCACAAAGGAAAGCAAAACGTAAATCCACACAGGATAGCACAACACAATCCAAAAAGGAAAGCAAATAGGGTTTCAGCTCACACAGGTATACTTCTTTGAATAACGATAGAGATGATCACTGATCCATCTAAGTCGCCGGACCCACAAAGGATCGATAGGTATTAACCCCTACAATGAACCACAAAGGATCTGACCAACAAAGGATCGATAGCTAACTAACCCCCGTAAAGACCCACACAGGATCGGGCCCACACAGGACCTCTAGGCGCTGGCCCACACAGGACCGCTGAGCACTGACCCACACAGGATCGAACCCACACAGGATCGGTAGCACTGACCCACAAAGGATCACTGAGTGCTTTAGTTGTCGCCGTTGAATCCACTAAGGATCTCTGGACAGTCGTCGTCGTCACAGTAGCAGTCGCAGCCAGCTCTAGGGTTCCCGCACACAGCGAGCTCGTTCGGGAGGGTCCGCTCCATGAGCCGAGAGGCTGATACATCAACTGACACATAGTACAGAGTTGATGTATCCAAAAGTTCCGTATCGTCAACAGGAACTCAACGTCCCAGACGGCGCGTCAATCGGACGCCCGGTCTGAGAGTTATTGGCTTTTTCGTCACAGGGGCCCAGTTGGTTTTTAAGGAAAAACCAACCTGACCGTACTCCACCTGCATCCAAACCTCATGTGGATTATGCCAAAATATCCGTCTCACTCAGAGGAAAACAAAAAAGTCTACGGCACGTCAAACGGACGTCTGAAACTCAAGATATGAGCATTTTCGCTCCAAGGGCCCGATTGGTTTCTTGTACGAACCAACCCGGCAGAACTCAAAGTATTCCAAAACCTTGAGTGTGACAGACTGAAACGACCGTCTCGATCCAAGGATCGCATCGCCGCTGACGGCGCGTCTTTCGGAGGCCTGTAGCTCAAGTTATGAGCGAACGACTGAAAATGTCTGGAAACGGGGGGTCTGGGCCCGGACCGACCCGGCCCGACCCCCCTGGGTTGGCCCGAACTGGGTCGACCCGACCCGGGTCCAGCCGGCCTGGCCCGGCTCGACTCGGCCGGGCGGCCGAGCAAGGGGAAGCCGTAGGGGGCTTGTTTCCCTGCGTGAAGAAACGCCACGGCCCCAGGCGGGGCCGCCTCGCCAGCGGATGTGTCGGTCGGGCCGCATCCCTCCTCCCGGTTCCGCGCGGCTGAAGCCGCGGCGGGTTTTGCCAGCCGCGCACCGGCGGGAGCTTCCGCGGGCCACCGGACGTGCTCCGGTGGTCCGTTTTGCGTGCAGTCTTCGCCAGTGGTCCTCCCGGGAGTCGATCTTCACTGCCAGGCCCTCGAATCGCCCTTGTTGCCCCGTTTTTCATCGGTCGCCGTTTCGCGCAACAAGAACGAAAATGTGTGGTGGGTTCGGACTTGTTCGTTAGTCCGCACCCACCACGTTTGCGGTCTTAAAGATATTCACCCAACAATATTTAAACGACCGAGGATTTAATCACAAAGATTTAAAGAATCAAACCCCTACCTCGTCGAAGTCGTTGAACGTGCGTTCTTTGCGGAATTGATCGTCACGGGAGAAGAAGATCGTCACGTCGTGGAAGGGCATCGCGTCGTCGCGGTATACGGCGTTTCGTCGACGAACTCCGAGGATCAAGAACATGCAGATTTAAATAAAACAATTAAATCCATGTTTTTGTTATAAACCAAAAAGAATTAAAAGGTCCGCAATCTCTCACCTCAACGGATGATCGAAGATTTGTCGTGGATGAAGGAACGTCGCAGAAGAACGTCGCATGAGAAGAATCGTCGGTGTCGCGGTACTTGGCGTCGCATCGTCGATCTCCGAGGGCTCGGCGTTCTTCTTCGCCTTTCGTCAAAGGCCGGCGTTCTTCGCGTTCTTCACGTTCTTCGTGTTCTTCGCAAAGGAGGTTGAAGGACTTAAGGTTCTGTCAAATCCTCTCAACGAACAACACACAAGAAGAAGAGTGTTGGTCTTACTTTATTAACATGCCAACAAACAAAAAAAAAGATAAGTTAAGTAACGACCCATTAATTCATAGAATTAATTCAACGAATAAATCCACCCAATTAAAAGGAGCGTTTAATAGATTATGAAACATCCCAGTTGACTTTCAATTAATAGGGGTTTTTGCGGGTGCGTTACATAGCAGAAAAGAAACGGTGGGGCTCGTGCGGGCCCCAACTCACAAATATCCTACCAAGAGGGTAGGATATTTTGGGTTCCACCCTATCAGCTTTAACTTAGCTTAAGCAGCTTTAAGTGGCTTTTAAGTGGCTTAAGTGAAATAAAAATAAAGTTATCACACCACTTTATTTTATTTCTCAACTTAAATCCCAAAAATTAAAAACCACACCCGAGCAAAAGCAACTCCAGAAGAGGAGTTTCTAAGCAAGTACCAGCGTTGTGATTCCATCGGTGCCCTCAGAATTCGATTCCGGGCACCGGTTTAAAAGTTAGAAAAACTCGCTTGTTCGTTCACTAAACGTACCCGAGGCAAACTTCGAAAAATGATTCTGGGCACACCGGGCCTCGGAATCAGGTGCCGTCAGAAACTGCGTTCTTGTAAAATTCCAAAGAAAATTAAGAAAAAAATTTCATTAAAATTTTTGGTTCTTTACATTTATATAATTTATATTTATAATATAAATATGCATAATAGAAATATATCTGGAATGGAAAACACCGTTTATGGAGACGGTAGTCCATACGTACGCATAAACGATGTTTCCGTTTTCATAACATATTGAATGAAACTAAGTGAATAAAATATATGTAAGTACATATATATATATATATATCCAGTAGCATTATTATGTCATATATTACAAACATATTAGTAATATTTATATTTTTATAATCTATGAAGAATGGTGAACTTAGAAATGAATCTCATCACATCGTGGAGACGGTTATCCGTACATACGAAGGAGCAACAATATCAACTTTTGATATTAAAATAATATATAATTGGATGGTATATCATATATAAAGAATAATTATAATGTTATATTTATTATTTACATGAATTAAACATCATTATTATACCCATCCAAATAATAATATGTTGAATAACAATTAAACCACGACGTGGAGACGGTAAGCTGTACGTACGCACGTATGGTGACATATCATTCAAAGGATGGATATAATACAGAATATGGTTGTAACATATTTATAATAACATCACAGTATATATAAGATATTGGAGTTATTATTTTAGAATGGAAATAACAAAGAAATAAGAAGTTGAAGAAGAAAGGAACTTGAAAGAGGGTGGTGAAAACATTACCTCTTCTTTGGGTTCTTTCTTTTGATTTGATAAAAAGGGATTATTATAAGACGGGTGAGGGGCACCTTTGGAAAAGCTAGAAATATTATTTTATAATAAATTCATATTCGGTTTCTAATGGATTCAAAATGGATTTTTTTAAGGTTAAGGTGTGGATATGTCTAAAACCATTCAACAAATAGGTTTTAGATAGGTTTGGGTAACTTTATTAACCTTAACTTTTAGTTTTAACTCTTAGTTAATTAGTTTGACATTTACCACGTCTCTTTGTATTTTTATATCATATGGTTAATAAACTTACTATAAACTTCCCATAGACCCCCCAAGTGGTCCATTAATGATACACCTATCATGATATAAGTCCTTTGGAAAAACCTTATATTCTTATGAATATAATATCAATTAATAATATAATATTTGTTTTAAAAATTATTTTATGTCAATTTTGACACTATTGGGTATTTTGTTTTTTGATAAATTCATAAAGCATTATTACTTTTAAATAAACTCATATAACTAATAATAATATGTAATATTAACGTAGAAAATTATTGGAATTTATAAGAAGTCTCAAATTACATTTATTTGGGTATTTATAATATCAATTATTTTAATATTTTACTAATAAGTTAATTACTACATCATCATTGTGTCATAAATATATTAAATCATTTAATGTCTAAAAATTATAAATAAAATATCATTATGTAGGAAATATTTTTAGATTTCTAATGAATATTTATAATCAAATTTATCTTATGTATAACCCTATATTAAAAATGTTTTATTTATTAAACTTTGATTTTAACTCTTTTAAATCTTCTTTGAATTAAATAATAATAAATGTCCTAATCTAATCCAAGTGGACCTAAATGATAATATTTTATTCCTAAGGTTGTTTTTGTTCGAGATACACTTTTCAAATAGAATTATGACATGTGTTAGGGTAATATTAATATCATTTTTACCCATAATTACCCTATTTACTTTTAACTGTGGTAAATAAAAGTAAAAAGTTACTATTCACCAAAAAAAATTCATCTTATTGAACCACATTTTACTCCTTGATATTAACTATGTCTCTCGTATTTTCTAAATTTCACTCATAGAAGAGGTAAAATTATGTTTTATGTGAATTTCCAAATTCTCCTAGGAGATGGGTAAAAGACGCTGAAAAGTTCGATAATATTTTTATATATCTAAATTTATTATAAACTAACTACAAGGAATTACATTGAACTTATATAGGTATTATGTATCTATTTTTACCTTAATTAAATTTAAATAAAAAATAATTATTATTTAAATAAAAATTCGGTTTTAAAAGATAACTCAGTGTTTTTTTAACTATTCATAAAAAATTGAACGTTTTCAGAAAAATACCAAAAATTCACCCTAGGATAATTTTGATATTACAAATCCAAAAATGAAGTCTATTTTACCAAATTCAAAACATAGAAGTTTTATTTTTTAATTTAAAATTAATTCTCGTTGTCAAAACAAATAGCGTGTATTTAGAAAACAATAACTATCAAAAGATTGACACTTGTTTATGTATAATTTCAATGTGAAATTAATTCCAATTAATAACATTGTATTAAAGGGTAAAAATATAATATAATTATACTTCCAAAACATTAAAATGTATAATTCAACACTATAAATTATTTTGATTAAGAAAGTTGTTTTCAGTAAAATATACTATTTTTCACTATTCACCCAAATATGAAAGTTATCATAAAAACACCAAAAATTTGTTGAAACTAAATTCTTATGTCCCAATTATAAAGAAGAAGTTTATTTTGTCAAATTGAATATATAAAAGTTTCAAATATTAGATTTAATAAGGGTTCTCCATTAAAAGGAGGTAAAATTGCATTTTTTGAAAAATAATTCTTTTATCTAAAAAATGAATTTATTTTTATATAATGTCTAAGAAACTCATAATATGGATTCTAAAATTATAAGTATTATATAATGTTCTAAATTCTGTTAATACTATTCATAACTGCTTTTGAACGACTAGTTTGGTAAGTCTTGATGCACTTGAACTCAGTGTTGTGTGTAGTGCAATTTATTGCATTACATTGAAGAAATAACGTACTATGAAATATTTTGGTGTTACATTAATTATGTTCTAATTCACATTTCTATAGTCCAAAAAAACTAAAGACTATTATCCTTCTTTATGGTAAACAAAATGAAGATCCCCTGGGGTGAATTATCAATATTATGATGCCTTTGGCCTTTAGGTTTTCTAGATATACCTGGAAATATTTTAACTCAGCTGGTTTAGTGCAGTATAGTGGAATCGATATAGGCAATTCACTAAGAAAAAGATCATCCTCAAAAATAACTCACCAATGTGTATGTAACCTTGAAAATAATTCAGGAAATACATCTCAAAACTAACCCATTATAGGAGGAAAATAAGAGGGATTCATAATTTGATCCACTATAAGGATCAATTTATCCACCTATGCCTAAAAGAATTCTCTCTAATGAGGATTTGGTCCCACTATATGTGATTCAGTGTCCCACTCACTGGTCAACCCAAACATATCAATTTTATGTTATGTAAAAGTCAATCATATCCGATAAAATTGATGTGTGCATAGTTACTGGTCAACCCGTCCATGCCAACGGTCAAATAGATTCATTCCATCTCGATAATTGTGAAGGTTCACATTTTCAAAAATCCAGAATCCACCATCGTATATTATGGATAGATATGAAGATGATACATTTTCATTCCCAAGGGTGTATTGATAGATAACAACTATAAAGAGAATTTAACTGGTAAGTATAACACAAAAACCACTTGAGTGGACATGAATGAATTTGAAGAACCTATATCGAACAATGAAATAGAGATTGTATAAGATATCATGACTATACTAAAAATATTGAAGGTCCTTCTCTACCATTGGAAGAATCTTGATCAGCCTTATAAACCCTTCTAAAAACCACTCCATGAATCCCCAGAAGCTTGTGATTCACCTAATCCACCAACCCTTTCTTGGTTTGTACCTACAGCCGCGGTCTTTCACATGCACCATATCCTGAATTTACATTTTTCATATTAGAATCCTTAGAATAGAACCACTTCAGAAGACTAGTATTTCCACATCATTAACAAGCCCTAAAAGAAAATAGGATATTTCTTAAGATATTTCCCTTTTCAATCATGGTAATAGACCATCGACTGCTACCCTAATTTCTATCCTCGAACTTTATTTTCCTATTCTTAGAATAATGAACAAGGAATACACTATAAAATGTACATATTGATCAACTAGAATCTATAAGAAGTAATGTAATTATGTCTTCCTCAATGACCATATCTATCATTACATCCAATAAAAGCATTGTAGCATAGGTTGTCCTATCAAAGTTACAGACTGGTAATTTTAGCTTTGGATGAAGCATGATCTTAAACTTCCAATATATTTGTTTTTTATTTTCAACTAGAGGAGAAAATAGTCAACTTTGTGAATTTCCCTGAATAGGAAAACGGTGACATGATCCCTTTCTAGAGATCAATGAACTCTTGAGCATGATCTTTCTTTAGTGACTTAGGTAAGAACTCCTTAAATAAGATGTCCTTCAATGTCACCTACATCAACCCTTCATTTCACCGATATAAATCATAATATCCCACCAACATCCAATATTTCTAAGAAGCATAAACGTCAAAAGTTTTAACTTTTGATCTAATAGGGTATCAACCAAATCAAATATCCTATTAGTGACTCATATCCAGTCCTCTAAATCATAAGGGACATTAGTTCCCTATAAGGTTGGGGATGTTGGATCTAGGCATCACATGCATAGTCAACCTTTATCGGCCAAAACATATGCCCTCTTCATCCCTGAATATGTTTTAGATGGAAGACTCTCAGCTGGATTGGTTACAAATCTTGAGCTTCTAAAACAACCATGTAAGCATACTCAGATGCATCATCCCAGGTAATAATAGTGAAAACTTCTATTCAAGATTTCTATGAGGTTAAATTTCTGGAAATTCCATACCAAACCTTAATTAAATCTAATAAATAAACTAGGGAGATTAAAAACACATCATAGTCACACATAAGAGATTAAAATAAATTTGAACCTAAGAGGCTACTAACAAGAATAGGGCATAACTCCTTAATCACTAACCAATGACCAAGAAAATCCTCTGGTACTTGCATGTTATTCACATCCATATATATAAACTCAATCATAGAATACTCAGGCTCGAAAAATAATTCAGTAAATAATATGCTAAATGTAACGCCCCGACCCTAGTTACCTAGAGTCGGTGCATTATTACATAACATTGGCATGATCACGAGAAATATCAAGTCTCGAAAGACCAATTAGTTTAGTAGCCTTGGAATAACTAGATACATCCATAATTTTTTTACATTACATCATAAAAAACATCTTGTCTTCATATCCCATCATACTATCCCTGCAGGTCATTCATAAATTACTTCTTCATAATCGTGGGAAAAATAAAACATTGAAAGGGGTGACCTCAGATGCTCAGTAAGGATAACATTATAGCAGAAGCTTTCATAAATAAGCATAAACACTTAAGGCAATTTATAACTAAAACAAAAGCCTTTTAAACTTGAACTTCAGCATAAACTGGCAAAGGTAAAATGAAATAATGCAATTTACTTACTCACATGGATATTCTACTAGTCGAATGATCACATGCAATATCAATATCCACTTTCATAATGTTGGAATGCATAATTCCATACTATCATAACCACATAGCCAAGGCCTCGTGCCAAGACTAGAAATTAGATTTTGTCAAGGCCTTGTGCCATGACACTAGTTTGTCTCATGAGACCTACCGATGCATCGAGGAGCTATAGCGGGCTCCACCCGTCACTTATTAAGTCCAATGCATTCCTCATATGAATAGGTTTAAGCATAAAATAAACATTCGTATTAAAACTAGCATACGAAATGTCAATACTTTAACCCCAAACCATGAATGGTATAAAAATAGAACATCCACAGTCAAAAATAACTCATTTGATACAATATGGAAGATTGTATTGTATCACATTAACCTCAATCATGAATAATGAAGGATGTTGACATAGATGAAAATAATCATCAAAACTATTTGAGGGAAATATCCCCCTTTTCTTGAAATCATTTAAAAGTCACACTATTTGTCAAGAAGCCATTTAAAAATGGATTTTTGAATCAAAGTGTCCCATACCACTTTGAAACTTTTAAAAGGAGTTTAATTTTAAAACTTTAATGTCCATATAAATAAATCCTTAAAACCATTTTTAAAACATGGACATTAATGTGCAAGATTTAGAAGAATAAGTCTTTAAAACATTTTAAAACGGTATTTTGGTTAGAGATTCTAACCAAAATAGAGACACTTGAGTAAAAATAATTGAGGTAATCAAAACTTTGTAATATCATGAGAGTAAAGGGATTCATGATATACTATGTCAAAGTACATTATATACACCACATAAAAGTGATTTGGTGTATATCAACAAAGAAGTCTCAATGGAAATATAAATTGAGATGAAATCTCTCATAAAGGTTGTATCCTTAGGTTAAGGATAAATCAATGACATAATTATGTGTGACAAATATAAATACACTAAATATGATTGGATATTCAGTGTAAAACAATAAAAGGACATTCACACATATTCTTGTAAAAACAATACCAACGAATTGGATGTTTAACTCAACAAATGGAGAATGAGTTAAAATTACTCTTATCAAATTCATATCAATGACTTGAGAATTATCAATGGAGTGATTATGTGTATCAAACTTATATCCACAGGAAGGGGAGTGGAAATTATGACATAATCAAATGAATAGTGATTCCACACATAATCTTGGGGTAATATAATCAATGAAATATGCATAAATCCAAATGAGTGGAAATTGAAATTTCAAATTCCCTTATCGATTAGGTAACTTACGAAACATACACCCATGAAAGAAGTATCATACCATGATGATGTAAATACCCATAAATTAAAGTATATTACACAATGAATGCAATCATGGGCAGTACACATACCCCACATGCAATAATTAAGTGGTGAATAATGGAAATCTCACGAAATTAAAAGTGAGATAAGAAACCCCTTACCACGTTAATCAACTGAGTCGTATGGCCAAAAGTTAATAACCACCAAATGATTTACAGAATAACATGAATATAAGAGAATCATGATAATATATATCAAATGGCCGTACACAATACACCACTTTCAATAATTTAGTGGCGAACAATGGAAATCTCACGGAATTGAAAGTGAGATAAGAGAATCCCTTACTTTGTACTTTTTCCTTGGTCGATGGTAGGTTTACCTCCTGTATAATGGTGAAATAATTGTTATTGAATTATACAAGAATCATTTACTTTAATATGATATCATATATGATCTTTTAGCATTGATTTGTTAATAATATCTTAGAATTATCGTCATTTCGGGTGTTAACGGGTTCATTTTACTTTATATTCTTAGTTATGTGAGCCATATTCGTTATTAATGGGATGTATATTATTCATATCCAGAATTATATCAAGTCCTTAGATACTATTTTTAAATCATCAAATTATAATTATACTTGAATGGATATGATGGACAATGAATCTCATCGCGTTCGTGGAGACGGTAGTCCGTACATACGCACGAGCGACAATATCATTCTTTTGATATTAAAATAATATATAATTGGATTTTATATCATATATACAGAATCATTATCATGTTATATTTATTATTTACATGAGTTACACATCATTATTATACCCATCCAAATAATAATATATTGAATAACAATTACACCACGACGTGGAGACGGTAAGCCTTACGTACGCACGTATGGTGACATGTTATTCAAAGGGTGGATAGAATACTGAATATGGTTGTACCATATTTATAATAACATCACAGTATATGTGAGATACTGTAGTTATTATTTTAGAATGGTAATAACAAAGGAAGAAGAAGTGGAAGAAGAAAGGAACTTGAAAAGGGGTGGTGAAAACATTACCTCTTCTTCGGGTTCTTCCTTTTTATTTGATCAAAAGGGATCCTTAGGTTGGCTTTCTGATCAAACTAAGGCCTATAGGTTGTAGTGAGGGAAGTTGAGATAGTATTTGGGCAGGGTTTGGCCGAACCAAAGGGCTTTGAAGGTGTGAAGAAATGATAAGGAGGAGTGCCCTTTTATAAGAGGGGTGAGGGGCACCCTTGGAAAAGCTAGAGATATTAGTTTATAATAAATTCATATTAGGTTTCCAATGGCTCCAAAGTTGACTATTCAAAGGTTAAGGTGGGAATGGGTCGAAAAAAACTCAACCAATAGAATTTAGACAGGTTTGGGTACTTATATTAACCTTATCTTTAAGTATTAACTCTAAGTTAATTAGTTTCACTTTTACAATGTCTCTTTGTATTTTTATATTATATGGTTAATAAACTTACCATATACATACAAGAGACCCCCAAGTGGTCCATTAATGATACACCTATCATGATATAAGTCTCTTGGCCGATCCTTAGATTTTTAGGAATTTAATATCAATTAATAATATAATATTTGTTTTAAAAACTCTTTTATGTCAATTTTGACACTATTCAATAGTTGATTTTTGTGAAACTCATAACAGATTGATTACTTCGCAAAAAGTCAATTAAATCAATACTAATATATCATATTATCCTAGAAAATTATTTTAATTCATTAAAAGTTTCATATTATATTTATTTGGGTATTTTTAATATCAATTATTTTGATTTTTCACTATTATAGTAATTACTGCATCATCATTGCGTCATAAATAAATTAAATTATATAATGTCTAAAAATTATAAATAAAATATCATTATTTAGGAAATCTTTTTATCGTTATAAGGAATATTTATAATCTAAAATCCAACATATATAACCCTCTGTAACAATTGTTTTGTTAAAAGATATATGCTTGTGTCATTTTTGTATTTATTTTAACTTAATTAAAATAAAGTGTCATTATCACTTACAAGTGGATCCATGGGGTCCCAAAATAGACCCAAAGATGCCCATGGTCGACCATTTATCAACCAATAGGGTTAAGACACGTTTTAGGGTAATTTAGTATTATTAAAATATTATTTTGTAACCCTTATTTACCGGATTTACCCTTAACCATGGTAAATAAAATATTTACCGCAGTAATTATTCAAAATGTATAAAAATAAAAGTTACCTATTTACACAATTTGGACATCCTGATTCCAAATATGGAATCCATTTTTCTAAATTCAAAACACAGAAGTGGCAGAAATTAATTCCCGCTGTCAAAACAAAAAGCGTGTTTCTAAAGATATAATAACTATCAAAAGATTGACACTTGTTTATGTTCGGTTTAATTGTAAAATTATGTCCAATGACCAACATTATAATAAATGGTAAAAATATATTCAAAATATACTTTAAAACCACTCAAATTAATAATTTATCACTATTAATTATTTTGATTAAAAAATTTGTTTTTAATTAAAATTTAGAAATTTTCACTATTCATCAAAATGTGAAAGTTATCCGAAAAGTACCAAAATTTCACCTTAGGCTAAATTCGATACTCCGAATCCAAAAATGAAGTCCATTTTGAAATATAAAATATATATAATTTCAAAAGGTAGGTATTACTATTCATAACGGCTAGTTTGATTGGTTGTGGTGTGTTAAAATCTCGAAGTTGTGTACAATGCACGCCATTGCATTATTCGAAAGGAAACATACCGGGGAAACTTGGGGTGTTACATTCTCCCCTCCTTCAATAAATTGCGTCCTCGCAATTTTTAAAATTCTGCTTTGGAATATAATGGAAAGTCCCACATCGGAAAAAGAGCCAATAAAACTATCAGTTTAAAAGAAAGAAAGAGAGGTATAAGGGTCATCCAAGATAACCCATACTAGGATTCCATGTAAGAAAACATGGATATGGATGATAAACTAAGTGTCAAGTTCTGATGGAGAGGGATAGAAATCATGATCAGGAGAAAGTTAACAATGAGAAAACCACAAACTTGTGTTGGGACAAACGACCATTAGTCTCCTAGTAGGTATGTAAACGGACAACGTTTTTTTTAAGTTACATTACATAAGGAAGAGGAATTCATTTATGATATTGACTAAGAACATTATGTGATATACTTACATTTTAAGTAGATTTTCATTATTTAATAAATTTCCACCACTAACTCAATTTTTTTTTAAACGATGAGTATTCAAGAAGACTTGGTCACACTGGAAGAGCTAGAATAAACTTCTATAGAATCACATGATCCATGCAGGATAAACCATATATTTACATTGTATTTGAAGATTAATCAAAACCAAAATGTTTAGTGAATGATCTAATGATCCCCCAAAAGGATATTCATTGAGATAAATATGCACTAATCTTAATTTCTAAAATTAAACCAACAATACCCCAAAGTTAAATAGATACCATTCTATAACCAATTGTCCTTAAAATCCTTTAATATAATCCAAACTAATATTGAAACCCAAATCATAGAAGAATTTGATTATGTAGTCTCCCATGTTACATTGTATCTCCAAATGAAATCAAATACTCTTAAAGTCACATACTTAAAAGTAATTAACATCATCACATATTCTCTGTTATAGGTTAATAATTTCCATAAATAACCCAAATCACTATAAATCAACAATAAAAACGTAGATAAAAATCCACCATTACTCTACAAATGAAACCCCATTGTATTCTATTTTCCATGGGCATATAGTGTTTCCAACAAAGCGAACATCTTCCAAAATAACATTTATCACTTAATCACCAAATCATTTTCCTATACCAAGGGTATTCATTTTATAAGACATAAGAACCTAAATCATCTTATTATTGATCAATAAAATCAAAAAAAAAGTCACACTAACCAGGGACTTCACGTAGTCCAGTGGTAGGCGATAAATCCCAATCGCACTTTGGTTGTGGGTTCGATTCCCACAACTTTGTCCGATGCGACGGGTTGTCACACGGTCTACGTGTTTTCCTTTTTCAAAAACTATATTTTATAATATTACCAAAATGAGATAAATTCCTCAAAATAACATAATTTAATCACAAATGTTATATCATACTTTGAATTTTTATCCCAAATTATAATAACTTATAATTTTCTCAAACCCCAATGATCATATAAAACCAAATGGTTATTTATACCTATATCCACAAGAGAAGAGACAATTATTCCTCAAATATCATTCTCACATGGCAAACTGCGGGTTTACAAATACAAGAGAAAATTATTCCAAAGTAAACCCATCAACAAGGAGTGCTAATAATTTTTAAATTTTTCTCTAACCATTTATTTCCACATAGCTTCTTCTTTGACCAAGAAAATATCCTATAGAATAGGACATTCACTCGGGTAATGGCCAGGTCCCCTACATTTACGGCAAATGACTGTAAATGGACTCTTGGGACCATTTTTATCTTCTTCCATAGTACTCTTCATTTTTCTTCGGCAATTCTTCACTTTATGTCCTTCCTTCCCGCATGTAAAACATTTCGTTGTCCCATTGAGACACTTTCCTGGGTGTCTCTTTCCACATTTCCTGCATGATGAAAATTGAGGTTTCTTTTCTCCATGGTCTCCATTGCTGGAGATCTTATAATTTATCACCTTTCTCTTCCTTGTTGAGTCTGGGAGTTGGTTAATATATATATTGTTGATCATATTTTTGGAAAACTGATTTGGCATAAAGATGATATCTTTTACGCCTATCAACATTCCATTTTGTTGCTCATCACCACCACTGTTCCCACCTTGTACATCATTCTCAAAGTCACTATGACTTCCTTGGAATCCATCCATTGACTAAAACCAGAAAGCATTGTGTGAGTAATAGTAGTCGTAAAATCATTTAGAGATTAAAATGTCACCATATTCTCAATTTGAAACATATTAGGATTAACCAAGGTCATTTACTCTCATCTTATGTATATATTACTTAAATCGGTTTGTAAATAAAATGTAAATTATCCTAAGCATATCCCCCGGGAGTGTCGTAACCAAGAGTGCAGCAAGGCCCGTTGTTGTGCACCAGTTCCCATTCGAGTCTAGCTCAAAGCGGTGTTTTCGGGTTTTACCCCTAGGTACATCTGTGCCAGAGCCGCCTCTACCTGCTCGTATCCAGACAGGGATGTATTGCTCGGAAAACTCACAAAATCTCTACAATACCAAAATTCTCGGAATTTCTTTTATACTAATCCTCAAAGTTCATCTTAGGTCTACGTGCTCTAATCAGAGTTTATCTAAATCTATCTTCCAAGATTTGTACTAAACTTCCTCTGATACCAACTGTAACGCCCCGACCCTAGTTACCTAGAGTCGGTGCATTATTACATAACATTGGCATGATCACGAGAAATATCAAGTCTCGAAAGACCGATTAGTTTAGTAGCCTTGGAATAACTAGATACATCCATAATTTTTTTACATTACATCATAAAAAAACATATTGTCTTCATATCCCATCATACTATCCCTGCAGGTCATTCATAAATTACTTCTTCATAATCCTGGGAAAAATAAAACATTGAAAGGGGTGAGCTCAGATGCTCAGTAAGGATAACATTATAGCAGAAGCTTTCATGAATAAGCATAAACACTTAAGGCAATTTATAACTAAAACAAAAGCCTTTTAAACTTGAACTTCAGCATAAAATGGAAAAGGTAAAATGAAATAATGCCATTTACTTACTCACATTGATATTCTACTAGTCGAATGATCACATGCAATATCAATATCCACTTTCATAATGTTGGAATGCATAATTCCAGACTATCATAACCACATAGCCAAGGCCTCGTGCCAAGACTACAAATAAGATTTTGTCAAGGCCTTGTGCCAAGACACTAGTTTGTCTCATGAGACCTACCGATGCATCGAGGAGCTATAGCGGGCTCCAACCGTCACTTATTAAGTCCAATGCATTCCTCATATGAATAGGTTTAAGCATAAAATAAACATTCGTATTAAAACTAGCATACGAAATGTCAATACTTTAACCACAAACCATGAATGGTATAAAAATAGAACATCCACAGTCAAACATAACTCATTTGATACAATATGGAAGATTGTATTGTATCACATTAACCTCAATCATGAATAATGAAGGATGTTGACATAGATGAAAATAATCATCAAAACTATTTGAGGGAAATATCCCCCTTTTCTTGAAATCATTTAAAAGTCACACTATTTTTCAAGAAGCCATTTAAAAATAGATTTTTGAATCAAAGTGTCCCATACCACTTTGAAACTTTTAAAAGGAGTTTAATTTTAAAACTTTAATTTCCATATAAATAAATCCTTAAAACCATTTTTAAAACATGGACATTAATGTGCAAGATTTAGAAGAATAAGTCTTTAAAACATTTTAAAACGGTATTTTGGTTAGAGATTCTAACCAAAATAGAGACACTTGAGTACAAATAATTGAGGTAATAAAAACTTTGTAATATCATGAGAGTAAAGGGATTCATGATATACTATGTCAAAGTACATTATATACACCACATAAAAGTGATTTGGTGTATATCAACAAAGAAGTCTCAATGGAATGTAAATTGAGATGAAATCTCTCATAAAGGTTGTATCCTTAGGTTAAGGATAAATCAATGACATAATTATGTGTGACAAATATAAATACACTAAATATGATTGGATATTCAGTGTAAAACAATCAAAGTACATTCACACATATTCTTGTAAAAACAATACCAACGAATTGGATGTTTAACTCAACAAATGGAGAATGAGTTAAAATTACTCTTATCAAATTCATATCAATGACTTGAGAATTATCAATGGAGTGATTATGTGTATAAAAATTATATCCACAGGAAGGGGAGTGGAAATTATGACATAATCAAATGAATAGTGATTCCACACATAATCTTGGGGTAATATAATCAATGAAATATGCATAAAGCCAAATGAGAGGAAATTGAAATTTCAAATTCCCTTATCGATTAGGTAACTTACGAAACATACACCCATGAAAGAAGTATCATACCCTGATGATGTAAATACCCATAAATTAAAGTATATTACACAATGAATGAAATCATGGGCAGTACACATAACCCACATGCAATAATTAAGTGGTGAATAATGGAAATCTCACGAAATTAAAAGTGAGATAAGAAACCCCTTACCACGTTAATCAACTGAGTCGTATGGCCAAAAGTTAATAACCACCAAATGATTTACAGAATAACATGAATATAAGAGAATCATGATAATATATATCAAATGTCCGTACACAATACACCACTTTCAATAATTTAGTGGCGAACAATGGAAATCTCACGGAATTGAAAGTGAGATAAGAGAATCCCTTACTTTGTACTTTTTCCTTGGTCGATGGTAGGTTTACCTCCTGTATAATGGTTAAATAATTGTTATTGAATTATACAAGAATCATATACTTTAATATGATATCATATATGATCTTTTAACATTGATTTGTTAATAATATCTTAGAATTATCGTCATTTCGGGTGTTAACGGGTTCATTTTACTTTATATTCTTAGTTATGTGAGCCATATTCGTTATTAATGGGATGTATATTATTCATATCCAGAATGATATCAAGTCCTTAGATACTATTTTTAAATCATCAAATGATAATTATACTTGAATGGATATGATGGACAATGAATCTCATCGCGTTCGTGGAGACGGTAGTCTGTACATATGCACGAGCGACAATATCATTCTTTTGATATTAAAATAATATATAATTGGATTTTATATCATATATACAGAATCATTAACATGTTATATTTATTATTTACATGAGTTACACATCATTATTATACTCATCCAAATAATAATATATTGAATAACAATTACACCACGACGTAGAGACGGTAAGCCGTACGTACGCACGTATGGTGACATGTTATTCAAAGGGTGGATAGAATACTGAATATGGTTGTACCATATTTATAATAACATCACAGTATATGTGAGATACTGGAGTTATTATTTTCTAATGGTAATAACAAAGGAAGAAGAAGTGGAAGAAGAAAGGAACTTGAAAAGGGGTGGTGAAAACATTACCTCTTCTTCGGGTTCTTCCTTTTTATTTGATCAAAAGGTCTCCTTAGGTTGGCTTTCTGATCAAACTAAGGCCTCTAGGTTGTATTGAGGGAAGTTGAGATAGTATTTGGGCAGGTTTTGGCCGAACCAAAGGGCTTTGAAGGTGTGATGAAATGAGAAGGAGGAGTGCCCTTTTATAAGAGGGGTGAGGGGCACCTTTGGAAAAGATAGAGATATTAGTTTATAATAAATTCATATTCGGTTTCCAATGGCTCCAAAGTTGACTATTCAAAGGTTAAGGTGGGGATGGGTCGAAAACAACTCAACCAATAGAATTTAGACAGGTTTGGGTACTTATATTAACCTTATCTTTAAGTATTAACTCTAAGTTAATTAGTTTCACTTTTACAATGTCTCTTTGTATTTTTATATTATATGGTTAATAAACTTACCATATACATACAAGCGACCCCCAAGTGGTCCATTAATGATACACCTATCATGATATAAGTCTCTTGGCCGAACCTTAGATTTTTAGGAATTTAATATCAATTAATAATATAATATTTGTTTTAAAAACTCTTTTATGTCAATTTTGACACTATTCAATAGTTGATTTTTGTGAAACTCATAACAGATTGATTAATTCGAACAAAGTCAATTAAATCAATACTAATATATCATATTATCCTAGAAAATTATTTTAATTCATTAAAAGTTTCATATTATATTTATTTGGGTATTTTTAATATCAATTATTTTGATTTTTCACTATTATAGTAATTACTGCATCATCATTGCGTCATAAATAAATTAAATTATTTAATGTCTAAAAATTATAAATAAACTATCATTATGTAGGAAATATTTTTATCGTTATAAGTAATATTTATAATCTAAAATCCAACATATATAACCCTCTGTAACAATTGTTTTGTTAAAAGATATATGCTTGTGTCATTTTTGTATTTATTTTAACTTAATTAAAATAAAGTGTCATTATCACTTACAAGTGGATCCATGGGGTCCCAAAATAGACCCAAAGATTCCCATGGTCGACCATGTATCAACCAATAGGGTTAAGACACGTTTTAGGGTAATTTAGTATTATTAAAATATTATTTTTGTAACCCTTATTTACCGGATTTACCCTTAACCATGGTAAATAAAATAGTTACCGCAGTAATTATTCAAAATGTCTAAAAATAAAAGTTACCTATTTACACAATTTGGACATCCTGATTCCAAATATGGAATCCATTTTTCTAAATTCAAAACACAGAAGTGGCAGAAATTAATTCCCGCTGTCAAAACAAAAAGCGTGTTTTTGAAGAGATAATAACTATCAAAAGATTGACACTTGTTTATGTTCGGTTTAATTGTAAAATTATGTCCAATGACCAACATTATAATAAACGGTAAAAATATATTCAAAATATACTTTAAAACCACTCAAATTCATAATTTATCACTATTAATTATTTTTATTAAAAAAGTTGTTTTTAATTAAAATTTAGTAATTTTCACTATTCATCAAAATGTGAAAGTTATCCGAAAAGTACCAAAATTTCACCTTAGGCTAAATTCGATACTACGAATCCAAAAATGAAGTCCATTTTGAAATATAAAATATATATAATTTCAAAAAGTAGGTATTACTATTCATAACGGCTAGTTTGATTGGTTGTGGTGTGTTAAAATCTCGAAGTTGTGTACAATGCACGCCATTGCATTATTCGAAAGGAAACATACCGAGGAAACTTGGGGTGTTAAACTAAATGAACATATCATAATTTCAATAAGCGTTTAATTTTTTGGGGTCTATCTAATGTAGGAAATATACATATTGTATGTGATCCTATGTGCCTAACATGAGGCATGAATTCACACCAAATATCATAAATTAGTATACCAATATCATGTGCATCACTAAAGGTAAATTTAAATACAATGAGAAATATAATAGTAATAGCATAAATTCCTACTTTATGGTAACTTTATGGTCCACTACATAGTGTTGGAAAAGACCTGACATTATTCCCCTTATCAAGTCCCAACCATCTTCTCTCATGTCTACCCATTACCAAATCAGGTAAAATAAAGTAATAATTTAGTGAACCTTGTGCTCTGGTACCATTTTTTTAAACCCCAACCCAAATTTCCCAGTTTATTCTAGAATTCCCCACAAACTAATGCACACCTCCCCATATACTAGAGTTTTTCAACTAGTAGTGGGGGAAAATATGAAAATAGTGGGTAGATTATTCCCTCATTATTAGATAAAAATCAGAGTATGTAATAGAACAGATAACAAAAGAATAAATGAATCATAAATAAATAAATCATCAGTGTAGTGGAATATACATAATATACCATTCCATGAAATAGTAGTATGGAATATTAGTCACATAATCCAAAATGAGAATAAATAAGGATTTATATAGGCATTGGCCCAATTTATGTGATAAATGTAACTAAAAAATAGTAGTATACATCTGTCCTAAATTTATTCTAGCCATGCCAGTACCCTCCTAGTGGTCCTTCTCAACTTCCCACCATAGGGCCTTTCCCCTTCATTGGATCCCTTTTCATAAACTCAACTTGTTTCTAAGATGTATAAGTATGATTTTGTCACAAAACCTCATAGGATACCACCAACAGTACTTAACAATAACATCATAATGCATACAAGTACAATCCATGAAATTAAATAGAACACAGATAAACAACATGTATATCATAGATCCGCAACATATAATTCAAGTTATTAGAGATTCGATCTACCTATATTAGATCCATGCGAGAATGAATATTAGTCACCCACTGTACACAATCCACCCCCCCATGGGATAGCTCACAAAATATGTATGACACATCCTACCCAAAGGAATGACCAATATACCTATTGATCAATGTTCGACACATCCCTCTCATTGGGATAGTTCATAAGGAACAAAATTCAGAAGATAGCTCATGCCACAAATTGATACAGGATGATAGATTAAGATCATGTTATATTAGGTAAGAGATATAACTAAAACAAACCACATATAAGAAAACATTGAGCATATGTCTCATAGGCTAGATACACACACACACCACATGTGATCAAACATTAAGAATATGTATAACATGGTATAGAAACACACACCACATGTGGATGAACATCAAGTAAATGTCTCAAAAGGATACACACACAACATAAAAAAACATTCCAAGAACCTGTGTAAACATGTGCTAATGATAAGAACTGCCTGCCTTAGTCACAATGATGTATTGATGACAAAGATCAATTTCTAAGTCCAATTTCACCACTCGGAATCCTAAAACCATCCTTATTCTAATGAAATTATAATTATAGGGTCATGTTTGAATAGAAACCAAACCCAAAAGGTATGGAAATATCACACATACATGAGAATATTCATTAACAATAATGGTATTGGTATAAGAGATGTGCAAATAGCAAGACTCCAAATCTAGGTATTGATTCTATTAATAATAAAAAATTACCTTGTTATATGGAATCATAATATATATATCTAGAAAAAAATGTTATATATATTATATTTTCAAGATAAAAGAGGTATATCTAGAAGTTACTCAAACAAAATAGGTTTTTATATAATATACATTAATTCTCAATCATCAACATGCTTGTAGATAGTGGAATTGATCTTAGAAGTGAATGAAAAAAATTAGGGAGGGCCCATAGAGTCTCGAGATTAAAGACGTATTTAAGTATGAGGAATAACATGTCAAATGACGAGGTTAATGTCCATTAAATTTATATTTGGATAATTAAATCAAGCATGGAAACATGGTTTTCCAAACCATGCACCAGCCATGTGAGGCTTACTACCTTTCATGGGAAGCCACACAATTTGATCGCACGGTTTTTCAAACTATGTGTCAACTATGATTTTTCTTGTAGAACAAGTTCTATATTTTTCTATTTATTTCACGTTATTTGATAAATAGTGCACCTTAACTTTTTGCCATCCCAAGTGCTACTTCTACAAGTAGTATAGTTTTTTATAGGATCATCATAGTTTTGGAAATCCATGATCAAACCATGAACCTTGAAAATTTCCTCTAAAACTAACTAGGAACCCCAAAAACATAGCCAAATCAATTCGAATCTCAACAATAATTGTTAAAGAACGAAATAAACTCATAATTTACATGAAAAAAATAAAGGAATTTAGAAGGAATAAAATGATATGAACTTCTTAGATCTTGGTTTTATTCCCCCTTCTAGGCCCTCACAGTGTTATCTCTTCTTTTCATGGAATGAGATGACTCTTTAAAATCGAAATAGACTACAAATTCATCTCCTATGTTCTTTTCATAGCATGGCCCTTTCTTCAGGGCATGATCCCACCTCTAGTCTATCACACTATAATTTTCCAATGTTGAGAAACCTTATATATCATCTAATCCTTACCTTTCATCTAATCACAACCTCCAAAAGTCAACCCTTAGATATTTACCCTTATTCATCAACCCAGATATACAGGGTAACCCTTACATATCGTCGATTTAACCCTTATACATTACAGGGTAACCCATTTTCAAGAGGATGTAACCATTTTCCTAATGCGTTTCAGGACACCCACCATGTTGTGCTACCCCTTGTCCATGGTTTAATCCTATATCATAATCAGAAATTTACATTATCCTCCTTATTTTAGTGACCATTTTATATGACCAAACCTACATAAAACCCAACAATTCATTCATGTACATAGCCCCTCGTAACATCATGATTCACTATGTCACAACATTATGTTCTTCCTACTCCAAAATTCTTTCCCTAAGATTGGTCTAATTACCAAGACTTGATTCCCAAAATACTCTGACACCCTTAATGACTTAATAGGTTCTAGATACAAATAGTCTATCGGAGTTCCAACTTGAATTTCCACTTTCAAAACCCCAATTTATTTCAACCTCCCCGTTATATGATAGACTGTCCTTCAAGAATCTCAATCCTCTCTCTCACAAACCCTTACAGAAACCCAAGAATCCTAATATTTTCTTCTATAAACACCAATAATATTTCAAAAACATTCATATATTTCCATATATCTCAGTTAATAAACTCAAATAGACCAATTCCTCATTTGGTAAATCCCCTCCATATGAATTACCTACCTAATCACATCACAAACAATTACCCAATATCAAGATGGTGGCACACCATCCATCATCCCAGAACACACATGTTCTGAACATCATATATCATCATCCTGTATCATATTGATTCCCACCATTATCTTGCTTCATGACTTATTCCTTTATTTTAATTTATGTCAATGCATCCCAAAATTATCCCATATAATAACTCATTCCCATACCTTAACTAAAGTCTATTTGTTCCATTTATTCTTATAAATACATCCTTCACTAGTACCCACCATGTAGAGATAATATAGCATGCTCCCATCATACCTCTAGGTTTCAATGGCCCACCAGATTACTCAGAACATGTCATCTTAGTCACATATAGCTTACTCAGATCCAAACTACTTGATAATTTTCCTCCTAATAGAGAAACACTCACTGTCATCCATAACCCCCACTATTGGGTATTTGAGACACTTTTTATACCTATGTGTGTAAAAAAATCTCTATTACTATCCCCTTGTACCTCTTTTGGTCCTACCGCGGATTCTTGAGTCTAAAAGAGTCCATGACCCCCACTAACTATGAGTTCATCTAACAAAACTACTCATGATATACCATCTACCCATATGTGTGACACTCCTTTTGTGGTTAATCACACTGGGATCTAACATGATCTACCTTCCCATAATAGAAACATGTTTTCGGAGACCCACTCTATGGTGGTATAGTCAAACCTCTACCATGACTACCTTCCTAGGTCTCCTCATGTACCCTCTTTATGATTACTATAGTTCCCCTTATTTCCTCTCCTTACACCACTTTCTTACTCAGTACATACCCATCTACCAAGTACTACTCCTCTATCAGTTCCAATTTCACTACCTCCAAAAATTAAGTCATCCTAAATATATGTACATTATCCATAATATCATTCTATAAACCATCCTTGAATCCCAACATTTTTAGATCACAAATCCTATCAATTATAGAGAAAAACCAAAGAGAATCTACAAACCTCATGGCATAGTCTAGAACAAAAGTATATCCCTTCACAATATATTTGAATCTCCCTCAAAATAATTTATTTATATCCCCTTGTGTCTACCATCTTGTACCGGTACATCCCACCAATTTTTTGATGTTTCTTTTATCATATACGTAGATAGCATCATCCCACACACTAGTGGAACCTTGATCTAATCAAAAATAATTTATACTAACTCAATCTAATACATAATTTCTTAGGTTCTAACCTCTCCATGGAAAAGACGATTATGTTGTGACAAGAACACCTTTGTTGGTTATGTTATAGACCACTCGTCTCCATGATCTCTCCAATCAGTTCTCTATATAACTCACACTAAACTCACACGTAGATTCTCCTCCTAAAACTACTGATGAGGAACTGGGGAACCTCCACATTTAACTCATGATCGCCTCCACCGTTGGGGGCCTCATCCGTTGTATGATTTGGTGGAACCATATATTATCCTTCCTAATTATCAAAAAGAGTTATTCTAGGTGGAATAATGTTAAGAACCATTTATAATACTCAATAAAAATATAACATTCCAGATATTTCTAATAGGGAAATAAATAACTAATAGTGAAACCCCTTATCCCTTATACTTCTCTAATAGAACTATGTATCATAACATCCAGACTCACAAGCCTAACTACCCACATCAAGGTTAGGTACCACACACATCATAGATAAATAAGATCCATATATCGAATCATATTCATAATAACATCCCCAGTCTGTCTATGTATAATTCCACAAAAAAGATATACAAAAAATACCATATTGTTTTTTTACATTTTAAATAGAAAAAACCATGTCCATGTTATATCCAAAATGGAAATCATAATAAATAACACATGTTCATTCTGATTTTTATTTACATAAAATGGTATATTGGTTCCACCTCTTGCCTCTGGGGTCAAAGATGATAAAGTAGATATCATTATCATCAAATAAAAATTTTCAAAGTTAAATAAATCAATTTTAACCTATAAAAACAAAAAAACAATCCCATTTTCTATGGTAACATAGAATTAAGTCCAAGATAGTGTAATACTAGAAAAAAGAAGGAAATATTTCCCAAGTTTTAAAAATTCCTTATACCACGATCAACCACATCCTAAATAACCAACAAGATCCACATGATATCATTTTATATCAACCTACTCTAATACATATTTGTAACATCCTAACCTATCTCACACTAAAATAATCAAATTAGAGAACCAATAGACCTCAAGAATGTCTCCTCATCTGCTAGATGCTTCTAGATTATTGTGAGGGTCTATAGGGTGATTGTGGAGTGACTATAGAATGTGTAGATGAATAATGATAATGACACATAAAAAAGTGTATGTGGAACTAAATTACAAGTAATTGTAAAATTTAGCATACATTGATAAGAAATTTAAACATTATTTAGGTCATTTAAGTTATATAAAAATCAAATAGACTACCCATATGTTGATCACATGAACACATGCACAATAATAACTCATAAAATCTATCAGTTTGGCACCAAGGAACCACTATTCCCATTCAAATAACAACTACATCCAACCCATTCACCTCATACACTTCCATATCCACTAGACACGTGAAAAGATAACTTATCCTTACCAATTCCATGAAACATAAATTATATACACATCCTAGAGGACCCATCCATGGGGAGAGTATAAACTCATTAGGAAACCAAAAATTGTGTAGCTAGATAATATCAATACATATATGAATGTAAATAATGATAAATGAACAAAAATAAAAATAAAACACTCAGCTTTCACCAGCCATGAAAAAAAACTATAAGTTAGCCTTGTCCAACCTCATCCAGTGCTAGGGTTGAACAATACATCCATAGTATATCATATCATCAGTTACTTCGACCATCTGAACAATCTCATACCACACAACTTCATGCAAGAACTATAACCAATATATCCATATTGAGTCAACCATGATTCCCATATGGCACATTCATAAATCATTCCATAAATCCAATGTCAATTTTAAAACCTTCCCAACCACTGACACAATATCCCATCAAACCCCAAGGCATAATTACACCCACTATTCACCAATATCAACTCATTTTCCCCAACACATCTCATATATTTATTGAGAATCAGGCTCTGATATGGTGATCTAAATCACTTCCAGGATCATGTGGCCAATTATTATGTACCCCTTCTCTATAGTGATAGCTATCACTATCATCCCTATTCCACTAAATATATTTAGGATAACACCAAAAACTTGTGGTCAAAACCACATCCCAATCCATATCCTATCAACACATGAAACCAAAGGCCTAAACTACCAAGGTGAGTGGTAAACACCAAAATCCTACAAACCAAAACTCAAAGAACCAATTCCATCGCCATTGTAAATGGTCAAAACCATCTGCATCTTAATAGAAAACCACATCACCCCATTCTTGGTGATAGACTTCACCAATAGTCATAAGGGTTATATCAATTAGGTTCCCAAAGAAACTCAAAACTTCTCATATACTAAGATAAAATCAACAAAAAATGTATAATCATTCCCATCAAACCCAAAAACCATGCACCCAAGTAAGCCAATACCTAACATGAAAAACCCATAATTTTACACTTGATAATACCTATAGTTAACTTTTAAAAATAATGGAAATTGTTAGTGGTTTCATTCCTAATCATTAACATGGCCATGCCATTGATCACTTATCAATTCATATATAACACACATATAACTCATAATATATATTTCCACCACCTACCTAGGTTATAATGGATCTACTTTTATGATAAACTTTGGTCGATCAATATCTGATCAAAATAAATTAGAAAATATACAATAAAAAATATCTTTTTTAATAACTAATATAAAATAATAAAACATTAAGGGAGGCCATAAAAACCTACATACCCATATCCACTCATTTTAATAAATTGCATAAATAATGTACAATAATGAATGAAGATCTCTCAAGAGAGAAGAAAGAGTGAGTGAAAGGATAATTAGTGTGTAGTCATTGTATTTATATTATAAATAGAAAAATCACTATAAATATTTAATTTGAAAGTTTAATTATTTATTTATAAAAACAAAACATAATGTAGGTAATGGTGTGACCCTACACTCTCGTAGCATGATACTCCTTGGCAAGTTCTCATGGAGTGATCTACCCTTATCAAAGAATGACACACCTCCCTCGAATATAGGATGAAAAAAATAGAACTACATAGGTACATGTCATAATGTAACCCTTTATTCATAGTGTTATCCTCCCACAAGTATTTTATTCTCAAATATTTCAAATTTAGGAAAATTTATATACCACAACACTTAAATATCATTTGATGATAAATTTTATGTATCATCCCTTACATATCAACCCTCCCACATCAACACTTACATATAAGGTGAACCTTACATATCATGTAGTTAATCCTTATACAACACATAGTAACCCATACACATGAGGAATTATCCATTTTCAAAATGTGTTTCTTGAAACCCATCACACCTTGTTTACCCTTGTACATAGAGTGATCCTTGATCTACCCCACCCCCCAATAATTTAATCTGGCCTCCATGTTGTGGTTCCCCTTTGATAAAATATAGAATAAATATATCACAAGAATTAATTCCCCTATAAAATACCTTACTACAATGCGATTTCATATTTTATGGTGTGGTATTCCTCCTACTATATAATTTTATCCCCAAGAATGGTAAAATTCCCCAGAATTGATTCTTAGCCTACATCAGCACCCTAAATAACTATATGGGGTCTAGATATAAAATTTTAATTTGAGATATAACCTAAATTAACTCTTCTAGAGACTTGGTCTATTAAATAGGTACACTGGTATCTTGGGTAGGCCATATCATTGTTGTTCATGAAATAATTTTGAGTAGTTTTAGTTTCCATATTGTCATTGGAGTTGATGTGTACTTCTTAGAGGTAATATTTAGCACATCACATATCCATTATTTTTTCCCATATCTTAGACCATGTTTGTAATTTTAGTGATATGTTTCATGTTATGTATTATATTCTACAATGTAATTTTTCTTGCATGTATAAATATAAAGTGTTCTGTTACATTGATACCTTATATATTATTATATGGATTTTTTGTTATTAAGATATAGTTATTGGAATGTCTAAATTATAATTGAATATTTTTATTTTTCTAGTCTAACTTGGCCTTGACATATGTCTATAAGTAAATTGGTAAAATGGTTCTCTTAATTTATACTGAGACCTAAGGTGCTACATTTCAACCCTTGGGGATTGGGTACCACCCTTGGGGTCAATGTCACTCGGATTTAGGTATTTTTAAGGAATATAGTTAAGATTACCTATTTTAGATTTGTTATAAAGGATTATTTAAACTATATTATGTGGAATAATTTAATTCCAATGTGTAAATAGGAAATTTTTTCATCGTATTAATTGAATCCCAAATAAACAGTGTATCAAATGTTATTTAGTAATAAACAAAAATGGAAAAATCAATAGTGGATTAAAGGAATATAGAAACTGTTGGGAAAATACCTCAAGGGGACATTGTATTTTTTTTGTATGGTTGTGTTTTTTGACAAATATGGTTGAAAAAGTCAGTTTTGATGTTTCAGTGTGGTTTTTGACGATGTATATTAACAATCCAAGGCGGTGGAGGCCTATATGGGATCAGAGTATCTATATTAAGAGGCAACTTGATCTTATCTATGAAATAGGATAATTAAGGTGTATAATATTTTTAATGTGTTCAATAATTCATGCATCTAGGGTTTCAATGTGTCCCAATGTTGGATATATTTTTATGGTTTAAAATTTGAATAAATGGGAAAACTATTTTTAAAGTAAGGAAAGGTTTTTTTGAAAGCGAAAACGTTTCAAGAATAGTTGTTAAAGATTTATGAAGTTATTAAAAGTAAATATTCAAGGATTACTCATAAAAATATATAAAATTAAATTGTTTCATCAAATTTATGTGTTTTTTTGGAATCTGGAGTTATGTGGCCCCGAAAAAGTTACATAAACAAAAAAACACATATTAATGTTCCATAATGACAATGAGTTGTACACTAAAGGTGATGTCAAATAATAGATATCAGGGAAGTAGTAAAGTTGTATGTAAGGTTAGAACAAAATGAGGTAATTTTATAATGGTTCATCTACATTTATAAATCAGACTCTAACCCCTATAATCTCTCACATTTGAAAAACAACAACCCTTAGATAATATCAAGGCTCTAAATTTGTGTAAGAGTTGTAGAAAGGTTATTCTTGTATGAAGTGGTGCAAAAAAAATAATTATGTGAGGAAAATGGACATGTATCTATATGACAAAGTGAGTTATATGACAAACAAAAAATTCAAGTGAAAGTTTCAACTCCTATGTAAATCAAAAATTGTATAAAATTTAGGATTTTTTTTAAAGTTTTGAAAAGGCTCTATGAAAGTGAAATTTATGCAAACTATAATGGATTTTCTAGAAATTAGATGTTAAATTGATATTTATCATGTGTAAGAAAACAGAGCTCCATGAAATCCCAGATGAGGTGTAAACAACATAGTTTTAAGAAATCAATGGAAAACTATTCTAGATGAGTAATATACACACTTAAATTGAGAGAGCAGTGAGATTTCAAAGTATCACTAGTAGTGAACCAAGAGCAACAATAATTTTTTTCCAAGAATTATAATAGTAGTGTGCTATATTTGATTTGTTTCATTGGTTCATTACCTTTATTTCTCCTTGGACTAGCCTAGTTAGGGGTGAACCAAGTAAAATTATTATATTTCATATATGAAAATAATAATATAGTATGTGCGTAAAATTTTAATTAAAGAGGAAATAATTAGTTGATTGATTATATAAATTAGTTATTTATTAATTGAAATTATTCATGTTAATATTATAAAACCATCAAAATAGTCATTAGAATAGTATAATGGTGTTTATTCAAAGACGTTTCTTCTTTTAAAATAATGATTCAATTCCCTCGTAATTTTGGAAATACAGACATTGAATGATATTAAATGATTAAAAAATCATGTCATATGGTATACACACAATTAAATCTATCAGGATTTATTATGTTCAAGTCATTATGTTAACTATTAATAGTAGTTAATAACATAATAGGAATCCTAAAAATTATACGTGAAAATAAATCATTAGGTAGTAAAAAGTTTTATTTATCAAAAATAACTAATAAAGGTAAATAAATATTTTTTAGAAGGATTGGATGCCTAAAGAATTCATTAGAAAATATATAATTAATTCCTAACTGAGCCTTAGTCAAATCTTTAAAATGAGAAGGAAAAAATTATTTAATAAAATTAAATATTCATAATTTATAGTAAAACCTTTTCAAAACCCATAAATACATTTTTCCCTTAATGTATTTAGTTAAAAAACATAATCTAAGACAAGATAAAGAAAATATATAATAATAAAATGATTTTACAATACTGAAATTATTAAAATATTTTGAATATATCCTAAAATATTTGACTTTGTTTCCTTTGGTCTTATGTGAACTATGTTATTTGGTCTTGTTTTATTAAAATATATCATAGATATCACAACACATGTTCATTATTAGTTTTATTATCCACTCATAATGAGTCTACATTAATTCCCCCATATCTCTAATCATATAGCCTAGGTCCAACACTCTCTTTATTTACTTCCTGATTTATTCCATTTTTAATGAATTTTCCATAAATAATATCAAAGTGGAAATGGATATCATTAGTTCATTATCTTCTATAAAACACTAGTAAAAAATATGTTAAAAATATTTATCTACTCATTTGATTTTTTTAGCTTCATAGTTTCATTGAATATTAGTATAAGAAGAATAAAACATACAAAAAACATATAACTTTTAAAATAATTATAGTGATAATAAAATATAATTATTCCTCCTCTAGAATAGATTCTTTGTTTTGGTCAAGTCTCTTCAGTTTTCAAGAACAATATTTATGAAATGATATTTTACCAAAGTATAATTTTCAGGAATATGTTTACTGTTAATGGTTTTTTTATCTTAGTCTTTTATGGGAGGGGTTTGGCTTAAGAAATTTTTTCTGATTCCATATTGAACGTATCTTGAGAAAAACTTTGATACATGGGAACTATTCATGTTCACTAGTTATCAATAGTCAATATGAAGATGTGATAATGTTTCAGAGGTTTCCTCGATCAATAGAAGTAAAACCATGAATCTCATAGGGTGGTTGTTTCGGTGCGGATGTGCGTCGGTTTACGCTGTTCCGCCAGGACGCGTTCGCGCGTGCACCCGTCTACCCGAGGGGATGGGCGCGCGGCTTGTGGTCCCGCAGTCCCGCTTTCCAAGGGAGGGCGGCATCCGTCCCTTATTCAGGGGCGTCTGCTCCTTGATCGAAACCGGGATGATGGGATGTCGGCTCCTCCTTCCTTGGACGTCTCCTCGGAACTTGTCGCCTAATCCGGGTCTCCCTCATAGACTTAAGAATGTTCGTGAATCTCGTTCCCGGCGCCATATCTTCATGGACACCGGTTAATTACGCTGCTTCCGCCCGGACGTTCCAAGGAGTCTGGGCGGGGCAGCAACCTGCGGTGAGAAGGCCGGGTGGCTCTGGGTGCTGGGGGCGTGTCGTAACACTGCGGCTCTGCACATCTGTCTTCCGTCCCTAATAGGGCTTCTCGAAGGCATGATGGCCTGAGGCATCCCGTACTAGGTGCGGGGAACTGTGTCACCTGAGGTTTTCCTCAGCTTCCCGTGTTTAACACGGGGTATGCCGCGAGTTTAACGTCCAGCGGGGACGGCATCGGACCGATCAACACGAAAAGTGGATCAGATGACAGAACCCCTTGCGGGGAACCTCCGACGCTGGGGCCAGCACATGGGCGGCTTCCCAAGTAACGTGGAGTGGAGTGAAGTGGCATGACCCCACCGGGATGTGGCGGCCCGGGTAAGGATCAGGATGGATGATGAAGTGAAGAGCTTGGACCCCAGAGGGGATTCCTACGTACCGCGCGTTAACACGGATCAAAGTCAACGTAGTTCGGGCATACAGTTTAACGTCATGCTGGACGTCGGCAAGCCGACTCACGAAGAGGTCGAGGCCGCCGGGCGGAGGATTGAACCGAACCACCTCGCACGGAGGGGGATGGAACGGCCGGGTGGATCACAGTTTCACGTCATGCTGGACGATAAAAGGGGAAATGGAAAAGGGGGGCTGTGGGGAGGCACCGTGGAGATACACACGGGCAGTCTCCCACAGGGGCGGATTCATAGGTGAATCAACGCAAGCGTGAACCCTGGAGGGGTCCACTGATGGACGAACCGACGTAAATACGACCGGGACGACCAGGTGGTGGGCTTGGACCTCAGGGAGGCTTCCTACGTACCGTATATAGAAGACAGGGATCAAAGTCCACGTAGTTCATTCTGTCAGGACTTACGCACTTGGGGCAGCCCGGATGCTGCAAAACTCAGTTGGAAGGGACTTGGACCGAAAGCAGAAGACACCTCGATCCCAGTCAGACCCTCTACTGGCTTCGGCAGTGGGGAGGCGCAATGGAGATACACATGTGCAGCCTCCCACGAGAAACTAGGGGTTTGTAATACCCTGCCCCCGTAGGGAAAAGCCACTCCCATTAAATCGTCCCTAAAGAGGGGCAATCCCGACATCCCTGCAGGGACGAGCGGGTGGGGGCCACATCCAAACCGGGGGGACCCTGCGTGCGGAGCACGGGATCAGGTTGCAGACGGTTTAGCGTCTTGCCAGACGAAGTACAGTTTAACGTCATGTGTTGAGGACGAAGCGGACGGTTTAACGTCTTGCCGGACGAAGTACAGTTTAACGTCATGTGTTGAGGACGAAGCACTTGGCAGTTTAACGTCTTGCAGCGCGGACGATGGGGGCTAGGCAGTTTAACGTCGTGCAGCTTGGACGGATGTGCAGTTTAACGTCATGCTGGACGAATCTGCAGTTTAACGTCATGCTGGTTGTATGCGCAGTTTAACGTCATGCGGGACGAATGCGCAGTTTAACGTCATGCGGGACGAATGTGAAGTTTAACGTCATGCTGGGCATAGGTTGCCGGACGATGGGTGCATGTCACTTCGCACGAACCTGGAGGGCCGCACGGGAAGACAACGCACGGTGCGGGCACCCGGGATGAGAATCATCGGGTGCCACACAGGCGGGTACCCTTAGGAGGTCAACGGGGACGACCCTGGCAGATTGCGCGCAAAAAGGAAGCTTTGCGCGCAATACTGCGGGCCGGCGCGCAATCGGGGCGGCTGGCGCGCAATTGGGCCAGCGCCTTGCGCGCGGATGCTTGAGATTGCTCACACCGGGCTTCGGATAGCGCGCGGGGGCAACGGCTCATTCTTTAACGAATGGCCACTTGAAAGAAGGGGGGGGGGTGCGCGCAATCAGGCCGGATTGCGCGCACCCCGGGGGCAATTGCGCGCAAGCGGGTTCTTTTGCCCGCAAAGGCCTTAGGGTGAGTTTTTATTCAAATGAAAGGAGCCAGCGGGGATTGCGCGTGAAGGCGGACCCCGTGGCTTTCTTGCGCGAAAGAAAGGAGGTTACCTGAAGTTCGTCATTGCGCGCGGAAGGGGTTGAATTGCGCGCACGAGAGACGTTTCGACTTCCAGCAACCTTTGAAACGTTGGGGGTCGCCTTATATTTATAGGCAACCCCGGGCGCGGAATCCAGGGTGCGAGCGCGAAATTCTCCTCGCGGGCGCGGAATCGGGCGCGGCGCGCAAGGGAGTCGCGCGGACCCGCGGCGCGCAAAATTGTGCGCCGGACCGGCGCATTGCGCGCATCCCGGGGGGTTTGCGCGCGGAACATCACCTTTGCGCGCGGGCCTCTGAAATTCCGCGCAAGGCCTCCGGGCCCTCCGAAACATCCTTCCGACTCCAAATATGACCTCGCTTTCCGCATCCGGAGCTTCGTTTGGGAACAACGGACTTTTCCGGCGTCTACAAAAGCCCCCCCTCGGAATCTGATCGGCGAGAGGTCGCAACGATCGGGTTCCGAGGGAGACGCCGGAATGCCGAAGTCCTGGGCGACGCGGGACTGTGGCGCGCAAAAATGGGTGTCGGGCGCGAAAGCGGCCGATGCGGTCGCGCAAAGCCTTTTCCGCGCAGCGCGGACCACGGCCTCGCCTATAAATAGGGGCACTGGGTCCCTCCGTGCCGTACACTGGCCTTCCGCGCGATAAGCCTCTTTGCTCTCGTGCGCGAAATTGCCTTTTCCGGCGCGGAATTCGCTCGCTCGTCGCGCAAAACCGTCCGGACTTCGCTCTGTTTTTGCGCGAATACCCGGGGTTTTTCGCGAAGGACTTCCCGATTGCGCGCCGTCCACTAGGATTGCGCGCCGCCTCTCAAACATTTCCACCAGCCTCGTCCGATCCCGCACGCTTCATCCCTTAACCCGCACGACTCCCGAATCTTCCGAGATGGCCGCGCACAGAGGAAATGAAGGGGATGCCGCCACTCGCAGAGCCGAGATGGCGACGAACGAGGAGGTTTACGGAGCCAAGGAGATTGTTTCTAACAATCAATCCTTGTTCGACTTACTAACGCTGGCCCAGAAGACATACCCATTGTCAGACAACCTGCCGCTCTGGAACTTTGGCCTCCTGGATGAGGTTCCAGTGCCAGGGTTCGAGGTTGATGCGCCGCGAACCTGGGTGACTCGGGAGGACGAGTTGCCCCGCTATAACATCACCAACAATGGGCATCCGGCCAGGGAGACCAGGCACTTGGACGTCTACGTCCTGAACCCGAGGACGCGAACCATTGATGGGGGTGAGCCTACAGTGGAGAATTCTCCAGCCCTCTACTCGAGCACATACCGTCAGAGTGTCACTGACGACACCAAGGGCTGGCTGAAGGACTGGGACTTGCGATCTGGGGGCAACTTTACCAGTGAATGGGCCTGGGCGTTCTGGGTACGCCACACTTGCGATCACTTCGCAGAGGAGATGTGGTACATCGGCCTGTTCGAGGCGGTGTGGACGTCGCAGTTCCACTTCTACCAGCAGTCTGAGCTCGGGCCGGAGCTGTTCACTCGCTGGTCCCCGGATACCAACACCTTCCATCTTCACCATGGGGAGGTCGGCATCGGTCTCTGGGACATCCACTGCATCGGAGGTATCCCGCTGGAGGGCTACCAATACGATGAGTTCCTGCCACCGAAGAACATCTGGGAGGACAGGTCACGGACTCCCATTCTGACCTGGCATCTTCTTGACCTGGCTACGCAGCGGCTCGGGACCCAAGACTTCCAGAAGGACATAGCCTACAAGGATTGGTTCGGCCAGTTCCTGGAGCATGACCCGGCGGTCAAGATGCCAAGCAGGGGGAAGCGGTGCCCGACCGCAGCTCAGAGGAGCCGGAACGGGTCGTACTGGCGGGTCCTGGAGACGGGCGATTACCGCTCATGGGGGTACCGCGTCATCGAGGCCCGGGACCCGAACATCCGGTACACGGCGTTCCTGGCCGCCTTTCTGAGCGGGTGGCTCCTGCCAGTGCGGGATGCGAGGATGGGCGTCCGCCCGGCGATACTGGCGATGGCGGGAGCCATGGCTGCCAACAAGAGATACAACCTCGGGGTCCCAGTACTGGCGAGGCTGTATGCCATTCTGGGACGCATCTCACGAGGGGGGTCGCCACGAAGGATCTGTGGGCCCTTTCAGTTCTTCCACGGATGGGTGGCTGCTCACCTCAGTGGGTATACGTTCCCAAATGCCATCAGTACTCCGGGCAACGGCCTGCGACCCTCCCTGCTGAACATTGCGGGGGTCGCTCCGATGACCCTCAGTGAGGAGGGCGTGAGGGTTCGGATTGGCAATCATGCCAATTTCAACTTCAGCCCGTTCCCCACTCCTGTCGGCCAGATGATCGACAACGGACAGGGCCCGCTGGAGCAGCATGAATATTTCCTGAACATGCGGGGCGGGGTGCTCGTGGCTCGGATCGACGGGAAGGTGATCTGCGAGCCTTACGTGCCGACCCGGTTCGCTAGGCAGTTCGGGTGCCTTCAACGGATGCCGAAGAGGGTATTCACTGCTGTTCGGGAAGAGACGAACCCTTGCGTCCTTCGCCAGATGTGGCTGATGTTCGTCGCCTTCGGCTCTGGCGACGTCATCACTCTCCCTCCTACCGGGATCGACGCAGGCTTGGCAACCGAGTATGCCGAACACTGGGCCATCGCGTACCCTGAGGGGCTTCTACGGAAGCCAGTTCGGCGGCTCGAGGTCACCCGTGCGGAGACCGGGCATCAAGGGAGGAGGCGAGGCGCCGCCACACGGGGGAGAACGGAGGCGCGCCAAGCAGCGGGGCCGGCGCGAGCAGGGACTTCGGCGGTGGGCGCATCGCAGGCTGCCGCCACGACCTCGGCGCCCAGAGAGGGGGCGCATGCGTCGGTCGGGGAGCGGCCCGGGAAGCAGGTGAGGCGTCTGCTCGAACCCTCCCACGATGCGGTCTTCCCGGCGCTGTGGTCGGCCTGGATGACCCTGCGGCAGTCACTGGGGACCGACGTCATCTGGCGAAATATAGTCAGAGAAGGAATCTATCTGCCAGAGGTCGGGCGCCTCCAGATCACCGACAGGGTGGACTTCAACCGGCAATATGCATATCTGACGGCCATGGACGAGTACGCGCGCCAACGTGGTCAGCGTGCGGAGCCATCCCTTCTGGTGAAGGTGATGCTCGGTCTCGAGCCCGCTCCAGAACAGATGCCGCCGGGAGAAGATGACAGTAGCGACTCCGAGGAGGAGGAGGAGACGGGGGAGGATGAAGGCTCCGAGGGAAGGTCCCATCGGGGGAGCCCACGGAAGAGTGGCGAGGTGGCCGGCTCTGACAACGTTGATGTCACTGAGCTCCTCGAGGTCCGCTTCTATCCCTACTCAACTTGCTTCATCCATTCTCTTATGCAGCTTCTAACCCGTTTCTCCATCCTTCTCAGGAGCACACGGATGTCGGTCAGGCGTCCTCAACAGGAGTAGGAGAGGCGCCAGCAGGACAAGGCGGGGGCCAGGCACCCATTATCGAACTGTCAAGCGCTAAGGGGTCCCCTGCTGCAACTGTTCCTGCGGCGACCGGGGTAGCGGAAGATGACGCTCCGAACTCCCGTAAGTCTCCCTACTTTACTGCTGGTGCTTGCCATTGACGATCCGTGACTAACCATGGCATGCCCCGCGCAGTGATCTCAACATTGGAGGCTCGTCGGGTTGCCGAACCCGGGCCATCTACGAGTGGACCAGTGGTGGACATGCCGCCTGCTCCGGAACAGACCTTCCAAACCGAGCCGGCCCCACCAACTGCTGATCAAGGGGCTCCGGACATCGGCGGTGCTGACATCGGAGAGAGGTTGGGGGCAGACGAGGGTGTCAGCGCCGCTGGGGAGAGAGAAGAAGGTTGCCCGGATGTTGGGGAACCTATCCCTCGTGAGGACCTCCCAGGGGCGGACCCTGCAGCAGACCTGCTGGCTGCCTTCCCTGCTTACCGGCCTGCCGACCCCGAGGAGATGGATGACTCGGACGTGGAGGCGGTCGAGGATAGCCGGGTAACGCGACGCAGGGGGTGGAAGTGCATCCAGCGTTTCCTCAAGCGAGACACATCGGAATGGCTGGGGCGCATGGGATCACTTCAGACCTGGCTGCGCTTCCTGTGTGCCGGGGGAGCTGATGCTCAACGCCTCCATCTGACGGTCCGTGATTTCATGGCCGAGAAGATGCGCGAGAGCCGCCGGCGTGCCGACGTCGCACAAAGTCGGGACATGTCGAAGAGCACGCAGGCGCTCATCGCGGCAGAGCAGGAAGTCCGGCGCCTCGAAGGGCAGGCGGCAGAGAAGGAGGCCTTCGTCGCAGCATGTACCGAGCTTGTGGAGCAACTATCGGCACAACTGATTGACGCTCAGGTACAGCTGACGGAGGCGGGCCAACAGATGGTCACACTCCAAGTCGAGCGGGAGCGTGCACAGGCCAGGATCGACGAACTGCGTGCTGCGACCGCCGATGAGGAGAGGGCACGCAGAGAACGAGAAGTAGCCCTGGAGGCCGCCAGCCAAAGGGTAGCGGCATTAGAAAGACTTATCCAGCACGCTAATCCTTATGGGCTTTGTTTTTTGCCATTCCTAGAACATTTTGATTCCGTTATTCAATATTTCGATCCATTTGTATGAATCAATATATTTATCTGCGTCTTTTGGCATACTCAACCACAAATTGTCTCGCGGGAGTGTTAACCAAGCTTCAGGCATCCGTAATGGGGCCTGGATTTCTAAAGAAAAGAGGGAGGTCATTCCTAAGAAAGGAGACCTCAAGCCTAATCAATGTATCATCCCCCAACTTGTTCCGACACGCGAGCGGGACAACGCTAGGGGCGTTGAGATTTTATCTGAACATAGGGAAATGAGCAAGGGTGAATCGCGTCTCCCGAATTCAGAAATCCACAACGGTCGGCCTTCCAGGAAATACCCAAGACGGTAGGCGGACAGTGGATCGACCATAACAACTGCAAGAGACAGACCGAAGGTCATTATTCATATTGCAGGAGGCGGACCACATGTCATCATGAATACCGCTTTGGGGTTCCTTCAGACGCAAGGGTGGAAATCCCGATCAACAGGGCATGCGAAGCGTGGGGCGAAGTGACGATTTGTTCGGATAGAATCCAACGCTCTCAAAATTGCGCCACCGCGGGGAAAGCGTATTAGGCGGATGCACTAATCTGGCCGTGAATCACCCCAGTTCTCAGACAGAACCTCTTTGACGAGGAAACTGTCGCTTCCCATCATTGCGATGGGGCATCCCGAGCTGGGTCGGGGAGAATATCACAACTGCACCACTCTACCCGAAGTCAGGCCAGACGGCCGGCGGCGAGGAGGGGCGGGACTTAGCGATCCCTGAGGCTGGACCCGAGTTGGAATGCCCGGGCGTTCCTACGTACTCCATCAGGCTGGAGATCAAGCCACACGTAGTTCTGAGAGTGCAGTTTAACGTCATGCAGGACGTAGGACCCCATTTGGGGAGATCTTAGTTTAAGGTCGTAGAGCTCGGACCATGGGGCTAGATCTTAGTTTAAAGTCTTAGAGCTCGGACCATAAGGAGAGATCTTAGTTTAAGGTCTTAGAGCTCGGACCATAAGGGGGGATCTTAGTTTAAGGTCTTAGAGCTCAGACCATAAGGAGAGATCTTAGTTTAAGGTCTTAGAGCTCGGACCATAAGGGGAGATCTTAGTTTAAGGTCTTAGAGCTCGAACCATAAGGAGAGATCTTAGTTTAAGGTCTTAGAGCTCGGACCATAAGGGGGGATCTTAGTTTAAGGTCTTAGAGCTCGGACCATAAGGGGAGATCTTAGTTTAAGGTCTTAGAGCTCGGACCATAAGGGGAGATCTTAGTTTAAGGTCTTAGAGCTCGGACCATAAGGGGGGATCTTAGTTTAAGGTCTTAGAGCTCGGACCATAAGGGGAGATCTTAGTTTAAGGTCTTAGAGCTCGGACCATAAGGGGGGATCTTAGTTTAAGGTCTTAGAGCTCGGACCATAAGGAGAGATCTTAGTTTAAGGTCTTAGAGCTCGGACCACAAGGGGGGATCTTAGTTTAAGGTCTTAGAGCTCGGACCATAAGGGGAGATCTTAGTTTAAGGTCTTAGAGCTCGGAACATAAGGGGGGATCTTAGTTTAAGGTCTTAGAGCTCGGACCATAAGGGGAGATCTTAGTTTAAGGTCTTAGAGCTCGGACCATAAGGGGAGATCTTAGTTTAAGGTCTTAGAGCTCGGACCATAAGGGGGGATCTTAGTTTAAGGTCTTAGAGCTCGGACCATAAGGACTCAAAGCACGCCACATCGTGGTCATATCCCCTGGATATGCGAAGATGCACTGAGGGATAGTGTCAAGAGTGTCGAGGTTTCGCCTGGTCAGAATGGGAGGTGGAAAATGTGAATCATGCGGCCATTCACTCAAGGACTGGGGGCACCGGTGTAACGATATGGGAGTACTGCCGACCGTGGCGGAAAAGCAGCATCAATATCGCACTAACCGTTGGTGGAATGAGGCAGCAAACGAGCATCGACCTCTCAATCGCAGGATTCATATCGATTTGCTGCCCGAGGCCATTGGGGGTACCGGCCCGAGTCGATGGGAGAGCACTGAGGCATTGTGTCCGAACCGTTCACGGGGGCTCCACCCAGGGCGTAGACGATGGGTCCGAATGAAAGGGAGCACGAAGCCTGAAAAGTGGAGGAAACCTGACCAAGCGGATCCTGACCCTCCTGGCAATAAACCAGAGTACTCTTGACACCGGTGGACCACGGCAAGGGGTCGGGGAACACGCCTTGAGGGTGACCTGAAGGCGGCGGATTCCCCAGAGAAGGGGGAATCTCTAAGAGGTGGGGGCTGGACCCGAAGTTTCAAACATCCGGGCGTTCCTACGTATCCCATAAGGATGGGAATCAAGCCGCACGTAGTTCTTGAAGCGCGGTGCAACACAATCGGGCACCAGCGCGGGGAAGAGTGCGGGTCTGACCCTCGCACACAAAAGGAGCGGCATTTGATATTTCTTGTTTGTCCTTAAAGATGAATGGTTTTTCTTTGTGCGGAGACATGCCCGTGATTGAGAAATCTCTGGCGTCGCCACAATAATCAAGCCATGGAAGGCATTGATGAATGGCGTGGTCATTAACCAGCGCCCAACATGAGTGTCCCCTGAGGAGGACATCACGATGCAGTGCCGTTTCTCGTCGGGCGGCCAAGACGATCACAGTTTACGGTCGTGTGGTAGGACCAGACAACACAGTTTAAGGTCGTGTGGTTCGGACCATGGAGGAATCCGCTTATTTCGGTACGACGGACACGGCGGAGGTGGGAACATACCCAGCCCTGCGGTCACGCACGATTCCAGGAGAAGAGTCTTGGGATAGGGGTCTGCATATGTCCATCACCCGAGGGGCAGAGATGCTAGCCTCCAGATATACTGGGCCCAGAACGCAATTGTTCGGGCGACTCCCTCCTCCTTATGGGGACGAGGGTCCAGCTACGCATGGCCCTTAGGGAGGATATCTGCATATATCCTTGGTGCTCAGATCATGGGAGCCTCGAACGACATCATTACCCTGGTTGGTCTGCCTAACGTGTAGAGGCGTACCGGAGGTCAGTATGAAGAGAGTGTCAAGATTCCACTACAACGCACAAAGGCGGAGTGTGATGAGGACTGCGCAACCAATGTTCAGAGCCTGAGAGAGCTGACATGGCGATCAAGGACGTTGCTGACGCATTCGCAACACAACATCCGATCGCGTCAGCCTAAGACGGGGCAAGCAAACGAGCATCAACCGCTCAATCGCAGGATTCATATCGATTTGCGGCCCAAGACCCACCGGTAAATCGACCCGGAGCGGTGGGAGAGCACTGAGGCATCGTACCCAAACCGCTAACGAGGATCCCTTTGAGTGAAGGCTCGAACAAGAGGAAGCGCGGGGCCTGACAAGCAACACAGGACTTGTCGGGATTGAATCTGACACTACGAGTCATAGACCGAAGCACCCAAAACATGTTAACAGATCTCCGGAAAGGGTCGGAGGACTCACCCTGAGAGCAACCGAAGGGGGGCAGATCCCCGTGATCAACCAAGAGACGGGGCTGGACCTGAGACACAAGCGTCCAGGCGGTCCTACGTATCCCATAAGGAGGGGAATCAAGCCATACGTAGTTCTGGAAAGGCAGTTTAACGTCATGCAGGACGATGAGGGGTGTGAGGTAGTCCCACACACGGGGGAGGCGTACGGCGCGGCCAGTAGACCGACGTTAATGAGGACATAATCCCCCGCTCACGCGATACGCCTCGCACAAAAAGGAGGGGAACTGGGGCCAGAGGCCCAACGCGGGATAGAGATTCCCGTGAAATGGGGCTGGGCCTGAAACATGAATGTCCAGGCGGTCCTACGTATCCCATAAGGATGGGAATCAAGCCATACGTAGTTCTTGAAGTGCAGTTTAACGTCATGCAGGACGATAAGGAAAAAAGAAGGGGGGAGCAGAAGGCATCCCCAAACGTGGGGGGGCGTACAGCGTGACGAGCAAACAGACGTGAATGAGGGCATAGCCCCGCACTCACACCATACGCCGCACACCCGGGGGCAACTGGGCCAAGGGCCCGAGATGGGATGGAAATTCCCGAAGGATGGGGCTGGGCCTGAAACACAAGGGTTCAGGCGGTCCTACGTATCCCATAAGGATGGGAATCAAGCCATACGTAGTTCTGGAAAGGCAGTTTAACGTCATGCAGGACGAATGCTGAACAGTTTAACGTCTTGTAGCTCGGACGTAGTGCAGTTTAGCGTCATGCGGGACGAAGCACTTGGCAGTTTAACGTCTTGCAGCGCGGACGAATGCTGAACAGTTTTAACGTCTTGTAGCCTGGACGAATGCAGTTTAACGTCGTGCAGGACGTGGTGCAGTTTAGCGTCATGCAGGACGAAGTGCAGTTTAGCGTCATGCAGGACGAAGTGCAGTTTAGCGTCATGCAGGACGAACGGACACTCAGGCAAAGTATTGCTTGAGGAACCTAGCGTTGGTGGGAGGAGTGAAACGCTCACCATCCATAGTCGCTAGGGAGTACGCGCCATTGGGATAGACCTTGTGGACAACAAAAGGTCCCTCCCACTTGGGCTCCAACTTGGGCGGCTTCCTGCCGGGGATCATCGGTGCTCTTAGGGCTAGCACTAGATCACCCTGCAGGAAGGAGCGGAGGCGAACCTTCTTATTGAAAGCTCGAGCCATTCTGCTTTGATGCCTCTCCAAGTTGTGCAAAGCGCGAAGTCTATTCTAATCCAGTGCTTCCAACTCGACTAGAAGGGCTTCAGCAACTCTGTCCGGCGCTTGCTGGTCATAGACCGCAGTGCGCAAGGACGGTAACTGGATCTCGATGGGCAGGACGGCCTCAGCTCCATACACCAGGGAATAAGGGGTCATCTGGGTGGAATTGCGAGTCATCGTCCGATAAGCCCAGAGGGCGTTGGGGAGCTTGTCCGGCCAACTCTTCTTGTTCTGACCAACCATCTTTTGCAGAATGTTAGAGAGGGTTTTGTTAAACGCCTCGATCTGTCCATTCGCCTACGCATGATAGCGAGATGTATGGTTCGAGCGGATGTTATACTTGGCGTACAACTTCTTCAACTCGGCTGCTCGGAAATTGGTTCCGTTATCCGTGAGGATAGCGTGAGGCACTCCAAATCGATAGATGATGTTGGAGGTCACGAAGTCAGCGATCGAACAGGATTTGACCTCTCTGAGCGGAATCGCTTCTGCCCATTTGGAGAAGAAGTCCGTGGCGGTCAGAATGAACCGGCACTGGCGAGCTGTCGCCGGCGGGTAAGGTCCCACAACGTCCAGTCCCCAGACTGCAAAGGGCCAGGAATACCTTGTGGTATGGAGAGGCTCCGGCGGCCGATGCACAAAGTTCGCATGAACCTGGCACGCATGGCACCTCCTGGCGTACTCGATGCAGTCATGGATCATAGAGGGCCAGAAGTATCCCAACCTCCGAATCTGGTGGGACAGCTTCGGCCCAGTCTGGTGGGCGCCACATGAACCAGCATGAACCTCTTGCATGAATCGTGGGATCTCGACTCCCTGAAGGCAACGGAGGAGAACACCATCAAACCCGCGCTTGTAGAGGATCTGCTCCAGACCGGGACTGCTCTGGAGGACAAACTGCGATGCGCGGCGTCGAACTCGCTCGCGCTCGGCCCGATCTGACGGAAGAATGCCATGTTGGAGGTACTCAACCAAAGGCGCCCTCCAATCACGGGCTGATTCGACAGCTATATCTGGGGTACTCGGGGCTCCGGGCATAGGGGCAACCGTGGTGAGGTTACTTACCAACGGGCCGCGATCTTCTTCCGGGATAACGGGAGCGATGAGCCTGCGGCGCGTCACGCGGACGATCAGGTTGTCCTGTTCAGGTTCCACAAGTGATGCAGCCAGGCTGGCCAAAGCATCTGCTCGACCGTTCTGCGACCGGGGAACATGGACAATTTCCGGCCGAGAAGGGAACCGGGCCATCAGAAGAAGGGTGCACTCCAACAATGGCACAAGTTCCGGCTTCCTGACAACGTAGTCGCCATTGATCTGCTTAACGACCAGCTCGGAGTCCCCTTTCACTCACAGATGGGGCACATCGATCTCGAGAGCTAACTCGAGGCCGGTGATGAGGGCATGGTATTCCGCCTCATTGTTGGTACAGCCCTCTGACAACAGGAAAGAGTATGGCAGCACGGCTCGCTCCGGGGTAATGAAGACGATGCCCAAGCCCACTCTATTGAGCTTAGGATTATCGAGTCTTCTACCGGTGGGGCTCCGGGAGGCACCGTCAAAGTGCATCTGCCAGAATGGATCGGCTCGATCAACCGAGAGAATGGCCTCATCAGGAAAGCCTAGATCCAGCGGCTGATCCGCGGAGGTTGGGTGAGCGGCCAGAAAGTCTGCCAACGCTTGCCCTTTGATGGCCTTCTGAGACACATACCTGATGTCGAACTGCTGGAGAATCACAGCCCACCGCGCTAGACGGCCAGTCAACATAGGTCGGCTCAGGATATATTTCAACGGGTCTACCCGAGAAACCAACTGTACCTCATGGTGCTACAAGTAGTGCCGTAATTTCTGTACGGCAAATACGAGCGCCAGGCAGCTCTTCTCGATGGGGGAATACCTAACCTCCGCATCGAGGAGCATGCGACTGAGGTAATAGAGGCTATTCTCTGTTCCCTCGTTGTTCTTCTGGGCGAGAAGGGCACCCAGGGACCGTTCCAGGGCGGTCACATAAAGGACCAGCGGCTTTCTGGATACGGGCGGCATCAGGACCGGAGGTTGAAGCAGGTACTGCTTGATTTCCTCGAAAGCGGTCTGACACTCTTTATCCCATACATAGGTGGCACCTTTCTTCATAAGCCGAGAAAAGGGCTTACACTTGCCGGCCAGATTCGCGATGAATCGGCGTATATAGGCTAAGTGGCCTTGGAACCCTTGCAGTTCCCGGACGGTACCCGGGGGAGGCATCTGGCTAATCGCCCTGATTTTCTCTGGGTCGATCTCGATACCCCGGTATCTTACCACAAATCCAAGGAACTTTCCGGAGGTGACCCCAAAGGCACACTTCAACGGGTTCATCTTCAGGCAGCGAGACCGGAGGAAGCTGAACACTTTCTCAAGATCTTTGAGATGGTCCTGACGCTGGCGCGATTTGACAACCAAGTCGTCGACGTAGCATTCCACCAGTGTGCCGAGGATTGGCTTGAATATGCGGTGCATCGCCCGTTGATAGGTGGCACCTGCATTCTTCAGGCCGAAGGGCATGACCCGGTAGCAAAAGGTACCTTGGGGGGCCCTGAAGGCAGTGAACTCCTCATCCTCAGGGGCCATCCGAATTTGGTTGTATCCGGAGTATCCATCCATGAAGGAGAGGGCTTGGAACACTGCCGTGGCATCAATCAACAGCTCTGTCACTGGAAGGGGAAAATCATCCTTCGGACAGTGGCGGTTGAGATCGCGGAAGTCGATGCAGACTCTAATCTGCCCGTTCTTCTTCCTGACCGGCACAATGTTGGCCAGCCATTTGGGGTACTGAACTTCCCTCACGAAGTTGGATTTGATAAGCTTGTCAACTTCGGCCTCAACCATGGCACCATGGGATGGGTGCATCTTCCTGGGAGGCTGCTTGAACCCGCGATGGTTCGCCGGGAGACCAAGGCGGTGGACGGCTACCTGAGGATCTAGCCCCGGCATCTCGTCATAGCCCCAAGCGAACACATCACGGTGCTGCCTGAGAAAGTCCACGTACTGCTGCCGCTCCTCAGAGGGCATGGCGGCACTAACCAACGTGGGTCTTGGATCGGCCTCGGTTCCAAGGTTCACCTGTATTAACTCATCGACCGTGGCGGGGACGCCCTCCTCAAAGGCTGGGGGTGCGTCTTCCATACCCTCTCCACTCGGGGAGGGATCATCCACGGGAGAGACTGCGTTGGAAACTGCATTGGGGCTACCAGGTCCTGCTGGGCCACTGGTGCTGGCGCGGGCGGTCGCGGCTGTCTCATCAGGAGACTCGCGGACCGTCAAGACCATGGCGACGTCCAACCGGTGAATCGGGAGGACGTAAGCGTCATCCAGACCTGCCCAGGGATCGCTCGCAACAACGACAGGCTCAACCTCACCTGCCAGGATCTGCTTATCCTTGCTCTTGTAATAGTCCGCGTCCAGATAACGGGCTTCACATGAGGCAAAAGGAGAGGCATCTCCTTGAAGCACGCCTACTCGACCATTAAGGGAGTATTTGAGGCATTGGTGGTATGACGAGGGGACCGCCGCGTGAAGGTGAAGCCATGGCCTGCCCATCAATGCGTTATACGCAGTGTCCTGAGAGACTACCATGAATTCGGTGTTGGCAACCAAGTCACCGAACTGGGTCTTCAAACGTATCTTGCCGACCGGGGTTTGCTCGGTGCGGTCGTACCCCTGGATCCTGAGGTCGGAGGGAATCAAGTCATCCTCAGACAACCCCAATCTCCGGAGCGTCCGAGTTGGAATCAGGTTAATCCCGGACCCCGTGTCGACAAGACAACGTCGGACTTCAAGGCCATTGAACTGGCCAGTGACATACAGCGGACGAATGTGTCCCTGTATAGGAGGGTCTTCATCCTTACCGGAGAACGAGATAACTGCCTGACATTCGGCGTCCTCGATCGTTTCGGCGTGAAAGGCCTCTGCAGCCGCAACCTCTGTCTCAAACTGGAGGGGGCTCTTCAGGGCTTCAGCGAGTGCCTCGCGCATCTCAGATGACATGCGCAGAGCCTCAAGGATGGAGAGCCTTGCTGGGATGTCGGCCAAGTGCTTCAGGACATCATACTTTTTGGCCAAGCGCGAGCTCCTGGTTGCAGGAGGTTGCTCTGCGGTTGGTGGCATGACGGGCCTTACCGGTTGGATCGGCGGCCGACTGGTACTTGGCGCATCTCGCTGTTCACTAGTCGCAGTCCGGGAAATGGTCACCGTACTGGAGTCAGGAGGCCGGGATGGACTTGTGGCAGGGCGGAGCTGGTCGCGACGCGGCTGAGGCGGTTCTGCCTGGTCCCACACCACAAACAGTGGCGGAGGCGAATCCGTCATCCCCGGATGGGGAGCCTGCGCACGTTGAGCTCGATCTTGAGCCTGCCGCCTAGTCTCAGTGGCGTGCACGGCCTGGCCGGAGGTACCGACGGCTGTGCCCCGGCGACTCCTGCTGCTGCGGTTCTTCCGACGGTGGCGACGACCGGGGACACTAGGGAGGTCCACCTGGTGTTCTTCAACGTCGGGAACCGAAAAGGGATTTACCAGCTCGACGGTGTTAACCGAAGCGTACCCAATACCGTCATCGGACGAATCATCCATCACCGGGCGGATCTGAGGAGGGACCCCCATCTCCGGGGGCATGAAATCGCCGAGAGTACGGGATAGTGGCGGAACTGGCGGGGCGCGCTCTTCCTTCTTGCGCTGCCGCCGTTTGCTCCTCTTGGAGGAGGCAGACCGGGACGACAATGCCGAAGCAGCACCCGCAGGTTCTGGGGGCTCAGGCTGATTCAAGCGCGCACGGATGATTCCCTGGGCGCGAATGGTCGTCTTGCGGGCCATCCAGTTATTGTACTTCTGGGATCCGCGGTCGGAGACCAGCTGCCATTCTTTCTCATCGCCACCATCGTCATCTGATCCCACGAACACGCCCGCTACCTGTGCTGGAGCTGGGCCCAACCTGATTACATTGTTGTTAATCTGTTCTTGCCAGTCCTTAAACACATAGCACCGCTGGATGGTGTACCCCAGGGCCCGATGGTAGGGGCAGTGGCGGGGGTTATCTGTGAGATGTGCCTCCTCTGGCTTCCAACACTCAGGCAGTCGCACAATCCTCTGCTCCAGGGCGCTCCGGAAATAACCGGGGACCTGATCCTCATGGAATGAGTACGTCAGGTGTCGCGGGCCCCTGGGAGCGCGGTCTTGACGAGGGGCTGGAGGGGCCTGCCGAGGAGGTGGACCCTGATTATCTCGCCTAGGTTGTGGCGGTACATTACGCGGAGGGGCCGGCCGGTTCTGAGGCTGCCGTTGCTGGGCCGGGAACTGAGCCCGTGGAGGCGGATTCCTGTGAGGCTGCGGAGCTGGCCTCACCGGCAGCAGCTCCAACGGCCTGGGAGCCTCTATCTGGGCCACAGCAGCGGGCTCAGCCCTGCTGGCTCTCCTTGCAGGAATCATAGGAGGCAGCGGGTGTGCCTGGCTGGCCTGTTGCAGGGCTTCCTCAAGACGTTGAGCTTTGTCTGAGAAGTCCCTGAACCCTCCGGGGTAATTCTGAGTAATCAGGGAAGGGACCAGCTCGGTCTTGACGTTCCCGACGCACATTGTCAGCAACTGCTCCTGAGTCAATGGCATGTCAAGGGAATACGTGAGACCCTTCCATCGGGCGACGAAGTCCGCGACTCGCTCATCAGGCCTCTGCTTGCACTTGAAGAGGTCTGCGATACTCGTCTTCCAGGTCGTGGAACTGAACTGGTAGAGGAACTGTCTACGGAGGTCCTCCCAGCTGGTTACCGACCCGACGGGGAGCTGGCTGTACCAGACAAATGCTGGCCCTTCCACTGTCTGAACAAAGCAGCGAAGCTTAGCGGCCTCCTGCTGCGCCGGAGTCCCCAACATAGGCCCGCACCTCGAGTTGAAGTGGGCTAAATGCTGTGGCGGATCTCCAGTCCCGTTGAAGGGGGCGAAAGTGGGATTCCCGAATCCCGGAGGCGCCGGCATGTCATCCACCCATGCTGGGTAGGGCTTGCCGTCCGGTGGGATCGCCACCTGCCGAGTCTCCAAGGCTTCCAAGCGGGCAATGAGTGCCGCCATCGGATCGTCCGGACATGGGTTCCAGTCCTGGCGAGGATCTCTAACCACGAGCGCATTGCATGGCCCTTCAATCGGGTCGTCGACCGGGTCGTCGAACTCGGCAGCTCGTGGGATGGCGGGCGGAGCGGCCCTTGGGGCAGCGGGAGGAATCCGAGCGGGATCTCTCAGGTAGTCACGCCGCTCGGGAGGGTGTGGCAAAACATACCGCGCCCTCTTGCCGTAGGCAATGGCCTCTCTCCTGTCGGCGAACACGGCGTAATCACGGTTGCCCGGGAGAGTCTCGTCGAGGTGCGGCTGTTCCGGTCCCTGTTGTCCTGGCCTGGGATCACCGTAGTCAGGCCGCTGCTCCGCAGCGCGCTCGGCGAGGAGCTGGTCAACCAGCCTCTTCTGTTCGGCGAGCTGCTGACGTAGCATAGCCTTCTCGGGATCCTCCTCTGCCCTCCGCATGGAGGCAGATGGGTCGGCGGGCTTTACAGCCTCGCTGTGCTCTTTTCCTTTGCTGACGTTTCGGCTCAACGTCAGTGCTTCAGTGGGCGCGGGGAGCCCCAGGAGGTTCCTCTGATGATGAGTAACTCTCACCGATGGATCTGACGACGGCTTGTCTTCGGGGGGGAAGCCCCCGTCGAGAAGTTCCAAGTCGTTCCCCTCTCCCGACAGGTCAGCCATATTGACTGTTCCTGTCCCTGGGGATATACCCTCAGGGCCACCCAGCGAATCGGGCTGTCGGCGGATCACACTGAAGCGTAGGGCAGCGTACTGCCCCCATCCACGGATATACACGTGGGGGGTGGCTTCCTCGATAACTTTGCGGAGTACTTGAAAACACTCAACGCATCGTTGTTGGAGGGCCTCGTGGTGCCCAAATGACCCGGGGTGCCGGACCGCGGGGAGCGTGGCCAGGTCAATTTGACGGAACTGCTCACCAATATCCTCCAGGTGTAGTTGACTCCCGGGGTATGGCATTTGTAGGTAGTGAAGACGGGAGTGAGTCTCCCGGAGAGTTCGGCGGAAGCATTCGAACTCACCCGGGGTGAGTGATTCGGGTGCATCAAAGCCCGGTCCTGCGACTGGCCAAAACTTCTCAGGGAAGTGGCCCTCTACAAGGACGGTCCAGAAGATCCACGACTCAAACTCGGGACCCAGATCTCCTCGGTCCTCTTCAATGGCTGGGAATGGACGGGGAACCAGCAGTGGTGCCGAGGCGGGCCGTCGGGCCGACGGGCTGGCCGGCGGCGAATACGGCGAGCAGGCCGATTGGCCTCCATATCCCGGGCCTCCCCCTGAGGGTGGCGGTGCCCCAGCTACCACATCACGATAGGACGGGCCGGCGAGCGAACATCCTGCCGTAGCATCGGTGCTCGCCGAGGGTGCACTAGATCGAGGTTCGACCGCCGGTCCCCAGATAAAGTCTCCGGCTTCTCCGATCGGGGCGGAAGGCACTTCCGGAGGGGCCGGTACCAACCGCAAGCTTGATCCTTGGGGGTCTACCAGGCCCTCGTTACTCCGGATATACCTTCGGAGAGAAGCGGGGATCACATCGATCTCGCTCTCGGGGAGCACGAGGCTGACGTGCCGCATTCCTACCCCTGCCCATGACTGGCGGGGTTGGGGAAGGGGCTCTGTCGCCGAATCGTACTCTGCCTCTGAGTCAGAGAAGCACACCGGTCGGATCTCTGTCCGGAATTCCGTAACATTCTTCCCTCGGCGTCGACGCCTTGCCTTCCTGCCCCTGTGTGGTTCTTCGGGGTAGGGCTGATCTCTGTCCTGGCGTCCTCTGGCCGCACTAGTGCTGGGGCCAAGAGGACTGGGAACCAAGGTGCGAGGGGCACCGGGACAGATATCAAAGGGGACGCGGGGAGAGATGATTCCGGGCAGGCCTCCGGGCCGGGATCGGGAGGTGGGATGACCCATGCCTCTTGGATCAGCCACACGGAGTAGACCCTGTTGGTGAATAGCGCTACCGCGAGGTGGTCCGCGGTGGCTACTGCCTGTACCAGCAACCGGGAGAGTCAACCCAACCTGCCTTTGGGGCGGTCGGGGCCTCGATCCGGGTCGGGCATAGGAGTTCCCCCGCTCAGGATGCACAGAGGCCTAGCGACTGGAGCCAGCGGTGGCTCGGGCCAATGCGGCCGCTGTTGCTAGAGCCCCAAGGTGGGCATCCTCTTCCGCTCGTGCCCGACGTTGGCGTCGGGACAGACGAGTCGGAATGAGCGTCGCGGGCAGGTGGAGAGCCTGTTCCTCGACTTGAGGGGCCTGGCGGCGATGTCGCCGTGGCCTGGCGGGAGCCCTTATCGTGGATCCCTGGAGCGGACCTCGGATAGGGTGATCCCGGGCATCTCCCACCTCATCCGCATAAGGAAGGGAACTGTCAGAGCGCTCCGGGGATAAACTCCCGAAGCGATTGGACGTTGAGGTAGGCAGCGGTGCCTCCCCGCGCGGCCCTCGGGGGCGGCGGTGGTGGCGAGGCGCAGCCTCCTCGAGGTCTAGGCGAGCCATTTCCCTAGTGGGGATGACTCCCTCTTCCTCGTATCTCCGCACCAGGGTGTTGATCACCCTTCTCTGGATGACCTCCGAGGGGGAGAGAGGGCGTGGTCGTCCCGCAATTGCGGCTGCTGGGACGGCTGCGGAACGGGCGGGACCACGCGGAGTAGCCGCGTCGGTGTTTCCCCTGTCCCTGCGCCAGTGGGCGGGTGGCGATCGGGCACTGGATCGGGCGACCTGATTTCTGAAAGCAGGGAGAAAGACCCATTAACACTGACAGGAAAAAGGAATCGACAACCAACCATTAGCGCCACGACGCCTTCCGTGGGGGGAACCCAGGCCCTCGAAGTTGCGAGACGGAGTGCCCGATTTCACTTCCCCAGCCCCTGGCGGGTAAGACTGAATGCTTGGCCGGGCAACATGCCGGTCTTCCAACACCTCTGAAAGCCATCGGTCTTCGTATCGAGGAGAAGAGATTCACGTCGGGTTCACCATTTTTCTGTTTCGGTGCGGATGTGCGTCGGGTTACGCTGTTCCGCCAGGACGCGTTCGCGCGTGCACCCGTCAACCCGAGGGGATGGGCGCGCGGCTTGTGGTCCCGCAGTCCCGCTTTCCAAGGGCGGGCGGCATCCGTCCCTTATTCAGGGGCGTCTGCTCCTTGATCGAAACCGGGATGATGGGATGTCGGCTCCTCCTTCCTTGGACGTCTCCTCGGAACTTGTCGCCTAATCCGGGTCTCCCTCATAGACTTAAGAATGTTCGTGAATCTCGTTCCCAGCGCCATATCTTCATGGACACCGGTTAATTACGCTGCTTCCGCCCGGACGTTCCAAGGAGTCTGGGCGGGGCAGCAACCTGCGGTGAGAAGGCCGGGTGGCTCTGGGTGCTGGGGGCGTGTCGTAACACTGCGGCTCTGCACATCTGTCTTCCGTCCCTAATAGGGCTTCTCGAAGGCATGATGGCCTGAGGCATCCCGTACTAGGTGCGGGGAACTGTGTCACCTGAGGTTTTCCTCAGCTTCTCGTGTTTGACACGGGGTATGCCGCGAGTTTAACGTCCAGCGGGGACGGCATCGGACCGATCAACACGAAAAGTGGATCAGATGACAGAACCCCTTGCGGGGAACCTCCGACGCTGGGGCCAGCACATGGGCGGCTTCCCAAGTAACGTGGAGTGGAGTGAAGTGGCATGACCCCACCGGGATGTGGCGGCCCGGGTAAGGATCAGGATGGATGATGAAGTGAAGAGCTTGGACCCCAGAGGGGCTTCCTACGTACCGCGCGTTAACACGGATCAAAGTCAACGTAGTTCGGGCATACAGTTTAACGTCATGCTGGACGTCGGCAAGCCGACTCACGAAGAGGTCGAGGCCGCCGGGCGGAGGATTGAACCGAACCACCTCGCACGGAGGGGGATGGAACGGCCGGGTGGATCACAGTTTCACTTCATGCTGGACGATAAAAGGGGAAATGGAAAAGGGGGGCTGTGGGGAGGCACCGTGGAGATACACACGGGCAGTCTCCCACAGGGGCGGATTCATAGGTGAATCAACGCAAGCGTGAACCCTGGAGGGGTCCACTGATGGACGAACCGATGTAAATACGACCGGGACGACCAGGTGGTGGGCTTGGACCTCAGGGAGTCTTCCTACGTACCCTGTATAGAAGACAGGGATCAAAGTCCACGTAGTTCATTCTGTCAGGACTTACGCACTTGGGGCAGCCCGGATGCTGCAAAACTCAGTTGGAAGGGACTTGGACCGAAAGCAGAAGACACCTCGATCCCAGTCAGACCCTCTACTGGCTTCGACAGTGGGGAGGCGCAATGGAGATACACATGTGCAGCCTCCCACGAGAAACTAGGGGTTTGTAATACCCTGCCCCCGTAGGGAAAAGCCACTCCCATTAAATCGTCCCTAAAGAGGGGCAATCCCGACATCCCTGCAGGGACGAGCGGGTGGGGGCCACATCCAAACCGGGGGGACCCTGCGTGCGGAGCACGGGATCAGGTTGCGGACGGTTTAGCGTCTTGCCAGACGAAGTACAGTTTAACGTCATGTGTTGAGGACGAAGCGGACGGTTTAACGTCTTGCCGGACGAAGTACAGTTTAACGTCATGTGTTGAGGACGAAGCACTTGGCAGTTTAACGTCTTGTAGCGCGGACGATGGGGGCTAGGCAGTTTAACGTCGTGCAGCTTGGACGGATGTGCAGTTTAACGTCATGCTGGACGAATATGCAGTTTAACGTCATGCTGGACGTATGCGCAGTTTAACGTCATGCGGGACGAATGCGCAGTTTAACGTCATGCGGGACGAATGTGCAGTTTAACGTCATGCTGGGCATAGGTTGCCGGACGATGGGTGCATGTCACTTCGCACGAACCTGGAGGGCCGCACGGGAAGACAACGCACGGTGCGGGCACCCGGGATGAGAATCATCGGGTGCCACACAGGCGGGTACCCTTAGGAGGTCAACGGGGACGACCCTGGCAGATTGCGCGCAAAAAGGAAGCTTTGCGCGCAATACTGCGGGCCGGCGCGCAATCAGGGCGGCTGGCGCGCAATTGGGCCAGCGCCTTGCGCGCGGATGCTTGAGATTGCTCACACCGGGCTTCGGATAGCGCGCGGGGGCAACGGCTCATTCTTTAACGAATGGCCACTTGAAAGAAGGGGGGTGCGCGCAATCAGGCCGGATTGCACGCGCCCCGGGGGCAATTGCGCGCAAGCGGGTTCTTTTGCGCTCAAAGGCCTTAGGGTGAGTTTTTATTCAAATGAAAGGAGCCAGCGGGGATTGCGTGCGAAGGCGGACCCCGAGGCTTTCTTGCGCGAAAGAAAGGAGGTTACCTGAAGTTCGTCATTGCGCGCGGAAGGGGTTGAATTGCGCGCATGAGAGACGTTTCGACTTCCAGCAACCTTTGAAACGTTGGGGGTCGCCTTATATTTATAGGCAACCCCGGGCGCGGAATCCAGGGTGCGAGCGCGAAATTCTCCTCGCGGGCGCGGAATCGGGCGCGGCGCGCAAGGGAGTCGCGCGGACCCGCGGCGCGCAAAATTGCGCGCCGGACCGGCGCATTGCGCGCATCCCGGGGGGTTTGCGCGCGGAACATCACCTTTGCGCGCGGGCCTCTGAAATTCCGCGCAAGGCCTCCGGGCCCTCCGAAACATCCTTCCGACTCCAAATATGACCTCGCTTTCCGCATCCGGAGCTTCGTTTGGGAACAACGGACTTTTCCGGCGTCTACAGTGGTCAAACCAGTTTACTTTTTAGAGACCTCTATAAATATGAGGTGGGACTAGCTGTTGAGATAATAATTGAAAACAGATTATCTCAAATCAGCTGAAGGTGAGATCCTTTTATTGGAAGAAATAAAAGGGATAGTTATTTTGTTATCTTTTTTACTTTACATTATCATAGTGATTGTATTTTTCTCTCTTTTATGTATTAATTCTATCCAAAACACATAATTTAGAATTTTCTTTCATTTTTATTTTTTATTCTATAAATCAAGTGTGTGTGCATGATTTCTTATCATGAATAAGTTGTGTATACTTTCTATCTTCGTAACATGTAATCAAGGAGGATGTGAAAACTTTTGAACAGTAGAAATTTAAAAGGATATTAATCTAGAATAGTTATTTTGCGAGTCATTATTATTTATATCATAAAAGTGGTGTAAAGGGGTTAGTTTAGTTTTATACACATGTAAGGCCAATGGGAGTTTTTCTAGAAGTAGGAAGAATGGTGTGAGATGAAGGAAAGATCGAGATTTCCAAGTTTCATGGGTTAGAATTTTGATTCTGGTAGATATATTTAAAAGATATTATCATATATAAATATCTTGATGCTTCATTGTCTAGATAATGTCTAGAAAAAACATAAAAAATTAGAATTGTATTTATTATATAATAATTCCCTTGACTTATTATAATTTTATCTTACATGGAGTATTTCTTTCAATATTTGGGTGAAGAAAATTAATGTAGAAGTTATGAAATCATTAGATTACATGAATGAGAAATCAGTGGAACTCAATAGAAGCATTATTATAAATTAATTAATCATATTAATAATAGAATTGCACCATGTTAACTATTTCAATATGATCCAAGGAAAACATGAATCTTTTAACCTTACTTTCATGGATGATGTGTGGGTGTTTATTCTTCCATCTTCACTTTTATAAATCTTGGGTGTTATAGTGATAGAAGAGATTAATTCAATATGAATAATATAACTTGTTATTTTTTACATTTAAAAATTTATTCCTAATGAGGAGTTGAGGTAGAAGTAAATCCAAGTACCTTTTAGAAGTTTGTTCAATGATGTTGGACAGGTATGATCACCTCAACAGAAGGACCATAGGAAGAAAGCATCGAGTGATAAGTCCAAAGGAAGAAGTTGGAATATATTAGATACTCAAGGACCTAATTTTTGGATTTATTGAATGAAGTGATATATTAAGAAATAATTTATAAATAAAATGGATTATAGTGGAAAGGATTTAACTTCTGTAAGAACAAATTCTGTTAGTTTGATAGAATGTGGTAACAGATTTTTGTTTCAGGTAAATATTCTAGAAGAGTCATGGGTTATTAACAATTTTTATTTTTTCAATTCATCTAGTGATCAAGGATTCATGGTGGAAAAGTATTCCATATGCTTGAGTAGATTACATTTGGTAGATCATAATGTTATAGAGATAATTGAAAAATTAAATTTTAACATTTAAATGAAGAATGGAGGAACCTCAAAGATGAAAGATGTTAGCCACATTACAGATCTCTTGAAGAACCTCATATCAGTTTTAAAAATTGATAAAGTAGGTTTTTGAACCCCTTTATTCAATAGGGTTAATAAAATAATAAAAAATACCTAGTAATTACTTGAGGGGTTAAAAATTTATCCATATACTTTAATAGAATAAAATGAAATTATGACATCCAGAAGCATTACATCAGAAAATATGGAAGTATAACACTTAAGATATGTCCACCATAGTGAGAATGATATGAAATTTCTAGTGAAATGGAATAAATAAACAAAATTACATATATTTTAGAATATTTGAAAGCTTTATGTTGGGGAAACAAAACAATATGTCCTTTAATTTGGATGGATTGAATCTTAGGAATTTGAAGCTAGTACTTTTCCATTATGATGTTTGGGGGGATACCTTTGTAAAATCTAATAGGGGATCTCTGTAGTCTGTGACTTTTATTAATGATTCCACTTAAATTTATTTGAATTACTTCCTAAATATTAAGTATGATGTTTATTAGTCTTCTAATTCAATTTAATGCTTTGGATAAATAGAAGTTAGATTAGAAGATGAAGTTCCTCAAAACAAACAATGGTGGGGAGAACATCACATACGACTTCTAAAACTTTTGTTATAATAAGGAAGTTGTGAATGATAATACAATTCCAAGAACACCACAATAAAATGGAGTGGATGAAATAATAAATATGAATTTATTAGATAAAGTGTTTAGTACGATGCTTCACTTTGGAATACCAAATGAAATTGGGGTAGAACAAATAAATATGGTGGCATACTTAGTGAACAGAAATATAGATTTTACTATGGGAAAAGAACATTTTGAAGAATTATTCTCTACTAAAATCCTTAAATTAAATATATAAAGGTTTTTGGAAGTGGGGAATATGTTCATGTTGATTTTAATAATATATATATATTGGATACTAAATCCAATGTGTGTTTTCTTATTATTTATTAGGATAATAACATTCCATGTCATTTTTCAGATGATGAAAACATGAAATTAATCTTGATTAGCGATGTTGTTTTGAATGAGAAGCTTTTATGGAAACATTGGAACTTAGAAGAAAATGGATTTGATGAAAAATCAACCATTTAATTTAATGTTTACCAAAATGAGATTATTAGAAATAAAATAAAATAATTTCTGAAATGTTCTACATATACTAGAACTTGATATAGAGTATCCAAAATAAAAGTTTTATAAGGAAGATTAGAACCAAGTTGTGTAGAATGGCTATTCAGTTGATCATATCAAATAAAATCAGGAAACTAGTTCATAGGTTTGGGGTTGATATGAACATTCCCCTTTTAAATTATTTTTGAGAACTATAACATCTTGAAGAAACAGCTACCCTAAGAGACTCATAGTAATGGGATCTGTCTATAAAGGAGGAAATGAATTCCTTAAAGCTCAACATAATGTGAGATCTTGGTAAAATTCTGAAAGTGAATAAATATATAGAGAAAAAATTAGTTTTATATATAAATGAAGAAGTATGTGATTCTAGAAGGTACAATTCATATCCTATAATGAATGATTTCTAATAAATGGAAAAAATTGACTTTTCTATGTTTTTATCATTAGTCATTAATCACATTACTATTTAGATTATGTTGAGTATTTTTATCTATAATAATTTTCACTTGGAGTTTATGGTTGTTAAGACATACTTTCTTCAAGATTATTTGAAGGAAGAGGTCTATACAGTTTAACCAAATAGTTAGAAAGATTATTGGAAGGATAAACTATTTTATAAGTTGAAGAGAACTCTTTGTGTATTAAATCAAGCCTCTCTAAAGTGGAATAAGAAGTTTGATACTTTCATTCATGGATATAATTTCACTCAGTGTTGTTCTAATCACTTTTTCTATCAGAATAAATGGGTTGATGGAAAATTCATTATAAACTATCTGTGTGTGGATGATACATTTCTTATAGAACCAGAAATTTAATAGATTAAAAATTTGAAAATAATATTGCCTTGAAGGTTTGAGATGAAGTGTCTTGTACATGTCATTAAATATTTGGAATGAAATATGAGAGAGATTGTAAGGATATTACTTTGAAGTTATGCTAATTGGAATACATTCATAAGTTCATTGAAATATTTATAATGACTATATGTAAAATTGTCTCAGATACCCTTTCCAAACACTTCAATCATTCAAAGGCATGGGAACCATATTTATAAGAAGAATCCCCAGACATAGAAAAGGTTATTTATGCCTCAAATTTTGAAATTTTGATGTATGAAATGATTTTTCCCACGTCTTGATATTTTTTTAACAATAGAATTTTTGAGTCATTTCATCTAAAATCCTAGAAAAAGGCATTCAGTGGTTATGAAATAGATTATATGATATCTAAGTGGTGTAAAATATATAGTGTTATGCTTCGATAATGATGATCAATTAAAGGGTTTTTTGGATGCATATTTTACTGGAGACATGTATTCTCATAAGAGAATAATAGTTTTTGTGTAAAATTTTGGAAGGGAAGTGGTCAGTTGAAGTTCTAATTTAAATATTATGGTTACCCTTACAATAATTAAAGAATATTATATTTATATTAAAAAAATCTAAAAAATAGTTTTTTTTGTTTATGTGAATGCAGAAGGGGCTCATTAATGAATAAGAAGGAGGAATTTTTTTATGTGATAGTCAGAGATCTTTTCACCATGCTAAGAATATCTATTGTAATCAGAGGAAAAAACACATCAATTTGAAATTACATTTCATCAAGAATATATTAGAAGGAATAATTTTGGAACATTACAAGGGGTTTATAAAGCATAATCCTATATAGATAGACATAAAGGTGTTATTCCAACAATGTTTAAGGAAATATATTGCAAAATTTAGACTTGGATAAATGGAAGGAGATAAAGAAAACATCATGTAATATAATAAGGATAACTCTTATGAATGTGGAAGGTGTTTGGAATCCCTAGAAAATTATTCAAGTGGGATATTTTTTGTTTTTTTAAGTATCTTTATTTTTTCATAAGGATGTTTTTGGAAATTTCATTTTTGAGAGGAGTGTTTTTGAAAATAAGTTCCTAGACAGTGGCTATTGATCATAGTTTTTTACGAGGGGATTTTTTTCTAAAACATTTTATTATTATATCCTAAAAAAGTATTAGAATTGGATTTTTTTATACTTCGGTTTCATGTATATTCATTGGTTTTAAATGATCAATCTAACGGTCTAACTATCACTAGTGCAGAAAACATTTTTTACGTCGGTTATTTTTTATTATTTACGTCGGTTTTTAGGCGACGTTAATACGGACGACGTTATAAATAACGTTTTTTACGTCGGTTATTTAAAACCCAACGTAATATCCCTAACATCACGGTGGTTATCACGTCGGTTCATATAATAACCGACGTGATATATATGCGTGGGGGTGCTTTATCACGTCGGTTATTCCCTAAACCGACGTGAATAAACGCCTGGGATATCGTTTATCACGTCGGTTATGTCATAACCGACGTGATAAACCCTTCCCCTGGCCTATTATCACGTCGGTTTCTTAAATAACCGACGTGATAAAAAGGCCTGGGAAACATTTTAGCACGTCGGTTATCCAATAACCGACGTGGTAAATCGATTCCCAGGCCTTTTAGCACGTCGGTTATATTAAGAACCGACGTGATAAAAGCCCCGGGAACGGTTTATCACGTCGGTTCTAGAAAAACCCGACGTGATAAAGCCCTACCGATTGATTTACCACGTCGGTTATAAAATAACCGACGTGAAAGAAATTATTATTTTTTATATAATTGCACTTCTCTCACCAAAAAGCAACCAGAAACCAAACAAAAATAACCATGCCAGCCCTCCCCCAAGACCCAACTGAACCCCACCCTCATCAATACCCACCTAACAACCTGGCCAGCCCTCCCCCACCACATTGGAGCCCCACCACAACCCTTCCCCACCCCTTGGACAGCCCCCCCCCCACCCTCATTTACACCCCCACGACCCCTAGTACAGCCTCAAACACCCATTGGACACCCCTCCCACATCCCTTGGACACCCTCCACCCCTTGGAAACCCCCCCACCCCTTGGACAGCCCCCCACCCTCATTTACACCCCCAACACCCCTAGTATAGCCTCAAACACCCATTGGACACCCCCCACACCTTGACAGCCCTCCCAGACCCCTTGGACACCCACCCCGACCCCTGGACACCCCCCCGATCCCTTGGACAACCCCAAACACCCCTTGGACACCCCTCCCATATCCCTTGGACACCCCCCCACCCCTTGGACACCCCCCACCCCTTGGACAGCCCCCCCACCCTCATTTACACCCAACCGGCCCCTTGGACAGAACTCCCAGACACCTTGGACACCACTCCCATATCCCTTGGACACCCCCCACCCCTTGGACAGCCCCCCCACCCTCATTTACACCCAATCGGCCCCTTATACAGAACTCCCAGACACCTTGGACACCACTCCCATATCCCTTGGACACCCCCCACCCCTTGGACACCCCCCACCCCTTCGACAGCCCCCCACCCTCATTTACACAACTAGGACAGCCCCAAACACCCCTTGGACACCCCTCCCATATCCCTTGGACACCCCCCCCCCACCCCTTGGACACCCCCCCACCCCTTGGACAGCCCCCCACCCCCTGGACACCCCCCCGACCCCTTGGAAACCCCCCTACCCCTTGGAAACCCCCCCATCCCCTTGGACAGCCCCAAACACCCCTTGGACACCCCTCCTATATCCCTTGGACACCCCCCACCCTCATTTACACCCAACCGACTCCTTGGACAGCCCCAAACACACCTTGGACACCCCTCCCATATCCCTTGGACACCCCCACCCCTTGGACACCCCCCCGACCCCTAGGACAGCCCCAAACACACCTTGGACACCCCTCCCATATCCCTTGGACACCCCCCAAACACCCACCCACCCCCTTGGAACCTCTCCCCCCATACCAAAATCCAGACCAGAAAAACCATCAACAGTAGACCAAAACAAGAAGTAGAGAAAAATTAAACATTCACTTATATAACATTCAAAACTTACACTGTCAGCTTAAAAAAAACTAAATCCATCCTAAACGACTACGAAATACACAATTACATTGACAATATTCAAAATTACATTTTACATTACAAACAACTAAAAGTCAATCAAACCTGTAAAATAATTTGACCACTCCACTTGTAAGTGTTTGATATCTTCAGCAGTAAAGGGTTGAGGGTCATCAAAAAGCTTCAAAGGAAAAGGATAGTAGTCAACGTGTATAATGAATAAATCAAATTGAAATATTATGAGAAAGAGGAAATCTTACCAGGTCAAAACTCAGAACTGTCCCAGTTGTTATTATTTCATACATAAATCTTAACATGTAATATCCGCATTCGATGATGCCTTGTTGCTCATGACATTTCTGTTTGAATGAGTGTAAATTCAATATATTATTTTTATGTAATAAATCAAAATGTACAAATTATAAATGGATATTTACCTTCGCATGTACGTATTTGATCTTGAAATTCCTTTTCTTTGCGCTTTTTCGAAAGTGGACCCATGCCCTGTTAGAAAATAATACGAATGGGGTAAATTTAAAATTCATTATAATATATAAAACTATTGTGAAATTGAAACTTACGTTTCCAATATATTCTTAAAACTTTCTCGCACATCATCATGGAGAGAGCATATCCAATAAAGTGTTTTCTCCCTAGGGCAAAAAACCCCTAACATCCAATGATCCCTGATAAAAGGAAATTTAACGTTAGTGGTTTTTTATGTTAAAAGATAATTAACTCTTTGAGAGGGATGTGTTTCATACCTCTCACAAAAAGGCATCATCCAACACTGTGTGATTACATTCTTTTCAAATCTTTCAGCAATATAAAGCATTCTTTGTTCCTCATCCAATGCACATGCTTCAGGGGAAATCAATTGTGGGTCCACGAATCCATATACATCTGTCAGCTCATTCCTCTCACAAATTTTATACAAATACCTAATACAAAGCAGACATAAGTATACATTTTTAATAAATATAACGCAAGGAAAAGGTGTTAAGACTTACATGATAAAAATTTGCACCACGTTGATGCCCAACTTATCTCCAGTGAAAAACTCCATGATATCAGTTTTCATAATCCCCACACATAGTTCACGTCCACAGACATGAGCTTCCATTGTAAAGTCATAATGATCCGCCAACAAATTTGAATATCTTGACAATTTGTCAAGACTGCTAGTATCTGCATCTGATGTCATAGCTATCTGTCTTTGTTGTTGTCTATACAGTATTTCTTTACCTTTGAAGTATTCCTGTAATAATAAATTGAAAAATATATTAGTTTTCAAATGATAAAACATTAATAAAAATATAAAATAAAAGATATAACATCCATACCTCTATGGTAATGAGTCGAAGAAGTCTGGATGGCCATAGTAAAAAATGGCCGATACTATGTCCAACTATCGTCACCTCATCTGTAGGTAATGGTATCCAAGCTGATCTATCTATAATATCCTGTACAGTGACCCTCTGATTCTCTACCTCTAACTGTTGATGATGAACTGTATCTCCTATACAATATACCATCCCATATGCAACTATATGATGTTGAGGATCATCAACATACAACTCACAATAAGTAGGTAGCTTCGGCGGAGGAGGAGGATCAAAAATGGGGTCCGCAGGCTGAGGTGGGGGAGTGGGAGCTACTGGGAGAGGTGGAGTGGGAGCTGCACCCTGAAATTGTCTTTGCAAGTCTGCAAACATTAACTGCACCGATGCTCTAATCTTTTCCTCCATTGTCGCATTAATATTATGGACTTCAGCCTCCAAGGATTCTATTTTTTTTATAAACTCCCTCAACGTTAGAAGTTGAGGAACGTTGCAACACTTTTCTTACCGATACACCTGCCGGATATCCTCTTACACGGCTAGGATGTTCAGGCTTTCCCAATGCCACAGATAAAATATCTTCCCTCCCAGATGGTGTAAATGTCCCCTGTGAACTCTTCTCCTCAAGAGAGTCCTGTAATAATTAATTGAACATTTCTATAATGATTGGAAATATATGACGAAAATAGTAAACTTAAATAAATAAAATAGATATCTTACAATCCTCTCAACTACGAGTCTCGATTCTTCCGAAAGATATTTTCCTTTTTTGCCCTTCCGAGCTCTTTTCCATTTCTCATGTCTAGATGGAGGGGATGGAGGGGCCACCTCTCCAGAGCTTGAAGACTCAGCTCTTAGTTGTTGAAATTTTTCTGTCATCATTTGTTCTTCCAATAATGCATACCCTCCCCGAGATAAACTATGAGGGTATACATTTTTAGATTGGATCTCTTGATGAGCTTTCCTTGTTTGCTATAAATTAAGAATAAGTAATCATTAAAAAAACAATAATAAGATCATTTATATAAGAAATCTTATAAAAGTTTACATTGCCCTTACCAAAAATGATTCTTTTCTTCTACTTTCAAAAAATTGTCTCCATGTGTCTTCATCTATAAAAGGATATATACGACATGGATTCTCACGACTCCTATGACCATAAATGAAATCAGATGAGAGGGTTGATTTGAAATCCCTCAATCTCCTAGCAGCCAATGATAAGCATTTCTTCCTGACTCCTCCAGTGTCAGGAATATCAAATGTCATCTGATAAAAAAGAGGTTAAAAATATTATATATACTAGAAACATTTAAAGAACAGTCATACAATAGAAAAAGATCTTACCAAAATGGTCTCCCACAGCTGAGAAATTATCGCCTTATCCACACTTCTCCAATCATCATAGAGAATGCTTACTTTGCTCTTAGCCTGAGTTGCTACAAAACCATTAAAATCTTTAGCATTTGGACCTCTAGGAAGATCATCATCATCAAACTCCATGACTATCCTCTCCTCCTTCGTACGGGCAAGTGATAATTTTGGTAAACGTGTGCACCCACGCTTACCAACCTTTGAACTCTTTTTCGTAATAGGACCATGTGAATGTTCCTCCCCATATGTATGACCAATATGTTCATCTCCAGAATCATGTGGCTGATCAACTGATTGATCTGTCATTTTCCTTCAAATCAAAAAAACAAACATTAGTTCACAAATAGAAAAGTGTACTAAATTACATAATAGTAAACATTGGTAATATGGTAAGCATGTTAAACAATGATAAACATGGTAAACACAGGAAAAAGGTTGCCAAGGAGTTGGCCCAAGAAAGCTGAAAAGTGGACTCACTGAGTCCACCGGTCAGCCGGTGTGAGCTCACCGGCCAGCCGGAGGACCCAGGCAGTAGACTTGCCCACTGCCTGGTGCCACCGGCCGGCCGCTGGCTCACCACCGGCCGGCCGGTGGACCAGACAGCCTTCCTCTGTCTGGACCACCGGCCCGCCGCTGGATCACCACCGGCCGGCCGGTGGACCAGACAGAGAGCCTTCCTCTGTCTGGACCACCGGCCGGCCGCTGGCTCAGCACCGGCCGGCCGCTGGTGATCCAGACAGAGAGGAAGGCTCTCTGTCTGGTCCACCGGTCGGCCGGTGGTGATCCAGCGGCCGGCCGGTGGACCAGACAGAGAGCCTTCCTCTCTGTCTGAACCACGGGCCGGCCCCTGGCTCAACACCGGCCGGCCGCTGGTGATCCAGACAGAGAGGAAGGCTCTCTGTCTGGTCCACCGGCCGGCCGGTGGTGAGCCAGCGGCCGGCCGGTGGTTCAGACAGAGAGGAAGGCTCTCTGTCTGGACCACCGGCCGGCCGCTGGCTCAGCACCGGCCCGCCGGTGGACCAGACAGAGCTTTGTTCTGGACCACCGGCCAACCGGTGATCCACCACCGGCCAGCCGGTGCGCCCAGGACTTCTCCTCTTTACGGTTTTTATTGTTTTATCGTTTTGGTTTGATACATGTTTTAATAAGTAAAAAATTTACAGTATCTAACATTATATGAAAAAACTAAATGTAAACAAGAAATAAACTTGTGTTACCGGTAATTTTAGGAATGTACAGTTGGATTGTTTTCCCAAATTCCTTCGTCGTGATCGTTCCTTATGGCACAAACCATGTCTTCAACATACTCATCATTATGTTCTGTTAATCTTTCCATGGAAGTAGGGATCTCACATAAATCAGCATCTTCATCAAATTCATCCTCACCAACATATTGGTTTTTCCCTTGTAAAACAACAGCCCACTGCATATCTGATTGATCTACTACATAGAAAATTTGTTTGGCATGTGTTGCCATTATAAAAGAATCAGCTGTGTCTTCCAATCTATTCAGATTAACAAGTGTCATTCCAAATTCATCGTGTCTGACACTGTTGTTACCGATAAACCATTTACAGTTAAAAACGGGAACTTTAATTTTAAAGTAATCAGCCTCCCATATGTCTTCAATCACTCCATAATATGCACTTGATGCCGAAATTGGGTTTCTGTCCTTAGCACTCGAAAAATTCATTGCTTCTGCAAACACCAATACACCACTATTCTGAACTGCACTTCCGTTGTCCTGAGGTTTCGTATGAAATGTATAGCCATTAATGTCATAAGCGGACCATGTTATCACATTTAAAGATGGACCACCCACTATCCATTTTAATGTCTCTGATACATCTGATCTACCAAGCAAGGTCTTTTTAAACCACGGCAAAAAAGTTTTGTTGTGCTCATTCAAAATCCACATTTCTTTCTTCTTTGGATGACATTGTTTCAACTCATTAATATGCAATGTGATATACGGTTGAACATCAGCTATGTTATTCAAGATGTATGATTCTAACTTCTTCATATGTTCAGCTGATAGTGATTTGACTTTCAAGCCACAAATCCCCTTTCCCTCATTATTAACCCGTTCATGGCGAGATGGAGGCAAACCTATGTGTTGCGTCGTAGCCAAGTAGCTCGTACAAAACTATGCTACCTCCTCAGAAATATACTTTTCAATAATGGAGGCTTCAGGTCGATATGGATTTTTAACATATCCCTTTAATATTTTCATATAACTTTCAAAAGGATACATCCAACGTAGATATACAGGTCCACAAAGCCTTATTTCTCGAACCAGATGAATCATTAAATTCACCATCATATCAAAAAAAGTTGGAGGAAAATACATTTCCAAATCACAAAGTATAAAAATTGAATCCTTTTCCAAAATGTTCAAAGCATTCACATCAATCGCCTTGTTGCAAATTGAATTGAAAAAATAACACAACCTCATTATAGTCTTTCTGACACGGATGGGAAATATTCCACGCAGTGCAACTGGTAGAATTTGTTGCATCATGACGTGACAATCATGTGATTTCATACCTATCAACTTCAAGTCTTTCAATGAGACAAAATTTTTTACATTTGAAGAATAACCTTGAGGCACTTTGATATCATGAAGACACTGACAGAAGCTACTTTTCTCCCTCTTCGATAATGTATGACAAGCCGGGGGAAGAAATGTTCGTCTTCCTTTAGGAGTGGGAGCTAACTCCAAACGTATTCCCATTGACAGTAGGTCTAACCTTGAATTCAACCCATCTTTTGTCTTTCCTTTAATATCTAGCAATGTTCCGATCAAAGAATCACAGATATTCTTCTCCACGTGCATGAAATCAATATTATGTTTGACTTCATGATACCTCCAATATGGTAGCTCAAAAAATATTGACCTTTTCTTCCAAATATGTCTATCATTACCAGATTTCTGTGTCTTTCCCAATGTCACATCAAGGTTTTTCACCCTCTCAAAATACAATTCTGGGGATAAAGGTTGAGGAGCAGTATCAAATTCTTGTGAGCCATTGAATGCCTTTTTTAGTCTTCTATAAGGGTGATCCATAGGCAAAAACTTTCGATGACCCATGTACACTGTTTTCCTCCCATGATGCAATTGACAATATGACGTCTGTTGTTCGCAAATTGGACATGCTTTATTCCCTTTAACACTGTATCCAGACAAATTTCCATATGCTGGGAAGTCATTTATAGTGAATAGAAGCACTGCATGCAGTTGAAAATATTCCATTTTATAAGAATCATACACCCTAATACCATCAACCCATAACAGTTTCAAATCATCAATCAGCGGTGACAAGTATACATCAATATCATTGCCGGGTTGCTTTGGACCAGAGATCATGATACTCAACATGACATATTTGCGCTTCATACAAACTTCAGGAGAGAGGTTGTAAATTACCAATAAAACAGGCCATGAACTATGTGTGCTACTGAGGGTTCGGTATGGATTCATTCCATCTGTGCACAAGCCTAGTCTCAGATTTCTAATTTCATTTCCAAATGTAGGGTACTGGGCATCAATTTTCTTCCATTGTGGACAATCAGCTGGATGACGTATTTTTCCATCACATACCCGCTCATCAGCATGCCATCTTAACCTTTTTGCATCATGTGAATTAGCAAATAAACGTTGGAAACGAGGAATTATAGAAAGATGCCAAAATACCTTTGAAGGGAGCTTTGTAATCTCTACATCATTTTGTGATTTTTCTTTCACCTTATACCGTGATGTCCCACATTTGGGACACTCTTTCAGAAATTCATATTCCTTCCTATATATAATGCAGTCATTCGGACAGGCATGTATTTTCCTGTATCCCAATCCCATCGGGCATAATATTTTTTTGGCCTTATAATGTGAATCTGGAAGATCGTTATCTTTTGGAAGAATGTCTTTCATCAATTGTAGCAGCTCTGTAAAACTTCTGTCACTCCATCCATGTTTCGCCTTCAGGTTAATCAATCTTAACACCGCCGAAAAAACCGTAAAATCTGTACAACCAGGATATAATGGTTTTTCGGCATCACCATATAGACGTGCAACTGTCGGTTCTATCTCAATTTGTTTTGCTACAATATCGCGAATCATTTCTTCAATTCCATCGGAGTTACCATCTTGCGATTCATTATCATCAGTGACATTCTGTCCAGTTTCGCCATGCCAAATCCAAGGGTTGTAACTCGGATTGAAACCATGACAAATCAGATGATCTTTTATCTCTCTACTTTTCAACTTCTTCATATTCAGACATTTCAGGCATGGACAGAAAAAAATGTCACTACTTGGAACATTTCGTTTAGCAAATTCCAAAAAGGCATCAACACCTTCCTCATATTCATTGCTCATTCGATGTGTCGTAATCCAACTTCGACTCATTATTACCTATAACAAATAGAAAAAATATATATATTTTTTAGATAAGACAAATATATGTTTATATGAAAAAAATCATAATTTGAATGTAAACAATTTTAAAATATAAAACAAATCGATGTGTAAACCCCCCTGGACACCCCCCGACCCCTCTGGACAGCCCCCCACCCCTCCTGGACACAACCCCCACCCCCGACCTGCTTGGACACCCCCCCTGGACACCCCCCAACCCTCTGGACAGCCCCCCACCCCTCTGGACAGCCCCCCACCCCTCCTGGACACCACCCCCACCCCCTACCCCCTTGGACACCCCCTGGACATCCCCCAACCCTCTGGGCAGCCCCCCCACCCACCCGGACAACCCCAAATACCCTCTGGAGAGGCCGCCACCCACTTGGGCAGCCCCCCACACCCATCCACCCCCTTGGACAGCCCCCCACACCCATCCACCCCCTTGGACACCCCCCTGGACACCCCACCGACCCCTCTGGACAGGCCGCCACCCCCCTTGGACATCCCCCCACACCCACCCATCCCCTTGGACACCACCCTGAACCCCCCCCCCCCCCCCCGACCCCTCTGGACAGCCCCCGACCCCTCTAGAAAGCACCCCCACCCCTCCTGGACACAACCCCCCACCCCCGACCTGCTTGGACACCCCCCTGGACACCCCCCAACCCTCTGGACAGCCCCCCCACCCCTCCTAAACACCACCACCCACCCCCTACCCCCTTGGACACCCCCATGGACACCCCCCAACACCCACCCACACCCTTGGACAACCCCCCACACCCACCCACCCCCTTGTAAACCCCCCTGGACACCCCCCGACCCCTCTGGACAGCCCCCCGCCCCTCCTGGCCACCACCCCCCACCCCCTACCCCCTTGGACACCCCCCTGGACATCCCCCAACCCTCTGGACAGCCCCCCCACCCACCCGGACAACCCCAAATACCCTCTGGAGAGGCCGCCACCCACTTGGACAGCCCCCCACACCCATCCACCCCCTTGGACACCCCCCTGGACACCCCCACCGACCCCTCTGGACAGGCCGCCACCCCCTTGGACACCACCCTGGACACCCCCCGACCCCTCTGGACAGCCCCCGACCCCTCTAGAAAGCACCCCCACCCCTCCTGGACACAACCCCCCACCCCCGACCTGCTTGGACACCCCCTGGACACCCCCCAACCCTCTGGACAACCCCCCCACCCCTCCTAAACACCACCCCCCACCCCCTACCCCCTTGGACACCCCCCTGGACACCCCCCAACACCCACCCACACCCTTGGACTGCCCCCCACACCCACCCACCCCCTTGTAAACCCCCCTGGACACCCCCCGACCCCAAATCCATGCACCTATGCCATGGTTGTGTGTGAATAAAGTAGTAACAACTGTAAAAGGGCAACCCATCCAAATGGACACGCCCCAACCCTATCGGGGATTTATAGAAAACGATGAAAAATTAGTGAAATAATAAAATTACTCAATATTTCAAGTCAAACAAATAGATCTAGGGATGATAAATTAGATTATGGTGCCAAAACGAGTTAAAAGGGTTCGCAATCGAAGAATCTTAGCTAGTTTCAACAAAAAAATCACAACAAAAATATATATACTATCCGCGAAAAAAAACGAACGAGTGGGAGGATTACCTGAGTGCTGTGAGTTTAGATGATTGATCCGAGGAGATTAAATATGAGAAACGATGATCGCAAAACGAATCTAAACCAACGAAATGGACGAGCCGATTCGGGTTTACGCGCGAGAGAGACGAGTCGCGACTGTCGAAGGTAAACTCGCGAATGACAATCCACGGGTCTGGGTAAATTTTTAGATGAGTTATCACGTCGGTTATTCAATAACCGACGTGATAATTGTTTTAAAAACATTTATAATGTCGGTTATTTAAATAACCGATGTAAAAACCTTCCTCCGATTCATTTTTTACGTCGGTTATAAAATAACCGACATTATAAAGGGCTCAAAATCCGCGTTTTTTTACGTCGGTTATGGAATAACCAACGTCAAAAACATCTGCGGATTCTTTTGTTACGTCGGTTATTTTATAACCGACGTAAAAAAGCCTTCAAAAACCGCGTTTGTTACGTCGGTTATTGAATAACCGACGTAAAAAGGCCATCGAAAACCGCGTTTTTTACGTCGGTTATAAAAATAACCGACGTAAAAAACGAAGGCGCACGATTAATAACGTCGGTTATAAAAATAACCGACGTGAAAGGTGTACCGAACACAGGTTTTTACGTCGGTTAAGAAATAACCGACGTAAAAAACCTCGTTTTACATATTATGACGTCGGTTTTATATAACCGACGTAAAAAATGGTGACGTAAAAAACGTTTTCTGCACTAGTGTATGTATTGATGGTTCCCTATATCAATAAAAGGACATCCATGAATCATTGAGGGTGGTGGAACTAATTTTCTAGTTGTATAACTCTATAAATATGAGGTGGGACTATCTACTAAGATAATAATTGACAGCATATGATCTGAAGTTATTTTAAGAATATGTCCACTGAGTGGAAGCAGTAAAAGAGACAATTTTTTTTAATCTCTTATAATTTCTTTTATCAAAGTGATTGTGGTGTTCTCCCATGGATATATGATTTTTTTACAATTAAATTCTATGATTGGTTCTATATTTCCTTTTTATTTTGAAAATCATTTGTTTTTGTGTGTGTACACATTTGTATGTGGTGATTAGGTTTTGTATACTTTCTTATATTGGAACCCTAATTCAAGGGTATTTTGAAGACTTTCAGAAGGCAATAATTCAGAAGTATTCTCTTCTAAAAAATTATTTTTGAGAGTTATTATGGTTCGGATCCCAAAATAGATATGTTATAGATTATAAAAGATTTATTTACTAGTAGGTATTTTATTTCATAGTTAAATAAGGACTACAGTTTTCATTCTTAGCTAATTTTTTACATGATAATGGACTCTATAAATAATCATCTACTGAAAAAAAAAACTAATAAGAATATTTAAAAAAATATTAAGTGTTTCAATTTAGAGATTTTAGAAATAGAATAGAGGATTATGATTCAACGAAATCAAACCAACACCAAGTATCTTGACATGGGAGACACAATTAGGATGATCTTGTGTATAGCTAAAATAATCCTTACCACTTATTTCTTGCATAAAATGGACAAATATAAAGATGGGTGATCAAATGTATAGGATTCATCTATGTGTATAATAATTGGATAAGGATAATGGTTAGGAACCAAAATTGTAAAAATCCTACTATCTAGAACCACTAATCAGTTCCCAGACCAGTGGTCACTAATGTACCTCAGGCATGCCTCCCCATACACCATTGGTTGCTAAAAAGTAGTGGGTTCCTAAATAGGTATTGTGGGGAGACTATAACCCCTGTTTTATATTGTATAATAAATAAATAATTTTTAATCATAGACATAAAAGTATCCGTGAATGAAAACAAATGAACATACTATAGAAAATGAAAAGTAATCACATAGGCCTGCAAGATCGATCACCCATTAGAAATATCACAAATACAATTACAAAATAAATTATAAATACTAAAATAAATTTATGGGTCCATTATAATCCTTGAGCATCACATCATCACAAAATTTTAATACCATATGATATACTTCAATTTTTACCATGAAGTCTTAGGCCTTATCCCCACCTAAACTAGAAAGAATTTAGGTTTTCTGAAGAACCAAAGTGTAATGGGGGCATGAGAAGGGTGTCAATACAAATATTTTTAGATAACCACAAACATGATCTCATGAATTACTTTAAATTAAGTGATATATGCATGCGTAATGTTTTCGTAAATAAATAGCTTCTAGAAAAATATAAAAAACCACCATTGATCCTCATGTTCTTGAACATGATTGGAAATAACTATTTTATCAAGTGATAAAGTGTTTATAAGAAAATCATGATGATCACACCAACCAGTGTAATGAAATGGGTGTATTTTACCTATTCATATATTAATAATTACATGGTGGGATAAACTCACCTCATCATATAGTGTAATAATCTAGGGTAAACTATATCCTGGTATCACAACCTAAGAACTCCTCCATCCCTGTATAAAATAGTTCTGGCGGTTGATCCCCTATAGTGTGGGGGACTCAACCATGCCTGAAAAAGTCCCTATAAATCCCTGATATCTCGAATATGTAATGACCAAAACTCTACATCAAAACAATGTAGTTACTAAACCCAAATCCATAATTTCTCCACAAGTAGTATCATGGACCACCCCTATGGGTGTTCTATCAACAAATGACACAAACCTCCCATAGGTAGTTTTCTTTAGTGATCATAGAACTACCTACTAGGGAAATTTAGAATATTATTATAGACCTAAATACTAGAGTAATTTACCATTAAATTAATAACCACCACTCCTAGATAATTTTCTATTTCAAACAATAACAATTCCACCTCAAGGGAATATACCATATCACATCATAAACAAAATAGAAACAAGATTTAGTCGAACCCCAAAACCCATCATCACTACTTGTACCCAATTAGACCCCCTCAATAGGGTTATAAAATACCTCGGGCATCCATCGGGATCCCCGAGGCCTCATCAGAGACCAAAAACCTCATAAGGGTCCCTCAATATCTTGTTGTCACTCCAGATAACACCCATCAAATGGGTGATGATCATAAGTCTAACCCATTTATAAAACACACTAGGTTGGCCCAAAAACCAAGCAATACATTCTCCTGAATAAGGATATGTACCCAGGTTTCCAAGTGTCTATGGATTAAGAACACCTCTCGTTCATCCCACAAGACCAAAGGGTCAATGACACCTTTTAGGGTTAAAACCTACTCAGGACAATCAATGAAACCACCACTCACCTTAACCCAAGGGTAAATCAAGGAATATATGCTCGAGCCACAAAAATCATATAATTTAGAAGCACTCATCAGGGGGTTTCATATATATTTGGGAAAACCTCTATCATTAAGCCTCAGCCATTAGTGGCTATGAAGATAAATTTGATGCTCAGTGGTCCAACCTATCCCTTGGAATTTGTTTGGTCACCCAAATCATTTAATTTTAAGTTAACCAATTCAATTTAATTAAAAAAAATTAATTCAATTTAATTTAACATAGATACTTGTTTAGGGGAGAGTCTACCCACATTTAATTAATAAAAACCATAAAACCCATGGGTAAGGATAAGGAGAACTTATCTATTTGATGAAGCTAACCCAAAATAATACAATATCTTTAAAGCTCCCTTAAAGAATTATTCAATCCCAACTTGCATTTGTAGAAAATTTAAAGGGCCTAACATACATATAAAACACAAATTAATTAATTATAATAAAATTATAAGTAATTAACCAATAGAAAACTAATTTATCTATTTGATTCACTTAGTCAAAAATATCTAATTACTCACTAAAATGAACTATCACATCAAAATTATGGCCACATATCTATGAGGGGTCCATTGCACACTCTCAACATTATGTCGAGAAAAATACATAACACGCAATAATAATTCATTCACAAAAATAATTTAATTCAATCAAAAAATATTTTAAAATCTCTATGAGGACATAAATAATAAAAATGATGGGAAACCACCTGATGACATAATCCTAGGAGGTCCTCTTCCAAGGTAGACTGAAAGCCACATCATGTTGCAAGGAATCCAATATGCTCTGGTGAAATCATCCATGAATCACAACTAAGGAGAAACAAAAATTTGAAAGAATAGATGATGATATCAAGGGAGATCAATAGAGGATGAAGTTAACTTTAGATCACTAAAAGAAAATTCCGTAACCACCCAAAATCCGAGGGTGAAAAATGAGATGTGGGAGAGCGGATTTTTATGCGCACAAAATAGGGAGGTTAGAGGAGCTCCACCCCCTACTCCCCCTCCCTAAAAAATTAAAGGGGGAAATTTTCTAAATTTCCATAATTAAAATCCCACCAAACAGATGGTGGCCCTAGTAGTGTGTTTTTTTATTCCTAGTGGAAATTTGGTGTTTGAAGACTACTATAGACTGCCATCCTCACCACCCAAAACTTCCAATAATGTTCATCTGAGCCTCTGGGATACCTTTTCAGCCTTAGTCCCCATATAAAATAAACCCTTTAATGTGTTCCTAGAATCATAATTTTTATCAAAAAACAAGTTTAAAATCTTACCCCTTACTAACTAAAAAGTTAAAATTGATTATTAATTTTTAACACACATACGGACATCGAGTATTACAACCTCCCCACTATAACACTCCTAATCCTAGAGAAGTCTTTATGACCATAAAATGTATTCCCCAACCTGTGTTGATTATTAATTCAAAATCAAATGGTCATTTTCAAACCTTAAAAGCAAAACATACTTCTAAAGTCTAACTTTGAATTAAAGATTCATTTACCCAAAAATCAACACAAAGATAATAATTCACTACTATAATAATTATATGGTGCTAACCCAATACCATTCACCTTGAGACATGAAAATTTCATCAAAATACTAATCATAAATTCCATAACACTCCTCACTATAGTATTTGTCTTTTCTGATCCAATTTCATACCATAGTTCCTTCTCAACCTTGTAATTTCCTTTCAAAACACACTCTCAGTAGCTCGATGATATGATTAATATGAATGATGATATACCTCACAGAATAAATGTGAGATAACAAGAACTGATCCTCATTTCAAGGTTCCGAGTGAAGGTGGATGTGTAACAAAATCCCATGAAACAATCTTGGATATATTGTATTCTCTTTGAAAGGAACCGTTCAATTCCCAAAACAAAATAATATTTTCTAAAATGACACATCCAATGTCACTCCTACCCCATATAATCTAATCACACATGAGAAAAAAAAATAAAACCTCCCATGGATGACTTTTCCAAAAACACTTGGTCTCATCTGCTGATGCACTATTCATTTACCCAATCATGGCGACTTAAAATCCCAATGGTATTCCATGATCATCTTAGTAGGCTCCCTAATGTATTATCCCAACCTTTGGTATAATTCCAAGAATGATTCATCAATAAACCAAAAAAAATCAGGACCTACCCTAAGCACTAACATATAACCTACCCATTCCATGATTAGATCACCTCAACTTCATACCAAGACTGATGCCAACCCTTATAAGATGTCTAACCTCACTTCCAAATTCGCATATGTCATTCAACAATGCTAGGACACAATATATTGACTTGTCTCTATTGACAACCCTTATAAAATAAGTTTTTCATGAATGTAATCAATGTGACACTCCCCACTATAGGAGTACATCTATCATCACTCGGCTAAACCAAATTCTCAACCAACACACCTCATTAACACTCATCTATCAAACATAATGACTAGACACAATTATACTTCTCATTATAGAGATATAAAAAGAAATATTAATTCACCACCTATTCTTGAATCTTATAAATTTCATCCACAGAACCAGTTTAAATCTATATAATAACCAAGGTAACCACACATAACTGGCCATTGGTGAACTCCCAAATATATATATTAACTTAAATAACTATTCAATAACATCCTAAATTAGTTACATCATCAAGAAACATGTGTCACTCATCTTATGACATGCTCACTGAAATCAGTATGTAACACCATACCCTCCACAAAACTATTATCAATGAAATGGAAACACTGGTAGCCCAATAAAAACTCTTAGAATACTAGGACCATAAGAATACCATTAGATTCAATGATCCTCATCATACTAATAGCTACCACTAATTTAAAATTCAATAGAATTTCTATTAAACAATATGCACTGTCTCAGCCTCGGTCAAAATAGTTGTTTATGCTTATCTACCACCTGATGGTAAAACCCAACTCTCTCTCTCCCATGAGTTGTACCACATTGAAACTTGGATGAAATGATTATACCACTAAACATTATCCATATATTTCAATACCATTCACACGCTTATCCTTAATCTAGTGTCATACTAAAATAAAATAGAATCCATGCATGCTTGAACTTATATTAGATTTTCATCTTCAAAGAGAAATTTCAGACACTCAACTTGTCCTACACATGAAACCCTAACCTTAAAATTGAACCAATATAACTTGAGGTACTCAACTCCCATGGAAGTTACTAGGAATATCACCACCTACACCATATACCTGGTTACAAAACATTTGAACCAGTCTACTACCCTAAATTACCTATATATGATTCCTACCTCTAAGACACTAACAAACCTGGGTTAACCCACTTATGGGTTATCCTTGATAATCAATAAACACTAATCCACTAAGGTTAAATTTTAACTTTATGGTATCTAGTTATTCCACCTATCCCAACAAGTCAAGTCTCATAGATGGTCACATATTAAATTACATCATCTATGGTCCTTTCTCAGACAAACAATGGTATACAACATGCTTAAAACCCAAACATGGGTCTCAAAAAACCACAAAATCCAATGTTTTGATTCAAAAAAACATCATCCCAACTTGCATTAAATATAACTGGGCATCCACCCATAGTATTTCCCCCTCATGAATCAAACCCCATCAGTGACCACTACCATAACCAAAAAAATTAACACAGAATATCTATATTAAGGAAAAAATGTTCGTTGTCTCGATTAAGATGAATTGCATTCCATGTTATATGGGAAAACACCATATGGGTTTTTACTCACACTTTAAATTATAAAACCATTATAAGTAACCACTCTCAATGTGTATATAATGATGGAATCAAATTTCTATATTATCCTACTAATTTCACCATGTGTCCATTTCACTGAGATATTGTATCATCATTTTCATCATAGGGCATCTCACCGTAGATCCACGTGACCTTCCATCAGAAGGAAACATGTGCATGTTATCATAGGTGAGTCAAATTACACCAAGAACATACGTGGTAATATACCTTATAAGTTATTGGTGACACTTTAAATATCTAGTCATGTCATTAGTGATAAAAATAATACTATAAACCCAATATGTCATGTGAATCCTATGGTCATACTCAATATGCATGAGACACCTATTACCTCTAAAGGCCAAGTGTCAAAAATTAATAAATCATAAGTTAGAAGTATAAAATCATTTATGAATCACATAAGGGTAAAATAATATTAATTATAATATCATATAGAAAGAATATCAATCTCAAGTCCCTAGGAATATAGAATTCTTTCCAGAATAGTTATTCATGATACACCAGCTTGGTAACCATCACAGCCTCCAACACATTATTATATCTCCTAAATAATGTATTCCAAATTGTAAGATGAAATAGAAAATAAATACAATGATAACACTTTATAACATCCCACCTCCTCAAACAACTCATTGGTGCCTAGACCGGTGATCATTATTGTACCTCAGTCATGCCTCCCAAAACAATAGAGGCTATCAACTAAGATTGGGAGTATAAGGAGATGATGTGGAAAGACTATACCACCTTTAATAAAGTTCACAAACCTAAATAAATAATTAGACATTATACACATAAGATTTTTTAGGAATGATAAATAAATTGAACATGCTATAAAAAATGAAAATAAGTCACATGGGTGTACAAGAGTGGTTGAAAAATTGGTAGATCAAATATAAAAATAAAAAACAAAGGAATAAAAAAATACCAAAATAAAAGTAAAATAGGATCCACTAAAATCCAAGAGGATCACCTCATCCTGAACTCAAAATTTTATCTAATCTTCTCTAGATTGATCCTAAAATCATTGTCCTTATCCCAACCAAAACCTATAATAAGTGAGGACTACTCAAGTACCCAAGTGCAATGGTGTCTTGAGAAGAGTGTAATTACAAAACTTAGTAAGGAACCACCATCAAAATACAATCCTTAACCAGTAATACAGTGATATGTGTGTGTGACATTATTCGATAGAGAAATAGTTTCTTGAAAAATAAATAAAATAAAAATAGTCATTTTTATCCTTAATTCTATTACCCCGATTAACCTTATCTACTTCAGAAAGTTTCATAGTATCTCTCATCACATCTCAATGACCATTCCAGCTATCATAGTAACCTTTGGTACTTTCACCCCACTATAAAATAGTCACTTGTAGGGGATAAACTCACCACAATATACAATGTAACAATCTGGGCTGATTTCCATCCAAATATCATAACCAAGGTACTGCTCCATCCTAGTATGAAACCATTCTAATAGTTGAGTACCAACAGTGTAGGGGGATTAACCACACCTGACAAAGACCCCATAAGCCTTAGAAGATCACATGTGGTAGAACCTACCCTTTTCCTAGAACAAATATAATTCTAGATAAAAATCCATGGTTTCCCCACCAGTTGTATCACAGACCATCACTATAGATGTTTTCTCAGTTTATGACACAAAAATCCTAGATGGATTTTTATTTAGTGATCACAGACCTCCCTACTAGGGAATTTTTCTAGAGTATCATTGACCTACCATGTAGGATAGTTTTCCATTTAATTAATAACCACTTCCCCAATGGTGTTTTCAATTTCAAACGATAACACAACTACCTCAAGGACATATACCATATCAAAAAAAACAAAATAGAAATAAGATTTTTCTAAATACCAAAACATTATATCATTATTCTTACACAAGTACACCCTCTCACTAGGGTCAACACTTTATTGGTTCATCCACTAGGGTCCCTTTGGTGTCATCATAGTATGTAAACCTCATAAGGGCCCCCCATATCTCATCTCATATCTTGGGAAAACGTCTTTCATAAGGATGATGTACTCAAGGAAATCCCCTTTCCAAAACACTATAGGATATCCCAAACACCTAACATATACATTCACCACACCAAGGCCACTCACATAGGTCACTAAGTCTCTGTGGGGGGGGGACACCCATCGACCATTCCACTAGCCTGAAGGATTAAGGAATCCTTTTAATATTAAATCATTCGCATTCCAATGAACCAACCATTGATCACCTCTACCAGGGTCAAATCAAGGTACCTATAATAGGTCCACCCAAATCCTTTAAATCAAAAACACTCTTCAATGGGGTCTTTTATTTCAGTTCATACCTCTATCACCAATCCCCAATCATTGATGGTTGAGGAGATAAATTTTATACTCAAGGGTCCAACAAGGGACCTGGAATTTTTTCAATAACCCATGCCATTTCATTTTAAGTTAACTAATCCAATTTAATTGAAAATATTTAATTAAATTTATGTAATTAAATTTAATTTAAGACGGAATATATCACAGGGGTGATTGCATGCATGACATGTGTGTATAACGAAAACATAAAAATCATGGTCAAGGACAAGGACCACCTACCTCTTTAATGAAGATATCCCTAAATAAAACCATAGACTAGAATCCCCTATCAAGACTCACCGAATCCCAATAGGTTTTCATCCAAAATTATCAGTCCTTATTTCACATCCAATACCTAAATTAGTTAATTATAATCAAATTATAATTAATAAAATAATTTACAAATAATAATAAATTTAAATCCCTTTGGAATAAATTTTTAATCACTCATTGATCTGACTTAACAAGTTGAAATCATGACCAACCATCCATAAGGGGTTTATAGTGCACTCTTAACCACATCCCAAGAATATTCCTAACATGAAAATATAATTTTATGACCAAAATAATTTAATTAAATTAAAAAAATGGAAAAATCACTCCAGTTATATACATCCTCAAAATTTTAGGATACCACTTGCAGATGGAATCCTGCGAGGTCCTCTTCCAAGGTAGAGTAAAAGCCTCATCGTATTGGGATGATTCCACCATACTATTGTGAAATCGTCCATGAAACCTAACATGGGAGAAACAAAAAATTAAAAAGGAGTAAAATATCAAGGGAGGTAAATAGAGGATTAAACCCACCTTAATTCAACCAAAAATAATTCTAAGATCACCATAAACTTGGGGGAAAGGAGAGAAGAGAATTATAGGGGGTTGTTGTGTGCAAAAAATAGGGAGGAAGGAGGGTCTTCCCCCTTCAAAATCCCTAGGGGGATTATGTAAATTGAACCCATTAAATACCCTACTAGATAACAAGTATATGATCACATGTTGGTTTAAGGCCACCAATAGTTCTTTGGCCCTAGTAATGGTGTTGGGATACATCCCAACCCACTAGTCAATTAGTGGCCTTCCAATAGCTTGTTGGTGGTTGTAGGGTACTGAAGACTGAAAACCCATCCACCAAAACCTTCATATGATGTTAATCGGATCCTCTTAGATACCCATTAATCTTTATTACCCACCCAAATCACACATTTTATAGTTATTCCAACTACATATTTTCAATCAAAAAACCATTTAAAATCTAAACCACTACCAATTTAAAATTTCAAATTCCATAAGAATTTCAAACACCTATACTGAAACAGCATCTTACAATCATCTAGGGTCCGACTTTGATCCAAAATCATAAAACTGAAGCTCAATCCCACTTCAATTATTTTTCAATAATCAAACATCAAAAATAAAAAATCTAATTGAATAACTTCTCAACTATAAATTAAAAATAAAAAAAATTGAAAAAAGTTTTAAAATATTACTTATTTTTAAAATTAATCCATGTAAAAATATATTAAAATTATAAAATTATATCTAAAAATAAAAATCATTATCAATACAACCAAAATATTATCTCTTTCTAATCAATTAAATACATTTGAAAAAAATATATTCAAAATTAAAAAATATATTTTTTTAAAATAATATATTTCATTTGAAATTTTATCAAAAATAAAATGTAATTAAAAAATATATATATTTTTAATTAAAAATATAATTAATTAAATCCAATTAATTTTAATTTTAATAAAAATTAATTACACTTGATGAAGAATTTCAATTTTAAAATCATTTCCAATAATAATTTATTTCCAATTTCCGATACATGAAAGAATTTAAAATGTTGAAAGTATATTCAATAATTTTAATTAGAGAACATAGGTCATGTAATCACACCAAAATAAAAAATAAATTACCATAGATTTCAATAAATATGATATTTCAATATGAATTTATTAAAAAAAGTTGTTTTATTATTATAACCAAATATCAACTCAAAAGTATCAAAAAAATGATTTAAATTGCATGTTGAAAAAATATAAAATTTTATCACATAAAATTATGCAAAATTTTGTAGTTATATTCATCAATAAATTAAATTAAAAAATTAATAAAAAAACTAACGTTGAAAATTAAAATGAATTATCATTCATAGTTTGTAACTCCCTGAGTTTTAATGAGTTATTTTTTTAATAAATTAAAATTTCTTGATGTCTTGCATTGCACATTACACCAAGTTACGATTTCTTTATAAGAAAAACCAATTAAGTATTTCCCTAATAACATCACTAATTTAATATTATAAAATATTCAACACTAATTTTTTCTTATGTTACATACAATACCTAGTTCCTTCGATAACTTATGTTACACACAAGACCGGGTTTTACCGAAATACAATATATTATTAATAATATTATTAAAATATTATTATAGTTATCACCTAGACTTTGGAATTGAATTAGTTAACAAGATTAAATAAATTATTAAAATAAGGTTTACACATGTATATAAAACGAATTATTTGGTTACCAATTAATCATAAATGAAAGAAAGAACTATTTGAAAATAAAGAAAATATTTTTTTAAAAACTATTTTTCTATAAAAAAAATTGTTTGGTCTCAATGAATAAAAAAATCATATTTTTATGAGTTATTTTAATGGAATTTATATATTATATATTCAATAAAATATTTAAAATTCATCTTATGTTTTTTCTAGATAAGAGATAAGAATAAATCTTATTTTACACATAAAAAGATGTAAGGAAATTTTACCACCGTTTAGTGGCGCACTTATTTTAAAACTAAATTTTTACATATTAGTAAATTATATTTTATAAATTAAAAATTATTTTTGAAATATTAATTTTGAAATTATATTCGGATGAATTTTTGGTATTTTCTTAAGAAGTTTTATTTTTTGAGGAATTGTAAAAAATACAAAATTCTAATTAAAAGCTGATTTTACATTTAATTTATTTATATAGTTAAATTATATTTTTTTATTTTAAATTATATTTAGTAAAATAATAAATATATTAATAAAATTTAGTTCATTTCAACAAATTTCATATATAAATTTAATTTAATAACTTTGTAAACTTTTGATCTTTTCCATTAAAAACCTGCTTCATCAACACATCTAGGGGACTAATTTCAAATTTATTTTCACCACTTATATGAATTTAATTTGGAAAAATTGATTCAATATTTGGAATCAGAATAATTTTTAATTACTAATAATTAAAAATTATTTTTTTAACATATTTTTAGTTAATATAGTTAAAATTAATCATGTCGATTAAGAGAAAAACGAGTTTACTATGGGCCTAATCTTTAAACATAAAGAGTAGAATGACCTAAAAACTTTTCCAAGACCCATTTTCTAGAAATATTTCTACCATAGTCCATATTTTATATAAAATGGTATAATTATGGTGGAACATGATGTAAGAGAGACCTTCCAATAGTTTTCACCTTTTGGTATTTACAAGAATGACCCTCCTCCTCTATTATAAAAGGAAATGCACTATATCCCATCCTTTACACCACTAAATACATTTGGCTCAAAAAAACCTAAAAAATAACTTAAAAATTTCCATAATATCATTTTATAAGCCTTAATTTTTTAATAAATCCAACATAGTATGTCCTTTCGAAGAATCCAAAAAGATATACTTGAAGAAGAGGAAAAATTCATCAATGATTTTTTTATTGTTTTATTTCTTCCTCAAACCCATTAAAATCATTTAATATAATGATTATATAATAACATAATTATCTTATATATAATAATATGTTGTTATTTTAAGGTTATGACCTACAACATCATTCATTTCCATCAAATGGGATATGTAATCATCATTTGTGTGTACGTCGAACTACCACCCTCTAAACTGATGTCATTAGTTCTTTCATTACCACCATTCAATTTTGTGAATAATGTTGAAAATACTATTCTTAAATGGTATTTATTATTTTTATGATGATAACATAATTCTATAATTATTATATAACACATACTTCCATGGTTTCTATTTTTTGGGAATACGATAACATCGTTCGTGTATACGAAAAACTACGGCCTCATGAAGTGATGTGATTCATTCATTAACTAAATGTAATATATTAAGGATGGTTTTAATAAAAATATATTATCAACATGAATTTAAAATGAATCTGTATTGATAATATCTCATATAATTTTCTTTATTTCAATCAGACAAAAAATGCATACATTGTTCAAGTGCACGTACAATCTACCGTCTCCATGAACAGTTTATTTCATTAAAAATTTCTAGATTTTATAGATTATTATAAATACATATATACTGAATATAAATTATATTTATATCAATATTACCATTTTATATTTTCTTAAATCGTTATTAAAGAAAAAATTCCAAAAATATCATGAATCAAAACATTTATAAAAAACAAAGCGGTCATTACCCAAAATAGAAATTTTACATAGAATTGTTAATAAAAGGGTACTAAAATGACTTAATTATAGCAAACCAGGCTTTACATACAAGGATATTACATCATTTTATATTAATATTCAATACATTACAAAAATAAATGCCCATAGACTATAATAGTTTAGTGTCTTTGTAAACTTGGAAAATATATATTCTAACTCAATGAAGGATCTTTAATGTTAATGAAAAATATCCTCCCCTTTAGTACCTTTATTTAAAACCATTCTTTATAACCTGGGGAAAGGAATCATAAGAAATGGGTGAGATCATATGCTTAATAAGGATAATCAAATGAGATACATAAGCTTAACATGAGCATAAGGATATGTGAACATGGGAATAATATTTGAAGATCATGCTCTGCATATTAAAAGTCGTATACATGAGTCATGGAATAAATATTAGTAGTTTATAAGACATTAATTATAATAAAATCAATAGAATAATCCATGAAGGTATTAAATATGAATAAAACATGGAATTTTAAAGGGCACGTCAACATATAAAATGATTTTCATAGTAGTAAAGGCATCACTTCCAAGGTCATCATATAAGTAAAGGTTCACTCCCCATGCCATATTGGAAGTCATGGTTTAGTCTCATGAATATCTTTGTAGTAAAGTTTCAATCCCAATACCATCTTAGACGATAAAGTACTTTACTAAACTGATTTCACTCCCCATTCCATCTATGTTTATCACATGTGATATAAATCTTTACCCAGTGTAATGGAGGGAGATATAGGCCCCAACCATATCATAATGAAATCACACATGCATGGGACTCAATATCATAAAAATCATATTATAACCCATAAAATGAAATGGGTATCATAAACATTTCAATATATTATAACCTTTAGAAAATAGATAGGTTTCTTAATCATTTCATCAAAACATAACCCATTAGAAGAAGAAGAAGGTTTCATAATCATATAACATGTGAAAGAGAAATGAGTTTAAAAAACATATAACTCATGAAAGGGGAATGGGTTTCAAAAAACTCATGTCAACAAAACATAAACCATTAATAAAAATAAAATGAATGGAATCCATAGATCATATCTCTAGAAAAGGAATGAGTAACACCAAAAGATGTCATCCTAGATGGAAATTAATTTTGAAATATATTTTAAAAATATTTCTTGAGAAAAATATCATTTAATTTTTGAAAAAAATATTTTACAATATAATAAATTTTGAAAAACATTTTCATTGAAAATAAAATTGAAAATTTCTAAATGGATCTTGAAAAATATTTGAACTCCTTTTTCCTTTAAAACTCATAAGGGAATCCTAAAACAATTTTTGAAAACCAATTTCTTTGAAAGATTATAATTAATTGTTGAAAATATTTTAATACCTTTTTCTTTGAAAATTCATTGAACACTAATAAGGAATAATTAAAAAAAATAGAAACTTTTTATTTGAAAATATTTTAAAAAATTATAAATAATTATTTAAAATATTTTGAAAACATTTTTCTTTAAAAATATACTTTCAAAGCATATATATGAATCTTTGAAAATAATGTAAAATAAATTTCAACCATAAAATATTTTTGAAAACCTTTATCTTCAAAATTGACATTAAAATCAAAAAAAAATCCAGATTATTAGGAAAATATTTTCTTTAAAAAATAACCTTGTAAACGTACCAAGGAAACATTAAGGAAATTATGGTCATGATGGTAGGTAAGTATGTACATACTGAACATTTCTTTTTTCACCTTATTATGTTTATAAAAGTTCCTTGATCGGAAAATGAAAATAATATTAATTTTAAAACCATTTTTTTAAAAGGTAAAACATGGGTCACAATTTTCTTTATGAAAATCAGGATAATATTAATATATTTTTTTTAAACATTTTGAAAAAACATGATATTTAAAGAACATGTATTTTTTGACCAAAAGTAGAATCAAATTCATATTTTCATAAAAACATTTTCCTAATTATCTTAAGTTCCAAATAGTAGTATAATGATACCATTATGTTATGATAACATGAATAAATAGAGGGGAGAAATTCCATGAGTTTTCTTGTGATATGGACCACAATATTTCCTTAATGGAATCATAATCCTAAACAATCCGGATAAACGATGTGATTGATACAATAAACACTTATCACATGGTAGCGTTGAATCATACTCCTCATGTAAGAAAATAAAATTAAATAAATATTATAATATCATGAAAATAAGTATAATAATGATATAACATGTCAAATTTCAGTATATACACCTCGTAAAATAATATTGGTTCATGAAAAAACATGTTCTTCTAAAAAGGAAAATTGAGACAAAGCTACCTACTGATTTGGTAACTTCTGAACCGTAAAACCCCATTAAATAGAGATCCTAAAATGGATAGGAAAATGAAAATAAATTTATGTATATAAATAAAATAATAATTCCATGTTTAGTATAAACACCACATATAAGAAAATAGGAGGTGAACCTGACTGGTGTCTCGCTAAAATAAAAGTGAGAGGAGAAAACTATTACATTTAGTCTTTACATTCTTCTTATAAGTTCAAACCTCATGTATAATAAATATAATTTTATTATACATCTAAAATATAAATATATTATTATATATAATACCATATATGATTTTTTATGACTTTATATTACCCTTTTATTATCAACTCCATTTTAATTTTATATTATAGGTAATATCAACTTTGTTTTACGTATATGTTTTAGCTTGTTATTCGTGATCCTCTTACATAGATCGTGATTTAATTATTTAAAGAATGTAAATAATGATACAAGTATCATATATATTTAGTATATATTTATTTATAATGATATATAAAATATAGAAATATTAAATGGAATACACAGTTTATAGAGACAGTAGGTCATATATATACATGAATGTTGTTTCTATTTAATGGTATTTTTGAATGAATATAAATTAAATATATGTGTACATATATATATATATATATTATAATTATATTAACATTATTATTTCATATATATTGTATAAATTTACTAAATTCATCATTAATATGTTCCATGAAAAATGTGAATGAATCGCATCACTTTGAGGAGCCAGTAATCCACATGTCCATAAACAAAGTTATCGTATTTACACAAAATAAAAAGAATGAAGGAATGTTTTATATAATAATTAAATATGATTAAATAAATCATAATTATCATATATATAATATAAAAATATATTTTCCATCATAATTCCCAACCATGAGAGGTGGTAAATGAAAAACAAACAACATCATTTCATGAGGGGGTTGTTCCCCTTATATAAGAACTGTATGTTCATTACCCATTAGATTGAAGTGTGTGTAAGTGTAGGTAAAAAACATGGAATAAAAAAATATTAAAATATTTAGGATAATTATGAAATTATATAATCATGGAATAAGAATATTTTATGGGGTGGAGAATGAAAATAAAACAAAGGAGTTTGAGGAAGGATGTTACCTCTCCATTGGGTAACTCCTTTTAGATAGCACCAAAGGGATTCATTGTATGGATTTATTGAAAAATGTGGGATTATATGATGACTGGAGATATTTTGGGATATTATTGAGTATATTTTGGGTGATAAAAATGTACTTAGAGGTTTGAAAATGTGGGAGGTGTGAGTGCCTTTTATAGTGAGGAAGGAGTGGCATTTTTGTAAATTTTTGAAAATGGAGTTCTACCCACATTTTTTCTGTATCATGTGGAACCAATAATGGTACTAATTAAATAAAAGGTATTTTAGGGTATACATATGTACATAAAATCTATTTTTTATAAGTTTATAAGTAATTTTTTCCCTCAAAATTAAGGTTTTGTTTTTGGTTAAACTAGTTTTTCACTTTATCACTGCAACTAATTTTAATCACTTTCACAAATATTTTTGGTGAAAAACTAATTTGGACTTGTTAAAAATTATAAATTATTCTAATTCAAAATACGAAATAAATGTTTTAAAATTATAATCACATAAGTGGTATAAATTAATTTTAATTTAATCTCGTAGACGAGACGACAAAGTGGGTTTTTAAAGTAAAAAATGTTCAAATGTTTGAAATGTTTTTATATATAATTTCAATGTAATATTGATTAATATAAACTAAATTGGATACATTTATGTGAAATTTGTCTAATTAAACTCTAAAACCAAATTAAAATAGAATTTAACTATATAAATAAATTAGATGAAAAAATAGTTTTGAATTAAAATTTAGTGCTTTTCACTATTCATAAAAAATGAAACTTGTCAGAAAAATACTAAAAATTAAACCAAAATAAATTTTTATATTAAAATAACAAAGAATAAGGTTATTTTTTCAAATAAAAAATATAAAAGTTTCAAAAAATATATTTAAAATGGATTCTTCATTAAAATATGATAAAACTTCCTTTAAGAAAAATACATCTTTTTATTCATAAAATTGAATTTATTTTCATATTATACCTATAAAATATATTAAATGAGTATAAAAAACATTTATTGAATATAAAATATATATAAATTTTATTTAAAATATTAATAAAAAGTATTTTTTTTAATTTATTGATATAAAATTGTGTTTTTATATAGAAAAATGGATTTCTTAGAAAAGTAATTTATTTATTTTCAAATAGTTTTTACATTCACTAATACTAATTAATAACCAAATGATTCATTTTATATACATTTTTAAATAATGTTTTCACAATTTAGTTAATATTATTAATAAATTTTATTCCAATGTATTGATGGTAGCTATAATAATATTTTAATAATATTTTTAAGATTATCTTGTAGTTCGATAAAACTCGTCCTTTTGTGTGAAACTACCTATTGAAGGGACTAATTATTGTGTGTAATATAAACCAAACATAGTGTTGTGAGTACCAAAAGCTAATCTAAGTGTTGTGTGCTGCACAATCTTTACTTGTTGTTGCATATAATTCAATACACACATAGTTATTTCGTATAACAAAATCTATATTTAGTGTTACATGAAATAAAAAATATCAAAAAGATTAAATTAATTCAAAAAATAATAATTCAAAAAATCTCAAGTTGTTACATTAAACCCCCATTAAAATGAATTTTCTCCCAAAATTCCTTTAGGTTATTAAATTTTTTATACTTGAAATTGTTTTTCATAGAAACCCAATCATAAAAATGAATGCTAAAACAACCTTTAAAAAAGGAAAGTTTGAAACATAACAGTTACCCAAAGTAACACCAATAGGATAACATAGGTTGGAAGTGAAAACATAGACTTGGAAGAGAAATATTACTATCATGTTCTAATTGAGAGTGATATATAACATGGTTAGGAGAAATTTAACGATCACAAAGCCATAAGTCTACGATGATCTTGGGGTCTGTTTGATTCATTTTAAATGAAGGTACATAGATAAAAAAATTGTTTCAATATCAATTTTTCATAAAGTTGAATATTTTTTAAAAAAATATATACTTACATGATTTGAGGGAAACCTCTCCCTGTATTGTTCCTTGATCAATTTCCACATCATTTCATATTCTCAAGACATAAAAATGGATTTAACATTCCTGAATCATTAATAGATCATGAGATCCATAAATAGAATGATAATTCATTCCAAATTTCATTTTTTATCACAAAAAAATAGTTATCATGGGTTATTAAATATGCATAAATACTCATATGGGGAGGTAATACTTTAATCTCTAAAACTACATATTAAGTTTAACATAACCCATTCTATAAAGGGTTAACCTTGAAACCCTTTCGAAAAATGAGAATCCAAAAAATTAGAAATATGGTCACTAAATTTCTAAAAAATAACTTAGCATTGATCCCCTGTATATATTAATGTAACTATTGTTTTTCAAATACCAAACATGTGAATACCTTTATCATGTATTCTCTTGAGACATGGTAATAATCTAAATTAACATAATTCCCCATTGAACACATACATATTCCCTTATTCCAAAGTTTATTGGATATATTCTCTAAATCCAAAAATGTTATAAATTTCCCCAATGACAGCATGAACCAGTAATAAAAAATTCTTTAATTTGTTCCAAGGTATTCAGTACTATCTAATTTACTTATCCAGATCCCATATATCTTTATCCAAACATCATTATCTCAAAATTAGGGACATACTAAGGGTTATCTTCCCTTAGTCAAAATTTCACCTTTCCATAAAATTACTTCTCTAGTCCATCAGAACTATTCAACATATTTCTATAAATCCATAGAAAAAACATAATATGAACACTCCTTATATATTTCACACTTTATAATACTTGAATCCAAATATATAAATAATTTGATTATTCTACTCTATCCCTAATTCATTGACATGGATATCTAATAAAATTACATAACATCTCTTCCCTCTTAAATGTCATCTATAGTCTCATCAATAGTAGTAATTTAATTATTACTCATACCACCTTATTGATTCTCTATATGAAATTTCCAATTGGGATATAAATTTTCATAATGACCATTTATTCAACACTTAAAGTGTTTAACTATTGATGATACCATAGGGAGGCCAATATTCCCATTCACTATGTTAACCAAACGCCTCATTTTTTTGTAGTTACTTTCTTTGTGTCCTTTTCTGCGTTCAAAACAATTCCATGTTCCATTGAGACATTCACTGGGGTGTTTCATCCCACATTATTGACACGTAAGAAACCGAATATTCTTTCCTTTAGGGTATCCATTAAAATAATTCCTTGAAAAATATTTCCTTATCTTACTTTGTGAGTCTTAGAGTTGATTAAGGTACAAGTTGTAAATCATGTTCTATAAAAACTGATCAGGCATAATAACAACGTCCTTCACTCCAATTATCATCCAATTTTACTTCTCAATAGTAAGTTTTTTATCACATTAAATATTGACCTGATTCCATTTTGTTCCCACTATTGATTAAAACTAGAAATTATAGTGTGATAAACATTTATCATAGAATAAAACCTTATAATCAAGAAAACAATTACTTATAGGATGTCTAAATCATAACCCCTAATTATGTAATCTATGAAACATTAATTTTATACTATTTTATTCATAGTCATTCTCTATTTTAATCATTTGATATGGTTCTTAAAGTGTTTTTTAATTCCTAAATCATATCCCTCAGGAGTGTCAAACCAGGGGTGCATCAATTTTCGTTGTCGTGCACCAGTTCCTGATCGAGTCAAGCCCAATACGTTGTTTTTGGGGTTGTTACCCCTATGTATATATGTTCCATATTCACATCCACATGTATTATATAGACTGGGGTTTATTTCTAGGAAACAAATCACTCTATCCTTTACCAAAATTCAAAGTAATTTTCTTAAACATTAACTCATTCTTAGAATCATCCTTAGAGACACTTATAGACACGTCCTGGTAAATATCTCTAAGGATATCACTAATGTTTTCTCAAATCAGTTTAACTTTTTTGTCTAAAACATTACATTGATACCAAATTTAGTGACCCAGGAATAACATACATGGAAATTAGATCATTTTAGATGAATATTATGCACATTAAAAAAATGCATGCCTGAGGACTGTAATATTTTAGTGTCTTGAGAAACATGGAAAAAATTCTTCTAACTCAGAAAAATATCTTAAATTTTTTCTATATGGATCTTCCCCTTTATTAATTCTACTAAAAACATTTATTCATAAACTATGGAAATAAAACATAATAAAGGGGTAATATTATATACTTAGTAAGGTAAAAAAGGAGATACATAAGATTAATATTCGAATAAGGGTATGTAAACATGGAAATAACATTTGAATATCATAACTTTCATATAAAAGGTCATATACATGAGTAATTGAATACATATTTTTAGTTCTTAAGACACGAATCGTACATAAATTAAGGGCATAATCTATAAAATCATAACAAAGTAATAGAAAATGGAATTGTGGTAGACACATAAGCATATAAAATGATTTCCATTATAGTCAAGGAATCTCTACCAAGACCATATTAATAGTTTAGGTTCACTCACCATGCCATCATGGTATTCGTGGTTCACTCTCATGACCATATTAGTAGTCAAGGTTCACCCCCAATACCATTAAAACCAAAACATTCCTTTACTGATTTGAGTTCACTCCCCATCCCATCCATGATTTTCTCATGAGATATAAATATTTACCAAATACATTTGAGGTAGATATAGGTTTAACCCATCTCATAATTAAGTCATAAATTCATGTTCCACAAGATCATAAACAATCATAGCATAACTGATGAAATGAAGTGGGTATCATAACCTGTAGAAAAGATACATGTTTTATAATAATTTCATCAAGGTATAACACATTACAAGAATCATTTTTCCTAAGCATATAACCCATGAAATATAAATGGGTTTCATAAATATATAACCAATGAAAGGGAAACTAGTTTCATAAAAGTAATTCTATAAAAAAAATAAACTACTAAGAGAAAGAATGTGAAAGGAACCATTGTATTAGATCCTCTAAAAAGGAATGAGTAACACCAATGCATACCCTATTAGATGTAAAATAATTTTGAAATATATTTTAATAACATTTCCTAAGTGAAATACCCATTCTTCCTTGAAAAATAATTTTGAAATCATAAAAACATTTGCAACCCATTTTCATTGAAAAATAAACTTGAATACTTATAAAGAGAGATTGAAAATCTTTTGAAAGTATTTTTCCTTGAAAACTCATAAAGAAATATTGAAACTATTTTTGGAAACCTCATTCTTTGAAAACATATAAAAAAAATTGAAAACATTTTACTACCATTTTATTTGAAAATAATTTGGAAACTTATATATAATTCATGAAAACATTTTTAAAACCTTTTTATTTTGAAAATACCTTGAAAGCTGATTAATAATTATTGAAAATATTTTTAAAAACTTTTTCTTTGAAAAAAATCTTTTTAAAACATAAAAAGGAATATTTGAAAATTAATTAAAAAACTTTTAACCATAAAAAAAATTTGAGAACTTTTTATTTGAGAAAATTTATACATGAAAACCAATTTAATACAAAAAAATAGTCTTGAATATTAGGATAACATTTTATTTAAAAAAATAACCTTGTGAACATACAAAGTACCTTCAAGGAAATGGTGGTCAAAAAGGAGGCTAATTCCGTACATTTTGAACATTCCTTTTTCACCTTAATTTTTTTTTAAAAGATCCTGGATCGAAAAATGACAAGAATATAAATTTTAAACCAAATTTTTTAAAGGAAAAAATGGTTAAATTTTCATTTAAATATAACTGGATAATATTAAGATATTTTGGAAAATATTTTTATAAAACACAATTTATAATGAAGATATGATTAATAACCATAATAGAGGAAAATTAATGAGTATTATTGAGATATGTATCATATGATTTCATTAATGGATGCATAATTATAAAAAATCCCAAGAAATAATGAGATTGTTGCAATAAACGCTTACCACTTGGTTACATTGAATCATACTCCCCACGTAAGAAAAAGAAATTACATAAATATTAGAATATCATTAAAATAATTAGATTCATTATATAACATTTCAAATGGAATAATTTACATGTCAAAAAATAATACAGGTGCATAACAAAACATGTGCCTCTAAGAATGAAAATTGAGAAAAACTACCACACTGATATGGTACCTTTTGAACTATAAAACCACATGAAATAGAGATCATAAAATATATATTTAAATAAAAGTTAATTTAACTATAAAAATCAAGAATTAATCTATGGGATGTATAAAAACCACATATAATAAAATGGTAGGTGATCATGGCTTGTGTCTCACAGAAAATAAAAGTGAGATGAAAAAACTCTTACCTTAAGTCTTGAATTTCATCATGAACGTTCAAACCTCATGTATAGTAAATATAAATTTATTATAAATCAATAATATAAACATATTATTATATGTAATAAAATATATGTTTTTTTATAAATTCTTATTACCTATTTATTAACAAATCCATGTTAATATAACATTTCAGGTAATATCTACTTTGTTTTTTATATGTTTTGGATTATCATTCTTGATCCTCTTACTTAAATACAGATTTATTTATTTTCAGTATGTAAATAATGATATAATTATCGTATATATTCAGTATATATTTATCTCTAATAATCTATAAAATATACAAATTTGAAATGGAATACACCGTTCTTGGAGACGGTTGGTCATACGTATGTATGAATGTTGTTTTTGTCTAATTATATTTTGGAAAGAAAGGAAGTAAATGACATATATGTATATTTATATATATATATATATATATATTGTCATTATTGTTTAATTATTACTTGATATATATCATATACAAATAATAAACCCATATTTAATATGTTCCATGTAAAGTGTGAATGAATCACATCTCTTTGAGGAGGCGGTAGTCCACACATCCACAAACAAAGTTATCATATTTAAACAAAATGAAAAGCATGAAAGTATGTTTTATATAAAAATTATAGAATTTTAATACATAATAAATATCATATATATCATATAAAAATATATTTTCCCTCATAATTCCCCATCATGAGAGGTGGTGAAGGAAAAATGAACAACATCATTTTGTGAGATGGTTTTTCACCGTACACTAGATCGGTAGGTTTATTACCCATTAGATGGAAGTGTTTCTGAGTGTAGATAGAAACCCAAAAATAAAAACATATAAGTATATTTAGGATAAATATGTTATTATATAATCAGGTAATAATAATATTTTAGAGGGTATAAAATGAAAATAAAACAAAGGAACTTGAGGAAGGATGTTACCTCTTCTTTGAGTAACTCCTTTTAGTTTGCACCAAAGTGATTCTTTGGATGGTTTTCTGAATAATGGGGGGATTATAGGATAAATTTAGTGATGTTGATAGATTATTTGAGCATATATTGGGTGATAAAAAACAATTTATATGTGTGAATAAGTGTGAGGGGTGATTAAATTTTTATAGTTGAGGATGAGTGGCATTTTTGTAAATTTTTTAAAATTGAATTTCACCCATGTTTTTTCCATTAAGAGTATCTCTAATAAGATAAAAATTTTAGCAAATGGAGGATTTCATATAAATATGGATAAAAAATATATTTTGGACTAGTTTATTAGTCATTGTTTACCTTATGTTTAAGTTTTAGTCTTTTGTTACGCTAATTTTTCTCTTAATCATTATAATTAATTTTTATCACATTCACAAATATTTTTAGAAAAAAATTAATTCGATATTTTTAGACAATATATTTTTTTTTATTCCAAAAATAGAAAAATTTCTACAAATTATAATCACATAAGTGCAATAAATTAATTTAAATTCAATCCCATTGACGGGACGCCAAAGTGGGGTTTTAAATTAAAAATGTCCAAATGTTTGAAATGCTCTCATATTCGATTTCAATGTGAAATTGATTAAAATTTCCTAAATTTGATTAATTGATGTAAAATTTATCTAAATAGAAATTAAAATAAAAAAAACATACTTTTTGTAACAACCCAAAGTTTCATTAATGAAAATCCCTCTTGATCCAATTAAATGTATTTTTATATAAAATGTTTATATAAAATGTCATCTTCTTTGGTTTTATGTTAAGAATTGTGATCATTGCTTTTATAGTCATTGAACAGTGATCACATGATTAGTATAAATATAGGGATTTAACAAACCCAATTTACTCAGACAAAGGAAGTGATGGCCTCATCCAGTAGAATTGCTCCATACAAAGCACATTTATCAGAGCTCAGAAAAGAGGTGGCATCGTTGGGCTTCACTCTTGACCAAGCCAAAGCTGAGCTTCATCATGTCAAGCTCAAACATGACCGTCTATGGGAAAAGTGGAACTTGATAGAAATTACCACTCGATCGATGTTATTTGAGCCACCCCAAGAGTCTGTCACTATCGCACACCTTACCCTCAGGTCTTATGCGGCTGTTTTAAGGGGTTATGTAACAAATCACTAGTACTATGTTCATGTACATTTTCATTTTGTATATAATAATTAATATACTTTTATGTCGTTATTGATACATTGTAAATAGTTTTTAAAGTGAAAATAGTTTTTTTAGTTATTATTTAATTATGAATTCTATTTTATTAAATTAAGGGATTTTTGAATTAAATGATATTTTAATAAAATATTATTATTTTTATTATTAAATTAATTTTATTATATATAAATGATCATATAATTTTATGAATTCAATTGTAATTTTTATTAAGGTCTGAAAGCCATTTTTGTCAAAACCCTTGAATTTTTTATAAATGTAAGTTTTTATTTTAAAAGTAAAAATTAACATATTTAGAAAATTATTTAGATAAAATAAATGTTATTTCTGGAATCAGGATGTTGAAATTATCCAATGGTGAACTTTTCATAATTTTCTGAGAAAGTCAATTTTTTGGGTAAAAATTAAATATCGTTTAAATATATAATGTGTTTTATGACATCATAATAACCCAATAGGGTTTTAATAAAATACTATAAGCTTTATGTTTGTCCAATATATGTTTTAACATTAAAATAATGTGATTTTGGTTTTGTTTGACTTACTTTTCAAAGCATTAATGGACCCTTTAAGACTTATTAAACACCTTGTCTTTTTAAATTGTTTTCCATGGGAGTGTGACTCACCTCCACATAAGAAACCTTGTTATTTTAAGAAGTTAGGAATTTGGACTTATAAAATATTTTTTTTCCTTTTCCCTTGTCCAAAAACCATGGGCAAAAACTATGGGATGGTTTGTGATTTGGATTAATTTAATATAAGGGGTCCCAAACCTAAATAATAAAGAATTCCCTCAGCTTTCCTATATAAACCCACCCAAGCTCCCACTTCCTATTCAATCAAAGCCTTTTGAGTTCGCCCAACCTATACCCTACTCTATCTATAATCCTCTAAAGGTTACCCAAGCTCCCATGAAGCCTCTCTCAAGCCTTTCTCAAGCCTTTGGAAGCACACTTCCAAGTAAGGTTTTTTTCTTCCTTTCTCATTTTTTCCTATTTTCATTAAGTTTTTTTGCCCTTTTAATTTCAATTGTGAATGTTGGGGTATAGTTTTTCACCTCCCTCATACTTCCCTCTTTATTTTTGAATGATGGTAGTCCCCTTTCCCTCTCATTAAATGCCTCTCATCTACACCTGTTACTATGCAGAAATTCCGAAAGGAACTTCTCCCTCCTCATTTACATTCAAGCAATACTTTTGTATCATGAAACTAAATTCCATTAAAATTGTTGGGACATGTATCTATATGACCTTCTTACTGTCTGTTACATGTAAATATGATGGGGAACCCTTTTCTATCTCATCAACCTTTTTTTATGAATTCTTATGTCATGTCGTTACCCTGCCGAAATCGCACTGATTTTCTAAGCCAACGCCATTGTGTAGAGAATACCATGCCCATTTCTCCATAAAGGGTGTTAACCTTTATGCACATTTAATTATTTATTATAAAGTTTCATTTATTAATTCCACATTCCTTTATCATGGAATAAGTTATTATGTTTTATGAATCCATGTTTTATGATCCATGTGGCACACTTATGCATGAAATGAAATGTTTAAGAAGGGTGTGCCCTTATAGCACTCCAATGAATTGGGTAAAGTATAGTATCATGATATGTCATGTTCAATGAGTGTTGACTCATGCTAATTCAAGTGCAACGAGGGTTTACTCATGATCCATGTGCAATGAGGATTTACTCGTGCTCCATGTGCAATGATCCTTGGCTCATGCTAATTCCATGTTAAGTGTTGTTTCCCCATTTCCATGTTATGATTATCATGCTTTATCATGCCTTTATGTTCATGTTTCTCTTGTGATCTATTGATATACCTATTGTATAAAATTTATTTTACTCCTCATGTATTCCATGTTTATTCGCTTACTGGGCTTTATAGCTCACCCCCTTTTCTTATGCATGTCCTCAGGTTATCCCATGAAACGTAAGTACGAGGGAATGTAGTGTTCATGTAAAGGAAGTTTTCAATAAAGATGTTGTATTTAATGTTCTAAGTTGTTATGTAATGATCCTAAGCACCAAAGACACTAGACCTCTCGATCTTCCAAGTTGTATCAACTGAATAGTTTATGTAATAAATCATGTTTAAGTTTGTAATAAAAGCAGGGTTTTCATAGTTGGTATCAGAGGATAGGTTTAGTTATTTTTGGGATTATGATTAGAAAACCCTAGTAAAGCCTTAGATACAATACTAAGTACAATAAAAACGTCCCTATGTTTTGGTGAGTGTTGTTTAAGTGGGTTATCAAGAAAATACATCCCTGTCTGGATACGAGCAGGTAGAGGTGGCTCTGGCAGAGATGTATCCTAGGGGTAAAACCTGAAAACACCGCTTTGATCTAGACTCGAACGGGAACTGGTGCATGACAACGGGCCTTACTTCACTCTTGGTTACGACACTCTCGGGGGATATGCTTTGGTAAATTCACAAGCTTAGTATGAATCCTTATTAACGGAATTAAAAAAAATTCCCTAAGAATATATGTTAGAAAGTAGATCATGAAAATCCTAGATTAAAGCCTATAGACTCATGAGTTAAGGAAATAAAAGTTTATTTATAATTCATCAACTTTTGTCTTTGTATTACCCTTTATGTGTTACCCCTAACTTTCCTTTTATTCTATTTAATGGCCTGTAATAGGAGGAATCAGTCTAACAACTGGTGTGAAGATCAGTCTGATGATTGTACCAATGAGATGCTCAATCCAATGGGAGTGGGAATCGTGAACTTTGTTACGTTTCTCTCTCAGCTTACTCATGCTTTGAATAGAAACACGGGTCAAGAGGAATGTCCAAACCCCCCTAAAAAGGAACAAGTCACTATCGAGAGATTCATGAGACAAAGGCCTCATACTTTTAGTTGAACATATGATCCCATGATCGCTGAACAATGGATCAACTCCATTGAAAAGATCTTCTCTATCATTCAATGTTCTGAACAAGAGAAGGTTCTCCTGGAAGCTTATCGTATGGAGGGTGAAGCTGATCAATGGTGGAAATTTATCAAAAATACGAAGCCTGATGAGGATATCGAGGCGTTGGAATGGAAGGATTTCCGGAAGACATTTTTCTATAAGTATTTTCTGCGCACCCTCCGGTATAAGATGGAAAGGCACTTCCTTTCCCTCAAGAAAAAAGAAGAAGAATATGTTGGAGCGTACGAGGAAAACTTCACAAGGCTTGCATGATATGCTTCCGGCTTTGTCGTTACCCCCAAATGCATGGTTGACCGCTTCTTTGGTGGGCTTAAGCCTAGCCTGTGGAAAGCATTAGCGATCCGTGACTTCTACAGCTATGAGGAAATTGTTCGATGTTCCCTCAAGGTCGAAATAGAGATCGGAGAATCACATGGGTATCACGGGGACAAGAAGAGTAAGGTGGACTTCAATGCTAGTGGTCTAATGGTTAAATCCAACGGTGCTAATAAGATCCAGCACCCCACTTTCCAAAAGTGCGTAAAGAAGCACCCTGGATATTGCCTCAAGGGAACGAGGAAATGCTTTAGGTGTGGAAGAGAAGGGAACCTAGCTGTTAACTATCAGCGAGAAAGACCCGCGGCTATGACAAAGGAGAGTAAGGCTCTATTAAAACCACAATGCGTTGTTCATTGCTACAAATTCAAAGAACCGGGGCATCTTTTAAATCAGTGCCCTAATCCAAAGGTTTTCAGAGGCAACCAACAACCTCCAAGGCAGCAAGGAAGAGATTTTGCCATCACTTATTCCAAAGTGAACCTCGACAACGATGTGGTGACAGGTATGCTATTTATTCATTAAATAATAGTGAACGTACTTTTTGATTCAGGTTCTACTCATTCTTTTATATCTCTAAAGTTTAGTATAACAATCCCAGCACCACCACAAACCATGTAAGTGAATATGTCAGTGATTACAGCTAATGGGGAAATCATTGAATACCATGAATATAAGTCCTCCCCTGTTATAATCTGTGGATTAAATTTCGAGGAGAACCTCTTCATACTCCCTTTGGTGGAATTTGATGCAATTCTTGGCATGAATTTCCTTTCCTTATATAGAGCCAACATAAATTGTCGGGAGAGGTAAATCACACTCCATATGGAGAATCGACCCCCAATTCTTTACAAGTGTAACGAGGAAGATGAATCTCTTTTAGCTCCATCATCTCAAGCATGGATATTACTGCCCTATGAGCACGTGTATCTGGATCAGATGATTGATTCCAAGGAAGAAACCATCTTTGAAGAAATGCCTATTGTGAGGGAATTCATTGAAGTGTTTTTCGAGGAACTGTCTGGTATTCCCCCTAGAAGAGATGTTGAATTCTCAATTGAACTTATACCAGGGGCACTACCAATATCCAAGAATCCATAAAGAGTGGATGTCATGGAACTTGAAGAGATGAAGAAACAACTACAGGAGAATCTGGATAAAGGGTTTATACACCCAAGTGCTTCACCATGGGGTGAACCAGTCCTCTTCGTCAAGAAGAAGGATGGGTCAATGCGGTTATGCATTGATTATCGTGAACTTAACAAAATAACAATAAAGAAAAAGTATCCTCTTCCACAGATAGATGACTTGTTCGATCAGCTGCATGGATCACAATACTTATCCAAGGTAGATTTGCGGTCGAGATATTATCAAGTAAGGGTAAAGAAGGAAGATGTCCCCAAGACTGATTTTTGTACAAGATACGGGCACTATGAATTCATAGTAATGCCTTTTGAACTAACCAATGCTCCAGAAATCTTCATGGACTTTATGAATAGAGTCTTTAGAGATTACCTAGACAAATTTTTGGTAGTATTTATAGATTATTTTCTAATATACTCCAAAATCAAGGAGGATCATGAGGAGCATTTAAGAACTGTACTGGAGACTTTGCGCAAGGATAAGCTCTATGAAAAGTACCGAAAGTGTGAGTTCTGGTTGAAGGAAGTCTCAATCTTGGGCCATATCATCAAAAGAAATGGGATATCTGTGAATCCCTCAAAAATAGATGCAGTTAAGGGATGATCGAGGGAAACATCAGTAATGGATATTCGTAGCTTCTTGGAGTTAGCTGGCTATTATCGACGATTTTTGAGAAATTTCTCACGATTTTCCAACCCTCTTAACAAGATAACTTGAAAGGGATTAAAGATTTCTTGGAGTGATGAATGCGAAGAAATATTAACAGAGTTGAAAAGGAGGCTTATCACTGTGCCCATTCTCACTTTACCCACAAGTGGGTAAATTTTGTGGTATTCAGTGATGCTTCGAAGAAGGGCTTAGGTTGTGTACTAATGTAGAATGACAAAGTGATATCCTTTGCCTCAAGGTAGTTGAAAATACATGGGAGAAACTATCAAACGCATGATCTGGAGTTGGCGGCGGTGATCTTTTCCTGGAAAATATTGCGGCATTATCTCTATGGGGAGAAATTTGAGATATATACTAACCACAAGAGTCTTAAATATATATTCACATAGAAAGAGCTTAACATGCGCCAGAGAAGACGGATATAGATCATCAAGGATTATGATTGTTCAATACATTACCACCCTAGGAAAGCGAACAAGGTGGAAGATTCCCTAAGTAGAAGGACCTAGTGATTCTATCAATGATGAGAATTGAGAAGGATCCAATCTTCTTAGACTTGATGAAGATGGACATGGGAATCATAAAGAAGGGAACATCATCAATCATTTCACAAATTATTTCTCAACCGTCCCTTTTGTTATAGTTAAAGGATGCTCAAATGGATGATGTGGGAATTCAGGAAAAAAAATGGAATCCATCAAAAAAGGGAAATCCTCGGATTTTAATGTTAATGAAGAAAGAATTATGCTATTTGGGAAAAGACTATGTGTTCCATCACGTCTGGAGCTGAAGAAGGAACTTTTGGATGGTGCACATAGTTCAAATTTCTCTATTCACCCAGGGAGCATGTATCGAGATCTCCAAGAAAACTTTTGGTGAGATAATATGAAGAAGGAGATCGTTGAATATACATCAAAGTGCCTGGTGTGACAGAAAGTGAAGGCATAAAGGCATAAGTTTAAGGGGATGATGAAACCATTTCCCATAGCAGAATGGAAATGGGATAACATCACCATAGACTTTGTCACCGGACTTCCGAGGACATCCAAAGGAAACAATGCAGTCTGGGTTGTTGTGGATTGTCTTACAAAGACTGCACACTTTATTTCTATTCGGGAGGATTTATCTTTGGATCAACTGGAACAGATATATATCAGAGAAGTGGTAAGGCTGCATGGAGTGCCACTATCTATTGTGTCTGACTGTGATCCAAGATTCACCACTATGTTTTGGAAGAGTCTTCAAAAAGCTCTGAATACTGAACTGAACTTCAGTACGGCCAATCATCCTCAAACTGATGGTCAATCCGAGCGAACTATCCAAACACTTGAGGATATGTTGAGAGAATGATCAAAGGACTTTAAAGTAGGATGGTATCAACATCTTCCTCTTATTTAGTTCTCTTATAATAACATTTTCCACTCGAGCATCCAAATGGCACCATATGAATCCTTGTGTGGGAAAAGGTGCAGAACACCGACATGTTGGGATGAGGTTGGTGAACGTAAGCTGCTTGGACCAGAAATGGTCGAGGAAATGGTGGAAAAGGTGAAAACCATTCAGCAGCATATCATGGAAGCCCAGAGTCGACAGAAGAGTTATGCAGATAATCATCAACGAGACCTTGAGTTTAAAGTTGGAGACATGGGTTTTCAATTCATATCTTTGTGGAAGAAGGTCATGAGGTTTGGAAAGAAATGGAAGTTAAGTCCAAGGTACATCCTCCCCTTAGAGATTCTTGATCGTGTCGGGGTTGTGGCCTATCGAATATCACTTCCACCTACCATGTACAAAGTACATGATATCTTTCATGTATCCCTCTTAAGGAAGTACATATCGGACCCTTCACATGTACTCTCTTATGAGGTGGTACAGTTGGAGGATGATCTTTCTTATGAGGAGCAACCAGTGGATATCTTAGATCGTAAAGAAAAAGTTATACGAAATAAGACAATGCCCCTCATCAAGGTGTTGTGGTGAAACCACAAGTTTAAAGAAGCGACTTGGGAATCGGAGGAAATGATGAATCGGAGTTACCCACATCTATTTTAGTGTGGGAAAAGGAAATTTTGATGGAGAAATTTCTTAAGGGGGGAATACTGTAACAACCCAAAGTTTCATTAATGGAAATACCTCTTGATCTAATTAAATGTCTCTTTATGTAAAATGTTTATATAAAATGTCAACTTATTTGGTTTTATGTTAATAATTGTGATCGTTGATTTTATATCCATTGAACAGTGATCACATTATTAGTATAAATATAGGGCTTTAATAAACCCAATTTACTCAGACAAAGGAAGTGATGGCCTCATCCAGTAGAATTGCTCCATACAAAGCCCATTTGTAGGATCTCAGAAAAGAGGTGGTGTCTTTGGAATTCTCTCTTGACCAAGCCCAATCTGAGCTTCATCATGTTAAGCTCAAACGTGACCCTCTACGGGGAAAGTGGAAGTTGATAGAAATTACCAATCGAGCGATGTTATCCGAGCCACCCCAAGAGTCGGTCACCATCGCACACCTTACCCTTAGGTCTTATGCGGCTGTTTTAAGGGGATATGTAACAAATCGCTAGTACTATGTTCATGTACATTATTTTTTGTATATAATAATGAATATACTTTCTTGTCATTATTGATACATTGTAAATAGTTTTTAAATTTCAAATAATGTTTTTAGTTATTATTTAATTAAGAATTCTATTTTATTAAATTAAGGGATTTTTGAATTAAATAATATTTTAACAAATTATTATTATTATTATTATTATTAACTTAATTTTGTTATATATAAACTATCATATAATTTTATGAATGCAATTGTAATTTTTATTAAGGTCTGAAAGCCATTTTTGTCAAAACCCGTGAATTTTCAATAAATGTAAGTTTTTATTTTAAAAGTGAAAATTAACATATTTAGAAAATTATTTAGATAAAATAAATGTTATTTCTGGAATCAGGATGTTGAAATTATCCAACAGTGAATTTTTCATAATTTTCTGAGACAGTAAATTTTTTGGGTAAAAATTAGATATTGTTTAAATATATAATGTGTTTTATGACATCATAATGACCCAATAGTGATGTAATAAAATATTATAAGCTTTATGTTCGGCCAATATATGTTTTAACATTAAAATAATATGATTTTGGGTTTTTTTGACATACTTTTCAAAGCATTAATGGACCCTTCAAGACTTATTAAACACCTTGTCTTTTTAAATTGTTTTCCAAGGGAGTGTGACTCACCTCCACATAAGCAACCCTATTATTTTAATAATTTCGGACTATGGACTTATAAAATATTTTTTTCCTCTTACCTTTGCCAAAATCCATGGGCAAAAACCATGGGATGGTTTGTGGTTTGGATTAATTTAATATAAGGGGTCCCAAACCTAAATAATAAAGAATTCCCTCGCCTTTCCTAAATAAACCCACCCAAGATCCCACTTCCTCCTCACTCAAAGCCTTTTAAGTTCGTACAAACTATTCCCTAATCACTCTATAATCCTATCAAGGTTCCCCAAGCTCCAAATAAGACTCTATCAAGCCTCTCTCAAGCCTTTGGAAGCACACTTCCAAGTAAGGGTTTTTTCTTCCTTTATAATTTTTGCCCAATTTTCTTTAAGTTGTTTTTCCATTTTAATTTCAATTATGAATGTTGGGGTATGGTTTTACACCTCCCTCATACTTCCCTATTTATGTTTTAATGATGGGAGACCCCTTTTTCTCTCATTAAATTCCTCCCATGTACACCCGTTACTGTGCCGAAATTCCGAAAGGAACTTCTCCCTCCTCATTTACATTCAATCAATACTTTTGTATCATGAACCTAAACTCCATTGAAATTGTTGGGACATGTATCTATATGACCTCATTATTTTCCTTTACATTTAAATATGATGAGGAACCCCTTTCTCTCTCATCAACCTTTTTTATGAATTCTTACGTCACGTCATTATGCTGCCGAAATCGCACCGATTTTCTAAGCCAATGCCATTGTGTAGCGAATACCATGCCCATTTCTCCATCAAGGCTATTCACCTTTATGCACATTTACTTATTGATTATAAAGAATCATGTATGAATTCCACATTCCTTTATTATTTAATAAATGATTATGTTTTATGAATCCATGTTTTATGATCCATGTGGCACACTTATGCATGAAATGAAATGTTTAAGAAGGGTGCGCCCTTATAGCGCTCCAATGCATTGGGTAAAGTATAGTATCATGATACATCATGTACAATGAGTGTTGACTCATGCTAATTCAAGTTCAATGAGGGTTTAATCGTGATCCATGTGAAATGAGAATTTACTCATTCTCTATGTGCAATGATCCTTGGCTCATGCTAATTACATGTTAAGTGTTGTTGCCACATTTCCATGTTATGATTATCATGCTTTATCATGCCTTTATGTTAATCTTTCTCTTGTTCTATATTGATATGCCTATGGTCTAACATGTATTTTACTCCTCATGTATTCCATGTTTATTACTTTAATGGGCTTTATATCTCACCCTTTTTCTTATGCATGTCCTCAGGTTATCCCATGCAATGCTAAGTATGAGGGAATGTAGTGGTCATGTAAAGGAAGTTTTCAATAAAGATGTTGTATTTCATGTTTTCAGTTGTTATGTAATTATCCTAATCCCCAAAGACACTAGACCACTCGATATTCCATGTTGTATCAACTGAATATTTTATGTAATAAATCATGTTTAAGTTTGTAATAAAATTTGGGTTGTCATAATTTTAACTATATAAAAAAATTATATGAAAAATAATTTTTGAATTAAAATCTACTGTTTTTCATTATTCATAAAAAAAATGAAATATCTCAGAAAACTACCCAAAATTTACCCAAAGTAAACTGTAATATTTTTATTTTAAAAATAAAGTTTATTTTTTAAAATAAAAATTATATAAGTGTCAAAAATATATATATAATGGTTTCTCCATTACAAATCAATAAAATTACATTTTAGAAAAATACATCTTTTTATTCGTAAAATTAGATTTTTTTTCTTATCTTATACTATCAAATCTATTATATGAGTGTAAAAATGTTAATTTAATATATAATATATTAATTTTATTGAAAAAAATTAATCAAAATTGGTTTTTTTAATATATTGAGATAAAATTGTTTTTGTACATAGAAAAATAGTGTTCTTTGAAAATTATTTTAAATATTTTAAAATAGTTCTTACATTTAATTCTACTAATTGATAAACAAAGTATTAATTTAATATACATGTATAAATAATATTTTCACAATTTATTTAATCTTATTTTTAACTTCCATTCCAATTTCGAGCTCGTATCTATAATAATATTTTTATAATAAAATTAATAGTATCTTGTAGTCCCATAAAACCTAAAATTGCATGTAACACAAGCTATTGAAGGGACTCGATATTGTGTGTAATACAAGAAAAACATATTTTTGTATGTAATAAAATATGATATAATTTTTTGTAGTTTAATATTGACTTCGAGTTGAGTATAACTCAATCCACCCTAAATGATTTTTTATAAAAAAATCTATATTCAGTGTTGTGTGAAACGTAAAAAATCAAAAAGCTTAAATTTATTCTAAATAATAATAATTCATAGAATCTCAAGGTTTTATAATAAATATATAATATATGATATGATATAGATATTAATAGTATTATTCAATATACTTATAATAAACTTATATTTATTATGCTGGTGTTTTGAACAAGTATAACAAAAGTTAAGACATTAGGTAAAGGATTTCTGTCTCACTTTTATTATCTGTGAGGAAGAAGCATTATTCACCAATTATTTCATATTTTTGGTGTGTATAAAGACCATGGATTTATTTTATTTTTATTATACTAATAATTATTGGGATTTACATATCTATTTTTTATCTCTCTTTCATGGGATTTATGGTTCAACAGTTAGCAAATTGGTAAGGGAATTTTGTCTCAATTTTTTTTCTTTTAGACACATGTTATGTTATGCTCCTATATTATTTTATGAGTTATATATACTTCCCATTTTAAATGTTATATATTTAATATACTTATTTTATTGATAGTTTATGCTTTGTGTAATCTTATTCTCTCATGTGGATTATGATTCAAGGTTACCAATGTGGTAAGAGTTTATTTATAAAATCTCATCGTTTATTGGGATTATTTAGGATTATGCTTCCATTAATGAAATATTATGATCTATATCTTAATAATTATCATGAATTTTATTATCCTATTTTTATTCACGGAATATTTATCTAATTTTACTATTTTTAGACTCTTTGGTAGTTAATATAATTAAGAAAATGATTTTAAGAAAATCTGACATTATTTCTCTCTTTGGTCTGAAATCAATTTTCTTCCATAACCATGTTTTCTAAAAAAATAAAATATGACATAATATTATCCTATTATTTTTAAAATAATTTTTTACCCATGTTTTTCCTTTTAAAAATGGATTTAAAATGAATCTTCTTTTCATTTTATGATTAAAGATCTTTTGACTTCTATAAACAACATAAAAGGAATATTTTTTTATGTATACATCATGTATGGAATTATCCTCCATAATGAACCATCCATTTTTTGAATCTTACTTTATACATTTTCAATAAAATTTTCAAATAAAAATATTTTAAAAAAATTTCAAAGGGTCCTTTATAAGTTTTCAAATTTATTTTTAAAGAAAAAAGTTTTCAAAATGTTTCATGTTTTAAAATATTTTTTTCAAAGGGAAAAGAAATTTTTCCTCCATAAATTTTTTAAATGATCTTTAAAAATAATTTTACATCTAATATTACATCCATTGGTGTTATTAATTCCTTAATGAGGATATCATCCAAGGGTCTCATTCATATTCTATATCTGAATGGATTGTGTTTTGATGGTGTGATGTTTATGAAACTAGTTTCTATTTCATGGTTTATATACATTGAAACCCACTTATCTTCACGAGATATACTATGATGAAATGATTATAAAACCTATCTATTTTCCATAGTTTAAGATATGATGAAATGATTATGACACCCATTTTAGTTCATAGGTTAAAATATGATAAATTTGATTGATCTTGTGGCACACATATGTATGATTTCATTATGTGACAAGTGGAACCTATATCTACCTCCAATGTATTAGGTAATGTCAATTGTTATACTAGCTTAGAGGTTCATAGATTTATTATCCCAAGCCCAAAAATAATAGTGTACATAGTTTGTTATCCCAAGACCAAAAACAAGAGGGTACATGAGTTGTTATCCCATGCTTGAAAACAAGAGGGTACCCAGGCTGTTAGCCGAAACCCAAAAACAAGAGGGTATACAAGTAGATAGACTAGTCCCAAAAACAATTTGGTTCATGGGTTGTTAGACCAAGACTAAAAATAATTGGGTACATGGGTTGTTAGGCCAATCCTGAAAACCAGAGGGTGCATGAATTTTTAGCATAATAACAAAAATAATAAGGTACATAAGTTGTTAGCCCCATCCTAAAGCACGTACATGGGTGCTCAACTAAATCCTAACATGTAATGAAAATCTTGGTGGATATAATTGAAATAATATTTCCTTTACTTAGGTGTATTCCATTAGTCTATGTCTTATGATAATTTTATTCTCTCTAGACCCATGTTCTTTGATTACATTATGATTCTTGTCTTACAAACTTCCAACATTTATTCCATGGACCATGATTATGATATTTGATATGAAATGTATGGTCTTAAAATGTTATGCTCATGTACTAATTCCCTTATGTCAATGTTATGATTATCTATCTCATTTATTTACCCTTACTAAGCATATTATCTCTCCCTTTCTTATGATTCCTTTTCCCAGGTTATGAAGAAATGTTTTAAGTATGAGTACTAAATGGGAATATATATGTGGTAAAATTTGAAGATATTTCTCCACGTTAGAGATTGTGTTCCAATTTTCCAAGGACACTATATTAATATGGTCATTGGTCATGTGTTCATGTAATGTAATGAATAATCATAAAATATTATGTAATATCCATGTATGAGAGTCCTGTTTCAATATAGATGATATCCAAGGAAAGGTTGAGTAAATCATTGGAAACTAGGATGAATAAAATTTTGTGAGTTCCCTAGGGATACTATTAAGAATATTTCTAGGGATGTATATTAGGATAATTATAAGGATAAGTCAAATTTTAGGAAAAGGTACTATAATTTTTATAAATGATTGAGATAGTGGATTCCAAGAAATTACATCCTTTTCTACATACTACAAGTATATTTCACTCTAGAACAAATGTACTTAGGGGTAACAACCCTAAAAACCTCATATTGATCTAGACTCGATTAGGAACATGTGAATGACAATGGGACTTGTTTCACTCCAAGTGTGATGATCCGATTAGATATGATTTGAAAATTCATAAACTCTTTCTGAATCATCCTAAAGGATTTAAATATATATTGATTTTGGATGACCTATATTAAGCCTCATGTGTAATATATTGAAATAAGGTGTTGTGATTTTGAAACAATATAAGTGATTTTTAATTTTTGTGTGGATTTTCACTAAGATTAGTGTTTCTCATTCTATTATTTTTAGTTTTAGTTAATGGTCATAACATGAAGGATTCATATCAAATTTTAATGTAATAGAAAATTAAATTATTTTCCTCCTAATCAGATGAATGTTATGGGAGTTAAAATGGAGAAAATTGTTTATATACTCACACAACATTCATATTATATGAATCAGGTTTAACTTCCAAATAAGGAATAGATGGAGAAAAATTATATTGAGTTCTTCATGAGTCAGCGTAAACCATATTTTAGTGGTTCCACCTATCCAATAGTAGCTGAGAAATGGTCCAGTTCCATCGAAAAGAAATTTACCATTATTTAGTGTTAAAATCATGAAAAATTAATTTTATATGTTGATTTTAGGGAAGGCAGAGTGGATTAGTGGTGGAACCTTATTAAGAAAATGAGGGAATAAGAAGAAATTGAATCTATGCAATGGGAAAGTTTAAGTTGATATTTCATTTTATGTACTTCCATTTTATTCTATAAACAAATATGGGTAAGTAATTTCCAGATCTTAAATAGAAGGATGGTGAAATATTTGGTGCTTATTAAGTTAATTTTACAGGACTTTAGAGGTACTCTTTAGTTATTATCATTTATCCTGAATGTAAATTTGACTTATTTTTCAATGGTGTAAACTAAATATAAGAAGGTAGTTATCCATAAGGGACTTTGGATTCTATGAATAGATTGTTCGATGTGCTATTAAGGTGGTAATGGAGGTTTGAGTTATATATAAATCACATGGTTTTGATATGAATAGAATAATATAATTTAAAGAAAATTTTAAGAACCCAGGAGAGAACAAGGTGAGCTCTCATTTATGCTCAAATTGTGGGAAGAAATATGGAGGTAATTTTCTTAATGGGACTAGTAAATGTTTTAAGTGTGTAAATGAAGGTATTCATATGGATGATTGATGAAGTGATTAGAAATTTTTTTCTAATTATGTGAATAATGATAAATCCTCTCAGAATTCACCTCCCACATTTTTGTGTTTCAATTTCAAGGATCTTGGGAATTAGGATAAAATGTTCAAAATTTTGAGGGTTAATAACGATGACCAATTCCAAAAACCACTGAATATAATGTAAAAATGGAAACCTTATTCAATCATAATAGATTAAGTTAATAATGATAATTGGGTAAATCTATAGTGGGTAATTTCATGTGGGATTTTGTAAATAAGCTATTTGAAAATATTACTTTTCTTCCTTTAGTTAAATTTCATGTGATTATGTACTTGGATTTCGGAATAATGAACTCACATAATCTATCAGTACAAGGATGAAACCAAGCTTACAATGATTTTTTTTGTATAAGAAAAGAGATTATATTGGGAATGAGGAATGATTTATGTATTAAATATGGTTTTATAATAATTTAGGTTTTTACAATGTTTCAAGAATATATATGATCAACGTATTAAAATATTTGGTATATGTCCATCAAGATCTGCTTTTTGATATTGGGGGATTACGGTTCTGTACAATTTGATAAATTTAGGAACCTTATCTATAAATTTTTAATTTTGAAAGGGTTATAAGTTTAAACATTTATGAAAAAGTATATATTTAACTTTGGTTGAGTTTTTAGAGATTAATATATTACTTCACCATATGAATATTTATTCATATTGGGAAACATGTACCAACCATTTTTTTGTAATGATAATTAAAGATAGATTGAATGACTTATCATTTCATTAATATATATTATGATCCATTAGTGATTCAGAATCAAAAAAATCACCTTCATTTTTTTGCGTGTGAGAAAAATAAAAAATTAATAAAGGAATAACTAGTTGATGAGATTGCTCTTATGAAATGGAATAAAATAAATTAAGTATATCTTATTGTAAAAATTCTTCAACTTTAATGGAAGGGTCATGAAATATAAATTTTTCAAGTTATAATCAGTTTTTATGATATTAAAGACCTTTTCTAATCCTCTTTAGATTATGGATTTTTTTTGTTAACTTTATACTAACCATGTTCTCTATCACTTACCACCATTATTTGGGTTTTATTTTTCTCTTATATGTCAATTTTTTCACTTTCCACCAATGCTCTCTAATGTGTAAATCTGGTTATGAGTTATTTTGGATAACTATTTTGTTTACAACTTTCTTCTTTTAAAATAAATTTTATTATTCATTTTTTCAATGTGGTTTTATAGGAAAATATCTTTCATTTATTAAAAAATTGATGAACCAGATGAATATTAAGGGTGAAATTTATTTTTAAGGGTGTAGAATGTAACAGCGCCAAGTTTTTATGAATTATTATTTCAAATAAATTAAAAAAAATTAAAATCTTGCATTAAAAGATACGCAAAGTAAATAATTCTTTATACGCAACACTAAGTTAATATTTCACTACAAAAAACACGGATTTTTTCTTGTGGTACACACAACACTAATTTTGGATTATGTTACACTTGATACCAAGTTATTACATTAGATTTTGTTATACGTAAGACTGATTTTTACCAAACTAAAACACACTATTAATATTATAATTAAAATATCATTATATTTATCACCTAGTCATTGGAATGGTAGTTATGAAAAATATTATCTAAATTATAAAAATATTTTTTACACAGATATATAAAACCAATTATTTTTTTACCAATTAATTATAAATTAAAGTAATAATTATTTGAAAATTCAAAAAAATACTTTTCTGAAAAAGTATTTTTCTTGGCACAAACAGGTTTTGTATCAATAAATTCAAAAACACACTTTTTATGAATTATTTTAATGGAATTTATATATTATATTATCAAGATACTATTTAAAATTCATATTATGTTTTTTCTATATAATAGAAAAGAATAAATATAATTTTATGCATAAAATGTGTATTTTTCTAAAAGGCAGTTTTTCCACCTTTTAATGGACCAATTACATTAAAAAACTAACACTTTTATTAATTATATTTCAAAAAGGTAAAATTTATTTTTAAAAATTTAATGTAAAAAATAACTTAGGATTAATTATTGGTATTTTTTAAGAAGTTTTTTTATGAATAGTTAAGAATACTAAATATTAATTGAAAAACACTTTTTTGTTCAATTAATTTATATGGTTAAATTGTATGTTTATTATTTTTTGAAGTATATTTAGTTCAGTTATTCATATAGTAATCCAATTTAGGTAATTTTAATAAATATCAATTGATATTGAATATAAAAACTTCTTAAGCATTTGATCTTTTCTCTTTAAAAAACTGCTTCCTCAACATATCTGTGGGATTAATTCTAAATTAATTTATTCAAATTATATTAATTGAATTTGGAAAAATGGATTAAATATTTTAATTAATAATAATTTATAATTTATAATCAGTTAATCTTAATGTTTTACCATTATGATTAGTGAAAATAGTTAAAATTAATCACCGCAATTAAGAGAAAATTGAGTTTATTAGGGGACTAATCTTTAAACTTAAGGGAAAACATAACCTAGAAACTTTTCCGAAACCCATTTTATGGAAACATTTTTACCCATTCCTCTATTTTATCTAAATTTTTTCATTATTTTAATCACGTGATGTAAGTTATACCTCCTAATAGTGTTTACCTTTTGGTATTTACCATAATATTGCTCCTCCACCATTATAAAAGGGAATTCACTCTCTCTCATTATTCACACATATAGATCCATTTATCTAGAATAAAACCATAATAAATAACTTTTCAACTTCTATAATATCATCTTAGAATTCTTAATTTGGGAATAAATCCAACCTAGGAAGTCCCTTGGTGTAATCCAAAAGGATATACCTAAAGAATCGGTAACGTTCATCAAAGAATGTTTTTGTTTTATTTCTTCCTCAAAACCCTTAAATTAATTTCATTTAATGATTTTATAATAAAATAATTATATTAAATTTACTAATATGTTGTTATGTTAAGTTTGTGATATAAAAATTCACACACTCGCATCAAATTGGATACAAAATCATCATTTTTGTGTACGAAGAACTACCAGATTGTGAACCGATGTCATTTATTCATCCATTAAAACTTTTAGATATTAGAAATAATGATGAACATCCAGTTTTCAAAATATATTTTTTATTTTTAATATGTTATTATGAATATGGAATTATTATATAACACATACCTTTATACTTTCCATTTTGTGAGAATATGATAACGTCATTCGTGTGTACAGAAGACTACTATCACGATCCGTCCTCAGGGCCCATGCCGTGACTACCCCAAACCTGCCTTCCATAGTCCAGGCGCTGGCGACGAGCACCAAAGGCATAAATCCTGATAAAAAGGAAAGGAACTGCCTTTATAATGTAAGAAAACACCACAGAGTACACAAGCTGATGTAAACACTAAGTAAACTGAGTACAAAAGTAAGTGTTGGAAGGTAAATGGTCCAGAATACAAACCCAACTAAAAGTAAAGTACAACTGATAGAAAGTACAGTAGCAGAAAAGTAAATCAGCAACAGTGAGCCATCCACTAGAATTCCCACCAGAAGGGCGGGTACAGATAGTCTCCTCAGCTCCTCGGTCCGGATGTCCGCTTCGTGTATGTCGCATCCAGTGATCCTCCTCCAGGTACCGTCCAGCTTTACGAGCCTCCACCTCGATCAGCGTTGTCGATCGTCTGCATCCAAAAAAACGTAGTGTGTGCATACCCATGTAGGTGTGAGTATACGATACTCAGTAGGGACCCCGAGACTCCCGATGGTCTCCCAGAATCCACGAAGGATAAACCACAATGGAAAGATACAATCACGAAGTATCAACCAAAACTACTTAGATATATGCCCATACATATACCTAAGTCATCAATTCCAGTACTACTCCAATTCATGAGCCCAAGTTCAACCTAGTCCACACAAGAATGTACAACCCAATCCACACAGGAAAGCACAACCCAATCCACACAGGATAGCAAGATCAATCATATTGAAGATAATGATTGAAAGCCAAGAATCAGCTCACATAGGTATACTCCTCATAAGAGGGGTGGTGATGTTAGATGTAGCCTCTGAATCATCTCCCCTGCTGAAACCACATTGGATCCAAGTACATATGTTGTTGCTGTCGGACCCACGTAGGATCCAAGTACAGTAACCATCACTGCCGAACCCACGTAGGATCCAAGTATAGTCATCCTCACTACCGAACCCACGTATGATCCAAGTACAGTTTTCCTCACTGCCGAACCCATGTAGGATCCATGTACAATATTCCTAGCTGTCGAACCCATTTAGTATCCAAGTACAGTCATCCTCATTTCCGAACCCACATAGGATCCAAGTATAGTCACCATCTTCATCACAGTCGCAGCCAGCTCTAGGGTTCCCACACACAGCACGCTCGATTCTGGGAGGGTCCGCTCCACGAGCCAAGGGTGGGTCGATACATCAATTGTCACGAATTCCAGAGTTGATGTATCATAAAGTTCCGTCTTTTCAATAGAAACTCAACGTGACAAACGGCGCGTCAATCGGACGCCCAGTCTGAGAGATATCTATTTTTCCATCCCAGGGGCCCAGTTGGTTTTTAAGCTAAAACCAACCCGACCATACTCCAGCCGAATCCAAATCTCAAGAGGAGTAATCCAAAATAACTGTCTCACTGAGAGGAATCCAACAAAGTCGATGGCCCATCAATCGTACGAGCTCATATTTTAAGTGTTTCCTCTTAGAGGGCCCGGTTGGTTTCGTGTTTGAACCAACCCGTCCGTACCCAAAGTTCACCTAAACCTTGAGTGTAATATACAGAAATGACCGAATATATCCAAGGATCCCTACGCAACTTAGGTTGCGTCGAACGGAGGTTCGTAGTCAAAGTTATGGGTGTTTGAACGAAACTGCCAGAAAATAGGGGGTTCGGGCCCGATCTGACCCGCCCCGATACCCCTTGGGTCTACCCGTCCCGGGTCCGCGTACGGGCCGCTTGGGCATGGCCCGACCCGGCTGGTGTGCCCCAGACCAGCCGGCGTGGCCCAGCCCAGAACTGGTGGTCAGGCCTGGCGCGAGCGATCCCGCCCAGCGTGGGCGGCACAGCGCTGGCTGAGCGGGGTGCAAAGGGGGGGCACTGCCCCTTGCGCTGGTCGGGGGTTTCAACCCCAGGCTTTTCTGGAACGGAAGACCATTAAGGCCAGCCTTGTGTACCCGCAGGACCCGAGGGGGTCTCGCCTCCATGTGGCGTCGGTGGCCGGCCGAGCCTGGCCGCCTCCTGTTGAACCGTCGCAACCCAAGGTCGCGGCTCCTATCCGACCGACACGGCGTGACAGCGTCGTGCCCCTCCGCCACGGCCCGCCCCGGGCGCGGCCCCTTGGTGCTCTGGCGTAGTGCGACGGTGTGGAGCCCCTCCGTCGCGGCCCGCTCCTAGATGCGGCCTCTTTCGGCCTCACCAGTGCGGCGTGACAGCACCACGCTCCTTCTCCATGGCCCACTCTAGCAGCGGTCCTCCTCGTTCTCTCGCGGTGCAACGGCACCGCGTCACCTCCGTTTCAAGCCACAGTTAAGATCAACAACAAAAGGGGAGGAGGATCGGCCGTGTTTGTTCGGTCCAACCTCCTCCCGTTGTATCGATAACAAGCGTCCAATCATTTAACAACGAAGTTTGTTAAATAATGCTTAAACAAAGAATTAACCCCTTCCTCAATACAAGTTTTCAAACGATGATCATCGCGGAAAATGGCATCGCGTTGTGAAGCTCTTTATACGTCGACGAAGAACGTCCGAGGAGGAAGTGGCGTCTCCCTTCCTTTAATGCAGAGAGAAGATTGAAAGGTGACGTCGATAGCGAATTTCCGCATTGGTGCCTCCTCATTGGTCGTGGAGGAAGAAGATGACAGAAGAAACTGAGTCGCCGAGTCGATGCTCCCCTATGGTGAAATAGTGTTCTTCGTTGAAGTGGGGTCATTCTTCACCGGATAAGATGATGTTCTTCCAAGGTACAAGAGCTCTCCCTCTCTCAATATCCTCACACAACTAGCCAGCCTAATAAAATAAGGCCTCCCCCTTATTTTATTATGTTTTCCATGCCTTTTCAAAAACTCAAATTCAAAAACTAAACCACTTAATTAAATGATCCTGAGTTGTCAAATTTAAACGGGGTTTTATGTTGGCAAGATTAATGAGGGAGAGAGGGAGAGAACAGTTACCCACATTTAAGGGAAGTTATGGAGTTAAGGAATGTGAAAAGGTGGGGGCTCGTGTGGGCCCCACCTCTCCTTTAACCTCTCAAGAGAAGTTAGCAACCTAGTGGGTCCCATCCCAACTTCCACACATCGGTGATAACCACTTAGAAAAGAAATAAAATTGTAACACATATTTTATTTCACTCTTCAATTAAACAACTTTTTTTAAACAACTCCTCCCAAGAAAACACACTTTTAGAAAAGGTCCTCCTAAGAAAAAACCAGCGTTGCGGTTTCATCAGTGCCCTCAGATTTCAATTCCAAGCACCGGTTCAAAATATAGAAAAACTCACTCGTTCGTTCACTGAACATACCTGAGCTAAACTTTAGAAAATGATTCCAGGCACATCGTGCCTTGGAATCAGGTGCCGTTAGAAATTGCGTATTTATAAAATCCCAAAGAAATTAAGAAAAAAATTTCCTTGAAATTTACGGGTCTTTACATTACTCCCACCTCAGGGCTTTACATCCCTGTAAAGATACATCACAAAACTAGGGAAACAAATGAGGGTACTGAGCACGCATCTGAGTCTCCTGCTCCTATTTGCTCTCCTGGAGGTTCTCATGCTACCACCTAATGCACAATAGAGGAATCGACCATCCACGTAGGACCCTCTCCTATCGATCATCGATCTCCACCAGGACCTCTTCCAAAGTTGCTCCATCATCGATATTGATCTCCTCGTGATCAATGATATGTGTTGGGTCATTCACATATCTCCTCAGCTGAGATACGTGGAAGACTTCGTACACCCGGTGCAACTGAGGTGGAAGAGCCATGTGATAAGCCACCTCGCCTATCCTGCTGAGAACCTAGAATGGTCGGATGAAGTGCGGAGATAACTTTCCTCCCCGGCCAAATCTCTGTAATCCACGCTGAGGTGAGACCTGTAAGAAAATGTGGTCTCCATCCTCGAACTATAGTGGTCTCCGCCTCCTATTAGCATAAGACTTCTGTCGGCTCTCAGTAGTCCTCATCCGCTCTTGGATGATCTGAACCTTCTCTATCATGGCCTGGACCATCTCTGGTCCTACAAGTGTTGTCTCCCAAGGGTCTGTCTAGCACATAGGTGATCTGCATGGTCATCCATACAATGCCTCGTATGGTGCCATACCGATGGTGGAGTGGTAGCTATTGTTGTACGCAAACTCCACCAAAGGAAGATGATCCTCCTAGCTGCGACTAAAGCCGAGGACACATTAATGGAGCATGTCCTCGAGAGTTGGTATGGTCCTCTCCGTCTGACCATCCTTCTATTGGTGAAAGGAGGTGCTCAGACGTAGCTACGTCCCAAATTCCTCCTACAACCCCTTCCAAATCCGGGAAGTAAAGCGAGCATCTCAATTGGAAATGATAGTCGATGGCACACCGTGAATCTGTATGATCTCATGAACGTAGAGGTGTCCCATGCTCTCTACTGAGCCCTTCTATCTAATGGGTAAGAAGTGGGCCGACTTGGTGAGCCGGTCGAAAATCACCCAAATGGATTTGTGACCTCCGGAAGTACGTGGAAGCCCTGTCACGAAATCCAAAGATATCCCATCCCACTTCCACTCTGGAACCTCCAAGGGTTGTACCAAGCCTGCTAGTACCTGGTGCTCCACCTTCACCTGCTGACAGGCGAGGCATCGAGAAATGAACTCTGCCATATCCATCTTCATACCCGGCCACCAGTGCTGTCGTCTGAGATCTTGGTACATCTTCACCACTCCAGGATGTACCTCTAGAGGGGAAGTGTGAAACTCTATCAGCACCGCTAGAGGGGAAGTGTGAAACTATATCAGCACCTCTTCCTGTAAGGCAACCGGTACCATGGTTCGCCCCCTGAAAAGGATGATGTGCTCTCCACCCACAGAGAATCCATCAGGTGCATGTCCTGAGGATATCTGTGCATGTCGTGTCTCACTGTCAATGTCCCCACGCTGAGCATCTCTGACCCTCTGAAGTAGTAAAGGAGTGACTGTGAGCGACTGTAAAAAGGCTACCCCATCTCTATCCATGAAGGATATCTGCAACGCGGCTAGCTGCTTCATCGCCTCTCCAAGTAGTTGTATGCCTATCCTCTTGCTGAGAGAATCAGCTACTACGTTCCCCTTCCCAGGAGTATAGACTATCTCGAAGTCATAGTCCTTGAGGAACTCGAGCCATCGTCGTTGTCTCAGGTTCCGGTCCTTCTGCGAGAAGATGTACTTGAGACTCTGATGGTCAGAGTAGACTTTAAAGCGCTCGCCCATCAGATAGTGCCGCCACATTTTCAAGGCTAATACCACTAACGCTAACTCCAGGTCATTGGTAGCGTATTTCTGCTCATGATGCCTCAACTGTCGTGATCCATAGGCGATCACTGCCCGCTCCTGCATTAGGACACACCCGAGTCTGGTCCCTGATGCATCGCAATAAACTACGTACCCTATGCCCTCCTCCGGTAGCCTCAAGATGGGTGCACTGGTAAATCTTTGTCTCAGCTCCTAGAAGCTTTGCTGACATCTATCTGACCACACGAAGGGTTTCCCCTTCTTCGTCAAAGCCGAGAGTGGTGCTGCAACTCTGGAGAAGTCTGGCACAAATCTCCTATAGTACCCTTCCATACCTAGGAAACTTCGCACCTCCGTCATGCTCCTAGGTGGCTCCCAAGCTATCACTTCCTCGATCTTCGTAGGATCCACCGCATCTCCTGCCTCAGAGATAGCGTGACCTAAGAAGTGGACCTCTCGAATCCAGAACTGAAACTGTGAGAGTTTACCATAAAGAAGGTGCTCTCGGAGTGTATCCAGTACAACCCGAAATTGGTAGGCGTGCTCCTCCTCAGTAGTCGAGTAAATAAATTTGTCGTCGATGAAGACCATGACAAATATATCAAGGTAAGGCTGGAAGATCCTGTTCATGAGACTCATGAACACTGCTGGAGCATTGGTTACACCGAAAGGCATAACCAAGAACTCATAGTGGTCATACCGACACCTAAAGGTCGTCTTATACACATCCTCGTCTCGAACTCTGAGATGATGATAGTCTGACCTGAGGTCTATCTTCGAGAACCATCGTGCTCCCTTGAGCTGATCGAAGAGGTCGTCAATCCTCGGTAGTAGATCGTTTTTCTTCACGGTCACCTGGTTTAGGTGACGGTAATCAACACAGAGTCTCAAGCTCCGGTCTACCTTCATGGAGAACAATATCGGGGAATCCCGTGGTGAAACACTGGGGCAGATGAATCCCTTTCCTTACAAGTCCTCCAACTGTACCCATAGCTCTCGAAGCTCAGCGGGATCCATCTGATATGCTGGAGTAGATATCGGGGTTGTCTCGGAGTACAGGTCTATATAGAAGTCTACCTTTCTGCGAGGAGGTAGTCCGAGAACGTCGTCAGGAAAAACATCTGCATACTGATCCACCACAACAGGAAAACTCAGACTCCATGCATCCACTGCTCTAAGGATGAGACAAGCCAACTGATGAGTGATCGGATGTCCTCTTCTCTGCGTGAGTCCATCCTGCACTACAAAGGATCCCTTCTCGCTGGTGAAGGTGAACCTACTCCCACCGGTGCGAACACATTGCACCTTGCGCCTAATACGGTCGATCTAAGTATGGACTGTAGATAACCAATGAATGCCCAAGATGACGTCGTAAGGACTTGAAACCGCTATAAGAAGATCCCAGCCAAAGCTCTCACCTCCTAGAGTAAGCTCACACTACTGGCACTAGTGTGTAATCGTCGATTCTGCTCTCGTAGGAGTCTCTAGCTGTAAGGATCGAGCCAACGGCTCCATCGGAACCTCCGAGCTCCGAACAAGGGCAGCGACAATGAAATAATGACTCGCTCCTATGTTTATAAGAACTATAGAAAGGGTGAAGTAGACACAGATAGTACCTCTAATCATCTCAGGTGTGCCGTGGTCATAGGCCTACACTGCCTGAGGCTGATCCTGCCTCTGTCCTCCAGCTCCCTGTGGTCGGGGTGGACCTCCTGGTGGTGGTGGTGGTGGTAGAGCCTCAAAGCGTCGCCCGCCACCCGCTGCTCGGCCAACTCCTCTGCCTTGTCCTCCTTCTCCCTTCAGACCACCACGGTCGAACCTCTGCCTCTTCCTGGGTGGTCCCTCAACCGTCTGCTTCTCCACTGCATGGCGGGTCGGACAGTCCCGAGCCATGTGGCCCTGTTCACCGCATGCATAGCACTATCTGCCTCTCGAATGACTGCCTCTGCTACGTGTGCCCCACACCTCCGAGCCAGTATCCTGAGGTCGCCCACCTGATGGTCTAGTCTGCTTGGACCCCTGTGACATCCGTTGACTGCCAGCTGCCGAAGACTCCACTACATGCCACCCTGTGGTAGGTCTCGCTGCTGGTGTAGGCTCAGTAAGAAAGCTCTCTACAAGAAGGGATCGCTCTAGTACTCCTGCCTGTGTTGGAATACTGATGGAGATCATCGAAGAACTAATATCATGTCTCAGTCCCTGATCAAAGGTCCAGGCCCGGAAGAATGGGTCTCGTATCATGTCCGTGGAGTAGTGTGAGAGATTGGTAAATCTTGTCAAGTACTGGGCTATTGTCATGCTGCCCTTCCGCAGCTGTAGTAACAACTGAATGCGCATCGCACGGAGGGTGGCTGGAATGAACTCCGAGCAGAAGAGGATCTAGAAGTCCATCCAAAGAAGTGATGCCTCTTCGTGCACCTGGAGCATCAGGCTCCACCATCTACCTGCTGCCGCGTGCAGGAGACTCACTGCAAGGATCACCATAAGATCTTCTGGTGTCCCTACCAATCTGAAGACTCAAACTACAGCCTCCAGCTAATACTCAGCTTCCTGAGGGCTCATCTCCCTATGAAACTTGGGCGGACTCAAATGCTGAAACTCGTGCAGTGCACTCAGGCGATGTGCACCCTCAGCTGCTAGGGCTGGTGGCATCGGTGGCTCGGCGGGTAGAGGTATTGTCGGTGCCTCCACTGTAATAGGGCCCTGCACCGAGGCCTCGTCACTCGGTGGGCTGTCATCTCGCACAAAGCTCGGAACCCTAGCTGGCTGCTGTCGTGGGGCCATCCTGAAAATAAATAGTTGAGCCACGGTTAATACAGTATACATGGTGAGCAGACACAAAGTAATCACAAAGAAAACTTTGAAACACACATGTAATCAATGTATTCGTACACTGAGTCGGAAATCAAAAGTTAGGGTCCTGGTGTATGGATACGTCGGCCGCCGCACCAACACTGGACTCCCTGGACTGATAACCACACTCAATACCCTTAAAAAAATTGCTTCACATAGAAGAAATTATCAGAGTCCTGAGTTCTGCAATAGAACCGACTCCTATGATACCAATTTTTCACGACCCGTCCTCGGGGCCCGTGACGTGACTACCCCAAACCCACCTTCCATAGTCCAGGGGCTGGCGACTAGCACCAAAGGCGTAAATCCCGATAAAAAGGGAAGGAATTGCCTTTATAAATTAAACAAACATCACAGAGTATGAAAGCTGAAGTAAACACTAAGTAAAATGAGTACAAAAGTAAGTGTTGGAATGTAAATGGTCCAGAATACAAACCCAACTGAAATTAAAGTAAAACCGATAGAAAGTAAAGCAGCAGAAAAGTAAAGCAGCAACACCGAGCTATCCCCTAGAATTCCCACCTGAAGGGTGGGTATAGATAGTGTCCTCATCTCCTCGGTCTGTTCGTCCGCTCCGTGTATGTCGCGTCTAGTGATCCTCTTCCAGGTACCGTCCAGCTCCACGAGCCTCCACCTCGATCAGTGATGTCCGTCGTCTACATCCAACACAACGTAGTGCAGTCATAGCCTGTGCAGGGGTGATTATACGATACTCAGTAGGGGCCCCGAGACTCTCGAAGGTCTCCCAGAATCCACGAAGGATAAACCACAAAGAAAAGATACAATCACGAAGTATCAACCAACTCTACTTAGGTATATACCCATACATATACCTAATTCATCAATTCCAGTACTTATCCAATTCATGAGACCAAGTTCAACCCAGTCCACACCGGAAAGTACAACACAATCCACACAGGAAAGCACAACCCAATCCACACAGGATAGCAAGATCAATCATATCGAAGATAATGATTGAAAGTCAAGACTCAGCTCATACAGGTATACTCCTCATGAAGAGGGGTGGAGATGATAGATGTAGCCTCTGAATCATCTCCCCTACCGAACCCATGTAGGATCCAAGTACAGATATCATCGCTGCCAGACCCACGTAGGATCCAAGTACAGTAACCATCGCTACCGAACCCACGTAGGATCCAAATACAGTCGTCGTCGTTGTCGAACCCACGTAGGATCCAAGTACAGTCCTCCTCACTGCTGAACCCATGTAGGATCCAAGTATAGTCGTCCTCGCTACCGAACCCACGTAGGATCTAAGTACAGTCATCCTCGCTGCCGAACCCACGTAGGATCCAAGTACATTCGCCATCGTCATCGCAGTCGCAGCCAGCTCTAGGGTTCCCGCACACAGCAGGCTCCATTCCGGGAGGGTCCGCAACACGAGCCAAGGGGGGTTGATACATAAACTATCACAGAGTGAAGATTTGATGTATCACAAAGTTCCATCTCATCAATAGGAACTCAACACGACAGACGACGCGTCAATCGGACGCCCGACCTGAGAGATATCGGTTTTTCCGTCCCAAGGGACCGGTTGGTTTTTAAGCTAAAACCAACCCAACAATACTCCATCCACATAAAAACCTTGAGAAGATTAATCCAAAAGAACCGTCACTCTAATAGGAATCCAACAAAGTCGATGACACATCAATCGGACATCCGGAGCTCAAGTTTTAAGCGTTTCCGCTCCGACTGCCCGGTTGGTTTCGTGTTCGAACCAACCTGTCCATACCCAAATTTCTCCGAAACCATGAGTGTAATATACCAAAACTACCGTATCGATCCAAGGATCCCTACGCAACTGACGGTACATCAAACGGAGGTTCGTATCCCACGTTATGGGCGTTTGAACAAAACTGCCCGAAAAATAGGGGGTTCGGGCCCGGTCCGACCCAGCCCGATGCCCCCTGGGTCGGCCCGAACTGGGTCGACCCATCTCGGGTCCAAGTCCGGAGCACTTCGGCGCGACCCGACCTAGCCAGCGCGGCCCGGCTCGGCACTGGTGGCCTGGCCCGGCACGGGCGATCCGGCCCGGCGCGGGCGGTCCGGCCCAGCTTGGGCGGCTCGGCGCTGGCCGAGCAGGGCAGAAAGGGGGGCGCTGCCCCTTATGCTGGATGGGTGTTTCAACCTCCAGATTTTCCGAAATGGTCAGCCATTAAGGTCGGCCTTATGTAACCACGAGACCCGAGGGGGTCCCGCCTCAATGTGGTGCCAGCCGCCGGCCGCCTCCTGCTGAACCGTCGCGACCCAAGGCCGCGGCTACCGTCCGACCAGCGCGGCGCGATGGCGCCGCGCCCCTCTACCATGGCCCACTCCTATCTGTGGCTGCTTTCGGCCTCACCGGCGTGGCGTGACGGTGCCACGATCCTCCGCCACGGCCAGCTTCGGCTGCAGTCCTCCTCGTTCTCGCGCGGTGCAATGGCACTGCATCACCTCCGTTTCAAGCCACAATGAAGATCAACAACAAAAGGGGAGGAGGATCGAATGTGTTTGTGTGGTCCGACCTCCTCCCGTTGTATTGATAACAAGCAGACAATCATTTAACAACGAAGTTCGTTAAATAATGCTTGAACGAAGAATTAACCCCTACCTCTACACAAGTTGTCGAACGATGATCATCACGGAAAATGGCGTCACGTGGTGCAGCTCTATATACGTCGACTGAGAACGTCCGAGGAGGAAGTGGTGTCTCCCTTCCTTTGACGTGAAGAGAAGATTGAAAGGAAACATTGATGGCGAGTTTCCGCGTCGGTGCCTCGTCCTTGGTCGTGGAGGAAGAAGATGACGGAAGAAACCGAGTCGCCGAGTCGATGCTCTCCTTCGGTGAAATAGCGTTCTTCGTTGAAGTGGGGTCGTTCTTTGCCGGAGGAGATGAAGTTATTCCATGGGACAAGAGCTCTCCCTCTCTGAATATCCTCACACAACTAGCCAACCTAATAAAATAAGGCCTCCCCATTATTTTATTATGTTTTCCATGCCTTTTCAAAAACTCAAATTTAAAAACTAAACCACTTAATTAAATGATCTTGAGTTGTCAAATTAAAAATGGGTGTTATGTTGGCAAGATTAATGAGGGAGAGATAGATATAAGAGTTAATCACATTTAAGGGGATTTATGGAGTTAAGGAATGTGAAAAGGTGGGGGATCGTGTGGGTCCCACCTATCCTTTAACCTCTCAAGAGAAGTTTGCCACCTAGTGGCTCCCATCCCAACTTCCACACATAGGTTATAACCACATAGAAAAGAAACAAAATTTTAACACATATTTTATTTTACTCTTCAATTAAACCACTTTTTTTAAACAACTCCTCCCTAGCAAACACACCTTCAGAAAAGGTCCTCCTAAGCAAAAACTGGCGCTGCGGTTTCATCGGTGCCCTTAGATTTCAATTCCGAGCATCAGTTCAAAAGATAGAAAAACCCGCTTGTTCGTTCACTGAATGTACCCGAGCTAAACTTCGGAAAATGATTCCAAGAACATCGGGCCTCAGAATCAGGTGTCGTCAGAAACTTCATATTCTTAAAATCCCAAAGAAATTAAGAAAAAAAATTCCTTCAAATTTATGGGTCTTTACAACTACCACCTAGCGAAGCGATGTGAGTTGTTCACCCTCTACAAGGAATGTATTAAAGATGGGTTTAATTAAAATTCGTTATAAATATGAAATAAAAATTATTATTTAATTATAATATCTCATATACTTTTTTTCATTCATTTTTGATAAGAAAATACAAACAATTTTCATGTGTACATACGTCCTACCATCTCCATGAATAGTGTATTAAATTTCCAATTTCTATAATTTATATAGTATTATAAATACATATAAAATGAATATATATATGATATTTATATAATGTTTATGATGACTTATATTATTAAATAATTATTAAATTATGATAACCAAAAATATATTGAATCAAAAAGATTATGAAAAAAAAGTTATCATTACCCAAAACACAACTTTAACATGGAATTGTTAATAAAAGAGTAATAAAATTTCATAATGTAATAATATATGATATGAAATATATGAATATATCTATTTATGATATTATAATACACTTTTATTTATTATTCATGAGGTTTGAATGAGTACGATGAGATTCAAGAAAAATGGTAAGGGGTTTTTGTCTCACTTTTATTTTATGTGAGACACAAGCTATTTTCACCAATTATTTATTATTTGTGGTGTGTATAGTTCCCAAGAATTTATTTCATAATTATTATAATGATAACTATTAGGATTTAAATATCAATTTTAGGATCTATTTTTCATGAGGTTTACAGTTCAAGAGTTACCAAATCAGTGAGATAATTTTGCCTCAATTTTCCTTTATTGAAACCCATGTTATGTTATATAGTTATTTTCTTTTATGAGGTGTATATAAGACCCTTTTAAATATTATATAATGACTATAATTAATTTAATGATATTTTAAGCTTCATGTAATTTTATTATCTCATGTGTATTATGATTCAAACTTACCAAATTAGTGAGAGTTAATTGTTATAATCTCATAATTTATCGAGATTGTTTATGATTATGTTTATATTGATGAAAAATTATGATCCATATCCAAATAATTATCATTAATTTTCTTCTCCTATAGTTATTGATGAAATATTTATATAATGGTCCCATTTTTACACACTTTGGTACCTAATATAATTAATAAATAGTTTTTGATAAAATTCAACTTTATTTTTATCTTCAGTTGAATATCTTTTTCTCCAAAAACCATGTTTTCTAAAAATGTTTTCAAAAAAATTATAATATTATCCTATTAATTTTAAAATAAATTTTTACCCATGTTTTGACATTAAAAAAATGTTTTAAAAGAAAATTTATTATCATTTTATGCTCAAGTGACATTTGACTTATACTGACAATATGAAAGGAATCTTTGTTTTTACATATACATCATGTATGAAATTATCCATTGTCATGACCACTCCATTAGATAAAGCTTAATTTATATTTTTTCAAGGATATTTTTATAGATAAATTTTTTAATTTTTTTTTCAAGCGTCCTTTATAAGTTTTCAAAATCATTTTCAAAGAAAAAGTTTTTCAAAATGTTTCTTTTTTTAAAATAACATTTTTAAAGTCAAAAGAATATTTTCTTTAAGAATTTCTTTAAATGATATATCAAAATTATTTTCAATTTAAGATGAATTTTTTTTTTGGGTTACTCATGCCTTATGGGGGAAATTATCCAAAGGTGTAATTCATATTATTTCTCTAAATGGTTTAAGTTTTTATGGCATGATTCTTATTAGACATATTTCTCTTACACAGGTTATATGCTTTGAATACCGCTTCACTTAATGGGTTGTGATATGATAAAATGATTATGAAAACAATCTATTTTACATAAGTTAAGATATGATGAAATTTTTATGACAAATATTCCAGTTCATTGGTGATGATATGATTAATTTTTTTGATCCTATGAAATACATATGTATTATTCATTATATGAAAGGTGGGACCTATATATCCCTTCAATGCATTGGGTGATGATACATATTGTATGAGCTCAGAGGGTACATGTTCTATTATGCCAAGCCGAAAAACAAGAGGGTACAAGGGTGATTATCCCAATCCTTAAAACAAGAGGGTGCATGTGTTGTTAGCCCAAGCCTAAAAACAATAGGGTAAATGGTTTGTTGGCCCATGTCTAAAAACAAGTGGGTACACGGGTTGTTATCCAAAGCCTGAAAATAAGAGGTTACACTAGTGGTTATCCAAAGATTAAAAACAAGAGGTTGAATAGGTTATTATCCCAAGCCTTAAAATAAGAGGGTATGTGGGTTGTTAAGATGAAACTGAAAACAAGAGGTTACACAGGTTGTTATCCCAATCCCAAAGCAGGTGCATTGGTGGTCAGCCCATGCCTAACATGTTTTAAATATCTTGGTGGCTATCCTTGACATAATATTGTGTATGATTAGGTGTATGAAAGAAGTCTATTTCTTATTCCAATTTTATTATCTCACATCTCATCTTATTTGATTTCTTTATGATTTATGTCTTATGAACTGTCAATATTTATGCCATGACTCAGGATTATGATCTTTAATATACATATGTATGTCCGTTATTTACCCTTACAGAGCATCTTATCTCACCCTTTCTTATGTTTTTTTTCCTGGTAATGAAGAAAGGTTTTAGGTAAGATTATTAAATGTGAAGATATTTGTAGGAAACATTGAAGATCTTTCTCCAAGTTAGAATATTATTTTCCATGTTTCCAAATACAATAAAACTATTATAGTCCTTAGGCACATGTTTTCATAATGTAATGAATATTAATTAAAAAGGATATAATATCCATGTATGAGAAGGCAGGGTCTCTATATATATTAATTTGACTAATATATTATTTCAAAATATACTAAGTTAATAAAAAAATGTCATAATTCATTTCAAATTAATATATTTTTATTTTAAATTATATTCCATTTTAAAAAGGAAACTCAAAACAGAAGTGGTAAATTAAAATAGAACTTTTATGATTCATTTTCTAATAAATTACTATAGCCTACTTCAAATTTTCATAATTATGTATGGATAGAAATATATTAATTTACCCATAATTAATCTCATAAAAAATTAACATAAAATTAAAAACTAAGTGAATTGTGGATGAATATATTTTTGAGGAAAAAATACTTTTTCATTATGAAAAATTAATACATTATTGTTTCAAATTTAAATACTCACAGTTTAAACTTTATATTTATTGATTATATTTTTTTCTCAAAAAATGATTTGGAAAATATTTTTCCCGTTTAAATCCTTATATCTTGACTGAAATATGAAAATTTACTTTTCATTAAATGAAAAATAATTGTTTTTAAATAAAATGATATCAAAATTTACAACATGAATTATTAGATTAATTATAATAAAAATTACCATCTATAGAAATCCAAATAGTAAAGGATATTTTTAATAAAAGTAATGTTGGATCAATATGAAAAAAATTGAAAGAATATTTTGATAATAAATAGAGGATATTGAATTATTATCAATGCATAAAGTGTTTAATAGACAAGATTATTTAAACCATTTCATTATAAAGATGATCAATTTATAATAAATTTCAATGGAAAACATTCTTCACATAAGATTAATTTTTTTTAAATTTTTCACAGTAATTTTTATCATTAAATATTAGAATTTATAGAATTTATAGGCACATTCAATATGAAATAGAAGGAAAATGAACGTGTAATTCATTATGTAATGATGAAAAAATTACTAATTTAAAGGAAGTATTACTCTACTTATGCAAATAATAACTTTTTATCATGATATAAAAATTATTTTTTTCCTTTGTAACACATATAAACCTAAAACATTAAACATTAGAACTAGATATAAAGTTTAATATGATATATTTATATTTTAAATTATTATAATGTTGTGAAATTTTCTCCTAGTTATACTATTTTTATCAAGATGAATCCAAATTCTATAAAACATATTCACTAAAATGTTTCACTATAAAAGAAATTGTATGGAGTTACTTTTAGAAAAAAAATATAAAAGGAACTCAAATGAAGAAATAGTATTTTATTTTCATCAAGAATTATATCATCCCGCATTTTATAACATAAACTTTCATTACATTACACAAAACTGAGGATCATTAAGGTTTAGTGTCTTGGAAACCAGGAACATAATACATGAGAACAACATAAAATTTTTTTCTTAAACACTTGAAAGGATACTTATTAAGTTCATCCTAGGTTTATTACTGCATCTCATAACCTGGAGACACGCATCAAAATAAAGGGTGAGAAGAAGGCCCAGTAAGGGCAACAAGAGAATCATTTTACATGTGAACTTGAGATACATCAATAAGGTCATGAAAAGAAATTTAAGGCATGAGAAAGAAATCATGAGGCATATCATAATAGAAATAACGTTTTTCATAACTTGGAGATATTTCTACAATATTTAAAATAGACAATAATTTCCGTTTCACGAAGGTCCATCTCCAAGGTGTCATTAAAATTACCAAGGTTATTCACCAAGGCATCGTTAAAAAATGGTCATCTCTAGAGATTAAGTCTTTACCCAATGCATTGGAGCTCTATAAGGGAGAAACCTTAAATTTGTATTTATTATCATGTGAGTCACATATATCATCAACAATAATTTCATAAACAACCCATATAGAATAAAATAAATGGGTTTCATTTCATAATCATAACTTTTTAAAAACTGCTTTAAAGACATGATCTTTATGTCACTTTAAACCCACGGAAAGGGAAAGCGGGTCTCATGTATGTAAATCCCAGAATTTAAAATAGAAAAACTTGGTATATATGTGAATACCCCTATAGAAGATAGAGAGATTTGAGTATTCACTTAATAAAATAAAATAACTTTAGAAATAGAGAGAGAGATTTTGAGACGGAAATTCTGCATCATAATGGCTATGTTTTGGGGTTTTAGAAAACATTGAAAACAGAGGGTACATGGGTCAAAAATTCATAAATGACCCATAAAACATTAGAGGGATAGAATATGAAGGATATATGAACATGGTAATGAAATTTGAAGGACATACCATTTGAAATGAAAAACATGGAAGGAATACAAAAATTAGATTTCTCTTATGAAAATTCGGCAGCCTAACGACGTCACTTAAACTTCAACAAAAATGAATTGACGAGATCAAATAGGGTCTCTCATCATATGAACATAAAAGTTCTGTATGATAGATATAGAGATAATACCCCAACATAATAAAATGTAACTTGAAAGACTTGACATGAAAGTAGAACTTTGAAAAATGAGAACGGTGAAAGAATCCCTTAAAATTTTGACAGCCTAACGGCGCCACTTAAACATTCTTAAAACGAATTGATGAGAGAAATAGGGGGTATCTCTTCATATGAACATGAAAAGGGAAGTAATATTAATATAAAATAACATCCTCCAACATAATATCATGGAGCATAAAAGAAATTAAATAAAATATATTACATGAAAAGAAAGAGAGAGGTAGGAACCCTTACCTTAAACGTAACTCTTAAAACTCAAAGGTTGGGACCTTGAGAGGCTTTAGGGCACCTTGTTAGGACTCTTTGGGAGGTAAGGAGACCAGAAATTCGTTGAGAATTATTTTGGAGTCTAAATAATGAGAGAATGGCTTGGTATTTATAGGGAAAGTGAGGTGATACTTTAGTAATTTCAAGGGACACCTCACAAGTGGTTTTCTCAAAACCATGGGCTCTCCCATGGCATTTCCCATTGAGTTAGGCCACATGGGCCCCCCAATACAATAATGAATAACCCTTGGTTGGCCAAACCTTAAAATATCTCATGAAATAATCATGACACAGTTATGATGTCATTAAACATACCGAAACCCTAAAACTGCATTTTTACTATTCACTGAAAATTCATCGTTCTGAGAAAAATCCCAAAATTTCACCTTTACCAAATATCTATGCTCTGATTACAAATATGAACTCCATTTTATAAAAATAATTTTCTAAATATTTTTAATTTAATTTTTAAATAAATACACTATTCACTGAAAATTCATTTTTTCAGAAAAATCCCCAAAAATTACCATAACATATGCTCTGAGTTCAAAAATAAAGTCCATTTTATAAAAATAATTTTCTAAATATTTTTAATTTAATTTTTAATTAAAAAACACTATTCACTCGAAAAACTAATACTTGACTAATAATTTATGAAACCGTTATTTACCCAATTTATTGAATCACATTACTTAATCAAGAAGTCTAAATTATATTAAAACATTATTTAAGTGAGATTATTAATCCATTTGGTCACATTACTAATCCTAAGCGTAAAATCACTATTCATAATTTACTATTCATAAAAAATTAAGTTGATCTTATTAGACTCCAAATTCCTTACTGAACACTTTTGCAGAAGACCATTTTTTGAAAATCATTACACATCATTAATTATTTAAGTTTTACATAAATATTTTAAAATATCCTTTTTTTCAAAATTCATCAATAAAATAAATCCTAAAATTATCTGGACATTTGAAATTTCACAAACTTCACTAAAGGAAGAAATGTCAATTTATTCATCCCAAAGGATTACACAAAGAGGCTCCGGTCTCGTCACATAGCCCCTTATAACAACAGCATATGACCTTAGTGTAAGGTGTGCTATGGTGAGATAATATGAGGGAGGCTCAGATAAAATTTCCCTAGTAGTAATCTCTACTAACTTGAACTTCTCCCGTAGGCGTTTCCGTTCAAGATTGACATGCTGAAGTTCGGCTTGGGCTTGGTCCAAAGAAAAGTCCAAAGATGCCACCTCCTTCCCAAGTTCTGATAAGTGGGCTTCATAAGGTTCGAGTCTACTGGATGAATCCATCAACTCCTCTTTCTGCATTAACCATTAACATCTCTATTAAATCGTTAAGAGTAAGTTAATATACTATTCAAAAAGGTTGGGTCGTTACAAGAATATATTGAAATAATTTATGATTGTTGATTATTTATAAAAATATAAAATGGATAGCATAAAATAAAAAAAATGTAATCATGGGTTTTCTCCCAAGATGCGTTGATTTTAACGTATCCAGTTAAATTATATTATTAAAAACTCAAAATTTTGTAGAATTGAAACATTATTTTTTTCATTAATATACATCTTGAAGCTTTAACCATTAATAATAAATATCATTTTTTCTTCATCTAACTACTCAAAATCACAATTAGTTTCCACTTGAGTAATATAAAATGTAAAAAAGCATTTTGACTTAAATTTTATAGGAGGTGGTTTTAAATAATAGTAAAATAATATAGATTTATGGTAAATTAAAAATTATTACATTTTAATATTGTTATCATGGAAAATTTCAGTCCTCTCATAATAAATTTAAGCACTTTCACAATATTCCCTCTTGATTTCATTTAAATCACTAAACATAAGAAACGTTAATTAACCAATAAATTTTATATCATAATGTAGAGTTTTCAATACACAAAAAAAAATTAACTTCAAAAGGAAGCTGGCATGATTTTCGCAAAATCATTTTAAAATGGTACATTTCAAAATGTGTTACGGATAATTTTATGTAATACCATAATACCTCATCCAATTTCAGGGATCAATCCTTCCTATAGTTGTTGACCATTTTTCATAAAATTTCTTACGACTCTATTTTTAAAATTTCAACCTAAAAAACCTATTAGTGTCCAAAATTTATAATTATTATGTGAACTTATTTTTTAGTTATAAAATTTTATGGCCTTCCATATCTTGTAAAATTTATTTTTTAATGAGTTTCAAAACACTAGGTACCTTCTTATTGTAAATAAAAACATCTTTATCCCATTTTAAGTCATAATCAATAGAGACTAAATTATATTCATTACCCTATAAAAGTTGGAATTATCCTATCAAATTAGAGCCTAAAGCTTTAAAAATTTCTTCATATTCAATACCTTTTTGAATAATTTCTTATCCCTTTACTACGTTATCCAAAAGTTGTTGTATACACATTCAATTATAATTATTATAGAATCCTTAAAAATATTTATATATAAAAACACGTTGTGGTAATTTTTGGGTTGTTACCCATCCCCCATGAAATCCTACCCATGGAGTGGAGTGGAAAATCTCAATTATAGACTCTGGTTCTTCATCAAAAACACACACACAAAATCCCATTATCAATACTTCTAAATCAAAAGGGAACATTCGAAGAATAGTGTTGAAGTTATTAAATAAATTTCATCTTTTATCATTATTATTATCACTATAAATTACATTATTAGTGCTAATAAACATATAATTAATAGACTTAGGGGTTTGATTTTGAAAATCTACAAAAAACATATCATTTAGAAAATTTTAATTGATTTACCTACTCTATTTAAAAGTTATCAACATTGATAGACAGTTATCCATCATGTTTTCAATAATTTTTGATCCCTAATATATATTTCAAACTCTTTTAAGAGAAATATCAACCTAATTAACCATGGTTTTCCAAATTACTTGTCTATAAGTTAATTAAATGTAGAACGATATGTAATATTAATCACCATTGAACAAAAAATATATTTCAAGACTTTTTTTAAAGAAAAATTAATTGTAAATAGTTATTTTATAGTTGTCGTGTAGTTTCTTTAAGCATGATTGAAAAGTTTTCTAGTATAAAACAAAACAAGCAGTTTTTTATTTGTTATTAGTCCTAAAATACCCACTTAATATGCATCATTAGTAGCACACATCTCTTGAAGATGTTATTTTTTACTAGGTGTAGTTATGTTAAGTATAGATATATACTTTTATTTTAAGTCTTTAATAGATGTCAAACATTTCACAATATAGTTGAAAGGGGTATCGTCAAATATAAAATAGTGGTGTATTTTTATTTTATAATTGTTTTTTAAAAACCTCCTATAAAAGACAGAATTCCCAAGGAAACTCCTAAAAATATTAAAATAATTTGCTATAGGAAATTCCTATATTCCCTAAATCTTATTATTTTCAAATTAAATGACTTTTTTAGTGATTTTATATACTAAAACTATACCCTTATTCACAATTAACTAGTTTTTTTACTGATTAATGAATATATTTTGTTATTGTAGCCTTTTTCAATCCATCATGTGGTCACACAAAAAATCAAAAAAAATATTCCTAAAATGGAAAAGTCATCTATAAAGGATTTGGTAATTCTCTCAACCATGTAAGGATATATAACAACCATAATTACGTATAATATATCTAGAGTTCCACATAATATAAATGGAATTTACCCATAGGAAAATGTCCCAAATATACATGTAAATAGATTTTTATCCTCATATTTTGGGTCTATTGGAATATAGTGATATAATTAATATCCTTCTAAAAATAATAAATTTTTTACCCATCATTTCATTACTTGTTTTGGTCTAGGGTTGGTATTGTAAGGTGATATTTCTTATTAGATAAAATTAGTTTTCTATGATCTATATAGACAAAAAACATGGTAACCCTCCTTGATTGGATAATATTATCTTTTTCATAGTTAATCAATATTACCTCATTTGTTATTACTAATAAGAATAACTCAAATAATCACTTAAATCGGGTAAGTGATACATTCATCTAGTAGAATAATATCCTCTTTCCTAAAATACTAATTAATATTTAGGTTATGGATTATATTTACCTTTATTATACATTAATTACCAAGTTCCATGGATATTTTGGACAATAAAAATAAGGGTTTGGTCCCTTTAAAATTAGTTATTGTCCAAGACATGGTCTTTCTAAATTCTCTTAAAACTTATAGTAACCTCTCTTCTTGATGTTTTTCAATAAAAATTAAAATTATGACCAGAAAATTTTTATAATAACCTAAAAATATAGATTGAATATGTGATAGAAGAGATTTTAATTCAGTAGTGGGTGTTTTTTGAGGGGAATAGAGGATATTTGGTGTGGATGGCACAAAGTATTCAATGGGTGGTGTATAATAGCAATGAAAGTTGTCATAAGTTTTTTCTCCCTACTTTTACAAAAAAATCAATAAATTTCGAATTCAAATATATCTCCGAAAATTAATTTCTATATATTCCTTCATTATATTCCAAATTTATTCATATATAGTTTCAAAGGAATATTCCTCAATGTCATTAATTTTTTATTCTTCAATAGTATAAAAAACTCTTCTTTGACAACATCTATAATCAAACTATTCTCATCTAATTTTGGTTGATTACTAGTTTTGAAGAAATTGAATTCCTATTTTTTATCCCTAATATTAAAAATTAATATTACTTGATTAACATTAGTCAATTCCATCCAGGTACTAATTAATTCTCATCATAAAATTATACTTACTTCTTTATCACCTTAAATGTCAAGGACTAATAGGTATGTAAGTAAGATAAACTTACCAACTTTTCCTAAAAGGTCATAAACCTTTCCAAAATGTTATTTTTTTGAATTACAATCTAGATAAATTGATAAATTAGTTATATCATGATCCATAATTCCCAATTATTGAGAACATTTGAAATAAATCAAATTAATTCCTGAACCAACATCCCACAAAAACGTTTATTTTCCAATACTTTCAATTTGTAAGTAAGTAAAAAACATCATAGGTCATCCATTTTAAGAGATAGTTTCTTTTTTTTAAATAGTGTTATATTCTTTAGTGAGTGGTATTGTACAAAACTCTTCAATGTTTTATGATTTATAATGATTATTTAATAAAATTTAGAATAGGAAGAAATATTTTTTAAAAAATTTAGAAATTCAATGTTCACTTAAACTTTTCATAATATATCATATAAATTTTGAAAATTTTCTAAATTTTTATTTTAATTGAGATTTTGATGGTAAGGCATGGGTATATATAAAATATTTAACACATTTATCCTTAGATAAAATTTATCTTTTGAACTTTTCTTTTCCTTGTTTTTCTCTAAATTAAGTTTCTTTCTATTTGAGTTTCATGTAAAGTAGTAGATTTATGGTGAATTTTTTTATTCTTATCAAATTTTTCATGCAATTGTTTTATATATTTTTTATTTTTTATTTATCAAAAAAAATATTTCATTTTTACTTCCAATATTTATTCTAATAATTTTATTTTCATAAGTATGTTTTGGATCATTTTTTGGAATTTTTCCTTAGTGTTTAAAAATAAAATCATAAATATTTCTTTATAATATTCTTTAAAAAAATTAACACTAGATTTTTAAAAATTTTAGTTTTTGGATAAAATGTGTTCCACCTTTTTATTCAATTTTTAGTCTCAATAATGAGAAAAAAATTGTCTTGTTATCCCTATGACTTTTCATAGTAGTTATGTGAGTTTTTTAAGTCACTTATATTGAATATAACCATGAAATATTTTCTATGATTTTCTTTATTTATACTATTAAATTTAGGTTTTTGACTTTTCTTTACTTTTTTAGGTCATTTGAATTAAAATAAAATATATATTATAAATTTTTTATTATTTGGTTTGATTTAATTGATTGGTTTCAGAGTTTATATCATTAATTTTGGTTATACCTATATTTTTTACTTTACCCAAATTTCAAGAATTATTATGGTTTTGGGTTCTTGATTGGATTGAAAAACTAAAGTGTTGTGGGGTAGACCACCTGATAAGTCCTTGATATTTTTAAGAAAAATTAAACTGATTTTTATAAATGTGAATAATTTTTTTTAGAAAATTGGCCAATTTTATTTGGCTACCTACCACCAAAATCACCATAATTTTCATTTTATATGGGTATTATTAATATGATAATGTTATAATATAACACTTTGGAGTTACCAAACATGGTTTATTTCAATCAAAACTATCTAAGGGATCGATCATTCTTCATATTATGAACATCATTAAAAACATTCCATTAAAGCCTTAATTTTTTGAAAAAATTCATCAAACTATCAATTTTTATCTAAAATAATTACTACATAATCTATAACTACACTAATTATCTAATCAGTTAGAATTTGTTTGCATGTGTATTAAAATTTTAACTTATTTCTTCATCCTTCTTATCATAATTAATTTCACCAATATATTAGTAATCTAAATTCATATGAGGAGTTATTAATTCATAAAATTATCCCATTATGAAATGTTAAGGTAATTTTTGATGAGTAAACTACCTAATTTTAACAACTTGAGATTTTATGAGAATTATTCTTTTTAATTTCATTGATGTCTTTTGTTATACGCTACACCAATATTAGCTTGTACTATATGCAACACCGTATTAGCTTGCAGTATACGCAACACTATTCTTGGCTTGTGTTACACACAATTTTAAGTTCATTTTGTGAAAATTATTTTACACAACATTAAGTATAGATTCTGTTTAATTTTTAAATGAAATAAGTTTTGATTATGTTATACGTAACACCAAACGAATCTTTCACTACACGCAGCCTTGACTTGTCTTTCATTACACGCAACCATGACCTTCCTCGATAGCGTGTGTAGTACGCAATACCGAGTTTCACTAAACGAGATATTATTATAATATTATTATGAACTAGCCGTTATGAATAGTAATACCCACTTTTTGAAGTTTCATAAATTTTATCTTTCAAAATGGACTTCCTTTTTGGATTCAGAATATCAAAATTAGCCTAGGGTGAATTTTTGGTATTTTTCTGAAAACATTCAATTTTTTATGAATAGTGAAAACACTGGGTTACTATTTAAAAACCAAATTTTTATTTAAATAATTATTTATTTTATTTAAATTTATTTTAGTTAAAAATTGATATATAATACCTATATGAGTTTAATGTAATTCATTAAATTCATTTTATAATAAGTTTAGATATATAAAAATTTTATTTAACTTTTCACCGTCTTTTACCCCATTCCTAGAAGAATTTGAAAATTTACATAAAACGCAATTTTACCACTTCTGTGAGTGGACTTTTGAAAATATGAAATTCATGGTTAATATCAAGTAGTATAATGTGGTTCAATAAGATAAAAATAATTTTTGGTGAATCGTAACTTTTTTCTTTTATTTACCACGGTTAATAGTAAATAGGGTAATTAAGGGTAATATGATATTATTATTACCCGAACTCATGTCCTAATTCTATTGGATAAGTATAATTCGACCAGAAACAACCATATGAGTATAATATTATCATTTATGTCCACTTGGATTAGATTAGGATAGTTATTATTGTTTAATTCAAAGAAGAGTTAAAAGTGTTAAAATCAAAGTTTAATAACAAAAGAAAATTTAATATAGGGTTATACATAAGATAAATTAGAATATAAATATTAATTAGGAATCTAAAAATATTTCATACATAATTTTATTTTATTTATAATTTTTAGACATTAATTAATTTAATTTATTTATGACACAATGATGATATAGTAATTACCTTATTAATGAAATATTAACATAATTAATGATATAAATACACAAATAAATGTAATTTGAGACTTTTTATAAATTAAAATAATTTTTTAGGTTAATATGACATGTTAGTATTGATTTAATTAACTTTTTCTAAACTAATAATGTTGTTATGATCTTCACAAAAATCAATTACCAAATAGTTTTAAAATTGACATAAAATAGTTTTTAAAACAAATATTATATTATTAATTGTTATTCTATCCCTAAAAATATAAGTATCATCAAAATGACTTATATAACGTTATATATATTAATAATGAACCACTTAGGGTTAGTTTGTCTTGTTATAGTAAGTTTATTAACTATATAGTGTAAGAAAACAAGAAGACACGGTAAAAGTTAAATTATTTAACTTAGAGTTAAATCTAAATGATAAGGTTAAAATAGTAACTTAAACTTGTCTAAAACCTATTTGTTGAAAGGATTTCGACCCATAACCAATTTATATTCTAAATAAATCAATTTGGAGCTATTATAAACTGAATATGAATTTATTATAAAATAATATTTTAAGTTTTTCCTAAGGTGCCCCTCTACTCCCTTATAAAAGGGCACCTCCTACCTCTTCTCTTTACACAATTTTCAGCCTTCAAGCTCAGCCAACCACTGCCCATTTACCTTCTCAACATCCCTAGAAACATAATAAAGGTTCTTATCTTCTTCAAAGACCAATTTTAGTGCCCTAAGAGGAGGTTTTAAAGAGGTGTGTCGAAGAAGAGGTAATATCTGTTACCGATTCTTTCAAATTTGTTTCTTCTTCTACTTCCTCTTCTTTATATATTTCATTATGAAGTAATAACATCAGTATAACTCATATACATATATGTTATTATAAATATTAAATAAACCTATTTCACCTTCTATCCATCCTATGGAAAATGAAATCATCGCGCGTGCGTACGTACGGAATACCGTCTCCACACCGTGGTGTAATCAGTTTTTTCCACCACCACCTTACTTGGATGGGTATAATGGTGTAAAGAATAACTATATATGGTTATTATTACATCATAATGATTCTGATATATTATATCATCCACTCAAATTCTATTCAATAATTATGGGAACGATATCATCGCTCGTGCGTACGTACGGATTACCGTCTCCCCGAACGTGATGAGATTCATTTTAAATGATTAACAATTCAAGTATGATTATAAAGTATATATAATAAATAATCATGAATTATATTACATAATAATGATACTAGATTTATGTACATATATTTTTCATTTACTTAATTCCATTTAATTAAATAAAGAAACGAAAATAGCAATCATGCATATGTATGGCCTACAATCTCCCTGAACGGTGAATTTCATTTCATTAATCTATTTATTATATATATATATACTGAATATATATTATATATAAATCATTATTTACATTATTTAAGTAAGTAAATAATTATATAAGTAATAATAATATGAAGAACAACAAGTCCAAACACGTACAATAAATAAAATGACTTTACACAAAACGATGCTTGAACAAGGAATTTACAAAAGAACGGGTAATATAAATTTATAAGTGAACCATATATGATATCATAACAATTAATATGATTATTTAATAAGTAAATTAAATTATTTAAATCATTATACAGGAGTTTCGGATACGTATGAAGCATATCAGACCTAAGGTAAGGGATAATTATTCCAATCTCATTCTTATCTAACATTGTTTATTCGTAAGTATTTACTAAGGTTATGTTTATTATCCATGTCCATATGTTCTAAAAATGTTTTAATAAAATGTTTACTTTTCTTCCATGTATGTTTAAATTCATTTTACCCTTTTTTACTTTTACCAGATCATATGGAAGGAATTTTTCTTTTGTTTACCATACGAGGTACTTTTTTGACTTTTCTGACAAAAGTACGAAGAGAATGTTTTTTTTAAATTTTACGACATGAACGGATTCTTATGGTTTCATAATTCCTTATTTACATGAATCTTATTGTACAATATTTCATGACTATTTTAAAAAAATCATTTTCTTTTAAAATTTCATGGCATTTTGTGAAAATAAAATGATTTTGAAGAAGAAAGGATATTTTCCTCAAGAATTCATTTCAAGTGTTTTATCAAAAATATTTTCCATATAAGATGACATTATTCAGTATGTTTATGTTTCAAGTATAATGTATATATTATTTAAATAGTTTGATTATTGTTATGATGAAATGATATCCATTTGTTTTATATAGATTATGTTATGATGGGATGATGTTTATGAAACCCATTTTATTCTTTAGGTTATGATGAATGATTTATGTTTATTTTGTGTCATAAGTAAGAATGATTTCATTATGAGATGGGTGGGACCTATATCTCCTTCTAATTAATTAGGTAAATATTTATATCTCATGAGATATAAATGGCTGGAACAACAAGTTAATCCAGTTCAGTGATACAGGACTGGAACGAGGAGTGAAGTTGGTTCAGTAATGGACTTTGTCCACTAAGATGTTCTTGGAAGAAATGTCTTGGCTACTATGGAAATCATATCATGTTCTTAGTGGTTTTCCACAATTACATGTTTTATTCCCGTACTATTTTATCATGATTGATGATCCATTATGATCTATGTCTTACGTACTGTCATGTTTTATGTCATTGCTCAAGATTTTGATGTTTAAATATTATGTTCATGTTTTGAAGTTCAAATGTATATGGTTTCTTTTATTTTCTCCATGCATACCCTTAATGAGAATTTGAGCTCACCCTTTATATGTTTTCTTTTCCCCAGTATATAAAGAAAGGTTTTAGGTAAGAAAAAAAAGGAAGATCTTTATGGGAGATGTTGAAGATCTTTCACCAAGATTAGAAGATAATATTCATAGTTTACAATGACACTAAACTATTACGGTCCTTTGGTGTCTGTTTTTGTTATGTATTAGATATTCCGAAAAAGTAATGTAATTTCCATGTATGTCAAGCTTCGGTCCCCTACAGTTGGTATCAGAGGAAAGTTTTAGTCAACCATTGGAAACTATGATGCGAAAACTTTAGTGAGATCTCTGGAGATATTTCTCAGGTATGTCTAGGGATGTCCGTAAGGTTAATTATAAGTAGTGTTTATAGTCTTAGAATTATGGTAAAAATCATAGAATTAACCCTAAGATGTTATATATTGAATGTACTCCCCCTTTATTATGTCGTTTTCCCTAGCATGATTTTTTCCTCTCACACTATTCTTTTTGGGTTTTAGACTATGGCTGGAACCTGAAGGAACTGTGTTGATCAATGTACTGGACAATGCAATGATTTTCCTCTTGAACAAACCAATGTTATTGGAGATGGAGTGAAGAATCTTATTTCTATACTTACATAAGCTATGAATTATTCTGGAGTTCCAAATGAGCAGAGAAGGGAACAATATTCTATTGAGTCCTTCAGGAGGAAACGTTCACCTTCTTTTAGTGGGTCTTCTGATCCACTTGTTGCTGAACAATGGATCAGTACCATTGAAAAGATATTTTCCATACTTCAGTGTTCGTAACATGAAAAGATCATTCAGGCTATTTACTATTTAGAAGGTTAATAAGATCAATGGTGGACTCTGATTAAGAATACGAGGCCCCGAGATGAAATTGAATCTATGGAATGGGATGAGTTCAAGAACTTATTTTTCAATAAGTACTTCCATCATATTCTTAGAACAAAGATGGAAAAAGATTTCCTTGAGCTTAAGAAAATGGATGATGAATATGTTGGTATATACGAAGTGAATTTTACAAGGCTTTCAAGGTATGTATCTGGATTTATCATCCAACCTGAAAGTAAAGTTGATTGATTCTTCAGTGGCTTAAAACCAAGTCTTCGAAGGGAATTAGCTATAAGAGACTTCAATAGATATGAAGAAATTGTGTGTTTTGATATCAAGGTATAAATGGAAGTTGGTGTTACATATCCATCTCATGTTTTTGACAAGAAACGAAAGATGGAGTTCAAGGAGAAAACTCAGAATAATGGTGAAAAGAAGATGAATGTTTCATTATGCTCAAAGTGTGGAAAGAAGCATGGTGGATATTGTCTTAAAGGGACAAGAAAATGTTTTATGTGTGGAAAAGATGGTCATCGATTATCTGAGTGTCGAAGTAATGGGAAAAGGGTTGCTAATGATGTGAATAAAGAAAAGACTGCAGAGAATGCACCACCAACACTTCAATGCTTCAAGTGCAAGGAAACAGGGCATTATGCTAATCAATGCCCTAATCCAAGGGTTAATGATGATCAAAGTGAGAAACCTCTTAAGGAAAAGGATAAAGGGAAGTCACATGCGATCACTATTTGTGATGTTGAGTATGAAAACGATGTTGTGTAATGATTAAGTGTTTATGTAATGGGATTTCAAAATAGTATCATGGAATCTCATTTATGGTATCGTGGAATTTTGGAATATCTCTGTATTTGTTTTCAATAATTATATAGTACTGATAACCATGAAAAGTTATTGAAATATTTTTGTAAAGAAGATGTTATGCGCATAATGAGGGGATAAAGAAAAAATGAAATGAGCTCCTGACTAATATAAGCACAAAGTGATATCATGGTTTGAGTATATAGAAATTTTGGGATTTTGGTATGTGGAAAGAGTTAACTTTTGAAAGCATTCATGTTTTCACTAAGGTTATATGGTAATTCATGTTTCAAAAGAATACGTGATTGAAGTATTCAAATGTTTGGAATGTGACCAACTAGATATATCTCATGATATATAGGGGATAAATGATGGTATTCACGTGCTAGTTATGTGACCTTTCAAGTAATAGTTTTCCTTATACTATGAGATTGGACAGATGTATTTTGGATAAGTCTAAATATTGGAATGGATTATGTTGGACATCAGATAGTATTATTTAAAGATAGAAATAGTTTTTTGATATTATTTCTAGAATGTTATAATAGTATAGTTTTAGAAAAAGGACAACCTTCAGGATGGGAGACAACCCATCGCGTCGGACAAGGCTGTGGGAATCGAACCCACAACTGAAGTGCGACGGGCCTTTATTGCATACCATTGGCCTACAAGAAGTCCCTGGTTAGTAGAAACTAGTTTTATTTTATTAAGTGGTATGATAGATGAAGTATAAGTCTATTTTTGGAATCATATACGATTAACCTCACCATAGATGGACTTATGTATATTTGATAACTTTTGCTAACCTTTTGTTTGGGATAGATGGAATGACCCATCATTCTATCGCATGATCTGCAAACACTTCACCAAAGACAAATTCAACTTCATTTAATTTTGAAATGATGTGGGGATTGTTTACGGCACAAACAACAGGGAAATTGTACCAAAATCAAGTAAGTATTTCTTTTAATTAAAAAATTCTTCAACTTTAGGGAAATGATCTTGAAAACCAAAAATTTTGTCCTAGTTTCCTCATATCCGATGAATCAGATGGTACCTTAGATCATTAAAAATTTATGGCTTTGTGACTGTTGTCTTTTTCATAGCCATGTTCTCTACCACTCTTCATCAGAAGTTGATGGTTATATTTCTCTTCCATATACATATTTCCCCCTATGTTTTCTTATGTGGAAACCCGGTGATGAGTTAATTTGGGTAACCGTTACATTTCTTACTTTACATTTTAAAATTAAGTTTTAGTATTACATTTTACAATGTGGGTTTCTATGAAAGAAACTTTCAAGTAGTAAACGATTTATAACCCCGACGAATTTTGAGGGTGAAATTCATTCTAAGGGTGGTAGAATGTAACAACCCGAGATTTTATGATAATTATTCTTTTTAATTTCATTGATGTCTTTTGTTATACACTACAACAAAATTAGCTTGTACTATATGCAACACCGTATTAGCTTGCAGTATATGCAACACTATTCTTAGCTCGTGTTACGCACAATTTCAAGTTCGTTTTGTGGAAATTGTTCTACACAAAATTAAGTATAGATTCTGTTTAATGATTAAATGAAATAAGTTTTGATTATGTTATATGCAACACCAAACGGAGCTTTGACTACATGCAGCCTTGACTTGGCTTGCATTACACGCAACCAAGACCTTCCTCGATAGAGTTTGTAGTATGCAATATCGAGTTTCACTAAACGAGATATTATTATAATATTATTATGAACTAGCCGTTATGAATAGTAATACCAAATTTTTTAAATTTTATAAAATTTTATCTTTCAAAATGGAATTCATATTTGGATTCAGAATATCAAAATTAGCCTAGGGTGAATTTTTTGTATTTTTTGGAAGACTTTCAATTTTTGATGAATAGTGAAAACACTAGGTTACTATTTAAAAACCGAATTTTTATTTAAATAACTATTTATTTTATTTAAATTTATTTTAGTTAAAATTTGAAAAATAATACCTATATATGTTCAATTTAATTCATTGGAGTCATTTTATAATAATTTTAGATATATAAAAATTTTATTGAACTTTTCACCGTCTTTACCCACCTCCTAGGAGAATTTGAAAATATACATAAAACTTAATTTTACCGCTTTTGTGAGTGGAATTTCGAAAATACTAAAGAAATGGTTAATATCAAGGAGTGAAATGTGGTTTAATAAGATAAAAATAATTTTTGGTGAATCGTAACTTTTTACTTTTATTTACCACGGTTAAAAGTAAATAGGGTAATTAAGGGTAAAATAATATTAATATTACCCTAACACATGTCCTAATTATATTTTATAAGTATAATTCAACCAGAAACAACCTTAGGAGTATAATATTATCATTTAGGTCCACTTGGATTAGATTAGGATATTTGTTATTATTTAATTCAAAGAATGGTTAAAAGAGTTAAAATCAAATTCTAATAACTAAAAAAACTTTAATATAGGGTTATACATAAGATAAATTTGACCATAAATATTAATTATAAATCTAAAAATATTTACTACATAATTTTATTTTATTTATAATTTTTAGACATTAATTAATTTAATTTATTTATGACACAATGATGATGCAGTAATTACCTTATTAATGAAATATTAACATAATTGATTATATAAATACCCAAATAAATGAAATTTGGGACTTTTTATAAATTAAAATAATTTTTTAGGTTAATATGACATGTTATTATTGATTTAATTAAATTTTTGATAACTAATAATTCTTTTATGATTTTCACAAAAATCAATTACCAAATAGTGTTAAAATTGACATAAAATAGTTTTTTAAAAAATATTATATTATTAATTGTTATTCTATCAGTAAAAATCTAAGGATCAGCCAAATGAATTGGATAAGGTTATATATATTAATAATTAACCACTTGGGGTTCGTTTGTCTTGTAATAGTATGTTTATTAACCATATAGTGTAAGAAAACAAGAAGACACACTGAAAGTTAAATTATTTAACTTGGAGTTAAATCTAAATGATAAGGTTAAAATAGCAACCTAAACATGTCTAAAACCTATTGGTTGAGATAATTTAGACCCATACCAACTTTATCTTCGAAATAAATAAATTTGGAGCTATTATAAACCGAATATGACTTTATTATAAAATAATATTTTAAGTTTTTCCTAAGGTGCCCCTCTCCTCCCTTATAAAAGGGCACCTCCTCCCTCATCTCTTTACAAAATTTTGATCCTTCAATCTTGGAAAAACCCTGAACATTTACCTTCTAAACATCCCTAGAAACATAATAGAGGTTCTGGTCTTCTTCAAAGACCAATTTTAGTACCCTAATAGAAGGTTTCAAAGAGGCGTGTCGAAGAAGAGGTAATATCCTTTACCGATTCTTTCAAATTTATTTCTTCTTCTACTTCCTCTTCTTTAGTTGTTTCATTATGAAGCAACAACATCAGTATCACTAATATACTGATATGTTATTATAAATATGAAACAACCCTATTTCACCTTTTATCCGTCCTACGGAAAAAGAAGTCACCGCGCGTGTGTACGTACGCAATACCATCTCCACGCCGTGGTGTAATCAGTTTTTCCACCACCACCTTACTTGGATGGGTATAATGGTGTAAAGAATATCTATATATGGTTATTATAACATCATAATTATTCTGATATATTATATCATCCACTCCAATTCTATTCAATAATTATGGGAATGATATAATCGCTCGTGCGTACGTACGGATTACCGTCTCCATGAACGTGATGAGATTCATTTTCAATGATTAACCATTCAAGTATGATTATAAAGTATATATAATTAATAATCATGAATTATATTACATAATAATGATACTGGATTTATGTACATATATGTTTCATTTACTTAATTCCATTCATTTCAATAAAGAAACGAAAACAACGTTCATGGGTACGTACGGCCTACCGTCTCCATGAATAGTGTATTTCATTTCATTCATATATCTATTATATATATATGCTGAATATATATGATATATAAATCATGATTTACATTCTGGAAGTAATTAAATAATGATATAAGTAATAATAATATCAAGAACAGCAATTCCAAACACGTACGATAAATAAAACAACTTTACCCGAAATGCTGCTTTAACATGGAATTTACCAAAGATCGGGTAATATAAAGTCATAAGTAAACCATATATGATATCATAATAATGAATATGATTCTGTAATAAGTAAATTAAATTATTTAAATAATTATATAGGAGGTTCAGATACGTACGAAGCATATCAGACCTAAGGTAAGGGATAATTATTCCAATCTCATTCTTATCAGAGATTGTTTATTCGTAAGTATTTACTGGGGTTATGTTTATTATCAATGTCCATATGATCTCAAAATGTTTTCATAAAATTTTCCATGTATGTTTAAAGTAATTTTTACCCTTTTTTACTTTTACCACATCGTATGGAAGGAATTTCTCTTTTGATTACCATACGAGGTACTTTTTGACTTTTCTGACAAAAGTACGAGGAGAATGTTTTTTTAACTTATACGAAATGAACGGATTATTATGGTTTTATAATGCCTTATTTAAATGAATCTTCCTGTATAATATTTCATGAGTATTTTCAACAAAATCCTTTTCTTTTAAAATTTCATGTCATTTTGTGAAAAGAAAATGATTTTGAAGAAGAAAGGATATTTTCCTCAATAATTAATTTCAAGTGTTTTATCAAAACTATTTTCCATCTAAGATAAAATTATTCAGTATGTTTATGTTTTAAGTATAATTTCTTTATTATTTAAATAGTTTGATTATTTTTATGATGAAATGATATCCATTTGATTTATATGGATTATGTTATGATGGGATGATGTTTATGAAACCCATTTTATTCTTTGGGTTATGATGAATGATTTATGTTTATTTTGTGGCAAAAGTAAGAATGATTTCATTATGAGATGGTTGGGACCTATATATCTCTCTAATTAATTGGGTAAAGATTTATATCTCATGAGATAGACATGTCTGGAATGACAAGTTAATCTGGTTCAATGATACACGAATAGAACGAGGAGTGAACTCGGTTCAGTAAGGGACTTTGTCCACTAAGATGGTCTTGGAAGTAATGCCTTGGCTAATATGGAAATCATATCATGTGATTAATATTTTTCCAAAATTACATGTTTTATTCCCATGCTGTTTTATCATGATTGATGATCCATTATGATCTATGCCTTACGTACTGCCATGTTTTATGTCATTGCTCAAGATTTTGATGTTTAAATATTATGTTCATTTTTTGAAGTTCAAATGTATATGGTTTGTTTTATTTTCTCCATGCTTACCCTTACTGAGCATTTGAGCTCACCCTTTATATGTTTTCTTTTCCCCAAGATATAAATAAAGGTTTTTGGTATGAAAAAAAGGGAAGAAATTTATGGGAGACGTTGAAGATCATTCACCAAGATTAGAATATTATATTTCGAGTTTCCAAACACACTAAACTATTACGGTCCTTTGGTGTCTGTTTTTGTTATGTATTAGACATTCCGAAAAAGTAATTTAATTTCCATGTATATCAAGCTGCAGGCCTCTACACTAATAATGTCTATAAATTATTCTTTTTTCTTATAAAATATCTCTTCATTATCTTAAATAACACACATTATTATTTTTTATTAACTCGCTATTTAACCTTTTTAGATTATATTTCATTAAAATGATTTTTATATTTTATATTTAGTGTCAAATATTTTTTCAATAAAATGATGTAACTAATTTATATCATTTTTAAGACAAAATGAAATTCATCTCGTCTTATTCTCTAATTCTAACGATCTATGTAAATGTAATGGTTATACATTATTATAAAAATCCATAATGAAGAAAAATGAAATATTAATATTCATTTAATTGAATGATAGAATTAATGAAAATTGAGAATATTTGAGTTCATAATTCTTTACTCTTTGAAATAGACTTGTGAATAATTAATTCCAAGAAATAATAGAGAGTTGAAATTCCATAAGCTTTGTTCATTCAAAAAAATTATTATGAAAATTTGGTTTTCAAAAGTAAAACATTATGATTATCATCATAACTAATAAAATATTCCATCAATACCATATAATATATCTTAAAATTTCTAAAAAATTTCTTCATTTCAATAATGGGAGTTTCAAAATTAATAGATCGTGTTTTCCAAATATATATGTCATTATAGTGAAAATTTATTCAGTTCTCAACAAAAAAACTCTAATGGAATTTCTAATTTTTTCAAGACATAATATAAGAGAAAAGAAAGTTTTTGTATGTAAAAACAATATTAAAAATGTATACAATACATTAAAAACAACAATTTTTTCCCCAAAAATGGATCCAAACATTAATCTTCTTTAATCATTATATGTTTTAAAAATAATAATTTTTAAATCTACAATACATATGGAATATTAAAATGGTGTAGGATCAAACCCAAAGGAAGGTAGTTGTGCTACGATGGATTCTTTCAAGTCCTATAAGTGATATATTTAAATTTTTAAGTGAGCATAAGAAATTATTTATTTAGTGATAATTAAACTATATCTAAAAATTTTATCAAATGATGATTACTAAAAAATAAAAATTCATAAATGGATTAAACAGACATTTTAAGAACAAAAACTTATTTTAACAAGAATAAAATCAATTAAAATTAAGGTGAGTAATGTATGATTCATGGGTAAAACATTTGTGCATTTATTATATAAATTAATCTCCTTTCTTTTGAAATTAAATATTATATCACTATAATGCCACCCAAGTAATCAATAAAATTTTACTATATGGTTTATTAAATAATTTTTATTATTTTAAAATAATTTTCCAATAAATTCTATCATGTATAATTTTAAGGTAATAAATTATATAAAATAATCAATTTTTTTTAAATTTCTTAGGTCATAATGTTTAGAAATAATTAAATCTGTCAAGATTTACTATATTTAAATAAATTATTTTTTTATTAATAATAATGAAGAATATAATATAATCCCAATGAAATTTTATGTTAAAATATTTCATTATGTATAAATAAGTTAATTTAAGAAAAATTAACAAATAAAGGGAAATAAATATTTGATAGAAGTATTAAGTTAATAAAATATTCATTTGAGTGGATGATGTATTTCTAAGAGGTGCATATAGCATGGGCTCCTTCTCATTTGGATATGTTCCTGGAATTTGGTGGTTTACTATTAAAATAATTCTGGTAAGTGTTTTTCCTATTATGGTTTGGTATGGTTCGACGGTGTGGATGGCATACATTCAAGTTTTCAATTGCATGTGTGCTTGGTTGTGGTTGTTGGTGTGTTGATGTCAGGGATAATATGATGAGAATGTTGTCTTGTGGGTAGGGATGATGATGTGGTGGAAATTGAATCTATGTGACTTACATCGATGACTAAGGTGGACCGCGACTCATGGCCCATGGTAGTTGGTGGTGTCGGGATCGATGATCTTTTTTAAAATTTGAATTCATGGATTTGGATTGTATTGCGTGATTTTTTTAGAATTTTTAATTTGAATTCCCACTATCTGTTTTTGGTTGTTTTAAGATGTGGTTTTTTTGTATTTGATATTTGGAATGTGTGGTTCCCACTAAACCTCAAAGTGGCTTTAATAAAATACAAAAAAATGGAATTTATGAAATCTCATAACCTAAGTCCAGCACTCTATCCATCTATTTCATGGATCATCCCATTTATAATGTAGTTTCTATAATAATGATATGAGATATAAGAAAAATATTAGGTTAATAATCCTCTAAAAACTTTAATATACTAAATTTTATAATTATTTGTCTCTACCTTCAATTTATGTTTTGGATTTGTAACAACATCATGCTTGAGTTTAAATAATACTCATATTAAATATTGAACTATTGATCCTCAATGATGTTTAAAAGTAATTAATAGTGAATAAACATCTTTTTGAATAGATCTATAATATATTATAATAAATTATTTTAAATTATGTTAATTAGAATTTTAAATAAAAAAACACTTGAATATTATTCTTTATTCAATCTTGACATATAAAAGATCTTTAATAATGATATTTAACTATAATAGACTCATGAACAACTTTAACAGAATTTGAAAGCTCTTCCAAATATTGCATCGAGATAGTGTGAAATAACATGACATTCAAGGACCATAAATTGACACCAGGATACATCTTTTGGAAGAAAATAACTACTTGATCTTCATAAGATATCTATGGGTCTATTTTTTTTCTCATGCCCATCATTGAATTTTTATGTAAATATTTATGTGATGTAATTATTGGGATTTATACATATGTGTAGGTAACATATTTTAAGAAATGTTGGTAACCAACATTTAAGTCCAAATATTAACCTGCCATCATAAATTTAAATCCTAACCCCACTCCTATATCAAATCTCGAATCCAACATTATTAGATTATATTTCACATGAATTAATTCCCAATATAAAATATAAAATTAATTTTTTTTAACAATAATTTTTATAATGTTAAATTATTCTAAAATTAATCCTTGAAAAAACCATTTAAATTTCTTGAATTATATATAAAACCCCAATTCAATTTTAATCCCACCAAAATATAACCATTTTCAATTCATTTAAATATATTTTAAAATATTATTTTAAATATTCACAAAATAAATTTTGAAATCCTATATTACATTAAAATTTTATCAAAAATAGAAATAGAATTTTAGAAAAAAAAATAATTTAATTCCAAATTTAAGGCATTTATTCCAACATAAATTGAAAATCACCCTCAACTAAACACACGTATTATGAGGTTATAGATATTGTACTTTTCGTCATCCTCTTGTTGATCCCAAATAGTAGGTCCAATTCATTTATGCCCATATATTCAAAATAGTTCTAACACATAAAACACAAGTATCAGGATAATCATAATCACAACTTTCTGAGTCACCCTACATGAATCTTATCCCATAACTATTATCCATCAAACCTTGTGAGAAATGAATTTTATCATTATAAATATAAATACCTTCTATAATACTAATGGATTCATCACATGTGTCATTATAATTGTACCACATGATAGGGATTAGTTATCTTAGGCTCAACCCCTTCTTTTTTTACATAATCCCTAGGCCACATCCCATGAAACCTATATCATTTTCATAGAGTAGAACCATCAATGGATAAACACATAATACTCTATATTTAGTAATTCACCACTTATAATCATACATGACCATAATTGATTATTATTAAAATCCCAATATCATCTCACTTGGTATCCCTTTATTGGGGACTTAGCTGAAAATGCTCATCATGAACCCATACTGAATACTAAACCATAAGTAAAAAGATCTCCAAGAATTTATCTCACTAGTTTACCCCATGTGAGAATTCATTTACAACTCATCTACACCACATAGTGCTTAAAACATTTCTATTTTATACCCATATTTGGCCCATATTAGATAACCCATATTCTCACATGGTTTTCTCAACAACAACTAAGTTGAATAATCTATATCTTTTTACTCTAGAATATTGTCATACAATAATAAATAACACCACCCAAGGTCACTAGAGTCATATTTCAAGGTCATAAACCCTACATGGTTCTAATTTCACTCTAAGAATGATCTTTCCTTATGAAACATAGCACTCGGAAGCTTTGTAACCATGGAATAATACTTTAATGACACACAATGATCCAAATATACCTCACTTATCTAACATCATACATGGGACCCGCCTAAGTCCCCCATCGAGTAATTAAAACCTATTTACATTTGTTATCATATCACATTACAGATGAGAATATGTATAAAATACCTAAAATATGGGACCACCTATCTTATTACTAAGTTATCCCCTTATCCACAATACTCACTCTGAGAAACAAATCCCATCAATCATGGTCATCATCCATGATTTGTGGATATCAAAACCATAAAAGGATCTTATAATACTAAAGGATAACAACTATTATATGAATATTAGTCATTATTTTTGGAAACCATCCTTTTTCCCACATTAATTAATCAGACTAATTTACTTATAATCAATTAATGCTAAAAATATATTTAATGAGATAATTACTTTAAGAGAAAAAATTGTGCAACCTCGTGAATCCATCATTACTCGGTATCATTTATCTATCTTTCATAGATGATTTCAAAATTAAATTCATTTCATCATCCTATAATGAAATAAAATATCAAATACCTAAATATTTTAAAAATATATATGGGACATAAGGAGAAGAAGATAAGAGGAAAAAGAGAGAGAACCTATATATGATTAATAAACTAAACCCACCTAGGATTCCTTAGAACAAATGAATAAAGGTAATGAATGGCATAGAATAGGGAAGTCCCATTCATTTTTTCATCTAGAATAATAATAACTTGGGGTGGTAAAAATGAGATCCTTAAAAAATTCCATTAAGTAACCCAATAAAAAAATAAGAATAATTAAACCTATTTTGTACTCAGTGGACCTCTATTGACCACACAATGCCCCCACTATAAGTTTGGTATAGTCTCATCAGATATGTGGTGGTCTTGATAATGGTATATTAACACTAAACTTCGCATTGGGTACCCAGTAACACTTTTACCCACCCTTTATTTTTTCATTTCATTTAATAAATACCAAAAAAATCACTTATTTTCTTTTTCACACAAATTTTCTCATATAAAAACTATATTTTTACTTTTAAAACACAACAAAAATCTTCTTCCCATAATTAGAATAAAAATTAAAAATTCACCACAACTCGTGTTCCACTAAAAACTTGTTTTCCCCTAATTCCACTGCCACTTGAAAATGAATATCATTTCAAACTCCCAATCATAAATATTATCATCCTTAATAACAATCCTTATATAAATACATTATACATAAAGAATCCATAAGAGAAAATGTATTCTTCTCACTTAGAGACTCTTACTAACTTTGGTCATGTCGATACTACTCCCAAACTAGTAAAACTATATAATCTTAGGATTCCTATTAATCTAATACAATCATTCATGTTATTAATTTTTCAAATGACAAGTATTAATAAATTACCACCTCATCAATGATAATGAAATGTGTCAGTCATTACATAGTTACACTCACTACCTTCATTAACTATAAATATTATACAAAGTGGCTCAAACTAAACTATCATACTCAAAAAAATGTCACGTTGTAATCCACATTCATGCCTCACACAATTTTTGATGTCATACTTAAATGTATCATTCTATTAATATATACTAGATAACTCTCCAATGATTGGTACACCAGATAATTTCATGTTTATCTATGTCCTGAAATTATATTCTCTTACTTAAGACACCAACCATCTCATAAAGCCTCACTTCACTATACAGGTCATTGTACTCTCCCTTGAGTACTAAAATTCACCAATTATTATCACCATATATGAAAAAACATTCAATATCATTCCTAGTTAGTAATAAATATTGTTGACCCCATCTATTTATAATTTTAAATCCAAATATTCTAATCCTTTACTAGTTAGATATATTAAGTATACTTATTTTCATATTCTAACATGAAACCACAACCACCACTGGCATGGATACTCTATACACTAAAGCCCCATATTTCATCATAATTCACCAAAAATAGGGGTATCACACTCTATTGATTGATTGTATACTCTTCACCATAGAATTTTTATTGTTCATATTTAATGAGCATTAATAAATCTAAATTTCATAATTTTATATATATTATCACACATAACCCTCACTAATTATAACCCAATATCCATGATCCTTTATATAGGTTCCAAATAATTCTTGGTACTTTGTGTTTATATTATTTTATTTTATCAATAACCCACTTCTAAAACACCTAAGTCTCGATTGATGTACCACAAGGTTTGTGACCTCAATCACTACCACATAGCCCTTATATTCCTCCTTGTTATTGACTCACAACTATCCCCCAAAAAGCTATATATTTTTATTGGTTCCCAAAACACCATAGTCAGTAACTCTCCATATTCTCAATAATTTCACTAATCCACTTGGATTCTCATTATTTCACTAAATTTATGGAACTTAGCATAACCTTTCACATTCATAAGGTGGTTGCATCACATTCTCTATACTAGCAGACCATTTCACCTTAACTATGATTTTAATGACCCACTATTAATTTATAAAATAATTTATATATATCTCCTCTCTAACAAAAATCATATCCAAATATACTAGTTCTCATTATTTAACTCATATATGACCATCCTCAATGCATCATTTCTCTAACTAACACATGATGTAGCATTTTATGGATTACCCTAACCCATTACCTAATCAATATAAGGGGTTATACACCTTTGAATGATTATTATATACCATAATAACCGTATATCATGATAATTCATTAAATATTAATATAATTCAATGAAATTTCTATAAACTATTAATAAAATCTAAAGATTCCACACCTCTAGAACAATCACACATCTATGAGTTTCAATATCATTCCCCAATCAAAATTTCCTGCATGATATCAAAGGTTAAAAATAACTAAAAGATCACTAATATTATCTTCCCTAGACTAATTTTAAATTATATAGTCACACATTCCATTTTTATAGTGAAAATTCCCCCACTCTCTTGTATTAATGGGCAAAGAGTACCTAAAAGTGCTCTCATAATAGTACACGACTACCCCAATTGTATATAGAATTTTATTTTTAATCAAGAATAAGATCTCATATTATCATTATATCTAACTCAACTCTTGGATTCATGAGTCATATACTATAAATCCTAGTCTTCCACACCTAATAAAATAGTTTACCAAGCCTCTCATGCTTTTCAGTAATATCCATCGTGTGAAGCACTATTTGTGCTTTCATGCTAAAAACGTACTCAAGTAAATTTACCTACCTTACTTATAGTAAATTTCATATCACTCATGTTTCATTATGATAAATTGAATCATCTACCCATGACTCTCATCTCTAATTCATCCTTATGCCCATGTTAACCCATCTCTCATGCTAACCATAAAATATTACAACCCATTTTTAGAAAAAAAATAAGAAAGTTCCTTTTTATTATTTTAACACACTTAGCTACTTCCACTCTAAGTAAAATATTATCATCACTTGGATTACCTTCATATAATGTGAATATAAATACATTTATAGTAATATGTTTTGAATTATTATCTCATGCTTCAATCTCATATAAACTATAGTATCCCTATGTCATACACCCATCCAAGGTAAATCAATCACACCAAATATCCTCCAATAGACACTACCAAATCAAGAGTCATATTGAAACATCCATATTCATATATATAATATTTTTATCAACCAATAAATTAATAGGAAGTTTTTATATATATTTATGTGTTATGTAATTCCCTACCAACATGTGATTCAATGGAAAATTAAATAATTTATTGTTAATGTTTTAAATAACCAAAACATATTTATTTTATTATAACTAATTTATCAATAAAACACATGAAATATCTTATAATGTGAACTTATATTTGAGGTATTATGTAATTAAACATGACTCTTTCTACCCTGATCTATGAATAAATCAATAAACTATAACCACAAATCATTCTTTATCATAATTAAATAAACTATAGTTGTGAATTGGAATGAATTAACACAAAATCCTTAGAAACTTCAATTTCCACCCATTATTATTTTTTCCAAATATAATTACAGCTTCCATCCTATTTTTTGAACATTAATATATATATATATACCATTAAAATTTAGTAATAAAGTTAAAAAATACTCATATTATAATTTGTAACTTCTCAAACCAAAATTCATCTGTACGTCTTGATCTAGAGTGCCACATGACCTCAATCACACCTCCCTATACACTATAGTTCATTGAATTTTAGGTTCTGATAATATCATTTTGGGAGAATATATAGTATATATCATCATATAAAATATAAACATTAATAATAGGTATAACTTGTGTTCTAAAAATCAGGCTAGCTAGTTTCTTTGGAATCACTTAGGCATCGGATATTGGTTATCCCTAGTAACTAGGTCTAAATAATTCCCCCTAGGAATTGTTCTAATTAATTAGATCAATGAAATTTCTATTCCATAATAGGAGGCCCTGGCGGTACCTAGCTATCTAGGCCACCTAGAATTTCCATGGGTTAAATGAAAAAAACATATCTTAAAACACACAATGACTGAACCTTCTCCCTGATCCTTATATATAGACTTCCAATTCCACTTAATCCAATATCCCTACTGATAACACTAATATTTATTTTTATCTCAATCATCATTATTTCTAGAAACATTGATACTTGTCCTATTCCCTGTTCATATCACACAAAAACCACCTATATGTATCATTAGTACCAATATCACTTTGGAAAAGGATAGTGAATCATCTTAGGAAAATTTTATTCTTCAACCTCAAATAAATTCATTCCTATGGTGTGTTCATTAAAATCATTTCCTTGTCAATCTTATTATCACAATTCCACATAAAAATTCAAAAATAAAATCCATATTATCTCATATCCATATAAAAATTAATAATTAAATAGATAAAGACACAAAATAATATTCATATGATCTCATATACTTATAAAAATTATAAAATAAAATTCATATTATCCAAAAAAAATAGACAACTACCTACTATATCTGGAAAATATATCTACTTGGTAGGGGTTCTACCTCTCCATCAAGAAGCCTAGTCAGATAAAGAAATTGGATATGGTACATATATGTTTAAATGATTTTGGATTTTATGGATTTTATTTTTAAATTTTTATATGTAATTAAGATAATATTAGTTTTGTTTTTGTGTCATTTTATTAATATTTGAAATAGTTTTAATTTTTAACACTAGTTTTTCTTTTCCCCGCCTAGGAAGCACAAGCACTAGGCCCCATCCTGGAACTGGACAAACACCTAACAGTTTTTAGAACATTGGTTATCACATTACTGTACAACATGAAATTACTATGGAATCCATTCCATAAAAAAATACTAATATTTATGACATAGAAAATGATAACCATGTAAAAAGTATAGTCATATATAAATAAGAATATCTTCTAATATTTAGATCCTATATAGTATTAAAACACAAATAAAAAATAAAAGAGACCCAGCCACCAATCCTAGAACTCTCATAAATCCTACATTAATATCTTGGTAGATATCATTATACCCACTCACCTACTACTAATTCCATTTTAAGGACCTTTATTCTCAACATTGGAATACACATCCACTAAGGTGCATGCATAGGGTTTAAGAAAAAACATTCTAAGATAAAACCCATGGTGACCTAAAATACATCATAATAAATTTTAATACATGTATAGTATGATATAAAAGTATAAAAAACATATGAATGACTACTTTTATACCATCTAGTTCTCAAGAAGTTACCTTGATGGTAAATTCATACCTTTTTCAACCAAATTCAAAAATGATATATAATTTCTCATATTCAGATTGAATAATTTATATAGGAACGTGATAAAATGATTGTTACTTAATAAGGGATAAAATATCCCAAATGGGTTTGTAGTATATAAACCTATGTCTCATATTGGTAAATGGATTATCTTCAATCAATAACTTAGGAGGGTTGGTAGTGGAAAAAAACCAATCAATGGTGAAAAAAATATTTACATAAAATATAATGATATAGGCATTAATAACTACCTTATTTATAAAATTATTATTTCCTATAGTGAATAAGATATCACTTGTCACATTCATTATAGACAATCATACCCTCCCAGTTGTAAATGGAATACTACATCTTTTGAATGAAGTATCACCAGTTATCAACCAAAAAATGGTGAGTGGTTATCACTAGTAAAAAAATCAATGTAACGTATCATGGGTTATCACCGTCCTAAACGGGTTATATAATATCACCTCTAGTTGGGGAATGTAATATCATCAATATCATACAAAAATTATTCTCTATTAAAAGAAAGTTTGTCATGATTATAGATTACATATATGTAGTATTCCTTTAACTATTCTATAATATTTGGCATGATTCCATGGTAATAATCCTTTTATAATTAGTGTTCCACACAAAATATATGTTTCAGTATAATCACCACTTTAATATTTTGTGTTACTCATCCTGAATCGTATCTCGTTCCTATAAAAATTTTCATTTTATATAAACTGCATCTTGACATAACCAAATCCATCACTTAGATAACATAAAAATAAATATCACATGAATCACTAAAATAGATATACTTGATTGGGACCACCCATCCCAGACATAGTCTCTTCCTTTTGATCATAATCCCTATAATATATTCCATGAATCTTATATCATGGTTATAGACTAGACCCATCATATCCCAACTACATGACACTCTACCCTCAGTTTTTCATCACCTATAATCATACATAAATATCGATGTTCAATTCCACAAACCATGTCTTATCTCACTAGTCACCCATTAATAATAAGGCTGCAAACAATTATAATCACTAGCCCATAATTAACACTAAACCTGTAGGATAAATGGTTATAGAGTGGTTATCTCACTACTTTATACTTGATGGAACATCCTATAAAATTTATTTAAAACTCTCAAGGGAATTGAAAAAATTACATTTTAAAAACAAGATGTCACCCTTCTCGGATAACCCATAATCACATAATGTTATCACAATATCAACCCACCTAACTCAACCTTACCTCATCACACTGGGTGATTGTAATACTTCAATACAAAATATCTTTTTAGGTCACTAGTTTCATCTCAAAAAGTTTTACGAGCTTCATGGTTCTAATTTAAATCTAATAAAGTTCTTCACTTAAATAAACATATCACATTATGTCACTTTAATCAAGGAACAATACTCAGAGGACCCGCTATGAGCCTAATAGGCCTCACTTATCTTGTATCACATGAATGAACCCCCCACAGTTCCCCTTTAGGTCATTTACACTCACAAAACCCTGCTAGCATATCACAAGGAATATGAAAAATCATAAAAAATATCAAAATTAGGGGCCATATACAATATTATAGATTTAGTTCTTTTATCATGATCTTAATCCCACTAATCAAGTCTATCAATCACCGTTATAGTCCACCAGGACTCGTTACTGTAACCTCGTCAAAATATAATGTAAACAAAATAAAATAGATTATTTCAAATTTTTGACCTCTCTAAAATAAAAATACTAAATTTCCTCAATTTATGTTTTATAAAATTTCACTTATGATCAATAAAAAACAAAAATATCAACAAAGTCACTTTCCACTAGTGAAATGGTGTAAAACCTTATACATTTTTCACACTTGTCCATCCTTATGTAACCCATATATATAAACCATCATAGGTAATATATTTCACCATAATCTGATGAACAAAATCTTATATACCTAAATATTTTCCCTCAAAAAAAACAAAAAAAAGTGTAAATATGTGTGTAGAAAAAAGAGAGGAAAACGAGAAATAAAAATAATAAACATTCCATCAATGAAAAGGAGAAAAGAGGGAAAAAGTTTTCAAAGTTGGAACACTCCACATTCCTATAGATGGATGTAACTAGATGAACTTGATCGGGATAGAATAAAACCAACCAAAAAAATCAATCCAGGCACACTAAAAAATAATTTGGCCTATTGGGTATTAGGTGGTCCTTTACTAAAAATCTTTTGACCCACAAAAATTATGGTAGAGTCCCACTATATTTTTAATTTATTTGACTGTTGTATAAATCCATTATAATTTGTAATGGTTACTAGTTGTCACTCTACTAGACCCACAGTGGAACTTGTAGCCACCCCTTATTTTCTCTATTAATTTATTGAATTTATAAAAAATCATTTTGGAATTTTTAATCCAGTTTTATACCTCTAAAAAAAATATTTATACATTTAAAACATATATAAATACTCATTAATTCAATACTAATATAAAATAAAAAATGTTACCTTCTTCAATTTCCCATGGAAATTTACTTTTCTATGATTTCACCGATACTAGATCATATTGGTCATTAAATTCTCAAAAAAAATTGGAAAAACGTCAATAGATTTTAATATAATACCACTGATGAGTTTGTATGACTTCTAACATTTTTAAATGTTATGTAAAACACCAAATAAAAATTCTAAGATCTATAATGGGATTGATTTTAAGCACTTTATAAAAATTAATAATATACCTTTTCTATTAAGTTGAATCATCTTATTCCAATTATTTTATGAAGATATCAAAAATACCTAATGTCTTTTTCATCCATAATTAATCTACATACTGTTTGAATTATTGATCAAATCCCAAAAACCATTATTCTATCATGGAATTCTTGCACATTTAATTCAACAAAGAAAGGAAGAACATGAGAGATTCAACAAATAAATATCTTTTTCTTAGTTTTATTGCAATATATTCTTAATCTTATTTTATAATTTTCTTAAAAAGGGATAATTCTATAATAATATATATAACTAGAAGATTTTTATAATAATTGAATGAAAAAATATTGTAAGTTATATTTTAATTGATCCAACATTAACTATTTAAAGTTGAAATACTTAATAAGTACATTTATAATTATTAATTCATCATAATAGAATATACTTAGTGATACATAACATGTTATATGTATAGGTAAGTCAAGTAAAATTTGAGATATCCCATATCGGATCCTATAACCACTCATCGAATAAAGTTATGTGAACCATATCAGAACTTATGAAATGGGTTTTAGTGCACAAATTTTTTCATTATCATTTTTAAAATATTTATAATATTATTCGTATTAGTATCATAAAATGATTATAGTTCCTCATAAAATGGGAAAACCCTGGTATGATATAAAATTCACTAAAGTGATAAATAATTATGGTTAAATATTTCATTAAGGTTGTGAAATAATTTTTTGAGAATCATTATCCATGTAAAGGATTAATATTGTGTTTTAAAAAGTTGTTTTAATTATTATCATATGTTATGTCTTAATAAAAATATTAGGCTATTTAAATTTAAATTATTATCAGGAATTTTTATTATGGCGTTGTTTTTTAAAGGACTTTTTAAGATGTGTATGTTGTATTTCAATTTGGATGATCTTATAAAAAAATTGAGAAGTATTTTTCGAGAAATTTTTAACCTGAATTGGTTTTATACTTTATATTAATGGGTTCTAGAATAGAGGATGTGATTTTAGAAATTCCGTTTATTTCTGATGAATACATTAAATCTCCTCATGAAAAGTTATTTTTAAAAGTTTTTGAATAATAATAAAATTATCTCAAAATTTTTTCAAAAATGGTTTAACTAAATTAATTTAGTAAACCCATTAAAGAAATTTTCTTGAATATATTTAATTAAATTTTATTTAAATTATATATTGAATAAAATATTTCAATTTAATTATGTCAAATATTTTTATTTTAAAATAACTTAATCTTGGGACCATTATTGGGTTAAATGGATTGGGTAAGAAATGGTTTTAGGGTATTTTTGATAATTTTATTTATTTTATAATCAATAAATAATAAATAAATATGGTTTTACATGATAAATCACTATTTTTTTAATTTGTTATAATACTATGTTATTTAATTTTTAAAGTGTTTTGGTTTATTAAATATTAAATTTTCAACTCTAATGACCCATAACCTTTCGATCTTGTATTTTTTTAACCTTTTTTTATTTTTCATTTTTCATTGGTTGAGTAATGTCAGGAATGAATTAGAAAGATACCTGCAATGGTAAATTCGGGTATTTAATTGAATTTTAATTATAACACCTATAGTTTGCGTAGTATACTAGGGATTTACTTTTCATGTAATAGGGTTACATAATGTGTAATAATCTCTAATAAGATTCCATGAAATGGGTGCACAACGTGAAAGGCTAGACGTCATGTACAGCTTACATGCCATTTAATAATTAAAATTTTTATTTTTAATAAAAGGTGATGGGTATTTATGTGTATGTTGGAATTAAAAATTACATGATGTGTAATTGGGTTCCACACCATGGAAAATTCTAGGTTTTGTTTTTAATCTGGTGGTTTGGATGAAATTATCACTCCTTTCTTATAGGCTTCCTTGCTCTTAACCTATAGGATCTTCCTAAGAAATCTCGGATATCTTCAATCCCTCTGTATCATTAGTTTAGAAGGTTATCATCATGATTTATGTTGTGCATATCTCTAGGTAAGTGGTATTCCTCTCACTTCTATCTCTCCCTCAATGTTACATCCCACATCTTCTCATTATCTTAAAAAGGTAAGATGACATTACTTGTCCGTATGCGATATCCCCATGATGCCAAAGGCTAGAAATAAATGATAAGGGCTTCAATACATATAGAGGATGATTTCCCTTTAAAGATAAAACAAAAACTAAATGTTCTATAACCAAATAAACCACTACATGATGTATGATACTATTGATAGAAAACTCAAGGAAACCCATTGATAGAAAAATCAAACTAAAACCATATACCATAGTGGAAGACTAAAATATAAAAGTACACATTAGGAAAAAAACTCAAAGTTTCCAATTACACTCCAATCTCCAAACATGATTCATGCTCCAACTCCACAAAATAACCCACATATCATGAGGTACTACTAAAGATGTGTACTACTTTACCTTTTCCAATGTCTTGGAAAACAACATCTGCAAAATCTCAATTTTTCCAAATAAGGGGTGAGTAATGAAACTCAGTATATTTTCCCCAAATAAATTCCCTACTCATTCCACTAGCATAGAACATTTTAACACATTTATATAAAATATTTATATAAAAAAATTATAAAAAAGTTTATCTCAGAATATAAACAAGTTCCATTACAAAACTATTTTTACAAAACAAGATCAAGTTACAAAGAATGAAACTGAATGATACTTCAAAACATTTAATATGTTCCATTTTGGCATAGTTTATTCCACTGCACATTTCCATACAACCAACCATGCATGAAACCTAGACCTCCCTATACTTGCGAGTGGTGAGTCATCCTTTCACTGAGTCATCACTTTGTGATCCATTTTATGGGGGAGATCCCTAACCCTTATTTGTCCCACTAATGATGGGGTAGACTCCTTACTCTTATCTATTCCGAATATACATGAACACACACAACCATTATGCTAAAACCCAATTCCAAAACAATTATTTCAATCATTTCAATAAAACTATAAATTTATTGAAAACCTTTTAAATAACCCATTTTAATAAAACCAAACTTTTATTGAAAACATTTTTCTAGGACATAAATATATATAATCATTTTAAGGTCATAATTTTATGATTAAGTTACCAATTTAACTTTCTACAAAAATACCCAATTTCCACAATTCAATAGACTGTCACTAAAGAGGGTTTCCAATAAGAAATTTACATCAATTACACATCCAATTAATATCAAAAAAACAACTCGACACTAATATTTCAATTTATAAATATACTATTTGAGAGTGAAGACACCTACCTTGGTAATTATAATGACAATGAAGAAAGACATGGTAAATGTCCACAAAATCAGGTTGAATATCCAAAAACCCACATTAACTCTACTTCCCTATCATCAAAAAATCCAAATCTAATCGCATTTGGCATGAAATACCTTATATATATCCACAATGTATTTATATATCCTAAATTGAGAGAGATATAGAATTATATCTAATAAAAACTACCAAAAACCCAATAATGATCACTTACTGTGAGAATTTGGCTTTGAATCCCCAAGAGAAGCCTTCATATTTCCTAAAAATTGATTATAGAAGCTTCCTTATCATTTGGGAAGAGAAAATATCGATTTAGGGATGGATAGGTGGAAAACTAAGGGCCTTATAGGTCAAACCATGTGATATCTACAATTCTAGAATCTCACTCTTAACTCGTGTACAGTTAGGAAAACTGTGCATTAACCTTGCACCAACCACTTCCTTAAGTATGAACCTTACATGGTTTTCTTACACGGCTATAAAATCATCCACAAACCATGACAAAGATCATTTTCTTATGTTTCATAGTTTCTTTTTGGAATATGCACTTTTTGGGCAACATGTGTTCCACCTGTGTGCCTTCCCTTTATCCCCAAACTCATTGTGAATGGTTTTCTATATGTGTTTCACAGCTTCCAAAAATAATTACCCTAATGTTCACCATTATAAAATCCCTAAAATCACTTCAAAAGTTCTCCAAACTCTCCCAAACATCACCCATATACTTTAAAAACTAAAAAATCATAAAGAAATGGTTAATTCAAACTAGGGGTGCTACATTCTCTATAGAATTGGCCTTTTTATCCCCAAAATTAGAAAACCAATGATGTCGCAAAGGAGTTCCAATAATTTCTCTTTTATTTCCTTTTTTCTTCAAGTCTCTTCCAATATCTGACCTTGTTGTCATAAAACCCGCACTAGACTGATGATTTTTACCTAAAATACTTTCTCTTTACTATCTATAATCTGCACTGGCATGTGCACCAATGAAACATTTGACTCAATTTCAACATGATCTCATTGAATCACATACCAAGGATTAAGCTGATACTTTTTCAACTGAGATACATGAAACACATTATGAAACATATTTAACTATGGTGGCAATGGAAACCGATATGTCGGCTCTACAGCCAGTTCAATTATCTCAAAAGGGATAATGTATCAAGAAGATAACTTTCCCAGCTTCCCAAAAAGTTAATGTCCAATCCTTGTAAATATTCTAAATAACAAATGATCACTCACTATGAACAAAAACATTCATCGACGATGATCTGCATAATATTTTCAATGACTCTGAGTCATCTCTATCTATTTTATAATCAACTGAATCTTCTCTAGTGTCGCTTGGACAAGACTCAGCCTAACTAGTGAAGTATCACATATTTCCACCCAAAAACATGGATAAAAATAAGGATACTCATACAATGATTCAAAAGGATACATTTTTATCAAGTCCTAATAGTTTTTCATATAAGAGAACTCCACTAGTGGCACATGTTCTTCCCATGAGCTACCAAAATCTATTACACAATCCCAAAAGTTATCTTCTAAAAATTTTATCTTCTATTTGGAGTTCCCATCCATATAAGGATGACATTCCACACTCATTTTCAACTGAGTTATAATGGATTTCCATAAGGATTTCCAGAAATGAGATGTAAATCTCATATCTCAATTTTACAATATTGAAATCGGTATTCCATACCTCTTTACCACTTATTGGATATAGATTTCTGAAAAGTCCTATATGGTATGTGATTGATGAATAGGGATGAAATGGGCCAACTTTGTCAGTCGATCCACTATCATCCATATGGAATCATGTTTCTGAACCATTCTTGGTACACCTCTAAAAAATCCATACCCATCTACTCTAACTTCCTAACAGGAATAGGTAAAGAATTCATCATACATGTTGGTCACTAATTCTCTACCTTAACTTGATAACATGTTAATCATATTGAAACAAACTCAACCACTTTTATCTTCATTCTCATCCAAAAAAATTATGATTTAAATTCCTTATACATCTTCTGTATTCCAAGATGAACAATTCATCTTGAATGGTGGTAAGAATGGAGAAGTTGTTCCTAAAAAGGAATTGTTATAACCATATAATTTATGAACCACATTAATGAACTCTCATCCAGTATTCAACCCTCAATGTTATCCCCACCATTAAATTTTGACCTCATCAACACACATTATGAATCAGATATCTGTGCCTCTTTAATAATCATTAAAAAATCCAGATCTAAGGAAACTGGAAAGAAAATTTCAACATCACTTCAATATTCACATTCCAAATGCATGTCGGTTAGGACCAAAAAAACTACCACCCACCTGAAGCTTCTTTTTCCAACTAGGAAAATGAATTTTTACTTAATTCATCTACCACTGAATTTTCTTTTTCTCTATTTATACATAAATTCAAAGTCAAAAATTTGGAGATAATACATCCATATTCTTTTTCTCAAATTCAAATCCCACCGTGAGAAAATGTGCTTCATTCTCATAGGATTGTTGAACACTAGTAAATTTCTCACTGAAGAGATAATGACACCAAGTCTTCAAATCATGCACTGTAGAACCTAACTCATAATCTTGGTTTGGGTAGTTCTTCTCATGAATTCATAACTACCTTGAGACATAAGAAATAATGTGATCTCCCAAAATGAGATCACATCCTAACCCGGATCCCAAAGCATCACAATACATCATGTAACCTTGTCATGATTCTAGAAAAATCAAGATAGGTGCTGAGGTAAGTGGAACCTTAAGCTATTAAAAATAATTCTAGAATTCTTCATTCTATTGGAATGGAACATTATTATATTTCAAATATTTTATAGTAGGAGATTGTAATGAAAAATAATGAATAGAACGTTGGTAACAACCATCTAGACCAACGAATCCCCCTATCTCGAAGGCATTATTTAGCAGTTTCCAAAATATAACAACCACTATCCTTTCGGGTTAAATAGAAACACCTCTTTCATAAATTCCATGGCCAAGTAAACATGACTCTTGTATCCAAAATAGCACATTGATAATTTAACAAACAAATGATGATTTCTCAGGATTCCCAACACTATCCTTAATTTTTGTTCATTATCATCCCTTGTCCTTTAATACACTAATATTTCATCCACAAACACCACCAAAAAATAATATTGATATCACTAAAATATTTTATTCATAAATGTAAAAAATATCACTAATTTATTCTTAATACTGAAATGAATAACAAAATATTTATAATGACTGTATCTAATTCTGAAAGTTGTTTTTGAAATATCCACCTTTCACACATGTAATTGGTGATATCTTGATCATAATTAAATTTTAGAGAACCATTGAGATCCCCAAAATTGATCAAATAGATCATAAATGAATGTAATTGGAAGCATTTTCTTTATCATAACATGGTTAATATTATGATAATCCACACAAAACATTAGGGTTTAATCCACCTTTTTCACAAACAAGATCGGTGCTACCCATGGAGATGTGCTCGACCGAATGAAACCTTTTTCTTTCAAGCTCCTCCAACTACACTTTCAACTACCTTAATTCTATTGGTGTCATTTTATAACATTGTAGGGAAATATTAATGGTCCTCATAATGAGATCAATCATAAGTTTTACTTCTCTCATAGGTGTAAACCCTGAGAAATTTTCAATAAAACATCTGAAAACTGAGTAAAAACTACAAGAAAATTTTTGTTCCCAATCCCATCCATTGATGGAAAAGATATCGCTTCCAACTAATATAAGATCATTCCAAATTTTTCTTCTAACAATCATGTTCCACCTAACTTTATAATCCAATCTCCTCTAAAGAGATGCTTGACTCCTTCATCATTCATGAAACTAATCGTTATTTTATAACAGTCTATGTGATCCTTGAACATTGTCAACCAATCCATACCTAGGATTATATAATAGATATACATCTTGAGCACAGATAAATCCCATTTCATCTTGTATCAATCAACAGTTATAGAACATTCTCTAGACACAAAATCATGAAACTCTCTTTTTCCAAGAGGAGTTTTAATTTTTGACATAGAAGGCATCGTCTCTACTTTTAAACTTAGGAAATAAACAACATGAGAGGAAATAAAGGAATTTGATTAACTCATATAAAACAAATATTTCATCATGGTAGAATTCAAAATAATATTACCACACACTATAGATGGTCTAGACTAATCAACCATAATAACTTGGTCATCTCTATATAATTTCCTTATTGCTATACTTTTTTCTCTATTACTTTATTGAGATTTCACTTGAAGAGGATTCATGGTATTTCTATAATCACCATCGCTAGATCTATTTTTTGATGAGAATAATTTTTACTCCCTAATCCCATCAAATAATAATACATCTTCAATGCTTGAGAAGTGTCATGAACACCTGACCTTAGAGAACTTTGACAATATCACTAATGATGCCCTATCTTATTATAATTTATGTATGCTCTAGGTGGTTTCATACACTATTTCTCCATGTGGTAGAATGATCCACATTGAAAACATCTAGGTTGGATCTTTTGTTTTGGATGAATATTCATTGATCCCACTATTTGATTTTGAGTGTTAATCCCACCTTGGAAATAGGTTTCCCTCTTCCGCTTTCTCCTAGCATTAGATTTCTCACTATTTCCCATAGGTATCAACACACACTATACCACTATAGCCCCGAATATGTCCCTTTCATCCACCATCACTATATTGACTATCTTTGTATAATTATTTATGCATAGCACAACAATCTTTGAGTGAATTTCTTTCCCCAGCCCCAATTCAAGGATGTGTTCCTTCAAGTATGCACTAGTAGAAACATTGGGTAAAAATCAGAATAAATTCATAAATTTAGACACATACTTTATTCCTTTTAGGCTCTCCTACATCAAGATGAAAAAATATGTTACTCTTGAAATTATAAATTTATGAGGATATGATTTTTTGTTGAATAATTCTTCAAAATATTTCCATGAATACCTTGGCCCCATTTTTCATGAACTACTAAATCCCACCACTATAGTGAAATATATTCCATCATATAAGTTGTTATCTTGACTTTAAACTCTTCTGGTGTATCAATGAAATAGAAGATATGATTTATTATATTCATAAAAACCTCGGCCTTTTTTTGTTCCAATCACCCTGAAATATGGGTGGATTCTAATTTTGGAACTGAAAAAAATGATCCACTTTCTTTGGCTCATCCCTCTTATTCCCATTATCCACAGCTTGAAAAATCATAGACTATACTCTGACCCATCTATTGGTTCATCTATTACTCGGGTCGAACCACATTCTTTAAAGCTTCTAGTTGGTTTCTACAATGCCTACTGTGTTCCATTTTCTAGAAACACAAAAAACACTATAAGTCTCAATCTTTATTTACTGAAAGCTCGAAAAAATTTAAATTCTATCACATCATACTATCACAATAAGGTTTTCCAAATTCAACATTTTCCACATTCAACCATTTTTTAAAATATGACCATTCTTTTCCAAATCAACCCAATTTGAAAATACCACAATCATTATATTTTTAAAAATCTCACATTTTAAAACAACTTTACCCATTTTCCAAAATTAAAAATTTTTCACAGGATCATAGATCATTACTCCAAATGAAATATTCACTCCTAGTGGGAAGTCACTTCTACAATGCATGACATTATGTTCTCATTCGTTAAACCGATGAAAATAATATTCCAAATACTATAAGTTTCTCCAAAACACGTATGTACCCAACTCCTTGGTAACCTGAAGTTCATCATAAAAGGTTAGCTACATATTTTTATGCTCTATATTTCAAGTCCCAATAATCCTACACCTTTCTACCAATCTGACATAAGGAATAGGCCAGATTGAATTTCAACTTTGAGACCAACAGAACTAACGAAAACTTATTCCAAAGAAATATTCAGAAGAAACAAGATGATACCATTTGTAACATCTCTTGTCTTATCACTGACTTGTGAAGGAGGAAGGACATCACATAGACTTAATAAACATCCCCAATATGCCAATGGATGGAAATAAATTCCAAGGACTTGAATACATATGGGGGATGATTTTCCCTTTGACGAGAAAACAAACAACCTAACATGACATAACCAAATAAACCACTACATGATGTTTGATTTAAAGGATAGATAAATCAAAGAAATCCATTTATATAAAAATAAAACTAAAACCAAGTCCCATAGAAGAATACTAAAATATCAAAGTACACAGTAGAAAAAAAACTCAAAGACATCAACGACACTCTAAGATCCAAACATGCTTCATGGTCCAAATCTGAAAAATATCCCAAGTGTCTTGAGTTACTTCTAAAGATGTGTGATACATTACCTTTCCCCATGTATTGAAAAAAACATAAAAAAATCACCAAAGTTTCAAAATAGGGCTGAGTAATGAAACTCAGTATATTTTCCCCAAATGACTTTCCTACGCTTTCCACTAGGATAGAACATGTTAGCAAATTTATATATAAAAAGATTTAAAACTATTTATCTTAGAATATAAAGAAGTTCTATAACAAAACCATTTTCACAAAACAAGATCAAGTTCCAAGGAAAGCAACCAAATTTTACTTCAAAAATATTTAAAAGGTTCCATTTTGGAATAGTCCATTCCATTCCACATATACACACAACCAACCATGAATGAAACAAGTACCTCCCTATACTCACAAGTGGTGAGTTATCCTTTAACTAATCCATAACTTAATGAACCATTTTATGAGGTAGATACCTGACCCTTATCCTTCCCACTAAATATGGGGGATATTCCTTACCCTTATATATCCTGAATATACATGAACACACACAACCATTATTCCAAAACCCAATGCCAAAAAACCATTTCAATCATTTCAATAAAAGTGTACTTTTATTTAAAACCTTTTAAAAACCCATTTCAATAAAAATAAAACTTTTATTGAAATTTTTTTCTAGGAAACAAAACCAAATAATCATTTTGAAATCATCATTTTAAAATAAAGTTACCAATTTCACTTTCCACACAAATGAAAAATTTCTACAATTCTATAAGCCATCACTAAATAGGGTTTCCAACAATCAATTTACATAAATTCTACAACCAATTTCAACCAAAAAAACCTGAAACTGATCCTTAAAGTTTTAAATATAATATTCAAGATTGAATCCACCTAACTCAGGAAATATAACGAAAATGAATAATGGCAAAGAAAATATCCATGAAACCGGGTTAAATATCCAAAAACCCCAACTTATATATCCTTCTCTGTCATAAAAAAAGAAAAAAATAATAATATTTGGAATTAAATAACTTATATATACCAAAATATATGTATATCTAATAAACTGATAGAGATAGAGAAGTAGATATAATAAAAAATACCAAGAATGATCCCCTGCCATGAGAATTCGGCTTCGAATCACCAAGAGAAGCCTTCTTATCACCTTTAGATCAATGGGATAAGGTGACTTAGCCTTTTTTAAGAGTTAATATTGTGTTAGTACTAAATATAATGAAAAATCATGGCCTTTGAAGTCAAATCTGGTGAGATCCAAAATTTTAGGATCTCACTTTTAAGCTGTGCATGGTTAGTCGCACGGTTAGGAAAACTGTGCGCTAATCATGCGCCAGCCACTGCCTCAAGGATGAACCTCGCATAGTTGACTATAATAGTTATAAAACCATACTCTAAACTTTCAAATGATTACTATATCAAGTTTCATGTATTTTCTTTGCCATATAAATGGTTTGGGAAACTCATATGCTGCCTGTGAGCCTCCACTTAGCCCCTGAATCATTATGCAGGGTTTCCTGTAGGTGTTTCACAGTTTCCACAAACCGTTAACCAACCATAAACCCTTATAAAAGCCCCAAAACATTATAAATTTTCTCCAAACTCTCCCAAAATTCACCTATATACTTTAAAAACTTAAAAATAAAAAAATCTTACTTACTTGAAACTGGTGGTACTACACTTTTCTTCTTAGAGTTTGATATATCAACTTAGTATTGATGGATCTAAACTTCTTGTTGTTGAAACTTAATTCTAGGTAATGTTCCAAGATCTTCTATGCCTTCATTTTTTATTGGATAGACCCCTTTTGGGTGTTTATTTCTGTGATTAAAGATAGGTGGTTCCACTTAAGATTTTCCAATTTATTAAACCTTAGATTGATTGTTTTTTGAAATTTATTTCAATTTATTTATGAAAAAACTAATTTGATGTGAATTTCAATTTGGATTTATTTGGTATGGATTTTATGAAAATCACCAATTCTAATGGAATTTTAATTTGGTGTGTGAATTGAAATTTATGGAAATTGTGAAATAATTTACGAAGTTTTTTTCGAAAATGGATTAAATTTAATTGATAAAAACCTCTGATTTGTTTTATTTGAAAAATTTATAAAATGAGGAAAACCCCATGATTTGGTTTTGAATGTGAATTTTAATTTTGAAAAGGAAAATTGGGAAATTCAATTATGAATAATGATCAATATTTAATGAAATTATTTTCTCTTTTTATATTTATTGATTAAGTACATGAGATCATAGGTATTTAGTGTGTTATTTTGGACAAGCACGCTATGATGAAAATTCCCTAGAAAAAAATTGATGATTATAACTCTAAAAAACCTCTTTAGGAAGATCTTAACCCCGATATGATGTTGATGATTAATATTATCCTAATCTTGGGGGATGTGTGTACACATATTTCCATGATCAATGATGTGATATGTGTGAAGATTCTATAACTAGAAACTATCACATCATAAGGTAGATAACTGTGGTTCTTATTACAACTATTTTTATTATAATTTACATTGATTTTGAAACTACTTTTACTCATGCCTAGTGATTTATATATACTATTTTATATATATTGTTTATTTAATATATGTTTGAAATGTTTTCAATCCTTTTAAAAGAATCATATTTTGTTTAAAATATGAATATGATGAATTATTTTATTTTTCATTTTACTTTAAGTGAAATCATTATTTGTTTTATTATTATGGAATATTATTGTGAAACACTTGGTTATGTCCTATTGGGATTTTTAGCTCATGCCCTAACTTTTCCTTCTGGAATTTGTAAATATCTGTCTTCCAGATCTAAGAAAATGGAAAGCACCTATTAGATGTTTTGGATGTTCTAGAACCTTTAGGCTTAGAATTTTGATACTTTTGGGTTGTTTGTGTTTTATATTTATGGTTTTTTTATTAATTTTATGATATACTATTTTGGGTTTTGATATAAAAATTTTATTTATGGTATTTTCTTCTCTTGGATTATTAATCATACTGATATGTATCTTTATCTTCTATTGTTTTGTGGGAAATTATTTCCTTGTTCTGTATTATAATATTCCATGTGCTAGTCACCAACCCATAGGGGTTGGTAACTCCCATATGGTTATGTCATCATAATATTTGGTATTAGGGTACCAGGTTATCTAAGATGGTTTGTGACAAATTTGTATCAAAGTTATAGGTTGAGCATCTTTCCTTGATGTCAGTATGTAGTTTGGAATATCTTTTCGGGACATAAAAGGTACTTACAAGTGATTTCCTTAGTATCTCTCATCATAATGATCCTTCAGTCACCATGGGTTTTTGGGAAATGTGTCTTGAGGAATAATTATAGTATTTTTCCTTCTTTATATTTGGATAGGAAGAAATAAAAAATTGTTTTCTTATCTAATGGTATTAATTTCCTTGTTAATCTTGTTTGATTTATTGATATGAGTAATATTTTGATGTCTTTAATGTTTTCTTCTAATGATTTGTTGCATCGTTTCACTAAGAACTTTGGTGGATAGGATTCGGGAGGAAGATGCTGATGAACCACAGCAAGAAAATACTCTCATGGACCAGAATCTAGTTGAGGTTGTTGTGCATGTTGTCTAAGATCTAGGATAGGCATGTGAATTCATTATCATTCCATGTCCATTTGTGGAACCTCAGAGGCATTGATTCTATAGTCATGATCAATATTTCCATCACCAAAATCCACCAGTGTTCTGAGGTTATAATGATCCTCAAAAATATGAGGATTAGTTGATAAAGATAAACCTTATTTTTTGTTCTTGGAAATTCCTAACTCAATCAAGGTGAAATGTGCCAACTTCAAGATACAATAACCTAGAAGAAGGTGGTGGGACTCAATGGAGGTATTGAATAATTATGAGGGTTTAGAGTGGAAGTAATTCAAAAAAAATCACTGAATATTTCTATCCAGAGCCTATGGTGTGTGTAAAGGCTATGAAGTTTTTCAAACTCGAGCAGGCACAAAATACCATGATGGAATATACAAATTAATTTTCTGAGCTTATGAAGTTTATACCTTATATTGTATCGAATGAGAAGATGAATACTCAAGGGTACAGATGGTAATTTGATTTGATATTCATTCCTAGGTTTTCTTTCTGAAGCTCTCATCTTATACTAACATACTAGATAGGGTGTTGATGGTTCAGCTGGACTTGGATAGTAAATCATGGTTGACGGGAGTTACCTTTTCTCCCATTGGTATTTTGTGAGTTCCCATCAAGGGAAGAGAAAGCATGATGAGTCTCATGGTGGATTTCAATAGTTGGGTTCTTTTAGACCTCCTATAGTTCCTAGAATATTCCCTTTGACTTGCTTCTAGTGTGGAAACATTGGTCATTCAAAATGATTTTTCACTAAGGCACTCAAGATATGTGGTTCTTATGGTCACCAAGGACACTTATAGAAGTTATTTTATATCTTTTCTACCCCATGTAGTGGTAAGGTATCATCAGTACCAAAAAATACTATATTGAAATCATATGCTTTAAAATCTAATGGATTATAGACACATGCATCTAGAAAGAAGCTCCTTCTTTCAATGGAAGAGTCTATAGAGGAAGAAAATTCGGGTCTAACGACTGTAAGAGGTTCTATAACTATAGATTCAAATTTAGTGACTACTTTATTTGATATTGGTGTATCTCATTCATTTATATCAACTTTTATTTTGAACCATCTAAATCTTCCTGTAGAGATTTTATCTTATGTGATGGATATTACTACTACCCTTAGAAAAAAGAGAGACTTGGGTCTTCATTGTCCTAATTATGTCCTCTCTTTATTAAAGACTAAACTTTCTTGGGATTTTCTATTTCTCAACATGAAACCTCTTGATTTCGTTTTCAAGATGGATTGGATCATTTCTAATAAATCCCAGATTGATTATTATCTTTGATGGGTCTCCTTTACTCTACCCCATGGGGTATTCTATATATTTTAGTGAGAATGGGACCTGAATTCAAGTGGATCAAGACCTTCTTATATAGAATTTTGGAATATAATATATGTGTTTGATTTTGAACTGAAGAAATAATCTTTGGGTGATGATCTCCCTCTAGTTATCATTGATTTTCCAAATATTTTCCTTTCTAACTTATCTGGTTTTCTACTAGTAAGGGAGGAAGTTTTTTTTATTTATTTAGTGTCTAGTACTCAACTAGTGTCTATTTCTTCTTACAACATAGAACCAGCTAAAATTAAAGAGTTGAATACATATTTGGATTATCTATAAGATAAAGGATTTATATGCCTGAGTGTGTCACCTTTGGTGGAGCCTATTATCTTTGCTATGAAAGCTGATATAACACTTAACCTATGTGAAGACTACCAAAAACTCAACCGATATATAGTAAAGAAAAAGTATCTATTGTCATGTATTGATGATTCATTTTACAAGTTGAAAGGGTTAAAGTGGTACTTGAATATTGATCCTTAAATTGGTTATAACCAGTTGAGAGTACAGGAATATCATGTTCAAAAAACCACCTTCTAGAGTAGGTATGGCCATTATGATTACCTTTTCATGTCATTCGGTCTTACCAATTCTCCTACTTTATTTATGGATTTGATGAATTCGATCTTCCAAGAGTATCTTTATATGTTAATAGTGGTCTTTTTGGATGACATATAGGTTATCTATAAGTCCTAGTAGGATCATGTGTATCATTTTAGAGCAGGTCTAGAATTGTTGAGAAATCACCAACTTTAGGTCAAGCTACATAAATGTGATTTTTAGATTCCAAAACCGGCATTATTGGGAAATTTTTTCTCAAAGCATAGTATTTAAATTGTACATAATAAAGTGGAAGCTATTATAAAATGGGAGAAACTGCATAATGTTTTTGAGATTTAGAGATTCTTGGGTTTAGCTGAATATTATCGTCGGTTTATAAAGGATTTCTTGAAGTTGGCTTCTTTAAAGAGTGCTATAACTCATAAGGGATTGATGTTTTCTTCGGAAGAAAAATGTCAGATTTATTTATTTTTAGTATGAAATTTGTGACATAATCCATGAAAGAATCATTAGAAGAGTAGAACTTGATGGCTCTTTTTATAAATTTTCATATTGGAGTTTGGGAAACGGGAGCAGATGTTATCTTAGAAAATGTACAGTTCACCTTTTCTCTTCTTGAGATGGTTCTTCAATAATACTAAATTAATGATTAATTTTCAGAATTAGAGATGGTGGGGAGACTATTTCTGAGTTTCCATTCTCCACAAAGGGTATTCTATGTTTTCGGAATCATTTTTTAATGATTTTAAATATGAAAAAATTTATGAAGGGGGTGTCTATAATTCCTAGTGGGCTATGCATCCATGAACCACAAAGATGTTATATGACATGTGGCAATGACTGGTGGCAGTTTATGAGATACAACATTATTTATTTTGTCTCTTGTTACTTTACTTGCAAATAGGTTAAGTCCAATCATCAGAGAACTTTCAGTTTGCTTTAGCCACTTCCAATGCTGACTTGGTAGTGGGATGAGATTTTTGTGGAATTTTTGGTTGGATTTCAATGTACCCAGAGAAATAATAATTTTATATGGTTTATGATTGATAGGTTGGAGAAATTGGATTATTGTATACACATTCATGATACAAACAATATTTAGAAGATGTGAAATCTCTATGCAGGAGAGATTGTTTGTTTTCATGGGGTTCCATCTGCTTTAGTTTTGGATAGAGGTATTTGTTTTACTTCTCTCTTTTTTAGAGTCATATTGGGGTCATTGTGATATTAAATTTTTTTAATTAAGAATAACATGCGAAAATGGATTCCCAGTTAGAGAGATCTATACAGATCCTTGAGGATATGCTTCATGCCTATATCCTCAATTTTGTAAAATCTTGGGATGACCATATGTGACTGGTTGAGTTTTCTTATAATAATAGTAACTATTAAACAATCATAATTGATCATTTTGAGTCCTGGTATGGAAGGTCGTGTAAAAATTTATTGTATTGGTTAGAGATCGGTGAAATTTTCTTTGTTGGACCGTGCTTGGTTCAAGAGAATACATAAAATATTTAATTTATTTTTCAGAGGATGGTGATGGAAGAGAGATCTTATAAAACTTATAGTGATATTTATTATGGACTAATTGAGTTTTCGAATAGTGACCAGGTGTTCTTGAAATTTTAACCTCATGGAGTTCATCTATGGATTGGGAGGAAAGGGAGTTTTCCTACTCATTTTTTGGGACCTTTAATGATTTTTAAGAATGTGGGGAGAGTGGATTACCATCTATAACATCCACCATAGTTTTCATTGATACATAATGTGTTCCCTATATCGTAGCTACAAAAGTCTCTTTTTTATCCATCTCATGTTTTGAGCCAGAGTGATCTTGATGTTTAGCCTGATTTATCTATGATTGAGAATCCAATCAGGATTGGTGATTCTGAGACCAAATTACTTCATGGGAGAAAGATACCTTTGGTTAGTGTTCTATGGAATCAGGGTTCTTATTTTCATGATATGTGGGAGAATGATGAGAGGATGAGAGATCATCAGGCTAACCTTTTTTATATTAAATCTTCTTGATAGGGTTTCTGAGGAAAGAAAGTATTTTTGGTGGGGAGGTTTTAATGCACTGATACCATTATGTCAGGTATGTTTTGAACATTTTTTCAATTTTCTTTTTTATTGGTTGATTAATTCAAACAAGGAATTGGGAGGATACAATTAATGGTGAAGTCGAGGATTTATTGGAGTTTTCACCATAAAACGAATAGTTTTTCAGTCATCAAGGAATTTACATACATTGTAATGGGGTTTCACAAAGGGTAATCACTACCTAGAACATGCCATGAAATGGGTGCATAGTGTGAAATGTTACACTCTATGTACATCTTACATTCTATGTAATAATTAAAAATAGGTTTTTTAATAAAAGCCAATGGTTTTTTCAGCATATATGGGACTCAACAATTACAAGATGTGTAATTGGGTTACACGTCATGTAAAATCCCAAGTATTGGTTTCCACCATGTGATTTGGATGAAATTATCATCCCTCCCATATAGGATTCCTTTATATTAACCTAAAGGATATTCCTTGGTGATTGTTAATATCTTTAATTCCTCCAGATCATTTGTTCTATGATTGATCGCTGTGTAGGTTGTAGTGCATCTCGCTGGGTAAGTGGTCTTCCTATCTCTTCGGCCTCACTATATTTCCTCGGATTTTGATATATCTTCTTTTAATTTATGGATCTATACTCAATTTTGTTGAAAAATGATTCTATTTTGTGTTCCTATATATTCTATTCCTTCATTTTCCATTAGAAATTCATGTTTTAGGTTTTTATTTATTTGAATAAAGGTAAGTAGTGGAATTTTAGATTTTCCAATTGATTAAACCTAGGATTTATAGTTGTTTCAATTTTATTTCAAATGATTTTCGAATAAACTAATTTTATGTGAATTATAAGAATGATTTTATTTACTATGGATTTTGGGAAAAAAAACCCCAATTCAAATGGAATTGTAATTTGGGGTGTGAATTGAAATTGATAGAAATAGTGAAATGATTTGAGAGTTGATTTTGGAAAATGGATTAAATTGAATTAATAAAACCCTAGGATTATTTTTATTTAAAAAAAGGCATGAAATGATAAAAATCCCATTATTTTTTTGAATGTGAATTGTAATTTTTAAAAGGAAAATTGGGAAATTTAATTTTGAATGATGATTGATGTGAAATTAAATGGTTTTCCATTTGTATATCAATTGATTGAGAACAAGAAACCATGTGTAGTTAGTGGGTTATTTGGGACAATCATGCTATAAGGGAAATTCCCTAGCATCATATTGACGATTATAACTCTAACAAAATCCCAGTTAAGTAGATCTTATCCCCACTAGTATATTGATGAGTCTTATTTGGCCTGATCCTGAGGGAATTGTATATATATATATGTCCATGAACATTTATATGAGATGAGTGATGATCTTATCTATAGAAACTATTTTACCATAGGGTAGATGACCATGGTGCTTATTTTGACACTTTTGATTATAAAATCCATTCATTCTGAAATTATTTTACTCATGCCTTGTGATTTATATAAATTGTTTTATATAATCTGTTTATTTAATACATATTTGAAATTTTTTATATCCTTTTAAATAAATAATTTTTTTGTTTTAAATATTCAAATGATGTATTATTCCATGATTCGTATTACTTAAATTGAAATCGGGATTTGGTTTATTATTATGGAATCTTGTTAAGGAACATTTGCTGAGACCCTACTGGGATTTTAAATTCTTACCCGACTTTTTCCTTCAATAATTTATAGATTATCATATTCCATGTCTAAGAAAAGTGAAAGCGCTTATTGGAGGATGTGGATATTCTTAACCCTTTGGTCCTGTAGTGTTGATACCATCAAGATTATTTATTTTTATCTTTCCAATTTTTGAGTAATTTGATGATGTACTATTTTGGGTTTTAATATACCTTTCTGGTTTTCGGTGCTATCTCCAATTGGATATTTGAACATAATGATATTTATATTTATCTTTTTCTATTTTGTGGAAAAAATTCCCACTTTTATATTATATGAAGTTAGGTTCTAGTAACCAACCCAAAGGGATCATAAAATCCCGTAGATCTATGTCAGGATCGTCTAGGATATCAGGGTACGAAGATATCTAAGCTAGTTTGAGATATGAATATTTTTAGTGATGATGGTAGAATTATTTTTATATAATTTCTAAAAATTTAAATTTTAAAAAATATTTATGGTACTTGTTTTTAATTTATTTTTAGATTTTATTTAATGAAATTAAATTTAAATTAAGAAAATTGATTTTAATTGTGAATTTTGAATTTTCTTAAAATTCATATACATGGATTTGTTAAAACTTATATTTTGAATGAAATTTAAATTTTTTTAATAGGGGTTTTTGTTAGATAATTTTATTATGAATACATTATTGGAACAAAATAGTTTAGTTGACTATCTAATTAATGTAAAAACATTAATTGGTTAAATATAAATGTGATGTTGTGTATTAATATAGATTGGTTTATTTAGTTACAATTGGGATATTGAGTAATTAGATGTTTTTGTTTGTGTAAATGTGTAATTTAATTGGATTATGATTATTAAGTATGGATGGTAGTTTTTTAGTTTATTAATGGTATGTTATGATTCAATTTAAAGGAAAAAACATTGGTTGAGATAACTTTTAGGATATAAGTTGATAATGGTACATTATTTATTGAATGTGTTTTTTATATTCAATGAAACAGTAAAATATTGGTTATAATGGTAGATTTGACATAGAATATAATGTCAAAGGGTTCGTTATAATAAGGATTGAGGGTATATGATTGTTTTAATGATTATATTTAAATTTGGTAGTTTAAGTCATATGGTTGTTTTTAAATAGACATTAACTAAAATTTAAGGATTTTAAAAATAAATTTGGGGATCTATGATTTGATCTATAGGTATATCACACTTATGGTTTCTATAGAAGATGATACATGATTTAAGTGTCATGAAGGGATTATAAGAATGATTTTATAATATTTTTTGTACAAGATGAAATATTTAAAGATATTAGTAATTTTTACAATTTTTTGAAATAATTTATCATTTACTTATTCTCTATGTGATAGAACTTACAAAGACTAATGACAGGTCCAACAAACTCTCTAGCCTCTAGAACCAAACACAACTAAAGGAGTAAATGAAACACCTCACACCAAAATTTAAAAAAAATCCAACCAAAGTTGTCAATGAAATATCTAATATAATGAGAGAGGAACCTATTTTATCAAATATTTGATCTTATGAAAAAATTAATGGAGGGGAAATAACTAGTCTAAATACCCAAAACAATAACAACTAAGGACTGACACAAGTATCCCCCAAATAAAAAAAATATAGGATGACCAAAAATAATGACCCAAAACTAGTTATAGAAACAATACTGGACATCAATAGAATACCATAAAACCTCCCAAAATACCTACTAAATATTCCTTTATCCACTTTTTGTCATATAATAATAAAAATCATTTTAGTCCTACATTAGGAACAACTTTGGTATTAGATATAAAATTCAAAGATGAGAAAAATCAAGTTATATCCATCTTCATCATCATACGGATGAATTATTAAATACCAATAAAGGTGTAAAAGAAGTGTAAGACTAGAAAGTTGGAACTCAAAAATGTAATAACATCCGAACACAAACACATCTAGAAATAAGAACACCATAAAAGAACTAACTCATAAGAACAAAAAAATTAAAAATTATTTCAATTGTTCATGGAATCCTACACTTATCAATAATCCTTCAAGTCCAAATAAAGATATCGTTGCACAATTAAAATGTATATGTATAGCTAAAAATAACCATACCATATTTAAGATTCCTTCTCTAAATTTAAAGGGTTTCAAGTAATTTGAACATATATAGAGATAAACTTATAAAATGAATAAAACCATTAAGTTGATAACAATAGATCCAAAAAACATACATCCATGATGTATAGAAGAACTAGAGTCTCATTATTCTAAAACATGGTTGAAAAAAAATACATGATTGAAAATACAAAACCACCACCCTTTCTCTACACTAGTTCCCCTAATCTGATCCCCTAAAAAATCTACCAAACCTAACTTCAAAATATAATCACATATAGATCCCTAAAACACATGCTTTCAAAACTAGTTCATAACCTGTGGTGATGTATGAAATTAATAGGGTGCATGGAGTGAAAACCAACCTAATCACCCCAATAAATAAACCATTCTTCATCATCCCACAAGGAAAGAATATTCACGCTCATCACTTTTTTCAATGAGAATACCCAAATTAGGTACCTAATTCACAGTTTTGTATTCCATGAAAAACAAACATAAATTTTTTAAAATCACATACTATACAGCTGAAATGAGGAGTGTGAGGGTGAAAATCATTAGGTAAGGGGAAGCTCTAATTCCAATATTGGATGAGGAAAAAGAAACCTGACCATAATCACTAAGATAGAAGTTATTAGAATCCCATGAATAAATTAAATCTCTATTAACCATAATCAACAAAGAAAACAAATTAAAAAAGACACAAAAACTATACGACTAAATAATCATCTGAGAAGAAACCCAAATACGGTGGGAGAATAGGCTTCATTACAACACATATTAGTTTTCTTAGCACTAGTTCTCCCAATATTGCATCTTTTTTTTATAATTTTCTCTGTTTATGTGTGAAATTTTTAAAATCTTTTATGGTATGGGTAACCATGTTTTATTTAGAGTATGTAATTAGATTTTTTTTATCGAAATTGGGGTTTTAAGATATAGTATTTCGTTTTTTAGAATAGAATATTGGTTCTATAGGCACGTGATAGGTAAAATATGGAAAGTTTAACCTTTTAATCAAGAATAATATGTTAGAGGCATATGAATTGAGTTTAAATTTATTTTGTAGGTTGCTTTATTCCCATAATATATTTATTCATGTGTAAATTTATTCCTGGGTAAATGTGTGGAGAATGATTTCATATATTATTGTGAAATCTCCTTGGTTTTGCCCTTATAACAAAGTGAATTTGAATGCTCTGAAAGTATATTATAACATGGAAATATTTCAAAAACAATGTTATGTTCGATATTTTATAAACATATAATACTAAGCTAAAAAAACTTTGAAATATTAATTAGATAAATGTTATAGTTAGAAACTAGCTATCATTTTGGCAGGTACAAATAGTATTTACTATATTATAAAATCTATATATTGTTCTTACTCAATAAAAATTTATTGATTAACCGTTAGTAAATAAGAACTCAATATTTCTGTAAAGTCATTTTATACAGAAAAAATATGTTTTCTTTAAAAATGGTTTTTATTGGTTTTTTAGAAAAAATAATATAATTAATTTTTGGTGCATTTAAAAACTATATTTGATAAAAATGATATTATTTTTTAAATCAATATTTAAAAATTATCTTACGGTAAAATTTTGTGATTTTTCTGAAAAGATTGATTTTTCATTGAATATTGAAAAATACAATTTTTTGTGAAATTGTCATTTATTTTCATAAAAAGTACCATTATGATTTAAAATTTTATCTTTAATTAAGATAATACTCCTTTATTAAAAATAATCTAATTAATTATATAGTAATTGTGACATCTGATTACCTTCTTTTAAGTATTCCTTGACTCCCTAACAATGGATTGAAAATGAAAACTGATACTAAATAATTATGGCATGAATTTCGGAGAGAGTTCCACTTAGAGGGTGTAGAAAACCCATGAGGGTTCCCCAATTAGGGTGTAGATTAATTTTTGTATAGACACCTATCATGATATGATTTCATTATTGAGATGTGTGAGGATCTTATTACCTGAACTAACATATCGTGGGGAATGTGAACATGGTGCTATGATATTTTGACTTAATTATGCATGCCAATGATTATTAAATTTTTTTATTCATGCAAACAAATTAATATAAGTATTTTTTATAAAATTTTCATTTAAGCCAGTTTTTATGTATCTTCCATCTGTTTTGATGTGAAAGCATTCTTTGCTTTAAAATATGTGAATGTTATCCCATGCCTTTTTTAGTACCTTATAAATGTGAGGATAATTATTTTAATTATTACATAATTGATTATAGAACACTTCATGAGACCCTAATATTCTTTATAGCTTACAATCTAAATTTTACTTTGAGTGTTTATATATTTTCTTATGCCAGGTCCAAGAAATGGGAAACTGCCTCGTGGAGGTGGTGGATGTTCTTGATCCTTAGGATCATGGAGGGTCGATGGTGACTAATGGAAGTGTTTTCTAGTTGTTACATATGATATTTTGATACTGTTGTTTGGTTGGAATTTTTGTTTCATTTGGGATGTTTATCTTTCTATAAGGGTATTGTTATACCTAATTGTTTCTAGTATTTTCCCTCTTCATAGTTTTGAGCATACTGACATGTATATTTTATCATATATTTTTTATAGCAAAATCATTCCATATTTGTTCATGTATAATTCCTGGTACTAGTCTCTAACCCATGGGGATTGTGAATGCCCTTTGTTACATGTCAGATATTGATCGGGAATTAGGGTACCAGGGTATCTTGGCTGGTCCATGAGGAATTGGTATCATAGTAATATTTTAAGAATCTTTTCTTGATGTCATTATGCGATTAAGGATGTCTTTATCGGACCTATGATGTGGTTTTGAGAGTGGTCTGGACCATCTCTCTCGATAATGAGCCATAATTCACCATGGGAGTTTGGTAATAGTTTTTTTTTCATAATTTTTTTATCTGATTCTAGTCATTTTTCTATGTTTGATCTGAGTATGATGAAATTAAAATCTTAAATTTCTATTTTATTGAATTGAGATTCCTATATCTCTTGTCTAAGTTGATGATCTTGGTATCCTTTCTAGTAAATTTATTTTTTTTATTGATGTTGTGTACTATCATGACTCTATGAAGATGTGCGAATATGCCCTAGGAAGAAGCTATTAGTGAAAAAAAATTATCAGATCCTTTAGTGGACCAGAATCTTGTAATTATAGTGGTGTAGGCTATCCATGATCTAGTACAAATACCTGCACTCATTTTTGTTCAGTGTCTTGTAGTGGAATCACAAAGGGTTGAATCATGTGATCATTCTCAATAGTTTCTACACCATAAGTCACCTACATTCTAAGGATCTAATGATCCTCATTAGGTTGATGACTGGTTAAGAAATATTAAACATCTTTTTCAGTTCCTAGAAATTCTAGAAGTTATTAAGGTGAAATGTGATGCCTTTAATCTAGAAGGGACTATAAAAATATTATGGGATTTTATGGTGATGGAAGAGAAGCATGGGGGTTTGTGAAGGAAATACTTTCGAGTTCCTTTCACCAAAAAATTATATACATAATCAAGGGCCTTGTAAAATTTATGGTGTTTCTCAAACATTAGAAGAGTGACATGTTTGTGAATCAGTATGAAAACTACTTTGTGGAGATTTTTTACCTTTCTCCTAAGGTAGTGACTAATGAGAAGATTATGGAATAAAGATTTGAGATGATACTTCAATCTGAAATTTTATCTTGGGTTTTCTTGGTGCAGTTGGCTTCTTATGCTGATGTTCTAGAGAGTGTGCTTATGGTTAAGATTGACCTAACGGGTAAGTCATGGTTGACAGGAGTTCCTTTATCACCCAGTGATATTTTTATGAGCTTCATTAATGGAAATATTAATCATAATGATTCTCATGGTGTTTCTAGATAGAAAGTGACTTCCAGACCTCATTTAATGCCTTAAAAAGTCCCATTTAATTGCTTTCATTTAGGAAAGGTTGAGCACTCAAGACATGTGTGTACTTAGGTGATAAATAATTTCATTCCCTACGGTCGCATAGGTCATTAACAGAAGTCCTGATACTTATTTTCTACTAAATGTAGTGGAACAGGCTCATGAACTCCAAATATTACTATGGTTCAATCAGATGATTCAATATCAAAGGATTTTTAAAAATAGAAATATGAAACAAATCTTCTTCAGGCAGTTGAATAGTCTCTAGAGGAATCTGATCTAGGTCTAGTGTTTATGAGAGATACCATCACTATATATTCATATTTAGTGACTAATTTATTTTAGACTAGTGAATCTCACTCATTTAAATAGAATCGAGCTATGAACATACTAAATATTACAAAATATCTTTTGTTTTATTTGATGGATATTACTACCCCTCTCAGAATAGAGAGGGGGGTCTATATTTTCATTCTTGTGATTTATCTTAATCAGAGATTGAGATTACCTAGAATTTTATGGTTCTTAGCATTAAACCTCTTGATTTCATCCTCGGTATGGATTGGTTTATATATAATAAGGCCTAAATTAACTGTTATCATAGATAGGTATCCTTTACTAAACTAGAAAGGGAATTTCATGTATTTCAGGGAGAATGGGACCCAAGGTTGAGTAGATATTAACTATCTTATATGGATTTATTCAGGGTGATATCGGTGTTTTATTTTTACTTGGATTGAGGATATTTTAATAATGATCTCCTTCCAACCTTAATTGTGTTTCCTTATGTGTTTCCTTATGATTTCTATAATATTCCACTGGTAAGATAGGTAGAGTTATCTATTGATTTAGTACCTGGTATTCATCCAGTATCTATTCCTTATTTCAATATATAACTAGTAGAGTTGAAAGAGTTAAAGACTCAGTTTGATGATCTATTATAGAAAGATTTCATATGCTCGAGTGTTCCACCTTATGTAAAACCTATTCTATTTGTGAATAAATCTAATGAAGCACCGTGATTATGTACTGGTTACTAAAAATGAAGGCCTTCAGGCCATTGGAGGTAATTATAGTCACTTTGAGTGTCTTGTTCTACCCTTTGGATAGACTAATGTTATTGCGGTCTTTATGGGTTTGATTAAAAAATATTCCATGAGTTCCCTGATTTATTTATAGTGTTATTTATGGATACTATTTTTTTACTCTAAAACTAAGTCAGATCATGTGCATAATTAGGGAATAGTTCTAGAAAAATTGAAAAATTACAAACTTTACAAAAATCTTTCAAAATTTAATTGTTTTGATTTATGAAGAAAAATTATTGGGACATGTGGTGTTGGAACATGGAATCTCATTCAATCCTAAGAATTTGAATATTTTTATCACATGGATAAATATCATAATGTTTTTTAGATATAGAGATTCATGGGATTATAGGGGTATTACACAATTTTGTAAAATATCTCTCGAACTAGCTTCTCCAATGACTGGACACACTTGGAAGGGAGTGAAGATCATGTTGAATGAAAAATGTTAAAGTTATTTTATTGATCTAAAATTTATTTTGACTTCTACACGCATGTTGACTCTTCTAGAGGCTGGGAAAGGCTATATAGTAATTTTTGATGCATCGGGTTTTGGTTTGGGGTGTGTTCTTATATAGGGTGACCATGTGGTATCTTATGGATCTATACATATTAGGTTACGTGAGAATAATTTTCCAACCAACGATCTCAAACTTGTAGATGTGATTCATTACATTAAAAGTGTAACACCCCGAACTTCCACGATACGCCTCTCTTTCAAAAATGCAATAGCTTGCATTGTACGCAAGTTCGAGTTCTAACACACCACAACTAATCAAAGTAGCCGTTATGAATAGTAATAACCACATTTTAAATTTGTAGAAATTTTATATTTCAAAATGGACTTCATTTTTGTATTCCTAATATTGAAATTAGCCTATGTTGAATTTTTTGTAATTTTCTGAGAACTTCCAAATTTTTATAAATAGTGAATAATACTTAAAACAACTTTTTTAATCAAAATAATTTATAGTTATAAGTTATAATATTTAGTGGTTTTAAGGTATAATTAGAATATATTTTTACCATTTTATCCAATGGTGGTCATTAGAATTAATTTAACATTGAAATTGGACATAAACAATTGCCAATCTTTTGATATAAATTGTTTCTTAAAAACACGCTATTTGTTGTAACAGCGGGAATTAATTATAAAATTAATTAATGCAACTTATATGTTTGGAATTTTGTAAAATAGACATCATTTTTGAATTCGGAATATCAATTATAGCTTAGGGTGAAATTTTGGCATTGTTCTGAAAAACTTCAATTTTTGATGAATAGTGAAACCACTAAGTGGTAGTTAAATAACTAATTTTTCGTTTAAATGAAATATTACCACTTCTGTGATTTGATTTTCAAAAATCCGACATACATGGTTGTCATTAAGAAGTAAAATGTGGTTCAATGAGATTAAAATAATTTTTTTGGTGAATAGTAACTTTTAAGTTCTTAATCACGATTAGAGGTAATTAGTGTAGTGTAAGGTACAAATAATGTTATAATAATATGAGATGAGCATGACACTTGTCCTACTCCTATTAGATGAGTCATGGCCGACCAAGAAAACCCATGGGTCAACTTGGGGACCCCATGGCGCCACTTTAGTTAGAAAATGACATAAATACCTTTTATTTAATGTTAAAGTAAAAAAAGACACAAACATAAAATGTTTTACTAAAACAATTTTTACGTGGGGTTACACAAGTCCAAATTTTGATTATAAATATTAATTAGAAATATAAAAAGATTTCTACATCATAGTATTTGTTTTATAATTTTTAGACATTAAATAAATTAAATTATTTATGACATCATTATGATATGGTGATGACCTCATTATTTAACGATTTAAATAAAATGAGAAGATAATGAAAAATCCAAGGCTTACACTTGTCCAAAGCCAATTGGATGAAGATATTTCGAAACCTTATCACCTTAGCCTAGAATTATATAAGTGTGGGACCTTTAGAATCCTAAAATCATTGTGAAATAATGTAACATTTCAATCTTTCCAAAAGTGCCCCTCCTCTCCACTTATAAAAGGCCCCCACCACTCCCACCTTATTCACACCTTCAAGCCATTTGGATCGGCCAACCTCTGCCCAAATACGCTCCCAACATCCCTCTCTTACTCCTAGAATCATCACTTTGGGCAGAACGCTTCTCAAGGAAGCCTTTGGCTCAAATCAAAAAGAGTTACCCGATTTTGAGGTAATGTCTTCTCTAATGTTGTTTTGTTTTATTTTTCTTCTCCAACCCCCTAAAATCTTTTTATTCATTTATTTTGTAACAACACCAGTATCCTCAATATACTAGGATGTTGTCATAAGAATTATTCTAGCTACACTTACACACACCTACATCTAATGGTTAAAGAACATACGGTTTCTGTGGATGGCGAATTTCTGCCTCACGAAACGATGATTGTTCAACACTCATATAACACCTTCAAAGGTGGCCATTAAGATGTCACTATTTTTATATATGATATATAATATGTTTATGTTTTACTTATTCTTCTGTATTTCTCATTTATGGCATACTTTATGATTTCCATTATGGGTAAAACGCGATAATTTCATTTTAGGAAGTGCGGACTATCGCCCCCTCAAAGTGATTTGAATCGTTAATGCCATATGTGGGATGTATAAAGGATGGAGTAAATGGTATTATACACTATATTATACTGGAATTATATTATACATTTATATAATTATGATTTCATTCCATTAAATATGAAATTGAAATGAATGTAGCGTTCATGCGTACGTACGGCTTACCGTCTCCATGAACGGTGCATTTCATTTCTTACCTCTAAATGTTACCTAACATTATGAATGAATGTATATACTGTATATATATGATATATATGATATCTAAATCATGAATATAATTCTGGATATAATGTATATTTCACCACATGAACAACTTGTAATTATAAGAAGTTTATTTTTGACTCAAGTACCAAAGATCGACAAAACGACCGTTATTAACTTAAATAATTAAATAATGTTCATAACATGGTAATAAGTGATATAAATGGAATAATGAAAATGAAAAAGGTTCTTAAGTAAATATAAATTAACTCTAGTTTATTATTCAGGAGGTTAAATAACAGTCGAGTCAGGACAAGACGCAAGGTAAGGGAACTTCTTAACCCAATTTCCATTCTTTGGGTTAATCTCCTACTTTCAAATTATGTCATGATATTATTATGTCCTATTTTGTATTTTTACTTTCTTTATGTGTACCTATAGTGAATACACATAATCGATCTATTTTATTTTAAAAATGATCTTTTAAGGACTTCGTCTCAATCTCCTTTCATTGAGGCATATTTGGTTTTATACACAACTTTCTTTTATACGGTGTATAAACCCCTTTGACTTTTACGTTTATTCAAAAGGAATCTTTTTTATATGAAGAGTTTTGCTAAACGACAAAAGGGAATGTTTTTCTTTCCGTACTTATGCGGCGACAATGACTTCTCCGCCGCCGTGAACATTATTTGAGTTTCGGCTTCCTCTACAAGCCATCATTTTTATTAATGAAAAATAAATAAAAAGTTTTAACTTTCTTTTATTTTGGTATTGAAAATGGTTTTGAAAGAGTTTTTATTATATCAATGTGTTGTATTGATATCTTGTGATTGGAATGTGGAAATTTTATGTTTCCTTTATGCATGTTTTATGTGATATGATTATGTTATGGTTTATGATATGTTTAAACCTATTCATATGAGGAATGTATTGGACTTAATAAGTGACGGGTGGAGCCCGCTATAGCTCCTCGATGCATCGGTAGGTCTCATGAGACAACTAGACGTGGAATTGGCCGAGTCCCTTTCCCAATTTGATTTATGGTTTTCGCCGAGGCCTTAATCATTTTAGACGTCTTGGCCGAGGCCTTGACAAAGTGTTTCAGAATGTCTGGCATTATACATTCCCTCATTATGAAAGTGGTTATTGATATTGCATGTGATTATTCGACCAGTAGAATATCCATGTGAAGAAGTGAATGGCATTATCTCATTTTACTTTTGCCATATTATGTTTAAGTTCAAGTTTAAAAGGCTTTTGTTTTAGTTATACATTGCCTTAAATGTTTATGTTTATTGATGAAAGCTTCCGCTATATTGTTATCCTTACTGAGCATCTGAGCTCACCCCTTTCAATGTTTTAATATTTTCCAGAATGTGAAGAATTATTTTATGAATGACCTGCAGGGATAGTCAGAAGAGGATATGAGTGTGGACTATGAAGACCATGTTATTGTAGTTTGTTTACTTTATGATGTAATGTAAGATTTATGAATGTATCTAGTGTTTCCAAGGCTACTAAACTAATCGGTCTTTCGAGACTTGATATTTTATGATCATGCCAACGTTACGAAGTAATGCACCGACTCTGGGTAGCTGGGGTCGGGGTTTTACAAAAAGTGTTTGGAATTACCTTTTTGTAGGATTTTTTACCATTTACTCCAACCACAAAAAAATTGTTTATGTATTCTCTAAAAAATATTTGAACCTATATCAAATATTTTTGGTAGAGTACCGACAATTTTTTACTTCGATGTTGCATACACCCCAAGGAAGAGAAATATTGTTAATGATGCTTTGAGCCAGAAACTTATAAACTAGGACATGAAAAAAATCATCAGAATAATGAAAATTGATGGATCTTTTTTAATAGTTTCATCTAGGAGTCTAGGAGGAATAGGATGAGTTTGTCTTCACTGTTGTTTAGTTGGGCTATTCTCTTCATGATATTATTCTTTAGGAGCAGCAGGTTGATAATGAGTTCTAAAGTATTAAGGAATGTCTTTATGGTGGGGATACTATCGATGAGTGAATGTTCTATTATGGGGGAAACCTGTGTTTTTTAAATCATTCTGTTGATTCTCTTTATATAAGGAAGGATGTAATGGGGAATTTCCATAATTCCCAATGGGTAGTGAACCCTAGAACCATGATGATATTTTATGCTATGTGGTGAAAATTATATTGTCCATGTATGAGACGATACATCACTACTTAAATTTCTCATTTTTATACTTATCAATAGGTCAAAGATTAGAATCACATACCTTCAGGTTTTCTTTATCCACTTCGAGTGCCAACTTTTAAGTGGGATGAGATCTCTATTAACTTCATGGTTGGGTTGTTTTGTACCCCTTGGGAAAATAATGTGATATGGTTTGTGATTGATTTGGTGATGAAATCAAATCACTTCTTACTTATTCATGATACAACTAAATTTGAGGAATCGTGACATCTTTATGTGCGGTAGATTTTCTTATTATATAGAGTCCCTTCTGATATAGTCTTGGATAGGGAACCCCATTTTACGTCTTTCTTTTGGAGAGGTCTCTATAAGAAATTAGGATCTCATGTACATTTAATCAAAAAATGTCATATGTAGATGTATGGCCAGATAGAAATATTTATATAGATTCTTGAGGACATGCTTCATGCTTACATTCTTAACTTTGGTGGATCTTGTAATACCCATTTGGGACTGTATGAGTTCTCCTACAATACTAGCTACTAGTCCACTATTATAATGACTCATTTTGAGGCCTTATATGTTTGGCCTTGTGAATATCTATTGTAATGGTTAGATATTGGTGAAACTTCTTTGGTTGGATCCGTTTTGGTACAATAAATGATGGAAAAGATTTATTTTCTTCATCAAATAATGGTTACAGCACGAAACCACTAAAAATCATAGACTAACTGTCATAGGATACCTTCATATTTTTAGTTGGTGACCAAGTGTTTTTAATATTTTCACCTCATTTGGGTCATTGACGGCTTAAAAAAGGTGTAAGCTTTCACCATGGTTTTTGGGAACTTTTTAGGTTGTTGAGTTGGTGTATAAAGTGGATTACCATTAAGAACATCCACTACAGTTGATGTTGATACATAGTGTGTTCCATGTATCAAAGCTTTGATGTTATCTTTCTAACCCATATCATGTGTTGAGCTGGGTGGATCTTAATGTTGAGCCTGATTTATCCGTGAATGATCATCTAGTCAAAAAAATTACTCTAAGATAAAGGTACTACATTGGAGGATGATACCTTTGGTCTACATGCTATGATAGCATGGTTCTGATTCTCACGAGATATGGGAGCATGAGGCATTGATGAGGGATCAATGTCCTCAACTCTTTGACATTGGATCTTCCTAATAGGATTTCTAGGTACATAAAGTGTTTATGGTGGCGGGTTTTAAAATCTGATTACATAATTTCAGGTATTCCTTAACTCTATGGTAATGGACCAATGATGAAAGTTGTTATTAAACAATTATTGCATGAACGCCCAGGGGGTTCCCCTTTGGGGTTACAGATGGACCCTGAGGGTTACTTAATTAAGGTGTATATTTATTTTTGTGTGCACACTTATCTTGATATATGATAATTATTGAGATGTATGATGATATTATTACCTAAAATAACATATCATGGGATTTTTATAGATGATACTATGATTTTTTGACTTGATTATTCTTATCATTGATTATTGAACTCTTTTATTCATGCCAAAAACTTTATATAAGTATTTTATAGAAAATATTCATTTAATAAAGTTTTGATGTATCTTCAATATCTTTTGATTTGAAATCATGTATTGGTTTAAAATATGTAAATGTTATCTCATGCCTTGTTTAGTTCTTTTTAAACATAAGCATAATAGGTTTCATTATTATGGAATTGATTATAGAACACTGGTTAAACCCTACTTGGTATTATAGCTAACACTATACATTTTCCATCAGTTTTTTATATATTTTCTTATTTTAGGTCTGACAAAATTGAAAGTAACACTTGGAGGTGGTGAATGTTCTTGGTCTTTGGGATCATGGAGGGTTGATGGTGACTGGTGGTGCTATTGTCTTCTTATTACACATGAGATTTTGAGAATTTTTTCTAGTTCATGTTTTTGTTTAATTTGGGAAGTTTATCTTTTTTTTTCTAGGTACTATTTTACCTATTAGTTTCTAGAACTTTCTCCATTTGTATTGTTGATCATACCGACATATATCTTTTATCTTTCACTATTTTGTGGAAAATAGCTCCCTCTTTGATCTTGTATGATGTCAAGTTCTAATAATCATCCTGTGGGGATAGGGAATTCCCTTTTTACCATGTGATATCCATCATGGGTATCAATTTACTTCATTATTCGGGCCGATTCATGATGCTAATCATTTTTACAATTTATTTTTGGTATAGGCTCATTTTTGGACTTAAAATTTTCATTTTTCTAAAAAACCATTTCGGTTACGTTTTATGAATATATATTTAATGTAATTTCTTCCAATAATAAGAATTAAAATTGTTTAAATGAAATTCATTTTTGGACTCATCAATTAAAATTTTTCATAGTACGATTTTTTTTCTAAAGAAGTTAGTTTTTTGGTGAATAGTAAAAAAATAAGGTTTTTATGAAATATGTTATATTTTATGATATCACTAACGAAAAAATATTATCTAAATATTAAATAAATGTATAGGATGAATAATTTATGATAATATAATATTAATATCATATTAAAATATTTCAATTAATATAAATTATAATTTATATCAGGATAAATATAAAAATACTTTTTAGTGTCAACGTAGTGCTTGTGCAGAACTATAATAGTCAAATTTGGTGTTTGAATGATAATAATAGAGAATTAAAAAATGTATATTCAATAAATTTTAAGTAAATATTATGTATTAATAATAATTTTTATTTATACTTTATAATTTTTTATTTATGTAACAAGAATCTTATCCAAATTTTTGTGCAATGATTATATAAGGAAAGAAAAGTCAAAATAGAAAATTAAATAAGTTTACATGATATATATGTTAGTAAATATACATATTGGATGAATATAAAGGTTTATATTAAACTTAATTAAATTATTATTTTTATGAAAATTTAATTTTAATTTTTACAAATGAAATAGTTACCTTAAATTCTTACACAACGTTGATATAGTTCTTGTGCAAGTAGCAGAATGATCAAGTAAATGATTTTAAAAACTCTCCATGTAATTTTTTTTTGTGAATTGTAGTATACCATGGATTTTATAGATAAATATAAAAATTATGTATGTTATAAATTTTTATATTAAAATTTATTTTTTGTTAAATTAAATGAATAGTGTCAAAAATGACATTAATGATATTTTATGTTAACTAGTATTTTATTAAATTATTAAAAAACATAAAAAAGACCTTTTTATGAGAAAATTAATATACTAAATGGTTTAAAATTTAATCACTTGTCTATTTATTATCCAGTTTTCATCATATATGTAAAATTATGGCCCTTTAATATTGAAACAGTCATTGCTCTGATTAAGGTTAAAATTGGTTAACCAAGGGGTTAATCTAAATGATTAGGTATAAAATGAAAATAAATCCAATAAAAATTTTATTAGATGAATATATTAATACCAAATTCAACTTATATTTGAATCCAGGTTATTTTTGGAACCATTTTACATTATTTAGACACATATTATAATATAATATTTCATATATTTCCATAAATGACATTAATGATATTTTATAATAAAAAATATTTTATTAAATGATTTAATACTCATAAAAATATTATATTTGTAAAACTGAAAATGATATGGTTTAAAATATCAACTATGGTCTATTTATGGGTCATTTTTTATTTTATACTAATTTTCTTGGCTTCTTTAATGTAAAAACATTGATATCACGGTAATTGTTAAAAGAGTTAATAGTGGTTAAAACAAAGATACAAGGGTAAAAACATCAACTAAACTTGTAAAAAAATTATTTTATGAGATTATTTATACTCATAATCATCTTATATTCAAATTATATCAATATTAATCCATTTTCATCAGAAAATTAATTTATATTAATTTAATATTTTTGGTAATACCAAAAGTGCCTCTCCCCTCACTTATAAAAGGGAACCCACTCTCCTCTCCACTACAAACTTAGAGATCCATTTCGTTTAGATATTACCTACAAAAATACATTCCAAAAATCCCTCTATATATTATATAGGTCTTATTTTTGGGGATAATACCAACTGTAGATGCCTTAAGGTGTAATGAAAATGTGGTTGTCTAAAGAAGAGGTATATATTTTAACTGAATGTTTTAGTTTTATTTATTCTCATGCCTCCTTAAAATAATATTCAATCATGATGAAATGATAATACCAGTATCTTCCATATACTTATATTTCATTATAAAATATATCCCTATCTTCTTCTAACAAAAGGTATATAAAATTGCCATTCGTGTGTACAGAGGACTATCACATTGTGAACCAATATAATTCATTTTCTATCACTGCATATCATTGATTGTTATAATTATGGAATTAATGTATATATATGATATTCATGAGATAAATATCATTTTAAAAAGTTGATATTTCATTTGTTTTCTTACCTTTTCTCCATTGAAAAATGATCGTTTCATTCATGCATATGTTTGGATTACCACCTTCACGAAATGATGTGATTCGTTTTTCATGACCATATAACATAGAAAATATATATAAGTGTATTTAAATAAATAAGGTGATATTTATTATATAATAATTCTATAATCATAAAAATAATATTTAAATTATTTCCATCATGTTCATTGAATAATGGAAATGTTACTCATGTGTATGTATGGCCAACCGTATCCATGATTGTAACGTAGTTATTTTTCCATATATATATTTAATGGTTGGTTTTAAAATTTTAATTAATTTATATACATTATTATTATTTAAGGATTATTATTCTATATATGATGTAATAATGAACACTTTGACCATATTCGACCTACCGAATTCATTTTGAACATATGAGTCAAATATCATCAAAACATCTAACTTGAACTTAATTGATTAAGTAATTAAATATATCATGGTGATAAATAAAATAAAAAGATTAATAAACATGAAAAATGTTCTTATGAAATTAAATAATCATCAGATGTTTGTTATTCAAGAAGACACATAATGTATGTGATGATTCAGACTTGTGGTATGGGACACCTAACTTTAAAAACATCATTTTTAATGTTTTAAAGATTTATTTTCAAAAACTATTTATTCCATTTATATATACTTAAAATTATTTTATTGATCTATTTATATATAAATATATTAATTATAGCTTTTAATTTTTATTTTATTATAATGTTTCTAAAAATGAAACCTTTTTTTGGAACGTTTTGAATTTATTTAAAAAAGGAAAATGAAATGTTCAATTTTAACGTATATGGAATCAATAGGTTTTTCTACCACTATGACCATTGTTTTATATTTTGGATTAATTTATATGATTATGTGTTTTATTTAAATAAAAACACTCCTTCCTCTTTTTCTTGGAATTTTATTTTTAAAAATTGTGTTTTAAATGAAAGGGATATACCAATATACAAAAATGTTTTTCTTATGGTTTTAAAAGGTTATTTTTATAAGGTTGATGATGGAAATGCATTATTTTATATAATTCATGCATGTTACAGTCCTTGAAATTTTTTTATGATAATGGGTGATCTTTATATAGCCCATGATGATAGGTGATCCGAATATAGCATATGGTGATGGGTGATCCTAATATAGATCTCCAATCTATTAGGAAATTCTTATGAACTCCAAATACTTATATTAGAAGTGTATCCTAATGGTTATTATAGTTTTCATGGTTATTTTAAGTGTTCTATTAATATTATTTTTCAATTCACCTATAAGACATTTTTTGGGCATTATAATGAGTTTTCATAGAAATTTTTTATTTCAAAAAGTTAAGATATTGTTATTTGTTTTAAAAGAAATATTATACCCTTTTACATTAAAAAGGTGTATTTTTAAGAAAATGTTTTTATGGGTAATCATGTTTTATATGAATCCCTTATGATTATGATTTTTCCTTTATGTTTTATTATAAAGTTTTTATGAAAAAAATTAATAAGTAAAGATAATTTTATTTGAAAGTGATTATTGGAGCTCAAATTTTATTATGTTAAAGGGAAACTCTCTTTTATTATTTTGTGGTTTTAAAAGGGAATAATGGCTTTCATTATTCATTTATATATACCCTACTAAGGTTTTCCCTTATCCCATGTTTGTAAATGTTTTTCACTTGGTTTAAGGATGATTAGGAATAATGATGAAGACATAATAGGGAAAAAGAAAAATTGGTTATAATGGGAATAATGCTAACTACAAGACAGGTATTTTTATGTAATGATTTATCTTAATTCTCTAAAACTATAAACTTAAAATTTCCTTGGGTATTTATTTGATCCCATGTTTTATTTTTTTTAGTAAGTTTTTAACATTTGAAATTGGGTAACATTTATTGGTATCAAAGCCAGAATTGTAAAGTTTATGTTTGTAGCATAGAATCTGGGAAGGTAGGTATTGGGCTATCATAATAGGTATTAGAAAAGTGTTTAGAAAATTTTGGATAATATGATATTTTCATATATGAGGATATATTTAGAGTTATGGATACCATCAAGGGTTTATAATTTTAATGTTAATGATAAATTCAATGTCTTATAAACCCTTTTTAGGATTTAAGTTATGGTATTTTAATGTGACTAATGATATTTTTTAAAATAAATTTTATTTATTAGGTTAAAGTATAAATAGTACTTAGGTTTAGCATGAAGGCTTATTTAGGAATATTTCCATTACATTTTTGACATGTGAGATGAAGGGTATGATATAGCCTTTGAGGTTAAAACATTATTTAATATTTATTTTATTGAGGTAATTTTCAATAAAAGGGTTCTCGCATTCTTCGAATTTAATAGGACCAATTTGAATTAAGAATATTATTATCACATAATTATTTTCATTTATAAAAGAATAAATAGATTTTATAAATATTAAAACTCGTAGGCCAGGTAACAACTTGTCTCATCTGGAAAGATTTTAAGGGCTTAAACCCACCACCAAATAGTGACAAGGGTGTAATTACTACCATAGGCCAAGATAATTTCCTATTTTCAATGAATTTTTTTTACATAAACAATTTGAAAGATATATATTAAATTAATTTTGGGAACATGTGTTTTATCATATAGATAACCATAAGATTGAAAATTGATTTGATAATTAAGTGATTAATGTTATTTTGGAATAATGTCACTATAATGTTTGGGAATGTTTTATTATTAAGGTAAAAAGGATATTATTAATAATATGGTATTTTATTTAAGGAATAAATTTTGAATTATATTCTGGAATTATATATAATATTAATGTTACTTTATGGTGATTTGGGTTATTCATAGAAATAACTTTCATATTTTGGAGATTATATGATTAAGGATATATATTTTAGATATTATATGATTAGAGATTATATGATTAAGGTAAACAGAATATTATTAAATGATATGGAATTTTATTTGAGGAATAAAGTTTGAATTATATTCTGGAAGCATATGTAATTTTAATGTGGATTCATGGTGATTTGGGTTATTTATGGAAATAATTATGCTTTAGATATTGATATAAAATTAATATAATACTCTTTTAGTTATAAATAATCTAATTAATTATATAGGAATTATATTTATAATTTATTTTTTATATAAGTTCATTTTTAGGCTTAAAAATGCATTTTTCTACAAAAAATATTTTCATTATGTTTTATTAATTTATATTAAAATTAATTTCTACCACATATAAGAAATTAAATTTTTTTAAACGGATTTTATTTTTGGACTTATAATGTAAAAAAAATCTACTTTGAATTTTTGAGATTTTTTAAAGAAGTTAAATTTAGTAAATAGTACAAAATACAGTTTTCATGAAATACTATATCCTTTATAGTATCTCCAAGGCACAAATATGATATAAATATTTATTAAACTTATGTGATGTATAATTTATGATAATATATTAAAAATATTAGTTTAAAATATTTCAATACATAAAAATCAAAATTTATTTCCTGATAAATACGAAAATTATTTTTAGTGTCGATGTTGTGCATGTGCAGCACTGGAAAGGTAAAATTTGGTATCCTAATGATAATAATTGATAATTAAAAATTAATTACAGGGCCTTTTTACTAAATATTATTTATAAATTATTATTTTTATTTATGTTTTATGATTTTGCATTTATATTACATGATTCTTATCCAAATGTTTCTGCAATTCTTGTACAAACTTTAAAAAGTCAAAATGACAAATTAAATATTCTTACATGATATATATGTGATTAAATATACATATTTAAATAATATTTAGTTTTATGTTGAACATAATTTAATTATATTTATAATGGTAATTACTTTTAAATTTTTATAAATTAAATAGTTACCATAAATTCTTCGGAAACACTGACATAATGCTTGTGCAAGCAGTAGAAAAATCCAGTAAATGATTTTAAAAATGAAAAGGAAATTATATTTTGGTGAATTATGGTTTCTAGTTAAATTTATATATAAATATAACATATTTTTGATGTGTTAAAGTTTTATATTTTAATTCATTTTCTATCAAATTATATTAATAGTGTCAAAATGAAACTCATTATGTTTTACGTTAAATAATATGTTATTCGATTGTTTAAAATTTATAAATTATATTAAAAGTTTATTTTTAGGATAATAAATTTTATAAATTTTATCCTTTATCCATTTATGATTCAATTTTATCGTTATGTAAAATTATAACCCTTTAATATTAAAAATCAATTACTGCAGTTAAGGTTAAAATTGGTTAACAAGGGATGAATCCAAATGATGATGTATAAAATGATATAAACCCAACCAAAATATGATTGGATGGTTATGTTAAGACCAAATACTCCTTATATTTTAATCCATTTTATTTTGGAACTATTTTACATGGGTTAGAGATATATTATATTATAATATTTCTGGTATTTCCAAATACGACATTAATTTTATTTTATAATAAAAAGTATTTTATTAAACTATTAAAAATTTATAAATATATTATATTTGTCCAAGTGAATTTGATATGGTTTATAATATCAACCATGTTCCATTTATGTGTCACTTATACTTTTATAATAACTTTATTGGATCCTTTAATGTAAAAAACCGTTATATCCTGGTGGTTTTCGAAAGGGGTAATGGGGGGTTTAAACAAAGTGATAAGGGTAAAAACATAACCTAAACATATACATATTTTATTTTATAAGAATATTTTGACACATAATCATATTATATTTGAATTATATTTTTTTATACATTTTCTCAAGAAATTTATTTTATATTAATTTAATATTTTTGGTAATTTCAAGAGTGTCCCTCCCATTACTTATAAAAGGGAACCCCATATCATCTATTATACTCACTTCAATAGCAATTTGGTTTAGAAAATAATATAAAAAATCCATTAAAAACATATATACTCATATTATATAGTTCTTATTTTTTTTAATAATACCAACATTAGAGGCCTTAAGGTTCAATGAAAATGAGGTTGCCTGAAGAAGAGGTGTTGCTTTTAGAATAGTGTTTCAGTTTTATTTTTTGTTTTACCTCCTTAAAATATTATTCAAAAATTATGGAATAATGAAACCATTATATTAAATATATTTATATTTTTTTATAACCAATATTATTCTCTTATTCCATCAAATAGAAAATTAAATCGACATTCGTGTGTACGGCGGACTAGTGCCTCACGAATCAATGTAATTCATTTTTTATCACCGCCACTCACTGCTGGTTATAATGATGGATATAATATATATATATATAATATTCATTACATAGTTACAATTCTATAAAGATAATATATCATCTATTTTATTACCTTTCCCTCTATTAAAAAATAATGACATCGCTCATGTGTATGTTTGGTTTGCCACCTCCACGAAGCGTTGGGATTAATTTTTCACAACCATATAACATGGATAATATATATGTGTGTATTTAAATAAAAAATTTGATATTTATGTTATAATAATTATGTAAATATAAAATAATACTTTTCTTCTTTCCATCATGTTCTTTGCATAACGGAAACGTTACTCATGCGTATATATGACTTACCGTCTCTATGATTGTAACATAGTACGTTTTTCATAAACATGTTTCATGGTTGGTTTTAAAAGTATAATTGATGTTTAAAATTTATAATTATTTAATTATTAGTATTATATGATTTATTTAACAATGAACAATTTAACCATACTCAACTGACAAAAATCATTTTGTACATATGATTCGAATATCATCAAAATGCCTAACATGAACATAATTGATTAAGTAATTAAATATAACATAGTAATGAATAAAATATAAGGAATTTAAACATAAAAAAATTATTAATAAAGTAAATAATTAACATAAATTTGTTATTCAGGAATATACATAACGTATGTGATGATCCTGACTTGATTGAAAGGACACTTTACTTTAAAACCCTTTATTTAAATGTTTTAATGATTTATTTTCTAAATATTTTTATTCCATGTCCATATTATTAAAATTATTTTATAGATTCATTTATGTTTAAATAAATCAATTAAAAAGGACACTTCTGAATTTATTATAATTGTATTCAAAAGGAATATTTTTATATAACTTTTTTACTTTCTTTACAAAAAGAAAATATGAATGTCATATTTGAACATATACGGCATCAAAATATTTTCCCACCACCAAAACCATTATTTTATGTTTTGGATTCCTTTATAATATTCCATGTTTTGTTAAAATAAAAACCATACATCCCATTATTTTGGGAATTTTATCTTCGAAAATTGGGTTTTTAGGGAATGGGATATATCAATATCTGAAAATGTTTTACTTATGGGTTTAAAAGAATATTTTTATGAGTTTGATAATTTAAATTTAATATTTTATGTATATAATGCATATTAGGGTTATTGAAAATTTTTATGATTATATGGGACCTCTATATAGCTCAGGAAAATGGGTGATCAAAATATAGCTCATAATAACATTTTATTCTGATATAGCTCACCAGTTCAATGGGTAATGATTATGTTCTCTATAGAATTATGTTTTAGTTCAACCGTAAATGTTACTCCAATTGTAAGTGTTCTTGTAAGGGTTATTACATGGGCAATATGATGATGATTTCCGAAGGATTTTATATGACTTTTCTTTTCTTTTTAATGAGTTTTCATGGAATATTTTTTATCTCAAAAGGTAAGATAATGATAAATTTTTTAAGGAAATATTATACCCTTTTAGGGTAAAAAGAATTTTTTTAATAACTTTTTTTTCATGGCTTCTTATTTTTTCTAAGAAACACTTATGGTTAATATTTTTCCTTTATATGTTATTATAAAGTGTTTTTTGAAAACTTTTGGTTGTTAAGATGATTTCAAGATTATGTAAGTGATTATTAGAGATTAAAGTTTATTATGTAAAAGTTAAACACTGTTTTATGATTTTAGATTTTTCAAAAAAGAAAATTTGGTTTCCTCTTTATTTTAAATATCTCTTACCGAGATATTTTTTGTCATCCCATGTTTTTAAATGTCTTCCATTTGGTTTAAGGTGGATTATGAATAATAATTAAGACTTAAGATAGAAAATTAAATATTTGGTATAGTGGAAATAATGATCACTTAATGAAATGTGTATTATTATGTAGGAATTTTTCTTAATTATACAAAACTCTAAACCCAAAAGGTACTTGGGTATGTAAGTGATATCATATTTCATTTTGATGTATTAAGTCTTGGATAGTTGAAATTGGGTCATATTTATTAGTATCAAATCCCTAAATATGAAGATTATGTTTTTATCATGAAATCCAAGAGTGTGGGTCATCATATGTCATATATATATTCTACAATGTACTAGAATAGTTTTTATATGATTAATATATATAGATTTTTATTTAATGATGGGGTACCCAATGTGTATAAATGGTAATTTTGGAGTTGTTAAATAAACTATATTGAACTATATAATTAAAATTTATTGATTTATTTCTATTTTTATAAGAAAATATAAGTTCGGACAGTGAGATTAGAAATTTTATTAATGGAAATTGGATTGTAGTTGAAATGAGGTAGATAGTTTGTTAGTGTGGTTTCTTGGTGAAATTGTATTAGTAAATATTACTATGGAGTGGAAAATTATTAAACCCTAATAATTAGTAATTTAAGGACCATTAATTTATATGTATTCATATTTTACGTTTCTTCTGAATCTAGGTTTAAAATAATGTTAATTAGAGATTCATGAAAAGTGTGGTTTTATGCAAGTTTCACTAACCATGATTTCAACCATACAATCCAATGTGAAGTTTTAAACTAATTATCCATAATTTTAATTGTGCATTTTTAACATTAAAATTTAGAGAGGAATAAAGTGGTAGGTTCATAGTTAACTAACCCTAACACTAAAAATGGATAAATAAAATGCATGTTCAATATTACTTAAAAAATTCTGAAATTCCCTATTTCTATCCCATTTTCCATCATCCATTTAGGGTGTCATGACTGAGATCTCATTTGGTGATTTTTGGTCTCTTATTAACCATTAAAATCATATTTTATTCATCTTGTGTTATTGGATTACTAAAACAAATATAATGATTCAACATCTTATTCTTCTATAATCACTTCTCTTTATCCTCTATTTTGGAACCCTAGTAGATTCTATTATTTTTTATTTGGTGGATTATGGATAATAAATTTGGTGTTTTGTGATTAGGTCTTGGTTAATAATTTTATGGGTTGCATTTATGTCTATTATAGTTTTTTTAACTTCAATGAATCAATTTGAGGTTGTTGGTGTAGAACCCAAGTACGCCCTGAGAGGGGACGAGTGAATCAGTGTGTCAAATTTTTCTTTTAATGTATCTGTTCTTGTTCCCACACTCATAGGAACATGATAAACCTATATGATTGATATGAATAATAATTAAATGATCACATACAAATAGACCACACAATACTTTTACTTTGTTCACCACAAAGGGATACGTTCAAGGAGAATATGCCAACAGTGTGTCGGTCATACAAAAATCCACTAATATTCACTAGTTGTGGAGTACAAGAGTTTGGAAACAGTAACTTTGTTCCAGGGAAACTACCTTTGGAATAATTCAGGCGTAGCTCACTATGTCCCTCAAAAAACTTTTGTCGACTCCCCCCTGCTCACGACCATGGGATAAGTCTTACTCAGATTATTGACTTCAGGGTCTCTTCAATAGATTTTCATTAAAGTCTTTGTCTCAGTTCAACAGGAGACGTATCTTGCATCGAGGTCCTCAATTTATGCACTTGAAAACACTGATCACACAAAGTAGATATTCAAAAATCCTATTAGAAGATTAACACTACACTTGCGCGCAATACCTGAACATGCACGCAAGATTTTGGATTTTTCATGAAAGATGACTTATGTGCAACCCTTGCCTTTCACACAACCCTTATCCTTCACACAACGACGCTTAATGGTTCAGTTGGTCTTTTCAGAAAAAAGGAACACCTTGAGCGCAAACTCTCTACAATTCTTTCACGCAAAAAATCTTCTACGCAGCAAAGCAACCGTATTTTCATTGGAAAGTTCTTTCTCTTTTTTCATGGGGGTATCCACCTATTTATAGGCCTCGATGACCCAACACGCAAGTTTCCAACACATCTATGTCAGTGCGTGCAAGATTCTTCATGAGCGCGCAAAACCCCTTTTCATGTCACATTGGGAACATAAGCGTCTTCTGTGCAACCTCATTTTTTTGTGCATAGATTATGTTTTGTGCACACTTTTTGCCTTTCCATATTTTAAAGAACTGATCCCAAATCAGACCATGCACGCAAGTTTCCAAACACCCTTCAATCATGCATGCAACTCTTTTTCCAAAAACACTTTTTTCCATATTCCACTTTTTAGACACAAAAAATTGGAAAACACTGGGAAACAACACCACCTTCAATATTGTAGCCTATTTGAACTGTATGATCCCCTTATTAGAAATCTTTTGGAACTTCCAATGATCATTGAGAACTAACACAAACCATACTCCATTTACTACATAGAACGATCATGATTTCAATATTCTCCCCCTTTGGTTTTGTTGGAAATCCCCAAATAAATTCAATAGAGTACCAGCAATTATAAAAACCTAAAACTCAATAATCAACTCATCCAACACTCTTTGTATATGTGCAAAATGCTTGTTGTATAAAACAAGAGGGGAAGCTTGAACTGGGTTCCCTTGTTTTTGAATTCTTAAATACACCCAATCTATTCTTTTAATTTGTCACAGAAGCATTACATGTCCGGAATGTATTCCTTCTCCTCCTAACACTGAATTCACAACGTGTCACAGTATCATTACATGTGTCATAAAATCATTACATATCCTAAATTTATTCCTTCTCATCTTAACACCGAATTCTCGTCATGTCACAAAATCATAACATGTACATTACACATCCTGAATTTATTCCTTATCCCCCATTGAAAATAAACCCATAGATCGGTATTTGTTCATTGTACAGCTCAAAACAGCCCCTGGAAAGTATCTCCCCAATAAAACTACATCACATCCACAAACAGATTAAAAATAGTTAACATAACTGGGGAGTGTGGAATTTCATAGCCTCCTTATGCACTAGGAGGTAGATGAACACTGAGGTTCAATAGATGTTTCTCAGACACAATTACTAATAGCGGCTTGGTCCTAATGTCATCCACTTGCATAGCGGTTCCCACAAGATCCATTTTGATCACACTTTTTTCAAATTTTTCCTTGGTGAATTGATATCTGGTTTCAATATGTTTTGTACGAGAATGTGGAACATGATTCTTCATAAGATCAATTGCACTCCTGTTATCACATTAAATCACCATTGATTGTTTCACCTCATCACCTATTTCAGTCAGTTGCTACTTCATCCAGAGTAACAGAGTGCATGCTTTTGTAGAGGGTATATATTCAGCTTTAGTAGTACTAAGAGAAGTACTTTCCTTTTTCTTTCTCAACCAACCCACACGTTTCTTCCCAATATAGAATGATCCACCACTAGTGGATTTTCTGTCCACTACATCCCCAACTTGGTTAGATTTTGAAAAGGTAGATAATTCATTATCTTTTCCTACAGGAAAGAATAAGTCATAATTTTGTGTACCTTGAATGTACCTCATGATTTGTTTAACTGTCTTCATATGTTCTTCCTTTGGATTACTTTGAAAGTGGGCCACTAAACATGTTGAAAAGACAATATCTAGTTGTGTCGCTATCAGGTACAGTAAGCTTCCATTGATTCTCTTATAAATTATGGGATCTATAGACATCCCATCCTCATGCTTTTTGAGTTTTGTTCCAACCAAAATCGGAGTCCCCATTGGTTTTGAATATTTTATATTAAATTTCTTCAATAGCACTTTTTCATAATTTTCTTCAAAAACAAAAGTGTAATATTTTTTCTGAATCACCTGCAACCCTAAGAAGTATGTGTGTCTGCCAATCATAGACATTTCAAATTCTGAATTCACATGATTAGAAAATTCTTAAAGCGATCTGTCCTATTAATACCAAATATAATATCATCCACATAAACTAGCACCATGAACTGATCTTTCTGAGAATTTTTCACATATAGATTTTGATCTACTCCTCGTCTTTTGAATTCTAACTTCTAAAGATAAGAATATAGCTGGGAATATCATGCTCGTGGTGCTTGCTTTAAACCATAGAGGGCCATATTTAGTTTAAAACTTTTTATTTCATAATTACTAAGAAATAACCCCATGGATTGTTCAATTTATACTTCTTCTTCCAAGAATCCATTTAAGATTGTTTTATTGATGTCTATTTGATACACTTTATATCCTCTTTGGAATTCTATGGAAAGCAACATCCTAATTGACATTATTCTCATTACTGGAACAATGTCTCCTCAAAATCAACACCTTAAATTTTTTAATATCCTTTATAGACCAAACCATTCTTATTTCTGATCATATTTACATGTTTATCAAATTTGTTCTTTAAAATCCACTTTGTAACAATCACATTGTGACATTCGGGTCTCTTAAGATTCCAAGTCTGATTTTTGTCAATCTAATTTAACTCTTCATTCATTTCTTTCACCGAAGACTCATCCTTCGCAGATTCTTCAAATGAGGATGGTTCCACTACTCATAAAAATTCTTATTTTGAATTATTCCTCATTCTCCTTGTCTATTTAGGTTCATTCTGATCCCTGATAATGTTGGACTGATCAATCTATGCTCTTTAATTTCTTCTTTAGGGTTCAACAAAATTCTCTCTTGCTATGGCTTCCTCTTCTGAATCTTCTTCTGAGTCAACATCAGGATGTTCCTCCTGAGAGTTTTGTACACCTTCCTCTACCTCTATATTAGCATTTGTTCCATGTTCACATTCTTCCTCGTTTTCTATCGCATCATCATAAGAATTCCTTGAAGCATTCATGTTTTTCTCTTCAATGATCTTAACATCACTACATTACATAATTCTTCCCAGTAACTTATTGAAACACTTATAGGATTTGATGATCATTGAGTATCTAATAAATATTCCTTCGTCTGGATTTTCTCCATACTTCCCTTTAATTAATTTTTTGTTTCGAATAAAATATTTTCTTCCAACAACACAATAATATTTCAAAGTGGGCTTCCTTCCATGCCACAATTCATATGGTGTTTTCATCTCACCAATATATAGCCCTGTTAAATTTTGAATATACATTGTTCCTTGAACTACCTATTTCCAGTAATGTAGAGGAATACGATTCTCGATCATCATAGTTCTGACCATGTTGTTTACCTATCGATTCATGAACTCAGCAACTCTATTTGACTATGGAGTTATCAGAGCATCCACCTCTTGTTGTATTCCATGATTCTCTAGGTAATTTTCAAATTCAATGGATATGTATTCCCCTCTATTTTTAGACCAGAGGACTTTGATCATCCATCCAGTATCATTATCGTAAATTCATTGATAGGTTTTCATGCAATCAATCACTTTTCGCTTTTTGTGTATAATGATCACACATTCCATTATACTGTAATAACCTATGAAAAGAACAAAGTACCTTTCTCCATGTGTTCTAGAAACATTTATCGGCCCACATATGTCTATATGAATGAGATCAAGGTGATTTGATGCTCTTTTCTTATTTGGATAGTAGGAACTATAGACTAGATTCCCTCGCATACACGCATCATAGGTCTCTTCTCATTCACACTTCAGATTAGGGATATACATGGTTGTCTTTAGCTTATATATCTTTTCCATGTTCTCCTAATTGATGTTACCCAATCTTTGATGCCACATATTTTTTCCCACTTCAACTTTTATGTAGAAAATTTTCTCTTCACTGTCGAACTAATATAAGTTTACATCTGTTTTATAGCCTTTTATGAGAGGTCTGAACATTCCTCTTATAGTACATCCATTCTGATTGAACTTCACAAGAAGACTTGAGTCACAGAGCTGAATCACACTCAGAAGATTATGATGTAGACAATCCACATAAAATACTTCATTTTTCTTCAACTCTTCATTATATAGCTCAGTATTTCCACAACCTCTTATCTTCAAAGCACCATCGTTACCAACCCTCATTGTTCCATCAACATTTTTCTTGACATCCGTTAATAGGTCTGTTTTACCCATCACGTATGACAAACATCCACTATTAAGAATCCAGGTGATGTTATTATTTTTATCCCTGAGGGTTACTTCTTCAAGATTAGATTTTTCAATTTTCCTCTTTTTTCCATGATTTATTATGTTGAGTGTAGGACACTGATGGCCTTTCAACTCTCTCTTTTGTGTAAATGGGTTCTTCATATTCAATATCTTCTTCTAGAGGGGAAAAATTATTTTAAATAGCAACACAGTCTTGTTGATGACAGTTGACTTTTCTATGACATTAATATGAGGTTTCATTTCACTCATATGCCTATAATAAATAGCTTTATGGGAAAATTTATAACAACAAAAACAATATTCATAGAAATTTTTTCTTCTAATAGAATAAGGTTATGAATTTGTTCTCCTTTATTTAACTCTCGTCTCTTCTCCATTCAAATTGCTCCTTAACTCTTCGCAATAAGACATGGTATGGCTGAAATATCTTTATAACTGACACTTCGTGAGAGGAAATGTCTTCTCACTTCTATTTATCCTCATTCCTTCTTCTGTGGGATAATAGTTCGACTATATGTTATTCCTGGAGGCTCGGAGATAGTCTTTTGTTCTTATTTTATATTTAATTGGGGGTTTCTTATTCGTAACGTCAATTGAATTTTCCATATGATACACTTTCAGCTTGCCTTTATTTTTATCACCTTTATTTGCATAATTTGACTATTTTTTCTCACAACTGATTCCACTATTTCCCATGTAAGTGGGACTTTGATCATTTAAAATCTTTTCAACTCCATTAAAACCACATTTTTCTCTCTCCAACAGCTCATCATCTGAGAACCTTCCAAATTGTATTTTATTCCTTGATTCTTTTGAAATTGATTCACTCTCAAGTTTACTCTTAAGAGTAACAAATTTATCTTCAGGACCCTCAAAAGTCTTGGACTTTTCTTCCAGTCTAGAGGTGAGGTCATTGATTTCCTTTTCCTACTCTTTAATTCTCAGCTTCAAATACACTACATCATTAGTGATTTCAAGGATTTTAGACTGTACTAACACAAATTCTTATAGTCATTAAATTTCATCTAAAAGCTTATCAACATATTCAGATTATTCTTCTATAATTTATTTCAACTTATTTCAACTCTTACATTTAATCTTAAGATTACTAACAACATCCTTAAGTTGCAACAGGAGTAGAAGCCACCAGATGTAGAGCTAACGGGATTGGAAGAATGAGAGGGTATGGCAGCCGTCATCGGGACCAGGCACCGTGCAGCTTTGTATGGGGAAATGCTAGCTGATCAGCAATGCAAGGTGGGGAGCTAGGTGATCAATGACACAGAAAGCTAGGGAGGGGCAGTTCAAGTGGGTTGGGCCTATAGGTCATGTATTGGGCATGGTATGCCTCTAGGTCTTCGGGTCATGTATTTCGGGTTTTTCAAGCCTTGTGCCTTGGGCCTATGGGTCATGTACAGGTTCACCATAAACCCTTAAAAGGGGTATTATCCATAATATAATTAAAAAAGAAGTCCTTAGGGCCATTCGATAAAAATTGGAATTAGTTGTCAACTGATTATATCCACCATTATCTTTTGATGGTTCTGATTTTTCAACAGTGTCCATCATGGAAGCATGTTTTCTAGATTTAAATTTTGGTTCCTCTTCCTCATTGAAATCATTATCCTCGTCATTTTCTTCACACACAAAACTATTTTTCTGAATTTTATTTGCAAATTTTAAGTTTCCCTTTTTAAATAACCTTCTATAAGGCTTACCAATGTTTCCAAATTCACTCTCTTCATCATCAAATTTCCTTGAGAACTGAGAGGCTATGTACCCAACTTTACAACAACAAAAACACGCCATAGGTAGATTGACTTTAAATTTTCCTTTTACCTTCTTGAATTTCTTAGCAATGAGAGAAAGAATTTCTTTTTCCTCATCATCCACACCGCTACTATATCTGTAGATTTTCAGTTTGTATATAGATTTGAGTTCCATTTCCTTACTAACATGAGTCATAGAATCTTCTGGTTTTACTCTCATCTCATATGACACCAGGCTACTCAATAGATCATCCAGCGAGTGCTTGGAGAGATCTCATTCCTCAACAGATTAAACCTTTGCATTATAAAGTGGTGGAAGTATTCTCAATATTTTCTTTACAATGTTAATTTATTTTATTTCATCACCCAGTCCTAGAATTTCTTCTACAAATTTAGTAATTCTATTGAAGAAGGAGTCTACATTATTATTAGGGTGCATCTTCATATTGTCAAACCTGTTTTGCAGAACTTGAAGTTTTTCCTCCTTCACTTTGATATATCCTTCAAGTATATTTTTAATTTTATCCTGCATAGACTTTTCTAAGGTGAAGCTCATCATCTTTAGATAAATATGATCTGAAATAGTTTTGGTGAGAGAATTCTGCACTTTAGCATCTGCATCAATAATTTTCATGTTTGTCTCAGTCATAGCCATCCCTATTGGATCAGTAACCTATATTCCTTGCACAGTAGAACATAGGACTTCCATTCCAAGAGATCTTAGATGAGTTCTCATGCAGTTCTTCCAAATATGAAAGTTACTTCCATCGAAGAGGGGGACTCCCCTGACATGGGATGAAGTCTCCATGATGGAAACAAACAGATCTAAGATAGGTCATAGGATCATAACCTCCCTATGATACCACTTGTAGAACCTCAGGACACCCTGAGAGGGGAGGGGTGAATTAGGGTGTCAACTTTTTCTTTTAAAGTATATGATGTTGTTCCCATGTTGGAAGGAATTTGTTAAACATGTATGATGGATATGAACAGCAATTAAACAATCACATGCAAAGAGACCACAAAAAACTTTTACTTGGTTTACCAAAAAGGTCTACGTTCAAGGAGAATACACCAACAGTGTGTCACTCGTACCAAAATCCACTAATATTTTCTAGTTTTGGATTACAAGAGTTCAGACATAGTCACTCAATTCCAAGCACATTGACTTTAAAATAATTTAGGGAAAGCTCACTACGTACCTCATAACACTTCTGTCGAATCCCCCTTGCTCACTGCCATGGGAGAAGTCTTACTCATTTTATTCACTTGAGGGTCTCTTCAACATATTTGTATTGAATTCATTGTCTCAGTCCATCATGAGACACATCTTGCATCAAAATCCTAAATTTATTCACTTGAAATAACTGATCATACAAATAGGATATTCAAAAATCCTCTCATAATCTTAACACTACACTTGTGCGCAATACCTGAAAATGCACACAAGATGACTTTTTCACAACCCCTAACTTCTGTGTAACCCTTATCTTTCGTGAAACTACACCGAAGGGTTTACTTGGTCTTTTCATACTAAAGGAATACCTTCCATGCAATCTCTCTTCAATTCTTTTGTGCACAAATCTTTCATGCAGCAAAGCAACCAGATTTTCATTAGAAAATTCTTTCTCTTTTTTCAAGGTGGTACCCACCTATTTATAGGTGTCGATGACCCAGCATGCAAGTTTCCAACACATCTATGTCGGTGTGCTCAAGATTCATTATGAGTGTGAAAAACCCATTTTGACGTTGCATTGGGCATGTAATCTTCTTCCGTGTAACCTCATTTTTTCTCACACAGTTTATGTTTTGCACGCAGTTTTTTTCATTTCCATATTTTTAAGTACTGATCCCAAATCAGGACGTGTGCACAAGTTTCCAAACACCCTTAAATCTTGCGTGCAACTCCCTTTTCCAAAAACACTTTTCTCTATATTACACTTTTTAGAACCAAAAATTTGGCAAACACTAGGAAACAACATGACCTTCAATATTGTTGCCTCCTTGAACTATATGATCCCTTTCCTGGAAAACTTTATGAACATCCAATGAGAATTGAAAACAAACACAGCCCATACTCCATTTTCTATATAAAATAGTCGAGGTTCCGACAGTTGGCTCAAATAATTTCTGCTTTTTTGTTTTTACCTTTATGCTTGGTTATAAAATTTCAAAAGAAATTTTTTGTATGATTTAAATTAATTTATAATTTTTTTGGTTATTTATCTAAAAAAATCTCTTTCATAAAATGGGTGATCTTTATAAATTAGTGTTTTTATTTCATAATTTATATTATATTTTTTTTCGTATATGACCCAACTACAACATACATGAATATGAGATAATTATACATGAATATCCATTACATGTCATAATTGATCACACCCCAATAACCTAAATATTTATTATACTTAAATATTAGATATATAAACACCTTATTCTAAAACATGGGGTACATTTCATCCAAAATTGAATCATAATTGACTCCATCCTAGATATATAATATTTTATATTATTATTCATTACCTATGGATTTTAAACATAAAAAAAGGGTTATCTCATTATCTTAGTAAGGGGTAGAACAAAATATATATCAATCAAATAAACAAGGTGATCAAAAAAATCATAATAGAGTAATCATAAATTGAATATGTAGGCTTGAGAAAATAATCATAAAACCACACCCAAGGGAGTAATAACCAAGGATTATAACATGAATCAAAACATAAAGATAAAGCATAACATAGAAATATGGTATCACATAACAAATAAGGAACATTTGAAAGCAAATAAAATAAAAGATTATATTGAGGATCATTGATAACACAATCATCACATAGTGGATAAACATATCTCATAACATAGATGACTATGATAACCACTCATGTCCTATAAAATAACATATCATGATATATAATAATTTCCCACTATATTAGAGGGACATATTAAAGGATATGTTCCATAAAACTCAATTGCATATGATTTATTTCAATATTGTGTCTTATGATAGAGGGATATCATAAAGCATTTCTTTTTCTATTAAGACATAATGTACGACTAGGCATATCCTAAGGTACCACCAGCCATTAATGTTTTAGTGTACCACTTTCTATATTATAAGTTTAGTTACTAATAATTTATAAATTATCTTTTTTCCTAAATAAATGTGTGTAATATTATTGTATTATATTATATACATTTGAACATATAATAACTAAATATGTTTTATTTCATTAATTTAGATAATTACAATAGTCAAAAACCAAACCATGAAAATGAAAAATATTACAATTGGACCAAAATATAAAATAACAAATGTAGAATGGTAAAATTTGGATTAATTCAATATGTTATAATTATTTCCCCTACGAACTACACTATAGAAAGGAAACATAATATTAGTAAAACAATCAAAATTTTAGAAAGTAAATATATATATATCTTTGATTTTAATTGATTATAATAATGAATGGAGAAATTAAGAGGTATTTATAGGAGGTAATATTACTCTTGGAATAATAATGTGACTATTGGAATAGTAATGTGGCCTTTGGGAATAGTAACATGAACATTTGGAATAGGAACCTTGCTATTGGAATAGTAATTTGAAATAAAAATAATAAAATTTAAAATAAATAATATTTATCATATGTAATATAATAAAATATAAATATTTTAATGACATGAGATAAAAATGAAAACTAAAAACTAAAAGAATTTATAATAATTTTTTAATAAATAATATTGTAATGTATTTCATAAAAATAATAAATTTTTTATTAATTTACTATGTTAGAAAATTATTTTCATAAAATTAATTTCATTTCTAGAATCATTTCATCAAAATTTTCTATGGTTTATTTTTTGTTAATTCACTGAAATTCATCAATTTTTAGGTGAATGGTAAAAATATAGTTTTTCATAATTGGTGTTTTTTAAATTAAAAAATTCATGATTTAATAAGAAACTAATAAATTATAGAATTTTAGGATCAAATAAAAACTTGTTTAATGACTTAAATTATTCCTGAAATTAAATTTCTAATCCAATCCTAAAAGTCTAAAGTTCCCCTTTAAATGAACATTTTTTAAATTTCCTCATTTCATTTTGATCAAAATAATAAATTTAAATTATTAAGTTCTTTTAAGTCTTAAAATAATGTTATTTTATTAAAATATATTTAATAGTGTCAAAAATATTTCTTTTTAAATGTTTGCCTTCAATATAATAATTTATTCAATTTTTCTATCCTAAAAATACCCCTCTCCTCGAATATAAACAATCTTTCACCCTTCCATTGAAAAACCACTCACATTAAACTTACTGAAGAAAAATATATTCCCAAATACCCTCTCTAAATACCATTATAATCGTTAGATATTTTCTTTATTAATCAAACTCTAAGATTTCAATATGTTAAGGGTCGTAGAAAAGGAACAAATTCAAGAAAGAGGTAATGTTCTTTCATCTTTTTATTTAGTTTTCCTTCTCTAATTTCATATCCTAATATTATTTTTTAATACAAAACATCTTAAAATGATTAAGTGGTTTTTCAACAAGATATTTATATTGTTAATATTCTATAAAAATTTTATTTATAATATAATCATATATTATGTATCTTGTGCCTCCTATTTGGACAATGTCTGCGTAACGGTCGGTTAACCACCCATGAGGAAATTATGAAATATAAAATAATATAAATCATTATGTATAATTATAATAAATTATTTTTAATATATATATTTTTTTTAATCTTATAGATTTAATCTTAATAATATATAAATATCAATGAAGTAGAATCATTAAATCGAAGAGTGATGGGATATTTTAAGGAAAATATTATATTAAAACATTTCCACTTTAACAATAAGAATTAAAAAATGTAATATAATTTTTATAATTGATAAAGATTTAAAAATTAATATAATTATCTTATGGATTCATGTTTTAATAAACATAAGTTTATTATACAGTCATCAGAAAAATGACAAAATAAATCTGGATTTATGTTAATGGGATTCTCGAACCCAACTCTTTATTTTTGGTTTATCTCCTCTTTCACATTATTCTCAATATGGATTTTCCTATATTATCCTTAAAATGTACTTTCATAATTAATTACCTCTTCTTTATAGGTACATATATGTTTTTACCATGTCTAAAGTAAATCTAATCCAATTACAATGAAATCAAAAATGAATTTATTTTTTCAAACATCTCATTGAATCCTATAGAGTTGTTTATTATCCACTCGAGAATGAAGGTGTTTTATGCCTAAATGTTATTTTCATTATTCATTTGGGAAACTAAAATTTTATTTATGAAATTATTAATTAAAAACCTTTATTAGATCTATTCCTTTCCATGGGTTTATTTCATGACTATAATTGTGATATATTTCCTTTCCATGTGGAATGTATAGCTATGAAAAGTTTATAATGTGATGGGTAGTCCTATAAGTATATAGTCCTATAATAAAATGGACAATATGACATATCTCACAATATTATGTGTATTATGTGAAAACATGATGTTATATTTTTTTCCTAATTATGATGTTATGATTTATGTACATATGTTATGTGTGAACATGATGATGTCTTTGTTAAAAACTATGTGTGGTATATGACCATTGTGCTATGATGTATTGTTATTATGCATACGTCACATTATAAAACTTTTTAAAATGATTACCTTATTCTTATGATTATGATAACATTATTATGATATTATGATTATTATTATTCTCACCCTTGTACATTTTATTCATGTCTCTTATTCCTTCTATGTTATCCTTCCCCTTTCTAGGATTTTAGTTTACCCCTTTATTTGAAGAATATCCCCAAGTGATTATATGTACTAAGAATAATTTTAGTAATTTTTATGGGGGAAATGAAAATTATTTAAATATTTTTTAACTTTTATTATTTATAAGTTATGTATGAATATAATTTTATAAAGGTACTAATCCTTTTGGTTTTGGAATGTATTACTATTATGTTATTTATTCTAAAAATCTTGTAATAGTCATATAAGAAAAATTTGGGTCACTATAGTAAGTATCCTGAAGTTTTGTTAAAGTATAAGAGAAAGTGGTTTGAGATTAATGAAATATATATTTAGATACTATAAGTTGATATAGCTTTTGAAGGGATGTACCTATGGGTAATATCCCCAAAAAGGGTGGATTGGGCATTAACTTGATTGTCACCTGGTTCCTGATAAAGAGTCCTTTTTTCACACCTAGTTTGAGACTCCCATGGGATATGATTTGGTTAACTAAAAACTATAAAAAAATCATTTTAAAGGATATATATCTAAATAAATTGTTTCATTTAAGGTAAGAAAATTTTAAGGTACATGATCCTAGAATCATAATTTGAGAATAAGGTAATTCTAAACATACACATCCCATAATACAGGACTTTAGAATTAATTTTCATATGAAAATAAATTATTTACTCATTTTTTATAGACTTATGTTTCTTTCAAACCTTTTATACTTTATAAAATGGTTGGAACTAGGAGAAACCATACCTACAACCCATGTGAGGGATTATAAAATGATTTCCTGAATGACAATCCTATTATGACTATAGGTGGAGTTCAAAACTCTTTTATGATACTTAATCAATTGTCTCAGGATATAAAAAATAAACTAATCCATGTGTAATTTCCATATTAACTAAATAAAAATTAACTATCCATTTATTCCATTATTCAACAATGACCAACAATGTTTAGTGGGCCTTCCAATCCATATTTTGTGGAATGGTGGGTAAATTCAATGGAAAATATATTTTTTGTACTCTAATATTTTGAGAAGTAGAAGTTTACTATTAAAGTTTATCATTTAGAGATATATAATTTTCAATGGTTTGTGTTCATAAATAATATAAAGATGAAATATGAAATGGAATAAATTGAGTGGAAAGACATTAAGAAGTTATTTTTAAACATTTATTTCCCTTTAACTCTCCAAAAAATTATTATGATAGAATTCCTAGATCTAAAAAAATAGTGAATCTATCAGGAATTATGAGGAAATTTTCACAATTCATGAAATATATTCCTTAGTTTTTTCTATCAAAAATGATAGAAAAATAGATTGATTATTTAGTTTTTTAAAACCCTTCCTTTGAAAGGATCTAGATATCTAAGACTTCAGAATTTATAAAGAAGTAGCTCATTGTGATCTCACATTAGAGATATATTTTTTATAATGGTCCCATGGACATGTATATAATAATGGAATAATGGAAATTCATGCTAGAAGATCAAATAAAAAGGGGGAAAGAAGATCCAACCCCCTACATGTTAAAATTTTGGGAAGAAGTGTCATGGGAAATGCCTTAAAGGGATGAGGGAATTTTTTTTAGTGTGTGAGAGAAGGATTCCAAGACCGTAAATGTCAAAAATAAATACGATAATTCGACCAATGTTATGTATGAAATAAAGGAACCTACTAATACACCACACATGGTTCAATGCCTCAATTTTAAATAGAAAGGGTATTATACAAGCTAGTGTACTAAATTGTGGTCCATTGAGGGTAATTAGAATTAGTAACCACCAACACTGAACAATAATGGAGAATACAATTCCATTACCACCACTGATGTGGAACATGAAAATTAAGTCATATGATGTGTACTTCCAATTCACTCAACTATGGGAAATGTTTTATTTTAATCTAGTTTTATGCATTCCTTTGTATCTTGAAATTCTTCTATAACTATAGAATCACATCTATAAAACCTTGAAATAAATATATCTATAAAAAATTATGGTTGTTTTATCATTTAAACCCAAGTGATAGACTCTTGTTCGTTTAGAATATGTTGGAAGATTCTTCCATTAAATCACATAATCCTTCCCTAGGTATAATTTTATGTTATACTAGGCATGTATTGGGTCTCATTATAAATATATCACATCAACTTTCAAGAAAAGGTAATCTATTTATATATTCTAAACTATATCTTGCTCCTGAAAAAATGAGATTTATATCTTGAATCTCCTTTTGAAAATGTCTCAACTATGTGGGTGTCGATACCTAGTGAAGATGCTTATATTTCCTAATTGGTTACATCAAATGAAAGCACCAACCATGATGAAATTCCCATTATTAAAGAATATACTAATGTATTTCTAGAATAGTTTCTTATCCTTCCCCTAGATCATGATGTATAGTTATCAATAAATATTATACCTAGATTCACTCTCCATATTCCTCTATAGGATGGCCCTGATCCAACTAGATGAGTTAAAGATGAATATGAAATAGAAATTAGACAATGGGTTTATACACCCTAGTTCATCACCTTGGGGTGGACTAGTTATCTTTGTTAATAAAAAGGATGGATCAATGTGTTTTTGTATTGATTTTTAGGAGATAAACAAGATCATCATATAGAACAAGTATCCCATGACAAGGATTGATGACTTGTTTGATCAATTTCAAGGATATTATTACTTCTCAAAGGTAAAGCTTCATTCTAGATATCATTAACTGAATGTGGAGAAGGAATACATTCATAAGACAACCTTATATAAAAAATGTGGAAACTATGAGTTCATAGTGATTCCATTTAGACTTACCAATTCCACTTTAATCTTTATGGATTTGAGGAATATTGTCTTTAAAAACTACCTTGACAACTTTTTGGTAGTATTTATTAATGATATTATCATTTAATACAAGAGAAAGGAATAACATTAATAGTATATAAACATTGTGATAGTGATGTTAAGAAAGTAGAAAATGTATGGGAAGTTAATTAAGTTTGAATTTTGGATCTATAAAGTCACATTCATGGGGAACGTGATCACAAGTGAGTAAATTTCTATAGACCCTTCAAAAATAAAGGTGATTAAGAGTAGATAAAACCATCATGTTTAATGTGAAACAATATTTTTTTTAGGATTTTCTATTTACTATTAAAGATTTGTGTGAAAATTATCATTGATTTTCTATCCCACTAACTATGTTAACACAAAAATAGGTAATGTATGACTGAATGAAATAATGTGAGGAAATATTTAAGGAGCTCAAGATGATGATAATCATTGTGCCTGTAATTATACTACCATAATGTATAGATTTTTTTTATATATAGTGATGCTTAAAAGAAAGGTGTGGGTTGTGTACTCCTGTGGAATGATAAAGTGATAGAATATTTCTCAATACAGTAGAATATCCTTGGGCATCACTACTCATCATGTGATTTGAAGTTAGAATCTATGATCTTCGCTTTTAAAATTTTGTGGAACTACCTCTATGGTGATAAGTGTGACATTTATATAGATCATAATAGTCTAAAGTATATATTCACATAAAAATAGATCAACATGATTTAGTGAAGATGGTTAGACATCATCAAGGACTATGATTTATTTATTCACTATCATCCTAGAAAGGTGAATAAGGTAACCAATGATCTTATAAGAAAATAACATGTTATACTATTCATTATGTGGATTGATAAATACCTTATAGTTAGGGATATGAAAATTATGGGTTTGGAAATAATAACAGAAGGTAATACGTCTTACCTTGCCCAATAATTTCCCAACCATATATCCCAAAGAATATCAAGAAGACAAAAATAGATGATTTAGAGCTTCAAAATAAGGTAAAAGTTATAAAGGAATGGAAGCTTTCTGAATTTATCATTGATGAAGTTGGTGTCATTTGACTTGGAACTAGAATTTATTTTCCTTAATTGTTTGAGATAAACAAATAGCTATTGGATAATTCACAAAACTCATCTTTCTCCATCCATCCTGAAATTACCAAGATGTAATGTGATCTTCGAGAGCACTTCTAGTGGGGAAATGTAAAGAAGGATATTTTTTAGTATATCTCAAAGTTCGTAGCATGTTAGAAATTTAAAAGATAGTGACATAATTCCAATGTTATGATGAAACCATTTCCTATACCCATGTAGAAATGCTATAAAATCACCATGTGATTTTTCATTAGTCTCTCAAATAAATAAAAGGGACGAAATGTGGTATGGATTATGGTGGATTGGCACAACAAGCCATCCCACTTCTTCTCTATTCAGGGAGATTTCTCTTTTGACTAAATTTCAAATATATATATAAAGGAAATTATGTAGATGTATGAGGATCCACTTTCAATTGATATTTATTGTGATATAAGGTTCACCTCAAAATTCGGTAGAAGTATTCAATATGATTTAAATACTAAATTAAATTCCATTATGTCCAGTCACCCCCAAATTGATATACAATATAAAATTACCAATTAGAAACATGGTAACCTATTGAGATATTTTAAAGTGTAATTTAATAAAGGATGGGATAAACATCTCCCACTATTTGAGTTCTTATACAACAAAATCATCCACTCAACTATTTAAATGGTCCCATATGAAGATCTATATAAGAAGAGATGTAGAAATCCTGAATCTTTTGATGGATTTAGTGAATAGATTCTACTTGGACCTGATCTTATTTATAAAATTACATAAAAGGTTCAAGCCATCTAATAGAATATAAAATTCACTTAGAGTCGGTAGAAGAGTTATACTGAAAACCATTGAAGGCACTTAGAGTTCAAAGTTATAAAAATAAATTCTATAAAATATCCCCATATAAGAGAGACGTGTGGTTTGGAAACAAATGAAAGATTATCCCAAAGTTCATTGTCCCCTTTGATATCCTTGATCACATAATAGTAGTGACCTATCAGCTATCACTTCCATTAAACCTGGATCAGGTTCATTATGTGTTCCACATATCTCTCCTAAAGAATTACATGCACAATCCCTCACATATACTGAATTTCAAGGTGCTAATACTAGAGTATGAACTATCTTATGAGGATAATCTGGTGAATTTATTAGATCATAGAGGCAAAGTTTTATGCAATAATACAACTCACCTTTTCAAAGTTTTATAAAAGAACCATAAATATGAATAGGTGTCATAGGATCTAGAGTAAATAATGAAACATAAGTAACCTCATTTATTCTCAAACAAGAATATGAGTTGAAATTTTAGAGATGATATTTCTAAATTGGGGAATAATTTAATGACCCAAAATTTATAAATAATATTTTTTTCATGAATAAATTTGTGTTATATTATTGTATGGTATTATACACAAATAGAACATAGAAAAACTAAAAACACACTATTTCATTAATTAATATCATTAAATTATTTACCAATAAAACCCAAGAAAAATCCAAATATTATAAAGAGACAAAATATATAAAATAAGAGAAATGGAATGGGGAAATTTTGATCATTCCAATATGCTAGAATTATCACCCCCACGAACAACTTAATAGAAAACAAATAGAATATTAGAAAACCAATAAATATTTTAGATATAAAAAATATAAAACCCTGAGATTAATTAAGGTAAATAATGAATTAATGAATTCATAGGTATTTATAAGAGGTAATATGACTATTGGAAAAGGATTGTGATAGTGAAATAGTAATGTGACCATTGAGAATAATTATCTAGTTATTGGGAATAGTAACCTAGACATTAGAATAGTAATTTAACCTCAAAATAGAAAATATAATATAAATAATATAGATAATGGTTAATTTAATAAAATATCAATATTTTAATTATATAAAATATATACCTATATTAAAAAATCAAAGAAATTATAAGAATTTCTTAATAAATTTTATTTTAATGTATTTCATAAAAATATCAATATTTATATTAAGTACCTATTTTGGAAAATTATTTTTATAAAATTGATTTAATTTTTATAATCCTCACACAAAAAAATTTCTAAGGGTGCTTTTTAGGAAATTTTCTGAAATACTTTAATTTTTAGGTGAATACTAAAAATACAGTTTTTTCATAGTTGGTGTGTATTAAATTAAATTATTCATGATGTTATAATGGCCTAATAAATTATATAATTTTATTATAAAAAATCATTTTTAATAAGTTATATTATTCTTGAAATTTAATTTTCAAACCTAAAAAGTATTTCTCCAAATCTAAAGTGGCCCTTAAAATAAATATTTTGTCAGTTTTCTCATTTAATTTTGAATAAAATATTAATTTAGAATTATAAAGTGTTTTAAAGTCCTAAAATCATGTTATTTTATTCAAATATATTTCATAATGTCAAAAAATACTATTTAAAGGTTTAACTTGGATATTATAATTTATTCAATATTTTATCCTAAAAATACCCCTCTCCTCAAGTATAAATAACCCATCACCCCTCCTTTAGAAAACCACTTACCTTACACTTACCAAATCCAAATATCTAACCAAATACACTCTCCAAATCCTCTTATAATCCTTGGGTGATTTAACTAAAAGGCGCAGAGCAGCGCTAAAAAATTTATTAATAAAAATGTAAAAGACAGTTTATTACACGAGGTACAATCCTTGGGTAATTTATATATGAATAAAATTACAAGATTTCAATATTTTAAGGATCATAGAAAATGAACAAATTAAAGAATGAGGAAATGTATTTTCAACTTTTTATTTTGTTTTAATTTTCTAATTCCCTATCCTTTTTTATTTTATAATCTTTTCCTTATTAAAATAATTGAATTGTATGATAAAATTATATTTATGATTTTAATATCCAATAAAAATGTTATTTATAATATAAGTGCATATTATATATCTCGAACCTCCTCTTTGGATAATTTCCTGTAAATAGCCGATAAACCACCTACAAGGTGTTGTAAACTCTTTAAATATCAAAACAATTATGGTTGATTATAATAAATTTTTTATAATATATAGATTTATAAATATATATATATATATAAGATTTTATATTTAATCTTAATAATGTATAAATATCAAAAAAATCAAGATCATTAAATTAAAGAAAGCCGGGATATTTTAAGGAAAATATTATTTTAAAATGTTTCTCCTTTAAAAATGTGAATTAACAAATATAATATAATTATTATAATTTATCAAGAATGAAACAGTTAGAAACAATTCACTTATGTTTCTATGTTCTATTAAACATAATTTTATTGTACATGAGGCAGAAAATCGATGGAATAAATTGGGATATAAGGTAAGGGGATTCTCAAACCCAACTACTTATTTTTCGATTGTCTCCCCTTTCACATTATTTTCCTTATATATGTTCCTCTATTTACTTAAAATTTACTTTTAGAATTATTTTGGGATATATACATGTTTTTACATTTTTGAAAGGATTTTTTAGACAATTACAAATAATTTTCAAAAAGATCTTTATTTTTTAAAACATCTCATTGACTCCTCTTACGTTTTTTCTTCTCCACTAAAGAATGATGATATTTTATTCCAAAATTTGATTTACCTTATTAATTTGGGAAACCCAAAGGTTATTTATGAAATTATACATTAAAAAATCTTTATAAAACCTATTCCTTTCTGTAAATTTATTTCAGGACTATTATTTTGATATATTTAGTTTCCATATGGAATGCATGATTATGAACACTTTATGATGTGAAGAGTGGTCCTAGAATTATATATCCCCAAAATTCATTGGTTAACATGATGTATCTCATGTAATTAATGGTATTATGCATGAACATGATGCGATCTTTGTTCATAATTATGATGATATGATTTATGAACATATCTTATGCGTGAACATGATGATAGATTTGTTCACAAGTATCTGTAATATTTGAAAAATATGTTATGATGTTTTGTTATTATGAATATTCCACATTCCCAACCTTTTTCAAATGATTCTATCATTCTTATGATGGTGATCACATGTTTAGGATGTAATGATTATTATTATTCTCAAGAGTCAATGAGCACGTACTTGAGTGGTAAGGGCTCCTACTTGGCATCCAAGAGACCCAGGTTTGAAACCGGGTCGAGGAAAATTTCTAGGTTACTATAGAAGACTATAGCAGCTACTGTAGAAATCATTATAGAAGTACTATAGTAGGTAATGTTCAGTACTGTAACAGTTGGAACTATTCAGCTGATTTAGGCCTTGGGGCCACTAGTTTGGGCCTATAGGTCTCAGGGCCTTCAGGTCATCAAAGGCCTTCAGGCCTTGGGGTATTCAGGCCAGAGAGACCATGGGGTATCCCAGTTCACATAGATAAGTCCCCAGAATAGGATCAAAGAAAAAGAGTAGCAGTCACCAGAAGAAAAGCTAACCGGATTGAAAAAATGATAGGGTATAGAAACCGCCATCAGGACCAGGCACCGTGAAGCTTTGTATGGGTCAATGCTAGATGATCAGAAATTTAAGGTGGGGAGCTTGGTGATCAATGAAATAGAATCTGGGGAGAGGAAGTTCTAGTGGGTTGGGCCTACGGTTCATGTAATGGGCATAGTATGCCTCTGGGTCTTCGGGTCATGTATTGTCCTTCGGGTCGTGTCGGGCCTTGTGCCTTGGTCCTAAAGGTTATGTAAGGTTCTTCTTCAACCCTTAAAAGGGGGAGTATCCATAATAAAATAAAAAAGGAAGGCCTTCGGTCCATTCAGGTGTTATTATTCTCAACTATATACATTTGATTCCTGTCTCTTATTCTTTCTATTTTATCTATCTCATTACTAGGATTTTAGCATACCCCTTTCTTTGATGTATATTCTCAAGTGATTATATGTACCAAGAGAGTATGATAAATTTTAGGAGGATAAATAATAATGGTTTAAAAAATGTTTAATTTTTGTTATGTATATGTGATGTATGAACAAAATTTTCCCAAGATACTAAACCTTTCTATTATGGAATGCATTATTATAATATTATTTATCTTAAAATTTTGTTATATTAATGTAATAAAAAGTATGGTTTTATAGTAAGTAATGGTATACATGACATTTTATATGATTAAAGTGGTGGTAAAACATTAAGTGTTAATGTTTGAGTAGGTCTTTCATGTTGGCTATCGTTAAATAGTTCTTTAATAGGATGTAATCCATGGCTGATTAATCCATTTTAGAGTTGTATGAATTGGCAAAGTCATATAATCATTCATTATAATTCAATTTCTAAATAATTAATATCCAAGGATAATTATCAATACCCAATAAAGGATCTCACTACCCTACAATGGGTTTTTTCTTACCCATTCATAATTTTTTGAAGCTCCCCCACCCTGTAGCTATCTTATTCAACCTAATTAAAATCAAGAGACACTAGAATGTTAAGGAGGTTATAGTATCCTTCTTGTATGATAATAGATTCATTTTTTGTCCATAGATACATCTTATGAAGAGATGTTACTTGGATGTATCTACTATGATCTTCATTAATAATGGAATTAATATTATTTCTATTGTGGTCAATAGTATTGGGTACACATTTAATAGTTCTTTATTTTCAGTATTCATGGTTTTAACTTTATACTATAGTGATATTGGTTTTGGGTTTCTATTTTTCTTCTTCATTATTTAACAAGTGTTGTGAGATCCCTTCAAAATTCATCAATTATATCATTATATTACGATGCATTTTGATTCACTGAATTATGTTGAGAAATAAATTTTTAACATTCATATTTCATATCATATTCCATATTTTCAAATACTATTTAGAATTTAGTTTTTCCCAGTTAAGTCATGGCTTAGGATATGGGATATTATATTCAGTGAATCGATACAAATTTCATGGATTTATATTAATCATAGTGTATAGCTCTCAAATATCATATCCTAGGATAGCTTATGTAGAGAACTGAAGCCTGATGTACATGGACATTACATTACTTTTGCGGAATACTTAGTACATAACAAAAACACACACACAAGGACCGTAATAGTTTAGTGTCTCTGGAAACTCGGAATATAATCTTCTAATCGTGGTGAAAGATCTTCAACATCTCCCATAAAGATCTTCTTTTTTTAAACCTAAATCCTTTCTTTATGTCCTGGGGAAAAGAAAACATAAAAGGGTGAGCTCAAATGCTCAGTAAGGGTAAACAAAAGAAATATCAATCATGACATATTCATAAGAACATATCTTTTGGAAATCTTAACTTGCAAAAGAGATCATAATTTCATAACATGGGATAAATCAAAGTAGTGAAATGTAATCCCAACAATCATAACTTAAAACATGAAACTTTCTGGAATAAACTCATAATCATAGAGAATCATTTCTTATTATTCAAGACTCGTTGCCAAGAATATCTTAGTGGACAAAGTCCCTTTTTGAACTGAGTTCACTCCTCGTTTCAGTCCTGTTTCACTGAACCGGTATAACCTACCGTTCCAGCCATGTCTATCTCATGAGATATAAAATCTTTACCCAATGCATTGGAGGGAGATATAGGTCCCACCCATATAATAATGATACCATTCTTATGTGTACCACAAAATTATAAATCATACATCATTGCATAACCCATGTAATAAAAATGGGAATCTTAAACATCATGACATCATAAAACAATTCATATAGAATAAATGAATTCATAAATATAATTTCATAACGACATAATCAAATAAATGTAAGAATAGGGATAGAAACAGAACCCTTTATTATCTTAGATGGAAAATAATTTTGATAAAACACTTGAACTCCATTCTTGAGGAAAATATCCTTTCTACTTCAAAAACATTTTCTTTTCTTAACATGTCATACAATTTAAAACTAAAAGAAGTTTATTAAAAATAAACTTGAAAACTTGTAAAGGAATCTTATTGGAAACAATGTTTCAAATATCCATTCATGTTGTATAAGTTAAAAAAAATTCTTCGTACTTTTGTCGAAAAAGTCAAAAAAGTACCTCGTATGAAAAACGACAAAAGATTCCTTTCATATCTTTTACTAAAAACTCAACGAACGGTAAAATTGGATATAAACTATTGTATAAGGATATAAATATTACATATTGAGGAAATATGGATGTGGATGATAAAATACACCCCAGTAAATACCAAAGTATAAACAATCTCGGATAAAAATAAGATTGTGATATTTCCCTTACCTTAGGTCTGATTTGCTTCGTATGTGTCCGAACCTCCTCTTCTTTGAAGCGCCTCTTTGAGATCTCCTTTTAGGGCACTAAAATTGGTCTTTGAGGAAGACCAAAACCTCTAGGATGTTTCTAGGGAAGTGTAGAAGGTAATTTGGCAGTGGTTGGCCGAGCTTGAAGGCTCAAAGTGGTGTGAGGAAGAGAGGGAGGAGGTGCCCTTTTATAAGGGAGGAGAGGGGCACCTTTGGAATAACTAAAACTATTATTTTATTATAAAGTCAAATTCAATTTTAAATAGATCCAAATTGATTCATTTAGAAGATAAGGTGGGTATGGGTCGAAAGCCTCTCATCTAATAGAATTTAGACAAGTTTAGGTTCCTATTTTAACCTTATCATTTAGATTTAACATTAAGTAAAATAATTTTACTTTTACTGTGTCTTCTTGTGTTCTTATACTATAAGGTTAATAAACATACTATAAGAATCCAAATGAACCCCAAGTTGTTTATTAGTAATACATATAACCTTATCTAAGTCATTTGGTCGATCCTTAGATTTTTAGGAATAAAATAACAATTAATAATATAATATTTGTTTTAAAAACTATTTTATGTCAATTTTTACACTATTTTGTATTGATTTTTGTGAAAATCATAACAGAATGATTAGTTCAAAAAAATTTATTAAATCAATAATAACATGTCATATTACCCTAGAAAATTATTTGATTTCATAAAAAGTCTGAAATTGAATTTATTTGGGTATTTATAACATCAATTATGTCAATATTTCATTAATAAGATAATTACTGCATCATATTTGTGTCATAAATAAATTAAATTATTTAATGTCTAAAAATTAAAAATAAAAATACCATTATATAAGAAATCGTTTTATCTTTCTAATTACTATTTATAGTCGAATTTATCTTATGTATAACCCTATATTAAAAATGATTTACTTATTAAACTTTGATTTTAACTATTTTAACCCTTCTTTAAATAAATTAATAATAAATGTCCTAATCTATTCCAAGTGGGTCTAAATGGTCATATTTTATTCCTAAGGTTGTTTTTGGTCGAATTACACTTATCCAATAGAATTAGGACATGTATTAAGGTAATAATAATATCATTTTTACCCTTAATTACCCTATTTACTTTTAACCGTGGTAAAAAAAAGTAAAAAGTTACTATTCACCAAAAATTATTTTCATCTCATTCAACCATATTTTACTTACCGACATCAACTGTGTCTCTCGGATTTTTGAAATTCCACTCACAGAAGCGGTAAAATTATGTTTTATGAAAAATTCATTTTTCTTAACTACCACTTAGTGGTTTCACTATTCATCAAAAAATGAAAGTTTCCAGAAAAATACCAAAAATTAGGCCTAAGCTATATTTGATATTATGAACTCAAAAATTATGTCTATTTTACCAAATTCAAAACATATCAGTTGCATTAATTAATTTAAAAATTAATTATCGTCATCAAAACAAATAGCGTGTTCTTAAGAGATAATAACTATCAAAAGATCGACACTTGTTTATGTCTGATTTAAATGTGAAATTACATCCAATGAACAACATTGCATTAAATTGTAAAAATATATTCTAAATATACTTTAAAACCATTCAAATTAATAATTTATCACTATTAATTATTTCAATTAAAAAGGTCGTTTTTAATTAAAATTTAGTAATTTTCATTATTCATCAGAAAATGAAAGTTATCCGAAAAGTACCAAAATTTCACCCTAAACTAATTTCGATATTATGAATCCAAAAATGAATTCCATTTTGAAAAATAAAATTTACAAAATTTCAAAAAGTGGTTATTACTATTCATAACGGCTATTTTTAACAATATTTTAACAGCAAATTGTTGTTTAGTGAAACTCGTTATTGTGTACTACACATGCTATCGAGGAAGGTCGTGATTGTGTGTAATGGAAGGCAAGTCAAGGATGCATGTTGTGCAAGATCCTTTTGGTGTAGCGTACAACACAAGACATTAATGAAATTAAAAGGAATATTTTCATAAAATCTCGGGCTGTTACATTCTACCCCCCTTAAAATGATTTTCGCCCTCAAAATTCGTCGGGGTTATAAATGGTTTACTATTCAAAATCTTATTTAATAGAAACCCACATCGTAAAAAGGAATACCAAAACCAATCTTTAAAAACAAAAGTATGAAACGTAACGGTTATCCAAATAAACTAATCACTGGGTTTCCACATAGGTGAAAATATGGATATGGACGAGAAATCTAACCATCATGTTCTGATGGAGAGTGGTAGAGAACATGCCTATGGAAAAGCCAGAAATCACAAAGCCATAAATTTGTGACGATCTAAGGTACCATCTGATTCATCAGATATAAGAGCACTAGGACAACATTTTTGGTTTTCTAAAGCTATATTACTATAACATCCCATCAACAATATCAAAAAAGTTTTATCCTTAAACAATACTAACGTGTGTCCAACATAATCCATTTCAATATTTAGGCATATCTAAAATACTTCGGTCCAAGCTCATAGTATAAAGAAAATGATCACGTGAATGCCATCATTTATCCCCCATATATCATAAGATATATCTTGTTGGTCAAATTACAAATATTTGAACACCTTAATCATGTATTCTCTTGAAGAATGAATATCCATTGAACCTTAGTGAAAACATGAATGCAGTTAAAAGTTAACACTTTCCACATACCAAAATCCTCAAAATTCTATATCCTCAAACCATGATATCACTTAGTCCTTATAATAATCATGAGCTCATGAATACTATCAAACATATTAGATTATCTTTATCCCTTCATTATGTCCATATCATCTGCTTTCCAAAAATATTTCAATCACTTTTCATGGTTACCGATGCTATAAAATTATTGAAAATCACAATAGACCAAAACATAAATATTCCAATATTCCACGATACTATATACAACATTATTATAGAATCCCATTACATAAACACTTAATCATTCCACCACATCATTTTCATATTCAACATCGCCAATGGTGATCGCATGTGACTTCCCTTTGTCCTTTTCCTTAAGTGGTTGCTCACGTCGATCATCACTATCCCTTGGATTAGGGCATTTATTAGCATAATGCCCCATTTCCTTGCACTTGAAGCATTGAAGTGTTGTTGGTGCGTTCTCTGCAGTCTTTTCTTTATTCACATCATTAGAAACCCTTTTTCCATTACTTCGACACTTAGCTACTCAATGACCTTCTTTTCCACACTTAAAACATTTTCTTGTCCCTTTAAGACAATCTCCACCATGCTTCTTTCCACACTTTGAGCATAAGGACACATTCATCTTCTTTTCACCATTATTCTGAGATTTCTCCTTGAAATCCATCTTTCGTTTCTTGTCAAAACTATGAGATGGATAAGTAACACCAACTTCCATTTCTACCTTGATAGCACAATGCACAATTTCTTCATAGCTACTGAAGTCTCTTATAGCTAATGCCCTTCGAAGATTTGGTTTTAAGCCACTGAAGAATCGATCAACTTTACTTTCAGGTTGGATGATAAATCCAGATGCATACCTTGAAAGCCTTGTAAAATTCGCTTCATATATACCAACAGATTCATCATCCTTTTGCTTTAGTTCAAGAAACACCTTCTCCATCTTTGTTCGAAGAATACGAGGGAAGTACTTATTGAAAAATAAGTTCTTGAACTCGTCCCTTTCCATGGACTCAATTTCATCTCTTTACCTCATATTCTTGATAAGATTCCACCATTGATCAGCTTCACCTTCAAACGATATACTGCTAAGATGACTTTATCATGTTCAGAACATTGAATAACTAAAAATATCTTTTCAGTAGTACTGATCCATTGTTCAGCAACAAGTGGATCAGAATACCCACTGAAAGAAGGTGGACGTTGCCTCATGAAGGACTCAATAGAATATTGTTCCCTTCTCTGCTCATTTGGATGTCCAGAATGATTCATATATTTTGTAAGTATAGCAATAAGATTTTTTACTCCATCTCCCATAACATTTGTTTTTTCAGGAGGACAATCATTGCATTTTCCATTGCATTGGTCAACATGGTTCCTTCGGGTTCTAGCCATCATCTAAAACCCAAAAAGAATAGTGTGAGAGGCAAAAATCATTCTAGGGAAAACAACATAATAAAGGGGGAGTATCCTCAATATCTAACATCTTAGGTTAAATTCTATAATCATTACCGTAGTTCTATGACTGTATCCTATACGTATACATATCCTTAGGGACATCCCTAGACATACCTTGGAAATATCTCTAGGGATCTCACTAATGTTTTCGCATCCTAGTTTCCAAAGGTTGAATAAACCTTTCCTCTGATACCAACTATAGAGACCCGAAGCCTGACGTACATGGACATTACATTACTTTTGCGGAATACTTAGTACATAACAAAAACACACACACAAGGACCGTAATATTTTAGTGTCTTTGGAAACTCAGAATATAATCTTCTAATTGTGGTGAAAGATCTTCAAAATCTCCCATAAAGATCTTCTTTTTTTTAAACCTAAATCCTTTCTTTATATCCTGGGGAAAAGAAAACATAAAATGGTGAGCTCAAATGCTCAGTAAGGGTAAACAAAAGAAATATCAATCACATCATATTCAAAAGAACATATCTTTTGGAAATCATAACCTGCAAAAGAGATCATAATTTCATAACATGGGATAAATCATAGTAGTGAAATGTAATCCCAACAATCATAACATAAAACATGAAACATTGTTGCATACACACATAATCAAAGAGAATCATTTCTTATTAGTCAAGACTCGTTGCCAAGACTATCTTAGTGGACAAAGTCCCTTTCTAAACCGAGTTCACTCCTCATTTCAGTCCTGTTTCACTGAACCGGTATAACCTACCGTTCCAGCCATGTCTATCTCATGAGATATAAAATCTTTACCCAATGCATTTGAGGGAGATATAGGTCCCACCCATATCATAATGATACCATTCTTATGTGTGCCACAAAATCATAAATCATACATCATTGCATAACCCATGTAATAAAAATGGGAATCTTAAACATCATGACATCATAAAACAATTCATATAGGATAAAGGAATTCATAAATATAATTCCATAACAACATAATCAAATCAATGTAAGAATAGGGATAGAAATAGAACCCTTTATTATCTTAGATGGAAAATAATTTTGATAAAACACTTGAACTCCATTCTTAAGGAAAATATCCTTTCTACTTCAAAAACATTTTCTTTTCTTAACATGTCATACAATTTAAAACTAAAAGAAGTTTATTAAAAATAAACTTTAAAACATGTAAAGGAAGCTTATTGGAAATAATGTTTTAAAAATCCATTCATGTTGTATAATTTAAAAAAACATTCTTCGTACTTTTGTCGGAAAAGTCAAAAAGTACCTCGTATGAAAAACGACAAAAGATTCCTTTCATATCTTTTACTAAAAACTCAACGAAGGGTAAAATTGGATATAAACTATTGTATAAGGATATAAATATTACATATTGAGGAAACATGGATTTGGATGATAAAATACATCCCAGTAAATACCAAAGTATAAACAATCTCGGATAAAAATAAGATTGTGATATTTCCCTTACCTTAGGTCTGATTTGCTTCGTATGTGTCTGAACCTCCTCTTCTTTGAAGCGCCTCTTTGAGATCTCCTTTTAGGGCTCTAAAATTGGTCTTTGAGGAAGACCAAAACCTATAGGATGTTTCTAGGGAAGTGTAGAAGGGAATTTGGTAGGCTTTGGCCGATCTTGAAGGCTCAAAGTGGTGTGAGGAAGAGAGGGAGGAGGTGCCCTTTTATAAGGGAGGAGAGGGGCACCTTTGGAATAACTAAAACTATTATTTTATTATAAAGTCAAATTCGGTTTTAAATATCTCCAAATTGATTATTTTAGAAGCTAAGGTGGGTATGTGTCGAAATCATCTCATCCAATAGAATTTAGACAAGTTTAGGTTCCTATTTTAACCTTATCATTTAGATTTAACATTAAGTAAAATAATTTTACTTTTACCATGTCTTCTTGTGTTCTTATACTATAATGTTAATAAACTTACTATAAGAATCCAAACGAACCCCAAGTTGTTTATTATTAATATATATAATCTTATCTAAGTTATTTGTCTGATCCTTAGATTTTTATGAATAAAATAACAATTACTAATATAATATTTGTTTTAAACACTATTTTATGTCAATTTTGACACTATTTTGTAATTGATTTTTGTGAAAATCATAAAATAATGATTAGTTAGAAAAAATTTAATAACATAAATAATAATATGTAATATTACCCTAGAAAATTAGTTGATTTCATAAAAAGTCTTAAATTAAATTTATTTGGGTATTTATAACATCAATTATGTCAATATTTCATTAATAAGATAATTACTGCATCATCTTTGTATCATAAATAAATTAAATTATTTAATGTCTAAAAATTACAAATAAAATACCATTATGTAGGAAATCGTTTTAGTTTTCTAATGACTATTTATAGTCGAATTTATCTTATGTATAACCATATGTTAAAAATGATTTACTTATTAAACTTTGATTTTAACTATTTTAACCCTTCTTTAAATAAATTAAAATAAATGTCCTAATCTAATCCAAGTGGGACTAAATGTTCATATTTTATTCCTAAGGTTGTTTTTGGTCGAATTACACTTATCCAATAGAATTATGACATGTTTTAAGGTAATAATAATATCATTTGTACCCTTAATTACCCTATTTACTTTTAACCGTGGTAAAAAAAGTAAAAAGTTACTATTCACCAAAAATTATTTACATCTCATTGAACCACATTTTACTTACTGACATCAACCGTGTCTCTGGGATTTTTGAAATTCCCCTCACAGAAGCGGTAAAATTATGTTTTATGAAAAATTCATTTTTCTTAACTACCACTTAGTGGTTTCACTATTCATCAAAAAATGAAAGTTTCCAGAAAAATACCAAAAATTAGGCCTAATCTATATTTGATATTATGAACTCAAAAATGATGTCTATTTTACCAAATTCAATACATATCAGTTGCATTAATTAATTTAAAAATTAATTCCCGTCGTCAAAACAAATAGTGTGTTCTTAAGAGATAATAATTATCAAAAGATCGACACTTGTTTATTTCTGATTTAAATGTGAAATTACATCCAATGAACAACATTGTATTAAATTTTAAAAATATATTCTAAATATACTTTAAAACCACTCAAATTAATAATTTATCACTATTAATTATTTCAATTAAAAAGGTTGTTTTTAATTAAAATTTAGTAATTTTCACTATTCATCAGAAAATGAGAGTTATCCGAAAAGTACCAAAATTTCACCCTAAGATAATTTCGATATTACGAATCAAAAAATGAATTCAATTTTGAAAAATGAAATTTACAAAATTTCAAAAAGTGGTTATTACTATTCATAACGGCTAGTTTTAATAATATTTTAATAGCATATTGTTGTTTAGTGAAACTCGTTATTGTGTACTACACACGCTATCGAGGAAGGTCGTGATTGTGTGTAATGCAAGGCAAGTCAAGGATGCGTTTTGTGCAAGCTTCTTTTGGTGTAGCGTACAACACAAGACATTAATGAAATTAAAAAGAATATTTTTCATAAAATCTCGGGCTGTTACAGCTTACGTCTTGGTTTTAAAAATAAATTATTACACCACCTTTTTAGATCAATTTGAATCGTAAAATACAATTCGTATATATGGTTTTTGATTATATGTAATTTTTTTCATTGATATGTATAATTTTCAATTGAAACTAAAAAAACCTAAATTATATTGATATTATATTCAATAGCATGGGTATCAATCCTAAAGTATGATTGATAGTTTTTAAACTATTTAAGCACTAGTAGTTCATCACCTTTAGTCTATGACTCATCCTGAATCAATAAATATGATTAGATGATAAAATTTTATTATTCATTAAATTAAATTATGAATTTAATTATATTATTAATATTTTTTATATATAATTATAAAAAGAATTTTGGGGATATTTACTAATTTATAAAGTTTTTATCAATTAAATATTTATAAATAGATGATAATTATTTCACTAAATTTTTATGAAACATTTACTAAAAAATATTTCATAATATTAAATTCAAATATGAAAATACCTTTAACCAAAGTATATGGAAAGCAAAATTACATTGAAATAAAGTATTAATTTAGAAATCATAAGGTTAATGTAAAAAGTGTTTATAAATTCCAATATAAATACAAAATTTAAAAGTAATTATATTTAATTATGAATTGTTCATAATTTATCATTTTCAATTATTCAATTTGAAAGCCTCATTTCATATATTATTTAGACCACATCAAAATAATTTTTGATGATTGATTTGATCAATTTTAAAAAAATGTTTAGTATAAGATATTTAGATTATATAAATAGTTTATATAAAATATATTCAAATATAAAATGTTCACATTTCATTTAATATCATATATTTAAATTGAAATATAATATAATGAATAATATGCAAGAGTTCATATTATTAATTGAATGTAATGTGTTTATGTTCTATATTATTGAATTTCTATAATGTTTATCTAAATTATAAATTGTTTATAGTTAGATTTTGATTGATGATTTATTCTTAAATGTTCATATCAGGTTTAAATATATGAATTTTAAATTTAAATTAAAGGTATTACCTTCTTTATTATTTTGAGAATAAAATTTTTATAGTGTGAATATATGTATGAATTAGTTTAAAATTGTTAACTACTTCTAGGGATTATCATACATGAAATTAAAAACATACATGATATGTATGATAATAGATTTAGTTTCTATATTCCTTGAATTTAGTTTATAATTAAAGTAATTATATTGAATTTAGTTATTGAATATATTTTATTAATATTAGATTTTAGAGTTATGATAAATTTATATCACTCTTGAGTAATTCATACCCACATAGAGAGACTTTGGGTTATACATACTACTATCATGGAGGTTTATTCCTTGTTCTAGAAGGGTGTGGGTAGACTATATATATCTCTTAGATTACTCTTCATGAGATATTCAATTTCCTATAATTATAAACCTTTGCATTAAAATTTCAAGTTAATTATTCATGGGAATAATTTTGATGTTTAAAAATATATTTGGAATTTTGTTGGATGAGTAACACAACTCGTGGGATGTGTAAAGAGTTATATATCAATATGGTTTTAAGATATTGATTTTGTGGAAGGTATAAGATTCCAAACTAAATCATTAGAATCATGCATATATAAAGGGAATAATATGAGATAATATGGTGAGATTAAATATCATTTAAAACACTAAGTGTTATATTCCTTCCAAAGTAGAAATTTTCAATACCTCGATCATCTAACTGAGTACATTCCTCCCAAAGCAAGGTGATCTTAGATTATCATGTATAAGTAAATTGAGTGATGAGTTTAACCAAAGAGTTAGGTTATTCATTATTGGAATTTTATGTGGTTTACACTTAGATGGGAAACCCTAATAATTACGATAATAGTGGGATAGAATTAACTTTATCTATATGTTGGATTGGATAAACCGTTGTCTGCTCAACTATCCAAGAAACTTATATGATGTGATAGGGATGATTCTCAATCTAAATATATAAGTTTTTAGATGGATTTCAATTTAAACTCATTTCTTAGTGAAATATGGGTCTTTTCCCACTAATGGACATGATGAGTTTAAAAGGGGTCATCATTTTAGTGGGATCACATCAAATAAAAGTACTTATTAAATGTTGGTAAAATATGATACTCATTTTTTAAAAGAGTATGTTATAGATTAATAGGATCATAATCATAAAACATAACTATGAAATAAGTAGTAAAAGTAATTATTAATGTAATAATCCCATATTATTGGTAACTTAAGAATATTTCATAATTAATTATAAATTTTTTGTGATAGATAAATACCTCGTTCTTTGTATCCAATTTTTGAATCTATTAAATGGGTGAATCTAAATGATTGCGAGAAGTATAGAATTATTCACTTATGGTTCCAATATAATTAGATAGAAAATTATGTATGGGATCTCAAATACTCTATATTATTGGGTATGTCAATGATGATCAATATAATTGAGTATGTTAATCACATGGTGAGACTATTGATTAACTTAAGGAGCATTCTTATTATTGAATTCAATCTATTTTCATTGAAATAAATTTTCTTATAATTTGAATTATTTCAATAATAATTTACCATATATTCTCAAGTTTTGAGGATATGTGTACTAAGCATGTGATGTCAAGGTTTTGGTTCTATGTTTATAGTAGAAGTGGGTGAAAGTTGAAATCAAAATTAGAAAAGTTAGTTGGAGAGTCCAATAATGCTTATTCAAGTAGCCATTGAAGGTAATTGAAACATAAAGGTAAAATTAGGATGTAAATAGTAATGATTCAAAAGTATGTAATTGTTTGAGATTATAATGTCTGAGGTTTTTGGATATTGTTGAAATTATCTCCAGTTTTGAATTATCAGAGTTTGGTGGTTAGACCAACTCTTTATTTGATTATCAGAACTTAATTCTAAGAGTTTCCTTAAGACAATTCCTTTATTTTGTATGGGTTTTGGGGATTGAGAAATTCATCATTATTTTTTTTCAGGTTTGTTAGATCCTGAAAACATAATCTTTTTGGGGTGTTTATACTAGGGTTCATGGTTTGGAAAAATCCTGCGGCCTCCTAGGAGAAATTATGTGGTCCTCCAGGTTCTCTAGAAAAAGTTTATAAAATCATTCAAGAGGGGTGAAAAGTCATACAAAGCCTCTGTAATTTTTAGAAAAGGTTTAATGTATGGTTGTTGTATGGTTTATAAACTATATGGGTCAACCGGGAGAGGTGGCCTCTTTATACAGTGGGTGTCACACGGTTGGCATATAGTTTTCCAAACCGCATGAACTAATAGTACAACCCATTAAAAGTGTGCAATTAATAAACTACCCTCTCCCTGTATTTCTTCTTTTAATCCTCATTTATATTCCTTTTTTCATGTACAAAAATGGGGTGATCTTTTGTTCCTCCCCCTCAAGGTGTTGATCCAAATCCATCATCTGGACTCTGTTTCTTGATCTATCAGGTGCTTTGGAACCATGCCGATATGATATTAAATCCTATTATTGCCTATGTGATTCATTTTACCCTATTTTTAGGTTGTTCATATAAAATGTCAATTTATTCCAAACCAGCTCGATTTAGAATCTAAGATTGAAGGGTAGTATGTCTACCAAAACCAGGTAGGTGGTTCTTATATTTCCTCATGATTTTGTAATTGAATTTGGGGTGTAGCATTGAGAGAACCATTATTTTGGTTGATAAAGAACCTATTTGATTAATGTTCATTATTTAAATTAATTAAATTTATCATTGTAGATGCCTATGGGCATGCTGCTTAAAGTCTACAATGGTATGAACGGATGAGGGGATTTGGACCTTGGACAGATTAGTTCAGGTGTTTATTTTATTTAAATTGAAATGAATTGTGTGTATATATATATATATATGAATTTCTTGTGAGTAACATGGTAACATGACGAGCTCAAACTTAGGATTGAGGTGATATTGTAAATATCGATTAAGGTGATGTAATCATTAATATGGGCTTGGATCGAGGCATTTGGGTGATATTGATCACCAGTTGGGCGACATGTTCGTTAGGATGAGGTGACAATGTCATCAGGATACGAGTGAGGATTATGTGATTTTTGATGGTGTTGAACATTAGATTGAGTGACACAGTTACATGGGCATAAGATGACATATCATATCCCTTAGGGACTCATTTAGTGATTTCTGCTCACCCATCTTGTCTAATGCTCCATTTGGAGTCATATACACATAGTAAGACTCAGATGATGAGGTGGTATTAACTACTTGTATCGGTAGAGGCCTCTGCTATATGTGGTTTAAGATGGTGTTTGGAGTTACTTTTCATAGAAATACATAGGGATAGTAAGGAACCATTAGTTGACAGTGATGAGACTTTTTGTTGGGGGATGAGGTTCACCAAGCTTCCGGTCGTTCGGCCATGACTCATTTGCGAGGATAGATATCGTAGTTCCTCAAGATGTCATCCATTGATCCAATGGTGTTATTATTTTGATGATAGGTATCATCGTTCCCTGGATGTCAAACTTCAAGATGACATATATTTTTCTAAGCTGAGTTCTAAGGGACCAGGTACCTACTTGGGCGTGCCTTTGGAACATTGGTTACCTGATTTGGACATGAGGTGTTGGTTGGCATGATGTTCTAGTGGTTCTATTAGAGGTCTAACCTAAGGGTTCACTTGGACTGGTTTACATCAGGGGATGTATTAGGTTGTATGCTAAGGATCATGTCCTTTTCATTTTTTCAGTGTTGTCCAAATAAGGTCAATTTCTTCCTTATGGTTGTTAAGCATAATTAAATTATATAAATTTTATGTGACTCACATGTACTATTTTTTTATTATTTATGATACACATGATAAATCTCAATTTTAGAATAGTATTTATTTAGTAGTGGCCTACTTAGATTCTTTCTCACACCCTACACAAGCCCTTTAGGATGCATGTAGACTCTATGGATTTGCGTATTGCTAAAGCTTTAGGCTCAGGATCTAGATCATGGTGATTAAGTTGGCATGGAATAGAAGGAAAGGGACCATGGGTTCTTTCCTCAACTAGAGTTACTTCTTTTTAGTTTTTCCTTTCTATATCAATATTATTATATGTATATTTATTTATTTATATTTATATACGTACTGAGGTCATCCATGGGACACCCTTTATGCTTATTCTATGTATGACCTATTATGTATGCATGTTTAGTTTCAAATGGTATATTATGGTGATTAATTCTGTAAATAGTTTATTTTTAGATATTACTTATACTGTTATTTCTTTTTCTTCCTCCATGGGTAGGTTACAAGTCTATTGTTTGTTTGGTCTTTCTTTTTGGATGCTATATATATATATATATATATATATATATTAGACCATTATTATTACCACCTCCAAAGGTTATAGTCTACCGACTATCACATCTTTACACCCTTACTACTATTCGAAATCCATTGGCATTCAGGGAGGCAGGTCTATGTCCCAGTGGTACTTGGTTCGTAGCACTATTTGGGTGGAAAATCAGGTTAGGGTGTTTCAGATATATCTTAAGGGGTTTGTGATATTATATGGAATGTCCATGTCAAGTATCGCTGTTATAGAACTTAATTCTTCAATTATAAAGGGTATATGATACCACCTGTATATTTTAATTTTTTTGTAAATATACAGGATTTAAAAATAATTTAAAGGATTGAGAGTGATTTTAGTTGGTATTCACGTTATGAATCAAAGGTTTTCTACATCATAGAGTTTATACAAAGTAATAAATCATTCTTAGAGAGTTTATCTAATTTCATTTATATGATGGGAGAATTTTTTTTAACAAACTGTTGTTATGAAAAATATGAGAAATAAATTAAATATACTTGTTTTATGATTCATCATATTATATAATATGTCTTAAAAATACACAAGGATAAAATTCTTTATCCAAGTTAAAATATTATTCATATATATTTTTTAAATTTTGAGATAAAATTTTCCCACTACCCATCACTGAAATATTTTTACAAATAGTATTTATTTTAGTAGAAAGTGACCAACATACATAGAATACCATATATTATATGAAAAAATACATAATTTATAATATATTTCTACTAAAATAAAATTAGTGTTATTTACTAGCACAAAGAAATTTTTTGTATCTTAGCATTATATTTTGAAGATAATATAGTGTTTATGAAGTAAGATTATTTTTGAACTTAGATAAGTCCAAAGTTAACAAAAAAACTATACCTATGAAAAATTAAAGTTATTTATACTTAATATCATAATGATTTTAGGATATATGTTGGTAAATAGAAATAAAAAGAGTTATATTTACTTACCATCATAAATTTAATATCACTACTTCTTAAAAGATTATGGTTATCAAAATAAAAAATTGAATTTAAATAAATATCATAAAATAATTTTAGTGTAAGGAGGTAGAGAGAAATTTTAAGAGTTAAATATAGTTTCTATAACAAATTGAATGTAACATTAACTTAAAAGGAGTTTCGGAAGTGTTGGTAAGTGATAATATAAACAGTTATATTATTTATGAAAATATTTCAAGGGAATATTTTTGTGGAATCGGTTCTTAAATTATAATCATATAATTTGAAGATATTTATATATAAAACTGAAGTTGATAGTATAAAATTTTATGTTTTGGGGTAAAGGAGTGTGAATATGTTCAGGGAGTTTAAAATTTGGAATACGATTCCTAAATCCCACTGTTATTTGAACTTATTTTCTTTAAAGATGTTACACACTAATAGTTTAGTGAGGGAAATTTATCAAATGGTCACATAGTGATGTGGAAGGAATTAAATATTGACATAATTAATTAATAAAACCCCAAAAATTGCAACAAAACATAAGGATGATATGGTTGTATTTTAGATATGATACGATAGATAGATTCTTATATAGGGTTCTTTAAGTATTCTTAAAAATGTTTTTTGGATATAAAATGTATCATATAAAATAAAATTTTTACTTTTTCATTATATAATGTTGTGTGTGTATGTATATATATATATTGATATAAATTTCATTAATTGTAAGAATAATTTACCCCTCAAAGTGTGATTTTTAATTATCTATAACTAATGTTCATTATGGAGTATTATAAGTTATGATATAATGTTAAAAATAGTGTGAGTATGATTATTTTATATATATATAAAACATGTTCATGAGGTAAAAAGTTTTTTTTATGTAATGGGTGTCCCATGAAGTATACCACATGAAGTGTCATACATTATGTATTTGGTATAATAGGGGTAAATAGATCATATTTGAAGTCTCATTTACATAAGTTTGGTGAGATATGTAGTATGATAATCTTTATAAAAGGAATTATTTTTTATAAAATCTTTGAGCTTAGCTGATCAAGGGGTTCTTGAGCCTATTTTTTTCATGCCATCAGTTGGAGATCTACACAAATAGGATTTTTTCCCCTCTTGTATAATGATTATGACATCTTGGTGCTTGATTAAATTATAGAGGAGAGTGTGTGGTTTCATCAAGAAAATATATAATATGTAAATATCTATTTGTATGAGGGGAATGTGATGTGTTCATTTTGAAACCCTATCCTAGAACCACCATCCAAGAAGAAGTCCCATGTGGTATGAATCATGCCTCCTCATATGCCAAAGACTGCTAATAAGAAGCAAGGTCCTAAAACATACATTAAGGAGACTATTTCCTTATATCATATTCATCCCAAATAATAAAAAAAGGAATACCTATTGATAAATTTCCATTATAATACACATAAATAATAAACATGTCCAATATCAAAATGAATGTTGTCATAGAAACTCACGGTCATTATCTCACACATCTAATAACCACCTACTAATATAATCAGATATAAAAAATAAAAAAATAAAATAAAATAAATAAAAAAGATCCACTACTATAATCCTTGATCATCATCTCAATCGCATTCTCCAATACCCATTGATCTATCCATATGGAACACTACATGTCTTATACTTTGACCTAAAAACCCATATAATCTATGTGTGCACTGAGATTCTCATGCATAGTTTGGGTATATAACTTAGTAAGATATCACCCTGTACCCCTAATATATATTTTCTTATACATGTGTATGAATGGGGAAAATAAATACATAAATAAAAATGTTTGTGGAGTCTTTGTGTTCTAACCAAGACACCATTCCACTCAATGAGTTACCCACACCCAGAGCCACCATGTACTAACCCAGAAACCATGATGCCCGATGGTACCAACTACAATTGCATATTATAATCTTGATCATCTGTTTCCATATGATGTGAACCATACACAAAGTCTCAAGGAAAGGCATCCTCTAATTCTTGACTGATATTCCATAATAGTAGGGTCTCATATAAAAAATATCATTTAATCCCTATTATTGAGAAGGTATCACAAACAAGGCTCAATTGTTACCATAACATTTAATTTAGGTTCCATCCATAATCTTTATCATGTGATAACACAAACCCCATCTCACTCTTAGTGTTCCCATCATATATCCTCACATCATGTAACATATCAAACCCCATCTCACCCATAATTCTAAAACATATATTCCTTGGGTCTAACTATATCACTCATGGATAGCCCATCATAATCAAGTAAACCATATCACTCATCGATAACCCAGCTTCATCCCAGCATAACCATCCCACTCATAGTTAACCACTACCAACAACATCTCAATCAAGGTTATCCACTTCCAATTCCATCTTGTTCATGGTGATCCCAACCCTTTCTTAATACAATCCATCTCATTCATGGTTATCCCATACTATATAGACAATGGGTAATCCATCTCACTCATGGAATCCTAAGGCCTCATGACCCATCTCCCACATTAGAATTTATCTCCTTACAAAAACATGAATAAAAAAATGTAATAATAGATTCATATCCCATCACACATCCATCTAGCACATAACATCTCAACCTAGACTTTAGATAGTCTCTCATGTCATGAAACATCTCTTCTCACCCATAAGGTATTTCTATAGGTTCCCTAAAACCCATCATGGTCTCTTATAATCAATAAAAACTCATTTTTTCATCACTAAATTTCACCATAACCTATAGTCTCATCCCAACCGTAGAATCATATGGAAAGGTCCAACTTAAATTCAATGTTAGGTCCCTAACCAACTCCCACAAACCATGCTCAAATCACATCATTTGGAGGGAATACCTAACTTTCTCACATTTCTAACCCCAAAGGATTGTCTCGTCCCTATAAAATATGAATAGTTCACTCCACCCTCAAGTGTTTTCTCACCATCATAGCTAAAATACAAAAACAAAATAATGATCTAAAATACATGTATCTTATTTTAATCAATTTCAAAATCATAAAAATGAAAACCGAATAGAAATCCTATCACCCTGGTAACCAGGAATTCCCAATAGAAAGGTGTTTGTGGTATAATAGTTTGAAGTAAATCACAAGCTATGATACATTCACAAACAACCTACCTACCATCTTCACAAATAGTAATATAAAAATAAATGTCTGATACCACTTTATGACACCCCACCCTGAAACCACCGTATGGGTCGGAGTGCCACATGACCTCAAGTGTGCCTCCTCATACACCAAAGGTTGTCAAAAATAAGTGAGGGAATAAAATATACATTAGGGAGAATATTCACTCATATCATTTTAATCACACAATAGAAATAAAAAAACAAATACACATCTATAAAAGTCTATCATAGTATGTATAAACAATAAAAATATCAAATATCAAATTGAATGTTGGCATATAGGCTCATGGTCATACTTTTACAAATCAACCGACCACCTAATAGGTAGATAAAATATATAAAAAAACAAAATAAATAATAATACACAATATACTCAACTACCATCAATAAGCCTTATCTTAATCCCAGTCTCCAATACCCATTGTTTTGTCTAGCCCGATCAAAGAAAATATTGTGATTTGACCTAAAAAGAACCATAGGTCTGTATATACACTGAGATTCCCATGTAGGGTGTGATAAAATAACACAATGCATTCTCAATCAAATCCATTAATATATTTTGGACCCCAGTTGAGTTTTGGTTTGTATTTTTTTCAACATATCGATATGATTATTATGTTCAAGGAAGAAAATATGATGAAAATGTAATGGAAATATGTATTAAAGAAGGGTGTGAGTAAAGTTTTCAAATTGGATTCAGAACCATAAAGATGATAATCAGATCTTGGAGGATCAGATTCAGAATCATCAAAATAAGATTCAAACCTTGGCATGAGTTAATATTATTTATCATATTAGGATTTCTGCTAAAATCTACTATAAATTTTATTGAGTCTATAATGAAGGAGATGATCATAATAGTGATGATCTTAATCATTCTATCGTATTCAGACCAAATGAATTCAGGAAAATCATATTCAGGCTTAGTTGGAAAGAAAGATGGTTGATGGTGTTTTTGGAAGTTGCAATACATTCCAATATAAATCTGATGATGCTTTGGTGTTTTGTATTTCTTATAAATCATAAGTAAGTTTTGAAACTTATGATACAAGATTTATGAAGAAAAATGTGAGGAAGTAAAAAAGTTTTAAAGAAATATGAGTAAGAAAAATATGTTGATGAGGCTCGGGAAGGAAAAGATATTGATGAGGCTTAGGAAGAGAAAGATATTGCTGGGATTGAAGAGGATAAAATCATATTGATATTTTCATATTAATATTTCCATACTAATATTTTTGTACTAATATTTTCATACTAGGAAAATATTAATAATATTTTCATATAGTGAAAATCCTACTAGGATTTTTGTACTCGGGTTTTTTTACTGGTATTTTCATACTCGGATTTTCATATTGAGATTTTCAAACTCAGATTTTTATACTGAGGAAATCATACTAAAGTATTCATACTGATGAAATAATATTGAAGAATTCATACTAAAGAAATTGTACTGAATAATTCATACTAAATAAATCTTACTGAAGAAATTGTACAGGGATTTCATAAGGAAAAATTATACTGGGATTTATAGGATTTATTAAGGAAAAATCATAACGGTATTTCTGTGATTTATTAAGGAAAAAATCATACTGGTTTTTCTTAATGAAAAAATCATACTGGGATTTTTTAATGAAAACTCATACTGGGAGATCCTACTGAAAAATCAAAGAGATTTGAAGAATCAAAAAGGAATTGACTGAGTCAAAGGGAGATCCAAAAATCAAGAAGATTTTAAGATTAAAAAAGGAATTGAATGAGTCAAATATAGATTATAGATTTAAGGATAATTGATGATTCAGGAATTTTTTTTAAGCAATAAAGGTTTTCAAAACCCCACCTAACCCATTTTTAAGGTCCCTATTAGGAGATCTGAGTTCATTTGTAAATTTAACTCTAAATTGTTCAAGTAATCGAGCACCAGAATTTGTGGAAAAATTATTGAGTTTCCAACCAAACTTTGGGTTTCAGGTTGAAGTTGATTCAGATTAAAGCCATCAGCGCAACATCCATCTTATCCAGGTTCATTAGACTGAGTTTCATTAGACACGAAATTGTGAGCTACTAATTGATATTTTACTAAATTGAATAAGAACGTGTAAAAGGATAATTATACTAGATTGACCATTGTTTGGAGACCATATTATTGGTGTTACTAGACTAGGAAGATTGGACTAACCTTACTGAGGAAGATTTATGGACTGAGGTTCTGTAAGAAGTTTCAAGACCAATAGTTCCTTTGATAATTGTTTAAGTTATTAAAGGTTGTGCACAAAAAAAAATTGATTCATCTTACTTATAGAAGAAGTGAAGACTTTATGAATTGAATCGTCAAAGAAGAAGGAAATTGAATCTTATGACTATGGATACTTACCAGTTGATGAAAAGGATTATTTTTGGGAAGTGGATACTAGAAAGGATAGTCGGTGGGTATGACCAACTATAGCCGGAAAGTTACTACTAGGATTGGGTAATTATTCACTTCTTGTGCCTTTGTATTATATAAAGAATATAGTAAAATAATATATGTTGGCGGGGAAATCCAACATGGCAAGGAGTAGGTCTTTGTACCAAACCTTGTAAATATCATGTGTTGCCTTCTCTTTATATTTTTTTCATACGAAAGGTGATGTAGTGAGTTATATTTGATTGGACCGTTACTCTAACAAGTTTCAAAGGTTAAGAACGTTTTTGTAAAGTAGTTAAGACACATTATTATAAAATAAAAATGAACTAAAGATTCACTCTCCCCCCCTCAGTTGTATCGATCTAACTTGGGAACAACAATTGGCATCAGAGGAATGTTTCCTCTAAAATATCCATATTGGGAATAGATAATTTCATTTCTGTCAAATATAAGGGTATTATGGATTTCTATGGAAATAACTATCATATCTATAAATATAGAAGGCTTCCATATATTATGTCCCTTAGAAATGATGTTTTGGAAGTTACTATTGAAGTATTTTCTCCACGTATTGAGAATACTTCTCTTACTACTGCTGATAAGTGAAATCTTGATAATGAAGGAAGAGAAAAAAATTCTTTAATATCATCACATAATAAAGGTGATTTTCTTAGAGTAAATGGAGTTGAAACTCTCAAAGGTATTTGGGATATGTTGAAAAACATTTATGAATGAAATACAAAGGTGTAGAAGGTAAAGTTACAAATTTTATGGCTGAAGTATGAAGATTTGAAAATTGTTAATCATAAATATATTGGTTACTTATTTACAATGGTAAATGATATTATTAGCACCAAAATATTTTTGTGTGAGAAATTATAATACTCAACTATTTTTGAAAAGATATTAATAATTCTTGTTGATAATTTTGATGCCAAAGTTTCATATTTGGAAGATAGAGATCATAAAACCTTATCTATGGATGATCTACACAGTATTCTTATTACTTATGAAATGGGAAGATATAATGTTATGGAAAATAAAGAAAATTTTGGTCGATAAATTTCCTTATAATAATTGATAAATGGGAAAAACAAAGATAATAAAATTAAAGAATAATCAAGTGATTTGAAAGTAGATGAAGAAGCTGAATATTTCAATAAAATTGTTTCCCTCCTTTCAAATAAATAAAATAATAGAAAATGTGAAAGTAAAACTCTCAAATTTTTGAATTTTAAAGTGAAAGGAAATTTTACACAAAAATTTCCTAGAAATAAAATTGAAGAATATAAGTCCAAATATAATGATGAGAAACCTCAAAAACTAAAGTGGTAGAAACATAAGTAAAGATTTCCTTATGAAAAAAACAAGAAAATTTATCTAAGTAGAAGAATGTATAATGATTCGACATATGATGGTGAATATGATCATCAAATCAATTTTATTTCTCAAGTTAGAAATGGAAGTGATTATTTAGGTAGTGAAGATAATGATGAAGAGGTGATGGAAATGGAAAGGATTATTAAAAATAAATTGGATAAATCACTTGAAGAGAATACTCAACTCAATAAAGAAATAAATAAGTTTAAGAAATATGTTGAATGAATAACTCTTGAAAATGGTGAACTTTAAAGAAAACTAAAAATTTATGAAGAAAATTCAACTGGAAATGATAATCTCAATAAGATATAATTTATAATTGTTGAAGAAATTAAATGAAACATGTTGAAGGTATATGAATCTAAAAAACCTAGATATTATGAAAGAGTAGGTTAGTTGAGAAAGAAGGAGATATGGTAGAAACACAATCAATGCTTCTTATAGAAGAATGTGAGATAATAGAGATGAGATAAAATTCACTAAGGTTGTTGATGTTAATGTTGAAACTTCTAAATAAGGTGAAAAGAAAGGTTTATAAAATCAGGTTCATGAGAAAGCATCTTTCACCAAGAAATCTTGGAATTCTTCAAGAAAGTATCCTACTAAATAATTTGGTCCAAAATTTGTGAAGAAACAACAACAACAATAAATTTCTGAACAATTTTACTATCATTCTGAAAAATCAAGATCCAAATGTCACTATTGGTGTTGTGGATTTTTTGGATAGAGAGCCTATTCATGTTGGTACAACATATATCTACCAAGAATTATGTATTAATCAAGGGGGTTTAAGATGAGAAAAGATGATCAAATGCTACTATAAATAACGTGGAACTAAAAAATGAGACTCAGAAAATGAATAAAGATGAGTATGTTAAGAAAGTTGAGTATGTTAATAAGGTATATAAAAACAAAAATGCTGAATCAAAAAATAAATAGTTCTTATTTATTTGTCCAAAACAAGTTGATATGGAAATAAAGTTATAATAAGCACAAAACATAGCTGAAACAAATGGAAAGAAAAATAATTCTGAAGATGTGAGAATTTTTTATAAAAAGATATCAACATATTGTGGTTTCAAATTTCAGAAAATATGTAAGAGATGTGAGCAATAATGGTATCTCACTAAAAGTTGTTTGACTGTACTACCTTAATTAGAGGAAGTCATGAAAGATTTTTTACAAACTCACGACAACAAAAAGGATCCAAAAGGGGAAAATAAGTTGACATCTTTATCAAAAGAGTCCACATATAAAGAGAAAATTGTTACAAAATCTGATAATGATGAAGAGACAAAATAAGGTAAATTCAATTAAAAATCCAAGAAGAAAAAGAATAAGTACAAACTTAAAGAAGACTCTCAATCCAAACTTTGATTCAAAAATCTATTAGGTTCCTCCTTATTCATATTTTTTTCTTTTGTTTACTAACCTAGAGGGAATTGAAGGAGTTAAAATATGAAAGTTGATGTTGAGTATCTTACTATTATTGAAAAATAATATAATGAGGTTATGAAAATTTTATCTTGAATGTTTTGTTTATACACCTGAAATTTTCGATATGTACGTTAAGATGGGTGTTAGTTACTTTTATCTTAAATACAATATTTTCAAGATTTCCGAAGAAATGAATATATATAAGGAAACATAAAAATGTATTACATGAATGTTGTGTAATGGACAACATTGATAACCTTGATTATACACTCTTGTTTTCTACACCGGGTTTGCCCACATATACTTAGAGTCATTTAGTTAAAGTGTCATAGTTAAGAAACTCATGTGACACTTATGTTCTCCTAAATAAGAGTTTCAAGTTTTTGAGATGAAAAGTTCCAAACCTTTTAAAGGTAGAAAACTTGTCAATAAGTAAGGAACCTTTTCATGATGACCCCTTTGAATTTGATTGTCAATAAGGGGGAGAGAATATGTTGAGTGGGAGAGACAATAAATAGGTGGATCAAAGAAAAGAATGCATAAATAAGAAAAAGTGGGAAAAGAAAATAATACCACTTATTTTTTATGAAGGGCCTATATGTAGGTATTGAAGTAGGTATTGAAAACAAACACCAAGGGGGGGATTCTTGGACCCCATTTGATTTTTGGTTGCATTTTTTGTCAATAGATCAATATGATGATTGTGTTGAAGGAAAAAAATATTTTGAAAAGGTAATGGAAATATAGATTGAATAAGTGTGTGAGTAAATTTGTTAAATCAGATCCAAAACCATAAGGATGATAATCAGATCTTGGGGAATCAGATTTAGACATCAGCATGAGTCAATATAATTTATCATTTTAGGATTTATGATAAAAGATACTGGAAATAATATTGATTCTAGAAGTAAAGTTATGATCATAATAGTGTTGATTATAATCCTTTCTATTTTATTCAAGAAAAATGAATTTAATAAAATCTTATTCAGGATAAGTTGAAAAGAAATATGGTTTATGAAGTTTTTGGAAGTCGGAATATTTTTCATTATAAATATGATGATGCTTTGGTGTTTTGTATTTATCATAAAACATAAGTATGTTTTGGAACTAATGATATAATATTTATAAAGAAAAATATGAGGAATGAAAAAGTTTTAAAGAAAAGTATGTAAGTAAAATATGTTGATGAGGCTCAGGAAGGAAAATATGTTGATGAGGCTTGTAAAGAAAAATAGTTTGTTGAGCCTAAGGATGAAAAAATCATACAATGTTTTTCTTACTAAGGTTTTCATATTTATATTTATAAACTGATATTTTCATACTGGGAAAATTGTACTGAGATTTTCATACTGGGAAAATAATACTGAGATTTTCATACTCATATTTTCATAATGATATTTTCAAACCTTGATTTACATACTAAGATTTTCGTACTCGGAATTGCGTAATGAGGAAATCGTACTAATGTATTCATACTAATGAAATCATACTAAGGAATTTGTACTGAATAAATTAGACTGAAGAAATCATACTAGAGAATTCATACTTAGATTCTTTAAGGAAACATTGTACTGGGATTTTTGGGGTTTCTTAAAGAAAAAATTATACTGGGATTCCTGGTATTTCTTAAATAAAAAATCGTACTAGGTTTTCTTAATCAAAAAATCATACTAGGATTTCTTGATGAAAAATATTACTAGGAAATCCTAAGGGAAAATCAAGTATATTTGAATATTTTAAAAGGAATTGAATGAGTCAAATGAAGATCCAAAAATCAAGTATATTTTAAGATTTGAAAAGTAATTGAATGAGTAAAATATAGATATGAGATTTTAAGGAGAATTGAATATTCGAGAAATTTTGTTAAGACGAAAAAAATTTCAAAACCCCACATAAACCATTTTTTATATCACTATAAAAGGATGTAATTATAAATTGTTCAAGTACTTGATCTATATAATTTGTGGAACATGTATTGAGTTTCCAACCAAAATTTTTGTTTCAGGTTGAAGCTATGTTAGAGTAAGGACATTGGAGAGACATCCATTATAACCAGGTTCATTGGACTGAGAGCCATGAGATGAAAAATATTGAGCTGCTAATTAATTTTCTACTCAATTGAAGAAGGAAGTGAAAAAGGATTATTGGACCATATCGACCATCAGATGGAGACAATTATATTGGGGTTCCCAGACTAAGAATATCGAACTGGCCTTATTGATAAAGATTTTAGGAATGAGGTTATGGAATAATTTTCAAGACCGACAAGTTCGTTAGATAATTGTTGAAGTTTTTGAAGTTTGTACGTAGGTATAGTTGGATTCATCTTACTTGTGGAGGAAGTGAAGACTTTCTGAAGTGAATCAGAAAAGAAGAAGGAAAGTGAATCTTGGGACTTTGGATACTTACCATTTGTTGAAAAGGGTTGTTTCTAGGAAGTGGAAATTGAAAAGGGTAATTGTGGGGTATAACCAACTATAGCAAGAAAGTTTCAACTAATATTACAGAATTTTTCATTGCATGTGCCGATGTATTCTAGAAAGAGGACAGTAAAAGAATCAATATTAGTGGGACTATCCAACATGCAAATGAGTGGGTCTTTATACAGAATATTGAAAATATCGTTTGATGCCTTCTATTTATGTTTTTTGCATACGAAGGGTGAGGCTATGAGTTATATTTTAGTGGATAATTACTCTAACAAGTTTCAGAGGTTAAAAAATTTTATTAAGGTGTTAAGAAACTTTATTATAAAAGAAAAAGGTATTACTAATTCACCCCACCCCCCCCCCCCTCAGGGGTCTCGATCTTACTTGGGAACAATAATATAGCTATCATATACGTGTGTATGAATGAGGAAATGAAATATATAAATAAACTTTCTCATCATCTCATCATTTTTTAACCAAGCTACCATGGCACTCGAAGATTTACCCACGCCCATAGAGCCGCCATATGCTAACTAAGATACCATGATGCCTAATAGTACTTATTTTGGAACAATGTTGAAATCCAAATAATATCATTCCATATGACCAAATCCATGCCTAAATACTGATGGTAGGGCATCGTCCAATCCCTGAGTACTACTCCCTTGGAGTAGGGTCTTGTACTAAGCATCCTCACCAATATATCTCACTAGAAATTTTGCACATGTAAGGCCCAACCATTAACTTCTCACTCAAGTTAGGGTCTATACATGATCCACATCTTGTACCAATGCTGACCTCATATTAATCATGGTAGTCTCATCATCCATCCTCATACCACGTCATATCCCAAACCCCATCTTTCTCATTGTGGTATAATGTTTATTCCTCAAGTCTATCCATCCCACTCATAGATGCCCAATCATACTAAAGTCAATCATCTCATTTATGGATGATCCAAACTTATTCTAAATCAGCAATATCACTCATGTTTATCTAATTCCAATGCCATCTCAATCATAGTGAAGTCATACTTGTCTCAATTCACACCATCTCACTCAAGGTTGGACAAGATATCACATAAAATGAGTAATCTATCTCACACATGGTATCTGAAGGCCTCAAGACCCATCACCCATAGAAGAATTCATCACCTGACACATACATGAATACAAAAAATAAAAAACAAGGTCATAGCTCATAAAAAATACTACCAATTCAGCACATCCCAATCTAGCCTTCATCTTTCTTATCACATCACATTATATCTCATCTCAATTATTGAGGCTTCCTCTAATGTATTTCAAACTAATCTTGTTCTCTTCTTATAAATACCAACTCATGTTTTTCACCCCACTATTTCACCATAGATCTTAGTCTCATCATGAACCTGGTATCATCATGAACGGTCCGACTTCTATATAAATCTCCTATAGAATCCAAATACCAAGTCCCTAACCAACTCCAATAACTTATTCTTGAGTCATATCATCTGGAGGGAACACCTCATTGTCTTAAAAATCCATCCCTAGAGGTTTTGTCCCATCCCTGTCACTTTCCAAGAGTTCAGTTTACTATTAATAGGGTGTGCATCATCATACATGATATGTATTGTAATTTCTATGGACATTCCCAATTCTAATCACCTCTCGATATCCTAAATAAATATTTATAACCGCTAGTCTGTTTTTTAACTTATATCCCATCCTAAGACCCTTCCTAGTTATCTTTTCAACTCAATCAATTATTTCTCCCTTAAGTGATATAATCATTGGGAAACTTTGAACATCCCTAGTGTTAAAGATCACTTATTCCCAACCTAGTGGTTCAATAAAACCATAATCTTAATTTAGTACTCATAACATATAAATCTACCTAAACCCATGCATTATGTACACACACATGTACAATCATGTATAAGTGTACGTATAAAATTTAATTATAAGGTCCACCTACTGGGAACATTGAGTTAACCCCATTTGATCTCTATTGAGTCTTTCCAAAGCCCATAAAACCACGTCCATGCTCTCGGGAAATATCACACATCAAAAAACACATGTAATTAATTATAGGAAATTATAATTAATTATTCAAAATAATCTAAATATGAAAAATCACCTAAAATCTCATCAGGTTTTATACTCTCACTAAAACCTCAAGCAATAAACTGTGGTCTATTCTTGAGATGCACCAAATTCTAAACCAAAATAAATCCCCAACCAGTACACCCAATTCAAAGGAAAATTTCTTCTAATTTAGTAAAAACCTAAATAAATTCACTTGATTATATACCTTAAATGGAATGGTGACAAATGGCATGAGATCAGCCTCTCAAGTCCTCCTCTAGCCAACATGCATGAAATCCCCATCGATCGTAGATGATTTCACCATACTCAAACGAAATATTAACTAAAAACCTTTCCCAAATAATACATAAATTAAAGGGATACAATAAGATTTAATAAAATAATAATGAATGGATGAAATTAACTAAAGTTTTTGTAGAATTACACCAATAACCACCCAAATCCAAGGGGTTTAAAGGGGACAAGAAGGAGGGGATAAAGTGACCAAATAACCCTCCATGACTGCCTCATTTCCCCTAAAATCAAGGAAAGTTTGACTACGAAATTACTAGTCTTAACATATATAAAAAACACCCACATACACCATTCACAGTTTTAACTACTTATTCATGTTATATATCATTTGAGACAGAGGGGTCCTCCCAACGGCTACTCTCATTCTTAGTGTGAATCATGGTTTACACAATGAAAATATCATGACAGAAGGGCCCCGACCCTATTACTTTCATCATTCATAGTGTGACCCTTATGGGTCACAGTGTGAATGGATATAGTTACAAATTTTCAACCTATTAGGTTCCCCAAACCTTCTCTAATGTCCACCCAAACACTCTAGGCATTCCCTATTCATCAAACAATGTCCAAAAATATAACTTTGATATTTAACAATAATAATACTATTGATCTGAGTCCCAATTAAAATAATAACCCTTATTCCATATTTTAAATTCAATCTCCTACTCAAAATAATGACCCATGAATATGCAAGTCATTTCACCCATTCATAAAGGAAAATTAAATGTGATGTATTCATCAAATTCTCTATCTATACTTAGAGAGTCGAGAATATATGAGTTGGTTATATGATACTGACATACTTTGTGTCTCATGGTCACTAGATATACTAGATAAAGGGAACAAATTAAAATGCTCACTACATGTGATTCAACTCGTGTACATGGGTATAGAGAAAAACTTGTTGGATTGAGATCATGCCAGATCCCTTTATAAATTGAGTTTTATTTATTATTTAATATATGATGATATTTTCTTATATTTATGGATCTTGAGATTCACTAGTTTTTTCAATGCTATAAAGTCCCATGGGTTCACACTTTTTTATTGACTAAATCGGGATTGAGTATCACTTGGATATATTCTATAAAATTGTTTTAGTTTTAATCCAAAACATTTTTTGATGGGTATTCACAAGGTATTTAGTCTTATTCAATACATAATTAATTCTATTATATCTTTCCAAAAACGTTTTGGAAGATATTCCTAAGTGTTTTGGATATGGTTTTATAAGATATTGTTTATGATATGATATAAGGTGAAATAGAATGTATGTATTTTAGGATTTAGTGAAAGTGTGAGACTAAAGAATATGATCCCTAATTCCCAACTACATATGATTTATAGATATATCATATCTTATATTACATTGATAATTTAGATCATATTTTTCCATTAAGTAAAAAATTATGACTTTTCATATCATAAGAATGCATTTCCCATGCATTTTATAGTGTATGACTTTCCATATCATAATTCACGGTATACATTCTAATATCTAATATTAAATTGGTAATAAAATAATAAGTGTCAACTATCGAGTGATTCTTACATATTTTCAATCATTAAATATCTATTTCATAAGATGTAACGCACGAGATATGAATTCATGCAAGTGTTTCATGAATTGGATAAGGAATTTAATTTTTTGTTATGATGCATGAGTAAATTCATGAACAAATAATGATAACACTCAAGATCCCTATAAAGGATCCAACTACCATATTATGGGTGATATCATTCTCTTTCATGCTTTGTTGAAAATCCTTCACCATGTTGCTCTCTTCACCTACCTCCATTGCATCACAAGGAGCTGGCATATTATGAAGGGTAGAGAATCTTTCCCATATGATGAGAGATTCAATTTCAACTAGTGTATACCTCCATGAGAGTTATGTAATTTGAAATCATATACTGTGATTTTCATCAATCATGGATGAATATTTTTTCTACTTTAATCAATTGTGTCAAGTGCACATTTACTAGTTCATCATTTTCAGTATGTATAGTTTCATATTTATAGTATAATTATTGTGGTTTTGGCTTTTTATTTTTTCCATTGTAATTAAGAAGTGTTGTTAGATACATTTAAATCACATTATATATAATTATGTTCCCTCCCATCATATAATGATAACCATATATGTGTGTGTCACATGAATATAAAATCATTCATAAATCATCATATCATAATTTACCTCTGAGAATGAATTAAGTTTCTTAAAAATTTCAAAAAAATCTAAAAAAATGAACCAAAGAAAGAATGTGGATGATTCCTTCAAAACATATCCCAAGTGAAACATAGAAAATATTAAATAATATTTAAAAAGATGAAAAATTATTTCAAAGTAGATAAAAAATATTTGTAAAATAAGAAGAAATATACCTTATTTTTTTGATAACATTCTACAAATAAATAATTTAAAGATTAATGTTTTTAAAAAGTGATAAATTAAATATAAATTAATTTTATGAATTATGAAATATTTTAATGGAATCTTTATAATGAGAATTGAAGAAAATGGTTTGAGAAAGTAAATGAGTAGAAAACATAAAGAAATAGTGATAAAAATATGTGTTTCCCACCTTCATAAGTTTTTCAAATACAATATATAGAGACCATATGGAATTATTTAAATATAGGGAATGAAATAGAATACATCCTTGATGAATTATAAAGTATATGGACCTGAAGTTTAATGATTACAACAAAAAGAAAAGAGATAAAAAAAATTCCACTTATAAATGTTGAAATTGGTGAAATATAAATCAATTCGAGGGGAATGGTAAAAACACATGTAAATCCCCAAAATAAACAACGGTTAATAAAAAATGGGGGTATAAATGGAATTTAAATAAAAATTCTCCAAATAGAATCTCATTTAATGATAATCTAAAACAAGAAGATTAATTGGGATAGAAACCATTACCTTTACTTTTTACATCCATGGACGTTATCAGAACCTTTATATAATTAACATATAAATATAAATAATATATTTAAAAACTTTTTTATATTTTTTACCTATTATATTAATAATTTATACTCATTTATTAAATATACATAAGTTATTTATATTCTATTTTCATCATCAGATGTTGGTAGTATTCAGTATATAATTTTCATTTTAGTATGGTGATTTTGATCATCATTATATATTATTAATTTCATCATTAAAAGATTATTCCAAGTATTTGAATCATAATATAAAAATAATTTATAAATTACCTTGTTCAGTTTATAGAAGATACATGTACAGTATTCAATAATAGAATTTACAATATGCATGTTTCAAGTAACATTCCCAATATTAACGAGTTACTTTATAATGATCATCTATTTGGGTGATGCTATTATTGAAGCATAATCATGAAATATATTAATCATTAATATCATATATTTTCAATATTAATGTTTCGATACTCAACCATGATGAAAATGATGAAGATGGTCTAGCATGGTTCATGTAGTTGCTTGAATGAACCCAAACAATAACAAGTTTTACTAATGAATGTGACAGTGAAAAGAGTTATATTATAGTAATATAGTTTTTATAGAGGCATAATGATGTTAATAAAGAACATTAGAGTTTTTTATAGGGGATATAAATGAAATATATGAATTAATAATTATTAAACTTTGATATAATTACTCTTTCTTGTAATGTCTTTCTTAATAAAAAATGATTTGGGCCTCCTTATTAGGACTAAATGATACCCAAAATGAAGGATAAATTTATGATCAGACATGTGGGTAGGTATTCAAGAGTAAAATTAATGAGATAATTATTTTGGTATGGGTAGAGTAGTGGCCCTTTTAATGTTTATTTTTGAGTGATATATTTTCAATCTTTTAATCCTTAATTCTTATGAAATGTAATTTTAATAAGAAAAGTGCCCCAAAATAGAAAAAGGAAGAGGATATTATAATAATTATTAAATTTTAATTTTCTTTTTTATAATATTATACATCATTTTAATCATATATTGTACATTAATGTGTGTAAATTTTACTAATTTCATTCACAATTTACCCTAGTAACTTAATTTTTTCACAAAAACTAAAATTGAACCTATTACCTCATTTCAATACCCTGATTCCAAAATTAAAACAAATTTTATTAAATTAAATCTATAAATTTATAAAATTTATCTTTTAAATAAAATATACATAATAATTTATAAAAATATTGAATAAAAAACTTATTATGTGATTATATTTTGAATTACTATCACTCTTTATTTACTTAATAGATGCTAAATATTTACTACAAATTTGTATTATATTATTTATAATAAATTATTTACTTATATAAAATAATTACATGCCCAATATAATAATTTAAAAATACCCATTGGTTATATTCATTCCCAATCATGTTTATTTTAGTATAGTCATATTGCATATTTTCAATCCAACATATTACATTACATAATTTTATGAAATTCATTCATACCAATATATTAATTCATTCACAATATTTATATCATAGGTTTAATATTTTTCCTTCTTTATGTAGTAATAAATAGTATTCTTATCATGTTAATATACATTTTCACACCTTCTTTTGGAATTATAATAAACTAATATAATGAACAAACATCAAAAAACATAGAAATACAGCAGGAATGAAAATATTTAGTCATTAAACATAACAAATGGAACTAAAAATATTTATTCATAAAAAATTAAAAAAAATAAGAAAATTCTCACAAATAGAGGATAACCACCAAAAATGGAGTCATCAAACATCACCTAAAATCCACATAAATGCAAATTCAAGCAATATAGGACACCAAACACAAATTGTAATAGAGGGAACTGAACACCCACTTAAATTATCACCAAGAATATATGGAATGAATAGACTCTCATTGATGAATCCCATCAAACAAGAAGATAAAAAATATCATATTTCAAGAACCTTAAAAATGGGAACACTTTGGATAGAAACAAGAAAAAAAATATAATAGAAATTGTGATTTTACAACACAAATTTTTATAATATAATTCAATTTTTTAAAGTTATACCTTTACTATATTTTTTAAGTATTTAATTTCCCCATTTTAGGTTGAGGATATTATCTATGGGACACCACTTGTATTCATAGAAACTCCCATAATTCAAATAGTTAAACTTGTGAAACACCAAACACTTACTACACATGAAATATTTTAATTGAAATATTTTCGAAAGAACATAACATAATTTATATTACAAAACCAACCTTCAAGGTAAATAAGTATATCTTTCACAGTGATTAAAAAGTTTTATAGTATTTGAGAAAACAAAAATTATGCCAACTATAGTGAATAAATAGACTACCGGCTAAAATGATGAATTCAAAATTAAAACAAAAATAAATAAATAGGTACAAGAAAACATTAAAATAATAATATAAAAACATTGAAAATTAAATATCTAATAAAAATTAAAATTGATAAATTCAAAAAATATGAATTAAACCAATTTTAATAAATAAATATCAATACATATAAATTTAAAGAGTGTTATGACCCAATAATGCTATATTTTTTGGTTAAAAATATAAAATAGGATAAATATTTATATAAGATAGTATACATGATTTTAGAAAGAATTAAATAAAATTAATATCAACTAAATTTTGTAATATAATGTGTTTTATATGACAGAAAATAATGATATTTAAATAATATTATCTTAAAAGAATTTAATATTTGTACCTATAAGATGGAATATGGATTAAATAGTTTATATAATACTTTTTAGTAATTTAAAGATCTATTTTGAAATAAAAAAATAGAAAATCATAAGAAGGCACAGTGGAAAATGAGCATATGTGAAGTCTTCTAAAAAAATTCATGATGGTATCCATCTTTTGGAATTATTTTTTCTTAAACTCAAATTATTCAAAATAAACATGGTAATAAAAAATATAAAAAACTTTAAAGGGATTTATATAGTGTAAAAAAACTTTAAATCTTTAATAATTTTTATAAAAAATCATGTAATAAATATGAAAACTTCTAGTTTAAAAGCATCAAAATGTGAATGTGTTCAACATTTAAGGAATTAAGATTCCTTATAACCTAATATAAATTTGAATCAGAATAAATAAAAATGAAATACAAAAAAAAATAAGTAATAGTTACTGGGAATATATATTCATACATGGAAAAGGGGGATGTTTAATAGAAGAGGTAGAAATTAAAAAAATGGTAAAGGATTTTTGGAAAGTTAAAAATAAAGAACCATCACCAACAAAGTTGGCACCACTAATGTATTTATACTACCATCCATTTATTATGTATTTTTTAAACCACTCTTTAAATATATTTCCACTTCCAAATTTTTGATAGATTTCTAGATTATGTCATAATAAAATGGTAAATTTATCATAAGTATGTGATAATTGAAAATACATAAGGAATTATTTAATTTATGATGTCAATAGAAGTGAAAACATTTGTAACACAAGAGGAATACTATGTAACATGGATTTTCAAAAAATATGTTAATTTGAAAACTATAAAATAAAAGTGTATGATTGAAAGATGAAAATCATTGAGTATTAAATTATTATATGAATAATGATCCAATAGAAGTAAAATTTAGGGAATAAGGACCTTAGATAAATCCAAGAAGGTTGTTAATATATGAATAGTAGTCTAACTTAAGGGAATTTTGGGGATAGAGGAGAGTTTGATTGGGTGGGGGAAGAAATAACACTTGAAAATTATTTTTTTGGGTTAAAAACATTTATGAAGTGTGAAATTAATGTAAATTAAAGATTAATGGAGTAGATATATTCATAGGTGCGAAGATGGAATCAGTGATAGTAGTGGAGAAATGGTTATGGGGAGGTTCCAAGGAAAAGATGGTAGAGAGGAGGGGGGATTCAGAAAATTGAGGGTAGGTAGGGGAGGATAGAGTGGGTATGAATTAAGAAAAGGGAATATGGGATGTAAAAACAGTGGAAAGATTATGATGGAGGAAATTTGAGGTAAAATAGTGTATGAGATGGAGATACGTGTATATAAGAGTCCTAAAAATTATTATATAAAATACTAATAGACGATTTATAAATGAATAATTCTAAATAAAATTTTGGGGAAATAATACCAAGGTGTAACCATATCAAGCCTCAAAATTTTATATGGTAGATGTTGCAAAAAAAATCCTTGATACAAGTTTAGTATTGGTTCAGTCAACACACAGAACACCGTCAAATAATTATATATAAAAACCAAGAAATGTAGATTATATCGATATCATTTTTATAATAATTAAATAATGAAAATAACCTTTAATATTATAATATAACTAATACAAATTATATGAAGTATTTTATTTTCAAATAAAATACTATTTTTTATCATGTAATTTTTTTTACAAGGATAACCAAGTAAATTACAAACCTCTCTATTATCAAATGCAATGACATTCAAAAAAATTAATTATAATGAATCTTTGATCTCTAACCAATCTAAACAAGAGTTCTGAATGGGAGGAGAATAATGACCTTCTGACTTATCCTTGAGAAAGTCCACAAATGATATGTTATGATCATGAATTCTTGAAGAATGAAGTTGATATGAGTTCTATTGAGTAGATGTAATAATAATGATCCATTTATAACATAGTACATGTGTTCAGTGAAATATGTAGTTGGAATTGAAATTTTATAGAAGTCAACATTCTTTATTGACATTAAGATTTATAGGGTTTTTAATACATCTAGTGACATATAAATTAGAAATTTATTAAGAATATACATTATTCATTAACTATGATATTTAATCAGTATATTTTAAACAAAATAATAATAATAAAATTAAAGATTCAAATTTCTTAAAATAATACAGTTGGTATACCAGTGATGTTGATTATCAATGCTACCAGATTATTGAACTTTACACCATTCTAAGGAAAACATCAACTGAAATAATAAAATTTTCATTATTAAAATATGGGAATTGAATTAATAATAAATTATAGGGGTCTTCTACATTTATTTAAGATGGTAACTAAAATTTTAAGTTCTAAAGAATAATTAAAATGAAAATTCATAGTTTAAATTTAAGATTTCAGATATAATTTAAAATTAGAAGAACATTAATAGATATAATGAAAATGTGTACCTGTTTAACTTCATAATAAAATATAGATGCATTAATATTCTTGATAGGAAAGACTATTATTATATGTGTCATATGTTACAACATTAAAATCCATACTAGTGTAAAATGGTTCAAATGTTATAATAAAATACTCAAAGAATACATAAAAATAGAAATGAAAAATAAAAACATGATATCTAAAATTTCAAGTGGAAGAAATATAAATGTAATTAAGAATACCAAACATATTTAATTTATTCATATTTGGATGGAACAACTCCAAGCAAGGTAGTTATTATATGATAAAGTGTTTCTATAAATATCTTTATTCTTAGAACCAGCCATTTTATTCTAAATAGAAGATAGGTATGTGTACATAAGTATATATAAAATCCATATAATATCAAAAAAAAGGATATGATTTCTAAAAAATTTACCCCAATGAGAATTTTAATAATAAAAATAATTATATGATGTATATGATAAATTATCAATAGTGGCTTCTAATTTTTAATGTTGTGACCAACTGAAATAACTATCACATAATTTGGAAACAAATTAAAATAAACATATTCTACACAAAACATAGACCATAGTGTATTTCATTGTGATCAAGGATTTTATCTCCACTTATATACAAGGAATAAAGGCCCATTATAGATAATTGAATGTCAGGGAAAGTGACATCAAACTATAGTTTCCAAATAAAAAATAATCAAACCAACTATAGTATATTTTCATTATTCATGTTTTAAAAAAAATATAAAAATGAAAAATAATGATATGATTAAACATATAATAAATGATTCATAAAATTTGATAACTAAAATTACAAACCAATGATATTGAGAAATAATAATTATTAATTATAAACTCTCATAACATAAAATCCTATAAAGAAAAATATTATATAAAATCTAAAAATAGAGGCATGATAATAGTCAATAAGAAATTATAATGATTTTAGTACATAAAGATAATTCCATAAGATGTTATCAATCACATTACATATATGTTTTGGGTTCATCTTGAAGTACTAAAAAATCCTTCTAATATGTGGTGTATTGGTAACCTATTTAAAGATAGAAAAGGATTACCATGAAATCCTTTAAAACTATAACGAAAAGGAATGAAAATAATCAGTAGAAAATTTTTTCACATGTAATTAACCTTGATAACATGAATTAATATGTGAGGGTTCTATATATGAAAATAAATGTACATTTTGTGCATCCTCTGTAATAATGATGGAAAAATAAGTTTTGTAGTGATAATGTTTATGAATAAATATTTTAACATAATATTTTTAAAATAAACTATAACTAAACCAAGAATTGGTATAAAATTTATTTATTAATAAATTTAAATATATTGAAATAAAACCATAAGTTTCGAAACAAAGTAATAAATAAAAGATTATATTTTTTATTTGAACAAGAACTTTTTATTGGAAACATCCGATCAGTAACCTAATTGAGATGATGGAGGAAAATTATTAAGGTAAAATGAATTATTATTAGAAAATATACTTCTTATTAGAGGTGGACTAAAAATTAAATGACAACTATATATTATAATATAGATAAAAATGAAATATAAACCCTACATAATGTAGTGATGGAGTGAAAAAGATAAGTGACAGAGTGAAAAGACCAATAAAACCCTAGATAGAAAATTAATATTGAAATAGAACACCTGGAGAGTATAGATATAGTTAAATTAGATCAGGGATGTCAAACTAGACAAGGAGGTTATGAGTCTAGAGAATAAAATAAACCATAACAAATTTGAGAAATCAAATATTGATATGAGGAGATAGGATTGTTAAATAACTGAAGGTATATTTCTTTATTTGATTGTGGGGGTAAGGAATAAAGGAGATAAGAGGTATATGAAGCCCTTTTTAAATGCGGAGAAGGAGAGAGATGTATTTAGGTGAGGTGGAGCACTGATTGAGAGGCGACTAGGTGGATTCGGTGAGATGACGCGGAGGTGGTGAAGTTGGGATGGTGAGGAGAGGTGAGGTAGATGCAGTGAGGTGGAGGTGGTGAGGTGAGGTGAGGAAGAGGTGTCATAGAGGAGGTGTTGGGATGAGGAAGCACAGAGGTGACAATGTGAGCTATAGAAAACATGTTATAGGTAACAAAGTGAGGAGAATGTCATGAGTAGGGGATTTCTTTGGGTGGATAGTTTCCACCATATAGTGATAGAGGTGGGGAAATAGGGTGGGTGTGTATAAAAATCCTTATCTTTTTCTTAAACATTAATACATGATTTAATTACATAAAATTACACATAATACAACCTTAAATATCAATAATTCTAGTGTAATTTTTAATTAGGTACATTGAATTATAACTTCAATTAGGAAATACAACATCTTTATTGAAAACTTCCTTAACATGCTTGAGATTAAAACTGCATTGGATAACCTGCAGAAATACATAAGAAAGGCGTGATCTATAAAGCCTAGTAATTAAATAAACAATGAATAACATGATAAAGAAAATACATGTTAGAAAATATTCATATAAATGAATCATAAAAATAATATTAATAATAAGGCATGACATAGCATGATAATCATAACATGGGAAATGTGGCTACAACTTAAAACAATGCATCATAAACATAGGTCAAGGATAATCCCACCAAGACATCACGGTGGACAAAAGTCATATAAAATAATCAGGCACACTCCTATCCAAAAAATTCTTATCATGATACTAAACATTACCCAATACATTGTAATTCTATATAATTTTAAGTGCATCTGTTACTTTCATTTCATTCTCTTGATTAAGTGTTCCTCATATATCATAAAACATGGATTCATTCATCATCGTAATTTATTCCATGATCAAGGATTGTTAAATAAATAAATTTAAATCCCCAATCAAAAGGTATATGTTCATAAAATTTAACACCCTTAATATGAAATTAATATGGTATTCATTACATAATTGGTTTGGAATGAAAAATCACGGTAAACATTCAGCAGCACAATGGCATCACTTAAAAATTATTAAAATAGGGAGAAATTGGTATATAATCCTTTTTAAATGAATTTTAAAGTAATAGGGACATGTAAGTACATGGCCAAACCTTTATAATTATAAAAATAAGGAATAAGATAATAAATAATCTTGAATAAAAAAGAGAAAGGAAAGGATGCTTACGAAATTTTGGCATAGTAAGGGGTGTACATGGGAGGTATTAATGAGAGAGAAATGGGTATATCATCATTCATAAATAATAATTTTAGTATGGGAAGGTTTTAAAACATACCCCATCATTATTAATTTATAATAAAACTTCATAACAAGATAAAGAAACTTGAATAGAGATGACAAAGGAAATAACCCTTACTTGAGTGTGTGGCTCTAAAAGATTGAAAAGGGGATTATTGAGAGATTGGGGAATCTTGGGAGGATTATTGAGATTTAAGGGAAGATTAATGAATTTTTATAATTATTTTTAGCGAATATAAGTGGGATATTGGGTGTCTTTAAATAGGAAACTAGAGGGGAATTATTTAATATTTCACAAACATAGGTTTTGGACTCTATTTAAAAAAATATTCAAAACCACAAACCTTAAAATGGTTTTTCCCTTGTTTTCTTCCAAAGTGAGGAGGTTTTAATTATTTTATTTTTAAAAGGTATTAACATATAAAAATATAACCATTTCCTATGTGGATGATAGTCACTCTTTTAAAGAAATGAATTTAAAATCATAAAATATATTATATATGTTGGAGGATTCATAAAGGCGTTATAAAATTAATAAAACAAACTTAAAATCACATTATTTTAAGGTTAAAACATATATTTAGATTATTATTACCATTATAGTATTTATAACATCTTTTTTTGGACATTATGATTTCATAAAACACACCGTATACTTATACGGTATTTAATTTTTACCCGAAAATTCGACTGTCTCATAAAATTATGAAAAATTCTCCATTATATAATTTTAAAATTATGACTCTAAAAATAATATTTATTTTATATAAATAATTTTATAAATATGGTAAATTTATATTTTAAAATAATATTTGACATTTATTGAAAAATACTGGGTTTTTTTACAATAATAGTTTTTGAACCCTTATAAAAAGTACATTTCACTTTAATAAACCTTATTTAACAATAAAGTTTTATTAAAATACTATTTATTTCATAATAAATTAATTCATAAAAATAAATCACTGAATTGAATTAGAATATTACTCGAAAATACAATTTGTGTTTAGTTGAATTAAAATCAAAATCATTTATAAAGTAACAATAAAAAAATGAAAATAAATTTATTATTAAATAAAATATATAAATTCATATTATTAAGTTATTGAAACATATACCTTTATTACACTAGTTTACACCCTAAGAGTAATGTGCGTAATGATTAGACTTTCATGGGGTCGTTTGGAAAACATGGTTTGGGTTGGGATCTTGATTAGCTTGAACTTCTCCCATAAATGGTTTTTATCATTCTTATGTTATTGAATCTCAACTTGGGATTGGTTAAGGGAAAATCTCAGTGATTTTATCTCCCATAAAATATTTGATAAATGGGATTTATAAGGTACAATCCTACTATATGAGGCCATCAATTCCTTTGTATGTGTTAATTGGATTCGTTAAAGCCCTATTTTTATACTAATCATGTGATCACAGTTCAATGGATATATTAACAATGGTAAATATTCTTAATGGTCTTTAAAATCCAATAACATATAACCAAGTAAGTTTATATGTTTTCTAAAACCAAATTATATAATAATACATTTAATTAAATCAAAAACGTGAAATTCATTAATAATAGTTAGGGTCATTACAATATTCCCCCATTAAGAAATTTTTCCCTCAAAATTTTTATTTCACATATTAAATCAGATGATGGTAACTCTATTTCATCACCTCCTCTGGTTCCCATATTTCTTCTTCAAACTTGTGGTTTTTTCACAGCACTTTGACCAGGTGCGTTCTCTTATTATTTATAACATTGTTTCTATGATCTAACATATTCACTGGATTCTTCTCATAAGAAAGGGCATTCTCCAATAGTACCACCTCTGGATTGATTACATGTGAGGGGGCTGGTATGTACTTCTCCAAGAGAGATACATAGAATACATCATGTACTCGAGATAGGTTAGGTGGTAGTGTAAGTCGATAAGCCACCACTCTGATGCGATAAAGGATCTTAAAGGGGTTGATGTATCTTGGACTATGCTTTCCCTTCTTCCCAAATATCATCACTTTCTTCCATGGAGATATAAGGAGGAATACCATGTATCCAACTTAAAACTCTAGGCCTCATCAATAATTTTCAATATAGATCTTTTTCCAACTCTGAGCAGCCTTAATGTTCTACTAAATGGTCTTAACCTTTTCCACCATTTCCTGGACCATTTTAGGACCTATCAGTTTTCATTCCACAACTTTATCTCAGTGTGCAAGTGTTCTCTAGCTCTTCGTATAAAGGGTTTCATATTTATCCATTTGGATGCTTGAGTGGAAACTATTATTGTAAGAATTAATCTAGAGGAAGGTGTTGATCCCATCCTCCTTTAAAGTCCATTGAGCCTAATCTCAACATTTCCTCAAGTTTCTAGATAGTCTGCTCAGATTGGCCATCATTTTGAGGGTGATATGTCATGATAAAGTTCAACTCAATATCTAGAGTGTGTTGGAGACTCTTCCAGAACTTAGAGGTGAATATTGAATCTCAATCGGATACAATCAATAGTGGCACTCCACGCATCCTGACCACTTCCCTAATGTATATTTGTGCAAGTAGATCCAGTGATAACACTCTCATGTTGTAATGAATTGTGCAGTCTTTGTAAGATGATCCACCACAACCCATATATAATTATTCCCTCTTGATGTATTTGGAAGATCAGCAAAAAAGTACATGGTGATGTTTTTCCATTTTCATGTAGGTATGGGTAATGGTTGCATCATCCCCATGGATTTTTTCCTTTCCACATTCACTTTCTGGAATACAAGACATCTTGATGTATATTTTGTGATCTCATTATTTGTATTGTCCCACCAATAGTGTTCTCAGAGATCTCAATGAATCTTTGTTCTTCCTGGGTGGATGGAGGAGGTTGAGCTATGTGAATTATCCAACAGATCCTTATTTAACTCAGGATTTTATGGTATGCATAGTCTTAACCTAAATCTCAAAACACCTTCATCATTAACATTGAACTCTGAGGGTTTACCTTTGCTTATAGCTTCCACTTTCTTCTGAATTCCCACATCAACTCTTTGAGCATCCTTTAACCACTACAGAATAGATGGTTGAGCAATCATTTGTGAATGGATTGATGATGTTCCTTCCGTTATGATTCCAATTTCCATCCTCTTTAAGTCTAAGAAGATCAAATCCTTCCCAATTATAATCAATAATAGAATTTCAAGATCCTTTATACTTAGATCATCTACCACTTTATTCTCCTTCCCAGGATAGTGTTGTATTGATCAGTTATAGTTTTTTATCATCTCTAACCATATCCATTGGTGAATATTCATCTCATTTTGTATGAATATATGCTTGAGGCTTTTGTGATCCTTATATATTTCAGAAAATTTCCCAAAGAGATCATTCCACTAAATTTTCAAATTTAATATCACTACCGCTGACTCCAGATCATGTGTTGGGTAGTTCTATTCATTAAATTTCAACTTCCTTGAAGCATAAGAAATGGCTTTGTAATTTTTCATCAACACGCAACCTAGGACCTTATTCTAAGCATCACTAAATACCATAAAAAATCTCCACTTTTGGGTAGTGTGAGCATAGGCGTAGTGATAATCCTCTTTTTGAACTCCTTGAATCTTTCTTCACATTCATCATTACATGAAAACTTAACTCCCTTTCGAGTTATATTGGTAAGAGGGTTTGAAAATCGTGAGAAATTTCTCAGGAATCGTCAATAATACTCATCTAACCCAAGGAAACTACATATTTCTATCATAGATACTGTCCTCTTCCATCCTCAAATTGCTTCAGTTTTTTAAGGGTCTATATATATCTCATTTATTGTGATTATATTCCCCAAGAAAGAGACTTCCTTCAACCCTAAATCACATTTTATGTACTTACATAAAGCTTTTTCTTTCTCAAGGGTTTTAGCATAGTACTCAAATTCTCTTCATGCTCCTCCTTAATTTTGGATTATATTAGAATATCAACTATAAATACTAGAAATAAATGTTGAGGTAATCTTATAAGACTCTATTCATCAAGTCCATGAATATTACTAAATCATTAGTGTGCCCGAATGGCATTACTATGAATACATAGTACCCATACCTGTACAAAAAGCAGTCTTCGGGATATCCTCCTTTACCCTAAATTGGTAATATCTTGGTTGTAGATCCACCTTGGAAAAGTATTTTGCTCCATGTATCTAATAAGACAATACATCAATACGTGGAAGAGGATACTTTTTCTTTATAATGTTCTTGTTGAGCTCACAATAATCAATGAAAAGGTGCATTTACCCATTGTTCTTCTTGATAAAGTGGACCGGTACACCCCATGTTGAAGCACTTGGGAATATGAACACTTTATCCAGATTCTCCTGCAGTTATTTCTTCATATCCTCAAGTTCCACAACAGTCATTCTATATAGATTCTTGGATAATGGTAACTGAATAAACTCTGGGAATTGACTTTAATAAAGTTTTAGTATTTGTTAGTAACTAACCTTTTCATTGAATAAAGTTTTTTTTTCAGGAATTGGACCCAATCCATTGTAATGAATTCCATCATCCTGAAAATTTAAAATCATCATATTCAAAAAGAATGAGGGGAAGAATTTTTTGTTTGTTGTAAGTCTATATTTGTCGAAATCAAAGAAAGAATGAAGTTTTTTAGGGATTGGGAAAGAATAATGTTATTTCTGGTGTTAAAAAGTTTTCATACTTTCTAAAACAAAATAATATGATGCTTGGATGATCATGAAGTTCTCACAAATAATGAAACACTCATGATAAAAGCATTTGAAGAAACGGTGGAGAAGTTTGAAGAATTTCAAAGTTACAAAAAAGATATTTCCATCATAATGGGAATTACAACGTAATGAGATGAGAACTAAAAATATTATGCTGATCCATAGGAAGAAATGTTTTGTACTAATATTTCCATACCGGGAAAATCATACTGAGATTTTTGTAATGTGAAAATCGAATTGATATTTTCTTATGGGGAAAATTGTAATGAGATTTTCATATTGGTAAAATTGAACTGAGATTTTCTTACTCAAATTTTTCATACTGAGATTTTCATACTGGGTTTTTTGTACTGGGAAAATCATACTGAGATATTCACACTCGAATTTTAGTACTTGGATTTTTTGTACTGAGAACTAAGATTTTCATACTGGTAAAATCGTACTGATATTTTCATACTTAGATTTTTGTACTTAGTTTTTCATACTAAGGAAATCATGAAGAATTATTCATAATGAATAGTCCATACTAATAAAGAAATAGATCGTAATGATATGAAAAATAAAAAGGTTGTAATGAGATGATAAAGAAATAGATCGTAATGAGATGATAAAGGAAATATATCGTAATGAGATGAGAATGAAATGTATTGTAATGAGGTGAGAAAGAAATAGGTCATAATAAGATGATAAATATATAAATTTTTGAATAATTCAAAATTGAAATTCAATTTTGTGTAAATATCAGAGAAATTTATGGAGGTTAGAAGAATTAAATTTTGACGTTTTAAATGCAATATATTTTCAGAGATATTATATTTGAGGAAGAATAGAATGTTTTCAAGTTATTTACCTTTATTTTCTTTTTAGTCACCTATAAATACTTCCTCATATCATTCTTTCATTTAAAACTTTTATATATGCACAAAAGGTGGAGCTATGGATAATTTTAAGTAAAACTTCCAATCTTATCGAAGAAGAATTGTATTGAACATTCTAATAGAATTTTGAGTGTTTTATATTGAGAATGAGTTCATTTAATTGAATCATCGTATTGTGAAAATCAGATCTAGGATCTGGCATTATCATACTCAAAAAATAGGATCTAGGATCTAATATTATCATACTCAGAAAATCAGATCCAAGATCTAGAATTATCGTACTCAAAAAATCATATCTAGGATCCAACATCATTGTATTCATAAAATCATATCCAATATCATCAGATTGAGAAAATCATATTTATTCAAATCAGACTAAGATTTCAAACTAATAAATTTTGGATCAGATTCAAAAAAGTCTTTATTATTTTGTTTGGATCAATTTTTTATAATAAAACATTTTAAACTGATCGGAGTCAGTATAATCATTCATATCGTGATATATAAGGTGTCTAATGAGAGTTTCTATTATTTTATTTCACTTATTCTTAATAGTGGATTTCCATATACCCATGTGAGTGGCTATGGTAATAATGCAGGTTCTCATATTGTGGTTGAACCTTTTAAATCTTATGTGATTTACTTTCTTTCCTACTATTGCATGAATGAGTTTTTACTAAAATTTTATAAGGCTATAAATGTTAATAGGTTATAGGGTTTTTTTTAAAAGAATTAAAGTTTATAAAAGTAAACAACTGATTCACCCTCCCCCCTTCTCAGTTGTTATTCGATCCTTTGGAATGTAAATTGTTATCAGAGGGAGGTTCCCTTGTTGAATCCTTAACATGGATAATATTAATTCTGTCAAAAGTATATGAATTCCTATATTCATTGGAAAAAATTATTATGGATAGAAAAATATGATGATTTCTTATCTTCTATATCTTAGCATGGAATTTTCATATACTTCTCCAGCAGGTTTTTCACCCATTGATAAAGATGCTCCTATAACGTTTGCTAATAATATAAATATATAATTTGATGGAAATGCTAGAAATGTTATCCTTATGTCATTATCGGATAATGTTTATCAAAATGTGATGGGTCTCAAAACTTTAAAAATTATGTGAGACAAGATGGAAAGGGTTTTTGAAGGGAATGCTAATGTCAAGGAAGAAAATCTTCAAATCTAGTGTAATAAGTATGAAGACGTCAAAATGAGAGATGAAAAAACAATTGATGAATATTTCACCAGAGTAAATGAAATTTTTTGCAACAACAGAGGATTTAGATGTGTCCTTAAATATTAAATAATTGTGAAGAAACTTATGAGAAAATTTACGAATAGGTTTGATTCTAAAATTTATTCTTTAAAAGATAAGGATGATTTATCTCTTGATGAATTGAATAACTTTCTTATTACATATGAAATGAAGAAAGCTATAATGTTTAAAAAGAAGATGAAATATGAAGTGGCTTTGGAAGCTATGAGAAAGATGAAAATCCAAGATGTTGAAGAAGTTAATACTTGTGAATATGAAGACAAATAGAATTATTATTTGAATGTAAAAATCATGTCCCTTATATCCAAGAACTATAGAAGAGGAAAAGAGTATGGAGGAAAACTTCCTCTCAAATGTTTTTAGTGTGGTGGAATTAAGCACTTTTCATTGAATTTTCCCAAGAATAAATTTGTATAATATCGAGATGATTTGAATGAAAACCCTTAATGGAATACGTGGAAAAATGATAAATAAGGAAATTCATCCAACAAATACAAGAAGAAGTTTACTGGAAATAAAAAAAAAGTATGTTGAGTAAGAGAGTTGAATCAGACTCAACTGAAAACAATTCTTCTAGAGATGAAATTTCAGAAAAATTCAGAACCTTTATTGCATAAGTTGAAAAAACAAAAGACTCGTCAGATAGTGAAGATGGTAGTGAAGAATATTATAGAGAGTATCATCTCATAATAGATATTCTTGAATGTATTGATAAAACAAATCTCTCAACAAATATATCATAATGATAAAGAAAGACTATAAAGAAGTTACTAAAAGAAGAAAATATTTCATCATGTAAGAGTATGAATACATCGAGGAGATTTTAAGTTATAAACATAATATTTATGAACAGGGAAATATGATTGAATATCTCAGTAAGAATATATAAGATAAGTAAGAACAAGTTAACAAGTTTCAATCAAAAATTCTTAAGTCTGAAAGTACCATGGGGAAGATGAATGAAAACTTCAAAAAATCTTTAGAAGTAAAAGATAAAACTTATAAAGTTTCTAAGAAGACTCAATATGAGAATTAGGAAAAATATCCTCTTACTAAAAAAATATTCCATCCTATTATTTTAACATTTTAGGTTCCAAAAAAAGTATTGGGAAATCTTGGTTGGATAAAGGATGTGAGAAACCTATAAAATATACAAAATTATAAAACACACTCAAAAGAAAAGATAGCCCACATCCTGAGTATGTTAGAGCTGAAAGATGTTTCCAAAAACAACAAGGTTTCTATAGAGAAATAACTTTATTGAATATAAAATCAAGATTTAATGGATATTAAATGTTTTTTGGAAACTATAGTAATAGAGATTATAATTTTTGGTATGACTTATCTCTACACATAAAATTTTTTGAGAAATGTGGAAAAAAATAGAGAAAGTAAAATGAGAAACTTTCTTAACTCAAAGAAAGTTGAAAAGGATAATTCTCAAAATGTTAGAAACCGTCAAAAAAATAAATTTTAATTTATGGAAGAATTTTGTGGAAGATTTGATAAGTCTATCCATCTTGGAAAAATATTAATGAAACTCCTTCCCAAACAAATTTCTTATAATAGAAAATAAAAGAAAGCTAAAAATAATAAAGTTGAGGAAATATATTTTTTTTGAGATAGCCTTAAAAGAAAGTAAAAGGAACAAACCATAGATACTTGATATTGGTTTTTCTTCACATATGATAGGAGATATAAAAATCTTGAAACATGTTGAAAGTCTTGATATAGGATAAGTTACCTTTGGGAATGATGGTTCCTTAAAAATAAAAGGAATTGGAATGGCTGAGATTGAATCAGAAAAGTTGAAATATAAGAAAGTTTTATTTATTAATAGGCTAAAACATAACTTGCTTAGTGTAAGTAAAATTTTTGATGATGAAAAATAAGTTGTTTTTATAAAAAAAATTTGTATCATAAAAAGTGTAAAAGATGAAAAAGGTTTTATAAATGTAGATAAAATAAGCAGGAATCTCTTTCAAATAGGAGAATTCAAAAACTCATGTTACTTGAGGGATAAAGATGAAAATAAATTATGGCACTAAATACTTGGAAACCTTGGGTAGAGAAACATGAATAAACTTTATAAATTTGATGTTGTCCATAATTTTTTAGAATTTCAAAGAAGAGATGAAGATGTTTTTATTACTTTCCAGAAAGAAAATATGACTGACAAGATTCATAAAAGAGTTGAGATTCAATCTAGCAGACCACTTGAACTTATTCATTCCAATTTATGTGTGTCGATGAGACATCAATCAAAAAAATGGACATATATTTTATCAATTTTATTTATGATTTCACTCAGATGAAAAACATCATGTTTATAAATCACAAGTCATAGGTAGTTTAAATGTTCAAATTCTTCAGGAAATATGTTAAGAAAGAAATTTGGGTTTCCATAAACATGTTGAGAACAGATGATGGTACCAAATTCAAAAACAATACTTTTAAAACTTAACTAATAAATCATGGTATCAAACATCAATATAGTGATCCTTATACTCCACAAAAAATGGAGGGGCAGAAAAACAATACTTTCAAAGTTCTATTGGAGATAAGATGTTAATATTATTGTACATATTCAAAATATATGTTTTTTGAGACTCTAAACTAATATGACTCCTTATGAAATGTCGTATAACAAAAAAACCTTCATTTAAATACTTCAAAAAATTTATGATTCCATGTTTTCTCAAAATAAAAAATATAGGTTTCTGATAGTTTGATAAGAAAGATGAGGAATGAACATTTATGGGTTATTCACCAAATGGATGACGTTAAAAAAGTTGGAGAAAATGTTACAAAAGTTGGTGGACTCATATGACATGAAGGTAATTGAAAATCAAAGTTCCTTAACAAAAGTGGTTGATAATGCTAAGGAGGATACACTAGAGAATTCCAAAAATAGTGAATATTATCCAAAACATACTTATTAAGATTCATATTAGTCTTGTGGTGAGGAAAGTGAAGCTGAGAGAGAAACATTGATATTTACTACCTTAAAAAAACATGTTGAGTCCAAAAAGATTATTTAGAATCATAAGTCTCTGGTTAATATTAGAAAGAAGTTGAGATTAGAAAATCAAACTTCACTTATACCAAAAGTTGAACCAAAATCAGTTTCATAGGCTATTCAACATAATGAATGGGTGGACTCTATAAAGTAATATCATGATATATTTGAAACTAATGAAACATGGGAACTTGTTCCAAGTACAATAAATAAAAATGTTATCATAACAAATTGGGTTTATAGAAACAAATTGAATGAGCATGGAGAAGTTTCAAGAAACAAATAAATACTTGTTTGTAAAGGATATGCACAGGTGGAAGGATTGGATTTTGATGAAACATTTTCCCCTATTTCAAGGCTACAAACTATCAAAATGTTTCTTATAGTGGCTTCTCATTCAAATTAAAAAGTTTATCATATGGATATAAAGTCATCTTTCTTAAATAGTGACATTGAGGAAGAAGTTTACATTGAACAATCTTGTAGATTTATACTTGATGAGGATGAAAATAAAGTTTTTAAATTGAATAAATCTTTGTATGGTTTGAAATAAGAACCACATGCATGGTATTATAAGTTTGAAATTGTTTGATAATAGTGAACTTTTCTAAAGAAAAAGTTGATAGAAACTTTTATGTGAAATATGTTGACTCTAGAACTATAATTGTAATTTTTTATGTGGATTATATAATTTTTTTGTGGATAGAGAATATTCTTGCAAAACATTTTCTGAGGAAATGAAGATGAATTTTTAAATTTCAATATTGGGAGAATTAACTTTCTTTATTGTCTTTCAAGTTAAAAAAATTATAGTACATTTTATTATCTCAAGAAAATTATGTCATGGAATTTTTAAATAAGTTTGGAATGCAATAATCCAAAGAATATTCAACTCCTATTTCATTGATCACAAAGTTGATTAAATATGAATATGGAACAAGTGTGAATTAGAAAGACATTCGAAAGCTAATAAGAAGTCTTATTTACCTTACAGCCTCAAGTCTTGATATTTTTTATATTGTGACTTTGTGTGTTATGTATCAAAGTAATCTAAAATAATCACATATATTGGAAGAAAATATGATTCTAAGATATTTTAACAGAATAACTTCACATGGTTTGTTATAAAAAATAAATAGTGAGATGAAGTTTCATGGTTATACTGATGCCGATTAGGTTGGAGATTGTAATGATAAAAAATAAACCTTAAGAGGAACATTTTTCTTGGGTTAATGTTGTGTGAGTTGGTATAGAAAGAAATAAAGTTCAATAACTTTGAGCACAGATGAATCTGGATATGTTGAAACTACTCAATATTGTACTGAAAAATTGTGGATAAAAGTTTAGTTTTAAGATTTGAAAGTAAATGTTCTAAATCATTAAAGATACTATGTGATAATCATAGTCCAATTGATCTTTCTAATAATATTGTCAAACATTCAATATCAAAACACATTGATATAAAATTTCACTTTATAAAAATGAAAGTTTCTTCTAGATATGTTTTGTAGGAATACATTTCAATAAATTATTTTATAGCTAATGTCTATAAAAAAATTCTAAAAGAAAGGTTTGCATAATTGAGGCTGAAACTTCATGTTTAGCCGTATCTCATGTCTTTCTAAACCTCATAAGAAATATCCCCCACTGTGCTTTGGATTATGTTGACAAAGGGGCAGAGAAAGTAACAACATTGTACTTTGTAAGAAGTTTTTACTTATATTTATTTTATGAATCTGAAGTTGTGGTCATCATATAATGGGGGAGAGAAAAAATTAATAAAGTAAAAAATAGGGGAGATAAAAATAAAATGTGAAAAGAAATGTGAGGAGATTTTATCTTTACATGGCCAAAAAATTCGATTACCAACGAGGGGTGGAATTTCTTCAAAAACATTACTTTATTCAATAGTGTGGCTTTAGGACAATCTTTTTTGAGAAAGGATATGTTTTTTATAAAAGTAAAAAAGTTGAGTTGTGAAAAAAATTATGAGATTTTGAAAGGTTGTTAACAAGAGTTGTCAAAAAATACAAAGGGGGAGATTGAAGAACTTCTAAGAATTGTTTGTAAAAAATCTTTTGTATTTTTTGACAGTTAACCTTTTCATTGAAGAATGTTTTTTTTTCATTAATGAAACTCATTCCATCATAATAAGGTCCATCAGCATTACAATTGAAAATAATCGGATTCAAAAAGAACTATGGGAAGAACTTTTTTTTGCTGGAAGTATGTCTTTTCCGAAATCAGAGAAAGAACAATGTTACTAAAGAGTTTTGAAAGAAGAACGTGAATTCAAGAGTTAGAAATTTTTCATACTTTCTAAAACAAAATTAGACATTGCTTTTCAGATCAATAACTTCTCACAAATAATGAAAACACTCATTATGATATCTTTTGAGGAAACAATGGAGATGTTTTAAGAATTTTATAGTTGAAAAAAGAGATTCTCATTGTATTTTGAATTATATCATAATGAGATAAGAAAGAAAAAATGATGTTGAGCCTAAGGAATAAATGTTTTGTACTGAGATTTTTGTAATGGGAAAATCGCACTGAGATTTTTGTACTAAGAAAATCATACTGGTATTTTTTTACTGAGATTTTCATACTGGTATTTTTGTATTGGGAAAATTGTACATCTATTTTCATACTCCTGTTTTCGTACTCATATTTTTGGTACTGAGATTTTCATACTAGTATTTTCATACTGGGAAAATCATACTAATATTTTCATACTTTGATTCTCATACATAGTTTTTTATACTGATTAAATAAAACTAAAGTATTCATAATGAAGAGTTTTTATTGAGAAATAAACAGATTGTAATGAGATGAAAAATAAATAGATCATAATAAGTTGATAAAGGAAACAGATCGTAATGAGATGAGAAAGAAACATATCAAAATGATCTAATAAATAAATAGATCATAATGAGGTTAGAAAGATATAAATAGTTGAAGATGTAAAATAAGAAATTGAATTTTGTGTAAATATCATAGAAATATAAGTGTGTATGAAGAAGTCATACTTGAATTTTTAAATGTAATATATTTTTGGATATTTTGAGATTTGAAGAAGTGGGGAAGGTTTTCAAGTTTCCATCCTTTGTTTTTAGAGTCGCCAATAAATACTTCCTCAGATCATTTGTTCATTTAGAACTTTTACATACACACAAAAGGTGGAGCTACAGAGAATTTTAAATAAAAGTTTTAATATAATTGGATAAGAATCATATTAAGGGTTCTAGAAGAAGTTTGAGTGTTATATATTGAGAATTAATTCATTATATTGGATCATTGTATTGGGAAAATTGGATCTAGTATCTAGTATTATCATAATCAGAAAAAGAAATCTAGGATCTATCATTATTTTGCTTAGAAAATCAGATCCAGGATCTAGCATTATCGTACATAGAAAATTGGATCCAGGATCCATCATAATTATATTGAAAAAATAAAATAAAACATCATCAGATTGAGAAAATTAGATCCATCCAAATCAAACTAAGGATTCATACTGAGCAATTATAGAGAAGATTCAACAAAGTCTTTATTCTTTTTTTTGGATCAATTGTTTTATAGGAAAACATTTTAAACTGATAGGATTCATAATAATCATTTATATAGAGATATAGGAGGTATCTAATAGGAGTTGGAACAAGTTTTATTCACTTATTCATAATAGTGGATTTCCAAATACCCACAGGAGTGGCTATGGAATGGATTTAGGTTCTCACGCTAAGGTCGAACCTTGTAAATCTTGTGTTATTTACTTACTATCCTACTATTGCATGCATGAGTATTTACTAAAAGCTGATAAGGATATAAATCTTAACAGGTTATAGGGGTTACGTTATGAAATGAATTAAAAATTATAAATGTAAATAACTAATTTAACCCCTCCCCCCCCCCCTCCCCTCTTCTCAGTTGTTATTTGATCCTTTATAATTTTATTAATCCCTACATATAATATCAATTGAAAATTCAACATCTCAACTAGGAGGAAGACTAGAAAATTCCTAAGGAAATTCATTAGAGTGTTCCCTCACAATGGTAATGTCTTTGAGGATGGTCTTTTCCTTAGGCTCGATCATTTGAGATAGATATGCTTACTCATAGGGAAATAATATTCATGCTTGAGATGATGGTGCTAAAAAAGATCCATCCTTATCCTTGTATTTTTATAGATTCTTAGGACGACTCACAATATGTAGAGTAATTTCCTTATCATAGAAATTTATGTTATTTACATATTAATAAATACAATCCATGCCCATAATGGCATCATATTTCATCAAATAGAGTATGAAAATTTTATTCAGGAAGTTCATGTCACAAATTACGATAGAGGAGGAGTTTATACTTTGGATGGAATAATTTCCCAATTTTTCCTCTTTACAAATAACTCTACTTCTATGTTTTGTGATGGTGTTTGAATAGTTCTACTAAATATTCATGATATGAAGGAATGCATAGAACCTGAATCAAAAAGTATGTTCTTTATTCTTCAATGAATAAATAGCTTACTTTTGACTACCTCATTGTTGGGATCCACTTCGGAAGTTTTGATGGAAAAAGATCTCCATTTCTACCTTGGAGGTTGTTGGTTGTCTCAGAAAACCCATGTCTTAGTAAATTATTTTTCAAAATGCCTTGGTTCCTTGAAGTTATAGAAATGAACAATATGTTGATATTTGACTGGATCATTCCTTTCCTCTATCATAGTAGTGGGTTTTTCCTCCAAGTAATCACTGGTTATGTACCCTTCCTTCTCGCACCTAAAGCATTTCCTCATCCCCATTAGGAAATTTCTAGGGTGCTTCTTTCCGCACCTTTGGGAAGTGGGATGTTGAAATTTTTTTGGTACTATTAGATATCTCTATTAGACTAGTAGAATTGATCTCCACTTTCCACTTCTTATTCCCATGATACCCTTGACATTATTCGATCTCCATTTTGACTTTGAGGGAACTTTGGACATTTTTCTCATAGCTATCAAAGTCACAGATCGCCTAGGATTTCTGTAGGCTGGGTTTTATCCCACCAAAGAAGTGTTTAACCATGCACTTGGGGGTAATGACAAATCTGGAGGCATATCATGCAAGTATTTTTAATTTTTCTTCATATGATCTGATAGATTCGTCATCTTTTTTTAGGGAAAGAAAATCCCTTCCCATTTTAAGACAGAGAGTATGGGAAAAATATTTATCAAAAAACATTTTCCAAAAATCCTTCCATACCATCACCTCAATCTCTTCCTTATGTTTTTTATTTTTCATCAATTTCAACCATTGATCATATTCACCCTCCATATGATAAACATCCCAAATAACCTTCTCTTTTTTGAAGCATTATAGGATGGATAAGATCTTCTCAATGGAGTTGATCCATTTTTCAGTGATTAAGGGATCAGATGATCCATTGAAAGTAGGAGGCCTTTGTCACATGAAGCCCTCAACTGTGGCTTGTTATCTTTTGGGGGGATTTGGCTACTCTTACTAATATATGTTTCTATTCAAAACCTGAGTCAGTTGAGACAGTATCATCATGAATTTCATGATTCCTTCTCCCATCAAGTTGGGTATCTCATTAGGGTAGTCATCACATTGTCCTTCATGATTATTGTTTACTTGATTCCACCTATTTTCATCCATTTTATAGAATAAAAGGAAATTTATGGATGAGTATTTTTAAACTATTAAAAAAATAAAGGGGAATACAATGACAATAAAGGGATAACTTGTAAATTACATGTATTTCCTTAACTTATTAATTTCTAGGCCTCAATATATGTTTTTCATGATCTATTTCCTAAAATATATTCTTATGGTAATTTATTTTTTTACTCACTTAATAATGGTTTGTAATGAGATTATGAATTACCAAATCATATCCCCTCATATTTTCAAATCAGGTGCGTAGTAAGGCTCGTTGTCGTGTACCAATTTATCTCGAGTCAGGCATGGAACACCTTGTCGGAGTTCTTACTCCAGGGTATATCTTTTCCAAAACCACGTCCACTTATAGTATCTATACAGGGATGTATTTTCTTTATAAAAAACTTACTATATACTAACAAAAATTTAGGAACGTTTCCTTATACATAGTCTTATCCCTAAGGCTTTCAATATGTTTTTTTTAATCTTAATCCCAAAAATAACTAAACATTTACTTTGATACCAAATATAACAACCATTATCTTTTTATTACACATTAATACATGATTTAATTACATAAAATTACACTTAATACAAATCAAAATATTGATAAGTATAGTGTCTTTTTAAATTAGGTTTATTTCATTAAAAATTTAAACATGAATTGCAACATCTTTATTGAAAAATTCCTTAACATGCTTGATCATAAAACAATATTGGATAACCTAGGGAAATACATAAGAAAGGGGTGCGCCATAAAGCCCAGAAATATAATAAACAAGTAATAACATGAGGAATACAACACATGTTATAAAATAGTTATATCAATGGATCATAAAAATAACATGAATAATAAGGCATGATATAGCATGATAATCATAACATGGGAAATGTGGAAAAACATAAAACACTACATCATAAACATAGGTCAAGGATAAACCCACCAAGAAATCATAGGGGAAAAAAGTTCCATAAAGGAATCAGGTAAACCCCTACCCCAACATTACATATCATGATACGAAACATTAACCAATTCATCAGAATTCTATATAATTCTGGGCACACCTGTCACTTTCATTTCATTATCATGATTAAGTGTTCCACATAGATCATAAAACATGGATTCATTACTCATCATAATTTATTAAATGATTAATTAGTGTTGAATAAATACATATATTTCCCCAATAAAAAGGTATATGTTTATAAAATTTATCACCCTTGATATTAAATGGGTATGGTATTCACTACATAATTGGTTTGTCATGAAAAAACATGATGAAAATTCGAGAGTATAACGGTGTCACTTAAAAAATCATAAAATGAGTTGATGAGAGTGAAATGTGTCTATAATAATTTTTAAATGAGGTTTAAATTAATAAGTACATGTAAGTATAGGTCCATGAATTTATAATTAGAAAAATAAGGCATGTGATAATAAATAAGCTTAAATAAAAAGAGAAAGTAAAGGATTCTTATGTAATTTCAGCATGGTAATTAGTGTACATGGGAGAGATTAATGAGATAGAAAGGGGTATATAATAATTTATAAACAATAATGGTAGTATGGGTAAGTTTTTAAAACATAATCCATCATTACTGATTTAAAATAAAAGTTCAAAACAAGATAAATAAACATAGATAAAGATGAGAAAAGAAAGAACCCTTACATGAGTATGTGGAACCAAAAGATTGAAAATGGAATTGTTGAGAGATTGGGGTTCCTTGGGAGGATTATAGAGAAAGTAGGGTAGATTAAGGAATATATAAAAGGATTTTTAGTGAAGATAAGTGGGATCTTGGGTGGTTTTATGTAGAAAATGAGAAGGGAATTCTGTAATATTTCACAAACTTCGGTTTTGGACTCTATATAATAAAATATTCAAAACCACGAACCTTACCATGGTTTTTTCCCATATTTTTTCCAAAGTGGTGAGGTTTTAATTATTTTATTAGGAAAAGTTCCTAACATATCAAAATATTTACCTTGCTTATGTGGAGGTGAGTCACTCTTTTAAAGAAATGAATTTAAAATCATAATATATGTTATATATTTTGGAGGATTCATAAAAGCATTTTAAACTTAATAAAATAAACTTAAAGTAACATTATTTTAAGGTTATAACATATATTTTATTTATTATAACCATTATAGTATTAATTATATTATTTTTGGGTCATTATGATGTCATAAAACACACCATATATTTATACGGTATTTAATTTTTACCCGAAAATTGAACTGTCTTCGAAAATTATAAAAAAAATTCCCATTGGATAATTTCAACATTATGATTCTAATAATAATATTTATTTTATCTAAATAATTTTATTAATATGTAAATTTTCACATTTAAAATAATATTTGACATTTATTAAAAAATTATGGGTTTTTTGACAATAACAGTTTTTGAACATTTATAAAAAGTACATTTCACTTCATAAAAATTATATGAACATTAATAAACCTTATTTAGTAATAACATTATATTTTAATACTATTTATTTCAAAATACATTAATTCATAAATATAATTCCCTTAATAGAATTTGAATATTACCTGAAAAAACAATTTGGGTTTAATTGAATCAAACTCAAAATCATTTATATTGTAACCATAAAAAAATGAAAACAAATTCATTATTATATAAAATATAAATATTAATAATATTAATTTATTGATATTTATCCTTTTATTACACCATTTTATGCTCTAAGAGTAATTTCTGCGATGGTGATACATTCATGGGGTCGTTCGGCGAACATGGTTTGGGTTGTGATCTCAATGAGCTTGAACTTCTCCTATAAATGGTTTCACTCATGCTTAGGTTGTTGGATATCATCTTGGGTTTGGTAAATGGAAAATCCCAGTGAATCTATCTCCCTTGTAATCTCAAATAAATGGGCTTCATATGGTACAATCCTATTGGATGGGGCCATCACTTCTTTTATATGTTTCAATTGGATTTGTTAAAACCTTATAATTATACTAATCATGTTATCACTGTTCAATGACTATATTAACAATGGTAAATATTATCAATGTATTTTTAAATATAATAATATATAACCAAGTAATTGAATGTGTTATCTATATCCATATTACATAATAATACATTTAATTAAATCAAAAAGGGTAACTTCATTTATAACAGTTCAGGCCATTACTGTGTGAATAGTAAAAAAGGAATCAAGATATAGGATAGTGGAGTTGGAGGTAGGGAGGGGGATCAGAGGTGGATAAAGAGTCTGTGATGTGATAGATTTGATGAGAAAGAAGTTGGAGGCTGAGAAGACTATGAGGTGAAGTAGAGAATCAAGATACATGGTAAGGAGAGAATAAAAAGTGTGGGAGAATCAGGATAGACGGATTTTGGGAGGTATGTTTTGGAATGAGGAGGAGATATGTGTGTGAAGGAACTTCCACAAAAAATAAGATACATATTGTGGGTATAAACCTCATAAAAAAAGTGAGGATGGAGATTAAAATTTCTTATTATTTTTATTTACTTTTGGTATTATTTCTCTTTTAATTTTCATAATGATTTTTCATATTTAATTCTCATAATATATTAATGTTTTTCTTCTATTATAATATTTTATTTTAGAAAACATGGAATTTTTTCATTTTAGTTTGATGTTTCATGTGAAATAATTTATTCAAAATTTTTCAATAAAAAATATGTGGTGTGATAGTTTGGATAAAGTTGAAAATATTAGATTAAATGATGGTTTTTTTATTTAATAGATAAATAAAATGAAATTTATGATTTATATAGATTTATATATATATTGAAATTTTTTGATAAAATATTTTAAAAATGTGAAAAATTTATTTAATGGGATCAACAGGATAAGGTAGTTCACATATTAATATGTGTTTTATAGGGAATCTTACATTACAAAATGTGTATGATAAGGATTCTAATTCCATAATATAATATCAGTTAGGTTATTCAAGGTGTTAAGTGATTCTGGCATGTTTATTCATAAGTGAGTTATTTTATTTTTAAAAACCTATGGAATTTTATCTAATTTTCTTTAGTTAAATTTTTTAGTATGTTTTTTCCAAAATATATGGATTTAATTTAAATTGGTTTTGAAATATATATCCATACTAATGTTAGTGAGACCCCTATTATAGGTGGTAACTCGTTATTTCATTTTTTCCCTCCAAAGTATTTTCCACTAATTTGTTTGCTTGATAACTCCCCCAACTCCCAATTATTTATCCCTCCTCATTGTACCCTCCACCACTATTCCTCTCTTCACTCACATCAGTTTTCTCTCTCATCGTCTTTATAGAATATAGGCCTCCATCTCATATAGAACATCCCTCTTCAACTTTGATCTTATCCACATCACATCCTTTATGCCCTAGTATTAGGATCAAACTCTCATCCTCTCCACAGAGTTTCAGTATCCATCTCAAATAGATCAGAGATAACCTCGCTCACATATCTCAAATCACTTAGTGGATTTTTGAAAAAAAATCTCTTGTATCCTTATCTTACCATTATATTATATGATAACTTTTAAATTTATAATTATCTTTCTTTGTTTATCTCTCTTATGTGTATATTTCTTTATGAACCTCATATTTCATTATTGGGTTTATATTCTATTTTTTATTCTATAGTAAACCATAGCACCAAAACCATAAACTACTTCCTTCACTAGAGGATGATTTCCATGAACCAAGTATTCCTCTATTCAAAACTACTCTCATATTTAGATATCTATGATGCAAGGTTCATTTTATGAATCCCAAAATATATTTCCCTCTTTTATATATTTTTAACTATAATTATCAACCTATTTTGGGTAGTTTTTATTATAGATAATACATTATCTATTTAAATGTTTTTTTTAATATATTTAATCTTTATATTCGTATGTTTTCTATTTTTAAACATAATTATAAAATATGACATTTTTTTGTTTTTTTTCTTATGTTATGTACAATTTTCAATTAATTTACTTATTATTTTATCATGTTTTGAATTTTATAATGTACTTTTCCATGAATATTGACATGTAACATAAATTATTTGAAATAAATTCTTATTGAAACTAGGTTTTATAGTTTAATAAAATTATTTATTCAATAAAAACAAATTCTATTTGTATTTATTTTATGTGTTGTGCTTTTATTGTACATGCTATGTATTTTTCATTTTTTTTAATTCATCTTTTTTTTATTATACAATCTAAATTCATCGGTGTACCTTACTACACTTTATTTATTTCATCCCCTCTCATAAAACTAAAAAATACATTCTCTAGTTTTGTCTTACATCACTATTATCATTCGACTATTTGGTTCATTTCCAGTGAATATATTTGGAATACATTCTACAAATGTTCTTCCATTATCAACATTTTTTCATAAAAAATCAATTATAACATTTTTCAAAATGTGATGGTTGTTAAATTAGTATTATTAATATTAAATGTGTTTAATAATGTTTTAATGTAGTTAATAACTACTAGATTATTCTCTCTATAGAAATATACTCATTAAAGTTTTTTTATTTTAATATGCATGTGCAATTTCCAAATTGATCATTTTTTTACATTTCCATTCTTATCAAAAAAAGGAAAAGTTTTCACAACAAGAGTTGTTTTGGATTGTGGGTTATGAGATAATATGGAACAATGAAGAAACTATTATTATTAAGCTACTATTATTTTATTTTGTTATTATTTTTCAAATTGTTTTATTCTTCATGGTCATTTTTTCACCTATTAAGCACATAATACATTTGATATTTTTAAACTGATGTTTTTTTCTATTTCAAGTGACAGATGCATCACTTGGGTAGTCATTTTTTATTTTATCATTCTCCACTATAATTTCTGACACATTTTTTGTAGGATATACTTTTAAAATTTTAAAATCCATGCTTTTAGGTTATTTTTAGTGCCTAGTCTATCGTGTGGGAATGATTTTCCAGAGCATGAGAATTAAATATAGATGAGGTGTTATTATAAGGTAATTATATACTGTTTTAATTGATTTAAACATATTAGTTTTTCCTATGCTGTATGATTTTTTAGCAGACTTGTGCAAGTTCCTCAATGTAAGTTATTTTTTTGTGTTAATTTATATAGACTACCAATACCATGTTGCATTTTTTTCATTGACTAGATATTTATTTTTAATTTTATAGTTGTTGAAATTTTATTGAACAAAAAAGGATATGGTGATAAATTTAACAATTCTGATATATATCTAATTTAAAAACATAATTATAGTTTTTTTTAAACACAAAATGTGTAATGTATCTATAATGTAACTATTTGGAATTAATTTCATTTATTTTAAATTTATTATTTAGAAGAAGGTTAATGAAGAATATTTAAGAGTTTATAAACTTAGAATATGTATTTTTATAATTCTTTGTGATTTCATTTCTTTATTTGTGATTATTTTCATATTTTTATACATATTTATACATATTTCTAATATTCAATGTTTTTAATGCTACTATTTAATTTATTATGTATATTCAATAAGATAAAAATTAAATTATTACTAATTATTATTTCTTTTATGGAATTTGATTCATGATGATCTAATAAATTTTTTATAATAAAAATCTTCATATAATTATGAAATTTAAAAAAAATCATGTCAGATTGAATTCATATTAAATTTCAACAAAAATTTAATTAGTATGTTTCTATAATATACATTCAAAAATGTTACTATAAGTTGGATTCAGTAGCCTTTTTCATGTATGGTTTCTAGTATTACTATGAAGTTTCGGACTACCAACTTATGTACAATATTCATTATCTTAAACATTGTTTTATAATGGTCAATAACATTGTAATATATAGTTTCAATCTAACTTATTCAATATTTTCTACATTCATTATCCTTCATAATATATAGTTTTAAAATTATTGTATATAAATATAATGTTTTACTATGTAGTGCTATATATTTCTGGATAATATACATTGAAAAATGTAACTGCAAGTGTGATTCAATAGCTTTTGAAATGCACAGTTTCCAGTACTATCCATTATCACCTTCTTAATTGAATAATTTTATTCAACATAAGTAAATTAGAATTACTATCTTTATTTGATCTTAACATTATTTTTTGGATTATAAAATTTTGTATCTTGGTCTTGTGTATTATTTCCCTTTCTATTTTGATGGTTATCTAGACTCTTATTTATTATATGAACTTTAAACATTATCACAAATTTAATATTGATTATCCACCAATCCCAAGTGTAGCTGGTATTCTATATATTTCATGTTTTTCATTGTATTTTATTCCTCCTCAATCATACAGAAAGTGCTCATGGTTCCAACCCAATTCAATGTTCTTGATTTGTTGTTAGAATTTTTTTTAGTAAATTTTTAATATTAGGAACCATCGGCATTTATTCATTGTTAAGAAATATATATACACATAGGATGGGTGAAATTTTCTAAGGGATATCTAATGTGGATGAATTTTATGAAGATAAAAATGTCTATAATAATTTATTCGAGGACATGAAATTATTCCTTTGTAATGATGTGAGATCAAATTATTGTGCCCCCTGAGTGTCATACTACTATTTTGCTACTATTTGTTTGTATTATATATAGAGTTTACTGGAAATTTGGTAGCTTATAAAGTTTTTTTCTAAAATAGTTGGTTTCTAAAGGAAAAGAATGTTTCTTAAAATTAAGTATTTTCTTAAAAACCAATTATACATGGTAAAAATTGGTGATTTTCTTGAAATCTAATTACTCATATTCATATATTAGTGGTATTGTTATATTAAAATGTTATTATTTACAATATTCATAATCTAAAAATTATATATTTATTATTGAGAAATTTAATACAAGTATTTAATAATTCATTACTATAAAATGATACTATTATAATATATTTCAAATCTAAAACCTAAATATGCAAAGGAAATGTAAATCAACCGAGTATTGATTGAAACATTAATAAAATAAAGACTAATAATTTGTGTATATTAAATTCAAAATAACATTTTTTCGCAAACTATGCATCCACTAGCTTGAAAAACACTTCTAATTAAAAACGTTATATTATGTTTTCATCCTTAACTTATCATTCGCCATTAACTTTTTTGTAATGTTTTATCAATATATAATATTATAATTATTAAATTAATGTTAATAATAGTGTAATTACTACATTCTTACCTTAAACATTCATATTATTCTTCCTGAAATGAAGGATTATTTATTTTTATAATCCATTGCATTTTTAAAGAATATGAAAATTGATGCTTTTCTTAAACATTGACATGGTTAGAAATAATTTAATTATCCTATAAAATAAAATATATAGGAAGATAAATACAATAGAATATATAAATAAAATCAAGTTAGCCATGTGATATTAAATCTAATAATGCAATGTGATTTGAAAATTTTAATCTCATGTCTCCATATGCAAATCACAAGTTGTGTGTTTTACGACCTGGCCCACTGGGGTCCGACTTGTGGCTACCCCAATCCCACATCCAACAGGCCAGGCACTGGTGACTAGTGTTGAGTAGGCATACACCACAAATACAAAGAATTAGCCTAATATACCTATACACACACATATAGTTTCAAGCCTATACAATGTTTAAATGTAAAACAACTCAAACCAATGCAAGAATACATCTATAATCCCACAACCAGAGTATGTTAGAAAGGTACTAAAAGAGGAAAAGGGGATAAATACAATCCCAGCCAAAAATTATAAAGGGTCCAACCTACTCCAAGGGAAAGGACTAAGATCAAATTCAAGCTCCTAGGAAACACCTCAGTCTGTCTAACTCAAGATACGCACTACATGCTTCATGTCTTTCTAAGAAACCTTCAAAAGGTTTATAATCTACATAAGATACAACACGTGCAGGAAGAGCCCATGCAGAGGTGGGAATAATAATACCTATTAGGATACCTGGAAAACACTAAACATTAATCATCAAGTATATTCAGATCAATAGAAGGATGTAAAAATCAATGTATAATATAAAATACCTTGATTTACTCAGGAAGGACACCGCACCTCCAGGCATTCACAACCAACTATCAGCCATAGGATTCTACTCAAATCAATGCTCGTTCTTAGAGAATCCACTACACAAGCCATGATAACATTGAGGAATCTCGTCAAATAGGTCTAGATTATTAGTCCCCACCTAAGAAATCTCACTAGTCCCAATCTAGATCAACCCGCTACATAGGGTATCATATCGAAATGATACATGTGAACCCTACCGAAATGGAATTCTAGATAGAGGATCAACTCCATACTCAAGGAGGTTATAAGATCCTATATTTTCTTAAGGTATTTTTTTTTATGTTATAGTTTGGGTCTCTTATTTTGGATAAATAAGTGTTTCCCGAAGTTCATGTGAAGGCTTCGGGGTGCCCTGGGGGCTCGGGGTGCGAACAGAAGGGAAATCAAGCCAAGCAGTGCAAGGCGCACGGTCTACGCACAGTTAGGGGAAATTGTTCGGGTAAACCGTGTAAACCATCCATTATCAAATAGTATCCTTCTCACAGTCTGATCATGGATAGGGAAAACTATGAGGGATCCCAGGAAATTGTGTGAAATGGGTATTTTCAGAGAGTGGATCACGCATGGTTTGCGCATGATTTGGAAACCCATGTAGATAAAACGTGCGGCCCAAAAATGTTAGAAAATTTTACAAAATTTCCATCTTGGAATTTAAAACCCCAACTAGGTATTTTCCTCCATTCCTCTCCTCTCAACCCTAATGACTAACTTCAATGAACCAAGCTTCTAAGAGGTGTTTCTCCTTCAATTCTTGGCTGTTTTGGATGCCGTTGGTTGTGGATCCAAGCTCCGGGTACGTCTAATCTTGTCCACCTCTCTCTTCTTCGGATTAGGGATTGTGATTTATCTCATCTTAATCCGAAGATATAAACCCCTTTTTTCAGTGTAACCTAGGTTGGGGATTCTGGGGATTCTTTAATCTGGATCTAAGGTCATGGTTATGGGAGCGTTCATCATCGAATTTGAGGTAGGTGGTCTACAAGTTATATCCCTCAAGTTTTATAGATATTTGTGCCTGAAGTGTTTGATTCTTAACCTATTGTGAGTATTTCTCCATTCCATTACTATGATGTGATATTTAGGGAGTCTAAACAACCTAATGTAACCCTCATGATCCCCACGGGATGCATGGAAGATGATGTGACCAATGTTAGGGCCACACATGGGGTGTGCCCACATTTTCGGACTTAGAGTTTAGCTAAGTAAATGTAGGTTAGTTGTGTGAGAACATAGAGCCCAGGATGAATATGATATTAAGCTTGAAGGATGTGAATGGGAGTTCTAGTAACACGCATGGGTTGGGCGGTGACCTATATGGGTGTTGGTGGGCTTAAAAGGGGTTAATTGAGATAAATGGAAAAGCTAAGGGGATATCTTTATACATGATTATTCATAGTGAGATAATCATGGGAAATGGTAATTGGGGATAAATTATGGAATGGGTTAATACCTGACAATTAGGTGGTTCATTTAAATGATTGAATGTAATGAAGGTATTGTGTTATGTGAGATGATAATTGTGTTTGAAATGCATAAGTGGGTAAATGCTTGTTAAATGATAATGGCCTAAATGGGTTAATGAATGGCCAATGAAGAATTTGGATAAGGAAAAAGGGGGTTTTAAATAAACCTAATGTGTTAAGGCATAGAAATGGTAATTGGAAAGATGGATATGAATTATAATTAGAAATTGTGTTAATGGGTTATTACATGGAAATGACTAGAGACCATAATGGAATAGATTATGAGCCTGGTAATGGAGCCTAGTGAGTTAGGATTAATGAACAATTCCTGGAGAGAGGCACAATGAATATTATTATTGTGATAAGCATGAGAAATGGGAACTGGGATAAATGGCTAAATGATGTGAAATGTGGTAAATGTGTAAATGGGTTGTGTCATAGTATTAATTCCCATGTTATTTGTTATTCATTTTGAATGTTGACTCCCAATGTAATTTTTTATGTTGTGTTGTGTTAGGTATTGTAATATCCAATGGAATTAAATATAATTGGATTTGTTATGGTATGGTTGTGGTGATTTGATAAATTAGCATGTGCACATGGCTTGGTAGTGTGGGGTATTGATTGAGGTTCTACACCCATGGGTTGAGTTGGACTAATGCTCTAAACTACACCCCTAATACATGGGTTAGGGATGAGGACTGATGCTCTATTCCCATAATCGTTGCATCCACTCTGACTGAGGCTTCGATGCGAGGACATGGTTGACATGAGGAAGGAGTTGGACTGATGCTCTAAAATCCACCCCTAATGTGGGGATTAGGTATGAGCATTGATTCTCTATTACCCTAACTATTTCATACCACTCGGACTGATGCTTCGAGGTGAGGATCATGATATATCTATAACATGATGCATTCCACTTGGACTGATGCTTCAAGGATAGAATATGAGTTGATGTGATATGTGTATCCCTAGTGAGATAGGGACTTGTTTTATTTCTCCTATGTATAGTAATTGATTTCCTTGGACCCTTGTGTAGATGATATTATGCCTAACCCATGGGACATGTGATCAATGAGGATTATGTAATGAATATGGTATAAGAAATGGACTTGGGATAATTTCTAGTCATGAATTAAATGAACCTTGTTAAATAATGGCACCCAAAATGTCCCTTGATTACATACCATTTATTTTTTACTTGCATACACTATCTATTAGACTGGATATTTTGTAAACACTGTTGGTGGTGGCCTAATGAGTTTTGTACTCACACCCTGCTCGGGCAGTCATTGGGTACCCAAGTAGATCTATTGGTTGCAGGTCAGGACAAGGGAAAAGGCCCTACTGTGAGATGTTGAGTTGGGATCAGGATGTACGTGGAGAAGGACTCGGACTTGGATTCAGAACCCATGTGGAGTTTTAGCCTTTTGTTTTATTTTGGTATTCTTCCACTTTGCACTACTAGTATGAAATGACATGGTTGTATTTGATTTTTTGTTTGTACCCTATTTGGAAAATGCTTAGTTATGCTCGTTTATTGGCACTTCATGTTGTTTCCACTATTTATATTGTGTTCTGTTGTGCCTTACTCTGGCAAAGAGGGTATAATCACCCCACGTGACTCATTATACCCTCTCTACTAGTCGACAACCTTTGTCATACGGGGAGGCATGCTTGATGTCATATAACCACCCGGCTCAGAGTACGGGTTTAGTGGCTCCCAATTCAAGGATGTTACAAAGTTGTATTAGAGAAATTATCTTCTCTTTCTTACTATTTTGGGATGCTAGATAGAATATTAGGATATTTTTGGGCCTTGGTAATGAGATCGTTCTTGGGAGTAGCTAACCCATGTACGAAAAAAACCCAAGTCACCCTGGGTGGGAATTGTTGTTCTTGATGTGTGTTGTTACAGTTGAATGATATTTCACCATTGGGTGATACACATGTTGTGTGATTTGATTGATTTATTATATTTCCCTCATTTTTGGAATGGCATGGGGATGTGCATTCATGCATCATTTTAGGTTCCTAAGTATATAGGTGGCATCGATCACTATAGGCACACACACGGGATGGGTGTGCGGGGTATAGAGATTGGAATGCATTTTTACTTCCTTGACAAATATGAAGAAAATTATGCCTAGTAATTGTAATGCAAGTGTGTGAATGAAAAGAATGAAAATGAGAAATATTGTGATTAGGTTAAAGTTTTGGGTTGTGATAAATTTTAATGGTTGATTCGGTGTCCAAAATAAAAAGGGTTGCATAATGATGATAAAATTGTTAATGATTTTTTCCTAATGAAAGGTGTAAATGTGTTAAAATGATGATTTTAACATGTTGTGAAATGGGAAATGTGCCTAAGAGGAAAGGATCGTGTTGTGAAAGAATAATTGGTTTGAAAATGTATTGATAAAATACTTGTGATTGAGTAAGTTGGTTACCCCATGTTGACCATGACCACGGTAGGTATGGTAGGGGTGTTGTTATAAGTGTGATGATGACCATTAGGGTAAAGAATGAAGAATGGTTTGTTTAAGGGTTGATCATGTGGGATCTTTCCAACTGTGGGTAAATTATGTCTGTCATTCTTCGAAGTTCCAAGTGAATGACAAGTTCGGAATGTGAATGTTAGAGTGAAAAGGTGGGTATCCTTGGTGATGTCAGTTATACCATTGTATGCATGGATTGGGGCAGTGAGAGTTCCCTACTAGAGATTTTGGGCTTGGATTGTGAGGCATTTTCAGTCATGATATGGACTAGGTGGTGTGTTTTGGGATTTTTTATCTTTCAACCTTCAAGGTGACCTATGATAGAGGTCTGAAAAGGATTCTAGTGCTTTTGGGTGTGTGTCATACCTGTGGATGTTTGGGAATTTGAAATTAGGACATAGAGTGTTGTTTGGTGCAGTTTTGTGACATAAGGATAAGTGGGAAGGTTGGTGGTCTAGTTGTTCCTGGTTCTTTCATAAGGGCACCCCTAGTGTTTGTAATAAGAGGTATATTTTGTTTCAAATGGTTGTATCACTTAAATTCCTGACTCATCTATTGAGTGAGGATTAATGGAGGTCTGTAATTTGTTTGAATAGTAAAGACAAGGGTGGCTAAAGTGTGGTTATATACTTTCGCTAGATGGTGAAACCTGAGGTAAGGGTGGTCATGTGGCTGAACATGTTTGTATGAACTGTTTGGTTGCAGAGTGATGGTGTAACCTTGTTTTAAATCACACATGAGTGGTGATGGTTAAGTGTTGATGTGGCACGTTTGGCAGGGAATCCCGAGATTCTTGGAAGTTCATGGTGTCCCATAGCTTGACATAAAAAAGAATAAGTTGGTGGTGGTGTTTTTCAATGACTTCTTAGCATACCTCAGCTAGTGATGAGAATTCCCAATATCTTGACATCATCTCAGGTATATTAAGAAGCTTTGGCTCTGGCCAAGATACATTGAGGTGTTTGGTTGGATGAGGGCCATCATGGAGTTTACACATAAGGAAATGATATGGGTGAAGTTTGGTGATGGGATGTACACCCTCGATGGCTTAGGTTGGGGACCTCGGGATGGGTAAAATATAGACAAATTCCTTGGGTTCTATTCACAGATTCCAAGAATGGGCACTGGGTGACGTTTGTTTCCTTGTTTTAGGAAAAAGGATGGATGGCCATGTCTAAGTTTGTGGGTTCAGTTTGTTATCGGTTTTAAGGTACGGTGGTTGGAATCCCTCATGGTGATAAAAGGTAATGACACTCCTAAGGTGGGAGTGATAAATCATCCTTGGATGTGGGAAAGAGAACATCGAGAAGACATAGTGGCACCAGGGTAGCAGTGAGGAACTGGTGAGGTTTGTGTTTGGTTCCTTGGAGAGGTATGTGGTACTTTATGTGGTGATAAATAAGCCAAGTTTTGGCTTGAGCTCAGTGTGGTCCCAAGTGAAACTTGTGATGTTTGTGCTGAGTCATTGGAGGGTGCGATTGGTTAGGAAAATAGGTGGTTATAAGAGAATTTGGGGTCTTATAACTCCAACAGAGATTGGGGTTAGACTCGGGTCAATTTTCCTTGTGTGGGTGTAAGAAATCATGAATTTTGGTGAACCTTTTCCATGTGATGTGGTGTCATGACAAGGGTAAATACTATGATGGTATGAAGTGTGGTAATTCTGTGATGGTGGAATTCTTCTAGAATTGTGGGAACGACCTCAGTGGGTGTGTGGGATGTTAATGATAGGATTCAAGTTAGTAAGCACATTGGGAAGGTGAGAAAAAGGGGTAGCATACTATCTGTGGAAGGTGGGTGTTATGGGGAAAGACAGATGAAGGTGGTTTGACCTAAGATGGTAAACTTGATGGGTTAGGTGACAGTGACCCACCTCCAGGTTCATGTTGTAGCGTAAAGTTCCTTTCAAAATGAAGTTGAACCTGGTTGAGGGAAGGATGGTCTTAGCCTTGAATGGATGGTTTAGGGATGTCTTCCCAATGGTTGTGATGGTGCGGCTAAATTCCAAGACAGGGTAATGCTTCTATAGATGCTTGGTCCCGGTAAGTTGGAACGGGTTAGGCAATGGGAAGGTTGGGTTGAGTTTTGGTGGTCCTTCTTCTATGGAGGAGATTTAAAGTATCCAGAAATGCTGGAGAGAACCACGCCGAATAAATTTTTGGTTGATGATGTGATCAGAGTTACAGGTTGGAAGGACTCGAGTGGTCGTTTTTCAGGTGATTCCACCCTTGTAGATATATTTGGCTTGGTTTAACTGGTCAAGTAACCGAGAGTTTTGAGTTTCATTGGATGTATAGTTGTGGAGTGATATCTTCAAGAAATGTGGTTGGAAGGGTAATGTGTTTTCCTCTAGGTGATGTTGGGTTTGGTCATCAGTAGAGTTGGGTGAATAGGAAGATGATGCCAAGTGATTTGGGTCATGATTTAAATAGAGGATCGGGATAATGAGGTTCTGATTGAATCCTCTATGATGATGTGATGTTGTGTTTTAATTTTTCTTATGTTGTGAGTAGGTGTTGTCGCCTCAGTTTCCCCATGAATTTCTCGTGGTGGGAATGGTTGAAATGAATTAATCCTTGAGGAGTTTTAATCTCGTGTTATGGTCGTGGTGAGAAGTTCTTGAGGGGAAAGTCTTCACCCTTTAACGGTGTTCAGTGTCCTTATGATGTACAACCAGAAATTTGGAAAGTGGGGGTGAATAGGTAAAGTGTGGCATGATCCCTTGTTATGGAAGTTAGTGATGCTCAGAAGAGCAGATCAAGGACGAGTTGTTATAAGGTGGAGAGGTTGTAAGATCCTATATTTTCTTAAGGTATTTTTTGTTTATGTTATGGTTTGGGTATCTCCTTTTGTAAAAATAAGTGTTTCCCAAAGTTCATGTGAAGGCTTGTGGGTTCCTCGGGGGCTTGGGGCATGAAGAGAAGGGAAATCAGGCCAAGTAGTGCAAGGTGCATGGTCTGCACACGGTTAGGGGAAACTGTACGAGTAAACCGTGTGAACCATTCATACTCAGATAGTAGCCTTCGCACGGTATGAGCATGATTAGGGAAAACCGTGCGGGATCCCAGGAAACCATGAAAAATGGGTATTTTTGTACAGTGGCTCACGTACAATTTTCGCACAGTTTGGAAAACCGTGTGGGTAAATTGTGCGGCCCAGAAAAGTTGGAAAAATTTACAAAATTGCCATCTCAGGATTTAAAACCCAACTCAGGATTTTCTTCCATTCCTCCCCTCCCAACCCTAATGACGAACATGGATGACCCAAGCTTCTAATAGGTTCTTCTCCTTCGATTCTTGGATATTTTGGACACAGTTGGTTGCGAATCAAAGCTACGGGTAAGTCTAATCCTCTCCACCCCTCTCTTATTCGGATTAGGTCTTGTGGTTTCACCCATATTTATCCGAAGATCTAAACCACTTTGTTTCTAGTGGATCCAAGGTTGGGGATTCACGGGATGCTTGAATCCGGATCTAAGTCCATGGTTAGGGGTGTGATCATCATCAGATTTGAGGTAGGTGGTCTATAGGTAATATCCCTCGAATTTTATAGATATTTTTTCATTAAGTGTTTGATTATTACCCTCTTGTGAGGAGTTCACCATGCCATTATTGTTATGTGATTTTTAGGGACTCTAAATAGCCTAATGGAACCCTCATGATCCTTATGGGATGCATGGAAGATGATGTGACCTATGTTAGGGCCACCCATGGGGTGTGCCCATGTTTGCGGACATAGAGTTTAGCCAAGTTAATGTAGGGTCGTTGTGTGAGAACTTAGAGCCCAGGTTGAATATGATATTAAGCTTGAGGGATGTGAATGGGAGTCCTAGTAAATCACATGGGTTGGGTGGTGACCTATGTGGGTGTTGGTGGGCTTAAAATTGGTTAAGTGGGATAAAGGGAAAAGCTAAGGTGTTACCTTTATACATGATTATGCTTAGTGAGATAAGAATGACAAATGGTAATTGGGGATGAATTGTGGAATGGGTTAATACATGAAAATTAGGTGGTGCATCTAAATGATTGAATGTAATGAATGGATTGTGTTGTATGATATGAGAATTTTGTTTGAAATGCATAAGTGGGAAAACTCTTGTGATATGATAAATGGGACAAATGGGTTAATGAATGGCCGTTGATGAATTTGGCTAAGGAAAAAGGGATTGTTTAATACACCTAATGGGTTAATGCACATAAATGGTAATTGGCTAGATGGATATAAATTGCAATTATAAATTGTGTTAATGGGTTATTACGTGGAAATGACTAGAGACCATAATGGAATGGATTATGAGCCTGGTAATGGAGCCTAGTGAGTTAGTCTTAATGAACGATGCCTAGTGAGATAGGCACAATAAATGAATGATTAGTGAGATAAGCGTGACAAAAAAGGAAACTATGATAAATGTATAAATGATTTGAAATGTGGTAAATGTGTAAATGGGTTGTGTCATAGTATTAATTCCCATGTTGTTTTTTATGAATTCTGGATTTTGATTCCCAATGGCATTTGTTATGTTCTGTTGTGTTAGGTATTGTGATATCCAATGTCATTGAATATACTTGGTTGTGTTATGGTATGGTTGTGGTGATTTGATAAATAATCATGTGAACATGTCTTAGTAGTTTGGGGTATTGACTGAGGTTATATACCCACAGTTCTAGTTGAACTGATTCTCTAAACACCACCCCTAATGCACGGGTTAGGGATGAGGATTGATGCAATATTTCACTAATGGTTGAATCCACCCAGACTGAGGCTTCGAGGTGAGGAAATGTTTGACATGAGGAAGGATTTGGACTGATTCTCTAAGCTCCACCCCTAATGCATGGGTTAGGGATGATGATTAATGCTCTATTCCCCTAACAGTTGCATACCACCCGGACTGATGCTTTGAGGTGAGGATCTTGAGATTTCTATAACGTGATGCATTCCACCCAGACTGATGCTTCGAGGTGATAATATGATTTGATGTGATATGTGTATCCCTAGTGAGATAGGGACTTGTTTTATTTCCCTTATGCATAGTGATTGGTTGCCTTGGACCCTTGTGTAGATGATATTGTGCCTAACCCATGGAACATGTGATCAATGTGTCTTATGTAATGAAGATGGTATAAGAAATGTAATTGGGATAATTTCTAGTCATGAATTAAATAAAGCTTGTTAAATAATGGAACCCTAACTATCCCTTTCTTACTTACCATTTATTTTTTACTTTCATGCACTATCTATTAGACTGGATATTTTTTAGACATTGTTGGTGGTGGCCTACTGATTTTTGTACTCACACCCTACTCAGGTTGTCATTGGGTACCCGAGCAGATTTATTGGTTGCAGGTCAAGACAAGGGAAAAGGCCCCACTATGGGATATTGAGTCGATCTCAGGATGTACATGGAGAAGGACCCAGACTTGGAGTCAGGACCTGTGTGGAGATTTGGCATTCTGTTTTATTTTTGGATTCTTCTACTTTGAACTAATAGTATGAAATGACATGGTTGTATTTGATTTTTGGTTTGTACCCTATTTTTTAAATGCTTAATTATGATTTTTTATTGGTAGTTCATATTTTATACGCTATTTATATTGTGTTCTATTGTGGCATACTCTAGTAAAGAGGGTATAGTCTCCCCACATGACTCGTTAGACCCTCGCTGCTAGTCGGCAACCTCTAGCATATGGGGAGGTGCGTTTGAGGTCATGTAACCACCCGGCTCAGAGTACCGGTTTAGTGGATCCCGAGTCTAGGACATTAAAAAGGTCACATTGATTCCAAAAAACCCACCTAGGGTATAAATATGATAGAGGATCACACTCTAGTCTCTCAGAGGGACACCAAAAACTCTATATCAAGCTTATCCTCTAAGGGGGTCACAATCCATATCTAATGAAAGAAATCCACAATTTACCCTTGAGGGTAAGGACCAAGGGGAAAATAAATCAACCAAAACTGGTCTAAACTGAAGATATAAAGAGCTCCAAGATGTATCTAATGGAGTATATGACATGTAAGTAGAGTAAACAGTGTGCCTTGCCCAACCTAGATCTTCCCATGTGGTTCTACATCATGCATCATGTAAACCTCATCATAAATGGTGTGTAACTGGTTACAAATGGTGTGTATAGGTCTCTAAGTACCCTGTCTATACCATTTGGCCATACTGGTGTACCATTGGTCAAGCTCATGTGCCAACTCATGTACACCTGTTCATGCCCATGTACACCTGGTTGTGTCAGTGTCTGAGTACACAATGTGTCCATTTCCTTATACTCTTGGATTTGTCTACGTACCCACTAAGTTACATAGTGATCCTTCACAAAAGGGTCACATGGCGTCTGACCATGTCACACGGCGTGCGATATTTAACTCACCGTGGAAACCCTAGTGTCGTAGCCAGGGGTTCCCTCACTGTGTGTAATCCTAAAATACACACTATGTATAGTGGGATTTTCTATATCTATTTGGATCTTCCTCCATGTCATCATATGGATCACTTGAGCCACCTCTATTACCTAAACCTAAATATTTGGGGTTGATCGGCCCTTTCTATCATCGAACGTCGGGATATGGATTCAAATCTGCTCGGAAAACACCATGTGGTTCCATCCTTCACCATGTGTCAAAACTAATAAGTACAGAACCCAAAAATTCTATCTGATCCACCTTTGATCATCATCCTCCATAATCTCACCTTGATTTCACCCTTGATCGCAAACATCACCCATGGTATGGTTCTGTTGTTCCGAAGAATAGTCATGCAACGATCGACTGCCGGTTATTCCTTTAAACTAAGGGATAAAGGAAATGATCGCGATGATCATGTGAATAAACGGGGTAGAAAACCATAAGAAATAATATGTGAGGAACAAACCTGGGCCATTTTTTATTCTTCCTTTATCTGTTGTCATAAAATTGACAAACGAAGAGGGATAGACAAACAACAAACAATAATCCATCAATTTAAATATATCGATGATGCGCATATCAATTTTATTAATGGAATTGATCTAAATTCATATAGGATTTTATAAAGTGATAAAAAATATAAATAATAATCTTACCTGGATTTTTATTGATCATTGATGAATAACGGTTATGATTTTTCTTCATTGATGAGTCCAAGAACTTTGTGGGCACAACGATCCTCAATCCGGTCTTGATATGTTTTTCTTCACTAAGATCGCTCTCCAATGATCTCTTGGGGTCACTAGGTTTTAGCTGCCAACCTTGAGACATTTCTATAACTACATATTTATAGAAAAAGTTATTTTTTACATTAAATAAAATAAATTAAATTAATTAACCAATTTATTTTATTTATTACTTTCTTTCGATGACTTTATTGGAAAAAAACCATGATGATAATGGTTATGTCACACCTAAGGTAAAAACAATGTTCTAAACTCAAAGATTCCCTCATATTTTTTATTTAGGCCACAATTATGGAGTAATTCCACTTTTTCTGGAAAAAATTTCATCCATGTTATTTAATATATTTCAAATATTTCAAATATTTATTCTCAGAACATCAGGCCTCAGAATCACACACCATCTCCACACCTTGTCTCGAAAATATTCTATATAATATCCAAAAAATAATACATGTTAAATATGAGTCATTAAATTCTACCTACACTAGATATTTTCATCCAAAAAAGAGACTAACCTTCTTTAAAATGAGGGTATTGGGATTGCATCTAGGTCTCCTCCTCATGGGTGCTCTCCTAAAGATTCTCGTGCTTCCAACGAACACACACAAGGGGAATTGATCACCCATTAAGGATCCTCTCCTGATGATCCTTGATGTCTATCAGGTACTCAGTAAAGGTAGCTCCATCCTTGATGTCCATCTCACCCTAGTTGATAGCATGTGATGGGTTGTGCATGTATCTCCTCAACTACGACACATGGAAGATGTCATGCACCTGGTCTAAATGTGGCAGTATAGCTAAGACGTACACCACCTTTACAAATCTACACAGTATCTAGAAAGGTATAATGAATCTCAAAGATAGATTTTCACCCCACCCAAATCTCTACAATCCACATCGAGGTGAGACCCTCAAAAACACATGGTCTCCCTCCTCAAAATAAATAGGTCTCCATCGTCGGTCCACATAATACTTATGACAGATCTGTGTAGTCCTCATCCACTTCTGGATGATCTGCACTATCTCTATAGTATCTTTCACTAACTCCAGTCCCATTATTACTGACTCGCCTGGATTAGTCCAACAAAATAGTGACCTATAGGGTCACCCATAAAAATCCTCGAATGGTTCCATAGAAATGGTAAAATGGTAGCTTTTATTTTATGAAAACTCCACCAAGGGTATATTATCCAACCAATTATAGAAAAAGTCCAACATGAAATCCCACAACATGTCCTACAAGACCTAAACGGTCCACTCAATCTGGTCATCAGTCTAGGGGTGAAACATCGTTCTTAAGAAAAATTGAGTTTCAAATGCCTCCTATAATCCTCTCCATAATCATGACATCAAGTGAGAATCACGATTTGAAATTATCATTGAGATAAATCCATTGATTCAGACTATCTCCTTCGCATAGAGGCACCCTTAGCTCTCTAATAAACTCTTCACTTGAATGTCTTTGAAATGGAATGACTTGGTGAGTCATTATATGATCACCCAAATGGAATTGTGTCCCCCATAAATATGTGGTAACACCATCATGAATTACATGTATATATCATCCCAATTCCACTCTGGTACCTCAAGGGGTTTAGATAAACCCACTAGAACCTGGTGCTCAGCCTTCTACTACTGAAAAGTGAGGAATTGAGATACAAACTCTGTAACAAAATGCATCATTCTTGGCCACAAAAACTGATGTTGGAGGTTCTAGTATATATTTTCCACACCTAAATTTACTACCAAAGGGGATGTATGAAACTCCCGCATCACCTCATCCCGCAACGTCAAAGGTACCATCGCCCATCCATGATATCATGATCCCCACCTTCAAAATATCCATCAAGAGCATGACCAGTGGATACGTGAGAACATAAGTTATCATAGTCAATATCTCCACACTGATCATCTCTGACACACTGTAAAAGTGGTGGAGAAACAACCATCAACTATATATATGAATCACCATCCCTGTATACCAAGGAAAAATGAAACGAGACTAACTACTCTAATGCCTCATCCAATAACTGAGAACAATATCTCCTTCTAGGAAAATCTACCACCACATTCCCCTTCCTAGGAGTATAGACAATATCAAATTCATAGTCCTGGAGGAACTCTAGCAACCACATCTATCTCAAGTTATGATCCTTATAAGATAATATATACTTGAGACACTTATGGTCATAGTATATAATAAACCACCCTCCCTTGAGGAAGTGCCACCACGTATTTAGTGTGAAGACTACCACTACTAACTCAAGATCATGGGTCACATAGTATTTCTTATGTGGTCTCAACTGACGTGAACCATATACAATCACCACTTCCCTCTATATTATAACACAATCAAGTTTGGTACCTAATGCATCATATAAAACTACATACTCGAAACCCTCCTCTAGAAATCTCAAGATGGGAGTGCTCATCAACATATGTCTCAACTCTTGAAACAATTGGTGAAACCTTTCCATCCACATGAAAGTATACCCCATTCAGGTCAAAGTTATAAAGGGTTATACTACTCTGGATAAATCATGTACAAACATTTGATAGTACCCTTTCAACCAAAAGTAAACTCTGCAACTTGGTAACACTCTTGGGTGTCTACCAAGCAAGTACTTCCTCAACCTTTACCAAATCCAATACTACTCTTTCCTCTAAGATGAAATGTCCTTGGAAGTGGACCTCTCAAATCCCAAACTGATACTTCAAGAGCTTCTAATAAATATAGTTCTCTCAAATTGTGTCTAAGACCATACTCAAGTATCTCTCATGCTCCTACTTAGAAACTGAGTACACTAGGATATCATCAATGAATAGAACCATGAACTAGTATAAGAAAGAATTAAAGATCTAGTTCATGAGTCTCATGAACACTTTTGGGGAATTTTTCATGTTTAAGGGCATAACCAAGTACTCATAGTGACCATAACAACATCTAGATGTCATCTTAATTATATCCTCATCTTGTAGTCACAGCTAGTGATAGCATGTTCTCGGGTCAATCTTTGAAAATCATTGTGCCCTTATCAAATGATCAAAGAGTTTATAAATCCTTGGTAGTGGATACTTATTCTTCATGGTCACCTGGTTCAAGCATCACTAATCCACACATAACCTCAAAATACCATCATCCTTCTTGTAGAACAACATCGAGGTTTCCCAAGAGGAAACATTAGTTCTCACAAATCCCTTTTCCAGTAAGTCATCCAACTGCACCCACATCTAAATAAGCTCTATGGGAGACATCCAATATGCTTTTGTAGATATCAGGTTCATCCTAGGATGTAATTAAATGAATAATTCTAGCTCTTGATGGGGAGGTAAGCATAGCATGTCCTTATGAAAGATTTCCTCATACTCCACCATAACTACAAGAAACCGGTAGCCCATAGAATCCACTACTCCAAGAGTCATTCTATAAAACTAGTGAGTAATCAGTTGTACTCTTCTATTCCTGATAAAATCATGTTCGGAAGTTTCATTTTCACCCACAAAGTAAAACCTCATCCCAATAGTACAGACACACCACATCCTCTACCTAAAATAGTCGATCTGGGCATGAACTGTTGATATCCAATCCATACTTAAGATTAAATCACAAGGACTCAACACTTCTACAAAGTGATACCATAAAAACCCTCACATTCAAACATTAGATCACACTATCGTCATAAGTGTACAATCTCTGATTCACCATGTGTCGGAGTCTCCAACCACAAGGGTCGCACCAATGGTTCAACCAGAATCTCTAAGTCTCAAACCAAAGAATTTGAAAGGAGAAAATGATCCATACCTATGTCTATCAATATAGCAGCTAAAAGATCGTACCTCATATCATCCCTATAGACTTAGGGTCATGGGACTCTATATCTTGATTCTAGCCTCATCCCTATCCACCATCTCCCTAAGCCTGGCATGGACCACCTTGGGGTTGTGGTGGTAATACTTCAAACCTTTGACAACCTCCTACTTCTCTAATGGCCCCTATTACACATTCCCTACCTTGAATTCCATTTTACTCCTATGTATTCCTTTATCTCAGTGGTCCCTCGAGTGTCTCTTGATCAAATGCACGATGGGTCAAACAATTCCAAGCCAGATGTGCCTATCAATTGTAGGAGAAACCTTGTCTCTCCCTCAAATAATTTGATCCATCCTGAGATCCCTCCACCACTAAACATGTGTCCTCGTATTATCTAATTTAGAATCTGAAACACTTGGATCATTGTGACTATTTTCGGCTGCCTACTGACGAGGTCTCATCTCTTGGGTGCCTACTACCATCACCAACTTTTGGTGCCTACTCTTCCAGGAATCTCACTGCCACCAAGGCCCACTTAAGAATCCCATCATAGGTGGTAATGAAAAGAGATACCAATAAAGCCCCAATGTTCTAATGTAATCCCTTCTCAAAGGTTTGTGCTATGAAAAATGAATCCCAAAAAATATCCATGGAGTATCATGAGATATCATTAAACAATTTTGAGTAATCCTCTATGGTCAAACTGCCCTCCTATAGATGCAGAAGCTCTTGTATGCACACTAATCACAATGTGGCTAGGTATAAATCCTCCCTAAAGATATTCTAAAATTATAACCAGGAGAGAACTACTAGAAATTTGACCTATATCCACAATTTAAAACCATAGGTATATCCCCTAAAATTGTGGGTATAGGCTATACCCATGGTTTCAGGGAATTGTGGTCTCCTGAGGTGTCGGGATAGCCCCAAAGCTATACCCACAGTTTAGAAAACCATAGGTATTGGTCCAGTCCATCATGTCAGTCACCATGACACTGTTTCATTCACCTAAACCCATGATTTTAAAACCGTGGGTATAGCTTTGGTAAAAAAAATCAGTCACGGGATTCGATCCCTGGACCGCTCTTTTATTCTTCATGCATGTAACCACTAGCCTATATGTATTATTGGTATAAAAATATATATTTAGTGATATATATTTATATAAACTATGGATATGGGTAGAAAACTATGGGAATAGGTGTTCCCACGAAAAAAACTTTGCGCCCCACGAAAAAAAATTGTGCTATAAGGTTGGAAATTTATACTCACGGTTTATAACACAGTGGTTATAGGTCTTCAAAAAACAACCATATACCCACTGTTTCTAATAAACTGTGGGTATAGGTCTCAAAAAACTACCCTATAACCATGGTTTTACCAAAACCATGGGTATAGGGGAGCCTATACCCATGGTTTTGGGAAATCGTGGGTATAGGTTTACATACTTTACCTATACCCATAGTTTGCCAAAAACTGTGGGTATAGGGGTACCTATACCCATGTTTTAGAGAAAATTATGGGTATAGGTTCCCATATAATACTTATACCCGTAGTTTTGGGTAAACCATGGGTATAGGGGTGAATATACCCATAGTTTTTCCCAAAACCATGGGTATTGCTCTATTTTCCAGTAGTAGAGAGTTGTATCGTCGTGTAACTGAGTCACTAAACTCCACCATCACCCAAAAAATCCCTAAATAATACTCATTGCAAGGAAATCCACTTAATATAGAGGCATACTCACAAGAAAAAAAATATAAGAGTGACTGCCTCAAGGTAGTCCTCAGCCACCTAGGGGTCTATATCACCCCAAAACCTAGGATTTCAAAGCCTTTGGAACTCATCCAGTGCACTCAGCCTACATGCATCCTCAACTAGCACTACTAGCACAAGTTTATGCTCAATGGGTGTTGTTATATATTGTAAAAATGAAGGTGTTATCTCAAAAATAATACCCAATATTGACACCTCGTCACTCGAAATATCATCCTCATGATCTTGTAGTGGTGCCCTGGTTGGATGTCTTCATAGATGTATCCTGAAATAAAATAAGATTTGTCATGGTCAAAGAGTATATTTAGGGAGATAGCACAAGGAGGACATGGAAACCAAAACCCATTTCTATATTATACATGTACCAATGTTTTCCCTACAACCAATGTATGAATGTACCAGTTAAAAAGGCATGTGATCAGAGTCCTGGTGTTTGGATGAGTCAATTGTCGCACCAACATTGGATTCCTTGGTCTAAAATATGAACTTGAAACACTAAAAATTGTTTCCCCAAACCAATCTCATGGACTCTGGTATAAATTTGAACCTCATATGATACCACTCTCTCAGGACCTGACCCACCAGGTTCAGACTTGTGACTACCCCAATCCCACCTCTAATAGGCTAGGGGATTCTAACTAGTTCTGAGAAGCCATATCCCAAAAATGGGAGGCATTATCCAAATTTACCTATACACACACACACATATCTAATACAATAAAATTCTAAAACGTAAAACATCTAAAACCAATTCATGAATACATCTATAATCCCAAAACCATAGTATGACAGTAAACTATTAAAAGAGGAAAATGGGTAAAACACAAGCCCCGCCAAAAAATATAAATATTATAATAAACTCCAGGTGAGAGGACTATGATCAAATACAATCTCTAAGGAAACATATTAGTCTGTCTAGATGAATATATTCTCCATATGATTTTCATCCTCCTAAGACACTGTCAAAATGGTTCTCATCTGCATAAGGTATGACACATGCAGTTAAGTCCCATGTAGGGGTGAGTATAATAATACCCAATAAGACACCCCAAAAACACGAAACATGAAGAAAAAATTATAGTTAGATCAATAAATGGATATAACAATATATTTTTAATATAAAAACCCATGATATGCTCAGGAAAAATACCACGCCACCAAGAAATTAAAACCAAATTCTAGTCATAGGATTCTTCTCAAAGAAATGATCATTCTGGGAGAATCCACTCCATGAGTCATTCCATCACCATAGAATCTCATTGAAGAGGTACAGATTATTGTTCCCCACCCAATAAATCTCACTGGTCTTAGATAAACCTGATACTCAAATAGTTGGGTCACACCTTGAACCGCTAAAGGACACCATGAACCTAATATGGATCAACCTTATACATAGGGGATCATTTTCCAATGATATATACGAACCCTACTGATATGGCCTTCTATATGGAGGATAAATTCCCTTATCAAGGATTTCATACCGATTCCACAAACCCCACCTATGTTATAAAGATGATAGATAATAACACTCTAGTCTCATGGAGGGACACCACAAACTCTATCTAAGATTCTTCCTCTAGAGGGAACCACAATCCATAGATAAGGACGTAATTCTACCCTAGAACCTCAAGGGTAAGGACCATAGGGAAAACCACTAAACCAAAACTAGTCTAAAATAAAGAGATGAAGAGTTTAAAGTTGTCTCTAAGAGAGTACACTACATGTAAGTAGAGTAAATTTTGTACCTTTATCAACCTGGATCAACCCATGTGGGGATGCCTCACATGGCATGTAAACCACAACATAAAAGACATGTAAGTGGTTACACACAGCATGTAGAGGTCACCCGACACCCTTCTCTTATCATCTGGTCATGATCATGTACCACTGGTTGTGCCCCTGTATCAACCCATGTACACCTGTCCCTAATCGTGTACACTAGGTCATGTTTGTTTCTGAGTACACAGAATGTCCATTCTCAGGTAATCTTTTCTATGTTCATGTACCCTCTGAGGTATATTCCAATCTGTCACAGAAGCAATCACACTGCATGTGACCATGTCAAAAAGGGTGTGATATTTAACTCACTGAAAAGACCCTAACATCATAACTAGGGGGTCCCACGCAGTGTATAATCCAAAAATACACACTGTGTATGGAGCTAGTTTTCAAATCTGTCAGTATCTTCCTCCAAAAATTCCTACGCATCACCGTATCCACTTCCCTCATCAAAACCTATAGATCTGGGGTCATCCAGCCCTTTCCATCATTGACCATTAGGATCCAGATTCGAATTGGATCAAAAAACACCATGTCGAGCCACCAGTCACCACGCATCAAAACTGGAAATAAAGAAACCCAAAAATATATCTAATCTGCCTCAGATCATCCTCCACTATCTTCGCACCTCAATCGCACCCTCTATCATGATCAAAACATGTGGTATTTCTTCTTTGTGCCAAATAATGGTCACGTAATGATCTAACATCGGGTATTCTGTCAAACCACGTGCCAAATGAAATTCCCATGACGATTGTGAAAAGAAACGGGGGATAAAACAATAATCCATAAGATCTAATGAGTGAACCTAGAACTTTTTTGTTCAATATCAGTTTTTTGTTGAAGAATTGACAAACGAAGACGGATAGATAAACAAGGAACAATAATCCATCAATTTAAATTTACCGATGATGTGCGTATCAATTCTACTCTTGGAATTGATCTATGTTCATATGAAATTAAATAATGGGAGGAAAAACATAAATCATTATCCTACCTGGAGTATGGATCAATCATTGATAAATAACAATTTTGTGTTTCCATCTTCAACGAGATTTGTGAACTCCATTGGTATAATGATCCTTGATCTGGTCTTGATCCATTTTAGTTCACCAAGATTTCTCTACAATGATCTCTCATGGTCTCCAAGATTTAGAGTCCAACCCTGATACATTTATATAACCTTGTACTTATATAAAAAGTAAGTCACTATATTAAATAAAATAAATTAAATCAATTAATAAATTTATTTTATTTATTCTGGGCCTATGATGAATTTTTTTAAAACACACCACAACAACAAATATTATGTCACAAATAATGTAAAACATGTATTCTAAAATCAGTAGTTACCTTATATTTTTTATTTGGGCCCCTATTCAGAAGTTATTCCACTTTTTCAGGAAAACTATGTGCACGTGTGTTATTTAATATAATATAATTCAAACATTTATTCTGGACACACAGGGCCTTCGAATCACATGTTTTATCAACTCCTAAACTCAAAAATGTTCCATATAATATCAAAAATTAATAAATGGAAAATCTTAGTCATTATATTGTGTGATTGTGTGCAAAGGTTGATAGTTAAATAAGTGAATATATTCAATTATCAAATGACTTACTTCTCCCTAAAATACTCTAGCCTTTATCTAAATTGATTAAAACCATCCTTAATTAATTTCCACCATTTTATTTCATATTGAAAACTTTATTTTTTTAAAATAAAAATACACACAAAATACTATGAAATTATACAGTGGAAATGCTAGTGTATTTAATTTGTGGTCATGAAATAGGATTATTTTCATTTTATATATGTCATAAACCACTAGATTCATGTGGATAAATCTTATTACCCATTATTATCACCTATTTAATTTTCACTTTGATACACATGAAACCATTATTCTTGAGTTACAATAACATGTGGTAGTACCCCATTGCTCATAAGTCCAAACCTTTGATGGTAAAAGGGCCCTAAATGTTTTTCCCCATTTTAATAAAAATATGTAAATGATTAAAAAATCACATCAGGTTTATATTTAAATGTTGAAAAAAAATATTTCATATATATTTTATATGGAAATATATAAATAATGAATTTGTTTATTTTACATGAACTTTTGAGTTATTTATAAGTACATTTCACAATTAATTGAAATAGAAATATTATAATATTTGAGGTGGTTGTATTATTATGGTATACTTTAAAACCCCTTATAATATTCTTCTACAAATAGTAAAATTCACAGGTCCTCTCTATAGAAATAGGTTGAAATTTGTTCAAATTGAATAAAATATTAGGGTTTTATTTCCTTTATACTTTTTTATATTTTTAATATCTTTTAAAAGTGGTATAAATTTCTAAAAAAGGTTTTAGGAAAAGAATTTTATTATCTATACAATAAAACTAGAATAATTTAATGTGATTATTGATCATGTTGATAGGAGTGATTTCATCTATTGGAAGAAAAAGATTGCATAATATTTGTATGATAAAATGATATATCACTAATTAATGTGGGAAATACAATTAACATTGTTTGATTAATATTTTGACTTTTTTGAATAGAAATATATAATAATTTTATGTCTAACTTTGTTAATAAATTTTTCATTAAATATTAAAGGAGAAGAGACCACGATAGGTTTTGGGAAGTCTTTATCAAACATATATGAAAATACCCATGTTTCAAATCAATTTTTTCATGTGTAATGATTATTTATCCAAAATATGGGTAATTGTAAATATATTTCTTATCAATTTAGTGAATTTCATATTATTATATTTTAATTAAGTTTGTTTAATATTGATTTTTTTAATGAAATAAATGTTCTTCTTTTTTTAATATACAATGATCATTGTGGTGAGTAGTTGTAGAAGAAAATTTAATTTAAATTTAAATGTGGTTCATGATATAACATTAATCGTGAATATTAATATAATTTAATGGGAGAAATTATTCAAATAATAATTTAATTTTATAGGAATATGAATATCATTGAATTAATGAAACTTCAGTGTTGAATCAAAATAAAGATTATAAAGTTGGTAAAAATGAGAAAGTTAAACATAATAGAATTTTGGTAATAATTTCACATCTAGAAAGGTTGAAAATAAAAGAAAAAGTTTTCTAGTAGTGAATTGATAAAAATTATGTGATAAAGTTAAGATGATGGCCTTATTCTCAGTGTTTATATTTTTATAGAATATTATATATTGTAAACTCCTTCCTCTTTTCATTCATATACTGATAGTGAAATTGCAAGGAATTTTTTTGTACAAAACTTTGATATGGTGCATATTATTCTTAATGAACCACTTAATATTTTTTAGAAATAACATATATAGATTAAAACAAAAAAAATTGAAATATTATGTAGTTAAATAATTTTACACACATTCGTAAATTTGAAGGAATGTAATTTCTATTGAAAAATATATAATTATATATATCAAGCCATATTTTGGAGGAGCATAAAAAATCATAAAATATTTTATGGTGATTTCATGAGTGAATAATGAAACATTTTACAAGAAAAATTATTCAAAGAATATAGATTTGATATTTAATTCAATTATAGATTCCAAAATATTGCATTATATATTAGTTCACATGAGTAAAAATATAATTAATGTTATTATTTTAAAGGGATTTTTGAATAATTTGAAATTCAATTATTTTTAACATGATGATTATTTCATCTTCATAAAAAATGATGTTATTTTCTTATAGGGAGAGTTAAATATTGAATTCATGAAAAATAGATATTTTCCTTTCTAATTTTTATGGATCCTCACCAAAACATTCTATTTGAGGATTATGATATTATGTGACATTTATTGATGAATCATTATATAAGGAATGGGTATATTTTTTAAAATAATAATTCTTTAGTTTCTTCAACTTTTAAAAATAAAATTCTCATGTTGAAAATGAAATAAGAATGAAAATAAAATGTTGAGTTCCAATAATGGTAGTGAGTATTGTATTCATTAATTAAAATAATTTTTTACACAAAATAAATATTGTATACAGATAGAAATACAAGGGACTCGATAAATAAATGGTGTTCAATAACTCATGAAAAATAATTCTTAATGATAATTCTTAGAGTATAATGTTTCTTGATAGATTAACCAAGATTTTTTTGGATGAAGTAGTTACCATAAATAATTCCAAATAAATAGAAGTTAATATATACCAGTTGGAGAGAAAATAACTTAGGTATTTCATACTAGAAAAGTGTTAATGATACCATACTTTAATGTTTTTTATTATTATTTAAAATAAAAATATTGGTATAATCTAGATGTTTGGTCCCATAAATATTTAATCAATGGTTATGGTAATGATGATTTTTTTTAGGTTGACAGTAATAAAAATTTCTTTATAATTGGAAACATAATCTTTAATGACCATATTCCTTGTAAAGAAATTTTTATTGTTGATTTTGGTAGTGGTAGTAAGGTAACATTGACTCATAGGAATTTTGAGCTTGAATTCATATCAAAAAAGATATTGTGTAACCATAGAATTACCTAGATAATAATAGTTCATCTATGTCTCTTAAAAGGTCACCCCATGTATAAATTACAATATGAATGTAATTATATTATGTACTATTTTTTATTTATTAGAGGTGGAGAAACCTAGTGTTTTAAAGAGTCAATCTAGGTAAACATTTTAATAAATTTATATCTTTAAATAAAGGATAAATCTTTATCATTTTCTATAAATAATAATTAGGAAATAATTTATTTACCATATGTTAAGAAAAAATTAAAATAAAAATTGGTAAATCAAATCATGGAAGAATATTATGGTGGTAAAATATAAAAGTATAGACTAATTTTTACGGGTTTATAATGATATTAGGGTGATGATTACACTAAAAAAATATCTTGACATTAAGTTAACTATTATCATGATTTTATGAGTATTTTTTCTTCAGAAGGATTACACTTACAATAAAAGGATATAAATAAAACAAATTCTTTATAGGTACAATTAGGATGATATATATATAGTTAAAATAGAAGAGTTTGTTGAGTCTAGGAATGAAGAACTTGTTTGTAGGCTTAACAAGAGTTTGTATGGATGAATCTTATACCAAGGAAGTGGAATCAATAATTCAATTAATTCATGGAAATGAATGGATATATGATGTGTGACATGTATCAATGTTTTTATTTAAAATTATCTGATAATTTTTATATGATATTTTTATTGTATGTGGATAATATTTTCATTACATTATTTGGTTTTTAAAGTATCAATGAGTTAAAGACTTGATTATCAAATAAATTTTATGTGAAGGATATGTAAGTCAAGAAAAATATTTTTGGGATGAGGATTATTTAAGATCATGACACCAAAAATTTAAATCTATCATAGATAGCTAATGTTTGAAAGGTTTTGATAAGGTTTAGTATATTATAAGAAATATTATTTTACATTATTCGTGTGAGTCATTTAACTATCAAAGTAATAATTACCAAATTTTAATAATGAACATGATTATACAAGAAAAATATCTTATATGCATAAGAAGTAGGAAGTTTATTATATGTTAGGGTTTTTTGTAACACCCCAACCAAAATCACCATGTCTGGTCCAAAGTTCCATACAACCTCATGCATTCCTCTCTATATACAAGAGGTTATCATCTAGTGATAAGGGTTTGAAAGTGTCATGGGGAGAATATACCCTCAATAATCTATCTATACACTAATTTTTAACAACATACACATAACCAACTAAATATTATAGTGGAAAATAACATACTCAGGATTCTATAATAGATTTCATTTCAGGTCAAACAATTTCAAACCAAATGGATACCAAATGTGGAAGGTTAACAACCATAAGAATTAAAAATGAAATATATAGAAATAAAATATATTTCAACAACTATCCAAAGTATATCCTAGTACTATGTCCATATCATAACTCAAATATTCTCAATAACCTACTGTCAGGCACTTTCCCTTTATTGAATCTCTGATCATGAAGTCTACACATGCACTGAGATTTCCATACAGGGTGTGAGTATAAACCTAGTAGGACACCACCAATTTATCCTTAACATAATTAAAAATTCATAATCGGTTTATATCATGATAATAAAAAAAATCATAATCAAGAAACAACTAACCATATATCTAGCGTTCATTCATTAATTAAGCCACCAAAAAATCCAATTGTACTAGCTTTAGATTCATTCTAGAAGAGTGTTCATAACATAATTCATGATCATGGGTTGAACATGAGGCCACCACATACATATATGAGAATCCATAAAGAAAAAAAAATTTGGGTTGGTCTATAAGGTTGTAAATTCCTATCAATATCATGGTTTAGGACACAATGTTATTATATCTTGGCACTACCTCAGGTCAGGCCATATGGTCGTCATATCCCAACACTACCTTAGGTCAGGACACATGGTTATTGTATCCCAACACTACCTCAGGTCAAACCACATGGTTTTCATATATCATCATTGTGCCTTGGTTCATGCTACAATGTCATCATATCCCTACCCTGTGTCTCATTCCATCATCTTTATCATCGTATGTCACACATTCTCCCCCTCTAATGTCTAACCAAGCCATTATTTTCCACTAATAATCTTATTGCAAAAATAAATACTCAAAAGGACATATATCTAGATAAAACATTGCATAACACATATAATAACAAGATAGAATATCAAGCACTAGTATCAGTATCCATACATACACACACATGTAATCATCATCTAACAAGGGTCTCATGGGATAACAATTAACACACATATGATCAATAACAAATATGGGTCTCAAAGGATACACATGCACACACATAAGATCAAACTCAAACATGGGTCTTAAGGAACATAAGAACATACCACTATTCCATGATAGTGATCATATAAAAGGGATCTATATGGTAAATAACTTCTTACTTTAAATGTGTTGGTGCCAAAATCCAAGACATGTCAAGGAATGATATCCAAAACATGTCCTCACACCAATTTTAACTTAAAAAATACCCAATTAATTAAAATATAACCTCTAGGATTATAATTTAAGGAAGAATTAAATACAAGGGGTTAAATTCAAATTGAATTACCAAAGTTCATTCACTGTCAAAGGTATACCAGGATTGTATCAAGAAATATATTCTAATTATATATATCTATCATTTATCCATCAAACAACTAATAATTATCCATCATATAATGATGAAATTCATAGACCTGACCAAAATATCTTGGATTTATGATTCATCGCAACAAATAAATAGTTGATCTAGGATATAGACATGAAGAACTAAAGGAGAAACAACCTATTACCATATTTACTTAATTTAATGCTCTAAAAACTTAATATTTAGAGTATGGAGGGAGAGGAACCACCAAGAATCACTACTGGAGTCCCTAGGTTCATGATCTATAGGAGTAAGATAATAAATGATAGGTTTTGGCCCCAAAACTATTTCCTTACTGGCCTCATTCAAACATAGTTTTGAGTGACATAGTCGGCCATAAAGAGTTACTGGAAGTGGCTAGAGAAAACAACTAAGACACTGGTGATCATCCTTTACCCTCTAGAAGGTAAGGAATCTTGAAATAAAATCAATGATTTCTATCCTTAAACATGAAAACAAAAACTGATGTTGGATTTCATGGTACATATTCTTCGACCCTAGATGCACCACTCGATTTGAAACATGAGAGTCTCTTATCATATCCTCCCTCAATGAAGTTTCCACTACTAATCTCCCATAAATCTATATCACATAGTTGTCATATAAGGACCACCATGGGAATGGATCACTACCTACCAAATGGTCCTTCATCTATTTACACTTGAGATCTAAATCTTGGATGGGATTACTCATTACACTAAAGAAATATTGATGGATATAATAAAACCTATCATAACTCCATGATCCTCATATTCATCCACTGGATACTTAGCCATAAAACTCATCATACACCACTCCTACTATGAAGGAAACTCTCTAAACTCATGTGACTCTAGAATATTATAGTTGAGAAAATATGTAACAAAATTACCTTTTTTATAGATCATAGGTCATATTGAAGTAAAATGACTAAAAATACTCTACCCAACACCTCTTCTTCAGATTCAAATCTCACTGAGAGAATATGTAATGTATGATCTTGTGATTTGTGTAGAACACAAACCTCTTACCGAAGGGATAATATCCCCAACACTTCACAGTGTAGACCATAACTTCCAACTCTTTTTCATGTGTTAGGTAGTTATTCTTATGGGGTCACAGATAAAATCACCTATAAGAAACCACCTGATTTTAACTACATCAACATATATCAAAAACCCACACTTGAGTCATAACATTACACTATGTATCCAATCCCAAGCTCTAGAAGAATAAAAATTAGATATGTTTCCAACCTCCTCTACAACTTTAGGAAGGCCTCTTCATACTGATCAGACCATTCAAACTTCACCACTTTTTTGTTATCTCTATCATCATCACTTTTTAATGGAATAATTCCTAGAAGAAAAATTGATAATACCCCCAAAATCCTAAAGAAAACTCCTAATATCAAAAATATTTTGGGGATGTTCCCAAGACATCCCTCTACCTTCTCCAGGTCTCCTTAAATTCCTACCTAGGAAATTACATGTCTGAGGAACCATACCTCATAAATCCAAATGTGAAAATTTTATAGTTTGTCATAAATCCTATGTGAAAAAAGTGAATTCAATACAATCTCAAGGTTCCTAGCATGAATATCATAATTCCTTGAATATATTAGGATTACATCCATGAATATAATGATGAAGGAGTCTATATATGGATGGAAAATATTATTATTGAGATCTGTGAACATAATTAGAGTATTTTTTAACCCAAAAGGCATGAAAAGATACTCTTACAATCTATATTTACTCCTAAATGGTACCTTGGGAATATCCTCCTTTTTGACTCGCTATTGAAGGTAGATTGAAAAAAGATAAATCTTGGAAAACCACCAAGATCCTCATAACTAATCAAAAAGATCATCAATCCTACATAAAGGTTAACTATTCTTTACCATTACCTAATTCATAGTCTTTTTGTCCACACAGATCCAAATACAACCATCCTCATTCTTGGAGAACAACACTAGAGTACCCCACATATATGTTATCATTTTGATAAATTCATTCACTGCCAAGTCCTCTAACTGAACATTCAACTCACTTAACTCAATTGGTTCCATATGATAAGGAGGAATAAATATCAATTCGACCCTAGGTATAAGATCGATCTAAAATTTAATTCCTTTTTCTGTAGTAAGAACAGATAAGTTATCTGGGAAGAAAACATTACAACAATCCACCACTAGAGGGAAGATAGAGGAGGATACTACTAATTTTGTTGCAAGATAAAATCCTGATACCTATGGTGCGATAGCTCTAATATAGCACAGGTATGAACCCATATTTCTTTCTCTGACATCCCACTCATAGGTAAACATGAACCTCTCACCTCTAGGTGTGGTGAAAGATACATGTCTCCAGTGCTAGTTAAAATGATCTTGATAACTAGTCAAAAAATCCATTCTGAATATCACATCAAAACTAGTCATATCTAAGATCATGAAGTCCCATCGATGTTTGTAGCTATCAATAACTATGGGACATTTAGAAAATCATTGGATATGGTCTACTATCTTTCGTAATGGCATTTCAATAGAAATGAACTCATAAGATAACTTAACTAGTAAATTTATTCTAGTAATTAGTTGAGTAGATATAAAATAATGGGAAGATTGTGCATCAAACAAATCAATAGATAATGTGGAGTAATTAAAATTTGTACCTTTAACTGTATAATATCCCTCTCCATCGATGTTTGGAACCTCCTCCACTACATACACTCTTCCAGCATCAGCTCCACAAGTATGCCTTTGAGGCACATAACTCACCTAAGTAACCAAATTCTATGGGGTTAGTGTATTATATTGGGTACCTAGGTAATATCTAGGGGTCATAATCCACATCTTCCTCATACCCCTATAAAACCCTTTTCTAAATGACCTCAAACTAGAATACTGAAGATATCCAATCTTTCCACATCTACAACATTTGATTTATAGTTTTGGGAATAATTTATAATAATTATTACTCTATCCATAGTTAAAAAAAGGGTAACTTCACATACCATATATGGGGTTAAATAAACCCTAATATGCTCCACCTATCTATCACCCTATTGTACCTCCTTATTCTTCTTCTTCCTACTACCAAAATTGGGAATTTATAAAACACTAGGGTGTCTAGTTTTCAATGCACTATAATCTATAAAAAACCATTAATTTTATCCTCCTCTAGGCCCTAATAAAAAGTTAGGGCCTTGTGAAACACCTCAGTATAAGTTGTTGGGTGAAATCTACAAAACTGACATCTAATCTTGGGACAAAGTCCAATCTCAAAATTTCTAGCCTTTTGTTCCTCATTCCTAGGAAAAAGAGGAGAAATGCATAGAAACTCTATAAAGTGAGTTGAGTATGAATAAGATGGAATAATTATATATTGAATCTCTATAAAATCATGTGATCAATCCATATTCAGTGTTTCATGAAAGAAATCATCGAAGAAAATATCTTGAAAGGCCTCTTAAGTAAGACCATCATGCTTTCCTAGCTTGACCTTAATGCCCCAGCACTTCCTGATGGTCCCCTAAAGTACAAAGGTTGGAAGATCCATCCTCTTATCCACAGGAGTATCTACCTAATCAAATATTCTCTTAATGGTTTGGATCCAATCCTTAGTGTCCTAAGGACCACCAGTTCACTGGAATATTTATGGATGATGGATTTGAAATTCCCAAGAAATATTCACCATTATCCGAAATTCCCCTCCACCTTGAGTAGGAGAAATATATAAGACTTCGGGATAGGTCAGATTTATAACTTGAACCACTAAATCAAGTGTGGGATCATTCTTATGTGCATCTTTCTACATCGCCTGTAGTGGAACTATAGCATCCTCCCTAATAAGAGAATTTTGTTTACTCTAAGGTGGAATCATTCTAAAATTACAAAAAAATTGTTAATAACACCTATGAAAACATTATTATAATCACAAATTAAGATCTTATAAGGAACACATTTGATATTTATATATGATGTTCTATCCTAGGATATACCCACACATAAGGGATAACTCTTATAGTTCTACCGAAGGATCAATCCAAGACCTTTGTATCATCACGTTAGTCACAATCATGTATATAAATTATAAAATTATACACAAGGTCAACTAACTAATTCTAGCATAGATATATTAAAAGAGTAGATAATATAAATATATCACCAAATGATTAGCACAATTCAAGGAATTTAATTAAAAAATTACTATGCATGAAATAACAAGTATATACATGAAATGTGATCCTATATGCCTATTAATAATGCATAAAAGCACAAAAATCACATAAAGATATACCAGTAATCCCATCACTGGTAACTCGGAGGTCCATTACACATGAGATGGCTAGGTACTTGGTAGCTCCCCAACCCAAGTTCCAAATAACCTATATCCTTACTAACATGTCCCATAATAGTTAAGAATAAAAAAAGGAAACTTAAGCTCTAATAATATTTTGCAACACCCTATCCCAAATCACCAAGTCTAATATGAAGTGACCATGACCTCGTGTGGGACTCCCTATATGCAAGAGGTTTCTAACTTGTAGTGCATGTCTAAAAGTGTTGTGGGGATATTATACCCCAATTAATATATCCATAGACCAATATAAAATAATTTACACATAACTAAAAATTATATAAAAAATAACATAATCAATATACAATAACATATTTCATGTTAGGTCAAACAATTTCATACCAAACAGACCCACAATGTGGAAGGTTAACAAGTATAGGCAGTAAAACTATAATGAAAACAAATAAAAGATATTAAAATAGTTTTACAGATTCTTCCCCAATATTTCATCTATTTCCTAAGTCCAAGATCCTCGGGAAACTATTTTTAGGCCCTTTCCCTTTCCCAAATCCCAAGTTAGGAAGTCCATAAGCCCACTAAGATTCTAATATAGAGTGTGAGTATAAACCTAGTAAGACACCGCAAATGAATCCATAACATAAGTTCATGTACATTATAGTTGTATACCATAAAAATAAAGAAATTTGAAATCAATTAACAACTATTATTTTATTTTTCGGTCATGTTCTAACAAAATCCTCATGAACTTTGGTCATACCTACTTCAAATATATAATGAAAGGGTGCTAATGTTTAATGGTTCACCCATAAGTCCACCAAAAATATCTCAAATAATCCAAAAGGATAATTAGTATTGGGTTTTTTCATAAGGAAATCATGCCCTGACACTATCATGGGTCAGGCCAGAAGGTCGTCGTATCCTAGAATTACCTCAGTTTAGGATACATGGTCATTGTATCCCAACGCTACCTCAGGTCAGACCCCATGGTCATCATTTTGAAAACTACCTCAGGTCATGCCACATGGACATCATATCATAGCACTGTGTCTCGGGTCATTCTACATGGTCATTGGAACACCTTGAGATTTTTTGAAATATTTTTTTCGAATTAATTTAATATTTTTTATATTGTTTATTTCACGCAACACTAAATATAGCTTTTTCTATTTGAAATCAATAAGTTTGGCTTACATTATACGCAACACCATGTTAAGATTGTTCTACACACAGCACTTATTTTAACTTCAGGTACACACATCACTATGTTTGGCTTGTTTTATACACAATGAAAAGTTCCTTCAATAGCTTGTGTATCACGTAAGGTCGATTTTTACCGAACTACAATATAATATTAAAACTATTATTAAAATATTATTATAGCTACCACCTAACCATTGGAATGAAAGTTATAAATAAGATTAACTAAATTATTAAAATATTATTTATAAATGTATATAAAATTAATCCTTTGGTTATCAATTTGTATAAGTGAATGAAAGAACTATTTGAAAATAAAGAAATTAATTTTCTAAGACAACAATTTCTCTATGTACAAACATAAATTTATCTCAATAAATTAAGCAAATAAATTTTGATTAATGTTTTCAATAAAAAATTTATATTATATATTCAATAAATATTTTTTATACTCATCCAAAATATTTTATAGGTATAAAATAATAATAAATCCAATTTTACGAATAAAAAATATATTTTCTAAAAGGTAATTTTACCACCATTTAATAGAGAACCCATTTTAAATATGATTTTTTAAACTTTTATAATTTTTATTTGACAAAATAAAATTCATTTTTTAAATTGGAATATTAAAATTTAATTTGGGTGAATTTTTGTTATTTTCCTAAGAAGTTTTATTTTTTTATGAATAGTGAAAAATACTAAATTTTAATTCAAAACAGCTTTTTCGTATAATTTATTTATATAGATAAATTATATTTTTATTTGTTTTTAAATTATAATTATATCAATTATAAATCAATTAATAAAATTTATTTTATTTGAACCAATTTCATATTGAAATTTTATATAAACCCACTTCAAACTTTGGAACATTTTTACTTTAAAAACTTGCTTTGTCTTCCCATTTGTGGGATTAACTTTAATTTAATTTCTTACCCTTATGTGATTATATTTTGGGAAAATGGATTTTTTATTTTTAATAATTATAATTTAAAATTTATAATAAGGTTAAATAATTTTTTGATAGAAAATTTTGGGGAATGTAATTAAAATTAATTACAGCAATTAAGGTAAAAACAAGATTACTTAATGGTTAAACTTTAATCTTAATAGGAAAAATGACCTATACACATGTCCAAAATAAATTTAGTAGACATATTTCTAACAATTACCCTCTTTGATATAATTTTAACAATTATTGGAGGCATATTATTTAAGGAAGACTTCCCAATAGTGTTTGCCTTTTAATATTTAAAAGAATGCCCCTCCTCCTCCTCTATAAAAGGGCACTCACCCCCATAACTTCCTTCCACATCTCATGCCACTTTAAATCAGAAAAAACATACCAAAATATCCTCCCAAAATCCCTCAATTTTACTTACAATCCTTCCTTTAGTAATAAATCTAACTAAGGAAGCCCTTTGGTGCAAACCAATAGGAGTTACCCAAAGAAGAGGTAACATCCTTCCTCAAGCTCCTTTTTTTTATTTTCATTATCTACCCCCTAAAATATTATTATTAAATGATTATATAATAACCTCAGTATAATCAATATACTAGTATGTTTTTATTCAATATTCTTTACCTTCACTTACACACACTTCCATATAATGGGTAATAAACTTATTGTTCTTGTGTACAATGAACTACTGCCTCATGAAACAATGTTGTTAATTTTTACTATACCACCTCTCATAGGTTGTAATTATGATGTAAAATATATTTTTATAACATATATATTATATTTATTATATATTTATTCTTCTTTAATTATTATATAAAACATACCTTCATGTTTTCTTTTTTGTGTAAATATGATAACTTCTTTTGTGGATATGTGGACTACCGCCTCTTCAAAGTGATGTGATTCATTCACACTTTACATGGAATGTATTAATGATTAGTTTAGTGAAATTATATGATATATATGAAATAATAATTCTACTATAATTATATTATATATATACCTATATGAAATTTACTTTTTTTCTTTCAATACGATAATACAATGAAAACAGCATTTATGCATACATAGGGTCTACCATCACCATGAATGATGTATTCCATTTTGTAATTAAATATTTTATAGATTATTATAAATATTTATATAATGAATATATATGATATTAATATCATTTTTCACATTATTTAAATAATTAAATCATGATCTAAGTAATATTATTAATAATAATAAGTCAAAACATATACGAAAATCAATGTTGATGTTACCTGAAAAGTAACATTAACATGGAATTATTAACAAATGGGTAATATGATGTCATAATAAAATCATATATAGTATTATATATAATAATATGTTTATTTTTTAGATTTATAATAAACTTATATTTATTACACATGAGGTTTTAACGTGTATGAATAAATTCAAGACTTAAAGTAAGGACTTTCTCGTATCACTTTTATTTTTCATTAGACGCAACCCATGTTCACCACCTATTTCTTTTTGTGGTGTTTTTACATCCCATGGAATTATTATATTATTCTTATACTTAAATTTTTGGTTACTTACATATCATTTTTTTATATTTCTTTCATGGGGTTTATGTTTCAAATCTTAACAAATCGGTAAAGTAATTTTGTCTCAATTTTCCCTCTTTGAGACACATGCCATGTTATGAACCTATATTATTTTATGAGGTGTATATACTTCTATTTGAAATGTTATATAATGAACCTCCATATTTTCATGATATTTTAAGATTCATGTAATCTCATTTTCTTACATGGGGACTATAATTCAAACTCACCAAGTGGTGAGAGTTTATTGAAACAATCTCATCATTTATCGAGATTCTTAATTTTTTTTAAAGTTGGGGTAGAAGCCACATATTTATTATTAAATAAAATACCACTTTCTATCTTGTTATATGGAGACACATTACATATCCCAAATTCCCAAGGCTATGTGTCCCATTAACAAGGCCTGAAATCCCTTTTTCCCAAATGGCCCTTCGGTGAATAGTACTGCCATAGTACCCAAACTATTACAGTTCCTGCTACAGTACCTCCACCACTACAGTTCCTGCTATAGTACCTCTACCACTACAGTGTTGATGCTACTATAGTTCCTTCGATGCTATAGTACTGATATAGTGTCTTGTTATAGTGCTTCTATAGTGAATCAGAAATTAGTCCCTTCCTAGAATCGATCCTGGGTCTTTTGGATGCCAAGAAAGAGCCTTTATCACCTAGATATAGGCTCATTGGAATTATCAAGATTATTTCTGATTATGATTATATTTATTAAATATTATGATTTATCTCTCAATAACTCTCATTAATTTTATTCTCCTCTAGTTATTAATGATATCTTCATGTATTAGTACCATTTTTTTACTCTTTTTTATATAATATAATTTAGATGGTTTTTTAAAAAAATAGTTTGATTTTACCTCTCTCCTCGATAGAATATATTCTTTCAAAAACACATTTTATAAAATATTTTTCAATATTTCATTATAATTTTTCAAATTATTTTCAAGGAAATGGTTTTTAAAATATTTTCAATCTTCTTTTAAAAGTTTTCGAGGAAAAGAAATTATTCAAAAAAAATTCAACCTTATTTTATAATTTTTCAAGGGAAAAGGTTTTCCAAGTGTTTTCAATATTCTTTTATAATTTTTCAAGGAAAAGGGTTTTCAAAAAAATTTAAATATTATTTTATAAATTTTCAAGTAAAATGGTTTTTAAAATTCTTTCAAGATTATTTTATAAGTTTTCAAGGAAAAAATTCGAAATGTTTTCAAGATTATTTTTCAGTTTTCAAGGAAAAATGTTTTCAAAATGTTTTCAATATTGTTTATAATTTATCTAGGTTATTTTCAATTAAAATGGTTTTCAAAATGTTTTATGTTTTAAAAATAATCTTTTAAATCATAAAGGATATTTTCCTTAAGAAATGTTTTGAAGGATTTTTTCATGATTCCTTTATAAATTTTCAAAGTGGAGAATTTTGAAAATTTTATATGTTTTAACAGTTTATTTTACAAGAAAATTTATGTTCCAGGTGATTATTCAAAATAATTATCCATGTAATATGACATCCTTGGTTATCACTTATGATTTAATAGGGATATGATCCAAGGATACCATTCATATTATTTATCTGAATGGTCTATGTTTTGATGGATTGGTGTTTATGAAATTTGTTTCTATTTAATAGGTTATACTATTATAAATGATTATGAAATCCACTTCCTTTCATGTGTTATTCTAGGGTTAAATGATTATGAAACCTATCTATTTTCCATAGGTTATAATATGATTAAATGTTTATGATACCCACTTCTTTTCATTGGTTATGATATGAAATTTATGAAACTGTTCTCATTTTATGGGTCATGATAAGATTAATGTTTTATGGAACACGTATATATGATATCATTATGAGATGGGTGGGACCTATATATCCATCCAATATGTTGGTTAAAGATTTATATCTCTTGAGATAATTATAGTAAAAAATCAATGGGCTTGATCCACTATAAGAAATAAGTGTGTCCTGATCCACTATGGGAAATAGGTGTTTCCTAATCTATAATGGGAACTAGGTGAATCTTGATACACTATGGTAAATAGGTGTGTCATGACCCACAATGGAAAATAGGTTCATCCTGATCCATGATAGGAAACAAGTGTGTCCTGATTCACTATATTGATGGTCTTGGTATTTAACCTTGAAACATGAAATGGTTTTCTATATTTAAGATGATTTTGTACTTATATTGCATGAGATTATGGTTCATGATTGATTTATGATGATTTATCACCCTTATTTATGAACTACAAATATTTATTCTATGAATCGTATATATGATATTTGATATATAGGTCATGATCTTCAAATATTATTTACATGTTATCATACCCTTATATTCATTTAATTCTTATATATCTCCTTTATTTACCCTTTATGAGCATCTAATCTCACCATTTATTATGGTTCCTTTCCCCAAATTATGAAGAAAGGTTTTATGTAGAATTATTAAAGGGGAAGACCTATGTGGGAAATATTGAAGAAATTTCACTAAGTTAGAAGTTTTTTTTAAAGTTTCCAAAGACACTAAACTATTAAAATCCTTGGGCATGTACTTTTTTAATATTCTAAATATTCATAAAAATGTTGTAGTATCCTTGTATGTTCATCATGGGTATCTATAATTGGTATCAAAGGAAAGGTTTAGTCAACCTTTGGAAACTAGGATGAGAAAACCTTAGTGAGATCCCTAAGAATATTTATAAGGATGTGTTTAGGGATGTCTCTAAGTATAAGCCTAAGGTGTCATTTATTTAAAAGTAGGATTCATGATTTAGTCATCCTATAAGTAATTTTTCATGATTATGTGGTTTTATGCTATGATACGGGATTCTCACACTTTGTGTTTTGGTCTTAGTCAATAGTGGGAACTAGAAGAAATTGGGTTAATATTGAATTTTTTAGATGTGTAAAGTATGGTAATTATAAAAATCAATTTCCTAACTATAAATATCATGAAAATAACCAGGAAGGTGGTATGAGTATTGGATATACTACTAGAGGTAAGTAGATTGAAAACGACATGTGAAAGGTATGTGATTTTCTTATAGTAATATTTACATTAAATGTAAGAAGCATGATTAGATTGAGGTTGAAGAACCTTAATACATGATTAGTATTTCATATTATAGGAAAGTTGTATTAAGGAATAATTTTATGAATCCCGAGTAATGGTTTAAGAATAAATATTGGATGATTTAAGTGTAAATGTTTTGGAATTCAAATATTATGTTATATAAATCATGAAGTATATAAGGATTTTCTATAGAATCTTTTCATTAAGTATTTTCAAGAATGTATTAAATGATACTGATGCAATAGAGAATTTTTTTAATGGAAATGAGTTCATATTAAACACATGATTAAGGTAAATATAACCCATAATATGTTCCTCATGTTGAGATAATTATTTTTAAGTAAATATAAATTTGATATGAATAAGTAAATTAGACGATACTAATTATCATGGAAATGATTATAGATTTCTTCACAAGGTGGTCTATTTTATAATGGATGAAGTTAATAACTTCCTGGATTTAAGAAATATGTCTCATAATCTTTGGAATAAGGTATCATGCATGTTTTTTAAAATGATTTATGGTAATTCAGGTTATTTCCATATTTCAAGAGAATATACGATGAGGGTATTCACATGTTTGTAATGTGACAACCAATAGCTACTTTATAATATATGTGGGATAAATTTTAGGCTGATTTAGTAGCCTCATTTATAATTTTTTTATTTTTAGATTATATAAGGGTTATGAGGTTAACAATTTATGGAATGTTTAAGTTAAACTTCAGATGAAATTTTTGAGATTAAATTATCATCTCACCATGTGAGGATTGATGCATGTTGAATAACCTGTACTATAATTTTTTTTTGTAATTATAACTAAGGGTATATGTAATAACTTATCATCCTATTTATGGAATTCAAGAACCATTATTTCTTTAGGAATGAAAAATTCACCTTCATTCCTTGGAGTAAGAGATGAAGTGTAAATTAGCCATGGTGCAACCACAGGGTTCGATTGATCTTATGGAATGGAATGAAATCAAGTAAGTATATATTCTTGTGAAAAATTATTTATCTATTGGAAATTGATACTAAAAAATATTTATCCTAATACCATTGTTTTTGTTAGACTGATGGTCTTATAAATCATTATAGATTTATGGTTTTGAGGCCCTTAACTTTCTATTTATCATTCACTTGTAGGTAGTCAATGATCATTATCACTCTCTATAGTTATTTATTATTTTCCTCCATGTCAAATATTCACTCTCAACCTATGTTCTCTTACATGGAAACATTGTAATGAGTTACTTTGGGTAACCTTTATGGTTATAACTTTTCTTTAAAATATGTTTTTGTATTCATTTTTATGATGTGGGTTTCTATGAAAGGAACTTTAAAGTATTAAACCTTTAATAACCTAGAATAATTTCAAGGGAGAAATTAATTTTAAGGGGGGTTGAATTTAACACCCAAATATTTTGTAAAATAGTTATTTTTGAATTAATTTAATCATTTTGACATTTTAACTTTCACGCAACACTGAATATATCTTTTATTATATGAAAGAAATAAGTTTGGATTGAATTATACATAACACCAAGTTAATCTCATGCTACACAAAACACTTGGATAAAATTTTTATAAATGCAAAACTAGGTTTTCCTTTTGTTACACACAATGTCAATTTCCTTCAATAGCTTACATAACACACAATGACGATTTTTATCGAACTACAATATAATATTATTATTATTATTAAAATATTATTATAGCCAACACCTAGCTATTGGAATATAAGTTATGAATAATAATAAATAATTTATGAAAATATTATTTATACATGTATATAGAATAAATCCATTGGTTATCAATTAGTAAAAGTGAACAAAAAACTATTTGAAAATAAATAAATTACTTTTCTAAGAAAACTATTTTTATGTATACAAACACACTTTTATCTCAATAAATTAAACAAACCATATTTGATTGATGTTCTCAATAAAATTTATATATTATATATTAAATTATTATTTTTTATACTCATACAAAAGATTTTATAGGTATAAGATAACAATAAATAAAACTTTATGAATAAAACAATGTATTTTTTCAAAAGGTAATGTAATCGCCTTTTAATGGTGAACCCATTTTAAATATAATTTTTTTAAATTTTATAATTTTATTTGTAAAAATAAACTTAATTTTTAAAATTGTAATATAAAAAATTACTTTGGGTGAATGTTTGGTATTTTTGTGAGAAGTTTCATTTTTTATGAATAGTGAAAACACTAAATTTTAAATCAAAACTTCTTTTTTGTATAATTTTTTGATAGAGTTAAATTATATTTTCATTTGATTTTAAATTATAATTAGATAAATTATATATAAATTAATATAATTTGTGTCATTGTAACTAATTTCACATTTAAATTGGATGTAAAAACACTTCAAGCTTTTGAACATTTTTACTTTAAAAACCCGCTTTGTTGTCCCCTCTATGGGATTAGCTTTAAATTAATTTATGACACTTATGTGATTATAATTTGGAAAAAAATGATTCCATATTTTTAGTTATAATAATTTATAATTTATAATAACTTTAAATTAGTTTTTCTCCAAAAAATATTAGTGAAAGTAATTAAAATTAATTACATCGATTAAGGTAAAAACAATATTACTTAATGGTTAAACTTTAATCTTAAGATCCCAAATGACCTATACACATGTACAAAATCAATTGTATGGAAATATTTGGACCAATTTTCCTCTTGTATCAAGTTTTATAAATTATTTTAGTCACATGATGTAAGGGAGACCACTCAATAGTGTTTATCTTTTTATATTTACAAGAATGTCACTCATCCTCCTCTATAAAAGGGCATTCACCCCCCCCCCAACTTCCTTAAACCTATCAAGCCAATTTGTATTAAAAAAACCCTAACCAAATATCATAAAAAATTCCTAAATTATACCTAGAAGTCTCTATTTGGTTTGAAATCCAACCAATGGATCCCTTTGGTGCAAACCAAGAGGAGTTACCCAAAGAAGAGGTAACATCCTTCCAAAAGTTACTTTGTTTTATTTTCATTCCCCACCCAATCAACTCTTATTATTGCATTATTATATAATAAAATAAGTATCCTAAATATAATTATATTTTTTTATTCTAAATTTTAAATCTAAAATTGCACACACTTCCATCTAATTGTTAAAGAACTTACTGTTCTTGTGTACGGAGAACTACAGGCCCACGAAATGATGTTGTTCATTTATTCTTTACCACCTCTCATAAGTGGGAATTATGATGTAAACTTCATTTTTATATGATATATATTATATTTATGATTTATTTATTCTTCTTAAATTATTATATAAAATATACCTTCATTCTTTCCATTTTTTTGTAAATAAGATAACTTCATTTGTGGATGTGGGGACTACCGCCTCCTCAAAGCGAAGTGATTCGTTCACACTTTACATGGAATGTATTAAGTATATTTTTAGTGAAATTATATGATATATGTGACATAATAATTATAATGTAATGATATTATATATATATATATATTTCATTTAATTTATTTCTTTCAATATGATAATAAAATGGAAACAGAATTCATGCGTATGTACGTCCTACCATCTCCAGGAACGGTGTATTCCATTTCATAATTATATCTTTTATATATTGTTATAAAAATTTATATAATTAATATATATGATATTAATATCATGTTCTATATTATTTAAATAATTAAATCTTGATCTAATTAAGAGTTTCAAGAATAACATGTCAAAACATATACGAAAAAGACGTGGATATTACCCAAAAAGTAACATTAACATGGAATTCTTAATAAATGGGTAATATAAAGTCATAATAAAATAATATATGATATTATATATAATAATATGGTTCTTTTGAAGATTTATAATAAATTTATATTTATTATACAGTAGTTTTGAGCGTGTACAAACAAATTCAAGACTTAATGTAAGGGTTTTCTCGTCTCAATTTTATTTTCTATAAGACATAATCCATTTTCACCACTTATTTCTTATTTTTGGTGTGTTTACTAGACATGGATTTATTATATGATTATTATAATTAAATTTATGGGTATTTACAAACCCTTTTTTATATTTCTTTTGTTTGGTTTGTGTTTCAAAAGTTATCAAATCGATAAAGTAATTTTGTCTTATTTTGCCTTCTTTGAGACACATGTCATGTTATGAACCTATATTCTTGTACGATGTGTATATATTGACATTTTACATTTTATATCATAAACATCCTTATTTACATGATATTTTAATATTTATGTAAATTCATTTTCTTACCTAAGGAGTATATATCATAATCACTAAGTGGTAAGAGTTTATTGAAAAGGTCTCATCATTTATTAAGATTGTTTATGATTATACTTCCATTGATAAAATATTATTATCCATATCTCAATAACTATCATGAATTTTACTATCCTATGTTTATTAATTATATTTTCATCAATTGGAACCATTTTTTCACTCTTCTGTACAAAATATAATTAAGAAGGATTTTTTTAAGAAAGTGTGAATTTACCTCTCTCTTTGGTCAGAAATATTTGTTCTTTCAAAACCATGATTTTAAAAAAAATAAAGCTTTATTTATAGTTTATAAATTATTTTCAAAGAAATTATTTTCAAAAAGTTTCCAATCTTCTTTTATATGTTTTCAAGTAAAAATTTTTTCAAAATGTTTTCTAGATTCTTTTATAAGTTTTCAAGGAAAAAGGTTTTCAAAGTGTTTTCAAGATTCTTTTATAAGATTTCAAGGAAAAAGTTTTTCCAAATGTTTTGAAGATTTTTTTATAATTTTTCAAGGAAAATTTTTTTCAAAATGTTTTCAATATTACTTTATATGTTTTCAAGGAAAAAAAATTCAAAAAAAATCAAGATTATTTAATAAGTTTTCAAGGGAAAGGGTTTTCAAAATGTTTTCAAGATTATTTATAAGTTTTCAAGGTTAATTTTGAGGAAAATGGTTTTAAAAATTTTTATGTTTTAAAAATAATTTTTCAAATATTAAAGGATATTTTCTTCAAAAATGTTTTAAATAATTTTTTCATAATCCTTTAATATGTTTTCAAATATGAGGATTTAGAAAATTTTATATGTTTTAAAAAGTGATTTTAAAAGAAAAGTTATGTTGTAAGTAAAATTCTAAAATCCTTATCTATATAATATTAAATCCTTTGTTATATTTTATTCTTTACTAGGGATATGGTCCAAGGATACCATTCATGTTACTTCTCTAAATGGTCTATGTTTTTATGGATTGATATTTATGAAACTTGTTTCTCTTAAATGGGTTATACTGTGGTAAATTATTATGAAACCCACTTCCTTTCATGGGTTTTTCTAGGGTGAAATGATTATGAAGACTATATATTTTCCATAGGATATTATATTATTAAATGTTTATGATACCAATCTCATTTCATGAGTTATGATATGATGTTTATGAATCCTATTTCTTTTTATGGGTCAAGATAACATGATTTTTTATAGAATGTGTATGTATGATATCATTATGATATGGGTGGGACATATATCTTCCTCTAATGCATTGAGTAATGATTTATATCTCATGAGATAATTATGGGAACTATTATATGGTCTGGATCCACTATAGGAAATAGTTGTGTCTTGATCCACTATGGGAAATAGGTGTGTCCTCATCCACTATAGGAATCAAGTGGATCTTGATCCAAAAAAATAAATAGGTGTCTCCCGATCCACTATGGGAAATAGGTTTTTCCTAATACATGATGTTAAATAGGAGCATCCTGATCCACTATGGGAAACAGGTGTGTCTTGATCCACTATATTGATGGTATTGGTAGTTAACATTAAAACATGAAATGGTTTTCTATATTTATTATGGTTCCACACTTATATAACATGATTTTATTGTTCATGATTGATTTATGATGATTTATCACCCTTATTATTCATTTATTATAAACTACCAATATTTATTCCCTGACCGAAGTATATTATCTTTGATATGTAAGGCATAATATTCAGATGTTATTCTCATGTTCGCATACCCTTACATTCATGTTATTCTTATATATCTCTATTATTTACCCTTACTTAGAATCTAAGATCACCCTTTATTTTTTTCCTTTCCACATGTTATGAAGAAATGTTTTAAGTACAAGTACTAAAGGGGGATATATTTGGGGAAACATTGAAGATGTTTCACCAAGTTAGATGTTTTTGTTCCAAGTTTCCAAAGACACTAAACTATTTCTATCCTCAGGCATGTACTTTTTTAATATTTTGAATATTCATAAAAAAATTATAATATCCATTTATGTTAAGTCTGGGTCACTATAGTCATTTTAACCATTCCATGTGTCTTGGTCCTTCATTATCATCACCGTAGGTGGTGTATTATCCCCCTCTAAGGGTTTACCATGCCATTTGGTCCACCTATCATTTTATACTAGGATAAAATCCTCCAAAGGCCATACATAAATACACAAGAGTTCATAAGAAAAATAGGCACAACATTTCATATCAAGCATTAGCATCAGTATCCACACACACACACACACATGTGATCATCATCAAAAATGGGTCTTGTGGGATACACATACATAGACATGTAATAAATATCAAACATGGGTATTACGGTCTATACACACACACACACATGCATTCAAAATTAAGCATAGGTTTCAGGGCACACAATAATATACCGTCATATAATGCTAATAATCATATAAAAGGACTCAATATGTTAAGTAACTTCCTACCTTTAGTGTGTTAATGCCAAATTCCAAGATCCATTGAGGAACAATACCTGGATCATGTCCCTGAACCAACTTTCACTAGAGAGAAACCCAATACATCAAGATATAACCTCTAGGAATATAATTCAATGAGTAATTTATTATATGGTCTGAAATGAACTTCAACTTACCAAAGGTGGTTTTCTGTCACTGGTAGATCTAAATACACTCAATAAAGAGATTCCAATTCTCTAGATCTAGCATATACCCATCAAAAAACCAATAATTCTCATTTGGATCATGATAGAATCCATAAATAATACCAACATAGCTTGGATATATTATTTAACTTAATAGATAAAGAGGATATTTAGGATTGATGTGATGAGAAGAGGTAGAAACAACTTTTTACCTTAAATCCACATGATCCAACACTCTATATCCTTCAAATTTGGTTTATGAAGGGAGAGGAATTTCCACTATAGTCCTTAGGTTTGAGATCCCTAGGCATAGAAGAATAAATTAGAATTTTAAAATTTCTTTCAGGTTTAATATCCAATTTTATAATTAATTAATACTATGTGAATGGTTTGGTAGCATGGTTTCCTAAACCATGTGCCAACCATGAAAGGATTTCTACATATTCTGGGTACCCAAAATTTTTGGAAAACCATACACCAACAATTATTTCTCATTTGTATAAAGTGAAATGATTTTCTAGAAAATATCCCATAATTAGCTTTAACCTTTCTCAAACAATGATATTCTTACTATCATTCTCCAAACAAGTAGTAGAGTTTCCTAGGGAGATCCACATGGTTTTCCATAATCATGTGCCAAATGTGCATCCCTTTTAAGGAATAAATCACTAGAAAAAATCAAGTATGTTACATTTTTTCATAACCTAACATAGTTTATATAGTCATATTTGTGATTAAATAGATAAAAAATCATAGGATGAATAATTAATAGGTTGTGAAGTTTATATTGTTATTCTTTAAGTATAAAAATAATGTGTCTTTTTTATTAAAAGGTGGTATTTATTTATAAGAATATGTTAATTTAAAATTATATAGTGATATTTATAGTAGAAGAAGTCTAACATGTTATGTTTACACATGTGGTGGTATAAAAATGATTTGAATGTCAAAATTTTATAATATAGTAGTGTTATCATATATAGTGGTTTAAATTGTTAATGTAACCAAAGAATTCAAGGTGATGATATGATTAAATAATTTTACTGTTATATGGTGGATCTTTAGATTTTTGAAGTATTCATGGGAGCTCGAATTCAATGTACATATTGACCAATGTGATGGTCATATAAAAAGTGAGGCATTTACATGCCTCAAATTATATTCTATGTGGATGAATGATTTAGAGGAGAGAATTTGTAGTTTCTTGATGAAGGGTATGATTTTGAAAGAAAAAATTCTTTTGAATTAGTCTTTAATTGGAAACTTTTTGAGGTGTATGTGTGAGCCTGATTTGATACGGTGTATATTATACATTGAGAACCAAATTTTCATTGTTTTAAATTGGTGAGGAAGTCCTTGGATGTTATAGGGAGCATTTCCTCCAACCCAGAAGGTGATATTTTAAATATTTATAGGCCCCAAAAAAATTACAATTTTTACATAGGTTTTACATAGAACATGGAAATTCATTTATTCTTAAAGGTTAAAGAAGTCTATTTCACATAGAGTGAACAAATAAATATTAAAATAATGAGTAGATTTAATTCATGTGAATTTATTTTTCATGTGTAAATTTATTACATTTTGAATTGAAGAAAATAAATTATACTATTTTAGGGTGGTTGGATTAGTGTGGTTCATTGAAGAAACATTTATAATATTTTTCTATAAATAGTAAAAAAATCATATCCATAGACATACTATGTAATTTCCTTAAACAACATAAAATCTATATTTTTTATTTATTTATTAATTTTTAGTTTCTTCCAAATTTCCATAATAATAGTTTTTTGGGGAATGTTTATCAAATTATACATTAAGAATATGGATCTATTATTCCAGTGTGGAAACATAAATAAGGGGGAGAATTGAATATTTTGAAAATATTATAAAATGTTTTCTTATTTAAGAAAAGGTAACTAAAAATGGCTATTTATTTTTTAATATAAAATATATAAAGTTAAATAAAATAATTAGAGTAAACAATTAAATATAAAATTCTAAATTAAATAATGAACTAAATGTTATAGATTATCATAATAAAGGAGTAATTATAATAGTACAAACATAGTTCCAATTAAATAAATAAACATAAAAATAGAATATTAATAATTAATGAGGTAAAAAATAAACAATGACATAGAGTTTAGAGTGACACTTTATAAACTCCAAAATAACTCTATTAACAAAGGGTATAACAGTTATTATCTCCAAAACTATTCATTTTTATCCAAAGTAGTAGGAGGATCAATAACAAAATCTGGACATAATCAATATTTCAGAAAGGAACCTCTTAGACCAAAATATAAAAAGGATAATAACAAACCCCATAATTTATTCAAAAATTCAATAAAAAATCCTTAACCTAGGACTTCTTCTATAAAAACAGTGGAAAAGCTCATATACCCTATACTTCTTATATCACATACATGTTGGAGTCAGGGCACTATAACCAGTTAATTTGTACTTTAGATTACATATATATTCAAATATTTGAATATTAGTAAAAAAATTATCACATATTAATTTTTATTCTATGTAACATTTAATGTGATAATGTCCTTATAGTATATGTCTCATAAAATGGTCATAGCAGTTCCCTCCATGGATGAGAACCATGAAGTGATATGACAATATCATAAAACATATAATTCATATAGACAAATGATATCATCTAATTGGACATGGATAATGAATAATATCATGTTCTTGATTATTTTAATTGTATGAGGCTTCATATCATGAAGTTATTAATCGATAATCTCTAAGATGGGATATTATAAGGACATACCTGTAAGTTATAAATCCAAATGTTTTTGTGTCATTGGGAATTCCTATATATGAATGTCCATATTTTTTCTTATACGTGAGATTATAATTAATTAATATCATGAGCCGTATACATTTATGTATTAACCCAAACATATAATACCTATGTTTGTGTAAAGTAGGATACATTTGGTGCGTCGTGAATGATATGGCATAAATGAATAAGTCAATAATGGATTTGTTCCTTCTAAGGATGGGATATGATATCTCAACCCTTTTATTGAAATTTAATGGTTAAACTAAATCTCAAATCGATGGTGATTGAAGGGTTCATTTCAATAAGTCAAATAAATAAATATCAATCATACGGGTTGAAGACAAGAGTATGGGACCTATTTGGTGGGAAATTGAGATAAAGGAATTAAATTACATAGTGAACATTTGTATGTGGTTTTCTACATGGTGACATTAAATACTTCTTCTATGGGTGTCATTACATGTTTCTATATTCTAATATTTGTCTTCAGGAAAGACCACCAATTGCCATAGATGAATAGGCCTAGAGGGCCACACATTTAGTGTATCTATTGATATTAGTTGGAATAAATATTATTATCAAGAGTGGTAAATAATATTTATTTAAATTTTATTGATCAATATTCAGTATCCATATTTATATGAGTTAAATATAAAACAAATATTTATTCACAAGAACATGAATATAATTTTTATTTATTTATCAAATGAAAATTATTTATTATTCGAGGTTCGTTAAATGTTGAGGAAGGTGTATAGGCCGAGTTAAATACTTGGTAAAATAAATGATATAATCTTAAATATCATTTAAATAAATAAGTAATTATTTATTTGTGTAAGTTGGTGCATTCTCTTCGATAATAATGATAATAATAATAATATATTATTATTATTATTACTGTTATTATTATTATTATCATGGGAAATATATTAAATTTATTATATGATTAATTTCCTTTGTAAAATTATCCATATTAAACCCAAACTCTATATATACCCACTTATATCATTTTATAGAGTATGTGAAATCATTTGTGTTGCACATAATGAATCTCCTACCTAGAAAATTCTCTCAATGAAGAACATATCTAGGGTTCCTATCAAGGATGAGATAATTTCTCCACCTCCCCCTTCTCTCTCAAGATCAATGGAATTAGAAAGACAATCCTATAACTCTAAATATTTTGTTACAATCAAATGGTAGTGATGAAAGATGATCGATACATCCATTCTAGATCCTAAAGTTCCATCGATGATGGTCGGAGATTATAGAGCATATGTGGATCAACTCAAGATATATTATGATTTTGAACCTTTAAGTGTACTGATGGTATAAATTAAATGGGGCTTGAACGATCAACATCTTCATCAAATAAAGAATCTCAAGATTGAGTTAATTCATATTATTTAATTAATTATAAATATAATTTTAAAATACCCTTTATTTGTTCTAGGATTTCATTCATCTAGTTTCTTCGGTTATATTCATTGGATATGATGATTATATGTCATGTTATTATGGATTATAAGTTAAATATAATAAAATTTCATCATTGGGAATGGTCCCAACTAGAATATACTACACCTGAATCCTTCAAGTGGTATCTGAGTATCCATTTTCAAATTTTAAATTATTTAATTTCATTGATCAATACCTTGACTATTTTGATAGATTTTATTTTGGTTTTTATTATTAATTCATTAAGTTGAGATAATAAGTTTTCCAACAACCATATGACCAATAATAGGACATGAACTGGTGATGAGTGCATGGTGATTTCATCCAAAGGTTTTGAAGATCCTTGTTTTAATACAATATTGCACAATATGTGACCTATGTACATACCATATATTCTTGGTCAACTACATTCCCACATGGTTGTCCCAATAATGTCTGGTCATGTGGGTGATCTTTATATCACATTTAATTATACCTCATATTGACTGTCAGGGTATCACATGATTTTTTTCATTACACATAATGTAACTTTTATAAATTCCATGTAAAGATACTTAATGTGGTGGTCATGTGGTCAACAGACATATCATTTAATTAATTCACACTTCACATGCTAACTGCTAGTCAAGCGATGCAAGATAACTAAGACTTCATGACATGTAATAATTATAAAATCCTTTAAATATGGTTTTATTCCATAAATATTACATGTTGAGTCCCAAGTCATGTATTTTGTGAAGTCAAATTTAATTTTTATATGGGTTCAAAAACTGCTATTATCGAAAAACCATGCATTTCTCAATAAATGTCGAATCTTGTTTTAAAAGTGAAAATTTGCATATTTATAAAATTATTTTAGATAAAATAAATATTATTTTTGGAATAATCACATAAAAATTATACAACACTTAATTTTTCATAATTTTATGAGACAATCAAATTTTTTGCTAAAAATTAAAAACAGTATAAAATATGGTGTGTATTATGACATCATAAAAGCCAAAAATAATTATGTGATAAATGATATAAAAGGTATAAAATACAAAATCTATGTTTACCCTTTAAAATAATGTGATTTTGAGGTTATTTTATTAATTTTATAAATCTTTTATGAATCCTTCAAAACCTATATTATATTTTAAGGTTTTAAAATCATTTCTTTATAAAAGTGCCTCACTTTCACGTCACCAAGTGTAATATTTTATTGATTTTCGGCATTTGAATTATAAAATAATTAAAAAAAACTTATTTGGTAGATAAAATGGTAAAATAAATTCTAAGGTTGGTGGTTTTGATTACTTTATTATATAGAGTCCAAAACATAAGTTTGGGAAATAATAAATAACTCCTTTCTCTTTTCCTATATAAACCCACCCAAGCTCTCATTCCTATTAACTAAAAAACCTTTGATTATATCATTAATTTTTCCTCCACTATATATATTCCAAAAAAGGATCCCATAATCTCTTAAGAATCTCCTACCAAGCTTTTGGAATCACCCTCTCAAGGTAAGGGACCTCTCTCTCTTCTTTTCAATTCAAGAACATTATTTGTATTTATCCTTTTGAATCTAAATTGGTTATGTTTTGATTACTTTATAAAGATACCTATATTGTATAATTTATTTCCTAATAATGAGATATAATTTTTCTCCTATCATTATATCATTTAACTAATCCAATACTATGCCTAAATTTAGTAAGGGGTCTTCTCCCTCTCCTCTTTATCCAATCATATTCACTATTTTATGTATTTTGATTTCCAATTAATAATGTTGGGATATGATTTTAAAAAACCTTATTAATTTTATTTGGATTTAAAATTTATTATATACCCCTTTAACTCTCATTAATCTATTTTATGAATATTTAAGTACTTTCATTATGCTTCTGAAAATTCACTATGATTTTTTTATGCCAAACGGGTGTGTCGTTAATATCCACCCCCATTTCCACTCAAGAGTATTCACATAGATGTTACTATCCATCATTTATTGGATAATTCCATGTATTTAACCCACATTCCTTTATATTTGGGTTAAAATTGATGAAATACATCCTTATTTTATATGATTTATGTGGGACACTTACACATGTACATGATATGAAAGCAACGGGTGTGCTCAGAATTATATAGAAATATAATTCACTGGGTAATGTTTTAGTGTCATGAGACATCATATATGGGATTATGGAGTAAACATAATCTATTATGAGGCTTTTTCCACCATGTTATAATTTCTTGGTTTTTGGCCTTCACTCATGTTTATGATGTCATGTTTAAAGTTGTTTCCACTTTCCCATGTTGCACTTATGTTATCATGTTATATCATGCCTATTTATTCATATTCATGACTCTAAACCCATTTTTCTCAGATTGAAATACCTATTTCCTAAATTTTAGTACTTTATTTATTTTATGATTTTTTTTATTCCCTTACTGGTCTATATATATCACCCCTTTCTTAGGTATGTCTCCAAGTTATCCCATGTAGTTTTAGGAATGATAGAAGATTATGAGCATTTTAAGGAAGTTTTCAGTAATTACAATGTACCAACATGTTAAAATTTATTATGTAATGTATCTAATTACCCAAAGACACTATTATTATCAATATTTTGGGTTGTATTGTGTGTATTCTTATTAAATAAATCATGAATTAATGCTTATTAAAGACAATGGTTGTCATAGGTGGTATTAGAGGAAAGTCTAGTTATTTTTGGGATTAGGATTAGGAAACTCTAGTGAAAACCTTAGGGATAAGAATAAACCTAATAAAATGTCTCTAAATCTTGATAAAGTATATAGATTAAATGGTTTCCAGGAAAATAAATACCTATTTGGAAACTAAAAGTGGATGTGGATCTAGCACAAAGGTACCTAGGGGTAATAATACCGAAAATGTTATATTTAGCTTGACTCAATCATCACTTGGTGCACCAAAATGCGCCTTCCTGTACACATGGTTTGAAACTCATATGGGATATGATTTATTAAATTCAGAAGCTCATTAAAAACCATTTTTAAGGGAACAAAAAAGCCTATAAGAGTCTATGTTAGGAAATCTATCCTTGATAACTTAGATTGAAGATTATAAATTCATAATTTAAGGAATACATGTTATTTACATATTATCTTTTTAATGTTATTGGAATCCCATTTTTTCTATTTAATATATTAGAAGTACTCATCCCCAATATTCCCTTTATTCTAGACAATGGTCGGAAATATGATGAACCAAGTAAAAAACTAATGTGAGGGGCAATGTGATGACTGCCAAAACGAGATGCTTAACATGATTGGATATCAAGTAATATATATTTTGATTATTCCAAACTAGATATCAAAAATCATGATTAATAATTGGAACTTAGTTGAATGTCCAAACACGTCGAAGAAGCGGAGGGTTGTATGTCAAGGTATCTCATATAATAAAGGTGATAAGGTAAAGAAGACCCAATTTTTTTGTAAAAAAATGTAGAAAGATGAAACAAGAGAAATGTCACAAAGGAACTGAGAGATGTTTTGAGTATAGAAAAATAGGTCATAATGTATCCAATTTCCATAAAAAATGAATATTGTGATGCATGGAAATAAAGTTAAATATAAGGTACCATATATAGTTCTATATCATTAATGTAGATAATTTGGGCATTACCCAAGATAATGCTCTATTAAAAAGGCTGTCTATAGAGACCCTTTTCCCTTGTAAGACTTTGAAATATATTAAGAAATATTTTTGGAGTCAGGAACTAAGACGACGCAGGATTCTAAGGCCCGATGTGCCCGTGATAAATTTATAAAAATAATAAATATATTTTATATCATATATGTATGGTTTTTAAGAAATAATGGGATAATGATTAAAAAGAGTCTCAAATAAAAAATATGATACCACATTTGAATCCATAATGTGAGGTTTACCCTATACATGACCTAAAGTCGGTCTACATGGGGTGTTTAGATATAGTGGACATTGGCAGGCACGTTTAGTGAATAAATTATTAAATTAATTAATTAATTAATTAAACACCAAAAACCTAATTTTCTCTATATAAGAATCATTATGGTGGATTTTTATGGTTAGTCACATAACCCTAGGACCGTTGAGAGGATAATTCCATGCCCTTTATTGGAGAATCGAGATTACATGACAATGAGCCTCCAAATCAAGGAGAATTGGGGGGTTGAACATAACGAATATTCATCCTTCATTTGAGAGTTCCTTATTCATATACAAATGATACTAAAAGAGGTAATATGAATCAATTTCATTTGTTTCTCTCTTGATTAAGCTGTTTAATCATGGATTATCAATCTTTTTATTGATCTGTGATTCTTGAAACCTTCACATGATTCCTATCAAATTAAATTGATTATTTAATTTTTTTAATCCATGTTGTTCCATGATATATCACCCTAGCTATCCTTAATCTATTTCGTTGAAAAATAATTCTTGTAAAATTATTTTTCACCCTAGTTCTTGTGATTTTATCCCAATTGTTCTTTATGTTCTTCAATGTCGGACCACAAAGTCACAATTCAACTATTTTCGGGTGGGACTAAGTGAGTTCAGACCCTTGGATCCATGTAATATTCATGGTAAAAAAATGGATAGTTGAATGGAGAATGAATCAGGATGATTTGTGGATTTCAAGTGATTCCACCATGGATTGTAGATCTAGTGAGGTGATGGGAAGTTCCATGGGTAATGGCGGTACGCGCAGGCTTTAAGTGATGGAGCAGAATTCGATTTCTAGCCATAAGAGGGATGTAATCAATGGTTGGAGGGTCTTTCCACCATTTTCAAGTGGTCAAATGGATATATTCATAGAGGTGGTGTGAAATGGGAATGTGTGGAGTAGATCTGGACTTTCTATGAAAAACCCAACAACACTCTATGTAGTCTGAAGAACATGTGGTGTGTAGGTCCCTGGCTGCAGTGGCTTGAGTTTCCGAGTGAGTTAAATATCAAATTCCATGTGGGACCCCAACATTCCATGTGACCCTGTGCTGGAAACCCTGCATGTACTCTAGGATTACAAAAACACAAGCATGGCCACTAACATGGATAATGTACATGGGCATGGCTAAGTTACATCGCCCAAGTACACAACCAAGGTACACGACCACGAACAAGGTACACGAACATGACCAGGAGCACGGGTAGGACCCTAGGCGGTTGAGGCATACCATGTAGTCAACTTAAACACTATTTAGGTCTACATGGTAAGTAAGTTTTGTACTATTAGTGACATGTGTAGGTAGAAGGGTGGACCACACTCCATGTGGATCCCCTTACATGTCATGTACCCCTTGTCAAAGAGACTTATTCATATCATATATCCATTTCTTAGACTTTTTTTGTCCCAAGATTATTCTATCATGAGTGTTTTTCATTGTATAATGTGATTTTTTCCTTCATGGTGGATTTTGAGATATGATGTGAGGTGTTCTAATTGTGATGCTTCTTTAGGAGGAACTCAACGATGGTAGTGATCGGGAAAGGTAATTAGAGCGGTACCCAGTCAATGGACTAGGGCAAGGTTCCTCTATCTAAGGGTTCTCCTTATGCTTATTGGTACACCCTGACGGACTAGGGTGTGAGTCCTCTATCTATTGAGTTGTAATCCACTATCAGATAGGGTGCGGGTTGTAACAACCCAAACTTTATCAATGGAATTTCACCCTTCTTATAATAATTTCATATAGTATAAATAACATAAAACCACATATAGAACACAATACAAACTTTATAAATGATTAATGAATGAAATAAGAGGTATTTCTAGAAATTAAGGAACCTATACTGATGGAATAGTAACTTGACCTTTGGAATAGTAACATGACCCATATGAATAGTAATCTGTCCAATAGAATAGTAACATAACCTTTGAAAGTACAAATAAAATTTAGGTATCTTATGAATAAAAATATGAAATATTTATGTCACGGAATAAGTAAATAAATGTTTTAAAAATGATAAATTAAGTGTTGATATTTTTTAAGTCATAATTATTTAATTAAAATTTTATAATTAATTTTATAATTTAATAGAAAATATATTTTCATGAAATTAATTCATAAATTAATATTTTTCTTATCATTATAATATAATGATACATTAATTAATTATTCAAAGTGTTATAAAATCAGTTTTAATTTTAAAATATATATTTTTCGAGTAAATTGTGATTTTAATTAAAAATTAAATTTATCATATTTATAAAATTATTTTCATAAAATGGGGTTTATTTTTTAATTCTACACATTTAAAAATGGTTCAGTGAATTTTTGGGACTTTTCTAAAAGGCTTGAATTTCTTGTGAATAGTAAAATATGGTAATTTATGGTATATAACATTATATGTTAAAAACACTATTCCTTGAGTCATGATTGATGTAAGAACCATAATCTCAAATTATACTTATCTATTTACTGTATTCATTTTTTTAACCATCGTTATTTCTTGTATTGGGGTAAAATAATAAACTAATGAATAAAATAATGAGAAAACACTCCTCTCCTCCACTATAAATACCACCCCTCGCCAAGTCTTTTCCTCACACCTCTCAAGATTTGAGACTCTTCTAAGTTCTAATCAAGTATATTTCTGAGCCCCTCCCCCACATCCATGATCCCTTTGTCTCATCAAAAGACCAAAACCATTTCCCTAAGTAGGTTCTCAAGGAGGAGAGATTTAAGAGGTAAAATCCTCTTCCTTTTTCTTTTAATTTATTTATATTTTTTTATTATCTCCTAACATACTCTATAAAAATTTTAATAAAACTATAATATATTTTATATAATATAATTATATCATGTTAATGTAACTTCCATCATCAAAATCCTTTCTCTCTCTCTCTCTTATTTTAAAAATAAAATCATCTCCCATGATATGTAAATTTACCAACATCATGGATAGTGCATTTTTGTTTTCTGTTAACACATTAAATTATTTTTATAAACTTTATTATTGGTTGGTAACTAATTTAAAATATATTTTATAACCCTTTTTATGTTTTGTAACTAAAATAATTACATAATACTAAATGATAAAACAAATCGAGTTTGTTGTGATCGAAAACCACCAAAATTAACCCAAATGATTATCATTAACTATTTATCAAATGATTCATCCTAATTACATTTAAAAAAATTATATATATAGTAATTTAAACATATTTATATTAATTAATAACATATATTTTTAATTATATAGAATTATAACCATTATACATAAACATCCATACTCATATTCAAGTAAATCGATCTTGAAAACCAAGAAAACAAACACTCCACAATGATGAAATTGAACTTTATTACTCATTAAAAATCCCATAAATGAACTTAATAAAATTATAATTAATAAAATTAATGTATTAAAGGTTATTTATTTGTTAATTATTTAATTTAATTGTATTATCCAATGTATTAAAGATAAGAGATCATTCGGACATAAGGTAAGGGGATTATCAAACCCAACTCTCTTCCTTCGATTTTTCCCTCTTTCACTACATTTTCAGTATGGATGTTTCCTTAATGTTCCATAAATATCATATATTTATTCTTCCTTTTTATTTTTTTTATATACATTCTTCTAATATGATTTTATAACAAAACAAAATATTTTCCAAAAGAACTATTTCTTCTAAAAACACATGTTTAACTTCTCTTGATTTTGTTTCTTCTTCACTCTAGATGAATGATTATTATATAAAGTGTGTTATTCCCTTTTATTTTGGGAACCCAAATGTTTATCCATGAATTTATTCTTTATTAAAACCATTTCCATTCCATGGGTTATTTTATATCCAAGATTTATATACGTTCTATGTGGAATGCATAATAATGTATATGTTATGATGTGATGGGTCGACCTAGAATTATATAGCATAATGTAAATATTATGATGTGAAAGTTGAGATCGAAATTAAATATCACTCTAATTAATTGGGTAATATTAATAATATCATGAGATAAAGTTAAATATGAATTAACATAATGATATATTTGTTTATAACTATGTTTGGAAGTTGATCACTAAGACATGATGTTTAATTTTTATGAATTTCCACATTCCATTCCTTTATCTAATACTTCTTATCATGATTATAATGATGATTTTATGATGATGATTAATCTAACCCCAAGTTATATTGATTCATGTTCTTATCTATCCTCTTAATGGGATTTTATCTCACCCCTTTCTTTGATGTATATCCTCATAAGATTAATTGTACTAAGGAGAAAACGAGGGTCAATAAGAAACTAGAGAATAAAGAATTAAATAAATTTTTATGTTTTATTTTTTAAATATTATTTATGGTCCAAATTTTCCCAAGACACTAAACCTTTGGATCCTATTTGTGTAATTATTTTATGTTTTTTTCTTTGAAATGATGCAATAAGTTATGTAATAAAATTAGGGTCACTATAGTTGGTTTCAGAGCACAATTTACTTAATTTAGGAATTATGATTAGAGAAAATTAGTGAAAAATCTTAGTAAGAGACTAAGAAAATTAATGAACCCAATAATATTTATTTTAGAAAAAATTTAAACATAGGTATCCCAATAGATATTCCTTTAGAGTTAATTTCACAAAGGAATAAATTATTCATGACTTGTTCAATTATGTTTTGTTATAACCTTTTCTATTTTAGAAAATGGTGGGAACTAAGAGAAACTATGCCAAAAACTCGTGAGAGGGGAAATGAAGTGATTTCCCAAATGACATCTCTAATGCATTGGTATGGGGTGTTAAAAATTTCTTGTTGGTTCTTACCTAGTAGTATCTGGATATGAACAATAACATGAACAATTTTAAATGTCCTTATATACCTAAGAGAGAGAAACTGGCTATAGAGTCCTTTATGTGGCAACAACCATTGATATTTAGTGGATATTCTGATCCACTACTCACAAAACAGTGGGTCGCCTCAATGGAAAAGATATTTTTTATGCTTTGCTATTTTGAGATAGATAAGGTGACTCTTTCTGTTTATCTTTTAGATGGTGAGGCTGACCAATGGTGGGAATTAATTAAGAACACCAAGAAAAAGGATGAAATTGAAGAGATATAGTGGTATAATTTTAATAAAATTTTCTTAATAAGTATTTACCTCAAACTCTTCATACAAATATAAAAATAGAATTCATAAAGCTTAAGAAAAAGGAATTTGAATATTGCATAGCCTATGAAGAAAATTTCACAAGGCTTTCAAGGTATGCTTCGGGTTTTGTTATCAATAATGATAGAAAAAATGATAGATTCTTTAAATTTTTAAAACCACACCTTTGAAATGCTCTAGAAATTTGAGACTTTGGGAGTTATAAAGATGTTGTTTAATGTTATCTCAAATTAGATATGGAGTTTGGAGAATGGTAACATGGATATGGTGATAAGAAATGAAATATGGAGTTTCAAGATGGAGGATCTCATGAAAAAGTTAGGAAGAAATATCAACCACTCAAATGTCAAAAATGTGGGAATAAACATCATGGGAACTGCCTCAAAGGGATGGTGAAATTCTATAAGTGAGGGAGAGAAGGCCACCAAGATAATGATTGTTAAAGAGAAATAAATAATATGGCCGATATAATGGAGGAAAGGAGAGCACCACCCATAGTCCAATGCTACAACTAAAGAGAGAAAAGGCAATATGCAATCCAGTGTACTAAACCTCGAGTCCTCAAGGGTAATCAACTTCATCAGCCACAAAATACAAATGAATAAGGCAAGGATTATTCCAACAATACTTCTCAAGTGGAGAAAGAAAATTAATTCATACAAGGTACACTTTTATTAACTCAAGAATGGTAAAATACATATTTTATTCTTGTTCTATACATTCATTTATATCCTAAAAATTTTCTAGAACTCTTGAATCAAATCCCTAAAACTTGTATGTATATATATCCATAAAAAACCAAGTGGTTCAATTATTTAAACACAAGTGTTGGACTCTTCTCCTATTAGCGTATGTAGAAATATTCTCCCAACAAAACTCAGGATACTTCCCTTAGTGGAATTCAATTATATACTGGGGATGGATTGGCTCTCATTATATAGAGCACACATAAATTTTTGAGAAAAATAAATAACTTTTCATATTCCAAACCATAGAATTATACTCTACAAATGAATGTAAGATCATGATTATCCTTTGGAAAATAATCAAATGTTGAGGGTATTGATTCTCTGTTAGGAAGCATACCTTGATCAAATGGTTGAGTCAAAGGAAGGTACTAACCTGGGGTAAATTCCCATTATAATGGAATACAGTGACATATTTCCCAAAGAGTTACTCGGAATTACCCCAGATCGTGAGTTATATTTCTCAATATAACTCATACCCAGATCTACTCATATCTCAAAATACCCCTACAAGATATCCCCAATCTAACTGGAGGAGTTAAAGAAGTAGCTGCAAGATAATTTGGACAAAGGGTCCATATGCCCTAGTGCATCACCTTGGGGTGCACCAATTCTCTTTGTAAAGAAAAAGGATGGACCAATGTGGTTGTGTATCAATTATCAGGAGCTCAATAAGATCACCATATTGAAAACGTATCATCTTCCAAGGATTGATGACTTGTTTGATTATCTACAAGGTGCTCAATACTACTCAAAGGTGGATCTCCATTCTGGATATCATCAGATAATGGTGAAGAAGGAAGATATTCATAAGACTACCTTCTATACAAGGTATGGGCACTATGAGTTTCTGGTAATGCCCTTCATACTTACTAATTCCCCTAAAATCTTCATGGATTTTATAAAAAAACTCTTTATACATTACCTCAACAAATTTTTTGTAGTATTTATCGATGATATTATCATCTACTACAAGAGCAATGAGGAACATAAAGAATATCTATGGATTGTGTTGGCGACATTAAGTAAGGAGAATTTGTGTTCCAAATTCTGAAAGTGTCATTTTTTTATGTAGCATGTCACATTATTGAGACATGTGATCATGAGAGAGGGAATTTCTGTGGACCCATAAAAGACAAAAAAATTGAAGAATGGCCCAGACCCACTAGCATCATGAAAATTCGTAGTTTTCTTGGATTAGTAGGGTACTATCAATGTTTTTGGAGAAATTTCACATGATTTTAAAGCATTCTAACTAAGTTAAGAATGAAAGGGGTATAGTATGTCTGGGTGGAAGAATGTGAGGAAAACTTCAAGGAGATAAAGAGAAGGCTGATCACTAAACATGTGCTCACATTACCAAAAAGTGGATAAAGTTTTGTGATATACGGTGATGATTCAAAAAAAGTTTTGGGTTGTGTACTCATGAAAAATTATAAAGTGATAGACTATGCCTCATGAAAGTTGAAGATTTACATACATAACTACCAGATGCATGATCTAGAGCTAGAGGCTATGATTTTTCCTTGAAAATATATAGGCACTACCTCCATGGTGAGAAGTGTGACACATATACTGACCAAAAGAGCCTAAATTATATATTCACACAAAAGGATATCAACATACGTCAAAGTAAATGGTTAAATATAATCAAATATTGTGGTCTCTATTCAATGGTACCCTGAGAAGGAACACAAGGTTGTTGATGCTCTTAGCAGAAAATAATCTACTACTATCTCTATGATGTGTATTGAGAGAGAACCTATCTTCATGGATATTAAAAAGATGTATTTAGAAATCATAAAATTAGAGGATAAATCCAACATTTCCCAAATTATTGGTCAAACATTTATCCAATAGAAGATTTAATTGTCACAAATGGATGATCTGGAGCTTTAAAAGAATGTGAATGTAGTAAAGGAAGGAAAGTTACAAGAGTTCTATATCAATGATTATAGTGTGATTTGTTTCTGAATAAGGATTTGTTTTCCATCATCGCCTAAGATAATGAAGGATCTATTGGATAATTCACATAGCTCAACATTCATTATCCATCCAGGTATCACCAAGACATACCGTGATCTTCGAGAAAAATTCTAGTGGGACAACATAAAGAAAGTATTGCGCAATATATCTCAAGGATCTTGATATGTCATCAAGTTAAATCATATAAATATAAGTATAAAGGGATGATGAAACCATTTCCTATATTCATGTGGAAATGGTAGAATTTCATTATGGACTTTGTTACTAGTCTCTCGAATACATCTAAAGGAAACAATGTGATATGGGTTGTGATAGACCTACTCACCAAGACTTCCTAGTCTATCACTATTTAGGAAGATCTATTACTTGAACAAATTGTTAAGATATATGTGAAGGAAGCAATGAGACTACATGGGGTTACACTCTTGATTTTCTCTGATCATGATCCAAGGTTCAAATCTAAATTCTGTAGGATTCTTCAACATACTTTGAGTACTCAATTGATTTTCATCATGGCCTATCACCCCCAAATTGATGGACAATATGAAATGACTATTTAGATACTCAAGGAGATTCTAAGATCATGCTCAATGGAATTTAAAGGTGGATGGTATTATCATCTAACATTGGTTGATTTTTTATACAATAATAGCTTTCACTCAAGTATTTAGATGGCTCCATATGAAGCTCTATATGGAAAGAGATGTAGAACACCAACCTGTTGGAATGAATTTGGTAAAAAAAATCTACTTGGACTTGATCTTGTGCAAGAGATGATAGATAACATTATAGTTCTACATCAAAAAATAAAATCTACTTAGAGTTGGAAAAAGATCTATGTTGGCAACCATCGAAGGGACTTGGAGATTGACATTGGAGATACGGTCTTCCTTAAAATATCACCATGTAAGAGAGTCATGTGGTTTGGAAAGAAAGGGAAGCTTAACCCAAGGTACATTGGCCCATTTGAGATCCTTTATTGCATAGGAGCAGTGGAATATCAGCTTACACTTCCACCAAGTATTCCTCAAATTCATGATGTTTTCCATATATATTTAGTGAAAAAGTACATATCAGATGCATCATAAGTACTAAAATCAGAGGTGGTATAGTTGGAAGATGATATCTCTTATAAATAGCAGTCGTTAAAGATTTTGGACTAGAGATATAAGGTTATATGTAACAAGACAACCCACCTTTTCAAATTATTGTGGAGGAACCATAATTATAAAGAATCAACTTTGGGACCATATGAGGTGATGAAGGAGAAGTACCCTCACCTGTTTATGTAAAATGAAATTTTGAGGGTGAAATTTCAAAAGGGGGGAAGAATGTAATAACCTAAACTTTTATCAATGGAATTTCACCCTTATTATTACAATTTCATATAGTATAAGTCACATAAAATAACATATATAACACAATACAAACTTTATAAATGATGAATGAATGAAATAATAGGTGTTTCAATAAATTAAGGAATTTTTACCAATGGAATGGTAACTTAACCTTTGGGATAGTAACATGACCCTTAGAAATATTAATCTGTCCAATAGAATAGTAACTTAACCTTTGAATGTACAAATAAAAATTATGCATCTTATGAATCAAAATATGATTTATTTACGTCATGGTATAAGTAAATAAATGTTTTAAAAATGATAAATTAATTATAGGTATTTTTGGAAGTCATAAATATTTAATTACAATTTCATAATTAATTTAATAATTTAAAATAAAATATATTTTCATAAAATTTATTCATAAATTAATATTTTTTTGTCTTATGATTATATGATAATGATACCTTTATTAATTTTTCAAAGTGTTAGAAAATCATTTTAAATTTAAAATCTGTATTTTTTGACTGAATTATGATTTTAATTAAAAATTAAATTTCTAATATTTAGAAAATTATTTTCATAAAATTGAGTTTATTTTTGAATTTTACATATCAAAAAATGGTTAGGGTGAATTTTTTGTATTTTTCTGAAATACTTGAATTTTTGTTGAATAGTAAAATACAGTAATTTACAGTATATATACATTATAAGTTAAAAACACTATTACGTGAGTCATGAATGATGTAAGAAACATAATCTCTAATTATAATTATATGTTTAATATATTTATAAATGTAATCAACACTACTTATTGTCTTTTGGAAGAATAATAAACTAAGGAATAAAATAATGAGAAAACACCCCCTCTCCTCCACTATAAATGCCACCCCTTACCACCACTTTTCCTCACACCTCTAAATATTTGAGACTTATAAAAATTATACTCAAGTATCTTACCAATAATATCCTCGACGTCTAGGATCCCTTGTTCTCATAAAAATACCAAAACCATTTCCCTAAGGTTGTTCTCAAGGATGAGAGATTTAAGAGGTAAAATTCTCTTCCTTTTTCTTTTAATTTAATTTAATTTATTTTTATTTTATTATTATCTCCTCACATACTCTATCCAAATATTCATGATAACTCTATTATATTTTATATACTATAATTATATAATTTTAATGGAATATCCATCATCAAACTTAGTTCTCTCTTTCCCTTTTATTCTAAAATGAAATCATCACTCGTGATGTGTCAATTTATCGACATCATGGATGATGCATTTTCATTTTCCTTTAACTCCTTCAATTATGTTCATAAAACCACTATAATGTTTGATGAATAATGTAAATTATTTTATCACCCTTTTTATGTTTTTGAACTAAAATATTTACATAATACTAAATGATAAAACAAATCGAGTTTGTTTTGATCAAAAACTGCCAAAATTAACCCAAACGATTATCATTATCTATTTATATAATGATTCATCCTCATTAAATTTAAAAAAAAAAATATAAATAACCATTTAAACATCTTTATTTTCATTAATAACATATATTTTCAATTCTATATAATTATACATGTTAAGTCAAAATTCTTCTTTTGACTTTCATGTATTTTGTTTTGGAAATCAAAAATCTCTTTTTACACATTTCTCAAATAAAGGATTTTCTTTGAATATGATTTCTATGTCAATCATAATGAATCTTTCAATCATACTAACTTTTTCAATCATATTGATATTTTCAATCATACTAATTGTGTCAATCATACAGACTATGTCAATCATACTGACACTATCGATCATACTCATAGTGTCAATCTTACTGATTGTGTCAATCGTATCGACTATGTCAATCATGCAGACTCTTTCTACCATACTGACTATGTTCATCATACCCACATTTTGTATCATACTCACTTTTCATCGTATAAATATATTTCACTAAGTAATATTAATCGTACTCATGTTTTACACTTATCTCATGCATGATTTTATTATTTTTATCAAAACACTTATTCCATATCAATCATACTCATGTTATCATTTTCATATATATTTTGTTTTAACCAAAACGATGTCGTGGAGTTAGTTATAAACTAATCAAAATGATGTCATGTTTTCTATTTCAATATGACCATTACAATTCTATGTGTCCAAGTCCCTCTAATTTTTCCAGAGAAATATGACCGTTGAAAGGTAGATTATCAAAAATCAATAAAAAATGAAGGCCTTCGGGCTATTAGAGGATGACCATTGGAACCTAAGTCCAATAAATAGGAGGTTATTTGAAGAATAGAAGAAACTTTTGATCAAATTTTTCTTCTATCAAGTTCTAGATAGAGAGGTTGTGACTTCTCTTTAGCTTCGTGCAAAATCCTTGGAATTACAAAATGTAAACGGCTCATTCTTAGCTATTGTATTATAGTAAGTGCTTTGTTTTGCCTTGTGTGACCAATCATGTGATAACGATCTAGGGATTCCGGGGATAGGAAGACATGTTGTCGATCATCATATCGAGGGCCTAGAATTGCTTGAAGGACATAGGTGTCGATTACCTTATTAATTGAGGAATTCTGGGGATATGAATATAGTTGTATTGATCATCATATCGAGGGCTTAACAAGGTGTTGGTAAAATAGACCTTCTATCCTAGGTTAAAGGATACCCTTCTCTTTGGGTTAAAATAATTGTAATACTTTTACATTTCCACTGTTATTTGTATTATAAAGGGAATTGTATTGTTTTCTCTTTCTTTTCATTTTAAATTCAACTATAATTTTTTCAATTACGATTCTTTTGATACATATTTTATTAATATATTCTATACGTTTTATGGTAGAATATTTCTGACTTGTATTACTCTGATCATTGTATTCAATCAGAATATGATTGTTTTACATTACTTATATTATTACATCATATCAAATCTATTATATCCAAGACCATTATGGTTAATTTTATTGATTGTGAATTGTATTAGTTTAAGACCTCTTGAACTAAGTTCTTTCTTAAGTGTTTAAATACAATGTTTTTAAACTTACAATTCACCCCCCCCCCCCTCTTGTATTATGCTATCTAATATACATATACATCTATATTATGATCTAAGAATTGGTATCAGAGGTTTTTCCACTGTTTTTTATTACTTGCTATATTTATTTTATAAATACAATTGTATTTATTTTACAAGTCTTTTGTTTATAACTACTTACTACCCTAACGTGTGGAGTGGGAATTTTTTTATAATATGGTAGGAATGAATATTGGATCAATTGAAAACCTAAATCCAACAAGACCACCTATTTTTTATGGGAATGATTATGACTACTATAGAGAACGAATGAAGACCTTTGTTATTAATACTGGAGTAGAAAACTTTATTATACTTACTAGAGGTTGCAAAATCCATGACAAAGAAGTTAGTACTTTGACCAATCAATAGAAGCAAGAATATCAACTAAATTATAAGGTATAAAATACTTTGTTATGTTTTATGACTAGGAATATATATAGTTGGATATCATCATATGAAGAATCCAATTGTATTTGGAAGAAATTGGAAGTCACGCATTTTGGTACATCTAAATTTATAGAAATAAGAAGAGAAATGCTTCGATCAGAATATCATGGGTTTATTTTTCCTTAGGGGGAACCAGTATGTAAGGTGAAACAATGATTTATGGAAATCGTTAATATTTTACAATCTATGGGTGAAAAGGGTCTTGATGATGAAGCAATTTTCGACAAGATAATTGATATAATGCCAAATGAATGGGAATCAAAAAGGAAAGATATTGATGAAGGAAAGAAAGTTACTCAAATCACTCTTGATGTGTTATTTAGAAATCTTCTTCAGAACAAAACAATAATAAAAAGAGATGCTAATTTCAATAAGAAGAATAATGGTAATGTAATTGTAGCTTTTACTACTATATCCAAAGCTAAGAAAACCAGAAAGGGTAACTAGATCCAAAGCTAAGAAATTTGTTGTTATATCTTAATCAAGTAATAGTGAATAGTCTAAGAATGAGTTGTCCTATATTGCTCAAAGGATTAACAAGATTTTTGGAAATAAATACTTTTAATGCATATTCAAAAATAAATATAGTAAGGATAAGAAATAATCAGAAGTAACATGTTATGAATTCAAAAGAGCAGGTCATATTAATCCAAATTTTCCTTTTCTTAAAAGAAAATACAGAAAGGATAAACATTCTGAAAGAAACAAGAAAAATTATTACAAGTCAAAGAAAAATAATTTCTTGAAGTAAAATGATACTTGGAGTGAAAGTGGTGGTGATTCATCAAATGATTATTCAGAATATGGATCTTCCAGACAAAGGAATATTGAACTTATATCCAGAATACCTATTGAAAATAATTATTTCATGGATAAGGTATATAATAATGAATCCCTTACAAATTTTTTTTAATTATAATTACCCTGATGAGAAATATTTTTATTCTTTAGATGAAGAATATTCCTCATTAGAAGAGAATTTACCTTCTTTTGAAGAAGTATCTCGAATTTCCAAATTACTTGAGAATGAAAATTCTAAACTCAAGAAAATGATTGATAAGAAAAATTCTAGAATAATTTTTCTTATAAAAGAAATATCAGACCTTTCAAATGATCTTGATAAGAAAACCCTTTATTTTGAATGTATTTCATAAAACCTTGAGGAAGTTAATTCTGAAAATAATGAACCTTCTAAGGATCTTGAAAATTTAATTGATGAGAAAAATATTTTAGAGGCTAACTCTAGTTCTAAAACTGATGTTTCTGAGGATAAAAACATGGTTATTAAACTAAAGTCAGAAATATTATCTTTAAGTAAGTTCCTATCAAATTTTACCTTAGTTAAAGAAAATTTTGACAAGATGTATTCTCAAATTTAACCTTTAAGGAATCATTATGGATTTGGTTATACTCATTCCAAACTAGTTTTTAGTAATAACTATTTTTTTCTAAAAGTGCTCCATTCTGTACTAAATGTCAATGTGGTGGACATTGGGAAATAAATTGTTCTTATAATATAACTCAATCATTAGGTTTTCATAAATCTCATTTTGAAAAACTAATGTGGATACCCAAAATTCTTTTATCTAACATTTCTGGTTCAAAAACAGTTTGGGTTCTGAAAAACTAATTGTTTATTTTTCAAGAAAAAAAGAAGTGTTCCAACAATAAGAACATTTGGTACATGTATAGTGGTTTTTCTCGACACATGATAGGAAACAAATATTTTTTTGAAAATATTATTGAAACAAAATGTAGAAAATTTACCTTCGGAGGCAATGCTCAAGGAAATATTGTTGGTATAGGTAATATTTTTTTCCTCGGTAAAGTTTTAATTTCAAATGTTTTTCTTGTCAAAGGTATTAAGCACAATCTTATAAGCATTATTCAATTATGAGATGAAGGATAACTTGTGAATTTTAGGAATGATAAGTGTTTAGTTCACAATTACAAGGATGAATTCATTATTTCTACCCATAGGCAAGAGAATGTATACACACTTAAATTAGAAGACCTTAGGAGCCAAGACTTACCTTACTTAAGTGAAATGGAAGATCAATATTAGTTATGGAATAGAAGGTTAGAACATTGTAACCTTAGAAACCTTTTTAAACTTTCAAGGAAAAAAATTTTAAGGATCTACCAGATCTTAGGTATGATTATTCAAAAGTTTTTGATCCTTGTCAATATGGAAAGCAACATAAAACTAACTTTAAATCAATAAATGAAGTTTCAATATATAATACAATACAGTTAATGCATATAGATCTTTTGGGTCCTACACACACTGGATGCATTGGAGGAAAATACTATGTATTTTTCTTAGTTGATGACTACACTAGATTTATATGAGTCTATTTTTTCACAAAGAAATATGAATCATTTTTCTATTTCAAAACATTCAGAGACAAAGTTAAAAATGAGAAAAACCTACCACTAGTAACTATTCATAGTGATCATGGTGTTGAATTTCAAAATTTGGATTTTAAAACTTTTTGTAGTAAGAAAGGTATTACTCAAAACTTTTCAACTCATAGAACCCCTCAAAACAATGGTGTTGTTGAGAGAAGAAATCATATTCTTCAAAAAATGACAAGAACCATATTGAGTGAATACTCAATTTCTAAGCATTTCTGGCTTGAATCTGTTATTACTGCATGTTATACTATAAATCATGTTTTAACTAGACCTTTTCTTAATAAAACACATTATGAATTGTGGACTGGACTAAAACCTAAAGTTTCATACTTCATATTATTTAGATGCAAAGTATTCATATTGAATACAAAAGGTAATTTATATAAATTATCACCCAAATATAATGAAGGAATCTTTCTAGGTTATTCCATAACTTCTAAGGCTTATAGATTTTTTAACAAAAACTCGTGTACCGTTAAAGATATAGTGCATGTTAAATTTGATGAAACTAAAACCTTTGTTTTCAAACAATCCATACCTACATCAACTGATGTATTTTCACAAACTAATTATCAACCTATTATTAAAAACTATTTTGATAAAAGGAATACTCAAGAAAATGTTTCAAAAACATTTACCCTAGAAAACTTTCTATATTATATTGATGAACAGGTTTTACAAAACCCATATCAATTATTTATTAGAAATAATACCAATGATAATATCATTGGTGATATAAATCAACATATAAAGACCATAAATTCCTTGAGAAATGAAATAAAACATCTTGATTCTCTATCTCGATTTTAACCTAAAACTCCAAGAGAGGCCTTAGATGATGAATATTGGATTAGAGTAATGCAAGATGAACTAAATGAATTTGAAAGGAATCAAGTTTTGACTTTGGTTGAAAGACCAAAAGAAACAACTCTAATTGGTGTAAAATAGGTTTTTAGAAACAAATGTGATGAAAATTGAGTCATTGTAATAAATAAAGCAAAACTTGTTACTAAGGGATATAATCAACAAGATCAAATAGACTATATAGAAACCTATGCTCCGGTAACTATACTTGAATCTATTCGTATTCTATTAGCCTTTGTAGCATACTTCAATTTCAAACTATTTCAAATGGATATAAAATGTTATTTTCTTAATTTTTTTGTACAAGAAGATTTTTTTGTAGAACAACCTCTTGGTTTTGTAGATTCAAAACATCTTGATCATGTTTTTAAACTTACCAAAGATTTATATGGCCTTAAAAAATCTCCTAGAGAATGGTATGATAGACTTATAGGATTTCTTTTACAAAACAACTATGCAAAAGGTACGGTCGATCCAAATGTTTTTATAAAAATAGAAAACAAAAATGTTTTGATTGTTCAAATATATCTTTATGACATTATATTCAGATCAACTCAATAATATCTAACTGATTCTTTCACAAATATAATGAAATATGAGTTTTAAATGAGTATGATGGGTGATTTAACATTCTTTTTAGATTTTCAAATCTCTCAAAAACCATAAGGAACCTATATATCTCAACATAAGTATATCAAATACTTACTTAAAATATGGATATGACAACACTAAAAGTATTAGAACTCCAATTGGTACCTCAAATTCAATTGATCTTAATGAAGCTGGGAAACCAATGGATCAAACAAATTTTAGAGGTATGATAGGAAGTTTATTGTACTTGATAGCTAGTCATCCAGACTTAATGTTTTTGGTATGCTTATGTGAAAGATATCAATCAAATCTAAAATAATACCATTTAAAATCTGTGAAAAGGATTTTCTGTTATTTAAAAGGACCTTTGGATTTAGGGATTTTTTATTCTTCTGGAAATGATTTTGTTTTAGAAATTTTTTCATATGCTGACTTCGGTGGTTGTAGAATGGATAGAAAGAGTACATCTGGACATTTCATTTATTAGTAGATTCTTTAGTTTCTTGGTCTTGAAAGAAACAACACTCAATAGCACTTTCCACTGCTGAATCTGAATATGTAGCTGCTGGAAGTTGTTGTGATCAAGGGTTGTGGATGCAACACACACTCACTGAATATGGAATGAGTTTTTCCAAAACTCAAATACTTTGTGAAAATTCTACTATCATATATCTTAGTAAAAACCTAGCACATCACTCATGTGAAAAACACATAGATATTCGGCATCACTTTCTTAGGGATCACACACAAAAAAGGAGATATTATTTTACAATTCATTGGAATGCAAGAACAACTTGCTGATATTTTTACAAAACCATTACCTTCTGATAGATTTTAATTTATTTAACAGAATCTAGGAATGATTACACTAAAATAATCATTCGCATATACTTTTTTTACATTTATTCTTACATTAAAACACTCCTTTTCCAAGAGGATAACATTTGTCTTTTTCTATTTGTTTTATCTATTTTATATTATTTTGTTTCATATTTTATATTTTATTTTATCTTAATTCTTTAAGATTGGTTACATTTATTTTATTTGTCTCTCTAGTTATGTCATTCGGCTCCATTTTCATTTTGACATTCTATTTTTTATTTATAATTTTGACATTCTATTTTTTATTTATCATTTTGACATTCTGTTAATTGGTCTGACAGAATCTTTTCCATTGGCTTGAAAACCTATAGTAATGAATTTGTTTTCCATCAGCTTGACAACTTATGGTAATGGCTTTGTTTTCCATTAGCTTGACAACCTATGGTAATAAATTTGTTTTTCATCATCTTGGAAACTTATGGTAATGAATTTTTTCCCATCAACTTGAAAACCTATGGTAATGATTTTTTTTCCCATCATCTTGACAACCTATGGTAACGACTTTCTTTTCCATCAGCTTGGCTTTGTTTGTTTTACATCGGCTTGACTTTGTTTGTTTTCCATCAGTCTGACAACCGATCATATTCACTTTCTTTTTCATCGGTTTTATGTTTGATTGTATTCTATTTTCAATATTTCAACTATTTTCTTTATGTATTGTATTATGTATTTACTTTCATGATACTATGAAACCAACAACTTACTTGAAATATCTAATAAGTAAATTCTCTTTTCTTTTTGTATTGCCTTTATTTCATGTTATTATTTCTTAGTTTAAATCTTTTTTTTAAACGTATCTTTTATTTTCCACCGTTGGATTCTTTATTTTTTTAATCTCAACCATAGAAGACCAATGGTCATCAAAATTCATCTATAAATAGAGGACCCCCATTCTCAAACCCACACCAGTTTTTCAGATTTCTCGGCGAAGCTCTGTCTCTCCTCCATAAGACTCAGTACGATCTTTTATTTTGTCAATAATATTTATGTATCAGTATTTTGCCAACACTCCTGCCAAAATGTCTTCAAAGACTTTCTCAAAGAAGGATTTTTTTAGATAAAGGCTAGTTTCTCAATATTTTTTTGACAGTTGTGACTCAACAAACAAGAGGATTATTTTATTCTAAGGCTTGGAGCATTTTTTTATTGAAAAACCCATATCTCAAGACCTGATTCTTATTGAAGAGGATAGACAATTCTACAATATGGTGTCTTTTGATAAGAATATGATGATTAACTTTGCTGTGTATGATAAAAAAAATTTAGTGTATGTAAAACAAATAGCACATTTCCTCAATGTTCCTACAAAAGGTGACTCTTTTTGTCCTTCTCATAAAATACCTAAGGATGTTGGAACTTTTAATATGAAAAGATATTAAAATTCATTATTTCTTATAAATGAATAGAAAAATAAAGTATCTCATTTATCTACATAAAACTAGTTTATTTTCCTTTAGATGAAAGTTTTTCTAATTCCAAGGAAAGGGGATAGAGAAACTCTTAAAGTTTCTGACATATTTATGCTATATTATCTTGTAAACATGAGAAAGGTAAATCTCATGGGCTAAATTTTTGAAACTATCAAGAATGTGAAGTCTGAATCGATCAAGTCTCATCTTATTATGTATCCATCTAATCTCACAAAGATTATTCTTGAAAGTTTGAAGTTTTTTAATATTCCTCTGAAAGGGGAAATGAAATAGTTGAAGCCTTCTTGGATAAGTAAGAATACGTTGAAGAAATTGTATTTTTGTTTTGATGAAGAATCAAAACTCTTTGTCAAAGATGTGGAAGCATAATCGACACCAAATCAATCATCACCAATGCTAATAGAATCAACTCCAACAGTTATTGCTTCTCAAAATTCATATCCTAAAATCATCGCAAAGCTGAAGAAGAAAACCAAATATAGTAAAGAGGTTGTAGCCAAGTGGGTAAAGGAGAAAGAACAAAGAAAAGAAGGTGATCCTAAATTTGTTCTTGATCCTGCTGAAGCTCAAGCTAAGAAGATAAAGGTAGAAGATACTGTATAAGTTGATAATAAAAAGAAGAATCTTTTGAAAATAAAAGCTTAAGATTTTTAGGTTGCTAAAATCCTAAAAGGAGTTGAGTTATCAAGTGCTCAACTGACAGAAGAAGTTCGATAAGAACTGGTCACACATACTTTTTTAGAGAAAGAAAAAGGGAAACAATTAGTGCAAGAAGTTTAGGAATGTGAAGAAGAGGAAGTATATTTTCTTTTGGAGTATCTTCAGAGTTATAAAAAGAGTAGATAAGAATCTTTTTTTCAAAAACAAATTGAAGGAATACAACAACAAAATTCTCATGTCGATCAAGCACAAGACCAATATTTAGAAACCCATTCATAAATAATTCCATCTCCAATAAAGCATGGGGCTCAAAGTTCTCATGCTGAGAAAGTAATTGTCATCCGTGAAAAAGTGGAAGAAGAAAGAGATGAAAAAGTATTAGAAAGGGTTGAAAAGGAAAAATATAAAGGAAAAGAAAAACAGCATGTTGAAGACTCGAGCCGATCAAATGAACTTGAATCGTATGATGATGATACTGATTTAGAACATAGAATTTCTTTGAATAAAATTGATTACATTGTTCATGTTTTAAGAATAATTGAGAAAAATATTCCTTACTTTCCCAGAATAAAAGAAAAGATTTATTTCATTATATAGAATCAAATGAATAAAGGTAGTTTAGTAAGAGAGCTCATAAAGAGAGTAATGAAAATAGAGGTTGATCTAAAAGTTTTGAGTGATAGTTCTATTTCCCATAATAAGGCTTGAAACAAGATGACTAAATGGTCTTACAAAACATAAAGCTCAGTAAATGAACATGAGGAATAAATTGAAGACTTACGGAGTCTTTCAAATGATCTTTCCATTTATTTTTAATAATCTTGACAAAGAAACTATTAACAGGTTGAACCAAATTTTAAAAACCCATGAAGCTGATATTTCTTCAGTAAAAGAGTTTTAAGAAAGGATTAATGCTTTACAGTCAAATTTTATGAAGGTTTCATCTTTCACTGATGAAATAGTTTTGTTGAAGATACAAAATATTGTATTGACTTAAGAGAATAATAATTTACAAGACATAAATGATACTCTTTAATAAGTGATCAGAGTTCAAGAAGAGACTACCAAAAACCAGGATCAACTTTTTTCCCACCAACAAGAGCTTCTCAAATCCTAGGGTGATTTTATCTCAGAAGACAAGAAAGAGATAAATAAGATGAAGTATGTTCTTCATGAGTTGATCAATAAATAGAAATAAATCAAAAACAAATGAATTTTTTGTTGTATCTTTCCTTTTTTGTCTGGAAATTTGTTTATCTTATAAGATTCAATGAACTGTATGTTTACATTTCAATTGTTTTTCATTTTTTCTCTCTAATCTATTCAGGCAACTCAAGATTACCCCATTCTTTTTGTAAATCGCAAAGGAGATAATGTCTTATAAAAGGAGATAGTTTCACAAAGGGGTAGAATTATTTATTTTAATATATCTAAATCAAGAAAAATATAAGAATACAATCCTTAGGAAAGTTTATAACTAAGGGGGAGTTATTTGTATTCAATTTCTTTTTCAGAATAGTTTTCATAACTCAGGGGGAGATAAGTATTTCTTTATAGTTTTACTTTCTGCTTTGTGATTTCCAAAAAAAGGGGAGATTGTTAATTCAAAAGTCTTCTTTTGACTTTTATGTCTTTTGTTTTGGAAATCACAAATACCTTTTTACTCATTTCTAAAATAAAGGGTTTTATTTGAATACGATTTCTATGTCAATCATACAGACTCTATCAATCGTACTAACTCAGTCAATCGTATTGATAGTGTCAATCGTACTAATTTTGTAAATCTTACTAACTCTTTCAATCGTACTGACTCTGTTAATCATACAGATAGTGTCAATCATATTGATTGTGTCAATCATACCGACTCTGTCAACCGTACTAACTCTATCTATCGTACTGACTATGTTCATCATACCCACATTGTGTATCATACTAAATTTATATCATATCAATACATTTCACTAAGTAATATTAATCGCACTCATGTTTTACTCTTATCTCATCCATGATTTTATTATTTTTATCAAAACACTTGTTCCATATCAATCGTACTCATGTTATCATTTTCATATATCTTTTATTTTAACCAAAATTATGTCATGGGGTTAGTTATAAACTAATCAAAACGATGTCATTCTTTCTATTTCAATATGACTGTTACAATGCCAGGTGTCCAAGTCCCTCAGAGTTTTCTAGAGAAATATGAATGTTGGAGAAAATATGATCGTTGGAACCTAAGGACTATAAATAGGAGTTCATTTGAATCATATAAGAGACTTTTGATCAAGTTTTGCATCTATAAAGTTCTAGAGAGATATGTGGTGACTTTCCTCTTGCTTCGTGCGAAAGCCTTGGAATTACAAAATGTGAACGGCTCGTTCTTAGCTTTTGTATTCCAGTAAGTGCTTTGTTTTTCCTTGTGCAACCGATCAGGTGATAACAATCAATGGTTTCTGGGGATAGGAATATGTGTTGTCGATCATTATATCAAGGGCCTTCAATTTCTTGAAGGACATAGGTTTTGATTACCTTCTTAATCAAGGACTTCTGTGGATAGGAAGACAGTTGTACTGATCATCGTATCAAGGGCTTACCAAGGTGTTGGTAAGACATACCTTATATCCTAGGTGAAAGGAAACCCTTCTCTTTGGGTTAAAATAATTGTAATACTTTTATGTTTCTACTATTAGTTGTATTAGAAAGGGAATTGTATTGTTTCATCTTTCTTTTCATTTTAAATTCAATTGTAATTGTTTCAATTATGATTCTTTTGATACATATTGTATTAATAGATTCTATACGATGTATGGTAGAATCTTTCTCGGTGTATTACTATGATCATTGTATTCAATCAAAATATGATTTTTTTATATTACTTATAGTATTGCATCATATCATATCTATTATATCCAAGACCATTGTGGTAAATTGTATTGATTGTGAGTTGTATTAGTTTAATACCTCTTAAACTAAGTTCTTTCTTAAGTGTTTAAATACAAAGTTTTTAAAATTACAATTCACCCCCCCCCCCCCTCTTGTATTGTGCCATCTAATATACATATACAACTATATTACGATACAACAATACTCATTCTACATAAACTTCCATACTCATATTCAAGTGAACTGATCATGAAAACTAAGAAAATGAGCACTCCCAGATGATGAAATTAAACTATATAACTCATAAGAACTCCAATAAATGAACTTAATAAAATTATAATGAATTAAATGAATGTATAAAATTTTCTATATTTTCTAATTATTTAAATTGATTTTATTATCAAGGATATTAAAGAGAGGATATCATTCATATATAAGGTAATGGGATGCTCGAACCCAACTCTCTTCCATTGGATCTTCCCTCTAAAACTCCATTTTTAGTATGGATGTTCCATTAATGTTCCTTAAATATCATTTCATTATCCTTGCCTTATATTTTCTCGATATACATGATTTCAATCTGATTTTATGACAAAAGAATATATTTTCCAAAAGAACTCTTGTTTCTAAAAACACATGTTTTACTTATATTTATTTTGATTCTTCTTCACTCAAGATGGATTATTCTTATATCAAGTATGTTATTACCTTTTATTTTGGGAACCCCAATGTTTATCCATGAATTTATTCCTTATTAAAACCATTTTCTTTCCATGGGTTATTTTATGTCCAAGATTGATATATATTCTATGTGGAATGCATGATAATGTAATTGTTATGATATGATGGGTGTGCCCAGAATTATATAGCACAATGTAAATGTTATGATATGATGGGTGAACTTAGAATTTTATAGCACACCAATGCATTAGGTAATGTGAATAGTTTCATGAGATGAAGTGAAACATGAATGAACATGATGCTAGATTTGTTCAAAACTATATGTGGTAGTTGACCACTAAGACATGATGTTTCATTTTTATGCATTTCCACATTACATTACTTTATCTAATAACTCCTATCATGATTATGATGATAATATAATGAGGATGATTATGATCATCCCATGTTATATTGATTCATGTTCCTATCTATCCCCTTAATGGGCTTTTAGATCACTCCTTTATTTGATGTATATCCTCAGGTGATTACCTGTACTAAGGAGAACATGAGGTCCAATAAGAATCTATAGAAGAAGGAATTAAATAAATTTTTATGTTTTATTTTGTAAATTTTATGTATGATATGATTTTTCCCATGGCACTAAACCTTTGGATCCTAGTTGTGTAATAGTTTTATGTTGTTTGTCTTTAAAAATATGTAATAAGTTATGTAATAAAAGTAGGGTCTCTATACGGGTCCTCCTTATGATGAGTGGTACCCCCTTGAAGGACTAGGGAATGGATCCTCAATCTACTAAGTGGTATCCCCCTATGGAATTACGTTACAGTTCCTATACCTACTGAGTGGTACCCCCTGATGGACTAGGGTGTGGGTTCTCTATCTACCGAGTGGTACCCTCTTATCAGATAAGGTATGGGTCCTTATACTGAGTGGTACCCCCTAATTGAATAGGGAGTGGGTCTTATATATATGGAATGGTACCCCACTATGGAATTAGGGCATAGTTCCTCTACTGACAGAGTGGTACCTCCTATTGGATATGCCAAGGTCCCTCTTAACACTAAGTGGTACCCACCTATCAGATAGTGTGCGCATCATCCTTACACTGAGTAGTAACCCCTATTAGATATGGTGAGATTCCTCCTTACAATGAGTGTCACCCCCCTGACACACTAGGGATTGGGTCCTCTACTTAGAGATTGTGCATGCTCTGCTTTGTGAAATAGTTTCAAGGTGTGATCCCTCCACATGGTTACTTCTATGGACATACACATGAGATTCTAGGCATCAATGATATACCCTTGGAACTGTTGTAACTCTTTCTTGGGATGGGATATGAGATGAATATCTCCTTAATCTCTCATTTGGGATTATTTTATAGAGAATATATATATATATATATATATGAGTCCATGTTGTTAGATTTTGTTACTCTCTTACTATGGGTTGAGATATCTATTATTATCATGTATCTTAATCCTCTCTCTTCAGCTTTTAGAGTTTCTGATTGGCTATGTGTATACTCACACATACATATGATTTTTCCACACATTCCATGTCTTATGTAGATGATTGAAAATTCGATAGTGATTATAGAGGAGCATAGGGATATGTGGTGTGTTAGACCATGTACAGTAGTCAGAGCTTAGATATTCAGAGTTTAGCTCTCTCAACGTTTAATTTCCCATTTTTTATTAGATTGGGACATGTTTATAGTTGGTTGTGTGTTTTCTGCTTTTTCTTTTCTAGTTTATGTTGTCATGATCTTATTTTCCCTAGAGTTTTTACATGCATGGTTTATTCTCTAGATGATGCACCTTTTATTTTTCTTACTCTACATTTCTATTTGGATATGGTTAGGTTCTTGAATACAAGTACTCTAGGAAGAGGCATTCCATATTTGGTATGCCTTTTATCACTTGTCGTCAGCCCCTGGCCTATGGATGCAAGCTTGGGGTAGTTGTGGCTCAAGCCTCGTTGGTTCGAGTCTTGAAATATTTATATCAAAGGTGTTTCATTCCTTGGGATGGTGTTTAGATTTTTTTTCTCTTATGAGGATTTGGTTAGGACTTAGGTATATGGTGTCAAAATTTCTTGTGTGTGGATCTCAGGCTAGGGAACCCCATGTTGGTACAATAGCCAATGTATCCATACATCAGAACTCTGACTTCATTCTTATCGACTCGGTGTACCATGACATTGGTTGTAGTAAAATTTGGTACATGCATCATATAGAATTTATTATTTGAATTTCTTTCTTGAATCATATCCATGTATATATATATGCTCATCTGACTGTGGTACATCTTGATTAAATTTTCAAGATTCCTCCTTGAAGGCATCCATGCATGTCAAAAGTTCTAGATTTTGATGATGATCCAATGAGTGATCATGCCTCAGTTTAGGGGTTATCCCATGATATTATTCATCTAGGTGGATAGGTAGTAACACCCCAACCTATTGAGAAATAGATAGTACCATTAGATAAGTCTGCAGATGAACGCGGGCTTAGCACACTTAGTGAGTTCCAGCACCAGAGGTCGCTGAGGTTCCGTGGTGATCCAAATCCCCAGGAAGTGGAGTATTAACTATAGTTAGTAATATAAGTTTTCAGGTTTATCTAGAAACCAAGTGATCAGTTGGTTGAGATGGAAACCAGAATTTTCTATGGATTAGATGGGTTCTGGTGGAGTCTAGTTATGTAGATGTCTGATGATTCGACACTCTCATGGGTTGACTTCCGGTAGTTGTTTCATGAGGAGTAGTACCCCTCATTCTTTCACTCAGTTTAGATTCAGGATCTTCTGGAGATAAGGTAGGGATGGATGAAAGTGTATGAGTATGTTGTGAGGTTCAAAGACCTTACACCATACTCCCATGACATTATTTGAGATGGATACTTCTAGTGATGGATGTTTGAGTAGGGTATCCATAAATACATTTTTTCCAGTGTAGTACCCATATACATTCATACTTATGTCAGAGTGATGGAGTAGTCACTGGTGATTGAGATCTTATGATCAGAGGGACACCATGTAGCTATAGCTAGTTGTAGGCATCATGGTGTTGAGTTATCTACAACAAATAGAAGGTTCTAGATTGCAGGACCTCATCGCAGGAGACCATTGAATAAATAGACTCAGAAACATAGTCATACAGAACAAGGACCACATAGGAGGCTAGTGAATCCCATAGAGGGGATTTTATATTCATGTGATGGTATAGGTCATGTTTCACATTATTCCCTAACTGAGTATACTAAGGAGGGTAGGTAGATAGAGGATGGACCGTCACAACAAAGGAAACACCATGATCGCATATCTCCTAAGAGAGGGAAGGGTGGACCCTAGGGAGGTGGAGATGTAATAGGAGTATGTGGGGATCCAAGAGAAGGAGATATGGGTGATGGATGACATTATGATCTCCTTCCACCACCACCACCACCAGGAAACCCATGTCAGGTTCAGGGAGATGGAATTTGCAACTGTGGGTAGCTGCATGCTATAGAGGCGTATGACCCAATGGAAAAAATGATTATTGGTACGATCTATGTTTATTATACTCTTTATTATATACTATTAGACATAGTTTGATTCATTCCTTCATCTATGTAAATCTGTTGTGAGAGATGGATCTCTCATTTTAGGATTCAGCCCAACAGATTTGTCTTGAGGTTCCTATGGGGAAGTCTTCTTATATATATTTTATCTTTTCGAAGTGAGATCTATTTTTTTGTGGAGATAGATTCTCATGGGAACTCCTAGTTATCATGATGAAACCATATGACATAATCTTGGGAATGGATTGGTTTTACATGATTTGAGTCCATATTTATTGTTATTGTAGATGATTCAGATTCCTTCACACTGATTGGATGAGATTATCCTTTGTGGGTGAGAGAGATTTCATGGTGGGATGAGTGGGTTTTTTGAGTAAGAGGATGAAACCCATTACCAATTAGTTAGAGAGTGTATCCCTTTGTACAAAAGGCTCTTTAGTAGTCTTAATTCCTTCAGTCAGGAAGGATTTTTTGGAATCATTCCTCAAGGATGTTCTGGGAATACCTTTGAGGTAGGAGATGGATTTTTATGATAAAATTCATAATAAAACCACTATTATGTCTTCTAAGGCATATCGGATGGCCCCTACCAATATCTAAAAGCTATTTCGGAAGTTATAAGGCCTTCAAGAGAAGGATTTTATTAGACCTAGTGTGTTCTCCTTGGAAGATCCAGTATTATTTGTTAAAAAGATAGATGGGATATTGTGTATTTGTGTGAATTATCATTACCTAAACTAGGACATGATAAAGAAAAATACACCTTGTTAAGTATTTATTCCATCTTTGATCATTTTTGAGGCACGAGTTGGTTCTCAAAGATCATTATCAGGTCCGGTTACCACCAGTTTAGAGTTCACAAAGCTGATATTTCGAAACTAGAATTATGGTGTCAATATGTATGCTATGAGTTCTTAGTGATGCATTTAGGTATGAATAGTTCCCCCAATATGTTTATGGATTTGATGAGCTATATTTTATTACATGGATCAATTATTCATTATCTTTATTGATGACATACTCATATACACTGCATTAGAGGAGGATCATGAAGATTACTTGAGGATGGTCCTAGATTTGTTTCAGGAGCACCAGCTTTATGGTAAGCTCTCAAAATTCCAATTCTAGATCCATGAGGTTCACTTTCTAGGGAATTTCATTTTTTGATCTTGGATTATCTATAGACCCAGTGAATATTGATGTAGTTATTTATTGGGATACATCCAAGATCATGTCATAGGTGCGGAGTTTTCTTAGATTGGTGGGGTACTACAAGAGGTTTGTGGAATACTCCGCCAATATTTCATCCTCTTTGACCACCATGATTTGGAAAGGGAATTTCTTTACATGGACTAAGAAGTTCCATAGGGACTTTGAGGAGTTGAGGCTAAGTCTAACAAGTTATCCTATTTTGAGACTATCGAAGGAGGGAATGCAGTATATAGTATATTGTGATGGATTGGGATCTAGGATTGGTTGTGTATTAATTAAAACTCATGAAGTTGTCTCATATGGATCAAGGAAGTTGATACTCTATGAGATGAACTACGGGACTCATGACCTAGAGTTAGCAGTGGTAGTCTTCGCTCCAAGTATGTAGAGGCACTATATTCTAGGAGAGTGATTTGTTGTTTACTCATACCATCAGAGCCTCAGGTATGCATTCATGCAAAGAGATATGAACCTAAGGTAGAGGTGTTGGTTAAAGTTCCTACAAGACTATGAAATTGAGTATTCTATTCTTTGAGAAATGGAAAATGGTGTTATATTCCCTTATTAGGAAGTCCTGGTATTTTTTGGTATAGAAGGAGTTAGATCAGTTGGCTTCCTTATAGCTGACCTTGGTTGAGCAGGAGGGTGTAGCTTTTATTCAGCTGAAGGGGTTGAATCCTCCACTTTTACAGAATGTGAGAGAGCCCCAATTGGGATACATCAACTGTAAGGTCTTACATGACTAGATATCCTCAAAATATTCACCATAAGGATTTTATGAAGGAGGGAATCACATCATCATTTTCAAAGTTAATATGGTGATCTAGGTAATGATGTGAGAGTAGGTGATGAGAGAGTTTCACACATATCCTTTGGATATACATCCTTATGTGGGGAATATGTACAAATACCTTTAGAAGTATTTTTGGTGGGCTGGAATAAGATGGACTGTGGTTGGTTCTGTCTCACAGTGCCTCACCTATAAGCAAGTGAAGGGTAAGCACCAGGTTCTGGCATATTTTTTACAGCCCCTTGAGATCTTAGAGTGGAAATGGAATGGAATATTCATGGAATTCATGATAGGGATTTCATGGATAAAGAAATTGCATGATTCTATCTGGGTAATAGTTGACTGAATCACAAAGTCACCGCACTTCCTTTATATCTGTGAGCAGAGTTTGGTGGAGAGTTTAGGGTATTTGTGTGTATGGGATATCCTCACCTTCAAGGGGTACCCTTGAGGATTGTATTAAACCATGATGTGTGGTTAAAATCATGGTTGTGGAGAGTCCTATGGTAGGAATTCTAGACTTACATGAGGATGAGTAAATCCTTCCACCCCCAGATAGATGGGAAGATCGATCACACTATCCAGATGATGGAGGATATACTGATGGATAGCATGTTATAATTTTTCTAGATATAGGAGTATCACTTTCCATTGGTATATTTTGTGTAAAATAATATCTAACACTCTACTAATTTCATCGAACTTTTCGATTCCATATATGGGAGACCCTAAAGGTCACCCTTATGCAGGATCGAGATCAGTGGGGCATCTATTTTTGGGATATAGATGGTGCAGAAAACAATGAATAAGGTCCAGTTCATCTCTGAGTGGATGAGGATAGATCATATTTGGAAGAAATCTTATACATATTGATGTCATATTCCCATGTAGTTTGAAGAGGGAGACCACATTTTTCTGAGAGTCTCCCCACAATGAGGATTTTGGAGATTTATCTAGGGAGGAAAGATATCCTCATGGTTCATCAGGTCATTTAAGATCTTTTATATAGTTGGATAGGTTTCTTACTTCTCTCCATACCCCCACAATTGAATTGGGTGCACAACGTCATCTATGTCTTTAAGCTAAGGAGATATGTGCATGAACTTACGCATGGTATTGACTAGGGCGAGTTGGACATTGAGGATAGCAACACTTTCATGGATAACTCATTGGTGGTCAAGTATTGGTAGGTGATGATCCTATGTGCATAGACCATCCCCTTGGTTTGTGTTTTGTGGTAGCAAGGGAGCTATAGGAGAGCTCTTTGGAGTATTTATCTAGATGAATGATCATTATCCTGAAATTTTTGTTTAGTACTTTCTTTTTGAGGATGAAATTTTTCTAGGAGGGAATAATGTAGAGACCCTATTTTTTTCCTTGTAATACTTTTAAATATATTTATAAATATTTTCAAAGATAGGTTCATGATTCTAAGTTTCATTGTTCCTATAATTAATTTTATAAAAATATTAAATATATTTTATGTTACATGCATACATTTTTCATAAATAATGGGATAAATCTTATATAGAGTCCCATATAAAAAAATATGAGACCATGGTTGAATATAAATTAATAGATTTTCTCTATGAGTTACCTAAATATGGTTGGTGTGGGTATTTTTGATAGAGCGGCCATTGGCAGGTGCGGTCAATGAATTAATTATTCATATAATTAATTCATTCATTAAACACCTAAAACCTAATTTCCTCTATATAATCATCATTATAGTGGATCATCAAGGTTATACACATAACCCTGGGACTGTTTAGAGGACACTTTCTTGTTATTCATTGGATAATAGAGATCAAATGACAACGAGCCTCCGGATACAGTCAAATTGATGTGTAGAAAACAAAATTAATCTTCCTCCTTTGTTGGTGAGTTCATTCTTCATCAATAAATGATCTGAATCAAGGTAGGACTCATCAATTTTGGTTATATCCCTATTTATTAAACTATTTAAGCATGGATTATAAATCTTCTATTGATATTAAATTCTTGAAACCTTTGTATGATCCCTATCAAGTTAAATTGATTATTTAATTTTTTTTAATCTCTGTTGTTCCATGATTTCTTTCCCCAACTATCCCCAATCTAGTTACTTGGATAAGAATCCTTGTAAAACGATTTTTTCACCCTTTTTACTATTATTTTCTTCCAACCGTTCTTCATATTCTTCATCATTGGACCATGGGGTCATGATTTGACTATTTTCAGGTGGGATTGAGGATGATTGAACCACCAAATTCACTAAAGATTCAAGAGAAGCAAAAAGGTTATAAAATAAAGAATGGATCAGGATAATTTGCATATTGAGGATGATTATAATATGGATTTAATTTCTTTAGAGGTGATAGGAGGCACCACGGGTGATGGTAGTATGTGTGGGCTTCGAGTGATGGATCATAATATGATTTTCAGCCATCGGAGGGTCGGAATCGACAGTCTAAATCGACGGTCAGAGGAGCTTTCCACCATTTTTGAGTGGTCAAATGGCCAGATTCATAGTGGAAGGTTCGAAATGGAAATTTTCATAGAATATTTATACTTTCTATGAAAAAATAAACTACACGTCATATAGTATGAAGAACACGTGGAATGTGGACCCCTAGCTATGGTGGATAGGGTTTCTGGGTGAGTTAAATATCACACACCGTGTGTGATCCCCACATGCCATGTGACTTGGTGTTGGAAAACCAACATGTAATATGGGATTACATGAATATGGGAATGGACATGAACATGACCAGTGTACATGGAAACAAGCAAGTTACATGGCTCGAGTACATGGCCAAGGCATACAAACACGACCATGGCACACAGACACGGACAGGATCACAGTTAGGATCTCAGGTGGATGATTCAGTTCATGTAGTCCCCATACATGCCATGTAGGGATACATGGGAAGTAATTTGTGTACTAGAAAGGAAATATCTAGGTATTAGGGTGGGAACACACACCATATGGGTCCCCTTATATATTATTTACCCTCCATTTTTAGGAAACTTCTACCTATCATATCTTTTTTTTACTCAAATTTTTTCCCAGGAGTAGCCTATTTAGAGTGTTTTCTACATAGAATTTAATGGTGTACTTCATAGTGAATTTTGATATAAAATGTGAGGTGTTCCAAGTGTGAATATTCTTTATGAAATACTTGAGGATGGCAGTAATCGGGCAAGATCATTAGAGCGGTAACCCCTGAAGGACTAGGGCATGAGTCCTCCATCTACTGAGTGGTACCCCATATTGGATAGTGTGTGCTTACTCCTTAAACTGATCGTTACCCCCTTATGGAATAGAGTGTGGGTCTTCTATCTACTAAGTGGTATCTCCTATTGGGTAGGGTGTGGGTCCTCCTTACGATGAGTAGTACCCACCTAATGGACTAGGTCATGGGTTTTCTATCTAATGAGTGGAACCCCCTATGGAATTAGGGTTTAGTTCCTCTATCTACTTAGTGGTACCCATTGATGAACTAGGTAATGGGTCTTATATCTACTTAGTGGTACCCCTATCAGATAGGGTGCGGGTCCTCCTTATGCTGAGTGGTACCCCCCAGATGGACTAGAACGAGGGTCCTCTATCTGGTAAGTTGTACCCCCATATGAAATTAGGGTACATATCATCTATCTACATAATGTTACCCCCTATTGGGTAGTGTTGGTTCCTTTTTATACTTATCGGTACCCCTCTATATGATAGGGTGCAAGTACTCCTTACACTGAGTGGTACCCCTTGTCAAATAGGGTGTGGGTCTTCCATGCACTGAGTGGAAACCCATAAAAAACTAGTGTAAAGACCCGTAAAATTCAAGGGAAATTTTTTCTTAATTTTCTTTAGAATTTTACAAGAGCGCGGTTTCTGACGGCACCTGATTCCGAGGCCCGGAGTGCCCGGAATTAATTTCCGAAGTTTGGCTCGGGTACGTTCAGTGAACGAACGAGCGGGAATTCCTAACTTTTGATCCGGTGCTCGGAATTGAAATCCGAGGGCACCGATGAACTCGCAGCGCCGATATTCGCTTAAAGAGTCCTTTTCGGGAGTTGCGTTTGTTGCGGGTTGAGAGTTTCGTTTTGGGGTTTTTAGTTTGAGTTAAATAAAATTGTGTAGAACAATTTTATTTTTAACTTGTTAAAACCTATCTAAGGTGGTTGGGAGTGGGACCCACACCCACTTAACCTCCCTTGGGAGGATTAAGTGTGGTGGGGCCCACACGAACCCCCACCTTTTCAACTCCCCACTCTCCCTCTTAATGGCTTGACAAGTTAACTTATATTTAATTATACAATTCATGTATATTAAATAAGTGAGTTAAATGTGGAGTTATCTCTTTTGAATTTCAAACTTTTGAAATTCTTTTATGTTTTGTAATAATAAAATAAGATGTGATCTTATTTTATTTTGGGTTGATCGTTTGTCTTCTTGAGAGGTGGAGAGCTTCTCTCCTTCTTCTTCAAACTCAACGAAGAACGCGAAGAACGACGTTCTTCAACGAAGAACTTCTCCGCCGAAGAACACGATCCATCCGCGACGCGACGTACTTCTTCCGCGTCATCCCTTCCGCGACGGTTTTCCGCGACGAACGCCTTCGACAACGAATCTTCCTCCGACGTCAAAGGAATCGACACCGATATTCCACGACTCCGTCAACGTGCGACTATCGAGGTAAGGGTTCTTGAGTTCGTTGTTTCCTTTTTAATTTGACTTTCCTCAAGACTTGACGAGGAACGCTCTCTTTTCCGACGAAGAACGCCGCAACTCCTTTCTTCGTTCACCGTGACAACGAAGGGGACGCCATCTCTTCTTCGGACAACCTTCGTCGGCAAACGAAGATCCGCCATCGTCGTGTCTCTTCGGGCATAGCACTTCGTCAACGGATTTGACGAACGACGACCGCGACGCCCGACCTCCGCGACGCCGTCTTCCGCGGAGCGTAGCCGAACCTTGAATCTTATACCGAGGTAGGGGTTGTTGGTTCATTATTTCTTTATTCTTTTTCCTTGAACGTGGATCTCGCATGTCTAACTTGATGCTTGATTGTTTAAGTTGCGTTATTAATTTAACGTGAGGGGGCCGGACCGCACGAACACGGCCGAACCCCCCTCCAACGTTCATGTTTATTCATGCGGGTGGAAGCAAGTAGCGTGGTGCCGTCGCACCACGCGGATGATCGTACAATTAATTTACGTGGCGCCGTCGCGCCACGCCGAGGGAAAATCTTCAAGAACGCGACGCCGTCGCGCCGCGTTGAAAAGAATCGAAGCACGGCGAAGGGGCGCGGTGCCGACGCACCGCGCCGGATGACGAACGCCGCGGCCGGTTCCGGGCCGCGGCGGGACGAGAAGACCGCGGCCGGTTCCGGGCCGCGGCGGGACGAGGAGACCGCGGCCGGTTCCGGGCCGCGGCGGAAGGGAAGACCGGCGGCCGGGCCGCCGGCGTCGGAAGCCGAAGAACGGGACCGGAAATTCCGGTCCCGTTTGAGAAAACCGGCCAGCCAGCTGGCCGGCCGGATGTCTTAAAAACCGGGGGAATTAATCCCCCGGCCTTCCATTAAAACCCCCCTCTTAATAAGGGGGGGCGTTTCTTCAAAGGGAGGGGGCCGGCTGCCCCCTCGGTTCCTCCAGCAGGCCCCCCACGTGGGGGGGGCTTCTTAAAAAACAAAGGGGCACGGCCCCTTTGTGCCGCGCAGCACACAAAAGCCGCGGGGCTGAGCCCCCGCGTGCGCCGCCCGCGCGGCCCGCGCGGCCCGCCGCCGCCGCCAGCGCGGCCCGCCGCGCCGCCGCCCGCCGCCGCCGGCCTCCGCGCCGCCGCCGTCCGCCGCCGGCCACCGCGCCGCCCAGGGGGGGGTCGGGCCGGGTCGGCCCGGACCCGGACCCCCCCGTTTCGAACCTGATTTGGTTTTTGGCTCATAACTTGAGCCTCGGACCTCCGAATGACGAACCGTCTGCGGCAACGCGATCCTTGGATCGAGACGGTCGTTTCGATATATCTCACTCAAGGTTTCGGGTTACTTTGAGTTCGGCCGGGTTGGTTCGTTCACGAAACCAACCGGGCCTTCGGAGCGGAAACGCTCATATCTTGAGCCACGAACGTCCGAATGACGTGCCGTCAGTCGCGTAATGTTCCTCTTAGTGAGACGGATCTTTTGGCATACTCCGCCCGAGGTTTGGACGCAGGTGGAGTACGGTCGGGTTGGTTTTTCCTTAAAAACCAACCGGGCCCCGGAGACGAAAATGCCAATAACTCACAGACCGGGCGTCCGATTGACGCGCCGTCTATTTCGTTGACTTCCTCTTGATGAGACGGAACTTTTGACATACTCCGCCCGAGTTTTGGATACAGTCGGAGTATGGCCGGGTTGGATTGTACCCGAAATCCAACCGGGCCCCTGGAACGGAAAAGCTGTTATCTTTCAGACAGGACGTCCGCTTGACGAGCCGTCAGCGGCGTTGGTGGTTACGTTGAGTAACGGTCCCTTTGAGTTTACCCTATGGGAGTTCGGGGTACAGTTGAGATACGGCCGGGATTGGTTTCGCTCTCGAAACCAACCGGGCCCCTGGGACGAAAAGGCTAATAACTCACAGACCGGGCGTCCGATCGACGCGCCGTCTGTTGCGTTGAGACCCCTATGACGAGACGGACTTTTGAGACACTTCTTCGTGGGACTTTGAGATACTTGGAGTATCGACCAGTAGCTCGTGGAGCGGACCCTCCTGAAGACGAGCGTGCAGAGTACGGAGACCGTGTAACTAGCTGAGACCTGACGACTGCTTGACCGACTCGACTTGGAGTGAGTCGACTAGCCCAGTGGACGGAGCACTACTTTCTGAGGTGCAGACCCATGGCGGACGGAGTACGTGTGTGATAGTGCAGACCCGCGGTACTCGTCCGGAGAGTACCTCAGCAGGCTAACTGGGTAGCGCCCGGTATTTGGCGACAGACCCTCAGCGGACGGAGCGCCAGGTAGTTGGCCGCAAACCCGCAGTACTCGACAGGAGGAGTACCTCAGCAGTCTTAGGTTAGTGAGCAGTACCTCGGAGTCGTGACAGGACTACTGCACACTTCAGAGACGGGGCTCTTCAGCAGTTACGGTTTCGATAATGAAAATCCTGGTTTGAGCTGAGACTTTTGACCTTGTGTTTACCTCATGATTGAGATGGGTCACTTGCTAACTTTGGTATATGTATGGGCATATACCCGAGTAGTGGTTATCCGTCGTTTTCACAATCCTTGTGTTTCCTCATGATTGAGATGGGTTACTTGATAACTTAGGTATATGTATGGGCATATACCTAAGTAGAGTTTATCTGTTGAGATCTTCTTGTGTTTATCCTTGTTGGTTTTAGTGAGACCTTGAGGGTCTCGGGGTCCCTACTGAGTATCGTTATACTCACCCCGGCACGGGCTATGCCCGCACCTCGTTGTGTTGGTTGCAGACGACGGACAGTGCTAACAGAAGCTGAAGGTTCGAGGCTGGACGGTACCTGGAGGTGGACTATACGACGAGGCAGTACCCGGAGGTGGACCACTGGGCGGGACATACTCGGAGCGGATGGCGGGACCCGAGGAGCAGAGGAGCTATCTGTACCCACCCTTCAGGTGGGATTTCCAGTGGACATCTCAGCGTAGCAGCTTTACTTTTCAGTCGCTGTTTTCCCTTTCGAGTTGTACTTTACAGTTGGGCTTGTATTTCCGGCCCCTTTTTGCTTTTCAGTTCTTCTTTTTGTACTTAGTGTTTTACTTCCGCTTGTACTCTGTGGTGCTTGTTTTCTTTATAAAGGCAATGCCTTCCCAGTTATCGGGATTTTACGCCTTTGGTGCTAGTCGCCAGCCCCTGGCCTATGGAAGGCGGGCTTGGGGTAGTCACGGCACGGGCCCCGAGGACGGGTCGTGACAAATTGGTATCAGAGGAGTTCGGTTCTACCGCAGAACTTATAACTCTGATGTTTCTTTCTGTGAAGCAATAGTGTTGAGAGTACCGAGTGTGGTTTTCAGTTCAGGGAGTCCAGTGTTGGTGCGGGCGGCCGACGTATCCATACACCAGGACCCTGACAACTGATTTCCGACTTTGTGCACGAAAACACTGATTGCGTGTGTGTTTTCAAAGGTTTTTTCCCCTTAAAACAGCTCAAACCAGGTCAGCTCACCAGGTATAATCGTTTGATCGTGTTACGTTGTTTCTTTCAGGATGTCTTTTCTCAGACGACCAGCTAGAGCCCGGAGGGATGAGCGTGCTGACAGTCTGTCGAGCGACGAGGCTTCGGTACAGGGCCCTCTTGCAGTTGGGCCACCGATGCCACCAGCCCCAGCAGTAGGCGATGCACGACGCTTGAGCGCGCTGCACGAGTTCCAGCGCCAGAGGCCACCCAGGTTCCGGGGAGAGACGGACCCGCAGGTGGCTGAGTTTTGGCTGGAGGCTGTGGTGAGAGTCTTCAGGCTAGTGGGGACGCCGGCAGACTTCATGGTGATCTTTGCTACCAACCTCCTTCAGGCAGCAGCAGGTAGGTGGTGGAGCCACTTGTTTCAGTTTTGCGATGAGATGGACTTCGCTTGGGAAGACTTCGAGACCTTCTTCAGGGTGGAGTTTGTGCCAGTATCTCTACACCCCGAGCGTGTACAGGAGATTCTGCCTTTGCCGCGTGTTTTTCGATCAGAAGCCGAGTCATCTGTGGGCAGTAGACAGATGATGCAGAGGTCCAGGAGGACCAGACGAGCAGTTGGGCGATCTCGGGTTTTAGGACCGGTGGTGCGGGGCACCCGAGGTGGGGACAGAGCTAGCCGTGCAAGGAGCAGGTTGTGTTACTCATGCCGCGAAAAGGGACATCTGGCACGTGACTGTCCGACTTCCGATCTGCAGGCTTTGGGAGAGCCACCGAGATAGAGGCAGCGACAAATGCTTGAGCAACAGTAAAGCAGGTGGACAGGGGAGGAACTAGTGGATACGTCTTTTGTACTTCTAGTTCCATGTTGATGTTGCTTTTATGTAGCGTCTTGTATTATGAGCTGCAATAATAAAAGACGCATCCTTTGTGATGTTTTCATTCCTGTCCTCTTTTGTGATGTTACTAAGAGGTTCCAGTTGACTGTTGACTTGACCCTCACTTGTGAGACATCTACTGGAGGAGACCAGTTACCACACACTGATGCCGACAGTGTGACTCAACCCTTGGAGGCGAGAGTAACGGTTGGATCTCTTAGTAGTAGCGTCGAGGCCTTACGACGTCATCCTTGGTATGGATTAATATCATCCATGTTAGGATTGACTGTTTTAGGCAAAGAATGTGGTTCATCCAGGGGATGAGACCAGGTTTCTCTTTTCGGCAAAGAAGAAATCTTGCAGCTCTTGTGGGACCAGAGATGGTCCGGGCCACGTCAAAAGAGGTCCATGTCATCCAGGAGCGGGTCCTACATGGACGATCGATTCCTCTTGTGCGCAACAGATGGCGGCACGGGAATCTCCAGGAGAGCACTTGGGAGCGGGAGGCTCAGATGCGTGCTCAGTATCCTCTTTTGTTTCCCTAGTTTTTGATGTAGCTTTACGGGGACGTAAATCCCTGAGTGGGAGTAATGTAAAGACCCGTAAAATTCAAGGGAAATTTTTTCTTAATTTTCTTTAGAATTTTACAAGAGCGCGGTTTCTGACGGCACCTGATTCTGAGGCCCGGAGTGCCCGGAATTAATTTCCGAAGTTTGGCTCGGGTACTTTCAGTGAACGAACGAGCGGGAATTCCTAACTTTTGATCCGGTGCTCGGAATTGAAATCCGAGGGCACCGATAAACTCGCAGCGCCGATATTCGCTTAAAGAGTCCTTTTCGGGAGTTGCGTTTGTTGCGGGTTGAGAGTTTCGTTTTGGGGTTTTTAGTTTGAGTTAAATAAAATTGTGTAGAACAATTTTATTTTTAACTTGTTAAAACCTATCTAAGGTGGTTGGGAGTGGGACCCACACCCACTTAACCTCCCTTGGGAGGATTAAGTGTGGTGGGGCCCACACGAACCCCCACCTTTTCAACTCCCCACTCTCCCTCTTAATGGCTTGACAAGTTAACTTATATTTAATTATACAATTCATGTATATTAAATAAGTGAGTTAAATGTGGAGTTATCTCTTTTGAATTTCAAACTTTTGAAATTCTTTTATGTTTTGTAATAATAAAATAAGATGTGATCTTATTTTATTATGGGTTGATCGTTTGTCTTCTTGAGAGGTGGAGAGCTTCTCTCCTTCTTCTTCAAACTCAACGAAGAACGCGAAGAACGACGTTCTTCAACGAAGAACTTCTCCGCCGAAGAACACGATCCATCCGCGACGCGACGTACTTCTTCCGCGTCATCCCTTCCGCGACGGTTTTCCGCGACGAACGCCTTCGACAACGAATCTTCCTCCGACGTCAAAGGAATCGACACCGATATTCCACGACTCCGTCAACGTGCGACTATCGAGGTAAGGGTTCTTGAGTTCGTTGTTTCCTTTTTAATTTGACTTTCCTCAAGACTTGACGAGGAACGCTCTCTTTTCCGACGAAGAACGCCGCAACTCCTTTCTTCGTTCACCGTGACAACGAAGGGGACGCCATCTCTTCTTCGGACAACCTTCGTCGGCAAACGAAGATCCGCCATCGTCGTGTCTCTTCGGGCATAGCACTTCGTCAACGGATTTGACGAACGACGACCGCGACGCCCGACCTCCGCGACGCCGTCTTCCGCGGAGCGTAGCCGAACCTTGAATCTTATACCGAGGTAGGGGTTGTTGGTTCATTATTTCTTTATTCTTTTTCCTTGAACGTGGATCTCGCATGTCTAACTTGATGCTTGATTGTTTAAGTTGCGTTATTAATTTAACGTGAGGGGGCCGGACCGCACGAACACGGCCGAACCCCCCTCCAACGTTCATGTTTATTCATGCGGGTGGAAGCAAGTAGCGTGGTGCCGTCGCACCACGCGGATGATCGTACAATTAATTTACGTGGCGCCGTCGCGCCACGCCGAGGGAAAATCTTCAAGAACGCGACGCCGTCGCGCCGCGTTGAAAAGAATCGAAGCACGGCGAAGGGGCGCGGTGCCGACGCACCGCGCCGGATGACGAACGCCGCGGCCGGTTCCGGGCCGCGGCGGGACGAGAAGACCGCGGCCGGTTCCGGGCCGCGGCGGGACGAGGAGACCGCGGCCGGTTCCGGGCCGCGGCGGAAGGGAAGACCGGCGGCCGGGCCGCCGGCGTCGGAAGCCGAAGAACGGGACCGGAAATTCCGGTCCCGTTTGAGAAAACCGGCCGGCCAGCTGGCCGGCCGGATGTCTTAAAAACCGGGGGAATTAATCCCCCGGCCTTCCATTAAAACCCCCCTCTTAATAAGGGGGGGCGTTTCTTCAAAGGGAGGGGGCCGGCTGCCCCCTCGGTTCCTCCAGCAGGCCCCCCACGTGGGGGGGGCTTCTTAAAAAACAAAGGGGCACGGCCCCTTTGTGCCGCGCAGCACACAAAAGCCGCGGGGCTGAGCCCCCGCGTGCGCCGCCAGCGCGGCCCGCCGCCGCCGCCAGCGCGGCCCGCCGCCGCCGCCGGCGCGGCCCGCCGCCGCCCGCCGCCGCCGCCGCCGTCCGCCGCCGCCGGCCGCCGCCGCCGGCCACCGCGCCGCCCAGGGGGGGGTCGGGCCGGGTCGGCCCGGACCCGGACCCCCCCGTTTCGAACCTGATTTGGTTTTTGGCTCATAACTTGAGCCTCGGACCTCCGAATGACGAACCGTCTGCGGCAACGCGATCCTTGGATCGAGACGGTCGTTTCGATATATCGCACTCAAGGTTTCGGGTTACTTTGAGTTCGGCCGGGTTGGTTCGTTCACGAAACCAACCGGGCCTTCGGAGCGGAAACGCTCATATCTTGAGCCACGAACGTCCGAATGACGTGCCGTCAGTCGCGTAATGTTCCTCTTAGTGAGACGGATCTTTTGGCATACTCCGCCCGAGGTTTGGACGCAGGTGGAGTACGGTCGGGTTGGTTTTTCCTTAAAAACCAACCGGGCCCCGGAGACGAAAATGCCAATAACTCACAGACCGGGCGTCCGATTGACGCGCCGTCTGTTTCGTTGACTTCCTCTTGATGAGACGGAACTTTTGACATACTCCGCCCGAGTTTTGGATACAGTCGGAGTATGGCCGGGTTGGATTGTACCCGAAATCCAACCGGGCCCCTGGAACGGAAAAGCTGTTATCTTTCAGACAGGACGTCCGCTTGACGAGCCGTCAGCGGCGTTGGTGGTTACGTTGAGTAACGGTCCCTTTGAGTTTACCCTATGGGAGTTCGGGGTACAGTTGAGATACGGCCGGGATTGGTTTCGCTCTCGAAACCAACCGGGCCCCTGGGACGAAAAGGCTAATAACTCACAGACCGGGCGTCCGATCGACGCGCCGTCTGTTGCGTTGAGACCCCTGTGACGAGACGGACTTTTGAGACACTTCTTCGTGGGACTTTGAGATACTTGGAGTATCGACCAGTAGCTCGTGGAGCGGACCCTCCTGAAGACGAGCGTGCAGAGTACGGAGACCGTGTAACTAGCTGAGACCTGACGACTGCTTGACCGACTCGACTTGGAGTGAGTCGACTAGCCCAGTGGACGGAGCACTACTTTCTGAGGTGCAGACCCATGGCGGACGGAGTACGTGTGTGACAGTGCAGACCCGCGGTACTCGTCCGGAGAGTACCTCAGCAGGCTAACTGGGTAGCGCCCGGTATTTGGCGACAGACCCTCAGCGGACGGAGCGCCAGGTAGTTGGCCGCAAACCCGCAGTACTCGACAGGAGGAGTACCTCAGCAGTCTTAGGTTAGTGAGCAGTACCTCGGAGTCGTGACAGGACTACTGCACACTTCAGAGACGGGGCTCTTCAGCAGTTACGGTTTCGATAATGAAAATCCTGGTTAGAGCTGAGACTTTTGACCTTGTGTTTACCTCATGATTGAGATGGGTCACTTGCTAACTTTGGTATATGTATGGGCATATACCCGAGTAGTGGTTATCCGTCGTTTTCACAATCCTTGTGTTTCCTCATGATTGAGATGGGTTACTTGATAACTTAGGTATATGTATGGGCATATACCTAAGTAGAGTTTATCTGTTGAGATCTTCTTGTGTTTATCCTTGTTGGTTTTAGTGAGACCTTGAGGGTCTCGGGGTCCCTACTGAGTATCGTTATACTCACCCCTGCACGGGCTATGCCCGCACCTCGTTGTGTTGGTTGCAGACGACGGACAGTGCTAACAGAAGCCGAAGGTTCGAGGCTGGACGGTACCTGGAGGTGGACTATACGACGAGGCAGTACCCGGAGGTGGACCACTGGGCGGGACATACTCGGAGCGGATGGCGGGACCCGAGGAGCAGAGGATCTATCTGTACCCACCCTTCAGGTGGGATTTCCAGTGGACATCTCAGCGTAGCAGCTTTACTTTTCAGTCGCTGTTTTCCCTTTCGAGTTGTACTTTACAGTTGGGCTTGTATTTCCGGCCCCTTTTTGCTTTTCAGTTCTTCTTTTTGTACTTAGTGTTTTACTTCCGCTTGTACTCTGTGGTGCTTGTTTTCTTTATAAAGGCAATGCCTTCCCAGTTATCGGGATTTTACGCCTTTGGTGCTAGTCGCCAGCCCCTGGCCTATGGAAGGCGGGCTTGGGGTAGTCACGGCACGGGCCCCGAGGACGGGTCGTGACAACTAGGGAGTGGGTCCTCTGCTTGGATATTGTGCCCCTAGACTGTGAATCATAGTGGTGAGGTGTGGTCCCTCTACAAGGTTACTCCTGTGGACAGAAACACGAGATCTTAGGCATTAATGATGGACCCTTGGAACAATTGTCACTCTTTCCTGGGTTGGGTTGTGAGATGGAGATCCCCTTTATTTCTCACTTGTGATTATTTTTTTGAGAATATATATACCTATATCCATGTTGTTGAATTTTTTTACTCACTTTCTATGGGTTGATCTATCTATTCCTATTGTGTCACTTACTGCTCTCCCTTCATCTTTTGGGGTGTCTTACTGGGTATGTATATACCCACCCTTGTATGGGATTTTCACACATGTGTCGTGTCTTATGTAGATGGAGGATAGGTCAACGGTGATTATATTGGATCATAGTGTTTGAACCAAGGCTATTATTTTCTAGAAATGGATCATGGTTTGGGTTTTTTGTAAGTACCCACATAGAATATCACAGAGTTTGAAAGTAAAGGGATCTTATAGTTCAGGCAGACAATAGTATTGAATGTGGCATCATTTCCCAATGTTTGCCAATTTTTTGGGTCCAAAAATTAGAGAATGAAGAAAAGTGTTTTTGTTAAAGGAAGTTGCACGCAAGTCTGAAGGTGCATATGAAAGTTGTGCTCAAGGTATGTTTTGGGATCATCACATCAAAATATGGAAAATTAAAAAAAAAACATGTGAAAGATTTAAATTGATCATGAAAGATGAGGTTGTGTGGAAGATTGTTATGTTCCTAATGTGATGTCAAAAATGGTTTTACACACTCATCGAGAATCTTGCGTGTAGGGTCATTCAGAATTATAAATAGGCAGCTACCCCCATTCAAGAAGAATAAATTTTTCAATGAAGATCAGGTTTCTATTCTGTGTGAAATAGTTGTGTGTGGAAGATTACAGAATGCAAATCTTTCCGGAAAAGTGTTCCTTTAGTCTTTAAATACCAAGTGAAACTTGTGTTGTAGTTGCACGAAAGATAAGGGTTGTGCGAAAAATAAGGGTTTTGTGAAATTCATCTTGCGCGACAATCTCAAATCTTGTGCACAAGAGAAGGTGTTGTGCATAAGTGACATTGTGTGCTTCTAGCAAGTTTTGGAACATCCGGTTTGTTTGATCAGTACTTTCAAGTGCTTCATTTCAAAACATTGATGCAAGCAAAGTCTCATGCTAGACAAATACAAATACTTCAATTCTAATATATTGAAGAGACATTAAAGCTGATAAACTAAGTTAAAATTTACCCATAAAAGTGATATAGGGGGAGTCGATGAAAGTTATCTGAGGGACATAGTATGTTATCCCTGAAATATTGTAAAGGCAGTGTGTCTAGCAGAGATTGACAATGTCTAAACTCTTATACTCTACAACTAGTGAATATTATTAGACTTTGGTATGACCGAAATACTTCGGTCATGTGATCCTTGGACTATCCTTTAATGGTGAACTAAGTAAAATTGATGTGTTATCTCTCTACGTATGAATGTGTAAATTATTGAACATTTCCAAAAGAAAAGTTTAACAATTTCCTGCTAATATGGTAATAATATCCTTCACTTTAGAAGAAAAATTTGACACCCCAATTCACCCCTCCCTTATCAAGGTGTTCCAAGGTCTTTCAAGTGGTATCAGAGGTTGGTTACTGGTGTTAAATCTTTCCATTTTTACTGTCATGGAGAACTCAATTAATTTCAGGGGAGTCCCCCTCTTTGATGGAAGAAACATCCATATTTTGAAGAATAGGATGAGATCTCATCTAAGATCTCTTTGAATGTAATTCTTGTTTTCCACTACACAATGCATACAGGTCATTGATCCAATAGGGTTGTCTATGAATGAAATAGATAGAAAAATGCTTTATACAAATTCTAAAGCATAGAACTCCCTCACTATAACTATTTATGATCAAATTTACCTAAATTTGATGAGTCATACTTCTAAAAAGTCTATGTGTAAAAAACTATAGAATATATATGAATATGAAAATAAAATAAAAGAGTAAACACTTCAAGTCCTACATAATAGGTTTGATGATATGAAGATGCATATAGATGAAAATGAATAAACCTTTTTCAATCTAATTACTAAAGTTATTAGGTAAATTAGAGGGATTGGGGAAGAAATCAAAGACATTGACATTATGAAGAAAATTTTGAGAAGGAAATCACCTCTCTACAATCTGAAATTGTTAGCCCTTATGGAGATGTATCTTTATAAAATTTCTTTGGATGATCTTCTGAACATTATGGTGGAATATGAAATGAGATTCAAACCTAAAGATGCAACAAATCGAGTAAGAAATGAAATGGATTTCAAAAACCTGGAAAAACATGAGGTGTCTAGATATACAGTTGATGAAGATAATGAGGAATATGAAATTATTTCTCTTTTTTCAAATAAATTCAAGATAGAAAAAGGAATATTTGAAGGAAATATTCCCTTGTCCTGTTTTTATTATGTTAGGTTGGGCACATTTCCTCTTGATGCTCAAGGAAGCTCGATGATAAAGAAAGTGAAGTCAGAAATTTGTAGAATCCTTATAAAAGGTTTCATCAAAAGGGAGACTTCAAATATTAAAACAAAGTAAAAAAGGAAGTGTTTTTTTTAAATAAGAAGAAGATGACAATGAATTATTTGAAGAAGAATAACCAGATTTTAAATATGGAACGCATGTGTCTATGATGAATACAGTTGAAAAGTCAGAATCATCAAAAGATAAAGCTAGAAATAATCAGAAAATTATTGATAATGATCTCAAGTTGAAAATTAAGGATGCTCTTGGTAATATTGAGAATAAAAGTAACGTATTCAAAAAATGAAGAGAAGTTGTGGAAGAATCATCAAAATGTGTTGATCGTCTTGAAGCTGAAATTGAATGACTGAAATAAGTAGTGAAAGAACAGTCAAAAACCATTTGAAAGAAAAGAATATGTAGTGGAACTAAGGCTCGGAATTTAAGAACAAGAAAAGGTCATTAATTAACTTACATCCAGACTGGATGAGAATTCCAAGATGTTCAAAGGTCTTGAATAATAAGTTGTTACTCTTAGAAGTAAACTTGATAGTGAATCAAATTAAAAATAAACGAAGAAGAAATTTCAGTTTGGAAGATTCTACGATGATGAGATGATAAAGAGAGCTAAGCATGGTTCCGAATAAGTATATAAGGCTTTTTATGATCAAAGATATGCGTTCATGTGAAAAAAGTAGAATTGGTTGTGATTCTAATACATCGAAGGCTAGAAATAGGATGAACCAAGATAAAGGGAAGTTGAAATTTGGACCTTTTTCAAAGTTTCCTAAAGTATTAACAAAGAAAGGTTCAAATCAAACTGAAAGGAGAACTAAATATTATCCAAAAGTTTCTCAAAATTATATAAAGTTAAACTATTTTAATAAGGAGACATGCGGAGGAACATAAGTGAGAAGGAATTTCCTCTTATGAAATTTCAATTCTATGACTATCTGGTTTATACCATTCATACTATGAAGAGACAAGGGGTTATTTGAATTGGGAAGAGCTAGGAAGTCAAAAAATGAAAAATAATTCATATCCTACTTCTTATAGAATAAATAATTTCTATGGATATTTTTTTCAATGTTCTAACTTTGTCCATAAATCTATTTATTGCAGATAGAGTAAAGCCATGAAAAATTCATACAAAACTCGGAGACAATCTAATACTTGTCATAAAGGTGGTGTTTCTATTACAAATAAGTTTTATTCTATGTAAGAAGAGTATGATTATGATGAATCTTTTCACATTTAAGAGATATTTGAAATTCCATCTTTATCCTTCACTCAATCTAATATTTCATGTAAGGAAAAGAATAAAATTGAAAAATCTAACCTTGCAGAAGAAGCACTAAAAGCTACAAAGAGAAGAAGCACCTGGATTCTTGATAGAGGATGCTCATCCCATATGATAGGGAATTCAGAACTATTAAATAATGTTAAGAAAATGGTTGATGGATTGTTAAGGCTTAGTAATGATTGTGCTTTGAAGATCAAAGGTAGTGGAAGTACTGAACTAGTTAATAGAAAGCTGAAGAAAATTGAAGTTCTTTATGTGGAAGGTTTATGTCACAATCTCCTTATTGTAAGTCAAATCTATGAATCATTACTTATAGTGACATTCAATAAAAATAGGTTCACTATAAAAGGAATAATAGGAAATTCACTCATGAAATGTTTTAGAATAGATGGAAACTTATACCAAGTTGATAATAGAGAGAATATTTTCTACTTAAATATTGAAGAATAAAATGACTTGTGGACCGGAGGTTGGTGAAAATTAATCAAAAATACATGGAAAAGATATCTAAGAAAAAGATATTCATGGATATCCCCAATCTGAAGAATGTGCATGAAAATATGTCTGATTCATCCATATGAGAGAAGTTGGTCTATAGTTCATATTGGCCAAAGAAGAAAAGGGCATCAAATCTTATTGAACTCATTCATACAAACGTGTGTGGTCTGATAAATGTTTTCAGAACATATGGAGAAAGGTACTTCATGCTTTTCATTGATGATTATAGTATAATGGCTTATTCCATGGTTATATATAAGAAATGGAAAGTGCTTTATTGCATGAAAATTTATCATCAAATCAACGAGACTGATGCTATATGGACAATCAAAGTGTTTTGTTCTAACAATGGATGGGAATAAACATACACTATGTTTGAAAATTACCTAAAGAAGCATGGAATACAATAGGAGGTGGTTATTATGAGAACCCCACAACAAAATTGAGTTGTTGTGCATAGGAATTAATAGGAAAAAATATGGCTATAAATATTCTGATTGATATTAGTATCCCTTAACATTACTAGAAAGATATTGTTCAAGTTGCGGTGTATACTCACAATCGAACAGGGCTTTATATGAGTGAAACCAAGACATTGTATGAGTTGTGTGATGAAAGAAATCACCCTTTGAAGTATTCCTATGTTTTCAAAATTAAATGATTTATCAGAAACAAAGAATTAAATAAAAGAAAGTATGGTGATGTAGCAGATGAAGGAATATTCCTTAGATATTCAATGAATAGAAAAGCCTATAAATGTTTCAATAATAATCTTGGAAGAATTTTGGAAAGCAGTAAAATTACGATCATTGAAGATAAGACCAAAAATACCTTGAGGGGATATTATACTAATATGATTGAAGATGTAGAAGACAACAGACATGGAACATATTCAAATACAGAAGTATAGGAAGGTGTGTGAAACATTCAGAGGTCACAAAATGATGTTGATTCAGAATAAGAATCAAAAGTGGAAACCATGTCTGAAAAAAATTATTCTAAACCTCATAGGTTAAATTTAAGAGTATAAATTGATCAATTCAATATCATTGGGGATTGTAATTCACCCACATAGACAAGGATAATGAGTAATAATGCACAATCTTCCTTCTTGTCAGTTGTGGAACCATCCTCATTTGAAGAATCTACAAAGGATGAATCATGGGTTAAATCCATGAATGAAGAGTTGGATGAGATCGATAAGAACCAAACATGGGAACTGGTTAAGAGACCTAAAAATCATAATGTTATTGGTACTAAATGGATTTTTAAAAATAAATTTGAAGAGCATGGAAATGTGGTTAGAAATAAGGCTTGATTGGTTTGTGAAGGCTATTCTCAAATTATAGGAGTTGATTTCAAAGAAACATTTTCTATGGTGGCTCTACTAGAATCAAGCATACTTTTTCTTACCCTGTAAATTCAAATAGGATACAAAGTATATCATATGGATGTCAAAATAGCTTCCTTAAATGGTGTTCTTGAAGAAGAAGGAGTCTACATAGAACAAACAGTGGGTTTTCTACTTGGAAATGATGAAATAAAGGTTTCTATATTAAAGAAGGCACTATATGGTCTGAAGCAGGCACCATGAGTGTGGTACTCTTGTAGGTATTATTATTTAAATAATATATAATTTAAAATGGGAGGAGTGGGTCATAATATTTATATGAAAAAACTCATAAATATCAGTTCATGGTACCGGTGTACATAGATGGTATTATATTTGGTGGAAGCAGATAGGGATCAGTGGGTGAATTTTCCATTCACATGAAATCAAGATTTGAAATGTCTATGATTGGTGAACTCACATACTTTTTGGGGATTCAAGTGATTCATAAGAAATACTACACTTTAATTTCATAGGCAAATTATTCAAGAGAGTTTTTGAATAAATTCAATATGCATGATTCCAAACCAATTTCAACTCCGATTATGATTGGAATAACAATTGGAAAGCATGAGGATGGGACTTCTATAGATTCCACCATGTACAGGAGAATCATTAGAAGCCTATTGTACTTGACTAAATCATGTCCAGACATCATCATTGCAATATTCCTAGTGGCCCACTTTCAAAGTAATCTGAAGGAAGAACATATGACGGAAGTTAAACAAATCATGAGGTATATTCAAGGCACTCACTATTATAGGTTATACTTTGTTGCAGTAAGATATAATGAACTATAAGAATTTTTTTATGCTAACTGGTCTAGAGATGTGGTATATATAAAGTCCACAATTTGTGGAACAATCTTTATTGGGAATAAATGTGTGGGATGGTTGAGTAATAAATAGGAAATCACTTCCCTCGGTACTACTAAAGATGAGTATATCTCCGCTAAAAAGGATTTCACTCATCTATTTTGGATGAAGAAACAACTGACTGGTATTTGTGATGAGTTGAAATAGTTTATGGTTATTCGCTGTGATAACAAGAGTTCAATTGATCTTATGAATAATCATGTTCAGCATTCTCATATGAAACACATTGAAATTAGATATCACTTAATCAAGGAAAAAGTTGAAAAAGGCATGATTAAAATGGATCGTGTTTGAACTATTGATCAAGTGGCTGACATAATAACCAATACATTGTCAACACATGTGTTCAAGAAGCATCGGTTAAACCTCGGTGTTCATCCACCTCTCGGTGCATGAGGAGGTTATGGATCTATCCCCTCTCCCTAGTTGTGCTAAATTTTTTTCATCTTTTTTTGGTAACGATAAAGGTTTATGGGGGAGATATGATCCAGGGGGAGTATGTTTTTATCTCTACAAGTAAAAAATTAGGTTCTTTGGGTTTATTTCCAATGGGGGAGAGTGGATAAATTCAATGGTAAAAAGGAGGACAATGAAATGTTTTTCTGGATGCAGGAGAATGGATAATGGAGAATAGATAAATTCAATGGTACAAAGGAGGAGAATGATGAATTTAAAAGGGGGGAAATGATAATTTAGTGTTATAAGGAAACATTTCAAGGCATACAATTCTTATGTGACATGATGAGCATTCAGTGTTCTGAGGAAATAGTTCAAGGCATGTAGTTCTTCTACGCCATGGTCAAAGAATAGCTTGGACATATTTAATCATTCCAATACAATATAACTCAATTCATGTTTCCCCTATTTTTTCTACACTGAGAATTTCTAATATATACTTAGAGTGATAGATGATTTGTATCTTCTGTTTCAAGTTTTTATTGTAGCTAGTGCTTTATTGAATTTATCTATAGATTTCCAACAAACCCAAAGGGGAGATTATTGGAACCAAGGTTATTCTTTTCTAGAAATGGAGTGTGTTTTTTGTTTGTTTTTAATCCTCACATATAAGATTATGGAGTTTTCAAGTAAAGGGATCTTATAGTTCAAGAAGAAAATAGTATTAAAGGTGGCGTCGTTTCCCAGTTTTTTCCAAATTTTTTGGTCCAAAAATTGGAGAATAAAGAAAAGTGTTTTTGGAAAAGGAATTTGTGCACAAGTATTAAGGTGAATCTGAAAGTTTCATGAAAGGTATGTGTCGAGATCATCACATAAAAATATGTCAAAGGTAAAAATAACACGAAATATTTAAATTGTACATGAATGACGAGGTTATGTGGAAGAGTATTATGCACCCAATGCGATGTCAAAAATGGTTTTATGTATTCGTCAAGAATCTTGCGTGTAGGGTCGTAAAGGCCTATAAATATGTTACTACCCTCATTAAAGAAGAAGAAATTTTTCAATGAAGATCAGGTTCCTCTGTCATGTGAAAGAGTTGGGCACAGAATATTACAGAAAGAAAATATTGCATACAAAGTGTTCCTTTTGTCTTTAAAGACTAGGTGAAACTTGTGGTGTAGCTTCATGAAATATAAGGGTTGTGTGAAAAATAAGGGTTACATAAAATTCATCTTACAAGATAATCCCAAATCTTTCACACAAGATAAGGTGTTGCACATAAGTGTCAATTTTTTCTTCTAGAAAGTTTTTGAACATCCAATTTGTTTGATCAGTACTTTCAATCGAATCATTTTAGGACTTTGATGAAATAAGAGTCTCATGATATATTGAGACAAAGACTTCAATTCAAATCTATTGAATAGACCTTAAATTTGATAAATTAATTTAGACTTTACCCATGTAAGTGATCTAGGGGGATTCGATGAAAATGATCCAAGGGATGCGGTGTGATATCCCTGAAATCTTATAAAGGCAGTGTGTCTGGAAAAAAGTGACTATGTTTAAACTCCTATACTCCACATCTAGTGAATATTAGAGGAATTTGGTATGACTGAAATACTATCAGCGTATAATCCTTGGACTTTCCCTTAATGGGGAACTAAGTAAAATTGTCGTGTTGTCTTTCTATGTATGAATGTTAAATTACTGCACATTTCCAATAGATTTTTTTAATAAGTTCCTACCAACACAGGAATAAGATCCTTCACATTAGAATAAAAATTTGACAACCTAATTCACCCCTCCCCTCACAGGGTGTTCCAGGGTCATTCACATAGGGATTCCTGGTGAATTAGACAATGTATGGTGGTTAGATCTTGCAAATTTAGAGCTGGGATCTCTTAGCATTTAGTTTTCTAGTTTTTTTAGGTTAGGACATCTTTCTAGTTGGAAATGTATTTTTTTCCTTTTTCCTTTTCAGTTTACACTGTCATACTCTTGTTTTCCCTAGAGTTTTTACATTCATGGTTTAATCTCTATATAATGCATATTTTATTTTTATTCCTCTTCTCTTCTACATGGAGATGGTTGGGTGTGTGTGTATAGGTAATCTATACAAAGGCCTCCTATATTATTTATTCCTTTAGGTGCTTGTCACTAGCCCTTGGAAAACAGAGGAGAAATTGGGGTAGTTGTGTCCCAATACTTGTTGGGTTATTTTGTGACACTAACAATCATTATGAGTATCAAAAATATACAAGATTAAGGGAACAAAGAAAGTCATATACTGAGATGGATCATGATTACTGAAGTACATGTAACCTATACTTTATAATTGTGTATGTCATGGTGTATTTCAATTCATTCCATATTATCATGTCTTGTAAGTTTTATAAGAACATTAAGACACCACCTAAAATGATTTTATATCATTAGGAAAAACTTTTATAACTATTATATCACATATTTAATTTTGTGGTAATGTTATTCTTGAAAATCTTATCATCCTCCCTTTAGTTTAATTTGATGTTATCCTAGTTTTGGAATGGTTTTTATTTTATAAATCCAATATAAATTATTGGGAGAAGTAATCCAACCTTCATAACATGAATCACCATTTGATTCTATACAATTTCAAGGTAGTGGAAGAATACTACTTGGTACCACCATCTTAAGAATGGATATTGCTTCCCTATGAGAAATAATATATAGCTCAAATGATTGCGACTAAGGAAAAGATCATCATTTAAGACATGCCCATTATGAGGGAATGTGTTGATGTGTTTCCTAAATAATTTCCTAGTCTACCTTCTAAATGATTCATTGAGTTCACAATTGAACTTATACCTAGTCTAGGTAACATTACAAGGGAATTTCATCACATGAATGAGGATATTTTCAGACCCCTAAAAGATGGAATAAATTGAAGGATTTTTCAGGAAAATATCTATGAAAGATATACATAGTTTCCCTAGACTATATGGTTATTATCAATGATTTGGAAGAAATTTATCATGATTGTCAAACCCTGTAACCAATCTAACTTGGAAGGGAGTCAAGTTTTTCTAGAATAATGAATGTTAAGAGAGATTTAAGGATTTGAAAAAGAGGATTATCACTGCACTTATACTTACACAACCCATAAGTGCGGAAAATTTCATGGTATACAGAGATTCTTTGAAGAAGGACTTGGGTTGTGTGTTAATTTAAAATGACAAAGTGATAGCCTATTCCTCAAGGAAATTAAATTTTCATGAATATAACTACCCAACACGTGATTTAGAGTTGGTTGTAGTGATTATCGTATTTAAAATCTTGTTTCATTATCTATTTATGGGAAAGTATGAAATTTATATGGATTATAAGAGCCTAAAGTATATATTCAAACAAAAAAATCTAAATATGAGATAGAAAATATGGTTACAGTTTATTAAGGACTATGACTGATCAATCCACTACAATCCTAGGAAAGGAAATAAAGTTTCAAATGTATAAAGTGGAAAGGATCTGGAAAATTTATCATTGATGATAATTGAGAAGGATCTGATCATCTTAGACTTGAAATGGATGGACATGGGAATCATAAAGGAAGGAATATAATCAATCCATTCACAAATGATTTCTCAGCAATACCTTCTATAGAATATAAAGGATTATTAAAGAGATTATGTGGAAATTTAGAAGAAGGTAGGAGCTATAAGAAAATTTAAATCCTTATAGTTAAAAATTAATGAAAATGGAGTTATAATATTTGGGTCATGGATATGTGTACCATCAAATTATAGGTTGAAGAGATAGATTTTGGATGATTCAGATAGCTCAAAATTCTCTATCCATCTAGGGAGCACAAATATGTATCATGATCTCCATTGTAACTTGGGACAATATGATGAACTATATCACAGAGTATACAACAAGGGTTCTTGTATGTCAGCAAGTGAAGGATTAAAGCAAAAAAATAAAAGGGGATGATGTAACCATTACTCATACCTATATGGAAATTGGAAAAAATAACCATGAATTTTGTCACTTGTCTTCCAAATACATCAATAGGAAATAATACTATATGGTTTGTGGTGGATCTTCTTTTACAGACATCTCACTTCATTTCAATCTGAGAGGACTTATCACTTGATCTACTTGCAAGGATACACATTAGAGAAGTTGTGAGGATCCATGGAACACCACTATCAATTATATCTAATAAAGACCCAAGATTTACCTCTGAGTTTTGGAAGAGTCTCCAACATGCTCTAAATACTGAGTTGAACATCATCATGGCTTATCACCCTCAAATTTATGGAAAATATGAGAGAAATATGCAAACACATGAGGTCATGTTGAGAGAATGATTAGTGGAATTCAAAGGAGGATGGTATCAACATATTCCTCTTGTCTAGTTCTAATAAAATAATAGTTTCCAATAAAGCATCCAAATGGATTCCTATTATTCCCTTTATGTAAATAGGTAGAGAAAACATGAATGTTGAGATGAAATTGTTGAATGTAAACTATTGGGTCCTAAAATGGTCAAGGAAATGGTAGAAAAGGTCAAGACCGTTCAGCATCACATCAAGGATGCTTAGAGTGGATAGAAGAGTTATACTGACAATCGTTAATGATACCAGGAGTTTGAGGTTGGAGATAATCTAATCCTATGCATATCTCCATGGAAGAAATTTATGAGATTTAGGAAGAAGGGAAATATTAGTCTAAGATACATCAGTCCCTTTGAGATCCTTGATCACCTCAGAGTGGTTGAATATCCACTAGAACTCTCACTTAACCTATATAAAGTATATAACATGTTCCATGTATCCCTCTTGAGAAAATACATATCAGACCCCTCACATGTGCTGAATCTAGAGGTGGTACCATTGGATAATGATCTTTTATATGAGGAATATTCGGTGAAGATCTTAGATCGTAGAGGTTCTACGAAATAAGACAACGCATCTAGTCAAAGTGATATGGAGAAACCATAAGTTTGAAGAAGAGATGTGGGAACCATAGGAGGTAATGAAACAAAATTACCCTCATCTATTTTAGTGTATAAAATGAAAATTTTAGGGAAAAATTTCTAAAGGGGGGATATTGTAATGACCCAAACTTCTATAAATAAAATTCCCTTTGTGATTGAATTAAACTCCCTATTATAGTCAAAGAAAACACATACACTTATTTGGTTTTATTATATCATATCAAATTTAAAATACCATTAATAATCATAATTATTAATAATATATTTGTTGAGAAATTATCATATTATTAGTATAAATATAGGGTTTTGATAAATCCAATTGACACCGAAAAATAAATTGATAGCCTCGACCACTAGGATCATACCATATAAATCCCATTTATCAAAGATTCCAAGGGAGATAATATCACAATGGTTTTTACTTTACCAAGACCAAGATTAGATCCAACAATTAAATAATGAGTTAAACTATTTATGAGAGAATTTCAAGATCATTGAGATCATATCTCAAACCATGTACACCGAACAACCCCAAGAAAATATCACCATCATGCACCTTACCCCTAGGGAGTTTACAAGTGTAATAAAGGGATATATATCAATACCCTAATAATATGAATATGTATATTTTATAGAATAATTAATATATTTACATCTTATTATAATTACTTTGTAAATTATTTTGATTTTGATATGATAAAAACAAATATTATTTTTTTGTAACAAGGAATTTAAATTAAGATATTCCTTTTTGATGAATTCATGAATTTTAAAAATAATTGATATTTTAATAAAATAATAAAATTAAATAATATTTATTAAATATCAATGATAATATAATTTTTATTTTTTTGAAAAAGATACTACTCAAATGCATAATATAACAGAATGTAGTAGCAGGAAACAAATGATAATTTTCTAAATATGTAAATTTTCTCTTTTAAAACAAAAATTGACATTTATTGAGAAATGATGGGTTTTTCAACAATAACAGTTTTTGAACGCTTATAAAAATTATATTTTTATGAAGAAAAATGTAATTTTTATAAGCGTTCAAAAACTGTTATTGTTGAAAAACCCGAAATTTCTCAATAAATGTCAATTGTTGTTTTAAAAGAGAAAATTTAAATATTTAGAAAATCATTTTCTATAAAATAAATATTATTTTTGTAATAATCATGTTTAAATTATCCAATAATTAATTTTTCATAATTTTCTAATATAATCGATTTTTTGGGTAAAAATTAAATATGTTATAAAATACAGTGTGTATTATGACATCATAAAATCCAAAAAAGTGATGTAATAAAATCTATAAAAGGTATACACCACAAAATTTAGGTTTACCCTTTAAAATAATTTGATTTTTAGGTTATTTTATTAATTTTATAAGTCTTTATGAATCCTCTAAAACCTATATTATATTTTAAGGTTTTTAAATCATTTATTTATAAACATGAATCACTTCCACATCATAAAGTGTAATATTTTATTGAGTTTAGAACTTGGAATTATAAAATAATTAAACTCACTCCTTTTTTCAGAATCCATGGTAAAAATCATGGGAATTTTTGTGGTTTTTATTACTTTATTATACATAGTCCAAAACCTAGGTTTGGGAAATAATAATGAACTCCCCTCTCTTTTACTATATAAAACCAATAAATCTATAATTACACTTCACTCAAAAACCTTGGATCACATACTTAATAGTCCATAATATCTCTAGATCCCCTCCAAGGTTCCCATAATCCCTCAAGAAGTTCCACCCCAACTTTTGGAATTACCCTCTCAAGGTAAGGGACCTCTCTCTCTTCTTTTCAATTCAAGCACCTTATTTGTATTTAGCCTTTTGAATCTCAATTGTTTATGTTTTCATGACTTTATAATGATCCATATACTTTAAAATTTATGTCATGATTATTAGATATCATTTATACCCTATCATTATAGCATTTTCCAAAGATGTTTCTATGAAAAAATTTAGTGACAGATCCTCTCATTCTCCTCTTTATTGAAGCATCTTCTCTATTTTATGTATTTCAATTTCTAATTAATAATTTTGGTATATATTTTTACAAATCCCTATTAATTTAATTTTAATTTAAAAATGATTATAGGCACCTTTAAATATCATTAAACCATTTTATGAATCTTTAAGTACTATCTTTATGTTGCTGAAATTTCAATGCAATGTTTTCATGCCAAATGATTGTGTTAGGAATATCCACCCACATTTATACTCAAGGGTATTCTCTTATATGTACATATCCTTAATTTATAGGATAATTCCATGTATTTAACCCACACTCCTTGATTGTGGGGTTAAAATTAATGAAATGCATCATTATGTTGTATGATCTATGTGTCATGCTTATGCATGTACATGATATGAAAGCAACGTGTTTTCTCATAAATATATAGTGCTCTAATGAATTGGGTCATGTTTTAGTTTCATGAGATATATTTATAGGATTAGGTATTTAACCTAATCCATTATGGTAAATTTTCCACCATGTTATTATCTCTTGGCGGTTATCCTTGACCCATGTTTATGATGTCATTTTTAAAGTTGTTTCCACTTTCTCATGTTTCTCTTATGTTATCATCCTATATCATGAATAATTGTTAATATTTATGATTCCCATCCCTATTTAACATCAATTAAATTCCTATTTTATAACATGTAATATTTTCTTCATGTTATTCTTTGTTTATTCCCTTTCTGGGTTTCATTGCTCACCCCTTCCTAATGTATCTCCCCAGGTTATCCCGTGGAGTTTTAAGAATGATATAAAATTATGAGAATGTTAATGAAGTTTTAAATAATTCCAATGTACCCACCCCCCTATTTTAAGTTTTTAGTTTATGTACCTAATTACCTAAATAAATTATGATTCTCAATATTTTGGGTTATATTATGTGTATTCTTATGAAATAAATCATGAATTAATGTGTAATAAAGACAAGGGTTGTCATAATAATACACCACATAAATTAATTACATAAAATAAAATTGATTGTGGTATTAAAACTAAAATAAAAAATGGGTAGCTATCATACAAACCATGTGAAAATGTTTTATAGAATATTAAATAATTGATTAATTTTTACATTAATTTCATAACTACATGTCATGTATGGTCATTGCACATGTTGTTTACTTTATGATAATTAAAATTGGTATGTGTAATGTGTATTAATTTGTTTCATTTTTCATAAATTTAAAGTTTACTACATATCTTTAAAAACATAAGTACATGATGTGTAATAAGAAGGCATTTTTTGTACTCTACATGTTGTGTATGTACACAATACATGACTGAATTAAACACTATTTAGTTCACACAGGTACACGCTGTGTTTCCTAAAAGTAAACTTTGTGTACTTAAGTAGTTTTAAATAAAATTAATTTATTTAATTTATTTTATAATTAAAGTTGTTTCTTTAGCACTGGTTAGATTAATAATTAATATAACGAATTAATTTATTAATAAGATCATTAATTATTAATTCAATATCTATTTATATTAATTAATATAGAAATTTTAAATTAATTATAGAATATATGAATGTTATTTCATTGAATGTATGTGACTAATCATGGTATTTACCAACCAATATATGTGTTAGATTTATATTTAATTTAATAGTATTTCATGGGTTTTCATATATGATAAATTTTTATTAAATTAAATATAATGGTTTTCTAGTCATATCTCCCACATTTATTATGTAGGAATTGCATGTCCATGGGTTATTTTATATATCCCATACCTTTGGTTCCCCTCACATTCTTGTGAGTAAAACATGTAAAAGGATGGAGATCTAATAATATAAGGCAGTTCAAAACCCAAACCAAGGTGAAACCAACCAAGAAGATGTAAAGTTCAATGGTGTAATGATAAAACCTAAGATAAGCCTATATTAAGTATTTTTTCCTACATTCATACATTGATTTATCATCCTCTCAATAAATCAACCAATATAAAGATCATGATCAAGTCATATTATTTATTTTATTTTTTCAAAGTGCATGGTTATCATTTATTCGATGCATTTTATATTATTAGATAAAATATGATAACACAGAATGTAATATAAAGTAAAATAAATGAATTATGTGTAAATTATTTTATCATACATCATTAATTAATTATTAAAAAATTACATTATATTAAAAATACATGTAAATGATAAAATAAAAAAGGTAATGAATTATAAAAAAAATCTCTCAAGTGAATATTAAGTCAAAATACTTTCATTGATTAATTTATGAATGGAACTATAGTTCAATTTAATTATTTATCCAATGTTTGGGTTATTTCAATTATTAGAAAGTCCTAAATAAAGTTATGTTCAGATTAACTAATTTGAAATCAAATTTTGACTATTAAAGTAAGAATTAGTGTAACTTAGAGTCAAATTTTGAGAAAAATATGATTTTTCATTTCACGATTGGGGGTCCACTCAATGGTTTAAGGAGCTACGAGTTAGTAGTTCGTAAGACTGTATACATAAATACCTTTCAATTATTATTCAAACCAAAGAATAGATTATTAAAAGGGACATATGGATCATTTCTACTAGAATGTCTATGCAACAAGACATTTCAGTTTCAATGATGTGGGTTATTAGGATTTGATAAAATATAGTGAGACTAATAAGATGATTAAAATAATTTCATCTCATATATTTTGGTAATCAATATAAATTACTAAATATTTATTTATTTTTATTCTATAAAAATAGATATTTCATCAATATCCATGAGATCTATACTATATAAACACAAACTACTCACCGGTAATAGCTTCCATGAGTGGTAAAAGTTCTTGCTCGTTGTACTATGATTTGAATAGAAGTTTTACATGCTGAAGGACCTAATTATCAAACAACCTACTAAGGAGGAAAGTGAGAAAGAGATCTTTGACTACTTGAAAGACTTGAATTATGTGCTAGATGTCCAATATTTGATTTTATCATCCATGTGTGATAAACTTAAGAAGTCTCATGAGAACATGGATGCATATGTAATTCTCAAACATCTCTATGTTCTTTATTAGGAGAGATCTTGAATGGAATGTTTTGAGATCTATTAGGCACTCTTTTCATGAAAACTTGGCGAGGTGCACTAAGTGGACCTCATATGGTCTATATGATTAGATATTTTGATTATATAGACATTATAGGTTTTAAGTTGCCTAATAAATTTTGAATTGGTCACATACATGCTTCACTCCCTCATAGCTTCTCCAGATTTTTATGAATTTTAATATGGATAACATAGATAGTTCTCCCCAATATATCCTTAATAAACTTCTCTAAGTAGATATGTACATAAATCATAAGAATAATTAAATAAATATGGTGAATAATAGAAAGTTAAAAGATAAAATTACCAAGTATAAATATAATTCTAACTAATATTTGAAATGTTTAAGAAAGAGGAAGAAGATCAAGGGGTAAGTAAGGAAGCAGTGTACCTTTTGATTTTCATATGGAAAGAAGGAAAACTGGAAGAATAACTACACCATGATAAAGAAGTAAGAGTAATCTTTAGGTGAGTTCATTATTGAGTGAAATCTTTCTATTTCTACAAATTGGGTATTAGATATAGATTTTGTTACTCATATTTGTATCCAATTATAAAAACCAAGTAGATTCAAAAGAATTGTGTGAGGTGAGGTAGATCTTTTATTTGCTAACAAAGAAAGACTTTTTGTAGTGGATATTAGATAATACCACCTCAAATTTACAAAAAAAATATCATTACTTTAAATAACATTAATTATGTTCCAAACGTTAACAAAAACATCATTTCTATATCCAGTCTTAATATAAATGGTTTTATTTTTAAAATTAGGAATAAAAATTGTTTTTTAAAAAGATATAATATGTTATGGTATGGAACATCTCGATAATTTTCTTTATTTGTTGTAATATGAAAACTAAGTATTGGTAATCGATAATGAATCTAGTTAACATGACTCATATCAAACCCAACTGTGGAATCACCGTTTTGGTCATATAAATGGAAAGCATTTGAAAAAATAGAATCAGGATGTTTATTTTCATTAATTTTATCTAAAACAACTTGTAACATTTCATGATTGTTTATATGTAAAAATTAAAAAAAAGTTTTCTGGGAAAAGGGGCCACATAGAATCTTAAATTGGTTCATACAGATATGTGTGGACCATTTCTTATTGAATCAAGAGGTGGATTCTAATAATTCATAACTTTTACTGATTAATTTCGTAGATATGGATATATTTACTTGATAATGTGTAATTCATATTCCTTTGATAAATTCAAGGACCACAAGAATGAAGTTTAGAATTATCTTGGTAATAAGATAAAGAAACTTTTCATAAATAGTAGAGGAGATTATCTAAACCAATATTTCATTAATTATCTAAAAAAATTGGATTCTATATTAACTCACCCCTCCTTATACTTTTCAATGAAAATGTATTAGTTAAACTAGGAACCATGCCTTTTTAGACATGGTGATATCAATGATGAGTCATGAAAGTCTTCCATTATTCTTTGGGGAATTCAAATTACATATAGAAGCATACACTTTAAAAATAGTTCCAAATAAAGAAGAAGATGGATTTAAGTTTAAATTATGGAGTAGAAAGAAAGATGTTTTGTCACATACATGTGCTTGGGGATGTGAATCATTTGTTAATTCTTCCTCGAGAAATAAACTTTCACCCCAGAGTACGGTGTGTATCTTTATAGGATATTTGGAGAAAACTAAATGGTGTTACCTATAAGACCCATCATACAATAAAGTAATAGTGGCACAAAAATACATATTTCTTGATAGTGATATCATCTCCAAAAGAGATAGTTAGATAAAGATAGACTATGATGAAGTAAAGGCTTGATATATACAAGAGTTATCATAGGAACAAATTCCACAAATCTGCATGGAAGAGTACATTCCAGAGACACAAGTATTGCTGATGTACCCAATGTTTTCATAGATTTTTTTTATTTATTCTAATAATATTTCATATATAATATAATTTTCGTTTTCTGTGTATTAATGTTTAATTTAGGTGCATGTAAGTTACCAAGTAATAAATCATGATTTAGAGGTGTTTTGGAGAAAAAAATAGGCCACTTTTTGGTGTTCCATAGTTTGAAAATCATGTGAGGTGCCCAGAAAAACATAAATAATGAAAAAAATTAGGTAGAAGGACCTGAAAACTTTATATAACTCCCAAAAAATTTACAAAATATGCCATTTAACCATGTATCACTTACCCCCCCAACCACCATTTTAACTCCGTTTTGATGTGTTTTATGGGGGGTATTCGACCTTAAACTCAAGGGATATTCCAATAGGGAATCAAAATAGAACATAGAAGGTTCGTAACCCAAATATAACACTATATAATCATGATAGGAATGATTATAAGGTGGATATGACTTCATTTCTAGTGAGGATCACCCCGGAATAAGGAACATTGCGAGATATTCATAAAACATGAGGTTTGGTTCTATTTTTATATTTATTCACTATCAAAATCCATAAATATTTGTTTTATGACTTCTCCCTTGGTTGATTGGTTGTTTATGTTGGATGGATGATGTTGTTTTGTGCATGATTTTGATCCCTTTATTGATTTTTTTCATTTATTTATTGAGTTTGGATTGTTTTGTGACTAAAATTACATTTATTTATTTCTTTAAATTAATTGACCATGGATTTGAGAGTGAGATAACATGAATAAAATCTAGATAAGTGGATTGTATCATGATAAAACACTATTTTGTTGAATATTTTATTGGTAATAAATGAAATAATTTCCTCACATTGTGTTAAATATGTTTATTTAAAAAATATTTGGGATTTGATCATTAATTTGAAAATTTAATGAAAATTCCAGTTTTACCCTTAATAGTGCACTGTAGTATTTCGAACATAAATATTTTTATATTTATTATTTTAATTTGAAATTTTGTAACAGTGTTCCTAACTTAATTTTATACAACTTTAATTCATGATTCTAGAGCTAAAGAGTGCATTTGGATGGATTAAATGGTCCATTAATCCAATGGTGGGCTGGACTCGGCAGAATGGACATGGGTTCTGTATTTGGGCCATATCTTCTACATACGGGATTCGATTGAGCCCAAATTTTGAGAAACGCTCGGGGAAATTATTTGGCACAAATCATCAGTCTGGAAGGCCGGTCAATTCACGAGTTTTGGAGGTCAACTGGGCGGTGAAAGTTGGAATAAAATATTTGGCCGAGTTTTTCATTTCACACTTAAAAAGTTATGTATCCCTAGAACTCACAAACTCTATTTAAAGGGGGTTTTAACTCTTTGAGAGGGCTGGTAGAGGATTTGGGAAGGTTTGGCCGAAAGGGTGTCTCTTGGGAGCCCCTTACAACTCTTGGAAGAAGTAAGCATTTGTGCAAACCTCTCTTCTAAAAAGGCTCTCCTCTCCCACCTCTTCTTTGTATTTCTTTTCTTTCATGGTTGTTTCTTGAATTTTTCTTCAAATAATCTTCTGTGTTCATCCCTCTTCTTATTCTTTTAATCTTCTTAATTGGGTTGGAATCAAGATTGGAGACAAGATTGGGTTCTACCCTTTCAATCCTTTGCTTATGCAAAACGTCTCCACGATGACTACACCACCCATGGAAGAGTAGTTCTTTTTAGTAATCGATCGACCTCTATCCTTCTTCATTCATTTATTTCGAATAAATGAGCTACTGTAATTCACATATTATGATCTATTAATTGAGTTTTTAATTTAAATGAAACTAAGCAAGCAATTGAATAGTTAACACAAAACACGCGAGGTCGGGAATTGTGTGAACTGTGAGAGCGCAACCTTAACCGGTAATTCAAAACCACACGGGATCAATTTGTAGAGTTCAAATATAATCCCTAAACTCAATTAATCCTCATTTCCAGAATGGTTATGTGCCTTAATTTACCACTGACCATAAGCTAATTTTAGAACATCAATCAAAGCAGGGTGTTGCGATTGCATGTTCCGAAGTTAGCCTAAGGTTAAATTCACTTCAATCTTCGTGGTAAAGTTAATTCTCGTAGGGTTTGGGATTTAACAAATTAAGGGATAATAATTAAGTGAATATTAATTTAAATGATAATGATTAATAAATTATTGAAGAGGTAGAGTTATATCGATTACGTCTATTAAATATTTTCTAAACAAACATCTTTTTGTTGTGTCATTTTAATCGAAATTCTTTTCAAAATTAAAAACAAAAAAAATGCAATCTTCTTCCAGCAAACTTCTTATAGATTTATAAACTATAAACAACCACCCCCATGCTTTCAAGTAGTGTTTTTATTCCCTTTTATTTTGTTTCTATAATACCTCTGAAAAGTTTTTTTAATTCACTTCCTCCTTTGAGAGATGACCTTGGTCAGCCACTCTGTTGCACCTAAGTACCCGAAAATCACACTAATCATTTGAGGGCGCCCACGACAGCGCTCGACCAAATTGGCGCCATTGCCGAGGAGGAAAGTAATTTATTCAACTATTTAGAGGTATTTATTTTATTTTTCATTTTATTATTTTCTTCACCTCTCTCTTTCATCTTTCCCCTTTCTCAAGTTTTCTTGTTTTTTCATCCTCTTCTTTTCTTTTTGGACCATCAACTAAACTTCACATTTTTATTTCACTATGGTCCACTTTCTTTCTTTTCATTTTTATTTGATTTATGACATGAACTAATCCCGAAGATTTCTTAGATCTTGACCCTGAGATTGAACGTAGCCTTAGGGCTCGAATCAGACACTCTCAGTCTATGGGAAGTTTCAATATTCAACCAGTTGGTGAATTCCTCTCTTCTGGAAACATTGAAATTGGAAGCAATTCAAATTCAAACATAAAAGAGGAACCAATGGCTGTAAATAAAGGAAATGAAATTAATAGAACCATTCGAGAATTGGATGCACCTGATATTAACTATCAACCAAATTGTATTGCATACCCAAATCTCGAATCGGGCTTTGAACTAAAATCTGGGTTAATTCACTTACTTCCAAAGTTTCATGGATTATCTGGTGAGGATCCCAATAAACACATTAAGGAATTTAATGTGGTTTTCTCAACCTTAAAACCAAGAAATGTTTATGAAGATAAAATTAAATTAAGAGCATTCCCATTCTCACTTGATGGAGCTGCAAAAGATTGGATGTATTATTTACAACCTGAATATGTAACATGTTGGAATGATTTGAAACGTCTTTTCTTGCAAAGGTTTTTTCCAGCATCAAGGACCACATCCATTCGAAAGGAGATATCGAGGATCAAGCAAGCACAAGGGGAGTCAATGTATGAGTACTGGGAGCGATTCAAGAAGTTGTGTGCAAGCTGTCTGCATCACCAAATCAGTGAGCAACTCCTCATTCAGTACTTCTATGAAGGACTCACACCCATGGAGAGGAGTATGGTAGATATTGCGGCTAGAGGATAATTGGTGGACAAGACACCAGTATATGCACGTGCGTTGATAGACAAGATGGCCCAAAACTCCCAACAATTTGGTGATAGAGGTACACCACATGTCAGGGGAGTACATCAGGTAAGTCCTTCTTCTCTTGAAAGTCATTTGATTGATACTAAGTTAGAAGAATTGAAACTATGGTGAGGAAAATTGCTTTGGCACAAAAGACATCTCTACCCCCTCCTTCAAGGCCATGTGGAATTTGCACTGAGACAGGCCACCCAACTGACCATTGCCCACAACTACAAGAGACAGAGGATTGTGCAGTAGTATTCCCTGGGAGACCATTTCAGCAGCAACAACAACCATATCCCCAAAATAAGTTTGATTCATTTGCTCCAACATACAACCAAGGGTGGAAAGATCAACCAGACATGAGGTATGTCTCTGGACAACAACAAAGGTCACCCTTTAAACAAAACTTCCAGCAGCCTCCACCTTACCAGCAGGGTTTCCAACAACCCCAAAGGAGATTTGAAGCCCAAGCATCAACAAGCCAACAACAAGGGAATCCCCCACCAAAGGTAGATTCTAATACTAATGATATTTTGAAGAAAATTGTTCTTAATCAACAGAATGAGCTGAAGAGTCAAAGTTCGGAGCTGAGGGAGTTAAAGACTCAAATGAGCCAGATTGCCATCGCCGTCCATGAACTTGTAAGTAAGAATTCTGGAAATCTACCTTCCCAACCCACTCCAAATCCAAAGGGGAATGTTAGTACCATCACATTGAGAAGTGGGAAGAAAATGAACGATACGTCTGTACCTACCATTCCACCGGGATTCACCTCAACTCTAGAGAAGCCGCATTTCATACCAACTGATGATAAATTCAAGGAGAAAGATAAAGGTAAGAAAAATATTGATGATGTTCCTTCTAAACCCCTTCCTTTTCCCAATAGGGTTTCTCAAACCAAGAAGATGGCTGAAGAAGCAATGCAAAAGGAGGTTTTGGACACATTCAAGCATGTGGAGATCAACATTCCTCTACTTGAAGGCATTAAGAAAATCCCAAGGTATGCCAAATTCTTAAAAGAACTCTGCACCAATCGAAGAGGGCTCAAGGGAAATGATAGGATCAACCTTGGAAGGAATGTCTCAGCACTCATTTCACCAACTCTAGCAATGCCAACAAAGTGCAAGGATCCAAGGACATTCACCATCCCATGCACCATAGGGGAGTTGCACTTTTCTGATGAACTTTTTGATTTAGGTGCTTCCATAAATGTGATGTCTTACTTTGTATTCTCTTCCTTGTAGGTTGGGGAGTTGAAGACAACAATAGTAGTGGTGCAATTGGCGAATAGAGCTACGGAATATCCAGCGGGAGTTCTTGAGAATGTACTTGTCTGGGTAAGAGGCAAGATCTTCCTAGCAGATTTCTACGTGCTTAACATGGAGGACGATTAGGTAAGTTCTCATGCCCCCATTATCTTAGGTAGACCCTTCCTCAAAACTGAAAAAACTATAATAAATGTCAATGAGGGTACACTTTCCATGGAATTTGGGGATGAAGTTGTGATATTTAATGTTATGGATTCCATGAAGTACCCCTCAGAGGATCATTCTGCATTTTTTATCTCCCATTTTGAACCACTAAGTAAAAACACCATGGAATTGGATTGTCCTATGCTTATGGATATTATGAGTATTGGTTCTAGTTTGATGTCTAAAAGTACTTCCACACCCGTTTCTAAGGAACAAGACTCTCTAAGATTTGATTTTGAAATGGAATCATATTCTGATTTTGATCATGTGAACTCTGATTATGACATGGATATAGAGTATGCTGATGTATTTGATGCTTTATTCTCTAATTTTGATGATGTATATTCTGATACTGATGCTCTTTGTGCACATATTTCGGTTCCTTCAATGTCTCCATCCATACTACACCCTCCTTCATTAGAACTCAAGCCATTTCCACCAAATCTGTAATACTCATACTTGTTGAGTGGTGAGAGATTACCTGTTATCATTGTTAACAATCTCCCTTTTGAACATGAAGAAAAGATTTTGAATATTTTGAGGGAGAACATCAGGGCGATTGGGTGGACCTTGGCTGACATATCAGGTATTAGCCCCTCAATTTGCATGCATAGGATTCTCTTGGAGGATGGGGCTAAACCGGTGAGGCAACCACAAAGGAGACTCAATCCCACCCTCCTAGAAGTTGTTAAAAAAGAAGTTGAGAAATTGCTCGAGGCAGGTATAATCTTTCCCACTTCAGATTCTCAGTGGGTAAGTCATATTCAGGTTGTGCCTAAGAAAAGTGGTGTTACTGTTGTTAAAAATGAGAAAGATGAGTTAGTTCCAATGAGGGTGCAAAACAGTTGGCGTGTGTGTATTGATTATAGGAAACTAAATCATTCCACTCGCAAAGACCATTTCCCCCTCCCATTTATTGATCTGATGCTTGAGAGACTAGTTGGGAAAACACACTATTGTTTCTTGGATGGATTTTATGGATATTTTCAGGTTCCTATAGCTCCATAGGATTAGGAGAAGACTACATTCACCTGTCCCTTTGGCACATTTTCCTACTAGAGGATTCCATTTGGACTTTTCAACGCCCCAGGTACCTTCCAGAGATGCATGGTGAGTATTTTTTCTGATTTTATTGAGACCTGCATGGAGGTATTTATGGATGATTTTACAGTGTATGGATCCTCATTTGATGAATGTATAAATAGTTTGGGAAAGGTATTGAATCGTTGTATTGAAAAGAATCTGGTCCTGAACTTTGAAAAGTGTCATTTCATGGTAGAGCAAGGCATTGTCTTAGGGCATGTAGTGTCAAAACATGGGATAGAGGTTGATAGATCTAAGATAGACATTATTTCATCCCTGCCATATCCTACATGTGTGTGTGATGTTAGATCTTTCCTAGGGCATGTAGGGTTTTATCGGCGCTTCATCAAAGATTTTAGTAAGATTGCTCTTCCCATGTCAAGATTACTTCAAAAGGATTCTGATTTTGTGTTTTATGTTTCTTGCAGGAATTCATTTGATGAGCTAAAACAACGTCTGACCACTCCACCTATCATACAGCCCCCGCGGTGTGACCTTCCATTTGAGCTTATGTGTGATGCCTCTAACTTCACGGTTGGATTTGTCTTATCTCAGAGGGTGGAAGGACATTCACATGTGATTGCCTATGCATCAAGGACATCGGATTCAGCCCAATCAAACTACACAACCACGGAAAAGGAGTTTCTTGTTATCATATTTACTTTAGATAAATTCCGTTCATATTTATTGGGCTCTAAAGTAGTTGTTTTTTCTGACCATGGAGATTTGAGGTACCTCCTGAAGAAGCTAGATGCAAAGCCACGACTTATCCCTCGGATGCTCCTTCTTCAAGAGTTTGACCTTGAGATAAAGGACAAGAAGGGGTCAGATAATTTGGTGGTGGACCACATGAGTAGGCTTACTCACACACTAGAGGATGACACCTTGGACCAGGTACCACTTCGGGACACTTTTCCCAATGATCATCTTTATTCCATCTCAGGTATGCATCCTTGGTATGCTGATTTAGTTGATTGCATTGTTTCCTCAGAAATCCCAGAAAATTTGAAGAAGCATCAAGTCGAAAAATTAAAAATTGAGTCTAGGTATTATGTGTGGGATGATCCTTACCTCTGGCGCATGTGTAGTGACCAAGTCATTAGGAGGTGTGTTCCCGATCATGATTTTGAGTCTGTTTTGCATTTCTATCATACACTTGCTTGTGGTGGACACTTTGGACCCCAACGGACAGCTAGAAAGGTTTTGGACTCTGGATTATATTGTCCTAGCTTGTTCCATGATGCCCATGTGTTTTTTAAGTCATGCTCTCGTTGCCAACACACTGGGAATATTTCTAGGAGACATGAGATGCCCCAAAAACCCATACTATTCTGTGAGATTTTTGATGTATGGGGAATTTATTTTATGGGTCCTTTTCCTAGTTCATTTGGATTTTTGTATATTTTGGTTTCTGTTGATTATGTGAGCAAATGGGTGGAGGCCAAGGCCACCAGGACTGACGATTCTCATGTTGTTGTGGACTTTGTCAAAGCACAGATTTTTTACAGGTTTGGAGTACCAAAGGCCATCATTAGTGACCAAGGGACACACTTTTGCAATAGGAATTTTTCTTCCCTCCTTTGGAAGTATGGGGTGACACACAAAACATCAACAACATACCACCCCCAAACAAATGGCCAGGATGAGATTTCAAATCTTGAGCTGAAACAAATATTAGAGAAAACCGTGCAGCCAAATAGGAAGGATTGGAGCAAGCGCTTGGATGATGAATTGTGGGCTTATAGGATAGAATACAAGACACCCATTGGTATGTCCCCATTTAGGATTGTTTTTGGGAAATCATTTCATCTCCCAGTGGAAGTCGAGCATCGGGCATATTGGGCTATAAAGAAATGAAACATGGATTTGGCCCAAACTAGAATTCAAAGGAAGTTGCAAATTCAAGAGCTTGAGGAGATTCGATTGTCATCATATGAGAACTCAAGGCTCTACAAGGAAAGATCAAAAGAATCTCATGACAAAATGATCCAACAAAGGGAGTTTCATGTTGGAGAGAAAGTCCTTCTCTATAGTTCACGACTCAAGCTGATGCCTGGTAAGTTGCGTTCCAGATGGTTAGGTCCTTATATTGTGACTAATGTTTTTCCTTATGGTGTAGTGTATATCACACAAGAGGAAACAGGAAGGAGCTTTACATTCAATGGGAAACGTTTGAAGAGATACATTGAGGGACTTCCTACTAATGCAGTGGATTTTATCACACTGCATGACCCCATCATCACTTGAGCACATCAGGCTGTTCCTAACCCTTTCACTTTTATATTATTTGTCCTATTTAAAAATTCTGCATTTCATGTGCATATATCATCTCATGGGTTCACATTTAGGACAATGCAATATTTTAAGTGTGGGGGAGGGAACCTTTTAGTTTAGTAATTTCAATTGTTTTCCTGTTTAAAAAAAATGTGTGTTTTTCAGATTTTGTGTGTTTATTTTTCAATTTTCTTTGTGTTTTTGAAATTTTTGAGCTGAAATGATTCTCATCACAATTTTGAAATGAATATCAATGAGTGAAACAATTTATCCCTTGAAACTAAGCTTAAATGAATGCTGAAAATGACTTTGTTTCAAGTTCAAATATTTAATAATTTCATGGAAAGTATGCTGAATTTTGAATCTCATGCCACATCTCACTGTCTTTATATTTGAAATCACTTTCCTGTGAGGCTTATAAACCATTATTTTCATATTCTTTAAATTCACCTCACTTCTTGAGAGAACCAAACCATGCTTGATTTAACCAGAATTTTATCTATTCCAATCAAAAATTGAGGGTTTGAGGTACATATGTTTAAATGATTGAGGCATTTGTTTGGTATTAAAGCCCCTATTTCAAAGAATCCTTTTTTATAATGGCCTACCTTGAATATTTAATCCTTTTAGCCCTTAAAAGTCATGCACAGCCTGTTAGGTCATCCACATTACAAGCCAATTTTCCCTATCCAACCAACTCTTGAAGTGAAATTGCATAATCTAGTTGAGCTTAAGTATGGGGGAATCTATCTTGTGTTGTGCCACCACATTCTGTGATACTTTGGGTGGAAAATTAAATTATTTAGAGATGTTTTTGCTGTTGAATAAATACATTATATTGAAATCTGTGCCTTTTCTGGAGCTTTCATGACAAGTGAAGCTGTGCCTTTTCTGGAGCTTCTAATTGAGGTGGAAAGTTGTGCCCATCTGGAGCTTTCAAGAAAATCATGTTTGAGAAGATTGAATTTTTTGATGCTGAAATGATGAATGGTGTAAAATTTTCATGAATTTTCATGATGATGGAGCTGAATTGATACTATAGGGATTGATGAGAAGACTATATTTAAGTGAAAATTGGATTAATGCAATTTTGCTTCAAAAAGAGTTAAGCCCTCCTCATTCAGCCTCAGAATTTTTTTTCACACCTAAATCCTACCAACCGAAAGCCACAGAACAACCCTGGAAAGTCCTCATGATAAACATATGTCCTTTACTCACATCGGGTAGCGATGTAGGAATCTATCAAGCCTATGGTGACCCTTGTATGAGTTTGGATGAGAAAGACATTGCAAAAAAATGACATTTGTGTGATAAGAGAAAATTCAAGCGAGGTAAGTGTTTTGTGCATGGGAGGATAAATGAAGTGGAAATATATTGAATGATATAAATGGAGAACTTGAAATAAGGTTTTTTATGAGGCATGATATCTTTTGTTTCTTGGTGTGTAATTGTTTGATCTCAAAGATATGTGTTTCAAAATTGGTTTTGATTTGATATTGATGTTTACTTGATATGATATTTTGCTCAGGAGTGCAAAAGGGTAAGTGTGGGGGAGTTGATAAAACACTATTTTGCTGAATATTTTATTGGTAATAAATGAAATAATTTCCTCAAATTGTGTTAAATATGTTTATTTATAAAATATTTGGGATTTGATCATTCATTTGAAAATTTGGTGAAAATTCCAGTTTTACCCTTAATAGTGCATTGTAGTATTTCGAAGATAAATATTTTTATATTTTTTATTTGAATTTGAAATTTTTTAAAAGTGTTCCTAACTTAATTTTCTACAAATTTAATTCATGACACTAGAGCTAAAGAGTGCATTTGGATAAATTAAATGGGGCATTAATGCAATGGTGGGCTGGACTCAGCAGAATGGACATGGGTTCTGTATTTGGGTCATATCTTCTACATCCGGGCTTGGATTGAGCCCAAATTTTGGGGAAAGCTCGAGGACATGATTTTGCACAAATCATACTTCTGGAAGGCTGGTAAATTCACGCCTTTTGGAGGTAAAATGGGCGGTGAAAGTTGGAATGAAATATTTGGCTGAGTTTTTCATTACACACTTAAAAGGTTATGTATCCCTAGCCCTCACAAACTCTATTTAAAGGGGTTTTTAACTCTTTGAGAGGTCTGGTCGAGGATTTGGAAAGGTGTGGCCGAAAGGGTGTCTCTTGGGAGCCCCTTACAACTCTTGGAAGAAGTAAGCATTTGTGCAAACCTCTCTTCCAAAAAGGCTCTCCTCTCCCACCTCTTCTTTGTATTTCTTTTCTTTCATGTTTGTTTCTTGAATTTTTCTTCAAATAATCTTCTGTGTTCATACCTCTTCTTCTTATCTTAATCTTCTTAATTGGGTTGGAATCAAGAGTGGAGACAAGATTGGGTTCTACCCTTTCAATCCTTTGCTTATGCAAAACGTCTCCATGATGACTACACCAACCATGGAAGAGTAGTTCTTTTTAGTAATCGATCGACCTCTATCCTTATTCATTCATTTATTTTGAATCAATGAGCTACTGTAATTCACATATTATGATATATTAATTGAGTTTTTAATTTAAATGAAACTAAGAAATCAATTGAATAGTTAACACAAAACACGCGAGGTCGGGAATTGTGTGAACTGTGAGAGTGCAACCTTAACCGGTAATTCAAAACCACACGGGATCAATTTGTAGAGTTCAAATATAATCCCTAAACTAAATTAATCCTCATTTCCAGAGTGGTTATGTGCCTTAATTTACCACTGACTATAAGATAATTTTAGAACATCAATCAAAGCAGGGTGTTGCGATTGCATGTTCCGAAGTTAGCCTAAGGTTAAATTCACTTCAATCTTCATGGTAAAGTTAATTCTCATAGGGTTCAGGATTTAACAAATTAAGGGATAATAATTAAGTGAATATTAATTTAAATGATAATGATTAATAAATGATTGAAGAGGTAGAGTTAGATCGATTATGTCTTTTAAATATTTTCTAAACAAACATCTTTTTGTTGTGTCATTTTAATCGAAATTCATTTCAAAATTAAAAACAAAAAAAATGCAATCTTCTTCCAGAAAAATTATTCTAGATTTATAAACTATAAAAAACCACCCCCATACTTTCAAGCAGTTTTTTTATTCCCTTTTATTTTGTTTCTAGAATACCTCTGAAAAGTTGTTTTAATTCACGTCCTCCTTTGAGAGACGACCTTGGTCAGCCACTCTGTTGCACCTAAGTACCCCAAAATCACACTAATCATTTGAGGGCACCCACGACAGCGCTCTACCATATCACCATTCGATATGATATCCTTTGAATTGAGATCTTTTCATTCATTAAACACTAGTTGAAGTGGATACTGAACAAATAATGTTATTAAACTATTGTTATTGTCTGAGTGTCAAACTAAGGAATCACTCATTACATTGAATCTCATAGAGAGGATTCATGAATAGAATCCATTTTAGTGATTAGGATATCATTTTACCACTATAATTGGATTGCACCTTGCATTTCAATCCAATCATAGAACCTTTCCTATCACAGAACTAACATATGATTGGTTATGTTTTTTCTAAATTTTCAACTCATAGTTGTGTCTCATAGATAATTGTAATATTTTATAGACCTAAGGAATTCCCTTTTATCTATGGGATCGACCCCTAGTTCCACTAGATGCATAGTTTTTTTGGTTTAGGGAACACATTGAACTTTTAATTTTCTGCACCTTGTGATAGGTGTGTTACATTTTAACTTCTTTGTCAAGGATAAATGGTGTATACTTATGAATCACCTAAACCAATTGATATAGAGATTTTTTTCTTCTATTTTTCTATATTTTTTTAAAAAATAAAATAAAAAGGTTATATGTTTTCCTGAAGAATCATGAATGATCTATTTGGTCACATGGTGCTTTAGTATAGGAAGTTTGAAAGTGGATAGCCCTACACTATTGGTGAACACATTTATGGTTAATAAATTTAAAATATCCAAATTTGGAGTATTATTCTCTATAAAATTTTATTTAACCCCCTTTATTTCATAATTTATTTTAAATTTATTAGGTTTAGGAAAAAATTCCACAATAAGGGTATGATGAAACTGGGTGTGGTTATTACAATAGAATGAACTCATTTCCACCGCCACCACAAGCTGGTCCTTCACCTAATTAAAGTGATAATCTGAATTTTGAAAATTTATTATCTATGATGGAGGCCTTAAATGAAAAATAACTAGACTGATTTAACTAGTTATAATGATTGAGTTTTTTGGTTGGGAAACTATCTAAGATATTAAATAATAAGATAAAAAATTATTTGGATAGAGAGGAAGGTGTGGTTGAGTATGTTAAAAAACATATTTTTAATCCTATAAAATGTGAATAAATTTAGGTTTAAAATAATTTTTCCACTACCAATAATGATTTTTTATAAATTTTTCATTTTCAAATGGGTGTGAGAATAAATTCAATTCAAAAAATGAATATCAATTTATTGTATCAATTGAGGTAGCATGTGATGATGTAATTATTGATTTTTATAAATTACATTATGATAATAATTTTAATGTTCTGAAAAATGTGATGTAATTATATTATAACAAGTTGATGCTAAATGTGAACATGGTTTTATTTCGGATAACCCATTTTACATTTCACTTACTCTGGAATGGTATTTTGATAAATTTTTAGTTTATAGTATTGAAGAGCATGAATAACTAAAGGAGGAACCAAAAATTATATACCAGACTCCAAAAAATAAAAGTTGGGTTAACCCATATATCCAATGAGATGTGGATAACATGAGAAGCATGGAATAAACTTGGATCCACTATTGATACCATTTTTTCATGGAAAGGGTTTTGGGAAACCCCCCACACCATCCTCTTAAAGAGTGTTACTTTTCTAAAAGGGGAAAGTCACCAATAACATGTGGTGGTTATTTAATAGGAATCCCTTTTCTCCAAGTGATTATAAATGAGGGATGGGAAACATGGTCAAGTTAATGACCATAAACAAAGGTTCTCATTTGGAGTCAACCTAATAAATAAAAATATGAAGTTATTTATTTTTTGTTTTCTCTTTAAATTTCATTTTTATTTTCTTCCAACAAATTCCAAAAAAAATAACATTCACCCCATTAGTACTCACATTCCATCCATAAGATCCTATATTTTCATTAAAATAGGTTATATCATATATATTTATTGTAAATCACATGGAGACTATGAATTATGAGTATTGTTAAAGAATGTTATTATGTTTTTATGGTTTACTTTTATTTTTAAGGTACTACATTGGAAGACATGATGGATTTGATTAATTCCACTCATATAGGCCTTGGTATGTGACATGAGAAACCATGAGGGTGGTATTATTCTCCTAGTTATTTATATAATTTAATAATTATGTATGAATTTAACTTAATGATATATCACATGTTTCATATGCATACCAACCCTGAAATAGGACATTAGAAATAATGTTTGGTTTTAAGTCTGGGGGAGTTTCTTATATGTACCCAACCTTGAATAATGATTTCTTCATCACCAATGATGACATTTTTTCTTATTTACCACTTAAGGGCCTATTATAAATATAACACATGAGTATTGGTTAAATGATAAAATATATTGGTTGAATCATATTGAGGGTTTTCATATGCTCTTATTGATAATAATCTCTTCTTGGTTAGTTGGATTATGAAAATTCAAGTAAATTATTTTAAAATTTCATCTTAAAACATTTCATTTAAATGTGAAAATTTTATTGAGTAGTTTAAATTAAATAAACTCTTTAATTTTAAGTCTTACTTATTCATTTTTTGGAATTGATGCTTGGAATTATTTGATGTTGCACATATGGTTATTACACGGTATTAATTTCATGAGCTCTTGACTTTCTTTTTTAGTTCATCAAAGTTAGTCATAAGAAAAATATGGTCACAAAAATTCATTTCTATTATCTCACATCAATGAGAATTTGAGATATCAAAAGAATTATCAATATGATGATGACCCTTCATCATGCATCAAAGTTGAAAGTCAATGAGATTGTGTGACCAATAAAAGTGGTAACCCACCATTTTATGTCAACAAACTCTATATTTAGATTTCACAGGGGTATGAGAAGATGGATATGAATTGTGTTGATTTATTTCAATAGAATAAGAAATATTTCACACTTAAACAAAAATTATATAAAATTAAAAGTTAAAAAATGATATTGAATCTACTAATCTTACTTTATTTGGAGATTAGAGAGTTATAAAAGGTGAATTTATAACATTAAATTATTTTCCATTAAAAACTAATTTTTATTTAGATGATATTAATTGTGATGTTTATACTTAATTATTTTGTGGTTATTTTTTAATGATTATATAGGTTTTATTGAGGGTATGTGTCATGAACAAAGCTGGGTCACTATCTGACACGATGCCTGACTCAGTCTATGGAAAGGCCTGAAGGGTGTTTACGATCCCCATAGGCTGGCACAAGTGCCTTGGAATCAACAAAAGAAATCAGTAATGGTTTACCCGAATATGAAAATATAAAACAAACAACAATAACAAATAAACCAAAACTGAAAATTTCAAACCAAACAAGCCTTAACAATTTTTCAGAATTGAGTAATATAATTTAAACCAAAACCCAAAAAAAAACTACAACAACTAAGGTAACTAAAAACCATCTCAAAAAATAACCCAAGGTAAGATGTCACCACCCTCAAGCCATATCCACAGCACTACACCAAGAAATACATCTAGTAACATGGACCTCCATCTCCAAAAGCTTTACCCTTACCTGTATCAAACATAACCAAATCTACTTACACCCAAAGGTGTAAGTAGGGTATGATCTAATGACCAGCATGATGCCACCCAAGAAAATATTCCATGCTATAAAAATTAAATGATGAATACACTTGAAAGTTTAATAAATGAAAGGAAAATTCTTGACAATTTAAAATAAATAAGTTTTAATGAAATCATCTTTAAATGAATGTAACTTTAATTAAAAACACTTTTACTTTTGAAGTAACCCAAATTTCACGTTGTATGATAATGGAGAGTGCCAAATAGCCAAGAGAACTAAACATGGGAGGGGACCTATAGCTAATAGCAAGTAATGAGACCCTAGAACCTCGCGTCTTGGTGAAAAGTGGTATGGGAACCATGACAACCTATGTTCTCATGCGCGATTCACTAGTATGGGACATTCCTATAACCTTAGTGGTCTTCAATCATCATCCAATATTTAGTTATTATTGTAGTTTTCAATCTGACTAAGTGAAAATGGGCCGAATCCACTTCTGTATCCTTACCACACTAGTCTTAGTCCACCCACCTAATACCCGGGCATCCATTTTTGTGCTAATTCAAGTTCCAAGTTCATATCACATTCCACATTCATATACCCAAACCAAACAAGGCACTAAACACACCAAATAAAACCATTTGCATACCTAAACTCTCTTTTCCAATCACACTCACACTAAAACCCTTTCAAAATTTAATTTTCATAACTTTCACAATAAAATAAACCACTAATAAAAATTATTAAAAAAATTTCAAGAAGTATCACATGGATTTACACACAAAAACCCACTCAAATCCTCTTTTATAATCAAAAACACAACGATGCCGCCCCAAAACACAATTTTCCACCATTGCACAACTTAATAAATTTATCACACAGTTTATAAAAAACACTAAAAAGCCATGCAATATGGTTTTGCAACAAAAACACACCCCATTTCACATAACACATGATACTTAAGAATAAAAAACATATAAAACTCTTTCAAAAATTACTTTTGTACCAAAAAATTAATCAAAGAACCCACTAAATTAATTATTCAAGCAAAAAAATTCATCAAATAATTCTTATACAAAGAACCACCTACCTTTGGTGTTGGGATTTCCAAAAAAAGGTGCAAAACTCTAATTGCACGCCAATCGCACTGCAAACAGACCGATTTAGACCCTAATTTAATAATTTTAATTGAAAACATAAAAATAGAACCCTAATCAAAATGAAACCCTAACCCAAAACCCTGAGGGAAGAGGTAAAAGCTCACCCAGGGTAAAACGCATGAGGGTGAGGCTGCCAAAAGGTAGTTGTGTGCTAAAGGAGGGTCTTCTGAGTTTTCACCAACAAGGGAGGGTTACCAGAGGCAATACATGCTGGAGATCCGATTGAGAAAGGGATTTAGTATGAGAGGAGATTTTTGTCATGATGCGAGATGGAAAGGGAACAGGGAGGTTCCGGTGCGCCGGTGTGAGGTCGTCAGTACGAGGTCCGACCAAGGGGGTGCCAGGCAAGGGAGAGGCCAAGGGTGTTCATTGCTAGGTTTAGGGGGGTTGTAGCATGATATAAGGAAGGGAGGGGAGGAAGAAAGTAAAATGGAAAAGGTAAAAGAGAAGGAAAATAATAAGGGGGAAGGAAAATTAAGAAAAATAAAATCCCAAAAAAAAGAACTAAATCCAATAAACATAATAATAATAATTAATGATTAATAATAATAATAATAATATTAATAGTAATTAATGGTAATAATAATAATAATAATATTGGTATTAATAATTTTATAATAATAATAATAATACTCTTAATTAAATATTATTGTCATATTAATAATAATAACTTAATTAAAATATTGACAATAATAATATTATTAATATTATTAAATAACAATTTTATTACTATTATTAAAATAATTCTTAGTTAATTTTATTTTTATTATTCATTTTTTTAATTAATTAATTAATAATAAATTTTTATTTGAACACTGGGAAGGCCGTACAGTGATCTGGTGAAGCCGTACAGCTTCGTTCATGCCCTTCTTGTGCGTCATATGTGACCAAACCCAAAACAATCATTTATCATCAAAAAAACAAAATTTCAATCGGTATCAGACCGTAACTTGACAAAATATTGCAAAACCATATAAAATAATAAAAAAAATGTTTCAAAAGTTATGGTGTGATAATTCTATCCACCATGAAAACTTTTTTCCCTCAAAAAGTCAACTTGAAGCTTGATTGGAGAATAAAAACAGATACTCCTGCTCAACCAATGACTTCTGCTCTGAAGTCTCATGATCATCATTCCCATGCTTCCAAAAGATATAGAACAATATAATAAACTTCCCATAAAGCAACTTCTCTTGGGAATCCACTCTCTGCACTAGTCATTCATACATAGATAAATTAGGCTCTATCTCTGACTCTTCCAAATTTAATACATGAGGCGGATCTGGATTATACTTCTTCAATTAGGAGACATGAAATACGTCATGAACTGATGTCAATTGTGAAGTTAAATCTAACCTGTATTCCACTTTTCCAATTCTATAAATGATCTCAAAAGGTCTAACATACCTCAGTATAATTTTTCCCTGCTTTCCCAAATGATGATGACCCAAGTGAGGGGACACCTTCAAGAACACCCAATCACCCATAGAAAATTCAAGGTCTTAACATCTCTAATCAGTATAAGATTTTTGGAGACTCTAAGTTATAAATAACTGCTTCCTGATCAACTTGACTTTCTCAGATGTCTCTTGCATAAGGCTCGGTCCCAAAAGTGAGGTCTCACCTACCTCATCCCAACATAAAGGAGACCGAGATACTGGTAGAACACCCTATTCATGAGCACTATAAAAACTGTGGGAAAATTATTCAATATGAAAGGCATGAAAAAATACTCAAATTGGTCATACCTACTTCAAAAATCCATCTTCGAGATGTCTTCTTCTCTCACCCTGACTTAGTGGTATCCCGGACACAAGTCTATCTTAGAAAACCACTTTTCCTCCTTCAGCTAATCAAAAAATTATTCAATCCGAGGAAAATGTTATTTATTCTTAATGGTTAACTTATTCAACTTCCAATAATCGATGCACAACCAGAGAGATCCTTCAGCCTTCTTTATAAATAGAACAGGAGTAGCCCCAGGAGATATGCTCAGGCGAATGAACCCTTTGAATTCAAAATCTTCCAGTTATATCTTTAATTCCCAGAATTAGGTGGGGTCTATGTGATATGAGGGAAGAGATATAGGTTGTGTTCTTCATTCCAATTCAATTGAGAACTCTACATCCTGCTCTAGGGTTAATCCTGAAAAATCATCTAGAAATACTTAGAGGAACTCATACACTACAAGAGGAAATCCCCCCTCAGGAGCACCACCATTTTCCTCCAGTGCGAGCAATGATAACTGAAAGGAAAGACTTCCCAAATCTGGGAGTGGAGGTCCCATGCAACCCAATCAAGGGTCCTATTCCCCAAGAAATACCTGAGGACTCCCATCAGGTGCTAGAAAACACAATCATCACTTAAAATAATCGATATGCACTTGAATTCTCACTAAATAATCCATGCTTAGGATTTCAGATAAATGGTCCATATCCAAGACCAAAAAGTCCCGCTCCATCTCAACCCCTAACATGGAGAGCGCACCATACGGGTACCTGAGACCTTGATCCTCCTTCTTACCCAACAGTATTACCAACTCCATTATAAAGGACAATAGCTCAGTTGGTAAGTTTAGTAGATTCACTAGATATGAATAGATAAAAGAAACATATGCACTAGTATCAAATAAAATAGCTACTATAGAAGATGAAATCAAGATGGTAACCCGAACTATCAAAGGTCCTTCATCTGATACCACTGGTTCCTGATCCATAGCATGCAGATTCCTGGTCCCTGCCTAAGAACGATCGCTCACTTGTGGCTCTACCCTGATCTGGCTCTACCCAAAAGACAATATGGTCCTACCTCCATGACCACCAAACTGAGATCCCAGTATCCTGGTCAAATCCAATGAAACTGACACTCCCCTTGAAGCCATAGATCCTAACCCACTCTAATAAGGGTGTGAAGACCTAAAAAACCATTGTAGGTTCTCTATATCTCCCCACCGATGGAATGTCCTGGGGGATGAGGGCATGTAGGTTTGATGTGTCATTCCTTGCCACACTGATGGAACACAACAGACCCTGCACTAGAAGCCACAAATGAAGTCTTCCTTAAAGGATGGCCAGAACTACCACCTCCCTTATTCCCCTGCTCATCCTGCTTCCTCTTCTTCTCAGATGAATTGCCACTGCCAAGTACTGACATAGTCCTAAAGGAACCAGACCTGCCCTTATGGTCAATCTCCACCATACAATCTCGATCAACTACCTCATCATAGGTCTTCAAATTGAACAGGAATACCTGAGAATAGATCTCTGATCATAAACCCTTTTCAAAACTCTAAGCCTTCATTAGTTCATTAGAGACTATTTCAGGAGCATATCAGAGTAGATCAACAAAGTGGTTGGTATAATTTATCACTGACTGGTCCCCCTAAACAATATCCATGAACTCTCGGAATCTGTCATAATCCTAAACCTCAGGACAATATTGTTCATTGAAGATTGCCTTGAATTCCTTACAGCTCATCTTCTCATGATTCCCATCCTAAATCACTGAGTCCCACCATCTCTATTAAGACCCTCTAGCAAGAGTGAGGCACATTTCACTCTGACTTCTTCAGGAGTATCAAGAAACTCAAACATGTTCTCAATACTCTCGAGCCACTCCTTCACTTTGTGAGGCTTCAAGGTATCTTGGAATTAAGTGGGTTTGTTCTTGAGAGCCTCATAGGATTTTTATTTCCTAGGATCGAATCCATCCTCTCAAACTGGAGTAGGAGTAGGAGCAAGATCCACTCCCTTTCTTAGAGCTTGAATTGCCCATACCACAGCTTCCACCAACCTCTGATCAAGTGATGAGGGAGAACTCTCTCTTGCTTCCTCCCATGTGTGTAAGGGAGCTCTTTGGGGATGCATGTTGCTAAAAAAATCAACAGTCACAAGAAAATCATTAGTGAAATAGGTCTCAAAAATTTCAGCAATCATCAAATATAAATAAATAAAACTTTTCATGACATGAAATGACCAAACCACTTAACCTCCATCCATTGTCCACGTGCAGTCTATATCCTGCACATCCCACCTTGAAGAGAAGTCATGAAAAGATCCCAACATCCCATGGAGACTCAAGGTTTGTTATGAGTTGTGCTGGCCAGGAACCCTACTCGCAACTATAACTCTGAGCCCCGATAGTCCTAGCTCCTGTCTAACCAGCCTCATCCCAAATAAAAATGGCTTGAAGGGCATAACCATCCTCTAATATAATTTTTTCATAAACAAATATGGGTCTCCATCCAACCTGGAACCCGACCCAATCCATGCCAAGGCCCAAAGGGAGTTCCAGATCCCCACGGGCTAGCACAAGTTCCTGGGTATCAAAAAAATAAAGTGAGAACAATTTATCCAAATATGAAAATATAAAAAAAAACAACAACTAATAAACCAAAACTGAAAATTTCAAACCAAACAAGACTTGAAAATATTTCAGAATTGATTTACGTAGTTTAAACTAAAACCCAAAAAAAACTTCCACGAAGTAAGGTTACCAAAAACCATCTCAAAAAAATACCCCAAGTTAAGAGGTCACCACCCTCAAGCCATCTCCATAACAGCACACTAAGAAAAACAGCTAGCAACCCAAACCACCATCTCTAAAAGCTTTACCCTTACCTGTATCAAAAACAACCAAATATACTTACATCCATAGGTATAAGTAGGGCGTGAGGTAGCACCCATCAGGATGCCACCCAAGAAAATATTCCATGCTATAAACATTAAATGATGGATACACTTTCAAGTTTAATAAATGAAAAGAAAATGCTTGAACAATTTAAAAGAAATGATTTTTAATGAAATCAACTTCAAAGGAATGTAACTTTAATGAAAAACACTTTTACTTTTGAAGTAACCCAAATGTCACACTATATGTCGACAGCGATCACCAAAAATCCAAGATCACTAAACATGGGAGGGACCCTATAGGTACTAGCAAGTAATGGGACCCTAGAACCTCGTGTATCAGTGAAAGGTAGTATAGGAACCACGACAACCTGCATTCTCGTGCATGGTTCACTAGTAGGGGACATCCCTATAACCCTAGTGGTCTCCAATCATCATCCAAATATTTAGTTAGTGTTTTAGTCATCAATCCAGCTAAGTGAAACCCGGATGAAGCCACTTTTGTATCCTTAGCACACTAGTCCTAATACTCCCACCTAGTACCCGGGCTACCCTTTTTGTGCTCATTCCAGTTCCAAGTTCATATCACATGCCACATTCATATACCCAGACCAAAAAAGGCACTACACACACCAAATACCACCATTTTCATACCCAAACCCTCTTTTTCAATCATATACACACCAAAACCCATTCAAAACTTAATTCGAATCACTTGAAAATCAAATAAACTAATAAGAAAAATTATTAAACAATTTTCAAGAATTATCTCATGGATTTACACATAAAAACTCGCTCAAATACTCTTTATGATCAAACACACATTGACGCCACACCAAAACATAATTTTCCACCCTTGTATAATTTAATAAATTGATCACACAATTTATAGAAAAACACTACCAAGTGATGCAATATGCGTTTGCAACAAAAACATACCCCATTTCACATAAACATGCTACTTAAGAATAAAATTCATATAAAACTCTTTCAAAAATTAATTTTTCACTGAAAAAAATGATCAAAGAACCCACTAAATTAATTATACAAGTAAAACAATTCATCAAATAATGATTATACATGGATCCACTTACCTTTTCTATTGAAAATCCCAAAAATTGGTGTGAAACTCCAATCGTATGCTAATCGCACCGCAAGAAAACTGAATAGGCCCTAATTCAAGAATTTGAACTCAAAAACATCAAAATAGAACCTTAAAAAAATGAAACCCTAACCTAAAACCCTAATGGAAGAGGGAAAAGCTCACTGGGGGGTAGAACGTATGAGGGTGAGGCTGTCAGAAGGGAGTCACGTGCTAAAGGGGGGGTTGTTGGAGGTTGCGCCATTAGGAGAGGGTCTCCGGAGGCGAGTCTCACTAGATATCCAGCTGAGAGAGGGAGACAGAGTGAGAGGAGTTATGCGATATGGTATGGGTTGGAAAGGGAGTGGGGTGGTGCCAGTGCACTAGTTCAAGGTTTTTAGTGCGAGGTTCAGCCAAGGGGGTGCCATCAAGGAGAGCAGCTAAGGAAGAGTAGCGCTAGGATTAGGGGAGTTGCAGTGTGACGCAAGGAAGAGAGGGGGAACAGAGTAAGAGGTAAAAAGGAAAAAAATATGGAAAATAATAAGGGGGGGAGGAAAAAAAGAAAAATAAAATCCCAAAAAAACTAATTCCAATAAACATAATAATAATAATTAATGATTAATAATAATAATAATATTAATTAATGGTAATAATAATATTATTATTATTTATATTAATAATTTTATAATAATAATAATACACTTAATTAAATATTATTGTCATATTAATAATAATAACTTAATTAGAATATTAACAATAATAATAATAATAATATTTTTAAATAATAATATTATTATTATTAAAACAATTCTTATTTCATTTTATTTTTCTTATTATATTATGTTTTCACTTTATTATTAAATTGGTTAATTAATTAATTAATAATAATTTTTTTAACACCGAACAGATGGTACGGTGACCTGGAAAAGTCGCACAGCTTCTATTGTGCCATGCCCGTGTGCCGAATGTGACCAATCCCAAAACAATAATTTAGCATCAAAAACAAAAAAAACAATCAGTCTCCGCCCGCACCTCAAAAAAATATTAAAACACCAAATAAAATTATTTCAAAATTTGGGGTGTGACAGTCTGAAAAGTTCAAGTGTTGGGGAGTTTTATGTGCCCAAAATGTGCGCAGATTTTTTATCTAGTTTTCCTATTAAATTGGTTCATATACTATCTAATTTGTTTTTTACAATGATTAAATTTTTTATTTAGGTGTATTTGGACTTCATGGAAGATAATGAGGAATAAATTATGTTTTGGAGGTGTTTGGAGGAAAATATGCCACTTTTTGGTGTTTACGATTTAAAAATCATGCGAGGCACCCAGGAAATCGTGCAAGATAAAAAATTTGAGGAATAATTACCTTTATACCTTTTTCAATTTTTACCAAAAACATACTGAAACTATTATTCATTACAACCCACTTCTAAAATAGACTACAGGACTCTTACATGGTTTACAAACTATTTCACTTACCCATGCATCACTTACCTACCCCCCAAACAACTATTTTAACTTGGTTCATACATGTTATGAGGGAGGTACTCTTGAAATCAAGGGAGATACTCGAGGGGACTCAAAATAGTTTATAGGAGGTTCCCAACACAATTATAACCCTAAAGTAACATCATAGGGAGGATTCTAATGTGGGTTAGAGTTCCTTTCTAGTAACAATCATCTCAGACGAAGGAATGTTGTCATATCTTCATAAAACATAGGGTTTAATTCTCTATTTTTATGTATTCACTATCAAAATCCCTAGATCTATGTGTATAAATTATTCATTTTATTATTTTTTATGTATGTTTTATGGATGATGTTATTTTGAACAAGATTTTTATCGATTTATTGAGTTTTCATTTATGGATTATTTTGTGACTAAAATTAACTTTATTTCTTACTTTCAATCACTAGACGAAGGAGTTTAGAGTGATATAACACCAATAAAATTGGTATAAGGGGATACCATGAACATTGGATATACTTCCCTTCTAATTTAGGGTTTTTCATTCCTGAAATTATAGTTTAATTGGATATCAGACCAATGATTTGATTAAACTAGTGTTATTGTGTAAGTGTTGGAAAAGTACTCACTCATTCTATTGAATCTTGTGGAAAACATTCATGGATTGAAACTATTTTAGTGATTAGGATCCCAATTCACCATTTAAATTATATTTCACCTTTCATTTCAATCCAAAAATTATAACCTTACCTCACATAGCACTAACATTGGATAGGTTGTATTTGTTTTCTATTTTCCACACACGTCTATGTATCCTAAATAATTGGTCAAAGTCATAGGCTCAATTAATACCCTTTTCTTGATGGGATAGACCCCTACTTCTACTACTTATATAGTTGGTTGGTTTAGAAAACATTTTAAATTTCTTATTTTTCACGCCTTATAATGGTCACGTAAAGTTTTGGCATCATTTTTAAGGATAATGAATCATTATATATTGATAATAATGAACTAGTATCCTATAAGGAAGAATTAATTTTTATATAAGATGATAGATAGTAAGAATCCATGAATTGTGAGAAGGATTCTATGTAACAAATCTAGGTTGGATTTTAGTATTTCCTATAGTGTATGTAAATCTCATTATACTCAAATGGTTATTCAAGAAAAAATTAGACATAGAACATAGAGTTGGAACCTATAAGGCTATAATGGTTGAAAAATTGTTTAAATAGTGTCAAGTAATTAACTATAAAGAAACCTTTTCACCAGTTTATATATAAAAATCCATTAGAATTTTAATTTCTATGGCATCTTAGCATTATTATTATATTTATAAAATGTATGTACAAATAGTATTCCTTAATGGGAACCTTATGAAAGATGTCTATATGAAATAACTAAAAGCATGTGCAATAGTAGATTGTTATCAATGTCATGTGGAATACATATATTCAAGAAAATGTTTTCTTAGATATAGTAAGAGATATAGAGGATGACAAGGGTCCAATACACATTAGCAATAGGTTCAAACATGTATGTTATTCTATATACCATGATAAATGTTTTCTATTCCTTGATATGGTAAGAAGATATAAATAAGATCTAGAAGACTGTCTTTAGATGGATTTCAAGACTATCATAAAGCATATAAGGAATATCAAGGATATTTTACAAGTTTATGGATGAGATGGGGAGCTAGTCATCAAGGGATATACTGATTCAAGTTTCCAAAAAGAGTAGGATAATTCGAAATCACAATCAAGATATCTATTTACCCTCAATAGAGGAGTTGTGAGCTGAAAGAGCTCAAAGTAGCTAGTGATTTCTGATTCTATAGCAGAGTATGAGTATATTATAGCTTCTAAGGAATCCAAGGAAACAGTTTAGATATATAACTTTATCTAAGATCATTATTTAGTTCCTAAAAAGGAAATATATTATCACATTTTATTTTAATAATAATGAAATAGTGTATTTTTTTAAAGAGTTAACGTATCATCAGTGGGAAAAGAACATACAATGAAAGTATCATATGTTGAGGGATTTTTCTTAGAGATTTAAGGTCACAAGAAGAAGAGTTTCCATAGAGTAGAAAATTCCAAACCCATTTAATAAATCCCAATATTAGAAAAGGAATTAATATCATGTGAGATATAGTAGACTTAAAGTCATTAAAAGTTGACTCTAGTACAACTGAGAGTCTTTTGGAATTAGATCCTTAGAACCAACTACTCTGTAATTTATATTACCTTTATATTCAAATATTTAAATATTAATAAATTTATTATCATATATTAATTTTTCCTCTACATAACATTTATTTTGATAATGTCCTTAAAATATATGTCGCATTAAAAGGTTATAATAGTTCTCCACTATGATAAGAACCTTGAAGTGCTATAGCAACATTATAGAATATAAAAATCCTACAGTCAAATGAAATCACCTAATGGGACATTAATGATATAGACTATTTCGTTCTTGATTCTCATAAGTGATGATGCTTTATCCTGTGAATTTGACACTTTTTAATCACCAATATGGAATATTATAAGGATATACTCACAAGTGTAAATTCCTCATGTTTTCATGTCATCGTATATTTATATATAAAAATTTGTGTATTGGTTCTTAGACTTGAGATTATTATTAATGAATATTTTGAGTCATATAATTTTATGTATTTCCCAAAACCATGATGGCCTATGTTCAGTATGAATTAGGATACATTATATAGGGACTCAGCCTTTAAATGTTACTTAACCTTAATTTTTTAGATAAGAATTCACTGTTTTCATTATTTAAGACTTTTAGGTTTAATGTTTTAAAGAATTAGATCATAAAAATTACATAAAAACCCCACATATTATAAATTGGGAACTTCCACTCGGTATCTACTTTCTCCAAAATATAAAACTTTTAAAATGAAACATTTTTTATTTTCAGGAGAGATATTCATAACTTTAAAATTGATTTATTCTTTATTTATGCTCATTCTTAAAACCTATGATAAAAATTTGAAAATCTGGGATGAGTAAACAAATATTATTAAAGGATATAAAAGAAAAAAAATCTATTAGTCCAATGAAAAACATAAAAACCCATAAAACATTTACCTTTTTTCCTCCTTCTTTGAGGATATAAAATAAATCATATCCACATGGGGAAAACACTTTTTCTGAAAGAAAACATTTAAACCCCATAGCAATAAAACGGAAACCCTTGTGATAATTTTAGAGAAATATATTCATAACCCCAAGTTCACCCTTGTAAAAAATAACTAGAGTTAATTCAAATCCATAGGAGAAACCTCCCCATTTAACTCCCTACTTATTTACTTTTAAGACAAGGAACATTACCCAATACATTGTAGAGATATATGAGGCACAACCATCATATAATTTGTATTGGTATCACCCATTGTATAAGCTGTATCAAGATCACTCATCATCATCTATAATTATAAAGTACAAAATTATAAGTAAAAAATTTTAATGTTTCACCTTTTAACCATAAATCCCTTGAAAAACACTTTTTAACCCATAAGCAGAATTCATTCAATTATCTTACAAATATGAGAAAAAGTTTCTATTTCCTTAAGAAAAAATTAAAATTAAAAATTATTAAAATGTTTAGAAATTATTTTCTTTGAAAATAACCATAAAAAGTTTTAAATAAATCTTCATAATGATTAATGACTATGATTGTGGGAAAATTTAGTTAATTTGTGTATGTTAAAAAACATTATTTTTGTACTTTTGTAAAAAAAATGAAATTAACCCATATAAAAAACATTGAAAATATTCCTATTTAAAAATTTTTAAATAAATTAAACATTTTAAAATATGAACTTTAACAAACTTTTAATTATAAATAATAATATTCTTGATACATTTTAAAGAATATGGATATAGAGGATAAAGATTTTAAAATAAAATCCATTACCTTAAGTCTCGTCTAGATTCATAAATTCTATAAATCATGAATAATAAAATTATATTAGTTTTATAATTGATTTATAACATTTTTCAGGTTCATCTCATTATTATTATACCTTTTATTTCATTTATTACAATGTTTTATTTAGTTACTAAACTAGTTAAGTTTACATTGGATATTTTGGGATCGTTCAGTTTATAAACTCATAACCACACTGGTGCATTGACCGTAGTCAAAGGGGTTATGTTTAAATTATATATATAATCTTAAATATGTTATATTTATCATATTTATACATTAAATATTCTTTTAAAACCAACCATGTAAGAAATTCTTTAAAAATGAGTTGTATCGTTTAATGGAGATGGTTATCCATATGTATGCATGAATGAAGTTTTCATTTTTATAATGACTGAAAAATAAATAAATTATATAGTATTTTAATTTTATAAAATCATAAATATGTTATAAATTTTATATTTTTTCATTATTTCCATCCTTATGACTATCCTTATAATGGGAAATTTAAAAATGAATCGCATCGCTTCCTGGACGTGGTATTCCACATGTATGCACGAACGACGTTATCAATTTTAAATGGATGGAAGTGTATAAAAATAAATGATATTTTATCTTTATATAATTATAATTATTTAATTAAAATCATATATACTCATTTTTTATCATTTTAATTTTTCATATGATCCAGTGATGAAAAACAAAACACATCGCTTCATGGAGGTGGTTGTCGACACGTCCGCACGAGCTTTGTTTCCATTTCCCATAATAAGGTAAAGGAGATGAAAATGGGTTATAAAATAAACATAATAAAATATAAGTATATTTAATATACCAATGTTATAATATAAAAAATTTTAATAAAGGTTTAATGGGGGAAAAATAAGAAATAAAAAATAAAATACTTGGTTAAGAATTGTACTTCTTCTTTAGAAACCCTCCATAGGTTTATACCTAAAAAATTATTAGTATGGTATTATGATAAAAAAATGAATTATAGAAAATTATTATGTCTTGGAATATATAATAGTCTCTTCAATTGTAACACCCTAATATTTTAAAATAAGAACATTATATTTGATAGTATATACGATACGCAACACCGAACTGAAACGACCCATGGAATATATGACCGTTATAACCAAACCATTAAATTAGAGGGTATGAATAAGATTAAATAATTTATGAAAGATATATATAAACATCATATTCATTATAAATTTATTGATTAATTATTATTAAATAATCACTCATTTCTTAGTAAAGACATCTTATTCATCAAAAATATGTTTTCCTCAAAAATGTTTTTTATTGCTTTTTGTGAGAAAATATTAATTTATAGAACTTTTAAATAAATTATTTGTCACGACCCGCCCTCGGGGTCCGTGCCGTGACTACCCCAAGCCCGCCTTCCATAGGCCAGGGGCTGGCGACTAGCACCAAGGCGTAAATCCCGGTAAAAAGGGAAGGCATTGCCTTTGTAAAGTAAACAAACACCACAGAGTAAGCAAGCAGAAAGTAACACTAAGCAAAAACAGAGTACAACTAAAAGTGCGGAAAGTAAAAAAAAGGGGGCCGGAAATACAAGCCCAACTGTAAAGTACAACTCGAAAGGGAAAACAGCAACTGAAAAGTAAAGCTGCTACGCCGAGCTGACCACTGGAAATCCCACCTGAAGGGTGGGTACAGATAGCTCCTCTGCTCCTCGGGTCCCGCCGTCTGCCCCGAGTATGTCCCGCCCAGTGGTCTGCCTCTGGGTACCGCCTCGTCGTATAGTCCACCTCCAGGTACCGTCCAGTCCTCGAACACTCGGCCTCTGTCAGTACTGGCCGTCGTCTGCAACCAACACAACGAGGTGCGGGCATAGCCCGTGCAGGGGTGAGTATAACGATACTCAGTAGGGACCCCGAGACCCTCAAGGTCTCACTAAAACCAACAAGGATAACCACAAGAAGATCACAACAGATAAACTCTACTTAGGTATATGCCCATACATATACCTAAGTTATCAAGTAACCCATCTCAGTCATGAGGAAACACAAGGATCATGAGATCAACGGATAACCAGTACCCAGGTATATGCCCATACATATACCTAAGTTATCAAGTAACCCATCTCAATCATGAGGAAACACAAAGGTCAAAAGTCTCAGCTCAAACCAGGGTTTTCATTATCGAAACCGTAACTGCTGAAGAGCTCCGTCTCTAGAGTGAACAGTGGTCTTGTCACGACTCCGAGGTACTGCTCACTAACCTAAGACTGCTGAAGTACTCCTCCTGTCGAGTACTGCGGGTCTGCTGCCAACTACCGGGCGCTCCGTCCGCTGAGGGTCTGCTGCCAAATACCGGGCGCTACCCAGATAGCCTACTGAGGTACTCCTCCTGTCGAGTACCGCGGGTTTGCTGCCAACTACCAGGCGCTCCGTCCGCCGTGGGTCTGCCGCCAAATACCGGGCGCTCCGTCCACTGGGCTAGTCGACTCACTCCAAGTCGAGTCGGTCAAGCAGTCGTCAGGTCTCAGCCGGCTACATGGTCTCCGTACTCTGCACGCTCGTCTCCGGGAGGGTCCGCTCCACGAGCTACTGGTCGATACTCCAAGTATCACAAGGTCCCGCAAATAAGTATCTCAAAATACCGTCTCGTCACAGGGGTCTCAACGCAACAGACGGCGCGTCGATCGGACGCCCGGTCTGTGAGTTATTAGCCTTTTCGTCCCAGGGGCCCGGTTGGTTTCGAGTGCGAACCAATCCCGGCCGTATCACAACTGTACCCCGAACTCCCATAGGGTAAACTCAAAGGGACCGTTACTCAACGTAACCACCAACGCCGCTGACGGTCCGTTAAGCGGACGTCCTGTCTGAAAGATATTAGCTTTCCCGTTCCAGGGGCCCGGTTGGATTTCGGGTGCGATCCAACCCGGCCACTGCTAACTGTATCCAAAACTCGGGCGAAGGATACCAAAAGTTCCGTATCGTAAACAGGAACTCAACGCAATAGACGGTGCGTCGATCGGACGCCCAGTCTGAGAGTTATTGGCATTTCCGTCTCCGGGGCCTGGTTGGTTTTTAAGGCAAAACCAACCCGACCGTACTCCACCTGCGTCCAAACCTCGGGCGGAGTATGCCAAAAGATCCGTCTCACTAAGAGGAACACAACGCGACTGACGATGCGTCAATCGGACGTTCGTAGCTCAAGATATGAGCGTTTCCGCTCCGAAGGCCCGGTTGGTTTCGTGAACGAACCACCCCGACCGAACTCAAAGTAATCCGAAACCTTGAGTGCGATATACCGAAACGACTGTCTCGATCCAAGGATCGCGTTGCCGCAGACGGTTCGTCATTCGGAGGTCCGAGGCTCAAGTTATGGCCCAAAAACCGATTCTGGTTCGAAACGGGGGGGGTCCGGGTCCGGGCCGACCCGGCCCGACCCCCCCCCCCCCCCCCCCGGGGCGGCGCGGGGGCCGGCGGCGGCGCGGCGGCGCGGCGGGCCGCGGCAGGCGCCGCACGTGGTCGGCACGCGGGGGGCAAGCCCCCGCTGATTTGGAGCGGCGCGGCACAAAGGCCGCGCCTTTGCAACAAACGGCCCCCACGTGGGGGCCGGTTTTATTAAGCAAACCGGGGGGCTGCTGCCCCCCCTTCCATGGAACCGCCCCCCTCTTTAAGAGGGGGGTTTTACACGCTGGCCGGGGGAATTTATTCCCCCGGTTTAATGCCTTCCGGCCGGCCAGCTGGCCGGCCGGTTTTCTCCAACGGACCGGAAATTCTGGTCCCCCCTTCGGCTTCCGACGGCGGTGGCCCGGCCGTCGGTCTTCTCTTCCGCCGCGGCCCGGAACCGGCCGCGGTCTCCTCGTCCCGCCGCGGCCCGGAACCGGCCGCGGTGTTCGTCGTCCGGCGCGGTGCGACGGCACCGCGCCCCTTTGCCGTGCTTTGATATTCATTCAACGCGGCGCGACGGCGTCGCGTTCTTGTTGTTTCTTCCATGGTGCGCGTGCGACGGCGTCGCGTAAGTTAAACGTACAATTATCCGCGTGGTGCGACGACACCACGCCACCTTGCTTCCGCCCGCAAGAATAAACAACATGAACGATGGAGGGGGTTCGGCCGTGTTCATGCGGTCCGGCCCCCTCACGTTAAATAATAACACAACTTAAAATAATCAACATCCCCACGTTAGTTATACGAACCACGAGCAAGAATGAAATAATTAAATATTAAATCAACAACCCCTACCTTGGTATAAGGTTCGAAGATTTATCTACGTTCCGCGGAAGACGACGTCGCGGAGGTCGGGCGTCGCGGTCGTCGTTCGTCAAATTCGACGACGAAGAGGCGCGTCCGAAGAGGCACGTCGTTGGCGAATTCTTGTACGCCGACGAAGATTGTCCGAGGAAGGTGCGGTGTTCTCTCTCGTTGACACCGAAGACGAAGAAGAGCGGAGCGGCGTTCTTCATCGGAACTTGAGCGTTCTACGTCAAGTCTTGAGGAAAGTCAAAATAAAAAGGAAACAACGAACTCAAGAACCCCTACCTCGATAGTCGCACGTTGACGGAGTCATGGAATATCAGTGTCGATTCCTATGACGTCGGAGGAAGAGTCGTTGTCGATGGCGTTCGTCGCGGAAAAGATGATGCGGAAGAAGAACGTCACGTCGCGGATATGGCGTCGCGGAAAGACCGTGTTCTTCGGCGAAGAAGTTCTTCGTTGAAGAACGGCGTTCTTCGTGATCTTCGTCAAGGTTGAAGAAGAAAGAAAAGCTCTCAACCACTCCAAGATGGCTAAGAGTTCTAACCCAACAAAATAAGACAAAGTCTTATTTTATTCACAAAAAGAATTTCAAATGTTTGAAATTCAAATAAGAGATAACTCCACATTTATTAACAATTTGTCATGTTAATTAAAGAGGGGTTAAGGGAGTTTGAGGGAAGATGAGAGGTTTAGGTTTCGTGTGGGCCCCACCACACTTAATCCTCTCAAGGGAGGTTAAGTGGGTGTGGGTCCCACCCCTAACTCCCTTTGAGAGGAGTTAACCTACAAAAAGTAAAATAAAAGAATTCACACTTTTTATTCAACTTTTTTATAAATCTCCCAAAAACTAACTTTCAACCCGAAACAAACGCAACTCCCGAAAAGGTCCCTTTAAGAGAATATCGGCGCTGCGAGTTCATCGGTGCCCTCGGATTTCAATTCCGAGCACCATATCAAAAGTTAGAAATACCCGCTCGTTCGTTCACTGAACGTACCCGAGCCAATCTTCAGAAATTAATTCCGGGCACTCCGGGCCTCGGAATCAGGTGCCGTCTAAAACCGCGCTCTTGTAAAATTCTAAAGAAAATTAAGAAAAAAAATTTCCCTTGAATTTTACGGGTCTTTACATTACTCCCAACTCAGGGCTTTACGTCCCCGTAAAGATACATCAAAAACTAGTGAAACAAAAGAGGGTACTGAGCACGCATCTGAGCCTCCCGCTCCCATGTGCTCTCCTGGAGATTCCCGTGCCGCCATCTGTTGCGCACAAGAGGAATCGATCGCCCATGTAGGACCCACTCCTGTCGATCCTCTATCTCCACCGGGACCTCCGTAAAAGTCTCCCCATCGTCAACGTCAAGCTCCTCATGGTCAAAGATGTGCGTCGGGTCGTGCACGTATCTCCTCAGCTGAGACACGTGGAAGTCGTCGTGCACCCGGTGTAACTGAGGTGGTAGAGCCAGGCGATAAGCCACCTCACCAACCCTGCTGAGGACCTGGAAGGGTCCGATGAAGCGCGGAGATAACTTGTCACCTCGGCCAAATCTCCGAATTCCACGTCGAGGTGAGACCCGCAAGAAGACGTGGTCACCATCCTCAAACTCTAGTGGCCTCCGCCTCCTGTCAGCGTATGACTTCTGCCGGCTCTGTGCTGTCCTCATCCACTCCTGGATGACATGGACCTCCTCTGACGTGGCCCGGACCATCTCTGGTCCCACAAGAGCTGCAAGATTTCTTCTTTGCCGATAAGAGAAACCTGGTCTCATCCCCTGGATGAACCACATTCTTTGCCTAAAACAGTCAATCCTAACATGGATGATACTAATCCATACCAAGGATGACGTCGTAAGGCCTCGACGCTACTACTAAGAGATCCAACTGTTACTCTCGCCTCCAAGGGTTGAGTCACACTGTCGGCATCAGTGTGTGGTAACTGGTCTCCTCTAGTAGATGTCTCACAAGTGAGGGTCAAGTCAACAGTCAACTGGAACCTCTTAGTAACATCACAAAAGAGGACAGGAATGAAAACATCACAAAGGATGCGTCTTTTATTATTGCAGCTCATAATACAAGACGCTACACAAAAGCAACATCAACATGGAACTAGAAGTACAAAAGACGTATCCACTAGTTCCTCCCCTGTCCACCTGCTCCCAGAGCTCCATGATCGTATGCTTCAGCTTCCTGAAGTTGTGCTCTCGCATGTTCACCTACTCCCTGTGGTCGGGGTGGACCTCCTGGTGGTGGTGGTGGCAGAGCCTCAAAGCGTCATCCACCACCTGCTGCTCGGCCAGCTCCTCTGCCTCGTCCGCCTCCTCCCTGCGGACCACCACGGTCGAACCTCTGCCTCTGCCTAGGTGGTTCCTCAACCGTCTGCTGCTCCTCCGCATGGCGGGTCGGGCAGTCACGAGCCATGTGGCCTTGCCCGCCGCATGCAAAGCACTGTCTTCCACTCAAAAGACTGACTCCGCGCTGTGTGCCCTGCACTGCTGAGCCAGTGCCCTGAGGTCGTCTGCCTGAAGGTCTGGTCTGTCTGGACCCCTGAGTCATCTGTCGGCTACCTGCTACCGAAGACTCCGCTACGTGCCGCCCTGCGGTGGGTCGCTGCGCTAGTGAAGACTCAGCAAGGAAGCTCTCAATCAGAAGGGCCCGCTCCAGTACTCCTGTCTGAGTCGGTAAGCTGAGGGAGATCAGCGATGCCCTGATCTCGTGTCTCAAACCCTGCTCGAAGGTCCGGGCCCGGAAGAATGGGTCCCGTACCATGTCGGTCGAGTAGCGCGAGAGATCGGTAAATCTCGCCGAGTACTGAGCGACCGTCATGCTGCCCTGCCGCAGCTGCGGAAGCTCCTGGATACGCACCGCACGAAGGGTGGCTGGGACGAACTCCGAGCGGAAGAGGCTCTCAAAGTCCGTCCAAAGTAGAGATGCCTCATCGTGCACCTGGAGCATCAAGCTCCACCATCGTCCTGCTGCTGCGTGTAGTATGCTCGCAGCGAGGATCACCATGAGGTCTGCTGGTGTCCTCACTAGCCTAAACACTCGTACCACTGCCTCCAGCCAGTCCTCTGCAGCCTGGGGATCCGTCTCCCCGTGAAACCTGGGCGGTCGCTGGCGCTGAAACTCATGCAGTGCGCTGAGGCGACGTGCATCGTCAGCGGCTGCTGCTGGAAGCATCGGGGGCTCGGCGGGTAGAGCTACCGCCGGTGCCACTGTTGACAAAGGGCCCTGCACCGAGGCCTCGTCGCTCGGTGGGCTGTCGTCACGTTCGATTCTCGGAACCCTAGCTGGCTGCCGTCGTGGGGCCATCCTGAAAGAAACAACGTAACACGATCAAACGATTATACCTGGTGAGCTGACCTGGTTTGAGCTGTTTTAAGGGGAAAAACCTTTGAAAACACACACACAATCAGTGTTTTCGTGCACAAAGTCGGAGATCAGTTGTCAGGGTCCTGGTGTATGGATACGTCGGCCGCCTGCACCAACACTGGACTCCCTGTACTGAAAACCACACTCGGTAGCCTTAACACTATTGCTTCACAGAAAGAAAGATCAGAGTCTGCGGTAGAACCGACCAACTCTGATACCAATTTGTCACGACCCGCCCTCGGGGTCCGTGCCGTGACTACCCCAAGCCCGCCTTCCATAGGCCAGGGGCTGGCGACTAGCACCAAGGCGTAAATCCCGGTAAAAAGGGAAGGCATTGCCTTTGTAAAGTAAACAAACACCACAGAGTAAGCAAGCGGAAAGTAACACTAAGCAAAAAAAGAGTACAACTAAAAGTGCGGAAAGTAAAAAAAAGGGGGCCGGAAATACAAGCCCAACTATAAAGTACAACTCGAAAGGGAAAACAGCAACTGAAAAGTAAAGCTGCTACGCCGAGCTGACCACTGGAAATCCCACCTGAAGGGTGGGTACAGATAGCTCCTCTGCTCCTCGGGTCCCGCCGTCTGCCCCGAGTATGTCCCGCCCAGTGGTCTGCCTCTGGGTACCGCCTCGTCGTATAATCCACCTCCAGGTACCGTCCAGTCCTCGAACACTCGGCCTCTGTCAGTACTGGCCGTCGTCTGCAACCAACACAACGAGGTGCGGGCATAGCCCGTGCAGGGGTGAGTATAACGATACTCAGTAGGGACCCCGAGACCCTCAAGGTCTCACTAAAACCAACAAGGATAACCACAAGAAGATCACAACAGATAAACTCTACTTAGGTATATGCCCATACATATACCTAAGTTATCAAGTAACCCATCTCAGTCATGAGGAAACACAAGGATCATGAGATCAACGGATAACCACTACCCAGGTATATGCTCATACATATACCTAAGTTATCAAGTAACCCATCTCAATCATGAGGAAACACAAAGGTCAAAAGTCTCAGCTCAAACCAGGGTTTTCATTATCGAAACCGTAACTGCTGAAGAGCTCCGTCTCTAGAGTGTACAGTGGTCCTGTCACGACTCCGAGGTACTGCTCACTAACCTAAGACTGCTGAAGTACTCCTCCTGTCGAGTACTGCGGGTCTGTTGCCAACTACCGGGCGCTCCGTCCGCTGAGGGTCTGCTGCCAAATACCGGGCGCTACCCAGATAGCCTACTGAGGTACTCCTCCTGTCGAGTACCGCGGGTTTGCTGCCAACTACCAGGCGCTCCGTCCGCCGTGGTTCTGCCGCCAAATACCGGGCGCTCCATCCACTGGGCTAGTCGACTCACTCCAAGTCGAGTCGGTCAAGCAGTCGTCAGGTCTCAGCCGGCTACATGGTCTCCGTACTCTGCACGCTCGTCTCCGGGAGGGTCCGCTCCACGAGCTACTGGTCGATACTCCAAGTATCACAAGGTCCCGCAAAGAAGTATCTCAAAAGACCGTCTCGTCACAGGGGTCTCAACGCAACAGACGGCGCGTCGATCGGACGCCCGGTCTGTGAGTTATTAGCCTTTTCGTCCCAGGGGGCCGGTTGGTTTCGAGTGCGAACCAATCCCGGCCGTATCACAATTGTACCCCGAACTCCCATAGGGTAAACTCAAAGGGACCGTTACTCAACGTAACCACCAACGCCGCTGACGGTCCGTTAAGCGGACGTCCTGTCTGAAAGATATTAGCTTTCCCGTTCCAGGGGCCCGGTTGGATTTCGGGTGCGATCCAACCCGGCCACTACTAACTGTATCCAAAACTCGGGCGAAGGATACCAAAAGTTCCGTATCGTAAACAGGAACTCAACGCAACAGACGGTGCGTCGATCGGACGCCCGGTCTGAGAGTTATTGGCATTTCCGTCTCCGGGGCCCGGTTGGTTTTTAAGGCAAAACCAACCCGACCGTACTCCACCTGCGTCCAAACCTCGGGCGGAGTATGCCAAAAGATCCGTCTCACTAAGAGGAACACAACGCGACTGACGATGCGTCAATCGGACGTTCGTAGCTCAAGATATGAGCGTTTCCGCTCCGAAGGCCCGGTTGGTTTCGTGAACGAACCACCCCGACCGAACTCAAAGTAATCCTAAACCTTGAGTACGATATACCGAAACGACCGTCTCGATCCAAGGATCGTGTTGCCGCAGACGGTTCTTCATTCGGCCCAAAAACCGATTCTGGTTCGAAACGGGGGGGTCCGGGTCCGGGCCGACCCGGCCCGACCCCCCCCCCCCCCCCGGGTCGGCGGCGGCGGCCGGCGGCGGCGCGGCGGGCCGCGGCAGGCGCCGCACGTGGTCGGCACGCGGGGGGCAAGCCCCCGCTGATTTGGAGCGGCGCGGCACAAAGGCCGCGCCTTTGCAACAAACGGCCCCCACGTGGGGGCCGGTTTTATTAAGCAAACCGGGGGGCTGCTGCCCCCCCTTCCATGGAACCGCCCCCCTCTTTAAGAGGGGGGTTTTACACGCTGGCCGGGGGAATTTATTCCCCCGGTTTAATGCCATCCGGCCGGCCAGCTGGCCGGCCGGTTTTCTCCAACGGACCGGAAATTCCGGTCCCCCCTTCGGCTTCCGACGCCGGCGGCCCGGCCGCCGGTCTTCTCTTCCGCCGCGGCCCGGAACCGGCCGCGGTCTCCTCGTCCTGCCGCGGCCCGGAACCAGCCGCGGTGTTCGTCGTCCGGCGCGGTGCGACGGCACCGCGCCCCTTTGCCGTGCTTTGATATTCATTCAACGCGGCGCGACGGCGTCGCGTTCTTGTTGTTTCTTCCATGGTGCGCGTGCGACGGCGTCGCGTAAGTTAAACGTACAATTATCCGCGTGGTGCGACGGCACCACGCCACCTTGCTTCCGCCCGCAAGAATAAACAACATGAACGATGGAGGGGGTTCGGCCGTGTTCATGCGGTCCGGCCCCCTCACGTTAAATAATAACACAACTTAAAATAATCAACATCCCCACGTTAGTTATACGAACCACGAGCAAGAATGAAATAATTAAATCTTAAATCAACAACCCCTACCTTGGTATAAGGTTCGAAGATTTATCTACGTTCCGCGGAAGACGACGTCGCGGAGGTCGGGCGTCGCGGTCGTCGTTCGTCAAATTCGACGACGAAGAGGCGCGTCCGAAGAGGCACGTCGTTGGCGAATTCTTGTACGCCGACGAAGATTGTCCGAGGAAGGTGCGGTGTTCTCTCTCGTTGACACCGAAGACGAAGAAGAGCGGAGCGGCGTTCTTCGTCGGAACTTGAGCGTTCTACGTCAAGTCTTGAGGAAAGTCAAAATAAAAAGAAAACAACGAACTCAAGAACCCCTACCTCGATAGTCGCACGTTGACGGAGTCGTGGAATATCAGTGTCGATTCCTATGACGTCGGAGGAAGAGTCGTTGTCGATGGCGTTCGTTGCGGAAAAGATGATACGGAAGAAGAACATCACGTCGCGGATATGGCGTCGCGGAAAGACCGTGTTCTTCGGCGAAGAAGTTCTTCGTTGAAGAACGGCGTTCTTCGTGTTCTTCGTCAAGGTTGAAGAAGAAAGAAAAGCTCTCAACCACTCCAAGATGGCTAAGAGTTCTAACCCAACAAAATAAGACAAAGTCTTATTTTACTCACAAAAAGAATTTCAAAGGTTTGAAATTCAAATAAGAGATAACTCCACATTTATTAACAAGTTGTCATGTTAATTAAAGAGGGGTTAAGGGAGTTTGAGGGAAGATGAGAGGTTTAGGTTTCGTGTGGGCCCCACCACACTTAATCCTCTCAAGGGACGTTAAGTGGGTGTGGGTCCCACCCCTAACTCCCTTTGAGAGGAGTTAACCTACAAAAAGTAAAATAAAAGAATTCACACTTTTTATTCAACTTTTTTATAAATCTCCCAAAAACTAACTTTCAACCCGAAACAAACGCAACTCCCGAAAAGGTCTCTTTAAGAGAATATCGGCGCTGCGAGTTCATCGGTGCCCTCGGATTTCAATTCCGAGCACCATATCAAAAGTTAGAAATACCCGCTCGTTCGTTCACTGAACGTACCCGAGCCAAACTTCAGAAATTAATTCCGGGCACTCCGGGCCTCGGAATCAGGTGCCGTCTGAAACCGCGCTCTTGTAAAATTCTAAAGAAAATTAAGAAAAAAAATTTCCCTTGAATTTTACGGGTCTTTACATTATTTTATGAAATTAAATTCATTTTTTAAATAATAATATAAAATTTAAATTACATTGAAATTTTGGGTTTTTTTGGAAAATATTGATTTTATAATGAATAGTAAAAAATACCGATTTTTATAAAACCGCCATTTATTTACAATAAATTAAGTAATTTAAAATCAACATTATTATTTTAATTTTTTAAGTAAAATATGTATTATTTATTTACATTTAATCTAATTAATTAAATTTTAATCATATTTATACTTGATTTTAGTATAAGTTTATTTTTAGTATTAACAACAAGTTTTTCAAAAAACTGTTTTAAAATGAATAATGTTTCTCCATTTTTATTAATTAAAATAACCCCTAATGAGAAATTATTTAAATTAAATTAATTTATTATATATCTATAAATATTTATTTAAATTCAAATTATTTTTATTATTATTAATCATTTTAATATAACATTATCATATGCTAAAAAAATGAATTTCTTAAAAAATTGCTTTTTCCTCGTGGCTACTGGTTTTATTTTAAATTAAATTCTGAAAGTTATTTTAATTTAATTTTATAAAATTTATTAAATATTTGGAATCATCATAATTAATATTAGGTAATAAGGTCAACTTAATTTTTTGACATTACGAATAGTAATAGTAATAAATATTGGTACAAAGGTAAAAGTAAAATAGGTTAATTAAGGGTAAATATAATTTGATAAGGACTAAAAAGTAACCATAACACATGAATTAATTGTATTCTATGAGTAAATTTTTCCAAAATCATCCATGATTCTATAATATAACATTTTTTCCATATTTTCATGATTGTGACCTTTATAATACTTTATGTAATGAAAAGTAAAGATGTCACTTTCTTACTTTTTATATCTATAATATTTTTTGATAAGTATAAATATAACCTATGATATATTATAAAAAATTATTTGTAATATAAATGATTTTTTTATCATGATAATTTATTTTTAATTTCTATAGAGTAAATAATTAACTTAAATATTTGTGCAACAATAACACAATAATTATTTAATGAAAAGGAAAATAAAATAAATGATTCTAAAAATGTTAAAAGTAATATAATTTGAATGAATTTTTTTTCCATAAATTTTCTTAGAAAATTTTTACTTTTTATGGAAGTTTTAATTGATTATATTTTAATTAATTTACTTTATTGATGTTATTAAATTCAAAGTAAATGGATAGTTTTAAAATTGAAATTAATGGTATTTAATAATAAAAAAGATTTTATTAAATGAATTAAAATTTATAAAATCAAAATATTATACATATTTATTAAGATATTTTTTTAAATATCATCCATGGCCGAATTATGTACTAATTTTTCTTTTATAGTAATTATCTTGACCCCTAAAGAGTAAAAAAACTAATTACCGTGGTGAAAAACTAAAATGGTAAAAGTGATTAACCTTAGAGGTATAGGGAATAACACATATAAAAAATGTTTTTTAGAGGTTTTTATAGAACTTATCATCACTACACTCAATTATTTATCAATTTTAGAGTAACTTGGTTTGAGAGTGAATTCCCATTATTGAATATTTTTGGGTATTTACATAAATGTCACTCCTCCCAACTTATAAAAGGCCACACCCTATCCTCTCCTATTTACACCTTCAAAGACTTTTGGTTTGAATGATCTATACCCAAATAAATTCCTCACTTCCCTATCCATATACAAGATTCCTTTATTGATCATAAACCAATCTAGTAAGGCTTTAGGTATTATCCTAAAGAGGTGGTCAGAAGAAGAGGTATCATTCTTAACAGAGCGTTTTTGTTTTGTTTCTTATTCAAACATGATGATATAATAACATAATTAAATCCCATATAATGAGATATTATTATGTTAATGTAATAAACTAAATCTATATCTTATTCCATCAAATGAGAAAAGAAATTATCGTTCGTGTGTACGGTGGACTACCACATTGCAAACCGATGTAATTTATTTTCCATCATTTCCTCTCAGGAATTTTAATAATTATAGATTTAATGTATATATATGATATTAATTACATATTTATAATTCTTTAAATATTATATATCACATATTATGTTACCTTTCTATGCACTAAAAAATGATAATGTCGTTTGTGCGTACGTGTGGACCACCACCTCCACGAAGCGTTGTGATTCATTTTTTATCACCACATACATGGATTATATATATAAGTGTATTTAAAGAAATAATATGTTATTTATGATATTATAATCATTATAAAAATATAAAATAATACTTACCTACTTTACATAATGATCTATGAAAAATGGAAACATTTCTCATGCGTATGTATGTCCTACCATCTCCATGATTGTAACATAGTTCATTTTTCATAAACTTATTTAATGGTTGGTTTTAAAAGTATAATTTATGTATATAAATTATAATTTTTTCATTAATATTATTCTGTATATGATGGAATAATTACCCATTTTCCCATGGTTAACACACCAAATCTATTTTAAAAATTATGAACTAAATGTCCTCAAAACACCCAATGAGGACTTGACTAATTAATTATATAAATATATCATTAAAATAAATTAAATAAATTTTTTAAGGGTGATTTATGAGTCCTATAAGATTTTCTTATGAAATAAAATAATTTATATGAGTTTATTATACAGTATTTAAATATATACTTGTAAAGTCTGGACTCGGGGTAAGGGATTTCATTTAAATTTCCTTTCATTGGGGAATATTTTATTATTATGCACATAATTTATTTTATATGGTGTATATACTTCCCATTTTACATGTTATATCAAGAATAATTCATAATTTGTGTTATTTTATGTTTTTTTTAATTATTTCATCCAATGGGATTTTAATTGAAAGTTACCAAGTGGTAAAGAGTTTATTAACACAATTTCCTTTCATTAGGTTATAACTCTTCTTCATTGAATTTTGTTATGACATGATTATGTGTGAATTGATCACTAAATTGTTTTATTATGTATTTAAACTTTTTTTATTTAAATTTTTTACACATAATCAATCCATTGATTAATTCTCAATTCAATGGTATGATCTTTGTAAGGGTTATTCATCTCAACTTCTCTTTATTTGGGGCATACATTTGTGATATGCACCTATATTATTTTATGAGGTGTATATAATTCCCTTTTGACATGTTATATCATGAATCCATTTATTTTAATAATATTTAAATATTCATTTAAAGTTATTATTTCATGGGATAAAAATTGAAAAATTATCAAAGTGGTAAAGGATTTATATTACAATCTCCTTTCTTTTTTGGGATTGTTTATTTTCAAGGTTACTTTGAAGGAAATAATATGATATTATTTTCATGATCCAAATATATTTTATTCTACTATGGTTATGAATGTTTTTTATATTTTTTATTTCCATTTACTCCTTTTTTTTATTAAATAAATATCAAGAAATTTATTTGTAAGTTACACTGATCTTGTATCTTCTTTTAGATCGGGAATCTTTCTCTTTCATATCCATGTTTTCTAAAAAAAATTAAAAATGTTATTTTCTAAATATAAATGATTTCCTAAATCCATTTTACATGATCTTTGAACTTTTTTAAAGGCTCTAAAAAATAAATTTATTAATGTTTTCAAAATGGGTCACTTTTGACTCCTTTTACAAAATGTTTTAAAATAATGTTTATTTGTAGCATTTATATCCATCCAATGGCCCAAAGGCCTTCATTTTTTATTGATTTTTGATAATACACATTTCAAGGGGTGAGGTGGAACCCTTATAAGGCTCGTAGGTGTAAGTATTACATCGCCCGTAGGCCTTAGAGGAATTCATTACCTTTAGGCTTCAAACATTGCATACAACCCAGACTAACTACTTGGAACTGCTCCTCCCCAACATCTTCATCGTGAAATCAGCTCTCCACCTTCGTGTGGATTATGATTGTTTCAAAGAGATATTCATGGAACCCATTTCTTTTCTATAGGTTAATCATGTTATGAAAGTAATAACGGTTTTTTCTATTAGTTTTATAATTAAATGAAAGATCTGTGTACTTTATTCATTTTATGGTTCTTGGAAATTTTTTATGATGGTTGAGCCCCATTATAGCTCATGGGTGATCCTGGTATATCATATACAATGGGTGTGCCTAGATAACACTCCATTTCATTTCACTATTAGAAAGTAGACTTTTCCCAACACTTGTATACCAATGGTTCAAAGAACCATTGGTATAGGTTATCTTTACCAATAGTTTGCATAAATCGTTGGTAAATATCTCAAAAAAGTGACTTTTCCCAACGGTTTTATGAAACCGTTGGTAAAGATGGGTAAAAAATCACTTTTCCCAATGGTTTGATGAAACCATTGGGAAAGATTGGGAAAAAATGAGTTTTACCAAAAGTTTTTAAAAATCGTTGGGAAAAATATTCCCCAAATTCTCTAAACCTAGGCATCCGCTTCCCCATGATTCCAGAACCATTCCGCTACTCTCTAGAAGCGATTCCTTTGCAGAAGAACTTGAGAAGCCCCACCTCTTCCATCAGATCAGCTGCTGCTAGGTTAGACTCCTTTCATATTTTATCAAGGATATATTTCCACCTCTTATCAAGCATATCCTTCTATTCTCAAGGATTTCGTTATTCCCAATTTTTAGGGTTTTTGTAAAATTTTATGATTCACTACTTCATGAATTGTGTACTCAAATCACTACATCGGTGTAAGTCCAATTAATGTTTTCATTACACATTTACATTTATAAGGGCATGGTGTCTCTTTATTATGTTCTAATTTTAAAGATTCATGGTTTTTTTAATATCAATGCTTCAAATATTACATCTTCATGTATATCAACTCATAAGAAATTGTTTGTAATATTTATTAATATTATTTCATGAAAATCACTCCTTTCATTAAGATCATGTCAAACATGAAGATCTTGTTCATATTAATTTTTGTACACTATGTGTATAACATAACATGTATGTATCATGTTTCTATCAAAATCTATATATATATATATATAAAATGACACACTATTCACTTATCCTTTTCACAATAGAACATATGGAGTATCTTCTTGAACTTTGCAAAATAGTATGTGGTCCCTAATTAGTACTTCTTCCTTCTTCGTGAAACTAATTCACAAAATGTAAAATTCGCAATATTAGTGAATATTAGTTTTTCTAATATAACCATTAATCATTCTACCTTCGACATCATACATGTGTTATTCAATCACCTTTTTAAAACACAATGAACATTTTCAATGATTTGGGGTTCCTCAAAATTCTTGGGAAAATCAGAAAAATGCATGTATTGAATCGTGTTTCTCATATGGTTTCATGGATACAAGTTCATCTCGAAAATCATGACTGCATGGTTCAAATATCATGAGGACCATGAGATTATTATTCTTCACACAAATGAAGTTGTTTTCTGCAACTATGTGTTTTTGTTTTCACTTTTGATTTGGCCGAAAGGGGAGCCTTTTGGTCATTAATCATGGTTTTGGGTGGTCATTTAGGATTTAAGATAGTATGACTTCATTTTACTTGATATATCCAATATTATTATTGATTTATGTTCAATTTTATTATCTTTAACAAGTTATGTTGTTTAATAAGTTTTTATTAATGGTTTTAATAATGACGATATGGTATAAGGGTTCATATGGTGTGTATAAGGGTTCAAATGGTGTGTATAACGGTTGATATGGTATCAGTGAACTCAAGTCATTAATTTAAGCCTTCATTCTCACTAGCATGTAAGTAATTGAATGATGTAAACCCATCCTCACATGATTTCTTACCTTAGATAGTGTCCAACATATGGAATACGAGCTTTTGAATTCATCAGTTAACCAGGATCATATATTCCATTTCCCCCAAGATGACTATACTAATATAACTTTAGGGTCAATTAAATATGGTTCTCATTGTACATTGTATATTATGTGTCCTTCTTGGCCAATACTCACTTTTATGAGGGTGGGGTTCTTTTCACTACCCATGATGGCATGTGTAGACATCCATAAAAATGTTAGATAAGTCACAAGTTTAATTCAGTAATGTTGTTATCATTGACATACTTTATTATTAATTTCAAATTTAAAAATAAATGTTTTTGTCTATAATTAATGAAATTAAATCTTTTTACAATCCATGAACAACCTATTAGTGTATAAGCATAACATTTATTCACCCATGGGGTGCGCTTGACTTGGGGAAGTAATTGGGTAATGAAAGGTATGGCTATAGAGGTGCAAATAATGAGTTATTGAACATGAGTGAATGATTTGGGATGCCTATAACACATGATGGGACCTGAGGCATGTGCCTCATATAGACCTAATGAAAATGAATATAAATAAATTTTAATTTAATTTATGAGTACTTGTTCTTTACATTATTTTAATAGTTCACTACATCGACTAGAAACTTCTTCCTTTATCATTTACTTAAATGTATTTTCTATTAAAGTTCAATCCTATTAAATTGTTTATAACAAAATGACTTATATAAATTATTTTTACAGAATGGACAGAAGTTGGATGTATGAAACCGATCAGATCTCAAGTGATTTTAAAAATAATTTGGAGAGCTTTATAGATTTTTCATTTCACAATACTTCAGATAGTGGTAGTATACACTGCCCATGTTCCAATTGTGTTGGTAGACCTTATTTGAGCCGTGAAGAAGTCAGCTACCACATAACCAAAAATGGTTTTCAAGCAAACTACTATGTGTGGTATCACAATGGGGAGAAAATAAAATCTCAAATTGGTGATGATTGAAATGAAAGGACTGGAATGGAGAATTTTTTAGATGATCGGTTTCCATTTATTCTTCATCATGAAAAAGAAAGTATTTTGACTCAAGAATACTTCGATATAAGGACAGCTGATGCTTCTAGTGAAAATGATGATATTGACAGGGTGAAAAAATTGAATGTTGCTGCCACGACTCTAGTATATCGAAAATGCGATAAAATGAAAAAGCTAGAAGTTTTAATCCGATTGTTTCATGGAAAAACTATGTATGGGATTTCTAATATATCAATCAATTACATTCTTACCCTCTTAAAGGATTTACTTCTAGATGATGCAGATATTCCCTCAAAACACTATATGGCATGGAAGTTAGTTGAGGAACTTGGATTTTCAAGAAACAAAATTCATGCTTTCCTGAAAGATTTCAGTTTATTCTGGGAGGAAACCGCTGAACGAAATGATTGTATAAAATGTGGCACATCCCACTGGAAGTCAAAATCTGATGGAACACCATCCTGCGTTCCATAGAAAGTAATGTGGAACATTCCATTGATCCCCATACTCTATAATCTTTTTATGTCTGATGACATATCAATAAAAATGAGATGGCATGATACTGAGAGAAAGAAGACTAATGATGAGTTGGTCCATCCTACAGATGGATTTTCATGGCATAGATTTTATGCTCGACATCCTGATTTTGAAACTGACGTGCATAATGTGAGGCTGGGTCTTTCATGCGATGGTTTAAATCCGTTTGGGAAGATTCTTCCTTCGCACAACACATGGCCAGTTTTTATACACATTTATAATCTTCCCCCATGGTTGTGTATGAAAAAACCTTTCACTTTCATGAGTATACTCATATCTGGTCCTTCTGATCCCAGCATTGATATTGATGTATACATGCAACCTTTAATAAAAGAGTTGAAACTTCTTTGGTATGTGGGTGTGCGCACATACGATGCATGTTCGAAAGATATATTCCAGATGCGTGTGGTGCTTATGTGGACAATCAATGATTTTCTGGCTTATGCAATGATGTCTGGATGGAGCACAAAGGGAAAATTATCATGCCCAGTTTTTATGAAGAATACACGATCCAGAAGATTGAAACATCGACGTAGTTTCAGTTTTATGGGACATCGATGATTCTTTCCAAATGATCATCTATATAGAACGAATTGTCGAAGATTTGATAATACCATAGAGACCGATGCTTCACCTCATCTTACGTCTGGAACTGATGTGCTTAATGAATTGAAAGATTTCAGTTTTTCATTCGGGAAGGGTCAAATGAAATCTGTAAAGAGAAAGAATGTTTCCACTGAAACCTGTTACAATTGGAGGAAAAGGAGTATCTTTTTTGGTTTTCCTTATTGGTCAACCAATTTTTTACGCCATTTCTTAGACATAATGCATATTGAAAAGAATATATGTGAAATTTTTTTTCGGTTATTCTAAATTTCAAGGGGAAGACAAAAGATGATTTACGATCTCGGTGTGACTTGGTGGATTGGGGCATCAGACCATAATTGCATCCTGTGCGTATCAGTGAAAATAAATGGAAACTTCCATGTGCTTCTTATGTTATGACACCTATAGAAAAAAAAATCTGGAAGTATTAGAGACTATTAGAGTTCCTGATGGCTATTCAAGCAAAATATCTAAATGGGTCAACAGAAGAGAGTTGAAGCTAAAATCTTTGAACACTCATGATTATCACGTTCTACTGCATGAGTTGCTTCCAATAGAAATCCATCATCTTTTGTCCAATAATGTAAGGGTGATTGTTATTCTGTTGTGCTATTTGTTTAGAGATCTTTGTGCTAAGAATTTTTCCAAGTCTTTCTTGCAAAAAATTTTGACATATGCCCCATTAATTTTGTGTGAGTTGTAGAAAATATTTCCTCCATCATTTTTCACATGCATGCCGCATCTGACTGTCCATATTCCCACTGAAATACTTCTCGAAGGACCTGTTTCTTTTCGTTGGATGTATCCAACTGAAAGAAATATGTACACATTAAAGTCTTATGTCTGAAATAGGAATCATCCCGAAGGTTCTATCGTGAACGGTTACTTGGCTCAAGAATGTATAGATTTCTGCTCTATGTATTTGTCTGATCTTACTAAAAGAATGAACAGACTAATGAGAAATGAAGAAAAATAGTATGATCAAATTGAACCCAATTTTCCATCACTTCCTCAAACAGGAGGAATTCCTGGATCATATATATTTAAGACATTAAGCCATGAAGAGCCGGAGATGGCACATCGCACAGTTTTGTTCAACTATGATTTGTTCGATCACTATATCAGGTAACTAAATTGAATATGTATATCTTAAATATATATCTGTTAAACTATTCATATTTTTTATCTACAGGTAACATAAAACAATGATAAATAGGAAGCATCATTCTTTATCTTTGAGAAGGAGAGAGACTTCTCATAGCAAAGAGTTTTCTGCTTGGTTAAAATTGAAGGTAAAAATATTACTGTTTAAAATAATTATATCAATATTTAATTAATTTTAACAGTCATTTATATTGCAGGTATTGAGTTTTTCTACTGACTCTGTCTCTAAGGAAATAATAGATTTGTCTTTTGGTCCTAATATCGTGGTTCGTGACTGTAAATCAATTGTTATCAATGGGTACAAATTTATTGTCACTGAACGAGTAAAGAACATGAGAACACAACATGATGGTGTTATGGTTACTACCACAACAGATTTTTATGCCAGTGCATCAGATAGTAGACCGTGACTTGAAAATGTGGGTTATTATGGAGTCGTTGAGAAAATAATAATATTGGATTATTACTCTCATGGACGAGTCACAATGATGAAATGCCATTGGTTTGATTCGATGATGATACATGGCACATTTATTGATGATTGTGGATTTCAAGTAATTAATATGACTCACAATCTTGCTACTGAAGAACCATATGTGTTGGCATCAATGGCTAAACAAGTTTTTTATGTCAAAGACCAACTTCCACCATAATTTGGTGTCATAGTTGAAGTAATTCCAAGACATATTTTTGATGATGGTGATGATAGAATTGACACTGTCCCTAGTGCCATTGGAACCAATCCATTTATTTCTTTTGATGACTCCAATAGCTCAATTGTAAGAGTTGATTTTGAACCTGAAGTTGTGGTTGAAAATATATAGAATCATTTATCCATGTTCTCAATTATTTTGGTTTACCTCGAGTTGGGTTGTTAAGGTTGGTAATATTCAAATTGTTTTAGTATTGATCACAAATATGTTTTAGCTGACTTGATTGTTATGTGAATTTTCAATGTTTATTGGTTGCAGTTTTATTTGAATTGCATTTCTTAATTTGGAATTGAACTGTATTCAAACCTAGTCAAAAAATATTTCTAACTTGGTAAACATTACAACTTGTATGATTTATTAAATCCAATCAAGCTCTTCTAAAACAATTGATAGCTAAATTACCAATGAATCCCCTTATTTCCTCATATATTTAGTTTTTTGGGTTACACATTAGTTTCCTTGTTAAGGTTGGTAATATTCAAATTGATTTAGTATTGATCACAAATATGTTTTAGCTGACTTGACCGTTACGTGAATTTTCAATGTTTATTGGTTGTAGTGTTATTTTAATTGCATTTTCTAATTTTGAATTGAACTGTATTCAAACATAGTCAAACAATATTTCTAACTTGGTGAACATTACAACTTGTATGATTTATTAAATCCATTCAAGCTCTTCTAAAACAATTGATAGCTAAATTACCAATGAATCCCCTTATTCCCTCATATATTTAGTTTTTTGGGTTACACATTAGTTTCCTTTTTCTAATTAATTACATATTTTTCTTAAAAAGTAGGAAATTCATCCAATTGAAGAGAGACGAAGGAAAAAATGATGGATAATAATCGTCGAATGGTGGAGTTGGGCATTCCACCATTAGTGCCTATAGTGATTACTTTATTTCAAATATATATATTTAAATAATATATAATGTCATGTGATTAATTTTTTTGTAAACATTTTTGTAGGATCCACCTATACGTCAACAGTTATTCGATGAGGAGCCTAGTAATGGTCCTAGTACTCAGGCCGGTGGTACGAGGAGGGTTTGTACCAGAGGTGGACGAGTAGCTGCGCGTACCGGACTAGACCCTTCCCCTCCCACTGACATGTCATCCTTCCCACATTCTGATCCCAGTGTGTTGTTAGGGACACATAGGATATTTAGGCCTCTCATGTTTTCGCCACCTTTTTCATCTTCTGGCCCATCATTTTCACATCCCATGATGATTCCCACTCCCCAGTCAGAATACGGCCATACAGTTGTCCTATCTTCTTTTCCTTCTACTTCTGTCTCTCCGAGCTTCTATATTCCATCGTCTTCGACTCATGTTCCACCACAGGGTGTTCCATCAGTTTTTGTGGATCCAGCGGCGCTCAGCGATCAGACTGAAGTAGGTATATTTATAGAACCCTAACAAATTTTTATAGAAATATTTATTTTCATTATAACATGTTTTGATAAAATATTTGTTTTTCTTTCATGATAGATACATCTACTAATAGGAGTTGGGGCGGGGGCGTACATGTATGCGTTCGGTGTGGAACTGCCACACACAGGTTATGGTGGATTACAATGAAGACAACAAAATGGTTGAGAAACCAGGGCAGCAATGTCGGAGTTTTTTGGAGACGCTTTCCAAATACTCCGACATTATTCCCGTCAGCCCGCTATCATGGAGACATTTTCCACATGAGGCCAAGGATAGAGCTTGGGTATAGATATGGGTAAAAAAATCTGTTGTATTTAATGCCATGAATTATTTTTTTATTTATATGAATTAATATTTTGATGTCAACTTCGATTTAATTTTCTCGTTGGTGAGGGTGCATGACCGGAACGTCTAAAGGATTTAGGCGATCTTTGGAGATCCTACAATCATGAGTTGTATATTGGCTAGTGTGATAGATTTGGAAATCAGTTAGAGGTTGTACCGGTCATGGATGATTTTCCTATAGAGCAGTATCGTTAGATGATTACTCATTGGATGAGTACACAGTTTAAGGTATGAATTACATTTGAGGTATTTAAATAATAACTTTCATGTTTTGCATTAATATTATCCTTTTAATTATCTAATTTTATTTAGGAATCATCTGGAAAAAATAAAAAAAACATTGATGCAAAAAAATACCTCCACACACTAGGACGTACTTCGATGCCGGATCATGAGAGGAAGCAGGTATGACAATTGTTTATAAGTTTTATTTACGTCTTAAATTTTCTTTTGATTCCTAAATTATTTAATCTTTTTCTAAAGTTTTCATATAACTTTATTTTTCAATGTCATTGTAGAGGAAAATACAGAATATTGAAGGACGTGTGCCTCGAGCAAAACTTTTTTTCTCGAGTAGACAGAAAAAGGATATAAGTGTCGTCAACGAAGCGACTCGGCAGTAGATTGTAAGTTTTAAGCTGTTGATTTTATATTTTAATATCTATTTTTTAACTTAATAATATATTTATATTTTTAATAGGCTGCTTTAGAGGCCCTCGATGCCCAAGAACCAGACAATTTTGGGCCAACTGATCACTTACATCAGGTGTTGGGAGAAGAACATCCTGGCAGAGTACGCTGCCGACCTAGGATAGCCCTGAAGAGGTATTGGATCTCCTCAGGTATGATTTGTAGTGCCACCGAGCTGCAAAAACTTAGGGCACATGCAGAACAGGCTGAGAAAAGGGCCACAGAGACGGAAGAACAGTCTGCTAGGGCAAATAGTTCATTTATGAAATTTATTGAAGTTCTACGTCCAACACTTCCAGCAGAGGCCAGCCCATCTTTTGATGAATATATGTCATCGATACATTCTATATATATTGCACCAGGTGGTAGTTCTAGTGGTGTTCAGGACGATGTCCATCTTGACGATGATGATGGCGAGGAGTCTGATGCAGAAGAGGAGGGAGAGGAGGAGGGCGAGGCGGATGGCGAGGGTGAGGAGGAGGGTGAGGGCGAGGAGGAGGTAACTGAGGAGGGTGAGGACGATGATGGAGATGAGGAAGAGGGTGATGATGATGGTGATGCTGGTGATGGTGATGTGGGACAAATTGATCTGTTACATTTTTTACTAATATTACTGAGATTTGATGTTTAATATATTCTAGTTGTTGGTTTTATCTAGACCCATAATATAGTATTGGAGTTGAGTTATTTTTATATATTGTCTGTTTTTAGGGATGTTCTTGTCTTTTAGTGGTTGTGTGTTTGGGAACTCCCTGGATATCCCCCCTCCTTCCTAGACCCTAGACAACCCCCCACCATCCTCCTTGGACCCCGGACAGCCCCCCGGATAGCCCCCCAGACAGCCCCCCCACCATCCTCCTTGGTCCCCAGATAGCCCCCCAGACACCACCCGGACAGCCCCCCCACCCTCCTCCTTGGACCTGGGAAACCCCCCCCCCCCCCCCCCGAACACCCCCTAGACTACCCCCCACACATCCCCCCCCCACCCTCCTCCTTGGTCCCCCGACAGCCCCCCGGACACCCACCGGATAGCCCCCCGAACAGCCCCCCCAGACAGCCCCCCCACCCTCCTTGATTTCATTTACTACTAGAAAATATATAATATAAATTTTATTTATTTTCATCATGATAATCAATGTAAATCACATTTACACATCTAATAAATATCATAGATTCTTGGTATGTTATAAAAGGGATGTATTCATTGGGCACGGCATTGTTAGCTCTGAAATGTTTCAAATAGTGTATTTGAATAATGTGAATAAACAACTAACATAATTTATCACAATGATCCATGGGTCATATGTGACGTGTATGAGCCAACCCGGGCTCAATCCGAGGCGCGGTGTGGCTGACACCACTCATAGTGTCTCTTTTTTGTTTAAAATGGACTTCATGTTAAGTGAAAACAACAACTAGCATACGGAAAACCAACCAAAAGGATTCTGATTGTGTTGATACTTTAGCACAATGATCCAGGGATCATATGTGACGTGTACGAGTCAACCCTTCCTCAATCTGAGGCGTGGTGTGTCCGACACCATTCATAGTGTCTCTCTTTTTTTTAAAATGGACATCATTTTAAGTGAAAACAACAACTGACATACGAAAAAATGACCAAACACATTCTAAATGTGTTGATACTTTGGGAGAACGATCCATGGGTCATATGTGAGTTGTATGAGTCAACCCTGCCTCAATCTGAGGCATAGTGTGGTAGGGATCACTCTAAGTGTCTCTCTTTTGTTTAAAATGGACAACATTTTAAGTACATATGGAAAACTAACCAAACGGATTCTGATTGTGTTGTTACTTTATAACAATGATCCATGGGTCATATGTGACGTGTACGAGTCAACCGCGCCTTAATACAAGGCGTGGTGTGTCACGACCCGTCCTCGGGGCCCGTGCCATGACTACCCCAAGCACGCCTTCCATAGGCCAGGGGCTGGCGACTGGCACCAAAGGCGTAAAACCAAAAGAAGGGAAGGCATTGCCTTTAAAGAGTAAAAAAACACCACAGAGTATGCAAGTGAAGTAAAAACTAAGTAAAACTGGGTACAAGGTAAGTGCTGAAAGAAAATGGGCCAGTATACAATCCCAACTGAAAGTACAATACAATAGAAAGGAAAGTACAGCAGTAGAAAGTAAAACAGCAACACTGAGTCGTCCTCCGGAAATCCCACCTGAAGGGTGGGTACAGATAGTCTCCTCATCTCCTCGGTCTAACCATCCACTCCGTATACGTCCCACCAAGTGGTCCACCTCTAGGTACCGTCAAGCTCCACGAGCCTCCACCTCGATTAGTGATTTCCGTCGTCTGTATCCAATACAACGTAGTGCGGGCATAGCCCGTGCAGGGGTGAGTATACGATACTCATTAGGGACCCTAAGACTCCTGAAGGTCTCCCAGAATCCAAAAAGGATAAACCACAAGGAAAAATACAAACATGAAGTATCAACCAACTCTACTTAGGTATATTCCCATACATATACCTAAGTCAACAATTACAAAATGGCTCCCTCTCTCGAGCTCAAGTACAACCCAGTCTACACAGGAAAGCTTAACCCAGTCCACACAGGAAAGCACAACCCAGTCCACACAGGATAGCACACCCTAGTCCACACAGGATAGCACAACCCAGTCTACACAGGATAGCACAACCCAGTCCACACAGGATAGCACAACCTAGTGCACACAGGAAAGCACATCCCAGTCCACTCAGGAAAGCACAATCCAATCCACACAAGAAGATAAGTCAATCATATAAATGATAATGATTGAAAATCAAGACTCATCTCACACAGGTATATAACTTCTTGAAGAGAGGTGGAGGTGATTAGATGTAGCCTCTGAATCATCTCCTCTGCTGATCCCACGTAGGATCCTAGTACAGAAGTCGTCACTACCGAACCCACGGAGGATCCAAGTATAGTAGTCATTGCTGCCGAATCCACAGAGGATCCAAGTACAGTCGAAAACGCTACTGAACCCACAGAGTATCCTAGTACATAAGTCATCGTCGTCGAACCCACGGAGGATCCCAGCACGGTAGATGTCTTCGTCGAACCCACGGAGGATCCCAGTACGGTAGACATCGTCGTTGAACCCACAGAGTATCCCAGTCTGGTAGTCACCCTCGTTGAACCCACCGAGGATCCTAGTACGGTAGTCGTCCTCGTCGAACCCACTGAGGATCCTAGTATGGTAGTCGTCCTCGTCGAACCCACTGAGGATCCTTGTACAGAAGTCGTCACCTTCGTCGCAGCCAGCTCTAGGGTTCCCGCACACAGCACCCTCAATTCTGGGAGGGTCCGCTCCACGAGCCAAAGGGGGGTCAATACATCAACTATCATGAAGTCTAGATTTGATGTATCACAAAGTTCCATCTTGTCAACAGTAACTCAACGCGACAGACGGCGCGTCAATCGGACGCCCGGTCTGAGAGTTATTGGCTTTTTCGTCCCAGGGGCCCGGTTGGTTTTTAAGCTAAAACCAACCTGACCGTACTCCATCTATGTCCAAACCTTGAGTGGAGTTATCCAAAAGAACTGTCTCACAAATAGGAATCCAAAAAAGTCGACGGCACGTCAATCGGAAGTCCGGAGCTCAAGTTATAAGCGTTTCCGCTCCGCGAGCCCGGTTGGTTTCGTGTTCGAACCAACCCAGCCATAACCAAAGTCCTCATAAACCTTTAGTGTAATATATCAAAACGACCGTCTCGGTCCAAGGATCCCAACGCAACTGACGGTACATCGATTGGAGGTCCATATCCCAAGTTGTGGGAAAATTACTGAAAAGAGTCCAAAGTGGGGGGGTCTGGGCCCGGCCCGGCCCGGCCCAACCCCCCCCCCCCCCCCCCCCCCCCCGGGTCGGTCCAAACCGGGTCGACCTGACCCAGGTCTGGGTCTGGCCCGGCCGGGGGGGCGCGCTGGCTCGGCCAGCGGGCCGAGCAGGGGGGGACGCGGCCCCCTCTCTTTTGCGCTCCACGAATGCGGCGGGCACCACGTCCTCCTCCGGATCCCGCGTGGCGGTTCCTGCCGGCGGTGTGCCAGGGCGCTGCTTCCTCCGGGCGGCCGACCGCCGGCGCCACCAGAAATTTCCTCGAGCCACCGGAGTCGTTTCGGTGGTCCGTTCTTGCTCTCGTTTGCGCCTGCGGTCGTCTGAGGACCCGCTCTTCACTACGACAGCCTTCAAACGCCGTTGCGGTCCCGTTCCATCATCACCCAACGTTCTGCACATCAAGAACAGAAAAACGGTGGGTTAGGACTTGTTTGTTTGTCCTCACCCACCGCGTTAGTGGTTTGAAACAACTGCCAACAATTTCCCCACAAAAAATAATCCCCAACCCGCAATTAATAACATTCGTGGATCAACTTGATGATGAGTTGATCCGCATTCTTTGTTTGGAAGGAAACAATCACAAGAATATTAACATTCTAAAATCAAACCCCTACCTCTTAGTAGTTCTTTGTCGCGCGTTCGTCCTCAAGGGGGTTTAAGGCCTCGGTGTCGCTTTTCGGCTCCGATAATCGAAAGGCGTTAAAGAAGAAGAAATTTTTTCGGCGTTCTTCATTCTTCGCTGGGGCAGAAGCCCGTCAGAGGTTCGCCAGAGAATGCTCCAATTTCTTTCCTCCACACATTATCGGTGTGCCAAAATATAAAGAAGCACGTCAAAACATTGTCATAATGGTTTCATTAAAGTGTTGTTACGCTATGAGTTTAATGACCCATTAATGAGCCTCATTGATGTGCATCGTCACCGCCCTGTCGTTGCCCCGCCACCCAAAAAGGGATAAGGAAAAATAAAATAATTTATTTAAATTATTTTATTATTTTTCTCAAAAGGTCCCAAAAAAAAACTTTTTCTCTCGGCCCTTGTCGGCCGAATTTAAACTTAGCCTTGGAAAATTCCGACACTGTGAATTAATTGGTTCCCTCATATTTTAATTCTGAGCACCGGTTCAAAAGTTATAAAAACCCGCTCATTCGTTCACTGAACGTACCTGGGCTAAACTTCAAAAATTGATTCTGGGCACACCGGGCCTTGGAATCAAGCGCCGTCAGAAACTGCGTACTTGTAAAATCCAAAAGATATTTTTTTTTAAAAAAATCCCTTGAAATTTATGGGTCTTTACATTACTCCCACCTCAGGGTTTTACATCCCCATAAAGCTACATTATAAACTTGGGAAACAAATGTAGGTATTGAGCACGCATCTGAGCCTCTTGCTCCCATGTGCTCTTCTGGAGGTTCTCGTACTGCCAACGAATGCGCACCAGAGGTATCGAACATCCACGTAGGACTCGCTCCTGTCGATCCTCGATCTCCACCGGGACCTCCGCAAAAGTCACCCCATCATTGATATCCAACTCCCTGTGGTCGATGATGTGTGTCAGGTCGTGCACATATCTCCTCAGCTGAGATACATGAAAGACGTCGTGCACCTGGTGCGGCTGAGGTGGAAGGGCCAGGCGGTAATCCACCTCGCCTACCCTGTTGAGGACCTGGAAAGGTCTGATGAAGCGTGGAGATAACTTGTCACCGTGGCCAAATATCTGTAATCCACGTCGAGGTGAGACCCATAAGAAAACATGGTCTCCATCATCAAACTCCAGTGGTCTCTACCTCCTAACATCATAGGACTTATGTCTGCTCTGTGCAGTCTTCATCTGCTCCAGGATGATCTGCACCTTCTCTGACGTAGCATGAACCATCTCCAGTTCTACACGTACTCACTCCAACACTATCCACAAGTGATATCTGAAAACGCAGCCAGCTGCTGTCTCGCCACTCCTAATAGCTGAATGTCTGATCTCCTACCAAGAGCATCCGCTACAACGTTCCCCTTCCCAGTAGTATAAATTGTCTCGATTTCATAGTCCTGGAAGAACTCAAGCCATCGACACTATATCTGGTTCATTTCCTTCTGAGAAAAGATACACCTAAGACTATTAAGTTGGTGATAATCGTAAACTGTTCGCTTGATGAATAATGGGTGAGACTAACCATTTGTAAGAACTTAACTCCACCCTTCTTCGTCTGCGATCTACATGGGCTGTTGAGATTCCTACTCTATCGAAAAGAGAAATTTGGTCCCATCACCTGGATGAACCATGTCCTTTGCCTAATACATTCAATCCTATCATGAACGGTACTATTTCATTCCATGGACGACGTCGTAAGTCCTCAATGCTACTACCAAGAGATCCAACTATTACTCTCGCCTCCAAGGGTCGAGTCACACTGTCAGCAGAAGTGTGTGGTCACTGGGTATCCTCTTGTAGGTTTCTCGAAAGTGAGGATCAAGTAAACAGTTTTAAATCGGAACCTCTTAGTATCAACCATACAAGTGGACAGGAAGGTAAACGTCACAATGAACAAGTGTATTTTATTACTGCAGCTCAAGTACAAGACACAAGACATCCAAAAACAAAGACATTAACAAAGATAGAAGCAACTTGAACAAAAGTCTCCATGCCTGGAGCTAGTCCCTCTCCTTCCCGTCTGCTCCCGGAGCTCTATGGTCACAGGCCTCGGCTGCCTGTAGCTGAGCTCTCCCCTGTCCAGCCATTCTCTGCAGTCGAGGTGGTCCTCCTGGTGGTGGTGGTGGTAGGGCCTCGAAACGTCATCCACCATCTACTATTTTCCGAGCCCCTCTGCCACATCCGCCTGCTCCCGACAGACCACCACAGTCGAACCTCTACCTGGTAGGTCCCTCTACCTCCCGTTTCTCATCTGCAGGGTGGTTTGGGTAGTCTCGATCCATGTGACCTTGCCCACCGCATGCATAACACTACCTGCTCCTCGTATAGCTGGCTCTGTGCCGTGTGCCCCGCACATCCGAACCTGTATCTTGAGGTTGCCCACCTGACGGCCTGGTTCGCTTGGACCCCTGCATCTGTTTTCTACTGCCGGCTGTAGAAGACTCTGCTACGTGACGTCCTGTGGAGGGCCTTGCTGCTGGAGACTGCTTAGTGAGAAAACTCTCCACAATAAGGGCTCTCTCCAGCACCCTCGCTTGCGTCGGGATGTTGAGGGAGATCATCGAAGCCCTGATCTCATGTCCGAGTCCCTACACAAAGGTCCGGTCCTAGAAGAATGGGTCTCATACCATGTCCGTGGAGTAGCACGAGAGGTCGGTAAACCTCATCGAGTACTGAACCACTGACATGATGCCCTGTCGCAACTGTAGTAACTCCCGGATGCGCACCGCACGGAGGGTGCCAGGAATGAACTCCGAGAAGAAGGGGCTTTCAAAGTCCGTCCAAAGCAGTGATGCCTCGTCATGCACCTGGAGCATCAGGCTCCACCATCTACCTGTTGCTGCGTGTAGGAGACTCGCGGCAAGGATCACCATGAGGTCTGCTGGTGTCCCTACCAATCTGAAGACTCGAACTACAGCCTCTAGCCAATCCTCGGCTGCCTGAGGGCCTGTCTCTATAGCATCCCGTCTTTTTATAACATAAACTTTCATTTCATTACACAGAACTGAGGATCTTTAAGGTTTAGTGTCTTGGAAACAAGGAACATAATACATGAAAACAACATAAAACATTCTTCTTAAACACTTGAAAGGCTTATACTTAAGTTCATACTAGGTTGATTACCTCATCTCATGACCTGGGGACATACATCAAAATAAAGGGTGAGCAGAAGGCCCAGTAAGGGAAACAAGAGAAACAGTTTACATGTGAACTTAAGATACTTCAATAAGGACATGAAAAGAACTTTAAGGCATGAGAAAGAAATCATGAGATACATCATAATAAAAATAACATTTTTCATAACTTGAAGATGTGTCTGCAACATTTAATATTGACAATCATTTCGTTTCACCAAGCTCCATCCCCAAGGTGTCATTAAAAATTACCAAGGTTATTCACCAAGGTATCAGTCTAAAAGTCATCTCTAGAGATTAAGTCTTTACCCAATTCATTGGAGTGCTATCTGGTCGCACCCTTGACATGTCTTTATTATCATGTGATCCACATATATCATCATCAATCATTTCATAAACAACCCATATGGCATAAAATAAATGGGTTTCATTTCATAATCATAACTTTTTAAAAACTTCTTTAATGACATGATCATTATGTCACTTTAAACCCACGGAAAGGGAAATCGGGTTTCATGTATGTAAATACTAGAATTTAAAATAGATCATTTTGATATATATGTGAATACCCCTATATAAATAAGATCTTTGAGTATTCACTTAATAACATATATTAATTTTTAAAAAATGAGAGAGGCATTTTGAGACGAAAATTCTGCAGCATAACGGCTATGTTACAAGGTTTTAGAAAACATTGAAAAGAGAGGGTACATGGGTCACCCACTCATAAATGATCCATAAAACAGTAGGGGGCAGAATATAAGGGATATTAATCATGGTAATGAAATTTTAAGGACATACCATTTGAAATGAAAAACATGGAAGTAAGACAATAATAAGATTTCTCTTATAAAAATTCGGCAGCCTAACGGCGTCACTTAAACTTCAATAAAAGAAGATTTGACAAGATAAAATAGGGTCTCTCATCATATGATAATAAGAGATAAGTATGATAGATATATAGATCATACCCCAACATAATAAAAAGGAACTTGAAAGACTTGACATGAAAATAGAACTTGAAAAATGAGAAGGGTGAAAGAATCCCTTAAAAATTCGGCAACCTAACGGCGTCACTTAAACTTTCATAAAACGAAATGATTAGAGTAATAGGGGATATCTCATAATATAAACATGAAAAGGGAAGTAAGAGGAATATAAAAGAACATCATCTCACATAAGAACATGGAGCATAAAAGGAATGACATAAAAGAGATTACATGAAAAGAAAGAGAGAGGTCGGATCCCTTACCTTAAAACGTAACTCTTAAAACTCAAAGGCTTGGACCTTGAGGGCTTGGGGGCACCTTGGGAGGACTCCTTGGGAGGTAAGGAGACCATGAATTCATTAGGGGAGAGTTGGGAGTGAAAACTAAAGGAGGAAAGGGTGGTTATTTATAGGTAAAGTGAGGGGACAAGGCATTAATGGCCAAGGGACACCTCACAAGTGCTTTTCTCAAAACCATGTGCTCTCCCATGGCATTTACCATGGAGTTAGGCCACATGGGGCCCCCAAAACAATAATTCATCACCGAAATCCAAGTATATTAGTCATCGCTACCGAACCCAAGGAGGATCCAAGTACAGTTGACAACGCTGCTGAACCCACAGAGGATCCTAGTACAGAAGTCATTGTCGTCGAACCCACAGAGGATCCCATCATGGTAGACGTCATCGTCGACTCCACAGAGGATCCCAGTACGGTAGACGTCATCGTTGAACCCACAGAGGATCCCATTACGGTATTCGTCCTCGTCGAACCCACCGAGGATCCTAGTACGGTAGTCGTCCTCGTCAAACCCACTGAGGATCCTAGTACTGTAGTCGTCCTCGTCGAACCCACTGAGGATCCTTGTACGGAAGTCGTCACCTTCGTCACAGCCAGCTCTAGGGTTCCCGCACACAGCACGCTCGATTCAGGGAGGGTCTTCTCCACGATCCAAGGGGGTTCAATACATCAAATATCAAGAAGTCTAGAGTTGATGTATCACAAATTTCAGTCTCGTCAACAGTAACTCAACGCGACAGACGGCGCGTCAATCGGACGTCCGGTCTGAGAGTTATTGGTTTTTCCGTCCCAAGGGCCCGGTTGGTTTTTAAGCTAAAACCAACCCGACCATACTCCAGCTGCATCAAAACCTTGAGTGGAGTAAGAAAAAATAACCTTCTCACTAAGAGTAATCCAAAAAATTCGACGGCACGTCAATCAGACGTCCGGAGCTCAAGTTATAAGCGTTTCCGCTCCACGGGCCCGGTTGGTTTCGTGTTTGAACCAACTCGGTTGTATCCAAAGTCCTCCTAAACCTTAATTGTAATATACTGAAACGACCATCTCAATCCAAGGATCCCAACGCAACTAACGGTGCATCGATCGGAGGTCTGTAGCCCAAGTTATGGGCAAATGACTGAAAACAGTCCGAAGTGGGGGGGTCTGGGTCCGGCCCGGTCTGACCCCCCCCCCCCCCAAGGGTCGGCCCGAACCGGGTCCGGGTCTGGCCCGACGGGGCGTGGCCCAACCCAGTCCGCGCGACCCGCCCCGGCCTGGCCGGGGGGGCATGCTGGCTCGGATAGTGGTCCGAGCAGGGGGGGACGCGGTCCTTCCTCCTTTGCACTCCACGGACGCAGCAGGCGTCGCTTCCTCCTCCGGATCCCGCGCGGCTACAGGATCCAGCCACCTGCCACCGTGGCTTCAGCCATGGTGGCTCCTGTCGGCGGCACACCAGGGGGGCCGCCACCTCCGGGTAGCCAGCCGGTGCCGGCCGCTGGAAATTTTCGCGGGCCACCGGAGTCATTCCAGTGGTCCGTTCTTGCTCCCGTTTGCACCTGCGGTCATCTCGGGACATGCTCTTCACTAAGAAGGCCTTCAAACGCCGTTGCGGTCCCGTTCCATTATCTCCCAATGTTCCGCACATCAAGAACATAAAAATGGTGGGTTCGTACTTGTTCGTTTGTCTGCACCCACCGCGTTAGTGGTTTGAAACAACTCCCAACAATTTCCCCGCAAATAATAATCCCCAACCCGCAATTAATAACATTCGTGGATCAACTTGATGATGAGTTGATTCGCGTTCTTTGTTTGGAAGGGAACAATCACGAGAATATTAACATTCTAAAATCAAACCCCTACCTCTTAGTAGTTCTTTGTCGCGCGTTCGTCCTCAAGGGGGGTTAAGGCGTCGGGGTCGCTTTCCGGCTCCAATAATCGAAAGGAGTCGAAGAAGAATAAGTTTTTTCGGCGTTCTTCGTTCTTCGTTGGGGAAGAATTCCGTCAGAGGTTCGCCATAGAATCCTCCAATTTCTTTCCTCAACACATTCTCGGTGTGCCAAAATATAAAGGAGCATGTCGCAGTGTTTCTATAATGGTGTCATTAAAGCGTCGTTATGCTATGAGTTTAATGACCCATTAATGAGCCTCATTGATGTGCATCGTCACCGCCCTGTCGCTGCCCCGCCACCCAAAAAGGGAGAAGGAAAAATAAAATAATTTTTTTAAATAATTTTTTTATTTTTCTCAAAATGTTCGGAAAAAAAAACTTTTTCTCTCGGCCCTTGTCAGCCGAAGTTAATCTTTTCCTAGGTGAATCTCGGCACTGTGAATTCATCGGTGCCCTCGGATTTTAATTCCGAGCATCGGTTAAGAAGTTATAAAAACCCACTCATTCGTTCACTGAACGTACCCGAGCTAAACTTTGAAAATTGATTCTAGGCACATCGGGCCTCAGAATCAAGCGCCGTCAGAAACTGCGTACTCGTAAAATCCCAAAGTTTTTTTTTAATTTCTTGAAATTTACGGGTCTTTACACAGTGTGTCTGACACCACTTAAAGTGTCTATCTTTTGTTTAAAATGGACTTCATTTTAAGTGAAAACAACTGGCATGTGGAAAATAGACCAAACGGATTATGATTGTGTCAATACTTTAGAACAACAATCCATGGGTCATATGTGATGTGTACGAGTCAACCCCTCCTCAATCTGAGGCGCGGTGTGGCCGACACCATTCATAGTATCTCTCTTTTGTTTAAAATGGGCATTATTTTAAGTGAAAACAACAAATGACATACAAAAAACTGAGCAAACTCGTTCGAAATGTGTTTATGATTTAGGAGAACGATCCATGGGTCATATGTGATGTGTACGAGTCAACCCCGCCTCAATATGAGGCACAGTGTGGCCGGGATCACTCTAAGTGCCTCTCTTTTGTTTAAAATGGACAACATTTTAAGTACATATGGAAAACTGACCAAACGGATTTGTATTGTGTTGATACTTTAGAAAAACGATCCATGGGTCATATGTGACGTGTATGAATTAACCCCGCCTCAATCTGAGATGCGGTGTTGTCGGCACAACTCAAAGTGTCTGTCTTTTGTTTCAAAAGGACATCATTTTAAGTGAAAACATTAACTGACATACAGAAAACTGACCAAACGCATTAAGATTGTGTTGATACTTTAGTAAAATGATCCATGGGTCATTTGAGACGTGTACGAGTCAACCCCATCTAAATCCAAGATGCGGTGTGGTCGGTACCACTCTAATTGTGTCTCTTTTGTTTAAAATGGACAGGATTATAAGTGAAAAGAACAACTAGCATACGAAAAAACTGACCAAGCGCATTCAGAATCTGTTGATAATTTATCACAACGATCCATGGATCATATGAGACGTGTACGAGCCAACCTGGGCTCAATCCGAGTTGCGGTGTGGCCGAGATCACTCTAAGTGTCTCTCTTTTGTTTAAAATGGACAACATTTTAAGTACATATGGAAAACTGACCAAACGGATTCTGATTGTGTTGATAATTTATCACAACGATCCATGGGTCATATGAGACGTGTACGAATCAGACCCACCTCAATCTGAGATATGGTGTGGCCGGCACCACTCAAAGTGTCTGTCTTTTGTTTCAAAAGGACATCATTTTAAGTGAAAACATCAACTGGCATACAGAAAACCGACCAAACGCATTCGGATTGTGTTGATACTTTATTAAAATGATCCATGGTTCATTTGAGACATGTACGAGTCAACTCTGTCTAAATCCGAGATGCAGTGTGGCCGGTACCACTCTAACTGTGTCTCTTTTGTTTAAAATGGACAGGATTATAAGTGAAACGAACAACTGGCATACGAAAAACTGACCAAACGCCTTCAGAATCTATTGATAATTTATCACAATGATCCATGGGTCATATGTGACGTGTATGAGCAAACCCGGGCTCAAACCAAGTCACGGTGTGGCCGAGATCACTCTAAGTGTCTCTATTTTGTTTAAAATGGACAACATTTAAGTACATACATAAAACCAACCAAATGCATTTGGTTTCCATTGAAACTTTAGGATAATGATCCATGGGTCATATGTGACGTGTAAGAGTCAACCTCGCCTCAATCCGAGGTGCGGTGTGGCCGAAACCACTCAAAGTGTCTCTCTTTTGTTTAAAATAGACTTCATTTTAAGTGAAAACAACAACTGACATACGGAAAACTGACCAAACACTTTCGGAATATGTTGATACTTTAGGACAATGATCCTTGGGTAATTTGTGACGTGTAAAAGTTAACATTGCCTCAATATGAGGCACGGTGTGGCCGGTATTACTCTAGGTGTATGTATTTTGTTTAAAATGGACATCATTTCTAGTAAAAACATATGGTATACGAAAAACCGATCAAATTATGAATTGAATTCTGGATTCTCTTGAAACTTTAGGAAAACGATACATGGGTCATATGTGATGTGTATGAGTCAACTGCGCCTCAATACGAGTCATAGTGTGGCCGAGATCACTCTAAATGTCTCTCTTTTGTTTAAAATGGACAACATTTTAAGTACATGCGGAAAACCGACCAAACGGATTCTGATTGTTTTGATAATTTAGCACAACAATACATTGGTAATATATGACGTGAAAAAGTTAACCCAGCCTCAATCCTAGGCGTGGTGTGGCCGACTCCACTCAAAGTGTCTCTCTTTAGGTTAAAATGGACTTCATTTTATGTGAAAACAACAACTGACATACAGAAAACTGACCAAACGCATTCAGATTCTATTAAACCTTTAGGAAAATGATCCATGGGTCATTTGTGACGTGTACGAGTCAAACCTGCCTCAATTCGAGGTGCGGTGTGGCCAGAACCATTTGAAGTGTCTCACTTTTTTTTGAAATGAATAACATTTTAAGTGAAAAGTACAACTTACATACGGAAAACCGACCAAACACATTCGGATTGTGTTGATACTTTAGGAAAATGATATTTGGGTTATTTGTGACGTGTACGAGTCAACTCATCCTCAATACGAGGTGCGGAGTGTCCGTCACCACTCGAAGTGTCTCTCTATAGTTTAAAATGGACTTCATTTTAATTGAAAACAACAACTGACATACGGAAAACCGACCAAACGCATTCAGATTCTATTGAAACTTTAGGAAAACATTTCATGAGTCATTTTTAACGTGTACAAGTAAACTCCGCCTCATCATGAGGCTAGGTGTGGCCGACACCACTCAAAGTTTCTCAGGTTTATTTGAAATAAACAACATTTTAAATGAAAACAACAACTGACATACGGAAAACTGACTAAACGCATACGGATTCCGTTGAAACTTTAGGAAAACAATCCATGGGTTATATGTGACGTTTACATGTCAACCCAGCCTCAATCCAAGGCGCGGTTTGGATGGAACCACTCTAAGTGTCTCTCTATAGCTTAAAATGGACTTCATTTTAATTGAAAACAACAACTGACATGAGGTAAACCAACCAAATGCATTCGGATTCTATTTAAACTTTAGGAAAACAATCCATGGGTCATATGTGATGTGTAAGAGTCAACCACACCTCAATCTGAGTTGCAATGTGTCTGGGATCACTCTAAGTGTCTCTCTTTTGTTTAAAATGGACAACATTTTAAGTACATATAGAAAACTGACCAAACGGATTCTGATTGTGTTGATACTTTATCACAACGATCCATGGGAAATATATGAAGTGAAAGAGTCAATTACGCCTCAATCTGAGGCCCGGTGTGGCTGGCACCACTCAAAGTGTCTCTCTTTAGTTTAAAATGGACTTCATTTTAAGTGAAAACAATAACTTACATACGGAAAACTGACCAAATGCATTCAGATTCTGTTTAACCTTTAGAACAATGATCCATGGGTCATTTGTGACGTTTATGAGTCAACCCCACCTCAATCGAAGGCACGGTGTGGCCGAAACCACTCAAATTGTCTCTCTTTCGTTTAAAATAGACTTCATTTTAAGTGAAGATAATAAATGACATACAGAAAACCGACTAAATGCATTCTGATTCCATTGAAACTTTAGGACAGCGATCCTTGGGTCATATGTGATGTGTAAAAGTCAACCCCACCTCAATCTGAGTCCTAGTGTGGGAGGCACCACTCAAAGTTTCTCATTTTTTTTAAATGAACAACATTTTAAGTGAAAACAATAACTGGCATACGGAAAACTGACCAAATGCTTTCAAAATATGTTGATACTTTAGGACAACGATCCATGGGTCATATGTAACGTGTACGAGTAAACCCCGCCTCAGTTAGAGCCACGATGTGGCTGGTATCACTCCAAGTGTATGTATTTTGTTTAAAATGGACATCATTTTTAGTAAAAACAACGGGTATACGAAAATATGAACAAACATATTCGAATTCTATTGATACTTTTTCAGTTTTTTATGTATTGATAATTAAATTATGTATGTATTTAATTATGAATTGAATTCCGGATTCCACATACAATTGTCATCTAAATTTTAAATTGAATTCTCAATAAATTATGTATGTTTATAATTACGTTATGAATTTTGATTTAATTCTGGATGTGAATAGTTCAAGAATTCATTATATGTTAAATGTGTATGAATTTGTTCTCTATATGTATGTATTAGTTTGTTATTGTAGGTAGCAGAATGGAATGGAGGCTGCTGTGCAAAATTAGAGGCTGCTGTGCAAATTGCAGGCTGCTGTGCAATTTGCACAGCATAGCCTATGCCAACAGTTTCAAACCGTTGGCATAGGCTTATAATAACCCTTTATCAATGGTTTACAAATCTTTGGGAATGGTTTAAAGGGATTTTTTACCAATGGTTCAAAGAGAACCATTGGTAAAAACCTTTCCCAACGGTTCTAAACCGTTGGGGAAGACTGAATTTTCATTAGGTTTACCAACGGTTTGGTGTAAACTGTTGGTAAAACTTATGCCAACAGTTCTTTGTAAACTGTTTGTATAGGTTTTCCCAATGGCTTACTTCCCCACGGTTTTCAGAACCGTTGGTATATGTTATACCAACGGTTCTGCAGCCTTTCCCAACGGTTCAGAACCGTTGGGAAAAGCCCCATTTACAGTAGTGTTTGATAATTATATTGTAATTCAACCGTATGGATTTTAAAATTTGTAAGGGTTCTATGAAGATAATGTTCCAAGATAATAACATGTTTTATTTATTCTTTCTATGGGTTTTAAATGTTTTATTTGATCAATATTGACATAAAATAGCTCGTGATTATTGATTCTTGTGACTCTTACCTTAGTTAAATATTTATTCCATGTTGAATGTTTATTGATCTAGGTTTGATGGGTATGAGTTATCTTATTTTATACTCATGATATTTGATTATATAATAATAAACCTATACTAACATTATTCTCATTGATGACATTCAGTTTTTAATACTTATGTTTACCATTAATGATTATTTGAGCTCACGCTTCTTATGTTTCCTTTTCCCCAGGTTACGAAGAATGGTGTTAACTAATTTGTGCCTAGAAAGTTTTCTAATGTGAATAATATTTTGGGATATGTTTAAGACTTAATATGGAATATGAAAATTTGGGTTTAATGGGAGATTATGTTAATATTTATGAACCATTTTTTTATAAATCCAAGTTATTTAGGGTTTATATTAATTCTCTAAGACTCTAAACCTAAAAGGTCCTTGTGTATGTAAGTGATTCAATATTTAATTCTAATGTTGTTAGTTTTGGATGGAAAAAATTGGATCACCTTCATCGATATCAAATCCAAAAATGTAAATTTTATGATCTTAGAATTGGATTTAGGAGTGTAGTTTTGGGACAGTTATATCAATTTTAGAGAAGATATAATAGGGAGTGTCCTTTTATAAGTGAGGGAGAGGACACACTTAGAATTTTTCAAAAGATTATAAAATATTAATATCTTAATAAATCAAAATAGCTCAAAAATGACTCATATTAGAAGAAGAGATGTTATGGTGTCTAAATATGACCATAAAATATTATTAAGACAACTTTGTAATTCATTTTAACCCTTATCATTATATATTTAACAATTTTATCTTGTTTTAACTCTTACCATTGTAACTAAATTCTTTACTAAATTTAATATTCATAATTACCAAAAATTAAAGTGTTCTCATTACCAAATTTTCAAATACCAATTCCAAACATGGATTCTATTTTATCAAATAAAATATCTATAAGTTTTGGAAATTACATTTAAAATAAACCTACAAAACGTGACAATAACATTTTTCTGGATAAATGAATTTTTAAGTATAAAAAAGTTTTTATACCAAAATAAATTTTAATTTTAATTCAGATTTTAATGACCCAAAATTTTATAAATAAAATTCCCTTTTTTAGTTAGATTAAATTCATTATTAAGTATAAATTTATAGAAATGCATGCACTTATTTGGTTTTTTAGGAATATTACATCCTATCAAATTTAAAAAAAATCATTAGGTATCATAACCATTTATAATATATCCATTAAATAGTGATATTATTATTATTACATATTTATGGGTTACGAAAAATCCAATTGACATGGAAAATGGAGTCATGGCCTCAACCAGTAGGATCATACCCTTTGAAGCCCATTTATCAGAGCTTCTGAGGGAGATAACATCTTAGGTATTTGTAATTTTCCAATCCCAAGATGAGATTCAATAACTAAAGCATGTGGGAAACTGTTTATAGGATAAGTTCAAACTCATTGAGATCACAACCCAAACCATGTTCACCGAACCACCCTAAGAAAACCTCATTATTGCACATCTTATCCTTAGGTCATTAACTAGTGTGATAAAGAGATATGTATATCAACCCTAATAGCATGAATATTTATATTTAATTTTTTATGAAATAATGATTATATTTATTCCTTATTTATTTTACTTAATAAATGATTAAATAATGAGTTTGATAAAAATTATATTTCAATATGAAAAAACTTGAATTGTAATTTTGGGTAAAAAGTAGTTTAAATTAAGAAATTATTTTTTAATAATTCATGAATTTTAAAAATAAATTATATTTTAATAAAATATTATTATTAAATAATATTTTATAATTATATTTTATAATATAATTCTATAAAGTCAAAAATAATTTTTATAAGGGTTAGAAAACTGTTATTGTCAAAAAACCAGTATTTTTCAATAAACAGAGATTTTGATTTAAAAATAAAAATTATTATATTTATATATTTATTTTGATAATATAAATATTATTTCTGGATTCATAACATCAAAATTATCCAATGGTGAATTTTTCATAATTTTCTGAGATAGTCAAATTTTTGGGTAAAAATTAAATATTGTATAAATATACAGTGTGTATTCTGACATCATAATGACCCAAAATTAATGTAATATATTCCATAAAAGTTATCCAAAAACAAATATATATTTTACCCTTTAAAATAATTTGTTTTTTAGGTTATTTTTTTAATTTTATAAACCCTTTATGAATCCTCCAAAATCTATACTATATAATAATGTTTTAAAATCAATTCTTTATGAACATGACTCACTTCCACATCATCGAGGGTAATATTTTAATGATTTATATTATAGAACTTATAAAATAATTAAAACCACTCCTCTTTGGTAGAAAACTTGGGCAAAAACCATGTTAAGGTTTATTTTTTATTACTTTATTGTATAGATTCCAAAACTTATGTTTAGGAAATATTAAAGAACTCCACAATATTTTCCAATATAAACCCACCCAAGATACAATTTATCTTCACTAGAAAACCATTAATTACTTCCTTGATCTTATTTTACCTCTCTAAATCTCTCCCAAGGTTCCCCCAAGCTATCAATAAGCTCCTCCAAATCTTTTTGAAACACCCTCTCAATGTAAGGGATCCTCTCCTTATCCTCTTTATTCAAGCACCTTATTTATTTTATGCCTTTTGATTTCCAATTAATAATATTGGGATATGTTTTTCCACATACCTAATACTATCATTTTTATTTAAAAATTATTATATGCCACTTTATCTCTCATTAAACCATTTTATGAATCTTTAAGTACTGTCATTATGCTGTCGAAATTTTACTACGATTTTTCATGGAAAACAATTGTGAAGTGAATTATCATACCGATTTACACCCAAGGTTATTCACCTATATGTACCAATAATTATTTTATTTTTGAATTACATATATTTAACCAACACTCCTCAATCATGTGGTTAATATATATGAAATACATTCTTATGTTATATGATCTATGTGGAACACTTATGTATTTGCATGATATGATTGTGATGGGTGTACCCAGATAGTTCCCCAATACATTAGGTAATGTTTTAATCTCATGATATTCCATTTAATGTGCATAGGATATTATAATAAGCATTATATTTTATTATTTCTTGGTGTTTAACCTTGAATTATGTATATGATATCAAGTTTTAAGTTTTTATCTCATTCCCATGTTGCCTTTAGGCTATCATGTTATATCATGCCTCATTATTCATGATTATTATTATTACCTCTTATGTAACATTGTTATGAATATTGGATCACATGTATTTATTTTTACTATATAATTATTATTTTATTCTCTTAATCATATTTATATATCACCCCTTTCTTATGTATATCCCCAAGTTATCCCATGCATTTTCAGAGGAATGGTGGATTTTAAGAGTATGTTAAGAAAGTTTTAAATAAAGTCATTATATCCCTATTTTTGATGTTATATTATGTACCTAATCACCTAAATAAACTATGTATCTCAATATTCGAGGTTTTATTAATTGAAACTTTATGTAATAAATCATAAATTAAGGTGTAATAGAGATATGGGTTGTTTTAGTTTGTATCATAGGAAATTTTAGTTATTTTGGGGATTAGGATTATAAAACTCTAGTTAAAACCTCAGGGATAAGACTAAACATAAAAAAACATACATAAATTCTAATAAAGTATAAATTAATTGTCTTCTAAACAAATACATACTTGTCTAGATACTGCAATTTTATATAGCTCTAGAACAGATGTACCTAGGGGTAACAACCCCAAAAACACTATATTGAGCTAAACATGATCGGGAACTGGTTTATGATGACGGGCCTTGCTTTGAACCTATTTTGAAATTCTTAGGGGATATTCTTTGTTAAATTCACAATCCCATTAAGAACTATTATTAAGGGAACAAAATATATCTATAAGATTTTATGTTAGTAAATAGATCATGGATAACTTAGACTGAATCCTAGAAATTCATAGGATATGGAACATAAGTCATTTAATATTTATCCATTTAACATTTATAGTTTCCATTTGGTTTGTTTAAATCATCCCTAATTTTCCCTTTATTCTATCCAATGTTCATAAATATGAGGAACCAAGTCAACAACCAATGTAAGTGTAAATTTAATGACTACCCAAATGATATACCCAACCCGATGAGAGCATGAATCATGAACTTCATGACTATAATTTCTCAACTGAATCAAGTTTTGAACTAAATTCTGAATCGAGAGGAATTCCCAAATCACCCTAAGAAATAGAATGTTTCAGTTGATACCATCATGTGAAAAAGTCCTCTGGCTTTCAGTAGATCTTTTGATCCATTAATTCTGAAACAATAGATCAGGTACACTAAAAATATCTTCTTCTTCCTTTAATGCTCTGAGCAAGAGAATTTTTTATTGGTTGTTTATTGTATGTAAGGATAATTTGATCAATGGTAGACTTCGGATGATTATTTTAATCCTGAGGAGGGTATAGGAGTGATGGAGTGGAATTAATTTAGTAAAATGTTTTTTGATAAATATTTTCCTTACATTCTCCAACTAAAAATAGAGAAAGACATTTATAGCCTCAATTAATAGGACAAAGAATCTATCAGGGAATACGAGGAAAATTTTATAAGACTTTAATGATACGCATATGGAATTTTTTTACCCCTGAATATAAATTTTACCACTTATAAGGTGTACTTAATCCATTACTATGAAACACCTTATAAATTCAATACTTTGAAAGTTATAAGGAAATTTTTTGATGTTTGCTCAATGTCATATTGAAGATCAATGAATCTCAAGGGTATCATGAGGATAATAAGTGAAAAGTGGAGTTTAATTATGGTGGTTTCATAGATAAATCTAAAGGTTTCAAGAAATTTCAACATCCCACTTTTCAAAAGTCTTCGGAGAAGCACTCTAGAAATTTACTGGAGGTGATGAGGAAATTATTTAAGTGTGGAAAGGATGGTCACCTAGTAAGATATTACTGATGGGAGAAACTCACCAATGTGATGAAAGATAGGAATTCTCCAATCAACCCTCATCATATTGTCCAAATTTTAAACTCACAAGAACAAGGACACTATGTGATTCATTACCCTAAGCCAAGGGTTGTTGAAGATAATAAATGCCAAAAACCTCCAAGATAGTAAGGGAAATCATATGTTATTACAACCACATAGTTGGATCCCAATAATGAATTAGTGATAGGTATGATAGTTATCCATTCAATAATAAAAAAATTACTTTTTGATTATGTCTTTATGAATTATTTTGTATCTTTAAAGTTTAATAAAACTATTGAAATGCCATCACAAATAATGGAAGTGGAGTTTTTAGTGAAAATAGAAAATGGGGGAATTATTTCATCCCTATTATATAATGCCTCCCATATCCACATATGTAGGATGAAATTCCCAGAGAAATTTTCATACTACCTTTAGTGTAATTTTATTTTATTCTAGGAATTTATTGGCTTTAATTATATATATCCAAAATAAATTATTGGGATAAGGAAATCACCCTCCGTATTACAAAACTCCCTTTTATTCTATAAAAGTGTAAGGAGGAGGATGAATCTTATTTGGTAGAATCATCATAATCATAGATACCATTTCCATAGGATCAAGTATATAATTCCTAAATGATTAAGTATAAATAAAATATCATCCTTGAATACATTTCTATTGTGATGGAATACACTAATGTGTTTCTTGGATAATTTCCTATTCTTTCTCCTAGCAGAGAGGTTCAATTTTCAATCAAGCTTATACTCAAAGATTTTCCAATATCCAAGACTCTATATAGAATGGTTATGTTTTAACTTAAGGAAATAAATAAAGAACTATATAAGAATCTAGATAAATGGTTTATATGCCCGAGTGTTTCACCATAGGGTGAACAAGTCCTCTTCGTCGAGAAGAAGGATGGGTCAAGGAGCCTCTGCATTGATTATCATGAGCTCAAAAAAATCATGATAAATAAAAAGTATCCTCTTCAATGGATTGATAATTTTTTCAATAATATATATGGATACTTGTATTTATATAAGATAGATATTCATTCTAGATATTTTCAAGTGAAGGTAAAGAAGGAGGATATCCACAAGTCTGATTTTTGTACAATGTATGGACACTATGAGTTCATAGTGATGCCATTTGGACTCATGAATGTTCCATAAATATTAATAGACTTGATAAATATAGTCTTTAGATATTAACTCAACCAATTTTTCATAGTATTTATAGAGTATATTCTTATCCAATACAAAATAAATAAGGAATATGATGATCATTTTAATACTATACCAAGGACCTTATAGAAAGAAAATATGTATGAAAAATATAGTAAATGTGAGTTATGGCTGGAGAAAGTAACTTTCCTAGGGAATTTCATTACCAGTAAATGGATATCTATATATCCTTCAAAAATAGTGACAATTTAAGGGTGTACAAGACCAACCTCTATAAGTGAAATCCATATTTTCCTTGGATTATTTGGGTACTATAATCAATTTATGATAAAATTATCATGATTTTCAATCCCCATGACCAAGATAACTTAAAAAGGAGTCAAGTTTGATTGGAATGATTAATTTAAGGAAATTTTTAAAGACATAAAGAAGAGGCTAATCACTGCATATATTCTCACATTACCCACTAGTGGTGAAGGATTTGTGATCTATAGTGATGAATATAAAAAGTTATTAGGTTGTGTACTTATGAAAAATGAAAAATTGATAGTATATTCATCCTTCTAACTAAAGATCCATGAGTATAACTACCCAAATCATGATCTAGAATTGGATACAGTGATATTTTCATTAAAAATTTGGCATTATTATCTCTATGGGGAGAAGTGTGATATATATATGGACTATTAAATCCTAAAGTATATATTAACACAAAGGGAGATAAATATGATCCATTGGAGATGGTTAGAGCTTGTCAAGGATTATGATTTTTCAATCTATTACCATCCAAGGAAAGAAAAAAAAGTAATAGATTCTTTGGGAATAAATGATCTCATAAATCTATTCATGATGTAGATTATAAGGGATACAATCTTCCTAGACATGGAAAGTATATATAGGGAATAATAAAAGGATATTCATCTTACCTTTTTCAAGTAACTTTTCAACTATTCATTCTTAAGAGTATAATGGAGTATCAAGAAGAAGATAAGTTTCTATAGAATAAAGTAGTGGATATTTTGGAGTTCAACTTTGTTGAATATGAAGTTATAAGGTTTATAACCTGGATATATGTCCAATTAAATCCATAACTAAATAGTGAACTTCTAAATGATGTGAATAGATCATATTTATCTATTAATCATGGAATCACTAAGATTTATAGATATTTGATGCAAAAAAATTAAAGGGATAACATGAAAAGAGATACTATAGAGATTTTATCTCAATGCTTGGTATTCTAGTTTGTCAATCTAGAACAAAAAAATTATAAAGTTATGATGAAACTATTTCCCATACATGTATGTAAATGGGAAAAGGTGATCATGGATTTCATCATAGGACTCCTTAGGATACCTAAAGGAAATAATGTAATCTAGGTGGTAGTTAAATTCCTTACCAAGTTAGCACATTTCATTATTATCAAAGAATGTTTCTTTCTTGACCAACTTTCCAGGATATACATAAGAGAAGTGGTAAAACTACACAGAGTTCCAATCTCTATTTATCTGATTTAGATATGAGGTTTATCTCAAGGGTTTAAAGTATCCTTCAGTAAGAATTAAATACAGAATGGAGCTTCAACACTACCTATCACCCTTAGATGGATGTTTAGTTAGAAATTACAATTAAAACTCTAGAATATATCCTAAGATCATGTTAAATGGATTTCCAAGTATTGTGGGATCAATACCTTCCCCTAGTGGAGTTTTAATATAACAATAGTTTCCATTCGATCATTCAATTTTAACCTTATGTGTCTCTATATAGGAATAGGTTTTGAAATCTAACATGTTAAGATAAATTTAGAGATCAAAAGTTAATAGTACTTTATCTTATCCAAGAGATTACAAAGAAGGTTAAAACCATTTAGAATCATATGAAATTCACACAAATTTGACAGAAAATCTATGTAGATAATCATATATGGGACCTGGATTTGGAGGTCGGTGATAAATTTTTTGTTCATATATCACCATGGAAGAAATTAATTAGGTTTGGTAAAAATGGAAAGCTCATTCCAATATATACATTCCCCATTTATATCCTTGATCATATCGAATTTGTGGCTTATTTACTAGAATTATCACTAATCTAATCTCAATTACATGATATGTTTCATGTATCCGTATAGATAAAGTATATAATAGACCACTCACATGTAATAAATCTAGAGTTGGTACCACTAGAGAATTATCTTTCATAAAAGGAGCATTTGGTAAAGATCTTGGATCATAGATAAAAATTTCAATGAAACAAGACAACTCACGTGGTCAAAGTGTTATGGAAGAACCATAAGTTTGAGGAAGCGATTTTGGAACTGGAAGAGGTGATGAAATGAAATTACACTTATTTGTTTTATTGTATGAAATAAAAAATTTTAGGGTGAAATTTCTAAAGTGGGGATAATGTAATGACCCTAACTTTTATAAATAAAATTTCTTTTATAGTTAAATTAAATGCCATATTATGTAATGAAGTTATAGAAAAAATATTTACTTCTTTGATTTTTTTGGAATATTATATCCTATAAAATTTAAAATTTAATTAATCATCATACCCATTGATAATATATCCATTTAGTAGTGATATTATTATTAGTATATATTAAGTATTATGAAAAATCCAATTGACATGGACAAAAGAAGTGATGGCCTCGACCAGTAAGATTGTACCCTATAAAGCCTATTTATCAAATCTTATAAGGGAGATAGAATATATGGAATTTTTCCTTGGTTAATCCCAATATGAGATTCAATAACTAAATCATGGGATAAACCATTTACAAGATAAGTTCAATCTCATCGAGATCACAGTCCAAACCATGTTCATCAAACCACCCCAGGAAAATCTCACCATCGCATATCATACCCTTAGGGAATTCACTGGTTTAATAAAAGGACATATATCATGACCCTAATAGCATGAATATTTATATTTTATTTTATATTAAAAATTATTATATTTATTCCTTATTGATTTTACTTTATAAATTATTAAATAATGAGTTTGATAACAATTAGATTTCAATATGACAAAACTCAAATTGTATTTTTGGGTAATAAGAAATTTCAATTAAGACATTACTTTTGAATAATTAATGAATTTTAAAAATAAAATATATTTTAATAAAATATTATTATTAAATAATATTTATTAATTATGGTCAATAATATAATTTTATGAAGGAAAAAATAATTTTTATAAGGGTCAGAAAACCGTTATTATCAAAAAACCAGTATTTTGCAATAAGTATGGATTTTTATTTAAAAATATAAATTATCATATTTAGATATTTATTTTGATAAAATAAATATTAAATTTGGATTTATTACATCAAAATTATCCAATGGTTAATTTTTCATAGTTTTCTAAGATGGTTGAATTTTTGGGTAAAAATTAAATACGGCATAAATATATGGTATGTATTATGACATCATAATGACCCAAAATTGATGTAATATATTCAATAATAGGTATTAATTACCAAATATATATTTTAACCCTTAAAATAATGTGTTGTTTAAGGTTATTTTTTAAATTTTACAAAGCCTTTATGAATCCTCTAAAACCTATACTATATATTAAGGTTTTAAAATCAATTCCTTGTGAACATGACTCACTTTCACATCACCAAGGGTAATATTTTAATGATTAGGATTCTTAGACTTATAAAATAATTAAATTAAATCCTCTTTGGAAGAAACCATGGTAAAAACCCATGGTAAGGTTTTATTTTTTGATTACTTTATTGTATAGATTCCAAAACATAACTTTAGGAAATAATAAATAACTCCCCTATATTTTTCTATATAAACCCACCCAATATCCAATTTATCTTCACAAAAAACCTTGGAGAATTTCCTTACACTTTACTTCCTTATATATCCCTCCAAATTTTCCCCTAGAATCTCAAGAAGCTCCTCCCAATCTTTTGGAAACACCCTCTAAAGGTAAGGGGTATTCTCCTTATTCTCTTTATTCAAGAACCTTATTTATTTAATGCCTTTTGATTTCTAATTGATAAAGTTGGGATATGTTTTTTCACATCCATAATAATTTCTTTTTTATGCCTAAATTATGAGAGACACATTTCTCTGTCATTAAACCATTTTATGAATCTTTAAGTATTGTCGTTATGCTTGTGATTTTTCATGCCAAACAATTATAAAGTGAATTTCTATACCCATTTACAATCAAGGTAATTCACCTATATATACCTATAATTATTTTATTTTGTACTTACATGTATTTAAACCACACTTCTAAACATCTGGGTTAATATATATTAAATACATTCTTATGTTATATGATCTATGTGGCGCACGTATGCATGTACATGACATGATTATGATGGGTGCACCCAGATAGCACTCCATGCATTGGGTAATAATTTAATCTCATGAGATACCATGTAAGGTGCATCAGAGGTTATCCTAAGCACACTATTTTATGATGTATTGGTGATTAACATTGTATTATTCTTATGATTCCATGTTTTTAATTTTTTTCCACATTTCCACATTGCCTTTTGGCTATCATTTCATATCATTCCTCATTATTCATAATTATAATTATCACCTCTTATGTTTCATTGTTATACATCTTGGATCACATGTATTATTATACACAATTCTATACTTTTTTTATTCCCTAAATGGGTTTTATAGATCACCCCTTTCATATGTATATTCCAAATTTATCTCGTGAAATTTTAGATGAATAATGGATTGTATGTCTATTTTTGATGTTATGTTATGTAAATAATCTCTCAAAGACACTAGGTCTCTTGATCTTTTGGGTTGTATTAAGTTAAACTTTCTATAATAAATCAAGAATTAATTTGTATTAAAGATATAGATTGTCTTAAAAATTAAATTCATTAGATTATTTTTAATTAAAATGAACTAATGATATTTTAAAACCAATCCAAAATATAATTTGAATATATAAATACATAAAGAAAATGACAGTTTTCTTAAAAATTAGTATTTTCTACTATTCACCTAAAAATTAACTTTTTCAAATAAAATCCAAAAATTAACTCTAAGATAATTTTGGAATAATGATATCAAAAGTGATGTCTTTTTTCAAATTAAAATTATAAAATTTGGAAATTGATATTTTAAATAAAACCATATAATACAAGTGAATGAATTTAATAAGGATAAAACTATTTATTTTTTGTCTGAAAAATTACTTAATATTATTATAATGAATATAAATCTATAAAATATAATTCATAAATATTAATACATCATAAAATTGACTTACTGTTAACATTACCTAGTTTTTACATTCTTCCCCCCTTTTAGAAATTTCATCCTCATAATTTTATCCATTATATAAATTGTGGGGATATTTATCCTTCATAATATTTTCTGATTACCATGTTGCTTCTTCAACCAAATGGTTTTTTCATAAAACCTTAACTTTATGAATCACCTTATTTCATGAAACCTTCTCTCTAAAATCAATAATCTTAACCTATTATTCCTCATATGAAAGATTCTCTTCCAACTGTACAACTTCAGGGCTCAAAACTTGAGATGCACTCGGTACATATTTCATTAATAATGAAATATAAAACACAACATATACATTAAATAAAATTGTGGGAATGTTTAATGTATTGATTTTTTCAATTTAAATATTTTAAATATTTTTATTAATATTTTTTGTTCTGGGAACTATGATGATGCGATATTTTGAGGCCTGGTGAGCTCAGAATTGTATTAAATATATTAATATCTTGCATGTGCGGTTTTCTTGAAATAGTATAATAACTCCATAATTAAGGCTCAGATCATAAATATAATTCCCACTTGAGTTTTTAGTGTGGGTTTTACTCTATTCAGGACATAAATTTTATGTGTGTTCGGTGTTCAGCTTGGGCACCATCATGGGAGAATAAATAATTAAATAAATATATTGTTTATTTAATTGTTTAATTAAATCCAAAACCTAATTGACCTGTATAAAAATTTTGTTATGGAAAATTATTAGGGCTATCCTTATAACCCTGATAGTTGAGAGAGAGAATTGTAATATATCATTGGTGTACGACAACAGATCATAGGATCGAATCGATATTGTAGAGATATTTTATGCCAACAGAGTTCATGGATTTTTCCAAAAACTATGACATGAGTTCATTATTCATTAATAACTAATCCAAACTCAAGTTAGTATGTTTTTATTTAATGGATTCATCACATTTAATTATCCTATATTGAATACATATCAATACCACTAACATGAATTAATTTGTGCATCAATGGTTGATTTAATTATGGTTGATTTGATTAATTGTTGTATATTTATTCATCATTATAATTGAAATAGATCAAGGCCAACCTGAACATGGAAAATGTTATTTCCTCTTTAGTATTTTATATTTTTCTCCCCTATTTATTCATACGTTCAATGCAGACAATTTTTTTTCTAGCGATTCTATGGATACCTAGTATCCAATCATTGTGTGGTCATTCTTCAGTGCAACGAATCAATATCATGGGTGTGGTTCATGGTCAAGGGTATGAACAAGGTGTAATAATGTAGTATTATGGGTGGAGTATCAATATTGGAATGATGATTTCCATTTTCCTAGCTTTTTCATGACGGAATCATGGTGTGGTGATGGTACGTCTTGATGTAGTGATTTATGAGTAGATCAAATCCCAGTTTCTCGTGAGAGGAAATGGAGAGGATCATCCATACCTTGATCTATGTTTCTCAAATGGATTTGAAGTGGTAGTATTGAAAGTATAAAAAATGGATAAGGAGTCGTAGGATTATAGAAAACTGGTGTTGCACATCATATAATCTAAATTTACACACCATGTGGTGACCTGGATGAAGCTCTAGGGTTTCCATGGAGAATAAAAAGGCCACACGCCATGTGACATGTGTTACGTGTCAAGTTTCCTCAGGAACATGGGTATGTTTGTAGTATACAGTGCTAAGTCGTACACTCAAACACAGTCATAGTACACTGGATGAGTCGTGTACTTAGATGCAGCTTGAAGTATGAAAGTAAGGATAGAAAATATGAGCAAAGTGTCAGTTGACCTCTATATTTCATGTTCTCTAAGAGTAAATTTCATATATTTTGATGTTTACATGCCATGTGAGACAGAGAGATGTGGGAAAAGTATATTTTGGCAATATATGTCATGTGCCACTAGTAAACGCTATGTACTTCCTCTGAGGATGTTTGGATCCCTTCATTTCTTTAGTATACTAGGTTTATTTGAGTGTGGTGCCTTGTTTATTTCTCATAAGGGTATAGCACGACATTACATCCTCATCATAGTATTTTGATTCACTCTGTATTTTTATTATTGTATTGAGTTTTATGTATCCCCCTATGGGACTAGAGTGAAATACTCTATTGTTACTAGGTGGGATTTTTGGTGTTGACATGAACACCATGAATAGGGTGTTGATCCCCTATCTAGTAGGCTAGTATAGTAAGGTTTTGGGTGTCCCCCAGTGGACCTGTGTGTGATCCCCTACCTAGATGATGAGATCTTTAGATATAGGGTGAGTACTTCTTGGTTGGGGCCAATGATTATGACCTCTTGGATGAGTGTCACCAGTGATAGAATGTATTATAGAGTTGGTTCTCTTAGAATGGGTGTTACCTTGAAACCTTGAGAATAATCCTATAGATTGAAGTGTTGGTTGAGACCCCTTGAGAGCATCTGTCTATTATGAGTATATCTAGGTTTTATTTATTGTATTACTATTACAAGATGGATACTTTTGATGTTTTATTCTTAGTGATTTTGGGGTGTCCTGTTGGGTATTGTTATACTCAACCCTACATGGGATCTACCCACACATATCATGACTTATGTAGATGATAGATCTTTTGAAGGAGTCTAGGGAGGATTGGGAGTAGGCAGAGCATAGTTCTAGGATAGAGAGACTGTGGTGTAAACCGGTGTTTCATTTGACAGTAGTTACCTCCATTTTAGAAGGTTAGACTCTTCTAATTTTTTTGGTGGGATTGTATTTGTCCCTTTATAACTTTTAGCATTTTATTTTCATACTCTGATTGAGGTATTATAGATGTGTGTATGCATTGGTATCATTTTCTTTACATTTCAGTATTTTATGGGTTTGTAGATGTGTCTGTATTCATACATGTACATTAGGATAATACCTCCCATGTGTGGGATATGCTTACTCAGTGTTGGTCTCTAGATATCATCCTATTGTACATGGTCTTGGGGAAGTCACACTCATATTATCACTAGCCAAGAATTCCCTAATGGGTTGGGTCATGACGGAGTGGTATTAGATCATATTTCTACCTTAGGACTGGCGTATAGTTTTTTTAACTATGAGATTAATTTTTGAATTATAAAAATAGTTTTAAAGTGTTTCTAGTTTATCTTTCAAGATAGGGTGTCCACTATTGGTATGGAAACTAACATATCCATTCATCGGGACTCTGATAACCTACTTTTGACTCGGTTCATATAGACACTAATTGTGGGGGGAAACTATGGTACATGCATCATATATGAATGGTTTGTGTTTTCCATGTCCTTCTTGAGTCATCTCTTTGGATATACTCATTGACAATGACACATCTTGTTTATTTCAAGATGCCTTCATGAAGAAAGGAATCTAGGATTCCACTATGTGGTCATTAGGATGATCCAATGAGTAACGAGGCTTTATCACATGGTCCTGTGCAAGAGGTGGTGCCTCCAGGTGTTTTTCTAGTTATGTCACCACCCATATAATAGTATTTATCACTATAAATATTGACTGATGATGTGAGCAGGCTAAGTGCACTGCATGAGTTTTATAGGCAGTGACCTCCCAGGTTTTGGGGTGAGCTAGACCCCCTAGAAGTTGAGGACTGGCTAGAGGTATCCACTTGAGTTTTTCACCTCATGAGGTTACCTACATATTATATGGTATTCCTTGAAGTTATTCTTCTTTAAATATCTATTGAGTGATACTAGAATCTGGTGAATCAGTCACATGATGAGACAACTCACTCTTGGATAGACTTTGAGAATATCTTCATGGAGGAGTCTTATCCATCCATGGTGTGATCTTTATGTATCTAGGAGCTTTTTCATTTATAGAAGGCTAGTGTAACTATGTTGGAGTATTCAGTGAGGTTTACTGATATCTCACAATACTCCCTGGATATTGTATGATATCTAATCTTAAATGCATAGACCTTCAAGCAGGTCTTGCGCCAAGATATTAGGGCTTCAATAGTATCTCACTAGTGAAAAAACATATTTTAACGTCAGTTTTTTTTAATTTTTGACATCGGTTTTAAATCGACGTCTATAAAGGCGACGTAAAAAATATGGTTTTCAGCGTCAGTTTTTCAAAAACCAACGCCGAAACTAATATTTGAAAGAATATTCGGCGTCGTTTTTAGAAAAAACCGACGCCGAAAGCTGGGTGGACCTGCCCTTCGGCGTCGGTTATATCTAAAACTGACGCCGAAGCCCCGGTCGAACCCGTTTTTGGCGTCGGTTTTACATAAAACTGACGCTGCAGTTAATTTTTTTTTAATATTTCAGCATCGGTTATTTAAATAACCGATGCCATAGATAATTTTTTTTTCGGTGTCGGTTATTTAAATAATCGACGCCATATATAATTTTTTTTTCGGCATCGGTTATTAAATAACCAACGCCATATATAAATTTTTTGTTTGGCGTCAGTTATTTAAAAAAGTGACGCCATAAATATTTTTTGTTGTTCGACGTTGGTTATTTAAATAACCGATGCCATAAATAAAATTATTTTTTTTATAAAATATTTCAAATTACACTTCCCAAAAAATTCAGAACCCCTGTAAAAATAACATAATATACAAAAAAAATTAAACAGTATTTATCATCCAATGCCTCGTATAACTTCAATACTTATATCTAGTTAATCAAAAAAATTATCTAAAGTAAAATTAAAATACACTTACTTGCAATCAATGACTTCAATAAATTTTGTGACATTTGCAAGTCCCACGACTCCAACATTTACGGCATGCTCATTGTTGGTTATTATTGAAGCATTCATTTGATTATTAGTAGGTTCAAACTCCTAATATATTAAAAGATCTAGGTTTTTGTAACCATATGTATTATTATTTATAAATATTAGAATATACATACCTTAAATCTTAATCAGACTTAACAAATATTTCACAAAAGTAGATTGAATATGGGTCATATCAGATTCGGAATAAGGCTGTGAATCATTGAACGCCTACAATAATATTGAATGATAAGAAATTAAAAAATAGAATAATATGGGAGAAAATATATAAAAAATTAATACAACTAACCTTATGAAAATCAGTAGTTTTCCCAGTTGTGATTATCTCATACATGAATCGTAGAATATAATAACCACATTCAACATGTCCATTTTGACGATGACACTGCAGTTATAAAACATTTAATTAAAAAAACAATATATAAAAAAAATATGAAAACTAATTACCTGTACTTCCACATATTTGATTTCCGTTGGTTTCTTTTCTGACATGTATTCCATGTTAAAATGTATCCATGATCTGCATTTTTTTATATATGAACTAATAATACTTGTGTAAACAATGAAAATTAAACATAATGAGCTTATAAAAAATATAAAAAATACCTGTTTAATAAGGTGAGAAATGGTTTACGCACTCCTCCAAATAAAGATCAAAACCAATATAAGGTGCATTCACTTGGGCAAAATACGCCTAACATCCAATGCCCCTTACAATACAAAAAGTTCATAATTAATGACATTATAATGATAATTAGTTCATAAAAATGTTGATGTTCTTACTTATCAATAAATGGAAAAAACTAGCACTGAATCTCTTTCTGTGTTAATCTCTCGGATATATATTGAACCCTTTCATGATTATTCACAAGTTTGGCTTCCAAGGAAATATACTCTGGATCTATAAATCTGTAAATGCTTGTTATTTCCTTTATTAAAAGAAGCTTGTGTAGATACCTAATTTAAAAAGAAAATATAGTTATTCAATGACATAACAATCTTTTATTAAAGAAATAGAAATTCAAATGTCAATTTACTTACATGATAAACAACTGCACCACACTCTGCGAGATCTCTTCAAAATTAACTAAATTCATGATATCTTCTTTCATTAATTTCAATCCATAATTTCTTCCACATATATCGGGTGTCATCCGAAACTCATAGATAAAATTCAAGGAATAAGAGGACTCAAATAATATTTTTAACCCATAAGAAATATCAGAAGAATCTACAAACAACTATTCCTGAACATTTTGTTGTATTTGTGCAGTTTCTTTTGCTTTCAGATATTCCTATATAAGTTAAATGTTAGAAAAAATTATAAGTAATTTTGAATCATTTTTAATTAATATTTAAAAAAACACATACCTCAAGTGAAATATAACGAAGAAGGGCAATTGGACAAAGTAAAAAATGGCTCGTACATTCCCCAAAACTGGTGATCTCCATATTAGGAAATGGTAGTAGAGTAGTAAGATCTATAATAACAAGTACTGATACTCTAACCTGACCCATATGGATAGGCTGATGATGTACCGAGTCCCCCAACAAATGCACATGTCCTAATGCAACAATATGTACATGAGTATCTCCCAAAAACAACTCACAATATAAGGCTTGATCCGAGGGAGGAGGTGGAGGCTCAAAGTAAGCAGGTGGGGAAGGGTAAGCAGATGGGGCAGGGTAGTCCAGGTGAGGAGGCTGAAAAGGAAGAAAAATGAAAAAGTAATATTAGTGTTTAAAATTTATAAAATAGAAAAATTGATTAAAATAAAATAATATACCTCGAAAGGTTGCGCAGACGGGGCAGGGTAAACAGATGGGGCAGGGTAGTCCGGGTGAGTAGGCTGATAATGCTGAAAAATTAAAAACTTATATTAGTGTTTATAATTTATAAAATAGAAAAATTGATGACAAATAAATAATATACCTCGGAAGGCTGCGTAGATGGGGCAGGGTAAGCAGATGAGGCAGGGTAGTCCGGGTGAGAAGAATGGGAAGGCTGAAAAATGAAAAAATTATATTAGTGATTATAATTTATAAAATAGAAAAATTGATGACAAATAAATAATATACCTAGGAAGGCTGCGCAGACTGTGATTGTCTTGCCAAGTGTTCTAATAAAGCCTTCTACACTGCTGCTTGAATTTGATCATCCATAGACTGTTTCATATCTTTCAACTCTTCTTTTAAGGATTCTATTTTTGGGTCTTTTGATTGCTTATTCTTACCAAAAACCTTCTGAATACTAACACCCGCCTGATATCCTCTAACACGGCCAGGGTGTTCTACCTTTCCCAAAGCAGTGTCTAGGATTTCCATACTACCCTCAGGGATAAAATAGCCCTGTGTCTCTTACTCCTAAAGTTCATCCTGAAATGAAAAATAAAAATGTTATACTAGTTTTTATAAATTATAAAATAGAAAAATTGTTAACAAATAAATAATATTTACTTAAAATTTTATCAGCCACTTGATGAGCTTCCTCTGTAAGATATTGTTCATTTTTTCTTCTTCTTTCTTGTTTCCATTTCTCATGGTGAGTGGGAGGAGATGGAGGACCAAACTGGACCTCTTCTGAACCACTACTTGATCGAGCTCTTAATGCTTCAAATTTTTTCTTCAATCATTTTCTGCTCCAAATACGAATATCCTCCATGTGATAAAGTATGAGGATATGCATTTTTCAACTGGATCTCCTAATGAGATCTCCTGGAGGCCTTCTATATAAAAATAAACTACTAAGTTATAAGAAAAATATAGCATAAATTTTAAAATATAAAACAATTACCATACCGGAAATTTCTCTTCCTGGCGACTATCAACAAATAGCTTCCATGTTTCTTCATCTATATATGGATACTTAAGACATGGGCTTTCAAACCTTCTCTTTCCAAAAACATAATTTTTTGTCAGTTTGTTTTTAAAATCTCTCCATCGAACCGCTGCTAAAGAGAGATGTCTTTTCTTAATTTCTTTGGTTTCCTCAAAATTGAATGTCATCTGTAATTGAATAAATTAAATATGTCATTTAAAATATATAATATTCAAAAAAATTATATAAAAGAAATAAAGTAAGATATTTTACCGTCACGGCCTCCCAAAGCTGTTGCTTCGACGTCCTGTCCACTAACTTCCAATCAGGATATAAAATATTAATCCTGCAACGGCTCTGCATCACTATATAACTGACAAACTGAACTGCATTTGGGCCAACTGCATTATTATTATCATCAAAACAGATGTGTACTTTGTTATCATCACGATCAAGTGATAGTTTTAATAAACGTGTAATACCATGTTTACCAACTTGAGAACTTTATTTTTGAGTAGTAACTGGAGAAGTCTCCTCCGCCGAGGTAGCATTAGTAGTCCTGAAAAAAAAAATTGTAAATTAACAGTTTTATTTAATTAAATAATTATATTACTGAGTATTTAATAATATTTCAAAATAGATATACCTCGGTAACTGCTCCTCTCTATCTGTATCAGACATTACTACTAGAAAGTGTAATAAAATTTTGTGTACCTGCATATCATTAGAAAACTGAATAATTAGAAACAAGGAAGACAAAAATAAATATGTAAAAATAGAGGCATGCATTTGTAAGTTTTAAAAATAGACACAAAATATAAATATTTACCATAAAAATTAGGAGACTAATTTAGTGTTTTTCCACATGCCTTAATCATGATCGGTACGTACTGCATGTACTATGTCTGTCTTATATTCATTGTAATCATCTGGAAATTGCGTAATAGATGAATAAGGATCATGTAAATCACTAGCATCATCAGAATCATCCTCATCACCCAAATGGTATCTTTTCCATTTCAAAACAACTGACCACTGATCATTCGACGGATCAATGACATAAAATACTTGCTTTTCATGTGTCTCCATGATAAATGGTTCCTCATTGTGATTAAATCTTTTCAAATCAACCAGTTTAAACCCATATTCATCATGTTTCACACCACTATTACTGTCAACCCAATTACACTTAAAAATAGTGACTCAAAATTTAATATAATCAATTTCCCATATGTCTTCAATAACTCCAAAATATGACGTTGATGCAAAAATTGGTTTTTTATCTTTGGCACTCGAAAAATGCACTGCTTCAGCGAATACCATCACACCACTATTTTGAACGGTACTATTGTCATCCAAGTTTTTTGTGTAAAATGTGTATCCATTGATATCAAAACCAAACCAAGTGATCACATAAATAGATGGTCCCCCTGCTAACCACTTCAATGTTTCTGATACAGATATATCTGGGGTGAATTTCTCTTTAAACCATGAAACAAATGTCCTCTTATGCTCAATCATCAACCACTTTTCATTTCTTTTCTGATATCGTAACTTTAATTCAGCAATATGTGAGGATATATATGGTTGAACCTCATCTGTGTTGTTCAAAATGTATAAATATTCTTGCATCGCTTCATCACGTGGAATGAACTTTACCTTTAAGCCTCGAACCCCTCTACCTTCTCTATCAACTGTCATATGTCAAGATACAGGGAGACCAATATGATCCACCTCATTCAAATAATCAGTATAGAACTCAATCACCTCTTCTTATACATATTTTTGAACAATAGAGGCCTCTGGTCAATAAGGATTTTTAACATATCCTTTCAAAATTTTCATATATCTTTCAAAAGGATACATCCATCTTAAATAAATAGGCCCACATATTCTTATCTCACGCACCAAATGAATCAATAGATGAACCATTATATCAAAAAATGTGGGTGGGAAATACATTTCTAGTTGACAAATAATAAGAGTTGCTTCATTCTCCAACACATCTAACAAATTTGGATCAACAACTTTGCTACAAATGGATTTAAAGAAATTACATAACCTGATGATTGTCTTTCTGACAGATTTTGGTAATATACCACGCACTGCTAATGGTAGAATTTTTTGAATCACCACATGGAAATCATGAGATTTCATACCTATTAATTTATAATGCTTCAATGACACAAAATTATTCACATTTGAAGAAAAACCACTGGGTACTTTAATACCATGAAGACACTGACAAAAATTCATCTTTTCAATCCTGCTTAATGTGTGACAAGTCAGAGGTAAATATGTTCTGTTTCCTTTTACAGCGGGAGCTAACTCCAAATGTATTCTCATTAATATCAAGTCCAATATAGAATTTAATCCATCTTTTGTCTTTCCTTTTATGTATAACAAAGTTCCAATCAAACTATCACATATGTTTTTCTCAACATGCATAACATCAATGTTATGTTTTATCTCTAAAAATCTCCAATAAGGTAGTTCGAAAAAAATAGACTGCTTCTTCCATATATGTTTTTGTAAACCAGAACTTTTTCTCTTTCCAAATTTAGAATCAATATCTTTCACTCTGTCATAATATTTTTCATCTAACAATGGTCAAGGGGGGAGGTTGTATTCTTGTAAACCGTTAAATTCTTTTTTCAATCTACAATAAGGATGATCAATTCACAAAAATATTAGATGTCCCATATACATTTTCTTTCTTCTATTCTGCAATTGATAATATGAAGTTTTTTCTTCACAAATTGTACATGCTTTATGTCCCTTAACACTATATCCAGATAAGTTTGCATATGCAGGAAAGTCGTTTATAGTGAACATTATCATAGCACGCAAAAGAAAATACTCTTTCTTGTATGCATTGAAAACTTTAACACCTTCCTCCCATATCAGTTTCAAATCATCAATAAATGGTGTAAGATACACATCAATATCATTTCCTGGTTGTTTTGGTCCAGAAATCATCAAGCTCATCATAACATATTTTTTCTTCATACATAGATGTGGGGAGAAGTTGTAAAGTACCAGAAAAATAGGCCATGAACTATGTTGGCTACTGAGGATCCGATATGGATTCATTCCATCAGTACACAATCCCATTCTGAGATTTCTAACTTCACTTCCAAAATCATTAAATTTTTTATCAAAACTCTTCCACTGTGGTGAATCGACAGGGTGACGTAAGTTACCATCAAAGATGTGCTCATCTGAATGTCATCTTAACCTTTTTGCATCAATTGAATTTTCAAATAGATGCTTCAAATGTGGAATTATTGGAAGGTACCAAATTGCTTTCGTTGGAGTTTTGATTCTGGTACCTAAAAATAAATCAGAATTGAATTATCAGAATTGTATGCAAAAAATATTGGATGATATCATTGGAAAGTAAAAAATTGATTTTTCATAATGTTACATTACATCACCTGAGAATGAATCTGAGTTGACTTTCTCATCCATATTATAGCGCGATGTCCCACATGTAGGACAACTTGATAAATGTTCATTTTCTTTCCTATATAGTACACAATCATTGGGGAAATCATGTATCTTTTTATACCCCAATCCCATTGGCCATAATATTTTCTTCACCTCATAATTGGAATATGGAAGCCCATTTCCTTCTGGAAGTAGCTCTTTTAAAAGCTCAAGTAAACTGGAGAAACTTTTATCACTCCACCCATTTTTTTCTTTTAAGTTAACTAATCTCAAAACTGCTGATAACACTGTATATTTACTACAACCTGGGAATAATGGTTTCTCAGAATCTCCATACAATTATTCAACAGTTGGTATTTTTTCGATGGTTTCAACACCTAAATCATGAATTAATTCTTCAATACGATCCTCTGCCTCATTATGAATATCGTCATCAACATTGGATGTTGAATTTTCAGTTCTTTCACCATGAAAGATCCAACGTGTATAATTAAGGCTAAAACCATAACAAATGAGATGATCCTTGATTTATATGGAGTTTAACTTTCTCATATTTACACACTTCACACATGGACAAAAAATCAAATCAATATTTTGAAGATGTCATTTAGAAAATTTCAAAAAATTATCAACTCCTTTTTCATATTCACTAGTGGTTCTTCGTAAATAAATCCAATTATGATCCATTAATACCTGATATCACAATATAATTGATGAATATATTAAAACATATAAACATTTAAATATCTATCAGATAAATTGTAAATAAAATCATATTTAATAAAAACTATTGATAATCAGATAAAAGACATCAGATATGAAATACGTTTACAAATAGAGTAAACAGTTTATTTTCATATTATATACATGTGTGTTATATTGATATTATAATTTAATTATAATATCATTCTTTTAAAATTTATTAGTTCATTTTACATAGTTGAAATATTTCGATGTTTCATGTGTCAAAAATATTGAAGAGTACATTAATTTAAAGGATGAAATAAGTGAAATGTGGGAGTACATAGAAACATGTATAAATTATTGACGATTTTGTGGTATGATCTATACCTATGTACTAACAAATACATGTATCGAGATTAATATGACGGTGAATATAGTAGCAGTTCCAGATAGAGGATGAACCCATTATAGGGTTTAGTGATGCAGATGATGTTATTCGAGAGGATGGATGGACATTGCGGAAAAAATGAGAATTAGAATTTGGGAGGTAGATCTAAAGGGAACACGGTAATTAAGTCAATTATGGAAATGAAGGTGGCAATGGGAATGAAGGCAAAAACATGAATGTTGAGTTAAAGGTTGGTAGGGGGAAGGTAGAGTCCTAGTGGGAGGTGGGTATGTAGTGGAGAGGCTCGGAAAGGGATTGGGAGGGAGAGGTAGAGAGGTGGTGAGGTGGAGAGTATGGATAGGTGGAGAGGTGGGACTAGGGAGGAGGGTCAGGATGGGGAAATTTTCCTGGGAGAGAATGATCAAAAAGGATATGAGCTATACCTGAAATCGTGAAAATGGCACAAAACCTTCAACAATGGCCGTCCAAGATCGCAAATCAGGTTCGAAGGTCGTCGGGAGTCCAAAGCGTCGCAGCCGAATTCAATTTCGACGATCGAACAAAATGAGGGTTTTGGTCCCTGAATAATTTTAAAAGACTTTTCGCGTCAGTTTTAGATAAAATCGATGCTGAAATTTTATCTTATGGCGTCGGTTTTCCAAAAAACCAACGCAAATTTTTTATTTTTTTTAATTTTCGGTGTTGTTTTTCCTGAAAACCGACGCTGAAATTTTTTTTAAAATTATTTTCCGCGTCGGTTTTCCTCAAAACCGATGCTAATTTTTTTTTTATTATTATTTTCCACATCAGTTTTCCTTAAAACCGACGCGGTAAATATTTTTATTATTATTATCGGCATCATTTTTCTTCAAAACCGATTCCCGAACATTTTTTTAAAAAAAATCGGAGTCGGTTTCTTGAAAACCGACGCGAAATATCATCGGATAATTTTTTTTTGCGTCAGTTTTTTGTAAAATCGACACTATAAATTTCCCACACATACTATTCACGTCGGTTTTTAAAAAACCGACATTATTACGACGATGTTAAAACCCATATTTCCACTAGTATCTCTTTAAATTTCCACCTATACTAGAGTGCTTGAGCAGGCCATAATAGTGAAGAACTTCCTGGAAAATCAAATGTTGACTGTGGGTGCTGATAATGGGAACCCAAAAGTTAAAACCATAGAAACAGGTATTCAAAGATAGTCTCGTGGATTTGAGTGTTTGATATGCTTCAAGAGACAATCCCATAATAGAGGATTGGCATTTAATGGATCTCAATATGGCTCAAGTTATCCTAGAGAGAGGCAGATCTTATCATGTGATAGTCAGGGACATATTTCTAGATATTTTCTAACCCACCACACAACTAATAGTGATACATTTAATGGATCACCTAGACAAAGGTAGTAGTAGGATCAAGGATTTTTGTTAGGAATTGGACATAGAAAATGAGAAGTTAGAGTAGCTAGAGGTGGAAGGTGATATAACCTATTACCACCACTAACCCCATGTGGTCTATGCTAGACTCAAGGAGCTGGTGGAAAGGGGTAAGGATAGCTACAGGCGGTATAGGACTATGACCTAGAGGCTTCAGTTAGTATATGAGGTATGATCTATGTCTTATCTACTTTAGTTGTAGTAATGATAGACACGGGTGAAATCCACTCCTTTCTTTCCACTTCTCCAGTTCGTGTCTTATAGAATCTTGTTGAGCCTTTGGCTTGACCCTTGCACTTGGAGAATCTGATGGGTGGTTACTCAATGATCACACATTTCGGATGGTAGTGTAATCTGACCCTTGGAGGCAATAAATTCTCATGGGATATCTTTATATAAAATATGAGGCCTTATGAATTCATCTTAGGCATGGATGGGATAACCAAAGTTCATTCCTATATTGACAGTTTTCATTATAGGATGTGGTGTGTTCATGGTGTTGGGATAAGGTTATCCTTTGGGGGTGAAATAGAAACTTGAGAAGAGAAATGTGGGTGTATACATAGAAGGGTGCAACCGATTACTCACAAGTTGTCTAGAATGACCCTTGGGTCATTGGATTCTATGAGTTATAAGCTTCCTACTATAGTGGAAGGGTATGGGGATTCCTTTCCTTAATACATGTCAAGCCTACCTCTCCACCTATATATAGACTTATGTATTGAATTTCACCCTAGGATATCCCCAATATTTTTTTCAATATATCATATGGCTCTTGTAGTACTTCATATGTTGAGGGTACATTTGGAGTACTTACAGAGGAAGGGATTAGTGAGATTTAGTGTTTCCCCCTAGGCAGCCCCAGTGTTCTTCACCAAGAAGGTGGATGGGATCTTGAGGTTTTGTATAGATTACTATTTCCTAAACCAAGGGACTATAAAGAATATGTATTGGATACCGAGGATTGATGACCTCTTCAATCAGTTGAGAGGGTCATGATGCCTCTTGAAGATTGACCTTAGATTGGTTTATCACCAACTTCAATTATGGTACAAGGATATACCAAAGATGGCATTCTAATTTCACTATAATCGCTATGAGTACTTGGTGATACCCTTCATTGTAATGAATTCCATATTAGTATTCATGGGACTCATGAACCATATCTTTTAGTATTTCTTGGACTAGTTTTTTGTGGTCTTCATCAATGACATCCTAGTATACTCGAAGTACAAGGATGATCACACAAGACACTTGAGGATATTCTTGTACATAATCTAAGAGAACCATCTTTATGGGATGAACTCTAAATATTAGTTTTGGATTTAGTATTTCCACTTATTGGGACATTTCATCTCAACAGATGTTGTAGTTGTGGACCTAGTGAAGGTTAAGGAAATGTTATCTTGGGACTCACCCAAGAGTGTGATAGAGGTATGGAGCTTCCTTGGGTTGTTTGGATACTATAATAGATTCATACCTTATTTATATAAGGTATAGTCACCTTTGACTACTTTAACATGGAAGGGTAATACTTCCTTATGGATATAAAGGTTCCAGTAAGTGTTTTAGGAGTTGCGACAAAGATTGACGAGTGCCCCCATCTTGAGATTATTGGAGGAGGGTTTATAGTAAGTAGTGTTCTGCAATTCCTCAGGGATTGGACTTGGTTGTTTTCTGATTTAGAGGAAGGTAGTGATTTTCTATGGGTCTCAACAGTTGAAACTGCATGAGTATAACTATGTGGCCCACGATCTTGATCTAGTAGCAGTAGTATTCACCTTGAAGATATGGAACCACTAACTTATGGGTGAGTGGTTTTTCATATATTCTGACCAAAATAATCTCAAGTACATCTTCTATAAAAATTATATTAACTTGATATTGAGGTGATGGCTACAGTTCCTTCAGGATTATGAGTTTGAGATAGTCTATACTCCTAGGAAGGGGAAAATTGTTGAAGATTCTCTCAGAAGGAGATCTTGTTCTTAGTTGTTGGCCAAGGATTCAAAGCAGTTAGCCTCATTGCAGTTGTCCTTAGTGAAAAATTATGGTGCATCATATCAATAGTCAATGGATGTTACCCCACTACATATATAGATTATTATGGAGGATCGGTATAGAGATACTAGATATGATACCTTTCATACTCAGATATCCACTGAATGTTCTCTAAATGGATTTTCTAAATATAGGGAGCACATTATTCTTTTCTGAGGATGTACAATAGTACCAGTGATATTATGAGAGGAGGTGATTATAGTGTTTTATAAATCCCCATAATAGGTATATACTGGTGTGGTGAATATGTACCAATACCTCCAACATAAATTCTTTGGTCCAAGTATAAAGAAAGGTGTAGTGGAGTTTGTCTCCTGATGCCTCACTTGTCAGCATGTGAAGGATGAGCACTAGGTTCTAGTGGGTTTAGCTCAACCCCTTGAGGTTCTAGAGTGGAAGTTGGATGGAATATCTATAGACTTCATGATGGGGATTCCATGTACATCTATAGGACACGATGTCATTTAGGTGATTATAGAGAGACTCACCAAGTCATCCCACTTCCTAAATATACGAGAGTATAGTTTAATAGAGATCTTGGAATTCCTTTACATGAAAGAGATAGTCTGGATCTATGGAGTTCCCTTGATGATCATTTCATACCATGATGTTTTCTTCACATCATGATTATAGAGAGGATTACAGGAATACTTTGGGATTCAGTTGTATTCTATAAAAACTTTTTAACCCCAGACTAATGTCCAAACTAAGAGGATCATTTAGGTTCTAGAGGAAATGCTACGAGCTTTCATGTTGTAATTTGGTTGTAGTTGGGAGGATCACCTACACTTGGTATAAGTTTTGTAAAAAAAAAACTACTATTCTACCATAGGTATAGAACCATTCAAGGTCTTTTATGGGAGGTCCTATAGGTCAACACTATGATGGAATAGCCTAGGTGATTTGGTACTATGGTCCTAGAGTTGGTGAGATCTATGATAGAGAAGTTACAAATCATCCAAGAAAATATGAAGACTGTGTAGATCCATCATAAGTCCTCTACAGACCAATGATGGAGGCCTTTAGAGTTTGATGAGGGAGACCATGTGTTCCTGAAGGTCTCACCTTGACATTTATTGTGAATATTTTTCTAGGGTGGAAATATATCTTCAAGATTCATTGTAACTTTACATATACAATGTAGAGTTAGTGAGGTGGTGTACCGATTGGATCTACTTATGTAGTTAGACAAGGTACACGATATTTTCCATATGTTGTAGCTGATGAGGTATGTGCATGACCCATCACATGTTATTGAATGAGGTGATATAGACATTAAGGATGGATATACCTTTATGGAGTACCCAATGGAGATCAAGGAATGGATGGAGAAGATCCTTCATGGTTGAGTAATTCCTTTGGTGAATGTCAAGTGGCGGCATGGGGATCTTCAAGAGAGAACCTGGGAGTGGGAGACCCAAATGTGAGCTCAGTACCCACATCTTTTTTAGTAGCCTTTTTTACTTTTTGGGATAAAATATACCTAAGGTGGGGAGAATGTAATGTCTTGGTTTTTTCAATATAATGTTTTTAAATATATCTAGTAATATTTTTAGAGCCCGGTGCTAAGATAGTATGAGATTATGTGGATCAGTGAGCCTAGAATTGATAATTTAAAAATATTAAATATATTAATATCACACTAGTGTGGTTTTCTTGAAATAGTGGAATAAATATAGAACAAAAGCTTGAATCAGAAATCTAAAGCTATTTTTGAGTTTAGAGCATGGGTTTTACACTAGGCATGACATAATCCTTATGTTTTTGGGGGTTAGGATTGGGCGCCATCATGGGAAGATAAATAATTAAATTATTAAATTATTTATTTAATTTTTTAATTAAATCCAAACCCTAATTGACCTCTATAAAAATGTTGTTATGGAAAATTCCTAGGGTAAGCCACATAATTCTAAGAATTTATAGGGACTATTAGAGGAGATCATTGGTGAATGAAAATGGATTGTAGGATCAGATCGGTACAACAGATATTGTTTATTCCAATAGATTTCATGGATTTTGTCAACAACTATGACATAGGATCATTCCTCATCAATGACTAGTATGAACATGAGGTGATGTTTTTATTTTTTAGATTAATCCGATTTAATTATCTCATTTAAAATTCAGATCAATTCCACTAACAAAAATTGATTTGTGCATCAACAGTTGATTTATTTAAGGATAATTTGATTAATTATTAGATATTCATTCATATTTATAATATAAATGGATTGAGTCCAACCTAAACATAGTCAAGGTTTTTTCCTATTTGTTATTTTATGGATTTCTCCCGTGTTTCGTCGCATGTTCATCACAGGAAATTTCTTTGGCCTGTGGTTCGATGGATACATGGTATTTGATCATTATGCAACCATTCTATAGCATAGTAGATATATATTGTGGGCATGGTTTAAAATCAAGGGTGAGATCAAGGTGTGATGATGGAGGACAATGGGAGTAGGATTGACAATTTCTATTTCCCGGATTTATGCATGATGGTAGCATGGTACGGTGATGGTATGGCTCGATGTAGAGATTCCTAAGCAGATCGAAGCCCAGTTTTCATTGATTAGTGAAAGAAAAGGTCGTCTGATCCTAGATCCATGTTTCCCAGCTAGATTAGTGGTAGTTTCATAAAAAGAGGATAGTGTGGATAAGGAACCATGGGTTTCTAGAAAACTCATGTTAGATAGTGTGTAATACAGACTCACATATCATGTGAGACCTTGTCTATAGCACTAGGGTTTATATGGAGAATAAAAATATCACACATCATGTTAGCCGACCTGGTGACTCACCATGTACCATCGGGCACATGGGTATGTCTGGAGTACACAGGCTAACCTATGTACTCAAAAATGGCCAGAGTATATGGGTTGAGCCATGTACTTGGACACAACCTGAAGTGCATGGGAACGAATAGACGTTATGGGAAGAGTTTTGATCAAAATATATATGCCATGTACCCAAATCATACACACTATGTATTTTTATATTTATATTTAGTGTGAGACGGTGTGACATGGTAGACCAAAGGTTGGAAAGAAACACCATATACTCCATCTGAGGATGTTTAGAGCCCATTGTTTCTTCAGTATAGACCAAGTTTAGTTGAGGGTGATACCCTGGTCTATTCCCATGTGGTTATAGTGTAGCATTACATCCTCATAATAGGATTTTGATCCCATCCATGGGTTAATTATTGGATAGAGTTTGATGTATCCCCCTGTGAGACTAGTATGGGATCCTCTATCATTCCTAGGTGGGGTCCATGGCATCAGCATGACCATCATGCATAGGGTATTGATCCACTATCTAAAAGGATGACCCATTAAGGTTTGTGGTGTCCCCTGGTGGACCTGGGTGTGATACCATACCAAGATGATGAGATCTTTATAAATCCAGTTGGTAATTCTTACGTAGGTACCAATGATTATAACCTCCTGAATGAGCATCACCAGTGATAACATGGCTCATGAAGTGGATTCTCATGGAATGAGCAATACCTTAAAACCTCAAGAAGAATCCTTTGGCTAGAAGTGTTGGTTAATTCCCCTTAAGACTAGTTTTCTATTATGAGTATATTTGGGTTTTGTTTACTGTTTTAATGTTACAAGTTGACTACTCTTGATGCTTTATGCTCATTGATTTTGGTGTTCCCTACTGGGTATTGTTATACACACCCCTTAATGGTCCCTTCCCACACATTTTGTGTCTTATTCTGTTGATAGATCTTTTAACGGAGTCCTGGGAGGACCAAGAGAAAGTGTATCATTGTTTTGGGCTAGACCAACTAAGGTGTATATCAGTGTTGCGTTTAACATCAGTTCCCTCCCTCTGAGTAGGTTGGACTCTTTTTTAGTTTTTTGGGGATTTTATTTATCCCTTTATCACTTTTAGTACTATATTTTCATACTCTGGTTGAGGTATTATAGATGTGTGCATGGATTAGTATCAATTACTTTACATTTTAGTATTTTATGGGCATATAGATGTGTGAATGTATACAGGTACATTAGGTTAATTCTTACCATGTGTGGGATATGCCTACTTGGAATTGGTCACCAGCTCCTAGAAATTGTAGGTGGGATTAGGGTATCCACACTCAAATTATTGATGTACAAGTGGGCCCCATTGTGTCAGGTCATTATAGCAAGGCTACGTGGTAAGCAACAGATCTAACTTTCACTAGAATTTTATATGGTCCTATAATGCCCTAGCCTGGAAGAAACTAAACCAATTCCCTGATCCAGTGCACCACATGGCCTTAAACATTCCTTCATATATTATAGAGTTTATCGACATGCAAATAGGGTACATAGTTGGTATGGTGAGGGGGCTATAACCTATAGTTAGAGTTCAGCATAATGGAAATAATGGAAACATCATACACATAAAATCTAGATAAAATAAATAGGTTTTAAAATACTAAGTCACAACCCATGAAATATTGTATTGATTCCATAAAGTAATCATACATAAGTTAGGTCAAGTTTATCAATCCTTAAAAGTAAAAAAATGGGAAAAAAGATAGAAAAAAAACCCAAAAATAATGAGCTCTATCTCAAATCCCATATCCCAAATCCAATATTAGACATAATATCAATAATAAACTATAGGATGCTTTAACCTATCTTGACCTACATCCATGAAATTTTTTCAGGTACCAAATGATTACTTGAACAAGGTGTGATTGAAACTCAATATACCACCACCAATGGTGTCTAATACAAATCCAGTTTGTACATTAAAGAATAATGGTGTTAAATATATATATAAGTGAATTAGTAAAATAGATAATAATAAAATATAAAAATAAAAGTAACCATATCAAGTCTTAGGTCTCAAGGAGACCACCCAAACCAACCTCCCATGCTTCGTCCAACATCGATCTCTAAACACAGAGGAGGCTTCATGGCCTAATCTAGTTCCAAGGTGAGTCATTAAGGCAAACAAAATAATATAACCCAAATGAATCTATGATCATTTCTAAGAATTAATTTCCAATAATTCCTAAGAAAATCCATTAGTCAGTTCTGAACTCAAGGGGTTGCCCTTAACATTCAGAGGCATAACTCGATTGGAATCCAAGGATCACACTTGAGGAATTCCATACAAATATAAATCGAGCTGAATATAGGGATCTAATAATGTGTCATTTAATATGGATATCCCTCAAGAATCCACAAAATTAATTCATGACATTAAATAAGTGTATAAATTACCCGAATATAAGGGGTATTTTTTCCAAGGCATTCGTTTTAATGAATCGATATAGAATCCATCGGCTTGCTCTAGGAATTCCATAGTATTGGACCCCATTGAATCCAAAGGTCTCTTCACACCCCAAAATTCACATTATTCCCCTAATAGAATCATAGTATTTTACATGGAATCCTAGGGAAATATCAATCATGAGGGATCTAAGGAGGTCCTCTAATGTATTCTATACTCATAACCATTTTCAATAAATTCAAACATGTCATTATTTCAAAATTCCAATAAAAATAGTTATTTACTTTAATCAAGATTAGAAATTTAATTTTAATCCATATTATCATTTAAACATTCCATATTAAATCATTAGGTCTCTAGGACAGCCTTAAACTACCCTCTATGTTCACCTAGAAACATCACATAATAAGGAACACATTTTTAATAGATTACGACATCAGTCTACACAAATTGACCATCTTTCCTGAATCCAAAGAGGGTTATTAGACATCATAAAGGTATTGGAACAATTAAAATTAATTATAGATCAATCATCCAATGATTCAACATGACCAAACAAGATAGTGATGTAATATAATGGCGAGACTTTGAGTGAAAATCATGAGACTGCCTACCTTAGGTTAGACGGGTTCCACTCCTCAAATATTGGCCTATAATTATAGTTAAAATAAAATATATTGAGAAACTAGAAAAAATCTATAACATCATGAGTTTTATGAAATTTTTTTTTGAATAAATTTAATTTATTTGCTAGCTTTTGTTACACACAACATTGATCCTTAACGAACCGCAATATACTATTAATATTGTTATTTAAACATGATTGTTATAACATAGTTGTTAAATTTGATCATAAAAATAGGAATAAACACATTTTAAAAATTAATTATAATGGTTTTATATAAATAAAATATAATGATAAAAAAGAACTTACTTTTTAGTAAATTATTTATATGTTTCTAAAATACTATTTTCTTAAAAAAAATGTTTTTATTACTTTTTTGAAAAAAATAATAAAGTAATTTTTCCACTTTTAAAAAAAAATTTAAAAATTAAAATTAATTTTTCAAATATACATGTCAAAATTATCTTTGAGTTATTTTTTATAATTTTCTGTAAAGATTAATTTTTTGATGAATAGTAAAAAAATTGATTTTTATTAAAAAATTCATTTTGTTTAAAGAATTTATAATCTATATTTTATTTTAAAATATTTATAGAAGTAAAATTAGTTCAATTACATATTTATTAATCTAATTTATTTCTTTGTAATTAATTTCATTTTGAATTTTTATATTAAAACTTTATGTACTTAAGAAAATTTTCTCTTTGGAAAACCGCTTTTTCATCATGTCTGTAGATTTAACTTTAAATTAAATTTTGCCACTTATGTGAATGAAATTTATAAAAACGGATTAAATATTTTTAATAATCATAATTAAAATTACATAATAAGGTAAACTTATTTTTTAGTCAAAATGAATAGTGAAAATAGTAAAAATTAATTACAGCGGGTAAAGTTAAAACATGTTTACTCGGGGTTAAACTAAAAATATAAGGGGTAAAATGGACTATAAACTTGTAAAAATACCATTGGATGGAAATATTTTGAACTTATATCATATAATGTTTTATAATAATCCATTTTGGATCCTTTTTTTAATGTTTAAAACATGGGTACACCTTTTTATTTTAAAAAATTCAAAGTGTGTCCTTTCCCCCACTTATAAAATGGAACCCCCTCTCCTCTCATCTTAAAACTTAAAAAACAATTTGATTCAAAAAGTACCTACCCAAATACATTATTTAATTCTCTAAACACATCCTATATGCCTTATTTTTATTATAAACCCCTCCTATGAAGGCTTTCGGTGTAAACCTAAAGGGGTTCTCTAAAGAAGAGGTATAATCCTTAACCATGCATTTTCATTTTATTTATTCCTCTAAATACTTTAAATATTCTTAAAACATGCTGATATAATAGAATAAGTATATATAATATATTTATATTTTATTATTTTAATTCAATTACCTACATCTATCTCCACTTCCATCAAGTGGGAAATGAAATTGTTGATCGTGTGTATGGCGGACTATCACCTTGCAAACCAATATAATTTTTTTTCCATAACTACCTCTCACGAATGAAGATAATGATGGATTTAATGTTTATATATGATATTCATGTCATTATTATACTTATGTATTTATAATATCACATCTACCTTATTACCTTCCAATCCATTTTGAAATGATAACATCGTTCATGCGTGTATGTGGATTACTACCTCCACAAAGAGATGTGATACATTTTTCATTTTATTTTGAATTGGATTTAAATAAAGATATATTAAATGAATATATATGAAACCTATTATATAAAAATTATTCTATAATTTTTAGTTAATATTTACCTTTCTTTCGTTTCATCCTTCAAGAAAATGGAAACATCATTTATGCATATGTACGGCCAACCGTATCCATGAACGATGTAATTAATTTTCTATATATAAATTTAATGGATTAATATAAATAAATATATAATGAATATATATTATATTTATATAATTTTTAATATTATTTATATAATGTAACCATTTTCAAATTAAAAGGACTAAAAATACCAAACCAAAACATACATGAAAAACGGAGTAGTTTTTATTCAAAACATGATTTTAGCAAGGAATTGTTAATAAATGGATAGTAGAATGTAATAATTAAATCATTTATGGTATGATATATATAATTATTTTTATTTAATATATTTATAATAAAAATATATTTATTATATAGTAGTTTTGAATGTATAAGAAGTAAGTCGGGACTTAAGGTAAGTGGTTTTCATCTCACTTTTATTTTTGTGGGACACATGCCTTATACACTACTTGTTTCTTTTATGGGGTGTATATACTTACCATGAATTTAAATTATTTTTATTCTCATAAAAAATATAGTATTTATATTTCCATATAATATTATCTCATTCATTGTTCTTATGATTCAAAAGTTACCAAAGTGGTAAGGGTTTTATGTTACAATCTCATTCTTTATCAGGATTGTTTATGATTAATTTTTGAATAATGAACTATTATGATATATATCTCAATAAAATAATGAATTTTATTATCTAATGGATTTTTAATGAGAATAAATGTTTTCATTTCATTTTTCTCTCTTTATGTACTCAATATTTAAAAAGTGTTTTTTAAAGAAAACCGGCCTTATTTCTCTCTTCAGTCAAAAACAATTATTCCATGTCCATGTTTTTTTATAAAGATGTTTTAAGGAAATTTTTTACTATTACCCATTGATTATTTACATACATTTTTACCTATTTTTACTTTTTAAAAAAATTAAAGGGAATATTATTGTCATTTTTTGAATAAGGTGCTCTTGACTTTTTACCAAAAATGTGAAAGAAATATTTTTTTTAATATGTACGGCATGAACGGTAATTCCCATTATCATGAACACTCAATGATTTAAAGATTACTTTATAAGTTTTAAAGTTTGTTTTAAAAGAAAATTTTTACTTTAATATTTGGGAAATTTTTATATTTTTAGTAAGTTATTTCAAAGTGAAAAGGGTATTTTTCTTAGGAAATGTTCCAAGTGATCTTTCAAAATAATTTTCCATCTAAGATGAAATAATTTGATATTAATTAAGATTTACTATAGATATGATCCAATAATACCATAATTATTATTTATATATGTGGTTTTATGGTTATGGTGAAGATATTTTTATGAAACCTATTCATTTTCCATGTGTAATGTTATGATGAATTGATGATATGTTTATCAAACCCATTTCCTTTATATGGGTTATTCTATGATGAAATATTTATAAAAATAATATTTTATGGGTTATGAAATGATGAATATTTTATGATCTTACAATGCACAAATTCATATATTATGTGATGGTTGGAACCTATATCTCCCTCTAATGCATTTGGTATTGATTAATGTTCTATAGGCTCAGAGGGTACATGGGAGGTTATCACAATCCCAATATAGGGTACAAAAGAGGTTATTAAAATCCTAAAAGAGGGTAAACACGAGTTTATCACAAGACCAAAGTAGGTACATGAGTGATTATCCCAATACTAACATGTTATTAATGTATTGGTGGGTATCCTTGATATGATATTTTCTATGCTTATGTGGATGCCACAAATCTATGTCTTATGCCAATGTTATGTTCTCATGGATAATGTTCTTTGATTCCTTTATGATTCATTTATTATAAACTCCAAAAATTTATTCTATGACTCAGTTTTATGTTCAATAATATTAAATGTATGGTTTTAAAATGTTATTATCATGAATCTCACTCCCTTATGATCATGTTATAATGATATCCCCTATTTTTACCCTTAATGAGCATATGAGATCACCCATTCTTATGTTTCTATTCCCTAGTAAATGAAGAAATATTTTAAGTAGGATATGTCTATGAAGTGTAATATTTGGGAAGATATTTATGGAATATTTTGAATATCTTTCATGAAATAAAACAATTGTTCATCTAGTCTCCAAATACACTAAGCCATTATGGTCCTCAGGTGTGTGTGTTTTAAATGTATTGAATATTCATCTATTAAGATGTAATATCTATGTATGAAAAGACAGGGTCATTATAAAATCCATCGAAATCAAGTATTTACATTAAATATGGTGTGAATGATTTATAAAGAAAGTAAAAGAGAGATTAGAAGGTATTATAGTGATAATATTATTGAGATCTTTCCACCATGATGAATGGAAGTGAAAACAGAGGTGGGATGAAATAGATCTACTCAATAGCCTAAGAGGAGGAGGAGAGCCTTCCCGTGCTATTGTTGCTGCCTAAAAGAGGGAAAATTGGGTTAATAAATACAAGGGGAAAAGGTGTAAAAGACTTTGTTTCCCCTTTTTAAATAAATCCTTTAGGACCCACCTATTGGCCAGTGGGTATCACTGACTAGCTAGTGGGACTTCCAATGGATTTTCCAGCCTATAGGAATCCCTCCAGTTATTTAGTGGTACTGCAACCTTTAGGTTGTATGCCCCAACCTACTCTCATGCCTCTTGAACACCCTTGTGACCCCCTAAAATCCCTTTAACACTTATTAAAAGACAAAATAAAGGGGTTTTGTATAAGATTAAAGGTTCATACCTCAAAATTATAGAGTGGTATTAAAACCTCTCCACCTTAGAATAGCTCACCCTCAAGCTATAACCTTGGCCTATGCTCAACATCATTGAAGAAAAGTCTCATCCAATAATATCACAGGTCTGATTCTTACTCCCACATTTCCTCTTGGACATAATCATGTTTCCATAATCGTCACACCAAAGGAATCATTTTTTCATGAATTTTATTCTCATTATGGTCCATGATATTAATCGGATTCTCCTAGAAGTATGCATCCTCCTTATGGTTGATATCAACAATATAAAGAGTATGATATGGATAGTGAAAATACCATCAAATATAAGATATATAAAATAAATTATTCAAGTCACTAAATTTTTGTAGAAGATATAGTCTATATGCCACTAGGATGACCCTCTCCATAATATTTAATGGCCCCACATACCTGGGTTCTAACTTTCCATACCTCTGTATACAATGATGTCCCAATCTATGAGAAACAAGAAAAAACACTTGGTCCCCAACATCAAACTCAAGGGTTCAATGGTGTTAATCCACTTAGGATTTTTTCCAACTATGTGATGTATCCATCCTATTTTGAATAAATTGTTCATGCATTATCATCTCCTGAATGAGACTTGGTCTAATCATCACTACCTCACCTTCTTCCATCCAACACAATGGCGAATAGAATATCCTCCTTTATAAAGCCTTATAAGACACCATCTGAATCATCACATAGTAACAATTATTATAGGTTAATTCCATGACCATCATAAGGTTCTCCCATTAACTTAAAAAATCTATTATACACACCCTCAACATGTCCTCCAAAACCTGAATAGTCTTTTTGGACTATCTATTAGTCTGAGTGTTGTAGGTTGTACTCAAAGCACAAGAGTGCCCAATACGTTTTTCAAAACCTTATAGAACTATGATGTAAACCAAGAATACCTATCAAAAATTATTCTATAAGGGATCCCATATATTATTATGATCTCTCGTACATAAAACCTTCCCAGTTCATCCACTATAAAGGTCTCTCGGATTAGTAGAAAATGGGTGACATTCATCAGTCGATCCACAATGACCCATACCGCATTTTTTCCATGGGAAAGATTTGGTAAACCTGTAACAAATTTCATGGTGAAATCATTTCATTTCCACTCTAGAATGGGCTAGGACAATAGTAGACTAGTGGTTCACTGATGCTCGGCCTTCACCTACTGACAGGTGGAGCACCGTGTAAGGAACCCTGCTATATCCTTCTTCATACCCGACCACAAATACTGGTGATGGAGATAATTATACAAATTTTTCAATCCAGGGAATATCACTCACCTGTAAGTATGATACATCCTAATAAAATCCTATTTTATACTATTAGGCACCAAAATATTCCCATGAACATGGGCGATCTCATCCTCATCTATAATTCAGGGTGGTGTTATATCCAAACCATCAAAGTTTTCCTTGAGGGTGAGATACTCTAGATATAAAAACTATATCTTATTGATATGATATAGAAGTAAAGGAACCATAGATAAATATTTAAAAAATGCTCGATCATGGTCCTCTTGGACATCCATATGCATTTCAACAAGGAGAACCACCCGTTTCGACTCGTTACTTGACTCTTAAATATCCTGAGTCTTTTTCTTCCAGCTCAGAGAATCAAAAATTATATTTCCCTTACTCGATGTCTAGGATAGCTCTAATTAAAAATACTAGAGATACTCAAACCACATTCACTTATAAAGGTCAATGTACCATTAATAAAAAATGTGGCTTAAGATCTTATAGTCTGTATAGACCTTTAACCTCTTACCCAAGAGATAGTTCCACTAGCACTTCAAGGAATTCACTATAGTTGCTAACTTGAGATCATGCATAGGTTAATTATTTTTATAAAGCCTCAACTTTCAAGATCCATATGTCAATACTCGATCACCCTTCATCAGAATTGTACCCAGCCCAATACCTAATGAATCGTAATATACAACATGATCTCTACCTATATTTGGAAATATTAGGATTGATATTGAGGTCAATCTCCCCTTCAACTCCTAGAAGGAATCCTTACAAGATTCTAAACACATGAACTTTAAGTCCTTTTTGGTCATACCTATCAAAGGCTCTACCAAATGGTAAATATCATGTATAAAAATTAGGTAATATCCTACCAAGAAAATGAAACTCTGAACATAAAAAACATTCTTGGGATATTCCCAAGATAAAGGTCTTACTTTCTTGGGGTCAACAGATACACCCACTTCCAATATGACATTCCCCAAGAAGTGTACTTGGTCGATCCAAAAATGAAACTTTGAGAGCTTAGCATACAACATATTCTCCCATAGTGTACCTAAAATATTCTTCATGTGATACACTTGATCTTCCCTCATTTGTAAATACACGAGGATATCATCCACTAAAAATAACACAAAATTATATAGGTATGGATGGAAGAGTATATGTATCAAGTCCATGAACATTATCAGTGTGTTCTTTAGGGTGAATATTATCACTAAGTAATTATAGAGTTTATACCTACTTTTTAAAGTTGGAAATGTTATATCATAGGGTCTCACCCTATCCTGGTGATATCTTGAAATCAATTTGGTCTTGGAGAATTTTTGAGTGCCCAGTATCTGATAAAAAAGATCATTGATACATTATAGTGGATATTATTTTTTAACATTTACCTAATTAAATCCTAAATAATCCACACACAACTATATTTTACCATTATCCTTATTTTAAAATAAGATAGGAGAGACCCAAGGAGACAAACTAGGGTGGATAAAATCCTTTGACTCTAAGTCCTCCAACTAGTTCTTCAACTCACAAATCTCTGTTAGTGCCATCTGATAGGGTGTAATAGAAATAGTAATAGTTCCTGGAATGATATTGATGATGAAATCCACCTCTATCTTAGGTATAAAACTCAATAAATAGTTAGGAAAAACATCTAAAAACTAGTCCAACATTGGAGGGTAAACTACCAGTCACTCCCCTACATCATCCAACATAAGGTTGATAAACTGGGATAAAACCTTACTAAGCTTTTGCATACTGGGGCCTACTTGATTAGACTTCATTTCCTGCTCTCCTTATAAACATAATTGATGCCTTTGGGAAACACTAAGGGGACCAATCGACAATAGTGGTCTATATGAGCTCAAAATTGAACCAACCAATCGATCCTTATAATTAGGTAAAACCCAGTCATATCCAACATGAAACGTTCCCATAGAAACGAATAACCTTCAATATAAAGAACATAGTTCATATAGTTATGGACTTCTTCATATCAGACTCCCAATGAGTTTTCAATAAACAACACCCCATATATATACTAGCTAGACAATCCCATAGATTCCATAAACTAAGTGGGAATGAAAGAGAATTGATCCCCTATGTTAAAAGGTTAATAAGATAAATTCAAATCTAAAAAAATCATACCTCTAACGATAAAAGGCCTAGAGTTCTGATCTGAAGAAGTAGTTTTCACTGCATGCACCTGTCCTGAACCTTGGCCTTGTATCCCATCCTAAATCTCTGATGTTGTACTACCCTACTAGAGGGACTAAATCTTACTCTACACACCCCTTCTACCACTTTTACCTATGAAACTAGTCGACCTCTAACTACCCTCTTGTTGTGGTGTAGCTGATCCAGTGTTGAATCCTTGAACTAAACCAGAGACTCTATAAATGGGTTCCTATGAATTCATCTTGAAAACCCTATAGATATGTCTCATCCTCTTTAAAATCAGCACTCAACTAGCAGTCTATCACAGTGATAATGGTGGTGACCTACCTTGTCATACTGATGACATATGATCCCACTACCTCCCTAACTGCTATATCCCTCACTACTATACTAGTACCCATTAAAGTGACACTTTCTACCACCATATGATTCACTTCCAACTGGTGTCGGTCACCCTAGGCTATAGGCCTATCATAGTTTGCTCTCAAAAATAAAGTCTTGATTTACCATCTCAATGACTATGGTAAAACGAAATACATTCACCAGTAACTTTATCTCTTTTATATGGCTATCCTCAAATTTTTCCTCCATAATCAACTCATCATTACTCATAGAAGGGGAAAACCATTTTAACTAAGTAAACCAAGTAGTGTACTCTATAAAAAAATAATCCCCCATGATACAAGTACATGAACTCCCTCACCCTATCAGGCCATAGGGTATAGGGGAAAATTAGTCAAAGAATCTAGTCTAAAAATCCTTCCAGACCATACCCGTATATTAATTAGTTAAAATCACAATGTCCCACCATCACATAGCCTATCCTTGAAGCATATAGGTTTCATGATTCACCCTATTCTCATTGGGTGTCTCTAGATGATCAAATATATTGTGCATTACCTTGAACTAAGTCAAAGACACCTAGGTGATACCCTCCCTAATAAAGTGGGATGATACTACAACTAAAACCCTCAGGAAAACTTAGAAATTTTTTGTGCAGCTCAAGGTTCATCTCTCTCTACAGACTGCATCACTTGAATAAAACCTTCCCTAAGTTAAGTGTTCATACCCTATCCTAGTGACACGGGTGTATTGGGCCTTTTCACCTTAGGGTAATGTTCTCTAGTTTTTTCCTGGCACTCAGTTAGTGGTCTATGAGGAGGAATTTATCTTAAATGCCTAAGGAACAACTCATAAAACATTACTAATATAGTTTTTGATATAATAATTTAGGGAAATCAGTAACAATCATTGGATCCTAAACTCACAACTCAAGCACTCTCACTAACCCTATCTACCCACTATAGGGTTAAGTCACACATGCATGGAAAACTTACATCACCAGGATTAGCTAAATAATATGACCTTCATAAGTTATGATGGAAAAATCCTTATAGGTTTCTTACTGACATTTTATTTAACCCAAACCATCATTTACTTTAAACCATATCACGCATCATTCTCATTTGAATTCTTATCATTTTATAATACCTTTATGTTTTTAAAGACCATAACCTTAGTGTGTTTACATGAATTTTTAAACAAATATTATAGAATTAAATTCTCTTTAAGTTGTGTTTGTAACCCTATTTAACTACAACCAATTAAAATTACCATTAATAAGACACAATTCCATATCCTTAATCATTTAGAGGTTGGTTAGATTATAAGGACCCAACCTTATTACATAAATAATCTTGAATTTAGTCAAGAAAACACTTCCTTTTACATTGAGGATGTTTTCAAGTTTAGAGATTTAGAGAATTGGTACATAATACATTCATATCATTACACATTGTTACAAAGTGGATACCATAAAAACAGTTTCCATTTTTTTCAAAATTTAAAACATTAAAATTTAAAACATGATTCCTTAAAAATTCTTCAACATTTAACATGGATTCCTTCTTTGTCTTACACATCCATTAACCTGTGAAAAAACAATTAAAACTTGGGATGAGCACAAAAACATATTAAGGGGTATAAAAATATGGAAAGAACACATTAGTCCATGAATACTTGTAAGGTATGAAATCATTTTCATAAGACATACTTATCACCTGTATATATATATACACTTACTTTGTGAAACATGAGATTTACACAATACCTAAGAACATAAGTAGAACCATAAAGTTATCTTGAGGCATTACTTATATAATCTTGTAACCCTATTGACTACCTTATAATTTTTAACCCTCACAGCTACCTTACTATTTGTGTAACCATCGCAGTTACACTTGGAGTAACCATACGTACAACATCCAACTTACACATACTATAAGGACCCAGCCTTAAAACATTACATAATATTGAATTAAATGAATAATTCACATTGATTATCTTTTCAGGTTTAGAGTTTTAGAGAAATAGGACATAACTATTACATCTCAAAGATTACAAGGTAGACACATCTACTCAGTCTCCATTTTTTTCACAAAAAATAAACTCTTGAAAAAAAGATTCATGTCCAATTCCATGTTTTAGACATCATGACATTTCCTTGATCCCATCCTTGACCATATTCTACTTTAATTCCTATGGAGAAACATTTGAAAAACTTGGGATGAGCACAAAAATCTCAGTAAGGGATATAAAAATACGGGAAGGAAGCATTAGTCCACGTATACATAAGAATCAATGAAAACACACTTTACTCATAAAACATAAGCAATTTAACATACCTCATGAAATCATAATATTTATGAATAACTCATAGAAATCATAAGACATGAAGGTAACTTGAGGCATACATACATTGTAGATATCATATCTATATAGGTAGTCACATCTGGAATACCCATCACAGTATATTCCCTAAATCTCTTAGGAGCAACATTAACATTTACCTCCGTCACGTTACCCAATACATTGGAGAGCTATATCGGGCTCACCCACCCTTATTCTATCACGGAACCACTCAATTTCATAAACAATGCCCAAGAATCATAACATAATTGTATCTCATAAAACATGCTTAAAGGAAACATAACATTTCCATATTTCAATCACAAGATATCAATACAACACATTGATATAATCTAAACATTATCAAAATCCATTTTAAATACCAAAATACATAAAAGAGTATATGTTATTTATTTTTCATTTAAAATTTTATGGCTTGTAGAGGAAGTCAAAACTCAAATAATGGTCATGGTGGCGGAGAAGTCGTTGTCGCCGCATACGTAAGATAAAAACATTACCTTTTGTCGTTTAGTAAAATGCTTCATATAAAAAGATTCCTTTTGAATAAAAGTAAAATTAAAAGGTTTTTATACACCGTATAAAATAAAGTTGTGTATAAAACAAAATATGCCTCAATGAAAGGAGATTGAGATGAAGTTCCGTACAAAGATGGTATCCTTAGATTAAGGATAAATCAATTACATAATTATGTGTGAAAAATATAAATACACTAAATATAAGTGGATATTAAGTGTAAAACAATCAGATTCATTCACACATATTCATAGAATGACATATTCAATAACTACAAGTTGAACCCAAAGAAATCGAAATTGGGTTAAGAAGTTCCCTTGACAGCCTAACGGCGTCTCTTTAAAATTCAAAGAAAATGAGTTGATGAGAAAAAAAGGGTATCTCATCACATGGAAATAAATTTTACATCAATAAGGATATATAAGAACATATCACAATATAATAATATGTAAATTAAAAGACCTAACAAAATAAGTCTTTTAAAAAGAGGAGGGTGAAAGGTTCCCTTACCGATTTGGGTAACTTCCGAAACGTACACCCCATGAAAGAAGGACTATACAAAATGGATGTAAATAATCATAAAAGAAACTATATTACACAAATATTAGAATAATGGTAAGTAAATAAACCACTCAAAGGAAATGGTGGCAAATGTAGCATAAATCTCACGGGAATAAAAGTGAGATGAAAAATCCCTTACGAAAACTCGGCAGCCTAACGGTGCTAATTAAAACTTCAAAAAATAGATTTATTAGATCAAATAGGGTCTCTCGTAATATGAACATAAAAAGTACATAATTAGTAATATAAAATAACATCCCCAAACATAAGAAATATTATCTTAAAGGAAATGACATAAAAGAGAGTACTTAAAAAGAAAGAGAGAGGTAGGATCTCTTACCTCGTGTCCGACTTGACTCGATCGTTATTTAATCTCCTAAATAATAAACTTGAGTTAATTTGTACTTGCTTAATAACATTTTTCAAGTTCATTATTCCTTTTATATCACTTATTACTATGTTATGAACACTTTGTAATTATTTAAGTTAATAACGGTCGTTTTGTCGATCATTGGTACTTCAGTCAATAATAAACTCCTTATAATTACAAGTTGTTCATGTGGTAAAATATCCATTATATCCAGAATTATATTCATGATTTATATATCATATATATTATATATATCCAGTATATACATGAATTTATAATATTACATAACATTTAGAGGTAAGAAATGAAATGCATCGTTCATGGAGACGGTAAGTCGTACGTACGCATGAACACTACTTTCATTTCTATTTCGTATTTAATGTAATAAAATCATAATGATATAAAGGTATATTATAACTACAGTATAATATCATATTTAATATTATTAACTCCATACTTTACACGTTCCACATATGGCAGTAATGAATCAAATCACTTTGAGGGGGCGGTAGTCCACACTTCTTAAAATGAAGATATCGCGTTTACCCATAATGGAAACCATAAAGGTATGCCATAAATGAAAAATACAGAAGATTAAGGAAAACATAAACCTATTATATATCATATATAAATATAGTGACATCTTAATGGACACCTTTTAAGGTGTTTAAAGAATATTGAACAATCATCGTTTCGTGAGACAGAAATTCTCCATCCACGGAAACAGTATGTTCTTTAACCATTAGACGTAGGTGTGTGTAAGTGTAGATTGAATCCTTATTATAAAAATATCCTAGTATATTGAAGATACTGGTGTTTTTATAAAAGAAAAGAATAAAAAGAGTTTAGGAGTTAGAGAAGCAAAATAAAACAAAAGAACATAAGAGAGGACATTACCTTTAAATCGGGTAACTCTTTTTGATTTGAGCCCAAATGCTTCCTTGGAAAGGATTCTGCCCAAAGTGAGGCTTATAGGATGAAGAGAGGGATATTTGGAGCTTATTTGAGTATATTTTGAACGAGCCAAATGTCTTGATAAGTGTGAGATATGGGTTGGAATTGGGGTCTTTTTATAAGGGAGACGAGGGGCTCTTTTGGAAATCTTGAAATTATTATTTTATTATAAAATGGAATTTGGTTTATAAAGATCCAAAATTCATTAAGGTCGAATATAAGGTGGTCCATGTTCGAAATAAAATCATCCAATAATAATTGGACATGTTTTGGATATTATTTTAAACATTATCTTCTTATTTATTTAAATCATTCATCAATGACGTAAACAATGCATCACCATTGTGTCATAAATAATTTTATTTTTTTGATGTCTAAAAAAATATAAAAAAATTACCATGTTGTAGGAAATCTTTTTAGATTTATAATGAGTATTTATAGTCAAAAATATAACATATATAACCCCATGTAAAAATTGTTTTAGTAAAACAATACATGTTTGGATATTTTTATTTTTACTTTAAATAAAAGGTATTAATGTCATTATCACCCCAAGTGGCTCCATGGGGTCCCAAAAATTGACCCATGGTTTTTATTGGTCGGAAATGACTCAACCAATAAGGTTAGGACATGTGTCAAGATATTTTTATATTTTTATAATATCATTTTTATCTTAAATTACACTAATTACCTCTAATCGCGGTTAACAAAACTCAAAAGTTACTATTCACCGAAAAAATATTTTCATCCCATTGAATCACATTTTACTTAATAATGATAACCATGTATGTCGGATTTTTTAAATTCAAAACACATAAGCGGTAAACTTTCATTTAAACAAAAAATCAGTTTGTTTAACTACCACTTAGTGGTTTCACTATTCATCAAAAATTGAAGTTCTTCAGAAAAATACCAAAAATTCACCCTAAGCTATATTTGATATTCTGAATTAAAAAATGATGTCTATTTTAAAAAATTTAAAAAATATAAGTTGCATTAATTAATTTTATAATTAATTCCCGTTTTCGAAACAAATAGCGTGTTTTAAGAAACAATATCTATCAAAAGACTGACACTTGTTTATGTCCAATTTCAAAGTGAAATTAATTACAATGACCACTATTAGATTAAATGGTAAAAATATATTCTAATTACACTTTAAAACCAATTAAATAGATAATCTAACCATATAAATAAATTATATTAAAAGGAGGTTTTGAATTAAAATACAGGATTTTTCACTATTCAATAAAAAATGAACTTTATTGAAAAAATACCAAAAATTTACACAAAGTAAATTTTCATGTCTTGATTCTAAAGAAGGATTTTATTTTTTCAAATATAGAATATAAAATTGACAAAATTTAGATTCAAAAAGGGTTCGCCATCAAAAGGCGGTTAATCGACCTTTTAAAGAATATTAGAACATTTATGCTTAAAATTGGATTCATTCGCATTTTAATCCTCTAACATTTATTGGATAAATGTAAAAATATTTAACAAACATATGTAATAATTTTTTAGTTAGTTCTGTTCATTCCCACCATTACAATGACTACGTGTTAACTACCATTTGAAATAATATTATTTTATTATTAGAGTGCAACGTAAGATTTCCAAAAAACTAGTTGTTGTGTATTGTGTACGCTATCGCACATAGCATCCCCATTAAAGTAATATTAATATTTTATACACAAATGTTAATAAATATAAAAATGTCATATTCTTTATTTACCTGGGATGTTACATCCTTCCCCCCTTTTGGGAATTGCATCCTCGCAATTTTAAAAAAAAGGCTCAGAAACTTCATTGAAGACCCACATCGGGAAAGAAGTAAATTAAAATATCACTTTAAAAGAAAGAAAGAAACGTAAAAGGGTCACCCGAGACAACAGATACTAGTATTCCATGAAAACATGGATATGGAGGAGAAAACAAACCATCATGTTCTAATGGAGATTGATAGAAAACATGTCTAAGAGAAAGTTAACCACCAGAAAATCACAAACTTGTGATGGGTTAAACGGTATTTGATTCCCCAGTAGGAAAAGTTAACAGAAAAAGTTTTTGTTTAAAGTTACTTTCATTGAGGAATTTATTTATGGGCTTAACTAAAACATAATAAAACATACTTACTTGTCATTTTGACTTTCAACTTTTTCTAGATTTCTTACCGAAACTCATATTTTCTCCAAAAGATGAGTATTTAGGATAACTTGTTCACATTAAGAGCGTTATAATAAACTTCTTGAGAATCACATAATCCAAAAAAGAGAACTATATATTTCCCATGTCTTTAGACCATAACCAAAACCAAAACCAAAAAGGTTAGTACAAGATTAGATAATCCCCAAAATGGATAATTTTTTTTTTACAAAAAGAAAAACTACTCCTAATCTCCAAAAATTTTCAAACAGTACCCAAAGTTCAACAAAGACCATTCAATAAACATATATCCATAAAATTCTTCAAAGTAAACAAAACTAAGATTGAAACCCAAATCTCTGAAGGATTTAATCACATAGTCTTCTGAGGTAAATCTTAACATTTATCTCCAAATAACATCAGCTTCTCTTAAAGTCTCGTATTGAAAAGAAATTAACCTAAGCATATATCCTTCATGATAGGTCAATAATTTCCATAGATAACCCAAAATAAACGTACTCTTGATTAATAAAATCATCTAACTAAAAAGAATTAGTCAAACCAACCAGGGACTTTACGTAGTCCTATGGTAGGCGATAAAGACCAGTCGCACTTTGGTTGTGGGTTCGATTCCCGCAGCTTTGTCCGACGTGACGGGTTGTCACACGGTCTTTGTGTTGTCCTTTTTTCAAAACTACATAATTCTTATAACATTCCCCAAAAAGCGATAAAATCTTCAAAAATAACCATAACATAATTTAACCTAAATTTTATCTCATGTCCTTCATATTCCATCATAACATATAATAACCCATAATTACCTCAAAAGTAAGGACCATATAAACCCTAATGGTTACCTTTATTATTATTACCTGAACTTCCGCATCGAGTTGGTTCTCTCATACATGATGCATTAGAGAACTCAACAAGGTTCAAGTGGTTGATCATGACTCCTGATAGTTGGTTTAGAATAACCACGATATTTCTTGTTGAATCCCCCATTTCATCCAGTCTCTTAATCAGAGAACCACCACAGTTTCCTTCAAACCCATTGTCACTTTGGTGCCTACTAGATCCATCCATTTACTGAAACCAAAAAGGTCAGTGTGAGTATATCAACAAAATCATCATGTACTAAAGAGGAAGATAAACACTAAGATATAATTATCCAGTTTATCTCAAACTCATTCCAACTTTCATAAATAACAATGACTCTATCTAATATAATAACCATTGTGGTTATACACAACTTGTCACTTATGCTTAAACAACAATCTAACCTCTAAAGTTATCTAAACTGACCTTTGATACCAACTATAAGGACCCAGCCTTAAAACATTACATAATATTGAATTAAATGAATAATTCAAATTGAGGATATTTTCAAGTTTAGAGTTTTAGATAATTAGGACATAACTATTACATCTCAAAGATTACAAGGTAGACACATCTACTCAGTCTCCATTTTTTTCACAAAAAATAAACTATTGAACAAAAGAGTCATGTATAGTTCCATGTTTTAGACATCATGACATTTCCTTGATCCCATCCTTGATCGTATTCTACTTTAAGTCCTATGGAGAAACATTTCAAAAACTTGGGATGAGCAAAAAAAATATCAGTAAGGGATATAAAAATACAGGAAGAAACATTAGTCCACGTATATATAAGAATCAATGAAAACACACTTTACTCATAAAACATAAGCAATTTAAAATACCTCATGAAATAATAATATTTATGAATAACTCATAGAAATCATAAGACATGAAGGTAACTTGAGGCATACATAACATACATACATTGTATCTATCACAGGTACATAGGGAGTCACATTTGTAATACTCATCATAGTATATTTCCTAAATCTCTTAGGATAAACATTAACGTTTACCTCTGTCACGTTACCCAATGCATTGAAGAGCTATCTCGGGCTCACCCGCCCTTAGTCTATCATAGAACAACCCGATTTCATAAACAATGCCCAAGAACCATAATATAATTGTATCTCATAAAACATGCTTAAAGGAAACATAACATTTCCATATTTCAATCACAATATATCAATAAAACACATTGATATAATCCAAAAATTATCAAAATCCATTTTCAATACCAAAATACATAAAAGTGTATATGGTATTTATTTTTCATTTAAAAATTTATGGCTTGTAGAGGAAGTCGAAACTCAAATAATGGTCACAGCGGCGGAGAAGTCGTTGTCACCGCATATGTAAGATAAAAACATTCCCTTTTTTCATTTAGTAAAACACTTCATATAAAAAGATTCCTTTTGAATAAAAGTAAAAGTAAAAGGGTTTTATACACCGTATAAAATAAAGTTGTGTATAAAACAAAATATGCCTCAATAAAAAGAGATTGAGACGAAGTTCCGTACAAATATGGTATCCTTAGATTAAGGGTAAATCAATTACATAATTATGTGTGAAAAATATAAATACACACAATATAAGTGGATATTAAGTGTAAAACAATCATATTCATTCACACATATTCATATAATGACATATTCAATAACTATAAGTTGAGCCCAAAGAAATCGAAATTGGGTCAAGAAGTTCCCTTGACTGCCTAACGACATCACTTTAAAATTCAAATAAAATGATTTGATGAGACAAAAAGGGTATCTCATCACTTGAAAATAAATTTTACATAAATAAGGATATATAAGAACATATCCCAACATAATAAGATATAAATTAAAAGACCTAACAAAAGAAGTTTTTTAAAAAGAGGAGGGTGAAAGGTTCCCTTGCCGATTTGGGTAACTTCCGAAACGTACACCCCATGAAAGAAGGAATATAAAACATGGATGTAAATACTCATAAAAGAAATTATATTACACAAAGAGTAGAATAATGGTCAGTACATACACCACTCAAAGGAAATGGTGGAAAATGTAGCATAAATCTCACGGGAATAAAAGTGAGATGAAAAATCCCTTACGAAAACTCGGCAGCCTAACAGCGCTAATTAAAACTTCCAAAAATGGATTTATTAGATAAAATAGGGTATCTCATAATATGAACATAAAAAATACAGAATTAGGAATATAAAATAACATCCCCAAACATAATAAAGATGAGCTTAAAAGAAATGACATAAAAGAGAGTCTTAAAAAGAAAAAGAGAGGTAGGATCCCTTACCTCAGGTCCGACTTGACTCGATCGTTCTTTAATCTCATGAATAATAAAATTGAGTTAATTTATACTTTCTTAAGAACCTTTTTCAAGTTAATTATTCCTTTTATATCACTTATTACCATGTTATGAACACTTTTTAATTATTTAAGTTAATAACGGTCGTTTTGTCGATCATTGGTACTTGAGTCAAAAATAAACTCCTTATAATTACAAGTTGTTCATGTGGTAAAATATCCATTATATCCAGAATTATATTAATGATGTAGATATCATATATATTATATATATCCAGTATATACATGCATTTATAATATTACATAACATTTATAGGTAAGAAATGAAATGCACCGTTCATGGAGACGGTAAGCCGTACCTACGCATGAACGCTACTTTCATTTCTATTTCATATTTAATGTAATGAAATCGTAATGATATAAAGGTATATTATAAATCCAGTATAATATAATATGTAATATTATTAACTCCATCCTTTACACGTCCCACATAGGGCATTAACGAATCAAATCACTTTGAGGGGGCGGTAGTCCGCACTTCCTAAAATGAAGATATCGCGTTTACCCATAATAAAAACCATAATGGTATGACATAAATGAAAAATATAGAAGCCTAAGGAAAACATAAACATATCATATATCATATATAAATATATTTACATCTTAATGGACACCTTTGAAGGTGTTAAAAGAATATTGAACAATCATCATTTCATGAGGCAGAAATTCGCTATCCACGGAAACAGTATGTTCTTTAACCATTAGATGTAGGTGTGTGTAAGTGTATATAGAATAATTCTTATAACAACATCCTAGTATATTGAATATACTGTTTTTGTTACAAAATAAAGGAATAAAAAGATTTTAGGGGGTTGGAGAAGCAAAATAAAACAAAAGAACATAAGAGAGGACATTACCTTTAAATCGGGTAACTCTTTTTGATTTGAGCCCAAAGGCTTCCTTGGAAAGGATTCTTCCCAAAGTGAGGCTTCTAGGATGAAGATAGGGATATTGGGAGATTATTTTATTAGATTTTGGACTATATAAAGGGATTTAGAAGTGTGAGATATGGGTAGGAAGTGGGTCTTTTTATAAGAGAGAGGAGGGGCTCTTTTGGAAATCTTGAAATTATTATTTTATTATAAAATGAAATCCGGTTTCTAAAGCTCCAAAATTCATTAAAGTAGAATATAAGGTGGTCCATGTTCTAAATAAAATCATACAAAAAGAATTGTACATGTTTTGGATATTATTTTAAACATTATCTTCTTATTTATTTAAATCATTCATTAATGACGTAAACACTGCATCATCATTGTGTCGTAAATAATTTTATTTTTTTGATGTCTAAAAAAATATAAAAAAATTACCATGTTGTAGGAAATATTTTTATATTTATAATGAGAATTTATAGTCAAAAATATAACATATATAACCCCATGTAAAAATTGTTTTAGTAAAACAATACATGTTTGTAATATTTTTATTTTTACTTTAAATAAAAGGTATTAATGTCATTATCACCCCAAGTGGCTCCATGGGGTCCCAAAAATTGACCCATGGTTTTTATTGGTCTTCCATGACTCAACCAATAAGGTTAGTACATGTTTCAAGATATTTTTATATTTTTATAATATCATTTTTATCTTAAATTACACTAATTACCTCTAATCGCGGTTAACAAAACTCAAAAGTTACTATTCACCAAAAAAATATTTTGATCCCATTGAACCAAATTTTACTTACTAATGACAACCATGTATGTCGGATTTTTTAAATTCAAAACACATAAGCAGTAAACTTTCATTTAAACGAAAAATCAGTTTGTTTAACTACCACTTAGTGGTTTCACTATTCATCAAAAATTGAAGTTCTTCAGAAAAATACCAAATATTCACCCTAAGATATATTTGATATTCCGAATTCAAAAATGATTTCTATTTTAAAAAATTCAAAACATATAAGTTGCATTAATTAATTTTATAATTAATTCTCATTGTCAAAACAAATAGCGTGTTTTTAAGAAACAATATCTATCAAAAGACTGACACTTGTTTATGTCCAATTTCAAAGTGAAATTAATTACAATGACCACCATTAGATTAAATGGTAAAAATATATTATAATTAAACTTTAAAACCAATTAAATAGATAATCTAACCATATAAATAAATTATATTAAAAGGAGGTTTTGAATTAAAATACAGCATTTTTCACTAGTCAATAAAAAATGAACTTTATCCGAAAAATACCCAAAATTTACACAAAGTAAATTTTCATGTCTTGATTCTAAAGAAGGATTTTATTTTGTCAAATATAGAATATAAAATTAACAAATGTAGATTCAAAAAGGGTTCTCCATCAAAAGGCGGTTAATCGGCCTTTTAAAGAATATTAGAACATTTATGCTTAAAATTGGATTCATTCGCATTTTAATCCTCTAACATTTATTGGATAAACGTAAAAATATTTAACAAACATATGTAATCATTTTTTATTTATTTCTGTTCATTACCGCCATTACAATGACTACGTGTTAACTACCATTTGAAATAATATTATTTTATTATTAGAGTGCAACGTAAGATTTCCAAGAAACTCGTTGTTGCGTATTGGGTACGCCATCAAACATAGCATCCCCATTAGAGTAATATTAATATTTTATACACAAATATTAATAAATATGAAAATGTCATATTCTTTATTTACCTGAGATGTTACACATACCCAATGAATTGGAGGGAAATATAGGTCACACCCTTCATCATAAAAAATTCCCAAGATCGAGAACATAATCATGAAACATGAATATTATCATAAAAACATTGCTTTTGAATTTTGTAAAACAGAATTTTAAAAGAGGATTTTAAAAGAAAAGTCCCTTATAAATATCATATAATTGAAATAAGACTTAATAGAGTGGATGGAATATGTATATACTCTATAAATATACATAATTAAACATAGTATAATCATAATTCATCACATAAACAATTTAAATACCACATAAATAATGAAGAATAAGGTTAACCCAAAGGATGGAAATCAGGTTAAGAATTCCCTTACCTCAGGATTTTCTTACTTTAAACTTATTTAAAATTCCTATATAATGGTTAAAAGAATGTTATTAGTATTTTAAAGAAACATTTTCATGTTTATAACATCTTATATGATCGTTTTATAACATCATTTCACCCCTTAATTGTTAGTATTTTGTTCCTTGCACTGTTTTGGGTGAGTTCCTTACATGATTTCCATGATTGGTTCATGATGGATGTTCTTGTCGATTGGAAGTGAAACTCTAGAATTGGAATGGAAAGGTATTTACATATTTACAGTACCATAATTTATACCATTTATCATTTTGATGTTTTATATGATGATGATTCATAAGTTAAAATATTAATGATGTTCGTTTAGATCATTTTAGTGGTTCTTTGTTAATAACAACCTCATTTTGTCTTATAAATTAAAACCATGAGTAAAAAAGAATTATAGAACCATGGATGAGACATAATACATATATTATAACCTAGTTAAATCATAGAAATGGTTTAATAACCAGACTTTATAGAATTAATGGAAATTGAAATCACATCGTCCATGATGTTGGTAATTCGACACTTCACGGACAATGTTTTTATTCCTTGAATAAGTGGGAGAGGATATGAATAATGATGATGAATTTTCCATGAACATGATAAAATCCATAATATACATGATTCCTGGATATTTCATGGCTCTTAGGTAATAAGATATGAATAAATAATAAGAAAATAAAGGAACTCAAAATAAAAGAATAATTGAGAAATCCCTTACAAAAATTCGACAGCCTAACGACTATGCAACACGGTTTTATAAAATATTAAAAAGAGAGGGGACAGGGATAACCCATCCAGAAATGAATTATAATAAATAATAGATCAAGAGTAAGAATTAAATAATAACATGGTATGGAAACTTTAATGTTATACCACATAAAAGAGAACTTGAATAGAAAAAGAAAGAAATTGAGAATTTTGTTACCTTGTAGAGTAACTCCTAGAACTTGAAGGTTGGGACCTTGGAGGCTTGAGGAAACCTTGGTAGGGCTACTAGGGAGGTAAGGAGTCCATATCTTCATTGATGAGTAATTTGGAATGAAGTTAATGAAGGAATGGGTTGGTATTTATAGCAAAAGTGAGGGATTATTTTAATAATTTCCAAGGGACACCTCATTAGTGGTATTTGCAAAACCATGGGCTTTCCCATGGTATAAGCCAATTAGGACACCTAATAACTTATTTTACTGTACACAAGTTTACCAGATTTATTACATCATTATTACATAATTAATGATGTCATTAACACACCGAAACTCAAAACTGTATTTTTTACTATTCACCAAAAAATCAACTATTTCAGAAAAATTCTCAAAATTCACCCTAACCATGTATCGACGTGTAGAATTCAAAAATAAATTCCATTTTTTGAAAATAATTTTATAAATATTTTTAATTTAATTTTTAAATAAAATCATACTTAATTCAAAAATTAATAATTTAAAAACTATAACTGCTTTTATATCACATTTAAAAATTAATCAAGATGTCATTATCTTAAAGCCTTAATAAAATAAAATAATAATAAAATTCACTATTCATTCGGGTCATATTACTATTCATAAGGGTATGTTACTATTTACCAAAAAACAAGTTGGTTCCAATAGACTCCAAATAACATACTGAACATAATTGTTGATGGCCATTTTTTGAAATTCAAAACCTAGAAGCAGTAAAATTATGTTTAAAGGCTACTTATAAATATCTACATTAAACAAAATTTCAAGCATTTAAATTTATTTTTAGAAAACCTTGGGGTGTCAGATAGATAGAGTGCCACCATTAAGCTATGTAAGAAAAAATGTTTAGGTTAATTTAAAAACTTTAAATAGCCAATCAATATCATAAAAAGTCAACTAAAAATAAAAAAATCAAGGAAAAAAATCAAGCAAGCATGGTAATGTCATGTAAATACCTATGTGCCTAGTACGGTGCATGAACATACGCACTCTTGTCATGTCGGCCCAAGAGTGGAAATTTTATAAACCATAACCTCACCAAAAAATGCCTCATTCAAGTTATAAATAGATCAACTGTAATAATGAATTCTAAGAATATAAATTACCTCCCCTATAAACTTTGATTTTCCCCTTTACATGGGGTATATATCCTAGGCACAAGCTCATTACCAATTCCTAACACATCATATTCTCCTGTTTACAAGACCCAAATAATAAAACAAAGAAAATGCATCCTCTGATGCCATTTTTTAATGCTCTGACCTGGAATCCATTGAAATTATTCCTTGAGTCAGTGTTCCACATGGCCTCAAGCATGCCTCCTCATACTCTAGAGGATGCTGATAAGTGGTGAGGGTCCATAGGTGGTACAATTGGAGACTATAACCTCTTTTAAAAGTTAAATATATGGAAATAAAGGAAATATTATCCACATCACATCTAGATAAAATAAATAGGTGTTAAAATACCAAGTCACAACCCATGAGATATCATACAGATGCCACATATAGAATAGAAAAGCATACATAAGTAAGGTCAAGTTCAACAAGCCTAAAAGGTAAAAAAAGGAAAAAACCAAAATAACACAAAAACCCAAAATCCATAAGCTCTATCCCAGCTCCTAGATCTCAACACTGGTCCTAGCCATAATATCAAGCATTATATTTTGGTTATTTTTTTATCCTAGTATGCATCCATGAAGTCTGTTCGAGTACCAAACGGTAGACCGAATAGGGTGTGAGTGCAACTCAGTAGGTCACCACCAATAGTGTATAATGAAAATATAGTATGTATTTATAAAGCATAAAGATATAATAATAAACTATATAGATTAAATGAACCAGGTCGATCCTCAAGTCTCAAGGAAAAAACCCAAATTGGCCGCACCTGCTTCAGCCTACGCTAGTCTCTGAATGTGAAGGAGGTGTCATGTACTAATCTAGTTCCAAGGTGAATATATAAGTAAATTATGATCATATAACTCAAAGTAATCCAGGTTTATCATCTAGGTATTCCTTTATAATAATTCCCTATAAAATCCACTAGCCAGGACTGAACTCAAGGGACTTCCCTTGATGTTCAAAGGAATAGATTGATTGGAATCCAAGGCTCACGCCAAAGGCATTCCATTCTAATATAAATTGATTAAAATCTAATTAGATAATAACACATAATAAATTAATGATATCTCTTAATAATATGTAATTAATATGTGGTATTTAACCAGTGTAGATATTACCCACATCCAAGGGGGAGTTATCCCAAGGAATTCACTGTCTTGAATCTATGTGAATCCACTAGATTTATTAAGTAATTCCATAGAATTAGATATTTTTGAATCCAAAGGTTTATTCACACCCCCATTATTCACATATATCCCCTAATTAAATCCTAGTCTCATCTAATGAATTTTAAAACAATATCAATCATCATGAATCTACAGAGGTCCTCCAAGGAATTCCATACTCATAACCAATTCCAAGAAATTAAAACAATTCATCATTACACAATTCCATTAAAAAAATATTATTTACTTAAATAAAAGTTCAAAATTTAGTTTTCATTCATATTCCCATTTAAATATTCCATATTAAATCACTAGGTTACTAGGGAATCCCTAAACTACCCTCTCTGTTCACCCAGTAGCATGGCCTAAGGAAAGTCAAAACTATTTAATAGCTTATGACGTGGGTATACCCAAAACAAATTGATTTTCCAAATACAAAGAGGCTTCTAAGACATCATTAAGTCATTAGAATAATTAAAATTAATTATAGTTCAAGAATCAGATGAGTTGGAATGATTGCATAGTCCAATTATGCAATACAACAGTGATAATTTGAGGAAAAATCACAAGACCACCTATATTAGGTTAGATGAGTTACACTAATCAGATATTGGCCTATGATTTAAGATAAAACAAAATATGTTGAAAAATCAAAAAAAAACTTGAAAATAGGTTATTTACATTAAACATCACGGAATATATTTATATGTAAATTAAAAGAAAGATTAGAAGTTAGTGGAGTGATAGACTACCTAGAACCTTCCAATGTGACAAGTAGAAGAAAAAATAGAGGTGGGATGAAGAAGATAAACTCTAGAACCTAAGAGGGGAAGGATAGCCTTTCCATGATGCTCTTTCTTCCCAAAAAACGTAAAAAAATGGGTTAATAAAGAAAAAGTTGTGTAGGTGTAAAAGACACTTTTCCCCTTTTTAAAAAACTACCAGGACCTTCCAAATGGTTAGTGGGGCTTCTGATATATTTTTTAGCCTACAGAAAACCCATTATCTAGCTAGGGGTATACAACTGGCTAGTAGTTGGCACTGTATCCTTTATTCTATATGCCATGGCCTCCTCCTAGGCATCCTAAATCCCCTTAAACACTTATTAAATGAAAAAAACCAGGAGTTTTGGTAAAAACTAAAGGGTTTGTACCTCAAAAGAAGAGTGGGGTATTACTGGTATAAAGAAACTCAAACTTAACTTTACCTTTCTATCAAAATGCCTAATATTTTTCCATGGGGGTACTTTAAGGAAAACATGATAGCCTACCTCAAATGAAATATTTTTCCTCTATTTATATACATAACTATTTATCCTAATCTAATATTACCTCATATTTTGTTGGATCATCTTTATATTTTCATCCATCACTTCTACCAACTCTCATCCCAAAAACTTCATGTCACCTACTTTTTTACAACAAGCTAGAGTCCAACACCACTTTCCATATATGCATCATAAGTTTTCATTTGTATACTCGAATGAAAATTTTTATTATAAGAAAAATAAACTAATGAAATATTTGATCCCAACTTCCCTAGTAATCTATTAAAAAATATCAAAGAATTTATTCCAAATTTTAAATTGTTATATCTATATTTCCATTAGATTGGGGATGAGAATATGTACTAAAATTTATTTTAAATACCCAATAACTTATAAAGTCCTTTATAAAAATTATAAGTAAACCTACGATCACAGACATATATAATGGATAGAGGAATTTCAGGTAACCTGACTATCATCTTGAGATATAGTTGAGAAATTTGATCTAAAGACATAGTATCTTAAATAGGAATTAAATGTGTGGATTTAATCAATGAATCAAAAATTTCTGAAATTTCATTATTGCCTTAATATGTCTTTGGCAGTCCCACCACAAAATCCATATATATATATTTCCCTTTTCCACTATGTTATTAGAAAAGGATTAATCTTCCCTTTTGATAATTTTCATTCATCTTTAACCTATTGAAAAGTAAAACTTTTCATGGTAAAATCAATAATATATTTCTTCGTTCCATCCCACTAGCAATACTTATGAATGTATTTGTGCATCTTAGTACTGATGGGATGAACAAAAAAGAGAGTGATGTGAGATCCACTCAAAAATTATTTTTTTAATTGGGAGATATCTAGCACACGCAACCTTTTTCCAAATATTAAAATACATTAATTATAAATTTAAAATTTATCCAACTTACCTTTATTTACCATTTTCACCTTTTCTTATAAATAATGGTCTTCCTTCTGATCTTTCTTAATTATATCTAACAATGACGGCTACACTAACACCTAAAACGGAACAGAGAAAGTTCTTACGTGCACAATTTATAGGCTAACATTAATCAAATAATTTACCAAAGGATCATGTTCTAATCATATCATGGTTAATGATACATTATCTTTTCAACTTTAAGCATTGGGTACTTTGTTTAATTTTTCTGAATTGTAATGAATCATGAAATCATAATCCATTATTAGTTCAATCCATCTTCTCTAACTCATGTTCAACTCTTTTTTAGTGAATATATACTTAAAAATTTTATTATCAGTATATATTTCACATTTTAATCCATATAAACGATTTCACTTGATTTTTAGAGAAAAATTACAGCTTCCACTTCTAGCTCATGTGTGTAATAATTTATCTCATGAGGTTTTATTTTTCATGAAGTATAAGGAATTACCTAATCATTTTGCATCAAAAATATAACTAAGTCCCTTCAAAGAAGAATCACTATAGGCAAAAAATCACCATTTATAGGGGAAAGTCCAAAACTTGAGCATTTACCAATCTTATTTTATGTTCCTGTAAACTTTCATCACACTCTTTCATCCACATAAATTTAAGTCATTTTGAGTTAAATTAGTTAATGGTCTAGATAAATGATAAAATTTATCAAAAAATCAATGGTAGTAATTCATTAATTCAATAAAACTATGAATCTTTGTGAAATTTTTAGGTCTTTTCCATTCTTCAACCGCTTTAGTTTAGAAGGGTCAATGGTTATACCATATTTAGAAACAATATGCCCAAGGAATGAAATATGTTACAACCAAAATTCGAATTTACTAAATTTTTCATATAACTTATTTTATTTTATGGTTTGAAAAAAATCATTTAGTGTCTTTTATGATCCTCATGAATTTTAGAATATACCAAAATATAATAAATAAACACAACCATGAACTTATTCAAATATTCATGATAAACTCTATTCATAATATATGTGAATATAGTTTGTGCATTATACAACACAAAGCATATAACCACAAATTCATAATGCCCATATCTCATCTGAAATGTCATATTTATAATATCTTCCTCTTTCACCTTCAACTAATGGTATCTGAACCTAAGATCAATCTTTGAAAAATATTATGCTATGTGAAGCTATTCGATAAATCATTGATATAATGTGAAGGATACTTATTCTTAATAGTGATGTTATTCAAGGATCTATAATCAATGAAAAATATCATTGAACCATATTTATTTTTAAAAAATAAAATAAGATCATCCTATGGTAAATTGATAGAATGAATGAAACCTTTATCAATAAATTCATACAAGTTCTTTTTCAATTCCAAAATTTCTATTTGATTCATTTAATAAGTGGGTTTTGGAATTGGCTTAACATCAACCATTAAGTCAATAGTAAACTAAACCTTCAAATAATGAATAACACCAGGAAAATCATTAGGATGTATTCATCAAGAAATGAATCCATATATTCATTCACTACTATAATATCACTAATTTGAACAGTTTCTTTCTTTTCAGTAATATTATCTAGGTAACTTTCATTGTCACCTTGAATCAATTTCTTGACTTCTTAATATGTTATCAATGGTGTCAAATTATTTAATTTAACTTTATTATCTCTATGATATATGTTATCATGATAAACTAAAAGTTATCCTATATCGATAATAACATTGAAATCTAATACCAGTAGTTCAACAAGATTTTTAGAAAAAACCATCTCACTGATAATAATAGGAAGATTCCTATAAATATCATTTTCTTTAATACTTCCATCTAGAGTTTTAACTGAAAGTTTTATCTTATTTTTATGATATGATATTCCCATTTTACTTAAAAAAATTATTAGAAATGAAGGAATATGAATATCCAAAATCAAACAAGACATAAAAATAATTTAAATAAACAATGAACGTGTCTTTCACCACTTTATTAGATAGCCCAACATCAACCATAGTAGTAGAAAATGATTTTTCTACACTTTTTAATTTTGATCATGATTATTTCCACCCTAAATAACTTTTGACACACATTATCATAATTCCCAAACTAATTACAATTAAAACATCTCACTATAGACTGGTTATCTTCTTCCCCATTCTTGGATTGATCGAGACTATTTTATTTGCAGTCACAAGCCATGTGGCCAAACTTACCACGCTAGTAACACTTTATAGATCCTATCAAACATTACTTAAAATGTTTTTTACCACACTTGGAACATGTTATAGGCTTACCTTCATATTTCTTAGCTGACTACTTATACATTTCTTTCCACCTTGACCACTTCTTACTCTTGTCATAATGAGGCACATAAGTGTCAGCAAACTCCATTTAAAATTTCTCATCACAACTAATAATTTTCCCATAACTTTTAAATTCCCTTGAGGCTAATGTTATTCATAAACTTGGTTTCAATCCTAAGTAAAATCTATTAATCTTACTATTAAGGTACCAAATAAATTTTGGTGTGTTCTTTTCCAATATTTTAAAATAATTCATATAAGGCTATTAAATCATCGTCCTTTTACCTTAATTATAATAATTGTTTCTCTATTATGAGTCAAAATCCTTAGGTAAATATTTCTATTGGAAAATATTCTTAAATTTATCCCATTTAATAGAATCAATCTCATCTATATCTGGTATTCTTAACCAATGAACACCACTGATCATCTTCACCTTCAAAATGGTAAATAGAAAGAGTTACCTTTTGATGTTTGGAACATACCTTCACTTCAAATATATTTTCCAAATCATTGATTCATCCTTCATCTACCATTGGATCTAAGGTTCAACCAAAATATAGAGGGTGTTGTTTCATATAATTCTCCAATGAGCATGTTCCTCTATGGTAAATTTGGTTTATCTCTAACATGGATGCCACCATCATTTATAGCTTGTATTAATTGATCCATCATTAAAATAAAATACTCACCCCTAATTCTAGACATTTCAGGCTATTGATTTAGAAGGATTTTATCCTCTTGATACCTTCCTACTTTAGCTTCTTTGTTTCCTTTATGGAAAACCATTCTAAACAAACATAGATTGGATGATGTAACGTGGTAATATTCAAATGTTATATCATGTCAACTTAACCATAAGCTAGAATCTCTCAAGGGTATTCTATTAGCATTATTCTAACCTCTAAAGTTATATAAACCTTTGTTATGGTACCAATTATAAGGACTAATCCTTAAAACATTACATAATATTAATTTTTTAGACAATAATTCACTTTTCTACATTCTTGAATACCTTTTAGGTTTAGAAGTTTAGAGAATTAGTGTATCACAATTATATAACAAACCCACATATTACAAATTGGACACTTCCACTTGGTATCTATTTTTCCTACAATATAAAACTTTTAAAATGAAACAGGTTTTCTTTTCATGAAAAATCTTCATGAATTTAAACTTGATTTCTTCTTTGTACACACTCATCCTTAAACCCTGTGAAAAAAAATTGAGTACATGGGATGAAAACAAAATTATCAAAAAGGAATATAAAATAAATAAATCTGTTATTCTAGTGATGTTCATAAAAACCCATAAAATGTTTACTTTTTCCCACTTTATTCTTTGGGCATATAAAATAAATCATATTCACATGGGAAAAATACTTTTTTCTCAAATAAAACCATTAAACTTGTAGCAATAAAATTGAAACCCTTTTAGGAATTTTAGAGAATTATTTTTCATAACTCATGTTCACTTGTGTCAAAAATAACAGAAGCCTAATTGAATCCATATGAGAAACCTCCCCAGTTAACTTCCTTCTTTTTGAATTTGAAGACAAGGAACATTACCCAATTTATTGGAGAGATATATCGGGTTCACCTTTTTTATAAGTTGTATCTAGCTTATCTATTATATAAGTTGTATCAAGATCACTTGTCATTATATATAATTCTCAACTACCAAATCATGAATAAAAAATTATAATCTTTCACCTTTTATCATAAATCCATTAAAAATCTTTGGAATCCATAAGCAAAACACTTTCAATTATCTCATAATGATGAGAAAAAGTTTTTGTTTCCTTAGAAATACTTTTTAAAATTAAAAATTTCTAAAATATTGAGAATTCCTTTTTTTAAATAACCATGAAAATTTATAAATAAATATTGATAAATATTAACATCTATTATGGTGTAATAAAGTTGTCAATCCATATACATTAAAAACGTTTTTTTCACTTTTTTAAAAAAATAAAATTAACCCATATGGAAAACTTTGAAAAGATTCATCTTAAAATATTTGTAAATAAATTCAAATATAGTTAAAATGAACTTTAAAAACCTTTGAATTATGAATAATAATATTCTTAAAAAATTTAAAATAACATAGATAATAAGGAAAATTTTTTTAAAACATTTAAACAATGTTTTAAAAGAAAATCTCTTACCTTAAGTCTCATCTAGATTCGTACGTTCTACAACTCCTGGATAATAAAATTATATTAGTTTTATAATTTATTAATCACATTTTTCATTTTAATTTTATTAATATTCTTCTTTTTATTTCATATATTACCATGTATTATTTTTTTACTAAAATGGTCAAGTTCACATTTGATGTTTTGGGGTCGTTTGGCTTATAAACTCAAAACCACATTGATGCATTGATTGTGGTCAAAGGATTTATGTTTATATTATCTAAATAATACAAAAAAATTTATATTTACCATATTTATACATTATATACACTTTTGAAACCAACCATGTAAGTCGGTCATGAAAATTGAACCACATTGTTTCATGGAGATGGTAGTTTTTACGTATGAATAAATGACGTTATCATATTTATAAAGGGTGTAAAATAAATAAATTAGATAATATTTCACTTTTAAATAATCATAAATATGTTATAAATTTAATATTTATTCATTATTTTCATCCTTATGACCATCCTTATAAGGTGAAATTGAAAAATGAATCACATCGCTTCGTGGAGGTGGTATTTCACACGTACGTACGAACAATGTTATCATTTTTTTAATGGATATAAATGTATGAAAATTATGATAATTTATCTTTAAAGAACTATAATTATGTAATTAATATCATATATATTCATTTTTTCATCATTTTAACCCACCATATGATCTGGTGATGAAAAATGAAACACATCGCTTTGTGGTGGTGGTAGTCCACACATATGCATGAGTGATGTATCCATTTACCATAAGATGGAAAGGGGGATAAAAAAATGTTATAACATAAACATAATAATATTTAATTATATGGTAGATAATTGTTTTATTATATCAGAATGTTTATTAGAGGTTTTAAGGAGGTAAAATATGAAATAAAAAATAAAACACTTGGTTAAGAACTATACCTCTTCTTCGGACAACCACCTTAAGTTTATACCTAAAACATTCTTAGGATGGTATTATGATCCAAAAAATATCTCTAGGATGTGGGAGATATTTTATTAAGGGATTTATCTAGGAATTTTCTAATATAAGAGGCTCTTGTAGTGTGGAGAATAGAAGAGAGGGGTGTCCTTTTATAAGTGAGGGAGAGGACACAGTTGGAACTTTTCAAAATATTAAAATATATTAACGTCTTACTCAAGAAAAATGGATAAAAAATGATTCATAATAAAATAATATATGTGATAGGGTCTAAATATTACCATAAAATAGAATTTAGACTAGTTTTTATGTCAATTTTACCCTTATCATTTTAGTTTTACCCCTTTTAACATGTTTTAACTATTATTGTGGTAACTAACTTTTTTACTAAAGTTACTATTTGTAATGAACAAAAATGAAAGAGTTATAAATAAAAAAATAAAAATTAGGATTCAAAATATGTATTACATTTTCTCAAATTCAATTTTTTAAGTGACATAAATTACTTTTAAAATAAACCAGCAAAACGCGATGAAAAACGATTTTCTAGAAAAAGTGCATTTTTAAGTATAAAAATAATTTATACCAAAATAAAGTTTAACATTGATTAAAATGAAATTGATTGGATTATATTTAATGAAAAATAACTTATGATATTTTAAAACAAATCCAAAGTATAATGCGACTTTGTAAATTCATGAAAGAAAAAGAAATTTTTCTTAGAAATCGGTATTTTCTACTATTCATCCAAAAATAAACTTTTTCATAAAATTGCCAAAAATCCACTCTAAGCTAATTTTGACTTGATCGTATGAAAAATGAAATCCTTTTTGTAAATTAAAATTCTAAAATTTTGAAATTAAGATTTTAAATAAAATCATATAATACATGTAAACAAATTTAATAAGAATAAAACTATTTCATTTTTGATTGGAAAATTACTTAATATTATTATAATGAATATAAATCTATAAAATATAATTCATGAATATTAATAAGGGATGAAATTGATTTACTATTAACATTACCAGGGTTGCTACACATTGGTTGCGTCATGAGTGATATGACATTGATGAATAAGTCAGTAAAGGATTTGACCCTTCCAAAAGTGGGAGATGGTATCTCACCCTTTGATTAAAATAGAAAAATCAAACTAAATTCCATGGACATGATGATTGGAGAGTTCATTTCAAAAAGTCGAAGAATAAAATATCGAGCATATGGGTCTATGACAAAAGTATGCAACCTATTTGATGAGATATCGAGACAAATGGATTATATTACATAGTAAGTGTTCATTTTTTATTGTTATTATTTTGACATTAATTTCTTCTTCTATGGGTGCCATTAAGTATTGTTAGACACTGTTATTATACTTTAGGCAATCCCACTTAATGTAACCGGGGAAAATACCTAGTGATTCACACACTTAGTGTATCCATTGATCTGAGCTGTAATAGATATTATTTTTAAGACCAAGAAATAATGTTTATTTAGGATTTATTAATCACAAATATCTAGTCACCAAATTTTATGTGAGTTGAATATTAAATAAATATTTATTCAAAAGATCGGGAGTATAATATTTATTTATTTACCGAATGGATAATATTTATTATTCGTGGTTTGGTAAATGCTAAAGAAGGTAGATGGGCTGAGTTAAGGACTTGGTAACGAAAATGATATAATCTTAAATATTATTTAAATAAATAAGGAATTATTTTTTTAACAAAACAATGATTTGAAAGAAGTCATTTAGGAAAATGACTCAATAGGATCAACCCCTCCACTTGAGTTTGGAGCATCTGATGTGAGGTAGTAGATGACCACATCCTTGGACTTGTCGACAACCATTTCAATCATTCCTTTGTATTTTATTTCTCATTCAATTATACTTTATTTTTTATATCATTATTATATTAATTAATTTGGTGTTGTATTTTGTGAGTAGTTGATGTGTATTCATGGCATGCATTTTATAGACTGTTGTATTTATTAAATTGGTATGCTTCGGCTATCAATTGTAATTGTGGGGAAATCATTCCACTGTTATATGGATTATTCCTTCATCATTACTTGGTGGCCTTCAACGATTTAGGAGAATGCATCTAATGTTAGTGACAGCTCATTTCGGGTTTAGGTATCCTAGGATATGTCAATATAATGAATATCTAAGGGGGTTATGATTGTGACGTCTTGATTTATTAATCGGGACATTTGGAATCTTCTTTTTCTTAATTTTTTCACATCATTCTTCTTCTTAGTCCCAATCTACATTCTTTTGTTGTGTGTTGCTTGTGATACTTATAAGGATGAAAACACTTGTTAATGTCAATGGTCTTCCTTCAATGCGAGATAGTGAAAACTAACTTGTTAATCATCAACAAATGTGTTTTTTGAGTTACTAGTTTGTGTGTCAAATTTCGGCACTCATCAGGGGGATTTGAATTTTCTTAGTGATATGTTTCTAATGCGACAATGCTAAATGCATTTTTTAAAAAGATATTACCTTCACTACTACATAATCATGCTTATTCAGCACTATCCTTTATCACAGCTAAAAAAACACTGATAAAGAGGTGGTTTTATCAGCACTAGCTAAAAGCGCTGATAACGGGGTCCTTTTATTAGCGCTGATAAAAGCACCTTCTTAATCGGTTCTTTTTCTTAAGAACTGATAAAGAATGTCTTTATACACTTTTTTAGTGTTGATAAAAAAATCATTTATCAGCGCTTTTTTAGTGCTGATAAAAAGTGCACTTCATAAAAAATATATATTATTATTAAAAATCATATTTTAATATATAAATGTATTTCTATTGATATATATAAAATATATTTGCATAAATATGATTTATATAATACTAAATATGTATTTACAATTAACATATAATATATTTAGTAAGAAATGGTTTAAAAATAATTAAAAATAATATTAATTAATAATTTTCTAATTATTATTGAGTAATATACATTTAATAACAATTTAATGAAATGAATTTTTTTTAAAATAATTGATTTATTAAGATAAGTGGAAAACATGACTTTGATTTCAAATGACCATAACTTTTGATTCAAGTGTCAGTTTGGTCTCTACCACGTATCAAATCGAAGCATGCGAAGAGGTCTACGTCATATTAATTAATAAGTTGCTATTGTTTAGGTCAAAAACGCCCGAAATACCTCTAAAACCGAGTTTTTAGTTGGGATGCCCCTATTTTTTAATATTCAATGGGATATCACCTTTATTTAAGAGAGTCTCCTCGGTGAAGACTAAATTTATTCTTAGGACTTACACTCATATGGATATTATGGTGTTGAAATTTTAACTTTTTCATATTATAGTGCTTCTTATAATTAAATATATGCACATACACACACACACACACACACAAACACACACACATATTTATATATATTTATATATAAATAGTTAATGGTATAAATAAATACTTAACATATTTACATATAAAATATCTTTTAAAATATCTAAACCATATGGAAATAAATATTTATTATCCATTTTGTTTAAACAAAAAATCTAACCATTTTACTTACCTTATAAAAATGTATGAATATATATATATATACCTATACAATTGTATATATAATGTTCATTTATAAATATATATATATATATCAGTATATTTTAGTAATGTGTAAATAAATATTAATATATATATATATATTAAAATAAATATATATTGCAAGATATATATACATATATATAAATTTGTCAAATATATATTAATATATATATATATATATATATATACACATTCATGTATATAGACACGCACACACAAATATATATATAGAAAGATAGAGAGCTGGGGGAGAGAGAGAGAGAGAGTTCACACAGAGACACATATACAAATATATATATATATATATACACACACCCACACAAAAAATGCATTTACATAAAATATTGCAGAAATCATGATGGTGCAGTGGTAATGACGTTCCCTATACAGGAGGTCCTGGGTTCCAATCCCTACTGGTTCAGGCGCGTGCGCGGGTGGATTAATAGCGGTGTCTGGCGGGGCCGAGCGCTGATAAAGGGCACTGTCGTGGGCTGGAGTGATGGTGGGGGTGAGTGTTGATAAAGGGGGTTGACATGAGGAGGGGGGAGCCTTGAAAAAGGGGCGGTGGACAGCTCAAATAAATTTTTAAAAAAAATTGTGCTAATACACATAATATTTATCAGTTTTTTTAACGCTGAAAAAGGATGCTTTTATCAACTCTAAAATAAGTGGTGATAAAGAGTATGGCGATGAAGACCCCATTTAATGGCACTAACAAAAATACTTATAAATGATAACTTTATCAATGTTTTTTTAGTGCTCCTATAAAAGTTATTTATTAGCGCTTTTTCTAGTGATAATAAAAGGGTATGGGTTTTAAAAGCGCATACAATATCAACGTCTTTTTAGTGATGATAAAAGACATTTCCAGCAGTGATAAAAAGTCCGATCTGTAGTAGTGGTTTTATGATCAATAGGTATTAATGTGTTCTACACATTTACAATTAATTTATAAAACATTGATAACTTTATTCAACAAATTTACAACTAATTTTTCAATTGGTTTTGACTATATGTGTTTTATGGAATGCACAATATTTTTATTTACAAAACCCTCAATATAATTTTTGGGTCCCGGTATTTCACCATGATTTTTCACATTTAGGATATCATCCAATGAAATTCAATCATTTTTACCGTGATTCATTCTTTTTATATTTATTGAATTACTATATCAAATTATTATTTTTGGTGTTAACTATTTTGTGAACACTTTTTAATAATGATTAGAACACATGTCGCTGTTAACAAAAAGAAAAAAGAAAAACAATGGATATCCGTTATATTTCAAAAAAGTTATTTATAATAATTTTTTTGGAGAGACCAATCATTTAAATATATAATATATATTTGAATTAAATAATTTCATAAGACATATAAAAAATATTAATTATAAGTCATAAATAATTATACATAAATATTCGGATTTTTCCAAAGATGGTGCGGGAAGGGAGATGCTTTGTCCGAATAGATGGATTTATTCGCAGGAAATTTCGCAGACGACACCACGTGATTGAAAGCAAAAGCTTCAACTGTTTGTCTTTTGGAACATTGGATGGGGTTTGGCTATAAAACGACTCCAATAAAATTCGGTTCGCTAAGTGTTTGGTTACATTATTCATCTTTCTAACACCACTAAACATTGATAACCAGAATAATTTAGAACCCATTTCACTATTTATTTTGATTTTTCAAACTTAATTATTATGATGATTATTATTATTATTATTATTTTTTAAAGAATGATCATCATTATTAGAAAAAAAAAACCTTTTTGACAAATTAGATTTTGGACTACTCTATTGATGATCGGTATAAGGGCATGAGCTATCATCAATTATCACTACTATAGATTAAGATTTATCATCACACAATACTGGTTTTATCAATACTGAAAAAATACTAATGTCATCAGTGCTGGTAAAAGTAAACGCTTTTATCAGTGTTAATTTTTAATTATTCTCTAACCCAAAAATTGCACCTCGGGTTGTCTCGGGGCCACAACCATCACACATAGTTGCTTTGTAGGACCACCACACATGAATTTTGAATTAATTGTGAATGATGTGAAATTTGAACATCTGTCTTGATGGAACACAATTACCAATAACCCATGATGTTTTTATTACTATATAACGATACAATAATGTATATATATATATATATATGTTATATATAAATATATTTTTTAATATATATTAGTTGCAAAATGTGTGTATGTGTCTATATATATATATATATATATATATATATATATATATATATATATATTAGGTGTTTGAGATACAATTATATTCAAACACATACACGCTTCACACACAGACAAAAAATGCAGGTCATAACCCCCCAAGGGGATTGCCCACCCATTACGCATTATTTATTCCGTACATGGCCCGTAGGCCCAGTGGCATGAACTCCATTACATGACCCAAAGACTAATTAACTAACCTAAAGATCATGTGCAGTGTCATGCCTGTATCATACTACTCCATCGTCTGCATCACCGCCTGCATAATACTGTAATAGCACATGCACCCACTATCACAAAAACAGATTTACGCAGCGCCACGCTTTAACAACGCTTTTTTTAGCGCTGTTAAAGGGACCCCTTTATTAGCATTTTTCTAGTAGTGCTGATAAAGAGGGGTTGTAATGTCTCGGATTTTTCGTGTATTATTTTTAAATATTATATGGAATTATTACGAGACTAAACGCGGAGACGACACGTCATTCCGAGTCCAGATGAGCCCGGAATGGTGGTTTGAACTTTTTTTAAGCTAAGTGAGTTGACGGGTGTGCACAGTTGGAGCAGTTTCCAAACGAATGCCCGAATTAAAAATCTGAAGGCACCGTTGCGTCCGGGACGACGAATTTACCTAAGAACGGGCCGAACCTCGACCGGCGTGAGTCAAGAGAAAAAAGTCAATTTTCGGATGTTTTTAGTAAAATAAAATAAAGTAATTGTAAAGGTTTATTTTATTTGGAAACATCCGCTGCACCACAATGACGGGGCAACTGGTTCGATAATTAATATCATTCCATAATGACTCAGAAACAGCAACGCTGACTCATTAATGCTGCAGCGTAACGGGACACAGAAATGCGTTCCCTCCGTTTAATGAGTTAATCGAATGTTGGTCGTTGATATCAAATTTAGAGAAACCCTGGTGAATTATTGGAACTTTGGAGAGAACTCTCGACGACGAACGCCGGCGAATCAAAAGTGCAAATCGCTACGCCAACAGAGCTGAAGGATCTCGACGACGACGATAGCGCAATCCCTTCGTCAGCGATCAATCCCTCATCGAGGTAGGGGTTTGTTATTTTGATTTAGTTCTTCCCCTTTTTTCGATTAAACGACGAGCGCAGATCAACCCACGAACAGGGTGATCCGCAGATCGTACGTTCTTGCGGGAGGGATATTATTTTCATTTTTCTTCGGGATTTTTGATTCGGGAATTGATTAATGATAATTTTTGAATTTTTCAATTTGATTCCCTTGTTAAACCTATTAACGGGAGCAGATCGACGCCGTGACGAATGACGGCGGAGGTGCGTTCCTCTTTTGTTATTTGACTTCTTCCTCTTTTCCTCGCGTTCTTCGTGGGGTGACGAACAACGGATCGTTGTGCGTTTGTTTCGCATCGCAACGATCCCAAATTAAAGATTCGACATCGCAATGACCTAGCGGAGGTGTGACAACGATGGCGGACGACGAATCAGCTCATATCGGGAGAGACCGTCCTTCAAGCGTTCTTCGTGCAGGTGGATTGATGCGCGTTTTCAGGGCCGATCGGAGGCCCGAAAACAATAGAGACAACTTCGGGACGTCGGGACAACCTTAATCTTCAAGTTTCATGGCAAATGGATGGTCGGATCGAAGATCGAAGCTTCACCCAAGGCGCGACGGCGGAGGTTCACGATTCTGGAAATTTCCAGAACACACGGCGTGTATCCTAAAGAACACGGCGTGTAGGTCCGGCTAAGTGGCGGCTAGGGTTCCGCGGTGCGTGAAGCGATGACAAGATGTGTTCTCCAAAGAACACAGCGTGTGGGTCCTTACACGGGACTTGGCGTGTATCCTAGGCGATACACGGACACTGGGTGGAGTACACGTCGTGTACTTCACCACACAGCCATACAAGGCCAGTAGTGCGGGTCACCCCGTGTGCCAATTAAACAGGTTGGCACACATGGGTTGAGGCCGTGTACGGGCACACGACCAGTTATCCTCATCTGTGTATCATGAATCCAGATGAGTCGCGGTATCCACCAAGGCCCTGACGGTTATCATCCTCTGTGTATCGTGATCTTTCCCCACTCAGGAGTGTGTTCTCCCGGAATGAGTGTATCTACCTCTCATGGCTTTTCTCGACAAACATCACTTCTCGGACGGACGTCGTCAGAGCTATCATACTCGTGGAGTGAGTTCTTCCGGACGAGTGCTTAGTGGAATCTTCGAACTGAATCCCTAGCGGGGGTATGCAGTTGTGTGACTTGTCTCTAGACTGTGGGTCTGGGTTTTGAGTATATCTGGATTGTGTTACTCTTTCTATATGTTCCGTAGACATATATCGTGTAGAGCGGACTGTACCTTTCCTTTGTGTATTGCTTTGTGGTTTTCGGGGTTCTCTACTGAGTATTGTTATACTCACCTCTGCACGGGCTTTGCCCGCACGTATCATGTCTTGTGCAGACGAGCAACCTTTTGACAGAGTCCAGGGCAGACCATGACAGGACAAAGCTTTCTGAGTTCCCTACAGGCTGAGGTGCTCCTACAACTAGGAGCAGCAGTCCGAGTACCTCTTTGTGTTTACAGGTTGGAATTTGTAGTTTTCAGACTCTTCTTTTTTTTGGTGGGCTTGTATTCTGGCCCAATTTACTTTCAGTACTTTACTTTCTGTCGTACTCTGTTGGTTGAGTTTAGTTGTACGCATGCATTTTGTTCCTTAGTGGTTTTTACATTTCAACATTTGTGGGCTTGGAGATGTGTGCGTGTGTACAGGTACTTAGGCAATGTCGCCCATGATAGTAATATGCCTACTCGATGCTGGTCACCAGCCCCTGGCCTATTAGAGGCGGGCTTGGGGAGTCGCGGCGCGAGCCCCACTGGGACGGGTCGTCATAGAGTGGTATCATAGGTGTTTGGTTCTACCTTAAGACCAAGATTTTGTGAGATTGGTTTGGTGAAACAGTGTTAAGTATTTCGAGCTCGGCTTTCAGGCCAAAGACTCCAGTGTTGGTACGGGCGGCTGACGTATCCATACACCAGGACTTTGATAGCCTGCTTTTCGACTCGATACATGAAAACACTATTTGCGGGGAAATAAGAGAATGGTACATGCATCATATAGGAATGGGTTGTGTTTTCCATGTCCTTTATGTAAGCTATCCAGATATACTCATTGACCATGGTATATCTTGTTTCTTTACAGGATGCCTCCGCGACGCGTACCCGCTAGGATTCAGCAGCGCGATCATGAGGATAACCCCCTCAGTGACGAGGCTTCGATACATGAACCAGTTCCCTAGGCGTTGCCTCCAGGCTGTGCACCTGCTATACAACCACCAGTGGAGCAGCCTGTGGTACCTGCAGTACCGACCAACAAGGGGCGCAGGCTGAGTACGCTCCATGAGTTCCAGAGACAGAGACTCCTTAGGTTCCGAGGTGAGCCTGAACCTCAAGCGGCTGAGTACTGGCTTTAGGTGGTGACTAGAGTTTTTCGTCTAGTGAGGACACCAGCAGACCAAATGGTGATCCTAGGAGCGAGCCTTCTTCAGGGTTCGGCGGGACGATGGTGGAGTCTGACCACACAGACTCATAACGAGAAGACTCTTTCGTGAACAGAGTTTGGGAGACTCTTTAAAGAGGAGTTCTCTCCGGTTACGTTGAGAGCAATGCGTATCCAGGTGCTTCTTCAGCTCCAGCAGGGCAGTTTGACGGTGGATGACTATTCGTCAAGGTTCACCAACCTTGTTAGGTACTCGATGGATATGGTCAAGGATCAGTACTTCAGAGCTCAAACCTTCGAGCGAGGTCTACGACGGGACATCCGAGCTAGGGTCGTGCCTCTATGCATTTCGACATATGCTAGAGTGCTCGAGCGAGCCTTGGTGTTCGAGAGATTCTTGGCGGAGCAGAGACAATCGACGACAGTTAGCAGCAGGCAGGCAGGTGCAGAGACCTCGACAGTAGGGAGCCAACGTCAGGCACATGGATCAGGATGTGGGAGACGTCATAGGAGTACCCAGAACAGGGGATCGACATTCTAGGGCTCTCAGGATGGATCCAATCAGCCTAGGGAGAGGCGATGCTACTCGTGCGATGGTAGGGGACATCTCGCTAGGGATTGTCCAGCCCGTCGAGCTGTTGATAGGGAAGTGGTGGGTGGACTACTGAGGCAGAGGCAGGGAGTGGAGTAGACGGACCTGCTAGGTGGTAGACGTGGCAGAGGAGTAGGGAGGGCTGCAGGTGGTGTCAGATGCTTCAATCTACTTCCACCACCACCCCTAGGAGGTCCACACTAGGCTCAGGGAGCTGGGGGACAGGGGCAGGGACAACTGCATGTAGTCGAGGCGTATGACCCAGGGACTCCAGGGATGATCCGATGTACGATCTGTGTCTTCTCTACCTTAGATTCCATACTTATAGACACACGTTCTAGTCATTCCTTCCTCGCCACATGTCTTGTGTGAAACCTTGAGATTCTAGTAGAGCCATTGACTCGATCCTTATGCTTGGAGACACCTACGGGAGGATACTCGATGATCACGCACCTTTTCAGGTAGTGTGATCTTACCCTTAGAGGTGAAAGTTTCAGTTGGAACCTCTTGGTGGTAGCGTCGAGGCCTTACGACGTCATTCTTGGTATGGATTGGTTATCTACGGTCCATGCCCAGATTAACTTCTTTAGGCGAAGAGTGCGGTGTGTCCGCAGTGATGGGATGAGGTTTTCCTTTGTCGAAGAAAAGGATACTCATGCAACACAAAATTGGCTCATGCATAGGAGGGTGCAACCGATCACTCATGAGATGGCTAGCCTTACCCTCAGATCAGTAGATTTTATGGGCTCCCAGTTCCCTGTAGTAGTGGCGGAGTACGAGGATGTCTTTCCTGAAGATATTCTAGGACTACCTCCCCACCAGGAAATCGACTTATGCATCAACTTACACCCCAGGATGACACCGATTTCCTCACCAGCATATCGGATGGATCTCATAGAGCTTCGCGAGTTGAGTGTGAAGTTGAAGGATTTGCAGAGCAACAGTTTCGTAAAACCTCGCGTTTTACCCTGAGAAGCCTCAGTTTTGTTTTCCAAGAAGGATGACAGGAGTTTGAGGTTGTGTGTGGATTACCGGTGCCTGAATCAGGTAATGGTGAAGAACAAGTATCCACTATTGAGAATCGAAGGACTCTTTGATCAGCTAAGGGGGGAACAATGGTTCTCTAAGGTTGACCTTTGATCAAGTTATCCCCAGTTATGAGTACAAGATGAGGATATACCAAAGACGACTTTCAGATGCCGCTACGGTCACTATGAGTACTTGGTGATGCCTTTCGGCATGACGAACGCCCCCACAGTGTTCATGGAACTGATGAACTGGATCTTCCATCCGTACTTTGACAAGTTCGTAGTGGTCTTCATCGACGACATCCCTGTGTACTCAGTATTAGAGGAGGAGCACGCGACACACCTGCGGGTGGTTCTAGACGTACTTCGAGAGCACCGACTTTATGGGAAGCTCTCTAAGTGCCAATTCTAGATTCAGGATGTCCACTTCTGGGACCTGTCATCTCAGTAGATGGAGTAGCTGTGGACCCAGCCAAGGTGGAGGCAATGTTAGCATGGGATCCACCTCAGAGCGTGACGATGGTGTGGAGGTTCCTTAGGTTGGTATGATATTACTAGAGATTCATTCCTGATTTCTCCTGGATATTAGCACCAATGATGGCCTTGACCAGGAAGGGGAAACCCTTCACGTGGACAGAGAAGTGCCAACAGGCTTTCAAGCAATTGAGACAAAGTTTGACGATCGCCCCGATTTCGAGATTGCTGGAAGAGGGTGTTGAGTACGTAGTTTTCTGTGACGCATCAGGGACCGAGCTTGGCTATGTCTTGATGCAGATACAGGAAGTGATTGATTATGGTTTTCTCCAGCTTAGGCCACATGAGCATAACTATGTGACCCATGATCTCAAGTTGGCAGCGATAGTCTTCGCGTTGAAGATGTGACAACACTACCTTATGGGCGAGCAGTTTATCATCTACTCTGACCACAAGAGCCTCAAGTATATCTTCTCACAGAAGGATCTGAATTTTAGATAGAGGGGTTGGCTAGAGTTCCTCCAGGACTATGATTTCGAGATCATCTATACTCCCGGGAAGGGGAACAAGGTGGTAGATGCTCTTAGTAGGAGATCGAGATCGCAACTGTTGAGTGAGGCAACAGAACAGTTGGCCTCGTTGTAGTTATCCTTTGTGGACGGATAGGATGCAGCTTACCTTCAGTCAATGGTTGTCACCCCTACACTCTTACAACGAGTTATGGAGGCACAACTTGGGGATGTCAACTGTGAGGCTTTACGTGCTCAGTTATCCATAGGACACGCTCCTGATGGATATTCGCAAGGTGGTGAGCATGCAGTTCTTTTCATAGGATGCACAGTTGTACTGTTGGAATTTCAGGAGGAGGTCCTGAGGGAGTTTCATACATCCCCCTTGGCGGTACATCTTGGAGTGGCGAAGATGTACCAAGATCTCTGACGACAGTTCTGGTGGTCAGACATGAATAGGGCATTAGCAGAGTTTGTTTCTCGATGCCTTATATGCCAGTAGGTGAAGGTTGAGAACCAGGTTCCAGTGGGATTAGCTCACCCCAGGAAGTTCTAGAGTAGAAGTGGGATGAAATATTGATGGACTTCATGATGGGATTACCACATATGTCTAAGGGGCATGATTCCATCTGGGTGATAGTTGACCGGCTCACCAAGTTGTCACACTTACTAACTATCAGGGAGCAGAGTTCCGTAGAGAGCTTGGGATGCCTCTACGTGCAGGGGATAGTTTGGATTCATGGCGTACCTTCGATAATAGTCTCAGATCGAGACACCCGATTCACATCCTGGTTATGGAAGGGATTGTAGGAGGCTTTCGGGACTCAGCTACGCTTGAGCACAACATCTCATCCCCAGAACGATGGTCAGACAGAGAAGACTATTCAGGTTCTAAAGGATATGTTGCGGGTCTGTATCTTGGACTTTGGTCGCAGTTGGGAGGACCAACTACCATTGGTGGAGTTTTCATACAATAACAGCTACCACTCCACCATTATTATGACAACATTCGAGGCCTTATATGGGAGACCCTTCCGGTCACCACTTTGCTGGGCCAACCCCGGAGAGTCAGCACTCATGGGTCCAGAGTTGGTGCGAGCTACCACTAAGAAGGTGACGATCATCCAGGATCGGATGAAGACTGCACAAAGCCGGTAGAGGCCTTATGCTAACAGACAATGGAGACCTCTAGAGTTCAAGGAGGGAGACCACATATTCCTTCAGGTCTCACCTTGATGAGGGTTACAGAGATTTGGATAGGGCGGTAAGCTATCTCCGAGGTTCATCGAACCTTTCTAGATACCACGCAGAGTTGGCGAGGTGGCGTATCTCCTAGCTATACCACCGCAGTTGCACCAGGTACATGATGTCTTCCACATGTCGCAACTGAGGAGGTACGTGCATGACCCATCGCACGTCATTGATTGGGGTGAGTTGTACATCGATGATGGAGTGACCATTGCTGAGTACCCGGTGGATATCGAGGATCGACAGGAGAGGATCCTCTGTGGGCGATTGATTCCCTTGGTTCTCTTCCAGTGGTAGCACGAGAATCTTCAGGAGAGCACGTGGGAGTGAGAAGCTCAGATCCGTGCCCAGTACCCACATATTTTTTAGTAGCCTTTGTTTTGGATTTTCGGGGATGCAAATCCCCAAGGTGGGGAAAATGTAATGTCTCGGATTTTCGGTGTATTATTTTTTAAATATTATATAGAATTATTATGAGATCAAGAGTGGAGACGACATGTCATCCTGAGTCCAGATGAGACTGTAATGGTGGTCTGAACTTTTTTTTAAGTTAAGTGAGTTGGCGGGTGTGCGCAGTTGTGGTAGTTTCTAAAAAAATGTCCAGATTAAAAATCTAAGGGCACCGTTACGTCCGGGATGATGACTTTACCTAAGAATGGGAATAACCTTGACTGGCACGAGTTGAGGGAAAAAATTTAATTTTCACATGTTTTTAGTAAAATAAAATAAAATAAAATAAAGTAATTTGAAAGGTTTATTTTATTTGGAAACATCCGCTGCAGCGCAATGATGAGGAAATTGGTTTGATAATTAATAACATGCCATAATGACTAAGAAACAACAATTTTGAATCATTAATGCCACAATGTAACGGGACACAAAAACACGTTCTCTCCTTTTAATGGGTTAATCGAATGTTGTTCGTTGGCAGAAGATTTAGAGAAACTCTGGTGAATTCTTGAATCTTTGGAGAGAACTCTCGACGATGACAATAGTACAATCCCATCATTAGAAATCGATCCCTTTTCAAGGTAGGGGTTTGTTATTTTGATTTAGTTCTTTCCCGTTCTTCGATTAAACAATGAGCACAGATCAACCCACAAAAAGGGTGATCCACAGATCGTACGTTATTGGGAGAGGGTTATTATTTTCCTTTTTCTTTGGGGTTTTTGATTAGGGAATTGATTAATGATAATTTTTGAATTTTTGAATTTGATTCCCTTGTTAAACCTATTAATGGGAGCGGATTGATGTTGTGACGAACGGTGATGGAGGTGCGTTCCTTTTTGTTATTTGACTTCTTCCTCTTTTCCCCACATTCTTCGCGTTCTTCATGGGGTGACGAACAACGGATCGTTGCTCATCTGTTTTTCATCGCAACGATCCCAAATTAAATATTCAACACCGCAAAGACCTAGCAGAGGTGAGAGGAAGATGGAAGATGATGAATCAGCTTATATAGAGAGAGAGCATTCTTCGCGCAGGTGGATCGATGCGCATTTTTAGGGCCGATCAGAGGCCCAAAAATAATGGAGACGACTTCAGGACATTAGGGTGACCTTAATATTGAAGTTTCGTGGAAAACGGATGGCCGAATCGAATATCGGAGCTTCACCCAAGGCGCGATGTTGGAGGTTCGTGATTCTGGAAATTTCCAGAACACACGGCGTGTATCCCGAAGAATTTGGCGTGTAGGTCCGGCTAAGTGGCGGCTAGGGTTCCATGGTGTGTAAAGCGATGACACGATGTGTTCTCCAAAGAACACGACATGTGGGTACTTACTCAGGACTCATTGTGTATCCTTGGCAATACACGGACACGGGGTGGAGTACACGCCGTGCAATCCACTACACAGCCATACAAGGCAATTAGTGCGGGTCACCCCGTGTGCTGATTACAAAAGTTGGCACACATGGGTTGAGGCTGTGTATGGGCACACGACCAGCGTACATGGAGCAGACCACAGATACTTTGACATGGCGTGTGATCCTTTCTATACACCGTGTAGTTTCGTTTTACACAATAAGCCTTATGACACGGGCCGTTATACACAGAAAATACCCAAGGTCAGAAGACACGGCGTGTGACACTTCTACATGCCATGTACTTTTCAGTACATGGCTTTATCCTCTTGTTCACTATTCCTTGAACAAGTTTCGTTTGGGTTATTTCCCCTTTTGATCGTTCCCCTAAAGGCCAAGTTATCATTTCCATCCATAGGAGTATGATCTCTTCAGTAGGAATTTACAAGATAGAGTCAGATATCCCTCTGAGAGGTCCATAGCAAGATCCTATATCCATTCTTGAACCTAGGTAGAGTTAGGTATCGACGTGACTATTTCCAAAGGGCACTGATTCTCTACCTAGTAGGTGAATCCAGATGAGTCACAGTATCTATCAAGGCCCTAGCAGTGATCCTCATCTGTGTATCATTATCTTTCCCCACTTAGGAGTGTGTTCTCCTAGAATGAGTGTATCTACCTCTCATGAATTTTCATAAAGAATAGTTCTTCTCGGACAGACGTCATCAGATCTATCAGACTCATGGAGTGAGTTATCCCAGACGAGTGCTTCGTGGAATCTTCAAACTGAATCCCTAGAGGGGGTATGCGATTGTGTGACTTTTCTCTAGACTGCGGGTCTGGGTTTTGAGTATATCTGTATTGTGTTACTCTTTCTATATGTTCAGTAGAAATATATTGTGTAGAACAGACTATACATTTACTTTGTGTATTGCTTTGTGGTTTTCGGGGTCCTCTACTGAGTATTGTTATACTCACCCCTGCACGGGCTTTGCCCGCACGTATCGTGTCTTGTGAAGACGAGCATCCTTTTGATAGAGTCCAGGGCTGACCAGGATAGGACCGAGCTTTCTGAGTTCCCTACTAGCTGAGGTGTTCTTACGACTATGATCAGTAGTCCCAATACCTCTTTGTGTTTACAGGTTGAACTTTTTAGTTTTCAGAATCTTGTTTTTTTGGTGGGCTTGTATTCTGGCACATTTTAATTTCAGTACTTTACTTTCCTTGTACTCTATTGGTTGGGTTTAGTTGTACGCATGCATTTTGTTCCTTAGTGGTTTTTACATTTCAACATTTGTGGTCTTGGAGATGTGTGCGTGTGTACAGGTACTTAGACAATGCCTCCCATGATAGTAATATGCCTACTTGGTGCTAGTCACCATCCCCTGGCCTATTGGTGGCAGGCCTGGGTAGTCGCAGCGCGGGCCCCACTGGGACGGGTCGTGACATGGGTCTTTATCATTGTTGATAAATGATATATTTCAAAAAAATCATTAAAAATAATATATTAATATATAAATATATTTATATTGATATAAATATAATATATATTTTTTAAATATGTTTTAGGTATAAATAGACATTTACACTTAATATATAAGATATTTAGTGAAAATGACTTATAAAATATTTTAAAAAATATTATTAATTAATAATTTGTTAATTATTATCAAATAATCATCATTTAGTGACAATTTAAGACACAAAAAATCAAAAAATCAATAAAAGATCTAAAATAAGTTGAAAACGTAACTCAAAATTCAAACGACAATAAATTTTGATTGAAGTGTCCGTTTGAGTTTTACTACATATAAAATTAAATCCTACAATGAGATCTATGTACTGGTGACACAATATAACCCTTTGTCACATTTTTCAAGGCCAAAAAAGTCCTAGAAAACCTTCAAAACTGAGTTTTTAGTCGTGATACCCAAATTTTTTAACATTCGATGGAATTTCAAACCCGTTTAATAGGGTATTTTTTTTCCTTTTTCAGTAGGGACTGAATTTATTCATAGAGATTACATCCATATTGATATTATTGATTTGAAATTTTATCATTTTATATAATTCATTGTTATTTATGATAAAATATATAACAATATATGCATATTTTTTATATATTCACATATAAAAATTTAATTTTATAAATAAATAATTAAACATATTTACATATAAAGTATATTTCTCAATATATAAGCCTTATCTAAATAAAAAATAATATCCATTTTATTTAAAAAACAAATATATAAATATTTATAGGCCTATATAATGTGTGTGTATTAGTGTATGTCTGTATTAACAAACTTATATATTATATATATATATATTTTAACATATGTATATACATATTAATATACAATATATGTATATATATATAAATATGTATAAATATGTATAATTATACTTACATATACACATATATAATATATATATGTGTGTGTGTTGTATATATGTATTTATTTATTTATTTATACACTAAAAAACATATTTTATAAATGTATTTAAAACTAATCTTATAAGATATATTAATATACAGATAAAAACATATAACTAAATATATAAATAAATAAATAGATATAAAGGTGTTGATGATGTTGATTTTCTTTGGTATGATCACCTTCCTAATGAGTTTTTACCTCTTTTCAAGAGGGATTATGATATGACTCCTATTTTCAAAATTGTTTAAGTGGTTTGTTTTTGTTCAATAAAGGAGACTTGCTTTTATGGGCAAGGTCTCATATATTTTTTTAAAAAAATAACTAAATCTATATATAAATAAATAGATATATCATTAAACATAGAATAAAACAAGATGGATAGGTGGTAAAGGTGCAGATGCGCAAGGGAGAGGTCTCGAGTTCAAATCCAAGCGGATGCAGGGGTGTGTGGGTGGGTGAAGGGGGCTAGTGCTGTTAAAGGATGGGGGGGGGGCTAGGGTTGTTAAAGGGACAGCGGTGGCGCGCACATGTGGGAATTCCTAGCATTGTTGAAACAGGGGGTCAAGTGCTGTTAAAAGGGGGCAGGTCTACCCTCTGATGTACAATCTTTTTTATTTTTTTTTGACTTTTATCAACGCTTTTTTCAGCACTGATAAAAGAATCCCCTTTTAATAGTGTCTTGATTATCAACATTTTTTAGCGCTGATAAAAGTTTTTTAATGTCGATAAAACCCTATTTTGTAGTAGTGACCCATCATAACTCAGAACCTTCTGAATGTGGAGGTCAGATGCTGAGTACCACTCAACTTCGGCTAGGGCTATTAAAGGGTGTGGGAGGGGCGTGTGCGCCTAGGCCTATTAAAGGGAAAACGGTGGTGCGCATGGGCAGGGCTTCCTAGCATTGTTCAAAGAGGGGGTCAACTACTATTAAAAGGGGGCGGGTCTACCCTCTAATGTGGAATTTTCTCTGATGAACCTATGACGAAATTACTCTCCTACGATGAATTCCAGTAGGATCTCTAGAAATGTCGATGCTTTATGAAGAAGAGGACCGAGAAGCGACGAACACCAATAAATCTTGAATCCTCAAGGTCATAGTGATTCAACGACAAACGTCGATCGAGGTAGGGGTTTATTTGTTTTACGTTTTCCCCATTCTTCATTCTAAATGACGAATGCAGATCAACCCATGAACAGGTTGATCCGAGGATCAGCCATTCTTGTGGGAGGCTGATGTTTCTTAGTATTTCTATTTGGGATTAAATTATTTTTGGTAGAACATCATCCTAAAACCTCCCCATGTTTTAAAACTCTAACATGGAGAGTGCAGGCCGAAACGAACAAGGCCAGAGCCTCTCCACTTGTGTGTTCTTCGTGGCTGAGAATTTTGAAAGGTGTGGCAAGGAAGATTCAGGCTTTCATAGGTAATATGATACCCCACATAGGCCAGATGAATAGTCGGTGTGAAGAACGGACCAATGGTGCGGACCTGGTCATCCGCAGAAGAACCCACTGATGGCGGCTACGGGTGGGAGGCAGCGCACCATGACAGCATGCTGGGAGGAGCCACCAGCTGGGCAGGAAGCAGGAGGAAGAGACGTGCCCCCTCATCCGTATCGGTGGAGCGGCCTGTAGATGTGGGCCATAGTTCATAGGAGCATGCAGTCGATTGACTGTGTGTGGGTAGTCCAGCTAGCCGCGTCACAATAGGCCGTGGTCGTTTGACCGCATCAGAGAGGGCAACCCTGCAGATGACCCACGGGGTGAGGGAATCCAAACGTGGATTCCAGCCACATCCTAGCCAGACAGAGCTGGTTTTCCTCAGCAGATTAGGGTCGGTCTGACTGGGTCGGACCGGACCCGGACCCAACCAGGCCCTTTTTTAAAAAACATAAATATCTTGCAAACCGAGTGTCCGATTGAAGAGTCATTTGTGGAATTAGAACCCTCACAACATGATAGATCTTTTTGAATACTATATGGAGGATTTCATGGAAGTTTAAATTCAAAAAATGGCTTGGGGATCAGTTCTCCTGAGATCAAGCGTGCTACGTATGGAAACCCTGCTGTTGGATGAGACCTAAAGACTGCTGAAGAGAGACCCTGTGTAGATCAGATACTATGAACCATTGGTAAGTGGATTCTGTGTGACCCAACATGACCATGGTGGGGATCAGCTTCTATGTGACCCAACAGACCCACTGTACTCGACAGGAGGAGTACCTCAGTATGGCCATAGGTGGGAAGCGGCTTCTGTGTGACCCAACATGCCCACAGTGGGGAGAGGCTTCTGTGTGACCCATCATACCCACGCTAATCATTAGGGATGAGTACCAAAACAGTCCTAGGTTAGTGGGAAGTGACTTTTGTGTGACACGGTAGGTCCCCTTTACTCATTGAGGAGGAGTTCTCCAGTATCCCATGGTGTTAGATGATGTGACTGATGGTCTTACTTTCCTACTCTAGAAGATACCTAGTGTGATCTGTCTTGCTTCATGATCATGCTTGGTGATCATGCTTTGTGGTTTGTTTTTGGATTCCTTTATGGTCTTTCATTTGTGTTTTGGGGTCCCTACTGAGTATATTTTTACTCACCCCTACACGGGATTTTCCTGCACGTGTTGTGTCCGGTGCAAACGACTGACGCCTTGATGGAGGACTTAGTGACTCAGGATTCGGTGGTTCCCAGTGAGACTAGGCAGGTGGGGAATACTTTTATGACTTCCAGAAACTACTCTATACTTACCCATCAGGTGGGGTTTTCAGTGGATGGATATCCAAAGTTTCTCTTCTACTTTTCTATTTTCCAGTTAGTCTTTTGTTGGGTTTGTATTCTGGCCCATTTGACTTTTAGTTGTACTTGTAATCAGTGGTTGTTTAGTGGCATGCTTGTTTACTTTTACAGATTTGGGACATGGTTGTGTGTGCGTGCATATAGGTACTCATGAAAATGACACCCACTTATAGGTTGATGCCTTTAATGCTAGTCTCCAACCCATGGCCTTTGGAAGGTGGGCTTGGGGTATGTCATGGCACGAGCTCCGAGGGATGGGTTGTGACACTGTCGATTAACAGTGTGGGTATGAGGTGGTATAGTGGGAAGACTATACCCTCATAATCAAAGTAGCACAATGGTATAAAACATGAATGAATAAACAACTAAAGCATAATAAATGATAACTAGAATAACAAAAGTACATCTTCCAGATAATAATAATAATAAACAAGCCATCAATAGTAATATCTAGAACCATATACAAAATGATGTGACATCATGTATCTAAATAGAAAGAATATGAAAAAATTGAAACAGGTACACATACATAGAGGTATATAAAAAATAACCAAAAATACCAAAAGACCATCTCTAAAAAGCATTATGAGCCATAGCTCAATCCTGCGCTCCCCCACTCTTATGCTAAAATCAATCAAGAATTGACAACTAGGAACTTTACCCTATCTATACATGCATCCATATAATCTACTTGGGTACCATCTATGGCCATATTTTAATGAACCAACTTTTTAGATAGGTATGTTTTCATTTAAATTTGGTTAAACCATTATTGTGTTCTCTTTTTGGCTAAAACCCAGAAACCACACCTTAGGTAGGTTGATTTTTTTTAGGAAGAAGGGTTGCAGAGGGGTTGGAACTAGCTATAAAAAAAATAAACAACATCTATTTAAATGCATGATGTGTATTAAATACATGACATGTATTTTCCAGGATATACCCCTTGCACGTCGTGTGCTAGTTTTTACCTGGAGGGGAAAAACCCAATCTTTACACGACATGTAAACTTTACACACCATGTAAACCCCATTGCTTGTGTTTTTTAAAAGGTGGCAGAGCTTCATATTTTTGGACAGAGGCTCATATTTCCTACCATGCACAATAGGAGCCGCATACAATGTTCCTCCACACCTCAACCTAGGTTCTTTGACCTTTCTTTAGTCTGAGCTCCATTTTATTTACTTTCAGAAGTGTTGGATCTTCAATGGGAATCTCTCTACTCCACTTATTTCCTATTGTTTTTATCTTCCCATCACTTGTTCTATTTTGGTGTGAGCTCATATGACCTATTTTCAAGGCATTGGTCCATTCTTCCATTTTCTTATATTCTTCTTCAAATTAATGGTTTATACTGGATGAGTGGTCATCCACAGACCTAAGATAGGTGGTCTAGTAATCTTTTACAATAGTTTAATTGTTTTCATAGTTTTTTTCCATAGTGCCTCACATATTAATTTTCTGAGAGTTTCCTAAAATGTGTTAAACCTATTTTAATATTTATTCCATGTCTAATTACTCCCATACACCTCTATTAAATGGTTATAGGTTTCCTACCTCTTGGAAACCACCCCTTTGGGTGTATTTGATGTTTTACCCTATTTTATATATAATTGTTTAGTTTACCAAATCACATTTTAAGTGTTTGGATTGACTTGAAAATGGTTTTCCATACCTTATAATTGAATGAATTAAATTAAATAAATGGAAATGGATGGAAAGGCCACACTAAGTGTTTCAATCTTACCTTTATATGGATTAAATGACTATAATACCCATAGTTAGTTAGGTTTAATGGTTATAAATTAATTATAGGTGATCCCTCATGCTTATCATTATTATTATGAGTATTCCATTAATATTGGATGTTAAAAAATGAATAAGGGTTTTGTTGAGCATGAAGTTTCATGCTCCCTTACATTGGGTGTTGGGCATGATGTCTCACATCATGTTACTCTTATTTGGATGATGGGAATGTTGCTCCATGTTCCAATGATTTGGGTGTTGGTCATGAAAACTCACCCCACCATCTTTTGTGACAATAAATATGTCTCACAGTCATATGATATTTATGGCTTGTACCCTATGTTAGAGCCTATAACATGTTAAACTAGTTATGGATGCCTGAGTTACACCCCGAGTCCAGCTAGAAACTAATATCCCAGTACATGCCTCTAAACATCCTCATGTATAGTGTTCATATACATGTATACATATTATATATGTGATTGCTATATATATATATATATATATATGATTACTATATATATATGGTTGCTGATCATACTCATTTCAGCCTATGCTAAATGTAACACCCCACGATTTTACAAATAAATTTAATGAAATGCATGAAACACAAAGTCTCAAAATAATGACACTTTGTTTTAATTAGATAGTTATAAACTATTCATTAAAGATAATTTTTCTGCTTCTATGATTTGAATTTCAAAAAACAGACATCTACAGTTGCGGTCAGTAAGTTATTTGGAGTATGATAAAACCAACTTGATTTTTAGTGAATAGTAACATACCCTTATGAATAGTAATACGAACCTAATGAATTGTAAATCATATTATTATTTTATTGTATTAAGGTTATAAGTTAATGAGATCTTGATTAATTTTTCAAGGTGATATAAATGAGTTATAGTTTTAAAATTGTTATTTTTTGAATAAATTATGATTTTATTTAAAAATTAAATTAATCATATTTAGGAAATTATTTTAAAAAAAGGATTTATTTTTTTAATTCTACACATTGATAAATGTTTAGGGTGAATTTTTGGGATTTTTCTAAAATTATTGAATTTTTGATGAATAGTAAAACACTATAATATACCGTATATATACATTATTAGTTAAATACACTATTACTAGCATCATGGCTGATGTAATCACCCTTATTTTGAACTCACATTCTCAAATTAATATGCGTGTCACATGAATAAAGACTATTCATAGTCTTGAGAAAAAAATATTAAACTAATGATTAAAATAATGGAAAACCCTTCCTCTCCTCCATTATAAATACTACTCTCACCCCCTCTTCCTCTCATTACTCTCAAACTTTGAGAATTGTATAAATTATTAAAAATCCCCTTACCAAGTCTCTTCCCCATTTCCAAGACCTTCTGGTCTCACCAAAAGGTCAAAACCAAAGGCCTTAAGGAGGATCTCAAAGAGAAGAGATCAAGAGGTAAATATCCTCTTTCATTTTTCTCATTTTCTTTTTAATTCCTTTTCTTTTCTTATACTCTCTTACCACACCCCTTATCCAAGAGGCATGAAATCTACACAATCTTATATATTCTGGATTTTATCATGTTTATGGAAAAATTACTCAACTTACTTCATTTCCTCCCCCTCTTATAAATACACCGTCCGTGCTGTGCCGATTTCACAAAATCATGGATGATGTATTTTAAATTTCCTTTAATTCCATAAAAAATGGTTATAAAACAATTTTAATGGTTTAAAAATATTTTAAATTGTATCATATAACTTCTTTTATGTTCCAGTGTTTACATATATACATAATATTAAGTTATATAACAAAAAAAGTTTGTGATTATCGAAGAACCGCCAAAATGATCTAAACGAATATAACTAATGATTTATCTAATGATTAATCCTCATAAAATATAACCAAAATTATTTATGGAATAATTTAATATTCTATAAGCATATTACTACCATTTCATTCTACTTCTGGAATTTCACTTCCATTCGACAAGGAAATCCTTACAAACCGACCATGGAAATCATGTAAAGAACGCACCTGAAACAATAGAAAGAATGAAATATTAATAATTAATGGGTAAAATGATGTTATAAAATGATCATATATGGTGTTATAAACATTAATATTTTTATATAATATCTTAATAACACTTTTTTAATCATTATAAATGAGGTTTAAACAAGTTTTAAGTAAGACGAACCTGAGGTAAGAGAATTCTTAACCCCATTTCCATTATTTTGGTTAACCTTCTAATTCATTAATTATGAACTAGTGAGATTATTTTTGTAATGAATTTAATTTATATTATGATGTATTATGTGTATTTATAGTTTATACACATAACAATTATATTAATTCTCACTTCCATTATATTTTTTTTGTAAGGGACTTTCCTTTAAAAATCCTCTTTTAAAATTCTATTTTACGAAATTCAAAAGAAATGTTTTTATGAAATTATTCATGTTTTATGACTATGTTATGGTTATTGGGAATTGTTTATAATGAAGGGTGAGAACTATATCTCCCTCCAATTTATTGTTTATGTATAAGTTGGAGGTTAGCTGTATGGCTACTCCAAGTGTAATTGTGATGGTTACACCATAAGGTAGTCGTGAGGGTTACATTGTAAGGTAGCTGTGAGGGTTACAAATCATAAGGTAGCCATGTGGGTTACAAAATTAATTAAGTAATTCACCAAGATACCATTATATTCTATTTATGTTTTCTATGTTTATTTAAATCTCATGTTTCACAAAGTAAGTATATATTACTTTATGGGTAAGAAGTATGTCTTTATGAAAATGATTTCATATGTTTATAAGTATTCATGGAATAATGGTTTCTATCCTTATTTTCATATCCCTTACTGAGATTTTGTGCTCATACCAAGTTTTTAAATGTTTTCCATAGGTTTTAAGTATTTTTAATAAAAATAAGGATGCCAAGTTAAATGTTATGAAGATTTGTCAAAGAAATCATGTCGTTGATTTCTTTTAAGAGTTTTATGTTTTGGATGAAATGAATACTGTTTAGTGGCACCCACTTTGTATGATTGTGGGTTGATTTTTATGAGTTATGTCCTAAATTTCTAAAACTCTAAACCTGAAAATATTCTCAATGTGTAAGAATGTAAGTTCTTTTCTAAAACTCAAGAATATGTAATGTTTAAGGATGGGTCCTTATAGTTGGTATTAGAGGCACAATTTATATAACTTTAGGAGTTAGTATGATGTTAAAATAATACCATAAATGATTTTTACCTTATGTTTATATTGAAATGGTATAGCATTTAAAGATTTTCATGTTGTTTCATCTAAGACATGTCTGTTCAGAATGGTTTTCTGCAGAAGAAATAGGGAAGCTTAAGTTATAAGGAACCGAGAGGTTGATATCTTTCCAAATCTGCAACCAGGAATGGTGGGGGTTGGAACTGAGTAGTTTGTGATAGTAGTGGATCTGATGACATAGGCAATAAATAGTGGTGGCATCCATGCAAGAGAAAAACCAGATCTACCATAAATGAACATGACAATAGTGGAAAATTTTATGAGGCAACACCCTCATACTTTCAGTGGATCTTCTGACCCAGTAGTGGATGAAGGATGAATTAATGACCTTGAAAATATATTAGATGTTATGGGATGTTCAGATAATCAAAAGTTTAGTCTTTCTATTTATCGTTTTGAATGTGAAGCTGATCAGTGGCGGTCAATGGTTATGAATATCAGAGATAGATAGGATATTGATGCCTTGGAGTGAGATGAATTTAAAGATATTTTCCTTTAAAAATATTTTCCTAAGATGGTTCGACTTAGGATAGAGAAGTAATTCCTTGAATTGAGGTAAAAGATGAAAGATTCAGTGGTCATGTATGAAGAAAAATTCACCCGGCTGGCAAGGTATGCTCGAAATCTTATTCAGGATCTTGATAACAAAATCAATCACTTTTACTCAGGATTGAAGCCAAGATACCGAAGGGAATTGGTCTCCCGAGATTTCAAAAGTTATGAGAAACTTGTCTGATGTGATGAGAGGGTAGAAATGGAGTTTCCTGATGATCACTTTTACTTTGAAAAAAAGTATAAGAAGAGGTCTAGATGGAAAATTACGGATAAGAATCAATCAAAGAAATATGATGGTAAGAAATTTTAGTTTCTAGTTTGTGAAAAGTGTGGTAAAAATCACTCTAAGGAATGAATTACAAAAAATGAGAAGTGTTTTCAATGTGGTAAGTTTGGACATATGGCCTGAGATTATAATGAAAATGATCTGAAGACTAATCCTGATAAGAAAACTATAAAGTGCTTTAAATGTGGTGAGATGGTTTATTATGCAAATTCCTACCCAAAGAAAGATATGAATGATGCAAAGAAGCCATAATATAAGTAGAAAGGTGCAGTGAGATCCTTTTCAACTACATTAGAAGACATTGGTCCATCCAATGAAGTGGTATCAGCTCCAAGAAGATCATTAATTTTTCAACATTGACTTGAGATCTGGGTACCATCAGCTAAAGGTGAAGAAGTATGACATTCCAAAAATAGATTTTTGAACTAGATATGGTAATTATGAATTTTTTATGTCATTTGGGTTAACTAATGCACCTACAATATTCATGGATCTTATGAATAGAATATTTTATTAGTTTTTGGATAAGTTTGTGTTTGTGTTTATTGATGAAATTATTGTATATTCTAGAAGTAAATAGGATTATAAAAAATATCTAAGGGTTGTTTTACAAACCTGAAAAGAAAATAAACTGTATGGAAGATTTATAAAGTGTGAATTTTGGTTGTAAAAAATTTCTTTCCTTGGTCACATTGTTTCTAAAGATGGTATAACTGTTGATCCTACTAAAATGAAAGTTGTTGAAGAATGGAAAAAAACCACAAATATAACTGAGATTCATAGTTTTCTTGGTTTGGTAGGGTATTACCAAATGTTTGTTAAATGTTTTGCATGGTTATCTAGTCCACTCACTAAGTTAACTCAAAAAGGAGTTAAATTCATCTGGAAAAAAGAATGCGATGATTGTTTTTAGGAATTGAAAATAAGATCAATGAATAATCTAGTTTTGACCCTACCTTTCATAAATAGAGAGTTTGTTATCTACAATGATGCTTTATTAAAGGGACTTGGTTGTGTTCTGATGCAAAATGATCAAGCAATTTATTATTATTCAAGACAACTAAAACCTAATGAGTTAAATTATCCTACACATGATTTGTAATTAGAAGCTATGGTTTTTTTCTTTTAAAATTTGGAGGCATCATTTATATGGAGCCAAATGTGAAATATATACTGACCATAAAAGTCTAAAGTATATATTCACTTAGAAGGAATTAAACATGAGGTAGAGAAGATGAATTTTATTGATAAAAGATTATGATTTAATGATCAATTACTATCCTGGAAAAGCAAACAAAGTGGTATATACCTTTAGTCAAAAACTTCTCGCATCATTAACTATGTTATGACTGGAACAAGAACCTTTAATAAACAATTTAATGAATTTTGGCTTGGTAGTTTTTGGTGTAGGAAATTCCTCTATTTTGTTTTCGGTTTCAGTGCAGTCATTTTTTTCAGGAAAAATTAAGAAAGCATATAAGGAATATGGGGAGTTATAGAAAAATGTAGAATTAGTTAAAATGGGTAAGTTTCTAGAATTTAACATTGATAAAGATTGTGTTCTAATATTTGCAAAGAGATTATGTGTGCCTTGTGATTCTAAACTAAATAAAGAATTATTGTGAGAAGCTCACAGTTCTCCATTTTTAGTCCATCATAGAAACAGAAATATATATAGAGACCTTTGGGAGTATTACTAGTGGGATGGAATGAAAAGATACATTTTATATTTTACCGTGAAATGTTTGACATGTCAACATGTTAAAGTAGAGTGGTAGTTATTGAAGGAGATGCTTCAGCCTTTACCAGTGCTAGAGTAGAAATGGGAAAATATATCCATAGAATTTGTTGTGGGACTACCAAAGACTTATCAAGGTAACAATGCAATCTAGGTTATTGTTGATCGACTGACTAAATCTGAAAATTTCCTTCATATTTGAGATAATATGTATTTGGATCAGCTTTATTGAATTTACCTAAAAGATATTGTCAGGTTACATGGAGTTCTTATTTCTATTATATCTGATGGTGATCCCAGGTTCACTTATAACTTTTGGAAAGGCCTTCAGAATTCATTGGGAATATAATTAAATTTCAATACATCTTTTCATCCTCAATCAGATGGATAGTTAGAATGGAAAATTTATACTTTAGAGGATATGTTTCGATCTTGGTCAATGGATTACCAGGGAAGTTGGGATCAATATATATATTTAGTTGAGTTTTCTTATAATAACAATTTTCATTCCAATATACAAATATAACCTTTGGAGGTTTTGTATAGGAAGTTGTGTCGAACTCCATCATTTTGGGATGAAGTCGGGGAAAGGAAGTTAATGGGAATAGAATTAGTAGAGGAAGTGTCCAAGAAAGTGTATATGATCTATCAACAAATGAGGATAACTTAGAGTAGGAAGAAAATTTATTCAGATAATAGGAGGAAAGAATTTTCTTTTGAGGTAGGTGATCATGTTTTTCTTATAATCTCACCATGGAAAAGTGTTATGCGCTTTGGTAAGAAAGGGAAGATGAGTCCCTAGTTCATTAGACCTTATGAAATCTAAGAGAAAGTTGTACTGGTTTCCTATTGAGTAGCTTTTCCTCAGAGTTTATCTCAGGTACACAATGTTTTTCATGTTTCGATGTTGAGAAAGTATGTACCAGATTCATATCATGTTTTGAGCCCAAAATCAGTTCAGCTAGAAGAGAACCTTTCTTATGAAGAGAAACCTGTTCAGATTCTTGATCAAAGAGAACAAGTATTGTGGAATAAGTTAATCCACCAGGTAATGGTTTTGTGGATAAAACACATGGTTTAAGAAGAAAAATTGGAATCTAAAAATGCTATGAGGTAAAGGTACCCTCACTTGTTTAATAAGTAAATAAAAAATTGTGAGGATGTAATTTCTATAAGGTGGGAAGAATGTAACACCCCAAGATTTTACAAATAAATTTAATGAAATGCATGAAATAACAAGTCTTAACATAATGGAACTTTTTTAAGGATATAGTTATAAACTAGCTGTTAAACATAATTTTTCTTCTTTTATGATTTGAATTTTGAGAAATAGACATCTACGATTGCGATTAGTAAGTTATTTGGAGTCTGATAGAACAAACTTGATTTTTAGTGAATAGTAACATACCCTTATAAATAGTAATATGAATAGTAATATGAGCCTAATGAATAGTAAATTGTATTATTATTTTATTTTATTAAGGTTATAAGATAATGAGATCTTGATTAATTTTTCAAGGAGATATAAAATGAGTTATTGTTTTAAAATTATTATTTTTCGAATAAATTATGATTTTATTTAAAAATTAAATTAATCACATTTAGAAAATTATTTTCAAAAAAGGATTTAATTTTTTAATTATACACATCAACAAATGGCTAGGGTGAATTTTTGGTATTTTTATGAAATTCTTGAATTTTTGATGAATAGTAAAATACGGTAATATACCGTATATATACATTATCAGTTAAATACACTATTCCTAGAATCATGGATAATGTAAGCACCCTTGGTTAAAAATCATATGCTCAAATTACTATTTGGGTCTCATGAATCAATACTATTCATCATCTTGAGCAAAAATATTAAACTAATGATTAAAATAATGGAAAACACTTCCTCTCCTCCACTATAAATACCACCCTCACTCCCCTCTTCCTCTCACACCTCTCAAGCTTTAATAATTGTATAAATTTTTCTAAATACCCTTCCCAAGGCTCTTTCCCATGTACAAGACCTACTGGCCTCACCAAAAGGCCAAAACCAAAGGCCTTAATAGGATCCCAAGGAGAAGAGATCAAGAGGTAAATATCCTATTTTATTTTTCTCATTTTCATTTCAATTCCTTTTCTTTTCTTATAATCTCTTACACTACCCCTTATCAAAGAGGAATTATAGGTCTATAATCTTATATATTTTGGATTTTATCATGTTTATGGAAAATTACTCAACTTACTTCATCTCCTCCCCCTCTTATAAATACACCGTCCGTGTTGTACCGATTTACCAACATTGTGGATGACGTGTTTTCAATTTCCTTTAATTCCTTAAAAACTGATTATAAAACCATTTTAATGGTTGTTTTTTTAAATTTTATTATATAACTTATTTTATTTTCTGGATTTTACATACATACATAATATTAAGTTATATAACGAAACAAGTTTGTGATTATCGAAGAACCACCAAAATGATCTAAACGAATATCACTAATGATTTATCTAATGATTCATCATCATAACATATAACCAAAATTATTTATGGAATAATTTAATATTATAGAAGCATATTCATACCATTTCATTCCACTTCTAGAATTTTTATTCCATTCGACAAGGAAATCCTTATGAACCGACCATGGAAATCATGTAAAGAACGCACCGAAACAATGGAGAGAACAAAATATTAATAATTAATGGGTGAAATGATGTTATAAAATGATCATATATGGTATTATAAACATTAATATCATTCCTTAATATATTAATAATACTATTTTAACCATTATACAATAGTTTTAAACAAGTTTTAAGTAAGAAGAACCCAAGGTAATGGAATTCTTAACACAATTTCCATTTTTTGGGTCAACCTTCTACTTCATTAATTATGTGCTACTAAGATTATTCGTGTAATTAATTCCATTTATATTATGATGTATTATTTGTATTTATAGTTTATACACATAATAACTTCATTATATTAATTATCACTTCCATTATATTATTTTTGTAAGGGGATTTCCTTTAAAAAGCCTCTTTTAAAATTCCATTTTACAAAATTCAAAAGAAATTTTTTATAAAATTATTCATGTTTTATGATTATATTATAGTTTTTGGAAAATATTTATGATTAAGGGTGGGACATATATCTCCCTCCAATTCATTGGGTATGTGTAATTTGGAGGTCGACCATATAGTTACTCCAAGTGTAACTACGATGGTTACACCATAAGGTAGCCATGAGGGTTACATTATAAGGTAGTCGTGAGGGTTAAAAATCATTAGGTAGCCATGAGGGTTAGATAATTAAGTAATTAATTCCCCAATATACCTTTATTTTCTATTTATGTTTTCTATGTTTATGGAAATCTCATGTTTCAGAAAGTAAGTATTTTTTACTTTATGGGTAAGAAGTATGTCTTTGTGAAAATGATTTCATATGTTTATAAGTATTCATAGACTAATGGTTTCTATCCTTCTTTTTATATCCCTTACTGAGATTTTATGATCATCTCAAGTTTTTAAATGTTTTCAAAAGGTTTTAAGGATTTTTAAGAGAAATAATTCAAGTTAAATGTTATCAATTTTTTTCAAAGAAATCATGTTGTTGTTTTATTTTAAAAGTTTTATGTTTTGGAAGAAATAAATACTTTTTAGTGGTTCCCACTTTGTATGCTTGTGGGTTGATTTGTATTAGTTATTTCCTAACTTTCTAAAACTATAAACCTAAAAATATTCTCAATGTGTAAGAATGTAAGTTCTTGACTAAAACTCAAGAATATGTAATGTTTAAGGATGGGCCCTTATACTGAAGTATGTAGAGCTATCCAGGTGTCCTATAGAAACTTGAGTTCACTGGTATTTATTTTCCATCATTTTTTATTATTTGTTATATCTGCACACTACTATGATATGTACACTAGCTGGATTATTCTAGACACCTTTGGCGGTGGACTACTGAGTTTATCTCGCACCCTACTCAGGTCACATTTGGTACCCGAGTAGACTTCATGTCTATAGGTATGGATAAAGGAAAGCACCCTACTATAGATTCTAGATCTGTTTTAATTATAGCTTAGAGCATGGGAGCATAGAACTAAGTGTATGATCATAATTCTAGTAGAGATGTATTTTGGAATTTTTGTATTTTTGTATAGCTTGATGTATATGTATATACCCTATTTCACCTTTTTGTATATTATCATGACATGAAATCATTATATATGACTAATAATTTTGATTTTAGTATTTATTCATGTTTTTTGGTTGGTTATACTTCCACTATTGATCATTGTATATGTTTCTGTTGTTCCATATATTATATTATTCTTCTACTACCGTCTGTTTATTTATTCTATCCACTATGCCACTCTGATATGAGGGTATAATCTCTCCATTATACCACCTTAGACCCTCGTTACTAGTCGGTAGTCTCTGTAATATGGTGAGGCATGCTTGAATCCATGTGACCCACCAGCTCAGGGCCCCATTTTAGTGGATATCAGGTTAGGATGTTACAAAGTGGTATAAGTGGGTGTTTATTTTATTTTATTTTATCTTACTATTTTAGAAATAGACACTAGACTAGGATATATCATAATTTGGTAATGTGCCTATACCTAGGAGTAGCTAACCCACATACAGGGGAAACCCAAATTACATGGGATGGGTTATTACTATTATAGAATTACGCCTGCTACAGTTGATACATCTTCACCATTGGGTGATGCAAATGCCTTGTGATATTATTATCATTGATTTTATTGAAACAAAATTCATTCCTTGTCCTTTTTAGGCAAGGAATTAGCATCTCATGCATTATTTTATGCACTTTAGAACTAATATGCCATGAATTTTTCTATGCCACATCTACTTTCTACATGATTTTTCCTACTACATATAGTTAGTGCCTTGATTATTATATACTGAAATGTGCTAACATTTATTGTAGGGATAATATAATTGGATTAATTAAAGAACCTACATTAATCTAAATAGTTTTTTCCCGCATAGATTGATGATGAAACTTTAATTGGCCAATTATATCATGTTATGGGTTATAGACATATAGGTTCCATGGACTGAAACAATGTTAGTTGATTTGATTACTTGAATTCCAAAGGTGATTTATGGAGAAAGTAATTCTATAAATATTTAAGGTGATTCATGTAATGAAATCATTTCATATGAAATATTACGTCCTAATACCATATGTAAAGGTTAGGCTGTAGTTAAATGATGTGCCATTTGTAGTTTATAAGGAGTATGAATTTTATAAATTGAAAATGGTGACACATTTAACTAGACCAAGATATATATATATATATACATACTTATATAAAAGAGTATGAACTCAATCAAACATAATCTTTTAAAAGAAAGGGTTACCACTAAATGGGATTCCAATTGAAAAGTAAATGGTGTTTTTCTTTATACCTTGCAATTGATGCTTCATATACTGGAACCCCTATCATGTGATATGAAACCTAGACTCAAACTTGACCTTAGTAGTGGGAAGTTGGGAGTGTATCTTATAGTTATTATGGTATGATATGGTCTCTCCTTATCAACTAGACCTAGATTTTGGAGCAGGAAAAGAGGTGTGACCTTTTCTATAGGAAGGCTATGCAGTTTCCCTATTATCTATCTTTAATTATTTCAAATTCTAAGTTCTTTTATAAGGCATTTTTTTAGAATTGTATAATCTTGCCACCATGAAAACTTCTAGTTGTACTCAAGAAAGGCGGTGACGACCATGAACCGGATATGGTGGGCCCTGATCCACCAGTGATACCTCATATAGTGACACTTATGAAACCACCTACTATTTTTTATATGGGAACCGATTCCCAGTTTCAAGAGGGTTTCTTCCGCATAATGCAAAATATGCAAGGAGTTAATCGACCTGACCCGACTATGGAAGATTTCAATTGGGAGTTATAGTATCAAAATTTTCCACATTTTTGGGGGATGGTGGACGTTATTCCATAGAGTCATGGATTGAGGTAATTCTTTCTATTTTTGAGAATTTGGAGATGCCTCTAGAGAATTGGGTCAAACTCGCTGCTTATATGTTATACGGTTCTTCCAAGAGATGGTGGGATGTCATTACCTAGGAATATTGACATCAAGTCATGATCTAGATGGATTTACAGATGGTCTTATATGATAAATTCTTTCTATAGACACTGAAGGTTGATAGGGATAGGGAGTTCATGAACCTACAGCAGGGATCCATGTATGTCATGGAATATTCTACCTATTTTCTAAGATGAAACATTTTTTACTGACTTTATCTAGTGATGTTATTATGGAGACTGAGATATTTGAGGATTGGATGGTGTACACCATCTGATCATAGGTTAATTATTTAAAGTTGACCACTATTTATGAGATAATCAACTAGGACCTCATTACTGATAGGAATTTGAGGGAAGCTGGTGGTGGGAACTAGAGCTGTTTATCACCCATATTTACTAGTGGTTTTTCTAGTGGAAGGAAGAAGAATTTTGAGGTTTTTCATAGGGGTAAAAATAGTTATATGTATTGTAATAATAACAACCTTATATTTCATTAGTATGGGAAGATTGGACACACAAAGCACCCATGTATGCATGTTCTAGTTGAATGCAGAGGCTCCAATAGGATTGACCACATCCAATGCTTCTACAGGACTTTTCCACCAGTTCCTAGAAAGAGGAGATCTACACCTACCCCACATTATGGAGAAAGATTAGTAGTATCTCACCAGAAAAGTAGCTATAATACTACTGGTTGCTCAGACCGAGGTGACAGTCAAGGAAGAGGGAACTAGACTTAGGACTTATAGCGCCATCAGAGTGGGCCTAGTCAAGGTAGTCAAGTTGTGACTCATGGATGTAGTACAAGATGGTTACATGCAATGCAGTTTATTCCATAGGAGCAGAGTTTTGAACCTTATACTATTAGAGGTACTATTATAGTAGCCTCTACTTTAGTTTCTGCTTTATTTGACACATACAAATCGTACTCCTTTATATCTAATTCAATTTTGGAGAGTTTGGGACTTGAGATAAAATATTTTTGTGGCATCATGAAACTTAACACCCCTTTGGGTATTCTATTAGAGAGTGTTCACCAATGAAAATATTTCTCCCTTATGTTAGGCATATATATCTTCATATGGAATCTTTTCATCCTCGACATGACAGGGCTTGATGTAATTATCGGGATAGACTGGTTAGTTATCTATCAATCTCATATTGACTATTATCACTGAAGGGTGATTTTTATATCCACAAAGGGTGGTAGACATATTAATAATGGATAATGGGATTCCCATGAATCTTAAGATGGACCTAAGAATCATGTGCTGGGTAGAGTAACAAACCAAATTTCCAGTCTCTTTTTAGATGATCAGGGGTTACGACCTGCTATTTTCCCTTCTATAGTGAATCATTTTAGGGATGTTTTTCCTAAAAAGATTTATGGGTTACCTCTAATGAGAGAGGAATAATTCACCATTGATCTAGTTCTAAGAGTGAAACCACTATCCATTCCTCCTTATAGGATGACACATAAAAAGCTTCTGGATCTCAAGAGTCAGTTGGAAGACTTTATGGCTAAGGGTTTTATATTCCCCAACACTTCTAATTGGGGTTCACTAGTCCTTTTTTCTCCAAGAAGATAGATGGTTACCTTAGTATATATGTAGATTACTATTTGTTGAACAAACTTATAGTAAATAACTAGTATCCACTACCTCTAATATATTCCCTCTTTGATCAGATTCAAGGAGAGAGGGTATTTTAAAATATTTATTTGAGGTAGAGCTATCATCAGGTATGTGTCAGATCTTTAGACACACCTTACAAAACTTTATAGAGTAGGTATGGTCTTTATGAGTACCTGTTAATGCTGTTCAGTCTCATGAACATTCCTAATATTTTTATGGATTTGATGAATCACGGTTTCCACCCATATTTGGATTCATTCATGGTAGTCTTTATGGATGATATCTTAGTGTATTATAGTTCTCAACATGACCATGCCAAACATATTGATATAGTGCTGACTACACTGAGAGAGTATCAGCTATTTTATAAGCTTATTAAATTCCACTTTTGGATCTAAAAGGTTCACTTCCTGGGTCACATCATCTAGGAGTCAGGAGTATCAGTATACCCAGAGAAGGTGAGATCTGTAGTTTCCTAGGAATATAACAAGAATGTTTTTGATATATGGAGTTTCTTGGGGATAGAAAGGTATTATAGATACTTAAAACATGATTTATCATTCCTAAAAACACCTATTATGGAATTTACTAAGAAGGGTGTGAAATTAATATGGTCAGAATCCTATGAAGCAACCTTTCAGAATTTGAAGGGAAGATTGACTTCAGCACAAACCCTAATTTTGATGGAACCAGGAAGGATCTATATAGTTTATTGTGATTCACCAGGCATCAGGCTGGGAGCTATTTTGATGTATGATGAGTGATTTGTTTCATATAGGTATTTTTAGTTGAGGTCTAAAGAGTAGAATTACTTGACTCACAACCTCGAACCAGCAACTGTTGTTCATGATTTATGTTGTTTGAGACATTATTCTCTTGGGGATAATTTTTTGGCATTCACATACCAAAAAATACTCAAGTATATATTCACGCATCATGATATGAATATTAGAAAGTGCATATGGGTTGACTACCAAAAATACTTTGATTTTGATCTTACCTATATGCATAGAAAAGGAAATGCAGTAGCCAATGATTTAACCTGGAAGACTCAGACATAGGCTGTTCAGGAGGCCAATGGTGAGTGGTAGCTCATGGATTTTCTTTCATCTATTCATATTGAGGCTAATAAGGATCATGGAAAAACTATCCTCTCAGCTTTAGCAGTAACCTATACCCTTCTGGAACAGGTTATAATGAGGCATCTTTCAGTTCCTGAGGGCCTAGTCCTAAGGGAAAGTGTCTCTAATGATGATTCAAATTATGGTTAAACCATGGTTGAGTATGAGACCATATGATTTCATGGGTGTGTATGGGTCCCAAAATACATTAGAGAGGAGTGGATGTGGTAAATTCATACCTCAATTTAGGAAGTACATCTCAGTATTACCAATATGTATTGAGACTTATGTCTCTAGTATTGGTGTCCTAATATGAAATGGGAGATAAGTGACTTTATCACTGGATGCCCCACCTTTCACCAGGTTAAGGAGGAACATTAGTGACCAATATGACTTTTACAACCATTTTCCATTTCTGAGTGGAAATGGGATGATGTCTCTATGCTATTTGTGACTAGTTTTCCTAGATCACCTCATGGAAATGACATAATTTGGGTAGTTATTGATCGGTTGATGAAGGTCGTACACTTCTTAACTATTCAAGAGACCTTCTTGGTAGATGATCTAGGGAGGAAATAAGTTAATGAGGTCATTCATATTAATGTATATCCACATTATATCATCATTGATAGGGATGATAACTTCACATATCGTTTCTAGTTGGGGTTACAATAATCCTTGGGTACATAGGTGCTTTTTAGAATGACTTATCACATTCAGACCGATGGAAAGATGGAGCATACAATTCAGATATTAGAGTGCATGATTTTTAAATGTATCCTTGACTTTTTGGGTTCTTGGGAGAAACACATACCCTCTATTTATTTCTCTTATAATAACAGTTTTTAGGAAACCATCCAGATGGATCCTTATGAGGTTTTATATGGAAGGACTTTATGATCACCTCTATTCTGGTTAGAGGTAGGGGAGGAATCTTTTCTTGGACCGAGTCTCATCTAGGAGACTACAAAATAGGTCCAAATTATCAGAAAGTTCATGTTGATAGATAAGTCTAGATAGTAATCATATGATAATCAACACAGGAAACCTCTTGATTTTGAGGTTGGGGACTGGGTTTTCTTTCATGTTTCTCCTAGTTTGGGCCATTGATGAATTCAGAGGTAGGATAATCTATTGCCTAGATTCATTGATCCTTTTGAGGTATTGTAGAAAATTATACTAGTGTCTTACCATATATATCTTCCTTATAGATATAAATCTATTCATGATGTCTTTCACATATCTCACCCTTACCAATATTATCCAGACCCATCACATGTTCTACATCCTAATGAGGTTGAGTTAAATGTGGATTCTTCTTTTGATGAGTACCTAGTGTGTATCATGGATCAGAGCATTAAGACACTTTGAGGAAGGTCAATTCATTTATTATAGGTGCAAGGGAAGCATGGATGAGTACAAGATGAGACCTAGGATAATGAGGTTGATGTATGTTCCCAGTGGACATATCTTTTCTCAGACAACCCCCATTTACCCTTAGAAGGCCAACCTAGGGATGAGTTTCTTTGAGGGGAGATTGTAACACACTATACTTTTAGAGAGGTATGATTTATTTTAAATTTTTTCAAACCCTCATTGAGTTTTATTTTTGGATAAAATATAGAAACCGCGCCTTAAGCGGGAAAGTTTTGCTTTTGGGAAGAAATGTTGGAAAGGGGATGGAACTGGATCCAGGCCAAATACATGACATGTATTTGAATACACACCATGTATTAAATACACAGAGTTTATTTTCCAGGCCAAACCCCTTCCACGTAGTGATATAATTTTTCCTTGGAGGTAAAAAACATGATCGTTACACAATGTGTAAACTTTACATTATTTGTAAATACCCTAGGTCATTTTAAAAAAAAGGAGGTAGAGCCTCATATTTTCGGACCAAGGATCATATTTCCTCCCATACATAATAGGATTTAGACATAGTGTTCCTCCATGCCTAAACCTAGGTTCTTTGACCTTTCTTCTATTTGAGATCCATTTTCTTTATCATTGGAAGTGTTAGATCTAAAATGGTAATCCCTACACTCCTATTCTTTCCTATAATTTTTTTATCCTTACATCTCTTGTGCTATTTTGGTGTGAGCTCATATACCCTATTTTTAGGTCATTGGATTATTCTTCCATTTTCTTTCATTATTCTTTGAATCAAAGGCTGATACTGGAGGATTGGTTGTCTACAGACCTAAGGTAGGATGTCTAGAAATATTTTCCAAAATTTTACGTGTTTTCATAGAATTTATCCATAGAGTCGCATGACAAACTTTTTTAGGTGTTTCCTAAAATGTGCTAAATATATTTAATATTTATGCCATGTCTAATTACTCCCAAACACCCATATTAAATGTTTATAGGTTGCTTACCTCTTGGAAAGCACCCCTTTGGGTGTGTTTTATGTTTTAACCTCTTTTATATATAATTTTTTAGTTGAAAAAAATCACCTTTTAAGTGTTTGGATTGACCTAGAAATGGTTTATACTTTCATTATAATTGAATGGATTAAATTAAATAAATGGAAATGGGTGGAAAGGCCATGATAAGTGTTTTATACTTGCCTTTATATGGATTAAATGACCATAACACCCATGATTAGTAGGGTTGAATGGTTATAAAAGAATTAGAGGTGATCCCACATGCTAATCATTATTATTATGAGTATTCCATTACTATTGGATGTTGAAAAATGAATAAGGGTTCTATTTATCATGGAGTTTCATGCTCTCTTATGTTGGGTGTTGGGTATGATGTCTCGCACTGTGATACTCTTATTTGGATGATGGGTATGACACTCCACATTCCTATTATTTTGGTGTTGGGAATGATGACTCAGCCCGCTATCTTGAGTGATGGTAAAGATGAATCAAATTCATATGATATTTAGGGCTTGTACCCTATGTTGGATCCTATAGCTCGTTAGACTAGTTATGGACACCTGAGTTATGCCCCGAGTTCAGCTAGCACCTAGTATCTCTATATATGCCTCTAAACATTATCATGTACAGTGTTCATATACATGTATACATATTATATATATGATTAATATATATATATATATATGTGTGTGTGTGTGTGTGTGTGTGTGATTAATATATATGGTTACTGATCAGACTCATTATTGTATATGCCGAAGCAGGTAGATCTAACCAGGTGGCCTATAAGAATCTGAGCTGATTGGTATTTATTTTATAGCATTGTTTATTATTTGTTATATCTACACACTACTATTATATGTACACTAGATGGATTATTCTATAAACTATTGGTGGTGTAATATTGAGTTTATCTCATACCCTACTTGGTCCTCCTTTGGTATCCAAGTAGAATTCATGTCTGCAGGTATGGATAAGGGAAAGTACCCTACTACATATGCTTGATCTGTTTTACTTATAACTTGGAGCATGGGAGAAGAGGACTAAGAATATTATTGTGATTCTAGAGGGTTATATTTTGGCCGTTTTTTATAGAATTATGTATATTCATGTTCCATGTTTCCCATTTTTTCATATCAATACTCCAAGACATCATTGTATATGACTCAACCTTTGGATTTTAGTATTTATTCCAATTTCTTGGTTGGTTATGCTTCCACTATTGATCATTGTATATTTTATGCTATTACATATGTTATATTATGATTCCTATATGGGTTTTTTTATTTTATCCATTGTCCCACTCTGATATGAGGGTATAGTCTCCCCATTGTACCACCTTATACCTTCACTACTAGTTGGTAGCCTCTGGTGTATGGGGTGGCACACTTGAGGCCATGTGACCCACTAGTTTTGGGAACCATTTTAGTGGATCCTAGGTCAATATGTTACACAAATAGGTTGTGAGATAAAATCAGTAAGAAATCGCCAACATTGTCTATAACAAATCCAGCCTATGCATATAAAATATAACAGTGTGAAGGTATAACAGGAAAAGGTGAAATATAATAATAGATATGATACATCTATGAGCATAAGATATAATAAAAATAGGCTATAATAGATGAGTGTAAAAATATATATAAAGTTTCAAAAACAGGTAACTGATAGCTTGACATACAACATATGTGAAAAGAGTAACATACCTACATGGGCCAGGTCCCAAGTCTCATAACTAGGGAAACCTATATTTGGAGATGTGAATGTATATGGACGTTTCATGTTCTATACCTCGATTATCCTCATCGTTTCCATACAGTAAATGATGATACCTAGGGGTCACAGGTTCCATAACTTGATCCACTAGTCAGTTTCATATCATAAATAATCATACTTAGGGGTCACAGATTCAATACATCGATCCCATAGTTTTTTCCATACCATTATGCAATAAGTTCCATACCATTATGAGAAATTCTATACCATATCAAGATTTCCAATATTGAGAAAGTAATAATAAAAATATGACAAGATCCATGTTAGTGTCCATACCCAATCACAATTATCATTTAATCAACCAATTAATAATTTTTAATAGAATTTAATAACATGGAAAAGGAGGATTGATCCTCTCAAACTATATCATTTAATTTATAGAGGCTCCCACTATAAGGGTGGAGATACCACACACACAAAAGGGTGGTTTAAAATAGGTAATATAAAGGAACACACCACATGGGTGGCTCAGATTGAGGTTGAAAACCTCCCACCATAATTAGGTGCTATATGGGTGACCCATATTATAAGTAGTACTTAATTTAAAGCCTATCATATAATTTAGAAGCAATGACTAGAAGTCTCTATGTGTGACACAAATGTGATAGTCAAATATAGAAAAAAACCTCAGGGAAAAGGTATATACCACCTACCTTAATCTTACAGTAGAACACTAATCCAATATCAAAAATTATTTTGGTCCATATCAGAATAAAATAGAATAATAGATTAATGCCCTAAAAACAGGGCATAAGAGCTCACAAAAAAATAAATCCATTTATAAGAAGAAGAAATATGAAAGTAGCTAAAGTATTTGAGAGCTTATCAGCGGTGATCCAACATGACAAAAGATGGTCCAATCAGATTCCAGATGGAAGAATAACACCAAATCCTAATTTTATGATTAGAGGAGCTCAAATGGGATGAGGGGAGTGTTGTACATCCACTGGAAAATAATAAAGGAGGGCTATTTAAAAAGAGTGAGGGATAAAATGGTAATTATTCCTAAAATTTAATGGTCACACAATTTGGCCATATTGTTGGCTAAATTGTGCACTAACCATGTGTACCCCACTATCTAGGGATCACAACTCACATGGACTATAATGAAAGGTTAGAAAAACCATGCGCAACCTATTCACACAATCTATCTCATCCTTGCATGACCTAAGACTCCCACACATAGTCTAAAAAAACCACATGGCACCTTTACAGGATGCATGGATTGAGGTGCACTATTAACACTAACCGTTCTCTAACTACGTGCCTCTCCTATTTTCTCCATAACTCGGAGATTTGGGATCTTAACAAGCCTTCGACACTCATGAAATCTTACTTAAACCATATGTAACTTTAATTATGATAAAAAATTAAGTAATCCAACTTAAAATAAAAGGTTCCACACATTAAGTAAAACATTGGATCTTATAGTCTTCCCCCCTTAACAAAAATCATCCTCGAGTTTCCCTTAAAAGGGTGGTAAAACATCATCTAAGAATAACTCTAGCCACTGAGAATGTATGTCGGCCTCTCTCTCCCAAGTCTCATCTTGTACGTGACCGTTCTACTATAACACCCATACTAAAAGGACAAACTAACCTCAAAGAAACTTTGTTATCTTTTCCATAATACAGATAAGATTCTACTCAAAGGATTTATCCACCTCTAAATCAACCCCATTAGGATGAAATATATGAGATAGATCTATGTAATATTGATGAAGCTGTGAAACATGGAATACGTCGTGCATATACTATTACCTATGAGGTAACTACAACTGATAGACTATTTTCCTGACTCACTCCACAACCTCAAAAGTTCCAACAAACTAAGATGAAAGCTTCCCTTTCTATCTAAACCACCAATTCCCTAGTCTAGGTGAAACACATAAGAAAACCTAACTCCCAACCTCAAACTCTAGTGGTGTATAGTGACAATTGGCCTATGATTTCTTCCTAGAATGATATGTATACATCCTATTCCTAATAATATGAACACGATCCAAAGTATCCTAAATGAGATAAGTACCTAGTAGTGCTGAATCACTTGCCTCTAACCATCACAAAGGTGAAAAAAATGACCTAACATATAAGGCCTCACAAGGGTCCATATGTATGGTCACCTAGAAGATATTTTTGTAAGAGAACTTAGAGAGAGGTATATGTTTCTCCCAAGAACCTCTGAAATCAAGTATTCATGCTCAAATCATGTCCTATAAAACCTATATCATTCATTCTGACTGAACTTTGGTCTGGGGGTGAAAGGATGTGTTCAAAATCACTTTCTTTCCTAAATATTTATGTAACCCCTTCCAGAACCTTGATATGAAATGAGAATCCCTATAAAAAATGATAGTACAAGGGATCCCGTGCTGGTGTATAATGTCATGAAAATTAAGTCTCCAAATCTCATCCACTGAGAAGGTCTCTCTGATAGGTAAAAAGTGATAAACTTCATGATCCTATCAACGATCAGCCACACTACATCACTACCTCTAGAGGATCTTGTTAATCTAATCATGAAATCCATCATGACATCATCCCATTTCTACTCAGGAATTAGCAATGATTATAAAAAACCTATTGGTCACTGGTGTTCTTCCTTCACCTATTGACAAGTGGAACACTGAGTAACAAAACCAGCTATCGCCCTTTTCATACAAGGACACCAATACTGGAAACTTAGATCATGATACATATTTATAATATCAGGATATAATACTTAATTATAAGCATGATACTCTTGCATCAATTCTTCCTAGATTTCTATAGGAACCCAGATGTGTCTATGAATGAACATGACCTCATCCTTATCAATGATCTAGCTGATGGCTGATCCTCACCTGAAACACTCTCCCTTAGGACTAATACATTGGGATCTAATAACTAAATCATATTCAATATCTATAGAATTGAATAGGTTACTAATAATTATGAAATTAAAACTATCCATGATGTACCTGATCCTCCAAGTGTATCTCATAAAATAGTTCCATAAATTGACACTCATTACTAGCCTCTAGAACTGCCCATTTCTGAGCCCTTCAGCTCAGAGCATCTGCTACAACATTTCCTTTACCTGGTGTATAGGAAAGATCAAAATCAAAGGATTTAAGGTATTAAACTCACATTATCTATCTAAGGTTAAAGTTACACTATGTGAAAATATACCTATGGATTGTGTGATCCATAGACACTAAAAAATTCTCTCCCAGTCGGTAATGTCTCCAATAGAACAAGACATGAACAACTACCACCAACTCAAGATCATGAATCTGGTAATTACTCTCATGTGTCCTCAACTAATAATATTTGTACACCATGACTCAATCAACCTACATCATAACTTATCCTAGCCTAATAAATTATGAATCAAAATAGATTGTATAGCTTATACCTGGATTAGGTAGAATTAGGATCGATGCTGAATTCAATCTCCCATTTAGCTCATGAAAGGATATCTCACAGGATTCTGACCATATAAACTCGACACCCTTTTTAGCCAAACCCATGAGAGGTGATGCAAGGAATTAGAAGTCTTTAATAAATCATATTTAATAGCCAGCTATCCCTAATAAACTATGTATTTTAAATAAATTATTGGGATACTTACAGGAAACTATAAATATCACCTTCTCTAGTTCAATTGATACTCTTGACTCTAAGATAATATGAACCATGATTTTCACTTTATTGATAAAAAAGTGGAATTTAGTGATATTATCATACAACTAGTTCTATCTCAGTGTATTTATAATGATCTCAAGATGTTTGTAATGGTTTCATTGAGTATGAGAATATAATAAGATTTCATATATGAAGACTACCATTAATGAATCCAAAAATGGGTGGAAAACCCAATTCATAAGATCCATGAAAATGGACGATGATTTTGTGAGACTGGATAGTAAAACTAGATACTCATAAAGACCATACCTATTATAGGATGCTATATGGGGTATGTACATAGGTCTAACACGTACTTGGTGATAGCCTAAACTCAAATCGATCATCTAGAGTACTATATATCTTCAGAGACTATTGAAGAGGTAATCTATATGAAGAAATGGATACTGGTTCTTCACTGTAAGCTGATTCAATTTTTTATAATCCACACAAAGCCTAAGGGTTCCATCTACCTTCTTGGAAAAAATACCAGTGAACCTTAGAGTGAAGTACTGATCTATATAAAACCATTGGATTCTAAGTCCTCCAGCCATATCTTGAGCTCATACAACTCAGTAGTGGCCATCTTGTATGGAGGAATGGAAAAAATTTCATCTCTTAGAACCAAATCAATAGATAACTCCACCTATCACTCAGGAGGTAAAATAGAAAATTTATCAAGGAAAACATCCCTAAAATAATCTACTATAGGAGTGAATTCAGAATGTTGTAATCCCTGATCATCCATATAAAGGATAGAAATCTGGGCTATCACATAACTCAACACATGATGCTCTAGTCCATATCTACCTTCCTAGACATCCAAATCACCCTTGTGAATATAACTACCACCCTTTGGTGATGTAAAAGACACCCTCTAGTGATAATATTCCACATAAGCATCATAAGGAACTAACCAGTCCATCTTAGGAATAATGTCAAAACCATACATCTCAAGGGTGAATAAGTTCCATAGGAAATGATAACCACCTAAATTATGGGGAAATCCCTACATTATCATACACTCTCAGAACATATACCCAAAGGGGTTTCAAGGGTCATCACCCCATATAAGTACTGAATATCAAGTACGAGACTTTCCATGATATCTACAAAGATAAAATAATTTAAAGCACCTATATCAAAAAATCAGATACCAATATATATGCTACTAAAATCATACCTTGAACTATATAATTCTTAGGACTCTACTCCCTTGGCACATGCTACACTGTATAATCATGAACCGTTATTAAACCCTGAGATACAACATGACTACCTTGAGTAGGACCACTCTATTGACACTATGAAACTAGTTTCTTGCTCCCCTATACATAACCACCTATTTGTCTTGATCAGTCAGTAGCACTCCAGATTCCTACCTATCATGGAGTTGATGATATCACTCTAGGACCTAGAGGTAGTGTTTATCCTCTCTCATTATACATTGGAGTGAAGATTATACAAAACCACTATAAATGGACCATCCTACTATAGAATTTACACTCAACCAGGGCCCTCTCAAACCGAGGTTTCATGTTCCCCTATTTCACACACTGATGAAAGACTACAAAACCACCAGTACATGCACTCTGATCAATAATTCCATCATGAGAGGCCTCAAAGTGATACTTACTGCCACTACATACAACACTACTGGATTGAGAAGCTATTCCACTCCGATCTATAACTATAAATTCCCTTAGGTTATGTTCAATAATAAGAGTCTGGTTTACTATATCAGACACGATAGTCAACAAAAAAACATTCTCCCAAGAATGAATAGGATTCTTGATCCCATCCTCAAAACATCTCTCTTTTAATGGATCATCGGTAGTATAGATAGTAATAAAATGTTGAATCTCTGTAAAATGAGATGAGTAATATATAACAGGAATAAGACCCTCTTACAGGCTCATTAATGCCATAAAATGATCACCCCTCAGGGTCTCAAGGAATAAATTGCCATAGAATATTTTCAAAAAACTATCCAAGGACATACCCTAAATATGATCTTCTTGGGTGATAACATCACACCATCACTTGGAAGAATCTTGAAGCATATACATAGAAAGATTAAATCTCCTCTCAGAAGGTTTCTCAAGGTTCTCAAAGACAGTTAGTATGGACTCCAACCATGGATCTGCAGCCTGAGGACCTCTATCTCCTAAAAATGTGGGTGGTTACTGCTGCTGGAACTCTTTCATCAACTCTTCCATAAGAGAGGAAAGTCATAGAGCTACTTGTATAGTCTACATAAGCTATATAAATTACCCTCTAAATTGGGAATCATCACCCGCATTAGGGATAATATGAGGTTCCATAGGTGGAACTACTGATGGAAACACTAGTGGACCAGGATCCACCACCTCCAGAGCATGGTCGTCACCACCCTCACAACACACAAATCGAGGATGTCATAGTGGAATAACTATAAAATTTACAATAACATGCCTCATATATAATTTGATAATGGTAAGATTAAAAGAATAAGAATAAGACAAGTGAATTCCCTCATATAAAAGAACCACACTCATACACCTACTCCCAAATTATGGTCTAGGTGATAGGAATAATCATAAAGAACATAAGAGACACTTCTAACTACCCACTACTAAGGTCGAGTCTGGGTCTAGATCCCTATTTCACTATAAGGGTACTAGTATATGGACTTTTGATTACATGTTATAGAATAAAACACCCTTTAAGTTGCAATTGGAATCCCTATTTAATGAATATTATATTATAACTTAGTATTTATAAATTCATTCATTTACATAATAGACTAATTAACCAAAGTACCATTCCTAATTTATACAAGTACATTCTTTATAAATTGTAATTGGTAGTTTATTTAACTGTATCATACCTTTACATTTGATAGTAGAATGTAATAGGTAGCATAATATTATTTGACTAAATGAATCATCATACCTAATTTATAGAGGTACATTCACTATTTAAATTAAAAATAACATTCAAGTATTTCAAATCAACTAACATTTTAGTCTATGTAACCTTAGTTATATTACTCAAACATGTGATCATTGGTTAGTTAAGGTTACATCATCAAACTATATGGGAAAAAATCATTTACTTTGATGAATGAACTTTAATAACCCATTATCTAATCTTATTTTACCTATTTAAATGTTAGTTTCATAATAAATATATCACTCAAGGCACATACAACTAGCGTCATGTAGTCAAGCATTTCAACCTACATGAAATAGCATAATGCATGACATATTCATCCTATAAGGTACCTAAAATGATGTATGATCAATGATTCATTTCCATATCAGGATAAAGATACAATTTAATACAACATAATAATAATAACAACATCACATATCATGTGCGTCACCCAATGGTGGAAAATAATTATAACAACTATAAACCAGAACATCACATCCCATTCTAGGCAATTTGGAATTTTACCTGTACATGGGTTGGATACTCCCACGCACATGATCATTATTAAATTTAACACATCCTATTATCCTTTATACCATCCCAAAATATCAAGTCAAATAAAATAATCCTCTGATACCACTTTGTAACATCCCAATCCAGGATCCACTAAACAATGCCTTGAGTTAATGGGTCACATGGATTCAAGTGTGCCTCCCCATATGCTAGAGGCTACTAACTAGAAATGATGGTATGATGTGGTACATTAGGGAGACTATACCCTCATAATCAAAGAAACATAGTGGTATAAAACATGAATAAATAAACAAAAAAATCATAATAAATGATAACTATAACAACAAAAGTACAACATCTAGATAATAATAATAATAAAAAATCCATCAATAGAAATATTTAGAACCATATACAAAATTATGTGATTTCATTTATCTAAATAGAGAGAATAGGAAAATGTGTAATCATTCACACATATGTACAGGTATATAAAAAAGAACCAAAAATACCAAAATAATGGCTCCATATATCATCACAATCCATAGATTAGTCCCGATCAGCCTCACTCCCATGCTAAAATCAATCAAGAATTAACAATTGGGTGCTTTCCCACATCTCTACCTGCATCCATATAATATTCCTGAGTACCACCAGTAGCCCAAATAGGGTGTGATATAAAATCATTATGCCACCACCAATGGGTTTAATAACAAATCCAGCCTCTACATATAAAATATAACCGCATGCAGATATAACAAGAAAAGATGAAAAAGAATAACAAATATGAAAAGACCATGAGCACAAGATATAATAAAAATAGGATATAATAGATGACTATAAACATATTTATAAAGTTTCAATATCAAGAAACTACTAGATCTACATACGCCACATGTGAAAAGAGTAATAGACCTACATGGGTCAGGTCCTAAGGCTTATAACTAGGGTAACCTATATTCAGAGATGTGAATGTATTAAAAAGTGTTAGGTTCCATACCTAGATCCTCATCATTGATTCCATACCATAAATAATAAAACCTATGGGTCACAGGTGACATACATTAATTACCTAGTCAGTTTCATACTATAAATAATCATACATAGGGGTCACAGGTGCCATACCTCGATCCCCTAGTCGGTGCCATACCATTATGCAATATATTCCATACCATCATAAGAAATTCTATTCCATATCAAGATATCCAAAACTAATAAAGTAATAATAATAATATGATTAGATCCATGTTATTGTCCATACCTAATCACAATTATAATTTAATCAACCACTTAATCATTTTTAATAGCATTTAATATCATGGAAAAGGAGGCATTATCCTCTCCAACTATCAAATTTAATTCATAGAGGCTCCTAATTCAAGGGTGGTGAGATCACACACCCAAAGAGGTGGATTAACATTGGGAAGATAAAGGAATACACCACATGTGTGGTTGAGGTTGAGGTTGACATCCTCACACCATAATTAGGTGCTACAAGGGAAACCCACATTAGGACCAATACTCAATTTAAGGCCTATCATTTAATTTATAAGAAATGATAAGAAGGTATAACATGTGGAACAATGATGATAGAAAAATATACAAAAAAACCTTAGGGAAAAGGTATATACCACCTACCTTAAGCATGTGGAAAAGCACTCCTCTAGTATTAGCCTTTTGTTTGATCCATATCAGAAGAAAATAGATTTATAAATGAACACTCTGAAAATAGGGTAGAAGATCTCACACTAAAATAACTCTATTGGTAGGAATAAAAATGAATAAAGGAGATAAAGTATTGGATAGCTTACCAGTAGTGATCCAACATGATAGACAATGTTTAGATCAGAGTCCAGACAGAAGAACAACACCAAATCCTAGCTCTAGGATTAGAGGATCTCAAATGGGAGGAGAGGAGTATTGTTCATCCACTAGAAAAAGAAGAAAGGAGTTTTCTTTAAAAAGAGTGAGGAAAAAATTGGCAATTATTCCCAAAATTTAAAGGTCTCATAGTCTAGATGCATATTTGGTCAAACTGTGTGAAAATCATGTGCACCCTACTTCCCATGGAGCACACATCACATAACCCGTGACACATAGTTAGAAAAACCATGGGAAGCCTATTCACACTCTATGTATCAACCTTGTTTGGACCAATACTACCTAGAATAGTTTAAACAAACCATGTGGAACCCTTATTGGGATGCACAGTTTGATGTGCATGGTTAGCACTAACCATGCGCTAACTATGAACCTCTTCTATTTTCTCCATAACTTAGAGCTTAGGGCTTTGAACAAGCCCTAGACACTCCCTAAATCTTCATTAAACCATAGGTAAATTCCATTAAAATGAAAAAATTAAGGAATCCAACTAAAAATAAAAGTTTCTATACCTCAAGTAAAAAGTAAGATCTTACAAAATGTTTTACCATGCTTTTGATATAAATATGAAAATTGTTTTATCATGCCATTTTTTTATATATTTATCTAATTGGGATTATTTTATAGATAATTTATATAGAAAAATTGAGTAGGATCCTACTGATCCTATTTATCTCCCACCATGCACACTCCCTGGGGGGCGTGTAGACCTTGTTTTATTTGATGAAAAAAAGGGAAAGGCATAATAGTGAGGTAGTGAGGTTTCATATCAATTAGGTATGGGAAGATGGTGGTGACATGGTGGGATGATGATCTCATATAACATGGATTAGCTGTTGTTTATTAAGTTGATTTTTTTGTTACTGGATATGTACCTTGTTTCTTGGATTGTTTCTTTAGTTGTATCATTACTGCTGCTGGTTTTTGGTTATGAAATATATTTCTTTTTGGTTATCTTTCCCTAAATTTATTCCATGTATCTTATTTTTAATTTGGGAAAATCATTCTCTATGATTATTTTTGGATGCCTACCTAACATTTTCTAACCTGTGGGGATCAGGAATACCCTTTGAGTCTTGTCATAGTCTACTTTAGAACCTAGTTTATTAGTTTTTTGGGTTGGGTCATGAAAATTTTGGTATCATAGGAGATTTATCATTAAGTATTCTCGTCATGGGATGTTTGGTAGATAGAAGATAATATTGGTACAGAATAAGAGGTATGTTTCAAGTTAGTTCTTGGATAGATCTCATTGTAATGAGCCTTAAGTCACCAAGGGATGTTTGGTTATGTGTCTCATGTGTTGGGTTTTGATTTAGATATTAGTTTTTTCTTATGTTCCTTTGATATAAACTAAGCTCAATTCATTTTTTGACCATTTCCCTCTATTTTTTGGTATGTAGAATCATGAATCAAAGATGTATTCTAGGGATTCTTTAGGGGGGTTTAATTGGGAATTCACCTCAAGGGAATCCACTTATTTATTAGAATATCTTAGAGGATATCATGCAAGAAATTCATGTTATAGACCAAAATGTAACTACTATTCAGAATCCATCTAGTGATGTGTATCTAGGAGCAGGAGGAGACAAAGATTGAGTGCAATAGTTTCTATGACAGAATCACCCATATTTTAAGGTTACAAATGAACCTCAAGAGTTGGATGAATAACTGGAAAACATTGATCAGGTCTTCAACTACCTAGATACACTTGAATCTATTAAGGTTAAGTATGTGACATTTAATATTGAGGGTCCTAGAAAGAGGCAATAAGACTCTATGGTTCAGGTGAATCAACATGTAGTCATGGAGTGTAAAGACATACAAAACCTTTTATTTAAGAAATTATACCTAGAATCCTTGATTATGGAAAATTTTATGGAGTTACCATCTTTTTAGTAGGGAGATTATTCAATAACAGAGCATACAAAACATTTTTCTAAGTTGGTTCATTTTTCTCCTGAGGTAGTGATGAGTGATAAGATGAAGGCTCAGAAATACCTACAAGGCACATGATCCTATATCCAATCATAGGTATATATTCTGAATCTCACCACCTATACTGAATTGGTCAATAGGGGTATGATGGAAGAGATTGATATGTCATGAAAGATAGGTTTGTTTGGGTATTCCCTTCCATGAAGTGTAAATTTTTACGACACACATGAGAAGAAGAGGAAGTGGAATGATATTTTCAAGGGTGGTGGTGGTAGTTCTCAAAAAAAATCTTTTTCTAATCCATTAGTAGTGTATAGCTACGTACACTTTACTCTCTGTCATCATGAAAAGGTATGAAGCACTCAATATTCTTTTCCAGAACCTCTAGATAACTACTATGCATATATTCTCCAAGTCCATTTATAGACATTATTCTAGGTTCTGTATGCCCTTATTATAGCCAGATATCATCAACTTTAAAAGTAATTATGGTGAATTTAGAATCTTTAAGGTCAATAGAACTCCATTCATAGGCCTCTAAAGTGAAAATTTTCACAAAATGGAGGAGTTTTTAGTGGAAGTTCATGTGGGTCTTGCTATAGTGATATGTATTATTTTTTTCGCATAAACTATAGAAAATACTTTGTTTGACACCATTGACTCAAATTATTTTATATCTATACATTTTATGGATGTGTTGAAATTTTTGACGGAGCTCATCCCTATGTTTTGGAGTTGGATACACCTCTTAGAAAGAGGAAAGAGAAGGTGTTTCATTGTATTTTGTTTTTTATTTTAATAATTGATATAGAGTTAGTATGATACCTTATGGGCATTTATTTATAGCTTTTTTATGTTATAATTAATATGGATTGGTTAGTTTCTAACCTAGATGATATTGATTATTATCATTGGTGGGTTTCTTTCTTTGTTATTTATGAGAGATCCTAGGTGTTTTAGGGAGAGTGTGATCTGAGGTCTAGTCATGTAGGACCTTCTTTCCCATAGCTAAGGAATATGTTATCTACTATTATGGTTGATCCTGATGACATATCTCCATTTTTTGATCTTACATTGTCTATTCGAGACTTTACCAAGGTTTTCCTAGACATCTTCTTCGGTCTACCTTTAGAAAAGGAGGTGGAGTTCTCAATCGTTATGTTTCCCGGTACTTAGTTGATTTATGTACCCTCTTATCATATGATACCTACTGAGTTGAAAGATATCAAGATCCATTTTGGTGAATTATTATAAAAGGTATTTGTTATTCCTTGTGTTTCTCCACGGGCGACATCTATACTCTTTTCCATGAAGGATGATAGTTCTATTCATCCTTTAATAGACTATCAAAAGATGAACTGAGTAATATTTAAGAATAGGCATCCTTTACCCTGCATGGATGAATTGTTTGATCCCTTAAATGGGTAAAAATGGTTTTCAAAAATTGATATTTGGTTAAGTTATAATCACCTTAGAGTTCAGGAGTTAGATATCACAAAGATTGCTTTTAGGATTAGGTATAGACACTATGAATATATCATGACACCTTTTGTCCTAACTAATGGTCATGCAATGTTTATGGATTTGGTGAACCATATATTCCACTAGTATCTCGATACCTTGGTTGTGGTATTCATGGATGATATCCTACTTTATTCAATAAGTAAGAAAGAGCATGATCACCATATGAATTTAGTTTTAGAAATCTTGTGAAGTCATCACCTTTATGTGAAGCTATAAAAAGGTAATTTATGGATCCAAGAGGTGGATTTATTAGGGAATGTAATTTTAGAAAATGGAATCTCATTTGATAATAAAAAGGTAAAGGATATATTTTCATGGAAAGATCCAGGGAACATATACAATATATAGAGCTTCCTAGGACTAGCTGGGTATTATCAGTAGTTCATCAAAGATTTATTGAATATGACATCATCATTGACTACTCTTACCAATAAAGGGGTGAAATTATCATGGCATGCTAAGTGTAAATCCTATCTTGATGAGTTTAAATGACTTTTAACACCATCTACCATTTAGATATTTCCAGAACTTGATAATATATACATTTTTTATTTTTATGTTTCTAGTGCTGGTTTGAGATGTGTGATTAGGAAAGATGACAATGTTGTGGTGTACAATTCTCACAAGATTTGATCACATGAAATTAATTATCCTATTCATGACTTGGATATCTCCAATATTATATATTATGTCAAGTGTTTTTGACACTACCTTTTTGAGGATAGGTTCATAGTCTTTTACAATCATAAGAGATTGAGTTATATCTTCAATTAGAAATATTTGAACCTCAGGTAGAGGCAATGAGTGGTGTTCCTCCATAAGTTTTATTTTGACATTTCATACACCCCTAGAAAGGGTAATGTCATCACTGATGCTATCATTAGTAATTTTTCTCCCCAATATATCTTATAATTGAAAGAGGAGTAGAACCTTATGGTTATTTTTTCTTAGTTTCATATGGATTCATAGGAGGATGATTTAGGTATGGTTCAAACCGGTGTTTAGTTATCATCATATCTCCTAGAATCTATTCTACAAGATCAGTAGTAGGATGAAGAGCTCATAGGAATCAAATAATAATAATATAGCGGTGAGAACATTATTGGCTATAATCCCCCCTTCGATAGAATTAATTACTTCAAGGTTTAGTTCATCATCCCATTATCCATTAGAAATTTGGTGTTTCATGATTTTCATATTTATTCATGGTTCATTCATCATGGAACTATAAAGATGTATTAGGACATGATATGATTTTTCTATTTGTTGGGTATAAAGCAAAACATTTCTGATTTTGTATCTCACTTTTACATCTATTAAAAAATTATTATAGAGTACCAGAAGGATTTTGATTTACTTTATGGTGTTCTAGTTCTAGTATGGAAATGGGACAAGGTGTCCCTAGTCTTCATAGATAAATTTCCATGGAATCCCTGGGGAAATAATGATATCTAGGTGATGATATATTGGTGGATTAAATTGGATCATTTTATTCCAATAAGGGATACTTCTAAGGTTCTATATCTAGTTAATATGTACATGTAGAAAATTGTGAGGTTTTATTAGGTATCCTGTTCCATTTTCTCTAATAGGGATCCTAGGTTTACTTCTCGGTTCTAGAGAATACTCCAAGAGGTGATGGGGACTCATATTAGATTGATTTCAACTTAAAATCCATAAATATATGGCTAGATGGAGCATGATATTTATATCCTAAAGGATATGATCCATGATTGTGTATTGGAATTTGGTGGATCTTGGGATAACCATATGAGTTTGGCCAATTTTTCTTATAATAATAGTTACCAGTCATCGATCATAATGGATCCTTTAGAGGCCTTGTATGGTTGCCCGTGTAGGTCACCTAGTTTTTTGTCGAAGGTGAGATAGGAATTTCTCATGGTACTAAGTATCATTCAAGATATTTCATTGAGGATTAAGGATATACATCTACATTTGGTTACATCTCGGAGTCAGTAGAAATATTATATGGATATTCAACACTATACTTTGGAGTTTTGTGTTATTAGCTGATTATTTTTAAAAGTTTCTCCTCATTTGGGTATCTATCATCTTAAGAAATAATGAAAGTTGGATCTGAGATATGTTGGACCATTTGAGATCATTGATAAGATTGTATAGTTGAATATCGTTTGATGTTACCAGCTCAATTGATAAGCATTCTTGATGTTTTCCACATATCTTAACTCAAAAAGTATCACCCCAATCCTTACTATGTTCTAAATTGGGAGGAAGTTGAGTTGGTTCCAGATATATCATTTATGGAATATCTAGTGGAGATCATTGAATCTCAATTGAATTTTCTTTGTGAGAATTCTATTTCACTAGTTAGAGTGTTTTGGTAGGATAAATCATATTATAATGAAACTTGGAAGAATGAATCATTGGTGAGGGAGAAATGACCTCATTTACTTATGGAACATCCTTATTCTATGTTACTATTTAGGGATATAAAGTTCTATTATGGGGAGGTTGTAATATCCTTATTTGAGGTATGTTTATTTTTGATCTTTGAGTTAGTTTCTTCTAGGTTTGGGAGGTATTGGAATTTCTTGGTGGCTTAAAATGAGTCATTGAGTTTTTTATAGTGAAAAAATATCTAGACCGCAATGTGGTCCACTCCATTTCATACATGGGTTATTCCTTTTAACCATGAATAGAGACACCACACCCAAATTAGGGCATGGTCTAGGGTGTAGCTCCCTAGTGTCCACCCTATGTGGTAAGACCAACAGGCTCCATTATGAACATGTTAGAGTCCATAGATAATCTAAAATGCCCAAAACTTTTGGGATATGGCATGGATGAAGGGAATGTTAGGTTTTTTAGAAAGGTTCCACCAAGTCCACTATAGGTGTGATGAGCTCCCACCATGTTGTAGTTTCACCTGGTTTGAAAAATTCAAAAAACTGATTTGGCTAATCATTTTTGTGGAGTACATTACACATGTTGATGGAAAATAAAGGATCTTTATTATGAGGGTTTTAATATGGGGTTAACTTGGTTTTAACCTCTATTAATACCTTATTTCTATATTTTTATCTAGGGTTTTTGAATTATGAATTTTTAGGTGGATATTTTGTGTGGATTTGTGCATCATTTCTTCTTTGGGTGATTTGTTTCACTTGATCTTTTACTATTGATTTGGTTGTGTGTGGGTTCCTAGAGGTTGTATCTAGTTTGGTTGGGTTATTATTTTCATGTTCTATGAGGAATTTGATATATTGAATTCTCTAAAAACATTTTGATTATGAAAAATTAGTTCTAATATGTAGGAATTTATTCTTAAGGTATCCCCTTACTATTATTATAACCCTTTTTCTTTTTGTTTTTGGATCCCATTTTTGTTACCGTACAAACCCAAGTGTGAGGTAGATGGTTATGTATCTATATTTTTTTTGTTGAATCACTCATGATCTAGTTTTATAACTCATTTTCTAAATATATTTGGCATTATCCTTAGAACTCTTGATATGTATTAATAAATGGGGTTTTGATAAAATATGGTTTTCCTATTATTTTGCTAAAAGAAATAGATTTTCAAAGCATTAGAAAATGGTTTGTGAAATTGGTTTTAAAAGAATTATTTTGGATGTAAAAGGTTTTTTGGAAATTTTCTTATGAAATGTGATAATCCCTTTTGATATTTTTGACATATGTAGCACATGAGAACCAAGGGTACCTAGGAGGGGGATTAATATTTCTCCTTGTACTTATTCCTATAGGTGGTTCACTCAAGGTGTGTTCCTTTATTCCATAGGCCATGTGTCCTAGGGACCTGATTATTAGATATAATATGGGGTTTTTCCTTGGGGGTTTTCCTATGTTCTCTAGGCCTTGTGTCCTAGGGATTTGTTTTTTGATACTTTTATTGATTTATTATTAAGGTATGAGTGACCTAGATAGCTCAGACATATGTTATCCTATGGTTGATATTTTTTGTGCTTTGAATTCTTATTTCTTTTTCTTTTTATTTTTTGGATATGATATGACACATGAGGCATGTTTTGATAAATATAAAGTTGTTTATTTGAAATGTGATTTGAAACCACATTATATGGATTTTGATTTAGAACTATAAAAGGGGAAATTTTTTATCATGATTTTGATAGAAATGTAAAAACTATTTTATCATGCCATGTTTTCCATATATTAAGAATATTATGATTATTTGATATAGTATTTCTATATAATAGTTGGGTGGGATCCTACTGAGCCTATTTAGATCACACCATTCACACTCTCTTGGGGGTGTGTAGACCTTTTTTTTGTCTAATTTATGAAAGGGAAAGGAGCTTCAGTGAGGTGGTGAGGTTTCATGTTAGCTGAGTATGGGTAGCTGGTTGTGACATCATGGGATGTTTCCATTGTATCATGTGGAGTATATTTTGTTTTTTGAGTTAACTTTTGTTTTTTTCTTCAACATGTACCTTTGTTTTTGGATTGTTTATTTATTTGTATCACTATCGCTGTTGGTTTTTGGTTATGGAATATCTTCCTTTTTGGTTATCTTTTCCCATATGTATGCTATGTATCTTGTTTTAATGTTTAGAAAATTTTCTCTCTAGAATTTTTTGGATACTTGGATACTAACCGCCAGCCTATGGGGATGAGGAATGCCCTTTGGGTCTTATCATAGTATGGTTTTGAGCCTAGATTGATGGGTTGTCTATATCAGGTTATGAAATTTATTATCCATTTTATTTAAAAAAATATAACCGTTTTACTAACATTATAAAAATTCATGAATATATATACATATAAAAATGTATTTATAATGTTTATATACAAATCTATATATGTATGCGTGTGTATTAATAAAAAATATATTTATCTATGTATTCTAATAATATGTGCAAATATATATATATATATATATATATATTAATATATATATATATATTAAAATAAATATATATTGGAATATATATATACATATATATAAATATGTAAATATATAACAAGTAAAATATCCAAGGATAGTAAAATTAGAATGTTTATTTTTATTATGTATTTCTATCCATTGGGTAGTTATATAAATTAGGATATTATGCTTTATTTATCAGAGTATGTTCTATAAAATTAGTCAAGTGTTGTAGGCTTAGGGACATTTTTTATAATCTAATGCATATTAATGGTAATATTTTATAATTCATTTATGTTTATTTCATAGAACATGGGATGGAATATAATAAAATTGCCATGAATATATGTATTACCATGTTATTCCTAATTGATGACCATAATATTATGTTTTAATGATATTTTAAGATCAGTATGAGTAGGATCACTTATATAGGGATAAAAATGATCACTTATTGGATATAAGCTGGTGAACATGTATTTGGATTGACCTGATTAAAATCCATCATAAGGAGTGTCATATATATGTCATTGGTGTAACTAAGTGAGCATTGACTATGAATCGTTCAACTTGAGGTCATAAAAAGGTTCACTACTTATGACGTTTCATAATTTGATTCCTAAATAAATTCATTTGATAATTTGTCTTAATAGAAGGAAATTTGGCATCACAATATTCAAATAAATGGATTTTATTAACCAAGATGAGATGTGTCTACCTATATGATGGGTTATATCACCAAGACCATCAATTGAGTTTTTACTAGGTTAGTTCATAATCATGCCAATATAATTACATGTTACATAATTATATAATATTTAGTCAACTCAATAAATAAGAAAAGATATAATCTATCTATTATTGGTGTTATCCATGTCTCATGCATAATCTTGATGTTAAGGAAAAATGATCTTTTCTTTGCTAATGGAAATGTGGTGGCTTAGATCACAATAAACCCATTTATAATTTGTGCAGCTATGATGTGTTCCTAGATACCAATATTAGTTTATGATTACAAATGATATTCATGACCATCACTAACTTTAAAAATCCCACTTGGGGTCTCATATAAGATAATGTTAATTGTAAATTTTAGACTAAATTGATTAGTTCGTGTTTAAAAATGTATAATTTTATTATAAAATAAAATAAGTTTTTTTTTTGTTTTACACATATAAAATATTTAATTATACAATATTTAATTAAAAAATTAATTAATTTTGAATTATAATATAGATAAAGAGTTATTTACATCATCAAAACACAAACATGAGGAAATAAAAAAAATCCCAATTTAGATTTTTTCTTAGGCATGGAGTAATATGATTCCAAGTCCCATTACATGTGGATAATTTTTATTCCCACAAAGAGAGACCATTAGGCACCCTATTACTATATTTAACCAATTTGAAAACTCATTAATTCACCTATCAAGATGGTTTGATACATAAGCCAATATGGGAGACCATTTAATGATCCCAACGACTATTAGAGGCTATTTATTATACCTATTTTTATTTGAAATTAATTTAGATTCCTTAGAGGTGGTTAAAATCCCCTATTACTATAAATATAAAGGATGGGGGTTTTAATATTCATTACATTAGGTAAATCAAAGGTGGTTCCTAGTGTTCTATAGTGTTCCTCATTCGAGAGAGTTCCCTAGTTTTCCTCATCTGAGAGGTTCTCTAATATGTTTCTATTTCATTATTCTATCATTTTCCTTAGATGAGTGATAGAAATACCTTTTATAGGAAGATATTCCCACCAATTTATTAGTGATTAGATTTTTTTGGATACTATAGGACACTTGAATTCATCAAGTTTGATCTAAATATTCAAATATTGTTTAAAATATAATTTTAAATTTTAAATTTTATTATTGTTGAAGTTACACTAGGGTTATTAATGCATTTTACTTTTTTTTTATTTTCAATATTTTCATGAGTTTATGGATTCCTAATTTTAATGAAATAATATTTTTGAGTACTAAAGATGATGGTGTATTTTCTAGAGCACTGAATTTGGTTGATTTTGTGAGTTTTCCAAAAGATATAAAGTTATGATGTCCTGATTGTTTGAGAAGAAGATGCACATGTACTAATGATTTACTATTTATCATTAGATGATATGATATCTCCAAGAACAAAAAATTTCTGTTTACCATATTTTGATATTAGGAAAGATAGTATGTTTGTATGGAATTTGAGGTGATCAAAAGTCACTCATTGAAATATTGAAGTTAAAAAATCCAAAAGTTAAACTATTAGATCATGTGTTAAGAATGTAATGTTGTGATGTCACTAGATAATAAGTCATCTATGAGGAGTATGAATATTGAACCATCCATTTGTTTTCAACAATTAGTCATATGATGTGTACACCATTCTTTAAAAGGAAGATAAATCACAATTATCTAAATAAGTTATAATTTAAGAAGAGTTGATAAAAAGTGAAATCAATAAAAATAATGGAAAGATGATTCTAAAGGCTTAGGAATAAGGTGAAAATAAAAAAATTTATATATTACATTACTATAATCTAAAGAAATAGGTGATGAGGTGGAACCAAAGCTGTTTAGGTTGATTAGAAGATAGTAGACTGACCCTGAGTGAAATTGTTAGTCAATGCATTGGAAGTCATGGCAATTAGTTTTGTTGATGAATTTAGATGATGAAAAGGATGAAGTGTTATAATATTGAATGACTAATCCAATTGATGAGGAAATATAGAAATCAAATAGTGATTAAGGTTTCACTTTCATGAAGAAAGTACATAAAAAAATCATAGTCATAGGAGAATACTTTTTGGATAAATGAATTCTAGTACACCATATGATCCAAAGAAATTAAAAAGTCTATTCAAAGTTAAATACTTAAATTTTTATGATAAGGAAAAGGGGATTATTTTTTGGATTTTAAGGTGTCAATTATAGAGAGGATTGACTACCTGAATATGCTGAGTGAATTCATATTAACGTTTTGATGTAAAACACACCATGAAAGTAATGAGATCAATGTTTAATGGTTCAAAATCCACTAAGGAAATAATGAAATGCTAGTTATGATTTTTGGGATACTTGAAAAAGACTATTGGAACTAATATATTCAAGTGATTTGAAAGTATTCAACCTAAAAATAAGAGAATATAAATAATTTGTATTTGAAGACCAGATACTATTATTTATTATAGGAATATTAGTTATATATAAGAGTGTATTCATTAATTATTGGTTTCTATTGATTTAACCCCCCTTCTTAGTGTTCCACCCATTCTTATAAATCTCAAGTGGTATCCAGGCAGATTCCCTTTGTAAGATCCATTTATTGATAACTGTGAATTAAAATTTAGTTAACGATAGAGGAATTTCTACTTTAGATGAAAAGAATTTTCATGGATAAAATAATAAAATAATACCACATATCATTTTATTGAGCCTTAGAGTGGTTTATACAACTTTCATAGGATTTAAAACCAGAGAAAAATACGCCCCTATGAATTTTTCCAACAAATGAAACTTCAAAGTTAATATAAATTCTCTAAATGATATTCTCATGTATTAATTGGATAAAGTTTACATGAAGGTAATGAGTATCCAAACTACTAATGAGACCAGAGATAAAATTGAGAGTATCTTTAAAGGTAATATGAATGTAAAGGAAGAAAAAATAAAATATGGAATAGGAAGTTTGAAGACATGAAAATGACAGATAAATAAACTATACATGATTATTTCATAAGGATAAATGAAATCATCAGAAACATCAGAGGTTTTAATGATACTTTGATAAATTCAACTATTGTAAAAAATTTTATGGGATTTTTTATACACATTTGATCCTAAAATATCATCATTATAGGATAGAGATGATTTATCTCTAGATGAGCTACAAAATAATCTCATTACATAGGAAGAAGAGTAGTGATGATGATATTGAGTTGAAAAAAAGTCATTGAAAGAAGAAGTGAAAAAAATTCTAAGGAAACTAAAAAACAAATGGAAGGTAAAAGGAAATTCATCTGGAATAAGAATATAATTTTACTAATAATTGAAGAAGAATACTACACATCATAAGGTGTATCATTTGATTAAGAAGTTTTATAGAAACTTGTGAACTTCATGGATCATGTTAAGAATGAAAAAAATTCAACAGATAAAGAAGAATAAGTTTAAGAAACCTATATAAAAAATATATTTAAAATAGAAAATGAGGCACATATTTATAAAAATACTAATCTCAAGAAATATCTATGACTTTTTAAAAAGAAAGAAGAAAATAAATGTCTAATAAATAGGATTTTATCAAAAGGTAATATTACCACATTAAAGAAATTATAATCCTAAAGTTTAATATAGTATATCAAGAAAATAAGGTGAAAAATATAGAAGAAAAAAAATGTTAAAGAAAAGGATACGAGAAAGATATATTCAATGTGTCTTAAGGCTGTGAACAATTTGATAAAGTTGAGAAACAATTTTTACAGGGTAATAGAATTAAGGTGGATTCATTTCATGTTGGTGAAAGAGTGAAATCAAAATTCTAGGTAAAATATTATCCTAATAATAAGGTCAATAAATTAATTATTACTAGTTATGCATGTTCCTTAACCAAATATGAGAAGGTTTGGGTTGAGTAAAAAAAGTGGGATTTTTTCTATTACACCAACAGAAGTCAGAAACAACATTTGAAAGCATGTTCCCCCATTCTAAAAGAAAAAGGAATTAATATATTCTAATGGAACTACTTAACCATTCTATAACTTAGACATAATTCAATCAAGGTATAATTTCAAAGGATACTGCTAGTGCTGTAAAATTTATGAACATAAATCCGACAATTGATAAGACAACATGTCACTTTCTAGGAAAAGGCATGATTTGAGGGGGATAAACTCAAAAAGTAAATAAATTTCCAATAAAAAGTTATAAGATAATATTTCTTATAAAGAGGAATTGAATATTTAAAACTATTCAAAGAAAAATAATTTTGACTGCCTGGAAGAAACCTATAGATGATGCACTCAAATGAGTCCTTATATGGAATATTTTATGAAAAATCTTCTTGGAAAAGATCCATATACCAAAAGAGAAAAGTAAAAAAGAAAGAGTAAGATAGATTAAAAATATTTTATAGTTTATGTTTACTTGAAATATATCAATAAAAAAAATTCTTGGATACTTGATGTTAATTATTATTTATATATGGAAAGTGATGTGAAAGTTCTGAGAAGTTTTGAAGATTATAATAGTGGAGCCATAACCTTTGGGAATGATAGTTCCCTAAAAATTAAATGAGTTAGGATGTCCATTATTGATGATTAAATGTTAAAATATGGTGAATTACTATTTGTTTATGGGATTAAGAATAAGTTACTGAGTGTTATCTAAATTTTGAATGATGGAAATGAAGTGATTCTCCAAAATCATGATCGTATCATCTTCTTCTTGAAGTATGGAAAGATTATCACGGGATGAGTGAGAACCAAAACTAACTTATTTCATATTGGAAATCTGATTAATTCATATTACTTATGTTATAGAGAAAAAATGTTTTATGGTATAAAATAATTTGCCATATTTCTCAAAATAATATAAGAAATATTTTAACATAGGAATTTTTTGAGAGATATACCACAATTAAAAGGATAAATAAAGAAGGTTTTTGAAACTCATAGAAAAATAAACATGATACATGGAAGTTATTTAAATGTAGAGGTTTAGTCTACTTGACCACTTAAACTCATATATTATGATGTATGTTGACCGGTGAGACATAAAAAATAAGGGGTGATTTGAAATTTATTATTTTTATTGATGCATTAAACCATATGACTAGTGATATATTTGTAAAAAATAAATCTAAAGTTTTGAAGTCATTTAAATTATTCAAAATGAATACTAATAAAGAACTTGGTTTATGAGTCTATAATATAAGAATAGACAATGGCATGGAGTGAATATATTAATATTTGAATCCTATCTATAAAATAGTGGAACCCATAATTAGTTTAGTGATCCTTTTACCCCTAAACAAAATGGATTTGTGGAAAGGAAAAATAGAAGTTTATCCAAGATGGTGTGGACTATTCTTATGAAGTGTAATCTCTAATTTTTTTTGGAGATAATCCTTATATATAATGATACATATTCATTATATGTGTTTACTATGAAAAAAACTAAACATGAATCCTTATGATATTTGGTAAAAAAGAAACTCATGGTGAAATACTTTAAAGTTTTTGGGAGCCTTTATTTAATAAAGATAAAAAATCCATCCATAGGAAAATATGGTGAAAAGGTTGAGGATAAAATCTTTCCTAGATATAAATCCAATAAATAGAGATATAAATTTTGGAAAAAAATTAATTCAAAAGTTTATAGATTATTTTAATGTTAATTTTTTTGAGAGTAAATCTAATTTGGAAGAATATGTAGATGGCGATTTTGATGCATTAATAAAATATAATCTAATAACTTATGATAGGGCTAATGAAAAGGAAATAAACAGTGAAAATCATTATGAGAAAGTATTTTATAAATATTCTGGTGATGAAGAGACTTTTGATGAAATCAAAAGTTTGAAGTTTCATAAATTAAAAAAGTAAGATAAACCATAATATATCATATGAAGACAAGAAGCCCTAGTTTAGATAAGGAGGAAATTGATAATTCGAAATTAAATGACACTTATATCTTAGATTGAACCTCAGAAGGTTTCAAAAGTAGTTGACCATAATGGATGAAAAAATATGATGAATGAGGAGTTAAATTATATTGAGAAGAATTAAACCTGGTAACTTTTTCCAAGACCGAAAGATAAGAATATTATTATAACTAAGTGGGTGTTTAAAAACAATCTTAATGAAAGAGGTGAGATTGCAAGGAATAAATCTAGGTTTTTTTGTAAAGGGTACTCACGAATGGAAGGTATTGATTTCGAAGAAAATATTTCCCCTATTACAAGAATAAAAACTATAAGAATTTTTTTAGATGTTTCTGATAACCAAAATTATAATTTTTTAGATGGATGTAAAATATATATTCATGAATGATGAAGTTGAGTAACAAGTATATATTGAATAACCATATGGGTTTATTCTTGATGAAGATGGAAGAAAGTTATGCAAACTAAAGAAATATTTTTATGGATAGAAGTAGGATCCTCTAGCCTAATATTCCAATATTGATAATTACTTGAGAAATTTGAACTTTTATCGAGTAAAAATTGATAGAAAATTATATATAAAGAAACTATTCATAGAAAAACTAATTTTCATCATATATATGGATGAAATAATTTTTTTTGGTGAAAAAGAAAAATATTGTGAATAATTTTTGGAATAGATGAAAATGAATATTGAAATGTACGTTTTGAGAGAGACGAATTTCTATACCAAAAGGGTTGGGGCAATCCCCTTTATTAAGAAAATAAAAACACAACACAAACCCCATTTTAAACTGGGTAGGATAAATCCATTACACGCAGTAGTACCAGAGGGATCAACCCACTACAAAGCCCAATACAGCAGCTTAGAAGCTTAAAAAGATAACCCATTACATGACTGAAGACCAGATAAACAAATTCCTAAACACAAGTCCCACAAAAGCGATCCAAATCCCACACAGGAGCCCGACTTAAACCACATCGTCATCGTCGGCTCAAACCACATCTTCTGAATTTCAATATTTGAATATAATTATAATAGAATGGAATTTATATCTTCCTTTAATAAGAAAAGTATTGAAGAGATTTGGTATAGAAAAATTAAAGGAATTTACCGCACTAATTATTGCCTATGTGAGGTTGAGTAAAGATGAATCTTGAAGAATTGTGAATAAGTGTGACTTCCGGAAGTTGCTTAAAATTTACCATATCTTACAGCATAAAGTACAGATGTTAATTTTTTTATTACTTTTTATAAGAGATATCAGAGTGATCCAAAATAATTACACATGATTTCTTCCAAGATAATATAGTGGTGTGTTAAAGGAACTTTAAAATTTGGATTAATGATAAAAAGATGCAATGAGTTGAATTTTCTTGGTTTCAAAAATGATAATTGTAACACAAAAAGATTTTATGAACCCTTTTTTTAAAAATAAATTTAATTTTATTTATTTCTTGTGGTATATTCTACAACAAGTTAAGCTTGTGCTACACGCAACACTATCTTAGATTGTTTTACACACAACACTAAGTTTCTACAAAACATCATTTTATTATTATACTTATTAAATAAGATAATTACAACCTAGATGTTAGAATGGAAGGTATTAAAATGATTAAATAAATTATGAAATTATTTTTTAAACATAATTCATTGACCAATTAAATATAAATGAATGTAAAACTTTTTTTAAAATAAAAAAGAAATGTTTTTCTGAAAATGATTTAAATATGTACAAGTGTGTTTTATACCAATAAATAAAAAAATCAATATTGTTGAATTATATTAATAATATGTGTATATAATATATATTAAATTCAATTTTTTACATTAATATTATGTTTTTTCTATACATTATATAAGAATAAATCCAACTATACTCATAAAATAAGTGTTTTTCTAAAAAGATAATTTTGCCACCTTTTAATGGAGAACCCATTTTAAATGTAATTTTTGAACTTTTTATAATTTTTATATGAAAAAATAAACATATTATTTTGAATTAGGATATAAAAATTTACCTTGGTTGAATTTTTGGTATTTTTCTGATAAGTTTCATGTTCTAATTGAATAGTGAAAAATACTAAATTTTAATTGAAAACAACTTTTCATCAAAATAATTTATAATGTTTAATTATATTTTTGATTGGTTTTAAAGTATAATTAGATTAATTTTTTATCATTTAATCCAATTTAGTTAATTGGAATCAATTTTACATTTATTTTGGATATAAGAACATGTTACTCTTTTGGATGTTTTTACTTTAAAAACTCGTTATCTCGACCCGTCAACATGATTAATTTTTAACTAATTTCTAAAAATTATGTGTTTTTAATTATGAAAAATGGATTAAATATTTTTAATTACAAGCTCTAAATTTATTAAATAGGTTCCTTTTATTCTTGGACAATATGAATAGTAACTTTAGTAATTTTTATTACCACAGTTAAGGGTAAATTGGGTAATTTAAGTTAAAAATAAAGCGATAAGGACTATAAAATTACCCTAACACCTACTAGAACTTTTTTTGGATAAATATAATTCTACACTTAACACACAAGTATCAAAATTTAATAATTTAATGGACCCTTTTTCTTGAATTATTTTGGATATTATTAAATTCAAAGAGAGTGACAAAATGTCACACTCTTACTTTTAATAAGTATAATATTTTTAATATGGGGTGAAATAGAATATATATTAGACTATATATATTATTATATCTTATAAAATTTTTATATACATAATATAGATTTATTTTTAATTTTTAGTGAATAAATAATTATCATAAATAATTACAAAATGATGTTGTAGTAATTATTCAATTAATGAAAAAATCAATTAAATGATATTAGAAATATTAAGATATGTATAATTTTACTTTATTAATGTGATAAATTTTTTTATAGGTTAATATGAAATATTAAAGGTGTATTAAATTAATTTATTTAAAGTTATATTATTGTATTGATGTTTTTAAATTCAAAGTAATGAATAGTGTCGAAATTGATACTTATAATATTTTATAAAAGTAATATTTTATTAAATTATTTATAAATCATAAAAATATTAAATAAGTAAAAATAGGATGATATATGGTATAAAATATCATAAATTATCCATTTATGGTTCAATTGACACTTTATAAGTAAAAACTACATCCTCTTAGCATATAAAAATTGGTTATTATAGTTAAAATTAAAATGAATTAATTAAGGGTTAATCAAAATGATAAGGATTAAAATAATTTTTTTTCTCTAAAATATATTGGTTGATTATATTAAAACCTTATAATATATTATATTATAATTAATATCCTTTTTATGGTATTTTTATTGATATTGGATTTATTATAAATTAATATTTTCAGAAATTCCAAAAGCGCCCCTCCCCTCTCTTATAAAAGGGCACCTCTTATTCTCTTTTCTTCACACTTAACAACCTATTTGTTTCATAAAAAATCTATTCAAATATCCTAAAATTTTTCCTCAATTAACCCTATAGGTATTACTTTGGGAATAAATCCAACCAAAAAATTACTTTTGTGCAAATAAAAAAGAGATACCCAAAGAAGATGTCACGTTCATCAATGAACGTTTTCATTTTATTTCTTCCCTGAACCCCATAAATTATTATTATTACATGATTATATAATAACATAAGTATCATAAATATACTAATATATCTTTATTATAAGTGTTTTACCTACACTTACACAAAATTCCATCTAACGGGTAATGAACTTACCGTTCTTGTATACAACAAACTACCACCTCACGAAATGATGTTGTTCATTTTTTACTTTACCACCTCTCATGGTTGGGAATTATGATATACACTATATTTTATATGATATATATGGTATTTATAATGTATTTATTCCTATACAATTATAATATAAAACATAACATCACTCTTTTCATTTTGTGGAAATCTGATAACTTTGTTTATAGACTACCGCCTACTCAAAGCAATGTGATTTGTTCACACTTTACATGGAATGTATTAAGGACGATTTTAATGAAATTATATGATATATATGAAATAATAATGCTACTAGAATTATATTATATATATATATATGTCATTTACTCTCTTTATTTCAATATGATAAGAAAATGTAAACAACATTCATGCGTACGTACAACCTACCATACGAAAAACACATGCAAAAAACAAAGCGGTCATTACCCAAAATATAACTTTAACATATAATTTTTGATAAAAAGTTAATATAAGGACATAAGTAAATATTATATGATATCAAATAATTTAATATGGTTCTTTAATATATGTATAATAAATTTATATTAATTATACGGGAGGTTTTCATGAGTATAATCAGAGTCAAGAAATATGGTAAGATATTTTTGTCTCACTTTTATTTCTATGGTACACATTTCTTATACACTACTCGTTTCTTATATGTGGTGTATATAATTCCCAAGAATTTATTTTATGATTTATATCCATAATATTATGGTGTTTTCATATCCATATAATTTTCTTTCATTCATGAGACATACGATTCTATTGATTATAAAGTGATGGGTGTTTATTTCACAGTCACATCACTATTCGGGATTGTTTCGTTTTAAGTCTCAAGTGGGTAATATTTCTCTTCCACTTCCAAGTTTTATATAAATGTTTTTAAAATTTTTTTTACTATTATTCTATGTGGGTTGAAATTCATTTTTACCCATTTTTTGACTTTTTAATAAATGTTTTGAAAGGAATATTTTTTTTCATATTCTGAATGAGGTACTTTGTGACTTTTCTGGAAAAAGTATGAATGTAATGTTTTTAAACTTATACGACATGAATGAAATTTTTTACCATCATTAATCCTTAATTATTTTAAGCTTACATTAAAATTTTATAAATTTATTTTCAAATAAAATTATTTATTTTAAAATTGCACAATATTTTAAGAAAAGAAATTTTTTTCCAATCCAAAGGGATATTTTGCTCAAGAGTTGTTTTCAAGTGATCTCTCAAAATTATTTTCCATATAACATAACATTATTTTATGTTATTTATGTTTCACTAAGTATATGATTCAATTATACCATTCTTATTATTTCTAAGATTCATTTATGTTTATGATGGAATGATATTTATAAAACCCATTTCTTTTCCATGGTTATGTTTTGAATGAATGTTATTTATGAAACCCATTTCATTCCATGGGTTTTGATATGATAAATGATTAATGTTATTGTAGAACAAATATATATGGTTTTAATTATGTGACATGTGGGACCTATATCTCCCTCCAATTAATTGGGTAAATATTTATATCTAACGAGATAAATATGGCTAGAACAGGGAGTGAACTTATTTCAATAAAGGGATTTGTCTGCTAATATCGTCTTCAAATTAAAACTAAACTTCTAAGATGGTCATGAGAGTGAACCTTGACTACCAAGATGATATGGGAAGTGGAATCATACTACTAAAATATCCTTGGCAGTGATGCTTCTACTACTTTGGAAATTATTTTATATACTTATGTGTATGCCATAATTCTATGTCTTAGATCTCATATAATATATTATTTGGTTCTTTATTAACTTCTATGATTTATTCAATGACACGATATTAAGATACTTGATATACATGATATGATTTTCAAATGTTTTGTTCATCTACATATTTATTATGATTATGTTATGATTGATATCTCCCTTATTTACCCTTATTAAGCACTAAGCTCAACCTTTCTTATGTTTATTTTCCCCAAGATAAAAATAAAGGTATTAAGTATGATATGTAAAAAGGGTTCTAGTTATGAATAAATATGTGGAATAAGAAGAATATGTTTTATGAACCAGTTGTTTATGTTTCCAAGTTTCCAAAGGCTCTAAACTAATATGGTCTTTGGGTGTATATTTGTGTAATTCATGAAATGTTCCACAAAAATGATGTAATTTCAAAGTACGATAAGGTTGGTTCATTATAGTTGGTATTAGAGAAAATTTTAGTCAATCTTCGTAAACTAGAATGAGAAATATTTAGTGAGATACTTGGATATATTTCTAAAGATATGTTTAGGGAGGTCTCAAAGGATAAGTCTAAGTATAGGTTAAAATACTATAATTTTGATAAAAATCATGAAAAACCTAGTATTAAACCTAATATTTTATATATTTAAAGTAATTTCCCCTGATTATGTGGTTTTACCACTATTAATAGTGTTACTCACATTATACTGTTGTTTTAGTCAATGGTTGGAACCCAAATAAACCATGTTAATGATGAATGCAATGAGAAATGCAATGATTATACTCCTAAGAAACCAAATGTTTTGGGAGATAGAATGAAAAATCTTATCGCTATACCCACACAATATATGAATCATTCTGTACTTCCAAATGATTAGAAGAGGGAACAAATTTATATTGAGTCTTTCGTGAAGAAATGTATACCTTCTTTTAGTGGGTCTTCTAATCCACTTGTTTCTAAATAATGGATTAGTACCACTGTAAAGATATTTTCCATCCTTTAGTGCTCAAAATATGAAAAATTCATTTTATCTATTTATCATTTAGAAGGTGAAGTAGACTAGTGGTGGAATCTAATCAAGAATATGAGGCAGAAAGATGAAATTGAATTCCTATATTGGGACGAGTTTAAGAACTTATTCTTCAATAAGTATTTTCTTCATGTTCTTTTTATGAATATGGAGAAAGAGTTCCTTGAGTTAAATCAAAGGGATGATGAGTTATTTGGTACCTTATAAGACTTTCAAGGAATGATTCTGGTTTTTATCATCCAACCTGAAAGTAAAGTTGATATATTCTTCAGTGGCTGGAAACAAAGTCTTTGAAGTCTGTTAACCGTAAGAGACTTTAGTAGTTATAAAGATATCGTGCATTGTGCTATTAAGTTGGAAATTGAGGTTGGAGTTACATATCAATATCAAGGTTTTAACAAGAAATAAAAGTTAGAGATCAAAGAAAAATATAAAAACCATGGAGAAAATAAGATGATATTTCCATTATGCTCAAAGTGTGGAAAGTAACATGGATAAAATTGTCTTAAGAGGACAGGTATATGTTTTAAGTTTGAAAAAGAAGGTCATCCGGAATTTAACTGCTGAAGTGATCTTAAAAATTTATCTAACGATGCAAATAGAGAGAAGGATATATATAATTAACCCCTATACTTCAATGCTTAAAGTGTAAGGAAAATGGTAAGTATGATAATCAATGCCCAAATATAAGGGATAATTATGATTATCGATGTCAGAAACCTATTAAATACAAAGATAATGGGAAATATCACGTGATAAATATTAGTGATGTAGAGAATGACAATGATGTGGTGTAATGATTGACTATTTTAGAATTCAAGAGTAATGTTGTAGAAATAATTTTATGGTATTATGGAATAATGAAATATATATGGATTAGTCCATTGTAGTTTTTACTTAAGGATTTGAAATCATATGTTGAATGGTATTAGAAACTATGAAAAGTGAATGAGGTGGTAAGGTGATATTTTTTGATAACACATGATTAAGGGAAGGATAACCCCTAATATGAGAATGATGTTTGGATAATTATATGATAAAGATATGTTTGATTGTGTGATAAGACAAATGGGATGGTATTGATGACCTTACAACTGTTTAGTAATATGACAAAAAGGTGGTATATGGATTGAGTTTATAGATTTATAGCATGTGGAAAGAGTTAATTTTTGAAATCATATATTTTTTCACTAAGGTTTTATAGTAATTAAGGATATTACCATGTTTCAAGAGAGTTCATGATAATGGTTGTCACATGTTTGGTGTGTAACAATTAAGAGCTACATCAAGTTGTTTGGGGGATTAATGATGATTTTATTTTTTAATTTTATTTACCTTATTTCAAATTTTTTGGATTTTAATCTTTTAGAATGATCATAAAGGTAAACATTTATGAAATTGTTTATGTTGAAATTTGGTTGCGGTTTTAGATATTAATGTTTCGATTTATGAATATTGGATAACACGTGCTAACCATTTTGCTACGATGATAAATTGATATATAAGGAATGACTTATCATCTTATTATGGATCTTATGATCCACAAGTTCTTTAGTAATTACAATTTCAACCTCATTTTTTAGAGTAAGAGATAAAGAAGAAATTGACCAAGGCACAACTGAAGGGTGATATCATGCTTATAAAATGAAATGAAATCAAGTAAGTATACCTTCTTGTGAAAATTATTCAAATTTAGGAAAAGTATCTTGAAACAAAAAATTTATCCTAGTACCTTCATTTTGGATGAATCAAATGGTCCCTTAGATCATTGCAGATTTATGGCCTTGTGATTTTTAACTTTCTCCTAACCATGTTATCTATCGCTCTTTATCATAACTTGATAGTTAGATTTCTATTCCAAATTCCTATTTTCACTTTACAATAATCTTAGTTATATGGTGATATTTACCTTTTACTTTCCCTCTATTTAAGAGGAAGTTTTATTAACCCTTTTTACGATGTGGGTTTTCCACAAAGAAATTATCAAATATCCACATTTGATTTTTTGAAGTGAAATTTGAAATTCTAAGAATGAAATTTTCTTTTTAAATTATTGATCATATTAGAAAAGTAGCCTATCCATTGGAACTTACACTAAATACCTCTCATGTTCATGATTTATTCCATGTATCTATTCTAAGGAATAAAATACCTGATCCTTCACATGCACTGAACTCATAGGTCGTACCGCTAAAGAAAAATCCTTATCATGAAGAGAAAATGTTAGAAATTTTGCATCATAGAGATAAAGTTATAAAAAACTAGAACACTCACCTGGTTAAAATTTTGTGGATAAAACCACTAGTTTGAAGAATCTACGTGGTAACCTGAGGATACTATGAGGTAGAAGTGTCCAATTTGTTTTTTATTAGAATGATGAATTTTTAGGGTGAAATTCTTTTTAAGGCGGGGTAGGATGTAACACCATGAGTTTTTATGAACCTTTTATCTTTTATAATAAATTAAATTTCTTTGATATCTTGTGGTATATGCTACACCAATTTAATCTCGTGCTATACGTAACACCGTCTCATCTTTCTCTACACACAACATTGAGTTTCTACAAAACATAATTTTATTATTATACTTATTTAAACAAGAAAATTATAACCTATCCATTATAATGGAAGGTATGAATAGGATTACTGAATTATTAAATAATTTTTTATACATAATTCATCAAACAATTAATTATTAATGGATTTAAAACTTTTTTTTAAAATAAAAGGAAATGTTTTTCTAAAAATTAATTAAATTTTCACAAGTGTGTTTTATACCAATAAATAAAAAAATAACTCTTGTTGAATTATATTAATGATATATATATATTTATATATACAATATATATTCAATTTAATGTCTAAAATTCATCTTATGTGTTTTTTATACATGATATAAGAATAAAATTAACTTTACGCATAAAAGAAGTATTTTTCTAAAAAAGCAGTTTTGAAGCCATTTAATGGAGAACCCATTTTAAATAAATTTTTTGAAAATTTTATAATTTTGATATGAAAAAATAAACTTATTATTTTAAAGTGGGATATAAAATTTTACTTTGGTTTATTTTTTTAATTTTCTGATAAGTTTCATGTTTTGATGAATAATGAAAAATACTAAATTTTAATTGACAATATTTTTTTCATCAAAATAATTTATACTTTTCAATTATATATTTATTGGTTTTAAAGTATAACTTGATAAATTTTTTATTATTTAATCTAATTTAGGATATTGGATTAAATTTCATATTTAATTTGGATATAATAACATGTCAATCTTTTGGATGTTTTTACTTTAAAACCCCATTTTCTCGATCTGTCAATGAGATTAATTTTTAATTAATTTTTGAAAATTATGTGTTTTTAATTATGGAAAAGTTATTAAATATTTATAATCATAGGTTAAAAATTTATTAAACAGATCCCTTTTATTTTTGGATAATATTAATAGTAACTTTAGTAATTTTTATTACTATGGTTAAGAGTAAATTGAGTAATTTACGTTAAAAATAAAATGATAAGGACTATAAAATGACCGTAAAACTTTATAAAAATTTATTGGATGAATATAATTCCACATTTAACACATAATTATCAAAATTTAATAATTTAATGGACACTTTTTCTTGAAAATGACTTGGATATTATTAAAATCAAAGAGATTGAAAAAATATCACACTCATACTTTTAATAAGTATAACATTATTAATATGGGGTTAAATAGAAATATTATCAGATATATATATTATTATGAAATATAAAATGTTTATATACATTATAAAAATTTATTTTTAATTTTTATTTAATAAATAATTATCATAAATAATTACAAAATGATGATGTATTGATTATTCAATTAACAAGACAATCAATTAAATGATATTAGAAATATTAAAAGAAATATAATTTGAATTCATTAAGTTTATAAACGATTTTTCTAGGTGAATATGACATATTATGGGTGTATTTAATGATTTTTTTCTCATTTTTATTTCAGTATTGATTTTAGTAAAGACAAAGTAATGAATAGTATCAAAATTGATACTTATGATATTTTATGAAAATAATATTTTATTAAATTATTTATAAATCATAAAAATATTAAATAATAAAAAGGTGATTATATATGGTCTAAAATATCATAAATTTTTCATTTATGGTCCAATTGACACTTTATAAGTAAAAATTATATCTTCATAGTATAGAAAAATTGGCTACCATAGATAAATTAAAATGTTTTAATTAAGGGTTAATCAAAATGATAAGGATTGAAATAACACAAAAAAATTTATAAAATATATTTTTTGATAATATAAAAACATTATAATATATTATATTAGAATAAATATAATTTTTGAGGTATTTGGATTGATATTAAATTTATTATAAATTAATCTTTTGAGAAATTCCAAAAGTGCACCTCCCCTCTCTTATAAAAGGGAACCTCTTATTCTCTTTTATTCACAATTCATAACCTATTTTTTCTAGCCAAAATATGTCCAAATATCCTATTTTTTTCCAAATTCATCCTATAGTCCTTAATTTAGGCATAAATATAACCAAATAAGTCCTTTTGTGCAAATCAAAAGGAGATACCCAAAGAAGAGGTAACATTCATCAACAAATGTTTTTGTTTTATTTTTTCCTTGAACCCCATAAATTATTATCATTAAATGATTATATAATAACCTAATAACCCTCAATATACTGATTTTTTTATTATAAGTGTTATTCCTACACTTACACACACTTCCATTGAATGGGTAACGAACTTACTGTTCTTGTGTACGACGAACTACCGTCTCACGAAACGATGTTGTTCGTTTTTTACTTTACCACCTATCATGGTTGGGAATTATGATGGAAAATATGTTTTTATATGATATATCTGGTATTTATAATGTCTTTATTCAACTTTAATTTTTATATAAAACATACCCTCATGCTTTCCATTTTGTAGAAATATGATAACGCTATTTGTGGATGTGTGGACTACCGCCTCCTCAAAGCGATGCGATTCATTCACATTTTACATGGAATGTATTAAGGATGGGTTTAGTGAATGTATATGATATATATGAAATTAAAATTCTACTATAATTATATCATACATACACATATATTTCATTTACTCTATTTCTTTCAATAGGACAAGAAAATGGAAGCAATGTTTATGCGTATATACGACCTACCATCTCCATGAACGATGTATTTAATTTTATATTTATATATTTTATAGATTATTATAAATAAATATATTTAATATTTATGATATTTATTTCATTTTTATAATTATATAAATTATTAAATCATGATATAATCATGAGTAAAAAAAATATAACAAATCAAAACAAATGAGAAAAACAAAAGAGTTATTACCAAAAATGTAACTTTAACATGTAATTATTGATAAACGGGTAATAGAAGGACATAAGTAAATCATATATGCAATGAAATAATTTAATATAGTTATGAAATATATTTATAATAAATTTATATTTATTATATAGGAGGTTTTTGTGAGTACGATGAGAGTTAAGAAATAAGGTAAGGGATTTTTTTCGCACTTTTATTTCTATGGGACATATGCCTTATATACTATTTGTTTCTTATACGTGGTGTATATAATGACCATGAATGTATTTTATGAGTCTTATCCAGAATATTATGGTATTTTAATATCCATATAATTTTATTTCTTTCACTTTCCATATGATTATACTGATTTTAAAGTGATGAGTGTTTAGTTCACAATCTCATCACTATTCGGGATTGTTTTGTTTTAAGTCTTAATTGGGGAATATTTATCTTCCATTTAAAATTATTATTTAAATGTTTTAAAAAAGGTTTTTAATATTATCCTATGGTTATTTAAATTCATTTTACCAATTTTTTTACATTTTACTAAATGGTTTGAAAGCAATCTTTTTTTTTGTATTTCAATCCAACTACTTTGTGACTTTTCCATAAAAAGTATGAAAGGAATTTTTTTTAACTTATATGTCATGAATGGAATTTTATTCCATCATGAAACCTTAATTATTTGAATGTTACCTTATAATTTTACATGTTTATTTTCAAAGAAATTTATTTCTGTTAAAATTGCATGATATTTTATTAAAAGAAAACATTTTTAAAGCAGAAAGGATATTTTCCTCAAGAATTCTTTTTAAGTGATCTCTCAAAATTATTTTCCAACTAAGATAAAATTATTTTATTTTATTTATTTTTTGTTTATAATATGATTAAATTATACCATTCTTATTATTTCTAATAATGGTTTATGTTTTTTATGGAATGATATTTATGAAACACATTTCTTTTTTACAATTATGTTATGATTGAATGATATTTATGAAACCCATTTCATTTTATGGGTTCTGATATGATAAATGATTTATGTTATTATGGAAAAAATATGTATGTTTTTAATTATGTGATGGGTGGGACCTATATCTCCCTCCAATGCATTGGGTAAATATTTATATATCATTAGATAGAGATGGATAGAATGGGGAGTGAACTTGGTTTAGTAAAGGAAGTTTTCCACTAAGATGGTATTGGGAGTGAACCTTGACTACTAATATGGTCCTGAGAGTGAACCATAACTACAAATATGGTATGGGGAGTGAACTCATACTACTAATATATATTTGGAAGTGATTACTTGACTACTATGGAAATCATTTTATATGCTTGTGTATACCACAATTACATGGCTTATGTTGTGCATATGAGCTCACCCTTTCTTATATTTCTTTTCCCCAGGATATGAAAAAGTTATTAAGTTTTATTTTTCAAAAGGTTTCTAATTATTAAGAAATATGTGGGAGAATAAGTAGATGTGTTATGAACTTGTTATTTATGTTTCCAAGTTTCTAAAGTCACTAAACTAATATAGCCTTTGGGTGTGTGTTTGTGTAATGTATGAAATGTTAGGCAAAAATGGTGTAATTTCAATGTATACTAAGATTGGGTAATTATAATAATTAGGATGGAGATTCAAATGAATGAAAATAAACATCTATAAAAAAATTATTTTTAGGGAAAATTTATATAATCTATCATAGTAATAAAAAAAGTTCAATTACTTTAAGTAAAAATGAATCAGAATATTTTTCTCCCACACATGTGTTCACTCAAATGATTTGGATAAATGTTTAGGTGAAATATTTAAATCCACATTTTGAAAATCCTTTGAAAATTTATTATGATAATCAAAGTGAAATTGATGTTTCAAAGAGTCCATTTCAACATTATATATTAAAACATATTGATATTAAAGATTATTATATAAAAGAACAAGTTGATAACAGGGTATTAAAGTTATTTTATATATCAATAAATGATTATTTAATGATATTTTTTTCTAAATATTTACTGAGGGAAATATTTGAGGAATTAAGGTTAAAACTTCATATACAACCCATCCCTCTCACGTAAAAGAAGATGTAGGGTGTTCCCCCACTATGCCTTAGATTATGTTTTCAAAAAAGGATAGTGGTACAAATATTTTTCAATGGTGCAATACAAACTATTTTTTTCATTTTTTAATATAAATATAAATTCATTATAAAAAAATGGGAAGAAAATTGATGATCAGAAAGTTAAAATTATATATGATGATTGAGTAAGAGTACATAAAAATCACATATCCAAAAATTGATTATCACATAGGGATGAAATTATATAATTTCTTTTATTCATCAATGTAGTGTTAAGAATTTTACCTTTTAGAATGACTATGATTTTATATAAAGTAAAATGGTTGAATTATGAAAATATTTTATTTTTATTGAAAAAAATAAAAAGGGGGAGATTTAATTTCCACCATGGTTATGAAGGTGTTGTCTCTATTGTCAATGGTTTCATGAGTCTATGGATGTCCATTTAAATGTAATAATTTTTTATTATTGAAGATGATTGTGTATTTTTCATAGAGACGAATTTGGGGGATTTAATCTATTTTCTGGATGATATGAAGTTATGATGGTCCAGTCATTTGAGTAAAAGATGCACATGTTTCTATGGTTTACTTTTTATTATTGTATGATATGATTTCTCTAAGTGAATAGAAATCAGGTTTATTGTAATTTAAGATCATGAAATATAGTATAATTGTGGGTAATTTTAAGTGACCATAAGTCACTCATTGAAATCATGAATTTAAATGATCTAAAAGTCAAACTATTGGATAATTTACAGTAGAAACTATGTTGTAATATTATCAGGAAATAATAAAACTGTGAGGAGATGAATACTAAACTATCAAATTGGTTTGGATAATGAGTTAGATAATGTGTTCAATTTGTTTTTAAAGGAAAATAAATCACATATACTAAAATAAACCATGATTCAAGTAGATTTGATAAAAAATAAAATCGATCAAAGATAGATGAAGGAAGGATGATATTGAAATCTTTAGAAGAAAGTGAATTAAATAAGAAGTAAAATATGCCATAATCAGATTCCAAGTAAATGATTGATGAGGTGGTGCTAAATTATATTAAAACTATATTGATAATAATATAGTAGACCATACCCGATTGAAATTATAATTAAAATAACAATAAGTTATGATAGTTAGTTATGATGATGATTTTGGATAAGGAAAAGAAAATTTATTATAATCTTGAATGAAATATCTAAGTGATAAGGAAATTGTGGAAAAAAATAAGAACATGATATCACTACCATTAATAAAAAACTCTACAAACTTATATTCAAGGATGAATAAGTGTTGGAGTAATGAAAATTTATACACTAGAATATATAAATAATTACCAAAGTTTGTTCGAAGTTAAATATTGAGGCATTGATACAAAGGAATAAAGGATACATTAGCATAAGTTGTGGAGTAAAGTATATAGTGGATAGACTATAGAAATATTTCAAGTGATATCACATTAATTTATAAAAGTAATAAAAATTATGATGATACTGAGTTGGATGTTCAATAGTTGAAAATTCATGATGGAAGGATCATGATGCTAACTGATATTTTTGGGAGACTTAAATAAAGACTATGACCCTAATATCTTTAGAGGATTTACATGTAGTCAATTGAATAATGATATAATTATAAGTCTTAGAGTTGTAAGACCATGTTACATTATTTCATATGATAAATATTGGTTATACAGAGGAGTGATTTAATTTAGTATTGGATGATACTGTTAGAATTATTGAGATATGAGTTTATTATTAGGAGCCTAACCTATTAGTACTAAATAATTTACTTAATAGAAGAAGATATGAATTTATAGAGAATATAAATCTGAGGATGAGGTGAATAAATTCCTGAGGTTTGCACACTGAGGTACTAAAATCACATGTTTTGGTAACTGGAGTTATGGAAATAAAATTCTTGAAGATTCAATCATGATAAAGAACTAAAATCAGCTTATCGATGGGAAGATCTATATTCAATACTAAAGTAACCAGATGATACAATTATCTTTCTCATTTAAGTGGTGGTATCATTGTAACTAGAGAGGATCAATGTAATATTTTCTAAATAAAATTTATGATGGATTCAATATGGGTTTTAGATGAAAATAAACCCATACCACTTATAATTAATAATAATATTATTATTGTGAAATTTATGTATCAGGATAATTATCAAACATAACAAGTATGAAATCATACATATCATGGAACCTTATAAAAATCCTATTTACATTGATTTTAGTTTTAATTATTACATATGGGTTATAGAAATCTTTATTATCTGAGTGGATCATAACTCTAACAGTTTTTAGATATTAATTTCAGGTTATTGAAAATTGAAAAAGGGATTCAACCCCCATTCTCAATGGTCCACTGATTCATGGGAATCTCAATAATGAATTTAATTTACTTGTAATGATATTTTATGGGTTTTAATAATACTTCCACCATGTACCAAGAGTTTGTAATGTCGTTAACACCCTTTCACAGTATCATAGAAAAGGTAAAATGTTAACTAATCACTGGGAACTTTTAGGTATAAACATGTGATTAAGTGAGTCTCTCCACCCATGAGAATCATTATCGATGTAAAGAGTTGAATGACCCAAAGTTTTATAGAAATAAAGTGTTCTAATAAGTTCATATGTATGTCACATTCGACATTTTCATATAAGGGACATGATTATTCCACTTACAGTGGTATTATAGTCATGATCTATACATGAAATATACATAAAGTAAATGCTATAATATTTTATAGTTTTATGATATACTTATGATATATTAAATTCATTTAATTATCTATAGTGACTTATTTGTAACTCTTCTAACTAATATCTCCACAATTAAAAAAACAAGATTGATATTTCATATCATCTCTATAAGATCGGAAAAAAACATAGGTTTAACCCTTTATGCATAGATCATACTCTCCACCAAATATAAAAAACATACCCATATCCCTTATCTAGTACTTAAGGATGATATTTACAATAATCCAGTGACTCTCACCAATATTATATTTGTATTTTTTGGTTATAATTAAAGCATATGAATCATTAGATCAAGTAAAAAACATATAATAAATGATATATTTCATGAACTAACCTAGGACACTGCTAATATGGGAACTTGAGCCTACCAATGGGGATGATTAAAGGGTGTTACCATTCCCCATGGGTTGGAAACTAGTGCCTTTACATCAAATAAATACTAAAAGGAATGATTTCTCTTGACAAAATGAGAATAACATAGAATCTTCCTCCTAAAAAACTAATATAAAAATCTGTACGTCAGATGATAACAGACACTAAATAAGTAGTTTCATTAAAAGTAAGAAAAACCAACAAAGGAATAACATGTAACATAACTAATGAAACAAGAATAAAACCCAACTATCATAACTAAAAATATCAATATAATAAACACTTATTATAAAAAAATAATCTAGAAAATATTGCTGACATGCCTTAATAAATGAGATAATAAAATAACCAAAACAAAATAAAGACTATGACCGATGTCTCTAAATGATAATAAAGTTATTTTATTTCTCTAAACCACCACCATACCCAAACCAAAAAATAAATAAAAACCAATTCATTTAAGGGAAATCTGATCAAAACATGATATATATATGAATGATCTAAAATCCCCATAGGTAACCTCCCCACACTCTATTCATACCTTTTAAAGAGTAACTAATGAAATTTTAGTTAAAACTAAAGGTAATAAAATATGGTTTCCCTTTTCTAATAAAACAATTAACATGTATTTTTTATGAAATCACTATATTTTAATTATAGATTATACATAGATTTATAAAATAAGGTTTGAAAATATTACTCGAAAGTAAGGCAATAAATTAGTTTTAAAAAATGAAACTAAGACATTACCTTAAAAACACCCAATGTTCCCTTAGGCTTTATAAAACACACCAATTATTTAAAACAGAACTAAAGACAACATAGAAAAGGGTAATCTTTAATTTTTGGAGATATTTTATTCAAACCAAAAATTTTAAATAATTAAATAATGATTTTTTATGAGTATGTTGTTAACATAATTAAAAAATCAAAAAAATCATTTAAGGGAAATAATCACACTTTTATACTTTAACATAAAATAAAATTGGATGAAAATATAACACAGAAATAAATAGTAAAAATTAGTATGAGTGAAGTAACCATAGCTAAAAATCATAATAAAAATCATGGGAATAACCCCATGGAACTATGGTCAATGGAACCCAAGGATCCTCATACTATATTTTTGATCAAACCAATCATAAAAAACTATGAATGCATGCTACTTGGGAGTGCTACATCAATGTCTATTAATATGGTGACACCCATATTATGGAACAACAACCATATCATAACAATGTTTACTTAGTGTGGCATAATCCTTTTATAGGGAGAGAATAATAAATTTCTAACAGTACTTGTATTAGTCTTCCATACCAATATACCCATGGTTTCCTATGTTACAAAATAGAGGTGATAAATCAATATACAATATAGGTCAACATAACATTTAACACACATCAACCAAATATATAAAATCATATCTCACCTCCAAGAATCCTACATGAAATAGTCCCTTACTTTAAAAATATAATTAACATAACCAAGTTAATCATAACCCATAAACATTTTAAGATATAATCTCATTCCATATTCAACTTCAAGAAACAATAAGGGACACATATTTAAGGGTTTAAACCAATGATAACAAAATAATGATATTTTCAAAATACATCTTCTAAAAAAAATTTGGAAAAAAAGGAAAAAACATGAAATTATATTTTCAGAGACACAACAAAATCAAATTTTTAATATAAAAATAACTAACAATAATAAAGTTTAACTAACATAATAAGTCATTTTTAAAAAGAATAAACATGTCCTTAGTTCTTGAAAAACTTATTAAAAATCTGATGATAATTCTTTATAATTCACAATAAATTATTTCATGAAATAAAATTTAATTAATTTATCAAAATTCATATTATAAATTTTAGTAAACATTTTGTGTGCACAAATTTCATGGAAACAAGTTTATGGATTTTAAAGACAGAAGGGACAAAGAAAATCAAATAAATTCAAAAGTCACATTTAGAAAACCACAATATAGAAATTAATAAATATTATATCATCCATTTTAATCAAAATAAGGATTAACACCAAAAAATAACTCATGGTTTAATATTTAAATAGGAATGCATGAAGTCACTTACCTCGTTCCACTGAACTATAAACCTGAATTTTATCAAACCAATAAAAGTATATGATAATCAAATACTCAACTATAAGAAACTCAATGTTAAATAAAAATGACAAAAAAAATATTTTTTTAATTAAATATTTATAAAATATGATGATTCATATGAAGAAACATAGGGCCCACCTCCTACCCATTGAGAAGAATCCAATAGAACTAACAATGCATCATTTAGATCAATATTGAAGAAGATATAGATGAGTGAAGGTAAAAAAATTTTAGAAAGAGAGATGGAATTGAATAGATATGGATAGGTGAGAGAGTGAGACATGATAAGGGGAGGTATCCCCATACACGCTGCCTCCACTATGGAACCCTTTACCCATTTGTTTTAAATTTATTTTTTTAATTTCTTTCATTTACATAATATTTTTTTTTCTTTTTGTATGTTTTTCCCTTATTCCATGTAAAACACTTGGTGGACACCTCTCCAATTTACATACCCCCCATTTTACTATAAAATTCCTACACCCCACTAATTTTGATTTTTTTAATTTCTCATTTTTTATTTATTTCTATATTAAGCCTCTACTCCTCCCCCCATTTGAATTCTCTTCATTTTATTTTATATCTTATAAACACAGTCAATTAAATTAAAAATAATAATAATAATAATAATATTATCCCATTATTATTATTATTAAAAAATAAATAATAATTCTTAAAACCTCATGTGTATATAAATATTGATATAAATATAAATGTGGACATTTATATATAAACTAATTGCATTTTCATTCATTCATTTATTTTTTAAATAAAATATAAATATAAACACTATCATTATTATTATATACCCAAATCCTATTTAAATATAATAATATTTATATTATTAATTTAAAAAATTTCAAAATATAATTTAAATTTTATATCAATAATAATTTCTGAGACCTTCATTGACTTATAACGACACAGTTCATTACCACCTCCCCACTATAAAAACTTCCCATACCCATAAAGTCTTGTTGGTCTGGAGTTAAGACAATAAAATATCTAAGGGTGAATTGGACTTTTAAAATTAATTATTGAATTTAAATATTATATATGTGAGTTATAAAGTTAATGCAATGTAAATTAAAAAGAAATTAACATAAGAGATTTTTAAAGTAGTTTGTATCTAAATAATCCCATGTCTACTCTTCACCCTTCTCACGAAATGCGAGTGACGACACACACTATAACCAATATAATAGAATCCTATAATTAATTTTTCTCACCAAGAGTCATAACCTGATTATAAATCCTATCCCCCCTGTAGGATTAAACCCAAACAGACCTACCTTTTTCTACATATAGGCACAACTCGAATAGCTTGTATTTTCCCCTATAGGTTTAACCCAATGCTTGACTTTTTATTGGGAGTCACAACCGAAAATACTAATTTTTAATGGGTAGTATAACTCATTACAATTATTCACACAAAAAGACAATTTTATGAATTATATCTACATAACTAGATAGAAAGATTCATTTTTTGAGTGTTGGGGTAGTAGTGATCTCCCCAACAACAAAGGATCAAACAATTAAAGTCCAGTTGAGAGCAGTAGGTGATCATCAAAGTTTGTGGCCCCTTGTACAGTTCAAGAAAACACTCAAAAAATTAATTACATATTTGGATATTTCAAACTCAATATATTTATTTCATCTATGCACAAAATATTCAAACACTGTAATCCTATTGTAGTTCATCTTTCCCAGTATAAAAAAACAATTTCTTTATTAAATGTGCATGAAAGGAATACTCACATGGGTCATATCATTAATCTGTAAAATTAAATTTATGATTTATTGTGATAAAACATTAGTATAATTTAAACAGTACTAATGAATAATTATAATCAACATTAAACTACCTTGTAAAATTCTTATAAATCATGCGAGACAAAATTTTCCATTCCAACTACATTTAATGTGAAACTAACATTTTCCCAAGAAATCAATATTAAACTTCAACCCATGAGATCATAATTTAATAAAAAAAATTTAAAACAATTTTTATGGTTTTTAAATATTTAATATGTAATTATATAAAAAATAATACATTATCTATATTTATAATAAAAATGAAACATATGGAAAAATTAAATGTTACGTAACACAGAGCATATTTCCCGATTTAACAATATCCTGTAGAAAATCAAAAATCAACATAGGTAAATACAAATATGGGTTTAAATTAGGATATTTATATAGGGAGTTCACATAGTTTAATCTACATATCGTAATTTATATAAGGAAATTCACATACCTGATTTCACATTGGTGATTCTAGAAATTTGTAGATATCTTAACTAATAATGTTTCGTACTTAAAGTAAACCTTCAAAACTGAATAATAAGATTTATCTCCATTTGAATTATATTTATATAATTTTATTATATTTCCATAGAATAAATAATTATATTAATTAGTATTCTATATCTCAATATATCATCATAGTATAGTAGAAAAATTATTCTAAAAAACGTAGAATTAAAACTGAAAACATGTAGTGAATTCAATATAATTTCTGTAACAATAAAGATAAATTAAGATTTATATTTATTATAATAAATTTATTTAATTTAATTATGTTTATAAATAAAAAATAATCACTTAATTTGGGTTTTTAACACAATTTATAGTCAAAATACATAGGATGATTCTACTCATGGTAGGATCCATGATAGGTTTCACGGTAGGTTTCATGATCGCTACCACAGTAGGTTCTTATTGTCAGGTGATATGGTCAGTTGAATACCACATGGTTAGTACATTTTGTTCATGTGGTAGGTTTACATGGTCAGTTGACCTGGTCATTTGACTCCCACATGGTTAGTACATTTTGTTCATGTAGTCCGGTGACATGGTCTGGTGACATAGTTAGTTGACTCTCATACGGTTAGTACATTTTGTTCATGTTGTAAGGTGACACAATCAATAAATTTTTCTCACATGATAGTTTGATATGGTTAGGTGACACAATCATTTTACTCCCATATAGCAGGTTCCATGATTTTCCAAAATTTTCAATTTATAGACTTTTCAAATTTTAGTCCCAAAATAAGTAAAATGATATTATAAGGTCTTAAATGACTTATTTTGTCAAGGATTAATTTATAAAACATATAGTACATGTTATGAAATATAAAAAATAAAAAAACTGAAAAACTTTTAAATAAATAAATATTATGATATGATCATGATTAATCAAACATTAATTAATACATAATTCAAACTATTATTTTAATTATGAAAAAATAAAGAGGTTCAAGGATCCACTCAACAATATCCCTCTTTTTGATAATTACAAAACAAAGTATAATTTAAATAAACATCTTCTAAATTTTGATATTATAAAAAATATAAAGTTTTAGTAGAATAATTCTTTCTTTGAAATAAATAATTAAAATATTAATTCCCTTTAAATACAAACATATTTTAAAAAACAATTTATTCTATAACTTTCTTAAACATTTATATCTCAAAAAATAAATCAAGGATCTATAAAAAATAACTCCATTTTCAAAACATGTATTAAGAAACCAATATTCAATGAGAAGAATTTTAAAAATTATTTTTAAAAATTAATGAAAAAACCTTCATAAAAATGTTCGTTTAAGCTATATAAATGTTTAGAAATAAGTTAAAATAATTTAGTATGTATGATAAGTCTCAAAATATTAATATAATGCAAAAAATATGTACAAAAAATAAGTAATATTAATCTAAAAAATTGATTCTAGATTTCATAGATTTCATGTAAATATGAAAATTTCCACACATAAAATGCTCAAATTTTCAAAAATTTGATCATTAAATATTATTATCTATAAGAATAAAATACAAATTTCTCTAATATAAACCTAAATTTTCATGATAAATATTAAACAAGAAAAAAAATACTATCTTTCCTTTGATTTATCATGTTATACATTAAAGAAAAATTTCAATATTCCAAAATAAGAATAAAAATTAGATTCCAACATTATCAAGACAGACATCCTAAAAGAAAACTTTTATAAAAAATATTTCAAAAATTTAAATATGGTTTCATCCCTCTTAATCGAGGAATACTATATATCAATTAAAAAATATAATTTTTTTAAAAAATATCCACCTCAATTTCATCCTCTTTTTTTCTATAAAAATAAGAGCAATTCAAGAATATATTAAAAAATCAATAAAATATAAAATTTTAATGTTTTGAAACCTAAACATGTAAAACTTATGTATAATAGGTTTCAATAACAAAAATGTCTAAAATTAATTCAGAATTTAGAATAATTTTAACTCCCCCTAAATTGATGTTTTCCTTTCAAAATAACAATATCAAAACAGTATAAGTAAGATCATAATTCCAGTAGTGAACACTTCTCCAAAAGCACACTTTAATGTCACATGGAGATATAAAACAAGTAATAATGCAATCAAAGAATTTTTAAAGTAACCAAATTATAATATAATATAATTAAATAAAAAATTACAACTAAAATAATATATTTAATATTCATATAATAATATTTAAAAAATTTAAGCTTATGTTTTCTAATAAAAATAATAATACCCAAGTTCACTAACCATGACAAAAGATAAATATTTAAGTACATGGTAGAATCCCAAAAAGATACTAAGTATTCAGGATTATCCAAAATTAAATTATATATTTTATAATGATCAATTAAACATGTTAAGAATAAAACTACAATGATATGCATTTTGAACATAAGAATTAGAAATTACATATTACCAAGGTATAAAGAAATTATTTATTTTACATTAATTTGAAAAAATAAATTTATATACCCAATAAGTAGTTTATTTAGACTATTTGGAGTTAAAGTTGGATTTAGATAACCAAAATACTAATAGAACATAGAAGGAAAATAACTAGAATAATGACCATAAGATCCACACTTAAAACAATTAATCTAAGAAATTCCAGTAGATTTTCATTTCAAAAAATTATTTCTAAACATAATAGGAATAAAATAATCAAAACAATGACCATTCCTTTTATTATAACATTTAATTAAATAAGTAGAGTTTACAATATTTATAGTTAAAGAACATTTATTACTAACCAGCCTTTTCAGGAAAACCATTTGATTTATAACTTTATCTAATTCATTCTTCAGACTTTCATTTTTTTTTGAAAAAATTATAAATCATCATAAAACTTTTCATGTGAGTAATAATATATATTTATAAGAATTTCATTTTATTTTTTCATATTCTTACATGTATTCTCAACTTTATTCATATCATCCAACAATAAATTAGAACTTATTTTTTAATCTTTATTATTCTTAGAAATAAAATATTTAATCATATAATTTTCAGATTTGAACTTAAAAATTTCAGAATCAATATTATTCAATTTAAGAGATAAATTATTTTTCTTTTACTGAACCCTTATATATTTTTCTTTTAGTGACATATGTATATAATTAATTTTTTTATTTTATCTTTATATGAATCACACATTTCCTTAAAATATTTAATTTTTGGATCATCATTTATAGAATTGATAGAACAATGAGAATTAGAACTAAAATAACTATGTTTAATTATACTTGTTACACATATATTTCCATATTTTCTATCATATGAACCAATATCACTTAAACATGAATGTGGATGCGAAAATGTTTCCTTAGAATATTTATTAAGAAATTAAATATTAATATTTTATTTTGGACTTTCAACCTTATTGCAAGAGCTTTCAGAATCAATCCACAAAGTCACAAATTTACTTTCTTTCATTTTGAAATTTCTCAGATTTTTGTCCTTCTTTAGTCTTGGGAATTCAGGCTTGATATGCCCATTTTTCCTATACTCATAAAAAATTGCATCTTGTGTATCATTTAAATTATAATTACCTTTATTATTTTTCTTTTGATCATTCTCTGGATAGTCTTTTTGAGATATCCTTGAGTATCCTTTCCTCCTTATATAACCACCCTTTGTAACACAATCCATATCATTTATTTCACTTCTCTGTAACTTAGAATTATAAGATTAAGTATATAAATTTCATTTATATTAATTCACTTATTCTTTATAATATCTTATATAGAAAGATTTTTTAGTTCTAACTCATATTGTAATAATTATCCAATAATATCATCAAGATTTTATTCTTTTAAATTATTACTTTCATCTATAACTACCTTTTTATCATGACACTTCTTAAGAATTTATCTAAGAACTATTTCAACAAGAACAAGATTTTCAAGTGTTTATCCCAAAGAAATTATAGCATAGAAAATAATAGTAAACCTATGAAACATTTTATTAATAGTTTCATTATCAACCAATTTAAATTATTGATATTAAACTCTCAACATACCCAAATTAGTTCTAATAAGTTTATCAAAACCAAGATGTTTAACTTAAATAATTTTCCAAATGTCATGAGTAGTTTTACCCACTGAAACATGACTATAAAAATTCCTATTTATTGCACATAATAAGATATTAGTCACCTTTTAATTCATAAAAATATTTACCACATCATTTATAACCAAAGAATTAGGTTCACCTTCAGGTAGTTTTTATGTCTTTTCCATGATCGTCCAATGATCATTGCTTTTCTTATTCAAGAAAACTTTCATATGAGAATTCCAATATCCATAATTAGTACCATAAAAATGAGGTGGTTTTTGAGGCATCCATCCTTTATTAAAACTTATTCCTTATATATTAAATGTAATCTTTTCCCCTTGATGGTTAATTTAGGAAATGGTTAGTACCAATAATATATATTTATAGTTAGGGAACCTATCTCTAATATGAACTGTTAGTCCAATGTTAATATAAGAAAAATATCCAAGAGGGGTGTTAATTAGACTTTTAAAATTAATTAATAAATTTAAAGATTATACATGTCAGAGTTATAAAGTTAATATAATTGAAATTAAAAATAAATGAAAAAATATATTTTTATAGTATGAATCTAAATGATCCCATGTACAGTCTTTATCTCTCTCAAGAACTGAGAGTGATGAATCCCACTATAACCAATATAATGAAATATTACAATGAATTGTTTCCACTGGGAGTCAAAAATCTATTAAAAATAATTTTCCCCCTAGATGATTAAACCCAAAACAAACCTGACTTTTTTTAACATAGAGGAACAACCCAGAAAACCTAACTTTTTACCTTAGTGGTACAACCTAATGTATGACTTTTGATTGGGAGTCATAACCCAAAATACTACCTTTTAATGGGAAGTATAACCCATTAAAATTATTTACATATAAATATGGTAGGATTAAATATATCTAACATATTCAGTGTTTGAGTGTTAATGTAGTAGTGTGCTCTCTAGCAGCAAAGGATCAAACAATTAAAGTCCAGTTGAGAGCAGCAGACAATCATAAATGTTTTTGGCCCCTTGTATAATTCAAGAAAATCCTCAAAACCTTCGTTATAGATATGTATCTATCAAATTCCATATATAAATTTCATCTATTCATAAAATATTCAAAACTAGAATACCATTTTAGTTCATCTTTCATAATACAACAAACAATTTCCTTATTAAATATGCATGAAAAGATTAACCACATGGGTAACATCGTTAATATGTAAAATTAAATTTATGTTTTAAAATGATAACATGTTAGTATAATTAATATAATACTAAAAAAATTATAATCAACGTTAAAGTCCCATGGAAAATTCTCATAAAGCATGTGAGATGAACTGTTCACATTCCAACAACATTTAATGCAGAACTCGTATTTTCCCAAGAAACCAACATTAAAATTAAAACCATATGATAATAATTTAATAAAACTATTTAAAAACTATTTTAATTGCTTCTAAATAATTAATAATAAAGTAAAGAAAAAATAAAACATTAACTATATTCATAATAAAAATGTAGCAAATGGATAAAAATGAAATGTTACATAAAACAGAGAATATTTCCAAATTTTACAATTTCCTATAGAAAATAAAAAATACACATGGGTAAATCCAAATATGTGTTTTAATCAGGGGATTTATTTAGGGGATTAACATAGTTTAATATACATATAAGAATCTATGTAAGGAAATTCATGCACCTAATTTCAGATAGGTGATTCTGGAAATTTGTAGACAACTTAACTTATAATGTTTCAGACTTAAAACAGACCTTCAAAACGGAAGAATCAAATTTATCTCCAGTTTACTTATATTTAGATAATTTTATAATATTTCTATATAACTAATAATAATATTAATCTTAATTTTACTAATAAATATACAATCCAAATACCATATAAAAATTATTATGAAAAATTATATAATTCTAATTGAAAACATACAATGAATTCAATCTATTTTTTTTTATAATAATGAAGATAAATTAATATATATATTTATTCTAATTAAATGTATATAATTTTTTATATTTCCAATTAAAAAATAATCACTTAATTTTGAGTTCTATATCCTAATTTATAGTCAAAATACTGAAGATAATTCTACTCATGGTAGGTTCATATGACCAGGTGATAGAGTCCGTTGAATCCCACATGGTTAGTATATTTTGTTCATCCGATAGGTTGACATAGTTAGGTGACATGAATAGTTTAATCCCACAAAATCAGTATATTTTGTTCATGAGTTCAAGTAATATAGTAAGTTGAATCCCATATGGTCAATACATTTTGTTCATGCGGTCATGTGACACGGTCAGGTGATATAGTCATTACATGTGGTAGGTTGACATGTTTTGAAGACATGGTTAGTTGACTCCCATATGGTAGGTTCCATAATTTTCTAAATTTTCAATTTCCTTTTCAAAATTTAGTTCCAGAATAAGTAAAATGATATTATAAGGTTTCAAATGACTTATGTTTCCTTGAATCACTTCATGAAACTTATAGTACATGTTATAAACTATAAAAAATAAAAAAATATTTTTTTAATAAAATAAGTATTATTATATGATCATGATTTAGTATAATTTAATTAATACATAGTTCAAACTATTATTGTAGTTATCAAAATATAAAGAGGTTTCAAGGATCTACTCAATAAGTCTCAAAGACTCAAAACACAAGGGATCAATTACATGATAAGGGAAGAAATTAAAAATGAAAAATTCATACATGGGTGAGGTTCTCCCCACCACAAATAATTCCCTTACTCCAAACCAAATATCATTAAAGTAATTAACAAACTAATACAACTTATTAAAATAAAATAAAATAAAATTATAACAAAATTAACTCAATTTTTTTTATCTTAAGTCACCACATTATAAAATTAGTTAACTCATGAAAATAATAACCATTCACTACATATAAAGTATTTTTAATATAAATTGAAAAATAGAAAATAAATTAATAAGTATAAATTTAATTCCTTTTAAATAATATATTTTACTTATTTTAAAACCAACATGTAATAACTCACAAAACACCACTTAAAACTATAATATTCAATACCCACCTTACACAAACAAAATAAAAATTTATAATGATATAAACTAAAAACCATTTTTAAATTATCAATATTAAATTTCTTTAGAAAGATAAATTAAAATCAAACGTTTTCATCTATTTATATATTTATTTCAAACATAGTAAAAACCATTTTTGATAACAACAAAATTTTAAAAAGTTTAAATTCTTAATTAAACACATGGGTATTATTATTTATTTAAGGGGACTATGAATAAGAGACAAAATAAAACCACCCATATCAATACACATATATGCCCGAGACATAAAAAACCATGATTTAAAGTATATTAGTCCATAAAATGAACCAGTAACCCCTTTTAAATTTGGTTTCCACCAAACCAAGTCATTTAGACTAGGCTATATAACTTATCTAGTAATGATTAAATTGATGTTATTCCCACTCCATTTTATGGCCTCTATCAAAAAATCAAAAATTAAAGTTCACAAACCCAACAAAAAAGGGTAATTCATTTTAAATAATAATAGTTTTTGGTTAAAAACCATTTCTCAAAGTGAACACATTTTCCAAAATTTATTAATTTTTTTAACAGCCTATTCAATTCCAAAACACTACCATCATACCTATTCAAATTTCAAATTTTCCAATGTTTTAATATTTCTATTAAAAAATATAATTAAAACCATTATTACATTTTAAATCTTTTAAGGTAATGGAAACCATCAATTTTAAAACCCATTTATAATATGATAAATAACCTTTTCTTTTATTAATACAACTTAAAATTTCCAAATATCTTATGAGTAAAAAGAAAAACCCCCTTACATTTCACAATTAATTTCCAAGAATTTTAGATTTAAAAATAAGAAACCAAAGGTTAAAATGAGTAGATTGAGTCAAAATATAATTAAAAAGAACCTTAAGGAAATAACATCAATACATTTCAATCCTAGAATAAATTGAGATAAATAAATCAAAATGTTATAAAAATATTCAATATCAATCAAAATAAACCCATAAGATTAATATAAAACTTGAAGATACTTCATGTAATTGAAAACACATCAAAACCACACCCTTATATGGTAGATTGTTTATATGAACAATCTGAATCCCATGCATCCTACCCATGAAAATCATTAGTTCTTATTATCACTTATTTTAAAGTTAAAATTATGACCAGAAAGAAAGATGAATCAAACCAGAAATTGAAACTACACATTCCCAACTTCCCATGTAAATTAAAGGTTTTGTATAAAAGGTGGTTATCAGGAACATACTCATAACCCACTTCTTAATTTTAAAAATTTATATATTCTATTAACCTTGAAACCTAAAATAATATAAAGAAAAATTGATATTTGATACCATTTTTTTCCTAAACCAAACTAGACCACCCTTGATTCGGGCACCTGATCTAGAGAATGAGAAGACCTTAAGGGAATATCCAATCCCCATGGTTTGTTAAATAGTTCTTGTGAATTAGATGAATACCAGTGGGAATGATTTCACATAATAGTACAAGGATTACATAGAGCTTCCACCTAGAAATATAAAATTAACACCCCATACATCGAATTATCATGCAAACCAAATAACCAGTTTCAATGATAAATAGTAAAATAAAATAATGTATAAACTCTAATATATCTCATGAAATAAGAACAATTCCCAAGAGGTATAACCAAACATCTTAATATAATAATTTCCAAATATAACCAAAGAGTTTAGAATAGACTATTGATATGGAATAATATGTAAGAAAATAAAATACCCAAAATAAAACAAAGACTACAACCACTATCTCCATTTTACAAAGAAAGGTTCCTTACTCCATAACACCAGCACTATATCCGAATTGAGAATGCGATACAAACCTATGTATCCAAGATAAACCTAATAAAAACCTGAAACATATATAGGTGTGAGATAATTTCTTAACAGATAACCTTTCCATACTCCATGAATACCCATTAAAGATTAACCCATGAAATTATAGTTTTAACTAATGGTATGAAAATATGATTTTCTTTTTAAAATAAAATAATTAACATTGATTTTTTTATAAAATATCTATTTTTAATTAGATAAGTTACATAACTTTCGAAAGTAGGATATGAAAAGATTACTCTAAAGGAAAGTGATAAATTATTTTTAGAAAACAAAACTTAAATATTACCTTGAAAACATCCCATGTTCTCATAATATTTATGAAACATACAAATTATATAAAATAGAAGTGGATAAAACATTGTGAAGGGTAATATTATATTTTTTGAATAATTTTTTTCAAATTACTAACATTAAACAATTAATTAAGGAGTTGTTATAAGAAAAAAGTTAACATAATTATAAGACCAAAAAAATTATTTAAGGGATATAATCACACTTTTATGCTTAAGTATAAAATAAACATTGATGAAAATATAATATTTAAGTTAAGATTAAAAAAAAAATTATATAAAGTAACCATAATAAAAAATTAAAATAAACATCATGGAAATAACACTAGGTAACTAAGGTCAAGGGAACCCTAGGATTCTCATAAAATCTTAGTTATCGAACCCATCATAACAAACTACATGTATATACTACTAGGGAGAGCTACATCGATGCCTAGTAGTCGAGGGCGGGGTACCTATCTGATGGAACCATAACCATATCATTACAATGTTTAGTTAGTGTGCTGTAATCCTTTTCCTGGTAGAGTATAATTAATGAATTATCGTACTTTTCCTATTATTATGTATATATGTACCTGAGGTTTACAATATCATAAAATGGATGTGGGAAATCAATATACAATATAAGTTAACATAAAATATATCATCCATCAACCAAATATTTAAAATCATATCTCAAATACGAGTACCCTACAAAAAGAGGCCCCTTAATTTAATAATATCTATATTATTAACAAGTTAACCATGAACCATAAACATTCCAATATACAATCTTATTCTATATTCAACCTCAACAAATAATAAGGGCCACATCTTCAATTATCGAAACCAATGATCCAAAAAACAATAATATTTTCAAAATAAATATTCCAAAATAATATTTTTTTGGAAAATAAAATAAGTATAAACATGAAATCATATTTTTAGAAACACAACTAAATCATTTTGAAACAAAATAAGAAGTAATAACAAAAAAAATTAACTAATAGAATTAGTTATCTTTGAAAAGACCAAACATCTCCTTGATTCCTAAAATTATTATTAAAAATTTGGTAACAATTAATTATAACTCAAAAGAAATTATTTAATAAAATAAAATTTAATTAATTCATAATAACCCCTATTAGAAATTTTAGAAAACACTTGGTGTGCACACATTTCATGGAAACTAGTTTATGGATTTTAAAGATAGAATGTCCTATGAAAATTAAATAAATTTAAAAGGAACATTTATAACACCACAACATTAACATTAATAAATATTATAACATATATTTTAATAAAAAAAAGTATTAACATAAATAAATCACTTATGTTTTAATATCTGAAGAGTAATTAATGAGTCCACCTACCTTGATCCACATAAGTTTCAACCTATTTATTATTCCACCACTAAGAGTCAATGTCAAATGAAGCTTGAAACATATTAAAATAAATCTTGAACAATTAGGAAATGATTTTTTTAATTAAATATTTATAAAATACTAAAAATCCTATGAAACAATATTAGGAATCAACTTCTACTTGTTGAAATGAATCCAACGCTACCGACGTTGTGTCATTCTGACCAATATCGAAGGAGATATGGATGAAAGAAGGTAAATGAATTTTAGAAAAGAGTAGAATAGAATAGAAAGTGAGAGGTGATAGAGATATATAGAGATAGAGATAGAGAGAGAAGTAGGTGGGTGGGGGGATCCCTCTATGCACCACCTCTACTATAGAACCCTTCCCCTACTGGATTTGATTTGATTTTTTCTTTTTTTTTTATTCTGTTTAATTTATTATTATTATTATTTTTATTTCCCATATGAAAAATTCCCTATACACCCTCCACTTTACTTATACCCCCTCTTTTCTATAGAAGTACCATACCCCACTCATTTTTGTTTTTTAATCTCTCATTTTCTTCTATTCTTCCTCTCTTAAGTCTCCATGCCACCCCCATTTTTATTTTATTTATTTTATTTTATATATGTTTTTTTAATAAAATAATTAAATTAAAAATAATATAAATGGGTAAAGGGATAAGAATACCTATTCCCATAAAATTTATTATTAAAAAGGATATAGGAGAAACCAAGTGGGATTTGATATGAGTATACACATTACCCCTAAAATTAGAGTGACAAAGGCTCAAAAGAGCATCATTTAGAAAAAAAGGACAAATATAAAATCCTATCCCCCATTGTATGTTTGAATAAGGAATCAACCACCATGTTTTCCTCTCAATAAGCTGAAGTTCCCAATCGGGATCTAAGTATCACTGAGAGGGAGATGGGGTGAATCAGTGATATCATTTTTCTTTTTAATGTTTCCTTATTTTTGAAACAAACTTCACCTCCTATTAAAGAGTTTCTTCTCTGATGAACACACATAACCACATGAACACAAGATTCACAAGGTTCACTACTCAACAGGAGTAGCTACGTCCTTGGTATGGTACAAAAATAATCCAGTACCACACAATCCACTAGAAAATAATCATTTTATGTGGAATACAATGAGTAGGATATACCCTTACACTCATGTAGCACTTGGAAAACAATCTCCAAGTGTGTGTGAAACCTCTTAGCACAAATAGGGAAGTACAATATTTCAGTGCTTCTTTATAATTGAACATGTGTATTCTCTATGGTAAAACTCTTCACTTTCATAGCCAGAAGATGGTAAGAAATCCCTTATGCAGAACTGAATACGTGCGAAGACCCCAAATCTCTTGCACATCCTTTTATGTGTCTTGTGCACAACTTTTATGACACACATGCAAGATTTAACTTTTATCAGTAAACACCTCTTGCGTAAAACTTCAATCTTTCGCGCAAATCTCATCTTACATGCAACTTATCTTTCTTGTGCACAAATATATTTCCTTCATACACTCCCCTTTAATTAAAATTCTTTTATGCCTCAGAGGTAAGAATTTATCTAAGTGTCTAGATTTTTATATGTGAGGGGGTCACTTCTTATTTATAGACCTCTTTGTCCCCTGCGCGCAAAAACCCTAATGTGTCACGCAAGATCCTTATGCATCGTGAAAAACCCCATTTGACGTCGCATTGGGTGCATAAGTCTATTTTGCACCAACCTCATCTTTCACGCACTTCTTTCATCTTTCAAACACTTCATTCCTTTTCCATTTTTCGATTTTTGGACCTTGGATCATGCCTTGCGTGCAAGATTCCAAACTCCCTTCAATCTTGCATGCAAAAACCAATATTTTGTACAAGCCTCTCATTTTCTAGATTTTGATGTTCGGATCATGGAACTCCACTTACACGAAACATAACAAGACATCTTCAAACTTGTGCACAACATCCTTTTCCGAAAACACATTTCTTCATCTCCCGATTTTCAGGCCCTAAAATTTGGAAACACTGGAAAATGACACCACCATAAAATGTTCTTTTGTGCCGCCTCCAGATCATCCGTTCCTTTTTCATTTCTCTATTCACTACATCTTATAACCATTATTTAGATTTCATCACTAAATCTACTATTTTGATATGTATCCTTCGATTGAAAAACTTTAGAATCGTCAGATTTACAATGGGAAGTACCAAACCTTCCATGTATTCCACTAGTATCTTTCCTTCCAATAAAAACTGAATATGACTAGCAGTACCTTTAATCCACATTTATTTCATAAGGCTTGCATCATAAGTTCTAAAAACTTATGATATTTGGGAAATAAAAATCATCAATGAATTGTATGGTTTCATATCCTTTACAAAGTAAATTGATTTATCTTCTTTGACAACAAAAGAAAACACTCTGTAATAGCAAACTCTTCTTACTTCCTTCTCCCTCAAACTTGGTCTCAACAATCCCCCCATTTGGATTTTGTTGTCAAACAAGATTCATAAATCACTGAACATTGTAACCTCAAGAAATGGATCACTTATCAAAAATTCTAAGCCTACACGAGCTAACTCATTGTAGGAAACAAGAATTATGGACATCCAAAACCATGCTGTTTAAAAGCAGTGACTATGAAATTTCATGATCATATCTCCTCATCCTTATTAAAAAAATATTTTAAGCTTCTACTTCAGAATTCTTTACTTCTACAAATTTCTTGGAAAACAAAAACATTGTTTCCTACAACCACCCCAATAAACAATTAGAATAGTTCACACACATACATGCTGGATTCAAAGCTTACCCACAACTCCCCCTTTATGAATTCTTCCATAAGGATAGATTTATGAAACTATTATCCCCCTTGAAAACACTATCCAAAGGTATGATGAGAGTTGGGATAGACACACGTACCTCAAACTTGATGAGAATGAGGTTGGACACCCATGTTCAACCTCAATTTAGAAAATGGTTCCTTCGGTAATGGTTTTGTAAATATGTCATCAACATGTTCCGATGTAAGAACGTACTACAAATTTAGTTAATTATTCTCCACTTTCTCTTTGATGAAGTGGTACTTTATGTCAATTTGTTTTGAACTTGAATGTTGTACCAGGTTCCTCGTAATATTTATTGCACTCTGATTATCATAACCCAAGAGCAAGGGTAGATTTACTTCAACAAAGAGATATTCCAACTAAGTTTTCATCCACATAAGTTGGGTAGTAGCTTGAGTGGCAGCAATATACTCAGCTTTAGCTATGCTAAGGGTTACTGAATTTTGTTTCTTTGTATGCCAACTAACACAAATTTTCCCCAAAAAGAAAACTCCACCAGATTTGGATCTTCTATAATCAACGTTTCCTTCCCAATCAGTATCTGAATATTTGAACAAATCAATGTTTTCTAAGCCATCATACATGATTCCAATTTTTTTTGTGCCTTTGATATATCTGAGAATTCTTTTTTCAGTAATCAAATGTTATTCTTTAGGATCACTCTAAAATCTTGCACATAAAGTGACAACATAAATGATGTCAGGTCTTGAGGAATTAAAATATAACAGACTTCTAATCAGCTTTCAAAACTTATTCTGATCAACTTCCTTGACTTCTACATCTTTAGACAACTTTATTCCCACTGAAATTGGTGTGGGCACTAGTTTCAAATTTTCCATGCCAAACATCATCAAAAGTTCCTTAGCATACTTTTCTTGAGATAGAAAAACATGATTCTTCTTCTGGGAAATTTGTAGCCTAAGAAATTATTTCATTTATCCTAGCATAGACAACTCAAATAAATTCTTCATCTCCTCAAAAAATCTCTGAAATGATCTTTTGTCATTCCCAACAAAGATAATGTCACCGACATAAACAATTATGATCAGTGAAAACTCCTGACACTCCTTGATGTAAATATTTCTGTCAACTCTACCTTTCTTAAAATTCATCTTCCTTAAGAAAGTATCTAATTTAGAATACCATGCCCTCAGAGCCTGTTTTAGCCCATAAAAAGCCTTATTCAACCTACACAAATAACTTTAATCCTTCCCAATAACAAATACACCTGGTTGATCAATGTAAACTTCCTATTCAAGGTCACCATTCAAGAATGATGAATTTAAATCCATTTGAAAATTTTTGTAACCACATTGTGCATCAATATAAAGAAAGATTGTGATTTGTTCTAATCTTGCCACCAGAGAAAAGGTTTCATAAAAATAAATTCCTTTAATTTGTGAATACCCTTTTCAAACCAATCTTGATTTGTTTCTTATTACTTTACCTTCTTTATTAAGTTTTTTTTCTGGAAAACCCACTTTGTAACAATAATGTTTTTTTGTCTAGCTTGGGTACAAGTTCCAAAGTATCATTATTTTCTATATGGTCAAGCTCTTCATTCATATCCTGAACCCATTATGGATGCTCAAATGATTCATTTACATCATTCATTTCAAATTTTGAATAAAGATAAGTATGTGTTATATCATTTATTGTTCTTATTGTTTGAACCCTTTGATGTTGATATCCAATAATTTTCTGCACCTCCACTTGTTTCCTCAGCATAGGATGAGTTGTTTAAATTTCATCCTCATTACTTGAGATTACTAATTTAGATTCCTCTTCTTGAGTAGAATTAACACAGTCTGTAGCATTATCAGAATCGTTAACTAAATCGTCTCTATCCTGCTCAACTTCTACATCGGCATATTATTTTATTTCTTTATCAACATTTTCAATAACTTTTATATCTGAAGAATCAATAATTCTTCCTGTTTCTTTTTTGAGACATCTATCCTCTTCCTTATTAATCATAGCCCAAAAAAATTCCATCATCTACTCTTTGCTCAAACTTTCCAAGGTTTACACCTTTCTTCTTTATAATGCATGGACTCCCAAAAACTCTTAAGTGTTTCAGACTTGGAGTTTTTTCGTAGAACATTTTGTATGGAGTCATATTTGAGTTTGGACTATAGAAACATCGATTCTGAATATACACTGTAGTGATCATGGATTGCCTCTAATAATAATGAGAAATACTATGTTCATGTAACATAGTTCTCCCCATTTCAACCAGACTTTGATTATTTCTTTCCACAACCCCATTTTGTTGAGGTGTGTATGGTGAACTGAACTCATACTGAATTCCATGCTTCTCAAGTTAAATTTTAAACTCTTCATTCTTATACTCATTACCATTATCAGTTCTCAACTTCTTCACTAAATAATCACATTCCTTCTCTAATTTCCTCCTAAAACTCTTAAACATTTTCAGAGCATCTGAATTATGTCTCATGTATATAAAACAAGTAATGCGAGTAAACTCATCAATGAAAGTAATGAAGTACTTATATCCATTTTTATATTTCTTTCTCATTGGTCCATAGATATCAGAGTGTATGAGTTACAAGGGTATTTTTGAGTGAATTTCAACTCTCTTATGAATAGAGTTTGTAATCTTCCCTTTCTCACAAATAGTGCAACACCAATCTATTCTTCTTGATAAATCAAAAATATCTCAGACAATATCTCTCTTTGATAACTTGAACATATTTCTCTAACACATATGTACCAGCCTTTTATTCCATAACTAATTTTCATCCACCACACCCCTGTAACAAGAGTTCTGTACTTCACCAACTTGGAAAAAATTCCCTCTTGTACATTGGCCTCTTGTAACTATATTTCCATCATTTTCACTTTCACAACAAATCCATCTTTTCAAAAATAACTTTTTTCCCTCATCATAGAGTTGTGACACAATTAGCGGGTTATGTTTCCTCCCATCAACATATAGCATTTTCATGGATTTCATCTTTTTTTTACAATGATGGCTGATCCAACACCTTTTATCCTTAGAGATTAATCATTTCCAAATGTCACTGTTTCTTCTTTGAAGTCTTTCACATTCTTCAACATCTTTAAGTCTCCTGTCATATGAGAGGAACACCCACTATAAAAAATCCATGGAATTTCTCCTTTTGTAGATTTCAAAGCAGTTTATACAATGAGATATTTTTGTTCTTCATTTTCTTCAACTTTCTATTGTGCTTATTCCAATTTCCCAGCCAAGTCAATGTGTTCTGGCCATACCACCATGCACTCTTTCTTTTCAGACTTAGCAGACCTATCCCATTTAACTTTTAAAAACTCTGGATTATGAGGATTATTAAGAAACATTTTTTGCTCTGGTAACACACTAAGGTAGACCTTATCAAGATGTATAGGTTGATCAAATATTTCACAAATAGTTTCTAGAGGTTGGAACCTATTCTCAACTTTCATACCAACTTTCTGAGATTTCTTCTAAAATTTATTTGGAGATTTTATCTTTTGAAAGGATTGAATCCCCCTCAATAATTGTCTTTCAAAACATGTGGAATATTTGTAATATTGTTGGTTGAACCAACACATATTTTTCATGTGTCCAAATCCACCACAATACCAGCATTAGCCATAGAATGAATATTTTCCTCAGAAATTTCCATACTGACTGGAGTTGTGAAAATGCTTCTCAACAATCTTCTTACTAGAATTATGCTGACCATCGGCCTTCATATTTTCAATTGTAACTTTCTTCTTCTGCTTAGATTTCTATCTTACTGGAACCAGAAGTGGCAGACATCTTTCTAGACTCAATAATTTTATATGTTTTTGATTTTTCAGTATTGATAACTTTGACTATATACCTAGCCTTTCCAATATTTCTCTTATCAGTACCCATTCCATCTTTCTTTTCAACCTTTGAAGTCAATTTTTGTTGATCCTTATTTGGATCATTCTTACTAGATTATTCTCCAACTTTTGTAATAGAATTTTTGAACCTTGTGTTCATTGCCTCATCTTTAGAAAGTTTATGTTGGACATGTTCCAACTCATCTTCTTTTTCCTTCAGCTTTACTTCCAAATGATCATTATGATTCTTTTCTCTCTCAATAGAATTTTCCAGATCATCAATCTCATTTTCATATTTTTATTTCTTTTCAAGAAAACATGTTTGGTTATTTTATGAAGAGTTTTCATTTGTCAATTTTCTATTTTCCTTCTCAAGACTTCTGATATTTCTCAAACATTCCTTTAGCTCTTCTTTCAGATACTGTTCTAGTTGAGTTTCTTCTTCTTTAGTACTACAGCTCTCATAATCATCATTATTCACTATTGAAAAAAAGGCACTCTCTCTATCTTTCTCAGTAATTTTTTTTTTCAGATTCAATCTCACTATCATCATCTTCTTCATTTTTTGAAAAAAATCTTCTTCTTTTTGATTTGAAGAACTTTTTAACCTTACCTATGCCAGAATATTTATCTTTTCCACCTTATTTCTTCCATGACCTTCTTGGTCTTCTATCTTCTTCATCACTGTCTTCATATATCCCTTTTTGAGGAAAATTAGCTACAAAGTGGCCAAAAACTCCACATTCAAAACATTTCAAAGGGAGTTTCCCTTTATATTTCCATATGCCTCTTTTAACATTTTTAGAAAAAAAGAATAATATTTCATCATGATTTTGACATACCTCATTTTCAGAGTCGTATTCACTATCTTCTTCTACCATATGATTTTTGTTCTACTTCTCTTTATTTGCAGCCTTGAAAGAAATTTCTCTATCGGATTTTCTTGTGCTCTTTATAGTCTTCTCCCTTATCATTTCATAATTTATAAGAGTGCTATAAAAATCATCTAGAGATAATGTTTCAGGGTATCTTTCTTCCAGTGATGAAACTTTAGCATCAAATTTTTCAGGAAGAATTCTCAAGATCTTTTCAAAAACTGTAGAATGTTCCAAATTTTCATCGGGACTTCTGATTATACTGACAATATCATTGAACCTTGTAAATAAGTCTCCAACAGATTCAGAATCTCCCATTTTCAAGTATTCATACTTCATCCACCAAATTTGTAGTTTTTCCTTCTTCACTTTTGTATTTCCTTCATATATGTTCTTAAGCTTATCCCATATTCCTTTAGCTGTAGCAATACCTTTAACTCTAAAAAACTCACTCCCATAAATAGATGAGAGTAATGAAAGTTAACTCTTCCATCATTCTCAATATTCCTCTTATCAACAGGTGTAATCGGAACCTTATCATCAATAGGAAGAAATCCTTCTGTTGTTGTTTCAAGAACCTCATACCCAAGAGACATAAGATAAGGCATCATTCTATATTTCCAGATATGATAATTCTTTCCTTCAAATATCAAAATCCTCTTACTGTTCACGCAATTCAGATTCTACATAACAACTTGTCTTCAACACTTCAGCAAAGAACAAATGAAGGGAACCTCTCTCTGATACCAATTGAAGTTCCCAATCAGGATCTAAGTATCACTAAGAGGAGGAGGGCGTGAATTAGTGATATATTTTTTATTTATTATGTTTCCTTCTTTTTGAAACAACCTTTGCCTTCTGTTAAAGATTTTCTTCTCTTATGAACACACACTACCCCAAGAACACAAGATTTACAAGGTTCACTACTCAACAAGAGTAGCTACGTCCTTGGTATGGTACAAAAATAATCCAGTACCACACAATACACTAGAAAACAATCCTTTGATGTGGAAGAAAATGAGTAGGATATACCCTTACACTCTTATAGAACTTTTAAAACAATCCTTAAGTGTCACCCTCTTAGCACAAATAGGGAATTACAATATTTCAATGCTTCTTTATAATTGAACATGTGTATTATCTGAAGTACACATCTTCAATTTACTAACTAGAAGCTGGTAAGAACTCCCTTACACACAAATGAATATGTGTGAAGACCCCAAATCTTTCACGCACCCTTTTAGGTGTCTTGTTCACAACTTTTATTCCATGCACACTAGATTTAACTTTTTTTGCGAAACACCTCTTACACGCAACTTCAATCTTGCGCGCAAGTTTCTTTTTGCATGCAAATTCTTCTTCTTGCGCACAAATCTATTTCTTTCGTGCACTCACCTTTAATTAAAATTATTTAATTCCTCAAAGATCAGAATTTCTCTAAGTGTCGAGCATTTTATATGTGAGGGGGTCACATATTATTTATATACCTCTTCGAACCCTACACACAAAAACCCTGATGTGTCGTGCAAGATCCTAAATCATCGCACAAAAACCCATTTGACGTCACATTGGGTGTGTATGTCTCTTTAGTACCAAACTCATATTTTGGGCACTTCTTTCATCTTTTTTTTTCACTTCATTACTTTTTCATTTTTCGAATTTTGGACCTCGAATCATTCCTTGTGTGCAAGATTCCAAACTCCCTTCAATCTTGCATGCAAAAACCAATCTTTTACGCAAGCCTCTCATTTTCCATATTTTGATGTTTGAATCGTGGAACTACACTTGCGCGCAACATAAAAATCCATCTTCAAACTTGCGTGAAACATCCTTTTCCAAAAACACATTTCTTCATCTCCCAATTTTCAGGCCCTAAAATTTGGAAAACACTAGAAAACGACGCCACCTTAAAACGTTATTTTGTGATGCCTCCAGATTGTACATTACTTTTTCATTTCTCTCTTCACTACATCCCATAACCATTCTTAATATTTCATCATGAAATCCACTATTGTGATATGTATCCTTTGATCGAATAACTCTATCATCGTTAGATTTATAATGGAAAGTACTGAAACTTCCATGTCTTCTACTAGTATCTTTCCTTCCAATAAAAACTGAATATGAATGGAAGAACCTTTACTCACACTTTCCTTCATAAGGCTTAGATCACAATTTCTCCAAACTTATGATATTTGGGAAATAAAAATCAGCAAAGCATCGTCTGGTTTCATGTCCTTTATAAAGTGAATTGATTTATCTTCTTTGACAACAAAAGACAACACTCTGTAACAACAAACACTTCTTACGTCTTTCACTATCCAAATTGGTCCCAACATAAGTGTGGGAAGAAAAAATAGAATCTTATTCAAGTATCCCAAACAAGATATCCACTCACTAAAGAGAAACCATATAACTAGAGATGAAATACTCTTAAAAAGGTTAACCACCAACAAGGAGTCACTCTCAATATAGAGTTTATACCATCCAAATCACTTTTCATAGTTTATAGGATGAATAACTTCCCAATGATCAACTTAAAAGGTGATGAAGGTACTAAGGAATTATCAAAATCATCCTTTAATGAATATTCTACTAATTTTGAAGATCCAACCACATCCTATATGGCTAAGATCACAAAATGATACACCATAAACATTGACAATGATCAATAAAGGAATGAGTGGGATCCACCTGATGAATTTTGGTTGAATAGGTTTCTAAGGAACACCTCAACACCCAAAATTTTGGTGATAATACAACTAGAAAAATAGACTACTGCCATAGACCTATAGTCACTGTTTTGAAAACCATGGCTATAGGTTATTTTTTTCAAAGGGCTATATCCACGATTTTGAAAACCATGGATATAGGTCTCCCACCCTTGTGTGGGAGAAAAAATTTCCCTAAAAAAAATGGCAGGAAGAACTATTTCCATGGTTTTTAGGATATTTCCACATTTTTTAATAATATATATTACATACTATATATACACACACACACACAAAAGCCTTGGTGGTGTAGTGGTTAGGGTGATGAAACGTGAAGTGAAGGTGCAGGGATCAAATCCAGATAGGCACACATTATTTTTATGCTATTTACATGGTCTTCTAGGGCTATATCCATGGTGAAAACTGGGGAAATAGGCCACCTATTTCCATGATTAAAAATGTGGCCATAGGTTAACTTCCACAGTTGAAAATAGAGGCACCTATTTCCATGATTTTCAAAACTATGGAAATAGGCCAACTATTTCCACAGTTAAAACCGTGGCCATAGGTCAGATCCGAATTCTATAACGATATCACCCATAGTTGGAAAAAACCATGGCTGTAGCCTATGGCCATGGTTTTGGGCCCTATTTCCACAGTTTTGAACCATATAAATAGCCCATTTTATAGTTGTGTAATATGGCCATCCATTATGTTGTTCATGTATCCCACTTATATCATGGAGGCCCTATAAATATCTCTCATAATACCAATAATTATGTTCTTAAAGGAAGGGTAAGTCCCCTCAAACTTGAGACTATTTCCTTCCATCCAAATGTGGTTGAGTACAACAAAAACAAAGGAGGAGATAATGTTTTTCACTTGAGGAATCATGTCCAGGCTATAAAAAACATTCATGAAATCATCCAATTTTCCATTAGTTACATATTTAAGTAGAATATGGACTCACAAAGATACCAAATCCTCATAGAAAATGTGAATTATAGGATTTATTGAGTATTAGTACCAGAGTTGTTCATAATTAAAAATTATAAAGAGATAAAATAACAACTAAATACTTGAAGTCTGTCTTCAGTTAAAAGTCTGATGAGACAAAACTCCCACATGGGAAGCTACCTTTATAGGGGGATAAAAGGCCACTATAAGGACTTCATCCACCAGGTTTGTTCTTGTACTAATCCACACAGGTTGTAGTAGTATAACTTTGGATTGATAGTACTGATCCTTTCTAGGAATTAAAAATAAATTTCATACTCACAAATACTGAAAGTGTTAATAGAATACTTGATAATCGGAGGAAGGAGAGGTGCCACCTGTTCAAAATGATTTAGATCATCATAAATGGAAATATCCATCAAGTTATAGTGGTGGTGGTGGTGGTGGGTGGGGTGGGGGGGGGGGGGGGTTGGAATGTATGATTAATGGGATTTATAAGCAAGGTAGAGTTTTATAAGTTTAGGTTTGAAATTTTAGATGGGATCCAATGGTTATTCATCATGATATCTATTTTTTCATCTCTAATAGAAATCCAAGCCAAAGATCCCAAGAATAGGTGATTTCCATCATTCATTCTATAAATTATCCTTTTCCTAATGAAATAATTATAGGCATGGTTGAAGGTGAGAAAGATCTAAATGTAGCTAGAAATAAGGTATTGTCTGAGTAGGAGGGAGGAGAGTTCGAATCATATTTTCTTTGAGGGGGTTTGGGAACGTATGGTGTGGAGGTTCTTTGGAATGAATACGGGTTATTCGTCAAATGCAGATAACCTAGAGAGTTTTTTGGAGTAGTGGTTTCAAGGGTGCGAAGATAACCTGAAGGAGGCTGAGGCCCGTACCATTATTTTTAATGCAGGCTGCTGGGTGCTATGGAAGGCAAAGAACAATGCAAGGTTTGAGGGAACCAGGTCTACAGGGAGGGCGGTGGTGGCGAGGATCAGGTGCATGCTAATTGAGCCGGTGTATCTTGAGGATATTGGAACCAAAGTTCCCTCACTACGGTTTTTACAGTCCCCCAGGACGGTGGTTAGATAGAAGGTCTCCAAGGGGTAGGGGGAATTGGATTCGCTGGATCCCCCACGAGGATGGTTATAAGCTGAATATTGATGGATCTTGTGCAGTGGACATTATGCGTGGAGGGGGGGGGGGGGGTCGTTCGGGATCACAGGGAGAGTGTGGTTTTATCCTTATTAATATTCTATGGGAGGGGGAGCTCCGTCCGGGAAGAGGCTTTGGCAGCCCTCTCCGAGCTGTACCTTTGTAGTCAGAGGGGTCGGGATATTGTCCAACTGGAAACCGACTCGAAGATTGTGCGGGATGCCTTAGAGGGGTGCGACATTATGCCATGGACGATCACTTACATTATAAGACAATGCAAGGCGCTCATGAAAAACAACGTTAGGGTCACACACACTTGGCGGGAAGGGAATAAAGTGGCGGAATACTTGGCATTTATTGCGGTTCCTAGGGAACCGGTGGTTTGGTTTGATAATGTTACCCTTTTTAAACCGGAGGGGGTGATCTTGATTAGGGGTGATTCCCTAGGTTTACACTATTTTCAACCCCCATAGGTGGGGTTTTTTTTCTTTGTGTTGTTTCTGAATCTTTATTTTTGAATAAAAATCGTAGTGATTGGGTGGGTCCAAATGGTTGAACAAGTACCTTTTCAATTTTTATATCTAAAATTATAGAAAAACATATATGTGATGATTGTGTTAACAAGTAAATTTATTCCCTATTAAGATAGAGTTTTCCCCTTAAAACCAGGTAGCTATGAGGTGATATTGTTAGAAATTACTTAAGGTAAGTAGCTCTGAATATTATATAGAAAATGGGTATCCAAAGATAGGTAAATGGGATATCCCCTATTTAACTTGTATGTAATACAATATGTGTATTTTCTTTATTTCAAATAATTCTTTCTGAAAAATGAAAACCAATTTTTTCCATGATATAACATGCCTAGATACATATTCATAATAATAGAAAGTTAACTTAATAGTATTCAAAGATTCATCATTATAATCACAAAAGTTTTTGATATCATCATATATAGAATATGGGTGGGGTATCTAAGGTTCCTATTAGCCTTAATAGGGTTGAGATCTATAATCTCAACTGTATTAAGGAGGAATCTACTAAGATAATCTTCCTCTAAGACAAATAAGAGTGTATAAAAGGAATCACCTTGCCTCACACCTCTTGAAAAGTTAAAATAACCTTTAGGTGATCCATTGAGGAAGATAGATAATTGATAGATCTGGATCAAGGAGTAAAGGAAATTAATGATTTTTTCAGAGAAAACATAATGATGTAGGAATTTAAAAATCGATATTTATTTAAAATTTTCAATGGTGTTGGATATATATAATTTTAGAGAAATATTCATATGTTTTTAATTTTTTATAAAGGATTTCGACACCCTCTAAAGCTGTGTAAAACCAGTGCTAGATTTTCCTACCAAGAATGAAACCAAATTGGTAGAATGAAAAAGTTCCATTGGAAATATACCTAAGTTTCATAGAAAGGTTTTTTAAAACAATATTATAGACTATTTTTCCAATGAAAATAAGTATATATTCATTTATAACCATGGAATATTTAGATTTTAAAATGATATTGATAAATTGATCATTAATACTAGGTGGAAGATATACCATATTGAAGTCTTCCATGACCACTTGAGTGATTTTAGGTTGAATAATATCCCAGTACTTCCAAAAAAACATGTTGGAGAAGCCATTAGGCTTTTTAGTTCTATTGAAATTTATGGATAACATGGAATTATGGATCTCATCATTATTAAGAGTAGTGGTAATAAAGGAATTATTCATATTACTCATAGAGTAGCTGATAATATCAAATAGTGGAGGGTTTTGGAAATGGTTTCTTTATTTAAGATTTTATTTTAGTAGAAAACCATACTATCACTCATATCATCACCATTAGAATTAAGGATGTCCCCATTAATACTTATCAATGTTATTTCTTTATTCACACTTCTATCTCTATGAATGAGGTGGAAGAATATTTAATTTCTATCTCATTCTTTAAGACACTAAAGTTTGAGTTGTTTCTTTATAATTCTTTCTTGACTCTTAATAAGAGAGTACAAGTCATGATCATGCTGGATCTCCTCAATATCCATTATATATTTCATAGAGTTTTTAGCCTAAAATTAAAGAATTACAATCTTACCTTTATCTATGACAGAATCCAAGTTACCGAACTTGTTTTTTCTCAAAGGTATTTAGTTCAATTTTGGTCTTATTTAGTTTTTTGAAGAAACTTTGGAGATAATTACCATTCTCATTCATGAACCATTAAATAGTAATAACACACTTGTAGTCCTCAATAAATATCCATGCTTTATTAAATTTAAAAGTGTATGGGACTTTATTACCACTCCTAATCATATAAAGAAGGATAGGGGTATGGTTTTATTGTATCCCTAAGGGAGCTCTATATGAGAGAGGAGGGATGGATTCACCACGTGTGAGATAAATGAATGCTATATCAATTTTTTAGTATTTACCTCCATTATTATTATTTCAAGACTTGGTAAAATCAATACCTATTAGTTTTATATCATAGAATAAACATAGGTCAATGGTTATTTGAAATTACATGGAATCCTCCTTGATAAAGTTACTAAAAATATTTTTTCAACATTTAGAACATAGTTGAAGCCCTATAAGAGGATCTAGTTATAATTTATTTGGTTAGATATCATGTATATTTACTTCTATAAACCTATTATTTTTATATAATAGTTAGATTCTTAATTAAAAGATACTATGAAAGAGGATTTACCAATTTATGTCTTAATAGTTATGTGGTGATGTAAAATTTAAAAAATTGAGGTTTGAATACATTTTATCTTATGAACCCGCAAGGTTTTCACATGTACTATCTTGATATTTTGATCCAACCAGACAAATAATATTTACCCTAATAAAAAAATCTAAATATTTCAATATTAAACATAGGTTCTATAATTATAATGAGGACCAATTGAAATTGAGTGATAAAGTGCCTAAGGGTAAATGATGTTTCAACATTTTTGATCCCTGGGTAGTTGAAAAAAGGGTATTCATTTTGATGATAGTCATTACCTTATCGAGGGAAATTTTTTCTATTGAACCACTATAGATTACTTCTTTCCTTTAACAATACCCCTTTCCCCTTTTTCTTGAGGTTACATATTTCTAAAAGGATATCAATTTTCTTTAGAAGTTAATATTATTCAACCTCATCAAGGATATTATCTTTCTCTAGAGGTTGATATTCTTTAGCCTCAACAACCCAAAATTTTCCACCAAGGGGGAAAAATTTATTACTGTATGTATGCACTCCTAAAGGTGTACCCTTTATTTCTAGAATACTTATCCAAATATACCTAGGTGAAAGGTTCATCTTGCCTGTCTTAGGAGGGAGTCCTTTCCAAACACCCAGACTAAGTCCTGTCTTGTATATTCTCTTATTAAACATTCAAGTTGGTTGTATGGGTTTCCCCCTCTTCAATATTGGTAGGGTCTTTGAGAGAGGTAGTCTTGTATAACTCCATATTGTCAACCCCTATTACATACATAGGTTATCTAATCAAAATTTTCTTGTCATCCACCACCCTAATAGGGTTGGGGACCTTAACAAAAGTGAGATCTAGACGAGTGACCGTTTAAGTGGAATTAAATTCCTCCCTAGGAGTTGTATCCTAAATATTATCAACCTTCATAAGGGTATCCCCAAGTGGTACTGTGATCACTTTATGGGTTTAGGGAATGCTAGATTCACCATCCATTTCTATAGAAGCATCCACGGGAATTTCACTTGTATTATTCAAGTCACGTCACGGGATATGGTCTTGGTCAACAGGATTATAAATAGGCTACATTGATCTAGGCACCAGATTATTGGTTAAAGATACTTATATTTTCTACCTACTCTTATCTATTATCCTCTATCATGTATCCCACTCATTCCCCATGATGGTTATATTTCTTGAATATATTTTTTAATATAAAAATAATTGTTTCTATAATTAAATTTTTAGTTATTAATAACTATTTATTGTTCTATTTTTATTATGGTAGGAGAAAATTAATGATTGAATCCAAAAAATGAGATGAAAAGATTATTATTCACACCATGATATGTTCAGGAGAATATTACAAGGCCTAAAGAAGATACTGAATGAAAAAAGGGAAAAACTTCATGGTGTGAAATCATATTCACACTATGAATCATTTGTGATTTCATGCCTTTTGATATCTCACAAACCAATCTTTGGAGAAATAGAATAGTGGGGGGGGGGGACCATGAACTTTCATGATGTGAAACCAAATTTCACACCATGAATATTGCTGATGGGGAAAATCTATAGTGGATCACCTATGAATTTTGATTTAACCCCACCCTATTGACCAGAGGATCCTGTGTGTACCCAATATTGAATCTGATAGAATATAATGGAAACATTTATAGAGGATTAAATATTACACAAGAATTAATAAATAAGAGGTTTTCATTATTGAAAATATGATGCATTCATTGGGAGACCATAGCCTAGGGAGAGGTTCTATGCTTCTATAGATTCCTTCACCTGCTATAATCCATCATTTCAACTATTCATTTCTTTTCTCTTACACTCTCAATTCCTCATGACTAGCATGAGGGGGTAACTCCCAAACTATACCGGGTGATGTAGTCTAAGGGAGATGACATGGTGAATTATTTTTCTATTATATTGTTCATGTTTGGGTTGTTGCAATAAGAATTCATTTAAATTTATTTCCTATTTCTATATCATGATCATTGTAATAAGAATATAGAAAATATATTTTTAATTGTGTAACTAATTTCCTTGAACTAAGAATGAAAATTGAATGGTTTATGGTAATAATATTTAAAAATGGAATTGATACACTTAATTAATCAATAACTTGAAGTAATTAACCACGTGAAAAGGGGGTTTTCTATATGAAGGACATGACACCTAGAAGAAAGATCTTACTTATCTCTATATTGAAAACAATCATGAAAAATCAATTTAATTTTTAAATTCACTAGTACCCGAACCTGAAATCCACATAACTTGGAATGCTTTTACAAACCTATTTCAAAACCAATCTTATTTATTTGCTAACTTTCTTAAAAATAATATTCAATAAATATTTATTTAATTTCCTAAAAATATAATTACACTGGCTCATTGGTTCAACCTAAAACTTTCCGCTTTCTATATTTATTTAGTTTGTTGCATTTGTTAGATTCATTTGTAAATTATTAAATTTTCTTAGACCTATTAGATTTAATGACACCCTTTGGGGACATAAAATATCTAGCACTATTTCAAGGGATGGTGACCAAGTATATTATGAATTTTCGTGTTTTTTATTTTATTTATTATTATTTTAATTTCTCAATTTACACTAGGCATGATCTCGTTGTAGGTTTTATATTTGACATTCTTTATACACAACCACTAAACTCAAGAAAAAGGGAAGGAAATACTCGATCACAAACCTGAGCTAGAGAGAACCTTAAGGAAGTACAAAATAGAAGCAACCATGTTTGGTACTAAACTAAATAAAGTTAATGTAGGTTCACAAACAAGAGATCTCAGACAATGAGTGCTAGGAGATTAAAAAAGACCATCAAGTACTGGAGCTCATTAGAGTATAATCATACCACTATTGGCATAAATGCACTTAGAGATCAAGACAAATATCATTTAGATGATCTCTAACAAAGTTCAATTCTCTATACTACCTCAAGAAGATCCAAAATTGCATCTAGTTGTTCTTTTAAGCTTTATGATACTTTTAAATTTTATAACATTTGAATATATGAGGTAAGACCACATATATTTCGATTTTCATTCAGAGAGTGATCTCAAGAATGGTTTCAAATCTTTCTAGCCCATTCCATCACCACATGGGGTGATTTGGTGAGTCATTTTTCACCTGATTTTTTCCTCCCTCCAAATCTATGATCTTATATGTAAATATTATAAATTTCAACCAATATAAGGATAAATAACTATATAGTACATGGGGAAATTTTAATGTCTTGATTAAAAACTCCCACATCATGGTGTTTAGATCTGGTTATGAATTCAAACATTCTATAATGGTCTTATGTAGTGAAACATGTTAATTATGGAAACTGAAGTTGATGGATCACTTATGAAGAAATATTCAGAATAGAGATACAATTAACTATAAGATATGATGAGAAACAACATCCAATGAAAGATGTGAGGAATGAAAAAAAGTTGCATAAACATGGTCGAAAAAATAGCTAGATGATGGCCTAGATGGAATATCTGACCCAATAGATGGACATAATGACGGGATAACAATAAACTCCTGGTATGTGAACTGAATAAGTAAACTAAAATGTTTATAATCTTGAAAATTAGTATTAGCTTTCACAGTCATAACAATAACATGGTTAGGGGTATTAGCAGAGAGCACCAGGATTCCAAGCATAGTGAGGACCACCATCGTGGATCCAAGTACATATATTTCAGGAGACCTTGGATACATTTATGACTACCACTAGAGCTTACAACGTGGTACTGACTACTTATTCAAAAGACCAAGGTGAATATATCAAGGAACTGAAAGATGATTCTAGAGAGAAAAAGGCCACACTATAGAAATTATAATTTCAAGTTGGATAAATCATAGTGAAACTTAGAGAGAGACCACGAGGAATGCTTCTAGGCTACCTAAAAGTTAACCCATGAAGAAAAGTTAATATTATAACCCTAAGAAGAAAAAAATATAATACAACCATAAAATAAGCGGTGAATGACCTAGATTACAAGTTGAGAAAGAAGAAGAAAAGTTGGAAAAGTCTAAAAATAAAATAGTAGTGTAAGAAGAAATAGAAACCCCCTATATTAAATCTAAGACTACCTTTTTCATAGTGGATAGTGAAAGTAATAATTGATGAACAAAAATGTAGGTTTCTATAATATTTTTAAAAATTTCATATTAATATCCCTTTCTTTGAGGACCTTACCAACATGCTGAATTATTAAAAATTCATGATAGATATGGCATCCAATAAGAAGATATTAGAATATATTGGCACCATACCACTCAAATGGGAGTGCTTGGATGTTCTATAAAATATATTTCTAAAGAAGTAGCAAGTCCTAGGAACATTTTCAATTCCAATTAATATTGGGTCTAACAAAATTAGAAAATCACTATGTGACCTAGGTGAAAGCATCAAAATCATGTCTTAAACCATGTTCAAGAGTTTGGTCTTAGAGAAGATGAAGAAAAAAGGAGTTTCACTGTAGTTGTAAAATTCAACAGTGAAATATCCTTAAGGGATAATTAAAGATATTATAGTAAAAGTAGAAAAATTTCACTTCTCAGTGGACTTATTAGTATTAAAAATGAAAGAATATAGGACTCATATCATTTTTTCAAGACCCTTATTGACCACCATATAAGAATTGATATATGTGTAAAGTGGGGAACTTTAATTAAGAGTTACAAGTGAAAAAGTGAGTTTCAATATTCACCAGGTGATGATGAATTATGATATTAAAGATGACGATATAGAATAATACAACTGGACTAAATATGTATATTTTAATATGATTTAATAAATTAATGAGGTGGATTTTTTCATAGAATAAAAAATAAAATGTAGAGATACTAATAAGAATAGAGAAAATTTCCCATAAAAAATTGAATATTCTATAGGAGAAGCTAATCCCACCATGTTTAAAGAGGACCAATAAGTATTAATGGTGTATAAATTTCCTTTTAGATTTTCAGGATTAAAGAAATACTAGTTGATCAGGATGATGAGTTTTGAGCAGGTGCTTCCCACATAAAGAGTTAAGCTATATTCATAGAAAGGATAAGGATTAACCTATTTAGGAAAATCATAGCTGAGGTTATTTATTAGTCTAGACTAGCTACAATATTTTCAATTTCCAATAACCTGAGCTAAACTTGTAAGTTCAAACCAACGATGTTAAAAAAAATCTCTTATGGGGGGTAGCCCAATTTTTTAGGTTTTTAAATTTTATATTTTTAGGTGTAGGCACTCTCCCCAAAATATATTAAATTTAATTGAAAAAATCCTCCAATTTAACTTGATTCTTTTCATTTTTAGTTCTAAAATAATGGTATAACCAAGAAATAGGAAGAGATTGAATAATTTTCTTGATGATGATTCATGATGTGTGAAAAAAATTCATGATGGGAGATCATGATTTATGAAATAAAAGGAACATTGAAGTCATAAATTGGTAGAGACAGATGCTGAGTAGTCCAATTTGAGGTTTCATTAGGAGGAGGGTATGAGTTTTAATTCCTTATTTTACATACCCCCATATTTTTAAATTAGTTTTAGAGATTTTAACTGTGAATTGAATGCCCATACTTGAATTTTTTATTTAATACCTAATCTAGGAGATATGAAATTACTTAGGATAACAATTTCCCATATTTTATTTTTTCAAATAAATTTTAATGGGAAACATAAGGAAAAAACTAAATAGAGATAAACATGGGGATTTATATTTAAAAATCATGATATAAGGGAAATTTTTGATTTATGTAAATGATTTGTTTTGATATTTTCCATGTCATTAATTTATAATATTTTTGTTAATTGATTTTATTATTAGTTTTCATTCCCATGAGTGATTTTTCCAATCATTTTTTCTCATTCCTAAGACATTTTCTAAGCCTAATATTTCCAATTCTTTTCCCAGGTATATTTATTGAGTGTAACTTAGGAATGTTTTCTTCTAAAACATGATTTGAGTCTTGATGAATCTATTATTACACAGTGTCACTTTTTAAAATGATTGAAAAAATTTTATTATTTAATACCTTATCATGAGACCTATCCATACATTAATTATTCTTAATCACATATAATCCATGAATGACCTTGTTAGGTAAGATCCACATTATAAGCATAATTTATCCTTTCCCATCCTATTCTTTGTATTTTGAATAATTATAAAAATAATGAGTATGGGGGAGATAGTTCCATGGTGTAAGGGGAATACATGATAAAATAGATAGGTATGTGGGTTCTTTAATGGGATTTGGGAAAATTTTCATTATTATCATTCATTATATTCATTGAATAACCACTTGAAAAGAAATAAAATATAAAAAAGGTCATGTCTTTGGAAATTCAAAAAATCAACGTTTCTTGATTGGTGATCTTATTATAAATATTAAAAATAGTTTCATGTGTATATCACTTAGGATTGGGTAGTGTATGTGATAATTTTACCAATCCCAAATTTTGAAAAGAAAATAAAACATCAAGAGGGTTTTTTTTTCATTATGACTCATTGCTTTGTGAAATTTCTTTTAGTTTTGGGAAAATGGGGAGATTCCATTTTTAAAGAAATATTTTTTCATCCATATTTTAATTATTATCATGAAAATAAATTTAGAGTCAAGCCTCATTTTGAGATTTTTTATATATTTTACCTACCTACCCTTAATCCTCAGAGTCGCTTGATCCTAACAGTGAACCCCTCATGATTATTTGTTATTTTCTCTCTATGAGGTAGTGAAAGTAGATAAATTATAATACTATAGTAAGAAACATGATTCTATTTACATATATATATTGAGTGATGAGTGGAAAAATTTCAACATGAGGTAAATTACAATTGGACTGCACATTTAATGTGAATTAAAAAATATAAATGGAACGATGAAGAGGCATGGTCAATTCAAAATAAAGAAAGTAAAATACATGTTGAATTGATTTATTTGAAAAGATAGGAGTTGATGGAATTTTACTATATAATGATTGATTGTTTAATTCCCCTATTATCACTTTATTTTATTAACATTTCATTTAAATCATGTTAGGGTGAATTCACTTTGTAGAATATTGAGATTTCATTCTTGAGGATAATCTCAGATTCAAGTGTGTGTGTGTTTATGGGGGGGACAGATATATTTCATGAATATTATTTTGAATATAAAATTCATAATTTATATATTTAAATTATTAATTATTTAATATTTTATTTAAATTAGTATAGGTGAAAAAAATTATTGAATCCAACAAAAAATGATCTAAAAAATCATCATTCGCATTGTGTTATCTTCGGGAGAAGATTAAATGACTTGAAGAGGAGACTAGAGGAAACACAAGAAAAATAGAGTTGTAAAGAAGATTTTCATGATGAAAGATCATATTCACACTATGAATCATGGATAATTTCACTCATTTTGTCATCCCGTGAAATAGGATGGGGGGTAGGGGGAAAACCATGAAATTTCACAGAATGAAACTTAGGTTTATTCCATGAATACCAATGATAGTAAAAATATTCAGTGGACCTCCTATAAAATTTGACCAAATATTACAATGTTGACCAGAGAATCCTATATACATTTGAGATTGAAGCTGAAGGAATTTAATGTCTATATTTATAAAGGATTAAAGTCGACCTAAGAATCATTTATGCCACTAAATAAGAGGATTCTAGTACTGAAAAAGGGACTAATTCATATTTTTACCAGAGCATGAGGCAATGTACTTTGTTTTTTCCAAGTCTTTCATTGGTTATAGTATAATATTTAAATTCTATATTTCATTTATTTTCTCCCCCCTCACTCCCTCATGACTAGCATGAAATCCTAACTCCCAAACTATATTGGATGATTTAAATGAAGGGGGAGTGTGAGGTGAATTATTTTTATATAATCTTATTCATGTTTGGGTTTTTTTCATTTATAATTCATTTAAAGTTATTTCAAATTTATATCTCATGATATTATAAATTATCTTTTTAATTTCATAACTAATTCCTTGAGCTGGTTATAACCATTGAACGATTTAGGGAAATTATGTTTATAAATGGTATCGAGACACTTAATTTATTAATAACCTTAAGTACTTGGCAATGGGAAAAGTGGTATTTCTATGTTAAGGAGGAGATACCAAGACTAATGATATTTCTTGTCTTGATTCTGAAAAAAATTCTGAAAAATTGATTTAATTTTTAAATTCACTAGCACCAGAATTCAAAATCTACAGAACCTGGAACTCTTTATCAAATTTATTTCAAAACCAATCTATTTTCTTCACTCTCTTTATTAAAAAAACTTTAATAAATATTTATTTAATTTCTTAAAAATATACTTCCACTATATCTTGGGGTTGAACTCAAACTCATTACTTTCTATATTTAGTTATTTAGTCTCATTTGTTGGAGTAATTTATAAATTATTAAATTTTATTATCCTTGTATGATTTAATGACATAGTTTGGGGCCATCACCCCATACGTTTTCATAAGTAATTGAACTTGGATCTTCAAAACCTAGTTGAATGGTAACCAATGAAATTACATTCCTTATAGAAATTGGGATGAATTTCATTATAGATTAACCAGGTGATTCTATCTTATATGGTTGTGAGGACCACCTCCTGAACAAGGGTTTTTGCTAGATCCACTTCAAATAACACTTTTTAATAGTGAATTAATCTCTTTTTTTCTATTTCTCTATCCATTCTAATGGGAATTCTCAGTGATTATGAAATATCCCTTTGAATCCAAGGACTCCAATACAATAAATTTAGCTTATGAATGTGGATCCAGATGTAGGAATGAGTGTCACTAACATTGAAGGGATAAAAATTTCAATCCCATTATTAAATTTTTTGGAATCCTAGTTTCATGGATACATATCCAAATCTATATGCCTTATTTTTATATTCATCAGAGAGAGAGATGATATGGTAGTAACCCCCACCCATCACTATTATTTTAAAATCATTGAAACCACCAATCTCGGTGATTCTTTGGATAGATATTATAATTTCAACATCTTATCCTCTTTTAGTATAAAAATCATTAAAATGACCAAGATCCTTCAAATCTTTATCCCCTCTATAATTTCCTTCCAATTAATAGAAACACGATCCACACATCCTTTCTTGAAAACCCTCCCAAAGGAAGAGGCATTAAAGTCAAATCAAGTGAAGGATATAACTGATTTAACAAAATTAGAAAAGTTATTCTTTAAATCAACCATCCTTGAGACCATAGTGAAATATAAGGGTTTATTTGGTGCACAATGTTTTAAATGATACTTATGACCAAAAAATTTGAATGCTCTAGATGTGGAACTAGATTTTTCCCTTTTAAAATTTTCAACTAGGATCATGTGAGTGATTTCTAGAGGAATTTCCTACACCTTATTAATGCTCCATCAATTCAAAATAATAATAATAATAATATCTTATTATTATTTTTGTAATTAATTAATAATAATTCCTAAAACATAATGTGTAAATATATATTTTCCTATATATATAAATATTTTTACATTTATATAAAAACTATTTAGTTTTTAATTAATTATTTATTTTTTAAATGAAACATAAATAATAACACTATAATTATTATTATATACCCAACTAAAATTTAAACACAACAAGATTTCAATTTTAATTTAAAAAATTTCAAAATATCTTTTAAATTTTATCTCAATAAAAATTTTCTAGACCTTTACTGACCCATAATAATAAGGTTTATGACAATAGATTCTATAAAAGAAACATATGAAATTCTATCAATACTTTTTAACTCTTGAGAAGGATCATAAATATTCCTAATATTCTCTCCATTTATGACTGGTAAATATCCCATTTTGGATTTCTCCTTGCTAAACTTTTTTATCACATTACCAATTTATGTTTCTATACTATGTATAAGAAACCTCTTAGATCTTTCTCTATAGATCTCCATACCCAGTATTTTGGTAGCTTTATCCTTGTCTTTAATTGAGTAGAACTTACCAAAACACACCTTCATAGAGTGAAGTTTTCAGATTTCATTTATGATAAGTGAAATGTCATCCATATATAATACCAGAAAAACTAAAACAAACCCACTAATTAAATTGTATAGACAAGAATCATCCCCATTCTTGATGAAACCAAACTCTTTTATTGTATAATAAAACTTTATATTCGAACTCTGAGAAGTTCGCTTCAATCCATAAAAGGAACGTTGTATCTTACATATCTTATCTATATCATTTGGAACATAAAAACCTCTAGGATATATTATATATAAATCCATGACTAAAATAAAATTAAATAAAGTGTTTTTGACATCTATTTGATATATCTAATAATAAAAATGATATACTAATACAATAAACATTTGAATGGGATTTAACATCTCAAAAGGTGAAAAGGTTTCTTCATAGTCAATACCATGAATTTTATTATAACATTTTTCTAGTAGGTATTATTTATAAGTAGAAAATCATCTATCTATATAATTTCTATTATGGAAAACCTATTTACACCCTATGGGATCACCCCTTTAGGTACATCCATCAAGTTCCTAACTTGGTTAGTGTACATGGAGTTCATCTCACATTCCATGTCTTTGAACTATTACTCATAATCATAACTCTCTAAGACCTCATGCTAGCAAGTCGGTTCATCTCAAATAAACATTAACTAATTATAATTATCTATGAGAAATCCTTATCTCATGAGATCATGATGAATCATATCAAACCTTTGATGTTCTTGTGGGACTTGAGTCTGTTTATATTTTAAAACTCTTTAGGGAAATACCTAAAACTTCATCTCATGAACATTTCTTTTTTTGTTGGTATTTAACTTCTAAAAGTTCAAAATTTCTCCCACTAACTCCATGATTGAAAAATTACTTCTCAAGGAATATATAAAATTAGGCTAAAAACACTTTGTACATAGTATGTTTATGCAAATAATATCCCTTATTTTTCTTAGGATAACCATAAAATGAATACTTGTTATATTTGGATCCAATATTATCAAAATAAAAACATTGAATAACTTTTTTTCATACTTAAATCTTTATAAAAGTAAAGTTGATATGATTACCATAAAATAAATCATAGGGTGTGTTTATAACTACATTAGGTGGAATATGGTTTAGTAGAAATGATTTAGTCTCCAGATAATAACCAAAAAATGTAATAGGAAGATCTCATTGACTCTTCATTGATTAAACCATTTATAACAAGGTATGATTACACCTATTAGACACACCATTCCATTGTGATGTTCTAGGATGAGTGAGTCATGAAACAATTACACAATCCCTCAAATGGTAAATGAAATCCTGGATCAACTATTCACCAATATGATTTGATCATAGGATCTTTATAATTTTTACCAATTTATTATTTACTTAATTATGAAATTACTTAAGCTTTCAAAATGATGAAAACTATTATTCCACCAGAAACAAATATCCATATCAACTAAAATCATCAGTAAATGTAACTATATACCTAAAACCACCACTTAATTTCATTTTCATTCTTATTGGTCCACATACATTATCATGTATTAGATCCAATAGTCCACAAGACCTTTCATCTTTTCAACTAAAATATGCTTTGGTCATCTTTCCTAGTAAGTATAATTCACAATTTTCAAATGATTCATATTCGAATGGTTTCAATAATAAATATTTATATATTATTTGGATGTATTTATCATTTATATGTCTAAAGAAAAAATTCTAATGGTAGAAGAGATTAGAATCAACCCAGATGTTCTTATTTTGAATGTTATAAACATGACTATCAATATCTATAATATATAAACCATTTATCATATTTCCCATTCTATAAAAAATATCATTAATATATATAGAAAAACTATTTTTCTTAATAGTGAATGATAATCCATTCCTATACAAATAAGATAAAAAATCATTTTTCTATTTATGGAGGGAATATGTTTACAATTTTCCAATTCCAAGACTATTCCATTTGGTAAAGACATGTCATAAGTTTTGAACTAACATGAAAAAACACTTTCTCCATTATCGATAATAAGATCTACCACACCCTTTGTCAATTCCCTTATATGTCCATGTATTTTTTTATTAGTAAAAATATCTGATGCACACCCAATATATAATATACATGAGTCAAATATAGAGAAATAAATCTCTATAACATTTACATTCATATTCTCAGAATGATTCCCTTTTAGAATACTTATTAACATTTGATACCAATCTCTACATGTTCTATAAGTCAAACATATGATTGATTTTTATATGATTGTTAGGAAATAATCCAAAACCTATAATAGAGACATATCTATGGGTTAGTATCATATATTATATCATTTCATCAATTTTTTTTAATGAAATTACTCATATTAAAAAGGATGACACCAAAAATCATGTATATTTAGAGAGACAAGATCTATATTTCATTAAGTAATGATTCTTATTTGACATTTATTTGACCACTTTGTTATTTAGGTAGGGAAACATTACGATAATAATAGTTACGATTCTTAGACTACCAAGTAGGAAAATATTTTACCGAATCCATCATATTGATAAAATAAAATCTATCTATATATTATACAAAATCTTATGGTTTCCTACCTAATTTTCTCCCAAATAAAACACCAAGAACAGAAAAAAGACAATGTAGGGGCACTATAATTTGATAGAACCCACCCATGGATAATCCAATGTTACCTATTTCTTTATTTCCTTATAAATGATAATCCAGAGGCACCCAAAATTGGTATAACCTACCCAATTGGATAATCAATTTCTTCAAAAGTGCCTTTTTAGAAGGAATGTTAGAATAAGTATTTTGGGGGTTTAATTTTAAAATCTCAACTAAAATAATATAAATCATATTTATATTAAATTTATAACTATTTCATCTTATTCGATCTTTATCATCTCATGTTTTTAATTCCTTTATGTATGAATGGATCTAGTGATTTAGTTTCAAAATATCTATTATATCCACCATATCAATGTGTTCACACCAAATTAATGTGAAACTATTTATATAACCTACAAGTTTGTGTTATTCACCTAAATAAATATAAAAATATTCATAAATATCCAAATGAATCCTATTCATAAGGTACAAAAAATTTTCATTTAAAGATATACAGTTATACTATATTGGAAATATCCACACCCATATGCCCAGAGTAATAAATTTCTGACCCCTTACCTTTATAGAATGAGGCATATGAATCCAAGCCTATGGGTATTCTAGCAAAAAATCTCTCTCCTCAGGGAGAATTCACTCAAGAGATAATTGAATTGATGATTTATATAACACCTAATACACACAAATTATATTAAATAACTATTCTCACTCTTATAAATCTATAAAAAACTGAGGTCAATGTAGATGAAAATAAATCATATAGAGTCATAATTTTAATGCAATGAAAATATCCATCTTTCAGATGAAATTTATCACATAAATAAATCATACACAATATTTATATTTCTGAAACAATATACCAAACTTGAATATTAAAGGAATAAAGTAATAAATAAACACTAATTATTTTTAAAAACATAAGTAACCAATATAAACCTTTTCATATTTTATTTATTCATAGAAAAAAATCCTTTTTTAATTCCTAACATTTATAATTTATAAAAAGTTTATAAATTATAACCAAATTTATCAAAATATATTTTTTTTGAAATTTTTGTTCATATCTTATTTTATAAATATTAATCATATTATCAGTCATAAAATATGATTAATAGTGCAGTGGTGCAGACTCATGTACATATCATAATTTAAGATATGATATTAAATCATAAAATATGACACATATTGTATCTTATAATAGAAACTATTATATAATTCCAATCATATTTAATAATATAGAAGGTATTGTAAATATTCTATGACCCGTTATTTTTTATAAACCTATGACTGAAACAAATTTTATGATATCCCATATTGTAATATACATCACAGTTCAAAACTATAAGTAACCTCTATATCATACTTTATGATATAATGTTGTCATTCATTATGACTAGTCAAAATAGAATAATTTCTTTATATCATATTATATGATATGATTGCATAAGAATTACTATATATATTTCTTTAAAAAAATAGAAGATTTAACACATTAAATCCATGAAGAACATGGATTTTATGCCATTGGTGGGTTTGGGGGATCATCTAATGATCACTGTTAGTAGAAACTAACCATAAACATATCTAATGTATCTTCAAGGAAATAAATGCACAAAATTAAATGTATAACAACATACATATAAAGAAACGACACTAGATTCCCTCCTAAATATTAGGTTGATAAAGTTTGATGAAAATCACCAAATTAGTAAATAAATGTTTCCTACCTCTAATGGATTACACCAACCATTGGATATCAATTAAAAACTAGAGGTTTCTAAATCACTTGAAGGGGTGCTATCACTATCACTAGGGAGTGATGAATGAGGTACAAGTGATGAGAGTTTGTAAAAAGTTTTGCATGGAACTTATGATCAAAACCACCATAACAACCCAACCAAAGATAAGGGAATCCATTCCTTTCTATGATCTTCCTCAACACTCCTACTTAAATGAATAATGCATCATCCATGCCGAGTGTCATCAAATTCCTCCCATGAATTATGTCCCCTTGATGAATCCATTTTACTAGTTTAGTGAACATATTAAAATATATAATAATCCATTCATAATGGATTATAAAAAAAGAAAACTATGTGAGAGGATTATAAGGTTCATGCATCATATGTTGTAAAATCGTAAGAGTAAGAATTTTACTATAATATAGGGGATGGTAGTTTATAAAATAAAAAATAAAATTTTCACTAACCTCCTTAAGTTTTTTTATTAGATAAAGAGTTTGTTTAATTCATACTTTTAGAAAATTTTATAATCACAAATATAAACTTTACTTATCATGCACATATGAAGGAAAAAAACTTCTAAAAATAAGTAATAAAAAATCATATAAAACAAACATAAGAAAAATTACATGACCTTTTTAAAGAATATATACACTTTAAACTTAAGTGCTAAGGAAGTCAATAACTCTGAATTTAGGTATCTATGATTTTCACCTAATCATAAAGGACTATCTTTATTAAATAAGGCATCCCTCAATACTAAGATCATAAGAAACTCTATTTCCCTATCCTAGGGATCCCTCTATCACACTAGATCAGATTAACCTCTAACTCTCAAAACCTTGAGAGGCCTTGAAACAATTACAAACACAAAAATTCATAAGGAATTTTTAGAATATCCTCATAGTGGATACCTTAAGAAATATACTCACAAAATAATTAAAATGAATTAATATCAAATTAAAATATGTTACAAAAATATTCATATTAATTTTTTGTTCGTTAGTGATGAAAAATATCTCTTCTTCTCAAAGGTTTATTTTATTTATAGGAATTATTTCAGCAGTAATATTCTATATTCTTCAGATTTAGTTGCAAAAAATTTGGAAGAAATCAACATCTCTTGAAATTTTTAGCATATCTTAATATGATGGTTGCCTTGATTGAACTATTTCAATGATGTAGAATTATATCTAATAAAAATAACTTCATTTTTATAATGGAATTAAATTTTTTCATACAATGGGATGGAATTTTTTCATATGGTAAAATATAATTCTTCATATGATAGATTGTATGGATGTTCATCTGGAAATAATGTCTGCCTCCATCTGATGAAGTTTGTTCAGTAGTCTTTGAAAAACTTACACTGATGGAATTTTTTATACTTTTACTTCTGAACTTTTATAAATCTTCATATGATGAAGGTTTTAATCTTTTTTTTTCGATACATTCATCTTCGATTGTAGAAGTACTCCATCTGATAAACATGTGCTTCTATATCTGGTAAAATTACTTTCCTAAAATAACATTCTAAAACTAAGGAATTATAAAAGTTAGTAAAATAAATAATTTGAGTAAGTGTGTTGTGATTTTAGTAAATAATCTTAGAAAGTATTTAAAGTAAACTTTGGACTCAATAATATCCCCATTTTTGAAAAGAAAAAATAACAACTTTAAAAGATAGAAATTAGAATTTTGAAATACTTACTCCCCTGACTTGTATATTTTTGAAAATTACCTATTTTCTCCTCTTAATATATTTCTCTCCATTTATTTATTTCTCCCCCTTTTTTGAATTTTTTTTCATAAAGTTTTTTCAGATGCTATTTTTTCAAAATTCTCTCACCCTTTATGATTTTAAAAAATGTGATATATCATGTTCTTGAAATATTAGAAAAATAAATAATATCTATGAAACAATTATATATATATATATATGAAAAAATATTGATAAAAAATATGATAAGATATTCATCTAAATAATAACATCCATTATAAATTATATGAAAGAATTTTTTCCAAAAAAAGTAATAAAAATTGGGTTTTAAGTTATTATAATCTTCCAAGAGTTCATTAGAAAAAATTATTCTTTCTTTGAAATCTTCTTAATAATGACTTTGTGCTTCTCCACATATTCATGAAACTTTTATGTCTTGGTAGAAATGTATTTTAGATTTCCCACCTCTTCTTCAAGAACTTGAAACTTACTATTCTCAAACTTCATCTTGGTAATCGTTTAATCTAGTGGTTCCTTAGCTTCTACACTTATTCTTATAAGGTTTTAATTCTCTTCCTCTATTCTATAATTTCATCATCTTGAGTCATTGTGAGTGAATTAAGTTTTTCAATAGATCTTGAAATTTCATCAACTTCAGAACCCACATGCCTTTCAAGATTTAAAATTTATTTTTTGACTTTATTATGCCATTAATTTATTAATAATAGAACTTTATATTTATTTCTATATTATTGATCCATCTAACAACTTGTTTCAACTTAGTTGACTCTAATTTTAATTTTCAATTTAATTCTTCCTAATTCCAAATCAAAGTTTCAGAAACCTATTTAATTGTGTTTAAATTTACCAAAAATTCAATATTTCCTTCATATACTTTCATATCTCTTTAATTTCATAAAGAAAATGAATATAATATTCAATATATTTTAAAATTTCATTGAAATAACTTAATCTCATTTCTATTCTTTTGGGATTTATATTGGGAGCAGAATGAGTTAAATTAGAGTAAATTTATAGAATAGATGGAGTTGGAGGTCTTGAAGTTCCAAATTATTCTTATCTTTCACTAATTTGTTATTTAGAAACTTCCATCACTTAATATTAATTATTTATTTATTGTTTTTTTGAATCCTCTATGTTGGATTGTTTTGTTTAATAAAATTGATATTTTTATTCGGAAGTTTTATCTTCATTCCAAATCATTAGAGAGAGATCCTTCTCAAATTGAGATGATAAGGAGGTTGAAGAAGTAGATGACATTTCCACTATATATAAATACTTTTTAAAATATTTATAAATCTATTATTCTTTCCTATTATTACTTTTACATTTATTTTAAACAAAATTTTCAATTGTAGATTCCATATTTTTAGACTGAGTCTTTTCTTCAACAACTTATTTTCATTTATTCTTTTGAACTATATAAGGTTTTACTAAGCCTTGTGATGATATTCCTTCTAGTTGAAAAATGGTAAAAGGGGAAATATATATATGTATAATGGTATGAGGAGATAATTGAGGATAAATAATAACTTTTAAATGTTCTTGTTCTACCCTTTTTAAAAAATCTTTAGCAAACCTGGCTTACTTATCATTTATTTACTGGATTTTCTTCTTTTATTCCCCACAAAGTTTCTTATAATTTTATTTATTGATATAAAAGAAATCAGGGTTATCTAGTTCAAAACAAAGATAATAAAGTTTCTTTTCTTCTTTATTTTTCATGAAAGCAGAAAATTCATCATCAGACGTATTCTTGTCTTTATTCTTAGGAAATGTATGGGAAAATGCATCTAACTTTATTTTTTCAAAAAATTTTTCTTTCAGATTTATTATTTATATTTTAGATGAATCTTTATGTAACTTGTCAAAAAATTTCTTTAGAGATGGAGCAAACATAATTCCTATCTTGTTTCTTGTTCCCTCACCAATAAAATAAACTTTCTCCCTCACCAGAGTTTATTTTTTTTTGATTTTATATACTTCCATAGAGTTTATCAAAAATCTATTTATGAAAATTGGGAATAAGAGATTATTAAACATTGTAGTCCCAAGCTTTATAGACCCTATTAACTGAAATAAAAACTTCACTTGGTTGAATTTCCTAATATTCTATAAGAAATAAAAAACATAAATGTCTTTCTCTTTCAGCACATCTCTATCCCATTTCCTTGGAATGAGATTAGTTTTTACCAAAATTTATATTATTCACACATCTAGAAAATGATATTGAACTTTTCTAACTTTTTTATAAGAAGCAAACAAGGAAGTTTGTATATTATATTTTTTAGAACATTATAACTTGTTAGACAATTTATGAGTTACTATGTTTGCATCACTTTCATAAGGAATTCTAATCAACTTAGATACTTGATGAATATTAAATTTATTTAACTCTATAAATAGAGAAAAAGTGGAAACCTTAATACTTTACACTTTATTGAACTCAACTAAAGAATATAATTATCTTAAAATCTCTAGAAAATGGGGAACAAAACTATATTTTCATCAAAAATATCTTCCTATCCATGAAAAAGATGTAGAATTTAGTAAAGAGTCATATTTTTCATACCAAAATATTTTTATTAGTCTTTTTTATATCTATTATATCAAAAATATCACTTTAGGATGAATTTTTTCCGATTAAACAAAATTTAAAAGAATTTAATGAACTTTGAAAGAATTGGATAGAGAAATATCAGATTGGCGAGAGCAATTGTTAAAGATTGATGGTGAAGGTATGGTGACCCACACCCCTTTAAATAGACTTAAGAAGAGATATTATTAAAATTATCTAGATCTAGTGGTTTGTAAATAAACCCTTATTGAGATCAATGGTTTATATTACTTCTTAAAAGATGAAAATTTGAAATCTTAGAGTTTTAAAAATAAATGTATATATTTTATCAGATAAAAAATACTCATGAAATTTAAAATTTTTTAAATAAAAATTTAGATATATTTTTCATTAAAAGTTATCAACATAAAAAGAAGTTAACAATATATAGGAAAACTAACTAAAGATTAAGAAAAATTACCTCTCTGATTTTTTTATAAAATATATTTAGGAACATTTGTCTGGTGATTGTAACTTCTTGGTTTTCCAGAAAACATTTTCTGAAAGTTTTAAGAAGAGATTGTCAAATTTTTTTAAGGAAATTATGTTTTACAACATTTTAAGAAATTTTTTTCTCAATATGTATAAGGAATGTTTTTCTATAAAGTTTTTAAGAAATATTTATCAGAATTTTTTTAAGAGAATTATTTCAGAAATGAAAAAAACATTTGAAAAAATATAAAAAAACATAAAATTTTCAAAAAACATAGTAAAAAATAAACCCCCAAATTTTAAATAAGGTTTTTTTACTATAAATAGATTGTTAAAAAAGAAATAGATATGAATGATCATTTTATATTAACCATTATTAACAACTATTTAATATATTTAAACATATTAAAATTAAGCAGTCTTTATAAAAATATTAGAAAATATTTCTTATGTTCCAATGAATTGTAAAATCATATCTTCTTTTTATGTATGATCCCAAAGGAAATCATGTCTTATATTTTATTTCTTAGCTCATTCTTTATTTTTTTTATTTTTAATTAAAGCTATGACACTTTTATTATTAAACAAAATTAGAGTTTTTTAAAAACTCATGCCCAAATTATTGAGTGTGTGTTTCAAACACAACACATGATCACAAGAACTTAAAACCGACACATATTAATATTTATTAGTGGAAAGTGCTAATGAGTATTGTTTCTTACAAGGCCAATACAATAAATCATCTCCAAAGAAATTAAAAGTTCTATATTTACTTTTTCTATCCATTTTACATCTAACAAAATCAATATTTAAAAAACGTTTTAAATAAAAATAATTTCAAGATATATAAATTATACCAAGATCTATAGTTTCCTTAAGGTAATGAAAAAAATCATTTAACAACTTTAATATGGTATTATTTTGTATTTTATTGATATGTTGTACATAATTATATAGAAAAAAATAAATCTGGATAACTGACTATAAGGTACAATAAACTACCTTCATTCTTCTAAAAGTATTTTGATTAACTAGTTTCCCATATTCATCAAGATCAATATTTATCAAAGTCCTGATAAGAGTAATAATATTTTTATTATTTTCATAACCAAATTTTTTAAGAAGATATTTTATATAATTTTTTTGAGATATGAAATTTCCTTCTGGTTTTTGATAAATTTGAAAATCAAAGAAAAAATTTAGTTCACCCAATATGATTATTTCAAACATAGATTTAATAATACCTACAAAGAAACTAGTAAGTTATTTTTGAGTGGAGCAGATTATAATTCCATTGATATTAATTTAAAAAATTATTGTATATTTGATTTTTTTAGTAAAAAGTCTCAGTTCATTGGATACCTTAGTAAAATTATATTGTAAAAAAAATTTATTTTATTTATCATACCAAGATCTTGGGGATTTTTTGAGTCCATAGATCACCTTAGTAAGTTTAAAAACATGATCTGAAGATTTTTTTTCAAAACTAGGTGGTTGTTATACATAAACTTCCCCCCTGAACATATCCATTAAGGAAATAAAAATCCACATGCATTTGAAAAAGGGTGAAATTCATGAATTCTGCATAAGTTAGAAGTATATGAATAACTTCAAGTATAGCTACTGGAGAATACTTTTCTTCATTTTTTATGAATTCCTTTTGACTATAAACCTTTACAAAAGTCTTTATTTATTTCCAACTATTACTCCATTTGCATCGCATTAATTAAATAAAACCTATTTTACACCAATTACTATAGAATATTTAGGACATTAAAATAATGTCCAAACATGATTTATCTCAAATTTATTAAGTGAATCCTACATATCCTATATCTAATATTCACCACTTAAAGCCTCCTTAGGAGTTTTAGGTTCAAATTGTGATACGAATACACATTGTTCAATTTTATTTCTTAATAAAATTCTTGTTTTAGTTGGTTTACCTACATCACTAATGATATAATAAAGGGGATTATTCTTAAGGAATATATGAATTCTTGGGTTTTTAAAACTTTTCTCTTCAAAAACATGTTGAAATTTTTGAGGCACAACTTTAGAAAATATTTCTTCAGTTTTTCTCTCATGTGAAGAATTTTTCAACATAGGTTGAAACATTTTTAGTAAAATCATATAAAGATTTTGTTTTAGTTTGTTTGAAAATAAAAGGATCACTATCATCAACTTTGACATGGACATTTTATTCAATAGTACTTGTATTTTAATTAATAACTATATAATTATTATTTGTTATAGAATAACCAAGAAAAATTTCTTCATTATATTTTTTTTTCAAACTTATATAAATTTAATTTAGTATTTATAATGAATACTTTGCATTTAAAAACTACTAAGTAAGAATATTTTGGATTTATTCTTGACTAAAACTCAAAAGGATTTTTATTTATATAAGGTCAAAGTAAAACATGATTTAAATTATAACAGGAAGTACCAGCTATTTCAACCCAATTTGTTTTGCAATTGAATATTCACCCAACATGGTTCTAATAATCTTACAAAGATCTATTTTTTTTATTTCAACTAAAACATTTTTTTGAGGTACTTTAGGTTATACAAATTTATGTATTAAAATTTTTTTACTATGAAAAGTTTCAAAATTAGAATTTAAAAATTATCCACAATGATCACTACGGATAGTTACCAATGGTAGGATTTTCCCATTTTTAAAATGGGTTAAAAAAATTTTAAAATCAAAAAAGGATTTTGATTTTTTTTCTTGAAAATATACCTAGGTATATATAATGTAGTCATTAGCTAAAACGTATATATAGAATTTTACATGAATAATTCTAGTTTGTGTTGGAAGAAATAAATACACGTTCACTTACTATAAAGCATCAACAATTAAAACTTCACTAATAGATTTAAAACTTGACTTATGTTGCTTTTGAAATTGATAAAGATCGCAAAATTTATAAGAACTAAACCTAATATCTATTATATCTATTACTAGTTCTTTGTTAAAAGGTTTTACCAAGTTCTAACATTACACATTTCTAACATTACAATATCCTAACCTTCTATATCATAACCAAGATTGATCCTCTATTATACTAAGGAAAGGTAGATCTTGGATTATAATGTATTCTTTGTTTAAAGTGTAAACATTATCATTACTATTGGTAGAAATAATTAATTTACCTTCCAAACATTAAACAATACATTTATCATTCCTGAAGATCACAAGGTAACCTTTATCACATAATTTAGTTATGATAATAAATTATAGTGACCTAAGCTTTTCGTACATGGATATTACATATTTTTAGATGAATATTCAATACATTACACAAACATATGCCTGAGGACCATAATAGTAGTATGTCTTTAGATAATAGGTGAAAAATATTCTAATTTGGTGAAATATCATCAACATATCCCATAAAGATCTTTCCCTTTAGTACTCTTCACAGGCATACCATACATAGAACCTTTCTTCATAACCTGAGGAAATAAAACATAAGAAAGGGTAGGTTCATATGCTTAGTAAGGGAAAATTAAGAAGATATGAAAAAATAACAAGAACATAATGATATGAGACATGAAAATAACCTTTGAAAACCATACAATACATGCCAAAGATCATAATCTTAAGTCATGATATAAATATTGGTAGTTCATAAGACACGAGTCATAAAGAAATCAAAGATAATAATCCAAGAGAGCATAACATTATAATTATACATGGAATTGTGGCATACAGATAAGCATAAAAAATATTATGAAAAGGCTAGCCTCAATATATTCACAACATTTTATGCTTGAGCTAACCAACCATGTACCTACTTGAATATTAGGCTAACCACTTCTATACCCTATTTTTTAGGATTGTGCTAACCATTGGTGTATCCTCTTTTTTGGGCTTGGGATAACCACCCAACTACCCTCTAAGATTATAGAAAATTTATCATTACCCAATGAATTGTATGGAGATATAGGACCCACCCTTCACATAATTAAAATCATACATATGTATTCCAAAAGATCATAAAATATTTATCATATTATAACCCATAAAATGAAAATGGGTTTTATAAACATTTCATCATATCATAACCTGTGGAAAAGAGACAGATTTTCTAATAATTTCATCATTTCATCATAGAATAGCCCATGAAAAGAAGATGATTTCATAAGCATCGAATCATGGTATAACCGATGGAATATAAATAGGTTTCATAAACATATTGAAATAAAAAAAAATTATAAAAATAATAAGAATGGTATCCTTGATTCATATCCCTAGCAAAGCATAAGTTACATCAAAGGATGTCACATTAGAAGGAAAATGATTTTGTAAGATCATTTAAAAAATTTCTTGAAAAAAATAATATTTCTTTTAAACCAACTTTTTGAAATATAAAACATTATTAAAATCCTTTTTATTTGAAAAAAACTTTGAAAACTTATAAAGGAAGCTTTGAAAATCATTTAAAACTTTTATTGATAAAAATATCATTTACTCTTTGAAAAAATATTTTTATAACATAAAATAGTTTGAAAATACTTTTATTTTAAAATACCTTTGAAAACTTATAAAGGAAGCTTGAAATAAAATAATGGTCATGATGATGGGAAGATTCTTTCACGCCATATACTTTAAAATAAAGTATCCTTTCTCATTTTTGGTAAAATACAATGGGATTTATTTGAAAAAAAACAAATATTAATTTTAAAACATTTTTTAAATGTAAAACATTGGTTAAAATTTATTTAATAAATTATTTTAATAATTTCAAAAAAAAAATTCCAAGCAATTTTTTGAAAATATGGTTTTGGAAGAAAAATAGGCTTACAAATTAGGTGAGAAATATAGTCTGATTTTATTAAAAACATATTCTAACTTATTTTAAGTTCCAAAGAGTGGAAAATGATAATATTACTTGAAATATAATGAATAACTATAGGAGAATAAAAATCATGATTTTATTGAGTGATGGATCATAATATTTTATCCTTAGAAACATAATCACAAACAAATCCCGATAAATGATAATATTGTAACATAAAATCATTACCACTTTGGTAACATTGAATTGTAATAACCATGAAAGAATAAAGTTAAATGAAACATATAATATAATTATAATAAATAAATTAATTTTATTAAATATCAAATGGGAAGTATATACACCTCACAAAATAATATCGATGCATAACATAACATAAGTCTTAAAGAAGGAAAATTAAGACAAAGATCCCTTACCACTTTAGTAATATTTTGAATCATAATCCCCAATAAATAATAACATAAGACGAAACTTTAAAATTAATTAAAATTATGGGATTCATTATATAACATGTTTAAGGGTCAGTATATACACCAAAAAAATAAACGAGTGGTGAATTTTCATATGTCTCCTAAAAATAAAAGAGAGACAAGAAATCCCTTTCCTTAAGTCTTGACTTCTATCGTACATGTTAAAAACTCCTCTATAATAAATATAAGTTTATTTTACATATATTTTAAAATAATATTTATATATATCATACCATATATGAGTTTCTTATGACCTTTTATTACCCGTTTATTAACAATTCAACGTTAAAGTTATGCTTTGGGAAATAACCACTTCATTTTTCGTATATGTTTTGATTTGTTATTTTTGATCCTATTAATTTGATCATAGTTAAATAATATCAAAAATTTTAAACATGATATGAATTTCATATATATATTCATTATATATGTATTTATAGAAATTATAAATTATAGAGATAGAAAATGAAATACACCGTTCATCGAGATAGTAGGCCATACAAAGACATGAACACTATTTCCATTTTATCATATTATTGAAAAAAAGAAAGGTAAATGATTTATTATAATTAAATTTTAATTTTTATGACATATATATTACATATTTTAATTAAAATTATACATATTACCTTCCACATAAAGCATAAACGAATCACATCGCTTCACGAGGCGGTAGTCCACCGTACACACGAGCGACGTTATTGTATTCCCAAAAAATGGAAAACATTAATATATGTGTGATATAGTAATTAAAAATGAATAATAATATCATAAATATCATATATAAACAATAAATAAATCATTATAACTATAATTTATATATGGTAATTGAAAAATGAATGACATCGGTTCGTGTGACGGTAGTCCGCCGTACACACGAACACTGATTTCATAACCCATTTGATGGAAGTGGAGATGTTTTTTGGTCCGGAAAATAAGATAAAAAACTATAATTATATGTAATATAATTAGGTTATTATATAATTATGATATAATAATAATTTAAGTGGGTGTTGGGAGAAATAAAACAAAAATTCTCATTGATGAACGTTATCACTTCTTTGGGTATCCTTCTTAGGTTTGCACCAAAATCCTTCCTAGGTTGGATTTATGTCCAAACTAAGATTTATAGAATTAAAATATGGATTTTGGAAAGTTTTTTAGGATGATATTTTTCAAAACAATATTGTTATAAGGTGTCAAGAGGAGAGTAGAATGAGTGGCCTTTTATAAGTGAGGTGAGTGACACACTTATAAATCTTTTTGAAAGAAATAATTTCACCCACATTTTTTTCTTGTCAATAAGATCCAATAATGGACCATTATAAATTATAGAATTTATAAGGTATATATATTTCCAAACAATGGGTTTTGGACAAGTTTTAGGTTATTTTTAACCATTATCTTTTTAGTTTAACCCTCGATAAACCCATTTTTACCTTAACTGTGGTAAATATTTTTTACTATTTTACTATTCAATTTAATAAAAAATTAAGTTTATTTTTTATAATATAAATTATTTTTATTATAAATATGGAATCCATTTTTTCAAATTTCAATCACAAAAATTTAAAAATTTATTTTAAAATTAATCTCGTAGACGTGATGAAAAAGCGAGTTTTTAAAGAGAAAATGTTTAAAAGTTTATAAAGTTTTTATATAAAAATGCAATATAAAATTGATTCTAATGACCTAAATTGGATTTATTGATATATTATTAAACAAATTTTAATTTAAAACTAATTTTAAATATAATTTAACTTTATAAAATAATTAAATTAAAAGATATATTTTAATTAAAATTCAGTGTTTTTCACTATTCATCAAAAAATGAAACTTTTTAGAAAAATACCAAAAAAATCACATTAAGATAATTTTTAAATAAATATTTAAAAAATTATATTTATTTTATCAAATTAATTTTTAAAAATTGGTAAAAATTAATTTTAAATTATGTGCACAAAGTGTGACTAAAATGTCCTTTAGAAAAAATACAGTTTTTTTAGAAAACATTTCTTTTTCTTTTAAATGATTTTTATTTTATTTATAATAAATATTTAGATATAATTTTAATAATTTACTTTGTAATATTTATTCCATACTTTTTCAATGGATGGGTGATAATTATCAAATTAAATATCAATATTTTATTAATATGCCACGTTTCATTTAAACTCGATATTGCATGTAACACAAGATAAAATTAGTGTTATGTGTAATTTAAGATAAAAAAAGTGTTGCATGTAAAGTAATATTATATTAGTGCTTCATGTAAGGAAATATTAACTCGGTGTATCCTATAATGAAAACTATATAAAATATTATATTTTTTGAAATAAAATATTTCAAAAAATCTCAACGTGTTACATTATACCCCCTTAAAATGAATTTCTCCCTCGAAATTCATCACTTTGGTTAAAAAAACTGAGGATACTTCTGGATCATTACGTCCTCATATTTCCACATAGATTCCATAAGCTAGTGATTTTTCTATTAAACATTAACCATGAAAGTGGTCTTATTTCATATAACTTTCTTTTTAATCTAGAGTCACTACTAATTATTCCTCATAAAAAAATATATTGCTCCAGTGGTATGAAATATGAGTTTAGTACATGTGATGGATCAGGTTTTTAATTCCTCAATAGAGGTACATATAACACCTAATATAGGTTTAGTGGAAGTTACAAATGATATGATACTATCCTAGTATGATCAAGTATTTCAAATGGACCGATATACCTAGGGCTCAATTTTCCCTTTTTTTCTTCCATAGAGAAATTCCTAGAATGAACTTATCAAAAACATAAAACTCTACATCACACTAAAGAACATCAACATAAAAGTTCTATCTAATTTGTGTTTCCTTACATATTTTTTAATTTCTCTAATCTTCTCTTCAATTTAATTATCTAGTTGAGGTCCCAATAGTTTTATTTCTGTAATTTCATTCCACTATGTTGGAGTTCTATATTTATTTCCATAAATGACTTCATAAAGAACCATATGGATACTTGAGTGAAATCTATTATTATAATAAAACTCAAATTGAGGAAGGTGTTTATCCCAACCACCCTTAACATCCATAAAACATGATTATAACATATCCTCTAGGGTTTGAATTATTCTCTCAAACTGACAATCTGTTTGAGGATGATATGAAATTATAAAAATAAAATCTACATTTAGATCTTATTGAATACTTTTCCAAAACATTGAGGTAAACATTAGATCCCAACTATATATAATTAGAGGTGATACTCCATGTAAACTTACTACTTAATTTATATTCAGGAAAGCTGTTGAAGAGAGAATTCTTCTTTGATAGTAATAAAGTGTACTTAAATCGTATGGTTATCTACTGTAACCCATAATCAACTCATCATCAATGATAAGATAAACCCTAATAGTTACCAATACCTTTAATCATATGTACAAAAAGTGTTATAGAAATTCCCCCTAAAATAACTTTGTCACTACATATAAAACTAAAGGGTTTCATTACCACAATTGTATCTTAAAATATCCTTAATATTGATAAAATTACACCATATAAAACCTCAAAAGGGGTGTCAATTAATTTTAACTTATGATAAAACTTATACTCATAATCCCAAGATGGTATCCATAACTCTTAAGTTAATCTTACCTGGAGAGATATATGCTTCCATAAGATAATTCACCCTTCATTACTTAAATACTCTCTTATCTTATACAAGAATATTTCCATTGGAATCTTGGGTTCAATATTGTACCGATATAATATGAAATATGATTTCATTATTCCATAATTCATGTATAGGGAGATAATCTCATGATTTTTTATTAAAGGACACAAAAAAAGATTTTCATAGGGCCCATTCATACAAAATCAAACATGAAATTCACAACTAAGGAGGGGAGGATTAGTGTGTCCTAATTATCATGATTCACTTCAACTGCCATGGTTCAATAAGTTCTTTCATTTTTTCCTTTTTATTTAGAGGTTTTTATGGATTTTCATCCTCCTTAACCCTTGGTTTTCGGAATTTATTCACATAATTCCCATAATCCTTACATTTGAAACACTAGTGTGTGGGTGGTGCATTATATTCATCTTTCTATCTATTTGAAACATTAGATAACTTATTACCATCACTTCGATATTCAATTACCTGTTGAACTTCCCTTACAAACTTAAAACATTTACTAGTAACCTTAAAATAATTTCCTCTATTCTTCTTACCACACTTTGAGCATAAAGAAAACATCATATTCTTATCTCTATGGTTTTTAGATTTTCCATTGATTTCTATTTTTATCTTATCAAAACCACATGATTGATTCATTACTCTAACCTTTATTCCCAACTTGATATCAAATAAAACCATCTCTTCATAGATAATGAATTCCCTTATGTCTAATTCACTCTAGAGACTTGGTTTTAAGACACTGGAGAATTGAACAACCTTATATTCATGTTGGATGATAATACCAGAAGCACACCTTGAAAGCCTTATAAAATTGGCCTCATAGGTACTAATAAATTCATCATCCTTTTACTTGAGCTCAAATAACTCCTTTTACATATTCATATGAAGAATAAAAGGAAAGTAATTATTGTAAAATAAATTCTTGAACTTATCCCAATACAAGGATTCAATTTTACCCTATTACCTCATATTATTGATAAGATTACACCATTGATCCACTTCACCATCCCAATTGTAGACAACCAAAATGAAAATTTCATGTTCTAAACACTATAGAATAGAAAATATATTTTTAGTTGTTCTGATCCATTATTTAGTAACAAGTGGATCAGAAGACCCACTAAAAGATGGTGGATGTTTCCTCATGAAGGACTCAACATAATATTGTTCCCTCCTTTGTACATTTGAAAGTCCAACCCAATTAACAGCTTGAGAAAGTTGTGTGAGCATAGAAATGAGATTTTTCATTCTATATCCCATAAAATTTGGCTTCTCCAAAGGACAATAATTTAATTGTTCATCGCACTTAGCATTAACATGGTTCTTTCATGTTCCAACCATTGACTAAAACTAAAAATAATGGTGTAAGAAAAAATAATCATAGTGGGGAACCACATAATCATGAAAAATCACTTATTGGATATCTAAATCATGACACCTTCTATAATCTATGACACCTTAGGTTTATACTAGGTCATTCATAGTCATCATCTACTTAAATCCTTCACGATGGTTCATAAAGATTTTGTGAATTTCCAAAGAGTATCCCCTAGGAGTGTCAAACCAAGTGTGCAGTAAGGACCTTTATTATACACCAGGTGGCGATTGAGTCCATATCAATATTACATTTCAAAATTATTAACCCTAGGTACCTCTTTCCAGAGCCACATTCACTTGCAGTATCTAGACATGTATGTAATTTATTGGAAACTACTTGCTCTATCCTTTACCAAAATTCTAAGAAATTTTTCTATAATTTGACTCATCATTAGAATTATACTTATATACAACCCTATAAATATCCTTAGAAATATCCCTAGGTATATCAATAAAGTTTTCTAATATGAGTTTCTAAAGGTTAACTAAACATATTCTATATTTACAACTATAGAGTCCCCGGATTTTCATACATAGATATTACATCTTTTTAGGTGAATATTCAATACATTACAAAACACATGCCTAAGGACCATAATATTTTAGTGTATTTGGAGACTAGGTATAAAATATTATAATTTGGTGAAATACCTTAAAAATATTCCATAAATATTTTCCCCTTTATTACTTTTCACAAACATACCCTATTTAGAACTTTTCTTCATAACCTAAGGAAAGGAAACATAATAAAGGGTGAGCCCGAATATTTAATAAGGGTAAAAAAAGATATACATAAGTATAACATGAAAATAAAAGTATGATACATGATAATAACCATTGAAAACGATACCCTGCATATAAAAGATCATAATATTGTGTCATGACATAAATTTTGGAAATTCATAAGACATGAGTCCTAAGGAAATGAAAGAACATGATCCAAGAAAGAATAACATTGGCACATAACATGGAATTGTGGCATACACATAATCATATAAAATACTATTTTAAGGATACCCATCAACACATTCATAACATGTTAGGCTTGGGATAACTACCCATGTACCTACTTTGGGCTTGGGGAAACCACATGTGTACCCTATTTTTCTAGCATGGGATATCCTCATGTCTACCCTACTTTTTGGGCTTGGAATAACCACCCATGTATCCTATGATCTCATAGAACATTTATCATTACCCAATGCATTGTAGGGAGATATAGGTCCCAACCATAACATAATGAAAATAATACATATGTGTGCCAAAATATCATAAAATATTCATCATATCATATCTCATGAAATGAAAATGGGTTTCATAAACATTTCATCATATCATAACCTATGGAAATGAGACAGGTATCTTAATCATTTAATCTTTTCATTATATCATAACCAGTTTAAATAAGTGGGTTTCATAATCATTTTATCACGATATAACCTATAGAAGAGAAACAAGTTTCATAAACATCTTGTAACCATAAAATATTTAGAGAAATAATAATAATTGTATCCACGGTTTATATCCCTAGAAAAGAATAAGTTATTTTAAAGGATGTCATTTTAAATAAAAAATTATTTCAAAATATCATTTAGAACATTTCATAAGGAAAATAATATTTCTTTGAAACTCACTTTTTAAAACATAAAACACTTTAAAGATAGTTTTCTTTGAAAATAACCATGAAAACTTATAAAGGAAGCTTTAAAAATCATTTAAAACATTTATTGAGGAAAATATCATTTCCGATTTGAAAAAACTTTTTTAAAATTATTTTTTTTGAAAATAATTTTCTTTTAAAATAACCTTTAAAACTTATAAATGAATCTTCAAATAAAATAATTTTCATGATTATGGGAACATTTTTTCTTTTTGTACACATTAAAATAAATATTCCTTTCTCATTTTTAGTAAAAGGAAAATGGTAATTTTTCGGTAAAAGACTTGAATATTCCTTTTAGTATTTTTAAAAAAAGTAAAACATGGGTAAAAATTTCTTTAATAAATCCTTTGGATAATGTTAAAACATTTTCGAAAACTTTTTTATGAAAACATGGTTTTGGAATAAAAATGGGTTTTCAACTGAGACATGAAATAAAGTTGGATTTTCTTACAAATATGTTCTTAGTTATTTTAAGTACCAAAGAGTGAAAATATGGTACTATTACTTGAAAATATAATGAATAATAATAGGATAAGAAAATTCATGTTTTTCTTGAGTTATGGATCATAATATTTTATCATTAGAAACATAATCATACACAATCCTGATAAATGATGAGATTGCGGCATAAAAAAATTACCACTTTGGTAACTTTGAATCGTAAGACCCATGAAAGAATAAAATTAAATGAAACTTAGAATATCATGATAATAACTAAATTAATTATATTACATTTAAAAGGATATTTATACACACCTCAAAAAATAATATAGGTTAACAACATAACATATGTCACAAAGAATAAAATTGAGAGAAAGACCCCTTACCACTTTAGTAATATTTTGAATTATAATAATAAATAAATAATAAAATCAAATTAATATATAAATATCATGAAAATGATGGTATTAATGATATGAAATTTCAAAGGTGTAGTATATAACCCACACAAAATAAACTAGTGGTGAATTTTCATATGTCTCCTAGAAATAAAAGAGAGATTAGAAATCCATTACCTTAAGTATTGACTTCCATAGTACACATTAAAAACTTCTGTATAATAAATATAATTTCATTATAAATTTATTAGATAAAAATATTTATATATATCATTCCATATATGAGTTTCTTATGACCTTTTATAACCTTTTTATTAACAATTCCTTGTAAAAGTTACGTTTTGGGTAATAACTGCCTTTTCTTCATATATGTTTTAATTTGTTATTTTTTTCCTCTTAATTTGATCATGGTTAAATCATATAAATAATTTTAACCATGATATAAATATATTATATATTCAGTATATATTTATTTATAGTAATCTATAAAATATAGATATAGAAATTGAAATACATCATTCATGGAGACAGTGAGTTGAATGTACGCATGAACGTTGTTTCCATTTTATTGATGTGTTGAAATAAAGAAAGTTAAATGATATATTATCATTTTAAAATATATTTTATGTCATATATACCACAAATTTTCCTTAAAAACATCCTTATTACCTTCTATGTAAAGCGTGAATGAATCACATCGCTTCGCGATATAGTAGTTCGATATACACAGGAACAATGTTATCACATTCCAAAAAAATGGAAATCACAAAGTTATGTGTGATATAATAATTAAATAAGCATAATAATATCATAAATATCACATATAAACAATAAATACATCATTATAACCATACTTGATAGGTGGTAATGGAAAAATAAATGACTTCGGTTTACGAGGCGATTGTCCTCCATACACACAAACAATGATTTCGTAACCCATTTGGTGGAAGTGGAGATTTTTCAAGGTTATGACCTTACCATAACAAAATATAAATATGTTTAAGATACCAAGGTTATTATATCATCATTTTATAATAAAAATTTAATTGTTTGGAGGAATAAGTAAAATAAAAACACTCATTGATGAACGTTACCTCTTCTTCGGGTATCCTTCTTAGGTTCGCACGAAAAACCCTTCCTAGGTTGGATTTTTGTAAAAAATAAGGATTATAGGATTATATGAGGGACGTAATAAAGTGATATGTATATGTATTTTTTGAACCAAAATATTTTTATTGTGTGAATGGGATAGGAGATGGGGTGACCTTTTATAAGTGAGGTGAGTGGCACATTTGTAATTTTTTTGAAAGAAAGAATTCAACCCAAAATTTTTTAATGTAAAAAGGATACAATAATGGACCATTATAGATAATAGAAGTTATAAGGTATAAATATTTCCATAAAATGAGTTTTTTACAAGTTTTGAGTTATTTTAACCCTTATCATTTTAGTATAACTCCTAGATAAACTAATTTTTACCTGAACCATGCTAAATAATTTTTACTATTTTTAGTACTAATTTTGGTAAAAAAGTATGTTTAAATTGTTATATAATATAAATTATAATAATTATAAATATTTAATTCATTTTTTAAAATTAATTTCACATAATTATTACAATTTAATTTAAAATTAATTTCGCAAACGTGATGAGAAATCATTTTTTTAAAGAGGAAATGTTCAAAAGTTTACAAAGTTTTAATATCAAAATTCAATATGAAATTGATTAAAATGAACTAAATTAAATTAATGGATATAATATTTAACTAAGTTTAATTTAAATAAAATTTAAAATAAAATTTATCTTTATAAATAAATAAAGTCAAAAGTTAGTTTTGAATCAAAAATTATTTTTCACTATTCATCAAAAATGAAACTTTTCAAAAAACCCCCCCAAAATTCCCCCTAAGATAATTTTTACACAATGATTCAAAAAATTAAGTTAATTTTATCAAATTAATTCTATAAAATTGGTAAATATTAGTTTTAAATTTTGTGTGCATAACATGACTAAACCATCCTATAGAAAAATACAAATTTTTAGAAAACATTTATTTTTCTATCAAATGTTTATTATTTTATTCATAATAAATATATAACCAAAATTTTTATAGTTATTAATTACTATTAATAACCTCACATTCTAATAGATAATTTATAACTGTCACATTAAATAATAATATTTTAATAATATGTCACGTTTTGTTTAAACTCGATATTGAGTGTAATGCAAGGTAAACTCAATGTTGTGTGTAATGAAAGATAAACTTGGTGTTTCATGTAATTAAAGATTATATCAGTGTTGTGTGTAATTCTATACTAACTAGGTGTTTTTTGTAATAAAAAATGTAAAAAATATTAAATTTATTTGAAAAAAATATTTCACAAAATCTGTTGATGTTACATAATGTTATGCTTTAGTCATACAATAAATAAAACATTTGAAATTAAAGGTTTCCAAGAAGAATAATTTTACATATTCCATATATATCTATTTAAGTATTATCAACAAAGGTAACCTTACAACCTTTCACCTTTATGATCTTTTGAAAGAACTTTTTGTTCCCAGTCATGAGAATAGCCACTATCCATTTACCAGATATTATTACTTTATGGACTTTTATTATTTTACTAAAAGAAATAAAAGTTAGGTTTCTTATTCCAAATCTTTCTTAGGTATATAATTATTTTAAAATAGATCTTTCAAAATCCATATCTTTATAACTATTTTGTGTTAAAAAACTACCAATTCTTTAGAAATGTAGGCTTTATAAAATCTAATTGATTTAACTATATTCAAAGAACACTTGTTTTTACAATGTACACTACTTTGAATTTTTTGTAAAAAAGGTGAATTATTAGGGAGAATATAGTTATTTTTAAAATGATATTTTGAATTTGTAAAAACAATCCTAGATATACTTCTATGAGGTCAAATTTATCTGTACATATTATCAATTTTTTTACCTATAGTAAAATTTGATAGTAATTTCTTCAGAATAAAAATTTAAAATTTAGTTTTAAAACTAAATATTTTTTATCATTAGTTGTAGTTGAACTAGATTTGTTATAAATTATTTTGTAATTTTATTAATCTTTATGGAATGTTTTGAAATTATAGATTTTTTATTTGTAAAGTTATAGCTTAAAATTTTCATATATTTTTTGAAACTTTTGTATTTTTATTTTCTAAAAAATTAGCGAATTAAGAAAATTCTTTATAACTAGGTAAAAAATTATATTTATTAGATGTATTAGATTTTTCTTCTTTTGAAGAATTATAATTACATTCATCCTTAAAAACAAGATAATTATCATTTAAAGTTAAACTTGTAAGATATTTAGTAGATACCTTTACTATGTAGCATTGATTAGTCCTTATAATATCTGTATAGAAACCAAAAACTTTTTGACTGTCATTAATATTTCCAGAATATTTTTTAAGAGAAATATCTCCTCCACTTTCACTCCAAGTTTTAGAAGCTTTTATAAAATTTTTCCTTTATTTTTATATAATTTTTAGAACTTATATATTTCTTTTAATTCTAATTCAGTCTTGGAAAATATGGTTAAATATTTCATAGTTTCTTACATTTATAGAATATTATTTTAGAAGAATATTTCTTCTAATTTTCATCTTTAACACTCTTCTTTCCCTTGTATCTGAAATATTTCTTACCAAATATTTTATTCATTCTACAATAATGTTAGGATAATTCATTTTGGATTTCTTTATAAGAACTATTATTAGTCTCAATGTTTACATTCTTCTACTTTTAATATTTATCAACTTCTTTAGTTGGATTTCCTTTCTTAGTAATATTAGACATAGAAAAAAAGTAACTCCTCCATTTTTATTTTATTTTTTTGAATACCTTTTTAATATAACCTTATACTATATGGTAGTTCTAGTAAGTGACTCTATAATCAAATTTTTCATATGTTTATCATCATTTACATTAGTCCTCTTTTATTCCCATTCATTGATTATAATATTAATGTTTTTTTCAACTAACTAATCATTAATTAAATATTTATCACAAAAATATTGTAATATATTAACAACTTTCATAAAATGTTGATATATTTTTCAACTAATGATATAGGTAGAAAATAAAAAGATCAATAACCATCTCTCAACATTTCACTTCTTGTTTAAAAAACTTTAGAAGTACCAAAATGAGTAATTTATAATTTCATTAAAACAATGTTTTCTTTTTCATAGAAATACATTTGATTATATATGCTCCTAGTCATATAGAATAGCAGATTATTTTTGACTCTATACTTAATTTTATATTCCAAATTTTATTCTCTTGTAAAGGTTCTACTTCCTTTTTAATAATTTCATAATCACCAATCAATGTTAATTTTTTTTAACTCTAGTGTTGATAAAAAATTTCTTCATTATATCTCTCCAATATTTGTAGTTAGAACCATCAAATATATGTGGTCTATTAAGATTCATATTATATAATGTCACAAAATTTAAACCTTTTTTCTTCAAAAAAAGATAATCTTTTCTATGATACATGTTATTGTAACAATTTATAGAAAATTATAAATGTATAATCGTGTTATAATAAAAAATATAATATTGTAAGAGTAAGAATTTTACTACAAGAGGGGTGGGGGGGGGGGGGGGGTGTATTTTAGTTTATAAAATAAAACATACAATTTTCACCAACCCTATTAAGTTGTTATATTAGACGAAGAGTATAGATGATTTAGAGTTTTAGAAAATTTCGTAATCAGAAATATAAATTTTCCTTATCATGGATAAAAGAAAAAAACTTATAAAGAAAAGTAATAAAAAACATTATGAAATGTATGTAAGAAAAAATTATATGTTTTTATAAGAAAATATACACTTTAACCTTATGTGTTAAGGAAGTAAATAATCCTATCTATAGGGATCCATAGTTTTCACTAAATCATACGGGTTTATATTACTTAAATAAGGAATTCATCACCAATATGATTGGAAGAAACTCCATTTCCTTATCCCCAAGAACCCTCAATCACACCAAATCTGATTAACCTCTATCTCTCAAAACCTTGTGATCCATAGAGATAATAAAAAACATATAAATTCTTAAGGAATTTACAGAATATCCTCATAGTGGATGTCTTAAGAAAAATAATCACTAAATAATTACAACGAAGCACTCTAAAAGTAAAAATATCTTACAAAAATATTAACAAAAAATTTTAGATCATCAGTGATGAAAAAAATCCCTCCCACTTAAATGTTTCTTTTATTTATAGAACTTTATTCAATATTCATCTTCCATATACTTTGGATTTGGTTTCATAAACTTCATATGAACTCAATATTCTCTTTAAAGGATCATAATAGATTCATTATATTTTCACCTTGATAGCACTATTAAAATTATATATAATTCTATTTGATATAAATAACATCATTCATTTGATGGAATAATTTTTTTTAATCCAATGGGATGAGCTTTTTTCATTTAGTAAAATGGAATTATTTATCCCATATATTTCATGGATGTTTTTCCAGAAATAATGTCTAAATCTATCCAATGAAGTTTTCTTGGTAGTCTTTTAAAATTCAACTTATGGAATTTGTTATACATTAACTTATGGAATTTTATAAATATTTTTCTGATTATGATTTTAATTTTCCATCCGATATACACACACACACACACACACATATATATATATCCGATTATAGAAATACTCCATCAGATAAACTTGTATTTCTATGTGTAGTAAAATTAATTTCCTACAGAAACATTCTAAAACTTAGTAAGTATAAATGTTAGTAAAATAAATAATTTAAGAAATTTTATTATAATTTTCAAAAATATGGTTATAAAGTGTTGAAATAATTTTTTTACTCAAAATATATATGCAATGGAATTCATATCATACTATATAATATTAGAAATAAAGGCATCATAACTTATTTTATGATACATGCAAGTCATATTCTATGATACCCAACTCATGGATGTCATATCTTATGATCCAGGAAAATCATACAATATGAATTACCTATATTAATGTGCATTTTCAACAAATAATATATATTTATCACCATATATATGATTTATCCATTTGATAGTTAGAAAAAATGGATATTTATGATATCTAAAGGCCACCTAGATGATATGTAAAAGTAATACAGAAGTTTATATATATACATAAAAGTAACTCCATTGAAATAGAAATATGTAAGAGTAAATTTTCATTACTCCTAAGGGTGTTCATCTTAGTTGGAAAATTAAGAAAAGTGTTGGAGTCACCTTATGATACATAAAAGTAACTTCTTGATATGTAAAGTTCATACAAAGTTAAGATAGAAAAATAGTTTAGTGTGGGGAGACAATGTGATATATAAAGGTCAGTAACCTAATATGTAAAAGTAAAACCCTGATGGATATAAAATGGAAAGCTTTCATATGTAAAATAAAAGTACCTAATATATAAGGGAATTTTCTTTGACAAAGGATGATATATAATGGTCATTTCCCCTGACACATAAGATTCATTTCCCCAATATGTAAGGGTCCTATACTTAGTGAATATTTATTAATTATCCATTGGGGTATGTGATACATAATAGTCCACTATGGTGATATTTAAGGGTCCACCCATATATAAGTGTGAATATATAAGGGTCATAAAGTTTCCTAAAAATCTATTTTGACAAGACTTGTCTAGTTTTTCTAAAATATTGATAAAATGTTTAAATGAAATATAAAAGGGGGTTTGGGACCCTTTTAGAAATAATATAGTGAAAAAAACCTATATGGTTCTATCATTCCTCTTTTCATCCACAAAGGATATATTCATTAATTCTTCCTATATTTTCATGAAATTTTATGAAAGGAGTAGTCACAGGTAAGGCTAGATTAATTTGTGTTTTTATTTCTGGTTTATCTATTTTGTTTAATTAGTTTATTTCAATTGTACCTTAAATTAGTTATTTTTATATATTATCATATTTATCTTGATCATATCCAATTTAGTAAGAAATTCTCTTTGATTATAGTTCTCTTAAATATAGATGAGGATGGTGGTCTCTAAACCCCCCCAAATGTTTATTCTTTTTTGTTTTGTTGTATGTGATATGGGATCGTTACACTTATATGACATCAACCTTGAATTAAAATTGAATTGTTTTACTTAAATATATATGATTAGAATAAAAGTATCTTTTGATAAGTTCCTTTAATTCCATTCAATTAGCTAAGTATGGTGGTTTGAGAGTGACTAGCCTAGGGGTAGGACATAATAAAATCATGAGTTACCTTATAGACTCTTGGATATGTTAATGGATGTGATTCCAATTTAAATATATTTTATAAACCTAGAATTTGAGAATGAAATAAATAAAATCCATGTGGGGTTTTTGGACCTTGTGTGACTAAGGGGACTAGTGTGGATTCCCATTTTTGTATTGACGTGAGATAGAATTAGAATAAGGGGATGGAATGATTGCATCCTAGTATAAATATGATATGAGCATGTAATATGGTGATAACTAGGTGAGTCTTTTGTCCCTTGATGAGTATGAGACATGGTGATGTTTTGGTGGTATGCTTACTACCTTGATGAGTATTAGATATAGTGATGTCTAGGTGGACTGCTTATCCCCTCGATGGGGATGATATGAGATGGTTCTAAGGTAGGGAACTATTATCCCAAGTTATGTGATTCGAGATATGGAGATGTCTTGGTGGGCCACTTATCTTGCCTGTTGAGTATGGTATGTTGTAGTTTCCATATGGCCTGTTTATCTCCTGATGAGGATGATATGAGATGGTTCTAGGGCAGGTCACTATTCCCAATTAGAGATATGATATTAGAAAGTTTAGGGGTGGAGAACAATTACCCTAAGTGATGTGATATGAGATGTGGGGATTTCCTACTGGGAAGCTTATTGGCTCTATGAGTATGAGATATAGTGATGTTTGGAGGGGTATCTTACCCCCTAATGAGGTTGATTTAAGATTGTTTTGGGGGTGGGGTAATTTTACCCCTGGTAATGCGACTTGAGATGGTTTTAGGGTAGGTTTCCACCCCATGGGTGGGGATATATTATCAATTATTCTATGACACATAACTATATTATGGGAGATCACTTATATGAACCTTGGTTTTGTTTACACATCATGTTAAGAGACATCCAACATTATACAAAGAAGGTATGGTTACACTTTGGTGACTCAGATAGTACCTATGGTTATGATTAGTATTTTATATGTAATTTTTTCTTTATTTTATGATTATATTACATTTTAAATGAACATTATTTACTAGTAATGTACGAAGAACTATTGTTGGGGGCCTACTAAGTTTTACTCATCCCCTTCTCGGGTGGACCTAGATCATTAGTACCTAAGAAAACCTCATGATTGTAGGCACATGTAGGGTAGAAGCCTAATATTTAATGGTTAAGAAAGATAACTTGTATTGAGCTCGAAGATGGGAGTGGGTCAAGACTAGAGACCATAAAGTGGTTTTCATTTTTTTTATTTTTGGTTTGTGTTTTATATGATTTAACCCTTTGATATCTTGTTGATGTATACTTTAATTATATGAAATTTAATATAGTTTACTCTGTTATTGCATGTGGTATGTTATTTTTTCATGTTTGGATTTGTTTATGATGATTCAACTTATTTAACAGAATATTTTGATAACTATTTTTATGTTATTTTCACACTTTTAACCTTACTCTAATATGAGGTAATAATATCCCCAAGGTATCATGTTAGACCTTTTATAATAGTTATAAATCTCTATCATATAGGGAGACATGCCTAAGGTCATGTGGAACTTTGATATGGTTACTATAGAGTGACCCAAGATGAGATGTTATAAATTTTTATCAGAGTTTTGTTTTATTTAAGTAAATATTTGGGAAATGGTATAATAAAGATAGAATGTTTCAAAACATGGGATTTATCCTATGATGTGTTCCTAACCAACACTTTTATGAGATAAAGTCTACGTTATTAGGTAGTTGGTATTTTTAATTCTTTTCATTCATTATTTTAGTTAAGTTAATATTTTTTTAATGTGGTGTTATAAATTATTAAATTATGATTTATGATTTTTAACTTATATGGGGTGGAAAGATGTATCTATTCATGCTTCATATTAGGCACATAGGTTCAAATGGAATATAGATTCTTATGCATGATTTTGACACTTGTTTTGTAAAATAAGAAAAATATAGGTTTTGTTTATTTAAAGTGTAAACAATAACATATTTAGTATTTTTACAGATAATGTTTTGGTGGAATTCTACTTAACCAAGAGTATATGGGTAGGTTTTTTATAATATAGATCATCATTGGGAAATGTTATTTATAAATATAAATGTATTCAATTTTGATTCTTGAGGGGGGGGGGGGTAGTATGGTATGTAGATACCTAGTAGGATTAATAAACTAGAGTGGATAGTTTTATTGATTATGAGATGCTTACAATTTGAACATAATAACCCTAGAGTGGGGGTATTTGATTTTGAGTTACATGAGGATATATGAGACGAGAGAGTGGATGTTTCTCTGTGAGCTATGTCATATAAAGATATGGTTATGGGATCAGTGTGAGATCCTATGAGATTAAGACGAGGATTAGAATAATAGTGAAATAGTGTTATAGTTGAGTAGATGGAAATTTTCTTAATATTATTAAAGATGAGTTGTGGTTTACAAATGTAACCTGAGTGAGGGGTTAGCCCTTGACGACGAGTGTTTTCAAAGACATGAATCACATGTAGATGATTTGTGTTTGATATTGATTAATTTGAGGTGATATAAATTATATTTTATATTAATTTCAATGCCTTAAGTATTGTGAGTGTGAGAACATGAAATTTTTGTGTGTGTTATGATAGGCCTGACAAGAACAAGAGGCATGTATAACTGGTCAATTAGAAAAAAAAATACTAGTGTTAACAATATGAGAATGCATGTGATGAATCATTAACTGGTGGACTAGGCGTGTGAGCCTAGGATTGGTAGAATATAACTGAAGATGGTATGAGTCAGATTTTATAGCAGTCCAGAATTGGGGTGTACACCAACTTGGGTACGCTTTTTTAGTAATAAGAGATGTTGAGAACCAATTTTAGATTGGTTAAATGAATAATATATGACCATGGGTTATGAGAGTGAGACCTAATTCAACCTACATGGTAGGTGTATTAGTGATACCTAATCTTAACCTCTGGTTGGTAATATTGGTGTTTGATTAGTAATGATTGGCCTTGGATGGGATTTGAGATCTGTCGATGGGTTATTTTTTGGATATCATAGAAATTGAGAGATTGAGTTTTTTTATGTTATGTGAATCATGGTATGAGCTCATGATAATAAATTAAAATTCATTGGTATTTCATATGTAACATTATTAGTGGATGGATATTTTTTTTGGGATATAATTTTTTAGTCCCTTGAGATCCATATCAGTTTTAGGTGTTGGTGTGTTGTGAAGGAGTCAAAGACTCCTCAGTTTCCTTACTTCATGGAGTTAGGTTGTAAAAATTTATAGATGATTAGATCATATTAGATATGACCTATGATCAATTTTTAAAGGTTTAATGTAATGATTTGGATGTTTTTTCTTGTGAAATTCTAATGCACCGAGTGACTCGACATAATGGATAAATAATTAAAAAGGTTCCTTAACCATGATGAGTTGGGGACTAAAGATATTTTGAGTTTCTAGTTGGACTAGGTAGGGGATATAGTGGGAGAAAATGTGAGAGACTTATAAGAATTAGCAAGTTGAGGATAATGAGAAATATCTATTCGGACTAGGTGTACTATGATAGATCATCATTAGTTTTAGAAAACGATTGCATGGGGTTCCACATTATGACATTGAACTATTAACATGGGTAATAAATTCATTATATTATATTAATATTATTTTATTTTATTTCTTCACATTTAAAAATTAATTATGTTTTTATATTATTTGAAATTAAATGAATTTCTCATTGTATTTCATGAATATTTCTTAAAATGGACAAATTGTAGATTTAATTTGATTTTTTTTAATTGATGGAAAAAATTATTTCTAATTATTGATAATCCTTTTTATTTTTAAGGAAAG